>OW388083.2:112974335-117774335 GCA_936449025.2 Sarcophaga subvicina
TCTATATTTACTTCATCAATTACTTTGTGTACCTACATACATAGTTTCACATATGCATACATAGTTTCACATTCATTCATTCAATATCCATCATTCATCCATTTATTCGTCCATTTATTGATTTAAAAAAATCATTTTTCATGCGGTATTAAATTTCAATATCAGCATAAAATCGAGAAGTGGAATTTCATAAATTCCACATGCGGTACACCGTACAAGTGTTCGAGTTTCTATACGTGAAGTGCACATGTGTATTTCATAGATACGATAGATTACGATATCTGTACCCACAATCAACCCACAATGCATCGTATATACCCGATATTATGCGATGATAAAATAGTTTTTGCAAAGATACAAACATTTATGCAAACACACCTACAAATGCATTTACTCGATTGACATTTCCACAACATTTATTCAAAAAGAATGCAAATGCTCAAGTCGAACAGAGTGCCAAGAGATAATGAATACAAAAATGTATGAAACAAAAGTAAATTAATAAATGACAATCGCATCTAATGATATGGATTATAAAAATGTTGAAATTGTATACTTTATTAATAGTGCCTCTGTATGCATTGTTGCATACAAGTGACTGGTTGGTGTGTCACTTCAAATACTTATCCTTGTCATCGATTGCAGCCAGTATGCATATGAGCACATTTATGAGAGTGTGTGTGTATGTTCAAATATAATTGTAAAGTATTCCGCAATTGTTCTTCCGTGAATAAGTGTGTGAAAAAGAGAGTGAAAAATTAAATTGTTTCTACAGTAAGGATTACAAATATAGCACTAAAAATTACAAATTTCCAACAATGTTTCCACATGTCTCATCATACATAATTGCTCATTACAATCCTTTAGTCAGGATTATTGACCTAGTTTCTCAAACCACTTATGTTGTGTGTGTTAATTTTTATACATAAGTGCGAGGCCTACATTTTAAAGTCGACTCCGAGCGACAGATTTTTTTTTTTTAGAAACTTTTCATGTCATTTTTATTTCCACTCTCAGAGTTTTTGCTAGAAATCTACTGAGCGGAAGTCAACGAAGAAATATTTTTTCATATTTTTGTTTTGACGTCTGACCTAAGGTTTGAACCGTGGCCTTATGTCTAATAAGCCAACACATTACCTACTAGACTACGGCGACTTCATGTCTCATCATGTTTTAAATATAAATAGTCTGCAAGTGCTTACAACCATATAGGCTGATCAGCAAACGAATATAGAAAAAAATGCTCTTTTTCAACCATGGTTTGTAGGAGAACGTAAACTTGCCAAAGGCCGACCTACGCCAGAGATCAGCAATGAGTATTCAAAATGATGAGTAGAATCGAATCATACTCATAATTTCTGATACTTATACGCATTCATACTTATTTTAATGAAGTACTCATCATACTCATACTTAACAACACGTATGATGTTGCTGTTGATTTCGATTGTCCATAACTCAACATATACACGAATCGCAAAATAAGTATGAATCGCATACGAACACTAAAATACTCACTAGAAGGTTGTGTGTTTGCTCTGTCTTTTTGGCTTATGTGTCTTTTTTCTCTTGTTGTAAATGCAAAAATAACTAAAACTGTAAATTTTGATGAATAATACCAGACATTCGAATCATTTATAAGTATTATAAGTATTTTTCTAAAGGCTTATGAATCAAATATATTTCGAATGGTATGAGTTTGATATCAACGTTGTACGCATACTCATTGCAACCAGTACTTATAAATCAACGTTGTAATGAGCATGAATGAGCCAGAGTACATAGTTAAATTTCAATATTGTTGACTCACTTATATTCAAAGTTTCATGAGTCCTTATGCGAAAAAGCGATATACTGCTTATGTCTGGTCGACACCATCATCACTGAGACCTAATTTTCCTGAATATAAAAAGCCTGCCGTAGATTTGACGTAGATTCAATCCCATTGAGTAAAAGCAGAAGCAGTAGCCCAGTCGGATAGTGCTCTACATAGATAGCATCGATAAGCAATAAAAGGAAGTGAAGGCGTTGATACAGTATAATCATAAGTTCAACAACTTAATACAGGATCTATACCTCCGTTTATATACTTATAGTGTCTATTAACTACTGGACTTAGTTGGCAAGGAAGTTGCCATATTGGACAATAATGAGTCCCAAATTTTGATATCATATAGCGAACACTTTGCGATTATTAACACGTTCATCGCCTCGATAATTTCAGAAAAATTTTCACATGGGCTACGGTAACTTTATTAGATAATTTAGTTAAAAATGTATCAAGGAAACTTAATGTATCACAGAAAATTTTTTTTTGCCAAAATTCTCGGAAAAACACTATTTTTTATGTCAGACATATGTATACATATATGTATACTGACATGGCCCTATATTAAAACTTTTTTATTTATTTAAAATTCGTAGTTTACAAAAATAAATTTGTAAAACACAATGCCAAAATAGTGAGGACTACAAATAGCGTACGTCAGACATATATGTGTGAAATGGCTCATGCAGAACTTCTTAGCGTCAGACACATATGACTGACATGGCGATGAACGTGTTAAATTTGTAAAATATTATGTTGTATTTTCAGTGAAATGTGCTTTAAGTGTCTTCACAACTGTTTAAGTATTCGCAACCGCACATGATTACTTACTATGTATGGATATTGAGTACTTTATGGTACATTTGATGGAATAAAAATTTCCTGGAAAATGTTTATTTAAATCCATAGAAAAAAAGAAGGAAAACCATTATTAATCAACGACCTTGAGATCTTGAATTATTGTTAGATTTTTAATTAATTTTAAGTGGAGGATTTTATAAATTAGACAAGGACTGTAATATCTTCCAAGAAATACGAGTACTGAATGACTTCTTGTAGTTTGCAGAAATTTTTTCTTTTTTATATAAAGGGTCCGCCAAATAATTTTTTTTTTGAAAATGCTTTAAAAAAAAACTACTGAATATTTTCTCAAATTTCTTTTTTTATTTGGAAGTACAATCTTTCCGGTTAATAATGGAAAATAATTTCATTCAAATGGCTGCCTGGGCTGGCCATGCAGTAGCCTACACCAGAAGATGCCGATTTTGGCAAAATAAAAATCATCTTTTCAGATTAAGCTCATTTTCATCTTGGTGGGTACGTAAACAAGCAAAATTGTCGCATTTGGGGCACAGAAAACCCGCACGCATACATTGAAATGCCGACGCACCCAAAACGAGTCACTGTTTGGTGCGGATTTTCGACCAGACTCATATTGGGCCATTTTTCTTCGAGAATGAGCACGGAGTGGCCGTACAGTTAATGGCGATCGTTATCGGGCCATCTTGAACGAATTTTTGTTCGCAAAAACTGAAGAGGAGGATATTGGCAACATTTGGTTTCAACAGGATGGTGCTACGTGCCACACAGCCGAAGCTACACTCGATGGTTTGCGCCCCGTTTTTGAAGATCGCATTATCAGCCGCAGAGCTGATGTCGTTTGGCCACTTCGGAGCTGCGATTTGACACCGTTGGACAATTATTTGTGGGGTGCCGTCAAAGATAAGTGTTACGCCGACAAGCCAGAGACAATTGCCGCCCTATAAGGCAGTCTACGGGTTTGTTTTGTTTAATTTTTTTCAGTTTAAGATTCGATATTCAGCGTCTCATATTATTTGAGTGAATTGTGAGACAAAACTCCATGACTTAAGGTACTAATTATTTCCTTATACGCTACCTAGTTCTTAATTATTTTCAAATCACACGATAATCTCTTGTCAGTGCAAACTAAATGATGCAAAATGTTCAACTGACAGATGTCCATTGGTGAGAAGAGTATTGCCTTTTCAGTTTAGAGGCGGAAATTCCAATTTGCTACGGACTCAATGACCCACACTCTCATTTCATCATTTGTTTGGAATCAACTCTCTATTGGGTCTTATACATTCCGAAAAAAGAAAAAAAAAAGAAAAATTAAGGAAGTGCGGTTAGTTTCAAATGATTTTCTTTGTTTTTTTCTTATAAAAACTTCCCAACAAGCCTACAATCACAATTTTCATGCGGAAATTTTTTCTTTCATTCACAAACTGATTATAAACGATTATGGTTACCAATGAAACCGAAGAATGTCGATTGAAAAATTTATTTTAAAAGGAAAATTTACAACATTTTACTGGTTGTTTAAAGCAGCAACGAAATGTTTAAAATGATTATCATTTTTAAGTTTTTTTTTCAATTTTATTTTATGAATGTGGTTTACAAGAGACAAGTATTGTGATACAATGGGAGTATGACAAGTGTAGATATTCCAAAAGAAGGAAAAAAAATTGTTACAACTTCAACTTAAAATCTCGTTGAGGATGGCGATTTATCAAATCAAATTGCAACCTACTTATGAAATTGTATTGTATTAACAACAGTGGGACAAAAGAAAACAAATTTGAACGATCTAAACAGTGACACATTTGCTTGCGATAGAACGACAACACAACATACATAATTGGTCATTACAACCCTTCCGGTTTAGGATTATGACCTAGCTTCTCACACCACATATGTTGTGTCGACTCCGAAGGAAAAATGTTTGAGAAACTTTTCATGGCAATTTTATTTACACTCTCAGAGTTTTTGTCAGAAATCTACTCGTTTTGATGTCTGACCTGGTATTTGAACCGTGGCCTTACGTCTACTAAGCCAGCACACTATCAAGGTTAGGTTAGGTTAGAGGACGTGAACTTTGTCAATTAAGACAAGTACAGTACCCGGAGGTCAAATTGACCCATTGCACAACGTCCTAGTTTCTCACACCGTTTATATTGTGTGTGTTAATTTTATACATGAGTGGTGGGACCTACAGTTTAAAGTCGACTCCGAACGACAGATTTATGAGCAACTTTTTTTTTTATTTACTCTCAGAGTTTTTGCCAGAAATCTGATGAGAGGAAGTCGACGAAAAATTACTTTTTGTATTTATTTTGATGTCTGGCCTTTGACTCGAACCCTGGCTTTTTTGTCTAATAAGCCAACACACTACCGACTAGACTACGGCGACTTCAGCACACTATCAATATCAGCGAAGGTATTTCACTAGAATTTCGTGTCTATATATCGGCATTTATTAGACAAACTTGAATAAATGACACGATGGTAAATGATTTGACAACAGTGAAGAGACAGAGTTTGCTGTCCATAGCTGTTTTATGTTACAGCAATTCCTACTATAAGCAAGTTATTGTTACGAAAATGGAGAAATCTAAAATCTAAAAGCTACAAAAACAAAACAAGGCAAGTAAACAAACCTGTTTACAAATTATCGTACTGCTTAATATAACAACAAACACCAGCATAAAGAAAATGGTAAACAAGTAAACAAAAACACACAAACAACACTACAATAATAAATGAAAACAAGATGTTTACATTTATAGAGATTTCGAGAAGACGAAATCATGAACGTTCGCCTTCAAGAACATTCGTCAGACTGTTTGCTTTGCCATATAAAAGGCAAGGCAAAGCAAAGCAGGCCAGTGAGTTAATGAAGTTCAGTCAGTCTTGTGTATGTTTGAAGAGAGTAACCGTGGTTTAAAGATCTTCATTACAAAGATGTTTATGCAAAGTGTGTAAACAGAGGAATCACAAACAAAGCAATTGTTGTTGTTTACATAAAGTTGTAAACAGTAGCACACAGAATTGTGCGAATAATAAAGAATTTTAATTAAAACTAAACACAAATTTATTTTTTGTTTTATTTGCAATCTACGAGCTCATATTTTAAATGTTTTTAAAATATAAAAACGTAACAGTATGTTAGCTGTTGAGAGCGGCTGGAAATAGTGGGTTCAAATGAGATGAAAACATATTCAGAACAAGTAAAATTCTTTCTTAAAAGTTGTTGGGTTTTCTATGTTTTAGCATAAGCATAAGGCTTGAAGTCGCTGTAGTCTAGTAGGTAGTGTGTTGGCTTATTAGACGTAAAACCAGGGTTCGAGCCCCAGGCCAGACATCAAAACAAAAATACAAAAAGTATTTCTTCGACGACTTCCTCTCATCAGATTTCTGGCAAAAACTCTGAGAGTAAATAAAATTGCCATGAAAAGTTTCTCAAAAATCTGTCGTTCGGAGTCGTCTTTAAACTGTAGGTCCCGCCACTCATGTAAAAACTTAACACACACAACATAAGTGGTGTGAGAAACTAGGTCGTAATCCTGTATAAGACTTGTATACCAATTACTGGTCCACTGTTTTCAAACTTGTTTAGAGTGTTTGTTTTCCAGTCTCTTTTTTTACAGCAGCCATCATTCTGCCAAGAAAATATTGAATTATAACGACATAATTGTCGTTATACAGTTAATGAAAGAAACACCAATCTTTTATTGTAACCACTAAGCCAATGTAGTTGTATAAAAAAAATAAATAAATAAATAAATAATTAACAACAATAACATATCCAACAACACACTGCTGTTAATCCGGTTAATAGTTTTTAATAGAATTCACTACGTTTCTCGGGCAATTAATATTTATTCAGTGATTTAATAGCATCCATCTTACTTACACACGATACAAGAATATTTAATTTTGTATTTATAAATCATACAATAATGATTTAAATTATTTAAAATTGTTTATATTCCTTCTTTATTTTTTAATTTTAATTTATATTTTATAATGATTATTATTACCGTTACAGTTTTCATTATGGCTGCTGTGTTAGAACCACGAGAGAGAGAGCAATAAAAAAATTATGAGTTCTTTTAGCAAAAAGAAAATCGATTTATCATCACTAATTCAACCATAATATGTAACTGTATTGTATCGGTTAATAACGTAATTAGTGATGGTAAATACAGAGTAAAAAAACAATTATTGTATAGAAATTATCAGGATGTAATTATGGTTGAGTAAATACCACATCAAATACAAATTTATTGAAATAGTTCAAGCAATAATTGATTGTGGCACTAAACATACATAAATGTTCATAAAATAATAATAAAGAAAAACATTAAAAATTTAAAACATATTACAATAAATAAAAATAATTCCAACTTCTAGCATTGATTTAATTCTGAAGGTTTATTGGAAACAAATTGCAGTGCAGTTAGATTCAATACACTTAAGGAGTGTGCAGTAAACAATTTTGGAAATGCATTTTTTATTTTAAAAACTAAACTCATTGGCAAAATTATATGCGTGTGAAGATAAATTCGAATTTAAAAACTGAAGACGCAAACCTACATTTTTAGCAGCGCCACTTCTTGCCTGTAACAGCGTAAACTTTGCTACTAACATAGCACTGTTAACTGTTTAACAGTGGCAATAAGTAGATTAGTCTTCTACTTTGCAATTATTGCAGACTATTGACGCACAATTTAATTCTCATTATGATCATTATTATTTGTGAATAAAAGTGCTGAAATATATAGGAGGTTAGTGGGAGACTATCTCCAATCTTAAATCAAATATCCCACTACCACGGTTCGAAAGAGGACCCTCTGGACTACCATTTGCATATAGTCGGGTAGGTACTATTTCTTAGATATTCCAAAATGGCCACTGATCTTCTAGAGAATTTTCAAGCAAAAAATTGATATTTTCAAAGCCTATGTTGTTGATTATATTACGAGGCCTTCCTTTGCATATAGTATGGTACTCATAGTCTTAAAATATTTCCCAAAATTAGCTCCTAAACAAGTAAGCTTGTTCAGATCGATACTGTTAAAAAGCTAACATTGCTCTGTTAAAGGGAAATGTTGCTCTGTTAATGCCATATGTGGCGCTACTAAAATTTATGTCTTGTATTTTCACATAGGATTTAATATAATACATTTTCAAATGCTGCAACCGTTTAAAAATACTGTGTTTGATGACTATTTCATATGCTGAACACCTGTGGTATATACATAGCTAGGAAAAGTTTTTTGTTTAAATTGTAATGCATTAGGTTCCTGCCGTCACGATAATTATTAAATTATTTGAAACTATACTAACTGTTCTCCACATCCTACAAAACTCTTTTCATTCTTTTAAATAAGCATTTTGGGCCTTACAAGTGATTTTGTTTACTAATGCTCGATGCCTTCCAATAAGTAGTATTATTACGCGTATAAAAACACAAATGACACAAGACAAACAGACAACAACAAAATATACATATTGTACGGTACACAAATTGCACTCTCTAGTGTGAGACAGCACCAAAATATATATATTGTACGGTACACAGAATTGCACGAACAAATATGTAGAAAAGTACAGTATGAAGGCAAAACAAAGATTAAAAATTCAACAATAAAACTGAATTGCTTAATTGCGACATAAAACAAAGGAGTATAAAGGAGGAGTATTTTTTTATTATTAAGGGGAATTGGATTCACAACCTATATTCTAACACAATATATTTTTTTATAGTTTGTCAAACCTTCAAACGACTTGAAGGTCTTGACGCATTATATTGCCATCTGACGTCTTAGTCAAGGGCCCACTCTCAGCAGTTTTCTGGTAAGTTTCATAGATTTCCACGAATGTGATTTGTGCGGTTATAATTGGGGACTCTGACAAGGAAAGCATATACCATTCTTGTCAAGCAAAAAATTTTGAAGATAATAAATTGAAAGCATTTTGCCTGAAGTTCTTTTTCAAACTCCAAAAGAAATAAGAACAAGACTACACGTCTTGAAATCAAGAGGCTGCAACTGCTACGTTAATGCCACAAAGAAAGTAACTGTTCAACTAAATATTGCATTGTATTACATAACTGGAGGAATCCATTCATCCAACGACGACCTAAGCTAGACGTCGAATGTAAAGGCCCCGGCAACTGTTGCGAATGAATGACACAAATGAAAATCCTTTACGCCATGATAATGCTTTGTACTTAATGGAACCGTACCAGACCAGACGATAACAGAAGATCACTGCGATTAAAAAAAGTGACCTCTAAGCCACAACTGGACCAGCCATTTAAAAACTATTTTTCAACACATACTCAATCCTCCTTAAACCACTCAACTATCGTTTATTTCGATAGATTGGCTATTTTATGTATATGTCCGTTAATGAGTAGCGAACAAGTTATAAGCTGCTACCACGAAATCATTGTAAACTTTAGAGGCCAGAGGGCTAATTTGTAATTCATAGTTAAATACAACCAGCAACAACAACTTGCCACAATTATTTATTAACAATTGTTGTACGATGTTATGGTTGCTTTTGCATTGGGTGCAACTCGTTTAACAATCTTGTAAATATTAACGAAGCTGTTGTTGTTGTTATTCTCATTGGCCCAGAGTAATATGGTAAATAAAGCTGCATTATTACGTCGAATGGCTGTTGCAAATCTTGCCACTTTTAAATGGTATTCTTAATATGGTGTTCAACAAAGTATTTCAACGAGTACGAGTACAGCCGCATATAATGATCATAATACTCGTACAAGTAAAAATAGTTGTAATGATAATCATGTTTAAAAGTAAATTGAAGGTCAAGCCACAGTATTATACGAGTAAATATGGTATGGTATACATATATGTATACCGTACAGACATCATAGTACGAGAATGTGTTAAGAGTTGCCAGGTGGTGGTGGTGGCCTCGATTTTATTTAATAATTTAAATAGAACATAATTTTATAAATATATTAAAATTATACATTTTACATTTAGGTTTTAATAAATCTTGTAAATATTAAACATTAAATATTTAAATTGAATTTGCTTTGGTTGGAGAGTATAATTGTAATCACCAAATAGAGGTAGAGAGAGGGGTGGGCAGAAGTTGATTTAAAATATACAATTTTCAATTCTATTATACCATAATAATGTTAATGCATAATTTATGGTCTCATTTATGTATTTTTACATTAATAGTTACAAACCACCCATAATGAATGGATCGATATTAATTACAGCTGATACCCAATAGGAAATTTTTCCATTCAAATTATGATTTTCCATTTCTAAGTAGTTCTACAGAAGGGAAGACTTTAATTTATGTTTGTACAGCATGTATCATAATTTGGTTTTTATCAGAGATCAGCAATGAGTATTCAAAATGATGAATAGAATGGAATCATACTCATAATTTCTGATACTTATACGCATTCATACTTATTTTAATATCATGGAACCTCTCTACTCATATTCAAAGTTTGAAGTACTCATCATATTCATACTTAACAGCACGTATGATGTTGTTGACTTGGACTCTCCATAACTCAACATATACACGAATCACAAAATAAGTATGAATCGAGTACGAACACTAAATGTAAATGCAACAGCAACTAAGACTGTAAATTTTGAAAAATGATTCGAGTCACTCGAATCATTTATTATAAGTTTTATAAGAGTATTTTTCTAAAGTTATGAATCTAAATGAGTAGGCTGACTTATGAATCAAACATATTTCGAATGGTATGAGTTTGAAGTCAATGTTGTACACATACTTATTGCAACCTGTACTTATAAATCAACGTTGTAGTGAGTATGAATGAATCAGAGTACATATGTAGTTAAATTTCAATATTGTTGACTCACTTATATTCAAAATTTCATGAGTGCTCATAAGTAGCGAAAAAACTATTCATTTCTGATCTCTGGTTTGAATTGACAGCTAACTCGAGCAATCCAGGTTTGAAACTTTGGGAATACCTTCAAAATATCCATCTTGTCTTAGATTGTCCAAAAATCCCGGTTAGTAAGATATTTGACGGTTACTCTCATCTGAGTTCCTGGACGTGGGGACATCGAAGGTAACAACGCCAAAGCACTTGCTAAAGCATGCATCATGGAAAATTCAATTGAATTTCTACATGAGATTGGTGTTCGTCTGCAGAACAGCATGCAAATGGTATCACAAAAACACCATTCATTGGGTTAATGAACCCACTTGTAGAGGCCCCAGACCGATCTGACCCAAACTTGCATTAAACTTATCCAGATTCCATCTAAGGAACCTAAGAGCAGTGTTAACAGGACACTAGCCTCTGGAAGTTGCCGTACTCTAGTAGGTGGTGTGTTGGTTTATTAGACATAAGGTCATACGTAATAGCGTGCGTAATACTCTCAGGTTTAATATATTTTTGACGCAACATTAACAACTTGTGTGGCCGGAACACAAAAACCATTCCACTGTAATTTTTTAGTGGCTCGAAATGTGAGCAGTAGAGCTTGAGTAGCCAGCTTTCCTGTTCCACAATTTTTCTTTGTTGCATGCCAAAGCCGCCGTAGTAGCCGCCGTAAAGCCAGGGTTCAAACCCCAGGTCAGACATCTCCAAAAAAACGAAATATGAAAAAATATTTCTTTGTCGACTTCCTCTCAGCAGATTTCAAGCAAAAATTCGGAGAGTAAATAAAATTGCCATGAAAAGTTTCTCAAAAATCTGTCGTTCGGAGTCGACTTTAAACTGTAGATCCCGCCACTCATATATAAAATTAACACACACAACGGCAGTGGTGTAAGAAGCTTGGTTGTAATCCTGCCTAAGGGATTGTAATGACAAATTATGTATGTATGTATGTAGCCTCTGGATGTTCACTCCAGATTACTCTAAACACCCCATACAGACTTCTGCAGAAGCTGCAACGACTAAAAGGTGGTCTGTGGTGCACCTGCTCTGTCTGCTGCAAAGAAGAATAATTCTGGGAGACCCAAAATTCAGTAACAAAACATGTGTAACCAGAGGTTATTTAGGAAAAGTCCACAATTCCATAAGACTCTCAGAATGATACCAAACAAACATACATAAATAATTGGCCATTACAAACCCTTCAGTAAGGATTACGGCCTATAATTACATGGCGGATTAGATAATATTGGTGTTACAACGGGACCTTAAGGGACCTAAGTAAGGTATGTCCAGCGAGGCGAGTGCCAGTTTAATCTAACATAACCTATGTCTTCCCACCTTCTTTTTGTATCAAAACTGCTCCTATTAACATTAAAATATTAAGAGTTTTTCAATTTATGTGATCACTAGTATTAAGAGTGAAATATTCCAAGTGGGCGGGCGTATAACCAAATGATTGTATCTCCACCATCCAGAGTATGTAAATTTTTTTAAAAATCGTGTATACAAGAGTTACACACGCGATATTAAACAAAAAAAAAAAACGAGAGAAAAAAAGTACTCAAAACGAACATGTAAAATGTAAATTAAAAGCCGACAGACATGTTGTAACCAGAAGAGGAATAAAAAATTTTGAAAAACTGAAAACCCCCAACGAAAGGGAAATGGAATGAAATGAAACCAACGAATGGAGTGAATGTGTGTGTGAACGTCTGTGGTCTTGATAAAATAATCATTTAATTATCGTATATAATTATGGTGGCAAGAAAGTTGTAAAAATAAATCGTTGTACTTGTAATAACAAAAACAAAAACAAAAACAAAAACAAAAACAAAAAAAAAACAGATAATCGTGGTAAAACACAAGCACATGTACAAACTTATGATAAATTTTTCATTAAGAGAATAATGGGAAAATAATTATTTTTGAAAATATAAATTTAAACACAAAAAATGAAACACAATTTACCTTAAATTAGAACAGAAATCAATATTGGAATGATAAATACCTGTAAAGAAATGAAAAAGAGAGAAAAAAATTACAAATTAATTTTAATTGTATTTCAATTATTATTAGTTTTTGTTTTGAACTAGCACGTCAGCTGTCCAATGCTTTCTTAGATGTCCAAAGGAATTTAACTCGGAAGTTGAAATTTTCTTAAGACCATAAGAATGCTTAGCAAAATGGTTCCTAAAGGAAATTTTATATTTAAACTTTATACATTGAGGGTCAAACGAAACTGTCTACTAAAGGATCAAATTCTAACAATCACCAAACCCAACTTTTACCACTTAAGGAGAGTGCTCGAAAAATTCTGACAATATTTCAAAATTTTTTGTAATTTTTTTTGTTTCACTTTTAAAAACTAGTTATGAAACAATTTTAAATTAAAAATAACGGTAATTTATTAATGCTTATTTTTTATGTACAGTTTCTTTTGATGCTCACTGTATTTACTGCATAATGAACTGACTGAACTTGAGATGAGCGTGAAGTATTGTTACGAAAACGAAGAAATCTAGATACTGGTGTTTTGATTTTACATCGCTTAACATTAAAATTATAAACAAAAGCTACAAAAACAAAACAACACAGTAAACAAACCTGTTTACAAATTATCGTATTGCTTAATATAACAACAAACACCAGCATAAAAAATGGTAAACAAGTAAACAAAAATCCACAAACAACACTACAAGAATAAATGTAAACAAAATACACAAACAACAATAATGAATGATGTTTACATTTATAGAGATCTCGAGAAGGCGAAGTCACGAACATTCTCTTTCAAGAACATTCATCAGACTGTTTACTCAGTCATATAAAAGGCAAGGCAAAGCAGGCGACGGAGTTAGTAAAGTTCAGTCAGTCTTGTGTGAAGACGCGTTGCGTTTGAAGAGAGTAATCGTGATTTGAACATCTCTGTTACAAAGATCTGTCGAATAATTGTCTAGTAATTGTTATTGTTTATGCAAAGGGTATAAACAGATAAATAACTAAACAAAGCAATTGTTGTTGTTTACATCAAGTTGTGAACAGTGGTACACAGAATTGTGCGAATAATAAAGAATTTTAAAATTAAAACTAAACACAAATTTATTTTTATTTTATTTGCAATCTACGAGCTCATATTTTAAACGTTTTTAAAAGGTAACAACGTAACAGTATGTTAGCTGGTTATGTGATTCATAGGTATTCGAAGACTATTTGAATCATCCTTGAACACACGATAGCTTTGCCAAAATGTGTAGCTCACCTACTGTAGTAACTAAAAGCTTATGCGAAATAAGAGGTTTCAACAATTATTTGATGCGGAAAGTACGTCTTACTCATTTTATTATTACAAGTCATTAGTCAGAATTACGGCCTAGCTTCTCACACCAACCATATGTGGCGGGACCTACAGTTTAGTGTCGACTCCGAACGACAGATTTTTGAAAAAATTTTCACGGTAATTTTATTTACTCTCGGAGTGTTTGCCAGAAGACTGCTGAGTCTCCAAAAAAATAATTTTGTTCTTTCCTTTTGTTGATGTCTAAGCTGGGATTTGAACCACGGTCTTGCGTCTAATAAGCTAACACACTATCTACCAAACTACGATGACTACGTAACTAAGACTTTCATTCGAAAATGTATGAAGAAATCGGCATAATTTGGCGGAAATCATAGCAAAACTGTACCTACTGGAATATAAGGAATTCGACAAGTCTCGAAGTTCCCAACTAGAATAAATGAATAAGCAGTTTCAGTAAGTTCTTTTAAAAAGATTTTTATTTATTTCTTAACAAAATATTTAAAATTTAAATGTTATCGATATTAGTTTAAAAGGTTTTGCAATACGGATTGCAATCTTTTTTACTTCCTTGTTCACTCCTCCCTTTAAACTTTCCACAACTGCAAGTATATTTGGCGTACATAGAGTAAATTAGGTTTTGTTTTAGCATTTATCATGCTGTCTATATGTCTGAAGTGAGAACACATACGCATAAATTTTTCAGTTCCATTTCCGTTTTGCCAAAAACCAACCAAAAATATAAACAAAAAAAATTAGTTTTAAATGAACGGAACGGAAGAAATCTTTTAGGCCGTCATGTTAAACAAAAAAAAGTAACAACAACCAACAAATAAAGTTGGCCAAAATGCAAACCGGCATACATATGTATTCAACCTACAAATTTTTTTTTTTTTTTGATCGTACACTACCCGTGTATTGAGAAGGGAGAGATTTGAGGAAAAGAAAAATGTATACAGCTTAGGTTTCGAAGTTTTTTGAATTGGAATACGAATTCAAACATTTTGTTCGACCAAAAGTTTACAGTACAACGATGATACCGTATAGAAACCAGAGATCAGCAATGAATCGTTTTTTCGCTACTCATAAGCACTCATGAAATTTTGAATATAAGTGAGTCAACAATATTGAAATTTAACTACGTACTCTTATTCATTCATACTCACTACAACGTTGATTTATAAGCACAGGTTGCAATGAGTGTGCATACAACGTTGACATCAAACTCATTCAATTCGGAATATGTTTGATTCCAACACCCAACCTTCTAGTGAGTATTTTAGTGTTCATAAGCGATTCATAATTATTTTGTGCTTCGTGTGTATGTTGAGTTATGGAGAGTCCAAATCAACAACATCATACGTGTTGTTAAGTATGAAAATGATGATGAGTACTTCAATCTTTGAATATGAGTAGAGGTTCCATGATGTTAAAATAATTATGAATGCGTATAAGTATCAGAAGTTATGAGTATGATTCGATTCTACTCATCTTTTTGAATACTAATTGTTGATCTCTGATAGAAACCTCCAAGCCTTTGCTGTTTTTTTCCTTATATTTTCTGTCCTCTCTGATAAGAAGTTAGAATGCGAAAAAAAAATGTTTTCATTATGAAGTTTCTTTTCAGATACTTTCAAGTGCAAGACGAATTCATCAAACTCCATTACATTAAAAACATGTGTGTTCTGAATACAAAAACCATTCCATTCTCCACTTCTAGTGGCTCGAAAAGTGAGCAGTAGAGCGTGAGTAGCCAGCCTTCATGTTCCGCAATTTTTCTTTGTTGCAATGCCACCGTAGTCTAGTAGGTAGTGTGTTGGCTTATTAGACGTACGGCCACGGTTCAAACCCCAAGTCAGACATCAAACCGAAATACGAAAAAATATTTCTTCGGCGACTTGCTCTTAGCAGATTTCCGGCCAAAATTTTGAAAGTAAATAAAATTGCCATGAAAATGTTTACAAAAATTTCTCGTTCGGAGTCGACTTTAAACTGTAGGTCCTGCTGGTATGAGAAACCTGGACGTAATCCAGACTGAAGGGTTGTAATGAGCAATTATGTACGTATGTGGCCTGAACACAAAAACCATTCCACTGTCCACTTCTGGTTCTGAAAGCAGTAGAGCTTCCTGTTCTCCAATCATTCTTTGTTACATGTCTTAAAAGAGGCATTGAAATAAAAGTTGATTACATTGAGAAATAAAGAAAAGATTTTGCAGATTTATTGCGTTTTCTTTGTTAAATCGGTTATTTTAACACCATTCTCATAGCAATGTAATGGAAAATCTTCCAAATTTCAATATAGGCAAGCATAACATTTTAAATATCAATTGGAAAATGCTTCGCAGCTAAATCTACAAACAATAAGTTTATGAATGTTGGTTATGACCGCATAAAGGTTATTTAGCTTCTGACCATATTCATTCATTTGTGTACATATGTATGAATGTACACTCATATGTACGTACATATTTCTTTTATTGTTGACTTCTAAATAACCTGCCTAATTTATTACTGTTTTGTTTCTCTCTCTCTTTTAGTCTCATTTAGATTTTAGGTCTCATTTTCAAAGCAATATTGTTGTTTTGCATTTTAGCCTACAACTGTCAGTGTAACTGGCTTTTAGCCAACCAACCAACCAACCAACAAAGCCAACCTAGCCAACTAAAAATACTCTATCTAATGGCCAACACAACAAAACTATGCAAAATAATCAAGAGAAGAAGAGAATGAAAACAAAAATTTGAAAGTTTTACGAAAATTATTGTCTTACAGAAGGCAGAAATTTATATGAAATCCAAACTAAAAATAACACAATAATTTAGTGGGGTTTTCTTTCTTAGTCTACTTTACTGGGACAATAAAATAAAACATGAAAGAAAAGCTGAAAATTGTATTGAAATACTAAACGTACATATTTAGCACAAAAGTTCATAGGCAAGTTGAAATTAAAAAATAATATTTAAATACACATGTAGAGAAATTAATTAAAAAGTTTAGTGTTTACCTTCTTATATACATTGATTTTCATGTGAGAAATTGCCTCCAAGAGCAAACCACACAAAACCAATGTGTTGGAAGATAAATTCGAATTTAAAAACCAAAGACGCAAACCCACACTTTTAGCAGCGCCACTTCTTGCCTCTAACAGGGTAAACATTGCTATTAACAGAGCACTGTTAACAGTTTAGCGGTGGCAAAAGCAGATTAGTCTTTAACTTTATAATCATTATGATCATTATTATTTGTGAACAAAAGTGTTGAAATGTAAAGGATGGCTGGTGGGGATGGAGAACGAAAATTTCCTCAACTCTGAAAATTATTCCAGATAGCCCAGTAACACGGTTCAAAAGAGGTCCCTCTGGACTACCATTTGCATATAGTCTATATGGTGCACTATTTCTTATATGTTCCCGAATGGCCACTGATCTTCTAGAGAATTTTCAAACAAGAAATTGGTATTTTTTCAAAGCCAATTTTCTCAATACCATATCACTTTATATGGGACTATATTGCTGATTATATTAAGAGGCCTTGGAACCTTCCTTTGCATATAGTATGGTACTTGTAGACCTAGAGTATTTCCCAAATTAGCTGCTAAACAAGTGGGCTTGTTCAGATGGATTCTGTTAAACAGCTAACAGTGCTCTGTTAAGGGAAAATTTTGTTCTGTTAAGAGAAAATGTTGCTCAAATGTGTTGCAGCTACAATTTATGGATTGCGTCGTAAATTTTCAAATTCGAATTTATCTTCACACACGTAGCAAAACCATGCCACGAAATAACTGATTCTCATTAAAAGACTTCACTGTATGTCAACTTCACAGTCAAAATTTTATCATTCGACAGATGTTTGAAAATATAAAATCAAATCATTCATCTAAATTTTCTAATTTTTTCTTTTGAATTTCCAATGTACACTGGTGGCCTTATAATTAGAAACGACTTAGCAACATGTATGTTTGTTAATTTGTTTTCATTGTGTACCTGGGATCAAAGGCTTTGTTTGGAGGACGTCTTACATACGTTTTTCCATCAGATTGGGACAAATTAAACTTAGATTCGTCACTCCAGAGAACTCTGTTCTAGAAACATCGTTTCTAATTATAAGGCCACCACTGTATTATTGAAATACTGCCTTCCCTATGACTGAATTCCAATTCCCTTGAAAACCATAATGAGCGAACTGATTATTTTATTTTTAAGAAAAACAATTTCCCTACACTGACATGTACGATGTGCTTCCTGTGAATGTTATAATGAAATAAAAATAAATAATTCATAATTATTATTACTTATACGTCATGGTAACAAAATTCAATTGATTTTTATTGCCTCACCATCAATGCAGGTGTACTATATAAAGCGGTGGAAGTTTACAGTAATCCTTCGATTTCGATTGTTTCGATTTACGTCGTCAAATTTTTTGTTCCCTCTAACTTCAATTTATGACGTCATTCGATGTACGTCGCCTTTTTTTGGAACCAACTGCGACGTAAATCGAGGGATTACTGTACTGTGCCTGTACCTTAAAAAATACAAAGAAAAATTCTAAACTCTGCTTTAATTGTTATGAAACATTCAGAACAGAACTAGCTCAGGCTTCACTTGGAACACTGAAGGAAATGCTTGTAGTTCGATGATATTTTCTAAACCCTACTGACGATTCAGAAAAATCACAAAAATTTATACATGTTTTTGCTTATAATTGAAAATTGAAGCGATTTTTTTGACAAGCAACTTAGGTTAGGTTAGGTTAGAGGACGTGTACTTGTTAATTAAGAGAAGTACAGTACCCGGAGGCCAAACTAGTTCTAGTTTCCTAGTTTCTCACACCACTTATGTTGTGTGTGTTAATTTTATACATGAGTGGTGGGACCTAAAGTTTAAAGTCGACTCCGAACGACAGATTTTTGAGAAACTTTTTCATGGCAATTTTATTTCACTCTCAGAGCTTTTGCCAGAAATCTGCTGCGAGAAAGGCGCCCCAGAAATATTTTTCATTTTATGTTCTGATGTGTGACCTGGTGTTTGAACTAATAAGCCAAAACACTACCTACAAGACTACGGCGACTTCTTAGTCGCAACTTAGTAACATCGAAAGTAAGATGACATAAAAGTAAAGGAAAAAAACCTTGTGGATGTGATTCTATCAAATTGAAACGTCTGTTAAAAATTCATGAAATTTTTTTTAGTAAATACAGGAAATTGCTTGTACGTGTATTATCGATTTCTAAACTGTCTAGTAGGTAGTGTGTTGGCTTTCACCTCCAACGCAGACATCTAGAACAAAAACAAAATATAAAATATTTCTTCTTCTCACCAAAAGACCTCTCTGAGAATAAGTAAAAATGCCATGAAGTTTCGTATGTCTCGCCACTTATGGATAAAATTAACAGACACAACGTGGATGGTATGAGAAACTAGGTCGTAATCCTAACTAAGGGGTTGTAATGCGTAATTAAGGGTCATTATTATAACTTGTCGTTAAATAAAGGCAGGATTTTAATGGGCAGTTAAATTGTTTTTCAGTACAGGGCAATATGGAAGTGAGCGTTAAGCTAAAGGAGGATCATCCTATCTGTAACTTTTAAAGTTAAGTTTATGTATGGACTTGCCATATTGTATAATATTTTCAATATGGCAACTTCAAATATAAACGAGCATATACACCAAAAAACGAAACGTTGCCACTGCGTTAAAAAAAAACTTGTTTAATTGAGCAGTGTTATCGATATTGCTGCGACACTGCCATATTTTTGAAAAAGGTATTTTATCTGTAGGTTGTAATAACGAAAATAAGTTAAAGGTGACTTTAAGGTTTACTTTAGCTAAAGTTAGCTTTAACTAAATCCAACTTTAACGGCAAATTGTAATAATGGCCCTAAGAAGAGGAAATACCCAATAAGAGCAATTAAGATAATAATTAATTGTGGTAATTCCTGAAGTAGGGTATTACATACGTAACAAACTTATTTTATGCCAATAACCTGCAATATGAGTTGCCGTATTTTAATGTTAAAATTATGAATTTGTTCATGACCATAACCACAAAATGCAAATGTGTTTATGCAAAAAAGGTAAGACAGATTTCCATCCACAGCAATAGCAATAACAATTACGTCAATTGGTTTCAAGTAATGAATCAATTCTCGTGAAACGTAAGAGATTATTATTATTGTTCATTATTATACGAATTATGATGAATTTATTTATGTTCGTTAGCATTTTATTCATAAATTGATTTCCATTTTTTTTTTCTTCAAAGAAAACTTATGATTGGCATCACGTGCTCCGCTGCTATGGCCATTGTTCTATTCGATTGTTTTTCTTTAAATTTTTATTTAAAATTTTCAATTTTATAATGAAGATTTGTTAGGCAATAATTTAACGTTGAAGTTTTGCATATTGTAGAATGATTTTATGAATCATATTGATTTTTAATATACATTTTAAAATACTTGTTCAAAGAATAATTAAAACAAAGCTGAACATTAGTAAACAACGTGTAAATTTCTAGATAAATTGTAGTTACCCCAAAGAGTCTGTTCGTACTGAGAAATATAGAATGATATCCAGTACCTAGCTAATGGAAATTGATTGTATTGAATAAATAACCGGTTACATAAAATGTTTAATACGCTTTAAGTATTTCTTCGGCGACTTTCTCTCAGCAGATTTCTGGCAAAAACTCTGAGAATAAATAAAATTGCCATGAAAAGTTTCTCAAAAATCTGTCGTTCGGAGTCGACTTTAAACTGTAGGTCCCACCACTCATGTATAAAATTAGCACACACAACATAAGTGGTGTGAGAAACTAGGACTGAAAGGTTGTAATGACCAATTATGTATGTACGTACCTAACGTGGTTTTTATTATAAAGTTATCAGGATAATATTCCATCTATGAATACAACAGAGAGAATAACCAGAGTTCATGTAGACATAAGATACTGTTTTTTAGCAATGACACACGGACTTGCTATCATCCTAAGGCCTACTAAGATAACAAATTTGATTAATGAAACTGCAATCAGAGCCAGGAATATGACAGAAGTATCCTTTGTGACTGATTGCCGTGTGTTTTTTAAAGGTTTTTAAATGTAATAAGGGACACTATTAGACCTTGCCATTAAAGTTGGATTTAGTTAAAGTTAACTTTAGCTAAAGTGAACTTTAAAGCCATCTTTAACTTCTTTTCGTTATTACAAGCTACAGTTAAAATAAAGTTAACTTTTTCAAAAATATGGCAGTGCCGGAACAATGTCGATAACATTACCTTAATAAAACAATTTTTTAAAAAGCAATGGCAACAATGAGGTTCTTGTTTTGATGCCTTAGCTCATTTTGTTTATATACGTTGCCATATTGAAACTAGTATATAAAGTTCAGACATAAACTTAACTTTAAAAGTTACAGGTAGAATGATTTTCCCTTGGCTTAACAGTCACTTTAATTAATTGCTCACTTAGGTTAGGTTAGGTTAGAGGACGTGTACTTGTCAATTAAGACAAGTACAGTACCCGGAGGTCGAATTGAGCCCTTGTACAACGTCCTAGTTTCTCACACCATTTATGTTGTGTGTGTTAATTTCTTATACATGAGTGGTGGGAACTACAGTTTAAAGTCGACTCCGAACGACAGATATTTGAGAAACTTTTTTCATGGCAATTTTATTTACTTTCAGAGTTTTTTGCCAGAAATCTGCTGAGAGGAAGTCGCCGAAGAAATACTTTTTTATTTTGTCTTGATGTCTGGCCTGGGGCTCGAACCCTGGCTTTGCGTCTAATAAGCCAACACACTACCTACTAGACTACGGCAACTTCAATTGCCCACTTATAATATTGAAAAACAATTCATCTGCCCGTTAAAATACTGCCTTTAGTTAAAGGCAAGTTATAATAGTGGCCCTAAATATGGTATAAAAATTATGTAATAAATTCAACTACAAGGCCCTAAGTACAAAAGAGGTCTTGAACGGCTACTAAAAATGGGGCTAATATGCCTTGGTACCGTTTCTTAATTTTTAAGCAACTTTTTAAAGAAAATTTTAAACATATTTAAAGGCTTTAAACACTCCTTAGGACTTTATATATTCGAAGAATGTCATCAAGTAATAATTAAATACTTTTCAATGACGTCTGTGGCCATAAACAATAAGAAATAAAGAAAACGAAGAAAAAAAATACAAAATATTCTCAAGCCAAAATATTGTAATTGGTGCTGGGGTAATGGAACCCATAATTAACAGTCGTAATTATTAATTTATGTTGCCATAAATAATGAAAAATTATTTTGAAATAAATTTTTTATAAAACAAACCATATACACTCAGCCACAAAAATATAAATACGGATAACAAATTTCAGAAATTTTTTAACCAATCCGTTTTCGTTGAAAATATTTATAATTGTCTGACATCTTTCTTCGATTTTAAGACGGTCGTTTGCATTGGTTCAGAAATTTGTGAAATTTGTAAATCGGATGCATACCTTTGTGCGCCTGTGTAGGGCCACAATCCAGTTTAATTTCAGACATTTTTAACCAACGCAAAACACCGTCTTAACATCAAGGAAACTATAAAGATTTTCAACGTAAACGAATTAGTTAAAAAATTTCTGAGATTTTTTAACCGTATGTATACTTTAGTAACTGTGTGTACATACATACATACACTCGATGCATGCATGCGGAAAATTATTATTACAAAACATGTATGTATGTACACATGTATGTAGTCTTGAATGTTTTATTTTTAATTTTTAACTTTTTTGTTTTTATTTCATACATTTAATGTCACAGTTATTATAAATACTTATGATATCATAATAAAAAGAAAAAAATATACATGAATTTATAAGTATGTATACATATATGACCAATGATACTTTGTATGTAACTACTAGTCCAAGTACATTGCGCGTATTACTGAAATATTCAAGGCTTTCTCAAAAAGCAAAAAAAAAAACGAAAAAATATACACCCAGAACAATGACAATATTTAACAACAAAAAAAAAAGCCAACCCATGAAGAGGTAAAAATCACTAGCCTTCACTACCACTGACTGCTCATAAGCTTCGGTCTGTCATTGTCAATCATTGCACTTTAAAATGCAGAAGGACAGCTGGTCTGTTAGTAGCGTAGCACAATAACTACAACTATACTGCAGTATCTCTCTTTCTCCCTCTCTCTCTCTCTCTCTTATAGTCATATCATAAAAAGTGCAATGAAGGATAATTGTATTGACACTGATTTTGCCCCCCTTAATTTGATTGAGATCATGAAACATGTTAAAGGTCAAGAAGAAGGAAAAACAATTTCTATTGACTTGTTATCTTACGATGGCTAAGTAAAACAAATTAAATACGTACAATACGTACATACTTATGTGTAGCATCTACTGGTTGTTAAAAAGATGTAAGATTTCTGAAAGATGTCATACGATTAATAATAAAAATGCAGGAGAAAAAGTGAGAAAAGGACAAGCCCTCGAGATAAAGACAAGTAAATATAATAAGAAAAGGAAAAATATTTACAGTGGAACTTACAGAATTGGTCATTACAACCCTCTAATCAGGATTACGACTTCTCAAGCCGTAGTTAAGAAGGTAGTGTGTTGGCTTATTAGACTCGAGTCCTCAATTCAACCCTCTATCTCAAACATTGCGAACAAAACGATACATGAAAAAATATTTCTTTGGCGACTTCCTCCCAGCAGTCTTTTGGCAAAAACTCTGAGGGTAAATAAAATTACAATGGAAAGCTTCTCAAATATTAGTCGTTAGGAATAGACTCTGAACTCTTGATCCCGCCATGGGCAAAATTGACTTGCAGACAAGAGATCAGCAATGAACCGTTTTTCGCTACTCATAAGCGCTCATGAAATTTTGAATATAAGTGAGGCAACAATATTGATACTTTGATTAATTCGTACTCACTACAACGTTGATTTATAAATACAGGTTGCAATGAGTATGCGCACAACGTTGACATCAAACTCATACCATTCGAAATATGTTTGATTCATACGTCTACTCATTTAGATTCATAACTTTAAAAAAGTACTTATAAATGATTCGAGTGACTCAAAATTTACAGTCTTAGTTGCTGTTGCATTTACAAAAAAAAAAAAAAAAAACAGCAGGAAGCAGAGCAAACACACAACCTCCTAGTGACTATTTTAGTGTTCGTACACGATTCATACTTATTTTCTGATTCTTGTATATGTTAAGTTATGGAGAGTCGAAATCAACAGCATCATACGTGTTGTTAAGTATGATTCGATTCTACTCATCTTTTTTGAATGCTCATTGCTGATCTCTGTTCCACACCATGAGTGGCGTGCGAAGTTAGTTTACAGAAGAATTAGTGAAGATAAATGTCACTCAAGAGCAAGGTCTACGTCCTCCGCTCTCTTTTTTGCTTATGTAAATACAACAATAACTAAGACTGTAAATTTTGATGAATGATTCGCGAGTCACTGGAATCATTTATAAGTATTATAAGTATTTTTTTAAAGTTATGAATCTAAATGAGTAGACGTATGAATCAAACATATTTCGAATGGTATGAGTTCGATGCCAACGTTGTACGCACATTCATTGCAACCTGGGCTTATAAATCAGCGTTGTAGTGAGTATGAATGAATCGGAGTATATAGCTAAATTTCAATATTGTTGACCCACTTATATTCAAAATTACATGAGTGCTTATGAGTAGCAAAAAAACGATTCATTGCTGATCTCTGTTATCTGGAGAAGAAAGATTAGCCAACAACGAAGAGTTAGAGTATGCTGTTGGTGGCTATTTTCAAAAATTTGACAATTTACTATAAACAGGTTACTGATCATAGCTAAGAAGAATATATCGAGCTAAAAAGGGGATGAATGGATAATATTTTTCCCAAATTTGTTGTATTATCTTTGTCAGATCATCAGCTTTTCATAGCAAAGGCAATTCTGAATAGAGTTCTGTACAAGATCTAAAGATGACTAAAATATGCACGCATTAATATACAAATTCACTAACGATCTCCAATGTATGACTAATTTAATAACTAAAATAAGGCCCTTTGTTAGCGATGACGAAAACATAAGAACATTACATTATTGTCGTCTCACAATGAAATGCAATAAAATTCTAAAAATAATACAGTGAGTGAGTGAGTGAGTGAGTGAGTGAGTGAGTGAGTGATCAATGTTTAATAGACGACAATCAACTATTGCATGGATATGGATACTAACTGAATATGGTATTGTAGATTATATTATATTGTATCCGTCTTTGTTTTATTGTTATTGTGACTAACACTTATAAAGAGAGAGGGATGTACAGCTTTTCAACGATATTGATAAGTATTATTGTGTATGTATGTATGATATGAATCTGTGCCATTCTTTCCCCTTTGCAATGTTTGCTATCTTTACTTGCCTCAATGCTACTCCAAGACTCATTCATATTCAATCAATGATGTCTTCTTTTAATAAAGAATGAAATAAAAAACAAAAACAACAACAACAACAATAAAGCATTTTCATTTATATTCTGTTTTACTATTGATAAACGACAATCACCATCAGCCATTGGGAATATGAGTGACTGACTGACGTTGAGTTTGTGCTAAAAGGGTAATATTTTATCAAAGCCAATAATAATAATAAATGGTAAGAAATTATTTTGAAATTATTTAAACAAAAGCAAAAAAACTGTTTTTCTTTAAAAGGAGAAGCACGTTTTAAATTGCAATCGAATCAATGGAATAAATTAAAAAGAAAGAAAGAACGAAACAGCTATCGAATGGCGTGAAAGTAATGCCACAATGTGAATGTGAATTCAATGTATTATATGAAGAAGTGAAAATTTGAGGAAAATTTATATTTTCCTTGAAAGTATTATTAGCTAGCACTTATTCACATCTTTTTGACAATATACGGCTTAAGGACTCCAAAAGGACACTTCAATTTTTAAGGCCATAATCCAATTGTTTCAATTTCGACTAACGCGTTCTAAATTTAAACAGTGTGGTTGGCAAGGTCTGCATATTTTTTTATTAATTGAGGCATAAAATCCCCATCACAATTTTCCAAAAAGCTGTCAAGCACTCTTGCAATAGGCGCACCAAAGTTGCCAAGACAACGGATGCATCATATTTGGATGCATATTTCTCTCGTTTTTCCATCAAAGTTTGTTTTCACCTTATCAATACATATGTATATAATTGGTCATTACCACCCTTCAGTCAGAATTACGGCCTAGCTTTTCACACCACTTATGTTGTGTGTGTTAATATTATACATGAGTGGCGGGATTTACAGTTTAAAGTCCACTCCGGATGATAGATTTTTGAGATACTCTTCATGGGAATTTTATTTCACACTCAAAGTTTTTTTCAGAAATCTGTTGGGAGAAAGTCGCCGAAGAAATATTTTTTTATGGTCAGTTTAATCGACCCACTGAAGCGGCTATTCGGGCTATTGTGACTAAATTTCGGACCAAATTTACATTGTTGGACATTAACCACCAACACGCTTACGTAGAGTGCGAACTGAAGAAAATATCGCTGCTGTATCGGCCAGTGTTAATAATGACCATCATTTGTCGATTCGTCGCCGTTCGCAGCAATTGGGCCTCTGTTACTCAACAACGTGGAAAATTTTGCGGAAGGATTTAGGTGTGAAGCCTTTCAAAATACAGCTGGTGCAAGAATTGAAGCCGAACGACCTACCGCAAAGCAGAATTTTTAGTGAATGGGCTCTTGGAAAGTTGGCCGAAGATCCACTTCTTAATCGAAAAATTGTATTCAGCGACGAAGCTCATTTTTGGCTCAATGGATACGTAAATAAGCAGAATTGTCGATTTTGGAGTGAAGATCAGCCAGAAGCATTGCAAAAGCTACCAATGCATCCAGAAAGTCACAGTTTGGTGCGTTTTATGGGCTGGTGGCATCATTGGTCCGTACTTCTTCAAAGATGTTGCGAATCGTAACGTAACTGTGAATGGTGAGCGCTACCATGAGATGATATCCAACTTTTTTTTTGCCCAAAATGCAAGAGCTTGACTTGCATGACATGTGGTTTCAACAAGACGATGCCACATGCCAAATAGCACGCGTAACAATGGACTTATTGAGTGGCGAGTTCGGTGAACATTTTATTTCACGTTCGGGACCGGTCAATTGGCCGCCTAGATCATGCGATTTAACGCCTTTAGACTATTTTTTGTGGGACTATGTTAAAGCTCACGTCTATACAGACAAGCCCGCTTCAATTGACGCATTGGAAGACAACATTGAAGCATTTATTCGTGAGATACCGGCCGAAATGTTGGAAAGAGTATGCCAAAATTGGACTAAGCGGATGGACCATTTGAGGCGCAGTCGCGATCAACATTTGCATGAAATAATCTTCAAACATTAAATTATATGAACCGTACTATCGATTCAAATAAAGATTTCATTTCATTTTTCTGAATTGGTTTTTTTTGAAAAATTTTCCTATAGCTCTTAAAAAATCACCCATTAGATCAGGACGGTCTACTGTCCGTGTCAACCTCTAAACTTAAAAGTCTGCCACTCTCACAATAAATATTCAACTCACAATTGCAATTTAGGTAATCAGATAAAACCCTGTTAAAAATGGTCGTCTGCAGCTTTCAATGTGTTCATGCTTTAATTCCCTCTTAATCAAATTCAAATGAATATAAATTTGGAAAAGATGTTCTTTTTCCTTTGTTTAATAAAAAATTCTTTTCTTTCTGTTAAGTGTTGTAAGAACAGAAGTTGGTTTTAATTATTTATGAATTTTTCTTTAATTTGTTGTTGTTGTTCCCTCCCTCTCTATCTCTCTTTCTCTCTCTTGTACGGATCTATTTTATTAAATTTTGTTTATTGTTGTAATTCGTAATACAGAAACGGAGTTTAAGGTTGTTTTTGTTTCTGTTTTATCTGTTAATTTTATATTTATTTTGGTCTTATAATTCTTGTGGAAGTATTACAAGCAAATTTGTTTGCCTCTTAGCAAGACAATAGTAACGCCATACTGCACAAATAACATTTTTGGGAATAATTAGGGTCTTATGTACTACAGATCAGCAATGAATTGTTTTTTCGCTACTCATATGCACTCATGAAATTTTGAATATAAGTGAGTCAATAATTTTGAAATTTAACTATGTATTCTGATTCATTCATACTCACTACTACGTTGATTGATAAGTACAGGTTGCAATGAGTATGCGTACAACGTTGACATCAAACTCATACCATTCGAAATACGTTTGATTCATATGCCTACTCATTGGCTCTAATCACACGAGAACAATTTTTAGTCGCAAAATTTTTGCTCTTTTCAATTCACACGTGATGAATATTACATTGGCATGAAATGTATACGTATACACAGCTATGTATGCACTAGTGGTTTTGCATTCATTTGATGTTTGGCTGATTTTTAAAAATGTGCATGTATTAGTTTTGTGCTGGTAATGCGGGGTTTGTAGCTGGTTGAAACTTTACGCCACAAAAAAACCATTCTCTTCACCTCTCATCATTTTACGCCAGCATAATTATTCTCGTGTGATTAGAGCCATTTAGATTCATAACTTTAGAAAAATATTTATGATTCGAGCCACTCGAATCATTCATTAAAATTTACTGTCTTAGTTGTTGTTGCATTTGCAACAAAAGGAAAAAGACACATAAGCGAAAAAGACGGAACAGCAAGCAAACGCACAACCTTCTAGTAAGTATTTTAGTGTTCGTACGCGGTCGATTCATACTTATTTTGTGATTCGTGTATATGTTGAGTGATGGAGAGTCGAAATCAACAACATCATACGTGTTGTTAAGTATAAATATAATGAGTACTTCAAACTTTGAATATGAGTAGAGATTCCATGGTATTAAAATAAGTATGAATGCGTATAAGTATCAGAAATTATGAGTATGATTCGATTCTACTCATCATTTTGAATACTAACTGCTGATCTCTGAACGACACCATACTGAAGCTACGAAGACTTTGCTGTTTTCACTCCATTCAAACTTCACCTGCTTGGAATTCTGAAGAGAAGTTTTAATACGAAAAAGTATGAATGCGTATAAATATTAGAAATTATGAGTACGATTCGATTATATGTGCAGAGACGTATCTACTACTACAATAACATGAGTTGTAACATTATACGACCAAACTTCGGATGAAATTTCGACACAATGCTGGTATGACCAATTCGTTCGAACAACGGGATTTTATTATAAAAATTTTAATTACAAACTGAGTCTCTTTACAAATATCGAATGGTAATGAGGCTAAAAGCGTTATTCTTCGCTTTGAACTTCTGTCTTGGGGATATGCAAACAAACGTACACTTATAGTAAATTTACAATGAAAATAATACTGAAATCTTGGTGTTTGTAACAAATCTTTGAAAGTAACGCCATACATGGGCTTTAAGTGTAGCGCATGATAAAGAGTTTAAAACAATTACGGGGTATTATCTCATGAATATTTGTTAACAATTGTTTTGGTTTTTATTATAATAAAAACAAAACTTAAACAACAAAAACGGAAAAATGATAAATAACTAGAGAGAGCATAAAAAATTAAAACAAGATTTATATGATAATTTTACAATATGACAAGATTAATGGCACAAATTTGGACATAGCCAACGACCAACGATATTTGTAAATATGCTATGCCATATACTATAAACTAGGTTCAGTAATGTTTTTTAATAAATCAAGCACTTTGCATTTCATCTCTTTATGGACTACATAGGCCAAATAACCGATTTAAGACCTACAAATTGAAAGAGAGTCCCTAAATCATTTAAAATCGTACGAACAAATTTGTTTCGATTCTAAAATAATATTGTTACCGCTTTGTGTGAGACTCTCCCGTTAAAATTTTAAACAAAATTTTACAAACTATTAAAAAAAAATCATTGCTCCCCACTTGATCTTCACTGTAACAATTTACACCAGAAGTTTTTAATAAAAACCAGAGTTTATATAAAACGTTTGACTTACGACCATAGAAAAACACTTTCGACTTGTTTTATTTGTCTTGTAACGATTTAAAACTTTATTGACAGAAAAGAGAGAGAAAAAAGAAGTGAATAGAATAGAGGGAGAACATAGAAAAAACAAAAACTAATAAAAATTGTGTAACTTTCTCTGGGAAGGAAGGTCAGTTTAACAACTACTAAAATACTATAACTGCTACTGGCTGTAAGTCTGGCTGATTGGCGAATTTTTATTTTGATAAATGACCTCGTTTTCAAGTAATAGTGGAAGTAGAAGAATTATTATAAAAGAAAAATTATTTTTTTTAAATTAAAACAGAAACCAAAGACCACAGCCACCATTGTCATCAACACCACAATTATTATTATCATCACTAGCAACAAAAGAAACAGAACGCAATCTTCGTTAGAGTGACATTCTTTAAAGCTTTAGTTCAAGAACAAGGTCAATAAATGTATCAAAAATCATAACAGATGAGTTTATTTTTAATTTCTTTTTTCTTTAATTTTTTCTTTTACTGTGTCCACTTTTTTAAGCAATTAGCACAAGTTAATTGTATTATCAACTCAAATATTTAGTTTATGAATCATTAACCCGATGTTTTGTAAAAAAGGTCATGTAAAGAAGCCTAAAATAAATAATTCTCATTGGGCTACTTTGAGGTAATGATACTATACAATACGGCTTAAATTTTTTAACAGATTACATACAGTCAAAGACAATGTCTACATACACCACTGCATGTAGAGTTTTTCCCCTCTGGTTTTCTCTAAATTGAAAAAGATGAAAACAAAATACGTAGAAAATATTGGGAAATAATATTAAAATAAGCGGGAAAAAAGTCTACATGCACCACTGTATCTAGACTTTTTTCTTTGACTGTACATTGAATCTACAGCGGAATACATTAGGCATCCATTTGTGGTCGATTTGTCATTGGATAGCAAAAGGCATTGCAGAAAGAATTCATCCTTTAGTCATATATACAGAAATACGTCTTAACATAATCCATATTCGAGGGCTATACATACATAATTGGGCATTACAACCCTTCAGTCAGGATTACGACCTAGTTTCTCACACCACTTATGTTGTGGGTGTTAATTTTATACATGAGTGGCGGGACCTACAGTTTAAAGTCGACTCCGAACGACAGATTTTTGAGAAACTTTTCATGGCAATTTTATTTACTCTCAGAGTTTTTGCCAGAAATCTGCTGAGAAGAAGTCGCCGAAGAAATACTAGACCACGGCGACTTCGAGGGCTATAAAGATATCAAAAGGCTTTGCAGAAAGAATTCATTCTTTAGCCTTACTGGTCATATGTATGTGAGACACTCTACACTTCACTACTTTACGTCTTAAAAAATGTTCAAACCCCCGAACAAAATTAGAACCGTGTAAATTGGTATGGAATTAGCATTTAATTTTTATTTCCAATTTTTTTTTGCCCCCTTTTTGCGGTTTTTTAAAAAGTTGCAATTATTTTTTCTAAAAATCGTTTTTTGACCTGACCGCCCCACTTTGCTACCGTAAAATTTTTTGAGCATATTCAAAGGGTAATGCCGACTGACAATTATCTGCAAATGGATTATAATTTTATATCGTGTGGTATTGTCATAATTTTTAATTTTTTAAACATTTTAAAAATACTGCTAATGCAAGTACTAAACGGCCTTTAAAAGCATATGCAATAAAACAAATACATAAAATAACAATGGCAAGCCAGGCCGGTTTGTTTGTTTCATTCTTCACGTTTTCTATTTTGTGTGTCTTCTCTTGACAACCTGATACATGTTTGTTTAGCAAAGAGAATTTGATACAACACCAGTAGCAACAAAAACAAAAAGCAATAAAAAAATAGCAAAACAAACTACCGTTAAGTTTGTTGTTTTAAATGATTTATAGCAATAATAAAAAAAGAAGTTAATAACTAAGGAAAACGACATTTAAATGTTTAAGATTTTTCTTGCTTTTGTTTTTGTTTCTGCATTAAAAGAAAGACAAATAAAATTTATTTTACATGTGCATGACTAACCACAATTTGATGTTTTATGATTGTTTGTTTGTTGTTATTATTTGTTATTTTATTTATTACCGATTCTTTTATTATTTCCTTTTTTTCTTTTCTTTTCTCTTTTTTATAATCACATACACATTTTTCAATTTAAATCAGTTAATTTTATTTAATTTTTATGCAATTAACGATACGATATTTTTCTTAATTTTCTTTTAATTCTTTTGCAAATATTCTACATTCTCTCTCTCTCTCCTTGTTTAGTTTGTAAAGAACCGTTTCGTATGGCATTATCAACAAGACTGAACACGTTTTGTTTTGTTTTCTTTTTGATTTTGTTTTATACACCAAGTTACTGTTGTTGTTCTTGTTGTTATTGGTCATGCTATACGGTATATCTTAAATCAGCAACAACAACAACAACAACTTATTTTGCCATCACCCATATGTTTGTTGTTGCAGTTTTAATTTTATTTACATTGCCTTTGTTTTGTTCTCCCATTATTGCTTTTGTTTTTAATACCAACAATGAAACAGGCTTTAGCCTTTAACAACAAACAAACGAAAAAACGAACGAGCAACCCAACGAACCCAACCAACCAAACAAAACAGAACACAATAACAACAAACACTGCAGTCAGTTGAATGCAATTATTAACAAAAAAAAAAGTGCAAAATGAGTTACAGTACACCCTGTAGGAAACTCATATCGTTTGTTGCTTTGTTACCACAGGCGCACGTAGATTTTCACATATAACGGGTTATCCATTTATTGGGGGTTTAAAACAGCTGATCTAGCAAGACTGTCACAGTTCTTAAATACATATCTTCATCTGAAGAGCAATTTTTTTAGTAAAAGGGTTGCCATTTACTTTAAAAATTGCCACAAATGTGGTTACGCACATGCGGTCACTTTCAAACATTACGTTTGTCATATTCAACCTACATACTGTGCAAGTAATTGTCAACAAAATAAGAAATTTTAAGGGACTGGCAGCGTTATAGATATTGTATTGCCTGTGCACCAATCCAGAAACGATTGTTTAAATGGCATTGTATTTCATCTATGATGCTTTATGTGTGTTGTAATTAATTTTACATTTGAAACCGTAAAATGGTGAACCCTTTATGTGCATACGAGTGAATGTGAATATGTAAGTGTAAGCAGTGTAAGTGACAAAGTGTGATAAAATTGTTTTATTAATAGAAGCCAGCGCGGTGCATTTAAATGTGTATGTATGTATGTAGTACGTGCAGCTTAAAAGGTGTTAAAACTTTAAGCTGAAGTCGAGCGTTAAAAAATTATAAATATTTATTGTTAAATATAAATAAAAAATAATGCTTTTATAAAACAGATTAAAAATAAAAATACAAGATTAAGAGCAAATACAAAAACAAGGTAGATTGGGGGAGAGCATTATTATTGGAGAAAATAACAAGTATTTTGTAATTAAGAGAGAGAGAGAGATAATATATGTACAAGAGAATTAAACGAAATTCTATTAAAAATTGGGCTAAGCTTGTATTTGTTTCCTTTTTCTTAAACAATTTATGTATGGGAGAACAGAGTACAATCATGTTGTTTTCCCAGCCTAATTGGAAGACAAATCTTCGTCAGTGAGGTAGATTTTATTTTGGTAGAATTTTTCCTCGTACTTACAATCTTTGAAAGATGTTACCATCTTTTTCCTGAAATTGGATTCATTTTGTAAACAATTATACTTTGTTTTACAAAGTAAATGCGATTGAAATGGGTTTAAAAAATTTAAATCAATTAATTAATCGATTAATTAGGGCAAGAAAGAAAAAAGAAATTACAAAACAGATTACCAAGTATAAAGCCGCGGTTAGCCAAACGTTCACGCAACGAAACGAAACATACTTTCGTTCTTAGCATAAGACGAGCAATGTAAATGCTTAGCGAAATTACATTACGGTTCGGCCAATCGCTCTCACTTTTTTTTGTACTCTAAAACCGAACGTACGTTCTGTGTACGTTTGGCTAACCGGGGCTTACAGGCAATTTTTAATTAATAGGAGTCAGATAAGTCAGCGTATTGTTGTTGCAAACGATTATTTACATCGAATGAGCCACACGAAGAACTTAAAAACGATATCAGAATTACGGCAACAACACACAATGTAAGAAGCAGATACCCCTTCTGAATATGGTGAACAAGAATAAAGCCGCGGTTAGCCAAACGTCCACGCAAAGAAATGAAACAGCATTCGTTTTTAGCAACGTAAATGCTTAGAGAAATTACATTACGATTCGGCCAATCGCTCTCACTGTTTTTTGTATTCTAAAACCGAACGTACGTTCTGTGTACGTTTGGCTAACCGGATGTCAAAGTCTATTCGCAAGGAACAAACTGAATTTAGATTAAACAAATCAAGCATTGACTATATAAACCCAAATATAACATATAATCTCTGATATTTCAACCGAGAAGAGTGTTTTTTTAGAAAGCATGTCTGATAAGGTCTTTATCAAAAATGTCACTATAGTGGTACATAGTCGAAACCTAACAAACTATACTAGTTAGGAATAAATCCCTTAATAATCTCTCTTTCAAACATTGTGGCCTACGCGCTGGGCTATCAATTAATAAAAAATAACAAAAAATATTTAAAAATATTGTCTTTAAAAGAATCTTTGGAATTTATGTGGACGGCAAGTGTTAATTCACTGGTAAGTGGAGCATTTACTGTGGCTAAAAATTTCTATTTATGGAATAAAAATGCAATGAAAAAACAATTTTTTTTACGCCGTCTATTAAGTCATCTGTGTTAAACCGAAACATATTCCCACCATAACAATAGAAAATTCAGTCAAAAAGGAAAAACAAAAACTAACTGACATACATATTGTTTTACGTTTTAAACATTCGCTAAAGTGTGGCATTCAACACTTGCAACAAAACTGCACATGAATTTGGTAACACATTCACAACAATAAGTGGAAACAAAATCTCAGAAATATTTCACAAAAATCGTTAGAAACTTCGACACAAAAATTGCCAAACATGACTGACAGACGGACACACGATATAACGGAGGAGTGTAAAGTCAAAGGGGTTGTAGGTATACACACCATCAAACGCTGTAAATTTGTTTTTTGTTTTTTTTTTGCATCGACAACAACTGACAGCTGCATTGATGATTTGACAGTCTGATAACGTAAATGCTGTTCGCAAATGTTGGCATTTTTTCTCAATTTTTCACAATTGTTTTCAACAAATTCGAATTCGAATTGACAAAGTTAATAACGATTGCAAAAATAATTTGTGGCTTTTAAATGAAAACACAACGTAAAATGTCAAAGATTTAAATAAGGAATCTTAAGACACGATTAAAAGACATAATCAGGGGGGTATTGGAATTAATGAGCGTCAAGGTTTATTATTTTGAATAATTTTTATTAAGAGGATCCTGTATACCATGGCTCGACAGAGTTTTGTAAATACTATCTCTATATTTCACTGTCAACGTCCAAAATTGTTCAGTTTGCGAACGTGTTAAGATCCTTATACCACAGAAATTTATTTACGAAATCAATGGCCTGAAGTCCCCGGTTATAATTCAAACATGTTGTAGTGTTCGCATTCCATCGGATTACAGTCTTAAAGACCTAACATACAAGCTGGCTTTCTAGGTGGAAGATCGTGCGTCCACCAAACAACTAATCTACATACTATCACTAAACAAGCAGCTGAAATGCGCTCCTCTTCTTCTTGTAGATTATGTGCGAAACCTAAGAACTCCACAGAAGATCATGCCATTATCTGTCAGAATATGATTAAAACTTAAAATGCAGCACTGTCATAAGTACGTTCAGTGAGCATATTACAATTTTCCGAACACTTTCTATTGATATTTGACAACTCAAATAACAACAACGACAAACAAAAAACAAAACAAAAAAAACAATGTTGTTGAAACGACCAGCTGTTTTGTTTACCAGCTGTCAAATGAATATTGAATAAGCAGCTGAACTGCGTATATTGTTATGTCTAAACACTTAAAATATTGTAATCAAAAAACCGAATATTGCCTCAATAAAAGTGCATGTCTGAACATAGTATAAGATAATTGATCGATGCAATACTGTTCACGTACACATTCATCAATAACCGAAGCTTAGAAATTTAATTATCGAGTAGATCCCGCGCACATATTAAAAGCAAAGATCTTTGCGTGGAAAACACACCATTCATCTGGCAATACGAAGGAGATCGAAAGGTTGACATCATCAGAAAAAACACAAGATAACCTATTTGTTTCCAACTATGGGATTGAAATCGGGTGGTCCGAAAGGTCAGACAAGACTTTGGGGTATCTTTCTTCTTTCAATACTAGGAAAAGTATTTGATTTCTGCAAATAGTTGACGAAAGTTTGGTGCGCAGGTTGCTTATGGCACACAGAGTAGAGAATTTTTCAGAAATATTATATCGGTTTGACTCTAAAACTGTCTTTGACTTTTACCTTCCTTCGCGTACCATTATACATACATATATAATTATATATAATTAGTCATTACAAGACTTTAGTCAGGATTACGACTTAGCGTCTCACAACACTGATGTTGTGTGTGTTAATTTTATACATGAGTGGCGGGACCTACAGTTTAATGTCGATTCCAAACGACAGGTTTTTGAGAAACTTTTCATGGCAATTTTATTTTACGTGCAGAGTTTTTTCTAGAAATCTGCTGAGAGAAAGTCGCCGAGAAAATATTTTTTAATATTTTCGTTTTCATGTCTGACCTGGGGTTTAAACCGAGGCCTCACGTCTAATAAGCCAACACACTACCTACTAGACCGCGGCGACTTCTCGCCTGCCATTATGGTAAGGTTAATGAAGGGAGGTTTTGAATTGCCTTAGAAAAACGACGGCTTTATGTAATTAAATTTCATCAAAAGCTATTCTAGTGATGGATTTGATGGAAGGTATGAAAACATCACGGAACGTTGTTGAATCAGACACGAGAGAATAGAGTTGTAATAAGAGTTTCGTCCAGAAGAACTGGACATGGTACATGGAAGAAGAACTGGAACATGATAGAATTCAAAAGAATAATTTGCATGTGTATTTTGAATGACTTGAGAAAAGTTCAGTAAAGGGTTGAAACAAAAAGGCTGCCTTCCAAAATGTATCAATACAAAGTTTGTATGCAGTTATACTACTGTATACTCGTATAAACTACACATGCAAAGTAACCAAACAATGCATCAACTATAAATCCGATGCCAGGCATTTGTAAAGAAGCCACGTCTTTATATTGTTATGAAAATGAATAATCTAGATACTGGTGATATGCTTTTAGATCGCTTAACATTAAAATTATAAAAAAAAACCTACAAAAACAAAACAATGCAGTAAACAAACCTGTTTATAGAGATTTTGAAGTCATGAACATTCGCCTTCAACAACATTCATTAGACTGTTTACCCTGCCATATAAAAGGCAAGGCAAAGCAAGCGACAGAGTTAGTTAGAAGTTCAGTCTGTCTTGTGCGCAGACGAGCTGTGTTTGAAGACAGTAATCGTGGTTTGAAGATCTCCGTTACAAAGATCTGTCGAATAATTGTCTAGTAATTGTTATTGTTTATGCCAAGGGTATAAACAGAGGAGTAACAAAAAAAGGCAATTGTTGTTGTTCACAGTGGCACACAGAATTGTGCGAATAATAATGAATTTTAATTAAAACTAAACACAAATTTATTTGTTATTTTATTTGCAATCTACGAGCTTATATTTTAAACGTTTTTTAAAAAGGTAAAAAACGTAACAATATTATACTGTATTGCATTAAAGTTCTGTTTATCTTTCGTATGTCATACTTTCATTTAAAAATCCTTACAAAGAAGCTCTCTAAACAACTTTGAAAAGTTAAATTCATTTCAAATGCCCATAAGCATATACTAGCATCGTTAAGCATAACTTTATAAAAATTTTGAATTTTTCTTGTAGCACTTTAAAATCTCTCTATTATGACTTGGCATTAAATTACTCTCTTGCCCAAAAAGAGAAAAGAAAGAAAGAAGTGTAATAAAATTCGCTACATCATTAATGTGGTAATAAGAATAACATTCATTATCTTTTATTATGATGTTGTTGTATTCCCCAAGCATAGTTGGTTTGCAGCTCTCATTTAAGAGTCTAACATTTCCCCTCTATTAATGGTTAAACGACACGACACAACACACAAGGTAAAATAGATTTCCAAGGATGTTTTCTAAACGAGGGTCAGTTTCTTTGCACAGCTTTTTCCCCCTTTTTTATTCGTATATTTTTGAAAACATTCGTACTTGACAGGAAGATTATTGTGTGTAGAAAGAGAGAGACAGCGAAAGAGAGCAAGAAAACCAGCATGACAAACACTTAAGAAGCATGCAAAAGTTTTTATGGGAATATATTTGCACGAGGTATGCACACATACATACACGCTGTCACAAATAGTGATGTAAAGTGCAACTGTGAAAAAAAAAAAGAAGGATGTACGAAGAATACTTTTATGAGAGTATACTTACGAATGCTATTCTATTTGAGGATTCATTATAAACATTGAATGGATGGCCATAATAAATTATTATAATAATAAAAATCTCCTTCCTCCAGTGCATATATAATGTATAAAGGAGATAACTAGGTTAGGTGAGGTACGACTGGTGCGATGTTATACTGGCTTTAGGCATTTGAAATATTCAAGACTACACAGAGTAAAACTAAGGATTTGTACGGCTCAATTTCTGTCAATTGGGTCCTTAATGTTAATCGAAAAAAATATAAGGATGGCGTAGCAGTGTAGTTATATAGAGAATCTGATTTCCAATCAGTTAACTCCACAATTGGTACAATAAACTCTGCTGCAGGGAATGACCTCCTAGCCAGTCCATGAGCAAATTCATTGACAGCGTAATCGGGATAAATTGTGGCCCAGAGAAGCACGAATTTGTTCGCAGCACCGAGTTTTTCAAAACGTTTTCAAAGCCTCTCCGATGATATACGATTTCATTGAACACAAAGCTAATGTCCTCATTCAACTTGACTATCTGGAAATACATATATTTATGTGCACATCTTCAACATCTCCTCTGTAGTTTAATTCCAACACAGTTTCAAACTGTCTGCATTTTAACTTGGGCCATTTGCCCGATGATACTTAACTCCTGGCATGAGGTACAAAGATTTCCGTCCCTTAACTAGTGTTTGTCTTTGAGCCAGCCGTAAAGCACTTAACGTCCCTGGGAACAACATAACGCCCATTTGGAAGCCTTTCCAATTTTAATTGCCTGCTCGATTACAGATTGCAGGAATCCTTAATTCGTTTACGAGATCATGTTTCCTGATCATGTTCCTAATCTCGTAAACGAATTAAGGATTCCTGTAATCTGTAATCGAGCAGGCAACTATGCTTCCTAAAACGCTCATGCGATCAAAATCCTGAAGTTCTAAATGTTCTTAGTAACACAATTCTTCACAAATAAGTATAGAAGGCATAGAACAGTTATGGACTCAACGACCGCAATGGGACAGCTACACATGGCCCTACTTACGACTTAGCTTCTCTCATCACTTAGGTTGTGTGTGTGTTAATTTTACACATGAGTAGCGGGACCTACAGTTTATAGTCGATTCCGAGCGACAGATTTTTGAGAAATATTTCATGGCAATTTTTATATACTCTCAGATTTTTACCAGAAATCTGCCGAGAGGAAGTCGCCGAAGAAATATTTTTTCATATTTCGTTTTGTTGGAGATGTCTGACCTGGGGCTTGAACCGTGGCCTTACGTCTAATAAGCCAACATACTACTTGCTGGACTACGGCGACTTTACTATACCTCAACGGGCAAGGCAGGAATTATACCTCAACTGTATGATTCTATCAGTATTGTAACATTGGCGCTTAAGACCCTTTTAAACACCAACGAGAGGAAGTCGCCGAAATTTTTTTTTATATTTCTGGGGTTTGAACCATGGCCTCACTTCTAATAAGCCAACACACTACCAACTAGACTATGGCGAGCACGGGACTATACGATTTGAAATGTTAAATAAAGCGCACGTGTGACCAAAGTCTAGAAGTTCTAAAACTCACTCGTATTGAATGCTTAGTGCTCTCCGCAATACGTTTCTACACAAAGAAGTATAGAGGGCATAGACCTGTTATGGCCTCAATGACCGCAGTAAGACAGCTGCAAAGGTCCCAGTTATAGTGATACAAACCGGTCTCTAAACATTGTCGCTAGACTAGTTATCTTCTGGCCACTCATGGTCGCCACGCACGCCTCTTTTTTTGAGCTTTAAAAGTTCGACAAATTGCATGACACATGGACTGCCTATGCAAATTTTCTATTGTGGCTTTCCTTGATAGGTCTAACTAGTCGTTTACTAAACAGCATAACCGACTTTATTGAAAGTTTGGAACTGAAAATGTAATCTTATAGTTGCTTTCAGTCTATGTTTTACTTCTCATTTTCATTAAATGAATTTTAATTCCAAAATCAGTCGATTAAAGTCTCTTAAAATTTATTGATTTTGTTTTTATTGGTTTTTTTCTCTTCTTTCATTGAATAGTCGTCTAATTGCCATCAGATATGATTTCTATAAAATTTATTTCTTCTTGGAAATCAAATAAATTTTGCGTAAATCTACGATTCTTACCATAATACTCCTGCAGTTACAAGGAAAAAATAATTTGCGTTTCATACCTGAAATGAAAGAAAGACAGGGAATATATTGAATAAATGCAATAAAAAAAGTTTTATTGTAATAAAAAAGAATATGTTCAGAAATAAAAAAGTAAAAAAAGCATTGCCATTGAATAAAAAGCATTAAAAATAAAATAAAAATCATATCTTATACATATGTACGAGTACTACATCTACCTACACATACTATTCTCTTATCTATTCACTGTAATACGATATTATGCGATAATAAAAAATAATAAAATTGTTAAGAACCGATAATAATGATACAATTGAACGAAGGATACAAGGATACAACTATAATACACTCTATTATACAACAATATTAACTGCTGTTGACAATAACACCATTGCCATTTGCAATACATTTCGTTCAAAAGCATATATAAGAGAAAATTTCATAGCCTTACAGTACATAGCTTTAAAATATTGTTACGAAAATCTAGATGCTGGTTCTTTGCTTTCACATCGCTTAACATTAAAATTATAAACCAAAGCTACAAAAACAAAACAATGCAGTAAACAAACCTGTTTACAAATTATCGTACTATTTAATATAACAACAAACACCAGCATAAAAAATTGTAAACAAGTAAACAAAAATATACCAACAACACTATAAAAATAAATGTAAACAAAATACACAAACAACAATAACGAATGTAAACAACCATATTTACATTTATAGAGATTTCGAGAAGGCGAAGTCACGAACATTCTCTTTCAAAAACATTCACCAGACTGTTTACTCTGTCATATAAAAGGCAAGCCAAAGCAAGCAACTGAGTAAGTAAAAGTTTAGTCAGTCCTGTGTGAAGACGCGGTGTGTTTGAAGACAGTAATCGTGGTTTGAAGATTTCCGTTACAAATACCAGTCGAACATTTGTCTAGTAATTGTTATTATTTATGCGAAGGGTATAAACAGAGGAATAACAAAGAAAAGCAATTGTTGTTGTTGTTTACATTAAGTTGTGAACAGTGGCACACAGAATTGTGCGAATAATAAAGAATTTTAATTAAAACTAAACACAAATTTATTTTTATTTTATTTGCAATCTCCAGATTTTAAACGTTTTTAAAAGGTAAAAACGTACCACCACATGAGTGGCAGGACCTACAGTTTAAAGTCGACTCCGAACGACCGATGTTTGGGAAACTTTTCATGGTAATTTTTATTTACACTCAGGGTTTTTGGCAAGAAATCTGCTGAGAGGAAGTCGCCCAAGAAATATTTTTTTATATTTTGTTTAGTTGGAGATGTCTGGTCTGGTTTTGAACCGAAGCCTCAATTCTAATAAGCCAGCGCACTACCTACTAAACTACGGCGACAATAGGACGTAGTTACTCTTTTATTAATTAATTATTTATTTTTTATTTTCTCACCCTTTTATGTCTTCCCTTCTATATTTTTGTAGTCCAACAAAAAAAATTGTACTTAACTTTGGTCTTATCTTGTCTGATCAATTTCTCGCTCGAAGAGATCTGAGATAATTCCGTCAAAATCACATGCTATTCATATTTTACTACGCTCTTTAATTCTTTAATTCCTAGCCGCTTATACAATCTATCTTACTATTTGGCGTTGAATAGATGATAGTTTTACTCGAACAGTAGAGCTACTTCTAACCGCTCACTCTACTTTCTTTCTAAATTAGACAGTTATTCGCCTAACAATATAAACAAGTCGCACAGTGTCTTCAAAAATCATGTTAAGCTGTAGTCGACCTCTATGAAATTAGCTATCTATACCTAGAATTTGTTCATTTAACCTACATAATTGGTCATTAAAACCTTTTTACGATTACGATCTAGCTTCTTACACCACTGATGTTGCGTGTGTTAATTTTATATATGAGTCATGGGACCTACAGTTGAAAATTGACTCCGAACGACTGATTTATGAGAAACTTTTAATGACAATTTTTATTTACACTCGGAGATTTTGCCAGAAATCTGCTGAGAGAAAGACGCCTGGCTTCATTCTGGAATATAGTTCACCAATGCATACAAAGCCCCCAAGGAAATCAAATAATGAATATCACTTCTGGAATATGACCCATAAACGGGGTTTTAAGCGGTGGTACATGCAATCAGGGAATATGTGTATAATCTGGGCTCGCAATCATTTAGTAAACTTGATTTGAAAATATTTACAGATATTCAAATAACGATCATGGCGATAACATCCAGGAATACGGAATCTGTAACGGTCCTGGTGTGTAAAAAGGCGATTAAAAATTACGCCAGGCATGGAATGATACTCATTATGTTGCCGTGGAGTGATTGGAAATGAATATTCTGGTTAATAAAACCAGAGTATTACATACCATAACGCAATGCCTAAGCTGGGACTAAGTTAGGAAAGTGGGAGTCACACCGACTTTTGTGGAAAAATGTGTTTTTAGGAAAAATTACAAAAAAAATACTTTGGAACGATCAGGTCATAAATAAACGAGAGCTTTCTGAGTACGCTAATCATTCCATTGCGCCATCATTCCATTAATGACATTCACTGTACATATGTATTTGCATACAGTATTCGTTACGTGTATGTATGTATGTATGCATGTTATATTATTAACTACAAATTATTCAGAGGTAAAGAACTCCCTACTAATATACGTACAGTGAGCGTCAAAAGAATGTGTACGGTATGGACAAAAATTCTAATAATCACCAAATTCAACTTTTATCACTTAGGAGAGTGCCCGAAAAAATTTGACAATGTTTCGAAATTTTTTTTGTAATTTTTTTTTTGCTTTAATTTTAAAAACTGGCAATGAAACAGTTTTTACATAAAAATAACGGTAATTTACTAATGTATATTTTCTTTTGACGCTCACTGTATATTAAAATACAACAGTAATAATCCTTCACTATGAAGAATTCGAGTAAAACAAACCAAATTATTTATACTCCCAATGGATTACATGTCTTATACTCACTGTTTTAAATACAAAAACATAAATTCTGCTTAAATTTCTTATATTTTGTTCTGAAGAAGTTGACGTAAATTGAAATTTCTTAACAAACTTAACAAATTGAAATTAATTTTAAATACTTTCAGTTATTTCCACTCTGAGAGTTATTCGTCGAATAGCTTTGCAAATAATTAGCACTCATTTACTTAATTAATTAGGTTGTAAAGTTAAAAGAAATTTCAAAGTAGTTGCCATGAACAGAGTGAAATAAAATAATTGATACAATATTCTGAGCAATTAAAGATTATAAAAACATAGAACATCTAAGGAATTTTACAGGCCTGGACTTTCTTAATGAAATTCATGAAGAATGTTTTTCATCAGGTAGAAATATTTGTTATTAGGGGAGCAGGGAAATCACATGTTCAGTTCCCACAACTTCATGTTCTCGAGCAGCCATTAGTTTATGAATTAGATTAGATGCTGTATCATACACGCGCATTCCATCTCAGACAGCATACTGGACTTTAAGCAATATTCTCTATCTATCCCAGTACCACAGTACTCTGTGTTTTCATTGTCATTAGGAACCCTTGATATACTGGCCGTGAGACGTAAAACAATTAAACTTTTGCTAGAAGGAGGTAGAAAGGGAGAGTCGTGGAAGCGTAACCAACACTGTCGATAAAAAAAGTAAAGGCAGATGAGTTTACAAGTGGGGCGACAACGAAACAAGCAGATTTTAATATCTCGTATGTACCGATGCCACAAAAACTTTGTTAAAGTTTCTCCACAAAGTACTGGAATTGGAAGAAGTTCTGAAGTCGCCGTGGTCTAGTAGGTAGTGTGTTGGCTTATTAGACGAAAAGCCAGGTTTCGAACCCCAGGCCAGACATCAAAAATAAATATGAAAAAATATTTCTTCCTCTCAGCAGATTTCTGGCAAAAACTCTGAGAGTAAATAAAATTGCCATGAAAAGTTTCTCAAAAATCTGTCGTTCGGAGTCGACTTTAAACTGTAGGTCGTCCCACCACTCATGTATAAAATTAACACACACAACATAAGTGGTGTGAGAAACTAGGTCGTAATCCTGACTAAAGGGTTGTAATCATCAATTATGTATGTATGTGTCTGACAAAAGGCAGTTCGTTTTAGCACGGTCGCAATGTGTTTCACCATTTTATCGAAATCAATTCATTTGTTATCGAAGGTCATACGAGTTTTGCTCCGTAATCGCCTTAGTCTTGTAACGCTGACATTAGGTAGGTAGAAGTGGCTGTCCCCTCGATGGAGTCATAAACGGACACAATTAGGCGGCAAACAGGGCCCATTGTGATACCACAGTTTCACATTCTCCCCTAGTCCAGGAACCATTCGGAGCCTACGATGAAGCTGCTCAGACTGCCAATATTCATGCATGACAGTTCATCCAGATCCTCCATGTAGTAGACGCCCAGGTGCCGGGCATATACACAGTAGGGCTGCCTTCCAAAATGTATCAATACAAAGTTTGTATACAGTTCTACTACGGTATATAAATTTTGTACATATGCAGGGTTACCAAACAATGCATCAACTATAAATCCGATGCCTGATTGCTTTTTGGCTGCGTTAAAAATACACATTGACGACGTTTTGAAATAGAATACATTGTATATATTTTGTACAGCGCCTTTATGAAACACTATACTTAGTTCAAATACAAAGGAACTAACATTTTGGAAGTCAGCCTAGGTGAAGAACAGTCTCATCCTTCTCCTCATCTCTAAAGCTTCTGCAGAAATCATTTGCAAGGTGTCCAAGACCAATACGCCTCGCATGCGTTCCTATAATACAATGCCCCGTAATAACCACGATAACATTGCTGAGCTTACTAATTTGGAGTTTAAGCAGAGGCGCGCGGCGATTTTCTGCGCCGTTCTGCCCGCGTCCGAAGCTGCCCATCTACTGTTGATAAGGTCCACGATTTATTTGTCAATTATAAGCAGCAGCCTTCAGAAATCGTAAAAGTTTTCAATGCTTTAAATATCGCAGAAAATTAATTTTGTTTCCTGTGCATTCTGTTGAGGTTATTCTCTGTGACTCTGTAATTTCGATATCAGATATCCAAGGCATAAATGCTAGTCAGTCAGTCAAACATGAAGGATAAATAGACAAGACAACAAACAACAATAAATAAGGATCAGACAGAGAAGAGTGAAAAGAAGAAGGCAAACAACCAGACATTACGGGGAGGGGAGCTACAAATTGTTTTAAAGTCTTGTGCTTGAAATTCGAAAAGCAAGTGTGGTGCGAGTAGAGTAGTAAAGTCAGGTTATGTTTCATACAATGTAGTCTACAGGTAAAATACAATTTTTTGTTACAGAAAAACTTGTTTATTGTTGTTGTTGTGGTTGGCTGGCTGATATTAAATTTAATCATTAAAAATGTTTTAATTTTTTTAATAAATTTTATTTTTATTTCTGTGGTGGCATACAGACGTGTTGCTTTTTGGCAGACAACGTGACATTCGATGGACAACGACAATTATTTTTGTGGTGTGTAGGTCGTGAAAAAAATTTGCCTTCCCTAGAATATCTGTCATTGAATGCTGCCCATGCCTCAGGCTCAGTCTCAGTCTCATTTACACAGCCACTGTATCATGCCGTTGCTAATACTTGTCTGTCTCTCTGTCTGTCTGTCTGGCAAGTTCAAGTCAGTAACTGTGATTTTACAGCAGACAAGTGCATGAAATGAAAAGAAACGTTTGATTAACCGTTAATTAATCCATTAATTGAGACGCATAATTAAAAAAGGTCACATTTTCAGTTCACCATAGTGAGTGAGTGCTGCTTTTTTGGCAATAGGAAGCTGGTGGGCGTACACATTTAACGAGTTTACTGTGACAACAATCGCTAGGGATTAATTTTTTTTTTTTTTTGATGAACACAGTCAATTATTAAAAATGAATTAAATTTCCATAAAATTTTATGTTAATGGAATGAATTATCTTTTTTTTTAAGCAATTTAAAACTGATATGGGCGTTTCCATGGCAACGAAATTATTGAGAAAAAGTTTGCAAATAATGGAAATTCAAATGTTCAATAAACTCACAGGCTTTTGTTATTCAAAGGCAAAATTTAATGCAAACATTTGAAAATTTTTGCAGAACGAGACATGAAAATGTAGGCCAATTAGAGCAATTAGTGTAGGAGCACTTATCTCCTCTTATTCCCTGATAACTACACCAAATGATCTTAAAATCTGTGCATTCAGCATTGAGAAAGCATAACAAGCAGAATTATGAAATGCATACGGCTTACACAACGTTACTTAAGTTTTTCTTACATGACATGTATTTTACATCTGACTTGGCAAAGGTATCGTTGCAATACAATTAAAATATTTACAAATCGTAACACACTTCTGTAAAACTACTTCACAATGCTTTGCCGCTGTGAAAGTCATCTGACAAATCGTTTGTATAAATGCAAATTAAGGAGTGTGCTAATTTGATCTGACAATACATATGACATCAGATAAGGATCTCATTTTATAAAAGCGACTCTTGAGGCGTTTTACGATACCTGGACTACGGTTGAATGACTGTAACCATGTATGTATTTGACTTGGTATATTCCTTTGTTGTCCTTATGTCAGATGTCCCTACAGAACCAAATAAGTCGTATGTAAAAATATGATTTTGGCTAATGCCGAAAAACGTATGATAATTCAGATGTAAATACAGGTCAGTTTTAAATTGAGTTTTAGACGAAAATTGCTGTATAACACTGCTTCAGCTATTATATTCACCAGATTTTACTCTTTGTGGCTTTTATGAGCTCTTAAAAATATCGCGGACAACCACCAACCGGTCTGCAGTATTAAGCGAATGTGGCTTATTAACCCTTTGCGACCGTATTAATTTTATATATGGGAGTCATGCTGGTCGGAATTAAATTTCGACCACCACTTTCTTTATCAAAGTCAGTGTTGAAAGAGTCAAAATAAAATTCGTCATCGCTACTTTAAAGTTCACGGAACACTTCTTTCAGTAAATTTCTTTTTGCCATTTTATTAGAGTATTATTTTGAAAAATTTTAAGAAGCGAAATCGCCAAATCTAAGTTAAGCACAACTTACAAAATATCATTCGATTTCAACGAATTTCGGAAGCTTATCGATTGAGAACAGACATACTACTGGAATGGTAAAAAAGCTTTGGTGGCTGAGGGCAGACATACGACTGGAATGGTAAAAAAAAGCTTTGGTGGCTGAGAGCAAACATACGGTCGCAAAGGGTTAAGCTGAAAAGTCAGATATAAAGTTCATGTCAACTTTAGACAGATTTTTTAACTGATACGGGCCTCTAAGCTTCTCAGAAGATTTCTGGCAAAATCTCTGAAAGTAAATAAAATTGCTATGAAAAGTTTCTGAAAAATCTGTCGTTCGCAGTCGACTTTAAACTGTAGGTCCCGCCACTTATTTATAAAACTGAGACACACAACATAAGTGCTGTGAGAAGCTAGGCCGTAATACTAACTGAAGGGTTGTAATGATCAATTATGTACTATGTATAGGCCTTTAATTTTTTTGGTAATTCTGGTATGGTAGAATTTATGAAAGAATAGAGATTTTTAAGGATTCTACAAAATAAAAAATATAACTTTGCATGGCACAAGGGTATTATATCTGATCAGAGGGTATTAAATCAGAGATCAGCAATGAGTATTCAAAAAGATGAGTAGAATCGAATCATACTCATAATTTCTAATACTTATACGCATTCATACTTATTTTAATATCATGGAACCTCTACTCATATTCAAAGTTTGAAGTACTCATCATAATCATACTTAAAAACACGTATGATGTTGTTGATTTCGACTCTCCATAACTCAACATATACGCGAAGTACAAAATAAGTATGAATCGCGTACGAACACTAAAATACTCACTAGAAGGTTGAGTGTTTGCTCTGCTTGCTGCACTGTCTTTTTCACTTGTGTTTTTTTTTTTTTTTTGTAAATGCAACAACAACTAAGACTGTAAATTTTGATGAATGATTCGAGCCAGCATTAGTAGGTTTTCTTTCTAAAATTATTAATCTAAATGAGTACGGCTTATGAATCAAACATATTTCGAATGGTATGAGTTTGATGTCAACGTTGTACGCATGCTCATTGCAACCTGTAGTTATAAATCAACGTTGTAGTGAGTTTAAAGGAATCAGAGTACATAGTTAAATTTCAATATTGTTGACTCACTTATATTCAAAATTTCATAAGTGCTTATGAGTAGCGAAAAAACGATTCATTTGCTGATCTCTGATACAGATGAACAAATTCCTGGTATAATTCCTTTACATTTAACTTAACCTATACCTCAACTATGTTAATCTAAGAATATTATAACATTGGCACTTAAGACCTTGTCAAACACCAACGACGTTTGTTCAACAAACTTCAGTTTATATTGTAAACAATTTATGAACAACAACAACAATAATGACAAACAGCAATAATAATAAACGAAAATTGTAAATAAAGACACTTATTTTTAAATGACTGTGACAAATGAAATACAAAAAAAAAAACAGAAAACAGCAAAGCCAAGCCATTGATTTAAATGTCAACCATAAATGGATAAAATTTTGAAATAAAAAAACTGAAATAAAAATTGTAGAAAATAAAACACAAAAAAAAATTAAAATCAATTTGCCTGTCTACATGTGCATTATTAAGATATTAATTTTAATTAATTTCAATTTTCAAAATCAAATACAACAGCAGCAACAGCGGCAGCAAAATGCTGATTTTGACTTTTGATTTGAATGAGAATCTAAGTGACACAACAAACAGCCACGCACTCACTCCACTTAACTTTGTTTGTGGGTTTTATTTTGATTTTGTCAAGTCATTTTTAATTGATAATTCAAAACAAAATTAAATTAAATTTTAATTTAATTACCTTAGAATTGTTTCAAGAGAATATAAATGAATTCAAAGCGTTGTTTTTGCACGAATTTAAATGTTTTTAAAAACTTTTTTCATTTGATTTCCTTTACAAAAAAGGACACAATTTTTCTCAGTTGCATGTGGAATGGAAGGAAAATACTTTACAAAGGTTTTCTTTATTTTGCTAGAATTTTTAGGCAATTATTTTATAATTTTTTTAATTGAAAATTTCTTTGATATCATTTGAAAAAAAAAAACTTATTTCAAATATAAAAATTTTTTATCGTATTTTTCCCGTCTTTTATTTGAAAAAAATAACAATAGAAAGAAAGAATTTTGATTTCATAAAAGAAATATCAAAGCAGAGTTGCTTAGTTTGGTTTAATGTTTTTGGTACTTTTTCTTGTAAGAAAAAAGTACTTTTCTAACAGTCAAGCTACTTGGAGAACATTATAGGTGCTGACAATCTCGCGGCTGCCTGCAGACTAGGTGGAAGTTGCTTTTAGCTTGGTCTCTAGCTAGAATTGAATTGCCCCCTATCTTGGATCGTTTCCAACAAAAAAAAGAGCTCTTGAAAGTCAGTGTAAGATCTGAGGGCACATTACATAATCCTTCGGTAGCTGCCCTTATTATTCCCGGAATAATACCTGCATTGAGGTCGCCGTGGTCTAGTAGATAGTGTGTTGGCTTATTTGGTTCAGAACCCAGCTCAGGCATCTCCAACGAAACAAAATATGAAAAAAATATTTCTTCGGCGACTTCCTCTCAGCAGATTTCTGGCAAAAACTCTGAGCGTCAAATAAAATTGCCATGAAAAGTTTCTAAAAAAATCTGTCGTTCGCAATTGACTTTGAACTGTAGGTCCCGCCATTTTTGCCAGAAATCTGCTGAGAGGAAGTCGCCGAATAAATAATTTTTCATATTTTCGTTTAGTTGGAGATGCCTGATCTGGGTTTGAACCGAGGCCTCACGTCTAATAATCCAACACACTACCTACTAGACCACGGCGACTTCAAAGCTGCAAGGCAATAGAAAGCCTTAAACGCAATTAATTTGTATTTACATTTCTAAACTATTTTTTCCATGATCTGATGTCATATGTATTCTCAGATCAAATTAGCACACGCTTTAATTTGCAAAAAATGTGAAGTAGTTTTGTAGAAGTATGATATGCTTTGTAAATATATTGCAATGGGACATTTGCAAAGTCAGATGTAAAATACATGTCATATAAGAAAAACGTAAGCAGCGTTGTGTATGCCGTATGCAATTCTGCTTGTTAATTAGTTTGTCCTCTTCTTCAACATTATTGTGGAATTTCTATCATTGGCATCTTTACGGGAGGCGAGTTGGAATAGCCTTGTCATTTGTTCCAGAAGGATTAATTGGTTTCACGTTAGTTTTTCAATGTGAACATATGAATTGAGGTTGCTATTGACAGTTTTTTCTTTATGTATGTACCAACGGGCTTAATGGCTCCATTGTATTCACACAGTGAGCATCAAAAGAAACTGTACGCATTGGTTTAAATTCTAACAATCACCAAACACAACTTTTACCACTTAAGAAGAGTGCCCGAAAAATTCTGACAATATCTCGAAATTCTTTATATTTTTTGTTTTTTTTTTTGTTTCAATTTTAAAAACTGGCAATGAAACAATTTTAAAATCAAAATAACAGTAATTTATTAATGTATATTTTTTTAATGCACAGTTCCTTTTGACGCTCACTGTATATACATTAGATATAAACATGCTCCTTTCATCTGTACATTTTAGGCAAAAAGGATAAAAAAATCCTTAATTGCGTTTTTTGCCCCGAAATCCCTGTCTCAGTGGCAGGTCCGCCTTAAACACATAGGCTTTCTTAATTGGAACACTAATTTAGCGATTTAAAGATTTGCAATAAACTTGTTTCACTGTATGTTACTTAGGAAACACCCTTCTTTTCCATTTAAATTTTACAAATGTAAGCACGTTACTCATCAAAAAACATATGAGCATGCTTTGTTGCTCTACTCGAGTAGCATAATACGTTCTTATGAAATGCGAATGAACGAAATAAAGAATATTAGAAGCAGTAGACAATTTATCTTTCTTAAAATCTTTTTAATCCGGGAGTTTTAAGAATAAAACAGCGTACAAATCATTTATTTTTTTTCTTGCTCATTCGTTTCAACAAAGCCAATGCCAATGACAGAAGGCAGCAACAGTCGCAACAGCATTGGCAACATTATTCACTTGAAGTATAACAATACTAGTCATGCCCTCTTTTTTGTTATTCTTAGCTCTGTTGCTACTCTCTTGCTGGCTGCTGGCTCCTGCTGCTGCTGCTATTGTAGCATGAGGCTGTTTACATTGTGGAATAAACAAAAAAAACCCCACATAAAGCAAAAAGTCAATAACAATAGGCAGGAAGGTTGGCTGCTGGGTTGACTGCGTGACACTGTGCCAGACAGTAGGATAAACCCACAGAGTGAATCATTAAATATCAACCTTTGGAAGACAGAAATATACTCCTAGAATAGCATAAATTGTTGTTGTTGCTTAATATTGCTTCTTTATTGTTTCAGTTTTTTTTATTTATTGTTGGTGCTGCTTATATTTTATAGTGCGCTGGAAAAGTTGAAGGATTTGCAATAAATTTGAAGAGACTTTTTACTGATCAAGGAGGAACATTGTTATGTTAAGGTGGTTAAGTGAGTTGTTCAGTTAATCAGAAGAAGATAAATTACAATGACCTTCGTCTTGTTACCAAATTAAGATCAGAGGAGATGAATTAGATATTTAGGATAATATTAAGGGCAGCCAGGCAGCTTGAAGTCGCCGTGGTTTAGTAGGTAGTGTGTTGGCTTATTAGAGGCCTCGCTTCAAACCTCAGTCCGGCAGCTCCAACTAAACGAAAATATGAAAAATTATTTATTCGGCGACTTCCTCTCAACAGATTTCTGGCAAAAGCTCTGGAAGTAAATAAAACAGACATGCAAAGTTTTTCAAAAATCTGTCGTTCGGAGTCGACTTTAAACTGTAGGTTCCGCCACTCATGTATCAAATTAACGCACACAACGTAAGTGGTGTGAGAAACTAGGTCGTGATCCTGAGTAAAGAGTTGTAATGACCAATTATGTATGTATGTATGTATGTAGGTATTGCCTTACCAGTAATCTCTGGTGTCGCGGCATCTGTTGGTGAACACTTGCAAAGCAATTAAGTCGTCTGGTCTTGTTTCGTACTTCTCTCTCTTGAAATTGTGGCAAGGTTGGCCTGTCTATGAATAAAAATCGCAATTGATTGACCACTCTGTACCTTTGTCTTCTCTTTTTTTATTAAAAAAAAAGATCCTGAGTGTTAGATTAAAACAATTTCAATTCAATTTGTAATTCCATTCCAATCAAGTGTCTTTAAGTGTCAACAAAACTTTAATGGCTGAAATTATTTTACACGCCATTCTTAAGGGATCTCTGAAAAAAAGGCACGAACATTTTCATGTGGCATAAAGCCAAACAAATAAGCACAAGCAGCAACGGCAACAGAATTGAACTTTAAAAAACAACAACAAAAGATAAAAAGAAGAAGAAGAAAATGGCAAAACAAATACAAACTTTATAATGCACTTGCTTTAAAAGTTCAACTGCAATATGCAACAACAAGAACAACAATAACAATATGAAAAAGAGGGAAGAAGAAGAACAACAACAACCACAATGCCATGAACTAAGGTAAAAGGATACAAAAACAAACAATGAAAAGACGTGATTCAAGGTGGCTTAAGAGAAAACACATCAAAAACAAACAAAAAAAAACCCCACAGACGCAGACAAAGAAATAAAGGAAATAGAAAGAAAAACACTTTAAAACATGACTTGCAACAACAAAACACTTTTAAATTCTTAGGTTTTGTTTGTTTTTGTAATTTTAATTAATATAATTTGTGGCATAAAGAGTCTTGTAACAATAACACCAACAAAAACTTTTTCAGCCTTTCACATTTTTTTTACACAAAAAAAGAAAGAAAAAAAAAACATTTTTTTGTTTGTCTTTCCTTTTTTTGTTTTTCTTTTCTCTAAGAGCGTACAAACATACGAAGGATGATTAAGATGAATCACTCACTTATTTTTTCTTAATAAATTTTAAATTTGCTTTGTTTTTATTGTTTTTTTTTTCTTTTTCACACTTTAATTTGTCGCTTTACAATTGTATTCCTTTTTATTGTATGTATTTTATTATTCACATGTAAATGCGTGCAATTATGTGTGTGTGTGAAGTTTTAAAACTTAAACAACAACTTTCTTTAATTTTTTTCTTGTTTATAACTAAGTGTGTATGTGCCTTATGCTCTCTCTCTCTTTCTCTATTTATTTATTCACTTTTTTCTTCTTTTTCCAATTACAGTCTTTTGATGACACATTGTTGAATGTTGCTTGTGCGGCAACATGACTTTTACAACTGACTTGGCCAATATGCAACGATGCCACATAAAGGTTCTACTTTTTCAAGCAATGAGACTTCAAAAACAACAACAATACAACAAAACACACCAAAAAAAAGCAGAAGAGACCAATACACACATAGAAACTTACAAACAAAAAAAAACCCAACACAACGCAGACAGGTTTCGTTGCAAACTTTTTATTGTTGCTCCCAGTTTTAAGCCGAACCAACAACAGGAAAATAAAGGCTTTGCTCGTTATTATTGTTTTTGTTGTTGTTACTCAGTTTTACATTACAAGGCAAGGCAAGGCAATAAAATGAGATGATAATAACAATCATAAGCTGATAAAAAAAAACAAAACGTGATTGTTCTTTGGCATTATCCTACGATAGAGTGTGTACACGAGTGCCTTTACGAATGAACTAAAAAAGAAATATGAAATCAGCTGTTTTATTAGCAATAGCAACAAACACAAGACTGTTTTAGGGTGTTGTTATAGTAACAACAACAAATAAACATTTTTTTTATGTACGAAATAGAGAGACAATCAAAAAAGAGAGAGTGAGACCAAGAAATATTTAAATGAGAGAAATATTAAAGGCAAGTAAATTCAACTTGGTGGAGAATGAAAAACTGATTTTAGCGATGGCTAAAGCACTATCTATCGATAGTTGTTGAAGGATAATTTGAAATGATAAGTGTACAGAAGAAATAGAAGAAATAATACAGCGTTATTACTTATAATCGTACTTTAAATAAAATATTCTGTACAACGTTTATAAAAATCTTAGAACCTATTTAAAAACTTTGATTTTTAATTTAGTCAAGACACTTTAAAAACATGAATTAATTCTTGTTATAGGCCTAGATTATCGTTAAGCATAGATTAATGTTGAAGAAAGTATGTCTTACATCAATAATTTAAAATCAAAGGAATACTATTGGCATCTCCTCACGAGAACAATCACAGAGAGCTTAAGAACCTAAAAAATAGTAGCAAAGTTCCTCACCATTACACTTAGCACATGTTCACAAAGGAAGTTATTGCTAGGCAACGACGAATGACAAATCTAATTTTCTAACACAGAAACAACTTGATTAATAAAACTGCAACATAGAGGAACAAATAAAGAACATGGGAGACGCCTTTGACAGCACCAGGTTTTTTCTAAAGAAATAAAAAAGGATATAAAAAATCGAAGTCTCATTACTTTCAGCATCAAAATAAACATCGAGGTTAAAATTTAAATTTTAATTACAAAGCAATTCCTATTTTAAAGAATCATCTGACAAATATGCTGTAGTTAAGGTCGTGCTTCGGTCTTCAAGGCAAATAATAATTAAACTGCATGCATTTAAACAGCCATGGTAAGTTTATGTATTAATATGCCTGAAGGAATATTGATTTTAGGTCCAGTCGAACTATTTTGCAATTCTTAAGAATTCATTATACCATCTGAAAGCTAAAGACGCTCATTTTGTGGTATGTTAGGTTAGGTACGACGGGTAGGAAGGAAATGTTAACAAATACTCAACGTCACTTGGGATCTAAGTCGTGGCTTTAATGTGTCGGTCTAGTAAGTAGTGTGCTAGCTTATTAGACGTGAGGCCACGGTTCAAACCCCAGGTCAGACATCTCTAACAAAACCATAAGAAAAATATTTCTCCGGCGACTTGCTCTCAGTAGATTTCTGGCAATAATCCCGAGAGTAATCCTGACTGAAGGGTTGCAATGACCAATTATGTATGTAGCATTTCAGTTCACAGACAAAGCTGGACAATGGCAGAGCAAGTAAACGATGTGATCGCAAGACCATCTATGAGAAAGCGACCAGTAAGCGCCTCAATCGAAGTGAGGATTCGGGATAAAAAAAGAGGTCTGTTGTGATCATACAGCAGTCAGATCTGCCGCATTATAACACACGCAGACTTTGTAATAATACTTAGCAATATCTACCGTTCTCCAAACAAAGTCTGATAATAGCTGTTAAGGTGGTTTTTGGTCCTCTTCTACTCTTCTATTCCCTAATACACATAGACTGAGTGGGAAAGTGGTCATAACAGAACATATTAGAAAATATTTTCAAGATACCTTGTAATGATACTGATAGTGATGTAAAGACTGTTTCTAATGGAAGCTACCTTGTTCTACCATACATAGCTCTACACGTCTCTGACGCATTAACTCTGATGGCAAGTGAAAAACTTATACTGATGCAACAATAGCAGACAATAATTTCATCTTCATAATTACGCCACGATTGACAGTAACTCTAGTATATTTACCTACTTGATACGACATCAATTATTGTTTTATTTATTATTTGCCATTTTTTTTTTTGCTTTGCCAATTTAAGATTGTGATGAAATATTAAAATTATTTCCAAATAGTGTCAATTATGCATTAAACATTCATTATTTATTATTACGATTTACTTTTATTACAATTGTAACGTGTTAAGCGTCAATCAACAATCAAATGGTAATTATGAAACCACTTTAGTTTGTTATCGGTAAAATACAACAAAATAACCACATACATGCATAAAACACATAATCACATGCCTGTCAAAATTATCATGAAATGACATTTGAAATCGATGAATAACTATCATCTCTAATTTACGAATTACCAAACAAAACAAAAACACTCGATTTTTGCCCACTCAATAAAACCACATGTTTTAGATGTTGATAGCAAAAAACAAAAACAATATAATACAACAGCAACAACAACAACAAATTCTTTGTTTGTACTTGCGCAATAACACACACTCTCCTCTCCTAAATGCAGTAACGTAATAAACAAACTACACCCTGTACTTAACGTACAACTCTTAGAGTGTACTAGTACTAGTGTGTGAAATGGAATTATACAGAAGGACTAAGAAAACTTAAAAACGACGAGAGAGAGAATCGCAATTAAATTTTAATAATAAAACCAACAACAACAAAAACAAACAATTGCCTTTACTATACGCATACTCACGCATACATACATCCATATGAATGCATGTACATACATATATCATGTCATGTCATACTCCATTAAAAAATACTCATACGCTAAAATACGAATAAAACAAACGTACTACTACTGCTCATGCATGCTACTCACTCATACACACGCGCTTTTAATTCATCGGCTTTGTGTTTGTGTGTATTAAAAAGGATTTCTTTTCTTTTTGTCTTTTGTTGTTGTCTTCATTTTCGTGGTTGTTTTTTTTTTTGATGTTTGAAAATGGAAAATTTATTTGCCTTCATGCTCTCACCGGAAATGTTTGAAAGCAACACAATAACTGCTTGACTGACTAACAATAAAAATATGCACGAGATGATTGCATGCAAATAGTAGTGTAGCAGCGTCAGCAATAAAAACAAAAGAAAAAAAGAAATGGGAGTGAATTACGGAAATCAGTGTATGAGAGAGAATGCATAAAAACAACCGTTATGACTCTATAATACTCTACGCAAAGATATTTTCCAGGCAGCTATCAACAGGAAGTGGTATAAAACTGAAGGATTTTAGTGATGCCGAGTTATCACTCCGGGTTCTGTTATATTTCAAGCTTTGGTCTGTTGGTTGATTGATTTCAAGTTGGGGGACACCGTTCCCAACAGGAAATCGAAGTAATAATCAAATCCATTTCTTCATATTAAATGATCTCTAAAGAGATTCCCTGAATCAATACACGATATTCCAGAGATGTCCTTAAAAAAAATACTTTCGGTTTATTGAAGAGCTTGACAGCCGTAAAGACTGTTATAAACCGTTGCCTCTTTACGCACATCATCACAGCTACGGAAGTTCTTACTAAGCGCAATCTGCGAGCGGCTAGGTCGTGGGAAACACAAACACAAGTTCCGTAGATCTCGAGAACAAGAATCCAAGGGCCTGCCATCTACAATTTGATTTTTTCCTATGGATAGCCGAAGTCTCCGTAGTCTAGTAGGTAGTGTGTTGGCTTATTGGACGTAAGGCCACGATTCAAATCCCAGGTCAGACATCAAAACGCAAATATGAAAAAAATATTTCTTCGGCAACTTCCTATCAGCAGATTTCTGACAAACACTCTGAGAGTAAAAATAAAATTGTCATGAAAAGTTTCTCAAAAATCTGTCGTTCGGAGTCGACTTTAAACTGTAGGGTCCCGTAACTCATGTATAAAATTAACACACACAACATAGGTGGTGTGAGGCTAGTTCGTAATCCTGACGAAAGGGTTGTAATAACCAATTATGTATGTACAGTGGTGGCCTTATAATTAGAAACGACTTAGCAACATGTATGTTTGTTAATTTGTTTTACAGTTTTCACTGTGGGATCAAAGGCTTTGTTTGGAGGACGTCTTACATACGTTTTTCCATCAGATTGGGACAAATTAAACTTAGATTCGTCACTCCAGAGAACTCTGTTCTAGAAACATCATTTCTAATTATAAGGCCACCACTGTATGTATGTATAGCCGAGAATATCTCTTTTAATCGCCCTTATAAGCAACGCCATCAGGCCAGAATAACGTTCGTACGAGTTATATCGTTAATCTCCCAAGAAACCCTGGCGATCTATGACGTATATACTCGTTCTTTTATATTAAAAACGTTTTTCGAAAGTAACTGAAAGTAATACCAGCTTCTGTACTGTAGTGTAGGGTAACCAGGAAATTTTTATAGCCTTTCTTCGTTTTGTTTTTGCCTTTTACTTCCTTTTTCCACTTTCAAAAGTTTAAAGAAACCCTGGCGATCTATGACGTACATACTCGTTCTTTTATATAAAAAACGTTTTTTCGAAAGTAACTGAAAATAATCTTAGCTTCTGTAGGGTAACCAGGAAATTTTTATAGAAGAAAGCTTCGTTTTGTTTTTTGTCTTTTACTTCCTTTTTCCACTTTCAAAAGTTTAAAACAAAAGAATTTAAAGAGAAGTAAAGAAAAAATAGGAAAATATAGGCCCACAAGGAATATTTTCAATCGATTGTAATTTATGAACGTAAATACAGTTGAATTTGTGGGAAAACTGATGGAATAAGGTGTATGAAAAGAGAGTTGATGAGTTCAATTATAAAAAAATTTACAAGAAATTGAAGGCATAGTTAGTTACATGGCTAAGGCAGACTTTAGATTTCTTAAGGCAATCTTTGGGAATATGCAAAATGGCTGGCTTTTCTTTTAAATCTCTCAATTCTTTGGACGTCTTTTAATGGCTCTACCATGGATATCATAGATTTTCTGTATCTGAAGCTGCCTTTGTTAGTCAAAAACACATTTCCTATTGGGTATTTGAAAAAATATTTCAAAACAAATGTCATGCTAAGGCTGCTTCATATAGAATATAAAGAGGAGTAAACCATGCTCGATGGTTTTGTAAAATATTTCAAAATAACTAAATTAGGTTAAGTACTCTGTATTTAGATAAGAAGCATCCATCTTTCCTTTCTCTCCGAAAACTGCACAATTGTAGGGAGTAACGACTGATTTGTTTTCCTAAACAGAAAAATTCTACATGGTTTGTGCTTAACGTGATTGAAATGGTCTCAAGCGCAAGCGGGAAAAAGTCTCCATAAAACAATAGGAAGACAAGATACAAGAAACTGACAGCCACCCAGTCACTTAAAGAACTCCTGCATGAAAAGTATTTTAGAAATCAAGGAAGTAATTACACTACCATGGTACACAAGTATTTTATCAGGTGGAAAAGAAGATTCTCTTCCCTCCCACACAGAGCCTTATTAGTTTCTTATAATAAATCTGTTATGAATAATGGAAATAAAAGTAGTTACCCACTCTCTCCCTCTCTCTCTCTCTAATTAATATAATTTATAAGAACAAGGATACGGCAGGGAGGTGTGGGTATATTGTTAGGAAAGTAATTGCTACCTTTACAAATTCTATTGTATTTGAAAACAGTTTCTGGTTTCCTTTCAACAGACTAGTTAGTAACATGCACACTTTCTCATACACGTAGGAGTAGTGGAAAGCCATCAATTGGGGGTAAAGGATGTGTAGTTATTGCGGTTGTTGGCTACAAGGAAGAAATAAAAACACAAAAAACGAAAATAATTATACAACTTTATTTATCGTTTTGTGTGTGTGAGTGTGTTCTTTTCTCTCTGTTTCTTTCCCAAAAAAGTTCATCGAACTTTTGTTGTAATTTTTCTTTGCAGGGGGATTGGGTTTGGTTTGACAAAATGAATACATTTTTGCAGTCGTTGCCCCCGATTTGATGGACGAAAATGCTTCGCCATTGGAATTTGACTGGCATAATTGGATGAAATTAATTATACGTACGTTTAGGTGGGAATAAATGAAGCAAAAACGATTTATCGCATTACGACATTTCAGTATTTTTAAAGGAAACAAGCCAGCGGATGTTACGTCAAAAAAAAAGGTGAAAAAATATGGCGTTAGTAACTGTCAATATGAACGCTATACCAAGTTATTATTGTTATAGCAAATGGCTAATCATGGCATTACGACTTAGCCTTATTGCAATAGCAACCCTCCTAACCTAGGGGGAAGTAATGTCCAAATAAATGGCTTCGAATTGGTACTCAGGTGTAGCAGTCTGTTACATCTGGGGGCGTTGGTAGACGCATTGTATTTCACCCTGTGCGAAGAGCACCGTGGGATTAGGTCCACGCGGACAGGTACCCATGTAAAACCCATCGTCGTTGCAATAGCAACCGGAATTATAGTCATTTAGAACTTGCAGATATAAAAGGTTTTCATATTTTCAAATAATTCGCAACACGTCTTATTGCTATTTCTATTCTTAGGAATAAAGCAGTCCTAAGAATTCTTATTGCTATTTCTATTCTTAGGACTGCTTTATTATAAAGTCTCTCACTCAGGTTATTGCTATTTCTATTCTTAGGAATAAAGCAGTCCTAAGGATAGAAATAGCAATAACCTGAGTAAGAGACTTAATAATCAGTGAAGAATATGAAAGCGAAATTAAAACTTTTGAACATTACAGAGATTTGGATCAATAGAACTTAAATCTTCTCTCTGAAGCCATGCTGTTTGCTTATTTGATGATTTCGTAGTCTGGATCAGAGATCAGAAATGAGTATTCAAAAAGAATACTACTCGAATCATACTCATAATTTCTAATACGCCTTCATACTTATTTTAATATCATGGAACCTCTACTCATATTCAACGTTTGAAGTACTCATCATATTCATACTTAACAACACATGTGAAGTTGTTGACTTCGACTTTCCATAACTCAACATATACACGAAGCACAAAATAAGTACAGTAAGACCCCGTATTAAGACCCAGTATTACGTGGTAGTACAAAAGCGGTGCACTCTATAGTGCACTCTGTATCGTACGTATCTTTTTCAACGCTCTTTTGTTAGTCTGTCCAGAATAAAGATTCCGACTGTATTTTCCGAAGTCGCAATCACAGTACGAACGCATCTTTCCTGCGTCACAGTTGATTTCTTAGTTGCCTCGTTTAACGCTGTTTCGAGTCATTCGAATCATTTATAAGTATTTTTCTAAAGTTATGAATCTAAATGAGTAGGCTTATGTATCAAACATATTTCAAATGGTATGAGTTTGATGTCAACGTTGTACGCATACTCATTGCAACCTGTACTTATAAATCAACGTTATAGTGAGTATGAATGAATCAGAAAACATAGTTAAATTTCAATATTGTTGACTCACTTATATTCAAAATCTCATGAGTGCTTATGAGTAGCGAAAGTACGATTTATTGCTGATCTCTGGTCTGAATCTATAATAGTAATCCTTAGTCAAGGTGTCTGCTTTAATCAGAATCAGATCTGATCAGATCTGAAGAATCAGTTTCAGGCAAAGGTATAGAAATATTCTACTACATACATAATTGGTCATTACAAACCTTCAGTCAGAATTAATACCTAGTTCCTCGCACCACTTATGTTGTGTGTGTTAATTTTATACATGAGTGGTGGGACCTACAGTTTAAAATCGATTGCGAACGACAGATTTTTGAGAAACTTTTCACAGCAATTTTATTTTTGCTCTCAGAATTTTTACCTAAAATCTGCTGCGAGGAAGACGCCGCAGAAATATTTGTTCATATTTCGTTTTTGTTGGCGATGTCTGACCTGAGCCGTGACCTCACATCTAATAAAGCAACATACTACCTACTAGACTATGCCGAAATAAAACACAGGGCTGTGAATTGACCATTTTATTTACTCTCAGAGGTTTTGCAGAAGTCGGCGAGGAATTTTCTACTACGAGCTATAATTATTCAACTCATCATAGAGTCAGGCTGCGTTAAGTGTGCGATGAAATCTTTACGACATTTTATTGAAACGTAAAAACAATTCCACGCTTTTACATCACAGTAATGAATTTGCAATCTCATCTCTACGTGTGACTGAAAACCGCACAAGTATCATATATTGGCCTAAAGAATACTAAAAAAAAAAACCTTTTACCAAGGTTACAACAAAAAATGCAATACTTATGGCCTCTTATCTAGACGGACAACACTGTTTCCTTCAGCAGGCTTTGGACCGTCGATTTCCCATAAGATGCATTATTTAATTTGAGAAGAAAATGGAAATCCATGAATTACGCAATGATTTACGAGCATAATAGTAAGGAGATCAGATGATGATCAGATGATAAGTATTTTCTGTACGGCCTTGAAACAGCGTGATTCCAGAACTGAATATTTTTACCACCTGTACGTGACATATTGTTAATTTTGCGTTTATTAGTCAGTGAACAACACTCGATTTTAAAATCAACTCTATACGCATGGCACTACGTGTTAAAAAATTGCATGTAGGTTGGATGCAAGTGACCTATTCATTGAAGAGGATATTAATGACAAATGCAATGTTACCGGCATCTGTAAAACAGTAAATGGAATTGCAAATTAAAGAGAGATCCCAAAGAAAAATAAGAAATCGAGTAAGAGGTAGAGCACCTCCTTATTATTATTGCTCTTAACAATCATCCGTCAGAGTTGGCAAACTTGATTTGACAGCCTCTCAGATCGAAGTAGAAAAATATGTTCGCCTCGCTCTTTTAATTATACTGAGCTGCTATAGTACAAGAGGATAAAAAGTTATCAGTTTGACGTTCATAACGCACCATAAAACTAAGTGTTTGAGTATAAAAATAACTCGTACGAGTAAGAATTTAAATCTGAACAACCATAAGCAAATTCAAGAAGTTTTCAGTTTTATTTGCATTGCAAAAGAATGCGCGAACTGTGAAGACGCTGCATGTTATATACATTAAAAAAATATATACATTAATAAATTACCGTTATTTACGTTTTAAAATTGTTTCATTACCAGTTTTTAAAATTGAAGCAAAAAAAATTACAAAAAATTTCGAAATATTGTCAGAATTTTTTCTGGCACTCTCCTTAAGTGTTAAAAGTTGGGTTTGTTGATTGTTAGAATTTTTATCCTTAGTGTACAGTTTCTGTCGACGCTCATTGTATTTCGTCGAGGTTTTCGTTTATTGTTGGAAGACTTGTTTGGAAGAAAATTCCTGCAATAGCGATATTAAACAATACATGTCCAGTGAAGTTGCTTAAAAATATTAAAATTGTTTTGAATACAAAAACAACAACAACTTTTCACAACTAACAATTTTAATTAAAGTGATAAAAAATTTCGGTTTTAAGTTTTTATTAAAACCCTGGGTTTAAAATATTTTTCTTTCTTTCTTTCTAAACAGAAAGTACTCCATAAATAGCAGCGGCTACAACCGCATGTGCATAATTTTAGCCAAGACATCAATCTTCATGAATATTTATTTGTGGATTGTAAATCTTTCAACTGCAATTAAATTCTAGTACAACTAGCGATTAACAGAGGGCATATGAATGCATTCCAAATAAACGTTAAATTTAAATCACAAGCAATTTATTTAAACAATTGCTAGTGATCCCAAATACATGAATGAATTTAAAGGTTTTCAAATTATTTTTGTAAATTCTGGAATAAATTAAATTTAAATATAAATTTTTAATTTACAATTATTTTTATAAGGAGTGTTTAATCACAATATTATTTCAATTAAGTATAGTTTTTGTCTTAAAACCTATTGATTTGAAAATTTGTAGTTGAAAATTATTTACATAAGAGGTACAAACATACATACGCTAACAATTTAAAGCTGAGGGCAATTTATTAAGGAGCAGATACGTTGGAAGATGGAGGGTTAGTATTAAGCCAAAGGTATTAAAGCTTTCGTTCTCTTTTTTACAGACAAATAAAACGCATTTTTTTAATTAATTTTCAATAGCGAATATTTTTTTATTTAAAATATTTTTTTTATATTTGAAAGAAAAAAATTAAAATGAAATTAAAAGTAAAATTTAATATTTTATAATAAGGACAAAAAGAGGTGAAAATATAAGGAATTTTTTTTTTCTTTAAATGAGATGAAAATAGATTCCAACAACTCTAAAAATTTACAATCGTTCTATAAATACAGAAACAATTTTTAGACTTTGTAGATCGAAAACTAACACTTTAATGTTCAGTGGATCATGTAAGAATAAAAACCTTACAATATACCCACATTATTTGCCTTTACTACCCTTTGATTATAATTACAGTCTAGCTTCGCACAGCTTCTACTTGTATCCGTAACTGTATCCATGGCAGACGGCTTTAATGTCGAGTTCGAACTTGAATTTTTCATAGCTTTTACTTCATTTTGACAGCTTTTGTCAAACTAGCGACGAAAGAAATATTTTTTCATGCTTCTTTATTCAAGATATCAGATATGAGATTTGAACTGGGAGCTCTCGTCTAGAAAGCCAGCTACAACAAGCCTAGTTCTTTATATTCTTTAGTATCATTATGATTGTAAGAATTACCTTTGCTTTTGGAATTTAAAACTAGTTTTAAATCTTTCTATATTTAGTTTGAATTACAACCTAGTTTCTCGCACCATTCAAGTCGAGGGTGTTGATTTTAGTCATGAGTGGCGAAACCTACTCTTTAATGTTGACTACAAACAACGGATTTTAGATTATCAACTATACTATGTCGACTTCTTGCTTTGATTGAAAAGTTAATGAAAAAAATGATGGTCCCATGAGCAACGTGGTTATTGCTAGGGGAATAGCATCGAATTTCTATTTGCGATTCACTGCTAAAATATAATGAAATCGAAACATTTTTGAAGGTTTTGATTGATTGCGATCGTAGAAAAAACAACATGAAGCTTCGTAGATGGTGACAATGCCGGAATTGACACCCAGTAAAATAATGCTGTGAGTCTGGTGGAATTGGAAGAGAACTATAAGCATATATAATCTGATCAAACGATTTATTCTGGTCTCTACTCTACATAATTGGTCATTACAACCCTTCAGTCAGGATTATGGACCAAGTTTCTCACATCACTTATGCTGTGTGTGTTAATTTTATACATGAGTGGCGGGACCTAAAGTTTAAAGTCGATTCTGAACGACAAATTTTTTAGAAACCTTTCAATGCAATTTTTATTTACTCGCAGAGTTTCTGCCAGAAATCAGCTGAGAGGTAGTCGGCGAAGAAATATATTTTCATATTTCGTTATGTTCGAAATGTTTGACCTGGGGTTTGAACCGTTGCTTTAATAAGCCAACACACTACCTACTAGACTAGGGCGACTCTACTGACAACAATTAACGAAATTGAAGAAAGTAATCCAATTAAAAGGTGTTGCGTTCCATTTTTTGTTTGTTTTTTTTTTTTTTTTTTGACCCGACAGAAAGTGAAAGTTATGATGTATTTATCCAATCCAAACCAGAGATCAGCAATTAATCGTTTTTTCGCTACTCATTAGTACTCATGAAATTTTGAATATAAGGGAGTCAACAATATTGAAATTTAAATACTCATACTCACTACAACGTTGATTTACAAATACAGGTTGCAATGAGTATGCGTACAACGTTGACATCAAACTCACACCATTCGAAATATGTTTGATTTATGAGCTTATGAGCCTACTCATTTAGAGTCATAATTTTAGAAAAAGACTTATAAATGATTCGAGTGACTCGAATCATTCAACAAAATGTATAGTCTTAGTTGTTGTTTCATTTACAAAAAAAGAAAACAGACACATAAACAAAAACGACAGAGCAGCAAGCAGAGCAAACACACAACCTTTTAGCGAGTATTTTAGTGTTCGTAAATGAATCATACTTATTATGTGATTCTTGTATATGTTGAGTTATGGAGAGTTGTGTTGTTAAGTATGATTAGGATGAGTACTTCAAACTTTGAATATGAGTAGAATGCGTATAAGTATCAGAAATTATGAGTATGATTTGATTCTACTCATCTTTTGGAATACTCATTGCTAATCTCTGGTCAGGACCTTGCATCATATTAAGTTCTGCAATTGGTGCAATGTCTGCAGAATTCACTTAATGGCGTAAAGGGGTTTTTAACGTAAAAGGATCAATTTTTTCGATAGAAAAAGGTGTTCCATTTTTTGTTTTTTAAGTTTGAATTAAAGTTACGATTATTGGTACTTTTTTTAAATATCAATCATTAGCAATAATTTACTGACAAATAAGTACTCTTTCTTGCAACCAGACAGAAGAGAATTATTTAAAACAAAACTTAATGAAATTATTTATTTTTTTTACAAAGATTTTATTAATTTTTTTTCATTATTTTTTAAATTGTTTGTTATTTTAAATAATAATCATAATCATAATAATAATAATGATAATAATAATAAGTAGTTAAACTTAAAATGGTTAATGCAGAATCAGAAAAAAAAATAAACTTAGAAAATAAAATCATTTTAAACATATAAAATCAAAGAGAAAAAATACTTAAAATTTTAAGAAACTTCTTGGCTAAAGAGCCTGTGATTTCTTTTATTTAAACAAATGCTTTTAAATCAACAAAGAAAGTTAACATTCGAGCATTTTAATAAAAAGTGAAAAAGAAAAATCAATTTTTAATAAAAGGAAAAACAAATAATTTAAATTCTCATTGTAAATGCTTAAATTACAAATTTTGCTGAAAATATATGGAAAGAGAAATATTTAAAAAAAATAAAATACTTGTTTATAATGAGAAAATATATATGTATGTATACGAATATTTATTTATAAAATTAAAAATAATTTTTTAAAAATAATATTAAAAATCATTGGCACAAGTTGCAGTCTAATATTAAAATTAAATATTAAAAATTAAAATAAAAAAAATATTATTAAACAAAAAATATTTACAAAGGGAATCATTATCATATGCATGGTTAAAGAAAAAAAATTTTTCCAAAACAAATTTTAAAAATTATTTTAATTTTAGAACTAAAAATTATTAAAAATTAAGGATCGTTTTTTCATTAGAATGAAAAAAAAAACCGAAAATGAATTAAAATATGCATTTAAAGCAATAAATTAAACTTAATCTGATACAAACTAGAGAAGAAAAAATTTTCTTTCAAAAAATAGAAAATTTTTACGAATAAAATTCAAAATTCAAAAATTATTTCATTTCCTGTCCCTTTATTGCAGACATTAGAGTGTTTCGTTTTGCTTTTCAAAAAAAAAATACAAATCAAATAAGTGCACTTATGGGTGTGTATCTATCTATCTGTATTACCTACATTACATACATACAGAGTTTTAATAAAACTTTAACAACATTTAACAAGAACTCGTTTTAAAACAAGGCTATGGCTATAACAATTATAATACCGATTATAATAAGACACAGTGTAAATAGATCATCGGTGCTAATGACACCCAGTGTACAAGCCACAACTAGATGCTCTAATAGCGTTAAACTATTCACCGCTGGTCGTTGTTCACCCATAACATTCACCACCATATTGGTTGTTGAATTTGCTAAGGCTTTAGAGCTGGTTGAAGGCATATCATCGCTTTGAGACAGGGTTGTAGGTTGCCATACGCGTAATATGTAGTCATTTGTTTCATTTTGAAGATCCGTATTTAAAGTCTGGTTTAAGTTTTCAAGTCCTTGGTTTTCTTTCTGATTTTCCCCATTTAAATACTGGCTTAAATCTTGACAATTTTGTCTCTCCTCGTTAGTCTCATTATTTTTATTCATATTTTTCTTATCTTCCTGATTTCTATCATTTAAAGCCTGGCTTAAATCAGGAGCCATTTCATGGCTTACTATTTCATTGAAAACTTCAATATGATCCTTAGTTTCCCTTTTATTATGGTTGTCGTTTTGAAAACTTTCATTTAAAGCCAGGCTGAAATATTGATCATCATCTATGTTAGGATTCATATTGTTTACCATCTCCTCTTGAATTTCTTTTTCAATATTCTCATTTAAAGCCTGGATATCTTGGCAGTTCCGAACCAATTTTGGGCAACTGAACTCATAATCCTTCTCTTTCTGTATGCCTTCATTTAAAGTCCGGTTTAAAGCTTGACATTTTTGTGTGAGTTCAGAACATCTTAACTCCTTGCTCTCCTCATTTTGGAATTCATTTTCACTATCCATATTTAAAGCCTGGTTTAAAGGCTTGCAATTTTCCTTTTTAGTATGGCATTCCTTATCAATTTCTTCATTTAAGGCCTGCTTTAAACTTTCACAATTTTCAGCCAGTTCCTGAAGTTGTAATGCTTCTTCCGTAGCATTAGTAGGGTCCTTGCCTGGGACATTAAATTCATAATTGATTTTTTCCTCCATAATATTCATTTCTAAAAGAGGCGTTTCAATTACAATGCTGCGCTTACGTTTGGGCACTTCCTTTGCGCCATCGCTAACATCTTTCAAGAATTCCTCTACATTCGAGTGTTTTTCCCTTTCTTTTCTCTCTAAAATTTCTTGCTGCTGTTTTTCTTTTTGGGCTTTGTTTTCTAAGGCCTTAACTTCGGCCATTATTTCATCTCTAGCCCAGATAATTCTCTCTCCTATCAGTTCGTGATCCTCTCTGGTCAAGGCTAATTTCTCTTTTAATGTGTTTTGTTCACCTAAAAATTCTGCGGTTTTCTTAAAGCTCTGCTCTAAACTACAATGCTCCTTTAAACTGTTCTCTAATTCCTCGGCTGTGGGTAGTCTGGGAAATTCCTTATTAATTTTCTGTTCTGGCTTCTTTACTTTATTCTCCTCCTCCTCCTCCTTCTTTTCTTCTTCCTGCTCTGTATCTATGGAAATTTCCGTTTTGAAACAGTTTCTAATCTCATAGCGGCTATTGAAATTCGGATTCAATTGTATGCTATTGTTAATGTTATGTTGCCCTAAGGGAAAGTCAGCTAAACTAACATTACCGGAATCGGGATTGGAGGAAGACTCCTCCAAAGAACTTAACGAATTGTATTGTATTAGGGTATGTGTTGTATCCTCTTTCATTTTATCGACTATAATTCTAAACTTGCTAGCATATACTCTATTAAAGTGGGGTGATATTGCTTCAGACTTTTCAGTTGTCTTTACTAAAGTAGTTTTCGCATTACCGGTAATACTAGACTCTGGTATGGCTTCTAATCTAAGCAATGATGAGGATGATGCTAACGATGATATGGGACTTGAACTAGCGGTATTAGTTTGAGAGCATGAATTAGGGGTTAAGAACAACGGATAATCATTAGTTTTAGCACAACAACATTCACAAGGATCAGTAGTAGTAGTAGTAGCATTAGCAGTACATTGTGGTAGGGATGCAGCGTTAGTTTTTAGTTTTTCTTGCTCGAGCTCGAGTCGTAACTCTGGTGTTGCATCATCTTTACCTGAATTGTTGTTGGGTTGTTTTCTCGTTTTTGTTTTCTCTTCAATGCCAAAGATCATGGCCAACTCTTCGGAGGAATTGTACTGCGACGGCGATGATGAACGACCACGTTGCGTGTACGAAGCAATGGTGGCACTGCAATTGCTCACCGGCGTTAGATTGAGTGGTGGCGGTGAGGGTGAATAGCTGAACGTACTAATGGTAGTCAGATTTGGTGTAGCACTGGCTGTCGACTGTACATCGTAGGATGTCGTGCTAAAAGTTTTAATAGGGTCAGTGCTGGGTGCATGAAACTCACTACTGGGTGACTTGATATAGTCACTGGACGAGTAGGGGTTAAAAGAGGTAATGCTGGAGGAGAATGGTCTACTGCCCGAAGGGCTGGATGATTTGGCCAAACAATCACTCGAAGAGGAGAATGAAGAGGCGGTGGTGGTACTCGAGCCAGGCGCCTTTATTACATGTTGTGTCACCACAACCGGGTTACCTTTAACAGCATTTTTCGCAATTTGACTTTGTTTGGCTTGATCTTCACATTCCTTCATTATTTGATCGATCTCCTCGATTTGCTTGGAGTGTTGATTTTTCTTGGCCATGGGTTTGTTGGGTGGTTTTCTTGTTTCTGTAAGATTAGAAGTGTTCAAATCATTTGTGATTTCGTCTTTTGTAACCTGTTGGATATTACACGTTGAGGCCACCGCTATGTCCGGTTGATTTAAATTGTCGTAGTCATGATTGTCTCCTAAATCACTCAACTGGCGCATACATCTTCTGGCTATGGCCTCAATATTTGTTGATTGTATTGGATCCAATTTCTTAATTAGGGTGGGCATTACTAGATTGTCATCCTTAGTTTCACTGCACGCTAAGGGCGTTTGTGTTATCTTCACAGCTTCTTGCACCACAACGGGTGGCTCAGTGGTTACAATATCCTTTAGAATCTTTTCACACACCTTATTGGCGGCCTCCGATACCTGGTCAATGGCCTTTATAAGTTTATCCTCTTTGTGCAGTTTACGTTTTTTAACATTCGTTTCCCCTTCTTCCATTGAAACATCAGGCAGCGTGTCCAGAAGCAATTGGCCACATTGCTTGGCAGCTTGGGATACCTTTTCGATTTCCTGTAACTCTTTTTCCAATTTCTCCTCTTCATTACTAACTTTTCTGGGTCTAGAGGCGGTTATCAAGGCCTCTTTTCGTAGTTCCTTCAGTTCCTGAGTCAATTTAATGCTGCTCTCCTGTGCATCTTGAGCAATTTTATTCAAAGCCTCCTCCATTTTGTGGGTGTCTGTATTGCGGGGTTCCGGTGTCATAGATTTACGCGGCATAGGCACTGGTTTGGTACGTTTCTCCTCCTCATGACTAACAGAGCTTAGCTTCTCGGGCAGTTGGCATATGGCCCCTCCCTGGCTGGGATGCCGGAAGGGTATATGAACCTTCTTAAGCTGATTTTGATTTTGTTGTTCCCTATCCTGTTCCCTAAGATTTTGCAAAAGTTTCAGAGTTGTGGGTATATCGCTGGCACAATCATGTTTATGTAGATCGGACATACTGCCTGAGCGGTCAATGCTTTTGGTGAGTTCCAAATAAGAATGCAAATCGCCACCTGAGGGCCTGGCCGCATCCCTCTGTATTAAGGCATAGATATTGGCTGACTGAGTGCGTGTAGCACGATTTTTCTTTAACAAAGAACCCGAAGGATATTGAAATTTAGCTCTGCTTTCGCCGGGTTCTTTGCGCAAGGCTCTGACAGCCAAGTCATCTTTAACCACATCCGGTGACTTTAATTCATACATTCCCGAATCCTTACGTTTGGGTGTCACATGTAAATAGTCAGTTTGAGAGGCTGGTACGATAGGACCAACAGGTATACCGAATGGCGGTTGTTTCTCCACTGTTTTATGCTGCAAATTGGCCAATTTTATATTGCGAAAAGCCACATCATCCCTAACCGGATCCGGTTCTCCTGTGGGAGAATCTTCATCCTCATATTCATCAGCATGGGCCACAGCGTATTTTTCGAAATCATTGGGCGTAGGTGCGCGTTCCTTTTTAGTTTCCGGTTCTTCGGTTAAGCCCAATGAACGATAAATTGCTTCCAGTTCGTTAATAGCCTCCTCTAAATTGGCCGGTTTCTTGCGTGGGAAACTCAACTGAGGGATTTGAGGCACACCGCTTAATTTTCTTTGTGGCGGCTGTGGTAGATCAAAAAGGGGATTGAGATGTTGTTCTCTGCGTTCATTAACATATTCCTCGTATTTATTGGGCGTAGCGGGTAATTCTCCCGATCGTCTTTGATAATTGTTGGGCATCGATTTCGATTTATTCTCATCCTTATTACGAATTTCCACGTAACTATTGCTTTTATCCTGAACAGGTTTAATATGTAAACTGCCGCAAATTACGCCATCAACTTCATCGCCTCCCTTAGCTGGGGTTGAGGTGGTATTGGTTTTATTCTTGGGTTTATAGACCTCCGAGTACATGGGTACAGGATATGCCCTCATTTCGCCTACTCTAGAACTAGAAACCGATCTAGGTTTCATAACAACTTTATCACCAGCATTAGCACGTTGCGCATCACGTCCACGTGGTGCCGGTGTTGGCGTATTGACATTTTGTGAAGACCCCTCTAAACGCTTCCAGAATTCGGTAGCATTAACCTTGGTGGGTGAAGTAGGCAAACCACTTTTGGTAGTGCGTAAAACGCCACTAGAAGGTGGTTCTGGTGGATCATTTCCAAAAGTGTTGGGTTCCAGCAAATGTATTGGCTTGCGAGAGCGTGGTGTGGCATCGGCCACATAGTGAAATTCCAAGCCATTCGGCAAAGATTTCTTGCCTGGCTGGGCATCTCTCTCAGCCCGGGTTATAAATCTGCGATTGGGTTGTGCAGTGCTCGTTTGACTAGTTTGATTGGGTGTTATATTTAGAGAGTGTATGGACTGGTAGTGGGGCTGCTGAGCCCAGATTTTATCATCCGAAACACAACGTCCATTTAAGCCAGTTGTAGGTAGAACAGGAACACCCGTTTGATCGAATGCATACGACATGGGCCTTAGATCGCCTGAACCGTCTTCTTGCATATGACCACTGACATTGACTCTCCTTAGAGGGTCTCTGGGCGGTGGTGGCGGTGGCATGGGTTTGTTCTGTAATCTGCCATTAGCATTTTGCAGATGTATGTGACTGTCATAGCTAATGCTACGCTTAGTATCATTTACAGAATTCTGTAAGTTTTTGGATTGCTGCTGTTGTTGCATTTGTCCCCACTGTACATACGGAGCCATATGTTGCAAACTGTTCGTGTTGCGCAACTTGGAGTATTGGCTGTTTTGTGAGGCAGAAGCACGCATTTGAGATTGTGGTTGAGGCTGCGGCTGTTGAGATGCTACAACTTGTTGCTTGGGAGCCTGATAAATTGACAAAGGCACTGGTTGGGTCTTCCATCTCTGAGTAGGCTGTTGAGCGTACATTACGGGAACCTGCCCGTGACTAACTTCACCATCACGCGATAAACGCTTATAGTAACGCTCATTGCGGGCAGCCCGTGACCTACGACTTTGACCACTAACATGACTTTGACCACCGCTATGGATGCTTTCATCACTGCGATATTTAGCGAACGTGGTGGAGTTAAGGGAAATGATTTCCTCTTCACTGGAAGAACCAATTATTGTGGTACTGGGTAAACCATTCTGAGACATCTTTTGGAGAGAACGTTGTTTAGCTTTATCAGTTCTACGATCCAAAGAATGAACAGATCTGCTCATAAGCTGCTGTTGCGTTTGAGGTACATGTGGCAGGTACTGTTGAGAATGATGCAAACGCTGTTGAGTCTGCTGGACGGGTTTGTTTTGATAATACGGCTCGGTGGCTGGCACCGTTTCCAACGGCAAAAAGAATTCATTGTCCACATGATTCTGAGAGCCTTTAACCGCTGCTGTAGGAGGCACTATAACATGATCAAAATTTTCACTCATCAATTTACTGCCACGACTAGAGGCGGATGATTTCGATGACTTGTTTTTCTTATTTGGCGTTGCAGCGATGGCGGCACTTGCAGAACTATTTGCACTGCGACTGTGTTTCTGCAATGGCAAAAAGCCCGCCTTACGATCCTCCTCCGATGAGGACTCTGTTTCAACTTCTTTTTTGCGACGAAACAAACGGCCGAAGGACCATTTCTTATTCGACGTACTGCCATTATGGCTGGCATTCGAGATTTGGGAACCGTTAAGAGAGGCGTCTTTTTTACTTAAATGAAATCGTTCCATATCGCTTTCGATGATTTGTATTTCGTCGATGTCGACGTCGTCTTCAGGTTGATAAGAATTGTGGTGGTTAAAATTGTGCTGCGGGTGGTGAGGGCGATGGTTGATGTTCTCATTTGAGAGATGGACTTCTTTGGGTAGAGGCAATTGTGGTCGCCACGAAGATTGGACAGTCTGAAAGTAAGAAAGATTGAAAACAAAAATAGGAATTAATATCACTTGCATAGAGAGAGAGAGATAGAGAAAGAGAGAGAGTTATTAATTTAAGGGCAAAAGCAAGAAAAGAAATTCAAAAATTGTATAGAAATTTCCTGACATGGTTTTCTAAGTGAAAAAAAATTTTCAAATGATTTCAACACTATCAAGATGAAAAAAGTGTTGGCGTGATATTCTCAAAACATATTTTTTTTTCTATTTTCTCATTAAAATGTAATAAATTTTCTCATAATTACGCCACTCACATATGAGACCCATTAAACAATTTGGAAGGTTTTCGTCACCTCATTAGATTTTCTTTTTTTTTCTTGCGTTTCTTTGGCGAGAAAAATTTAAGAGAGTGGGGGTAGTTTCTAAGTATTTTCGATTCAACTTTGTTTATAATTTTTTTTGTTTATTTTTGTTTTTGTTCTTGTCTTTCTTTTGATAAGAATAAAAAAAGAGAATTGTTATTTTAATTTCATTTTTTTTATTTTTTTTTCCATATTTTACGCAAAAACAATTTCCACTGATAGTGATTGAAAAAACGAAACGAATCGAAAAATAAAAAAAAATTCTTTTTATCGCAAAAATATTCTGTATGATGTCAGAGGTTCTATTGAAACTATTAGAAAAACCCATCTACGATTAGAAATCAAAATATTAAAGTTTTGGGGTATTATTACACAAGAAATTCAAAAATAAATCATAAAATTGTATGTAAAACCAAATGCAAACGATTTTAAACAATATTTCCCTGAGTATTTACATTTTATCAGACGTATTGCTTTGTCTCAAGTTCAATGGGCAAGTCGATGACAAGAGAAGGGGGGAGTAGAAACGATTGGAGTTTTTCTTTTCAGATCTCCGGAAACAGAAATTTTAAATAATTTTAAACAGATTGTATTGTATAAACAAATATTAAGTGCAGTGGGTCAATTGTTAAGTTAAGAAAATGTATAGCAAATGTAAGAGCTGCGGATGGTAGTCGTCGAAGTCTAGCAGATAGTGTCCTGGCTTATTAAACGCGTGGTTGTGGTTCAAACCCTAGCCAAGACATATGGAACAAAGCGTAATTTGAAAAAAATATTTCATAGGCGACTTCCTCTCAGCAGATTTATGGCAAAAACTCTGAGAGTAAATAAAATTGCCATGAAAAGTTTGTCAAAAATCTGTCGATTGGAATCGTCGTTAAACTGTAAGTATCGCGACTTATGTATAAAAATGAACGCTTACAACGTAAGTGGTGTGAGAAGTTAGGTCGTAATCCTGACTAAAGAATTGTAATGACCAATTATCCATTTCGTAGTTTCAAAAGTATGGGACTGGAATTCGACATCTGTCGAACTGAGTTGTGAAACCAATTTTTTTCTTTTCAGTTGAAAGTCTGTTATTGACGAAAATGGATCGCTTAACTATCACACAACGCCTAAAAATTATCAAAACCTACTACAAAAATGGTGATTCTGCCACAGCCACGTATCGTGATTTAAGAGGAGATTATGGTTTACATAATCGTCCAACTACGCAAGCAATTGGCAAACTTGTGAAGAAATTTGAAGAGACTGAAGAGTGGTTACAAATATTGAAAGGCCTGTGCATCATCGTTCCGCTCGTTCCGCTAAAAAAAATATCGCTATTGTAAGTGAAACTGTTGCCGAAGACCCGAATGTGTCGATTCCTCGTCGTTTTTAGGAATTAGGACTGTCTTACGGCACATTATGGCGTATTTTGCATTTAGATCTACACATACATCCATACAAAGTCCAGCTCACGCAACAACTGAAGCCAGCTGTCCATTCGCAACGTCGTAGATACGTGGAATGGGTGCTTGAACAACAGGCGGTAAATGGCAATTTTTCGAACAAAAGTTTCTTCAGCGATGAGGCACATTTCACACTCGGTGGGTATGTTAATAAACAAAATTGTCGTACTTGGGGTTCTCTCAAGTAATTAAAGAGAGGCCATTACATCCAGAAAAAGCCACAGTTTGATGCGCTCTTTGGTCCGAAGGTGTGATTGGACCTTACTTCTTCGAAAACGACGATGGAACGACTGTCACAGTCAATTCGGAGCGTTATGATCATATGATAACCGACGTTTTTTGCCTGCTATGGAAGAATACGACTTGGAGAATATGTGATTTCTACAAGACGGTGCCACATGCCACACAACTCGAGCGAATATGGCTTTATTGCAAGAGACATTTCCTGGCCGCGTAATTTCTCGTCGTGACGATATCAACTGGCCACCAAGATCATGCGATTTGACACCATTAGACTTTTTTTTTGTGGGGTTACGCGAAAGACCGTGTTTATGCAGATAAACCTTCAACTCTTGAGCACTTAAAAACCAACATTCGTCAAGTTATGGCTGAGATACCGCCCAATATGTGGCAAAAAGTGGTCGAAAATTACCTCAAAAGACGTGGAGGTCATTTAAATGATGTAGTGTTTCACACATAATGTCATCGTTCAAACTTTACAATAAAAAAGAAATATCATGAAAAAAATATTTTATATGTTTACTTTTGAAACCACGAAATGGATAACCCGGTATGTTATATTATGTAAGAGCCCCAGTCGAAAAAGTTTAATAAAGCTATACAGAACACACTTCTATTCTCCCTTAACGATTGACCCCAAAATACCCAAAATATTGCTTCATTTTGTATGAAACTTTAACTACTTCTCTATGATGAATACGTATGTATGTAATGAAGTAGAAAGGCAAGAGGAAGACATAGTATGTCTTCAATTAATTTTACCTTTAGATCTGTTTCTTATCTACTAGTAGTTTCTATTTTTTTTTAAATTATTTTAAATAGAGAAGTCTACACAAATGATAAATCTTATCTATTCTATGAATCGACTGTTATGGTGTTTTTACAAAACAAAAAAAAAACTATTAATTGGCGAATTAATCAGTTATGGGCCGAGGGGTCTAGTACAAATCATATGAAATGTTAATAGAAATTATTTATAATTAGAAATGGTACACGTATTAGACATTCAGGAAATGATGCTGAAATAATAAAAGTATACTTTTAGGTAAGTTGCAGAGATCAGCAATGAGTATTCAAAAAGATGAGTAGAATCAAATCATACTCATAATTTCTAATACTTATACGCATTCATACTTATTTTAATATCATGGAACCTCTACTCATATTCAAAGTTTGAAGTGCTCATCATATTCATACTCAACAACACGTATGATGTTGTTGTTGATTTCGACTCTCCATAACTCAACATATACACGAAGCACAAAATAAGTATGAATCGCGTATGAACACTAAAACACTTACTAGAAGGTTGTGTGTTTGCTGTGCTTGCTGCTCGAGTCACTCGAATCATTTATAAGTATGATAAGAGTATTTTTCTAAAGTTATGAATCTAAATGGCTCTAATCACACGAGAGCAATTGTGCTGGCGTAAAATGATAGTTTATAAGCAAGAGAGGTAAAGAGAATGGTTTTTTGTGGAGTAAATTTTCAACCAGCACAAAACTAATACATAAACATTTTTAAAAATCAGCCAAACATCAAATGAATGCAAAAACACTAATGCAGGCATAGCTGTGTATACGTATACATTTCATGTCAAACTAATATTGCTCCCGTGTGATTTGAAAAGAACAAAAATTGTGCGACTAAAAATTGTTCTCGTGTGAATAGAGCCAATGAGTAGGCATATGAATCAAACATATTTCGAATGGCATGTGCTTGATGTCAATGTTGTACGCATACTCATTGCAACCTGTACCTATAAATCAACGTTGTAGTGATTGTATGAATGAATCAGAGTAAATAGTTAAATTTCAATATTATTGACTCACTTAGTATATTCAAAATATCATGGGTACTTATGAGTGCGAAAAAACGATTCATTGCTGACCTCTGGTTGGCACCAAGGGGATGTTCCTTCTTTCAATTCAGGCTTTTATGAGACAATTTTCAATTTCTTTGGTCTCCAAAGAATAGAAAATATTTTCTAAAAATTTAAAAGTAAAAAGAAACACCCCTTGTTGCTTTACCCTATTAGTTAGAGAAAGAATTTTTTGTTTCTATATTTTATAGAATATTATTTCTAATTTTAAAAATAAAAGCAGAAATTCTTGTACAAATCTAAAATTATTCACCACAATAAATTACAAACAAACACATACGCTTTTAGCCACATTTTCATTATAGCCATGATATGCAGGTGGGATATCGGGAATGTTGCTATTGCAGTTGCTGTTGCTTTTGCAATCGTTGTTGGTGGTGGTATTGTTAATATTGTTGTTGCTGTTATTGTTTTCGTTGGTATTGTTGTTGTTAATATGATTAATATTATTATTGTTGTTGCTGTTGTTATTGTTATTATTTGCATGACCACAACGTATATAAATAAAACCCTCATTACTACGCGTTGAAGCGGATTTCGTTTGAAGATGACGATTTGTATTGTTATGATGACGTTTTAAAGGAAATTTAAACATAATGATTTCAATTCAATTTTTCTTTGATTGTCTTTTTTTTAAATTATTTTCGGTTATTTTCTTAAACTACGTATATACAACATTTAAATCATACTCATACGTATGGTACATATACATTTAAAAATATTGAAAATGTTTTAAAAACAATCGAACTAAAAATGAAAATTAATTTTAAAATTGGAAAAAAAAGAAAAAATAAAGAAAACATAATTTATTTAAAAATCTATAAAAGAAAATGGGAAATTATATTTTAAAGAAGTACAACAAGCAAAATACAAACAAAAAAAAATAAGATTAACCCTCTGGGAAGTCTTAAGGGATGGTGATCACTTTCAAGATATGATTTAAACTAAAATTTACTACAAGAATTTCAAATAAAAGAGAAAAGAATGTTAATTACTGTGTGTTGAATCAAATATAAAATTGTTTTAAATTAGAAAAATTTTAAATTTGTACAAAGCAGGCTCTATCAAATAGTTAAACTATTTGAATAGGCAGCCAAGCATATCAGATTCGAATAAAAAAAAAATAAAAAATTTTCATTATGATTTAGAATTTTAAAATAAATAGCACGCATAATTTCATGCCTGGTCTTTTAGAATACGGTAATATCCATAGGAACATTGCAGGAAAACCAGGTAGCACCAAGTTTTAGGGAATATGTCACTCAATAAACAGAATTCCTCACCACTACACTCAATGCAACAACAGGAAAACATTTTCTCAGGGGTTGTTTTATCTGCAGCCAACAATAGATGACAACTCTATCAATCTAGAACTTGCTGGAACTTGATAATAAAACAGAAACAAAGCAAAGAAACAATCGATAACCAAATTGGATCATAATTTATTTCACACCGATCTGGAGCTTCCTTTACTAATATCTTTGGCTTTTCTGGCAGCCAGTCTACAATCAGATATATTACGAACACGTCTTTCGACTCTAAATTGCTAAGTAACTGCCTTGCAGTCTTGTCTCCGTCTCACATTAGTTTCTGGTGATAGGGGCATTCCGGGATATCGTGCAGCTTGAACTTTCGAGAATTGGTATGTTTCCACTAAATATCAAAATAATCTTACCGTCCTTAAAGTATCTAGAACACAAAGGTACCTATCGAACACTGACATATCCTGGGCTAGTAGAAATCTTTGCTGGATTGCTAGACTTAACTCTTCAAACTGGGCGATACCAACGTCCCTGTCACTGTATCCAGTCTGGCAGATCACTGCATAATGAGTAGAGACATGCGAAAAATCTTCGGCTAGCTGCTAATTATTTCTGAAGAGGTTGTACAATGGTTGATAGACTTTGAACTAGTAATTCTAACATCATAGTTGAATACCAAATCAACCAATTCACAGACGAAGACCCTTGATCTCCACATTCTTCTCTTCAAAAATCTACTGATGGTAGGGGACCTATATTTAATTTTCAGATAATTCTTTAAATAGTTTGAACGTGCGGAATCGATAAATATTAACGAGGTTTAACTGAATATTAGGCCAGGATAAAAAAATTTCAAAAATTTTCACTACACGAATTTAATGGATTGATAGTTGACTGCTCATAATAAAAAAAATTAATTGAGAATAAATTCTTATTTATTTAAATATTTTGAAAGATTTTTAGTGTTTTTTAATTTTGTTAAAAAGTACTTTAGAGGGTTAAAAATTTTTTGTTTGATTTTTTGCTTCTTGTACTTCAAATTTAAGATTTTTTGCCGGAAAATTAAAAGAAAAATATATACAAACATAAAATACACACACATACAACATAAATTAATTTCTGAAAATATATTGTATGAGTAAACCAAACACAGATACATAGATATGTACATATAAGCCAAGCAACACTGGCTATAAAAATATTGGGCAAAAGGCCAATAATTTTTTAAAAACTTTTTTTGTTGTTTTAGGGAACAAAATAAATGACACAAATTAAAATTAATATAAAGAAAAAAAACAAAGGGAATTTTAATAGATTATTACAGAATCTTAATATTTTAAAATTTAAATTAATTTCATTTACAATAAATTTAAACATTTCTTAATAATTTTTATATTTTTTTTTAGCCAATTTCACACATTCCTTTGCTAACAAACTAAACAATTGTTCTTAAAAAAAACACACACACAAAAAGCAAAACATTGTCAACACTTGTAAACACTTAAACACACGCCGCAAGAGAGAAGGAGAAAGAGAGTGACAGAGAAGGAAAACAAATAAAATGTTTAAATTGGTCACTTTATTATTACTAATGTTGTATGTATGTTTTTTGCAGCTTTTGATAGTGTTACTAAATAGGCGTTCAAACTGTTGTAAAACGCGTTTAACTTATAACAGCGATATACAAACGTTTTTAATGCGTTAACTTTTAAATTAATATGTTTTTATATTTTATTTATTTTTTAATTCTATTTTATACAAACTATACGTCAAACACAATATTAAAAAAAAGAAAAAAAAACTGAAAACAAAAATAACTCTTCTATGAAAAAATAATAGCAGTGTTTAGCTGTTGTAGCGATATGGGAGACTAATGGCGTTGAACAATTTTGTGGCAGCTAAAAGCCACCACCACCACAGCCACCACCGAAAAACAAATTCACACACTGAAAATAAAAACAGAAATAAAAACAACAATAACGCACACGATCAGTTAAGAGAAAGAAGCAAACAGAAACAAAAATGCGTGATATAAAAACAAATTTGTTCACAAGTAAATGCAAAGAAAACCAGCAACAACGATCAAAACATTATCACACAACTAAATGTAATAACAGCAACAACAACAACATCAGCAACTATGAAACAAATAAATTCTATTTTAAAAGAGAACAAGAAAAATAAAAGCACCACCAACCAAAAAAAAAGAGAAAATAAAAACGTTATACAAATCCACATAAGCAAGCAAACTATTGTGTTAAGAGTGTGTGAGAGAGAGGGAAATTTTGTTTTGTTTTGATTTTTCTTTGCTACAGTTGGCAATGCGTGCACAGTTTATATAAAGTTGAAACATTTCTTTTTTTTCTCTCATTTTTTTGCTTCTTTTGTTATATTTTATGTTAAAAAGCTATAATAATTATCTGCATTTAATTTTAATTAATACTATTAACTTTATTTAGTAAAATTTATTAGTGTTTTCCTCTCTTTTTCTTCTTAATCTGTTTGTAAGTACGAAGTGTCTGTCGGCATTTTATCAAACGATCATAATAAAATGAAAGTGTTTTTCTTAAAAACAAAAGAAGTGTTGCAGTTGCTGCCCTTTAATTGATTTCATTTTAATTAAATTATAACTGAAAATAATTATAATAAAAAAACTAACTAATCAAGTAGGAAAGCAAAGATAATTTAATAAATAAAAAGAAACTTAAGCGTGTGACCCAAGGCAATAAAATGTCTAAGAGCACAGAGAGTTCATTAACACCAAGGGACCAAATTAAAGTAACAACAAAAATGAATGAGAAAATCACCTAAATATATGCAACGTAAGTTAAAATTAAAAAACAAGCCAAACAAAATAATAAAAAGAGAACACTTATGTATATTAAAGAGAATTATATGAGTACATAAATGGAGAGAGTGAGAACGCCTAGTAAAAATATAACCGCATAAAATAAGGGCCTATAAGTATGCAATATTTTTAAATAATTATGTTATACAAGAAAATAAATCTAAAGCTCTCATATATATTTTCACGATATCTGCACAAAACTTGATCGTAGTCGTTTCAAACACTTATTCTGGGTTTACTTGCTATAATAAAAGTTTATGCCTATTACACGATCGAACTTCGCCTGTAAACATTATCGAATGGCGAACCATCCATTTCGTGTAACAGAATAAAATACGTGTTTGCAAATTTGACCTGATGGACACCACAAATTGATGATATTTGAATTGATAGCGTAATTGCAAAATACTCTCTCTTGTCGGGAAGTGTTTGCACGGGAAGTTCGATCGTGTAATAGGCACTTAACTAAATGTTCTGAAAGTAACTAATTGCCATGTTTAATTTTTGAAATTTGTCGTTCGGACTTGACGTTAAACTCACTATTGATGAATAGTTTTCAACATGCTCGTGTATTACGTCCCATCGATCATGAGAGTAAATAAATCATTTGATCTGACTTACAGAGACTAAGTCGCAGTAGTCTAGTAGGTAGTGTGTTGGCTTACTAAACATTAGACCACGGTTCAAACTCCAAGTGACATCTCCAACTAAACGAAATATGAATAAATAGGTCTCCGGTGACTTTCTCTCAGCAGATTTCTGGCAAAAACTCTGAGAGTAAAACAAAATTGCCATGAAAAGTTTCTCAAAAAATCTGTCGTTCAGAGTCGACTTCAAACTGTAGGTCCCGCCACTCATATAAAAATTTAAAACACACAACATAAGTGGTGTGAGTAGCTAAATCGTAATCCTGACTGAAGGGTTGTATGTATGTATGTATTGCAGTAATTGGATTTTAACTTTACCGTACATGAATACATATGCATAAAGTAAGGTTAGGCTCGCCGACGAATTTGCTAGGAATGAGAAAAATCTCCAACACCATCTTTTTCGAATTCATATAGCATTGATAAGTGGAATTAGTACAGTCTTAACTTTCTAGTCGCAGCATCATAGTCAAACTTTTTTGAATACATTTGGTTTGGAAGTATATGTTTCATGACCAATAATACGGGTATCGTATTTTAGAAAATTCTAAAGGAAGTTTAAATGTTTATGGTTTATTTATTGTCTGAAAGTATACTTCAAATTTAACATACTTTTTTGTATGCCTAAAAGGTATGCAGTATTTTTTTTTTTTTCAGTAATAAATAAGAATAATTTTGGATGAATGATACAAAATTTAAATATTTGTTAAAATTTAACAGAATAAATACCTAATAATCAACCAAATCCTAATGTTTAATAATGCCGAGTTCAAGTAATGGCAGTAGAAGTAAAAGTCTTGGAGTTTTTTTATTTTTCCTATAATTTGAATTAACAACTTAAAAACTAATAAAACAAGATACAGAATAAAACCAAAAAGAAAATTCCATTCCACACCTAATTAGCAAAATTAAAATGAAATAGAAGGCAAACGACCAAGAAAAAAATTCTACTAAAAATAACCAAATGAAACACAGCAACCATCCACCAACCAACCATACATTCATTCACGTCTAAAGCAGCAGCACACTTATCTACAAAACCACTGAAATTGTTTCTTCTTTAAGTGAATATTTTTAGACAAGATTTTTCTAAATTTCTCTTGTTCTTGTCTAAAAACCAAAATGAAAAACACAAAATTAACCACAAACACCAAACGCCGAAAACTTTAAAAATGAAAAGTGAAAGAAAATTGTAAATTTTCCGAAAGAAAAGACCGATCTTTGAGGATTTAAAGAGGCGTTGTATAGAGTGTCAAGTATACAAGTGGTGGTTGGTTAGTCTTTCTTAAACCATAAGTGGGCTAAAGAAAATATTAGAAATCTAAATATTTGAAAAATGCTTAGAAATTATTTTTTGATTTATGGGGGACACATTTTAATGATGAACCAATAAGTTAAGCAAGATATTGGTATTCTTTTATGATTTTTTTCGTTAAAAGAAAAGTATTAAAAATTTGCTATTTAGAAGGGGGTTTGTTATACAAAAAAAAATATATTTTAAGTGTGTAACAATTTGGTATGCAGTCAGATTTCATGTATTAGATGCTATGTATTAGCACTTGCCAATAATTTTCTTATGATATACCGATGTTTGGACTACGTCCGATTCATTAGGAATGAGTTAGAAGCCATGAAATATACAGCAATATGGGTATCAAACTTTAACTTAGAGTGTAACAAGATGAAAATTAATATAAAACTAACATTCTAATCAAAAATATTATATAAAAAAGAAAAATTAAAAAATAAAAGAAAAAATTTAAGAAAAAATCTAAAATTCCTATTAAATTGATAAATAGACACAAAAAAGTCGATTAAATAATGAAACAAAATTGGTAAAGATGGGCTCGTTGGCAGTGTTATGCTTGTAATTGTACTAGGCATTCATCACCAAACAGTTACCAACCCTTTGGAAAAGGCTTGCACACAAAAAAGCTTGAAGTTGGAGTGTCACCTGAATTAACAAAAAAAAAATTAAAGGAATGAATTACCATTCGCAATTTTCTACTAAAACGGAGGGACATTACATACATACTCCTCAAACGCATGAAGATGGGCAATGAAAAACGGATTACGTAAGAAAAAGATTGTGCTGGAAAGATCATGAACGAAACAAGTCAAGCTTCACTGAAGCCGTCAGATTCATCAAGAAAGATTACTTAATTAAATTTAAAATGTTCTTTTGATTTCTAAATTAAGAATCACAAATCATAGCATCTAAGGCTGGTATTCTGAGTACTACTGCGTAAAAAATCTTTTAACCAGGATTACGACTTAGCTTCTCACATCGCTGATGTTGTGTGTGTTAATTTTATAGATGAGTGGCGGGACCAACAGTTTAAAATCGACTCCAAATGACAGATTTTTTAAAAACTTTTCAGGGCAATTTGAATTTATTCTCAGATTTTTTGCCAAAAATCAGCTGAGAGGAAGTCGGCTAAGAAAAAATTTTTCATGTTTTCGTTTCGATGTCTGACCTGGGGTTTGAACCCTGGCCTCATGTCTGATAAGCCAAGACACTACGTACTAGACTACGGCGACTGCACGAATTACTAGTGAAAAATTAAAGAAGCGAATTACTATTTGCGATTTTCTGGTAAAACCAAACGCAAGCCAACGTAAGAAGATAGTGCGGGAAAGATCATGAACGAAGCAAGATGAAGCTTCACAGAAGATGGCAAAGACGGATTCATCACGAACTATTTTTTTTATTAATTAAGAAACACACACCATAGCATCTAAGGCTAGCATTATGAATATCAATATGTAGGAAATTATACAAAGAATCTCAAAAAATTATGAAATTCTAATAAGAAACGCTTACCAATTGATTTTTAAGGTGGGGAAGAGACCACATTAAAGTCTGCTAACATAAATGTGAAGCAAATGCCCAAAAATACCGTTAAGTTTATAAATTTACTTTTTATTTTCATCATTTTTCTATACTTCGTATGTATATTAACTTTAGCAATTGCAATTTTCCGAATACCGTGAGTTTTAGATTTTAACCGATTTATTAAGAATGAAAAACTATAGCATTTATACTAAACAATATGGGTATTAGATTTTAGGTAATTTTAAGAGCAATTTAAATAAAATATAAGGCTTATTGTATATTAAATCCACAAAGAGTTAAGTTAAAAAATAACTGTATTATAGCTATGTAGCTATTTTCCTAAAAAGAAAATGTTTAAAGGAAATAAGCAATTTTCCTTTTTTTTCTCATTCTCTAAGCTATTTACAACAATAGAGTCATTTAAAACAAGAGAGAAAACATGTATACAACCAACATAAATTAACAAAAATTGCCACTTTACTTTTACCAAAGCCCGTCCGTTGTTTAGTGGGTTGATTGTTTCGTTTGCTAATGTGGGACTGAATGCTGGCTGCAATTCCATTGTTTTCAATAACTTTTTTCTTTCAAGATTATTTCGGAAAAAGGTGTAGAGTTATTGTAAAAATGTCGAATATGCGGAAGACATTTTTTCACATTTTTTCAATTTTTTTTGTTTCCTTTTGTTTTAAAACTCTTTGCAAATTCTAATTGAAGTGGGTGCTTTTCAAATGTTATGTAGAAAAATATTTTGTTTTCCTCTTTGTGGGTAATTTTTATTTTTATTTTTTCTTTTCGTTTTTGGCACAAATTGTGTAATTAATGATAGGCAGGCGTCTGGCTTGAGCGAAATGATAAAATAGACAAAATGTAAGCAAATATGGGTTAATAGGCATTTTGGCATGAATTTTACAATACAATCGATACAAAAAAAACGAAAATAAAATGAATGAAAAAGGAGAAAAAATCGAGTTTCATAGCAAACGCAAAGTAATAGAAATGATAAGAATTTGAAAAAAAAAAAAATGAAGAAATAAATTAAATAAAAATGGTCTCAAGTATGTATTTTATTTAAATTTAGAATAGCTGTTCGTGTATGCCTGACATGGCTATAAATTTGAGGCAAAAATACACAAAAATTTGAAATTTTAAAGAAAAAAAAATGTTTTTTTTTCTCATTTTGAATAATTACTTTTGGCATTTGTCTTTGACTTTTAAAGATCTCTGACAAATAGTTCTTCTTCATTTGCATCACAAAATTCTATTTTATACTTAATTAGACAATTAATTAATATTTTTTGCGGTTTAACGACTTTTTCTTCCACATTGTACAACATTTTCACAAAGGCACAACAACATTGCAAAATATGTGTGTATCTTCCTCTTGAAAACAAAAATTTAAAAAAGTTTTCTCGATAAAAATTTTATTTCGAAAGGAAACATATAATTACGTCAACGTCTCTTTTTGCCCAAAATTAAAACTGTACAAATACAAAAAAAAAATAAATGGCGAAATGAAAAAGAAAATGAATTTATAAAAAAAATATTAAAAAAAATAGTAAAATTTAATACGAATTCAAGCCGCGAAAGCATGAAACTCCTTCGAGAGTACATGCTTCTGATTGTCCTCCAATCAGCATACAGGGAGTTAGCCACCTTGGTGACATGGTTGTGCTTGCAGTTAAACTTTGGAATACAAAACCAAAGGTAGGGCTTAAATTCATTAATACATAAATAATTGCTAATTACAACCCTTCAGTTAGGATAACGACCTAGCTTCTGACACCACTTATGTATGTTGGGTGTGTTAATTTTATACATGAGTGGCGGGTCCTACAGTTTAATATCGACTCCGAACGACAGATTTTTGAAAAACTTTTCATGGCAATTTTATTTACTATCAGTGTTTTTGCCAGGATTCTGCTGAGAGGAAGTCGCCGAAGAAATATTTTTTCGTTTTAACGTCTGACCTGGGGTTTGAACCATTGAATTGAACCATACCTACTAGAATACGGCGAATTGAATTCATTAAAGACCATAAATTAGAAGGTAAATATAATAGCTTCTGGCATCGAATAATAATAATAACCTATTAAAAGCTGCTCCCCTATAACGAAGCCTCTAACTCGCACGCGCTCTACATAGAATCAATACAACTGCGCTCAATTTTAGAGGTAACCTAGTGTAGTAATGAAAGTGCTTTACTGCGAAACCGATTTCGGAAAACCCAAACAAAATATCCTTGTTTTCGAATTTAAAAAGTTAAGTGGCTTGAGTCACCCTTAAACTATCTCCCCAGAACTTGTTATACTCAATCTGTTAGTTACATCACTATCTATACCACCATTTATTAATATTATTCAGCTTAGGTATCAAACATTATTGAACTAACCAGTCCGATGTGGTTGGTCTCCCCTAACGCGCCTAACGTTTGCGAATTAAGACAAATAATGTCCATATAATCCACAACTTCCGTGTACCATTCGATGCTCCTCTGTATTACTCTGTTTTTCTTGCATTTTTTGAGAAACTTTCCTCCTGGTAATTTTATTTCACACTCAGAGTTTCTGCCAGAAATCTGCTGAGAGGAAGTCGCCGAAGAAATATTTTTTCTGATGTTCAGTCAGTCTTGTGTGAAGACGCGGTGGGTTTGAAGAGAGTAATTGTGGTTTGAAGATCTCCGTTACAAAGACCTGTCGAATAATTGTCTAGTAATTGTTATCGTTTATGCAAAGGGTATAAACAGAGAAATAACAAAGAAATGCAATTATTGTTGTTGTTTACATCAAGTTGTGAACAGTGGCACACAGAATTGTGCGAATAATAAAGAATTTTAATTAAAACTAAACACAAATATATTATTATTTTATTTGCAATCTATGAGCTCATATTTTAAAAGTTTTTAAAAGGTAACAAATGTCTGAGCTGGGGTTTGAACTGTGGCCTCACGTCTAATAAGCCAACACACTACCTACTAGACTACGGCGACTACTAGTCTAGTAGGTAGTGTGTTGGCTTATTAGACGTAAATCCAGGGTTCAAGCCCCAGGCCAGACATCAAAACAAAACACAAAAAGAATTTTTTCGGCGACTTCCTTTCAGCAGATTTCTGGTAAAAACTCGGAGAGTAAATAAAATTGCCATGAAAAGTTTCTCAAAAATCTGTCGATCGGAGTCGACATTAAACTGTAGATCCCGCCACTCATGTATAAAAAAAATTACACACAAAATAAGTGGTGTGAGAAACTAGGTCGTAATCCTGACTGAAGGGTTGTAATGACCAATTATGTATGTATGTATGTACTATCTACTAGACTACGGCGACTTCACCTGCCTGATGCCGCATGATGGTATCCGTTGAATCTTTGGTCTGACAACCGTTCCATAAATCAACGACCTTTTCTCATGCCGCTTCTAGCAGCTGCATTCCCGTCGTCTGCTGTGAGTTTCCCTAAATATTTTCTGTTATTATTAACAGACGAATTTGTTCAAATCTTAGCTCAGATAGCAAGGAAATCATGCTCAGAATTTGTTCCTTTAAAGGATATCACATTTCGCTATTATTCTCTCAGCAACATTCGATTTTTTTTTTCACTACAATACCCTCTAGTGCACTGTAAGTTTCATTTCAAGATCAGAAATTTTTGGGGACGAATTTTTCTTTGAATTGCTTCTCTATCATTTGCACAGTGACTTGGTTTTTGAAAGTTTGTAACTTTAACTCGTTTATTAATATTTAAAAAAGTCTTACAATTTTTTTTTTTTATTTATTTATATTTTTTTTTTCAATTTAAACACGCAACCTTATGTGTTTTAAATGCAAAAAAAATTAAAAAATTTTTTTCTTCAAACAAACAACTCAAATTGCTTGACTATAAACTTGAACTTGTTATTGTGGTTATGAAATGTTTTATACAACAACAATATACGTTTTTTTCAGCTCTTAAATTATCGTAATTTTATTTGATTTGAATGTTTATTAAGAAAATAATATATGTAAACATTTCTATTTAAATTATTGCAATATTAATGACTATGTATGTGCTTATGTATGTATGGTAGTTAAAGACTAGCAATTTGAGAGGAAAAAAAATCAAAGAATGAAAACAAAGAACATTATGAAGTAATAAAATATCCCACCACTTAAGTTATTATTATTATTACGTATATAATATCGGAAGTAATTATTGAATAATTTCCGTTGTCAACAACTTGTGTTAAATTGTTTGAAACAATTTTTCTCTCTTTCTCTCGTAGCTAAAGTGACTTGTGGCATGCAGCATGAAAGATTGTGATTAAGCGGTGTGTGTTAAAACAAAAGGGCTTAAATATGAGGGCATATTATAAATCATGAAAAAAAAACACGGAATGAGGTTAATTTATTACATGTAACATGTTGTCTTTAAAGCCAGTATAAAAAAACGATTTTTTTTTTGGTTTTCGAAACATAATGGTTTCGTTTTTCTTAAGTGTTTCTTAATGTGCCATCAAATTATTGTCAAATGTTTAAAGACGACAATAGACTGAAGGGAAGTTGTATTTGTTAAAAGTTTATCATTTATTTTTTAAGTGTTAATAAAACAAAGAAGTTTAATACTTATATTGTCTTACCTTTAATACAATATTACTTCGATATTAAACAGTAATTGACTAAAATGTTATTGAAATAGAAAACTTACAACAGTTTATGTCAAATATTGAATGAGTTATGCTAGTAGGTAGTGTGTTGGCTTATTAGACGTAAAGCCTGAGTTCAAGCCCCAGGTCAGACATGAAAACGAAATATGAAAACATATTTCTGCAGCAACTCCTCTCAGCAGATTTCTGGCAAAAACTCTGGGATAAAAAATAAAATTGCCATGAAAAGTTTCTCAAAAATCTGTCATTCGAAGTCGACTTTCAACTGTAGATACCGAAACTCATGTAGAAAATTAACACACACCACATAAGTGATGTGAGAAGCTAGGTCGTAATCCTGTCTAAAGGGTTGTAATGACAAATTACATATGTATGTTATGTATTGAATGAGTTTTTAACCTCAATCGCTTTATATGCATTCTAAATTGATAGTTTATAGTACATTTTAATTGTATAAAGCATAACCTAAAATTTAAGACCCATATTGCTATATGTTTGTGGAATAATTCTTCATTCTTAATGAATCGGTTGGAAAAAAATTTTATATTTTCACAAAAATAATTTGAAATAACAAATTGTATGTGATTAACATGAACATACTAACACTAATAAAGAAGCCTACTGCAAACCTCTATTCCAGCCAAACGAGCTCTCGTCTAATAAGTCAACACACTACCTACTAGACTACTGTTTAGTCCTATCATTCCTAATAAATTAAATAAAATTTGTATGCCAAACGATAGAGTTTTAGTTTAAATATCTATGTATTGGCACGTTTCACCGTAAATTGAGGTGATTTTATTAAACCAGTTGTTTCAAAAGGTGATTTTTTCTAATTTAACACAATTTTTTTTATTGATTTTTAACTGGAAATACGTTTGTTTTATAATCATTTTTGCTTAAATACAGTGAGCGTGAAAAAGAAACTGTAAATTAAAAAAATATTTATTTATTCATTTATTAATTACAATACAATTAAAAATTATATTTTAATTATATACGAGAGGAGCAACGTGACCATATGCTCGGTGTAGTGTCACAGACCAGAGTCTCTGGTGGAAATCGAACCCACGACCCTCACGCTAATAGTCTAGCACACTACCCACTAGACTACCAGGGCACCCACAAACAAATTTATTTTTAACTTTTGTTTACAACGATTTAATATACAGTGAGTGTTCAAAGAAACTATGCATTAAAAAATATACATTAATAAATTACCGTTATTTTTATTTTAAGATTGTTTCATTGTCAGTTTTAAAAACTGAAACAAAAAATAAATTACAAAAAATTTGGAAATATTGTAAAAACTTTTTCGGGCACTTTCCTTAAGTGGTAATAATTGAGATTGGTGATTGTTAGAATTTTATCCTTAGTATACAGTTTATTTTGACGCTCACTGTACATTGTTGCATTGTTTATTTTAATAAATGATTTGCTAGCCGCTAAATCTTTTCAGATGAATCATTAAATTAAAAAATTTTTTAAGGAAAATAAGAAATAAAATGAGAAATAAATTCAATCATCAGGTGTATTTTGTTTAAACAAAATCGTAATAATTTATGAACACCAAGTAGACATTTAAGTGTTTGCATTTTATTTCATTTCTTTGTTTTTCCCCTGCTTTTTTCTCTCTAAAATTTATTGAAATTTTCTATGAAATATTCATATCAAAATAATCATGTGACACTTATGTTGATTTCTTGAAAAAATATGACAAAAATTGTTTATAGATTCGCGTGTGAAAGCCAATGTACGTACGTAGCATACGTCTTAAGAAGAGACAAATTACGAGTGGAATTTCTAAACATGTTAAAAAAAATTAAAAAATTTCAATGTCTAAAACAATTCTGTTTTTGAAATAATTGAATTGTAAATATTCGTGAAATGCTTTAAAAATAATCTCCCTTCTTTAAAATAAAAACATTCACGCAAATTATTTGGCACGTTTTCTGTACTTTTTCGTTTTACAAAAAAAAAAAATTATTTTTGATGTTTTCAACTTTTGGAAAGCTACACACGTTTTCTATAGTTTGCTGGCTTTAATGTTCTTTTTAACCATAAAATCATTTGTTTTAACTCAAATTTCATTTAAAAGCTGCTACTGTATTTGAGTGGTACCGTATAATTTAAGATTTTAATTATACCAGCATTTAAAATAAAACGTTTAATTATTTAAATTAATTACTATACTCAAATGCAAGGTTGTTATACGCTCACATTTATTTAGATTCTAAAACAAATTTATGTCATGAAAAACCTTTTGCATAATGACATCAAAACTGCTGTACTTTTCAAGACAAATATTAATTTCGGATTACAGTTTATGAGGGCTGCAGTTTGAACCACATATTTGCCTACCTCCTAGCTGCAGATATGTCCGCTCTATTGTAAAGTATTTTCATTTTCTTACTTTCTAAATTTAATGGTACTAAATTTAAAAGTTGAAGTCGTCGTAGTCTTGTAAGTAGTGTGTTAGCTTATTAAACATGAGGTCACGGTACCATCCTCAGGTCAGACAACCAGGTCAACAAAACGAATTATTAAAAAATATTTCTACGGTGACTTCCTCTCACCAGATTTCTGACAAAAACTCTGAGAGTAAATAAAATTGCCATGAAAAGTTTCCCAACAAAATCTATCGTTCGGAGTCGACTTTAAACTGTGTTGCACACATGTATAAAAAAATTAACACACACAACGTCAGTGGTGTGAGAAGTTAGGTCGTCATTCTGACTGAAGGGTTGTAATGACCGATTATATATATATGTAAGTTCAAAATGAGATTACGGGCATCAGTTGAGTAAATTTGTATACATAAAACTCGGAGAATAATAAAAGTAGCATTGAAAAATTTCCCAAAAATCTGTCCTTCCGCGTCGACTATAAACTGTAGGTTCCGCTCATGGATAAAATTAACATACACAACATGGATCTTATGTCGACTTCCTCTCCGAAAACTTAAGTTAAAATTGCCATGAAAAAGTTCCTCAAAAATCTGTCGTTCAGAGTCGACTTTAAACTGAAAGACCCGCCATTCATGTATAAAATTAAAACCCACAACATAAGTGATGTGGGAAACTAGATGGTAATCCCGACTGAAGGATTGTAGTGACCGAGTGGCTCAAACATTTCGAACATAAAATATGACAAAAAATGGGAAAAAATATTTCTTTCTTCGATTTGGTCTCAGCAAACTTCTGACACAAAGATTATATGAAATTGCCATGAAAAGTTTCTCCAACAGAAATCTGTCGTTCAGAGTTGGCTTTAAACTGTAAGTACCCTAGGTATGTGCATATATATCAGAGATCAGCAATGAATCGTTTTTCCCTTACTCATAAGCACTCATGAAATTTTGAATTTAAGTGAGTGAACAATATTGAAATTTAAATATGTACTCTGATTCATTCATACTCACTACAACGTTAACTTATAAGTTCAGGTTGCAACGTTGACATCAAACGCATACCATTCGAAATATGTTTGATTCATAAGCCCACTCATTTAGATTCATAACTTTAGTGAAATACTAATAAATGATTCGAGTAACTCGATTCATTCATCGAAATTTACAGTCTTAGTTGTAGGGCATTTAGAAAAAAAAGACACCTAAGCAAAAAAGACAGAGCAGAAATCAGAGCAAACACACAACCTTCTAGCAGGTATTTTAGTGTTCGTATGCAATTCATACTTATTTTATGATTCGTGTATATGTTGTGTCATGGGGAGTCGAAATCAACAACATCATACGTGTTGTTAAGTATGAATACGATGAGTACCTTCAAAATTTGAATATGAATAGAGGTTCCATGGTATTAAAATAAGTATGAATGCGTATAAGTATCAGAAATTATGAGTATGATTCGATACTACTCATCTTTTTGAATACTCATTGCTGATCTCTGGTATGTATGTATGTTATATTTTTTAAAAATTACACAAAAAACATATTTTGCCATGCATATTATTTCCAAGTCTTTAGTTTTTAAATTTTGTCAACATACGTAGTTATCTTTTAGATAATAAGGTTTTGGGGGGCTCTTCTGCTTAAATAACTTTAATTATCATAATGTCCCCATTAAAATTAACACACTTTTGGCTTGCTTGTCTTGTCTTGTCTTGGTTGTGTTTACTTTTCTATGATGTTTCCGGCCTTTGAAAAATATTATTTCTTCAGAGTGTTTTAGATGTCATAAACAAGATTTTTGTTTGTTTGTTTAATTTTTCATTTCTTTTGTTTTTCAATGTAATTTATGCAAAATTCACACACAGTCCAAAATTGGCAACAGACATCGTCTAAACTTGTCTAAATGCAACCTGTCATAACTTTTTGAAACAGTTTAAACGGTATTATAAAGGTATTACAGCCCTACTAAAAACTCTCTAACAACGAACAAGTTTTTCAAACAATTTTAGAAATTTTTCAAAAAAAATTTTTGTTTTTAATTTTTTGGGTAAAAGTTTTATTTTTCGTGTTATTGTAATTCATAGTTCACTTAAACAAAAGAAAAAGGAGAAGAGGAAAAAAGTAATGCCAACTAACTAACTTGTACTGAATTTAATAACAAACAGAAGTTTTAAATCGTTTTTCTTCTTTTCTATTTCGTGTAACAAAAAAAAGAAAGAAAGAAAGAAACTTTAAATGTTAAATGAAAATCTAATGCCTGTGTTACAAAATGCCATATCAGTTAAGCCTAAATGCTACTTTTGGTCAAATATTGATTTTTTTTGTTGTTTTCATCGTTAAAACGTTGAATTTTGTACGTAAAACAACCATGAAAAATGCCTGTTTTTTCGTTTAAATGTTTTTCGTGTAATTGAATTGATTTTTCTTATGTTGTTGTTCTTGCAATTCTGTTATTCTCGATGTTGTCATTTGTTTTAAGGCTAAAAAAGAATTTCGTTATTCTCTAATATGGTGTGAATAATGTACGGCTGGTTTTCTATGGTTTCAATTAAAAGCTTGAAATATGTACATACACGCATACATAGTTTTGTGAAATGTTAAATATCACGGTGATAATAGTAGTATTTCTAAATTAATACTTATGAAAGGTTATGCAAAAAGAAAAAAAGCAGAGAAAAAATATTAGAAAGTATTAGGTAAACTGCTTATGCTTTTTTTAAACAAAAACAAACATTTTACCATAAAGATTTTGAAACGATTACATAAAACTACTATTAATCTTAACAACATAAACAGGAAATGACTTTTAAAACAAAATACCTTAAGGTTATTTATGAAAGAAAAACAAATAGAATTTTATTTTAAACTTAAAATTATAATTTATTTTGGACTCTAAGGGGCCATTATTACAACTTGCCGTTAACTAATGGGAGGATTTTAATGGGCATATAAATTGTTTTTCATTATTATAAGTGGACAATAAGGTAGAGCGTTAAGCTAAAGGGAAGATCATCTTAACTGCAACTCTTAAAGTTAAGTTTATTCCTGAACCAGAGATCAGCAATTAGTATTCAAAAAGATGAGTAAAATCGAAGCATACTCACAATTTCTGATACTTACACGCATTCATACTTATTTTAATATCATGGAACCTCTACTCATATTCAAAGTTTGAAGTACTCATCATATTGATACTTAACAGTACGTATGTATAATGTTGTTGATTACAACTCTCCATAACTCAACATATACACGAAGTACAAAAGAAGTATGAATCACATACGAACACTAAAATACTCACTAGAAGGTTGCATGTTTGCTCTGCTTGCTGCTTTGTCTTTTTTGCTTAAGTGTCTTTTTTATTTTTTTGTAAATGTAACAATAACTAAGACTAAATTTTGATGAATAATTCAAGTCACTCGAATCATTTATAAGTATTTTTTCTAAAGTTATGAATCTAAATGTGTAGGCTTATGAATCAAACACATTTCGAATGGTATGAGTTTGATGTCCACGTTGTAAGCATACTCTTTGCAACCTGTGCTTATAAATCAACGTTGTAGTGAGTATGAATGAATCAGAGTACATAGTTACATTTCAATATTATTGACTCATTTATTGATAAATTCATTGCTGATCTCTGTTCTGAACTTGCCATGTTATATATTATTTCCAATATGGCAACTTTAAATATAAATAAAATGAGTAAACACAATAAAAAAAGAAGCCTGTCGTTGCCACTGCGTTTAAAGAAAAACTTGTTTAATTGAGCAATGTTATCGTCATTTTTCCGGCACTGCCATATTCTTGAGAAGTTCACTTTATTTTGTCATTAGTTGTAATAACGAAAAGAAATTAAAGGTGACTTTAAAGTTCACTTTAGCTAAAGTTACCTTTAACTAAACCCAACTTTAACGCTAATAAGCATACATTTGATACTTATAATGTGAATTTAACCTGTCCATTTCTTTATTCTTAAATCTAACGAGTCGCTGTAAACTTATATTCACCAGCCTGTGGTTCAAGTCCCTTATCAGACATCTCTAACTAAACGAAATACAAAGAAATATTTTTTTACGACATCGCGTCAGCAGTTTTCTGGCGAAAACTGTGAGAGTAAATAAAATTGCCAAGAAAAGTTTCTCGAAAAACTGTCGTTTTAAATTTGTCGAGTTTGAGTTTTATCACAGACAACATGGAAGGTGTAAGAAACTAGGACGTAATCCTGTTTTAAGTATTATAATGACCAATTAAGAAAGTTTACAATATCGATCATCTTCTCTAGACCATTTTGATATTAAAAGTTATTCAAGACCTATTTCCTCAAAATATAAAATCTAGAATAATTGCGTTGTATTAGGGTTCCCTTAGGCTACAATTTGTATATAGTGGGGGTACGTGTAGCAAATCCAATTTTTTGAGGATGTCGATTCAGGAATTGTTAAAAAAAAGTAAATTTTTTATCTAATTCTCTCAATTTCCAAAATCAATTGAGAAAACTGTTCTACTCGGGAACATGTGGGGTAGAATTTTTAATGGGTGGAATACATATTCCATTCCGCAACTTCATATATTTGGATGATTACATCCACGACCATTTTCTGTTAACTAGCTAGCAATGCTCTGTAGTAGAGCTTCAAAATTATTCCAGATATCAGACGGTTTGACTACCATTTGCGTATAGTTGGGGAGTTGTACTAAAGGGTCCGCCAAATAACTTTTTTTTTTGAAAATGCTTTAGAAAAAAACTACTGAATATTTTCTCAAATTTCTGTTTTTATTTGAAAGTACAATCCTTCCGGTTAATAATGGAAAATAATTTCATTCAAATGGCTGCCTCGGCTGGCCATGCAGTAGCCTACACGATCAGTCCAATTTTTAAGCACATTATCGATTGTGTGCAGCTGTATTTCACCAATGACTTCACGAATATTGTCCTTTAAAGCGTCAATTGTCTCTGGCTTGTCGTCGTAACACTTATCTTTGACGGCACCCCACAAATAATAGTCCAAATCGCAGCTCCAAGGTGGCCAAACGACATCATCTCTGCGTCTGATAATGCAATCTTAAAAAACAGGGCGCAAAACAACGAGTGTAGCTTCGGCTGTGTGGCACGTAGCGCCGTTCTGTTAAAACCAAATGTTGCCAATATCCTCCTCTTCATTTTTTGTGAACAAAAATTCGATCAACATGGCCCTATAACGATCGCCATTAACTGTAACGGCCACTCCTTGCTCATTTTCGAAGAAAAATGGCCCAATTATGCCTCTGGACCAAAATCCGCACCAAACAGTGACTCGTTTTGGGTGCGTCGGCTTTTCAATGTATGCGTGCGGGTTTTCTGTGCCCCAAATGCGACAATTTTGCTTGTTTACATACCCGCCATGATTAAAATGAGCTTCATCTGAAAAAATGATTTTTTTTGCCAAAATCGGCATCTTCTGGTGTAGGCTACTGCATGGCCAGCCGAGGCTGCCATTTGAATGAAATTATTTTCCATTATTAACCGGAAGGATTGTACTTTCAAATAAAAAAAAGAAATTTGAGAAAATATTCAGTAGTTTTTTTTTTAAAGGATTTTCAAAAAAAAAGTTATTTGGCGGACCATTTATGTCCCACATCTTCCAAAATCGCCTCTTATTTTCTGGAGACTTGTAATGTTTTAACATAAAAGTTAATTTTTTTAAAACTATTTTGCTTAAGTTCTGAAACAATGTGGAATATTCCTTTAGTAGTAGTGTGTAGAATGAACTCTTGGGTACAATTAAGACCTATTGGGATATATATACCTGTACCCGATGTTCTATAAATATGTAAAAAATTGCACTAAAGATGTTTCCTCTGCTAAACAGTTAACAGTGGTCTGTTAATAGTAACATTTTGACCTGCTAAAGACTAATTGTGCTCTGTTAAATATTATAAAGTGGCGCTGCTATGCTGTTTGTTTGCATATTTGGTTTTTCAATTCGAATTTATTTTCACACATTTATAATATTTAATATCCATTTCTAATAAATCAGTCGTGATAGAATCTACTGTACCATAATATTTTAAAATAACATTTTAAAACCGCTTGAATTTCTACCTATTTAGCGTTTCATCCTTCTGATATTCTACTAATTTTAAAAACAGTAACACTTTTTAAGAATTCAGAAACTATGGTGTGGAGAAAAAAAAATTAAATTTGTTTTCATTTATTTCTTAAATATTTTTGGAACGTTTAAACGTTCATCTTTTAAAACATTATGGCCAACGTTTAGAACGTTAATGTATTTTAAATTTTATTTTTCCCTCCTTTTTTTATTTTAACGATCATTTGCAATCGACCTTTACATATCCGTGTTACTTTTTTTGTTGTTCAAAACGTGTGTTGCATTTTTAATTTGTTTCTGTACAACTTTTTGTTATTAAAACGTTCAAAGTGTATACGACAACAACAACAACAATAACAACAACGATATAAAAAAAAACAATTTACATAAAACGGCCATAGGTCAGTGACATTTAATTAAAAAGTAATAATAATGACAACGACGGCGATGATGATGATGACGTCGATTTAATTTCAAAATTTGATTGTTTTCATAAAAAAGAAAAATTACATCGTTTATTAATTTTAATATAAAATTTAATTTATTTTTATAATCATTTTTGTTGAGAATTATTTTCAGGAAATTCCTTGAAATTTTTGTAAATTATGGCACCACAATCAATTGAAGCCAATTGACATTTTTTTTTTGCTAACGTTTCTGTTAGTGTGTCATACGTATATCACATGTTGTTATTTTATGAAGATTAATGTTTTTTTATTCTTTGTAAATAAAAATTGTGTTCCTGGCAAGAAATCAAAATTTTAATTCTATTATAAATTCATAACAATTTTGCATCTACAATCTGGTATCTTACACAACCGCCCATTATGCATATGTACATAACCGGTCGTTCATTACAACCGCCCAGTCAAGATTACGACCTAGCTTCTCACACGACTCATGTTGTATGTGCTATACTCCGAACTACACAGATTTTTGAGAAACTTTTCATGGCAATTTAAATTACTCTCAGAGAGTTTTTGCCAGAAATCTGTTGAAAGGAAGTCGCCCAAGAAATATTTTTTTATATTTCGGTTTGATATCTGACCTAGGGTTTGAACCATGCCCTTACGTCTAATAAGCAAACACAATAAAGATCAGCAATGAATCGCTTTTTAGCTACTCATAAGTACTCATAAAATTTTGAGTATGAGTGAGTCAACAATATTGGAATCCAACTACTCTGATTCATTCGTACAACATTGATTTATAAGTACAAGTTGCAGTGAGTATGAGTACAACGTTGACATCAGACTCATAACATTCGAACTATGTTTGACTCATACGCCTACTCATTCAGATTCATAAATTTAGAAAAAAAAGAAGAAGAAGAAATAAATGATTCGAGTGATTCGAATTATTCGTCAAAATTTACAGTGTTAGTTGTTGTTGTATTTACAAAGAGAGAAGAGAGACACATAAACAAAAAAGAAAAAGACAGCAAGCAGAGCAAACACACAATCTTTTAGTGAGTATTTTAGTGTTCGTACGCGAATCATACTTATTTTCAGATTCGCGTATATGTTGAGTTATGGTGAGTCGAAGTCAACAACATCATATGTGTTGTTAAGTATGACTACCATGAGTATTTCAAACATTGAGTATGAGTAGTATGAGTATGACATTAAAATAAGTATGAATGCGTATAAGTATCAGAAATTATGAGTATGATTCGAATCTACTCATCGTTTTGAATACTCATTGCTGACCTCTGCAACACGCTACCTAATAGACTACGGCGACTTCATCGAAAACTTAATTCCGATTATAAATTAAGACAATAATTTCCTTCTTTTTTTTACAGTTTATCAGAAGAGGTCCATTAATAAAATGTCAATTAAGAAATGTGTGAATTGACTTCTTCGAACGACAACAACAACAGCAACAACAACAACTACTAAATACACAATGAATTGTTTAAATTGCCTTTAACAAATATTTTTACTTTTTATAGCGTTTTTTTGTATAACTTTCTCCGAAAACAAAAAATATTTCTTTTCTTTTCATATGTATGTTTATATAAATAAAAATATAATATTAATGCGAAAGTATATAAAAAGATGGACGGACAGACAGACAGATAGACAGACGTACAAACATGTTAAAGATTGGATCATCATCACAGTGTTAACATTATCTTAATATTGGATGTGGTCAGTTTAAGTATGAATAAAACCACACGATTAAAATTACGACGACTGCTTAAGATAATAAAATATTTATTTCTTTTGCCATGCGATTGTTGCTGTTGTTGTTGCCTGCCGTTCAAAATAAATACATAGATTTTTAATTATGTTTTCATACATACGAACACACAATATATGAATTTGTAAACAAAACCGATTTATGATTATCATGTTGACAATAACAGGTATTGCCACCAGAGAAGATTAGCAATGTGTATTCAAAAAGATGAATAGAATCGAATCATATTCATAATTTCTGATACTTATATGCATTCATACTTATTTTAATATCATCGGACCTCCTCTACTCATATTCAAAGTTTGAAGTACTCATCATATTCATACTTAACAACACGTATGATGTTTTTGATTTCGTCTCTCTATTGCTCAACTTATACACGAAGCAAAAAAGTAAGTATGATTCGCGTACGAACATTAAAATACTCACTAGAAGGTTGTGTGTTGGCTCTGCTTGCTTCTCTGTCTTTTTTGCTTATGTGGATTTCTTTTTTCTTTTTTTGTAAATGCAACAACAACTAAGATTGTAGGCTTATGAATCAAACATATTTCGAATGGTATGAGTTTGATGTGAACGTTGCACGCATACTCATTGCAACCTGTACTTATAAATCAACGTTGTAGTGAGTATGAATGAATCAGAGTACGTAGTTAAATTTCAATATTGTTGATTCACTTATAGTCAAAATTTCATGAGTGCTTATGAGTAGCGAAAAAACCAAATTCATAGCTGATCTCTGGTTAAAAGCCAAAAAATTGATGGCGGTAAATGAACATGATCCTTCAGATTAAAAACAATTGTTAAAGGCAGTAGCATTATTCTTTTAATTTTATTTACAATATTCGCACATTTATTAATAGGAATTCTCTACAACACATATTAAATTTATTATGTAAATATAAAATTTTTTTTAAATATGACTTGTTTTTCTGATAAGAGTATTCATTCGTCTTGGAAAGTTAGTCGAATTGTTGTATCGAGTCCGCCATCTAACGTTTTTTTTTTTCAACTAGTGCTTATTTCGTGAATGGTAACATTTAGCTCGTGTCTCATTTGACAGATAATTAGTTTTATCCTTCCGCTGAACGAATATGGAGTTGATGCCAATTGACCATCCAATGCGTTTTCGCTTCCCTAAGTGGGCCGGCGATCGACTTACAGAAGATGCCGATTTTGGCAAAAAAAGTCATCTTTTCAGATGAAGCTCATTTTAATCATGGCGGGTATGTAAACAAGCAAAATTGTCTCATTTGAGGCACAGAAAACCCGCACGCATACATTGAAAGGCCGACGCACCCAAAACGAGTCACTGTTTGGTGCGGATTTTGGTCCAGAGGCATAATTGGGCCATTTTTCTTCGAAAATGAGCAATGCGTGGCCGTTACAGTCAATGGCGATCGTTATCGGGCCATGTTGAACGAATTTTTGTTCACAAAAATTTAATAGGAGAATATTGGCAACATTTGGTTTCAACAGTACGGCTACAGCCGAAGCTACACACGATGTTTTGCGCCCTGTTTTTGAAGATCGCATTATCAGCCGCAGAGCTGATGTCGTTTGGCCACCTCGGAACGGCGATTTGACACCGTTGGACTATTATTTGTGGGTTGCCGTCAAAGATAAGTGTTACGCCGACAAGTCAGAGACAATTGACGCTTTAAAGGACAATATTCGTGAAGCCATTGGTGAAATACAGCTGCACACAATCGATAATGTGCTTGAAAATTGGACCGATCGTATAGGCTACTGCATGGCCAGCCGAGGCAGCCATTTGAATGAAATTATTTTCCATTATTAAACGGAAGGATTGTACTTTCAAATAAATAAGAAATTTGAGAAAATATTCAGTAGTTTTTTTTTTAAAGCATTTTCAAAAAACAAAATTATTTGGCGGACGCTTTATATAAATTACCTCCACGGTATTCCTATCCCATCGTAGTACCCCAAAAGAAACGAACTGCATGCTTCTGAACTGCGTTAATGAGACACAGATTCTTAGTATGTGTTCAAGTGATTCGATTTTTGAAGCGATTTTGGAAGCAATTATTATTCTTTACAAATATACTTCAATTCCAGTATGCCAGGTCAGAAAGTCGTTTACAAATCCCAAGCAATTTTTAGATAATCTGATGCAAAACTCAATAATCAAAAGCATCTACCTCATCCTATTCGCCCTATTCGCCAAGTACAACTTCCGAATTCCTGCTACCATTTCACAAAAAAGCTCTGATATCATGATAGATGTGGAAGCTTCACTCCTGGAAAGCACATCTGTTTGCTCACTGCTTGGAATTCTTACGCGACCTGATGCCTAGTAAACACTGACCCTATTTCTTCAGTTTGCCGCGAAAGTCGTATACTAACTTCAAGTCAATCTCACAAGAACTACAAGTACATAAGGCGGCCTCAGAGTCACTGTGATTTTAAATTGAAATCAAATACATCCAGGCACAAACACGTGCCTTCCAAGATAACTAATCTTATGACAACCCAATATACAGAAGCAACGGGTAAGAGCAAAACTTCACTTCAGCTTGTAACCACACTGAACGGTATACGAAGATAAATACGCAATGAATCAAAGCAAAAGCATTCAATGGACACTAGATCATAAGCTAGAAAATCTGATGTATTCTGACAAATTCTTGAAACTTACAGAGGAAACCACACGATCTATCCGAGCATATGTAGATACAGAGTACAAAAATAAATGGCGGATATGCTACTGATTCGGCCACACGCTCATAATTTTTTGACAAAGTGCGCCATGAATGAGTGAAGTTCAGTCAGTCTTGTGCGAAAACGCGGTGTGTTTTAAGAGAGTAATTGTGGTTTGAACATCTCCGTTACAAAGATCTGTCGAATAATTGTCTAGTAATTGTTATTGTTTATGCAAAGGGTATAAACAGAGGCATAACAAAGAAAAGCAATTGTTGTTGTTTACATCAAGTTGTAAACAGTGGCACACAGAATTGTGCGAATAGTAAAGAATTTTAAACACAAATTTATTTTAAATTTATTTGCAATCTACGAGCTCATATTTTAAACGTTTTTAAGGAGTAAAAACGTAACATCTAGAATCAACTGGTGATGAGTCATTCAAGCCGCAATCGGAAACACATTCGTTGTGCTAAAATACATTGCAACATATGCTTGGCATATGAACATGCTGCATCTATGAAACTAGCTACGATAAAAGAATGTCATAAATTTCTCAATGTACAAAAGTTAAGAGAAAAGAACCGATATCGGAATGTATCTTACTACAGTATTATAAACTTTATTGAAACTTCAACGTTTAAACAATTTTGGAGAAAAGGAAAATATTTTGGTATTTCAAAATGGCTATGTGTTGTCCCATGAATATCCTTGTGAAACAGATGACGGATAGGAAAAATCATACATTTGGGATTTGATAAAATTGAGTTTATCAGATGGTTCCGGACGTAAGCTAGCGATACCATAATCATAGGCATACTCCATAACACAAACAGCAATGTTAAGAGAGCAGTCGATTAATTTGCTCAATGGCGGATAAAGTGAACCTTTCGCAAAATCTTCGTCAGTACACATGTCAGCTAGACGTTCAGCGGCTAAGAGAAATACTTCTTCTGGTATAGTCAGCATACCGGCACTTATAACACCTAAAGCAACACCGGGAAATATGTATGCATCAGTACACTGGCTGGGGTGAAGCATTTTACTTTTATACGCAACCGATTTAAAAGGAGACCCAGATGCAAAGATACATTTACCGTTAGTGTATTTATAGGCCTGCTCAGCAGTACATTCGGATTTGGAGGTGGGATTTGATAAGGCAAAAATAACGGGCCTTTCATTAAACTCAGCCATCATGCGTAGAATTTTTGGTTTAAAGGCACTTCCTTTAGATGCAGCACCAATTAGAACACTGGGACGTATAATACGTACAACTTCGTCCAACTCGTCGACTGGTTTGTGGTCCTGAGCAAAGGCTAATTTTTGCTCGTTTAAACCGCCAGCGGGACGGTTTTGTACAACAAGACCTTTACTATCAAACAGCCAAACACATTTCTTTGCTTCAATCTCACTGAGTCCGTATTTCATCAAAGCGACCAAATATAAATGGGCCGTGCCCAATGCTGCTTGACCGGCGCCGAAAAATAAGACCCGGTCCTCGTCAAATTTAGTGCCTTTGATTTTAAGTGAAGCCATTAAGCCAGCAACTACCGCTGCAGCAGTACCCTGAATATCATTAACGAAAGCGCAATAATCATTACGATATTTGGTTAGCAAACGGAATGCATTGTTATTGCCGAAATCCTCCATTTGTATCAAACAATTCTGGCCGCAACGACGCACAACAGCACACATAAACTCGTCAATAAATTCATCATAAGCATTACCAGTGGCACGTTGCTCACGTATGCCTATATAAAGCGGATCCTTAAGTAACAACTCAGAGTTCGTGCCAACATCCAAAGTAATTGGCAAACAATGGCTGGGTTTAAAACCACCCAAAACGACATACAATGTTAATTTAGCCACAGCGATACCCATGCTATGAGCACCTAAATCACCAAAACCTAAAGTACGTTCGCCATCAGTAACCACGATAGCACGCACATCAGTTTCGGGCCAGTTCTTGAGAACATCATAGACATGGCCCTTGTCCTTAATAGTTATGAACAGACCTTTTGGTCTTTGGAAAATCAAACTGTAGTTTTGACAAGCCAAGCCCACAGTGGGTGTAGATACCAATGGCAAGATTTCCGCAACATCTGAGAGTATAACTTGATAATAGAGACGTTCATTGTGTTCGGCCAAATTGCTTAAGTACATATATTTATCCAAATTGTTTTCCAAGCGATCCAATAGTATTTTACAATGTGCGACTTGTTCTTCAGTGGTTCTAACAACAGCTGGCAGTAATCCATGTATACCCAGCAATTGTCGTTCTGCCAAATTGAAGGCAAGGCCTTTATTAAATTTTTTATGCTGCAGTCTTTCAAGACCACGGACATCACCGGGAACTTCATTGTCACCGGTTGTGGTCATACCCAGGCGGTCCCGTTGCGCCTTACTTAAGAGACAATCGTAAGCATTGATTTTTGGAATTTCCATTTTACTTTTCAATTTTTTTTCTAATTTTTTCGATAATTAACAAAGAATTTTTTTTTATACAAACAATTTTAAACAAATCAAACGATAGGAATGTTTTTATTTTTATTTTTATTTTGTTTTCATTTTTTTCCTTAACTTTTCAGACTGTTGTAGTAGATTTTTTTTTGATTGAGGACGTGTCAAGTTATATTGAGGAACCTCGCCCGCCCTCTTGTGCTGAGTTCTGACAAACTATTTGGTTTGGTTTCCCGTTTTAGAAGGACTGGAATGTGAATCGGACATAAAAACATAGGACGGTTTTTCTAGATAATTAAGACTAAGGTGAACGCTATTAGTAAAGCGTAGTAGTCTAGTAGAAAGTGTGTTGGCTTATTAAACGTAAGGCCACGGTTCAAACCCCAGCCCAGACATCAAAACGCAGTATAAAAAAGATATTTCTTCGGCGACTTCCACTCAGCAGATTTCAAGCAAAAGACTCAGAGAGTAAATAAAATTGCCATGAAAAGTTTCTCTAAAATCTGTCGTTCAAAGTCAACTTTAAACTGTAGGTCCCGCCACACAACATAAGGGGTATGAGAACCTATGTAGGTCGTAATCCTGACTGAAGGGTTGTAGTGACCAATTCTGTTACTATATGTGATAAAAATCGTATGGGGACTTTTTTTAATCTTTCTGTAGAAATACATATGTTAGCCCAGAGATGATGAGGTAACAAGATTTGTTTACCATAAAGAAGAAGATCTAAACAGACTTGGAATAAGACTAGCCTCGAACTATCACTTTAAATGAAAACACGTGATTGTTGTGTGCCACAAACCTGGATAAACTTTTAAGGTCTTGGAAGCGATAGGGAATGTTGGTCCAGGCATTGAAACACACATACATAATTGGTCATTACAACCCTTCAGTCAAGATTATGACCTAGCTTCTCACTCCACTTATGTTGTGTGTGTTAATTTTATACATGAGTGGCGGGACCTACAGTTTAAAGTCGATTCTGAGCAACAAATTTTTGAGAGACTTTTCATAGCGTTTTCATGGAGTTTTTGTCAGAAATCGCCTGAGAGGAAGTCGTCGAAGAAATATTTTTTTTATATTTCCGTTTAGTTGGGTCTGACCTGGGGTTTGAACTGAAGCCTTATGTCTACTAAGCCAACAGACTACCTAATAGACTACGGCGACTACGATTGAATAGGAGGTCTTAGATATTGTGAGTACAAGGACAAGGTACAATGTGGATGTTAAATACTGTATAGTAACCAAATATTATGACTTATTTAGGACTTGGTAGTAAAGAGGTAAGAAGAAACCATTAGTGCGATATCCTATATATGTTTTCAATTCTAAGGAAACACTTTTAGAAGCTTTTACTTTGTTAGAAAAAATTTTCTCGAAAATTTTTGAGCGTTCTCACTGTCAATATAAATATAGAGTCCTATGAGCCCTATATTGTGAAATGTTTCCCAACATTTTTTTTATGCAAGAAAATATTTGGAGTCAAATGTGTTTCCACCGATCCATTTCTCTAGGTTTAGAAAGGAGAATTTGTTACTTCAGGTAATAGAACATATGAGCGAGCAATTCATAGCCTAACTCATGGATTCTGGTAAGAAAACTGAACATATGTATGTAGGTAGACCCGGAGAAAGAGTATTTTTTAATGACTTTTGAAATATTAAAAAGACACAGGCAACCATAATTTTTTTTCTTTTAAATTTGGATTGCTTTTCTTCTTCTTTCCTTCAAGTCACTGTAGTCTAGTAGATAGTGTGTTGGCTTACTAGACGTGAAGCCTCGGTTCAAACCCCAGGTCAGATATCTCCAACAAAACGAAATATGAAGAAATATTTCTGCGGTCACTTCCTCTCAGAAGATTTCTGGCGAAAACTCTGGGAATAAATAAAATTGACATGAAAAGTTTCTCAAAAGTCTGTCGTTCGGAGTCGACTTTATGCTGTAGGTCCCGCCATTTATGAATAAAATTAACACACACAACATGGATGGTGTGAGTAGCTAGGCCGTAACCCTAACAAAGAGTTGTAGTGATCAATTAAGGGAAATTATTACAACTTGCCTTTAACTAAAGGCAGGATTTTAACAGGTAGATAAATTGTTTTTCGTTATTATAAGAGGCCAATAAGGTAGAAGTTAGCGTTAAGCTAAAGGGAGGATCGTCCTATCCGCAGCTTTTAAAGTTAAGTTTATGTATGGACTTGCGATATTATATATTATTTTTAATATGGCAACTTCAAATATAAATAAAATGAGCAGACACAACAAAAAAAGAAGGCAGTTATTGCCACTGGGTTTTAAAAAAACTTCGACATTGCTCCGGCACTGCCATATGTTTGAAAAAGTTAACTTTATTTTATCATTCGGTTATAATAACGAAAAGAAGTTAAAGCTGACTTTAGAATTCACTTTAGCATATTTTTTAAAAAGTTAAATTTATTTTAACTGTAGGTTGTAATAACGAAAAGAAGTTAAAGCTGACTTTAAAGTTCACTTTAGCTAAAGTTAGCTTTTACTAAAACCAACTTTAACGGCAAGTTGTAATAATGGCTTTTCAACTTATAAACCTAAGGCCGACCATACTACATGTTGAGAATTTTGAAAAACTGATTTTGTATTCTTTTCATGCCGCCTGTAAAGGCGAGTCATATTATAACAGTCCGTGCAAGTGACTGCAAGTTTTAATAGATTTAAAAAGATTTACAATGGAATTCTTATTTCTCTTTTTATTTTTAATTGTAGATTTTAATTCTTTTAATAGACTAACGTTTTATTTTTTTCTCGTATAAAATCACATGAATTGAACTCAATTAATGCGAATGTCATGTGTATTGTGAAAATGTGCTAAAGGGGAACATAAAATCTATTGTGTACGAGTATTACAAATTGATATTGAAATTAATTGGATTTAATTTAAATGTTTTCTGTACAATAAATAAAAGAAAAAAGTGTTGAATTCACTAGGTTTCATACTTATCTACTTATACGGTATGTATAGAGCGAGAGAGAGAAAGAGAGGGGTTCCTGACCATTAACATATGTATTGTTATTGTTATATAGTGGAGATACATACCTAAAAAGAGAAAAAACAGAAAAAAAAAACAATCATTATTATTATATTCAATTATTGATAAATGAAATCTTAAAATACTTAAACAATTAAATGATGTTGTAAAAATCTTTCGAAAGCAAAAAAAAATCATAAAGTTTTTTTTTAATATTTTTTTTATTCATAAATACTATGAAATGCATGGCAATTCACATTTAAGATCATGTTCAAAAGGGCTAAAGTGGCAACACCTGCATTTGATTACCCAATAAATTAATTGAACGCTTGTTTCTTTAAGGTCTTTAATATTTAATGGTCGGTAGTTAAAGTTGAAGTGCTTTGTAAATCATAAAAAGGCAAAGAAAAACCAATAACAAGTCATTAGGTATGAGTGTGGAAAAAAATTTTAAAAATATATTCAAAAGAAACCCCTACAGGGGTTATGGCCGAAGGTCTAATATACCTTAAAGTTTTAACAAGAAATCTGTATAATTTTAGATGATTTTTATTTAGCTTTAATCCCATTAGTACACTTGAAGAATTAAGCTACAGTTTGAAGCAGATCATTTGAAATTTTGATGATACTTGAGGTCTTATTTGTAAAAAAATTGTAAAGAATGAAAAACCCCCATGTGCGTATTGTATTTGTACGATTATGGTGATTGCGATCGATCACACCAGTTTCCTTTTTCGCTGGATCCACTTTTTATTGTTTCTGTAATTTCTTTAAAAAGATTAGAGTGATCATAAAGGAATTCTTCATCAGATTTTTACAGTTAAACAGGGTATTTTTAACTACTACAGCATATTCTAGAATAATAGAGTTGCCTACTGTTATTATGGTCTCTGCGAGTTATCATAAAGGAGATGTCCATATGGTGTTTACAGCTAAGCAGGCTATTTTGGGCTACTGCAGAAGATTCTAGAATAATAGAGTTGCCAACTGTTATTAAGGCATCTGAGAGTTGTCCTAAAGCAACTGTCTCCATCAGGTGTTTACAGTTAAGCAGGTTATTTTTGACTACTTTAGTATATTCTAGAATAATAGGGTTGCCAACTCTTATTATTAAAGTTTGGATTATTTTCTAAAATGTACTGGTGAGAAACCTTGCTAAGTGAGTTTTAATATTTCTTTTGAGGTCGACATGGGACTTATGTATAAATGGACTAATAATGAAGGTACAAAAAACCATAAAATCATGATAAATTATTTGTCTTCAGTTCTAATCGAAAGCTTGGCTTTGTACTTATTAAACAATCGTACTTTAAATATTAATTAGAATGATACATACAGTGAGCGTCAAAAGAAACTGTACATAAAAAATATACATTAATAAATTACCGTTATTTTTATTTTAAAATTGTTTCATTGCCAGTTTTTAAAATTGAAACAAAAAAAATTATAAAAAATTCGAAATATTGTAAAAATTTTTCGCGCACTCTCCTTAGGTGGTAAAAGTTAAGTTTGGTGATAGTTAGAATTTTATCCACAGTGTACAGTTCCACTTGACGCTCACTGTATGTGTACCTGTTACGTGAGTGTAAATATATACAAACTAAACTCACTCTACACTTTTCTAGTCACTGCAGTTACCTAGCGTACTGATGTTCTGAAAGCAATTCTGAAGCTGAAATTGCGGCGAGACTAAATACAAAGATTTCATTCAATCAATGCTTTAACTGGGAGTTAAAATTCTTGGTGGGCAAAGTAGAATTTCGCCAGCGCAAGGGAAAAGTGCCCTGGCTAAGTAACCGTCTTAAAAAGAGAACAAAGGGTAGACTGTCTGTAGTCTTCAAAAGCCAACAGGTCTTCAAAAAAATACCTTTGAAGACTGATGACTAAAGCTACTATCCAGATTCCCCCTAGACAAGAGATTATGTAGATTTGGTCATCACTTGACAATATGAGCAGACGAATAGTACATCATTGCATCTGTATTGCAAGGACCTCTATAAGTAGCAGTCTACATACAAAGTGGCCAGCCTCAAGCATTTGTTTACTTAATCAATTAAACAAGTTATTAAAATAGAATCCATTTCAGCAAAAAAAAATATTAACACCGCATAATTTTTAACGAATTTCAATAGCAATCACAGTTATTACACACCTAAACATAATACTTTGGTGTTAATTTTATTAAAAAAAATTCCCTGCTTATCTCGATAACGCGCTTAACATTATGGCATAAGTTACGTTAGAGAGACACACCCTGTTCTTTTGTTTATAAAAATTATTTACATAAATGACTTCCTAAGATTAAAAAATAATTTAAAAAAAAATGTTTTTTTTTGTCTCAGTACCAACACCTGCCATCAACAAGTACCCGCTGAAGGTCAACAATGAGGCTTTTGATATCAAAAAAAAAGAAACGTCTTTTTAATTAAGATTTTCGTTTCTGAATGCATTTCCAACAAAGTCAGACAATTGAATGAAAACAAATAAAATGGGAAATAAAAAATCATTTCAAAAAACATTATTTATAGTTGGGGGTATATGTATGCTTAGATTAAATAAATTTGAAAATTATTATCAGATTGTAATATTTTACAATTAAATTGTAAAAATGTACACAAACCAACAACATTGCATTCGAAATGAATTTTAATGCGACATGCATGTCGTCCCTCACAGATGTGTGGACAAAATTGATCAAAACTGTGTAATTTATCAGCTGCATTCATAAATAAAATCTTAATGTCGGTACATGAATGGTCACAAAATTAGCAGCCAACATTAGTAAACGATGAATTTTTAAGCATGGGGAAAAAGTGTTCATCGTTAAACACTGCACAACACAAGTCTCTTCTTTTGCGATTGTAAAATATAGGACGCCGAGTTTGAAGGTGGATGTACACCCCAGTGATGAAAATCTACAAAATGGTTTTCGATAATCGTCAGTGAAAAAGGTGCTGAACTGCTGATATGATCGGCCTTTTTAAAAGGCCATTTCATAATAGAAAAGAACATGAGTCCATCAATTTAAACTTGAGTCAAAAGTACACTCAATGTAGTAGAATGGTTCGGGAATATCTTGTTCAAAGAAGGCGAGATCGTATGTACATATTAATTCCTATGATACCAGGGTGAACAAAGAGACATTATTGTCATTCCTGCCAATACATAATTGCCCATTACAACCCTTCAGTCAGGATTACAACCTAGCTTCTCACACCACTTATGTTTTGTGTGTTAATTTTATATAGGAGTGGCAGGACTTACAGTCGATTCCGAACGACAGGTTTTTGAGAAACTTATCATGGTAATTTTATTTACTCCCAGAGTTTTTGCCAGAAATCTGCTGGGAAGAAGTGAACGAAGAAAATTTTTTTCATATTTTCGTTTTGTCTGACATGGGGGTTTGAACCGTGGTCTTATGTCTAATAAGCCAACACACTACCTCCTAGACTACGGCGACTTACTTTTGTTTACGACTGTAAAGATAAAGGCACTGAACTGCTGATCTTATCGGCGTTTTCAAAGGGATAAGTGCCGTGTTTGTTCATTACAGAACATGAGTCTGTCAAATTAAACTTGAGTCAAAAAAAAAAACTCAAAGCAGTAGAATGGTTCGGGAGAATCGAGTCCGAAAACAGTTCCGAGATATGATATATTTCGATCCAATTCACTCCTGCCAATTTTATTAAGAATTCCACTTGGCTACTCCTAGTTCCACTTGATAGACATCATAGTTGTATCATCATTGGATCTACTCGGAATGTGATGTATTTTCTTTGGTTTATTCAAATCGAATGGACATTTCTCTCGTTCTCGCTGTTTGACATATGTTCAGAATATTTTATGAGTACCTGTAACCCACCTTTAATAGGGAGCACCAGTTCACACATCCTCTATTACATGATCGGTCATTACAACCCTTCAGTCAGGATTACGACCTAGTTTCTCACACCACTTATGTTGTGTGTGTTAATTTTATACATAAGCGGCGGGACCTACAGTTTAAAGTCGATTCCGAACGACAGATTTTTTGAGAAATTTTTCATGGCAATTTTTATTTACTCTTAGAGTTTTTGCCAGAAATCTGCTGAGATGATGTCGCCGATGAAATACTTTTTGTATTTTGTTTTGATGTCTGGCCTGGGGCTCGAACCCTGGCTTTACGTCTAATAAGCCAATACACCACCTACTAGACTTCAGCGACTACACACATCCACTATTACATACATACATACATAATTGGCCATTACAACCCTTCAGTCAGGATTACGGCCTAGCTTCTCACACCACTCATGTTGTGTGCGTTAATTTTATACGTGAGTGGCGGGACCTACAGTTTAACGTCGACTCCGAACGACAGATTTTTGAGAAACTTTTCATGGCAATTTTATTTACTCTCAGAGTTTTTGCCAGAAATCTGCTGAGAGGAAGTCGCCGAAGAAATATTTTTTTTTTTTTTCATATTTCATTTTTGATGTCTGACCTGGGATACGAACCCGGGCTTTACGAATAGTAAGCCAACACACTACCTACTACACCACGGCGACTTCACATCCACTATTGCGTTGGCGGAAAGATTTACGAACAGGGAAGGGTCACAGAATTTGTACTGTTCTGAATATAAACAACCTATCATAGCCATTGAATGTAGTTGTGAAATAACGTACATGTACTCATTACTTGATTAACACTGTGTAAGTTTAACAAACGTTTATTAAGAATTCGTATTCACAAACACCAAATTAGTTATTCGGCCTTTTTGACTTAAATTTGGTAATACAATACCTAACCCTTAGCATTACAATGTTACTGATGCATTAAAGGGAATATCGTTGCAACAAATTAATTGCATTCATAAATTATTTTAATTAAATAATTAATAATGCATATTAAAAATAGAGAAAACGTTAATATTTTTAAAAATTGTATGAATGGTGATAAAATACTTGTATTAGTTGATTATCTTGGTTGTTAACATTGTTTACAATTATTATTGTGTTCATAAAAATTTGATATTATTTGAACACATCTACGAGTATTATAATTAAATTTTTAAGTCCACAGTAAAGGTTTAAAGTAGAGAACGACATATTTTTAACCTATAAGAGACTTAGAAAAAGCTTATTAAGCAGCAAATTATTTTTTGAATACCTTTTTTAAGAATTTTGTTTAATAAAACAAAAATACTACCTCCTATTAATAGTTACTAATACTTTTTTAAGTAATTTAACTTAATTAACTGAAATTTGTAAAATTGTTAAAAGTTTTTTTAATACAAATGTAAACCTTCAAAGGACTTACAAAGAGTCTACTAAGCAAATAATGGTTTTTGAATACTAATCAAGGTATTTTTCCTTTAATACGGATATAAAAGGGCAGCGGCAATGCACAAAGTTTATAAAAAAAATAATTGATTTTAATAAAAGGTGTCTCAGTAAGAAACTCGAATTTTCACTGGAGGTTTCACAAAGCACGAAAAAATCGCTTGGTGTCAAATAGCACGATTTTGAGGCCCTAAGAACAGCGTTATCATGTTTCTTTGACATGTTAAAGTATAACTTCAGCAAAAAATATACGATTAAGAATATTTATTAGGATAAAAGGCATAGTAAAATCGATTGATATATCGATGCAAGCGATATCGATGCAAAGCAATATGTAATATCGATGAAAACCGATATATAACATCGATGCAAAGCGATATACACTGAGCGCCAAAAGTGAGTAAACGCCACTGAAATAATTCATTTTCTTAGGATAGCAAGAAAAGTAAATGAGAATAGCCGAATAAATTTCCAAAAATAAAAACGTTTATTTATTACTTATAAAATGTTAAAACAAAAACAACAATTCATGATAAAGGAACTTTTTTTATACTTAAGAACAAAACCGTTTTATACTTAAGAACAAAAGTGTTGACTCACTTATGGCGCTCACTGTATATGGATACAAAGCGATATATGTCGATACAAAGCGATAAATATCGCTTAAAATCGAAAATATCGCTAAAATTTATATATATCCTTTTGTACCGATATATATCGGTATAAAGCGATAATTACACAGCCCTGCATGGGTTTTGCAAATAAGATTGCTCCAGGTGTTTCCGAAGGCATGTTGTGCGCTAAACACGAATCTGGTTTCAAAAATTTTCCATCACGTCAGGTTTTCGAGAAAAAGGGGGTTGAAAACCCTAAAAATAGCGTTTTTGACCATTTTTGGAACATTGTAGAGCTCAACATTGACGTGCTAGAACCATATCTTACAGATCTTCATTCAGATTTAAAAAATTCAAAATGGGGGATCCAATATGGCGGTCAAGTAAATCTGATTAATTTTTAAAAACCTCGACCGCCATATTGGATCCCCCATTTTGAATTTTTTAAATCTGAATGAAGATCTGTAATCAGCGACCCCAAATACCCCTGAGTGACAATTTTCAAACACCTGGAGCAATCTTATTTGCGCAAAAAAAGTCCAAATTTGCAGGGCTGTGTTATCGATACAAAACGACATATCTCGATTCAAAGCGATAAATACCGATGCAAAGCAATATATCTCGATGCAAAGCGATATATTTCGATGCAAAGCGATATGTGTATCTAAAGCAATATGTCTTGTTGATACAAAACACTGTTTACGTCGTCTTAAATGCTTGTGATTCTCCTATAAAACTCAATCTAAAAGCCAACAAAATGTTATACAATTAAAATTCTGTCAACAGAATCTGCATCTAAATGTAGAAAAAATTCCAAGACGTTCTACATGTACCGCATCATATGAATTTTCGTATTCGTGTTTGATCAATAATTTAATTATGCCATACGTTTTAGTTAATCATTATATTTAAATAATAATCTCATCTGGCTTAAATTCATGCGATTAATTATACAAACAAATAAGGTTAACAACGCCAAATAATATGATTAACAAAATCGAGTTTTTTTTAATATAAACAGCCTTATAAGCCTCGCAAATATTAATAAAAGTTTAACTTCCATATCGTAATGTTGAAAAGAGTGTTACTAACGTTGTTACTAATTTTCAAGACGTACAACATATTTATGGGAACGGTTCGAAACAATTTTTATATTTTGGATAATGTATCTTGGCGATGAACATACTGGAAAGGTATTTATAAATACTATGCTAATAAAAAGTCGCCGTAGTCTAGTAGGTAGTGTGTTGGCTTATTAGACGTAAGGGCACGGTTTAAGCCCCAGATCAGACATCAAAACGAAGTATGAAAAAATATTTTTTCGGCGACTTCCTCTCAGAAGATTTTTGGCAAAAACTCAGGGTAAATAAAAAATTGCCATGAAAAGTTTCTCAAATTTGTCGTTCGGAGTCGACTTTAAACTGTAGGTTTAAAAATTAACACACACGACATAAGTGGTGTGGGAAACTAGGTCGTAAGTCTGTCTGAAGGGCTGTAGTGACCAATTATGTATGTATCTTTTGATAGAAGTATTCAAAAAAAATCGCGAATGTATACAACATTGAACGATCGGATGCCTGTCACGTTCTTTTTAATTCTTCCGAAATGTGGTGCCCATATTTAAAAGATGTTTCTAAAGAAAATCAAAAATGTACATTCTTTGTTGGTGTAAGTATTGCATGACTTATACAAATTCATTTATAAAAATCAATAATGTTTTCCTTCTAATAAATTTCAGCAATCGGACTGTAGAATTGGTCGTGAGTGTTGCTTTGCCGAATTTAGATGGAGAATACATGGCCCTTACACTTTCTATATTTCAAGAGTGTAGATGGGTATTTTTGTACGAACATTTTTGGGAAATTTTATAGAAGTTAGTGGAACTAAAATATATACCGGGGGACAATTGTTATGTACTTCGATTGATATCTTACGATATAAAGCATTGTATTACGAAAATAATAATAACCCCCCAGATTCATGTATTGTTTTCACATTTAAAAATTAAAACGAATTAAAATAAAACTTTTTTCTTGACTCTCAAACACAATTTAAAAAGTACTCGTCTCTGAGGCGAGAACTTCTTGTGTGTGCTAGGGCCCTCTTCTGTTTTTCTAAAGGAACTCGATCCATGTATTGTTTTCAAATTTAAAAATTAAACGAATTTAAACAAAACTTGTCTATCAAACACAATTTAAAAAGAGGTCGGCTTTAAGTACTCAAACAGGCGGGAACTTTTTGTGCTAGAGCCCTCTTCTGTTTTTCTAAAGGGAGCCGAAAAGATTCACGTATGATCTGATACATTATTACCATATGGGAAACGATTAATAATTTACTGAACTCCTCGTAGTACTGTTCTCCATCACACAAGACCATTTAAAGGTGCTTTTATAGATCGTAGTATAAAGAAATTTGCTGGGTCCATTTGCTAACTTTTGCAGTTTCTCTTACTTACTTATTTAATTGGGTCATTACAACCCTTTAGTCAGGATTACAACCTAGCTTCTCATAACACCCATGCTGTGTGTGTTTAATTTTATTCATGAGTGGCGGAACCTGCAGTTTACTGTCGATTTCGAACGACAGATTTTTGAGAAACTATTCATGGCAGTTTAATTTACTCTCAGAGCTTATTCCAGAGAACTGCTGCGAAGAATTCGCCGCTGTGGCTAAAACCGTGGCCTAATATCTAATAAGCCAACGCACTACCAGCCAACTACATTTCATGGCAATTTTATTTTTACTCTCAGAGTTTTTGCCAGAAATCTGCTGAGAGGAAGTAGCCGAAGAAATATTTTTTCATATTTTGGTTTTGTTGAAGATGTCTGACCTGGGAATTCGCCGTGGTCTAGTAGGTAGTGTGTTGGCTTATTAGACGAAAAACCAGGGTTCGAGCCCCAGGCCAGACATCAAAATAAAATACAGAAAGTATTTCTTCGGCGACTTCCTCTCAGCGGATTTCTGGCAAAAACTCTGAGAGTAAATAAAATTGCCATGAAAAGTTTCTCAAAAATCTGTCGTTCGAAGTCGACTTTAGACTGTAGGTCCCGCCACTCATGTATAAAATTAACACAAACAACATAAGTGGTGTGAGAAACTAGGTCGTAATCCTGACTGAAGGGTTGCAATGACCAATTATGTATGTATCTGACCTGGGCTTTAAACCGAGGCATGTGTAATAAGCTATCAAACTACCAGCCAACACACTAAGAGCCTACTACACCTCATGGCAATTTTATTTGCTCTCAGAGCTATTCCAGAAGACTGCTGAGAGGAAGTCGCCGGAAAAAATATTTTGTTTTTCATTTCGTTTTATCTGATTTATCTGGGCACGGCCTCACGCCTAATAAACCAACACCGTACATAGGGAAAATGCAGAAAAGTCTGTAAAATCCCAAGTCAATAAAACCAAACTTTACGAATAACTTTTGCCGTTCACTGTCTGTAGCGTATCAGGTATGTATTTGCTTGATCGATAAACTAATTATTACACTTATTTTGGTTAATGGCTGCCATTAAAATTTAATTATAACCTATAATTCTCGTGTTATTGCAAATAACATCTCTTATTAAAAAATACTTTAACAACAACAACCGTTTGGTATTAACGTATACGGGGTTTTTTTTAATATAAATACAGCCTTACAAGTTCACAAGTATTATTAACGGTTTTATTTCAACTTCGTAATGTTCAATAAAGTGTTGCTAACGTTGTCACTAATTGTCAACGCTTTGAATATGTTGGTGAGTATTTAAATTGATTTTCTTTTTGGGGAAAACTCAAACGAAAAAAAATTTTTTTTTGAAATTTCAGGCATCCTACAAGTACAACGTGGACATACATGATGAAAATGTTTTTAATCCATGCAATAGAACTGATGTCTATTTTTTTGATAGATATGTTGATATGTCGAATGTAAAATATGAATATTTGTCAAATGGTTCCATACATGCACATGGTAAGGCATTATTTACAAGGGATCTTGGCACTGACAACGTAGGAGAGGTATTTACCATACATGTATACATATACATGCATGAAATATTTATTTCTTCCTTTTGTTTTTCATATTTTCAGGATGCCTTTACTATACAATTATTAAAGAAAAATCGTGATACTTGGAACCCTACCGTTTACAATATAAAACGTAATGATGTCTGTACAGCTCTTTTTAATCCTACCGACATTTTTTATCAATATTTACGAACTGTACAGAAAGAATATCAAAAATGTCCATTATTTGTTGATGTAAGTATTTGTAAAATTTTGTAAGGAAGCGTTTTAAACGTTTTTTAATTCAAAATATTCTTCTGAATCAAAAATTCAGCAAGAATTGCATTTCGATGTGATTGCAAATCTAGAGTTAGATCTACCTGATCCAAACTTTGCTGGAGAGTACGTGGCCAACATAATGGTACACTTTAAAGGTTTGGACGAATACTTTTGTACAAATGTTTTTGGTGAATTTTACAGAAGTTAAAAGGATCGAATAAAAGCTTCGCACCCGTTTATTTGTTTTTATTTCAGAACAAATAAAAATTAAGTTTTCCTTTAATTTGAATTTAAATATAATTGTTACCACAAATTAAATAAAACATCATAAGAAAGTTAATAAAAATATCATTGACAATATCTAAACTATTTTTGGGGACATAACCTTGAAAATCACCATACAAAAGCATTATGTTATGCTTCTAGGCAGCCTGATTAACCACCATCTTATAAAATATCGTGGCTTAAAGAATCTGTTGGACAAAGGCTCGATATAATGTCAGTATGGTTTTCATTATTCTCCAAACCATGACACATATTTTCGGCGTTTAGTCTAGTAGGCAGTGTGTTGGCTTATTAGACGTGAGGCCACGGTTCAAACACCAGCCCAAAACGAAACAACAACAAAACGAAATATGAAAAAATATTTCTTCGGCGACTTCCTCTCAGCAGATTTCGGACAAAAGCTCTGAGAGTAAAACAAAATTCCCATGAAAAATTTCTTAAAAATCTGTCGTTCGTAATCGACCTTAGACTGTTTAAGCACATGCACCAAGAAATGAAGACGAGTTTTTTTGGTCAAAATTAGGGGGATACGGACTAAGAATGAGAATTGTGCTTGAAATGTTGAAACGGTTTTGAATTAGAAGCGTTGGCGTAGTCTAGTAGGTAGTATGTTGAAATATTAGACGTAAGGCCACGATTCTGGGGTTTGAATCATGGCATCAAAACGAAAATATAAAAAAAAAAATATTTCTTCGGCGACTTCCTCTCAGCAGATTTCGGACAAAAGCTTTGAGAGTAAAACAAAATTGCCATGAAAAATTTCTCAAAAATCTGTCGTTCGGAGTCGACTTTAAACTGTAGGTCCCGCCACTCATGTAAAAGATTAACGCACACAACATAAGTGGTGTGAGAAGCTAGGTCGTAATCCTGACTGAATGGTTGTAATGACCAATTATGTATGTATGTAGGTTGAGCTGGTTGAGAAGTGTATGGGCTTCACTAGTGTTGTCACGCTCTCTTGTGTGTTTGTGGACTGTGTTATTCCTGCGCTTCCTTTATCCTGCCTTTCCTACCTTCTCTCCTTTTCCCTACCTCCTTTATTATCCTCTCTCCCTTAGGACGTATTACAATGTGTCAATTTGACCTCCGAGTATTGTACTTGTCTCAATGGCAAGTACAGGTCCTCTAGCCTAAACCTTAAGATTCTAATTCTTCTGGGGGAAAATGATTCTCAGGAAGAGTATTAAACAGTGTATCCCTACGCTATTGGTCACTACAATTATTTTGTGATTTTCTTTGCGATAAAATAAGACGGGAAGATAGGACGTTAGGAGTAAATACGAAAGGAAATTTGATTTGAATACTAGCAACGTTGCAATAGTCCAGTGGTTTGTTTATTGGCTTACTATGGTGCAGGCTCCATACTTAAATCTCAACTTTTACTTTCTCAATTTAAGAAACAACCCCGCTTTCTCAGTAGTTTTCTTGCAACATATCTATGAATATGTAATTACCATGAAAGAAGGTTTCCAAATCTAATCAACAAAGTCGATGTTAAGACGCACGCGGCGCCAGTAAAATGGTTAGATAAGATGTAGAGTGAGCGTCAAAATAACTGTACATTTATTATTTTAAAATTGTTTCATTGCCAGTTTTTTAAAATTGAAACAAAAAAATTACAAAAAAAAATTAGAAATATTGTCAAATTTTTTCGGGCACTCTCCTTAAGTAGTAAAAGTTGAATTTGGTGATTGTTAGAATTTTACCCATTGTTTACAGTTTCTTTTGATGCTCACTGTAAATAATTAGTCATTAGAACACTTCAGTCAGGATTACGACCTAGCTTCCCAAACCATGTAAGTGGTTAATTTTGCGCGTGTTAATTTTTTAACATGAGTGGCGGGATCTACACTACAATGTTGCTGTGTCCGGGGACCCACACCAGTGAGACACTGGTGAAGCGCCCAGAAAGAAGGTCGAGACAGCTTCAACATTCCCTAACGATCCTAGAGTTAATCACGAAACCCGATAGAGATGTTATCGTGGCCTGACTGTCAGAAAAGACCGAGACGCCAGTGGAAGGAGCACCGTTGATCAGGATCCATTGAGCGGCCCGGTAAATTGCAGTCACCTCCGCCTGTAACACGTTGCAGTAGTCCGGCAGACGGAGAGAAATGTTCAGGTCCAGTTTCCCAGAGTTTACACCGCTTCCAAAGCCATTATCAGGGTTTCCGGGGGGACAACCGTATTAGGATTCCAGTCGTCCCTACTCGGAATCAGAAAGTGGAAACCCATGTCGAGACAGTATTCAGCAGGGAGATAGTCGATGTTTACGGGGGCCACTGGATTAACCTCCAGAATAGTGGAGTGACCAGAAGGTACAATGTGCCAACGAGACAGGACATTAAGTCTATTCGCAGCAAACTTAGCCGTCTGCCTAGCGAGAAGCACAGTAGGAAGCCAGTTGAGCATTGCGAACAAGGCTTTCGTGGGTGTGGTGCGCAGTACGCCAGTTATATAAATGCCCGCAGACCTTCTGAGCTTGTCAAGAAGTCAGACGTTGGGTTGTCTGTCCAGAGTAGTCCACCAGAAAGCAAGACCGTATAAGAGGTTGGGTTCGATGACCGTAGAATAGAATGCTGAGAGAAAGTCGCCGAAGAAATATTTTTTCATACTTCATTTTGATGTCTGACCTAGGATTTGAACCGTGGCCTCACGTTTAATAATATCTACGAGACTATGGCGACTTTATAATACACAAATATTAAATGTTGGAAGCAGATAATGATAATCAACATATCTTTAACGTTTGAGGTTTCGTAACTATTTGCAATAAGACTTTATGCCAATTATTGGGAAATACAGTCAATGAAAAAAGTCCACATACACCGCTTCAACTACACTTTTTCCCGGTGATTTTTATCAAATTGAAAATGATGTTACAACGTTGTCAAGGCATTTACAATTAAGAATGTTTGTTAACAAAAATGAATATAAAAAAACAACCTAGAAATTATTTGAAAATATACAAAAAAATACGTACAACGGTGTATATAGACTTTTTTCTGTGACTGTATGTTGACCAAAATTAACTTGATTTTCGTACAATTCCTTCAACATTTCATTTTTGGTTTTTTGAAATATGTGGCTTAAGAGTAATGTTTTTTTTTTCTTGCCATGAAAATGCAGGAATTTTTCTATGAAAAGTGAAATTGCTTTGTAAATAATTTTATGTGACAATAAAATTTACCCGAAACACACCTTAACTTTATGCACAAGGAAATGCGCCACAAGTATTTGCCAGACAATAACATTATTATGCTAAAATAACATTTTTTTCTTCTTTAAACACTTTAAAACAATTTCTGTGCAGCTGTTTGGAAACCTAGAAATGGAGTAAAAAAAAATATTGAAAAAGAAAAATCGTTTTTTTTTCTTCTCTCTCAGTTTCTTTCATTTCATATTCATAACAGCCAATATTTATTTAAAACGTATTCATGTGCTTATGGCATAATACAAACTATGTATATAAACTTGGCTTAAAAGAGAGTAAAACAACAACAAAATAATTACAATGAACCCATTCATGCTTCAAATACAGTGAAGAAAAAAAGCAACAGAAAAACTGAAAATAGAGGGAAAATTCAATTCAACCACCAACAACAGTCACAGCAAATGCTTCAAATACCAAGTGGTAGTACAGTTTTGTTTTTGTGTTTCATTTTGTTTTTTGTCAACTCTTTCGTTTACCATGAAATGCATTGCCCGTGTTGTCGTATTATGGCCAGAATTGTAAATATTCATTCTTGATATAGACAAAAGCAACAAAAAAACAGCAAAAAAACACAAGCATGACATACAAATAGCAAAGGCATTAATAGCAATAGCAATAGCAATAGCAATAGCAGCATAAAAAATGTGGTTTACCTTCAAAAATTTGTTGTTTTTTTGTTCAACTTTTTGTTTTATGAAAAACTCAAAAAAAAAGAATTGCCAACCCTAATTGAAACTGTGACATTAAATGGAATACAAGATTTGTGTTCTAAACAAATCATAAATATAAAACGAAAATAAATAAACATAACCTAGAAAATGTGGCCTAAACAAATAGCAAAAAAACGACGAAATAGCCATACTGGCCTAAGCAAGTATTTTTAATTCATAAAAGGTATTGAAAATAGGTCATAACTTAAGTGCAATTGTAGTAATTGTAAGCTTAAATAAATTCATTAGTACTTGCACGAAGCTTGCATCAATTTTATTACATCTAGGCATTGCTAGTGGTTTGAGGTTACAAGACTGGAGCAATAAAATAGCTTCCTTAAATCCATTTCATATCTCCCGATTTAATAGCTGAAAAGCTTTTATTCTTAAGAAATGGTGGGACACCAAATTCTGTATGGTATGGTGATTTACACTGAGCGCCAGAAGTGAGTAAACACCACTGAAATAATTCATTTTCTTAGGATAGCGAGAAAAGTAAATAAAAATAGTCGAATAAATTTCCAAAAATAAAAACGTTTATTTATTACTTATAAAATGTTAAAACAAAAACAACAATTCGTAATAAAGGAACTTTTTTATATTTAAGAACAAAACCGTTTTATACTTAAGAACAAAAGTGTAGACTCACTTATGGCGCTCACTGTATTTATTTATTAATTACAATACAATTACAAATTATATTCTAATTATATACGATCGGAGTAACTTGACCATATGGTCGGTGTAGTGTCACAGACCAGAGTCTCTGGTGGTAATCGAAAACACGACCCTCAAGCTAATAGTTTAGCACACTACCCACATTAAAGAAACTGTACACAATGGATAAAGGCTGACTTCCAAAATGTTAGTTGCTTTACGTTTGAACGAAGTATAGTGTTTCATAAAGCCGCTGTACAAAATGTTTACAATGTATACTATTTCAAAACGTCGACAATGTGTACTTTTAACGTAGTCAAAAAACAATCAGGCATCGGATTATGTACCGTAGTAGAACTGTATGCAAACTTTGTATTGATACATTTTGGAAGTCAGCCAAAATTCTAATAATCACCAAACCCAACTTTTGCGACTTAAGGAGAGTGCCCGAAAATAACTTGACAATATTTTGAAATTTTTTTGTAATTTTTTTTGCTTCAATTTCAAAAAGGTGGCAATGAAACAATTTTAAAATAAAAATAACGGTAATTTATTAAAGTAAATTTTTTTTCAATGTACAGTTTCTTTTAACGCTCACTGTATGTATGTATGTATTATAAAAATAAAACCGTTCTAGTACAAATATAGACAGTGTCCGTGATTTTTTATGGCACTCAGATTTTTGAAAAAAAAAAATCTCTTTATTCTAGCGCTGCAAAGACAGCCCATTTTGCTGCAAATCAGCGGCATATTTCTCTTCGACCTGAGAGAATTTTTTATATGTTTTCGATTAAATTAATAATCGATAAAAATTTTAAGCCAAGTGTTAATTTTGTAAAAATTAAAATTTGTTCCTTTAAGCTAAGTTCTTTTAAGTCTTATCAGTAAAAGTTTTTTTTTATAAAAATAAAATAAAGAAACACTTATTACGGCAGACATTAAATTATTCTTATTAAATTCTTTTTTTATAAATAAAAAATTTTTTATAAAAAAAAATTTATTTTTATTTTTATTGAAAAAAAAAATGTTTTTTATTGAATATATTTTTTAATAAATTAACCGAAAATTCGATAAAATGCTAAACAATACAAACAAGAAAAAGAAAAAAAAGATTTCCGACACTAATTTGTTAAGAAAAAAAAGGAGAAAAGAGCATCATTAGAACAAATTACTAAAGAAAAGAAAACCCACCCATTTAATCTTTTGACTAATGGTTGTTTATCTTTTGGAAACAAACAATTCCCCGAGAACAAAAAAAAACCAAGTTAAAAAGAAAATAGAAACATAATTATGTTCGAACAACAACAACAACAGCGTAAAACTTTTTAAAAAAAAATTTCTAAAGTTCTTAAAACAGAACACCTGTACCCGTACCTGTACTAAATAAGCATTTTCAATGGCTGCCATTGAATAAGAATCTAAAGAACCATTTAAATTTCGAGGCTTGATGAGTTTTAAGCCTTGATTGAATAGAAGATATTTATCGAAAGCTTAAGAAAAGAAAAAACAACAACAACAAAATAGGAATGAAATTTAAAATTCTAAAGTGGTTGTTGGTTAATTATTGACTGTGATTTAAGAAAGTTTTTCTTTCAATATTGTCAATGGATTTTAAAGAGCAAATGTTTCAGCTACAGTGAGCGTCGAAAAACACTGTACATTACATTACATTACAACAAATATATACATTAATAAATTACCGTTTTTTATTTTAAATTGTTTCATTGCCAGTTTTTAAAATTGAAACAAAAAAATTACAAGTGGTTAAAGTAGAGTTTGGTGATTGTTAGAATTTTATCCATTGTGTACAATTTCTTTTGACGCTCACTGTAGGTAGCGTAAGGATATAGGCCGTAATCTTAACTACGTAGTCGTCACATAGGTCGGTCAAAATATTCTCAAATTTTTTCGGGCACTCTCCTTAAGTGGTAAAAGTGGGGTTTGGTGATTGTTAGAATTTGATGCATAGTGTACACTTTCTTTTAACGCTCACAGTATATTAGATTTTGTATAAATCGAGAGTATTACTAATGTTATAAACTTATTTTGCTTGTCAAACCTATTGGAACAAGTAAACTTAAATCTTAAAACCTTTTTAATCTTACAAATAAGAAATACATTTAAGTGGGCGTGGCATTTATGAAATATAGTTTAGGTTTCTACTTAAATATTTTTTATAACTAAAACTGCTTAAAATTATCGATAAATTTGTAATATTTCAACCACTAGAACTATTATCCAAACAATACGTAATGTGTGTGAAGATAAATTCGAGTTTGAAAATCCAAGACGCAATCCATAAATTTTAGCAGCGCCATATTTGACGTTAACAGAGCAAAATTTTCTCTTAACAGAACAATATTTGCCCTGAACAGAGCACTGTTAGCTATTTAACAGTATTCATCTGAACAAGCCTACTTGTGTAGTAGCTAATTTTGGGAAATACTTGAGGTCTATGAGTACCATACTATATGCAGAAGAAGGTTACAAGGCCTCTTAATATAATCAGTAACAGAGGCACATATAAAGTGATATGGTAGTGCGAAAATTGGCTTTGAAAATAGCAATTTCTTGCTTGAAAATTCTCTGGAAGATCAGTGGCCATTTTGGAATGTATAAGAAATAGTACACCATACAGACTATATGCAAATCGTAGTCCAGAGGGCGCTCTTTCGAACCGTGGTAGTGGGATACCTGAAAAAATGTTGAGAGTTGAGGAAATTTATCGCCTCTATCCCCCAACAACCATCCCATAATTTTCATAAAGAGAATTACATATATTTTATGTCAATAGTCTGCATTAATTGGAAAGTAGAAGATTAATCTACTATTGCCTCTGTTAAACAGTTAACAGGGCTCTGTTAATAGCAGAGTTTACCCTGTTAGAGGCAAGAAGTGGCGCTGCTAAATGTGTTGGTTTGCGTCTTTGGTTTTTAAATTCGAATTTATCTTCACACACATCAATACGTATTCGTTTAATGAGACTATGCTGTATGATATGACATAAAATGCACAAATCAAATGCCAAATTTGTAACACATTTAATTAATTAATTCCATAAATCTACAAAGTATTTTAAGTGAAATATTTTAATTCCTATTATGCCAGTTCAACTGTGTCACTGATTGTAGTTAAACTGTGGCTAAAAATATTATCCAATCATTATAGAATTAAAGAGTAATTTAAGGCATTAGTTTACGAAAAGAATTACATTTAAAATGCCTGCCATAAATTTATGTATGTAAGTAAAGACACAAAGAATTAAAAGCCAATAAAATAAAAATAAAAATAAAGTCAGTAAACGCTGGCACATGAAAGAGAAAAAATGTTGAGTGATTTAATGGTGACTTTGTCTGGAAACTGGCCGGTTAATAACCGAAATGTGTCTGTCTGTTCACAGATTGTTTGAGAACAATAACACGAATTTGATGACATTGCACTTCAGTCAATGATAATCGCAACTAACGGTAACACAATACTTATATAAACGATTTGTTAAAACCGCAACAATCTTTCAATACGAAAAAAAATAATACAGGGCGTCTGGCCAATAATTGAAAAAAAAAGAAACGCAAGCAATTTTTTCGTATATGTTTATGCGCCGCCGCACCCTGTTTGACCAGCCAATAAAACCAACAACAATAAAATTTATTAAGAACCATATCAAGATTTGAATTTGTATTTGAAATTGTACTCCATCTCCCAGCAAGCCAGAAGAGTGAGCGCGCACACATTTTAATAATGACGGCGGCCACACGTAACGTTCAGGGGTTATTGAATCTCAAAGTGAAATAAAATCGCTGGTATCTACTTAGTTTTGCATGAGTTGGCATTTGTTTAAAGAACCGTAAGAATTTCAAGATTTTTTTATTACTTCCATCGTAAATAAATTACGTACGTATTTTGAGAAATATTCGTTTATAATTTAGAAAATAAAATTTTGGAAAAATGTTTTTTAAAACGGAAATCATGTAACAAAGTTACATTACCTCGAAGTGGAAGTTGTAGCTTCAAGACAATCTAACTCAAAACGTGGTTGCTTTAACAATTTTTGTCTTCACCATTGTCACGGTACGCAAAACGTTTAAAAACTTTTACTTTCTTAGTGGACATTGTATGCCCGCCCGCTTTTTATTTTACTAAAGTCCTATCCTAGTGCCTAAAAGTGCAATTTCTTTACATCGCTTTACCAAACCAACTACTGGTTATTCATATTATTTGCAGCACTAATAAAAAAAATTCAATTAAAAGTCAAAAAAAAATATTTTTAAATTTTCATTCAGTCCCCATAAATTTTTTTCGTACAAAAAAAAAATTTTAAATAAAAAACAATAATTTTAGGAAATTTTAGAAAATTCAAAAAATCATTGAAATATTCAGAAGAAAATTTTAGAACAAAATTGAAAATGTATTTTTGGCCATTCAAAAGATCTACTACATCAACAAATGAAAAAACTGAAGCTCAAAATGGTAAAAGAAGATTTGCAATAAAATATACGAAATTTTTTTCTAAAATTTTTCCCTTTTCAGTGGAAGTTGTCGCAACTAAATATACGTACACTACACCTACCATGGGTCAACGTTTTCATAATTTCATGCACGATAATATGCCCCGAGATTTCGAATATAAATTAGAGAAAACGAAACCGTATATTGCGGCCAGTTTCATTGCCTGGCCAATGTTTTGGTTGTATCGTGGTTTGGAGTGGAAAAGTCATCGCCACAATTCAAGATTGGGCATGTATATACAAAAGGTAAGGAATCTGTATAAAGAGACACGGCTTTTGCGTCAAATTTCTTTTGACATCAACGGCTAGAACTAGACTATCAGAATTTATAAATAAGCAAGGGGGTTAATGCCGCCCATAGCTGGCCTCATTTGATTATAAAGAATCAAATTGTGAGCTTTGTACTTGACTTAACAGCCCTCGTTCCACAAATATTTTGTACCACTTTCCACAAATTTTTTCTACGAAACTTACCAGCACTCTGAGAAAGCCAATTACATACATACAGTCACAGAAAAAAGTGTACATACAACGGTGTATGCTAATTTTTTTTTGTTTTTTTTTTTTCTAATTGTTTTTAGGTTATATTTTTTTGTATTTGATTTTGTTTCAAACATTCTTGGTTGTGACTACCTTAAAGAACTCTATAACACCTATTTTAATTTGAGATAAATGGCCGAGAAAAAAGTCCACATACAGAGGTGTATGTAGACTTTTTCCCTAGACTGTACATAATTTTTTTTTTTTTTCAAAAAGCCAATTAGAATTTCAAAATAATGTTTGTGGCACATTCAAACTGTCCAAATTAATAATAAGTTGGTTTATCCTTTTCGTCGTTCTGACATTTCCTGCAAAAGCCACACTTGGTAGCAGATAGTTTCGCTAGTAGCAGTGTTGTTTATGTTTTTCCTCTATTCCGCGTAATCGGCCGAGACATGTAAGTTTATGCACCTGAGATAAGGTTCCGTTCTTATAGTGGAAACATTCAGTACTTTAAACCATTGCTTGCATCTCAAATTCTACTATCAACTGCGCTGTTTCATCTATAAAGTGGGACTTAATCTGAAGAAGTATACATAAGTTTTGATTCTAAAAGCATATTCCAAATACCTATTCACATATGACTTCTACAAAGATCATGTATTTCCAAAGTAGAGTGCAAGTTGCTCTCTTGTGACTAAGTATGTTTGCTTTCCAAGCAGCCATAGAGACCTTCACAGCGTTATTATAAGATCACAGATCTCAGCCTAAAGAATGTTGTAAAATTTCAAAAGCGTAGTAATAAAATCCCTGGTTTTACTCCAGTGTCCATAACTGCTTATATTTGTCTCCCAAGCACCTATAAATTCTCTTACAACATTCCCTCAATATCAAAATGATGCTCCTTTTATGTATCCATAGAGAGCATTTTCCATTAAACTAACCCGAGCTTATATCTTCCCTGGACTACACTCAGCCACAAAAGTATACATACGGTTAACAAATTTCAGAAATTTTTTAAGCAATCCGTTTTCATTGAAAATCTTTATAATTGTCTGACATCTTTCTTCGATTTTAAGACGGTCTTTTGCATTGGTTCAGAAATTTGTGAAATTTGTTAATCGGATGTATACTTTTGTGGGCCTGTGCAGGGCCACAATTCAGTTCCATTTCAGAATTTTTTAACCAATGCAAAAGACCGTCTTAAAATCGAGGAAACTATAACGATTTTCAACGAAAACGGAATGGTTAAAAAATTTCTGAAATTTGTTAACCGTATGTATACTTTAGTAACTGTGTGTATATGTTGAATACTTTAGCTAAGTGTACACCGTTTAGGTCACACAACACTCACGCCCTAATACCGCCTATACTGCTATACTGGTAGATTGATTAGCCTCAGAATCTTAATATCAGGTATCACTAAACGTTTAACGCAAATAAATTCTTCCATAAGACCACTTTTTTGTATAATTCTCCCTAGAATCCTAATTAAACTTAATTTTTTAATTTCAATTTAATTTGGTTTTACATTTTAATTGTTTTTCCTTTTTTCTAAACGAATATTTTCAGACTTACTTGCAGGCCAAATTTATGCAATTCGCAATTATTATGGGCGGTTTGGCTATGGCTTCCCTAACGGAGGATAGTAGAAATACTGGAGGATCCGGGCAAAATTAGCGTTGAAATCTGTCATAATGCTTCAATTTTTTCAAAAATAAAACACAACGATAAGAAGAAATATTTATGCAAGGTGGTCTAAATTATATTACACACACAGAAACATATATCTTTGACAAATTGATCAAACCGATCCAGCCAACGATCAGCTGTGATATTAAGGCTACCTTGTAAAGTAAATATGCTTTGATAGAAAACAAAATTTTCGAAATAAAATTAAATTTTTTTGGAAAACATGAATAACAAGGTGTATTTATTTTACTAGGTGACCTTAATAGAACAGCTGTGTCATAAGTCTGCTGTATACAAATTTCGGTTTCAAAATTCAAAATTCAAAAAGTCCAATAAAATACCCACAAAAGCCACAATTTCAATGAAATTTTTATTACATGCATTACAGTGCTTGAACCTTGCCTTTTTGTGCGGAATGCAATGTCACTTACATGATAGTCTCGAGTCTTTTGAAGTACGTTTTCATCGCTTTTCGTATATTTCGGGTAATACCTCGAGGTTACTTGCTGAATGTTAGCTTTTTTACATATTGCTTGGATAGGAGTTTGACTGTATATACATAGTATTCGGCGTAGCCCTACAAAAAAGTCTAACAATGTCAAATTGGTTGATCTTAGTGGTCAGTTAATAATCAAAAGGTGACATTCACTAGTCTAGTCTCGTCTAGTTCACAATTTTCAATTGCTGAATAAAAAATATAACATAATCCATAAAACAATAGATCTCTGAATTGATGGTAACAGTTGTTCAGGGATCAGTTGCAGGTGGCCCTCCTAAATAAATAGTAACTTCCAGACGCATCGCTAATAAAATTTTGTTAGAAAAAACGAAAAGAAGTCGCCGTAATGTAGTAAGTAGTGTGTTGGCTTAATAAACGTGAACCCATGGTTCAAATCCCAGCTCGAACATCTCGAACACAACGAAATAGGAAAAATATTTCTTTGGCGACTTCGTCTCAGCAGATTTCTAGCAAAAACTCAGAGAGTAAATAAAAATTGCCATGAAAAGTTTCTCGACTTTAAACTGTAGATCCCGCCACTTAGTATAAAATACGATATCAGTTAGGAGGAAGGGTTGTAACTGGCCAATTACGTACATAATGCGAACCAAACAGTCACTTCTTCGAGCCTCAATGCTGATTAATTTTTTTTTTTTTTTTTTCGAAAAAGGGTCTTGCTCTAGCAACCTGATTATCCGCCACACTTTCTCTAACATGAATGATAATTTCGTGTGCGTGTAGTAAGATGAAGTCGTAGTAGTGTAGTGGGTAGTGTGTTGGCATATTAGACGTAAAGCCAGGGGTCGAGCCCCAGGCCAGACATCAAAACAAAAAACAAAAAGTATTTCTTCGGCGACTTCCTCTCAGCAGATTTCTGGCAAAAACTCTAAGAGTAAATAAAATGACCATGAAAAGTTAATCAAAAATCTGTCGTTCGGAGTCGACTTTAAACTGTAGGTCCAGACACTCATGTATAAAATTAATACACACAACATAAGTGGTGTGAGAAACTAGGTCGTAATCCTGACTGAAGGGTTGTAATGACCAATTATGTACTTATGTATGCATGTGTAGTAAGATGATGAGCTGTTTTGACCACATCTTTAACGCTTCTTGCAAATACTTTGTAGTTATTATAGAAATAAGGGCACCTTGTAATAATAAAAAAAAAAAAGAAAAACTACTTCATACTTCAAGTATGAATTGAAAAATATTTGAAATTTGAAATTTTTCAATCGTCAATTAATTTTTGTAGAAATAGTTGAACAGAATTTCCTCCAAATTTTTCCAAAAAAAAAATAAAATTTTTTTTTCTTTTTTTGTTTTCGCTAATAATGTTTTAAAATTGTTGTTTTCAAAATTCTTCAGAACATTTTCAAAATTTTACATGGTCTAATGAAATTTAAAGAATAAACATGACGCTTTTAAATATATTTTCTAATATTTACAATTATTTCGTTGTGAAAAATGTTGAAAAAAGTAAGTACAGCCACCAAAAAAAAGAAAAATTTTCTGCAACACTTTTTTTTTATTGTAGAACCGAATTTGGGCGAAGATTTACGTGTGGTCATGCTAAGTTCGGAGAGACAATGGCGTTCAATGTATCCGTATTTAGTTGCCGGTTTAGTTGCTTGGCCAGCGTATTGGTTGTATCGTGGCTATGAATGGCATAAAGTGAGAGGCGTAGAACCATTGCCTTTATATATTAGGAAGGTTAGGACTCGCACACATAAGAACTGATTTGTGATTTGATGTTGATTTTCGTTTTCTTGTAGACTTTCTTCCAGGCCAAAATGTTGGAAGTTGGTGTCCTAACGGCGGCTCTCTTCATGGTCTTCAGATCCTCAAGCCAAAGAATCCACAGCCTAGAGGAAGTGGAATACAAAAAGTAATGTTTCGCCAAATTTGTGTTAAAACAGCCAAACTAACAAAAAAAAAAAAAAAAAAAAAAAAAAAAAAAAAAATGCCATTCAACCTGGTTTTATCCTAGCCAATATGATAAATACCAACGAGTAGGCCTCGCGTGATAACGCGTTTTCTGTCCATTTTGAATTTGAAATACAAATATAATACACACGGAATATGTAACATAAATAAATTTCATTGACCAAATATACAATTATACAGACGTAATATTTTAATTATATAATTATAATTCATACAATTACAATATTATAATATAATAATTGATTTTTTTATCCTCTGGGTATACTAATTGCAATATAAGAAATTAATCTCTCTTAGCTAACACATCTTGAGAAACTAGGTCGTAATTCTGTAGAAAACTTATTCTAAAGGGATGTATCCAAGTCCTTACATTCAGACGAATGACAGATGTCAGCCGTATCACTCTGGGGGCTACTACAGCTGACTTATAACTCGCCTTGTCGGAAAACCTTGCTTCATAAACCTAAAACTTATTCAGTTTGTAAAGGGTCCGCCAAATAACTTTTTTTTTTTGAAAATGCTTTAAAAAAAACTGAACATTTTCTCAAATTTCTTTTTTTATTTGAAAGTACAATCCTTCCGGTTAATAATGGAAAATAATTTCATTCAAATGGCTGCCTCGGCTGGCCATGCAGTAGCCTACACGATCGGTCCAATTTTTAAGCACATTATCGATTGTGTGCAGCTGTATTTCACCAATGGCTTCACGAATATTGTCCTTTAAAGCGTCAATTGTCTCTGGCTGGTCGGTGTAACGCTTATCTTTGACGGCACCCCACAAATAATAGTCCAACGGTGTCAAATCGCAGCTCCGAGGTAGCCAAACGACATCAGCTCTGCGGCTGATAATGCGATCTTCAAAAACAGGGCGCAAAACATCGAGTGTAGCTTCGGCTGTGTGGCACGTAGCGCCGTCCTGTTGAAACCAAATGTTGCCAATATCCTCCTCTTCAATTTTTGTGAACAAAAATTCGTTCAACGTGGCCCGATAACGATCACCATTGACTGTAACGGCCACTCCTTGCTCATTTTCGAAGAAAAATGGCCCAATTATGCCTCCGGACCACAATCCGCACCCAACAGTGACTCGTTTTGGGTGCGTCGGCTTTTCAATGTATGCGTGCGGGTTTTCTGTGCCCCAAATGCGATAATTTTGCTTGCTTACATACCCGCCAAGATCAAAATGAACTTCCAAATCCGTACGCAATTTTCGCACACATTCTGCAACATTACCATGATTTTCAAAGTAATGTGGCAATATTTTCCAGTGTTGTTCAAGCGTATACACAACCATATTCGTTCAGCGGAAGGATAATTATCTGTCAAATCAGACATGAGCTAAGTGTTACCATTCACGAAATAAGCACTAATTGAAAAAAAACGTTAGATGGCGGACCCGATAGTTTTTTTTTCTTAAAATGTATGATTTCGAACGAATTTAACAAAATTGTGACTGTCTTTAGAAGTATTTAGAAGGGTTCCTAGGTTAGCAATACTATTCCAAATGAGCTTATTTTGAATCCCGAAAAAGTGTTTTCTTTACTCTTCAAATTTGTCTGGCAAACTAAGTTTGACCAGTTCGTTTCACATATGACATGAGTGACAAAGAGTGACGGAGGCTACAGAAGAAACGCACAGAAAACTTACAATTGAACTCTCTTAGCGTTGAGGCAATAAATTTTAACTGCTTTTCGTAAATTTAAGAATGCCAAGGTTTTTGTAATAGATACGTAGATACGTTGGAGTGTGCAAGCTTTGACACGAAAAACACACTTGAGCACTCATTGCGGCCCATTGTGACACCACGGGTAAACACAGTCCCTGTAATGACCGAGTTCCACCAAACTGGGGAAGAAGTTGTTCATTTAAAGTACAACTACCCTACGCTTAAAAACCAGCCCGAAAGTTTAATAAACGAGGCTATATCATTGACATCAATAGATGATAGCTCCGTCAAGCGGACAAGGGTTAGAGAGCCTCTCGCTCCTCGCAAGGGATGGTCATTGACAAACATACATAATTGGTCATTACAACCCTTCAAGTCAGGATTACGACCTAATTTCTCACACCACTTATGTTGTGTGTGTTAGTTTTTAAACATGAGTGGTGGGACCTACAGTTTAAAGTCGACTGCGAACGACAGATTTTTAAGAAACTTTTCATGGCAATTTTATTTACTCTCACAGTTTTTGCCAGAAATCTGCTGAGAGGAAGTCGCCGAAGAAATACTCTTTGTTTGTACGGCGACGCATTAACAAAGGAAATGGAAAACAGTCTCCTCTTCCTCAGCAGAACCGCATCCACGACAGAAGTCGTTAGATGGGAGCTGCATTCTTTCCGCGTGTCTTCCCATAACACAATAACCTGTAAGGATGACTACTGTAATCGATATGCGATCAAGTCCGAGTCTATCCATCGAGGGCCAAGTGAGTCTAGCAGTGGAGCAGAACTTCTCATTGACCCAGGATAGGGTCAGTTTAACCGAGGTAAGTGGCATACCCAAGTCGATTGACGACGATTTCGAGACGAATGCACCAGCTCTGGCGAGCTTGTTGTCTCTGCAGTTTCCCGGAATGTGGCTGTGGCCAGGGACCCAGACAAGTGAGACACTGAAGCGCTCAGAAAGAAGGTCAAGGCAGCGCCGACACTCTCTAACGATCATAAGAGCTAAGAGCCGTTATTACAACTTCCCGTTAAAGTTGGGTTTATTTAAATGTAACTTTAGCTAAAGTGAACTTTAAAGTCACATTTAACTTTCTTACGTTATTACAAAATAATGATAAAGTTAACTTTTTCAAAAATATGGCAGTGCCGGAGCAATGTCGAACACATTGCTCAATTAAACAAGTTTTTTTATACGCAGTGGCAACGGGAAGCACTGCTGCCAGATTAGGGGATTTATCCCCAAATAGGGGATTTTTTAGCCAATGGGGATGAAAATTTCAGTTTGGAGATCTAAGGATTTTTTGGGGATGAACCAACACTGCTGGGGAGTTTTTGAGGATAAAAAACTATAGATTTTTTACATATAAAAGTCGATTTAGTAACATAATGGATAATAATAAAAAATATTTAAGTGATAGAAATTTTACTCTGGCAAGTCTATGTTTTCCAACAATTTTCTCCAAGTATATGCTGTAATTCAATGGACCAACCAAATTTTTGTTCTATTACTAAAATATTAAATCCCGTGTTAAAGGCAAATATCCCAATAGACTTATATGAAAAACAGTGGAGAAAAATGCCATTTGAAAAATGGAACAATTGTTTTAGAGAAGATTCTATATTTTGAAGTAATGTTTATTGCTACAAATATTCTGCAGATTATAAACCATTCAAGGTACTTGCTGAACTAGTTTTAAATATTCTTTGTGTACCAACAAGTAACGCTTGCGTTGAACGCGTTTTTTCAATAATGAATCTTACCAAAACAAAAATACGAAATAACATGCAATATGAATTATTAGAAGCTCTTCTTAGACTAAATATATATGTACTATGATTATAACAAATAATTCTGTTTGATGTGAAAAGTTCGAACCATCTCCTGAAATGTTGAAACTTTTTAACTTAAATACAATGTACAATAAAATTTTTGAAGCTAAAGACTCGGATGACTTCGATACCGAAATTTTTGAAATAGTTAATATTGGCCAATAGTTTTTTTAATTACAAAATTATTATATTATTTAATATTGTAATTATTCTAATTAATTTTTACTTTTGACTAAAGTAAACAACCTCTAAGGTAGTTTATAAAAATGAATTTAAATTATTTTATTAAAAGTTTGAAATCGACATTAATTTGTGCTTATATACAAATGTGCACATAAAGTAAATTAATTTTTAAATAAAATAAGAAACAATTTTTATTTAATTGTATTTGGGATTTTTTGGGGATAAAATAATGGATTTGGGGATTTTTGGGGATAAAAAAAATGGATTTGGGGATGAGGGCTGAAAAAAATCTGGCAGCAGTGACGGGAAGCTTCTTTTTTGTTGTGTTTGTTCATTTTGATTATATTAGAAGTTGCCATATTGAAAATAATATACGAGTATAATATGGCAAGTCCAAAGATAAAGTGCACTTTAAAAGTTACCGGTAGGATGATCCTCCATTTAGCTTAATTCTCACTTCTACCATATTGTCCACTTATAATAATGAAAAACAATTTATCTGCGTATTAAAATCCTGCCTCTAGTTAACGGCAAGTTGTAATAATGGCCCCCTTAGATTGAAAAAAAATTTTTAAAAACTTATCATAGATTTTGGCATTAGCTATACTTCCTCCGTTTTTAATAGTCATAAAAAATGTATTTTATCTAAATGCTATTTTTACATTTTTATTGTAATTTGTTTCGTTTGTTTAAAAATTTATATATTTTTTGCTTTTAATATAAATAAGAAACAACCTGCCCTCCAAAACTATTTATAACACAACATAATAATAATAAAAGAGAAATTAACAGCATAAATAATTTCTATAAAAATGTTTAAAAATACAAAATGTATGCCTAAGGTTGTAAAAACGAAAAATAAAAATTTATTTATAAAAAAAACGAAGTAAACAAAAACATTTTAAAATTAAATTAAGAAAATTAGAGAAAGAAAAAATTATAAAAAAAAAATTGAAGCTCACCTGTATTAAATACATTGTGCTTAAATAATTTCAATTATTTGGCAAATAATTAACAAACTGAGAGTGGACGACAATCACATTTAAAAAATAAAACACAAGAATTATAATAAAATAATGTGATAAAATTAAGAATTAAATTAATTAACACATTAATTATTATAATTAACAGAATGTGTGCTCTTCAGAACTGAAAGATTTTTTAGGTGAGTGCAACCAAAAAAAAAATCAAATGTTGATAATAAGGCAGCAGGCTGTAATGATGGCGTTAAGTTATGAGTAAAAAAACGTTGTTTATTTTTACTTGTGGTAGCTTCTTCTCTCTTGATGGTGCTAATGATGTGTAATTGTAATCCAAATTAAATAGACTACAAAGCCGTTTATAAATTCTAGATGAACTAACTTCTGCTGGTAGACGACTTTTGTTTTTCTCTTTTATTTTTTGTTGATTTTTTCCGGTGTATTTATTTACGTATTCTTTTTTATTACAAATTATGCGGGTTATTTTCTTTTAAATTCTTTGCTCTAATTGCTTAACATGTTGAAGTTTTTATTCTTTTGATTTTATTTTCGGTTTTTTTTCTTGATTTTTTTTATTAAGCATTTAAGAAAGTTTTGTTTGCTGGTAATATGTTTAATTTTCTAGGCAGGTTTCTTCTTCTGGTTTTTTTTTTATATTGTTTTGTATAATTGTTTTGTATATGTTTTCTCTATTAAGGTAAAAAAAATGGTATAAATTTCATTATTCTTCATTCATTTTCTTTTTGGATTAACATGTTGATGGAAAACGATTCAAAAATTGTACAAAAACTACAAATTTGTTGCATGTTTCGTTAATAACATGCCCTTCCCAAATTGTATAGAAGTATAATCAGCATTTAGAATTTTTAAAAGATTTTCTTTTCATTCATTTAAATTTATTTATTAAACTATAGGGGTCCAGCACTCAAAGTGTATCGAACTACATGCATGCTGTTGTAGCAACACAACAGGCAATGACAGCATGCTTGCTTGTTTAACAACTCTGATGTTATAAATTCTTGAACTTCAAACACAAAAATAGTAAACACAGCTAGGAATAGTTTGAAAGCTAAAGGGTGGGATTCAGGCTAATCACAACAAATCGCAGTTCAATTAGCGAAAACACCGTAATTTGTCCACTTGTAGATGAAATTGATCTCCTTACTTATAACTTCAGTACCTTGCAAATAAATTTAAATAATACAAGACCGGCACAGGAAGCAGCAGGTTTGAAGATTGAATATCCGAAAGACAAAGACACTAAATATGATAGTAAAGTCACAAAAGCTAATTGTTATGACGAAACTGAGAAAGCCCTCAATTTTGATATCTTGGGATAATGATATCAGCAATAGGAATTACGTGGTTTACAGAAAGCTTGCCAAGTTTTTGAACCCCTCAGGAAATAGGGGTTCAAGTGTCTCATGGCAATCATACATAATTGGTCATTACAACCCTTCAGTCAGGATAACGACCTATTATCTCACACCACGTGTGTTCTATGTGTTAATTTTATACATGTGTGGCGAGACCTACAGATTACAATTGATTCTGAACGATAGATTTTTGAGAAACTTTTCATGGCAATTTTATTTTTACTCTCAGAGTTTTTGCCAGAAATCTGCTGAAAGCCACCGAAAAAAAAATTTTATATTTTCGTTCTTATGTCTGACCTGGGGTTTGAACCAAGTCTTTACATCTAATGTAAGCAAATATAAAGTCTATTCTGATAATGAAGCGAACAAGAATTGGTCATACTATTGATAGCCAAATAATGATTATCAGAGACTAGAATCGAAGGAACAGAAGAAGATATTCAGCTCATCCTGCACCAGACAAATCCACACCAAGTTAAAATATTAACAGAACTGCTACGACTCTTACGCTAATAGTTTAGCAAACTATCCACTAGAAGAATACCAGGGCACCCCATATGAAAACAAAGTCACAAAAACTAATTGTTATGACGAAACTGAGACTGCCCCTAAATTTTGATACCGTGGGATAATGATATCGGCAATAGAAAGTTCGTCGCTTACAGAAAACTTGTTAAGCTTTTGAACCCCTCAGGAAGTTGGGCAGGTAGGTTGAGGAGAGCAGACCAAGCAAGTGTCTCATGCCTATCAGCATGTCATCGTAGCCATCAAATAATAGGCTTCTTGCTTGCACAGCAACCTTACTTTCTATAGGAAGCCTATGTCTTGTACAAATTTCGTTAACGCCTTCCTTTCCACTCTCAATGTATTGAGATATCGGGACTAGGAACGCTGTACAATGACATAAAAAGTGTTTTTTCGTTTCAATGTGTTTACTACATGAACTGTATTCAATATTTTCCACCAGGTTCAGGCCTACTATCACTACATACAAAATTGTTCATTACAATCCTTTAGTCAGGATTACAGCCTAGTTTCTCACACCACTTATGTTGTGTGTGTGTTAATTTTATACACGAGAGGCCGGACCTACAGTTATAAGAAACTTTTCATGGCAATTTTATTTTGCTCTCAGAGTTTTTGCCAGAAATCTGCTGAGAGGAAGTCACCGAAGAAATGTTTTTTTTTGTATTTTTGTTTTGATGTCTAGGCTAGGTTAGGTTAGAGGACGCGTACTTGGCAATTAAGACAAGTACAGTACCCGGAGATCGAATTTACCCATTGTACAACGTTCTAGTTTCTCACACCACTTATGTTGTGTGTGTTAATTTTATAAAGTCGACTCCGAACGACAGATTTTTTTGAGAAACTTTTCATGGCAATTTTATTTTTACTCTCAGAGTTTTTGCCAGAAATCTGCTGAGAGGAAGTCGCCGAAAAAATATTTTTTCATATTTTCGATTTGATGTCTAACCTGGGGTTTGAACCGAGGCCTTACGTCTAATAAAACAACATAATGCCTACTAGACCACATAGACTTCCGACATTTGAATATTCAATGTAAATATAAATCCCACCCTGACAATAAAGGTCTGTTGGTAGCCAATATAATGTTAATAGCAGAGCGCCTAGAGACTACCACAGAACTAATGAAAAGAAGATGTTCAACTCATACGACAAACTAAGGTCAAGATAAGGTCAGAATTGCCAGAGACTAGAATCAGAGGAACAGTAGAAGAGGATGCCCGGCTCTTACACTGACCGGGCAAATCCAATCCAAAACTGATTTAAGGGGAAGACATTTTGCTTTAGCACCAGACCAAGATAAACATATTGGCATAACTGCCAGAAATTAGAAACCAAGTCAAGGCTTAATTGAAGGGAAGAAATTTTGCGTTAGCACAAAACAGTGATATTTTCAGGGAATTTGCTACTGCTTTTAGAATCTAGTAGAACGTATTATTGTTATAAATTCATAATCGTTTACATTTTTGCAGAGAACTGTGTTATTATTTTTTGGATAATTTTTGTACAATTTTTGACAATTTTAAATTTACATTGTGGTGAGTTTTTATAATCCTTGATGAAAAATTTATATTATTTGTTAAAGTTTTTAATTTTTTTAATTATAAATAATAATTTCTTTTTTGTTTCAGTTTTGAAGCAAGTAGTTTTATATTTTAATTATTTTATTCACAATTTATTTTTATATTTTCCGATTTGCATATGATTTGAAGCATTTTTTGAATATTATTTTAATTTTTATTCCACGTTTTTAACGTTTTAGATTTCTTTTATTTGTTAAACTTTTATTTGATTGAAATATTTGAAATTTTATAGAAATTTTTTTTCTTTTTTAAACTTGAAACATTTTTTACTGGCTGTATTGCGATTTAAATTTAAAAAAATTATTCAACACGCGTATAATTTTCAATTAAATCAACAGCCAAAATGTAGAGAAGCGCAGAGAATATTTTTGAAAGAATTTTGATGAAAAACAATTATTATGGGTGGTGGTGGTTTATATTTAAAAACATTTTAAAATTGATTTTATGTCAGAAGAAAAACACATGCTGTTTAACGCAAATATAATTTGAAAATTTACTTGTTTTTTTGTTTTTGTTTTTCAAATTGTGCAAAAAAATTTAAACAAATTTTTCTAATAATTACGATTTTTTCATTTACTTTTTTTCTTTTGTTTTTGTTTTTGTTTTTGTAATCTACATTGTACAATTTAATGTTTAAACATTTTGTTTAATATCTTTTCAATATTAAAATTTCTTTTTAATTTATTCCAAAATTATATACAAATTGAATTGTTATTCAAATTTTTTTTAACGATTTATTGTGGCTTTTAACGGAAATTCTTTTACTCATTGAAACAAAACAAGTTTGATCGATTTCTTTTTCTCTTTTTTTTGTTATTATTATTATTATTGTTGTTATAGTATATTATGCACAAATTTATTGTATTATTCTTAGTCACTAAATTTCTTAGTATATTTTTCTATACATTTTTATTCATATTTATTTACATATTTTTTCTTTCGCTTTTTTGTTATTTTTAGCTTCACTAAATGTTGCTACATAATATATTCTTTATCTTTTCTTTTTTCTTTAATTTAAACGTATTGTTTTAATAACGCTTTTTTAACTTTGAATAGTTAGTCGTCTTCTTTTTGCCGTTTTTTATTACGTTCCGTTTCTCTAAACATTTTTTCTACCTTCCGTTTCAAAGGTTGTTACGGTATTGAAATCTTTATGGACGCTTGTATCACAAACAAGGTGTTTGTTAAAGTAAATGTTGCAAGTATTTCAAGCAACATGTTGTCAATATGAGTTTGAAGTAACATACACAGCATGTTGTGTTATGGGTTGTATAAACAAAAAGTATTGTGCTCGAACATGTTGTGCGACAGTACAGTGATTAAAAAATTAACTTTCAGTGCCGGCATAAATTTTGTAATACTACGACCTTTTAAAATTGTCGGATTTATATTCAATTTTGCCTATTGAAGGTAATATTATAGTTAAATATGTGAAATGCTGTCACAAAAAGCCTTATAATACACTAAAAAAAGAAATGGATTTTGAACACATAAAATTATTTAAACAATCTATCTCAGAATCCCACCAGCTCCACCCCAGGTTCTCCTATTAAATTGTTTTTTCAAAATGGTCAGGTTTAAATGCAATTTTAACTATTGAAGGTAATAGTATTATTGGATATGTGAAAGCCTGACACAAAGACTTTCGATGCCCTAAATAATCGAAAGGTTTTCGAATATATCTACAGGGTGGCTAATATGTATTGCAACCAACTTCAGGTTGTTATCATTTATAAATCGCTCGTCTGACAGCTGACAGATTTATCCCAGTGACAGTTCATTTTATTATTTACAAGCTTACAAAAGCATTTTGATCTATTGCATTCAGAAAAAAAGTTATTCGTGATGGAATTCAAGCGTGATAGTGTGATTGCTTTATATTTGGCTGGAAAATCACAGGTGGCTATCGTTAGAGCCGTCCAGCATTTAAATGTGAATAAATCTTTTGTTTCTCGTACCATTGCTCGTTACCGTGATACTGGCAGTGTTGCATCGCGTCCAAAAAGTGTACGAAAAAAAACGGTAACAACACCAGAAATGATCCGAAAAGTGAAGGCCAGATTTGATCGAAATCCACGCCGCAGTGGTAGAAAAATTGCTCGCGAGCTGAACATATCGCGAGAACGTGGGGTCAAAATAAATGCCGAAATTATCGGGAAAATGTCTTAAAGACAGTATTGAAGCCCTGGGCAGACAAACATTTCGGCCGCAGACCCTGGACATTCCAACAGGACTCAGCACCACCGCACTCAGCACGCGTCATCAAGAATGGCTTAAAAAGGAGGTTCCTCGCTTCATTTCTACCGCACAATGGCCACCATCGCCGGAAATGCGCCAAAATACCGCAGAGCCACTTTCGTGCAGCCTGTGACGGCTTTGTCGGCCGTTTGAAGGCCATAATTCGTACCAAAGGTGGCCAATTCGAACAAATCTAAACTGATTCTAAAATTTGATGTTATTTCCAACATTTTTTGCTTTTAAACAAGAAAATTAAAAAAAATAAAAAAATATAGCGCTTAACTTTGTTGCATTATACATATATCAGCCACCCTGTAAGAAGCGCACCAACCTCTCCTCAAAAGATGTCATCATTAACGAACAACATAGAAAGGTGAATTAAGACACCCTTCTGAAGTAAATTAAAACTCATCTAAACGCATATCTGTTGAGATGCTTCAATGATTTTCAAATAAATAAAAAAAATTTATACCAACAACAAACTAAAAATCTGTCTTAATCAATCAATATGTTTTTTATGGGTGAACGCGGTTAAATGTGTTGGCTTGTTCGATTTTGCCTGATAAAAAAGTTTGATAAAATACATACACATACATACATAATTGGTCACTGCAACCCTTCAGTGAGGATTACGACCTAGCTTCTCACACCTCTCATGTTGTTGTGTGTGTTAGGCTGATTTTCAAAATGTATCTATACAAAGTTTGTATGCAGTTCTACTACGGTATATAAATTATGTAGATATTCCATAATTACCAAACCATGCCTCAACTATAAATCCAATGCCTGATTGCTTTTTGACTGCGTTAAATATACACATTGATGACATTTTGAAATAGTACACATTGTAAACATTTTGTATAGCGGCTTTATGAAACACTATACTTTGTCCAAACACAAAGCAACTAACATTTTAGAAGTCAGCCTTAATTTTATTCATTAGTGGCTAGACCTACAGTTTTAAGTCGACTCAGAGCGACATATTTTTGAGAAACTTTTCATGGCATTTTTATTTACTCTCAGAGTTTTTGCCAGAAATCTGTTGAGAGGAAATCGTCGGAGAAATATTTTTTTTTTCATACTTCGTCTTATTGGATATGTCTGACGAAGGTTTTTAACCTTGCGTCTAACAAGCCAACACACTACCTATTAGACTACGGCATCTTATAAACTTCATGAAATATGTACATACAATAATATATTTATAGGAATATAGACAATAGATTGTATATTTCGAAGAAGATAATTTCTTGAATTAGTATCGTTCTAAAGAAAGTTTTTCTCTATGTCCCACTGTTGCTTTCGTATACGAACACCAACAAAAAACTGTTTTGTTTACATTCATATCAAACAATAACAAACCAAATACTTTGGAACATTGAACAGAAATGTTTATACCAAATGTATTAAGGCATGCAACATGTTTGATGTGGAACCAATACCTTAAAACAAACTTAAACGAACATGTTGCTGAAACATTCAGTTTCATTTTCAATGCATCATATTGCAGTTAAATAAGTTGAATAATTTTTGTTTGTTTTTTTTTTTTGTAAGAAAATCCAGTTTTACGCACATTTTTTAATGAAAATAAAAGTAAATCTTATCGATCCACAAAACAGAGAAATAAAACAAGAAATAAAAAACTGCCACAAAATGAAATTGCGAGTCTAATGAAAATGTTATAAAATATTGCATTTGACAAACACTATGTTTTTTGTGTAACATTTTTAATTTATTTTTATTTTTTAAGGAGGAAATTAATTTGAAACTGTAGGAAAAAGACAAGTGACTAAAAAAAGCTATTTGACCAGGTCTACATATGTATATCCAGCTTCAATAGTGCGTTTAAATGTCCATATTTATGTATGTATGTAGTGTGTACAAATGGCTTTAGCATTAATTACAATTTAATGTAATTTTAAATGAATACTATGTTCAAACAGCCGTTCATTCATTTAGCCATTCAGGCGTTCAATCATTTATTAAGTTACATTTCATGGATGGATTTAAATTACAAGTGTATACAAAATGGTATCCTGTTTTGCCATAATTATAAATTTTTTAAATGCTTTTTTAATTTTTTTATTTTTTATTTTTTCATAACAATTTCATAACAACTGACACATATTGCCGCTCGCAAGAAAAAAAATCATGTTAAAATTGAAAAAATATTACAGCCCATATGAGGGAAATTGAAGGCTTTCATAATCATTGTTTCGATCTATTTTTTCCTTTTTTTTTCCATTTTATTTTTCCAGATTTATTCACTTCTCTGATCGTTTTCAGTTTTCTTATCTTTTGAACATTTTACTTACAAATTGCCACCAATCAGTTTGATTGTGGATTTCTTTTTAACATTTTATAAATTATAAAATTTTATTCTTGTTTTTGTTTTTGATAATTTTTTTTTTATTTTTTACTTTGATTTTGATTTTTGCAAAAATGCCGCCTCACGAATTCATATGAAAAATATTAAGGGTGTACCAAAAACTTGTTACACAAAATTCCCAATTGTTGCTGTGTTAAGGTCAAAAATTTGATTCTTATTTCACCCTTTCAATTTGAATATATTTTTGCTGTTATGGATAGAAATCGAAAACAAAAATGTTTCCGTTTGAACGGATATGTTCCATCCCCTGGTTCGTAAAACTCCAAAATTAGCATAGTCGCAGCATTATCTGCATGAAGTCTTTATAGATCGTAAGCATTCCGAACATCAAAACAAAATCACGTCCTTACAGATCGAAAAGATCATTTCAAGCACAAGTTAAAGCAAAGCCTACAACCTAGCTTCTGACACCACTCATGTTGTGTGTGATAATTGTATACATGAGTGGCAGGACCTGTAGTCTAAAGTCGACTCCGATAAACATATTTTTGAGAAACTTTTCATGGCAATTTTATTTACTCTCAGAGAGTTTTTGCCAGAAATCTGCAGAGTGGAAGTCACCGAAAAAATATTTTTCATATTTTAATTTTGATATCTGGCCTGGGTTTTGAACCGTAGCCTTGCGTCTTATGCCAACACACTATCTACTAGACTACGGCAACATCACGGTCTGCTGAGAGGAAGTCACCGAAAAAATATTTTTTCATATTTTGTTTAGTTGGAGATATCTGACCCGGGGTTTGAGTCGTGGCCTTACGTTTAATAAGCAAACCCACTACGTACTAGACTACGGCTACCAACGCTTCTAATTTTAAAATCGTTTCCACATTTCAAGCATAATGAGAATTTCTTAGTCCGCATCACCCCTAATTTTGACCAAAGAAAACTCGTCTTCATTTCTTATTGCATGTCTGTTTTCAACAACTTCTTGGCATGAGTCAAGTATGTTGTAAAAATATCAAGAAAAAAAAAAACAAAACAGGGAGGAGGTCGATTGCAAGTGAGCGAGTGGTTAATAAACAAGTTCTTCAACATCTCAACATGATGACCACCACCAACAATCATCGTCATTATTACCATCATTATTACCGTGCAATGCGACTATTATCTGGCCCAACACTATCATCTTCATCTTGAAAATGCGATTAATTCAGTTATCCAGCAGTACACAACCGATATGTGTATGTACACAACTACACATGCACTTGCACAGTTCTTACCACATGTGGTTGTATTAGAGGCTACTCAACTTATTTAAGGTTTTCGTTTTCATTTTTCATCTCATCTTCTCTGTTGGACTAGACTTTTTTCCCCTCTTTCTTCACAAGACTTTGAAGTATTTGGCTTGTGTGAAGAGTTTATTTTGTAAATTTCTGTGTTCTATGCTGGGCGATTTTGTTTCTCTTCAATTATTCCCATGATTATTTTGATAATTATTCAGAGTGACAGTGTGTGAAGGAAAATATATTTTATGACAGAGTTTAATATATGTTGGGCAATCTAAGGAAAAGAGAGCCGGGTGTGGGGAGAAAACTACAATTCTATTCAATAGAACTCTTTCAATAGCACTTAATTCAAGCGTGACTAATGGATGTGCTGAGTTCTGCTAGTATTCAACTGTAATAACTCCTTGGAATCGTGGCTGGAATAATTTTGAGATTCGAAAAATCAGGTCTGTGTGAAGGCACAGACTGTTATTATATTATACAGTGATGAACTAAGCATCGCCACACATATGTACATACATACATAATTGGTCATTACAACCCTTCAGTCAGGATTACGACCTAGTTTATCACACCACTTATGTTGTATGTATTAATTTATTACATGTGTGGTGGGACCTATAGTTCAAAGTCGATTCCGAACGACAGATTTTTGAGAAACTTTTCATATCAATTTTATTTACTATCAGAGTATTTGCCCGAAATCTGCTGAGAGGAAGTCAAAGAAATATTTATTTTTTCATATTTTGTTGGAGATGCCTGACCGGTAGTTTGAAGCATGGCCTCAAGTCTAAAAACCAACACACTTCTAACTTGTTGCAACTGGCATTGCAACAGAATACGATAATACGGTAACCACAGAATAATTCTGGCAATCGCGATCAGTCGGATGACATATGTTTACTTGTACACAGAGCTGACGCTCACAGAACTTAAAAATATTTCCCATCTTTTAAGAATGTGAACAGATTCATATCTCAAATACGTAAATACTCTTACTTCATCCCTCTCCCACAATGTACGTATCAGAAATCAGCAATGAATAGTTTTTTCGCTACTCATAAGCACTCATGAAATTTTGAATATAAGTGAGTCAACAAAATTGAAATTTAACTATATACTATGATTCATTCATACTCACTACAACGTTAATTGTGAAGTACAGGTTGCAACAAGTATGCGTACAACGTTGACATCAAACTAATACCATTCGAAATATGTTTGATTCATAAGCCTACTCATTTAGATTCATAACTTTAGAAAAATACTTATAAATGATTCGAGTGACTCGGATCATTCGTCAAAATTGATAGTCTTAGTTTTTGTAGCATTTACAAAAAAAGAAAAGAGACAAAGCAGCAAGCAGAGCAGACACACAACCTTCTAGTGAGTATTTTAGTGTTAGTATGCGATTCATACTTATTTTGTGATTCTTGTAAATGTTGAGTTATGTACATCAAACTTATGAATATGTTGAGTACTTCAAACTTTGAATATGAATAGAGAGGTTCCATGATATTAAAATAAGTATGAATGCGTGTAAGTATCAGGAATTGTGAGTATGATTCGTTTCTACTTTTGAATACTCATTGCTGATCTCTGGTACGTATCTCTCATATAGGTTCTACGAAAAGTAAAATTTACTACTGTTCATCCAAACTGTAATGAATTTGACGCTTCTTACAACAGATGATAATATTTATGACCTTGTGCCCGATGTTAAGTAGTTCTTGATCTGTTACACAACTGGGTTTCTAGGCCTTATTGTCTAGTGATGTGGGTGGCAACCAGTCTCTCTCTCTCATTCTTTTAACCCAATTACTAACATTTCGATTATATTTTTGGATGATCATTTCAACAAAGAAAAGTATCTTGTGTATCCAAAAAGGCCGGTCAAACTTGAAAGCAAATAACAGGCCACCCAAAATTTTTTTTTTCATAAAAATACCACAGAATAATAAAATACATAAAAAAATAGGTTGATGGGCAAATATTAATTTTAATTTTTTTAATTAAAATTTAAATAAGCAACAATAAAGAAATGAAAATGTATGTACACAAGAAAAAAAAAAAAAAAAAAATAAGGAGATGTATGCAAAAAAAATGTGTACAATATGAGTGTGCGGATATGAAAAGATGAAAAATAATGTTTACGAAACACTCCTTTTGCTTGAGTAAAAAAAAAAAATATTGTCACAAAAGTAGAGCTGTAGAGGAATAAGTTACTTTAAATAAATCAAAAAAATATACAATGTACAACAAAAGTAAGGGAACACTACAGCAAAAAGTATAACATTTGCTTTAAATATTAGTTTTTTCTTAATTTTTTAAAGTGCAAGGAAACTTTTGTTAAGCACTGTATCGCCAATAAATGACTTTAGTGCCAAAGGCAATTAAATGAAAACGAATTTTTGTATAAATAAACCATTTTTTCTGTGTTGCTGTTTAATATTGCGCATAAAAAAAGACAACAGCAACAACAACAAACAAGAAATAACATACAACGCTGATCATTTGCAGACGCACCGATCTACCCAGCCAAAGAATAAAAGAAAAACACAAAACAAACGCGATCATAGTCTTGTAGACACTGGCACACAAGTACGACCCATAAACAACACCAACAACAACAACTAACGACAAAGATGTAACGCAATGGCAAGAAAAAATCAGAGTGCAACTTCAACTGATGATAAATGCCACAGTTAACTACAGATCAACAAACAAAAACAACAAAAAAAACAAGCGTTACGATAACAGCAATAACACTGCAACTGCAAATTATATGACGTAGTTTGCCCCGTTTTGTGCATTTTTGCAATTGTAATGAAAAGAAAAACGAGGGATTCTTTAAAATTGAAAAAAAAACATTACAAAGTTATGTAGTAATCAGGGGCTTAACAATTTCAAGCAGGTTCCTAATACCACTTAGCATAATGCTTCTATACTTAAGGCCATTATTACAACCGCTAAAGTTGGGTTTAGTTAAAGGTAGCTTTAGCTAAAGTGAACTTTAAAGTCGCCCTTTAATTTCTTTTCGTTATTAAATCCTAATGATAAACTAAAGTTAACTTTTTCAAAAATATGACAGTGCCGGAGCAGTGTCGATAGCACTGCTCAATTAAACAATTTTTTTTAAACGCATCTAACGTTTTTTTTTTTCAACTACAGCTTATTTCGTGAATGGTAACACTTAGCTCATGTCTTATTTGACATGATTTTACCTTCCGCTGAACGAATATGGTTGTGTATACGCTTGAACAACGCTGGGAAATATTGCCACATTACTTTGAAAATCATGGTAATGTTGCAGAATGTGTGCGAAAAGTGCGTACGGATGTTGGAAGAAGAGAAGCACCGTCAGCTCCGTATGTACGTTATCTTGTGAAAAAAAAGTGAAAGAAACTGGCATCCTCATCGATAAACCAAAGCGTGAAAAGTCAAAAACAGTGCGTACACCCGAGAATATTGCTGCTATGGCAGAAAGTGTGCGTGAAGCGCCATCAACATCAATTCACCGTCGTTCTCAACAATTGAACATTTCGGAGACATCATTGAGACGAATTTTGCATAAAGACCTTGGTATGACGCCATACAAAGTCCAATTGGTTCAGGAGTTGAAGCCAATTGACCATCCAATGCGTTTTCGCTTCGCTAAGTGGGCCTGCGATCGACTTAAAGAAAATGCCGATTTTGGCAAAAAAAAAAATCATCTTTTCAGATGAAGTTCATTTTGATCTTGGCGGGTATGTAAACAAGCAAAATTGTGGCATTTGGGGCACAGAAAACCCGCACGCATACATTGAAAAGCCGACGCACCCAAGACGAGTCACTGTTTGGTGCGGTTTTTGGTCCAGAGGCATAATTGGGCCATTTTTCTGCGAAAATGAGCAAGGAGTGGCCGTTACAGTCAATGGCGATCGTTATCGAGCCATGTTGAACAAATTTTTGTACACAAAAATTGAAGAGGAGGAACATTTGGTTTCAACAGGACGGCGCTACGTGCCACACAGCCGAAGCTACAGTCGATGTTTTGCGCCCTGTTTTTGAAGTTAGCATTATCAGCCTTATCAGAGCATTATCAGAGCTGATGTCGTTTGGCCATCTCGGAGCTGAAATTTGCCACCGTTGGAGTATTATTTGTGGGGTACCGTCAAAGATAATTGTTACGCCGACAAGCCAGAGGCAATTGACGCTTTAAAGGACAATATTCGTGAAGCCATTGGTGAAATACAGCTGCACACAATCGATAATGTGCTTAAAAATTGGACCGATCGTGTAGGCTAATGCATGGCCAGCCGAGGCAGCCATTTGAATGAAATTATTTTCCATTATTAACCGGAAGGATTGTACTTTCAAATAATAAAAGAAATTTGAGAAAATATTCAATAGTTTTTTTAAAGCATTTAAAAAAAAAAAGTTATTTGGCGGACCCTTTAATAATGTAAAACAATTTATCTGTGCATTAAAATCCTGAACTGCCAAGTTTTAATAATGGCCCCTTAGTCTTAGTGACAGCCTATTAAGTGGCGTAAAGAGTTCAATTGAATCTCTTTAAATAATAAAATTTTCTTACAATTTTTCTCTGAACCTCGTATTTAAAAACGATCACAAAAACGAAAGTGGTAAATGCATGCAGAAAATAAATTTTGCAATATTTTCCATACAACTTTATTGGCAACATTTATCATCGTCATCATCATCATAATCATGAGCAGCAGCATCTATTTTACACTACGTATGTTAATGGCGTGGCATTAACGATACCAACTATAGCGGCTCAAAGAAAATCTTATAAAATATTTGCCATCAATGTTGCTACAATTCAATATTAGACTACACAAAGCATAATGAATGAATGAATGAATGAATGAATGAAGCCATGGAATAAGTGTATGAATCGTTATCATAAACAAATATTCAAGAGATCATAAACAAGATTTATTGCATTGTGTTGCAGGCAAAACAAGAGTAAAACGCAAAACCAGTGTTAAACATAAAATTTATACGCAGCATCTGTTGAATCTGCTGCTGATTAGATACACCGATTAAAGTCAATTTAAAAGGCAATAGATTGAATTAAATCGGACTACTTCTACTTATTTGTAACAAGTCTTTTCCTTTTTACTTTACACTTTTTGGGTTATAATTTACGATCACAAGTTGATTTCATTTACATCACATTCGGTCATAAATTTGTTGCATGAAGGGGATTAACAAACATCTTTGTGCACTTCCTCTTTAGCGGAAGAGCAAAAATGTAGCATTGAAAATTGGATGGCCTTTAAAAAGTACATGGTACTTCTTAATCTAGTACTAATACTAAGCACTAATCTAGTACTAAGCACCTTTTACGAGGTACAAAAAATGGGTACTTTTGGTACTTTAGATTAAGGCTGCCTTCCAAAATGTATCAATACAAAGTTTGTATGCAGTTCTACTACTGTATATAAACTATGTAGGTATGCAGAGTAACCATGCAATGCATCAACTATAAATCCGATGCCTGATTGCTTTTTGACTGCGCTAAAAATACACATTGACGGCGTTTTGAAATAAAATGCTTTGTATATATTTTGTACAGCGGCATTATGAAACACAATACTTTGTTCAAACACAAAGCAACTAACATTTTGAAAGGCAGCCTAAAAGTAGGGTTCAAAAATAAAAGTTACATACTAACTTACATCCCCCACCTGACTTGTTCGTGAATGCAAAGAGTCGTTAAGAACCTTTGGACCAGACCGAATCTTTCTATGCTGGATTCCACGTCATAGCGGAATACTAAGTAATGAGACGGCGGATGGTCTCGCTAGATTAGGTTTACTTTCTGATGGCGATTTGATAGTTGATTTGATTTGCCACCTCTACGGCCTCATCAATGGATGGGTCAGGGGGGAAGAGCAGAGGCGTTGTTATTTTTCTAGGTGTCTATGGTCAGCTAAAGACAGTGTTAAAACATGTTGGGTGCTGGGCTTAGATAAGGCCAGTTTGACATTAGTTATTGGGTTTATTACGGGGCACTGCGAGATTAGATTGCTGACAAGTATCTGGAACAGATCCCTGCCAGACTATTGCAGTGTATGTTGCGACTAGGAGAACTTAGAAACTAACGAACACCTTCTCTGTAATTATTCAGTCTTTAGTAGTTTGTATTTGAATTCTTTGAATTCATTTTGGATTTGAATTCTTTGTCGAGTGCCGATATTAAGGCTCTCCATAGATTCATTATTAGTATGAGTTGGTTAAGAAACGCTAGGGCTTCACTGGTGTTGTCGCGCTCCTTTGTGTGTTTGTGGTCTTGTGGTTATTCCTCCGCTTCCTTTATTCTTCCTTTCCTAATTTCTCTCTTTTCCTAATTCCTCTCCTTTTCCAGATCTCCACTATTATCCCCTCTATCTCTCCTTGAGGACGTAGTACAATGGGTCATTTTGATCTCCGAGTACTGTACTTGTCTCAATGGCAAGTACATGTCCCCTAACCTAACCTAATTTACATTGTACACGATCAGCCGATTCTGTGGAACTCTATGAAATGCCGAAACTGGTCGTTGTTCATTGCCACCTCTGGCATTCTTCTCCCTCTTATACCTTTTTGTTACCAATGTTAAGCTGCCTTGAAATTATTTGTAGAGCCAGCGATGTTTTTTCTTTCATATTTTAATTTAATTTGGCTGATGTATTGATCCTCTAAAGTAAACCTAAACCTAATTTACATTGTATAGACGATCAGCCGATTCCGAGGTACTCTATGAAACACCGAATCTGGCCGTTGTTCATTGCCATCTCTGGCTTTCTTCTCGCTCTTATACCTTTTTGTTACCAATGTTAAGTTGCCTTCAAATTATTTCTCGAGCAAGCGGTGTTTTTTCTGTCATATTTTAATTTAATTTGGCTGCTGTACCGATCTGAATCCATTTTTCATTTGTAAAATTCTTCTTAGGCATCAATTGTGAATGTGAGCAGCCATGTTTCAGATCCCTATCACTGTGGTGTTTTTAAAAACGCTTTAAAAGTCGCTACATCCGTGTCTATATTATATTATATGAGCCTGATTTTAGGCTGAGTATGTGTTATTTCCCCAGCAAATATACACTTTTGATATGAAACAGTCTGGCAATCTCAGTCGCCATTTATATTTGTAACTCCATTACTGGCTATAGAGTACATAGGAATTCGTTTAAGTCATTTACATTAGATCCCACTCCCTATAACCATTTATTTATTTATTTATTTATGTTATTTTTATTATTAATTAAATTTAAATTGTAAGGAATTTTTTACTACTTTTTTACCACAACATTTCAAAATATCTCATTACCATCGTGTTTCAAAAAGAAGTTATAAAGTTATATCGAAGCGCTGAAAGGCGTTTGTCTTCAAGTCAATGACAATGTTTTATTAGAAATAAATTTTTATGACTTCAAAAAATGTGTGAAAAATATTTGATGTTCAGGTAAAGATGTTTAAAACAACATAACTTCGTTGAAATGTTAAATAATCACATGGAATATCTTAAAATAAATACTGCCCGTAGAGAATTAAGTAATGATCCCAGGAATTTCAGTGGAAACAAAATTTGAAATTTCAATGGCGATAAAAAAAACGCTCAACAATAATATTTCGGTATATTTAAATACGCACAATATTTATGATCTTCAAACAACTCATAGTGATTAATATTTGTACCCTACTATATTACAAACGAGTGAATCCAGCATTGTTTGTAACATCTTTAACCTATACTAAATAAGAACAATGTACCCGTCTTTATCGGTCCACATAGACTTAGTGAAAAGGTTATTATATTCTTAAGGCGTTGCACAGATAATTATAGGCACGGGTTTCTTCTTTCGTTGAAGTCGCCGCAGTCTAGTAGGGAGTGTGTTGGCTTATTTGACGTAAGACCATGGTTCAAACCCGATCTCGAACAAAACGAAAAATTAAAAGTATTTTTTCGCGACTTCCCCTCAGCAGATTTCTAGCAAAAGAATGCCAGAGATGGCAATGAAAAACGACCACTGTCGGCGTTACATAGAGTACCACGGAATCGGCTAATCGTGTACAATGTAAATTAGGTTAGGTTAGAGGACATGTGAAGTCGCCGTAGTTTAGTAAGTAGTGTGTTGGCTTATTAGACGTAAAGTCAGGGTTCGAGCCCCAGGCTAGACATCAAAACAAAATACGAAAAGTATTTCTTCGGCGTCTTCCTCTCAGCAGATTTCTAGCAAAAACTCTGAGAGTAAATAAAATTGCCATGAAAAGTTTCTCAAAAATCTGTCGTTCGGAGTCGACTTTAAACTGTAGGTCCCACCGCTCATGTATAAAATTTAACATGTGGTATGAGAAGTTAAGTCGTAATCCAAACTGAGGGGTTATAATGACCAATTATGTATGTTTAGTTCATCTTTCAAAGTCTCTGCCTTTGACTAGGTACTGTATGTGATAAAAATATTAAATATTGACACTTAAAAAATTAATCCAGCATAGTCGATGTCAGGAGAGGAGTATTCTTCTCTCTTCTAGTATTTTGACAAGTGGTCAAAAGTGCCAGAGTGTCTGTATTTATTTAATAACAGAATCGAAGTGATTTTTGCTAATCACATATGGTCTGACGAGCTACCATAGTGATTATAAGCTAGATTTCAGTAGAAAACAAAGTTAAACTATGTGCGTGAAGATAAATACGAATTTGAAAATCCAAGACGCGATCCATAAATTTTAGCAGTGCCCCATTTGGCGTTAACAGAACAAAATTTGCCCTTAACAGAGCACTGTTAGCTGTTTAACAGTATCCATCTAAACAAACCCACTTGTTTAGAAGCTAATTTTAGGATAAATACTAGATCTATGAGTACCATACCATACTTAAAGGAAGGTTACAAGGCCTCTTAATATAATCAGCGAAAAAGTCCCATATAAAGTGATATGGTATTGTGAAAATAAGCTTTGAAACTATAAATTTTTCGATTGAAAGTTCTCTAGAAGATCAGTGGCCATTTTGAAATATATAAGAAATACTACACCATGCAGACTATAATGCAAATGGTAGTCCAGAGGATCGCCTTTCGAACCATGGTAGTGGGATAGCTGGAATAATTTTGAGAGTTGAGATTTTAAATTTTGAAGACTATACCAAATTTATTGAAATTAGGAATATAACCTAAACTGACCGACAAACCAATTTTTACCCTAAGATTTATCAGAACATTACAAACCTATAATCCCACGATGTCTAAGCCATACTGCCACAAATGATATCCACAAAATAGCTTCGAAGAGAAAGAAAATTCCAAAAAAAATTGTTTTCTTTCTGAAAGTACTTTGCAGTGTAGTTAATCGTTTAGGTATACTCTACCGCCTGTAACAACTTTCTTACTGGTTTCTGTTATTTTTTTTTATAAACAAAACAAATTTAGACAAATATAAATATTTATTTAATAACGTAAATACCTTTACACGTTACCCACATCAGAGAGAGAAAAGTATGTTTGCAACACTATAATTTTCATTTTCATGTGTACGTTGCAAGGTAAATAGAAAGACAGACAGACAGACAGCCGGTCGCATACATTTCGTTATGCACGTACATTAAGGGGACGAATCTGTAAATTTCATTGCGCGTAAACAACAGCAATAACAACAACAGCGACGATGACGACAAAAAAATCACTTTCACCTTTAACGGAATAACGCGCCAGACGGAAATATGAATGAATTACTGAGTGACTGAACGTATGAGTAAATGAATTGAAAGATCAAAATTTGCCAGGCGTGCTGTGCTGTTTGCTAAATTGCAACACACAATGAAGGAGAGCTCGTAAATGATATTGTTTGAGACATGTAGACAGCAACAGTGGGTAACACAAGTGACAAGTGAATTGAGACTTTTGTAAACCACTGTCCCCTTTCGCTGATATAAAATTGTAACTATAAAATGGGGTCGCATGATTATTATTCTGCTAGTAAAGTTATTACAACATTTTCTTATTCACAAACAATCGAGTAAACTTGAGGCACAACTTTAAACATGAGCTATGGTACATCGTTTGAAGAGACGGTGTTAAAAAAATTCTGTTAACATAGACTCGTGACTGTTTTTAATACGACCATCACTGAGAAGATGATCCCTACTCAGGCAGTGCATTGTGTTGATACTAGAAATACAGGTTATGAGATAAAAGAAAGGGGACTTTCCCCTGTAGACTTTTAATTGCACTGACAGGATCGTAAGATCTTCGGTTCTACGTAAGATCTTCGGTCCAGTGCGACTTGGCGATGATTTCCGCATCCGATCCAACAGTGAGCTGTATGAGCACCTCATTACTATGCAGCGTAGTAATATCCAGCGGCTTCGGTGGCTCGGCCATTTCGTTCGAATGGAGGAGAATGCTCTGGCAAAACGGATATTTGATGCGGCGATATGCGGAAGTCAGCGAAGAGGACGACCTTGTTAGCGTTGGAAGGACCCAATCGAGGAAGCCTTGTCATTTATTGGTGTGACCAACTGGCTTAGGCGCGCAAGAAGCTGAGGCGCCTGAAAGGATATGTTAAGGCAGGCTGAAATCCGTTAATCGGGTTATTAATGGTCAATTATTAAGTAAGTAAGTAAGTAAAACAGGAAAAGCTTCTTCATAAAGAAAGTACGAATGTTATCACGAAGGGATGTGCTCTCCATGACAAGCCTACTAAGTGCTCTCCAGCCTCAATTCGTCCAGTACGTTTAAGCAAAAACTTTTAATTAAGTAGTGCTCGTTACTTGTACTACTTGATTGGTCCAAAACGTCTCCGGAGTACATACCACACCATACACAAACTTTGAACGTAGTTTTTTCTGTATTATTGGAGGGTTTTCGGTGATCCAGAATAGAAAATAGATAGCTATTCCTCCTATTCCAGTCAACGGTCAGTAGCAGCATCTAAAAATTTGTTGTCAATATTCTTTGAAAGACAGACGATTGATTCTTAAGATTATCTCAACAACATATATAGTCCCAATCGTTGTATTCACAGTAGAACGCCTCACAAATGTCTCGCATATTTATCATACAGATCCTAAATTATCCATTCTATGAATAGTCAACATTGGACAATCTACGTTTAATTTTCTGTAAGGCGAACGATTGCAGACGAACGTCTATTTTTAATGAGCAAACGAGTACTTTTCCATACTAACAGACATGAACGAAACACCGAGGAAAGAATGAAGAAGGGACTGAATGCTTTCTACCAGTGTAGGAACTCCATAGGTAAGAGCTGGGGTCTTCCGCCTAGGGCCATTCGCTGGATATATCTGGCGATTGTTAGACCGGTTATTACTTATGGCTGCGTTGTGGTGGTGGTGTGCCTTAGATAAGAGTTTTCAATGGAAAATCTTAGATAAGGTTCAGCGGATTGCCTCCTTGAGTATCACTGGAGTGCGGAAGAGTTGCCCTCAGGCTGCTCTTGACACTATGCTCTGCCTGACTGCGCTTGATTTGTATGTCAAGCGGTGTGCAGCGCGTAGTGCCATACGTCTGAGGGAATAGGGTTGCTGGAAACAGCGCTCGATATGTCGCTCCAGAGTTCTGAATGTCGTCTTTCCTGACGGGAGGTACGGACTTTCGGAAAAAGCCACCGATTATATTGTGCCTGAGGCTATGTTCCTGCCTGGTTTAAGGGTACTTATACCGGAAAGGGCACAATGGAATGGTGATGTACTCCAGGGGTTGGTGGGGCACCGATGGGTCTAAGATAGGTGGATGTACAGGTGCTGGCGTTTTCTGTAGGAAACTCGGTCTTGAACTCCACTTCAGGTTGAATGATGACTGCAGAGTTTTTAGTTGGAGATTTTCGCAATCTTGAAGGTTATTGAGGCCATAGCTGGTGGCCCAACTTCGGATTCGGAATCTTACATGATCTTCGTTGACAGTCAGGCTGCCCTTAGGGCCATTGCGTCGGTGCAAATCACGGCTCGTTCGCGAGTGTAAGGAGTAGAACGCCTCACAAATGTCGCCCATATTTCCATATTTATCATACAACAGTTAAGTGCTATAGTGTTTGAATAGTTGGTGTTGAACGACCGCAAAATGGGCGCCTAATAACTTGCTTCTGTAAGACGAACGATTTCAGACGAACTTCTATTTGTATGAATGAGTTTCTATACAAACAGACGTTCGTCTGACTACCTTCGTTTTGTCTACAGATACGGCAGCAAAAGTACTCACTACAACGTTTTATTTATAAGTTCAGGTTGCAATGAGTATGACTACAACGTTGACATCAAAGTCATACCATTCGAAATGTGTTTGATTCATAAGCCTACTCATTTAAATTCATAACTTTAGAAAAATGCTTATAATACTAATAAATGATTCGAGTGACTCGCGAATCATTCAACAAAATGAATGAAAGAAAGAGAGAGCAGCAAGCAGAGCAAACGCACAACATTCTAGTGAGTATTTTAGTGTTCGCATGCGATTCATACTTATTTTGTGAATCGCGTATATGTTGAGATATGGAGAGTCGAAAGTCATACGAGTTTTTAAGTATGAATATGATGAGTACTTCAAACATTGAATATGAGTAGAGATTCCGTGATATTAAAAGAAATGTGAATGCGTTTAAGTATCAGAAATTATGAGTATGATACGATTCTAATCTTTTTATTTAATACTCATTGCTGATCTCAGATAAGCATTGATGTTGTGTGACCAAAGAAGGCCACTATTGTGATGTCTTTTGCACTCAATAAAGTTTAAAATTTAAAATTAATCAGAAATTATTAGTATGATTCGATTCTACTTATCTTTTTGAATACTCATTGCTGATCTCTGGTACATATATACACTATAACTTCATCATATGAATCGAAAGATGGAAAGAAATTTATGCGAAAGGTCCTTTAGGCTTTATTCATAAAAATTTGTTTATTAGGTTTGCTGTTAGTAATGCATATAGCGAAGAAGAATGCTTTAATAGAAGAAAACTGATAGGATTTATTGCAAAATTTATTTAACTGTGCCCGGATTCGAACCCAGGGTCACTTAGCGATCTACTTAATAGCAAACCAAGCTACATATTTAACGTATAATTCAATGCAAAACCACAATTCATTTGAAAATTAATGTTGGTACCACATATTAAATGTTAACTAAACTCTGACAAAATAATTTATTTGCAACCGAAAGAAAGAAAGAAAGAAAGACAAACAACAACGACAACAACAACAACAAATATAAAGAGATATTCCAACTGTTGTCTTTATTACGAGCAGACGGAAAAATGTGCATGTCGTGCGTAACAAAATTAAGAAACAAAAATTACTCCAAGACTTTCATACACACCACCATGGGTATATCAGGTTAAAAGATCATTAGGCGCGTCATGTTTTATGTGGCTTAAGTAATACAACAGGTAATTGCTGTAATGGCCGCTCTGACAATATTACACTCTAAAGCAGTCTGTAATGAAAAATAGAAGAAAAAAACAAAACGGAGAGACTTTTTCACCGTCAAAGATGATAGTACGGCTGCTGCATATCAGCAAAAATTTCATGTCGTTTTTGCTGTTGTTGTCTTGCATGAATTTCTTTTTAAATGCAATTTCTACGATGTAGTGATGGTATGTGCAACATATCCTTACCACTTGTCTCTAAGCAAATTATTTGGTTTGCATAAAAACTGAACATAAATTTTAGGAGAGGTGTCCGTCCGTCTGTCTAATTTAAGGCAGAGCCCGAACATATTGCCAAAAAAACATTATTAAACAAGCAGACAAGACAGACAATCCAGGCAGACGGACAGACGAATGGTTATGTATGAAAATGTAAGGCTGGCAATTACAGTACGGCCCAGGTAACAATATGTTAATAATCAGTGGTAATAGCCATAAAAACTAAGCAGATACACGTACTTGCCAAATAAGACCAGACAAATTGGCGTCTGTTTAATAGCTTGGCTTTAAAACAAACAAACACACATTGAAAATAATTTTAAAAATAATTTAAAAACAATAATAAAAAGCCTTCCTTCAAATAGGAAGTTAATTACACGAAAATACATACGATTATAAGCAATGTTGAAGGAGTGATTTTTAAATGAAATTTATTTCCTGCAAACCTAATGCATAATGAGTCATAAGGCGGACGGCCGGCCGGTGCCAAAGGAAAAAACTGTTATAAAATCATTAAGAAAACCTTTTTTAAATAATAAAACGACCCCAAAAGGAATGTCACATAATTGTGCTAATGGCTGTCTACAAGAAATAGATCTTGATTTTAAAATCTCAAGTCAAAGAAAATCAAATATTTGTTTAACATTTTCTATGCCTTAAAAGGACTTTAAAATAAAGGATCTTATTTCACATCCATTTGCTAAACCAATGACTCAGTTTTAACTTTATTAGGCTAGACGTTCATGACTTACCTGTATAAGGAAGGTTAAAATCTTCATAACATGATATTAAAAAAGTAAAGACACTTACCTGAAAATAAAAAATAAAAATAAAAAAAATTAATAAAAACCATTAACAGAAATTTATTTTTCTTTTTGTAAAAGAAAAAACAAATAAAATTTAAATTTATTTCTATGAGAACGATTGCATAACTTTACACATAGAATTCAAGCAAAATGGGGGAAATTTTAGTTTCAGAGTTTATGTAGGAAACAGGAAATAAGAATTTGTAATGCAAGTGAAGCTAGATGACTTTGTATTTTCCATGTAAAACCTTTTCCCTTATGTATTACATTCTTAGGAACCGTGCCTAACAATGTGTGTGAAGATAAATTCAAATTTAAAAACCAAAGACGCAAACCCACACTTTTAGCAGCGCCACTTCTTGCCTCTAACAGGGTAAACTTTGCTATTAACAGAGCACTGTTAACTGTTTAACAGACTATTGACATAAAATTTAATTCTTATTATGATCATTAGTGAATAAAAGTGTTGAAATGTAAAGGATGGTTGGTGGAGGATGGAGGGGGCTAATTTTCTTAACTCTCAAAATCATTTCAGCTACCTCACTAGATGTAAAGCCCGGGTTCGTATCCCAGGTCTGACATCAAAAACGAAATATGAAAAAAATATTTCTTCGGCGACTTCCTCTCAGCAGATTTCTCGCAAAAACTCTGAGAGTAAATAAACCTGCCATGAAAAAGTTTCTCAAAAATCTGTAGTTCGGAGTCGACGTTAAACTGTAGGTCCCGCCACTCACGTATAAAATTAACGCACACAATATGATTGGTGTGAGAAGCTAGGCCGTAATCCTGACTGAATGGCCAATTATGTATGTATGTATCTCACTACCACGGTTCGAAAGAGGACCCTCTGGACCATCATTCGCAAATAGTCTGTATATCCTTATATGTTCCAAAATTTCCACTAATCTTCTAGAGAATTTTCAATCAAAATCTGATATTTTCAAAGCCAATCTCTTCAATACCACATCACTTTATATGTGACTATATTGCTGATTATATTATGAGGGCTTGGAACCTTCCTTTGTATATAATATGGTACTCATAGACCAAGAGTATTTCCCAAAATTAGCTCCTAAACAAGTGGGCTTGTTCACATGGATACTGTTAAATACCTAAAAGTGCTCTGTTAAAGGCAAATTTTGTTCTGTTAAGAGGAAATTTTGCCCAGTTAACACCAAATGTGGCGCTGTTAAAATTTATTGCAATTGTGTTTTGGATTTTCAAATTCGAATTTATCTCCAAACACATTACATAACAGACATACATAATTAGTCATTACAACCCTTTAGTCAGGATTACGACCTAGCTTCTCACGCCACTTATATTGTGTTTGCTAATTTTTTACATGAGTGGCGGGACCTACAGTTTAAAATCGCCTCCGAACGACAGATTTTTGAAAAGCTTTTCATGCCAATTTTATTTCCTCTCGGAGTTTTTGCCAGAAAACTGCTGAGAGGAAGTTGCCGAAGAAATATGTCTAATAAGCCAACACACTACCTACTCGACTACGGCGACGTGCCTAAGACTATACTGAACAAAAGTGATGAGAAGACATAACCTTGGCGAGCACAAATTGCCATCTTTACTACCACGCATAACGCTTACAATCTTTAATGCTGCAGCTGACATTCTGATAAGGGCATCTAAGAAGTGTGATGACTTAAAGAAGGGCTGTTTTGCACCGTCTTGTTGTTGTCAGGTCTTTAAATTATTCGCATACATGACAAAATTGTTTGCATAGATTAGCTAGATTTTTACAACTATTACCCTAAGGTATGAATCCCCAATTTAGATGATTGGGGATTCGTCCCCTCTTTTTTGTAACTACGTTTGTACAAATAAATCTCTAAATTTGGACTCTCACTGCGGAGACATTTGTCTGCCTAACGAGTTTCGCGGTACGATTACGATAGTATTTACAAGACTAGGTCAATAGAATAATAAAGTTCTGACAGTAGGTTTTGAATATGAATCGCCATAGTTTAGTAGGTAGTGTGTTGAATTATTAGACGTCAGGCCACGGTTCAAACCCCCGATCAGACATCAAAACGAAATATGAGAAAATATTTCTTCGGCGAATTTTTCTCAGCAAATTGCTGACAAAAACTCTGAGAGTAAATAAAATTGTGACAAAAACTTTCTCAAAAATCTGTCGTTCGGAGTCGACTTTAAACTGGAGGTCCCGCCACTCATGTATAAAATTAACACATACAACATAAAGGTGGGATGCGAAGCTAGGTCGTTATCCTGACTGATGGGTTGTAATGACGTATGTATGTGTTATGTATGCATACTTGACAAAATCTTTTGCATAGGTTTTTTAGATTTTGCGTCCATTACTGTAAGACCATCTTAGATGATTGGGGATTCGTCCCATCTTTTTTAACTACATTTGTACTAAAAAATCTCTACATTTGGAATCCCACTGCGGAGATATTTATTCGCCCTATTGTGTTACGATGCAATTGTTTTGAAGATTATTTTTCAATATGGGCAGCGATGAACAATCACAAAAATTTTCTATTTTCATATGCTTATCCCGGAACGTTGTCAAATAGGAGGATCTAGGCGGAGTAAAAAATTATTACTGCCACTCACATTGAACTCAGGGCTTTAATATGGGACACAGGCATTTGGGAGGAACCTGAAAAATGCTACTAAAAGGGACATGATATTAATTTTAAGAATACCGCATTAAACAGGGGCAAGCATATGCAATTTTCGTTACATTTATGGTGACAACAGATGTGCTTCTACTAAGCCATCCGATAAAGGAAACCCTGTTCTATTCATTATTTAGCTGCGTTATTTATGCGTTATATTTATGGTGACAACAGAACAGTCCCTATTTAGTCATCCCATAAAATAAACCCTGATGAATTCATTATTTAGCTGTACTATTTCCACTTTCAACAGAAGTCTTTACTTTGGCTCCTATAATTTTAGCAGATTCCAATCTAATGGCTAAACACCATAATACTCATACAAACTAATGCATGCACTGCTTCATCCTCTGAGCAAAAAGAAACCAAAGGAGCAAAAGTTTAATAATAATATTCGAGTTTTTCTTAGCAAATTTGCATCCACTTCTATTTCATTAACAGGAAAACCACAAGAAGCATTTGAAGTAATTTTTCAAAATTCTACATGAAATCAGACATCCGCAGTTTATTTGCATAATTATAGAGTTTACAAGCGTTTTCTTTTTATTGAACATGTTCCGCTCCACCACAAAAATCACTGAAAATATTGAAAATATTCTAAAACACTTGAAACGATTTTACAAACAAATTCCTGTGGTTTTCCAAATGATTATTCCCGAAACGTGCTAAAACATTAGAGTGGAATAGGGCAGCGCAAACAGTTTTCTTTGGGTAATTTTCACAAATAAACTAAAATTACCATCGAAAGCAATCAAGCCCAGCCAGCCAGTCAACCAGACAGCTTTCCTTGAGATGGTGGAAAACTGCCTTACAACCACACATCCGTCAATTGAAGGCAAATACTTATGATTTTTTTTCTTATTATGGTTGATTAATATTGAATATTGTTGTAGCGAAATTGCAATTTGAGTTGCATAAGGCATTTGTAAACATATCGTATGGTATTGTATTGTATTTTTTTTTCCATTATAAAATGAATTGTATTGCAGACAGCCAGCTAGGCAAGCCAGTCCAGGCTGCACACACATCATATTTCAATAAAAATCAACATCAACGCCATGCTGCCACACCACCACCACCACCACTGCTCATTAGATGCTGGTGTCAAGATTAAATAGTTTCGCTTGATTTTTTCTTTAAAAATAAAGTTTTTCTTTTTTACTTCTTATTAAAGAAAACAAAACATTCAATTAAAATTACTAAAAAAAAAAGAAACTGAAATACTATATACTCTCGTTGTATAATGGTTTACCGCCAAAAAGATATTTAAAGGTATTCATTGATATGTTATGTGTGCACACATCTATAGAATGAGTAACCGTGCAACCACTGCGTGGTGAGTGAGAGAAAAGCTGTTTGACAAAGCCATTCGCAACATATTATCAATTTCTGAGCAGCAGTTAACCACACTATTGTGTAAACATTAGTCACCGTAGTCTAGTAGGTAGTGTGTTGGCTTGTTAGACGGGACCCCGTGGTTCAAACCCTGACTTAGCCATCTCAAACAGGATATAATATCAAAGATTTTTCTCCGGCGACTTCCCCTCAGCAGAATTCTGGCAAAAATTCTGAGAGTGACTAAAATTGGCCATGAAAAGTTTCTCAAAAACATTATCCGCTACTCATGAATAAAATTAACAATGACAACATAAGTAGTATGAGAAGCTAGGTTGTAGTCCAGACTAAAGGATTGTAATGACCAATTAAGTAAGTGTATAGACATTAGCTTTTTACCGATATTGGTCCTGCAGCTATGCTCTTCCACACTTGTTCGTTCTGTGCCATTCTGATAATATCGGTGTTACATCGAAATTTTTCATACAAGTTACAAGGGAAAAGATTGTTTCATACAAGTTTAGATTATCGGAATGTGAAACAAGGCAACTTGTTGCTGACATTCGCATTTTTTTCGTAGTACTCGTCTCTCTCGTAAAGTAAATCCATTTGTTTGGCCTTCTGAATGGTTAAAACGTGTTGCAGAGAAAATATTCTCCGCTATCCATATGTTCATTCGCTATTCATATGTGGAGCACTCTTTCTTTACTCCATTGTAATATAAAGAGACACTAGACACTGTTCCTTTTTATCGCCTACCACATCTCGCTACTAATCCAGAAACACTGTGGGAGTCATCTCCCAAGTTTTGGTCGTAGTTAAAAAAATCAATAGGCAGGCCTTACACACCTTATGCCATGCCTTACTCTTTGTACTCAACGGGGATTGTAACAGGATCTAAGATCGCTTGTTCAGATAGAACAGAGGATTGATATTGAATTTTATTTTGCACGAAATAAATCTTTATTGATAGGCTCGTAGTGGCGCGTAATTATCTATGCATAGAGGATTAAGAATTCAGAGAGTGAGACTAGCTTGTGGCCCACAATATTCGTACATATTTGGAAGTGAAATGACTGAGAACTTGAGGCTCAATCGGATATATCTTGAAAGTAAGAAAGATTTCAACATTCTTGTTATTGAAATCTAAGGCAATAGGACCATAAGTGGTCTGTTGTTTCAAAATACTTGTCATCTATAGAGTACAACAAAAGTGCTAAGGTCGATAATTTGATGAAGATAATATAACTCTACGTAGTAGATAGTATAGTAGGTAGTGTGTTGGCTTAGTAGACATAAGGCCACGGGTTCAAACCCGAGGTCAGATATCACAACGAAAATATGGAAAAAATATTTCTTCGGCGACTTCCTCTCAGCAGATTTCTGACAAAAAAAGTTTGTAGATAGATTTCGTTTGGAGTCGCCTTTAAACTGTAGGTCCCGCCACTTATGTATAAAATTAACACACACAACATAAGTGGTGTGGGAAACTAGGTGCATAATCCCTGCCTGTAGGGTTGTAATGACCAAGTATGTTATGTAATATAAGTCTAGCAAGTTGTAGGGTGAGGCATTTGAATAATTTCTCATTTGAAAGGATTTAACAGCTTTCTGATAACAAACTTAAACTGAAACGAGATTTACTTAAAGGTTTCACTGCATATCTTATTAAAAATTGATAAAATAAATCATTTCATTCCTTTAAAGGCATGCATATTGAAACCATTATTGCCATTATTGTTGTTTCTGTTTATACAAATTTTATTATTAACAACAAAAACAAAACATAACAAAGCAAAGCAAAAAAAAATTAAGTGCAAAAGACAAATAAATTGTTTGAGTTTTTCTGTTTATTTATAATAGTTTAGTGTTACTATTATTATTGTTGCTGTTTGTTGTATTTGTAGTTTTCTCACTTCTTTTATAATGCAGAAGAAGAAGAAGAAAAAAACAAAGGAAATTTTGTTAAAATCAATACTTTTTTCTTTAATGAAATATTTGTTTTTGTCTGCTGTGTTTGCCTGTGTAAGTATGTGTGTGATGATTTAAATGGACATTCGGTCATTCAATTATTCATTCACTTCTCTACACTTTTACATTGTTAATATGATTTGTTATTGTTGTTGTTGCTATGTATTATTATTGCCTGCATAGTAAAGGCGTTTTTCCACCACTAACTCCTCTTTTTCTTTTTTAGTTGCCACTTTTTCTTTCTTTTTTCTTTTTCATTAAAGGGTTACCACAGTCCATTGAACTTTATTAATGGACACTGGAAAGTATTTTTTGTTTTTCTTAACACTTGCGTGTCAGTTGATTGGCTTGACTGTGGTATCTGTGATTTGAGAGGACAGTTTGAAGCATCATAAAATATTGAGAAATTATTTGAAATCCTTCATAAATTATTTGTACAATAACGAACAAACAAAAAAAAAACAAAATAAAACAAAATATTATTCAATATTAAGTAATATTTATCGATATACATCGATACATACATACATACAAATTGTATATGAGGATTGATTTATTAACCATTTGTTAATGTTCAATTCGACATGCAATTTGAAATGGAATTTTGAAGTTTTAAAAGTTTTTCAAAATGCCATGTCAATTTATAACCAAAAATTTTGCTATGATTGGTATTTTCTTAAAATTATTGATTATTACACAACAAAATTGTTTACTTTACAATGTCATAAAAGTCTTTATAGTGGCTTAATTCAAAAAAACGGCGCATTCTCCTCTTAGCAAGAAAATCATTTAATCAATACCTACTCCACATGATAGGTAGTTAGGAAGAGATAGAAAATAGATACAAGGGTTAGCATTCTTGCAATACACACATACATATGTACATAAATGGACATGACAACTCTTCAGCCAGGATTATGGCCTAGCTACCCACTCATGTTGTGTGTCTTAATTTTATACATGAGTGGTGAAGCCTACAGTTTAAAGTCGACTCCGAAGGACAGATTTTTGAGCAACCTTTCATGGCAAATGTATTTAATCTCAGAGTTTTTGCCAGAAATCTGCTGAGGGGAAGTCCCCGATGAAATATTTTTTCATACTTCGTTTTAATGTCTGACCTGGGGTTTGAACCGTGGCCTTACGTCTAATAAGCCAACACACTACCTACTAGACTACGGCGACTTCTAATACTCTTGCAAGTATTCATGCAATAATTTGTTTTATTCTTAAAACAATAATCCATTGGAGTATTACAACTAACAGTAGGTTGAAAAGGTTATTTATGGATTACAAAAGAGACAACGAAAAACAAATTATTTCTGTATTGTCTTGTACTACTTGTAAAGACTTGAAATACCAATAATCTGGAACTTCCAAAAACTTCAATAATTCCACAATCAACAATTCCTAAGGCATTGCCTGAGTATCATCTACTGACGAAAGGGCTTCCAAAATTAATCGACGTTACAAAGAAAAGACAACGAGTTTGGCTAAAATTTTCTTTTTTTTTCATCAACATAAACGTCTTTTAGTTCGAAACGGTTTTCCCAGCGTTATTCATCAACGCTGATACCTTGTTTGTACTATGAATCGTTTAGTTTCAATCACAGACTCGATCTCCTTGTTTGCTGCTAAATCTTTTATCACCCAGACATTTTTCAAGTTTAAATATAGAAAAAATAATCTGGTGCGGCTAAGTCCAGATACAACCCTTCAGCCAAGATTACTTCCTAGTTCCTCACACCACCACACCTACTAGACTACGGCAACATCACGGTGCAATTCTAGTTAATATTTATTGATTTGGTCATTACAAGTGCATTATGTTTATAAAACATTTCTTTCTTTTACAAGAAATAGGGCTTTTTAACAGCTTTGCCTGCAAATAGAACTGCCTTCGTGTTCTTTGGAAACGATAATTTCAATCCAATCCACTTCATATTCAAATATTCTCATTTATTGTGGTGCAACATCGCCACACAGTCTTTTTGCACATCAGTTTTTGTTTTACTTTGCAAAAACACGGCATTCGCCTTTCATTTGGCTTTGTCTGCTCCAAAATTTCGGGTAAATGCAATTTACAATACTTTTTAAATATCGTATCAGTTTAGCTTGCTCAGGTTTATGACAAGTCGCCATAGTCTAGTAGGTAGTGCGTTGGCTTAATAGATAAAAGGCCACGGTTCAAACCCCAGGTCACACATCTCCAACAAAACGACATACTTCCTCTCTGCAGATTTCTGGCAAAAACTCTGAGAGTAAATAAAAATTGCCATGAAAACTGTAAGGTCCCACCACTTATATATAAAATTAACACACACAACATAAGTGGTGTGAGAAACTAGGTTGTAATCCTGACTAAAGGGTTGTAATGACCAATTGTGTATGTATATATGGACCAGTCAGTTTGTCGACCGCTACGATATTCGTCTGGACAGCTCGCAGGGTTTCAACTCTGATGTCTAATAGTTTATAATCTTTAACGAAAGAACTTTCAGAAGAATGTATTGAAGTATATAAAGATACGTACTTTTCGTCGTTTTTACTTTTTCACTGACATATTCATCCCTAGTGTCTATCAGAGATCAGCAATGAATCGTTGTTTCGCTACTTATAATCACTCATGAAATTTTAAATATAAGTGAGTCAACATTATTGAAATTTAAGTATTTACTCTGATTCATTCATACTCACTACAACGTTGATTTATAAGTACAGGTTGCAATGAGTATGCGTACAACGTTGGCATCAAACTCATACCATTCGAAATATGTTTGATTCATAAGCGCCTACTCATTTAGATTCTTAACTTTAGCAAAATACTTATAAATGATTCGAGTGATTCGAATCATTCATCAAAATTTACAGTCTTGCATTTGCAAACAAAGGAAAAAGGACACATAAGCAAAAAAGACAGAGCAGCAAGCAGAGCAAACGCACAACCTTTTCATGAGTATTTTAGTGTTCGTACGTGACCCATACTTATTTTGTGATTCGTGTATATGCTGAGTTATGGAGAGTCGAAATCAACAGCAACATCATACGTGTTGTTAAGTATGAATATGATGAGTACTTCAAACTTTGAATATTAGTAGAGATTCCATGATATTAAAATAAGTATGAATGCATATAAATATCAGAAATTATTAGTATGATTTGATTTTACTCATCTTTTTGAATACTCATTGCTGATCTCGTGTCGATATTAATCGTATGTCATTTTTAAAATTAATAGACTAGACTATGACGCAGATCTTCTATAACTAAGAAAATCAAAAAAAATCCTATTAAAATTATTTCAAAGACTGGAAATAAAACTGGCAGAACAAGATTTTTATAAAATAATTTGCAATAAACCTCGCAAAAACACTTCATACAAAATCAAACTGCATACTGAGAGAGAAAATAAAAATAAACCATAATACTGAACAAGATCTTTGCCAAAATTGTATGTTAACTTCTGTGTTTCCACCTTATGTTGTCAAAAACGAACAACAGTGTCAACAAAGACCTCTTTTTTCAAATTTATTTCAACCAATATGTGAGAAAAAAGAATGTTAACGATTTATACAACAACAAAAAAATAATTCTTTCAAGCTCTAAAAACCTCTTTTAAATGAGCGCTTCTTAGGCAGAAATTAAAATTCGAAGCAGTCTGTTGTAATAAATCGTTACTTTTTGAATAAACAAACTCAACAACAGAAGAAGAGTTTCAATTTTCTTTTTTGTTTGCTTTGTTTAAACGGTATTTTCAAAAGAAAAGAAAAAAATAAATGCAGATTTTTTTCCTATTTTTTTAATAATACTTAAATGCTGATGTAAAATATAAAATAAAAGCCAATAGAAATGGCAAATAACTAAAGAAATAAACAAATAAATGCGCATTTTAATACAAGTGGAATTGGAAAATCTAAAATTAAAAATCTAAAGACGTTTCCACATAAAGACAACAACAATAACAATAACAACAACATTGACAATAAGATATTGAAATTCAAACACAATAATATTCACAACTCAAACAAAAAACTACTCTTATAGAAAATCTAAAGAAAAAAGAGGCAGAAACGATACAGAGGAACGTATTTATTTTTAAGTTTTTATTTTTTTAATAAACAATTCCTCACTTGAAACGTGAACGTTTTTTTAAACAACGTAAGCATCAGACGCAATAGCAACGCAACGCAACGTAGGTTTTATGGCTCTGCCACAATTGAAATTCTTTTAAAACGCACTCGTAGTAAACGCACCTCTTCTATGGCTTGCTATTGGAATTGATTTAACCAGAATAGATATTTTATGGTCAAAAATAAATCTCTCTCTCTCTCTACCTATTTAAGGTCTTTTTACTGTCTAAATTATGCTGAATTAAAGAATTTTGTTTCGTATTTAATTATGAAATTATGACAGGCTTGTCATTTAAATACATTTTGACGTATAGTTTAGATAAATAGAGAGAAAGAGTAACAGAGATGACAAGCAAATATGATATGAAATGTTATGTAGATTTCACTAAAATAGTTTGACATTTTTATAATAATAATACTTTGATTTTGTTTAAAGATATACTATTTGCTAGCAGGGCTTAAAACTTTGCTTTAATATGGTAGTTTAGTATTGGATATATGCATTGATTAACATTGTTAAGAATGAAAAATTATTGTTTACTGAGCGTCTTAAGATAAAGTTACAATATATTCATTTCAAAAAATGCAAGTCATCGATCTAAAAATATGCAAGTCATCAGCAAAAAAATAAGGTCGTTCTCCAAAAAATGCAAGTCTTGAAACGAAAAAAATCAAGTCATCGACAAGTTATCCAACAAGAACTGCAAGTAATCGACCAAAAAAGCCGTCGGCCAAAAAATGAAAGTCATCGACCAATAAATGCAAGTCATCGACCAAAAAAAATGTAACTCATAGACCACAAAAACGTAAGTCATCGACGAAAAAATGCAAGTCATCAACCAAAAAATGAGAGTCAATGACAAAAAATGTAAATTATCGATAAGAAAAAAGTAAGTCATCATGCAAATCATCGGTCGTAAAGTGCAAGTCATCGGCAAAAATAAATACAAGTCATCAACCAAAAAATGCAAGTCCTCGATAAAAAAATGCAAGTCTTGGACTGAAAAATCAAGTAATCGAACAAATAGTGCAAGTTATCCACAAAAAACTGCAAGCCATCGACCAAAAAAACCGACGGCCAAAAAATGAAAGTCATCGAGCAATAAATGCAAGTCACCAAAAAAGCAAGTCATGGACCAAAAAAAATTTAACTCATAGACCACAACAACGTAAGTCATCGACGAAAAAATGCAAGTCATTAAACAAAAAATGCAAGCCAACGTCAAAAAATGTAAATTATCGATAAGAAAAAAGTAAGTCATCATGGAAATCATCGGTCGTAAAGTGCAAGTCATCGGCAAAAAGAAATACAAGTCATCAACCAAAAAATGCAAGTCATCGATCAAGAATTCAAGTCATGGATCAAAAAATGCTAGTCATGGACCGAAAAATGTATGTTATCGACACAAGAAATGGAAGTCATCCACAAAAAAGGCAAGTCATCGACAAAAAGACTGCAATGCGACAATTTTGCCCGATTTATATGTAGAAAACTTTTTGTTGCTCATTTAAGGAAAACAATTAACTTCGTCGTCTATATCAACGCCCAACCGTAAGGAAACCTGTTTTGAAATCCTTAATACCAAAGCTATCTAGGACCATTTCCTCCACAACTGCATTTTTATTCGATTTTGCCCGATTTATTAAGGGTATATTTGGTGAAAAAATCCTGATCTCTCAACTTGCTTATCTTTGTTATTTGTTTGTTTTCTTTTAATTTTCCTAACTTTTTCCTATTTTTGTGATTTTTAATCGAATTTCATTCCAAACTTTTCAATTATGTCAACTTAAATGTCTGTGTTAACTTAAAGAATACTCGTATAACTTTCGTAGCTAACTTCATAAACATAAAACAAAGTATTTTGAGTACAATTTTAATAATTTGTCTTTAAAATCCATTCGTGATTAAATACCTCAAATAGGTAGCAAAATTCTTTTTTTTAGCTGTATTGTATTGCATTATTGTTCATCACAATTGCATGCCCTATCCATAGACTTAAGGTGGAGTCCATGTGCATTTAAATGGCACGCACTGCAATTAAAATATTTCTATTTATAACCCAAAAAAGGGTGCGTCTCAAAAGGTGCCAAAGTCATAAAAATTAAATATTTTCATCATTTTCAGATTTTATTAGGCAGGGAACGTGTTAAGTAACACTTTGTTTTGAACAGTAAAAGATCAAAAAAAATATGTATGTATGTATATTAAAAGTGAAGTTTTGAGTTTTAATTTTAAATCCTAACAAAAGGTTTTAAACACGTATTAAGTGCAGCAGCCTACGACAATGTATTCTGTGTAATAGCAGTTTCAAACTAAAGTGTTCAAAAGTTCGATATGAAGGTGAGAAGTAAGAAAAAAATGTTCTCAAATATATTGTGTTTAATTTATAAGGCTGGCAAAGTAGATGAACTTGTATGTTTTATTATTAATTTTCTTTTCAAATAAATTTTTTATAAATACAGGAAAAAATTCTAACAACCATCAAACTCAACTTTTAGCACTTAAGGAGAGTGTGCGAAAAAATTTGTTAATTTTTTGTAATTTTTTTTTTTTGTTTTTAAAAAACTGACAATGAAAGAATTTTAAAATAAAAATAACGCTAATTTATTAAGGTATACATATTTTTTTAATGTACAGTTTCTTTTGACACTCACTGTAGTTGAGCCATTTGCTCTTTAAAATCCATTGACAACATTGAAAATCATATTAAGGTCTTTAGAGTCAATAATTAACCAACAGCCACTTTAGAATGTCAAATTTCATTCATTTTTTGATTGTTGTTTTTCTTTCTTAAGCTTTCGATAAATACATATCTATTCAAGCAAGGCTTTCTTGATAAGAGTTATCGATATTCTGCAAATAACCTTGTGTTTGTAATTTGCAGAAAAGTTCTCCTTTGCTTCACCCACCTGTGATATAAAATCGATTAAAAGTTGCGCTTAACTTATCGTTGTTATCGATCCTAAATTATTCACTTTAAATTGACAAAATACCTGACATTCTGGACTTTGTTAAAGACCTCAAAAAAATATGTTCATGCATGTATGTAGAAAATCTATGCCAATGATTTACGATTTAAAAATAGAAAAAAATTTAATTATTTATGCAACTCAGTTAACAAATTAATAATTTTAAAAATAGTTTCTCTATAGCCTCTGCGTTTTTTAATGTTTTCGCAATGACCATAATTACCAATTAATCACGTTTATTGACAAAAAGAAAGAAAAATAAATAAAAATTATTAAAATTTTATTAAAATTTATGACAATTGAAATCGTTATTATTGCCTTCAACTACTGCAATAAAAACAAAAATATTTTCTAAATATTTCATGAAATTCTTTCAATGAAACCCAACTGTTATAAATTTTAAGGTGAATTCTCTGTTTTTAACGAGTTGAATTTTTCACAATGTTGTCTTAAAAGTATTGAAGCAACAAACCAGACTGACTATAACCCGCAACCTATAATTATATTTTGATTTGTATTGTCTTTTAACAGTGTTGCATATTGTTGTAGGTTTGTTGTTGCTGCTGCTGCCGATGGTTAAAATCATAAACTTTTTGTAGGTCTAGATAAAATTACAAAAACAATGCAATATTTTTTTTGGTATTTTTATTACTGGAATTAACATAAATAATTGTTGGTTTAAGTATAACAAAATCCATCTACGAACAATCCATATGAAGCAAAAGTAATACCACACCTTATGGATTAACATGCGAGGTGTACGATACTGTTTTAAATGTTTCAATTTTAAGATTTCAAGTCCCCATAGGAAATAGTAAATAAAGAATCATCTGCGAAGAACTGATATGCATTTGTATTAAGATTGATTAAATGATAAGGTAAAGAGATCCTAAACTATCGGACTCCTTTTATACAGAGAAGTCCGAAATATATTCCGTGATAGGATGGACAAACCCTGCATTATTTAGAACTCAGACAAAGAAGCTTCTTTGCTTGCAGGGACATGAAGTTTCCGAAAGCCTCTGAAACACTAGAGAAGGAAAACATGCACAGCCAACTGAATAGAGTACTTGCTCTCCAGTATAACTCACAATGTCAGGATTACGACCTAGTTTCTCACACCACTCATGTTGTGTGTGTGTAAATTTTATACATGAGTGGCGGAACCTACAGTTTAAAGTCGAATCCGAAGGACAGATTTTTGAGAAACTTTTCATGGCAATTTTATTTGCTCTCAGAGTCTTTGTCAGAAATCTGCTGAGAGGAAGTCGTCGAAGTTTTTCATATTTTCGTTTTGATGTCTGACCTGGGGTTTAAACCGCGGCCTTACGTCTAATAAGCCAAAACCTACATACTAGACTACGGCGTATTCGTTATACCCAGGGAATATTGTATTCGCAGCTCGGCTTAATGAAAACAGGCCGAGAATTAATAATGGGGCCAAATGCAATCGGAAAAAAGTATTAAAATGAATGAGCTCTTTCCTGAAATATGAAACAGATCACTCCAAAATGTCCTACAAGGTCACATGGTTATTGCAAGCAAAGTAACTGAGAATCAAATTGACCGCAGAGCGATATAGTCCTATTGACATAAGTTTCCAGCACGCAGCTGACTACTGACTTTAGTAATTGTACGTACTAGTAGTTCCCCAAATCTACGAAACTATATCGAGGAGTGGAGAGGAGGTCTAGGTCAAGTATGCCCCGGTAAAGTACAAGAAAAATGCATCATTTTCAGGATGCCTAAGAGATCTTACACGATACTAAACGACACATGAAATTGTGTACTCATAAGAAAGCATATTAAAGCAACATGAAATAGACAATGCAATGCTTTCATTACAAACATTAGAGGAGATTTTTATACATCTCGACAGGAAAATTAAAGAATGTGGTACTAGATGTTTAATCAACCGACAACTCAAAAGCTTAAACCCCTGAATATGCATAGGATATACAGTGAGCGTCAAAAGAAACTGTACATTGAAAAAGATATACATTAATAAATTACCGTTATTTTTATTTTAAAATTATTTCAATGCAAGTTTTTAAAATTGAAACAAAAAAACTAACAAAAATTATAAAAAATTTCGAAATATTGTAAAATTTTTTCGGGCACTCTCCTTTAAGTGGTAAAAGTTGAGTTTGGTGATTCTTACAATTTTATCCATAGTGTACAGTTTCTTTTGACGCTCACTGTATGCCTCTAATTATCGCATTTATCAACTAAACTCAAATCTTTTGAAATCGAGGTTGTAAAATAAATACACACAGTGCTAAGGTCTTACGCGAAAGCTATCTAAGCAATGGCGGACTTAAAACACAGGGTATTGAACTGAAAAATTTGCTTTGTTGGTACTTTGAATCCTACGAGTCTTTGCAGAAATATAACATCTTACAGAAATTCAAGTGCTTACCAGTAAGTCAGCATCTTAAACCTTTTTTAGAACTCTGTAGCTATCTCGAAAAGCACTACGATCAGAAAACTCAACCATGGATTCTTCTGTACGTTTGCCTACAAAGGATTCTTGAGATAATTGCGTCAAACAGCATATCCAATCAGTAAGTTAGGTTTCAAACTTATTAACGACTTGATACCTAAGCCGTTTTACTTGCTCGACATACCTTCTGCTTCTATTTGATACAAAGTGTGTTAGTAACCTCAGTTCAATAGACAGCTATTGCATTGCTTAGTTTGAATTGCAACAATTTCTCTACAGGTAATCTTATCCTACCAGGCAAATTCTATACTGAATTCTATAGAAATTTTGCAACAAACACAGTCTACACTGTCGTGTCGTCGTGTCATCTAACAAATGTTTTGTAAATGAAACAAAAAAAAGCAATTCACTGAAACTACCAGATTACAATTAAAAACATTGATTTGTTATAAAATAAAACTTGAGCTGCATTGATTCACTTGATATTGAAGGCATTTTTGTGTAAAACTTGTAATTGAAAACTTTATAGATGGTGTAGGATTCATTTATAAATAATTGAAAACAAAACTAAGTTTCATTTGTCAAACTTAAAAATGAATCATTTCAGAAATAATTCTGTTTCTTTTTCTTTTTAAAATAGAACAAAAAGTTTTACGTGGTAAGGAAAAAGAACTTAAAAGACAAATTTTTAAATTTTATTTTTTACAATGGAATAACAACAACAGCTGTAAACCTTTGATAAGGCAAATGTTTTAGAATCATTTCTTAATTGCCCAAGAGATAAGAGTAAAATAAAGTAAACGCTTTTCTTAACCCAATTACAAGACAACATTGAGTTGAATTTAATAAACTTTTCACACGCCACACATTTAATGGCACGCAATCAGGCCACCGCTGCCACTTTGTATATGTACATCATATAATAATTATACAAATCACTGGTTCTACAGGAAGGATACAAATAACATTCTTATGGTAGACTCTTCTAATATTATAAAACTCCATAATTTTCTTAGTGAGACAGGTTCTGCCATGAAGAAAAAGTGAAAAAATCTACAGAAACAATTTGAATTGTTTAAGAATCTAAACAACTTGTTGTTGCCATAACGATTTTAAGTTGATTAATAAACCATCAAACGTATTTTGCTAAAAATTTATTCAATATGCAAATTGTTAAATGTTATCGATTGCTTTAGGGCTATACATATGGAATATATTATTTAAACATTTTATTCCATTTCGGAATCATGCACCCGGTTCCAGTATATCGATATCTACAAAACGGTCAAAGCCGTTTGATTACGTTTAGAACATACTAGATTATATGCACATACACATTTAGGGCCATTATGATAACTTCGCGTTAAAGTTGGGTTTAGTTAAAGGTAACTTTAGCTAGAGTTGAGTTTTGTTAAAGGTAACTTTAGCTAAAGTTGGGTTTAGTTAAAGGTAACTTTAGCTAAAGTGAACTTTAAATTCACCTTTAACTTCTTTACGTTATTACAACCTACAGATAAAATAAAGTTAAATTTTCCAAAATATGGCAGATAACAATATGTCGATAACACTGCTCAATTAAACAAGTGCTTTAGAAACGCATTGGCAACGACGTGCATTCTTATTTGTTGCGTTTATTCCTTTTGTTTATAAAATTTGGTTTTAGCTTTTTTTTATTTTTGTATTTTTTGTTTTAAAATAAATATAATGAATACGCCAGTATCCATTTTGATTTGAAAAACTATTAACATATTAACGTTTATCTTTCATGCTTATATTTGAAGTGGCTCGGGCAACATTTTTTATATGTAGTTTGCGAGCTCCCTTCTTGAGAGAGAAAAAATATTTTTTATGAACAATTCTCAGCCCGGTTTGATTTAATTTTATATTTTTTCTGGACAATCTTAAACAGAGCTGCCAATATATTATACAAATATAAATCATGTGAATTTAGAATATCATTTAAAAGCGTCGTCTGGCAGCCTAGATTTTTCAAACAAATTTTTTCGAAATGAGTGAACCATGCTGCAGAAAACGCTCAGTAAAAAATAATTTTGTCTGGAATAAATTCTTGTTAGGACAACATGTGTGAATCCAGCTTTAGACACCGAAACAAACAATAGCCATGCCTTGAAAAACAAGGCTGCACAGTGGGTGAAGAAAAACATTTCAGCAATAGGAAGATGAACTCATACATACATACATACATACATACATACATACATACATACATACATACATACATACATACATACATACATACATACATACATACATACATACATACATACATACATACATACATACATACAAACATACATTATTAGTCATTACATTACCTTCATTCAGGATTACGTCCTAGCTTCTCATACCAGTGATGTTGTTTTTTTATACATGAGTGGTGGGACCTACAGTTTAAAGTCGATACAGAACTACAGATTCTTGAGAAACTTTTCATGGCAATTTTATTTACTCTCAGAGTTTTTGCAAGAAATCTGCTGAGAGGAAGTCGCCGCAGAAATATTTTTCATATTTTCGTTAAGTTGGAAATGTCTGACCTGGGGGTTGAACCGAGGCCATACCTCTAATAAGCCAACACAGTACCTACTAGTCTAACAAAACAAAATTAACAAAACAAATTGAATTTAGAATATTGAGCACAATCCGATTTAATTTTCAGCGATTTTTTTAAGCATTTTGAATCAATACAGTTTAAAATTACTTGAGACATTCTACTTGAGAAAGATTTTCTATTCAATTTTCTGTTCAATTTAAACGTTGAATAAATCTCATTTCAGGATCCATCTGCTCACTAGTAATAATAAAGTTATTATTTTCAAAGTAACAAAACAGTTGTGTTGTATTTTGGTAACGACCAAGACAAAGGAAACAGGGTTGGCAGTCCCCTAAGTAATGTTAACTTGGCAGCAAAACTCACAATTTCTGCTCAGGCAAATGAAGATGGTAGTTTGGAGGCCAGTGTTGATCATCGGCTTATTTTCAATAACTTCGCCTTTGGTTCTTATAATGACCTGAGGCCGAGAGCTTCAGTTTCTATGAAATGAAAAAACAAAACTGCGAAAGTTAGTTTAAATCAGTTTATATTTGATTTTTTTCTCGTAGTAGAAAACAAAACAACAGTCACAAATTTATGAAATAGAAATACAGCCCGACTATACAACATTACATTGAAAAAACGCCATAAAATTATTGCAAAACAAAAAATATGCAAGTTTTTCAATGAAAGTATTGTGGCGGGAAGGAGTTGGGAAAGCAATCAAGAAACTAAAATGAGTCAAACAAACTTGAACAAAAGCAAAAATATTTTGCCAATTTGAAAACAGGTGTGTAACCTAAATAAAAAACTTTAATTCGTAGATTAAGGCTCAATTTAAATCATAAAAACGATGATTACCAATAGAAAAAACAAGGCTATTTGAGTAAAAGTCATTGATAAACTAGAACTTGTACAATTTGGATGAAATTGGTGGAGATAATTTATTTTCAAAACATTTGCCCATTAGAATGAAGAGAGATTTGAAATTCTTCACTTGGAAATCAACTTGTTCATATGCAAAATCAGACAAACATTAAAAAGAAGCAGCATCTGCAGTAACTTTCTACATGTCTTCCATGTCAAATCAAACAATATGCTCTACGTTAAGAACTAAGATTTCCACATTAAATTTCAACACCTCTGAAAATAAGGGCAGCCTACTTCTTCCATTTCCATGTTTTGACAGCCCTGATGTACTTTAAATGATTGTCCGAAAAAAAAACAAATTTTGAGCAAACGCAAGTCACTTTGCCAACATACACCAAAGCTATCTAACGCCCACAAAGCAAATAGACTTCGTAAAGGGTATTCCAAAAGTAACTGTTAGGATTTCTGTATAATTCTTTACGTTGTTGTTATTTCGGGACCAGTAAATTAAATTGTGACAAACCAACACTTATTTAAAAACGTTTAAACTTTAAAGTGACATATTCGGGCAATTCACACGACTTTGTATCGTGTATGCTGTATTGAATACGCTTTTTGTTTGTGAACGCTCAATGCTATGCTGTATTATGTATTTCGTATTCCAAACGTCACAAAAAGAATAAGAAGAAGATGACCAGTATTCATAATTTGATTTTCAAGCAACAAAATGAAATATATTACGGAAAAAGTAAATTAATTAATTATTTGTGCGAACAATTATAATTTTTAAATATTAATTGTTGACTTAAGTTACATAGAAAATATTTTGTATTTTTATTCTTCTTCTTGATTACTAGCATTTACATAAACTGATAGCACGAAACCAATACAACTTCCAAAAGCATATGAAAAAAATGTTTATAAGTGTATCGGATTTTTATATGAAAATTATCAAGAACAAGCATACACTGTTTTATATTCGTACAACAATACAATGAATACAACGATACAAGGGCTTGTGTGAATTGTCCAATTGTGTTAAAAGAGGTGCTTCCATTTGTGGCTTGTATGTGCTGAAAGAGAGTAAAATGTGCATAGTTTGTGATTTGAATAGAATTATCTCAGATATCTGCGAGCGAAGAGTTGATCAGACAAGACAAGACCAAAGTTTAGTAAAAGTTTTTTGTTTGACTACAAAACTTTCGAAGGAAGCCTGGGAAGCCTTAAAATTAATTAATTATTCATGTACGTTGAGGTAATAAAACTGCTAGTAACTACATTCCTTAGGCGCCGTAGTCTAGTAGGTAGTGTGTTGGCTTATTAAACGTGACGCCACAATTCAAGCCCCAGATCAAACATCTCTAACAAAACGAAATATGAATAAATTATTTTTCGACGACTGCCTTTCAGCAGGTTTCTAGCAAAAAATCTGTGAGTAAATAAAATTGCCATGAAAAATTTCTTAAACATCTCTCGTTCAGAATCGAATTTAAACTGTAGGTCCGTCCCGCCACTCATGTATAAAATTAACACACACAACATGAGTGGTGTGAGAAGCTGGCATAGATTTCTTTTACTGCCCTTTATGTATCGCACTCAATAAGATTTTCTTTTCTCAATAAGATTTTCTTTCAAAACTAATTAAATTGCTTGTTATTTATAGCCACAATAAAAGTGAAAAGTTAATCAAAGAAAAGTTTCCAATTGAAATTATTACCCCCTTATTCTTAGTATATGTGGTACACACTTATTAATGATATTGAACAGATGTTCAATTGAAACGAATGACCCACATTTAGTGTTTGATTTTTATACGATAAATATTTTCACCTGTGTGTAGTTTTATAAACATACTTTTAATAATTAAGAAAAAATCAGCGTATCTTTATTGTATCTTAAAGTTAGTCAAAGAAGACATAGAGACTGGCGAAAATTGTACGCCACCACAGTTCATTTAATATTTTTTTTGAGATCATTTGGAAAATATTGAACGCAAATTGTACACAGAAAAATCTTCTACAATGTCGTCAGTGTTTATTTTCATATTTCCTTCAGTCCATTTATCTTTTAATTCACATACAGTATAGTATAGTATAGTATGGCGTTCATTTAATTTCATTTTATTTATTTATTTTCGTTTATTTTTTTATTTTTTTGGTATTTATTTATGCTGGCTGTCGTTATTAAATGATAAATTTGAACTTAGAAAAATTGGCCATGGTTTTCATTTTCAAAATGTTTTCTGTTCCATCTTTTATTTGAAAAAAAAGAAAGAAAAAAGGCGTAAATCTTCTTGAGATTTTTGTTTTTAATTTTTTTGATTTCTATAGTTTGTCTGTGTTTTCTGGGATTTGTTTAAAATCTTTGAAAAATTATTTGAAAATTTTCTCTACCAACCTAGTATTCATTTTTATCTTGTTCATGCTTATTTTTCGAGATCAATTAATTACAAAAAAAACAATTTTTTCGTAACAGTTTAAGTGGCCAAATATTTGCCAGATCAATTTTGTTTCATCAATCCGGCCTTTTCTTTCTTGTCAATTTTTTGTGTTCATTCTCAATAACGTCATTCATGGGGCTGTGGGTTTATTTTTATAGCGAAAACACAGTTTCTGTTTATGTTTCTTGGAAAATAATAAATAAATAAAGAATTATTGCCAATGTAAACTAATCAAAAGAGAAGTATTAAATTGAGATTTTTCTTATTAAAATTTTTTCTATTAAACAAAAACAAAATTATAGTCCTTTAAGTCTGCTCCGGAGCAGAATAAAATAGAATCCCCAATTTAGCCGTTCCTAAAATGAAGATAGATGCCAGAGATCAGCAATGAGTTTTGAAAAAGATGAGTAGAATCGAATCATACTCATAATTTCTGATACTTATACGCATTCATACTTATTTTAATATCATGGAACCTCTACTCATATTCAAAGTTTGAAGTACTCATCATATTCATACTTGGCAACACGTAGACGTTGTTGATTTCGACTCTCCAAAACTCAATATATACACGAAGGACAAAATAAGTATGATTCGCGTACGAACACTAAAATACTCATTAGAAGGTTGTATGTTTGCTCTGCTTCTGTACTGTCTTTTTTGCTTGTGGTTTCTTACCGGCTATGATCTAAGTGAATCAGTTTTGATAAGCTTCTGTAAGGACAAACAAGATTCGTCTCCAGAAAAAAAGAAAACGTGGAAAAGAGTGCAATCACTTGACGTCAAGTCTAAACTGCATAAGAATTTCTGAAAGAAATTCTCAAACTTTCAGGGAAGTCATAATCAATAACTGTGGCCTGACATTGTTGCAATCAAACATCAACTGAGAGACAAAACTGACCAAAACTGACCAAAACTTGTTGGCAATTGCGTCCTTAGACCAATTTTTTAGAGTGTAGCTTATATAGCAATCACACCAAACCAACAAACCTTTTTTGGATGCTAACAATCTTTTGTTTATAGTTTTCACTTTCTCACCGTGATTCGACCACGATCAAATGGGTTATTAGCATCGTTAATCAAGTTCCTATTTAGAAGCGGGTTAAAGTTGTTGCGACTCAGCAATGATTCACAAAAGGAATTTCAATTCATTGTTTTATTCAACACAGAGAATTTATTTTAACACGTTGTTGGCCGCGGCAATTTTCAGAAAACTGGCCAAAAATGACAATTTGATTTTATAACATTATATTACTAAAAACGCTATTTTTAGATCGTAGGTATCATCAAAAAACAAAAATGATGTTTTTTTAGGAAAAAAAAGTGGTTTAGTGAGTACGAAATAACTCGTTGTTGGCTCCCTAGAAGGGAACGCAATCTAGGAGTTATCTCGTAGTTGGCAGTCAACGTGTTAATGAAGTCAAGAATTTAAGGTAGATACATGTAACTAGCAAAAGTGCGTAAAAGCAGTGTCGTAAGATATCGTTTTCTCGAATCGAAAAAAGCTGTGGTCAACACATATCCATTTCGTCAGATTGGGGTAGATGGTGGATGACCTGCATCAATACGTGATATATCAGCGATATTGTGAAAGGACATATGATTAACCGAAGATTGTACGGTAATTTGTAAGAGTTGGTCAGCAGTAATGGAAATTAATCTAATCGTAATTGTTCACAGCGTAAGACGACCACCACAGTGTACGTTTCATGTTCTCATTCTGGCTTAATTACATACACACATAACTGATCATTACAACCCTTGGATCAGGATTACGACAAAGCTTCTCACACCACTTATGTTGTGTGTGTTAATTTTATACATGAGTGGTGGGACCTACAGTTTAAGGTCGACTCCGAACGACAGATTTTTGAGAATCTTTTCATGGCAATTTTTTTTACTCTCAGAGTATTTGGCAGATATCTGGTGAGAGGGGGAACTCACCGAAGAAATATTTATTCATATTTCCTTTAGTTAGAGATGTTTGACCTGACGTTTGAAAAGAGGCCTCAAGCCTTATACGTCAACACACTACCTACTAGACCAAGGCCAGCGCAACAACAAACTATTTTTAATTAAGTCAAGAATTTAATGTGGACACACATAACTAGCAAGTGAGCATTAGCAGTGTGGCAAAACAAAAATCTGCGGGCAATACAGATCCATTACATCAGATTGGGATCAACGATAACTAAAGATACTATCGTAATTTGTAAGAGCTGGACAGCAGTAATGGAAGTTACTCTAATTGTAATTGTTCACAGTTTCGACCACCACAGTGTATATTTGATGTTGTCCTCTGGCATTCATTCTGGCTTAATTGATCTTCAGAATATTCGATTTAGATAGGTTGTTTTACTTCCGCTCTTAAAAGAAATTTTAAAAAGTCGGCAAATTATAGATTTTGTGTCGTGAATGGAAGTAACCTGGTGCTTATACATATTTAAAAAATTTAAAAAATTGGCAAATTACAGATTTTGTGTCGTGAATAGGTGTGTAGGTGGCATCAATAGCATGGTGTTAATACATATTTAGGGCTATAAATTTGATAAGCATGAAGATAGCTTTAAGGGAGAAGATTACCATCCAACTCTCTGATACTGTCAAACCTTTTACTCGTCTTACAGTGCAGTACAGTGCATTCTATCATTGCGACGATGCTATGCCATACATTCATTATTCTTCGTTGTGTTTAAGAGGCTAAAATGCACCTATAAAATCGAGGACGCCGTATGGACTCCTTGCTTTGTTAGAACCCCGTATGGACACCTATCATCTTGCATGAGTTAACCAAGATTTAGATTTTTATTTAGATTAAAGAAGGTCATGATTCCAGTAAGTTTATCTATTGTATCCTTGTTCCATACCGTTTTTCAATAGCATTTTGTGCTATCCAATTTTTGTGTAGTAAACAAAATTAACGCATGCGAATGTACAGTGAGTGTCAAAAGAAATTGTACATTAAAAAAAATATATACATTAACAAATTACAGTTATTTTTATTTTAAAATTGTTTCATTGCCAGCTTTTAAAATTGAAACAAAAAAATACAAAAAAAATTTCAAAATGTCAAATTTTTTCGGGCACTCTGCTAAAGTGGTAAAAGTTGAGTTTGGTGATTGTTAGAAATTTATGTTTAGTGTACAGTTTCTTTTGACGCTTACTGTATGTGGATTTATCAGCGTTACGAATGTGCTTTTACCAGATATTTTCCGTAAGAGTAATATTTATTGTAAACATCACTGAAATTAATTCATTTTTATTTTAGGTTCACTGCTCATTTATGGTCCCAGTAAGCTGAACTTCAAAACATTGGAAAACCACAGCATTCCTTAAGGTTGTAGGTGTTGTTGAGAGACATACAGCTTAAACGCTTTAACACCAACGATGAATACCTATGCCATCACCCAGACGTTTATCATAAAATACATTAAATTGGCCGCAATTTTATTTGCAATTTTATCTTGTACAAGATTGTCAGAGATGCTGTTTATTGCAATATGCTCGGTATTTAGTTTCTTGACAACGTTGTTGTAAATGATTTTGATTTATAACTGAAAAGGTTTCAGTTCAATTTCGATGAAATGTTTATTAGCACAGAGAGTAGTATATGAAGTTGTTGGCCTTTTTTTCTCAGTACATATCTTAACGTTAACCACTTGGTTTTAATTTGTAATCAAGAAGAAATAGAGAAAGTCTACATATACATGTAATGCGTTTGAGATTCAGTCAATCAATGAATGAATGATGCAGTCAATAGCCAAACTAAAATCAAAATCAAGGTAAGGCACAACAAAAAAAAAACAAAAATAAAATATGATTGATTATGTTTCAAACGATGACTTTAAATTGCAATAAAATTAGTTGTTGCCATAGTTTTTTATTATAATTTTCCTTTTCTTTTTCAAATTTTTTTTTTAAATTGTTTTAAAAATTAAAGAGAAAAAACTCCAAGTTTTTTGCATTTTTCAATTTGAGTTTTTTTGCTAATTACGTTATTTTAACAAAAATCAATTGCTTTGCTTGAAATCATACTCAAATTATAATAAAATTGCCATAAAAAATGTTTTTTCGTCATACACATCAAAGAAACAAAAAAGAAATGAACGTATTTGTTGAGATCTTTTTCTTTTTTACTTACAAGTGAATCATTTCACTTTCACTTGTTGCAAGTATTTTCAATGTTATACCCTACACCAATATAGATGGTCTATTCGAAGGTATGTTGCGTTCAGGCTGCTTTTTAAAGCCATTAAAAATTATACTGGCCTTCTCGAAATCGCTAATCACGTTAGATCATGAATAGCTTTCAGTAGCAGCATGGACCACAACCTTGAAGGAAGCACCCAAATTAACTCTCTTTTCTTCCTTTTCTTGGAGTCACCGTAGTCTGTTGGCTTATTATACGTAGGGCCACAGTTCATACCCCAGATCAGACATCAAAACGAAAATATGAAGAAAATATTTCTAAATTCGAATTTGAAAATCCAAGACGCAATCCATAAATTCTAGCAGCGCCACATTTGGCGTTAACAGAGCAAACTTTTCTCTTAACAGAACAAAATTTGCGCTTAACAGAGCACTGTTAGCTGTTTAACAGTATCCATCTGAACCAGCCCACTTGTTTAAGAGCTAATTTTAGGACATATACTAGGTCATACTTAAAGGAAGGTTCCAAGGCTTCTTAATACATACATACACACATAATTGGTCACTGCAACCCTTCAGTCAGAACTATGGACCGAGTTTCTCACACTACTCATGTTGTGTGCCTTAATTTTATACGTAAGTGGCGGGACCTACAGTTTAACGTCGACCCCGAACGACAGATTTTTGAGAAACTTTTTCATGGCAGGTTTATTTACTCTGAGTTTTTGCCAGAAATCTGCCAAGAGGAAGTTCGCCGAAGAAATATTTTTTTTCATATTTCGTTTTGATGTCTGACCTGGGGTTTGAACCCGGGCTTTACGACCCCAAGGGTTCTTAATGTAAACAGCAATATAGTCACATACAAAGTGAAAGCTTTGAAACTATCAATTCTTTGATTGAAAATTCTCTAGAAGATCACATTTGAACATATAATAAATAGTACACCTATCCCACTATATGCAAATGGTAGTCCAGAGGGTCCTCTTTAGAGTTGTGGTGTGGGATAGCTTGAATTTTGAAAAAATCGATTTTTGGCCCCCTAGGTAGAAGACTAATCTACTTATTTAAGCTGTTAAACAGTTAACAGTGCTCTGTTAATAGCACATTTTGCCCTGTCAAAGGCGAAAAGTAGTGCTGCTAAATGTGTAGCTTTGCGTCTTTGGTTTTTAAATCGAATTTATATTCACACACATTTCAGTGCTTTGTTTCACTTTTATTATTGAAGTTTACGCAACTAAGCAGGTGTTTGGCCTACTGTAGCAGATCGTACGATAATAGTGGGTCCAGCAGCTATAGCCTACAATCACCGCCCTATGCAGTCACGCACCATAGTAGAGATAAGAAACTTTTTGCTTATGAAGCCGTATTCGTCCTTCACCTAAGGCAAAAACTAATCGCAAATCAAGTATTATTCAATATATTATAGGGTATCACATAGTCGTCGTTGATCGAATGTAATTATTTGTTACTTGTTTTTTGTTTTGTTTTTAAAAACAATTTTTATTTCGTATTAAATTTCACATTTTTCAGCTCAAACACTTGTGCTTGAGCTGACCGATCATGTGTGGATGAAGTCAATAGTAATGGCCACAAACCAACTACCATGAGCATCGTTAGAGTCTTTAACATTCTTATTCGGGTTGTTAATGTGTTGCGGTTGTTGTTATTGTGTGGTCAATGATCTTTTTGTTGCGGTTCAGAAATAAAAATGAGACTTGGAGAATGGAGAATGGAGAAGCGGCACAAAATAAGATCATATTATGATATACAGTACGTAGTAAAATAAACGTTGAAGTCGATTACCAATGAATTAATAAATACCCTACATAGAGCAACGAAAATTCATGGAAATTACTTAAAGTGTTAGAACTTATAATCTAGTTTAATTGGACCTTAAGCAAGACTTTAATTGCAGGAATGCCTTAACGACAAACAAAAAAAAACAAAACAAAATACAAACAACGTTATTGAAACAGCCAGCTGTTTTTTACCAGCTATCAAATGAATATTGAATAAGCAGCTGAACTGCGTATATTATTATGCTTGAACACTTAAAATATTGTACTCAATAACCCGAATTTTGACTCAATAAAAGTGCTTATCTGAACATAGTATAAGCAACAACATCCCAGTAAAGCTGAATTAAAAATTAATTTAAATAAAAACGTCCAAGAGACGAGAGAGAGAGGGGAGTGTGCAAAGGTTCAACTATTAGGAACTGGACTCATTACAACCAAAAGAAAAATAGAAAGCAATGTTGGTGAGGAATGGATGAGAAGGTGCTGTATTTTGGTTATATATACGGATAGCATTTCCGCTCTTAAAGCCATGAACATGAATTTAGCATCAAACATACAAGTTTCGATCAGTAAATAGGCGACTGAGTGTAACTTCAAGAAAGCCAGGTAATTAGAGCCCCAACATGATCGTGGACACATGAGTTCTTTTATGACAGTTAACTGCAGGGTTCCATCCCCAGGTCAGGCATCTTCAGCTAAACTAAATACGAAAAAATATTTCTTCGGCGACTTCCTCTCAGCAGATTTCTGGCAAAAACTCTAAGAGTAAATAAAATTGCCATGAAAAGTTTCTCAAAAATCTGTCGTTGGCAGTCGGCTCAAAACTGTAGGTCTCGCCACGCATGTATAAAAATTAATGCACAGAATATAAGTGGTGTGAGATACTAGGTCGTAATCCTGACTAAAAGGGTCTTAGTTGTATCTGTATTTGTAGCAAATTGTCTCATAGGAAGACATGCTTAGGGATTGGGCGTAGGGTATTTGGAGTACTGCCAAGAATGAGGAGCAGAGAATGAAGAAAAGAGAATGAATGAAGATCACATGGTGGTTCTACATTAGAGGCTCTTTGCCCTGTGCTTTCACAATAGAGCTGAACGTTAAAGTGTGTAGTACTGGATCAACAGCCCCTTTCATCGAACCTAATATTTCCAGAGGAATTACGTGTTAAGTTCCAAAATAGAAAAGCCTTGGAAACAAGATTGCTTCGTTCACTTTCTTCACTGTAATAGGTGCCTATTAGCCTTAGCCTTTGTATTAGGCATGCAGCTGCAGTATGTTCCATACTTTGAAGTTGCATTTCCTGCTGCTTCTATACGAACAAATTAAAAAAATGTTTTAAATTCAAAATAAAAATGATTTTTCTTAGAACTCACAATTGTAAAAAACCACGAATCAACACTTGGAAGTTTTCTTTGCAACGGATGCAGTACACACATACTATTTTCATTTTTTTTACTTGCAATTTTCCATTTTCATTTATTTTTTGTGTTGTTTTTTGTCTTTCTTTTTTGCTTTTCAATGTTACCTCATTTATGACAAAAGGGAAATTAAATACAAATGTCAAATATTGACGTTTCAAGGGTCAATGCATACACATACGTATGTATTTGCATATTAATTTGCCACAAGTTGCATTGAAACACCCAAACACACATACACATACACATATTTTCGTTATGCTTGCAACATTTTTATAACGTAAAGTTAGGTGGTGGATGGTGATACACAAAAGAGCACCTGTTGTTCTTCGCCAGCGTTTATTTAATTGACGGAAAATGTTAACAATACGCATGGTTTTTAACAAATTTAATTGAGGGTGCATTATTTCCATTGCAGTGTTTGCCGTCTCTTTGTTGTTGGTTACAACTATTAACCCTAATTTGTGGAAATCACCCTCTTAGAAATTTTTTTTTATTAATTTGTAAAAACTTTGTTAAATAAAATTATTATAAATTAGTATACCCTCTTATATATAGTATATACAGTGAGAACAGAGCAGAGGTGAAAACAGATCGACTATTTGCTTATGGTAAAATTTTACTTTTACTTTATATTGAAATATAGTTGTTTGAAAGTTGTTTCTATAGAATATTCTTCGATAACAACAATTTTCTATAGAAACTTATCGATAACAACAATTTTTTTTATAGAAAACTTATCGATAACAACAATTTTCTATAGAAAACTTATCGATAACAACAATTTTCTATAGAAAACTAATCGATAACAACTATTTTCTATAGAAAACTTATGGATAACAACAATTTTTTATAGAAAACTTATCGATAATAACAATTCTCTACAGAAAACTTGCCGATAACAACAATTTTCTCTAGAATACTTGTCGATAACACAATTTTCTATAGAAAACTTATCGATAACAAGTTTCTATAGAAAACTTATCGATAACAACTATTTTCTATAGAAGCTTATCGATAATAACAATTTTCTATAGAAAACTTATCGATAACAACAATTTTCTTTAGAATACGTGTCGAAAACAACAATTTTCTAGAGAAAACTTGTCGATAACAACAATTTTCTAGAGAAAACTTATCGATAACAACAACTTTTTATAGAAAACTTATCGATAATAACAATTCTCTACAGAAAACTTGTCGATAACAACAATTTTCTTTAGAATACTTGTCGGTAAGAACAATTTTCAAGAGAAAACTTATCGATAACAACAATTTTCTTTAGAATACTTGTCGATAACAACAATTTTTTATAGAAAACTTGTGGATAATAACAATTTTCTTTAAAAAAAAACTTGGCGATAACAACAATTTTCGGAATGGCAAAGATCAGTGCTGTCAAAGCTTTAGATTGCTAAAAATTCATTTTGATTACAAGTTCGACATTGTCAAATCAGTATATGACAATGCGAGGTATCGTCTTTCGCAAAACGGCAGTATCTGCCAGTGATCACCATGAAAGCTGAAATTCGACAGGGTAGTAATCTGACACCTCTGCTTTTCAATGTTGCTTTCGACTGTATGGTATAACCTGCTGAGTTAACAGATGCCTGATGAACTTCTATTATGTCGACGACATTTTTTTCTGGCATATAGACTCACATGGGTAACTGAGTTCTATACAGTCATAGACTTTTGAATTACATTGCTTTCCTATCTCGGAAGTACACTCACCAAATCCGGCAGTTCCAGTACTGATATCCAATCTAGAATAAGCAAAACCAACCAGGCGTTCAATTGGTCATTACGACCTAGCTTCTCACACCACATACGTTATGTGTGTCATCTATAGTGGCGGGATCTACAGTTTAAACTCGATTCCGAACGATAGATTTTTGAGAAACTTTCCATGGCAATTTTATTTTTACTCTCAGAGTTTCTGCCAGAAATATGCTGAGAGGAAGTCGCGAAGAAATATTTTTTCGTATTTTCGTTTTGATGTTTGACCTGGGGTTTGAACCGAGGCCTCACGTCTAATATAAGCCAACACACTACATATTAGACTGCCGCGACTAGACTACGATAGAGACGAAAATCTGAGAATTCAATAGATTTGTAAAGACTACGATATTGTATTACTGTGTGTTTTGAATCGCAGTAACGCCATTGGAACATTCGTTAATCACTGCATACGTCGCATTGTCAAAATATTTCAAGAGAATGTTCACAGCATTCCTTATGATAAAATCACTATTGAAGTGGTCACCATTGATGAGGCTGTGGCAGTCCTTAATAGACTTACAAATTTAATAAACTATTCAGTAGCTGACAAGATTTTCGAGAAGCAACACGAATTTTTAATTAAATTGTCGCTACAAGGCAATTGAGCCAAATTAAAGAGTATCGAGTAATACATATGGCGTTTGATACTGTGTAAGGAAAGCATGGATATACTTTGGAACTGTGTTGCTTACGTATTAAACAAAACGGGTACAACACTGGATAACCCCCTATACAAAACGGCCATAGGGGCACTTAAGCTTGCTAATTAGATTAATTACTACTTGTTCGACTTCTAGGTTGCGCTGATTGAACCTTAGCCCAGTGAACAAACTTTTCTCCTTCGAATTATTTTTTTATTTTTATATGGTCTCTGTAGTCAAAGAACCTTGGCAAATAGGTTAAATGCTCGTCGGCTAGACATACTCTCGTATGAAATCTGCAGAAGTTGCGTCACTGCAGACAAGAAAAACACCGATTGTCACTTAGTGGCCAGCAGAAATGCGTGTGAGTTTACTGGAAATACTATACTTGACACTCCTGCCGGAATTATCTGAATATAGGGTTGCATTTCGATGAGAATTACTAAAAAGTTTTACAAATTACAGCAGAGATAGCAGAGGGTTCTGTTACAAAATTAGTCCTAAAAAGATGTGATAACTTAAATAAGTATTCCAGGCAAAGTTACTAGTGTTATTCGCTTTAAAGATACGAGTGATGGTTCTGGATTTACATTTAAAATAAACATTTACATTCTTTAAACATAATATCATAGAAATGTGTGATAAAGAAATAGTTCCTTATAAAGCCTCCATAACATAACATAATTAGTCATTATAACACTTCGGTCAGGATTACGACCTAGCTACTCACGCCACTCATATTGTGTGTGATAATTTTATACATGAGCAGCAGGACCTGCAGTTTAAGGTCAATTTCGAACGACAGACTTTTTGAGAAACTTTTCATGGCAATTTTATTTTACGCTCAGGGTTTTTGCCAGAAATCTGCTGAGAGGAAGTCGCCGAAGAAAAATGGCTTGGGTTTGAACCCGGGCCTTACATCTAATAAGCCAACACCCTACCTACTAGACTATGGCATCTTTCCATACTGCCTCCATAAAAGTGTCGAATTAAAATAATGGATGGCAAGAAAAAAGCCATTGCCTTTGCATGAATTGGAAAGTCTGATTAAAATTTAAAGGAATTTTCTTTTGCTTTCGAAAGCTTCTATTGAAACAAACTATTTACCAGTAAATTAAAGATTTATCATAAAAAGAATGACTTTGGAGTATAGTCGGTAGTGACCGACAATATTCTTTTAATTTCAGTTTATTAATAATATTTAAAACAAACAAATTCCAGCTGTAGTGAAATAGCCTTCGCTCTTACCCAATACTTCGCATATTATTGTCATATTAAAGTATTTAAATAAATTAGAGAAGAAAAACTATTTTTAAAAAACAAATACTTACACTATGCTTACGTACTGATAGACATGAAATTTATGAAATCCAATGGCAAATTTCAAAAAACCACCACAAGTTAAATGTTGTCGAAATATTTCGTAGAAAGAAAATAAATGTTGACGATAATATTGAAAAAAATCTCCGGTGGTTTATTCAATAAGCAAAAACGAAAAATATGTGTTTATTTTTATATTTTTTTAAATATTTTTTTGTTATGTTTTGTTATTTAAAGTTAAGCTAATGAGTGTAAAACTATTTTCTTGCTTGATTTTTTATACGGCATTACGAGTATTGACTTTACGAAATTGGTCGGTTGGTTGGTTGCCTTAGAAACCGCATTTAAAAAAAACGTATGCGTTTACACTGAAAACACGTTTTAAACACGTAAAGGATTAGAAAAGAAAGAAAATTTCTGTTGTTTTCGTTATATTGATTTTCTTTATTTTTCCAGCTGCTTTTATTTTATATGGGAAAATCATTAATTTTTTTTATTTTCAAAATGGTTTAAAAATAAATACGTTTTTCTTTTAAATGGGGAAAAACTCAATAAATATATGGTAAATGTGTAGGAGCTTCTAGTTGAGGAAGTCACTGGAAAGCAATGGTTGTCGTTTGTTACTGGTTGCTGCTGTTGACGTTTTGCCTGGCACATTAACTTCGTTGACAGCTATTGAGTGTAAACACACGTCAATCCAATTAGAACAACAAATGGTTTTAAATTACAGATTTTTTTCTGGTGTTGTTGTTGTTGTACTATTTTCTTTTATTTCTTTCAACTCGTTTACAAAATGAAAAAAAATTTCAAATTTTTTTACATATTTTTTTTAAAATAAAACGCGGGAAACGCCTGTTTAAAGTGATTTTGTCATCAAGAAAAAAAGACTACGAATAATTTTAAATCACTAATACGCCCGGTTTAACTGAAAATATTTCTTACACTCTACACACACACACGGTAAACTAAAACGCGTTTAAAACGTCGTTTTTATTTAAAGGCCACTTTTGGCCTATGTAAACCTTAAATTCTTTTACACTCTTTCACCGGAAATTCTTTGTTTTTTTTTTTTGGAAAACTCATTGAAATTAATTCATAATTTTTAATAATTTCTTAGTGAAAAAAATAGTCATAGAAACGTATGAATAAACCGCAAAACGACGCGACGATTTTTTTATTTTACACCGAAAGACAAATACACACAAGAAGAAAAAACACGTTCGTTTTAAGAACTCAACAATGCTGAACTGAATTCATTTCATATTGGATTGTTTGTTACCCTAGCGGATATTATTGCGGACAGACAGGCGGATGGATTGGGTGGATGGTCTGTTGTTGGGACGGACGTAGGCAGCGTAATACTTTTGCGCAAAAACATCATTAAGAAAAAAACAACAAAGAAAATATGAAAAAGCAACAGTGATAGATGTAAAGAAAATCAAAGAAAACACAGACAGAACATAAACAACAAAAATGGGGGAAACTTAAAAGAAGAAGAAAAACCTGAAGAAAGTAGAATCAAAAACAAGAAACTACACTGAAAGTGAAACAATTCTACTCTAGTGAGTGTGCGGTCTTTTATTTAATTTTTTCTAATATTTTTTCTTTTCTAGTGGAAAAAAATAAAAGCACAAAGTGAACAAAATAGAGATTGAAATTAAATAAATAAAACACTTGAACTACATGAATCAAAAAGTTTTTAAACTAATCTGTTAATCTATACGATTTTAACATATTAATACAAAGATCTTGGTCTACAATCAAGTAGAATTTTATTTTGACATATTTATTCAAAGATATTGGTCTACAGACAAGGGCATTTGAATTTCAAAAATTGTTGTCATCTGTAATCATTTATAGGTTAGATTAGGTTATGTTAGAGGACGTGTACTTCTCAATTAACACAAGTACAGTACCCACCCGGAGGTCGAATTGACCCATTGTACAAAGTCCTAGTTTCTCACACCACTTATGTTGCGTGCGTTAATTTTATACATGAGTGGCGGGACCTACAGTTTAAAGTCGACTCCGAACGACAGATTTTTATTTATTGAGAAACTTTTCATGGCAATTTTTATTTACTCTAAGAGTTTTTGCCAGAAATCTGCTGAGAGGAAGTCGCCGAAAAAATACTTTTTGTATTTTGTCTTTGATGTCTGGCCTGGGGCTCGAACCCAGGCTTTTGCGTCTAATAAGCCAACACACTACCTGCTAGACTACGGCGACTTCATCAATTAATCATTTATAAGTACTATAAGTAATATGAGTATGCTTATGAATCAAACATATTTCGAATGGTATGAGTTTGATGTCAACGTTGTACGCGTACTCGTTGCAACCTGTTTTTATAAATCAACGTTGTCGTGAGTATTTATGAATCAGAGTACATAGTGAAATTTCAATATTATTGACTCACATATATTCAAAATTTCATGAGTGCTTATGAGTAGCGAAAAAACGATTCATTGCTGATCTCTGATAAGTACCAGATAAGTATCAGAGATGATAACTATCAGAGATCAGGAATGAGTATTCAAAAGGATAAGTAGAATCGAATCATACTCATAATTTTTTATACTTATACGCATTCATACTTATTTTAATATCATGGAACCTCTTCTCATATTCAAAGTTTGAAGTATTCATCATATTCATATTTAACAACACATACGATGTTGTTGATTTCGACTCTCCATAACTCAACATTTACAAGAATCATAAAATAAGTATGAATCGCATACGAACACTAAAATACTCATTAGAAGGTTGTGTGTTTGCTCTGCTTGCTGCTTTGTCTTTTTCGCTTATGTCTTTTTTCTTTTTTTGTAAATGCAACAACAACTAAGACTGTAAATTTTGATGAATAATTCGATAAATGATAATACGGGGTTCAAATATGCACCTTTATTGCATAAATCGCAATAAATGCCATTATTGAGCTCAATACTTCATATAAAGTTTCAATTAATTATTGCGCAATAAATACGCAAATTGTTATAATATTGAGTAAAACTTAAAATGTAGCACTGTCATAAGTGTGTTTAGTAAGCATATTACAATTATCCGAACACTTTCTGATGATATTTGACAACTCAAAAGTCAACAACGACAAACAAAAAAAGCAAAACAAGATAAAAACAATGTTGGTGAAACAACCAGCTGTTTTGTTTACCAGCTGTGAAATGAATATTGAATAAGCAGCTGAACTGCGTATATTATTATGCCTGAACACTTAAAATATTGTACTCAATAAACCGAATATTGACTCAATAAAAGTGCATATCTGAACATAGTATTATACTTAAAATTTCATTACTGAAAAAAACAATTAATTACTGATCTCTGATAAGCATTTATATAGAGAGAAGGTCGTTGAGAGAAATAAAAAAAACAGTTGGTGAAACAGAAACTGGTGTTAGTGAATTTAGCGTTGAGAAATATTGATACAAATCGGTAGTCATGGAACCAATAAGTATTTATATAACCTTTAGAAGTGACTGTACCAAGTACCAACTGGTGTTCAGAAAATTGAGCTCAGTACAGATGAAAGAGCTAGGAACTGTTGCTGCCATAACTCTGTTGTTACTGCTATAATTTAGATTCAGATTCAAAAAGCTCTGAAACTGAAAAAAAAAGAAAAACATTTTTGAACAGTCAACGAAACCGTATTGTCGTCAAGAAATTTTAATTTTTTTTATTGAGAATCATCACGAATTCCTAATTTAAGCCAGGCTTTAAATTGAAGACATTTCTATAAAAGAATAATTAATTTGAAAATCCATAGCTTAATGTTCTTAAATTGTTAAAAGATTATAAACTTTTGAATATACGTGGTACATTTGTAATACACATGGTTATACCCTACATGCGAAGTATAATTTAGTTTGAGATGATATTTGTAACACTTTCAAAAGCAATACTAAACCAAACTCTCAATAAATAAATTTAAGTTTACATTGAATTTCTTATAACCCAAGAACAATCCCGTCTTGGATGGCTGCTGCAACTTCTGAGAAGAAGGTAGTGTAGGTTTTTCCAAATTGTATTCTAGGGCCTTTGGCAGGAATATCCATCCTATTTCATATCAATTTATATTCTAATCTCGTGAATCACCATAGATTGGTGATTCAAACCTGGACCGTTTGGTTGTGGATTTCGCGCCATATTAGCCACAGGACTGTGAACGAGAGATAGGGTGAAATAGATGGTGTTTTGAAATGACCACGTAGGTAATGTTTTAGAAAACATTGCTTGGAAGAGCCTGTGTTATTTTTTCATTCGGGACGTAATATTTATGTTCTACAACGGGCCAAATGTAACCATTGTTTACCCATAAAAACGAATCTGTATTCACTTGCTATTTAAACTGTTACGTCATAGAAAGAAAAAAACGACTAAAATGTAAATGAAAATTAAAAACAAATTAGAAAAAAGAAAAATCACCACAAACTAAAATAATAACAAAACGACACTATAAAAATATCAACCCCTCTCAATAACAAAAACAACAAAAATTTCCCAAGTAAACGATACACTCACCATACAGAGTAAATGAATGATACAGTGTTTAATAAAAAAAATTATACAGACGTTTGTTTATTTGTTTGTTTTGTGGAAAACAAATGTAAACCAATGCAAGAAAAATAACAACAATTGGTTTTTTTCTTCTTATTGTTGTATGTGTAGACATTTGCACGTTTTTCTTTTGTAATTTAGTTGATGTTGTTGTTGTTGTTATTTTAAATTTGGTCTGCTTTTAATGTTGTCTTCTTTTTATTGCAATTTTCTGTCTATTTGTAGACTCAATGAAACGGTGTAATGATGATCTGATCGATCTCAATGAACATAGCAAATCGTAGAGAGTAATAAAGATAACAACAACACATTTGTACAAGAAAAAAAAAAAAACAAAATTAAAATCATTTATAGCATCAGACAAGACCGAATGATTGTGTTGGTTTTAAAGTTTTCCTACTGTGATTCAACAAAATCCCATTCGTTGTAGGTGACGAAAGGAATGCTAAACGAGTATTTAAGTCTGTTTGCCATCAAATGCATTTAATTTTAAATTAATTTGATTTTAATAAAAAAAATATTTAAGAATAATAAAGACTACTAATATTCTAAGAAAATTGAAAATAGTTGAACATAAAAATCTAAACTGATGCAAGTGTGAAGAAATTCAAATGTTCCATGTTGATGGTGAACATTACTTACAGAATTATTAGAAAGGTTTATTAGGTTTAGTAAAAAGGTATACATTATTTGTGTTTCAAAGCTTCAGTTGTGTTAACAACTTATTGTCATTATTGTACAAGTAATTCCAGAGCCGTAAGATTGAAATCATTTGGCACTAATTCCAAACTAAACAGAGAATCCAGGAAAACCTCACAACCAAACTCCCAGACCACACCAATCATTATCAATTTATGTGGTCTGGCAGTGCCCTAAGCCACAAGTCAGTGATCATTATTTGCCTTCAATTGATATAATTATGGACAGTAAAAATCCAAGTTACGAGTTTAATTATAGGACCGTCGTTCGAGGTCTAACAGCCGTTACCCTGCGAGTTTTTTCGGTTGCTGTTATTAGTTGCTGGCCACTGAATTTTGGGGAGACGATGCCGTTACTAGAAACATGGAAACAAATGGTTTGCTGTTGCTTTGCGGTCTGATAGTTTTGATTTTGAAGACTCATCTTGATCTAAACTACCAATCACTAAAAAGTCAATGAAATACTAGAAAAATACCGGCTGATAAGCAACGTGAAATTTGCTTTAGATTGAAGATAGCTGGACATTGAAGATAGCTCCATATTTGCAATAAAACAGAACAAAATCGAGCAGTTCTAAAGCGTCTTACGGACGATAAAAATTGGATTACGTAAGACAATAAATTAAAGATTAACACCAAGAGAGGTGATGCTGCGTGTCTGGAGGGATTGCAACCTAGTCAAACGATTGATTCTTGTCTCTATGTTTAGAAGCAACAATTCAATTAAGTTTTGATGCACCCATATAGCCCGATCACTTCAGGACTCTCTAAATGATATAAATTTAAATTCCACTGAGGCCAGTAACACGGAAATGGATAAGTTTTTCACACAGAAAACCCACTTATATGGTCTTATAATAAAAATAGCAAAATGTTATCGATGTTGGTCTAAAAAATTCGTTTCAAACATAAAAAGATGATTTATTTTTGGTCAAAGTTGTAATAAAGTACCCAATAAAAGGTAATAATAATAATAATAACAGTAAATATACATAAATAAATATTTAAGAAAATGTTACGCTTTTTTATAAATATTTCAGTTATGAAAAAAATTGCGTTTACACTTCTAACCATCACTGTTGGTATATATATTTACATTACTGGAGAATAATCTTCATAACAGTTCGTATGTTAGTAATGTAAACAAATGTAATGTTAAATATTTTAACATGAATAAAATCTGTTTTTTTTTATTGGAATGTTACCTTAATAACTACATATAATTTATATTTTATTATAAGAAAACAATGTTTAAGCACTTACCTCTTTTAATCTCATCCTTGTGCATTCGTCTGCAGTGCAAATTAATATGGCCGCATCATTTAATTATTGTTTTTGTTGTTTATTTTTAGGAGATGAGATTGGCCTTGACCGACTTACAAAACGGAAGAAACGGAGGCGCTCTCATTAACACACGAAACACTTGCATTCACACGCACACACTTTCGAAATCTTATTACTAACACTATGAAATTATGGAATTTTAATATTCCCTTTACTTTGAACGCGAAAAAAAAGGAAAAATGGTGGAAATTGACTGCAGTAAGCTTGTTACTTTTCTATAAAAAAAACTTACCTTAAATTAACAGAACACCTTATAAAGAAGTGATAATAACAAATAGATTTTATTTCAATTAAACTTTTTTACTTTAATTTCTAACACTTTATGACTGGAATTATTAATTTTCGGACGCACTAAACCACAAACATAATCAACCCTTTCAACATTTTTCCAAAAGGATATTAAAACTTTAAAACACTATATAACTTAGCAAAACCATTTAATAGGTGCTTTACTACACTTTACTTTTATTTTTAAGATATATTTTATTAATATTTTCAATTTATTGTGAACACAGACGGCACTCGCGACAATAATTATTTTACAGGCTTTACAATTTGCAATTTATTTTGTTGCTTCATTCGCATGTGTTTTGGAGGGCTTTTATTGCTTATGACGTCTTTGTTGTTGTTTTTGTTTTGTAATGTTTACACCGACAGATGATAGCTTAAAGTCAGGGTTGTTTTCTCTTAATTCCTAGAAAGGATAAAATATCAGAATCTAAATGCTGCTAGACTGTTTAGATATTGAATTACCGTTGTATGACTACTGATAGCAATTAAAAAAATCATTTAAATACACACCATTGCTTCTTAATATATGATTCTTTTTTGTTAAGTTGCTTGGTTTAAAGGTATATAGTATATTAAGTTTCACACGTTTAAGCCAACATTTCTCATATTTTTACCAAATGAGAGTTATTCAGTTTATAGCCCGGCAACACTTCCGTGATTTATATTCATAGGAATCACCCTGTTTCCTAAACAAAAACAATTTAAAAACATCCCTGTTTTAAACATCTTGTAAATAAAAGAAATAATTGCTGCACGATTTTCTTAAAAAACAATTTTAACCACAATCGATTTTAATATTTAAACACAGACATAATGGCTAAATTGGAAACAGAAACAGTTAAAAAAGCTAAAGGTAAAAAGAGGAAACATAACAATGCAGAAAATGAAGATGAAATAGCCAATAAAAGCGTAATTGTTGAGCGACATGATGAACAAGATGAGCCCGTGCAGGCAAACTCATCACCAGAAGTTGAACAACGTAAGAATAATTTCAGTGTATATTTAATAAATACTATAAGCATTTAATTTTTCCAATAGCGCAAAGTACAAAGAAATCTAAGAAACGTAAAAATAAGGAGAAGGGTGATGTACAAGAGAAACGCAGTAAATCACAACAAGACGAAGCAGAACATCAACACAACCCTGTTGAAGACCACGAGGCAGGTGAAGATTTTCATGAACCCACTCTGGAGGAGTTGAAAGAAAGTGAAAAGCCTGAAAATACTTTGGCAATAGTAACGGGCCGTCAAAAGAAAAAACAAAAACATCAAAAAATTGTAGAGGCTCAAAAGGGTCAGTCGGCCGAAAAAGAAAAACAACGTAACGCTGAATATTTACAAAAATGGAAACATTCACGTGACAGTTGGAAATTTGAAAAGCTTAGGCAAATTTCCATACAACAAACTATGTTCGAACACGATAAATTGTCTGATGATGTATGGCCTTTGGCTCTAGAATATTTGGCCGGTAGCAAGGGAGCAGCTAAAGATAAAATTGTTAAATTGGCCAATGATGCCATCGAAGAAGAAGACAAACGAGCCGAACAACAAGAAACGGATGAAGAACGGCAACTAATACTTAACTCAGTGAAATACCAAAGAGCTAGAGATTTACTACAAATATTTGACTAATTAGATGTGGAATAGCTTTGTTTTTTATAACGCTCTACCTGAACGTGAAAGTAAATTATTTTTTTTTTGTATGAAATTAAAAACTTAACAATTTATGTACTTGGTTTTATCAACGATATTTTAGCTTAAGTTAAATTTTTGAAATATATTTTCATTAACTTTAATAAAAGCAATTTCCTTGAAATGAAGGAATTCTTGCATTTTAAGCATACAAACTAATTTTTAAAAATTTTAAAATTATAAAACATTAGAATTGTATTTTGTTTATCTTCTCTACTTTCTACAATTACATAAATATTTACAAATCCACGTAGGCTAACAATTTGTCCACATAATCCACTCGTCTTTGCAACAGCTCCATTTGTTCTTCGGTGAGCTTTAAAGTGGTGCCTTGTTCTTTGAGTAAGAAGTGTTGCAGGAATAAACGCAAACTCTGTTTAAATTGTTGCAACTTGCTGTTCTTAGCCAACCGTTCGAAAGCCTGATACAATTCCTGTTCCTCTTTGGCGAGTAGCAAGCCTTTGCAGATTTCTTTCATTAAAGCGAATGATTGTTTATCCAACTGAAGGAAGTCCACTATTTTCAGCACAGCTAATTGAAGACCATTATGAATTATAAGATGTTGCAGAAAACGTGCTAAATTTCGAACTTGAATTTTATTAAGAGAATCGATATCGTTTATACGATCCCAGGAGGCAAATTGGAAAGCCAATTGGTATTTACGATTATAATTACAAAACTTTAAAGCCAAGTGGGCATAATAAGGATTCGAAACTTTTTCGTTCAGGCAACAATGGATTGTAACATAAGCAATTGAACGCTGATCCTTAACCGCTAAATGAAGTATTTTTTCAAAGGCATCTATATAATCGGCAGCACTCATTATAATACAGAATATATTGCGTCTTTCTTCAGTATTCATTTTTTGCTGTTTAGCCAGAGTCAGTAATTGTTCAGAGAATTTCTGTGATTTACTAGAACTTTCACCTTCTGCGGTTTTCTTTTGAGCTGCAGCCATTTCATTTATATTACCTGTCCAGGCAGAACCTACCACCCACCATTTGCCCACAGTATCGGCTCTTAACAAGTCCTCCATGGTAATGTTAAGTGTTATAACGTATTTATCATTCCTTAACATGGCTTTCAACTTTTTACGTAGATTTTCATGTAGAGCAGGATCAAATTTAGGAATTTTATTGATGTTGTTGTTTTTGACAGCATTCAAAATATCCACCATGAATTTAAGTCTTAAATTTTCTTTTAATTCTAGTGGGGCTGCAGCAATTTTTGATTGCACATTCAACATCATTTGCTTAAATGCCAAAGGATCATCTTTACGTAGTTTAAAGCCCACTGATTGGAAGATCAAAAGCAAACATTCAATAGTCTTTTCTTCGAGCTGATTAGTCAAGCGATCTATGATTTCTAATAGCAATCTATGCTCAAATATTTTAAATACATACATATAGCTAAGCACCAATACCACATTATTTAAACTTTTGTCTTCCTGTTCTATCTGTTGCAGATTTTTGAGCAGATTATCAAATTGCTCAATGAACATTTGCAAGAAATGAGCGCCTATTTCGCTGCCAACATGAGCATGTAAATACGCTAGCAATACCATATGTTCCTGCACCATACGTTCATTTGTTAGAACTTTACTAATTAAAGCCTCTTGCAATAACTTATTGAGGGTTTCATTCATATTGAAACGAGAGTTTTTCATATAAAGCTCTTCTATGCCTGTAGAGATTTTATGTAAATTAGCTTCAGATAAACGATTGAGGAGACCTTTGCTTTGCTTGCGCAATCGTTCCATGATTTCTGCTTGCTTATTATCTCCTTTAGCAGCTAACAAAGCTCTTTGATGAGGCGGTATATATTTTTGTGGACCATCGCTTGTTTTCTCCGTTATAACATTGCCGTCTTTGTCACGTTTGCGCCCGTAAATATCTTCTCTAACTGAAAACAAAACATAAGTATGAACAATAACATAATAAGCATATAAAGCAGTATGTACTTACTTCCATTCTCTTCCTTCTTATTGCTTTCTTCTTCAGATACTTCTTCATCTTCGCCATCATCATCCATATCATCGAAATCACCTTCTTCTTCCTCGCCAAAATCACTTTCTTCATCTAAATTATCAGCTATGTCGTCAAGTCCATTATTTTCCGAACCATCGGATTCAGCACCACTACCAAATATGGCATTAAACTTTTCCTCATCTTGCTCTTCATCACTCCAACTGGGTTCTTTGTTCTGTTGTTTTTTTAATTCTTCTTTACGCTTATCTTTTAGGGCCTGCTTTTCCTTTTCCTCCTCGTCATCGAGACACAATTCCAAGGCGAAATCCAAACCGTCATTGAACATTTTGCGAACTAAACGATTTTTGTTTTTCGTTTTATTCAATCCTAATTTTTTCTCCAGCGTTGCAATAGTTTTCTCTTCCTCCTCGTTTTCCACTTTCAGTTGTTTTATGCGTCTTTTTTTGGAGGCATTTTCTAAATCTTTCTGCTTCTGCAATTCACGGCGATGTATTACTTCTGCATCTGGCCTTGTGGGATTCAATTGTTTGACTTTCTTTGCAGGTGGTTGAGACCTTTTTTGTTTTTTTAAAGACTCTGGTAATAAAGCATCCACTTCTTCATCTGAGAAGTCTGAATCAACCGATTCATCGTTGTCCGAGTTTACTTCATTGGAAAGCAGTTGTTCAATGGGTATGTCATCGGGATTTATGGTCACTTTTGGCTTTTTCTTTTTGTTACTCTTTTTACCTTTTAACGTATTTTCCTTTTGCTGTTGTTTGGCTTGGGCCACCACTTTCTTGCCTTCCGTTTTACTGGAGAAAAACAAACGTTTGTTTTGTTTCTTCTCCTCCAGTTTTTGTTTACGCAATTCTTTGCGTGACAATTGTTTCACACGTGCTTGTTTTGCTTTCGGTTTCTTTTTATTTAATTTCACCATTTTCTTTCTACAATTTATTTAAAATTATTTTTAAAATGTAAAATTCATGGAGCAACAAAATACTGCAATTTATTATTGTTTTTAATCTTAAAAACAAAAACAAAGTAATCAGCTGTGTTTCGCTACACGTGCACCGGACAAAATTAAGAGAGAGTTGAATGCAGTGTTGTCGTGTTTCCTTTAAAAATTTTGATGGATTTAATGGATTTGTAAACAATTTTTATGGGAAATCTAAAAGAGACAAACTGTTAAACAGTTGTATTTGTTAATGAATTCAATGTTACAAGTTTAATAATAAAAAGTCGAAAAATAATGACGACAGACAAAACACTTGATCGGTCTATCCTAAGTGACACCAAATGGAAGGAACTGACACTTTATTTAAATTTCAGAAACCATGATGAATGATCCTTTTTTCTCAGTGCTTTCTCCAGCTGATAACGCATGTGTAGTGTTGCCAGTTTGCAATACTGTTCCAAATGTAATACAGTTTAAGCAACTGTGTGTTATGATTTTCTGTGTAGTGTGGTGATATTATTTAGACGAAAGAACATAATTTTATGTTTACAATTTGTTGCAATTATTTTTAAATAATCACATAAAAATGTTAACAACTCGACTAATTAATAAATTATCCAACGCTAGAAATGTGTTACTACCGGCTGTAAGTACTTAGTGAGATAATATACAGAGTAAAACGTTTGGAAAGCGCTAAGGATGCAATTATTAAAATGCATTCTCTTACATAAACACTTTTAATAATAATTTAATGCGTTCTCACAAATATTACAGATTTCGTCTATTAATAATTTACAATTCGTGGAAACAAAGACAGAAATTAATAAACAACAGTGGGCATACAAGCCGGTGGTTTTACTGACATGCCAGTATTGTTCAGGCAACACAACGACCACAACCGCCACCGACCCTGGAGCTGTAACAGGCAAAGCAAATGCTGCTGAAAATGGTATACTAAAGAGAGTTTTGAAGAAAGTCGGCTTTACTCCCAACTCTAAAGCGGTAAGAAAGTATTAAAACGTTGAAACAAATATTTGCTTAAAATTCGTTATATTCCTTTCAGCGCCTACGGGTGGCTAGCCATATGTTATATGAAAGTGTAGCCGATAAAATCAACTATTTGGCATTCTTCAAAGATTTCGATATGCCGAATACTTTTAATTCATGGTTTTTGGTTACCGAATTACATGTGTGGATGCTACTGCTTCGATCTATGGCCGAAGGTTCAGAGAGCGGTGAAGATGGCCGTTTTTTGCGGAATTGTATAGTGGAAGCCATGTGGGGTGATGTTAATACCAGAGCTAAAAAACTGGGGGTAATTATCTAAGATGACCATGGCATTTGCTCAACTGCTAGAAATATTCTTTCCATTGCAGGCCAATAATCCTTCACGAACACGGCAACAAATCGAGGAACTGTCTGAACAATTTCAAGCTGCCTTAATAGCCTATGATGAGGGCGTTATGTCCGAGGACAGAATATTGGCTGCCGCCTTATGGCGTCGATTCCTCGAAATGAATTGCAATGAATACGAGCGTATAGAACGTTTGGTTAAATATGTAAGACGTCAAGTGCTTATGTTAGATAATCTTACTAAACAAGATTTTCTTATAAAACCAAAGATTCCTTGGCAAGATTTGGACAAAATTACTATTTAATAACGTATAATATAGGATATAAAAATATTTGCTTTTTGTAAAAACTAAAATAAATTGTTAATAAAAGTCTAAAGCGAAACAAAAACGCATTAATTTAAACATATAAATCGTCTATACTTTGATTACTCAGAGCTCTGAGTTGACATTTACATAGAAACGCAAGTAACCGTCTCTCTATAATGTGTAAAGATCCTTCATCAAAACCGGCCAATATGGATTGCATCTTCTGATAATTTTCGAGGCTATTACTTGAAGCGAAATCGTCCGTTTCTTCCACTGTTTCAGAGCCTACAATTTCTTCAGCAATTTCCTCTATAATGGAATAACTTTCGTCTTCCACATAAATGTCTTCTAGGGTTTGGGATTCTTGTACTTCTTCTGTTATGTCCTCTATCTTGAATATTTCGGTTTGAAATTCTTCATCACTTAAAATCGATTCGTCATCATCATCGGCCTTCCAATCGGATTCCTGTTCCATTTCTTCCAACTCTCTCAGTTTACGTTTACTTACTTTTTCCTTTTTAACTTTATTTGCCTGCACGGTGCATTCCAAAAACATTAATCTATTGAGATAAGGCCAAGTGGAACCTCGTATCAGGCCGCTTTTGGGACAAAGCTCATTACTGTGTTTGAGTTCTTTTTGAAACTGGCCACGTAAGTTATTCCAGCGATTTAAACAAAATTGTACTGAAACCGGGAATCATTTATAGAAAGCAATTTTTGTAACTTAAATTCTCATTCTTATTTTACCTGGATGTCCCATTTCAGTTGCTATTTGTTGCCACAGAGTGTTTTTGGTTTTCATCATTTCAAATGTTGTCATACCGGGTATTTGTCGCAAATATAAAACAGGATGCGGTTCTACCAAATCGATTAACTTAAAATCGAATGGTCTATTCTTTTTGTGACTTGTTTTTGTCATACTTATATTATAAATTTAAAAATTTTTACGAACAATATTTATGATACGAAATTTTTTTAATAACAATGAACTGTTGTTGTCGCAGCAGCTGCTGGTGTAATGTAAACAAAACCAAAGTGTTGCCGTATCAGGAAATTTGTTGATCACAAACGAATAATGCACTTAAAATAAAAACTTATCTTTTTTATTTGTTGAAACTTTTAATACAGTTGAACTTAATAAACAAATAATTGTTTTCTGTTTAACAAATCTAAAAATATTGCTTGTAGATATTTCGTAAACATAGTGCAAAAAATTAGATTAGACTATCTGGCAACATTTAAATTTTAGATGGAGGTATGGTGAACTACTAAGTGTTGCCAAGAAAAAAATATTGTAACCAACCAACATTTGTGAAAAAAAATTCATCAAAAAAGAATCGCAGTATTTATTTATTATATTGGTATTATCTTTTAATTAAGTTTACAGCTATGTTTAGTTAGTCGAAGAGGAATTAATTACAAAATAATTTGACATTTACTTTTTATAGATAAATCACAATATTTTTTAAATTTAACTTTTTAGATGCCAACACTACTAACTCCTCCCACCCATCCCTGGTTTCATACCCCAATTTTTGTATGGTGAATCTTTTGGAACCCAATAATAATGGCTCCACTAATGGAGGTGAAAAAGACTTCTTCTAGGCACGCACCTGTTAATTCACCACTAATAGTACAATGATTTATGGTAATACAGTACCTATTTCGAATAGTGGCACTTTGGTGAATTTCAATTATATTCACCACACCGGGGGAAATTCACCACGCTTTGTAAAACCAACCACCCAGAATAAATTCACCACACTTTCCAAAAATTCACCACTAAAAAATAAAAAGCCCAAAAAACGCATCCATATCATCATATCTATCCATCCATCATACACAAAGTCAGCGTCAGCCCAGCATGAAGCCCGACAGACCACATAGACACGCTCAGCTCAATCCACACATACACACACAAGTTATTTCTTACCCCACCAACGACAAACAAATAGAGAGAAGAAAAACGACCCCTCAACAAAACACACACGCACGTAACATACACACCCGCGATAAAAATTCTTCTTACACACCACTGGGCTTAATTTTAATTTATATAAATCGTTAGCGAAAAAAGAATGTGAGAATTTTAAGAAATTCCATATGGACAAGAAATAATTAAAAATAAAATATTTATTGGAATTACCCTGTTGTTGAAGTAACCGGTTGGTTTTTTTGCAAAGCTTCCTTAAGGTATGCTTAGATATTTTGTTTGTTTTCCATATGTTCTAGCGATTTGATCCACCTAAAATCACGCAAAAATATCGATATACTTTTAGGATGTTTATAATGGAAAAATGGTTTACCTACCCTGTTGTTGAATATTTAAACATAACCAAGTGGTGCATTAACTTATATTCATCCCTAACTTATGCTGCAAGATATTTTAATTCGAAATTTTTATTCCCTACTAAAATTTATGTTCGCCTGGTATTTCAGCAAAATTTTTAACTTGGAAATTTTGCGTTTACAAATTTGAAACTTTTTTAATTGATTAGGGTGGTACCTAAAATAATTTTTAATTTTTTTTTAATAAAAAACAAATAATAAGAAGTCGAATGGAATTTTTTTTCTTTAAGTGATTGCAAGAATTAGTAAATTTTTTATTGTTGTTAATGTTACTGCTTTATGTAAAAGGAAATTATTTCTAAAAAAAAAAACAACAAATACTATTCGATTGCAATTATTCGAGTATTAATTATACCATCAAAATTGTTCTTTATAAATATTTTGCACCATGAAAACCCAATATAGTTTTATTATACTCACTTAATTAATACTTTCCATTAATAATTTCAAACACCATCTCTCTTTTTTATTTTTTATGATTTTATTGTTTTTCTTTTTTTTGCTGTGTTCATAATTTTTTTTATGTTTTTTTTGTGTTTATTTTGTTTGTTTTTTTTTCATGTTTTCTTGTAATTTTTTTTCACAGTTCACAACCTTACAAATGGAAAGAACAAATAATTAATACAAGTACAGTAATTAATAATTAATATTGTTTTTGTTATTGTTAATGTTGACCAATACACATACGCATACATATGCACATACATACATAGATATTACTAAGTATGATAATGACAAAAATCTTCATCTTCCTGCCGTCGGCCTGTATCCTTTATTTGTTTTATAAACTTTTTAATATTTTCAAAAAAAGAAAAAAAACAAAAATTATTGAATTTAAAATAGTTTTTTAAGGTTTTTTAAAAATAATAAATAAGAGTTTTTTTAATAAAATTCAAACAAGACTGTGATTGTTCTCATGTTATGGATTTGTTTTGTTTGTTTTTCGACTTCATTTTTTGGAAATTGAATTAAATTTTCAATTTATATGTATAATTAATATGTATGTATAAATAATAATTTATATTTTTTTGTTGTATGTTTGGAATTAAACAAGTTATTTTAGCTTTGAATATAATAATTTTCGTTTTTTTTTTGTTTTTGCAAGGAAGATTTAATTTGATCTTGTATTTGTTTTTAAGGTCATCCATCATTCATTATTTATTTTATTTTTTATTTGTTTTATTTTTTTGTGTGCTAAAATACTTTTTCTTGTTGTTGTTGTTGTTGTTTTTAATGTATATTTGATTTTGTTATTTTATTTAAGTTTTTCTCTTTGCGCTTTCTTGGGGAGTTGTGAACTCAATTTATTTTTTTTAAACATATGAAAATTACATATTTATATAGTATAATATTATTATTTTATTTTGGCACATATTACATTTTCATTATTACATTTATTTCTTTCATTTATTTATTTTTTATTTTCTTTTCTTTATTTACTTTACTTTTAAACTACACTGATACGTATTTTATGGAAAAAATATTTTCAAATTAAACAAAAAAAATCTAAATTGTAACCTAAAAAAAAGAAAAAACTAAAATTTATTGCGTAATAAATATGTATTTAAAGAAATATTTTATTTATTTTTGCCTTTTTTTCATTTAATATTCTATATATTTATATATTTAATATATGTTGTTTTTTGATTTGTATTTATTTTATTAAAAAATCATTTTATCAATTTTGTAAAAATTTTAATTTTTAAATAATTATTTTTAATATGGACTTTTGTAATTAATTATAATTTATTTATTTATTTTTGTTTTTGTTTGTTGTTGTTGCATATATTTTAACGGTGGATATTTTGTTTTATTGTTTTTAACATACATATACTCTTTGGGTTTGAACAATATTTCTGTATTTAAATTTGAGTCATCATACTGGTGAATTAATTGTAGAGAATAAGTTGAAAATTATTCAAAATTTCATACCATATGTAGTAACTGTGTACATACACATGAACATATTATATGCATGTATGTATATACAATATATATCATATAGTATACCAATCAAATATGTCTATAAAAAGATTGTGTTCAGAAATACCATTAAAAAAAGAAACGGATTTGTGAACTTTTAAAAGTATTCTGGGTTTAATATCGAATTCTTAAAATAACATCCACACTTCTGTGTTGGCTCTGAGGCCTCTGTTCATACCACAGGTCAGATATCTCGAAAAATATACCTTTCAAAAGGATCTTAAGAGAGTTCAAGGTAGTAGAGTATGGTCATGGTTGATGGACAAATGTTGAGTGTAGTAGCCACATTATGCTTTTTTTTTGACAAATTTTGTGTCAATTGTATATGATCTTACGATCTATATATTTTAGTTCATCTATTAAGTAAAAAATTTTAATTTAAAGGACTTTCAAAGGAGAGTTAATCTAAATTGAATGAATATTTTTCTAATCAGAAAGTAATAATAAAAACCCTCGGGATATTCATTTGTTGCTACTAAGCAATTTAACGACTTAAGCTTAATTTGCTCACATGCTCTCACATGTGATTTATGGTAAAGCAAGATCAGAAGGAAAATATAAAATTTGAGAGTAATTTCTGTATATAATTTTTAAAGGAATATCATCAGGAATTTATTATAGAATATAAGTTTTAAGTTAGATATCTAAAAAACATACAACATTTTTTTCTGTAAAATTCAAAACCCCTCTGAGAACTTGCCTCTTTATGTACGAAATACAGAAGCGTAAACAGTCAGCCCATATCTGTAGAATTCTATATTTTACAATAGAACGAGAATAATTAAATCGGTTATTAAAATAACTATAAGAAAACTTAATTACTTTCAACACTATGGCTGCCTTTCAAAATGTTAGTTGCTTTGTGTTTGAACAAAGTATCGTGCTTCATAATGCCGCTGTACAAAATGTTTACAATGTATACTATTTCAAAAAGTCCTCAATGTATATTTTTAACGCAGTCATAAAGCAATCAGGCATCGGTTTTATAGTTGATGCATTGTTTCGTTACTTTGCATATCTACATAGCTTATATACAGTAGTAGAACTACATACAAACTTTGTATTGATACATTTTGGAAGGCAGCCTATGTACGTGTACTTAATAACATGGTGCGACAGTCAAAATACACCCAGCTAATGACATATGGGCAATTCGCACAAGCCCTTGTATCGTTGTATTCATTGTATTGTTGTACGAATATACAACAGTGTATACTTGTTGCTGATAATTTTCATATAAAAATCTGAATTATTTTTTCCTATGGTTTTGGAAGTTATATTGGTTTCGTGCTATCAGTTAATGTCAATGCCAGTAATCAAAATACAAAATATTTTCTATGTAACTTGTGTCAACAATTAACATTTCAAAATTATAATTGTTCGCACAGATAAGTAATTAATTTACTTTTTTCCGTAATATATTTCATTTTATTGCTTGTAAATCAAATTATGAATACTATTCATCTTCTTCTTATCCTTTTTTAACGTTTAAAATACGAAATACACAATACAGAATAGCATTGAGCATTCACAAACAAAAGGTGTTTTCAATACAACATACACGATACAAAGTCGTGTGAATTGGTCAATAGTGTAGTGAGTAGAAATCAAAAATATTTTTTTTTAAATTTCTCGAACCCTCTAAACTTGTTTTATTTGACAAAAAAACAGTATTTTTGTTCTTTTCACAGAAAATTATTGATTACACAAGTATTTTTTACCTACATATTTCAAAATCCGAAGTTTTTGAAAAGGGGCCAGACAGATGAGACTTTAAAATATGGTTCAAACTTATGTACATGTTATGAGTTTTGATCGGTTAAACTTGGAACATATGATTTTATTCTCTGTGAATGCGAAAATTTTCACATTTGTCAAGTTTACCTCATACTTCATCAAACCGCATATCATATTAAGTGAAATAAAATATATACACTGAACGCCATAGGTGAGTCAAAACAGTTTTGTTCTTAAGTATAAAAAAAAGTTCCTTTATCATGAATTGTTGGTTTTGTTTTAACATTTTATAAGTAATAAATAAACGTTTTTATTTTTGAAAATTTATTCGACTATTCTCATTTACTTTTCTCGCTATCCTAAGAAAATGAATTATTTCAGTGGTGTTTACTCACTTTGACTCTTCTTTCTAATTCTAATTTTTCGACATCGGTTCAGATGTTTGTGTAATCAATAAATTTTTTGCGTAAAGTCCAAGAAAAATTTTTTTTTGACAAATAAAATTATTATTTTATGTTTTATATCTTATTGATCCTAAACATAGCACTATAACTTATAAGATTAAAATCTTGTTGTGTTATGTTAATTATAATAAATAAATAAATAAAAATAAATTTGATGCTCTCAGATATCATGTGTATAGGTATCGCCAAAATACACACAGTTACTAAAGTATACACACGGTTAGCAAATTTCAGAAATTTTTTAACCAATCCGTTTTCGTTGAAAATCTTTAAAATTCGCCGACATCTTTCTTCGATTTTAAGACGGTCATTTGCATTGGTTAAAAAATGTCTGAAATTGAACTGAATTGTGGCCCTGCACAGGCCCACAAAAGTATACATCCGATTAACAAATTTCACAAATTTCTAATAAAGATAAAGATTTTAAACGAAAACGGGTAGGTTTGCAGTGTTCAAGAAATTTAAAAAAATACCTTTAAACTTACACTATGTCATTAGCTGGGTGTATTTCACTTTTTTATTTTGCCGCATAGTGTGATCTGTGATTGCCATACAAAATATACTTTTCTTATATGACTTTATTTTAAGTGAGAATTAAATACTACAACTTATGTGGTATAATGATTTTTTTCAATTCTAATAAAGGCATATTTATTTTGAATCTATTGTATTTTCTTCAAACACAATACTTTTTTTATATGATATAGTTTTCATCGTACTCAAATTCACGAGAAATATTATTCAAATGTGATTGTTATAATTCGAAAATAGTTATTAAAAATTTAAAAAAAGGCTTGATTTATATACAAATGAATTATTATTATTGTTTGTTTTTTTTTTTACCATAATAAATAATGAAAGCAATTTAATTCCAGTAATGTAATGTTTTATAAACTTTATTTTATCCTTCAGATTTTAACTCATAAAACAAATTTAATAAATTTCAACACACTTATAAAAAAAATTGAGGCAAAAATTATTAAAAAATATTTATATACGATATAGTGTATGTATAAAGAAGAGTTTTTGCCAAAAAGAGAAAAAAACATTCAAATAAAAATTATGTTTTTTAATTAAATTTTTTGTTGTTTTTTTTTTTTTCATTTGATCAATATTTTTTGTTTTGTATAATATAATTAATAATGTATAATAATTATAGATGTTTATTTTATTTGTTTTTTTTTTGTAATTTTTTACTTTTGTTTTAATATAAAATGTTTATTTTTTATTTTTTGTTTTTAATTTAATTATTATTATTATTTTTAATCGATAAAAGCTACAATTAATTTGGCAATTGATGGGTTTGATTTGTTTTGTTTGTTTTATTTTAGCTTTTCTTAATTTTATTGACATTTTTTTAAAATTTTTAAAAAACTACTTTTTAGTGTTTAAAAACTAAATTCTTATATATTTTTTTTGTATTTTTTTTGTTATAATTATTATTAAAAGTCATAAAAATAGGTGATAAAATAATAATAATAATAATAAAAATATTAAAAAAAGTATTGGAAATTATAATAATAATAATAAGTATTAAACAATTTGTTTTTTGTTTTTTTGTTAATATATTTAAAAATAAACTTTGGCTTTATAGGTTTTAAAATGTTATTAAATTTAAAATTAAAAAAAAAAAATAAAAAAAATTTTAAAAAATAAATTCGATTTAAAATATTTCTTTATAGTATGTGTCTGCTGTTAATGTTCATGAGAAGTGTACTTTATTTTTAATACAATATATATATATATACGTATATATACATATATTTCTTTTTTTGTTTTTGCTAAAAATATTTTTTTATTTTATTTTTCATTAATTTGTAACAGGAAGAAGAGGACGTTTGTTTTTATTGTTTAGATTTAGAGACTAAATTTACAAATATTATATGAGCATTTTACTTTTGTGTGTGTGTTTAAGTTAATTTCTTTACCTTTTTAATACTAAGTTTATAATAATTTGAGCAAAAGTTTAAAAGTTTTTCATTTACTTTAAAGTAAAAAACAATTTCAATTTGAATAGTTGTTTGTGTTAAAAAAAAGGGATTCAAGAAACTGTTTGAGAACATTTCAAAATTTCCTTAGGGAAGTTTAAACAAAATATTCAGTCAACTATTCAATATTTGTGCTTTTATTTTTTAAATTTACTTTTGGTTTTGCGTGTTTTTTTTAACTATTTTTTTCTTCTGTTTAATGTAAATTCAGCAATTTTTTTTAATTAATAATCGGTTTGAAAAAAAGAAAAAACTATTTTAAGCTTTCTTTTGATTTTTAAGTTTAATTGGTTTTTAATGTATTATTTTTTTAATTTTTAATCTCTGCTAAGATTTACATAATTAAGTATGGAGAGAAGTGTTCGATTTTTACCAGTTAAAAAGTGCTAGGTTTTCTTGTATTTTCTTTTTTTGAATGCTATATTTTTTTTTATGTTATATACATCTAAACAATTGCACATTTAAACACGCAATACATTCATTTAATTAAAAATATATATGAAATAATAAAAACAAACAAAAAAATTTATTTTATTTTATTTTATAACACACTTAGAGAAATATTTTTCATATTTTAAAATATCTTTTGCTTAGTTTTAAGCAATATTTATAATATTTTTTATGGCTTTTTTATTTTATTTTATTTCATAAATCTAAAATAATATTCTTTTTGAGCATTTTCTGTTTGTAATTTTTTAAATTTATAATTATTTTTTATTATGTTTAAAGTAGCTGTCTTATTTAGTTAAATTATTTTAAATATTATTTATAATTTCATTTGTTTTTATACTTTGAACACACTCACATACATTTATGCTTAAACTTTCTTTAGAGTGAAGGAAAATGTTTAAAGAGTTTTTCATTACTTTTCTTTTTTCTCTGTTAAAATAGTAAATTGCTTTTTTTTTTTTTTTAATAAATTCTTTGGAAAAATATTTATTCATTTCCTTCTTTTTTTAATTTATACAAAAATTAAAACTTTTTCAATATATTTTTTTTATAAAGAATTTTAATAGCTTTTAAATTTAGTTTTGGTTTTTTGAATTTTTTTCTTATAAAGTTTTAGATTTTGCTTTTATTTTAGTAATTTATTGTATATATCAAGGATATGTCTACGTTTTTTTTCACTAATTTCTCTTTTTTTTAACAAAGATTTTATTTTAAATTTATAATAATTAATCATTTGCTTAAAAAATGATGTGTAGCTGCCAATATAAAAAAAATTAAATTCTAAAAAAAAAAAAAAATAATTGCAAATATAACAGGAACATAAATTCTTAAAAATTAAAGAAACTATGATTTTAATCAAACGATTAATTACACTAAAGTTATCAGTATATAGAAGGGATTCTGAGATAAAATTTGTTATTATTTTTAAGATGTTGATGATAAATACTTCCATTATTTTGATATACTACTTGGCGTATTATTTATTTTTACACTTAGAACAAATATCTTGAAAGCTCCAAACCAAACCAAAATCAAACCAAACTGAGATATAATTCATGTTCTTTTTATTATTGTTATTATAAAAAATTAAACGTCTACATATAAGGCCAAGAGGGTGAAGAGATTAATTATCTCCTGGGCCCTGAGTTTATGGGTCCAGAGTGAACCTTGCCAAGCCTGTGAGGAAATCCTCTGGTATCTTCTAAGCGAAAGTCTACACTACAGGGAGATATGCTTAATTCAACTAGGACAGAGAGTAGAAAAGACTACTAAACCACCATCACTAGTATGGAACCGTCTGACGAATCTGAATAGGAAATAAGCTAGGCACAGGAAATAAGATTCTTTTTTACAAGGTGCCAAATCAGGTGGGAACTTACGGCAATGAGTGGTCAAATAAGTTTGTGAAAAGGGAACCACCCATGTCGCCATAATAACAATTATTTTATAACTATAACTATACAAGGCTTGGTGAAGGAAAGAATGAAGTTTTCTTCTTCCAGGCATTGCAACAATATGAGATATAATTCATTTCCTTACAAATCTAGTCTATTATTTTCCTTAAAGGAGTATTGCTTCTCTTAAAACTTCTATTCTTCCCTTTTAAGGGATATAGGACTGTCAAAAGCAGGGCGAGATGCATCTAGTTTGAATGACCGGAAGACGTTCATTTTTTTCCCTCATACCTAAAAGAAATTTAATTAAATTAATTTTCCCTCATACCTAAAAGAAATTATTCATTGTTTCATCGGACATGCATTTTTCTTGAGCTTCCATATGTTCAGCTTTCGGCATTTTATTGCGATAATTTGAATGATATTTTTATGAATGTTAAATTAATAGTCCAAAACCTCCTAATGGCTTCTTCTTTCTTTTAGTGTCGATGACTTTTCTTCAAGTATTTTCAAATTTTTGTGGTTATGAAAACAATAAGTTTATGTTTCGAAGCATTACTTATTACATTTATAGTATATTACTGGAAGCATTTAAGAACACCAAACAACGTCGATAGAACAATTCAAATCGTTTTCTGCTGGACAAAGATCAATTCTATATTTTCAAGAAATATCTTGAAAGCTCAATCCAAATTTGAATTCAATAAACCTCACATCGAATCGTGCAATAAGAACGTCATGTGTTAGCATTAGCATATCTTTCAAAATCTAGCAATCAGTTCAGATGATAAAGAAGACGAATTATAACTGCTAATAATAAGCAATGTTAAAAATCTAAAACACTTTTTACTTTTACTTGACATCTCAAACTTTGTATTGTAAATATGGTATTTTGGTTTTGTAAATTAACAATGCCAGTTTCGAATATTACATCTAGAATATCCAAATTGATGTACAGAAGCTTAAGGCTTACAAATTCGTAAATCAAACTGATAACTTCATCCATATTGGATGTCCAAATATATAGACAGAAACGTAAGACTTACAAATGCGTATATCAAACTGATAACTCCTGGATATCCAAACATCCTGGATATCCAAATACATAGACAGAAACTTAAGGCTTACAAATTCGTATATCAAACTGATAACTTTAGTGTTTGATTAAAATCATAAAAATATATTTTAAAATTATAAAAATAAAAGAAAATATTTGTTTTTCTTGTAGCCTTAACTACTGTTTTTATAAAGTTATGAAAAAATTAAAATTAATAATTAAAAAAAAAATAAACTATAAATATAAAAGAGTATTATTTATAAATATAATAAATGAAATATAAAAAGAGGAGAGCATTTGTTTTTAATTTCAATAATATTTTTTTTTAATTACACAAAAGTAATGTAATGTAAAATAATGAGTATTTTTTGTAAATAGTTGCCAAATCAAAGGAAGTAAACTTATGTAAATAAATATACAATTTTTTGTTTTAATTTTTTAGAATATAATTGATTTTTGATTTTTTTTAACTAAAATAAACATTAAAAAGGGCTGCCATTTTTAAATATTATTTTATAATATATGCTTTAATTAATTTTTTAATGTTTTAAACAAATGATTTTGTTTTTTTTTTGCTTAACGATAACAAACTATATTCATTTGCATATTTGTTAAGAAATATTTTGTTAAAGTGAAAATTTAAATTGTGTTACATATTTTTGTTTGTTTGTTTTTTAAACATTTTCAAATGAAATGTAAGAAAGAAAAAAAATAATCAATTAATTTTATAAAATTTAATGAAAGACAAGAAAGGAAATTAATCTACCTCTAAGTTTTCTTTAAATAGAAGCTCTAAAATGTTTGTAATTTTTTCTTTTTATAAGTATAAGAATTAAGGATTGTTTTCTGTTTAAATTTGAAATTAATTCTAGATTTTCTTTAATTAATTTGTTAATATTTTGCTGGACGACATTGAATTTGAACAAAACTACTTGTTTTTAAGAATCTGTTTTGTAATCTAAATATATTACGTAAATAATTTCATTACTTTTCATTGAAATCTTTTCTTTTTTCTTTTGTTTTTGACTTACATATTTCAACAACGCACTTTAAACGTGTGTTTGTTTGTTTTTGTTCTTAATTATTTTATTTTTTTTCTTTGTATTTCTCAGTTTCTATAAAAATTAATTTTTTTTAAATGAGTATTATTATTAATATGTTGAGCATTATTTTAATTTTTATTTGTTTTGCAACCCCTGGTGTGTTGATGATGAGTATTTGAAAAAAAGTATTTGTTTTGTTTTCAATAATATTGATGAGTATTGAAAAAAAATGTGAATGTCCATTATTTTTTTCAATTATCCGTGATGATTTTGTAAAGAAATTAGTATGGCGTGAAACGATTAAAGCCTCCACGATACATGGTAGCCTATATAGAGAGAGATAAAAGAGGACATATTCATTATAAATAACATATGAAAATATAATTTAAATATATATGTTTACTTACCCCATAGCCGGGTACAGGACCAATGCCATGGCCTAAATATGGATCAGCATATTCTCGGGCATAACTATAATAAAGCGTAGCGTAATTGGTAAAAGTAAAAGTGAAATATTTCAATTAGTATTTAATATGTTTCCATAAAATTTACACTCTTGATTATTTGATTAGTTATGGTGGAAAATTATTTGTTTTTTGTTAGTATATTTGCTGTAGAAAACTTGTTATCTTGATTAGCTTGTTATTTGTCGAAATTGTTAAGTTTTGTTAGGTTTTTGCAAAAGTCAATTAATAACATTTTAAGATTTTCAATTTTTCTTATTTCGTTTTTTCTAAAAGAAAAGAAACAATAACAAAAATCAAAATTAAAAATAATTAAAAAATGAAAATTAAAAAAGGCAACAAAAAATTAATAAAAAAATTAAAAAATAAATTAAAAATTAAAAATAAATTTAAAAAATAAATATTAAAAAAAGAAAAAAATAAATATTAAATAAAAGAACAATAAATAAAATCAATCATTTATTTAAAATTATAAACTTAGCATTTAAAATATTAATTTATTTTGAAATTAAATAAAATCTTATCATGAAAAATTGACTTTTATATAATAAAATAAATATTTATTTGTCTTAAATAATTTTATGCGAATCATAACAAAGTATAAATAATTGTTGGACCCATTGTTTGGGTAGGAAAAACAAATCTGAAAACAAATTTAGTTGACGACTAGTTTTTTTGGTGTAATCGAGACAATGAGAACGTCTTTTTTATTTTCCTTGCACATAGTAGTAAGGAGAGGGTTTTGAAGACAATGGTTAAGATAATGTGAAACAGTTCGAATACAAGATTCAGTAGAATATTTCGTGAATTGATATATTTAGTGGCTGACAGCTTCCTCTTTAATTATCTTCTGGACCATGAATTTATGGGTCCCGAGTGAAATATATCAAGCCCGTGAGGTAAATCGCTGGTATCCTCTAAGCGAAAGTCTACAGTATAGAAAGATATGCTTAATTAAACTAGGACAGAGTAACCCAAAACTAGTATGGAACTGTCTGGCGAAACTAAACCAGCTAGGCACATAAGATAATTTTTTACTGCGTGCCAATTCATGTGGGAACTTACGGCAATGATTAGGCAGATAAGTTTGCGAAAAGGGAACCGTTCACGGCGCCGTTATAAGAATAATTTTACAACAATAATTTCATAAGACTTGGTGAAAGAAGATATATCAGCTTCCTACCATTGCACCAAACAGAGATATAATTCATTTCATTACAAATCCAGTCTATTTTACTTAAAAGTCTGTTGCTTCTCTTAAAACTTCTATTCTTCCCTTTTAACGGATATAGGTCTGTCAAATTCAGGGCGACATGCTTCCTAATCCGTTTACATTATTCCAGTTAAACTAATAATTGGTTGGTCTACTGTAGCAGGCCTTTAGATGACCGCATGTAAACAACGCTCTCAGTGAAGGGGATTTTTTTATGAATCAAAATACATACATATCCCTCTTGATAAAAAATATATCGAAATGAGTATTAATTAAAATAGTGTTAAACCTTTACTTGTAAACAATAACTTTAATATTACTGGAAGCATTAAAAGACACAAAACAACGTCGATGGGGAGGATGGAATGCATGTAAGCAAGGTCAAGTTTCTGACGGTGGTCAACGTGGCGACCACCAGGACGATCCTTGTCGTGCTGTATTTAAGTTGACATGCAGCCTTCTCGTGGCCCCTCCTAGCACCCGCTAGATGTTAACTAATGCGTGTAGCGAAGTCCAATGCCCTGGGCGTTAAATTTGGGTTGTGCGTAGGGCTTGGAACGCACCACGTAAAAATTGTCTCCAATGAAAACTAAAACTGCGGCAGGCCGAAATCCTTTAGACGGGTTGTTAATGGCCGATTAAGTAAGTAAGTAAACAACGTCGATAGAACCGTTCAAGTCTTTTTTTGCCGGCCAGAGAGCAATTCTAAACCTGTATTAGTAAGGAAAACACCATAAAATCAACAAACGTCTGGTTTGATTGACCGGAAGACGTTCAAATAATTTTCCCTCATACCTAAAACAAATCACTCATTGTTTCATCGGGCATGAAATTTTCTTAAGCTTCCATATGTCCAGCTTTCGGTATTTTATTGCGATTGTTTGAATGATTTGTCACTAGATAAAGTTTTTTTGGAATATTAAATTAAAATAGTCTAAAACCTCCTAATGGTCGATGGTTTTTCTTCAAGTATTTTCAAATTTTTTTTTTGGATATGAAAACAAAATAAAAAAAATCCCAATTGAAATATAAGGTATAGTAAGAAGTTATCTATTTTTGTTTTTAATAATACATTATGACTCTCCTAAAAAACGTCCTCTATAATTTCATCACTACTTTGCTAAAATATGAGTACGTTCAGTCAAATTTCTTAATCATTCAATCATTTTTTCGTTTGTCGAAAAGTGAATTTTAATAAAAATTTAGTTTTAGTTTTTTTAGTTAGAAAACAAGGTTAGTATGAACGGTTTAGTTGGTTATGTTTTCTTTTTTGTAATTCCTATGAAAACTTACCCCGCAACGGTGGCGTAACCAGCTAAAGCTGGCTGAGCTGCTGCAGCAGCGGCAGCACCATAAGCTGCTCTAGCTGCCACAGCAGTGTATGTAGTTGCTGCAGTAGCATATGCCTGTTGAGCCTGAGACAAGGGTGTCTTTAACAGAGGACCAGTAGCCTACACAAATTAAGTGTTGTTGTAATCATGGGCAGAAGAAACAAAAGGGAGAAAGAAAACAAACAACATTAAATTAACAATTATTTGGCAATATGGCTGCCAAAACAACAACCAAGTAAATGAGAAAGAAAAAAAATATTAAATAGAATACGTTGTTTTTTGTTTTTTTTTTTGTTTAAGGTGAGCTTTTACAAATAATTAAATAATTATATGTAGTTTACTTTCTTTTATTGTTTCGAAAAAAAAAAAGAATATTTAATTTTGATTTAATAATTGAAATATATTAGTGTGTGTGTGATTTAAACAAACAAATCATAAGCATACGTTCGATGAACTGGCACTTGTCAATTACAGATTCTACCAAAACAAACAAAATTAATGCGAATTTTATCAAAGTAAACGAAACGTAAAGAATGTAACTGACAGTGACAGCTGAATCAGTAGATATACGAGTATAAATCAACACATGATTGCCAACACAAACATTGGTGAGTGAGGGGGGTTGCAATAAACTAAATTCAGATTAATTTTTTTATTTGTTTTTTGCTTGAAATTTTGCAATGAATTCAATAAATTTCATTCGTTCTAACAATAAATTAATAAAATAAACACATGGACAGACATCAATAAGAATAATAATAAAGTATGGTGCGATTTGGTATTGGTTGCTTAAAATAAAATGCAAGTTTAAATAAAACACATCAAATAATGAGATTCAGAGTTAAACCAAAACCGTATTTTTGCTATACAATATAAAAAAAAATTAAATAAATATCTTTGGATATGATCAAGTATGTTAATCATTAACCAGAGACAAGGACAGACAGATAGTGAAAGAAAGAGAGGATTATAACAATTTACCAAAAAAATATAAATACATGCTTTAGAATAAAATATTTAAGAAAACTTTCTCGTTACAGTTTTATAGCTGAAATATTGTAATAAATTATTAAGAATACATTACAATAATTTACTGTTATATATGATACTTATAAACTAATAAATTAAATAAATTTTTTTTATCTAAATTCCAACACACAGCAACACCTGTAAGAAATTATTTAAAAAAAAAATAAAAAAAATAATTCAACATGCCAGCCAAGCCGTTAGAAATTTTTCAAATTTAAATTCAAATCGAAAGGAGGTGCATTAGGAAATAAATTACACACGTATACTAAACAATTAAAACTAGAATAACAGTTGGGGGTTGCATTACACAATAATATGAAAACGAAAAGAAAACGTAATAGAAACATAAAAAGAGTAACAAATGTTGAGAGATTTTATTTGAATTGATTTTATTTTTTTTACCAAAACATTCTGTGGTACCGGTATGCGGTTGATCGTATGTGGGTTACTATTTAGCGTTGTCACAGTGCGGCGCTGTAAGTTTTTAAGTAAATTTCGTTTCTTATTTTTCTTTCTTTTCTGTAGTTTTTCTTTTTTTTTTTTTAATAAATATATATTTATATAAAGTATTGTATTGTATTTTTTATTTTATTGGTTAATTTTAATAATCAAATTAATGTTGTTGTTGAGGTTTGGTTTTGTTTTGCTAGTGAGTGAGTGAATGAGAGAAATTTTGGTGTAAAAGTGTTTAGGATTTGAACATAAAATTTATTTATACAATATATGTTAACAGAGAAAGCGCAACATAAAAACAATTAAAATATTTATTAGTTAAACAAAAAAAAAAAACAAATAAATTTTAATTATTAATTGCATGATGATATTTATATGAAATCTTTTTATTAATATTCAGTATGATGCATAGAATTAAAAAAAATATTTAAAAAGATTTTCTGCATTTAATAAATATTGTACTCTTTAAAGGAATTCAATTTAGTATTACAACAGTTCTCAAAACTAAGAGTAAATTAAACAGAATCTTTATGGCAGATATACTCTTGTCAGTAGTATATATCCTAAATTTTAAACAGCCTGTTATTTGTTAAATAAATCTGGCAATCTTTGACGAATGTGATGGTTTGGCTCTTCGTTTGAAACCTACAAGATTGTTACGAAAATGAAGAACTGGTGTTTTGCTTTTATATCGCTTAACATTAAAATTATAAACAAAGGCTACAAAAACAAAACAATGTAGTAAACAAACCTGTCTACAAATTATCGTAAGCATCGTTGTTTACATTTATAGAGGTTTGAGAAGGCGAAGCCACGAACATTCGCATTCAAGAACATTCATCAGACTGTTGAGATTGTCATACAAAAGAGAAGAGTAAACGGCCAACGGAGTTAATAAAAGTTCAGTCAGTCTTGTGTAAAAACGCGGTGTGTTTGAAGAGAATAATCGTGTTTTGAAGATCTCCGTTACAAAGATCTGTCGAATAATTGTTATTGTTTATGCAAAAGAGTGCAAAGGGGAATAACAAACAAAGCAATTGTTGTTGTTTACATCAAGTTGTGAACAGTGGCACACAGAATTGTGCGAATAATAAAGGATTTTAATTAAAAAACTAAACACAAATTTATTTTTATTTTATTTGCAACCTACGAGCACATATTTTAAATGTTTTTAAAAGGTAAAATCGTAACAATATATAGTAATCTCCTATCCACTACTCTCCTTGGTTCAATTACAAGGATTATTGCATATTCACAAAAGCAAAATATTCAGCAGTCTTTTAAAGTTCCCAGCCAATGAGAAAAAGCCTGATGAAGAATTAATAGCATCAGTTCATCCTACTGAATCTTTGTTTTTACTCCACCTATTTTTTATTTATAAGAATCAGACCTGAGATTACTAGGGACTATTTTATACAACCAACCTGTTAAAACCCTACAATAAGTGACTATTTCGAGAAGATATTTCGCGTTGAATTTAACTATTTGATCTGTCAAATAGGAGTAAACAAGACATTTTGAATTTTGAAATACATTTTGAGATTTGATGTCAGCGTTTCAACTAGGTTTAGTTGTTATCGGTATTCAGGAGCACAACAAACTGTCGTTCTAAATAGTTTACTACGGTTACGTTCATAAACGATAATCGCAACTTTGAGAAATTTTTTTGGCAACTAGTTACTAAGTGGACTTTTTTCAAAAAGATGAGTAGAATTGAATCATAAAGCTTCACTGTAAACGCCTTGATAGGGTAGTGCAGAGATATTTGTACCAGAGATCGGCAATGAGTATTCAAAAAGATGAGTAAAAACGAATCATACTCATAATTTCTGATACTTATACGTATTCGTACTTATGTTAATATCATGGAACCTCCACTCATATTCAAAGTTTGAAGTACTCATCATATTCATACTTAACAACACGTATGATATTGTTGATTTCGACTCTCCATTACTCAACATATACAAGAATCACAAAATAAGTATGAATCGCGTAGGCACACTAAAATACTCACTAAAAGGTTGTGTGTTTGGTCTGCTTGCTGCTCTGCCTTTTTTGCTTATGTGTCTTTTCTAAATTTATGAGCCAAATGAGTGGGCTTATGAATCAAACATATTTCGAATGGTATGAGTTTGATGTCAACGTTGTACTCATACTCATTGCAAGCTGTACTCAGCGTTGCCATTTGCCAAGTTTTCCCTTTTTTAAAGGGAAAGTTTTCATTAAAGTTGTTTTCTAACAAAACAAGGCACCGGTCTCCGGTGTTTCCTTTAAAAATGTTGATGTTGATTTTTTGTAAAAAAAGTTTATTTTCCAGAAATAAAGTTTTTTAAAAAAATTACTGGCAACGCTGCCTGTACTTACAAATCAACGTTGAATGAATCAGTCAGAGGAGTTAAATTTCAATATTGTTGACTTATATTCAAAATTTTTTGTGTGCTTATGAATAGCGAAAAAACAATTCATTGCTGATCGGAACTGTCGTCTAATTAGCCTACTCACTTGACTGGGGCTACCGCAAAAGTCCTGTTAATAAAATGCTTTCCTTCAAAATAAAGCCTCAATATCACGAAACATGTCATGTGAAAACATAGTGATTGCATTGAAAATTCACAATGATTTGAGATAAAGACCAAAACGAAAATTTATTACAATTTTTATATGGAAATAGTATCCAAACTTTATTAAAGTGGAGATAGATTTTTTAGGAAAAACAGATTTAGAGATTTTCCTCAATCATTATAAAATTTTTGTAGAATCGATTTGAGTTTAAATATTTTTTATAATTTTTAACAAATTGTGAACTGTAATTGAATTTTGTTAAAGGTTATTCTTTTTATTTTTAATACAACTTTTCATTTTTCACTTCAAATAAAACTTTTTTGGATTTTTTCATTTTTAAGGTAAATGGTTTTGGCAGTGTTGTATGCCTTTATAAAAAGAAAATCTGCATTTATATTAAAAATATTCTGTTCTTATTAATAAAGTAAAAATCTCATTAAAATTGCTGAAACCTTGTGTAACTTTGCAAATGTGCATAATAAGTGTAAAAAATGCATTTTTCTCGAACCACCATTTTCATTAATTCCTTTATCAAAACTTTCTTAAAATACCATCTGTTTTAGTGAAAACCTAATACAAAACTTATCCATTTCAACCTCTGGCATTTTATTTTATAATCCCACCAACTAACTATTAAATGCAAATTAATATTAAAAAAATGTTTTTTACTCACCCCCACCACCTCTCAACTTAAAATTCATTCGTTATTTTTTACTGCCATATTCCATCAAAAAACTAAAGCAATGCCACTTAAAATTCATCACTTTTATTGAAGCAAACGACAGAAAAATTTCAACAAAATTTTATCCTTTAAGAAAGGACATGACATAAAAAATAAAGAAAATGTGTTCAAAAAAAAAAAAAAACAAAAAAACTGTCGTCATATTTGCATGAAACAAATTGTTTAAGAATACTTAATACTCGCAGAGAAATTTGTTTTTTTTTTATTAAAAAATAAAAAACTTGATAAAAATCGAGTAGAGTAGAGTAGAGTAGAGCAGAGTAGAGTAAAGAAAATGTCATGCTTTTTTTTCGCAGTTAAACGAAATCATTACAATACTTTTGAGAAAAGCAAGAAATACAAGGAAAAACTTTTACAATTTGTATGGAATTTTATTTTTTCATTCGATAACTTTTCGTATTTCTTTTGTTGTTTTCATACAAAAAAAAATATTATTCAATTCAATAGTTTTATTGTATAAATTGTATACAACAGAAAAAATAAAAGAAATTTTACTGCGAAATGTAACAATCGAAATTGGAAAAAGAGTATGAAATGCATTCAAATAGTAATTTTGTATTCAACTAACACTATAAAATACCGAAATGGTGAAAAGATGACCAAGGTCATGGACTACGCGAATTGAATTTTTACTTAAGTCCAGATTTTTTCGCTACTCATAAGCACATACCATTCGAAATATGTTTGATGCATAAGCCTACACATAAGCAAAAAAAGACAGAGCAGCAAGCAGACCAAACACACAACCTTTTAGTGAGTATTTTAGTGTTCGTACGCGATTCATACTTATTTTGTTATTCGTGTATATGATGAGTAATGGAGAGTCGAAATCAACAATATCATACGTGTTGTCAAGTATGAATATGATGGGTACTTCAAACTTTGAATATGATTAGAGGAGGTTCCATGATATTAAAATAAGTATGAATGCGTATAAGTATCAGAAATTATGAGTATGGTTCGATTCTACTCATCTTTTTGAATGCTCATTGCTGATCTCTGGTACAGAGATGCTTTTGTTCAGAAATCTACTCATTGGCTAGAGTAGAGTAAATTTCTAAAAAAGTCTTCTTGCAATGTAAGAATTATCAAAGGAACTCTCTGCGTAATATCTAATTATCGATTGCCCTGCTTGAGTCTAACTGTGGTTTTGTCCTTAAGTTCCTAGTAATTGCGTAGCTAATGGACTTACTATAGCTGGAGCACTCTTACCGTATACCAAATACATGAATGTAGGTATGTATAGCTCTTACCTCTACGCAGAGGTATTTTTGGCCGCTTACAAATCTTGCCTTATTGCTAGACTCACCTAGTTTAAAATGGACAGGAAGTGTACCAATAAGTAGTTAAATTGAATCGCAGCGACGACTTGTTTCATCTACTATCAGTATTCAATTACTTACAAATAACTTCTCCAAAGGTTGCAGATCGGCTGAGGATAAAGAGTGAATAGTTCACTATATGATTTGGCTTCACGCAGTCTCTTCTCCTATATGGCTCACACTTTAGCGATAGTCTAGTGGAGATATCTTTACTTGATATCAGATGGGTCACTAAAAAGGCATTCTTGCGCAAATCCTGATTGCTAATAACGGTTAATCAGGACTTAGTCTTGTGCAATGTTTTATATAGTATCGCAACGAGTTGCTATGCATGCTCAAGTGAGCTTTGATTTAACAAACTGATAGGATAAGTAATCGCCGTGGTCTAGTACGCTTATTGAACATGAGGCCTTGGTTCAAACACCAGGTCAGACATCTCCAACTAAACGAAATATGATAAGAAATATTTCTTCGGCGACTTCCTCTCATTAGATTTCTGGCAAAAAAAACTCTGAGAGTAAATAAAATTGCTATGCAAATTTTTTCAAAAAATCTGTATTTCGGAGTCGACTTTAAACTATGGGTCATGCCATTCATGTATAAAAATTAGCGCTTATAACATAAGTGGTGCGAGAAACTAGGTCGTAATCCTGACTAAAGGGTTGTAATGACCAATTACGTATGTGATAGGATACCCTACTGCACTGGATATTAAACGGAAGAGAATAATATAGGATTAGAGGAATCATGCCTGACAGAGAGCTGAGCAGTTACTTATGGAGTTGTGGATAAATAAATAATAATACTATGTTGAGATAAAAATTTTGAAATACAAACATATTTTCATTCTATTGAACATATTTTGACTTTCTTCTTTTTCTAGTTGCGTTGCTATTTACTGACTTGACGGTATAATAATCCGTGGGCCTTAACAGTGGGATGTAACATCTGTAGCAGAGTCCAACAATGAATCGTTTTTTCGCTACTCATAAGCACAAATGAAATTTTGAATATAAGTGAGTCAACAATATTGAAATTTAACTATGTACTCTGATTCATTCATACTCACTACAACGTTGATTTATAAGTACAGGTTGCAATGAGTATGCGTACAACGTTGACATCAAACTCATGCCATTCGAAATATGTTTGATTCATAATCCTACTTATTTAGATTCATAACTTTAGAAAAGACACATAAGCAAAAAAGACAGAGCAGCAATCAGACCAAACACACAATCTTTTAGTGAGTATTTTAGTGTTCGTACGCGAATCATACTTATTTTGTGCTTCGTGTATATGTTGAGTCATGGAGAGTCGAGTATCAGAAATTTTGAGTATGATTCGATTCTACTCATGGCTGATCTCTGATTCAGAGGTGTTTTTGTCCAGAAATCTACTCATTGGCTAGGGTAGAAGTAAATTTCTAAAAAAAAGACTTCTTGCAATGTAAGAATTATCAAAGCAACTCTCTACGTAATATCCAAGTTTTTACAAGAATACTGCTTAACGTAACTACGTAAGGAAAAATTTATTTTTCTTTTTCTTATTGGTGTCGACTATATATCATGCAAAGAAGAATGGCAACTAAATGAGCATAATCTGTGGATGACTTAATCTAAAGATATCTCTCCGCCTGCCTGATTACTGTTGTGTGTTTCAGGCCAGGATAATGACTATAAAATATGCTGCAGAACTGATCATGAGTAAGGGATATCCAACTTTTAACACGTCTTTTCTCTTTGTTAGCCAAGCAACAATTCGGTCCTTTTCGAGTGCAACTTTCAGGTTTAAATTTGTTAACATATATCGCGATTGCCCTGATAGACTCTATGAGTTCCTGTTAATCGTTTAGCTGATCCACTTGCTAAATCAAACATACTCTTACCCTATATCTATCACATGAATGTAGGTATGTATAGCTCTTACCTCTACGTATATGTATTTTTGGCCGCTTACAAATCTTGCCTTATTGCTAGGCGCACCTAGTTTAAATTGGACAGAAAGTGTACCAATTAATTAGTTAAATTGGATCGTAGGAACGACTCATTTTATCTACTATCACAGTTCATGCGGCATGCGGAGAGGCTTCGATTACTTGCAAAAAAACTTCTGCAAAGGTTGCAGATCGTCTGAGGAGAAAGAGTGAATAGTTCACGCAGTCTCTTGTCCTATATGAATCACATTTTAGCGATAGTCTATTGGAGATATCTTTACTTGAAATCAGATGGGTCACTAAAAAGGCATTCAAGCGCAAAGCCTGATTGCCAATGTCGGTTAATTAGGACTTAGTCTTGTGCAACGTTTTATATGGTATAGCAACGAGTTGCTATGCGTGCTCAAGTGAGCTTTGATTTAATAAACTGATAGGATAAGTAGTCGCCTTGGTCTAGCAGGTAGTGTATTGGCTTCTTAGACGTGAGGTCTCGGGTCAAACCCCAGGTCAGACATTTCCAACTAAACGAAATATGAAAAAATTTTTCTTCGGCGACTTCCTCTCAGCAGATTTCTGGCAAAAACTCTGAGAGTAAATAAAATTGCTATTAAAAGTTTCTCAAAAAATCTGTCTTTCGGAGTCCGACTTTAAACTATAGGTCATGCCATTCATGTATAAAATTTAGCGCCCATAATATAAGTAGTGTGAGAAACTAGGTCGTAATACTGACTGAAGGGTTGTAATTACCAATTATGTATGAGATAGGATATCCTACTCCATATGGATATGGATATTAAATGGAAGATAACAATATGGGATTAGAGGAATAATAGCTGACAGAAAGCTGATCAGTTACTTATAGACTTGTGGATAAATAAATAATAATACTATGTTGAGATAAAAATTTTGAAATAGAATAAGATTTTGATTCTATTGAACTTATTTTGACTTTCTTCTTTTTCTAGTTGCGTTGCTATTTACTGACTTGGCGGTATAATAATCCGTGGACCTTAACAGTGGAATGTAACATCTGTATGTATAGCATTACTATTTTTCTCTTTAGAAACTCTTATTCTTGTTTGCCACCACCAATTTAAAATAAAATAAAAAATACTACTGGAAATATAGTATTCAAGCCGATTGAATCAATAGACAGTATTATTTACATTTCGGTTTTAAAAGGAAGCAATCATAACTAAGTTAAAGACAATATCTAAGTATGGGCCTGTTCAATTTGAATTTCCTTCACCAATTGGTTTATATAGTGTTAATCAAATTACATTAGGTGTGTTCACAGAGTGTGTGTAAGTTATATTGCATATGATATTCGATTGCATACAATATACAATAAATATGCTTTTTTACAATACTAAATATATATGTGTAGGTACTGTTTGTTGTAATAGTATTTAAATAAGCATTTTAAATAAAGATCTTTAAACTAATAATTATATGACGCATAATAAATAATTGAGCTCTCTATGTTGTAGTAAGTATTGTTTGTATTATGATTGAAAACTATTTGAAAAAAAAAACAACAAATATTTTATGAAATAAATTTAATTGAAAATTCCTTTCCACAATAAGAGTACAATAGAGCAAGAAAGTTAGATAAATCTGTTAAGAAAAGTTATTATATTTATGTATCGTTAACGAATATATAGTATAACCAAACCAAAAAAATAAAGAAGAGCAATCACAGTAAAAATAAGTTAATAAATTAAAGAAAAAAAAGGAAAGAAAATTAATTGAATAAGTAAATAAACTGTTGTAGTAAACAAATTAAACTAAAGTTTATACAAGACTCAATAAGAAAACAAAAAGAAAAAAGAGAATTTTTTTTAAACTAAAAACATAAAATAAAGCAAGACTCAAGGGGACCAAAGATAATAAAAATAAGAAAATATAGGTGTTTAGAGAAAGAATTAAAACCAAAATTTCAATTGTTATTACAACTAGTAATGAAAAAAATAATAATGATGGATAGATAGTTAAATAAATATATTTAGTTAAATTATTATTGCTTGTTTTTTTTGGGTTTAAATATTTATACTTTAGAAAATATAAAACAATTATTACATTTATAATTGCGGCTGGCTGTGCTGCTGGAACTTCTGTGACCGGTTTCGCTGCCTGTAAAATTTTATTTTTAGTTTTTCTTTGTTACACTTTAAATTATATTTTCTTTAAAAATCTATATATTATATATAAGATATATAATAATAAAACTAAACTTAAATTGTAAATATTTTAATCCTAACTTAACCCTTAATTTTAAGTTAAACTAATCGCATTTAAATAAAAAACATTAAACAATAAAAAAAAATTTATTTAAGAAAATAAAACACACATTTTAATTAATAAACAATTAACTCTCTTACCTGAAAACGTAAATTGGGATCAGCTTGAGCTGCAGCGGCTGCTAAGTAGGGATCAAAGTAAACACTGTGGAAAAAGTTCATGAGATAGAGAGAGAGAGAGAGAAAAAAGAAATAGTTTTTTGTTGGTTTTACTTCATCTTATTTTCTTAACTTAACTTTTAAACATTTTGTAGACGAAAAAAAATTTTTTCTAATGATCTGAGTTCTTAAAAGCAAAATTCATATAATTTTTCCCGCATGATTTTTAATATTTTTTTCAAAAAATTAAATTTTTTTTTAAACTTATTTTATATCTCATAGACCTACCTACGCCTGTTATAATACATAAACATTCATATTCTCACTGTTATTCATTCACTCTTTACATCACATACATTCACTTATAAATAAATAAGAAAAGTTTTCATTTTAATTTACTTAAACTAGCAAGTAACTCGTTCTTCACACACTTAAAATGTGGTTCTATGATGAGAGAGCATGAGAGAGAAGGAGATCACGAGAAAGTAAATTTTGTAAGTAACTGAAAGGACTATTTGATCTTCCCCCTGGAGATACTGTAGGTAATATTGACGTTGTAGTTCTAAGTCCGAAGTTACTTTAATATTTTTCAGTCAACACAAAATGGTGCTGTTTACATACATACATAATTGGTCATTACAACCCTTCAGTTAGGATTACGACCTAGTTTCTCACCCACTTATGTTGTGTGAGTTAATTTTATACATGAGTGGCGGGACCTACAGTTTAAAGTCGACTTCGACCAACAGATTTTTGAGAAACTTTTCATGGCAATTTTTTTACTCACAGAGTTTTTGCCAGAAATCTGCTGAGAGGAAGTCGCCGAAGAAAATACTTTTTGTATTTTGCCTTGATGTCTGGCCTGGGGCTCGAAAACTGGCTTTTCGTCTAATAAGCTAACACACTACCTACTAGACCACGGCGACGGTGCTGTTTATAATGCCTGAATTATTTTTCCAATACATATTTCACCTCAAGATTATATCATATAAAGAATGATATTGAAATTCAAGGAAATGTCGCGAATTAATTAAAGTAAAGAGGCTTTAGAATTGTGTCAGTTCTCAAAAGTTGTGTACGCGAATTAAAACTTTGTAATTCGTGGGTAGTCAACAAGTACCATCTTTTTGTCGACTATATGGCAGCCTTTGATAACCCCATAAGGGACCGTGTTTTGCCGCAATGTCTGAGCTTGGTTACCTGAGCTGATAAGGCTATGCAGAATAACGTTGAGCAATTCCTGCAGCTCCATCAAGACAGGAATGAACCTCTCCGAACCTTTTGATACCGTGCGAGGTTTCAGACAAGGCGATCCCTTATCATGCGACTTTTTCAACTTCGTCATGATGTGTTCTGCGGAAGTGCATCGCAATGGCACATTTGCTTGCGTACGCTGACGACATTGACATCATAGAGCGTACCAAGCGAGATGTTACTGCTGCCTTTAGTGCTATTGAACGTGAGTCTACTAAGATGGGTCTGGCAGTACGAATTATATGTTATCGACAAGTAGAGACGTGCGGCGTATTGGATCCCAGCTAACGACCGATAAATATACTTTCGATTTAGTCAAGGAATTTATTTATCTTGGGCTCCGCCGTTACCACCAAATATGATGTCAGTTTGGAGTTCAAGCGCAGGATTACTCTTGCCAACAGGTGCTACTATGGTCTCAATAGGCAATTGAGTAGCAGCGACCTCTCTCATACGACAAAACCAAATAGAACGAAGTGCGGTAACGAAAATTTTGACGCACAGAAGTTCCAAATCGGTAAAAAAAATTTCAAAGAAAATTCTTCACATTTCCGGAATTCTTAAGCAATGGTCGCAAGAAATAAAATTGCACGCTGAATGAGTGTTTAAGGTTACGATCAAAATTCTGCTTGCCATGTGAGGCATATCCCTATTATCCTATTGTTTCTACGCCTTCCTTTAATTTCATTAATCAAGATTTTCTAATTCAAGTTTTTCGCAAATGAAAGAACAGACACTTGATCTATTTCAGCAGGATATAGGATGTTAGGGTAGAGCCTCGAAGGTACGCTCCGTGTGAACAACATTTACTGAACATAACATCACACCTATTAAGCTCTGATGCAGCAGCCTTGAGAGTATTCGAGAGAAAAGTCCTACGTAAGACCTTCGGTCAAATGTGAGTTGGCGATGATTTCCGCAGCCGATCCAACTATGAGCTGTATGAGCTCTTCAACGACATAGATGTTATGCAGCGTATTAATATCCAGTGTTCAAATGTAGATTGATGCTCCGGCGAGATGGGTATTCGATGCGGGGATCTGCTGTAGTAGGCGAAGAGGACGACCGTGTTTGCGTTGGAAGAACCATATCGAGGAAGCCCTGTCATCGATTGGTGTGACCAACTGGCGTAGGCGCGCAAGACGCAGAGGCGCCTGGACGAATGTGTTAAGGTAGGTCGAAATCCGATAATCGGGATGTTAATGGCCAATTAAGTATGTAAGTAATTCGCGGGTAGTATTAGAGAGATCTGCAAAGCTTTTTAGGTTACTTTTTGATTGAGTATTAGTGACAATTTTTTAGAAAATTTTATTTCAGATCTCTTGAAAGAAAGGTTGGTGTAATGGGGAAATTATTTAATTGGAAATGCAATGTCTAACTGTCTCATAAGTATGGGGAAGAATTAAAAAATTCCTGCTATTTTACGATTATCTTTATTAATTTTTGTTCTAGACACTCGAAAGGAGCCCTAGGATCTCTTTATCTTATTCTCTCAACATATAACCACATGATTAATGAGGCTGCATTAATAATAAACCACAATGTAAAACTTCCTTAAGCTAAGTATTTTTCAAAAAGTTTAATGCTATAAAATATTAGACTTAATATATATAAAAGCATATGTTTTACAAACAATATCTAAAATTATATTTCTTTTTAATGTTAAGAAAAGAAAATAATTTTATTTTTTAAAATAACATTTTCTGGTGTATAAATCAAACTGAGGGCGCCTGACGATAGGAGCTGTGATGCATGAATAAGTAGTTTTAATTTAAAAACCAACATGATATTAGGCCTTATATTATGTTCAGATATGCACTTTTATTGAGTCAATATTCGGTTAATTGAGTACAATATTTTAAGTGTTCAGGCATAATAACATACGCAGTTCAGCTGCTTATTCAATATTCATTTGACAGTTGGTTAACAAAACAGCTGGTTGTTTCAATAACATTGTTTTTATTTTGTTTTATTGTTTGAATTGTCAAATATCAAAAGAATGTGTTCGGTTAATTGTAATATACTCACACTTATGATAACAATTTGCGTATTTATTGCGTAATAATTAATTGCAACGTTATATAAAATATTGAGCTCAATAATGGCATTTATTGCGATCTACGCAATAAAAGTACATATCTGAACACCGTATTAATTACATTATTTAATATATTTTGGGTTTTATTTTTTTTTTTCATTACACTTAGCTTAAAATTTTTAATATTTTTAATATTTCGACAAATATTTTGGGGTTACATAATATTTGTTATATAAACCAAACCTATAAAGATAAATTAATTGCTTGGGGTCTTATAATATTAAAACCCTATAAACATAAATTAATTAAAAAATAATAAACAATAAATAAATTGTTTAAAAAAAATTAAAAAAAAGAAGAAACAATTTTAAATTAAAAGCTTATGAAAAAAGAAATTAATATTTTTAAATTAAAATTTTATAAAATCCTAAATGGCTTATCAAAACATACAATGAATGATTAACATGCGCCTAAAAAATGCATTATTCCAAAAAAAGGAAGAAGACAAAAACAAAAACCAAAATAAATAATTCAAATTTAATTATTGCTTATTATACAACAAAAAAAGGCCATTCATGTTTTTACTTGTAATTTTTTTTAAATTTTTTGTTTTTTTAAATAATTTCTGTAATTGTTTTCATTGCTTTAAATTATATAAAAAGAGCGTGAAAATCAATCTTGAGCATGCATACAGTGGGTCCCCAAGATATATGAAGTAAAAAAAAAATAATTAACTTGAATATACACACACACACACAGACAATTAACTTGTTTCCGTTTGCCAATAATGAAATATTAAAAGAGAAATAGAGAGAGAGAGAGACAGACATAAATTAAATAATATGTAGTATAGTACTCGTACCAAACATTATTACAGCTATTTACAAAAAAAACGAAATTATTTATAAATTGTTTATGAATAAACGCATATGTTTACCGGGATTATTTTGTTTAAAGCCTAAATAATATGCTTTAGTACAATATAAGTTTTTTTTTTGATATTTTTCATTAACTAAGCTAAACAAAAACTTGATTTAAAGTTTTAGTCTTAAATACAATATGTTTGTATATTATAAATGCTATGTATATATGTATATAAGTGTTAAAGAATTTGATTTTCTGTTTTTTAAATTTTTTTTATGGAAGGGTTCGGGTTAAGCTTTAGTGACTTTATAAAATGTATTTAATAAATACACATGTACGTTGTACTAAAACCCCTCTATGCTTTATATTAAAAATAATTTAAAATAAAAAAAAATTTCATTTCATTTACCAAACATGCTTTCTGATAGAAAAAACTTAATTATATAGAACACACACATACACACAAAAACCTTAATTATTATTAATTATTATTTTTTAAATCGCTTTTAATAACCAAAACTAATTTACTTGTATTTTTTTTAAATATAAAGTCTTCAATTTGTTTTATTTAATTTTTTTTGTTGTAACAAAAAGCTATTAATTAATTCTTTTTTTTATTTGTTTTGTTGAAATGCAATATAATAAATATTTTAATTGAGATATTGAAAAAATAAAACAAATACGTTATTATTATTATAATTATTTTTTATGTTCATTTTGTATGTTTAGCATTTGAAAATGTGCTAAAATATTAAATTACATTGAAAAAAAAAATAAATTAAAAACGAAGAACCCAAAAACATTTCTTTTTAAGACTACAAAACAAATCAAAAATATGTTATATTAGTATAAAGCAAACTACAAACTAAACAAAAAAATTAAATTAAATTATAATTTTTGTTAGTAGTAAAATGCGAAGAAAATGGAAAGTTTCTGTTCTGATTTTATTTAAAAATTCTGGATTTAATAATTTAATAAGAAAATAATTTAATAAAAAACAACGATTCAAGTGACCATTCTCGATTCAAACTTCTAATTGATAAGTAGAGCTTACTAAGTGTACCGGTATGAAGTGAGCGTTTTTTTTTTTTGTGAAAATAAAACACTAATTTTAAGTAAGTCAGGCATTATTCTAATTATTCGTCACTACTGGATATATATTTTTTCTATCTCTCAGGAAATTTGTGCATTTTCCGCTAATAAAACTGTTCCTCTTTTAAAGTAAACCAAATTTCGACTTTCTTGACAAAATCGAAGAGGTACTCGGCCAATGCGTGGAGTTGAAAAAGCCAAGTCTGGTGAATAGAAGGAATTGTGATCGATTGCATCCTGTATCGGTTTTGCTTTATGCGTCTTTCCATTAACATACATACATAACATACACAATTGGTCATTACAAACCTTCAGTCAGGATTACGACCTAGCTTCTCAGACCTTGTTTGTGTATTAATTTTATACATGAGTTTCCGGACCTACAGTTTAAAGTCGCCTCCGAACAACAGATTTTAAAGAAACTTTTCATGGCAATTTTATTTAATTTCAAAATTCTTGCCTGAAATCTGCTGAGAGGAAGTCGCCGAAGAAATATTATTTCATATTTCGTTTTGATGCCTGACCTGGATTTTGAACCCTGGCCTTACGTCTAATAAGCCAACATACTACCTACTAGATTATGGAGACTTCAATTAACACATTGTTCAAATTGATCACACCGTCCACTTTATGCACGGATGACGGGATCTTCAGATTTGAAGGACAAAGCGACGTGTTTTAAAAAGCTTTTTCATGATAATTAGTTTACTCTCATAGGTTTTTCCAGAAGACAGCTGTGGTGGATTTAGAAGAAATATTTTTTATATTCAGGCTAACAAAGCTGAGGTTTGCACCCATGCGCTCTTGCCTAGTAAGCAAGACTACGACGCACACGCTTTAAAATTAAGCTACACAGTAAATTTTTTTTAACATAACAAAGATGTCTATAGCGGATCGATATTAATGATTAGCACAGATAGTGGGACCAGAGTATTCTGAGCCCATGTAATACTTCATAGCATAGCATACTATTTGACAGTCAAGCTGCCATTCGAATACTAGGCTCGTATGGGGTGAACTCGAGAATATCAAGGGACAGTCTAGGCAAACTGAATAAGCCAGCTTGCGAGGAGGAAAGCTTCCACTGATAGGGACAGATCCCTTGTGTGGATTGGGAAGAGGTATTTGGAAGGGGTATACTCAATGAAAGACGAAAAGGATAGAAGTGTAGATACTTCTCAAACCTTTCGTTGGGTAATTACAATGAAAAGAGATTTGATTTGTGCATCGGACTGACCAAGAGTAACCTGATAACGTGGCACTCACGGACTCAAAGGACACTTGTTCAGGATAGAATATTAAGACCAATATATAGATTCTGTCTTGAGGAGAATTAATCATCAGCACATATACTTAGAGTGTAGTAGGTACTAAGCATGGAGTTATTCCTACTGATACAGAACTAGTCGCCATACTCTAGTAGGTAGGGTGTTGGCTTATTAGACGTAAGTCCACGGTTCAGACATCAAAACGAAAATTGAAAGAATAATTCTTCAGCGACTTCCTCTCAGCAGATTTCTGGTAAAAACTCAGAGAGTAAAGAAAATTACCATGAAAAGATTCTCAAAAAACTGTCGGGTGGAGTCGACTTTAAACTGTAGGTCCCACCAATCATGTATGAAATTAACACACACGTCAGTGGTGTGAGAAGCTATTTTGTAATCCTGACAAAAGGGTTGTAATGACCAATTATGTACGTATGTACGTATGTTGTGTATGATACAGAACAACTTTGTGCAATTTATCAGGACAATAGGTTTGAGAGAGACATAGCAGGGATATTCTACATGAAATTTTGATTAACATTTACAATCGCATTAAATATTTTAAAAACTAAATGTTATGGTTGACCTTGAGTGGAGCGTACTACAAATATCCTATTTATTCGGGGCTATCACAGCTATCTCCTCAACTTTTTCTATGTATTCTATTGGCTCATTGTGCTAAATATGAAGCTAAGAATTAACATTTAAAATTTTCAGCATTCCTTACCATTGAAATAAGTCTACATTCCATCTAAACACTCATACAACTAGTAGACAAAATATTTACGTTGATACAGGCTTAAATAAGTGGGGGAATGAGGCGATAAAATTGTGATTGCTAAGCTTTAATAAGTAGTTTTGTATTGAAATTATTTCCAGACATAGCAATCTAATTGATTCTAATCTTTTTATGTACAATTTCTACTTTTAATTGAATTTGAAAAAGAAAATTTAATTAAAAAGAAACAAAAAAAAACAATACAATAATCTTTCCATTTTCTTCATGCTTGTTTTCATTTTTTTTTCTTTGATTTTTCATGTTCAAATTAAAAATCATTGCAAAAATAATAAAAAACAAAAATAAATTTCTATTGCGTTTATTTATGCATCTTTTGTTTTTTTTTTACTTACGGAGCATATCCATGCAATGTTGTACCAGCTGCCGCAGCATTAGCATGAACAGCTGCCGCATTTGCGGCAGCAGCCATTGTGGCGGCTGAAGGTTGACCTTGTGGAGCGGTGGAAAGACGTGCTGCATACGCTACGGCAGCGGCTGAATTTGGATTTTGTGCTGTAGCCGTTTGAGCGGCGAGTGACTGTAATTGTTGCTGGGCACTGGGTTGCATGGCAGCCGCAGCAGCATTTGCCGCATTAGCTGCAGACTGTGATTGTACTTGAGCTTGGGCCTGTGCTTGTGCCTGTGCCTGAGCCTGAGCCTGAGCCTGGGCCTGTGCTTGAGCTTGGGCTTGTAAGGCATGTTGCAAACCCAAATGCTGTTGCTGTTGTTGATGCTGATGCTGTTGATGGGCAGCCACAGCTGCAACAGCGGCAGCATGACGTTGTTGCTGTTGTTGAGCGGCTACAGCAGCTGCCAGATTGAAGGGAGCACCAACGACACCGACATGTCCACGCTGTATGGCAACACCGCGCATAGCAGCAGCGGCTACAGCAGCTATTTATTGTTCAGTAATTAACAGTTGTTGTTTTGTTTTTGTTGTTAAATGGTAAATGAATGATGGTGGTAGTGTAGCAATATGTACGTCCGTGTGTAAAATTGTAATGGAATTGAGATTTAAAATTTCAATTGTTTTTGTTTTGCGTACAACAACAACAAACAAGGACATCATCACAAAATTTAAGTTCAAAATAAAACATTTTCATTCATCACACACCATCAAAATAAAAATAAAGTTTTAAAACATTTTCAACATTCGAGTTTTTTGTTTTTGTTATCGGGTTTGTTTTTGTTTTTTTTTTGTTACGGATTTAATAATTTAATTATTTTGTTATGGTTTTTCATTTTATTTTTAATGTGGTCGCCAATACATTAGGATCGAAAAGGGGAGGGAGAAATTTGTGTGTGTTTTCAGGGAATTTGTTTTAATTTTGAACAGAAAATTGTGTTGTGGCAAGTTAGTTGTGTTTAAGAGTGTTTCAAAATGTTTGTTTGTATGTTCGTTTGTTTTTTTGTTGTTGCAGAATAAAGAAAAACAATGTCATAGAATATCCAAGAATATAAATAGAAAGAAAGAAAAAAAAAGAGAACATAAAATGCATGCGGTTAGTTTATGTTTTAAAACATTTTTTCATTTTCAATATTTTAATTTAATTTATCAAAAAAAACAAAATAAAAATATGAATAAAACTTCTAAAACAAATAAATAAATATTATATGAAAAAAAATTTTATTTTATTTCTAATAACTATTATTTTATAATTGGTTTAAATAATGATTTTTATTAAAGAAATATTTACATGTACAATTAAGTTTTCATACACTGAAGATTATTTTTTTTTGCTTTATTTTTTCATATTTTATTCTATATTTTCTTGGTATCAAAAGTTCATAAAACACACACAGAGTTTCATTAAAACAGAAAGCAAGTGTTTTTATTTGATTTCATTTTATTTCTCTAAGATGATGGAAAAATAATACGTTCAAAAGAAAAATATTGAATGAAAAAAATATAATAAAAAAAATATTAAAAGAAATACATAGAGAAGTGATTCACAAAATGTTGCATTTACAGTGTACAGCAAAAGTCTTAGTACGGCAATATATTTTAGCAATTTAAGAATTTTAACCAAAAGTTTGTATAAAAATTTATAGTTTTTATATTTATTTTATTAATTTATTTCTGTTTTATAATAAAACAACAAATTTTTTTAATGTTTTTCATAAAACAAGAGAAAAATAAAGTAAAGTTTCAGATGACCCCCAAGGAGAACCCTGAGTAAATTTAAAATTCAAAGGCCTGATATATGAAAATGTTATTTCCTTGTATTTAGTAGAATATCCCTTAAGGTCAAGCATTCCATTTAAACCATTGAGCAAGTTTTTAGGTTGACTTTTGCTTGAGGTTTAGCGATTACAAATCGGCACTTTGTGCAAGAATATTAAGTCTGTGAGGACTTTTTTTGTCAAAATATATTGCAGTACTAAGACTTTTTCTGTCCACTGTATTTTTTTTTAAATGAAGTTCTAAATTCATTCATAACACATATCCACTAGTAGTAGATAGCAGTGGTACCAAATGCTTATTGCTAGGAAAGAAGAATGGGAATACTTTGTTCGCTTCCCCAACACGATAACAAATGGTAGTTTTTCAGAACTTAACTCAGCACTTAACTGTGGAATTATAAATAGAGATTTCGGAATTGAAGGCAGGCGTTTGTTTCACTCATAGCTTCGGAATCGAATGAACTCTGTTGGTATTTATAAGCATCTTTTAAAGATAATTCATCCACAAATGGACTAAAGTATGAATCTTATTATGGCACTGATTACCGTAGGATATATAAATACTACATACACACATAGATAATTGGCCATTACAACCCTTTAGTCAGGATTACGGCCTAGCTTCTCAGACCTCTTATGTTGTGTGTGTTAATTTTATACATGAGTGGTGGGACTACAGTTTAAACTCGACTCCGAACGACAGATTTTTGAGAAACTTTTCATCGCAATTTTATTGACTCTCAGAGATTTTGCCAGAAATCTGCTGAGAGGAAGTCGCCGAAGAAATACTTTTTGTATTTTGTCTTGATGTCTGGGGTTCGAACCCTGGCTTTTACGTCTAATAAGCCAACACACTACCTACTAGACTACGGCGACTTCAAAAACCTAGGGTTAAATGATTAGCAATTGTGAAATAAAGAAGCTATTATTTTTAAAATAGCTTGTATTTCGATTTTAACACGCTAAATGGGGTTAGAAAGATACGATATTGTACAAAAAACTCTTCGATTGCTTGACTATTGTTAGCGTGTGTGTTCTGTTTAAGTGAAAATCATTCAGTAAGAGGCCAATTGAAGAAAATTTTGAAGAAATAATAAAAAGGACTCAGGTCGAGTATTATATTTCGATAGCCCAGATTCCAAACATTGTACAAAAACTGTTTGAAACCATTTGAATGAGTTCAAAATGTCAAAAAAGAATTTGATTCTATCAGTAAAACATTAGAAGCTTTAGCTTGGGTTCACCAAAGTATTATGCTTTTTGGTACAGACCAGAGATCAGCAATGAATAGTTTTTTCGCTACTCATAAGCACTCATGCAATTTTGAATATAAGTGAGTTAACAATATTGAAACTTAACTATGTACTCTGATTCATTCGTACCCACTACAACGTTGATTTATAAGTACAGGTTGCAATGAGTATGCGTACAACGGTGACATCAAGCTCATATCATTCGAAATATGTTTGATTCATAAGTCTACTCATTTACAACAAAAGGAAAAAGGACACATAAGCAACAAAGACAGAGCAGCAAAGAGAGCAAACACGGAATCTTCGAGTGAGAATTTTAGTGTTCGTACTCGATTCATACTTATTTTGTGCTTCGTGTATATGTTGAATTATGGAGAGTCGAATTCGACAATATCATACGTGTTGTGAAGTATGAATACGATGAGTACTTCAAACTTTGAATATGAGTAGAGGTTCCATGACATTTTAAATAAGTATAAATGCGTATAAGTATCAGAAATTATGAGTATGTTTCGATTCTATTCATATTTTGGAATACTCATTGCTGATCTCTCTTACACATATCTCTGCACTACCCTATCAAGGCGTTTACAGTGAAGCTTTAGCTTGTGTTCACTAAAAAATTGTGAATTTTAGTACAGCCATCTCTGCAATACACTATTAAGATGTATACATTGGAACAAGTCTTGCAAACCAAATATTGAAAATATTTCGTTTTGAGGCAGAACAGCTTTCTTTTTAGCGTTGGCCACTGAACTTAAAAAATACTTTTATTTGTAGCAGTTATCATGCTATGAGTTTGCTTAAAGCCGTATTATTGATTGATACTAGGCTCAAGAAGGGAAATCATAGAGTGAAAATCTAAAATTCACTTAATTTCACAGAATTATGGGGTTTTGTTTCTGGGGAAAGCATAGTCAGCTAAGTATTTAGTGGATAACATTTTACATGATTATCAATTTTATGTATTTGTGCTGTCTATTGCTAAATGCATTTATCACTGGCATTGCTTGAGCATATGAGCAGAAAACCATTTTAAATCACTAGCAGTGACATTTATTCTCACAATACTTTGATTGCAGCAATTGTTTTCACAATTTATGAGCAATAATTATTGTTTTAATTTTTAAAATCACTTCTCTTTCGTTTTTATGATTTATGCTGGAAAACAAATTATTATTATGTATTAGAATATGTATGAATAAAAATTTAAATAATTTTCTAAAAATTATGATTTTCCATTAATTATATGCAATTGATTTAATGGAGTTTTTTTTTATTAATCAACATAAATTAACATTTAAATGTGCTAATAAAATATTAATTGGGGGAAAAAAAATTCATGTTAAAATATTGTAATAAACACTATAATGACAAGCACACATAAATTTTTGTTTAACTAAATTCATATATAAAAATAATGTCAAAACATAAAATATTTTAATTTCATAAATATTTTCAAAAGGATGCTCATATTACTTAACTTTTCATACAATAATAATTATACCATAAACATACATACATACATAAATTTATATTAAAATTTAATTCTTTTTTTTTTTGTTAAATCTAACATTGTTTTTATTTTTATGGGGAACGATTTTCTATTTTTATTTTTATACAAATTAATTAATTTAATATTTCGTTTAAATATTTAAATTATTTATTTATTTTATTATTAAATACATATAATACAAAAACTAATTTAAGAAACTTTAAAATTATTATCTATTACGATTAAAATTAAAATTAAAACAACAACACATATTTATTTATAAAATAATTGCATAATCCATTCAATGAAAGAATTATTACCAAATGTTTCTATATTTTAAATTATATATTTAAGAGCGTGATTAAATTAAATTGTTAAATATGTTAAATGTATTGTAAAATAATGGAATGATTGAAAATAAAAGAATCCGAATTTAGGCGGAAAAACTTGTATACAAAATTACAAAAGTTCTGAATTTCAAACTGTGTATGTTTTTATATCGACAGATGAGCATCACCTAGAGTTAGACATTCGCTTTATAATATGCGACAGAGATCAGCAATGAATCGTTTTTTTGCTACTTATAAGCACTCATGAAATTTTGAATATAAGTAAGTCAACAGTATTGAAATTTAACTATGTACTCTGATTCATTCGTACTCACTACAACGTTGATGAAAACAGGCTGCAATGAGTATGCGTACAACATACCATACCAATCGAAATATGTTTGATTCATAAGCCTACTCCTTTTGAGATTCATAACTTGAGAGTGACTCGATTCATTCATTAAAATTTGCAGTCTTAGTTGTTGTTGCATTTACAAAAAAAGGAAAAAGACACATAAGCAAAAAGGAGAGAGCAGAAAGCAGAGCAAACACACAACCTTCTAGTGTGTATTTTAGTGTTCGTACGCGAATAATACTTATTTTGTGCTTCGTGTATATGTTGAATTATGGAGAATCGAAATCAACAACATCATACGTGTTGTTAAATATGAATATGATGAGTACTTCAAACTTTGAATATGAGTAGGGGTTCCATGATATAAAAATTAGTATGAATGCGTATAAGAATCAGAAATTATGAGTAAGATTCGATTCTATTAATATTTTTAAATACTCATTGCTGATCTCTGATATGCAATAATACGCCAGACCTAATATAGTACGTTAGCATAACATAGGGTTCTCGTCAAAGTTCGCTTACAAATTGTCGGTAAATGATCGTTTTCGATCTGACAATTTTAATGCTAAAAATGCATCTCGTTCTGGTTGGACAAATCCGAAAACAAGTCGGTGTGATCAAGGAAAAAATTAAGAAAGACTAGCATATAAGCAGCATTAGCCAGTCCATCAGCGAACAGTTATTAGCCATTTTAAGAAACCGTGTTACACAAAGAAGCACGATGTTTGGGTAGCCACATTAATTACCAAAAATAACTTGTTCGAGTCCAAATTTGCGATTTACTGTTTAACACAAATCAATCGAATTTCTAAAGTAATTGATAAAGATTAATAATGGGATCCTGTACGTCAATAATATACAAAAATATCAGGGATTATGGCAATCTTTTGCAAATGGCAACAAACTTATAATGGACTGCAAAAAAAGCTACGCTGTGTTTCTATAGGTAACCATTTCCGAAGTGAATGATTTCAGGCAATGAAAAGTGGCTTACGTACGACAATAATGTGCGAAAAAGATAATGAACGATTGGATTGACAAGAAGAAGGGTAATGCTGGATTTTTAATGGAAGGGAATTGTTTAAAATGGCATTCTACAAACTGATTCGATTGATTGGATCTCTCCAACAAAGAGCAATTGGATCAGATTTTCGCACAAAAAATTGAGAAGTGCTACACAGGCATACATAAATGTATACAAACTTTTTCGAGAACCCAATTTAATGCTTGCCATTGTTTAAGATAAATTCTGAGAAGAGGATATTAGTTGGTAGCTACTAAGCTAACCATATTCGGCAATATAGGATTTAAAAAAACTAAGCAGTTTACAAGAAATGGGTGACGGGACCTACAGTTTAAAGTCGACTCCGAACGACAGATTTTTAAGAAAATTTTCATGGCAATTTTATTTACTCTCAGAGTTTTTGCCAGAAATCTGCTGAGAGAAAGTCGCCGAAGAAATACTTTTTGTATTTTGTCTTGATGCCTGGCCTGGGGCTCGAACGCTGGCTTTACGTCTAATAAGCCAACACACTACCTACTAGACTACGGCGACTTCCATTATTATTGGCATATAGGATTTAAAAAAACCAAGCATTTTATTAGAAATCTGAATATTTTTTTGAATTGTTATGCACGTTAATCTTTAAGTCATGTTCAAATAGAAATAAAATCTCTAAAATATTAAATTTAATTTTATTTTCATTAAAGTTTAAAAAGAAAATTAAGAAGATTGTAATTCTGGCAACATGGCTATATAATTTTAGGTTGTTTGAAAGATGAAAGAAATTTTGAATTTCTATCCTGGAATGCTAGAGTTTTTAATCCAGCAATTTAACCACTAAATTACAACACTGCCAAATGCCTCATACAGTCATCTTAACATGTTAAGTGGTTGCAAAACTAGAGTAGAAGCTTTTTCCAAGATATAACACTTGGAGTTTACTTATAAATTTTTTCAAAAGCAAAAATTTTGTAAAAACGCCGTTTAACGGCAATGTATTAGTAAGTGGAAAAGTTTGATTTGCTATGATCAAAACTGTGTTTTTAATGCAAAGGCTGTCCATTTCTCATTGATTTAAAATTGATTTAAAACTTTTAATGTATTATTTGCGTTGAACAAATTTTGATTAAATATTCAAATTAACATAATGGTCAGTGAGTCAATCAAAGACACTTATCTACTAAGCATTAATGTATCTGCGAATGGAAGGAAACCACAATTATTTGAATTTCAATTGAAATTAAAATTATACGAATTAATTAAATTCTATCGATTATATGTACATACTATGTATATATGGATAGATTAAACCAAATATAATTATATTCAATACATATCTATCTATCTACTTATGTAGCTATGTACATATAAGCATTTATACCACATTTAGTATGAATATTATTATAAATGGGGAAAACATTTATTTTCCATTAATGACAATGAAAAAAAAAAGATTAAAAAAACAAATGAGAGAAGAATAAAAAAATAATAATTGTCCACCACTCTAACAACAATAATGATAACAAATTTATTAAAACGATTTTTAAAATGCAGTTAAAATAAAAATAAAATTGTTAATAAAAATGAATATTAAAAATAAATTAAAACTTAAATTCAAAATACATATGTACATACATAAAAACAATAAAAACAATAATAACAATAAAAATAAATGACAATAAATGTGTGATTTGTTTAACTTGGCTGTTCGATATATTTAAATTAAATTCCCTGATAAAGGCAGAGTTTATTTAGTAAAACTAATTAGTTTAAATGAATTAAATATTCTCTAATAAAAAATAAAAAATAACCACAATAATTATTAATAATCATATTATTGTTATCGTTTTTACATTGAAATCATGTATAATAATTAATGTGAGCAATTTTTCAAATTGTATTTGCATTACAATTGTTTGAAAGCATATCCCCATATCCCTTGAAAATGAAACTGCAACAACCACAACAACAATAACAATATGTAGTTGAATAAAAGTTATTAAAAACTAATCAGTGGAAAAGTAAATATTTTTGTTGAATATTAATTTATGTAAAGCTATTATATTAAATGTAAAACTAATTATGTAATTTAATTCTTATTTTTATTAATTATTGTGGTTTATTGTGGATATTTAATATTTAAAAATATTTAAAATATATTCCCTGCAAATATGGTATGTACGCTGTATATACATATTAGGGAGTGAATTGCGTCTTTATTTCACTTCGGTGTGGCTATTAATTATTTAACAAAGCAAGAGAGGATGATTTGCTATTTCTTTAATGGTTACATGACGAATTTTACATGAGTGTGAAAATACACACAGTTACTAAACTATACATACTGTTAACAAATTGCCGAAATTTTTTAACTAATCCGTTTTCGATTTTAAAACGGTCTTTTGTATTGGTTAAAAAATTTCTGAAATTGAACTGAATTGTGGCCCTGAACAGGCCCACAAAAGTATACATCCGATTAACAAATTTCACAAATTTCTGAACCAATGCAAAAGACCGTCTTAAAATCGAAGGAAGATGTCAGACAAAAAGATTTTCAACGAAAACAGATTGGTTAAAAAATTTCTGAAATTTGTTAACCGTATGTCTACTTTTGTGGCTGAGTGTAAATACAAATTTAAAAACCAAAGACTTAAAGCCACACTTTTAGTAGCGCCACTTTCTGCCTTTAACAGGGCAAAATTTGCTATTACCAGTTTACTGCCACTGTTAACAAAACGAAATGTAAAAAATATTTCTTCGGTGACTTCTTCAAAAAATCAACGATAAGACATAGCTGGCATATGTGTGAAGATAAATTCGAATTTAAATACCAAAGACTTAAAGCCATACTTTTAGCAGCGCCACTTTCTGCCTTTAACAGGGCAAAATTTGCTATTAACAGAGCACTGTGACAAAAGTAGATTATTCTGCTACTTTGCACATTATTGACACACAATTTAATTATTATGATCATTATTATTTGTGCATAATAACGTTAAAACTCTATCCCACTACCACGGTTCGTAAGAGGACCCTCTGGACTACCATTTGCATATAGTCGGGTAGCTGTACTATTTCTTATATGTTCCCAAATGGCCACAGATCTTCTAGAGAATTTTAAAATAAAAAATTGATATTTTCAAAGCCAATTTCCACCAAATCTATTACAGTAAATTAGGGATCAAGTTTACATACTTTTTAAAGTGCTGATAACAGTACTAGTAAAGTATCGATAACATTACTGGTGCTGAGAAAGCACAATATTTGTGCAGTTTTGTAAAAATTTTATTAAATAATTTTGAAATACAGTATTTTACATGATTAACAAATATCCATAATTCATCAGCGTAATTATATTATAGATATTATTATCTTTATTAACATGTATCAGTCAGTCTCTCTGTCGTTAATAACATTAAATCATAATTACATTTGACATTTACAAACAAAATTTTAGCGTATTAATTACTAAGGTTTGTCATGGTTTGTCATACAATGACCCGGTAAATCTCAGCATTTTCAATATTCGCTGCTGTCATAAATAATAATTTTTAATTATAATGAAGGCAAAATTAAATTTAATTGCGTATATCCAGAAAGGTCCTGTCTATATATACGCATACGAAATATGTATGCATCATTTGTAACAGTAGGGAGTAAAACTCTTTAGAAAATGTAAAGTAATAATGAAGAGTTCAACTTTGAGAATTAATACAATGCTTTTATAAGCAGAATATTTCATAAGTGTGGTGTAACACAGCTTAAACACTAGTCATAGGACCATTATTACAACTTGCCGTTAACTAAAGGGTGACTTTTAAAGGGCAGATAAAATGTTTTTCATTATTATAAGTGGAAAATAAGGTAGAAGTAAGCGTTAAGCTAAAGGGAGGATAATCCTACCCGTAAATTTTAAAGTTAAGTTTATGTTTGAACTTGCCACATTATATATTATTTTCAATATGGCAACTTCAAATATAAATAAAATAAGCAAATACAACAAAAAAAGAAGCCCGTCATTGCCACTGAGTTAAAAAAAATACTTGTTTAATTAAGCAGTGTTATCGACATTGCTCCGGCACTGCCACATTTTTGAAAAGCTTAATTGTATATTATCTGTAGGTTGTAATAACGAAAATAAATTAAAGGTGACTTTAAAGTTAACTTCAACTAAAGTTACCTTTAAATAAACCCAACCTTAACGGCAAGCTGTAATAATGGCCCATAGTGTGGTAAAAATAGTGAGCATAGCTGAATTGATATGAAATAAATTCCTTTCATTTCTTTGAAATTATAATCACAATAAATTGATGATCAAAATTTATGTTCAATTCTCTTAGGTGAGTATAGGATCAGATCAACGATTATGGTACTATTATAACATTTATTAGGCAGTCAAAAGTATTGTTCTGAGGAAGAATATTCTTCATCGTCAAATGCATCTGGTCTAAATTGTAACATAGTTGTACGCTTGACAGCTGACAGTCGCTGTAGTCTAGTAAGTAGTGTGTTGGCTTATTAGACCGTAAGGCCATGGTTCAAATCCTAGGTCAGACATCTCGAACAGAATGAAATATGAAAAAATATTTCTTCGGCGACTTCCTCTCAGCAGATTTTCGACGAAAAGTCTGAGGCCAAAATTGCCATGAAAAGTTTCTGAAATCTGTCTGTCGGAGTCGACATTATACAGTAGCTCACACCACTCATGTATTAAATTAACACAGATAACATGAGTGTTATGGTGCTATGTTGTAATCCTAACTAACAGTAGCTTCCGACATTCATGTATAAAATTAGCACACACAACATGGTGGGTGTGAGAAGCTAGGTCGTAATCCTGACTGAAGGTTTGTAATTACCAATTATGTATGTATGTATGTTGTACGCTTGAGATAGCACTACTCTGTTATTGTCTTTATTCTCGCAGATAATTGCTTTGAGAGTTGGCGTGCAAAAAGGGTTCGCTTACTGTCTGACTGTTATTTAATAGATTTCACGAAATTTACTGGTTTTCAATTTTATTCTAAGAGAGTTATGCTTTAAACCTGATGCTGATTGTCGCAAATGCTTAATGAGAACTTGAAAAGAGCAAAAAACCTTGGACGAAAACAAAGCCTTAAAAAAAAAAAATTAAAAAAACTTTGTACAATTTTGTTTGTCACTGTATAGAATATCAAACACAAATACTATGTATACTTATGTATATTTTTACATTCACACAAGCATTGTTTAAACAAATACACAGAAATAAACAAAGTTTTTCCATTATGGACGACTATAATGAATTCAGTATTCAATTAGAATATTTGTAAGTATGTATTGTCAGGATAATTTGTCAAAAATAAAATAGGTACTGTAGACACAAAAACAATGTAAAACATTTACGGAAATACATGCAATTATTGAAAAATGTATATGTGTAAAGGAAATTGGTGACAATAATTTATTCAAATTTATTGCACGAGTAACAGAATTAGTTTTAATTGCCATGGCTAAACCATGGTTATATGCCTAAAAGCATGCAAACAAAAATTTTTTTTTTTGGATTTTGCAATATAAACTTAAAATCAATAGAAAAAATCTTTTAAAATAATATTTAAATAATACTAAAACTAAATAAGTAATAACAAGTAACAAAAAAACAAAATATTCAAAAAGGAAACAGTTTAGTTAGTACTTAGGCAGGGTTTAATACTAGAATATTTTGGGTTTTTTTGAAACTTTTTCAATCGAAATACCTGAGACTACAAGATTATATATGTATATATAGAATATGGGGTAATAATAATAATAGTAAATACGAAATACTTGCACATACCATTAATAGTAATAATAATTTTTTTAAAAATAATATTTAATACATTATCATTTTATAAATCAATAACAATATTATCTGTTCACATATCACATTATAATCAATAATGAATCAATTATTAAAAATAAATTGCAACTCTAAACTAAAATTTATTGATTCTCATTAACATTACCATCCCAATCATCATCATCATCATCAACATAATCATCATCATTTCATTAATTTTTAAATTATTATGATACAAACTATTGTAATGGTTTCAGACATACATACATATTTCATAAATAAATGGAAAACATTAATAATAATTTCATTAATAAAAAATGTAATTCATTCATTCCTTGTTTTTGCTTTTCGAATATACATACATAATGCACAAACAAATAAATATAAGTAGTAGTATTGGTATATTCAATAACTATAGTATGTATATAAATCAATTCATTTCTTCAAGTGTATTATGTTGTAAATTTTTTTGTTTTCAATTTTATTGCTCTAATTTACGATTCTATTTTTTTGATTTTTTAACGAATTGTGCTTTTAAGTCTCACATCCAAATTTTAAAGGCATTTGAGAACATTTAAATACCTCCGTCTATGAGCTGCTGGTCGTGGTGCTAGTACAATAGGGGCGGGTGCTGGTGCTAAAGGAGTAGCCGTAGCGGCAGGTGCTGCACCAGCTGGTATTGGTGTTATAGGTGTTGCACCTATAGGTGCCCCCAGAAACGGCCATGTAGCCACAGGCAGGCGGTAACCTTAATAATATAATTATTTTTTTTTTCTTTTAACGATTTATGCATTGTTTACATATGTTTAAAGGTAACGATTACAATGTTTATTTAACAACAAAAGAAAATGAAATTAAATTTAAATTATTAAAAGGAAACTAAATTCTTCAAAAAAAAAAAAAGAAAAAAATTTAACAAAAAATTTATTCTAAAATATGTTTTAAAAAGTGGATACAGAATTTTTTTAAATTGTTTCATGCCAAACCTTTTGTAATATGTAGTTAAAATAAAAAATAAATTAAAAATCTTAAGACAGTAATTTAAAGAATTAAAAAAGAAAAGAAGTTATCTAGCTTAGGCTGCATGAGTAGTTATTGTATAATGATCGGTAGGCTAATGATAGTGGGCGCCATAGAAATACGCTTCGGATTTCGGATTTGTTTTACTAATTCCATTAAGTCTAGAGACCAATAAATCTGATATTATTTAAATCGTAAGGAAGCGATTAAGGATTTTCCTGGGTATGGTGCTGTATCTAGTCACCAAGGAGCGCTCGAAAATAAAACGGCAAATGCTTTCATTAATTGCTAGAGAAATGCAGGAGGTAAATTTGAAATCCGAAGCATTTCGCGGCACTGACAATCGAAATACAAGAATACGAACAAATGTCTCACAGTGCATGTCTCTATGGTGCAACAACGAAGTAGGCAATATTACTAGAACATTCAGGGCCGACCTAGACATGACATACAGAATATAACACACCACTCTCACACCACTGATGTTGTGTGCGTTAATTTAATACATGAGTGTCAGACCTACAGCTTAAAGTCGATTCCGAACGACAGATTTTCTTTTCCAATGCAATTTTATTTACTTTCTGAGTTTTTGCAAGATATCTGCTGAGAGGAATCGCCGAAGAAATATTTTTTCAAATTTCGCTTTGATGTCTGACCTGGGGTTTGAACCGTAGTCTTCGTGATGGCCAAATGACGATTAGTATCCAAGGGCCATAAAATTTAGGATTGTTTTAATTGTAAGGCAACGATTAAGAAGTATCCCATTTGTGATACGGTATTTAGACACCAAGAAGTGGTCAGAAATATAAAAACTAAAGAAAAGCAGGAGTTAAGTTTGAAGAATCCCAATCACGACACTAACAACCTAATAAACAAGAGTAACAAAGATATCTCTTTGGACGCTATGGTGCTGCGACACAGAAGGCAATATTACTAGACCACTCAGGGCGGCCCCAGACATGAAGAGGCTTTATTTAATCAGGAGGACAGGTGCCTTTACGAGGAACTCGACTTTACAGAGACATTTGAGTTGCAAAAATATCTTCTGGGACGCTATGGTGCAACAACTCAGTAGTCAATATTACTAGAACACTCAGGGCGGACCCAGACATGAAGAAGATTTATTTAATCAGAATAAGAGTGTAGTTAGCAGGAGGACAGGTGCCCTTATGAGGAATTCGACTTTACAGAGACATTTGAGTTGCATAGCTGAAAAACAACGAATGCAGGACAATGGAACACTTTCTATGTTATTGCCAACTAGTGTTGCAAAACTGGAATTTTAAAATGGTACTGGACTATAACTGAAAGAGTACTTTTTTGCATCAAATGGTACTTTTGTATAAAAAACATTCATAACATAATTGGCCATAATAACCCTTCAATCAGGATTATGACCTAACTTCTCATATCACTTATTTTGTGTGTTAATTTTGTACATGAGTGGCGGGACACCTTCTGTACTATTATCATCTCTCTTAGAGGAAATCGCCGGAGAAATATTTTTTCGTATTTCGTTTCGATGGGGTCATGGGCTTTGAACCGAGGGCTCACGCCTAGTAAGCCAGCTATCTACTAGACAATTTATTTATTTATATTTAATACATAATACGGAACGGAACAGAAAAACTAACCACTCATTCGTGTTCCTTACATACAAGACAAAAACATATGATTCGAAACGTAAAAAACGTAAAAGCCCATGTTTAATCAAACGCCGATTGAACGTAATGTAACATACGTTCATTTTTAACATATGAAAAGCAAAGCAAATGCTTACCGATATCACAGAACCGTAATCTGCAAGCGTTTTCATTGCATTTCGTATACTAACCGTGGATGTTTGGCTAACTGGGACTAAAGCCTGATTCTATCTTTGGCATTACGCTGAACATGTTGCTAACACATTAACAGTTGAAAAGCGCAAGACCTAAAATATGTAATAACAAAAAAAGCACTGCCGGAAAAGTACTGAAAAAAGTACATAAGTACTGAATTTTACAACACTGTTGCCAACTCATCTATAAGCAAGAGATTGAACAAAAATGGAGGAAATACGTGTACGATACAGATTTCCTAAGACTTTATGTTTTTGAATGTTGATAAGGGACGATACAATCTGTCTGTATGACAGATTGACTAAACTCAATCAATTATTTTTTCTTAATTCGTAACAAACAAACCCCTGCAGTATTTTGACCATATTTTTCAATTATTTAAGGTTCGATCACACAACTAAATTTTAATCTTCAACATTCCAAAGTATTTAAATCATATTTTTCAATTTTAGGCCTTACTTACTACTGCATTGTTTTAAACATAAAAAGTAGTCATAAGAAATGCCTCTCCCTTGAATTTAAGTAAGAATGTAAAAAGTTAAGGCCGCTAAAAAGCAACATTGTGCTGTGGAGGGTTAACAGGACAGATTAGTTAAAACATTTTAATTAATCCAGTATTGCAAGTAGGGAAAAATGTTGTTGAGTCGTTCAAGACTAACTAACTACACTTGATAATTACATTCCTGGCACGCATTAAACTTTGAAGAGAAGTGATTGCAAAAAAATTCCTCCTCGGTTTTTAATTAAAACAAACATTTTTTTCAAACATCACTTTCCACTCAATTATAATTCTCTACTGCTCTTGGTAGTTGTTTTTTTATACGAACGAAAGAAGAAAAAACCCAAATATTTACATAATAAATCATAATTTTTTACGCTTCAAAAACAAATGTAATTCAATATTGGCAAAAACATTTATTATAGAAGCCGTGTCATTAAAATCATATTGTAATGTTTTGTTAATTTAAAATATTTTTTTCTTTTTTTTTCCTTAACAAAATGATTTTTTTTCTATTTTTTTTTGTTTGCAATGAACAATTTTTTAAATTAAAATAAATTAAATAAACATTATGGGTTAATAATTCGTTTTTAAAACAATTTTATTGAAATGTTTTACTTTAAATAAAAACGATATTATGTTTATACTCGTATAATTAAAAAAAAAGAGGGAGGAAAAGAAAAAACAACAACCAAAGCAATTAATTGTTTTTAATGGCTATGAAAATTGAAAATAAAAAACGCGTTAAAGTTAAAAAAAAAAAAAATAAAAAAATTGACAGCAAATCAGAAAAATATGTTAAACAGATCAGATATCCTATATTATGAGACTATTTTTAATGAAAAAAAATGGTAATCAGCCATTGAAGCAAACATTAAAGAATTATTATATAATGAGTTAGCATTAAATAATTATATAATGAGCATATAATTATTTATAAATAAAGTTTGTTTTTCTTTTTTCTTCATAACATATTTCAATATCATGTATTCTATGTATACGTTATGCGATAAGCATATTCTATGCAATCATTAAAAGTGAAAAAAAAATAAAAAACATGGTCTAAAGTCCAACAATTTTAAATTTTCAAAGCTGAATAAAAGTTAAGGCGTGCTGTTGTGAATTTATTCTCTAACCATAGAAAGCTAACATCATTATCCTTAACAGGAGTTCCATATGTCTAATAATATAGAAATAATAATTTAGGTTTCATCAATTCCTATCCCCACAATTTAGAGTGAAAGTTAAACCATGTCAAATAATGTTTTATTAGTCGTCAAAATCGACCATCAAGTAAGCCCTATCTATATTGCTGTGTGTGTGGAGATTAATTCGAATTTAAAAACCATAGACTGAAACCCACATTTTTAGCAGCAACACTTCATGCCTCTAACAGGGCAAATTTTGCTTTGGTAACAGAGCACTGTTAACTGTTTAACAGTGGCAATAGTAGATTAGTCTTGTACTTTGCAATTATTGCAGACTATTAACATAAAATAAGTAAATAATATAATACAATAAGAAAATTTTCTGGAATCACGATCCCACTTCCACGGTTCGAAAGAGGACCCCCGCTGGACTACCATTTGCAAAGCGGTTGAAAAAATTGGAGCATGGCTTGTTGAGGCTGGATTGACACTTGCTGCACACAAAACGGAATCCGTCTTGATAAGTGGCAGAAAAATAGTGGAGAAGATGGAAGTGACCGTTGCAGACACTAAGATCGAATTGAAGAGGACATAAAATACTTGGGAGTGAATAGCGACGATGTGGGTGAATTTAAATTAAAAAAATTTTTAATTTAAAAATTTAAAAACTAATGACGCAAACCCACACTTTTAGCAGCGCCACTTCTTGTCTCTAACAGAGTAAACTTTGCTATTAACAGAGCACTGTTAACTGTTTACCAGTGGCAATATTATTCATTATTTTTAGTAAACAAAAGTGCTAAAATGTGAAGGATGATTGGTGGGGATGGAGGTCCGAAAGAGGCCCCCCACGGTCCGAAAGAGGCCCCTCTGGACTATCATTTGCATATAGTCTGTATGGTATACTATTTCTTATATGTTCCAAAATGGTCACTGATCTTCTAGAGAAAAAAAATGAAATTTGCAAAGCCAATTTTCTCAATACCATATCACTTTATAAGTGACTATGTTGCTGATTATATTAAGATACCTTGGAACCTTTCCATATAGTATGGTACTCATAGATCTAGAGTATTTCCCAAAATTAGCTCCTAAACAAGTGGGCTTGTCCGTATGGATACTGTTAAATAGCTAACAGTGCTCTGTTAAAAGCAAATTTTGTTCTGTTAAAAAAAATTTTGCTCTGTTAACGCCAAATGTGGCGCTGCTAAAATTTATGGATTGCATCTTGGATTTTGATATTCGAAATTGTCGTCACACACATACCATATTGCAGGATGTCCACTTGAAATAATTCTGATTACGTCGCTTTTAATTCAAAAATTTAGAGTTCAATGAAACTAACAAAGCTTAGTGCACAGTGGAGCAAGAAATTCTAATGGCACCAGAGATTTTAATTCTATAAAAATTGTAATAAAATTCCTTCTACTAAATCATATAACATTGTCAAGTTAACAAATGAAAAATAACATTAAAAAGTATTTCAATATGCAATACAAAATATAAACTGTGTGGGAGGGAGGAAGGAGGGACCTACCAAATATATATGAAGATTAAAATCAACACAAAAAAATAAAATCAAAAAATTATTGCATAAATCATCACATAAAATAAAAATGTGCCACAATTAGTTGAAAAAAGAAAAATTTTAAAATCATAAATTCTTACAAATTTTAAAATCTTATCGCATCTAATAATATTAATAATTTTATCGTAAATTATTTTAAATATCTTACAAACTAATTTAAATTTAATCTTTACAAATTTAAAATTATTTTATGTACCCGCAAGCACGTATTAACTTTCGTTTCAAATTATCGCACGAGATAAAAAGAAAGAAATAAATTTCAAGAGCATTTCTTTCTATTTAATTGGGTTTTCAGTATTTCTTCTGTGAAGTAAAGATTTACGATAAAACTTGTATCGTAAAACACTGTTATTTTCACAATGTCTAATATTTAACCTCATTGTCCAAGGCGTGGTAACTGCCTTATATGATTTCTGTCAGTAACTTAAGCGCTCATATGATTTAATAAAGTGTCCTCTTCCACAATGAACAGTTGAACCAAACAACAATAAGTAGAACAATGGGCATGACGTATTACACACAGAATTTAAATTCGAAAGTATTGTCTAGAAAAGTGGCCGTAATATATAAGTGTGCTGCATTACTAGACGAGAGCTGGTAAGTTCAAACCTCAAAATTTCTTTCGGCGTCCTCCCCTTTAGCAGGGTTCTGACAAAAGCTCTGACTGCAAATAATTGTCATGAAAAAGCTTTCTAAATCTGAGTTTACGAAGCTAAATATTGGCGGCATTATTGGGCGGTCCAAAGAATGTCGTAAAGATGAAAAGTTTTCATATTAATTGCGACGTCGCCGTAGTCTAGTAGGTAGTGGTTGGTTAGACGTAAGGCCACAGTTCAAACCATAGGTCAGATATCAAAACGAAAATATGAAAAAATATTTCTTCGGCGACTTCCTCTCAGCAGATTTCTGGCAACAACTCCGAGAGTAAATAAAATTGCCAAGAAAAGTTTCTCAAAAATCTGTCATTCGGTGCCGATTTTAAACTATAGGTCTCACCGCTCATGTATAAAATTAATGCACACAACATAAGTGGTGTGAGAAACTAGGTCGTAATCCTGACTTCTTTGGATATAGCTGCACGTCTTTTAAGATTCTCAAGCTTACAGAGGTACATCTATGTTAAAGGCGCATCGTGTTCCTCGAAATAAAAGCTTTAGAAACTAATTCCATAGTACTGTATGACAAAACATCAACTTGGAAATGCTTTTTATGCATTGCGTCGAAAAAATCAACGAGTATTTTCAAAATTTGTAGAAAATGCTTTTGGCAGCATTAGATAGTTTGTGATACTTTCAATGCGACATGTACAATCGTTAAAATGTTAAAATTTTTCTTCTGTTTTGCAAGGAAATATTTTAGTTAAGATACTTTGTGTTAAGTAATACAAACTAAAGTACAATTTAAGTACATAATTTAATAAGCAATAGAATCTATAAATATTGTATTACAACTATAAAATATTTTTCTTTTTCATTTTTAGAGACGAGCTTAACATTTAATTTTAATTAATAATTACAAACAAATTTACTCGAATCTTAAATTATAATAAATAAGAGCACCTTTTGGGTTTTTTTTCTTATAAACATAGTGTTTTTAATACGTATACTTAAAACATTAAAATGATTTTTATTTTATGATAAAAAAAGAATTAAATTTGTAATGCAAGTGTTTATTTTTTTCAATTATTTTTTATGAAAAGAATTCTAAAAAAGAGAATTTTTTTCGTTTCATTTATGGAACTGATAAAAATGTAAATATTTCAGTAACAAAAATCACATTTACAAGAAGTAAAGAAAATCATAAAAATGAAAATAAAAAAGATAATTTTTTTGTTTTTCTTTTAATATATTAAAAAAGTTTAATATAAAAAATATTGTAGTATTGTAATATAATTTAAAATATGTATGTATACCAACATATATACGATTTTTCTTTTTTTTTAATTGCATAAGAAAAACAAAAATATAATAATAAAATAAATAAATAAATAAATATTGTAACAACCATTAATTAAAACATTTTTTGCAATTAAACAGAATGCCATACAATATTGTATCAAACAAACTTACCTTCGGGCCATTGTACACAAACTGCCATATTTCGAAGATATTTGATATGCACATACATATGCACACAGCACAGTAGCAGTAGTGTTGGGGAAAATTGTTGAAAAAGTTTCGCATTTTTTTGGTGTTTTTTTTTTATAATGATGTACGTTGTTGGTATTGTATTATCCATTAAAGGTGAATATTTTATTTAAACAGTTTTTGTATTTTTTTTTGTTTTTTTTTGATGTAAAATATTGATGCATTGATGTACAAAATATATGACGAGCAAGAACAAGTTGTACAAGTAGGAGAAAAAGGCATTTAAATCAGGCAGCATCATCACAGGCATTTAAAGCAGTAGTAGTAGTAGTAGCAGAAGTTGTTGAATTGGTGGTAGTGATCATAAAAAAAAATGTAAAAAAAGAAATAAGAATAAATATTTATAATAAATATGTATGTACGTATGTAATATTAAAACAGAAATATAAATTTATTAATAATTTTTTTTTTATTAATAATTCCAACAAAAGTTTTTTTTTTTTTTTTTTTTTTAACACACATACATTCATCATAATTACGTTTACATACGAATATTATAAGAATAATTCGTTTAAAAAAAAAAATAAAAAAAAAAATTATAACATGTAGTATATAGAGAAATAATAATTTGATAGATAATATACATTATATGGTAGGTTTTTATTGGTTATTTGCTTCAATAGTAATTATTTAAGTTAAGTAAAGTTATAGTTTGTAGACACACACACATGCTGTATAACAATTTTGGGTTAAAATTCATTGCATGCTAAGTTTCTTAGTATTTAAACTCAAGACCATACAAGTTATAGTATATGTTTAGATGCAAATACATATTTCCAATATACATCCGTATATAGATTATACTCCCTTAAATATCCCAACACAGTTAAGAATTAGTAGCTTAATAAAAATCGTAATTGCCATAAAACCCTACGTGTTCAGCCGCACACCATTAACAGGCTCTTAATAGAAAAATTTATTTTATTAGATTTAAATACGATTTAAAAAAATTAACATGTCCACAATTCTTGGCCACCAGTCAACAACGCGCGAATCCAAACTTCATTTGATAGACGCAATTCTACTATATTGGCACCAGAGATAGGCAATGAGTATTTAAAAAGATGAGAAGAATCGAATCATATATTGGCACCAGAGATCAGCAATGGGTGTTCAAAAAAATTAAAAAATCACCAACAATTCTGTGAAATTAAATGAATTTTTTCACTTTAAGATTTCCCTTCTTGACCGTAGTTTCAATCAATAATACGGCTTTAAGCAAACTCATAGCACGATAACTGCTGTAGATAAAAACATTTTTTTAAGTTCAGTGGCTAACACTAAAATGAAAGCTGTTCTGCCTCAAAACGAAATGTTTTCAATATTTGGTTTGCAAGACTTGTTCCAATGTATACCTCTTAATAGGATATTGCAAAGATGTCTGTACTAAAATTCACAATATTTTGGTGCACAAAATAAAACTTCACTTTAAACGCCTTGATAGGATAGTGCAGAGATATTTGTAACAGAGATGAGCAATAAGTATTCAAAAAGATGAGTAAAAACATTCTCATAATTTCTGATACTCATACGTATTCATACTTATTTTAATATTATAAAATCTCTATTCACATTCAAAGTTTGAAGTACTCATCATATTCATACTTAACAACACTTATGATGTTGTTGAATTCGACTCTCCATAATTCAACACACACACGAAGCTTAAAATAAGTATGAATCGCGTATGAACACTAAAATACTCACTAAAAGGTTGTGTGTTTACTCTGCCTGCTGCTCTATCTTTTGTGTCTTAGTATGAGTTTGATGTCAAAGTTGTACGCATACTCTACGCAACCCGTACTTATAGATCAACGTTGTAGTGAGTATGAATGAAGCAGAGTACATAGTTAAATTTCAATATTACTGACTCACTTATTTTCAAAATTTCATGAGTGCTTATGCTGATCTGTGATTACAACCCTTCAGTGAGGATTAGGACCTAGTTTCTCAAACCACTTACGTTGTGTGTAATAATTTTAGGCAAGAGTGGCAGGATCTACAGTTTAAAGTCAAACCCGCACGACAGATTTTTGAGAAATTTTTCATGACAATTTTATTTACTCTCAGAGTTTATGCCAGAAATCTGCTGAGAGGAGGTCGCCGAAGGAAATATTTTTCAATATTTTCGTTTGGGTAACTGACCTTGGGTTTGAACCGTGGCCTTACGTCTAATAAGCCAACACACTATCTATTAGATTACGGCGACTTCAATGGCTTATAGATAAAAACCTCTGATGATAATTCAACAAAAAAAAAACTTCAAATTTTATAAAATCATTCCATATATCAAAAATTATTTAACCTTAACTAAATAAATTGTAAATGTAAGTTGTATTAAGTATTACTTTAAATAATGCTTGACAATGCTATTGTAATGTACTCGCTTTGAATTTATTATAAAAAAACCTTTCTCTTCACCATTATAACATTCACCATTGTGCCTCTATGTCTCTCTATCTCTCTCTTTCTCTCTCTCTGTTATTTTTTGTGTAAAGGACCAGTAAAGAAATAAAACGAAAGTAGCATTTTACAAATATTTTCTTTGAGGTGCTACAAAATAACCGCAGATATAGTAAATAAAAGCACACACAAGTATGTATATTTACCTTTAATTCAATACAAACTTTCTTACGTAAATGCATGTTTACATGTATTGGCAGAAATTTTATATATTTTTAAAGGACATACTTTCTCTCCTTTAAAAAAAGGTATGCAAATATGGTATGCATAGACAAACAAATGCAAATAGAAAAAGAGATTTCCAGGAATGAATAGCAAATATAAATACCTTACGAATAGAGATGTGAATGTATAGCTAATAAATAAAAAAGACTGCTATAATATTAAACACAATTGTTTCTCTTCTCTTCTGCTGTACATTGTGAAACTATAAAATATGCTGGAGTTGTATGGTTGTTTTTCGTGCTATGCAATATTGCATAGCGAGGTAGTTGTGTACATACGAAGATTAACCAGAGTATTCTATAAAAATATGAAAAAAGAAAAACGGATTTTCTTTGTATGGAAATTATGAAGAAGAAGTAGAAGGGGGACAATACGGATATAATTTAAAAGGAAAAAAATGTACGTAAGTAAGGCAAAGCAGTGGATGAAAGAAGCTAAAGGTAGTAAGTAATATTCAGTAAAAATTCATGGCAACTAGAATGCCATATACGAGGATGGTTTTGTTCTACTGAAACATGTTTTCTAAAGGCATTAAATTTAATTATGATTTCCGCAGAATTGTTGAATAAACGAAAAAAAAACTATTTATACGCGTTAAAAATATTGTTTTTCACTTCTTAATATGCATAGTTTTATTTGCCAACCCTCGTAAACTGAAATCTTTATCTGTTATATGGTTTATATAAAAGCTGCTGCATAATAAACATAAATAAGGATAAAGACTCTTTGCCTATACAAGCGAATACAGTGAACGATATTTAAATTTGATTAAACCGATGACAGAACAGCAGTTTATCGGATATCATATCTTTTAAATAAAAATTTAAATAGAATACGATATATTAAGCACGATAAATAGTTTGTAACATGGATATTCTTTTTATAAATAGACCACCTTTCACATCTTCTCTGTCATTGTTGGGCTCTTGGGAGGAACCTTGGCAAACGATTTTTTGGCGCCGAGAATTTATTGTTATTAAGAGCATGGCTGAGAGTTATTTGTTATTAGTAACAGTCATGGCGGAATAGAAATTATCGCTATTGAAACAGCGTCTTACAAGAACCCAGTAAGCTAAGTTCTTGTAGGCTGCTACGAATAACATCTTGTTCCAGTTACAGCCAGTTTTAAACTTAAACCATAAAATATTAGGGATGTACTAACTAAACAACAACTCTGGTACTGCTGAAATTGTTTTGAGGCATCCTTAGAGTGCTCCAACGTCTACAGAAATCGCTGAAACCATTTTGAAGCGCTAATGACTACTTAGAGCTTTCGAACTTTCATAGCCGCATGGCCTATAAACAGTTCAGCGAATACCTAAGCAGAAAGAAACTTTTGTCCACTTGAGAATTTGGACTACAAAAATAAAATTTCGCCAGGAAAATATATCGTGATAATTTGGCCTTGTTTAGCTTATTGTCCAAGAACTCTTGTAGAATTCCAGCAATTATCAGAAAACGCTCCAATTGGTGAAATGATTTCGCATGCTCTGGTTTCAAACCATCTTATTTATACGCATAGCTTGTCTATTTTTTATATTGATTTCTAAAACAACGTTTTTAGTGCAAAGACCATGGCCATTTAGCCTGCCCTCCATGCCTTTAAATATGTGTAATATGCCACAAGTCATCAGCAAACTCTAGGTTTGCCTTGATGATGTTTCTTATATTGTTACGAAAAGGAAAAATCTAGATACAGGTGTTTTGCTTTTACAACGCTTAAGATTAAAATGGTAAATAAAAGCTACAAAAACAAAACAATGCAGTAAACAAACCTCTTTACAAATTATCGTATTGCTTAGTATAGCAACAAACACTAGCTTAAAATAAATGGTAAACAAGTAAACAAAAATAAACCAACAACACTACAATAATAAATGTAAACAACGATGTTTATATTGTTTACTTTTATAGAGATTTCAAGAAGCCGAAGTAATGAACATTCGCCTTCAAGAACATTCATCAGACAGTTTGTATTGCCATATAAAAGGCAAGGCAACGCAGATGACGGAGTTAGTGGAGTTCAGTCAGTCTTGTGTGAAGACGCGGTGTGTTTGTGAGACAGTAATCGTGATTTGAACATCTCCCTTACAAAGATCTGACGCAAAAGGCATAAACAGAAGAAAAACAAACAAAGCAATTGCTGTTGTTTACATCAAGTTGTGAACAGTGGCACACAGAATTGTGCGAATAATAAAGAATTTTAATTAAAACTAAAGAGTCGCCGTGGTCTAGTAGGTAGTGTGTTGGCTTAGTAGACGAAAAGGCTAGGCCAGACATCAAGACAAAATACAAAAAGTATTTCTTCGGCGACTTCCTCTCAGCAGATTTCTGGCAAAAACTCTGAGAGTAAATAAAATTGCCATGAAAAGTTTCTCAAAAATTTGTCGTTCGGAATCAACTTTAAACTGTAGGTGCCGCCATTCAAGTATAAAATTAACACAGAACATAAGTGGTCTGAGAAACTAGGTCCATAATCCTGACTGAAGGGTTGTAGTGACCAATTATGTATGTATGTAATTAAAACTAAACACAAATTTATTTTTATTTTATTTGCAATCTAGGAGCTCATATTTCAAATGTTTTTAAAAGGTAAAAACGTAAAACTGTTATATAATGGAATGGAGCATCATACGGCATTCAATATTCGGTTAATGCCTTGCAGCTTCGCTTTTGTTTTTTTTTCTTTCAAAATATTTCCTTTTACACGAAATATCAATCAAAGTAAACATATATACGTACGTACAACTATGCCCACAATTTTTTCATACGTAGTCCTTACTTTAATCCGTAATTAAACAATATGAGCTCCTGTAAATCTGTGTGTTGTGTGTATCAACAAATATTAAAAGTTGAATAACTCCGAAGATTATGTTGAGTAAGTTAATGTAGCTTCGTAGGTATGTGTGTGTGGCATAACAATACTTTAATGAGAATTGAGTAAAAAGAGAAAATATTGACTTGACGATTTTATGCGCTTGAACAATACATGAATAAACTTTACGAAGCTGTCCAAACTTTAATCACACACATGATATTCACAAAGTACGACGAGTTACGTCGTAAAGAAAGTTAAGAGCATCAATTTGAATGAATGATTCTATTGAAACGTAAATTTAGTCTCTGAAAACATTAAACACATGTGTGGCCTCCATTATAGTCTTTCTCATTTTTCTTTTTTTTTGTTGCCTGAAGAGTTTTTCTGTATCATTTTTTTTTCTGTAAAAGCTGTAAAAAATGCATTTAAAAAGTTACATACATTCTCTACTACTAACGACTAAAACAAATAAACTTCTGTCGTTTATCTCACAAAATGGAAGTACAAAGTAGGGTCTATAAACCAAACAACTGCAGGCATATAACGTACATATGTATGTATGTACATGCGTTGCTAAGGTAATGCACATGCTGCATTAGATATTAAGGATTCTAAAATACGACCACATATAAACTCTAAATACGTACGTACATACATAAGTACATACGTATACACAATACTTCTTACTTACTTACTGGCAATAAGTAAATGCTATAAGAGAAATACAATTGTAAAGATTAGACTTCTCTTCTTCCGTTTTAAACTCTTTTTCACCCACATGGTATATGCTAGAGTAAAGCATATTTACTTATACCGTATATATGTATGTATGTAGGTAGCTAAGTAAGTACTTGTGAAGTAAGACATGTGTACTCAAGTACTTTTAAGAGAGAACGAACGCAAAAAGAGAGATTTACAGTAAAATAGAAGTATTTTAAGAGGCTTTTCAATGAACCAACAAAACTGAAGTAAATATCGTAGATATTCTGCTTTTTATCTTTAACCACGAAGTGCACATATTTTGTGAATAAATATGCCAATATAGAGAGAGAGAGTTTAAGATTTCTTTAAACCCCGTAGATCAAGGTCAGTTGTTAAAGAATGTTTGTGTGTTTCTTTACCACACAGACACAAATATGGAAGTGTTTTTAAGAACCATTACAATAACATACTGTACAGATTTTAAAATTAGCCAACAAGGCATATATGTACATGGTGGCAGTGGTTTAAAAAAAATTAATGGAAGGAAGAAAGTGGTCACCTAGAACAGATGCTTTAGATTTGAAGCAGAGGTCAGCAATGAGATAAATAGAATCGAATAATACTCATAATTTATGCTACTTATACGCATTCATACTTATTTTAATATCATGGGACCTCTACTCATATTCAAAGTTTGAAGTACTCATCATATTCATACTTAACAACACGTATGATGTTGCTGTTGATTTCGACTCTCCATAACTCAACATATACACGAATCACAAAATAAGTATGAATCGCGTACAAACACTAAAATACTCTCTAAAAGGTTGTGTGTTTGCTCTGCTTGCTGCTCTGTCTTTTTTGCTTATGTATCCTTTACCTTTTTTCTTAAATGCCTAACAACTAAGACTATAAATTTTGATGAATGATTCGACACACACAACATATGTAAGTGGTGTGAGAAACAAGGTCGTAATCCTGACTGAAGGGTTGTAATGACCAATTATGTATGTTATGTATGTATGTATTCGAGTCACTCGAATTATTTATAAGAGTATTTTTCTAAAGTTATGACTCTAAATGATTGGCTTATGAATCAAACATATTTCGTTTTGTTCGTTCGGTATGAGTTTGATGTCAACGTTGTATGCATACTCATTGCAACATGTACTTATAAATCAACGTTGTAGTGAGTATGAATGGATCAGGGTAGTTAAATTTCAATATTGTTGACTCACTTATATTCAACATTTCATGAGTGCTTATGAGTAGCGAAAAAACGATTCATTGCCGATCTCTGACGCATACATTTACAGTTCAATGCGTTGCCTTCATGCAAGGATATTGTATTTCTGTAATAATTTTCTGCGATACACCTTTAATGGCAAATACGTGGAATATTTGTTAAACCAGTGTGTTGCAATGGGATAAATATGTTTAAAGAACTCAACTGCAATTTCATTTGTGGTCAAAGTCATGACATCACTTTTCTAGGATTATCTTGGAAAGTGCCTGCAAACATATTGTATTTCCCGGACATATTATGCAACATCATTGTTTGCAGAATATATCGACGCCTCCATTCTATAACGTTCTAAGTACACTTAATGTTAATGTTCTTGCATTTTTAAATTCCATGTTCTCTAACTTAAATACTGTCAAAATTTGGTTAAGATGCGCCGATCCGTTCCGAAGTTAGAGGGAAAAATCTCCATAGAATACACATATGGTCGTATATCGCGTGAAAACTTTGAGAGCTCATAACTCAAACTTAACTTAACTTAACTTAACTCGACTTAGAATGTTATAGAACGGAGGCGTCGATATATCAGTTCCACGTGTCAATCAAAGATTTAACGACTGAGAATCTATCAAATCTGTAGTGTATTCAATCGTACAGCAGATCAATTTTAGAATATATCTCTAGTTCCGATTGGAAGATATCTTATAGTTGAGCAGCTTTTTTGGACACTCAAAATGTCGAATGAAGTCAACTACAATTTCATTTGACACTAGTTTTTTAGGATTATCTTGAAAAGTGCCTGCAAACATATTTCATGTCCTGGTTATCTCATGCAACATCATACACATACTCGTACATAATTGGTCATTACAATCCTTTAGTCAGGATTACAACCTAGCTTCACACACCACTTATGTTAATTTTATACATGAGTGGAGGGGACCTACAGTTTAAAGTCGTATCCGAACGACAGATTTTTGCCAGAAATCTGCTGAGAGAAAGTTGGCGAAGAAATATTTTTTCCATATTTTAGTTTTGATGTCTGACCTATATTTTGAACCGTGACCTTACGTCTAATAAGCCAGCACACTATCTACTAGACTACGGCGACTGCTAGATCAGGCTTTGCAGAATATATCAGTTCTACGTGTCATTAAAAGATTTAACCTCTGAGAAACTAACAAATCTTTACAGAGTTCAACCATACAGCAGATCTTCAGTTCCGACTGGAAGATACTTTATAGTTGGGCAGCTTCGCTGTCATCCGTCCAGTGGTTACTTTTCGGTGTTATCTACCAACTTTGAAAACTAATGACATTGATGTGCTTCGAAACATAAGTACGTACATACATAATTGGCTATTACAACCCCTTTGTCAGGATTACGACCAAGTTTCTTCGAAACATAAGTACTGCGGATAATATTTGGTATAGAAAAGCTTGCAGTTGGCACCCACATAATTAGACAAAATTTATACGAATGAAATTAATTTAATAAAACCGGAAAGACTTAAAATTTTGGGCATACACTCACGATTCTACTTATGTTCTGTTGGACGAATATTTTCCTAAAAGTTAGGTGATATAAATGATGATGGAACTGGAAAAAGTTGTGTGAGTAAGATGAGCAGCATTTCGCCTCTCGAAAGCTTCCCTAACATTAATACAAACAGATCTTAAGTTTCATTTGTGTTTACAATTCCTAAATTCCGATGGGATCTTGTTTAAGATAAGACAATGCTTCGTACTTTTTTTTTTTAACAAGGTGAAGAAATATGCAACACATCCCACAAATGGTGCACTTCTAGCATAAAATTCGATATTTTCACAGAAAAAAATGTTTTTTATTGAATTTTTTTATTTATTCAAACAATATTCTGAAATCTTTAAGTTTAATAAATAAAATTTAATTAAGTTAAATAATAAAATAAAAATAAAATTTAAAATTATTAAAATTTTTAATTAATAACACTATGGCAACTGTAACGACTACAGTATTTTTATTTTCGATTAAAAATTCGAACCCCCCATCACAAATAAACTCGCAAATAATTAAGAATTATATGTATGTGGCAACAGTAACTGAGTATTTTAACATCTGCCAGCCAGGCGCTATCATAATGAAAGTTAACATTGAAAATGTTTTATTAAAAATATATAAAGTTCAACAACAACAACAAGAATATTGTATATTCGTTTTTTTTTTAATTTGGTTTTGTTAATTAAATTTTCATACAACATGCAAACAAAACATGCCGGCTAGTTACATACATATACCGTGTGGCTATATGCTCCCGTATTATTTGAAATGCATTCTATTCTTTATTACATATCTATGTACATGTATGCAAAGGGTTATACATTTAAGGGTTTCAAAAACGTCAATCAAGCTGTGAGCTATGAAAATGAATCGTTTAACAACAGAAGAAAACATATGTTTTATAACTCTCGGTGGATAAGATGAATGGATGCTAGAGCAACAGGTTTTCAATGGGGATTTTGCGAGTAAAATTTTCTTTAACAATGAAACTTATTTCTCACTTGGTACATACAATTCATACATAATTGGCCATTACACTCCTTCAGTTAGGATTACGGCCTAGCTTCTCACATCACTCATGTTGTGTGTGTTAATTTTATACATGAGTGGCGGAACCTACAGTTTAAAGTCGATTCCGAGCGACAGATTTTTGAAAAATTTTTCATGGCAATTTTATTTTACTCTCAGAATTTTGACCAGAAATCTGCTGAGAGTAAGTTGCCGAAGAAATTTTTTTTTTTTCATATTTCGTTTTGATGTCTGACCTGGAATATGAACCCGGGCTTTACGTCTAATAAGAGCCAAAACACTACCTACTAGACTACGGCGACTTCTCACTTGGTGGTTATGTTAGCAATGAACACTGTCTTAGAAATGCCAGAAGTGATTATTAAAGGTTCATTGCTTTCGGAAAATGATGCACGTTAGAATCGGAAGGTGTCGTTAGGCCATATATTATTCGAAATTATCCCAGAAGAAACATATGCAGAGGTCAGCAATGAATCGTTTTTTTTTTGCTATTCATAAGCACTCATGAAATTTTGAATATAAGTGTGTCAACAATATTGAAATTTAACTATGTACTCTGATTCATTCATACTCACTACAATGTTGCATTATAAGTACAGGTTGCAATGGGTATAAGTACAAAGTTGGCGTCAAACTCATACCATTCGAAATATATTTGATTCATAAGCCTACTCATTTACAACGAAAGAGAAAAGACACCTAAGCAAAAAAGACAGAGTAGCAAGTGGAGTAAACACATAACCTTTTAGTGAGTATTTTAGTGTTCGTACGCGAATCATACTTATTTTGTGATTCGTGTATATGTTGAGTTATGGAGAGTCGAAATCAACATCATGTTGTTAAGCATAAATATGATGAGTACTTCAAAGTTTGAATATAAGTAGAATTTCCATGATATTAAAATAAGTATGAATGTGGATAAGTATCAGAAATTGTGAGTATGATTCGATTTTACTCATCTTTTTGAATACTTATTGCTGATCTCTGGTCGTTTTGCTGTATTGTTTTGAAAATTAAGCCCAGAAGAAAGGTTAGCGTCAATTGAGAGCGCTATGGCCATATAAAAACATATCTTTTTCAGTTGCAATTAAAGATTATGAACTGGCTGGCAGGTGGCTTAAACAACACAATCGATTTTGGCTTTATTGCAGACTACATGCACAATAATCACGATACCGAGTAAAATAAGGGAAAAAGGATCGACTGCTCTACCTTCACATTATATTTCGTAAATAACTACAGTTCTTCGAGCATTATCATGCAGTAAGGTGTACCGAAATCATAGCATTATGTAACGTTTTGAAACCTTAAAATGAATAACCCTTTAGGCATACCGAAAAAACGAAACAAAAACCATTCATAAAACAAATACAATTAAACAATAACAACAATGCAAAATTCTTTCTTTAAGGTTAGGTTTGTATTTGTATTTCACTCTTGTGTTATTTTTGTTTTGTTTTTTTTTTACCATAAGTTTGTAAATACAACAGACAATAATAAACAAAAACAATTTAATTAACAATGAGCAGAGGGAAGAAGTTATAGGGAGTTAAAAGCAAATTAACAACCGTTATTAAGTAAACCAAGGATATAGAAAGGGGGGAAGGAGGAAAAAGAGATCCAGAGTACATATTTCAGTACATCAAATACCATCAAAAGGTAAATATTAGTATAAGTGAGTGTGTTTTTTTGTGTATGTGTAGATTTTTGCGTATTTGTTAATTGGGAAGAGTAGTAATAAATAAAAACTGAGAGAGAGAGAGAAGGAGAGGTTTCATACATACATAGTTGTTGGGTTACAATAATAAATGGCAGCATTCAAGGAATAATTTTTTTCTGTATTTAGTATGAATGTATTGTAGTAGTACATGTGGTAATACAGTTAGAATTGTAGTATTTTGTGGTTATGGATACTAAATGCTTGTGTTTTTCTTCTTTTCATTGTTTTTTTTTTTGGCAAACAATACAAGTTAACATGCCATACAGAGCAAATTCGAACAAGACAAGACAAGTACAACAAATACAAGAAACATGCATAGAACTATTATGCATTTAATATGTATGTAGGTACCATACACATACATAACATTTTTTAAATAAATTTAATTTTTGTAAAAAATAACATTTTCTTTCCCTTATGGACATACACAGTTACAAGTCAAACTTAAAACTCAAAATTAAACGAAAATGTTAAAACAATATGTAGTTTAGTTTAGTAAGTTTTATTTTTAGTAAGTATTTGTTAATAAAAAATATTTTGAAAATTTTAATTTTTGTGTAAGCTCACCTAGAGCTGGTGCCGGTATGGCACCATCTTTTGTCAGTACAACTAAATTTTCATTTTCGTTTTCATTTATTTTTGCATTTACACGGGATGTGTTTTTGGTTTTGATATCGTGTTTGAGGAAGAGTTTTTTATTTTTGTTTTTTTTTTTTTGAACGGGTAATAAAATTGTTGTGGCACAAAACAGATGAAAAAAAAGAAAGAAATTGATAATCATTAAGTAACACTTAAATAGTATTTTTCTTTTATAATAATAAACATAATTTATATTATATTGTAGGAGTTATTTTATTAACTTTTAACTTTAAATCTTATTTAATACAAGACCAACCTTAGGTATTAAGTTTTTTGGGGGTGGTTAGTAAAGGGAGATCCATATTAATTTGTAATATAATTCAAGAAAAAGTTATAAAGAATAACCAAAATGGTTATAAACATTTCATACAAAAGTAAACAGCCAAAATCTTTATAATATTAGACTATCAGCAGGTGAGAAAAAAAGACAAGACTTTAAACTACTTTGCGTAATAAAATTAAGGGGCTCCTTTAAATTAAAAAGTCTGATCTTTGATTAAAAAAAAATTCGTAAAATTAGAGCCACCAAAAAATATAAATTCTTGGTAAAGGTTATTAATTACTGGTGCAGTAAAGGATCCAGCAAATAGGACAACAATTTGGATATCAAAAGAAATTATAAGCGCATAGTAACTGTAACTATAACAGTTACACAGTTACACACAGTTACTAAAGTATACATACGGTTAACAAATTTCAGAAATTTTTTAACCAAGACCGTCTTAAAATCGAGGAAAGTTGTCAGACAATTATAATGATTTTCAACGAAAGCGGATTGGTTAAAAAATTTCTGAAATTTGTTAAACGTATGTATACTTTTGTGGCTGAGTATAATTGTAAAACCTAATTATGACAAATAAACAAGTCTGTTTAAGTCCATTTAAAAATTAAAAAATACTCCATCAACCAATCAATAATTTCTAGGCAAGATTTTGATGTCAAAGTGCATATCTCCCTCCAGTCAAGTCAATCTGCTAAAATTGTATTTATGACGCTGACTGTTTGTTTGTGTTTTCTAAGTGAATTGATTCAATTGTGTTTGGCTGGACTTTACGGAATTTCAATTTCCAAAGTTCTGCAGAGATCGAAACAAATGATGCAATGAGGATACAAAGTCCGGACTATACGATGGATACATCCAAGCTTCCCAGCTAAGCTTACTAAGATTCCGTTGGATCAGCCGAGAACAATGTGGTCTAAAGTATTCAGAATGGAACACAAGATCTATTTGCGTAATCAATGCTTTCCATACCCTTTCGTTAATTGCCTACAGTAGAGATTGGAGTCAGTTTTTTGATCAGGTTATAGAATCCCATAATGAAGCCCATAACATCAGATTTCTTGGTTAAAATCCGTACATTATTGTAATGCATAATGATTTGCATGTCGTACGTGTTGTAATGGAAATTCGGTTCTTTAAATTTTCTACGGTTAATACATTTCACATCTAACCAACGAGTGTATGCTTCCAGTTTTCTTAAAATCGTTGGCAAATGCTTGGTAATGAATGTTAAATTTACTAACAACGTGTTCGCTGGTTATATGGCGGTTTTATTCAATTGTTTTCCAGAGCGTTGTATGCCTTTAAGATCAAAGATTTTGTTGCTGTGTTCCTAGTATCATTGTATCTGAAATCTTTATAAATTTTTTATAGCAACCTGAAGAGCAAACTTAACTGAAATGTTTCGAAGTTTCACTCCTTTTAAAGGCGTATAGCTTTTCACAGATTAACGTTGTTTTAATATTGTCTTCTAATAACGTGAAGCTTAAAATGTCGTGTTTCAAACATTGCCACACGCAATTATTACTTCCAGAATTCTTACGTTTTGGAGATATCTACTGATAATTTGTAAGCAAACGTTTTCGAACTTCCAACACTACACTAAAGGCCATTATTACAACTTCCCATTAAAGTTGGGTTTAGTTAAAGCTAACTTTAGCTAAAGTGAACTTTAAAGTCACCTTTAACTTTTTTTCATTACTACAACCTACAGATAATATAAAGTTAACTTTTTCAAAAATATGTTAGTGCCGGAGCAATGTCGATAATACTATTCAATTAAACAAGTTTTTTTTAACGCAGTGGCGACAACGGGCTTCGTTTTTTATGTTGTATATGTTCATTTAGTTATCTGCTGGTTAAAATCCTTCCTTTAGTTAAAGGCAAGTTGTAACAATGGCACTTAGGGCCATTAACTAAAGACAGGATTTTAACAGGCAAACAAATTGTTTTTCATTATTATAAGTGGACAATATTGTAGAAGTGAGCGTTAGGCTAAAGAGAAGATTTAACTCATCTGTAGGTTGTAATAACGAAAAAAAGTTAAAGGTGACTTTAAAGTTCACTTTAGCTAAAGTTATCTTTAACTAAACACAACTTTAACGGCAATTTGTAATAATGGCCGTAATACTAACAAAATTCCGTAATAAAAAATGAAAAATTAAGTGAAAATCTCCTTCAATTTCGTAACGCTTTTAATTACTTTAAAGAGAGATTGAAATTAAATTTCACGTGAAGAAAAAAAGTAAAATAAAATAATATGATGATTTATTTAGTAGAATTTCTAGGAAAACCTGTTGCATATTTATTAAATAAAATAAAATAAAATAAAATAATATTCTGGTTTATTGTAAAAACTTTTACAGGTCAAGTTTCACAATGAAAGTTAAAAGGAGGAGTAGAAAATCATCATAAATTTCAAAATTGGAAAAAAGTCAGAAATATTTATTGTATTAAAGTATTGAATTACAATCGAAATAAAATGAAAAACCGAATAAACTTTTAATTAAGGTTGAAATTGAGAGAAAAAAACCAATGAAAATGGAAACCATTTTCAGAAATTATTCTCCTCGACTATAAATTTTATATTTTCATAAAATGTTACTTCTTTCATCAAATAATTGTTTACAATATAATTAAAAAAATATTGTTATTTTGTATAAATGTGGCTTTTAAAATATGTATGTATCATTATTTCTCATTTTTAATTTTCATATTTATTTTCATTTACTTACCATTTGGAACGGTGGTCACTTTTTTGGTTTGTACACGTGCTGTTGCATTATTGACCTAAACCCGGGCATATATTGTTGTTACAGAGCAGAGAAGAGAACAGTAATAATAGAAAATAGTAAATATTAGTTTTGAAACATACTCGTACATATAGATTTTCTATTGTTATTATTATTATTGTAATATTGAAAAATATATTCAATTTCTATATAAAATGTATGAAAATCTCATTAAGTGCGCTTACTTTGATATGATTTTGTTTCATTTTCATGGCCTGTGCTTTGGTTATGATTTTCGGGTTTTTTTTTGGAAAAAAAACAATTTTTTTAATTGCCTTTTATCAGAGAGTGCCCACGTACAGCATTATTTGAATACAATATGCTGTTGTTTTGTATTTAAAAAAGTTTATAATTAAAATTTAAATTAAATTTAATGACAACATTATGCTGCTGCAATGCTGAAAAATAAAATTGAAAAAGGAAAAAAAAAACTATTTTTGGCTGGCAATCACAAATAGGCAAACATTTTATGGACACAGTTTCCCAACAAACTAACAAATAGAACATATGCTAACAAAAGGCCAGTCGAAGTGGAAATAATCACATTCAGCCCAGTAATGGAGGATTATTGAAAGGGCAAGAGTGATTGCTTCTCCACGTCAACTCGATAATGTAGGGATGTAATGCGATGGAGATGGGCGACCGAGGTTGAAATTTTCCCAAAATTATTCCAGCTATCCCCCTACCACGGTTCGAAAGAGGACCCTCTGGACTACCACTTACATATAGACGGGTAGGTGTACTAATTCTTATATGTTTCAAAATGGCCATCGATCTTCTAGAGAATTTTAAAGCAAAAAATTGATATTTTCAGAGCCTATTTTCTCAATAGCTTATCACTTTATATGCGACTACAGGGTGGCTGATATGTATTGCAACCAACTTCAGGTTGTTATCATTTGTAAACCGCTCGTCTGACAGCTGACAGATTTATTCCAGTGAATGTTCAGTTTATTATTTACAAGCTTACAAAAGCATTTTGATCTATTGCATTCAGAAAAAAAGTTATTCGTGATGGAATTCAAGCGTGATAGTGTGATTGCTTTATATTTGGCTGGAAAACTACAGGTGGCTATCGTTAGAGCCCTCCAGCATTTAAATGTGAATAAATCTTTTGCTTCTCGTACCATTGCTCGTTACAGTGATAGTGGCAGTGTTGCATCGCGTCCAAAAAGTGGACGAAAAACGGTAACAACAACAGAAATGATCCGAAAAGTGAAGGCCAGATTTGATCGAAATCCACGCCACAGTGGTAGAAAAATTGCTCGTGAGCTGAACATATCGCGAGAACGGATGCAACACATATTGAAAAATGAGCTTGGACTAAAGCCATTGAAGTTCCAAAAAGTGCAAGAGCTCACCGATGGACAAAAAAAAGTTAGACTGGAAAGAGCCAAGGTGTTACTTCGCTTGCACGAAAGTGGCCAGTTACCGAATTTGGTTTTCTCCGATGAGAAGCCATTCCAAATTGAGCAGTTTGTGAACAAACAAAATGATAGGGTTTACTTGCCAAAGAGGTCAGCTGAAAAGTTACGATTGACCACCAGAACTCAAGCGCCGCCGATGGTAATGGTGAGGGCCGCCGTAACGGCCGATGGTCGCTCCCCGCTCGTATTCATCGACCGTGGGGTCAAAATAAATGCCGAATATTATCGGGAAAATGTCTTAAAGACAGTATTGAAGCCATGGGCAGACAAACATTTCGGTCGCAAACCATGGATATTCCAACAGGACTCAGCACCACCGCACTCAGCACGCGTCAACCAAGAATGGCTTAAAAAGGAGGTTCCTCGCTTCATTTATACCGCACAATGGCCACCAAAATCTCCGGATCTCAATCCGTTGGACTTTTGTACCTGGGGCATTTTGGAGAGTAAGGTTCTCATTAAAAAATACCAAAGTGTCGATCATCTCAAGACGGCGCTTCACCGGGAATGGGCCAAAATACCTCAGAGCCACTTTCGTGCAGCCTGTGATGGCGTCTGTTTGAAGGCCATAATTCCTACCAAAGGTGGCCAATTCGAACAAATCTAAACTGATTCTAAAATTTGATGTTATTTCCAACATTTTTTGCTTTTGAACAATAAAATTTAAAAAAAATTAAAAAAATATAGCGCTTTACTTTGTTGCATTATATATCAACCACCCTGTACGTTGTTGATTATATTAATATAGATATATATATTCCTTTGAATATGGTATAGTACTCATATACTTAGTATACATCCCAAAATTAGCTCCTAAATAAGTGGACTGCTTAACAGATAACGGTGCTCTGTTAAAAGGAAATTTTGCTATGTTAACAACAAATGTGGCTCCACTAAAATTTTTGGATTGCGTCTTGGATTTTCAAATTCGAATTTACCTTTACACATATAAGGAAATTTAAGTGGTGTTAGGGTTCATCCTCTAGGCGGATAAGCTAACCCATTGTCTCAGGAAGTAAGCCTAAGAGTAAACAGGTCTGTAGCAGATAATTCAGTGGTTATATGCGCAGTGTCGGAAGTGGCATTAATTTACTACCCGACGTTAAAATCGATGACAACTAATCAACCAATAAAGTATTTATGCCAATTTCGAATTTTAATCCATTTAGAAACTGCTCTAACTCCAGCTTGGCATAGAAAAAATAACATCAACAACGAATATCATATGAAGATCAATCCTTTAGAGAATGAGTACGACTCAATAAGTAAAGTTCCACACCACTACACCCAATTTCTGTTCACAGGGGGTATTTTTTCTAGAAAGATGGCGGCCCTATCATTTTAGAATAACAAAGTAGACTCATATCTCCTGAGTTAAATGCCATCTTAAGACGGTTTAATTACAAGGATGGTGTCCAAAATAATAGAAACACGTGTATGAACCCACTTTCGGTTATAATTCTCTAATGGCATATTTTTGATGTCAGACAATGAGAAAAGCTTCAGTAAAAATCTACTATTCGTACTCGGATTATAACTTCTACACGGCAGACATTTTCTAATTGATATTCGAAAGGATGTTTTCCTTTCCTTGCAAATGAAATATTTATTTCTCAAGACTGATTTAAATTCCTAAAGACTTGTTCAAGGCATTCGTTTTGGAATTTTCTTAAATTGTGGTTTACCTCTCGCAATTCTTCTCTCTTTCCTGTAACAACAGAAGAAAACTTTCATAATGTTAATCGAAACCAAGTCTCTACATTATTTGTATAAGACTTTCTCTTAACTTAAGGATCAGAAAGTTCTTGAGCACACGGAGTTTTTTCTTTTATTCTTACAAAACTTGTCAGAAGTCTTCACATCAGGTTTAAGAAAATCAAAATATTTTTGCGCCATTAGTAGTAGAGACTTTTAAGCTCTTAATATGTCCTCGTGATATAATACGCAACTATTTTTTTGTTTTAAAAGTGAAGAGAGACAGAGCGAGAGAGTGTTTCTTTGCAAATTATTTTAACGCGTTGGTTTTAGTTTAAGCCACTCAGTGCTATAAAATGAAATCCTGTTAATTTTCATGAAAATACTTGAAATGCTTGTGTAAGAAGGAAGAAACAGTTTTTCTTTCTTGTTTTAAGCCATTTTGGGTATAATAATGCTATCAACTGAATACATTGTATACATCAGTATATCAGTATATCAGTGTCTGGCAGCCAAACAAACTTATGAACATTTTCTTCATCATATTTTTCTTGTTGTTTTTTTTGGTGAGGCTTGTTATACTTGGAAAATTTTATCTTTGCTTGCTTTTAGGATAATAATGAAACGAGAAAAGCTAATGTTATGAGATTTTCGTAATGAATTGTTTGCGGGAGTTTTGTTTCTTTTGTTTTTCTCCCATTTTCTTTTCGTTTCGTTTTATTTTCCATTATTTTATAACATTTACTTTGGCTTAAAGCACAAATTAAGGCAAATAATGATGACAAAAAACTATTATTGCCAACGGTAGTGGCACTGGTAATGGCACTGGTACTAGTACTGCTGCTACTGCTGCCTTTACTAAATGAAATGAAAAGCAAAAAAAAAAAAAAAGAAAGCAATGTAAAGCAAAATAATTTAACTTGGTTGCAATCTGCTTTTAGCCATAAGTGATTTAGCATTTTTTTGTTCTTTTTTTTTTGGTTTTTGTTTCTCTTTTTTTTTGCTCCTACTAAAGGGTGTTTTGTTTAAGAGGATATAACAAAATTGTTCGCAGGATGGTAAGCAATATTGATTGATATTTACATCTAATTCCCTTGAAGACAATGTGTGTGAAGATAAATACGAATTTAAAAACCAAAGACGCAAACCCCTTTTAGCAGCGCCCATTTTTTGCCTTTAACACAGCATATTATGCTATTAACAGAGCACTGTTAAGTATTTAACAGCGGCAATAAGTAGACGAATTGAAAAATAAACATAATAATAACAAATAAAAAAAAATAAATATAAGCTCTTAAGAGGGGGTGAAGCCGTAGTTTAGTAGGTAGTGTGTTAGCTTATTAGACGTAAGGCCTCGGTTCAAACCGAAAAAAATATAAAAGAATATGAACAAATATTTCTTCGGCGACTTCCTCTCAGCAGATTTCTGTCAAAAAATCTGAGAGTAAATAAAATTACAATGAAAAAAAATCGTTAGTTTCAGAGCCAATTTCCACAATACCACATCACTTTGTATGTGGCTGCACTGTCGATTATAGTAAGAGACCATGGAACCTTCTTTTGAGTAGGATATGGTATTCATAGACATACACTGAGCGCCATAAGTGAGTAAACACCACTGAAATAATTCATTTTCTTAGGATAGCGAGAAAAGTAAATGAGATTAGTCGAATAAATTTCCAAAAATAAAAACGTTTATTTATTACTTATAAAATGTTAAAACAAAAACAACAATTCATGATAAAGGAACTTTTTTTATACTTAAGAACAAAACTATTTTATACTTAAGAGCAAAAGTGTTGACTCACTTATGGCGTTCACTGTAGTATATGTCCTAAAGTTAGCTCCTAAACAAGTGCGCTGTTTCAGATGGATACTGTTAAACAGCTAACAGTGCTCTGTTAAGGGGAGATTTTGTTCTGTTAAGAGAAAAATTTGTTCTGTTAACGGCAAATGTGGCGCTGCTAAAACTAATGGATTGCGTCTTGGATTTTCAAATTCGAATTTAACTTCACACACATTTAATGACAACTGCCTAAAAATACCGTGGGCATAACAACTTCTAAACGTATCACCATTTCAGGTACAAAATGCTTATCATTTCTATGCATTTCGCATTATAACCTCAAAAGGTTAGATAATATTACAAGAGGGAACTTATTTATTAAAAAGGTGGGTAGAATCGAATCATACTCAGAAGTTATGATACTTATACGCATTCATATTTATTTTAATATCATGGAACCTCTACTCATATTCAAAGTTTGAAGTACTCATCATATTCATACTTAACAACACGTACGATGTTATTGATTTCGACTCTCCATAACTCAACATATACACGAATCACAAATTAAGTATGAATCGAGTACGAACACTAAAATACTCACTAGAAGGTTGTGTGCTTGCTCTGCTTGCTGCTCTGTTTTTTTTTTTGCTTATCGAGTCACTCGAATCACTCATAAGTATTTTTCTAAAGTTATGAGTCTAAATGAGTAGGCTTATGAATCAAACATATTGTGCATGGTATGAGTTTGACGTCAACGTTGTACATATAGTCATTGCAACCTGTACTTAGAAATCAACTTTGTAGTGAGTATGAATGTATCAGACCAAGTAGTTAAATTTCAATATTGTTGACTCACTTATATTCAAAATTTCATGAGTACTTATGAGAAGCAAAAAAAAGCGATTCATTGCTGATGTCTGGTTTGAATCCATGAACATTATTTCCCAGCACCACTTCTTGTTGCTACAATAATCTTTCATTTCAGAAAATATTTTTTTTCTTCAATTAAAATTCTTTCTGTAACACAAAACGATAACCCTGTTGCCTTACAATGAATGGGCATGAGTAGCAATGCATTGTTCCTTGAAATATAACTGGGCTGGCTGTTTTATTACTCTGATTATTTTTGCCATTTCTTTTCTTGTTTTGTTTTTGCATTGTTATACCCGTCTTTGTCTAGGTTCTTTTGCCCTCTTTTTTTAATTTATATTAACCAACATTACTATGGAACTGTGTGGTCTGATGGTATGATGGTTGAGTTGTTACTATATTTGTGTGTATGCGAGTTTGTCTTAATGGCCTCCATTAGGAGTGGTAAAATGTATAAAGAAAGTTAATTATCCGACTTGCTAAGTGAAATTTAAGGCCATAATAAAAACCCTACAGTTGATACGAAACGTTTTTTTTTTTGGTTTGGGTTTGTGTTTGTGGCCATTGTTGTATTTAAGGTTTTTTTCGCCATTTTTTTTGTTTTAAGCAAAATTTTCTTCATGACTTCTGTGTTTCGAAGAGTTGTTTTACTTCTATTACTACTCAACAGATTCAGATTTGGATTTTGTATTTAATTTTATTTTTTGAAGTATTTAAGTATTTTTTTTGGAGGACAATTTAAACACTTCATGTATCTCAATAACACGGAAAGCCCAGTATATGTATACAGCTTAAACGTATTAAATTTCTAAACATTTTGAACAATTTTGCAAACGCCTATAAATCTTAGTTTTTGTTTAATTGCCCGGCACATGATGTTAAAACCTTAATTCATTTAAGGGCCGGCACTATAATTAACTGTAAACAATAATTTCGTTATAATTCTACTGGAAAATAAGCTGATTAGACACAAAATTTTACGAAATCCAATTAAACGCAAAACACTTTAAAACATTTCTCACCCCCCTCCTCCCACTTCTTATCATTTAAATAAAATTTATAAACTGATGTGCTCTGTGCTAACGGTTTTCCTTGATTGTCATTGTCCATTGTTCTGTGTATGGAATTTATAATGGACCTAGAATCGTTACCTCAATCAGAGTATCAGGGACGACTAAGGTTCGTTAAGGCTTTTGCTATAAACAACATCACAAACATATACGCGCGTACATACATACATATTTCAAATGACATGAGGAACCAAGAAAAGGCAATCCGAAATGTACAAGATTAAGTCAAAACAAAATGTTGTATGAGTAAGCACAGTGGTGGCTATAATAATAAGTACACTTTTGTATGCAACAGAACATGCTATTCTATATGTCTTGTATAAACTGTGACCAGAACTTTAAATATTTACAAATCAAATTGAGGCCTTAAGTAGACTAGTATATACCATTAGGTTTAGCAGGCCGCATCTCAATTGAGAGAGGTTTAAACAGTTTGTTGACTCTTGCGGCTGGAAGTTTACTAAATAATCTCTGTCCTGACGGGACACTGCCTACAGGGCAGGCATGCCCACTGGCTATGTTACTGTAGCCACGATTTATGCAGATATTGTGACTTGCAAGAGAAAGAAGCGACTGCCTGTTGCAAAATGTGTATGAAGATATATTCGAATTTAAAAACCAAAGACGCAAACCCATACTTTTACCAGCACCACTTTTTGCCTTTAACAGGGTAAAATTTAATATTAACAGAGCACTGTTAATTGTTTAACAATGACAATAAATAGATTATTCTTCTACTTTGAAATTATTGCAGACAATTGACATAAAATTATCATTATGATCATCATTATTTGTGAACTAAAGCGTTGAAATGTAAAGGATTTTTGATGGGGTTAGAAAGAAAAACTCTCCAGCTACCACGGTTCGAAAGAGGATCCCCTGACCTACCATTTGCATATGGTAGGGTAGGTGTACTATTTCTTATATGTTGCAAAATGGCCACAGATCTTCTAGAGAATTTTAAAGCAAAAAATTTATATTTTCAGAGCCAATTTTCTCAATATCATATCACTTTATATGCGACTATATTGCGGATTATATTATGAAGTCTTGGAACCTTCCTTTGAATATGGTATGGTACTCATAGACCTAGTATATTTCCGAAAATTAGCTCCTGAACAAGTAGGCTTATTCAGATGGATACTGTTAAATAGCTAACACTGCTCTGTTAAGGGCAAATTTTGTTCTGTTAACGGCAAATGTGGCGCTGTTAAAATTTATGGATTGCGTCTTGGATTTTCTAATTCGAATTTATCTTCACACACATTGTTGCAGAATATATCAGTGCCCAGCATTCTTGAATATGGGGCGCACAGAACTACCTGAAATGATAATAAAAGACATTGCCCGATATGAGGTTTATACCCTCCGGACAGACTTTTCCTCATGACAAGCATCAATGCCTTTTTCTTTAAATAAAACGTAGTAGCATAATCGGCCTAATGGAATGGCCTAAAGAGCAACATCATGTGATTACAACCAATTTAACGTAGATACTCTCAGAACTTTTGCCCGAGCACTGCTGAGAGTGGCTATTGAAAGGAATAAAATTTTCGTATATTTTTTTTACCTCCTCACGATCTACCATCCATGTTGTGTGTGTAAATTTTGTCCAACAGTGGCGGCGCCTACAGTCACTGATTTTTGAGAAAATTTCACGATATTTTTATTTACTATCAGAGTTTTTTACCAGAAGATTGCCAAGCAGGCACAGATAGAAATGTTTTCTTTTCTCAAAAAAAGATTTTTGAGCTGGCCTAGGTCTCAGAGCTAATAATCCAACATACCACCTACTAGATTACGGCGGCTCCATGCTATTATTCGAAACCCCGAACAGATTAAAAAGAAAACCATTGGAGGTGTTTAAAATTCCTTCCAATTGTTTTTTGCAAATATTTTAAAAATCCCTAAATTTGTGAAATTAAAGTCAAGATAACATTTTTGTTAAACTATCTCTAAAAATTATCTGTGATCTTTCCTCTAAAATCTATCACCTATACACACTACTGTCTTAATTTATTGTCTTAAAACTGTATACATACCAGAGATCAGCAATTAGTATTCAAAAAGATGAGTAGAATGGAATCATACTCATAATTTCTGATACTTATACGCATTCATACTTATTTTAATATCATGGAACCTCTTCTACTCATATTCAAAGTTTGAAGTACACATCATATTCATACTTAACAACACGTATGATGTGGCCGATTTCGACTCTCCATGATTCAAACAAGAATCACAAAATAAGTATGAATCGCGTATGAATACTAAAATACTCACTAAAAGGTTGTGTGTTTGTTCTGCTTGCTGCTCTGCCTTTTTTGCTTATGTGTCTTTTTTCTTTTGTTGTAAATGAGTAGACTTATGAATCAAACATATTTCGAATGGTATGAGTTTGATGTCAACGTTGTACGCATACTCATTGCAACCTGTACTTATAAATCAACGTTGTAGTGAGTATGAATGAATCAGAATACGTAGTTAAATTTCAATGTTGTTGACTAACTCATATTCAAAATTTCATGAGTGCTTATGAGTAGCGAAAAAACGATTTATTGCTGATCTTTGATACATATACCAGTCATTACAACCCTTCAGTCAGGATTACAACCTAGTTCATTACACCACTTATGCTGTGTGTATTAATTTTAGACATGAGTGGCTGGAGAGATCTAGAGCTTAAAGTCGACTCCGAACGTTAGATTTTTGAGAAACTTTTCATGGCAATTTTTTATTTACTCTCAGAGTTTTTGCCAGAAATCTGTTGAGAGGAAGTCACCGAAGGAAATATTTTTTCATGTTTCGTTACGTTCGAGATGTCTGACCTGCGGTGACCGTCTAATAAGCCAATATACTACCTACTAGACTACGGCTTAAAACTGTATAATTTTATATTTTTTTCCTACACTGTCCTTTCTAAATGGTCTTCTTCGCCTTGTTTGTTAAATAATTCTCTTTTAAGATGACAAGAGTGTTAACACAGTAAATCATTAAGTCCGGAGCAACAAAAACAAAAAACAGAAGAAAATCTTCAATAATAATAATAATAAGAAGAAGAGTATGCAAATCGCAGGGTTTATCTATGCAAATGTTAATAACTGAATGAATGAATTTTAAACAATTTCTGCCAACTCAGTTTAGTTATAATTAAACTTCTAATTTTCAGAAATTTTATCATAATAAAGTTGAGTATGTACCACAATATGCAGGATAATAATGATACTTGAACACCCACAATGAGTTTCTCTAATAATAACTCAATCATGTTTTATCAATCTACCACCCACCCAACCACCCCTCCCATTTTCACCCATGGGCATAATGACCCCAGTGACTTGGATATTCAAGAACATTAAATACACAGGCAAAGTAAACAACACACACACTGTAGATTACAAAGAACATCTACGACGTATTGATGGCATTTGTCTAGGCCATCTTAAGCTCCTATGTGGACAATGTAGTATGGCCAAGTGTATTGGAGGCAAATGTTAAGGTCTTGTTAAACAAAAGCAAACAAATGGACAAAGTTAGACAGGCCATGCGGCCAAGCCAGCACGGCATGGCACTGCATGGCACGGCACGGCACATTTTAGAATAATTCTTCATCATTGTGTGGAGAGCAGAGCAATTGTGTAAATATTTGTTAATGCGTAGAACATGAACTCTGTTCGTTTAGTTGTTTTGTTTTGTTTCCTTTAGACAGAGAATGAGGAGAGGGAGAGAGAGGGACAGAGAGAGGGAGGAAAATGAATTTCAAATTTAACCATTATGGTCTTGGTAATATGACTATTAATATATGATAAGGATTCTGTTGTTGTAAAAACCATTTTCCCGTGGTTAAGCTTTGTGCGTTCGTTCATTCATTCGGAAAATAAAAATGAAACTTTCCTACTTGCTAATTGGCCCTAATAATGGAATTCTATAGAAAATAGCGGCCAGCTTTTTAGCTCATAATATAATAAGTTAATTAGAACAAGAAGAAGACGACTTACATTAAAGCCATACATACATACATACATACGTCAGCATTAAATCAGTAATAAAATGGAAATTTATTTTAAAGCACCATCAACTGTAATTAAAAACAAATTTTTTTTAAATAAGAACTGCTTTCTCTATGTTATAACTTCTGTTACTAGGTTATTTTAAAACAATTTACGAGGGTGGTTTTAAAATTTGTACAATTATATTCCATTCTAGTCTAGTAAACATTTGGTAAACTTGGAGTATAGGAATTTAAATATCTTTACAGACAATCTAATGAAGCTTAGGTTAGGTTAGGGGACGTGTACTTGTCAATTAAGACAAGTACAGTACCCGGAGGTCGAATTGACCCATTGTACAACGTCCTAGTTTCTCACACCACTTATGTTGTGTGTGTTAATTTTATACATAAGTGATGGGACCTACAGCTTAAAGTCTCCGAACGACAGATTTTTTCGAGAAACTTTTTCATGGCAATTTGTATTTACTCTCAGAGTTTTTGCTAGAAATCTGCTGAGAGGAAATCGCCGAAGGAATACTTTTTGTATTTTGTTTTGATGTCTGGCCTGGGGCTCGTACCCTGGCTTTACGTCTAATAAGCCAACACACTACCTACTAGACTACGGCGACTTCATCAAATGAAAATTATGGCAATAAAATCCAGGGCAGAGATCAGCAATGAGTATTCAAAAAGGTGAGTAGAATCGAATCATACTCATAATTTCTAATACTTTATACGTATTCATACTTATTTTAATATCATGGAACTTCTACTCATATTTAACGTTTGAAATACTCATCATATTCATACTTAACAACACGTATGATGTTGTCGAATTCGACTCTCCATGACTCAACATTTACAAGAATCACAAGATGAGTATAATTCGTGTACGAACACTAAAATACTCACTAAAAGATTGCGTGTTTCCTCTGCTTGCAGCACTGTCTTATTTGCTTATGTGTCTTTTTTTTAACCAAGACTGTCAGTTTTGATGAATGATTTGAGTCACTCGCATAATTTATAAGTATTATAAGAGTATTTTTCTAAAGTTATGAATCTGAATGTGTAGGCTTATGAATCAAACATATTTCGAATAGTATGAGTTTGATGTCAACGTTGTACGCATACTCATTGCAACTTGTCCTTATAAATCAACGTTGTAGTGAGTATGAATGATTCAGAGCAGTTAACTTTCAATATTGTTGTTGTATTCAAAATTTCATGAGCGCTTATGAGTGGTGAAAACACGATTCATTGCTGATCTCTGATCCAGGGATACGGGATCTGGAGTATGAAACGACGATTAAAATTTAATCCAGGAATGGACGGTATGCATTATGTGGGTTCCTGGCTGTCATGGAGCGATTGAATATGAGGAAACGAATATTCTGGCTAATAGAGCCACAGTATTACATACCATAAGTTTGGATAACCAAATGCCTTTCAGTGAAGTCTCCATAGTCTAGTAAGTAGTGTGTTGGCTTATTAGACGTAAAGCCAGGATTCGAGCCCCAGGCCAGACATCAAAATAAAATACAAAAAGTATTTCTTTGGCGACTTCCTCTCAGCAGATTTTTGGCAAAAACTCTGAGTGTAAATAAAAATTGCCATGAAAAGTTTCTCAAAAATTTGTCGTTCGGAGTCGGCTTTAAACTGTAGGTCCCGCCACTCATGTATAAAATTAACACACACAACATAAGTGGTGTCAGAAGCTAGGTCGTAATCCTGACTGAAGGGTTGTAATGACCAATTATGTATGTAAATGCCTTTCAGTGCAGTAAAGACCAAACTGAGGAAGTGCGTAGAAACGTCACATTGACTATTGTGGGATAATGACACCGTAGATAGAATTACGAAAATTCTTTTGAGGGACCCTAGGTAGGGTGAAACCGTGAACATTTTAAAACTAAATAAGTTCGACCTGCCCAGCTTTCGTGAGCTCGAGATATGAATATTTTGGGGGATGACACTATAGAAGACCTAACTTGCCTCAGGGGAATGGACTGGAAGAAGTTAAGGAAGTTTGTATAAGATACAGACTTTCCATAGAAAGTAAGATGGTATTCCTAATGGTGAGCGCGCGACAATACTATATGATTGCTGAGGTGTATGGGAATAATCATGAGACCCTTGGTTAGTCTCCTCTCCTTTAACCTACGTACCTACATAATTGGTCATTACAACCCTTCAGACAGGATTATGACTTAGCTGCTCACAGTACTTTTGTTGTGTGTATTAATTTGATGCATGTGTGGTGGGACCTTCAGTTTAAAGTAGACTTCAAACGACAGAATTTTGAGAAACTTTTCATGGCATTTTTATTTACTCTGAGAGTTTTTGCCAGAAATCTGCCGATCGTTAAAGAAATATTTTTTTCATATTTTTGTTTTGATGTCTGACCTGGGGTTTGAACCGTGGCCTTACACCTAATAAGCCAACACACTACCTACTGCACTACGTCGGCTTCCAGACTAGAACTTAGTTAGGCCTTAACACTGGTGTTACTGAGTATCTTCAAACTAAAGTAGTACAGTATATGACAGTGATTAGCTTTACATGCTGACAAATCCCCTGATTGTCGTTTAATTTACTGGCTATTATTTAAATTTGGAAATATTGCTTTGGCTAGAAATTAATTAAAATTTGTGACATACTGTACAAAAATTTACTTCCCTGGAATGTCAATCACAGTGAAAACAAAAAAGAAAACATATTCAATCATTAAAATAATTTCTGCATGATTTAAAACAAGTTCATGCATGATTGAAGGGAAAATATGTAAATTTTTTTTTCAAAAACTAAAACAATATAATTGTGTACCAATGTATAGAAAAAAATAGAAAAAAAGCTTGTTCATTTCATTTAAATGTAAAAGAAAGATGAAAAATAGCCAATAACATGAGCGCAACACTTGAATACAATACAACAGCAACAACAGTAACAATAAAAAAATTTTTAATTAAAAGTGACAAAATTATTGAGCCGAAACCGAATAGCAAAATAAAATAAAAAAACATGAAATAAAATAGAAAATTACACTAAAAACATGAAATAGAAATTTTATTGTTTTATTTTGCAAGTGTTTAGTACAGAGAGGGTATGCCCTGCATGAACACTCAAACTAACTATACGATGCTGTATGGTATTTAGCGACAGAAGAATGGTGTGGTGCTGTGCCTAACAATTGTTAATAGTTTTGATACTGGGAAATATTATAAAAAAAAGTTTATTGATTAGAGAACAAAACCTAAACTATGTACAATAAATGTAAATTTATATACGAGGGTTGTGCAGCAATGCCATAGGTAGTGAGAAACAAATTTTTGTACAGTCTACACTACCACAGCTAAATAGGGTCTACGTCTACAGTCACTTTTAGCAATTACTTGCTGTAGCTAGAATGCAAGGGTCGCTGACTTGGAATTAAGGGAACGGAAAATGGAGGCGATACTTGATAAAGATCCCTAAACGCAGACAGCAAATGAAACTGTGTAATATTAACCAAGTGATAACTTCACAAGGGGCAATAAACTAACTTGACGTAATGAGTGATGCACGACTAAGCTTTAAAGGCCACTTGTTTGGCGACAAGGCTGAAAAGATAAAATGCAGAATATGCGTAAAGCATACAGAACAGTGTTCGCAGAGGTATTTGATCGAATGTCCAGTCAGATACCGATAAATATCCACGCAAAAGACCTGAGACGCCTTTATACTGTGTAGGGTGCAACACTTTGCAATAAACCGACTACAACGGGAGCACACCACGATCTATAAAAGAATATCGGTAAAATTGGAAAATACCATCACAACTGAATAGGAATAGTTGGGAATATTCTCTTATCCAAAACTGCAGAACAAATTAGGTAGTTATCTCACACAGATCTTGGCTGGTCATGGTGCCTGCAAGCTAACACCGCTCCAAGCTAACAGAGACTTTTATGGTTCCAAAGTGTTCGGAGAAACTGGAAGCAGTGGAACACGTGCAATCTTTAGTGGTAGATTAACCACTGAAACCTTAATTAGCGAGTTGCATTCATCTGGTGTTAAGAGGAATACCGAACTACTGTTCAATGGAGGAGTTTTGCACAAACTCCACGTAAAGGAGAGTTATCTTTCAGGTCGAAGCTGGAGCAATAAAGACTTTGCTATTTGACAACTGAACGTAACTATCAAGGCCTGAAGGAACGTTTGATCTAGCGCTCTAGATGGTGTTCTGACGCAATAATTTAGAACCGATTCTGGGATGATACGGCACAGATTTTGGTGGATGAAATCCCACAATAACTGAGGCAGGCTTTTAACTGCTTTTGTGGACGGTTATGTAGCAATTATTAAAAGTGGCTGACTAAACTAGGACACAAAGATAGGGCGGATTCTCCACAGCTGCAAGTACCATACATAACGGTTTCTAATTCAATATATTATGGCATTATCCCAAAAGCATTATAGGGTAGGAATACAAAGTAGTTTACATTGCAAAAATATAATTTTCTTATACATACATACATAAATACATAATTGGCCATTACAACCCTTCACTCAGGATTACGACCTAGCTTCTCACACCACTTTATGTTGTGTGTGTTAATTTCCTACATGAGGGGGGATCTACAGTTTAAAGTCGACTCCGAACGACAGATTTTAGAGAAACTTTTCATGGCAATTTTATTTGTTCTCAGAGTTTTTGTCAGAAATCTGCTGAGGGGAAGTTGGCGAAGAAATATTTTTTCATATTTCGTTTAGTTGGAGTTGTCTGACCTGGCAGTTGTCTGACGTGGCATTACGTCTTATAAGCCAATACACTACTTACTAGCCTACGGCGATTTGAGATCCCACAATAACAGAGACTTTTAACTGATTTCCAGGACATTGTCTAGGCATTATCTAAACGGGGTGACTAAAGTAGTAGCCGCAAGTACTATACGTATTTCTATTATATATTATAATATTATCTCGAAAGTATTATAGGATAGGGATACAAAATATAAATTTCAAATGCAAAAATATAAATTTCTTATGGATTTTTATATTGAAACAGTTTGAATTTTCAATAGAGCACTGATGCTTATATCCTTCCAGTTTAGCGATTTGACACGTTATTTTAAAAAACTTTTATAAAATAAAAAAAAAAAACCAATTAAAAATGTTTTTCAACAAACTTTTGAAGCAACTCTCGCTTACTGGTTTTGCATGAATAACAGTGTATAGCCAGTGAATGGCAAGAAGCCTTTTCATATACAAATGTATGTAGGGACAATGGATTTTAAATTAAAAACTTTTTGGAAACGATTGATGAATTAAGATTAAAAAAAAAGAAAAAACTACAAAATAACACAATAACAACAATAATATTAATAGTAATGGAATAGAATGAAAATAAAAATACATTTTATTGTTTTTATTGTATTGAACAGTTTCTAACACTCTCAGCGCCAAATGAAAGACCATATGAAAATAAATGTACAATAAATAAATTCCTACATATGTGTGTGTGAGTGTTAATGAGAGTGCATATATTGTATGTATGTTTGCATATGTATATGGGTACTTCTGTGGTCTCCATTTGTTGGTGTTAAACTTAATAAATAACCAATTCATATGCATGTATTCATATACAATAACACTACACTACAATTGCTTTGGAATATGGTTGGTTGGCAACTATTTTATTAGTATTCTAAGTATTGTTATCATTTTTACTATTGTTGTTGTAGTAGTGGTGGTACTGGTGGTGGTGGTGATATTTGTTACTGTTATGTTGAATTAAAACTTTATCGTAGAGGGCAAGGCAAGAGAGAATGAAAGGAAACCACAAATACAATTTGTATGCAATATTGGGAACAATAACAATACAAATAAAAATAAAACTGAAAAACAAAAAACAACAACAATACATTTACAATAAAACAATTGTGTTGACTAAAAGGACACACACAATATTGCCAAATTATACATACAATAACTCTGTGTGAGTACATCAACTCATATTGTCTACCATATATTATGCGTTCGACTCTTAAAGAGTATTTAACATCATCATGTCAGTGTTTATGTACGAGTATGATAGAGAGCTGAGAACTACAAAGCATTGTGTTTTGTTTAACAGTAAACGTATGCGTGTATGTGTGTATTCGTGTGGTTTAGCGTATTTTATTCACACTTCAAAACAATTTATTTTAGTTGATGTTTATTACAATTGTTATTGTTATTGTTGCTTTTGCTATTGATATTGCAGTTGTTCTTTTTGTAGTTATTGTGATAGTTGCCAACTAAAATAAATAGTAAATATCAGTGAGAGAGATAAAGGAAGAGACACAGAAAGACTCAGAGAGATTTAAATATGACATTAAACAGGGACTTGCTTTAGCAGTTCTAATAACAGCAAGTGCGTGTAAATCGTATAAAAAAATTACGAAAATATTCATAAAAAAAAGAAATCAATCGAACATAATGCCGCAATAATCAGTTGAAACAAATTGATTGTTTGGAATTTTTTTTTATGTTTTTCATCTTGACACATTGCGTGTAAGCAAATTTCCAAGCAGTTTTCTTAACAAGAATATTAAAAATTCCTTCGCCTTTGACAATAACAGAGTCATGTACAGCAAAATATAAAAAAACATACAAAAATTGTTTTAGAAAATCAAATATGCTTCAAATAACTTCCTATATATTTCAAATACAAACATATTTTATTGACAATAATTGTTGTACGTACTGTGCGAACAATTTAAAATGAAAAATCTTAGAGAAATATTCTTGGTTTATTTTAAAATTGGTTTGGAAACATGAAAGCATATTTAAAGTTAAAAAAAACGAACAATTTCATTCAATTTGCATAAATTCAGTCGTAAGTTTCTTTGGAATTGTGAACTATACTGTAGTTAAAGATATCCAATCTTCAGATTTTCGTTTGAAAGAAAATTTTTTAACTTGGTTTGACCACTAGAAAAAATTAGAAAATGCAACCAATACACTTCGACTGTTTTTAGTCTCAGGTTCCAACTGCAAAACAAAACCATCTTTGTGGTGAATTGAATACATTTTTGGAAAGAATCTGTATGTGGAATACATGTAGAAGCACAGATAGCTTAGTTTATTAGGAACAGCTGTTATTACGACTACCGTCATTTTTAATTTGAAAAGTTGTTTTCAAAGGTAGGCAAGTACTACATAAAACGCTAAACTTTTCTGATTGCAACAAAAGTTTGACTTTAATATCATTATTCGAAGAAACTACGTAGTTTTAATTGTAAACATTATATTGAAGGTGGAATGTGGTAGTCGTTAAAGTGCTAAGTCGAATTAGGTTCGAATTCATAAGAAATTGAGGGAATTCTAATCATGGTTTTCAAATTTCAATATTCAAGATTTTCTAATTTTCTACAAAAAATTCCTCCAGGAAGCTTCCTGACTTGTAATCTGCAACTTCAGTGAGGAGTGAGTAAGTGTCTGACTTACATACATACATAATTGGCCATTACAACCCTTCAGTCAGGATTACGGCCTAGCTTCTCACACCACTCATGTTGTGTGCGTTAATTTTATACGTGAGTGGCGGGACCTACAGTTTAACGTCGACTCCGAACGACAGAATTTTGAGAAACTTTTTCATGGCAGTTTATTTTACTCTCAGAGTTTTTGCCAGTAATCTGCTGAGAGGAAGTCGCCGAAGAAATATTTTTTTTTTTTTTTTTTTCATATTTCATTTTTGATGTCTGACCTGGGATACGAACCCGGGCTTTACGAATAGTAAGCCAACACACTACCTACTACACCACGGCGACTTCAAAGTGTCTGACTTACTTATCTCAATACTTCCCCACCACTGCCTCCAACACACGTCCACAGAGGGAGTTCTTTGTGTTGTAAACGTATGTAGAAATTCCAATCGTTACTGTAAGGAGGATAGGATCGTAACATATCTATTCCATTCACTTTAGTTCAATATTAGTATTTTAACACGTTGACTGCCGACTACGAGATAACTCGCAGTTGGCTCCCTAGAAGGGAACGCAATCTACCGGTTATCTCGGGCCATTTTTGTGTAGTTACGAATAAAATCGTATTATATTAGTGTTAGTATCGATAAATGGCTTCTGGGAAAAGAACAAAAAGCCAATGTTGGCTTGTGTGGCCAGTTTTCTGAAAATTTCCGCGGCAGTCAACGTGTTAATCTCTCTTCAATTCTTATTCCGACAATGGTCCCCCTTTTTCGGCAATACTGGGATTTCCATTTGATGGCAATTCTTGTTGTATCCCTCGTAATACGTCGTAGGGCGTGACCAATCCAAAAACACTGAAGAATTATTTTTCTTTTTGGATTTTGTTATGTTTCTCTTCACATATATTACAGCCAGTTTATATTCCCAGGGACTACGCTACAAAACTTAAGTCCATAGAGGAGTGGGAACTTAACACGGTAGTTGAAAATGGCCACGTAATGCCAAGTCTTGGAATCGGCGTATGGGATTCAGGATACTAAATCGACAGCTTGTTGGACTTAATACGATTGTGTACATTAGCATTAACGCCGCCAGTAGTTGTTGATATACAGTCCAAGTATTTAAATTTGGACGCACATAATTCTACTCCATTCGTGGATGTATTCGTGTCATTTGAAGAGTTTATCCGCATTTGGTTTGCTGTTTGAAATTTAATAAAAATTTCTCAAAACCAAAACAATTTTTGAGGAAAATTTACAATGCAAGAATACATAGCTTTAAAGAAATGGTATGACTTTCTCCAGAAAAAATTTCTAAACTGAACGGCACTCAAATGAACTAAAAATTTGTATACTTGCTGTACTTTAAAACGATTTTTATTTACCGATTATTTTGACGTTTGAAATTTTAAAAGTTATTTTATCAACATATAAAAGCTAAACTCTTTAGAAAGATTATTTTTTTTTTGAAACATAAAAAGTCATTAAAAACAATTCAAATGAAAATTGGTAGTTTTTTAATATATTCTTTCGTATGGAAAATTACAAAAAAAAAGGAAAAACTTTTTTAAATTTAAAGAAAATATTCAAATTTTGCAGCTTAAATTAAAAATAAATATTTTACTAACCCTTAACGTATGCAATATTTTATCACAATTTAAAGAGTGAAACTGAGAGAGAGAGAGAGAGAGAGAGAGAGAGACATAGAAATAACAACAATATAAACTAATAACATTTAAATATTTGCTCAAGACAACCCGTAGAAAAAGTTTTTCTTCTATTTTTTCATTTTTCCTTTTTTTGTAAAATATTTACTCATGTATTTGTGTATAATTTTACATTATTATACAATGTAAAATACATATAAAACAACACCAGCTAAAGCACTCTTTTTTGCTTTTTTGTGAAGCAATTTAAGTGAACGCGTTTGTAAGCCTGTTTGTATGTATGTGCCTGTTTATTTTACCAGTTCCCCTTAACATATGCAAATGAAAACCAACTGAAATAAAAAAAACTTACCTTCACATACGCTTACACATTATTGTTGCATACGTTGAAGGCTTTACACATGCAAATAATTTTATTTCAGTTTTGTTTTGTTTCGTATGTGGTTTCTCTAGGTTTTTTTTTTTAGTTTCTATTTCGTTTTGGTGGAAATTTTTAGTAAAACACAAAACTTGCATACATAATCAGCTCGTCGAATAGTATAAAATTTTCTTCGTATTTATTTACGTTACCAGAGAAAAGTTATTTCGATATGTAGTGGTTTTTACTACTTTTTCTAAAAAAAATTTGTTGGATTTTTTTCTTTTTTTTAGTATAATTTCTGTTTAGAAGGAAATACTTGTACATTCAAATTATTGTCTTGGTATGAGTATAAGGGCTTGGATTTTGTACTTTTTTTTGGAATAAAAATAAATACAAGCCTTAGAAAGACAAGGGAAATAAGTGAAAATATATGTACGGAGGTAAAATAAATTGTATTTACAAATGTTTTCATACAATTTTTATACAAGTGGGTGTTTTACGTATATCTTAACCTCATCATCATCATCATCACCATCATCGTCATCTTCAGCAACAACAACGACAACGTCAACAACGAGGTCATGGTCGCCTAAGCGTAGGCAGTGAATATTTTCTTCTTTTGCATAACATGCAGGTAAGTGCCGTTATAAAAAACAAAAAAAAAAAATACAAAAATAAACTGTAGTTGTTTTTCTATGGGAAATATATGACATGACACACGAAACTGTCAAGCTGTGTTGTGTAAAAATAACACAAATAACACTGCCTATTGGTAGGTGAAATAAAATACCAAAATATATTGCATACTTTTAGGCGAACGATAATATTATGCTGGTATTAAATTCAAAAGGATTTTATGAATTTTAAACACCACGTGTGCTATAGAGATAGAAAAAATTTAAAATTCATAGAGTTTTAGTTGTGTAGTACGGGAAAACTAGATGACAAAATGAAAGGGTTACCAATTTTCTGAAGGTAAGTGAAATAAAAAGGGTAACTCTTGTTTAAATTTGAACAAGCATTAGCAATGACGGTATAGCAGAATGCTGTATGCTTTGAAAATGGCAGAAAGGTCGTCTCTTTTTACTCTAACCGGGCATTAGGTTTCGAAGCCTTTAAAAACCCCTTTAAACATTTTATTTCCTATATTTTTTAATAAATTAAATAATATTTTGTTTTTTTATTTTTTCTCTAAAAAGAAGGCTTCAATTTTTATGTTGCCTGCAAGACTAATTGGAAAATTTTGCATTGTAGGTGTCTGTTCGCGATTGGCTGGTTGGCATTTAATTAAATGCTAATTGGCATATTTCTAGTATAATTAGTTTTCTGAAAGGCAAAAATAAAATCTTTTTTTAATTAATATTTAAATACAATAGTATTAACATTCATTTTTTATTTTTTAGCGAAATATGTACATGGAGCAGACAACGAAGGCGAAAAAGTACGAATACAACGAACAAAATAATTATTATACGTGACTGGCTACTACTAGACACTTTTGCCAGTAATGCGAAAATAATTATAGAAAGAAAAAATTTGATGTAAAGAATAGAGAAAAAGGTGGAAAATGTTTCATAGTTAACCCTAAAATGGTGTCGTAAGTTTTCCATTGCAACATTGTGACATAATCAACTATAAATTAAATTTGGAATGGTGTAGAGGCCAAAATGGAATTGAAGTGATGTTGAAAATGAACCCACGAATGTACTAACTCCACTTGGCCACAAGTGCGTGCAAGTACTTGAGGTTAAATATTTTGACGAACATAGCGGTTAAAAAAGTTGGAGCATGGTTTGATGAGGCAGGATTGACTCTTGCTGCACACAAAACGGAGGCCATCTTGATAAGTGGCAGGGAAATAGTAGAGAAGATGGAAGTGACCGTTGGAGGCACTAAGATCTAATCGAACAGGGCTATAAAATACAAGTTGAACTGCAAGGAGCACGTAAAATTCATCGGCGAAAAGGCATCTGTAAACCAGGGAGCACTGACGAATATGATGCCAAATATTGGAGGACCAAGTCAATTTAAGAGGAGAATAATATCGAGGGTTATAACGAGGGTAACAACATTGGTCGGAAGCACTCTCCGTGGGAAGACAAGGAGGAAACTGTCCTCAGTGTATCGTCTAAGGGCTATTAGACAGATAAGTGGCTTCAGGAGAGTGTCGGATGAAGCGGAATTGGTATTGGCAATACCGATAGACATATTGGCGGATGAGATGAGGCGGATATACTTTTGTCGTAGGGATACTCGATCCAGGACAAACAGCAGCTATGCTATAAAAGCGGAGGAACGAAAGACTTCCATGCACAAATGGCAGTCACGATTGGATAGCAGTTTAAAAGAAAGATGGACATTTCGCCTTGTCCCTGATGTAAACCTTTGGATGAAGAACAAACATTGCGAGCTGAACTACTACGTGACCCAGTTCCTAACTGGTCACGGGTTTTTCCAGAAGTACCTGCACAGATCTGGTCATGACACTTCCCCCATATGCCCAAACTGTGTAGATGAGGAAGAAGATGCGGAGCATATGTTAACATGCTGCCCCAGATTTAGATGGCACGGGGAAAAAGTGTTGGACCGAATCGGCTTATGGAAGAGCTGTTGAATTGTAGGATTCTATGGAGTCAATATAGTCACAGAATGGCTGAAGTTATGGTAGTACTCCGAAGACTGGAGGAACGGAGGCGGAATTAAACTTAGTGTGGCAAAGATTTAAAAGCTAACCAGCCATCCGCGGAGTAATACCTTACGGCAGTCCCGCGGGGGAGAGTGGTTGAAGTGTGTAGGGGATGGGTTTAGTACGTAGGCATCAGTGATGGTGAATCGTGCACTCTTTTGTTGGAACAAAAGTGTCCTGCGAAGATTCCCACCTCCGGCCTAAGACAAAAAAAAAACATATATGATGGCGTGAGGCTTAAACTTTCTAGAGGTACACAGACCATTGGTTTCGCGGACGATATTACTCTGGTGATAAGTGGAAAACATTTGGATGAATTGGTGAGAACGTGTAACACTGCGGTGGGCATGGTTAGAAGCTGGATCACGAGAATAGATCTCAAACTGGATCACAAAACGGATGTTCTGCTTGTAAGCTGTCGGAAGAGGATGGAACTTATTAACGCTAGGCGACAGTGAATAACATCAAAACAGGCAATTAAGTTGTGATCTCACGTTCATCGAAGGAAAATGTACGGCAGCAACAAGCGCACTTGCTTGAATACTGCCTAACCTAGGAGGCCCACAGCAGGAGAAGAGACAGTTGCTGAAAAAAGTAGTGACTTGGATTGCTATATATGCAGCTCCTGTATGGGCTGAAGCTATGGATAAGAGAATTTACAGAACAGGAAAAGAGGCAGGCTACAGGAGATCCGCTTTCAGGGTAATTTCTGCCTTCCGCGCGGTGTCTACTGATGCAGCATTGGTGAGTGCGGAGATGAGGCTCCTGCACTTAGTAGTGGACGTGGAGCGGAGGAAACATACTACAAGGAGGGAAACAGACCCCGCTCAACTGGTTGATTATGCAACGGAGAGGTGGCAGACCTGCAGACTCATACCGAGTGTAGTTGAATGGACCAGAAGCAAACACATGTATGGAAGTGTGACGAACGAGGTTGGGTTTAGTACGTAGGCGCTCATAAAGCCGAGAGTAAGTTTTGCGGCGAATCGTTCACATTGGGTAGACCGGACTACCAATGACTTTTGCAGTTTCCCACACTTTAGCTCGTAAAGCTATAAAAAAAGACATATTTTGCCATCTCATGGCTGGTATTGTCTTTAAGACATGATTTATTTATTAGAATCAAGTACCTGGAAAACTACTGATTTACTCAATACTGAACTGACATCAGTTAAAGACAATTTAATTATACGTCGCAGAACATCGCAATGGCTAAGGAGTCTTAAAATATATTTTTGGCGTTATGTTGCGATACTTTGGAGAATTTATGAGAACACACGTGACTGAATTTGAGGCGTAAGCGCTTGATTCCAAAGGCATTCAATTAAATTTTCATTACACTTTTCAAATTGAAGTTTTCATTGACACTCAATTTACAAATTTTTATTGACGACTTTATGGTAGTTACTCGAAATAAGTCCACGAAATAAGCAATTTGGTTAAGGATTCATTTCTGGTAATTTAAATGTCTTTCATTTACGATATAATTTTCAAGACATTAATGTTCTCATATTGCATTGACCATATTTAGGGTTAATTTTTTGTATTTTGTAAGTAATAAACTAGCATAACTATTAGGTTGGTTAGTTTAAATCCTTTGCCCTTAACCACCAGGTGAAGTTAACAAGCCAGCAACGAACATTCTCTTATGAAATATTCTTGCAACTGAAGTTCGAATTTGAAACAAAGATAATGAAGATGTTTTTCTATGACATTTAATACGTACATAAAAGTCTGGCACAACATAAATTAGACGACATACACATACCATACATACAACACAAAATGTTGTTATAAATTTCAAATTTTGAGAAAAAAAAAACAAAAACCCAAAAGAAAAAAGTCTTAACAAATACTATTAAAATAATTAAAAGCAAAGTATAAATAGTATCAAATAATGTCAACAAAGTTCATATAACAAGAGCATAAGAGCACAGCAGAGCAGAGTAGCAAGTAAAGAATATTAATTATAATAAATGTCAGTTATATGGCATGACAAGACATTAAACCATAAATAAAATATTTTCATATTTAAACTATGTATGTGATGTAAAAACTATAATTAAGAAAGATATTTTCATACATTTTATATAATAAAATACTTAAAAATGTTTAACATTTGAAAATAGAAAAAGGTATGCTTTACAGTTTTTCAAAATCAAATGCCTAAAAGTAGGCTTTATTTTTTTGACTTATTTTTAGTAAAGAAAACCTTTTTCTTATTTTCATTTTATATACATTAATTTGAATTATTTAAATAAGAATAAATAAATAAAAAAACATGCACCCACCTCGATTTTACGCCCCTCAACCACAGTACCATGTAGACGTTCACGTGCTCGTTCCGCATCATTGCTGTTAGCGAATGTTACAAAACCAAATCCCTGTGAGTTTTATATTGTCATTTATATATATATGTATAGATATATATATTATGGTTTTTTTATATTATATTATTTATTTTTAATTTTAATTTTTATAAAGTTTTTGTTTTTTTTTATTTTATTTTTTTAAGGTTTTTTTAATTTTTTTAATTTTGCGCATTCCATTAACAAGTAAGAAAGGAAATAATATGTATGAACGAAAATTATTGTTTTAATTCCATACGCGTAACAGTCATTATCATTGCATCATTATCATCATCACCATTACATATCATCATCATCATTACCATCATCATCATTATTATGTTTATCATTATCATCATCAATGAACACAGTCACAGTCATAGCAAAACATGCAAGTAATTTTTTTAAATTTTTTTTTAATTTCGATTTTTTTTATTTTATTTTTTTTTGTAAAAGGAGTAGAAAAAAATGGAAAAAAAAGACAAAAAAAAATTAAAATTTAATTAATTTTTAATTATAAGTGTTTAATAATTCTTGATTAATACAATAAATTATATGTATGGAAGGGGGCGAACTAAGGGGATTATAATTATTGGCTTTGTTAATAACTCATATTATTTGCTTAATTTTAATTAATTATACAATATTAATATTATACATGATCTATATGATTAAAAGCAATTCATGCACAGGTTTTGTGTTTTTTCTTCCTTTTTTTTTGCCATAAAAAATTACATCTAAAATGTCAGAAATATTAATGAGTTTTTCTTTCCCGGGAATTGTGCATAATATTGTTCAATTAAAGATTTCTGTTCAATTATTTTTACACTCTAAAGTATGCTATAAAAAATTGTTTTCGCCCACATTTATGCAATAAATAATGTTTCATTATTCATTCATTATACTTTAAAATATAAAATAATAAAATCTCTAAAAGAAGTCTTTTTCTTACATACTTATGATGGATTGTAATTTTAAAAAATTATTATTTCAAACTAAACCAAACGACGAAAAATATTTAAAATTAAAACTACAAACCCTGTAGATAGGCTTCTATTTTTTATATTTATTTAGAATTAAAAAAAAATAATGAAAACAAAGGACAATTCGACGCCTCCGTTCTATAACATTCTAAGTCGAAAAAGTGTGTTTTGAGTTATGAGCTCTCAAAGTTTTCGCGCGACATACGACCATATGTGTATTCTAAGTAGATTTTTCCCTATAACTTCGGAACGGATCGGCGCATATTAACCAAATTTTGACAGTATTTAAGTTAGAGAACGTAGAATTTAAAAATGCAAGAACATTAAAAACGTTCTAAGTACACTTAGAACGTTATAGAATGGAGGCGTCAATTATACAATAAAAATTGTACATTTTTTCTTTCTTAAAATCCTAAAAATATGCTTTAATTTTTTTTTTACCAAGTAAAGATTAGTACGGTAGTCCGCCAATTTTGCATACATACATAATTGGTCATTACAACCCTTCAGCCAGGATTACGACCTAGATTCTCGCACCACTTATGTTGTGTGCGTTAATTTTATACAGGAGTGGCGGGACCTACAGTTTAAAGTCGACTCCGAACGACAGATTTTTGGGAACATTTGCATGGCAGAGTTTTTGCCAGAAATCTGCTGAGAGGAAGTCCCCAAAGAAATATTTTCTTTCATATTTTCGATTTGATGTCTGACTTGGGGTTTGAACTGAGGCCTTACGTCTAATAAGCCAACTCACTACTTACTAGACTACGGCGACTTCACTAGAATTTATAAAATAAAAATTGTAAAAATTTCTTCTATTTAGTCCATTTTAAAATCATAAAATTATGCTTCGATTTTTTTTTAACCAAAGTAAAGATTTGTACGGTAGTCCGCCATTTATGGATTTACTAAAGTGAAGAGATTTTAAAACCTCGAAAATGATATTCGTAGAAAAGCTCTCTTCGCATGGTTGTAGAATTTTGAAAATAACTGATAAGACCACATAAGGTAACATTCGGGTTCTATTCGATTAGATGCGCATACTTCAAACCATTCTGTAATCCTCTGTGTACCATAAGGCTTTTGAGATTCTGGTGAAAGTCAAACAACTCTGTTCGCATTCCATTTGTGTTGTAGTGCTAACCAGAAGCGGCGTGGGCAAGCTTTGGAATGTTAAAATCAAGAGACTGGAATTTTCTATACAAATTCTAATCATCTAATACTCCCCTACCCGAAACGAAGGCTGTGACACCTTGTGAAAAAGTGTTCACATATCATTCTAGAATTTGCTGCAAAAACTAAGCATTTGTTTATTCGAAAAATTTGATTACAGAACAGAGGCATAATGCCAAGATGAAGGAGGCTTTCTGTCATCTCTATGTTCTTTACTGCATAGCTAACGAATATCAATCAATAGTTATGGAATTTAGTTTCATTTTATTTCCTTTAAGGAATCAGATTTTCATTAAAAAAGTTTTATTCGGCTAGTAACGTATCTTCAAATCAAAAGAACAAAATTCGAAGGTGTCTTAACGTTAGTTGCTTGCTTACTTAATTGGTCATTACAACCCTCGAGTTAGGATTACAACCTAGCTTCTTACACCACTTATGTTGTGTGTGTTAAATTTATACATGATGGGTCGAACCTACAGTGTAATGTCGACTCCAAAGGATAGATTTTTTTGGAAACTTTTTCATGGCAATTTTATTTACTCCGAGATTTTGCCAGAAATCTGCTGAGAGGCAGTCACGGGACTACTGGGAAGCCCAAAACCCAGGCTCGTATCTAATAAGCCAACAAAACCGACTACACTAGTCAGGGTTCTCGTCTAGACTACGGTGATAACTGTTTTACATGCTAAATACACCCATTGAAATAAAAGTAGGCGTGGCATTGTAATAAAATGTAAATTTAAACTAGGAATTCATAGCTTTTTGTCGTTTTTTCTTAGGCTGATGCTAGATTTCATATGTTATTCTCAGTTTAAAGAGCTATTTGTGTTTTTACACAAATTTTTTTTCAAATTGTAAAATTTCCATATTCGTATGGAAAATTTAACTCGTATTCCCATAGGAAAATTTCATAACACTTTCCAGAGAAATAAATCAAGCTTTGCAATGCTTTACAAATCATAAAAAACGACAAAATAAGACCCAAGGAAAACCTCTTTAAATGTAAATTCGTTCGGATACAAAATATTTTTGTTGTTGTCGTTTTATTGCGACAATAATAACGATAATAAAAATTATGAAAAAAAACAGCAATTGTTAACAACCTGGCTCAGTTTTTTTTTTGTTAATTTAAAGAAGAAAAAAAATAAGAAAGAAAACAAAAATATTTGCCAAGTAATTTATTTGTTATACGGCACTCAGCCATAAAACTTAAGAAGTTGTTGCCATAAATAGAGCAACAAGAAAAAAAAAATACTCAGAAAACTTTTATTATCATCATCGTGCATTTTTTATGCATAGCGAGATAAGACCGAATGCGAAAATAAATATAAAAATAGCCTTAGATCCTGGCAAACAACGTATCCAGATCCAGTACCATTGGCCAGCAACAGCAACAACAATAATAATATCATGTGGAAGAAAATGCATAAAAAGGACTTCCTTTGTAATCATAATAAAACAATACCGGGATATAAAGGAACGAAACAAAAGGACGAAAGGAAAAGTGAGAAAAGGAAATCGTTAACATTAAAATGTAGTTATTTACGACAAATAAAAATGTATGTATGTGGAGAATTGCTTGTCATAAATAAAACGGGGAAAAAATAAAAAAAAGAAAAAAAACAGTTTCTTTTGTAGAAGGGGAAAAATAGGAAATAAAAACCTATAAATTATCCCCTACAATGGAAAAATGATACAAATTCATACAACGTAAACAGTGGCGAGTTAAAATAATGCTATTTTCATTTATTTTCCACCACAAGGATACATTTATCTCTAAATTAAGAAAAAACTATGCTCGAAATTACAGGAATTCTTACTACATTTGTTTAAAAGTAGATTTCATTTTGTAAGCGAAATAAGTTTATGTGTGTGAAGATAAATTCGAATTTGAAAACCCACGACTTAAACCATAAATTTTAGAAAAGCCACATTTGCCGTTAAAAGAACAAAATTTTCTCTTGACTGAACAAAATTTAACCTTAACAGAGCTCTGTTAGCTGTTAAACAGTATCCATATGTATCACTGTCCACTTGTTTAGCAGCTAATTTTAGCATATATACTGGGTCTATCAGTAGCATACCATATACAAAGAAAGATTCCTAGCCCTCTTAATGTAATCAGTAATAAGGTCACATATAAAGTAATATGCTACTAAGAAAATTGGCTTTGAAACTATTGAATTTTATGCTTGAAAATTCTCTAGAAGATCAGTGGCCGTTTGGGGAACATATAAGAAATAGCATACCATCCCGACTATATGCAAATGGTAGTCCAGAGGGTCCTGTTTCCAACCGTGGCAGTAATATCATAATGACAATTACATTTTATGTCAATATTGTGCAAAGTAGAACACTAAATTTGCTACTGCCACTGTTAAACAGTTAACAGTGCTTTGTGAATAGCAAATTTTGCTCTGTTAACGTCAAATGTGGCGCTGCTAAAAATTATGGATTGTGTCTTGGATTTTCAAACTCGAATTTATCTGCACACACATAATAAGTTTCACATGGCATGGAAATAACGATATAAGATACGGGGATAATTCGGTTATAAACCCAATCAAACCTTTATGGGAAACTCCATATTTGGAGAACACTGTAAAACCAAATAAACAAGCAAAAATCAAGCTTATATCACAAAATTAACTACAATGAGCCAGTCAACTGTGAAAAATAAAGCATATTTCCCATACCAAAGTTGCTTGATATCAATCTGCAAGGTTTACAATAGGAACCATTTCTCTTATCATAATACACATACGCTGCTTGATGTTCCATACCAAAGTTGTTTGATATCAGCCTGCAAGGCTTGCAAAACAAACCATTTCTCTCATCATAACACCCAAGAGCTGCTTAATGGCAACAGTCATGTAAAAACTTTCAAAGCTTGTACTCTCTTGGGTATTAATTTAATGTGGCCAAGCAAGAATTCAAATTGAATTGACAATAACCCAGCTATCGCACACACCACAGGCAATTACATTTAATTTGGTCACATTAAAGTTGCCTGTTGTTAGGCAATAATTTGTTAAGCTCAACCAAATTTAGCTTTTTGCTCAAACCAGCTGCTTATTTAAAAAAAAATCTTATAATAGAATCTAAAATAAATCTCTCACTTTAGTCTTCCATTGCCTCGTAATGCTTGCATTAAGGCAAGTGGAAGGTAATGCGCCTGAAAGAATGCTTTTGCCTGTGTCTCTTTGTATACATTCATCTACTTAACGGCTAAACCGAATCTTTTTTTTTGCATTTTTAAGCCGTTAAGTGTTTGCTTAAACAAATTGCATTTGTCAGGTAAACATATAGTGAAGGAAAATGCATATAAAAAACACAGCTTAACACATACAAACACTAAATTTATTACCACTAACACTAATTCTACACATATGGGGTTTTTGTGACAGTTTAGGGACCCCTTTCTCTAACCATTGTAAATGATATGAAAACATCTAAAATCAAATCTAAAATATAAAAAAAGCAGAACATGCCAATACACGACAACAAAATAAATACGAGGGGAGAAGACGAGAGAAAAGCAATTTATTTTTGGTAAATAATTTAAATTAATTTACAACAACAAACCGCTGCAATAGCACACACAAACTGAAAAACGTATTACAACGCTTTTGCCATAACATATTCACTTTGACAGCGAAAGCAAACAGTCGTGGCTAAGGATTGTCAATTAAAATGATTGCCTGCTTTTAGGCTAATACAGTGTACAAGGTTCGATGGTTAGAAAATTACAATTTTTTTTGGATACTTTTTTAAATTTTTAAAGGCTGTTCAAGGCTCAAGTTTCCACTGTTCCCTGCTTCTAAATTTAATGGAAATAAATCATAAAAGAAATATAATCAAATAATAAATCTTTGATATTTTTTTCTTGCCCCCGTTTCTAATAATAATTCTTTCATTTATTTTATATTTTAAAATATTCATAACATGTGTTGCATACTTTATAATGCTTTTTCTCATTCTTCTCTTTGTACTACAAAAAAATTGTATTTGCAATCATAAAACAGAATATTTTCTTAAAAAAAGTTTCCTAAAAACCTTGTATAATTTATGGGGCTTAAATTACATAATAAATTGTTGCATATTTTAAGGCATACATATACGCATTATTTGATTTTAATTATTTTCTTGTAAAATTTATGTGTGTTGAAATTTAATCATGTCACCTTGTTATTGATGTTAATTAAGATTTTCTTTTGCTGTCTGGGTAATTACAAAGGATTTACGAGAGGCGACAGACAATATCTCACAGTAATCGATTGGAAATTTGTTGAAAAACAGTATTATTAAAGGCAAAAAATAAAAGAGCAAACAAGAATGAAGGATTATTGAATTAAGATTCTTTGGTGGTTTGGCAAAATTTATTTCGACTTCACTCCATCCCTCAGTATGTATTTTAATTCCCAGAAATATAGGTATGGAAGCCTAAAAACATTTTAGATTTAAATCGGCAAACATAAATATAATTGTAACTCGAAAGTTGGGTATTGCTTCCATCTTTATAGCAGAAAATATTAGAACTTATGTGTGTGAAGAATAATTCAAATTTGAAAATCCAAGACGCAATCCATAAATTTTAGCAGCGCCACATTTGGCGTTAACCGAGAAAAATTTTCTGTTAACAGAACAAAATATGCCCTTAACAGAACACTGTTAGCTATTTAACAGTATCCATCTGGACGAGCCCAATTGTTTAGGACCTAATTTTGGGAAATAATCTAGGTTTTTGAATACCATACTATATGCAAAGGAAGGTTCCAAGGCCTCTTCATATAATCAGCAACATAGTCACATATAAAGTGATATGGTATTGAGAAAATTAGCTATGAAAAATCGATTTTTGGCCAAAAATATATGAAAATTCTCTAGAAGATCAGTGGCCATTGTGGAACATACACGAAATAGTACACCATACAGACTACATGCAAATGGTTGTCCAGCGGGTCCTTTTTCGAATTTTTAGAATCGTCCATCGTCCAATGTTTTTATGTCAATAGTCTGCAATAATTGCAAAGCAGAAGACTAATCTCCTTATTGCCACTGTAAAACAGTTAACAGTGCTCTGTTAATAGCAAAGTTTACCCTGTTAGAGGCAAGAAGTGGCGCTGCTAAAATTATGGGTTGCGTCTTTGATCTTTAAATACGAATTTACCTTTTTACACATTATGAGCTTCCCATCCCCTCTGCTATATTTAGAAAATCAGAATGGTGTACAAAATTCTCATTGCTCTTGGACAAGGTGGACACACTTAGACCACATGGGTCACTCCAATGGTCTTAAACAAAACAAAAACACAAATACATCTTGAAATACATTCCAAACAAGAAGCTCAACAAAGTGAGAACGAATTAAGCTCATAATATTCAATACATGTGTAAAATTAAACTTGTTTTGTGGTGTTCAACATAAAATGTTTCAAAAAACATAACCTAAAAATCTTAAGCTATTCATAAGTGCCTCAGAGTCGTATTCGGGTTACTCTAGCCATACGCCTTCAACAAGACATATCGAGATGAATTATGGCAGGGAGTGCAGGTAGTGCGAAAAGTTCACCGCATGTCACTCATAGAGAAGCGGCGAGAAATAATAAAATTTTTGTCAAGTACTTCCCAGGCAATGGTCCTTCAGTCTCCCCTTAAAGTAGGCTAACGTGAGAAGTCAACTAGCTTGACTGGTTAGCCTATCCACTAGTTCCAGTTATGTAGGCAAGCTTAGAGAAACATCTGATCAAGCATAGCTCCTTTGGAAGCTCAAATAGCAGCCTTATCGCAAAGCTAGGAACAGAATGGTAGCAAGCTGAGTAATCAAGATTTTAATTGCCACTAAATAGCTAACAACGAATGGGGTTTATGATTACCCTTAGGCTCACTTTCTGAGGGCGATGTGATAGTTGGTCCTGATCCACCAATCTGCCACCTCTATGGCCTCATCAATGGATGGGTCAGGGGGGAAGAGCAGAGGCGTTGTGGGAATGAATCGGGTTGTTATGTTTCTAGGTGTCTATGGCCTGCTATAGACTGTGTAAGAACAGTTTGGCTGCTAGACTTAGATAAGGCCAGTTTAAGGTTAGTTATTGGTTTTATTACGGGGCACTGTGAGATTAGATCGCTGATCTGATCTGGAACAGACTATTGCATAGTATGTTGCGACGAGGAGGAGTTGGAAACTCTTCTGTAATTGTAATTGTCCAGCCCTTAGTAGGTTGAGGTTGAAGACCCTTGGCAGGGGCCTCTTTAAGGGTTTGAATTCTTTGTCGCGTGCCGACATTAAGGCTCTCCATAGATTCATACTTAGTTTGAGCTGGTTGAGAAGTGCTAGGGCTTCAATAGCGTAGTCGCGATCTTTTGTGTATTTCGTTATTCTGTGTAATTCGTCTGCTTCCTCATTGTCCCTTTCCTACTTCCTCTATTTTTTCCCTATCTCCCCTATTATCCTCGCCCCTTTAGGACGTTGTACAATTGGTCAACTGTACACTTGTACAACTGCAAGTACGCATCCTCCTAAAACTAAACCTTGTGATTACTTGCGGTTTAGTAAGAGTTTTGAAATCGTCATATAACATAAGGCGGCTAACACTGAGGGAATGACCCCTACATATTATAACAGGTATGTGAGGGGGTAATGTCTATGGACATTCACTTTGAATCTGATTAGATTATATGATTTAGGTAAGTCTACTGGAGGAAGTCTTGCTGCAATTAATCTTGTGGCTGAAAAACGAATTTTGGTAGTAATGCCCTGTGTTTCACTAACTTCAATAGATTACGAAACGAAGTATGCCCTGCTTGCAAGTAATAAGGTTTGGCAATAATTAAAGTTAACACAACTTTGTTATTAGAACAACATTACAACTTAAAAAGCCATTCTCTGTGTTCTGTCTTAAACACAATTCTTCGCTTGTTCTTTAATATTGCACTTGTTTTTTTTTAACGACGCTTCCTTTCTCCGTTTTTTTAATGGCCGACAACCATATTTAATTATTACATTCTGTCTTCTACATATTAAACTACAGTAGATTTTTTTTTTTCGTAGACTACTTCATCACTACTTTCATCATATATGCTTCTCTGGTTTCTAATAGCTTTAGTTTATCATATCATTTATTGCCGCAAGCAAACTACGTATTACTAGCTGAATGCTTTTATAAAATAAATAAACCTTTAAAGTACAAAACAAAACCAACTGAACAATTTTCAATGCAAATAGTAAAATAAACAACCCTATGTATTGAATAACTCGACTTTCTCTGTTGCATTCAATGTTTGCTGGGTTGTATGTTTAAAATTATTGCCACTTCCTCCATTACAAGCAGCTCTTATACACATTTATGGTCTGTACACTCTTACACGTCTACGCCGGAAATTGATTTATTTCCTTAGATGTGTGTTGTTGGCAATATCCCCTCCCCCCCTCTATTTATTACGCTCTCATTGATAAAGATGTGCTGCATGCATGTATAGAATCCTTCCTAAACACGTATGCACGTGTATGTTTTATTTTATAACGTACTTACACGTTATGGGGCATGTGTTCAGGGATGGGTAAGTAGTTTTATTCTTTTTATTGCATTCTTTACAATTGAATTTTTTAAATTCTTTTTTTAAAGAAATTGCAACATGCTAGACAGGTAAGATAGACTGATTTTTAACGGATCCGGCAAAGTATTAAGGTAATGCTACACTGTTTAACAGTGATTAAATAAAACGCCTTGACTATGATTAATAAAATTGAAAAAAGGGGCGCAAATAAAGGGTCCGCCAAATAACTTTTTTTTTTGAAAATGCTTAAAAAAAAAAACTACTGAATATTTGAAAATACAATCCTTCCGGTTAATAATGGAAAATAATTTCATTCAAATGGCTGCCTCGGCTGGCAGTAGCCTACACTAGTAGATGCCAATTTTGGCCAAAATATCATCATTTCAGATGAAGCTCATTTTGATCTTGGCGGGTATGTAAACAAGCAAAATTGTCGTATTTGGGACACAGAAAACCCGCACGCATACATTGAAAAGCCGACGCACCCAAAACGAGTTACTGTTTGGTGCGGATTTTGGTCCAGAGGCATAATTTGGCCATTTTTTCTTCGAAAATGAGCAACGAGTGGCCGTTACAGTCAATGGCGATCGTTATTGGGCCATGTTGAACGAATTTTTGTTCACAAAAATTGAAGGGAAGGATATTGGCAACATTTGGTTTCAGCAGGACGGCGCTACGTGTCACATAGCCAAAGCTACACTCTATGTTTTGTGCCCTGTTTTTGAAGATCGCATTATCAGCCGCAGAGCTGATGTCGTTTGGCCACTTCGGAGCTGCGATCTGACACCGTTGGCCTATTATTTGTGGGGTGCCGTCAAAGATAAGTGTTACGCCGACAAGTCAGAGACAATTGACGCTTTAAAGGACAATGTTCGTGAAGAAATTGGTGAAATACAGCTGCACACAATCGATAATGTGCTTAAAAATTGGACCGATCGTGTAGGCTACTGCATGGCCAGCCGAGGCAGCCATTTGAATGAAATTATTTTCCATTATTAACCGGAAGGATTGTACTTTCAAATAAAAAAAGAAATTTGAGAAAATATTCAGTAGTTTTTTTTTAAAGCATTTTCAAAAAAAAAAGGAGTTATTTAGCGTACCCTTTAGAATAAGAAAATGAAGGAAGTGAAAATCTACATTGTAATTAAAGACCCGAAGTACAAGAAGCTAATTCTGTAAACCATCAGTGGAGACAATAATGTGTGCTTTCCCCTTTAATTTTTAATACATACTCAAGATTCATTTTCAATACCGAAAAAGCTATAGCGTGTACAGAAAAAGTCGCCGTAGTCTAGTAGTATGTTGGCTTAAGGCCACGGTTCAAACGCCAGGTCAGACATTAAAACGAAAATATGAAAAAATATTTCTACGGCGACTTCCTCTCAGCAGATTTCTGGCAAATACTGTGCGAGTAAATAAAATTGCAAAGAAAAGGTTCTTGAAAATCCGTCTTCATAGTGGACTTTAAACTGTAGGTCCCGCTACTCATGTAAAAAAAAAAAAATTGTGAAGCTAGGGCGCAATCCTGACTAAATGATCGATTATGTATGTATGTATGTATGTACTCGTACATTTAGCATTCTCTCTCTGAAAGAAGACCTCACACCCTTCCTCACAAAACCCAATTGCAATACAATGCAATGCGTTCGTAGTATTGGGAATACATGAAGAAATTGATTTTCTTTAGTAGGTTATCTTAATAAAATGCAATTCTATCTGAAATCTACAATGGGTTGTTGAAAATGTTTTTAATTTAATATTTATTAAAAATATTTCATTTGATTTGTTTTGATTTGATTTGATTTATTCTTCTCTAAAAGTTTACTATTCGTACGTACAACTTTTCGATCTTTTAAATTGCAAAGATTTCTGGTGTTCGGAAAAATGGAAAATAGAAGAAAAATCTATGATGTATACATAGATTTTTCTATGCATGCATGAAGCAGGGGAAACAACCATCCAAATCATATATTTTGGGAAAATGTCATTGTGGTATTGAAAATCTGCTTAAGGTTTTTTATTCCTTTTTTCCTGACTTCTAATAAGAAAGAATCGAAAACACAATAAAAGACTTTAAATAAACAAATATTCAGCAACAACATACACAATAGAAGACTTTGAAATTGACATTCATACAGTTTGGAAGAGTTTCGATAGTTTTTTGTTTTTATTTTGAAAATCATCATTATTTTCTTCTTATGATTCTAACTTAATTTTCCAAAGAAAAATTTTTTTTTGCAGAATATTCAAAAAGGAAAGAGACAATGACTTCAACAAATTAATTTTATTTTCTTTTCTCAGATTTATTTTTAAAGTTCATTTAAAGCTCTTCTTGACGATCCTTGTGAAAGGTATGGGTGACTATACATATATACATACACACATACATAATTGGTCTTTGCGACACTTCAGACAGGATTACGACCTAGCTTCTCACACCACTTATGTTGTGTGTGTTAATTCTATACATGAGTGGCAGGACCCAGAGTTTTAAGTCGACTTCGAACAACAGATTTTTTTTGAGATAATTTTCACGGCAATTTTATTTTATTCTCAAAGTTTTTGCCAGAAATTTGCTGAGAGGAAGTCGCCCAAGATATATTTTTTATATTTTCGTTTTGATTTTTGACCTGGGGTTTGAACAGCGGCCTTATGGCTAATAAGCCAACACACTACCTACTAGGCTACGAAGACTTCATTCTCATCACTTGCGATAGTTCTAATTCACTTAAGATGTTGGAAAAACTTGTGTGTGAAGATAAATTCGAATTCAAAAAACAAAGACACAAACCCATACTTTTAGCAGCGCCACTTTTAGCTTTAACAGGCTTAACTTTGCTATTAAAAGAGCACTGTTAACTGTTTAACATTGGCAATAAGTAAATTAGACTTCTACTTTGCATTACTGCTGACTATTGACATACAATTTAATTCTCATTATGATCATTATTATTTGTGAACGAAAGTGTTGAAATGTAAAGGATGGTTGGTGGGGATGGAGGATGAAAATTTGCTCAACTCAAAAAAATTATTCCAGCTATCCCACTACCACGGTTCGAAAGAGGCTCCTCTGGGCTATCATTTCCATATAGTCTGTATGGTGTACTATTTCTTATATGTTCCCGAATGACCACTGATCTTCTAGAGAATTTAAAAAAAAAATTGGTATTTTTTCAAAGCCAATTTTCTCACTACCATATCATTTCATATGTGACTATATTGCTGATTATATTAAGAGGCCTTGGAACCTTCCTTTGCACATAATATGGTACTCATAGACCTAGAGTATTTCCCAAAGTTGGCACCTAAACAAGTGGACTTGTCCGGATGGTTACTGTTAAATAGCTAACAGTGCTCTGTTAAGGGTAAATTTTGTTCTGTTAAGAGAACATTTTGCTCTGTTAACGCCAAATGTGGCTCTGCTAAAATTTATGGATTGCGTCTTGAATTTTCAAATTCGAATTTATCTTTACACACTTTGGAAATATTGCGATAAGTAAACGAGTGTAGGGTATCACCTATACGCTGTTGAAATGCTAAAAATACATTCCTTTTTTTCTTTGATCCTACTTTGCATTTCAGTTTTGATTTCATTTTTGTGGTTCGTTTTCTATAGCCTCAAAAGAAAGTCAAATAAATATATGAATGGCAAGTAAAAATCCTTTGGCTTTAAGGAGAAAAAAAATCGAAATGGGAACCACAAAGTTGTTGTTTCTTATAAAGACAGAGAGAGAGAGAGAGAGAGAGAGGAAGAAAATACCGAAATAATCATAAATGTATACATACATACTTTTGTACATATAAATATATGTATATGTAGACATAAACATTTGCATTTGTATTGAAAGAAATGAACATATTCAAAAGGATTCATAATAAAAAACTTTAAGGAAGTTGAGATTAAAACTAAAACACAAGAGTTTAAAAAGTTTCTTCTTAGAGATTAAATTTATTTCGGGTGGGAGATAGTTAAGCGGCATGTATTTTATGTGTGTGTGTGTTTTTTTTTTTGGCTAAAGATATATGCAAAGTTGTTTAAAGAAGAAAGTTTTCAAAAGAAATTTATGTGGGCCTTATGGTTATACAGGCAAGAAAAAGGACGCCTTCTTAAAACGCTATGACTGTGGTTAAAGACACACTTTTTTGGAACTTGCATTCCTTTAAGTAACTGTAAGTGTACATACATCCATACATATGACTGTATATTGTATATTTAAGCATAAAATATATGTTTTAACAAATCTTACAGTTTCTTTTTCTTATTGGCAATAAAAAACAAAAAAAAAAACTAAATTTTGTATAAATTTTTAATCTTCTTTAACTATTTACTTGTTGAAAAGTATACGAAATACGAGAATAAAAAAAATATGAAGAAGAACATGTATTTTAACTCAATTATGTCAATATTTAAATTATTTTAATTTCCTTTTTAATCCCCAACCTTCTTCTTCTCATCTCTCTTATCATACTTTGTATGGACCCATAAATTTTCCATAAAATAACAAGGAAAAGGAATAGAAGAGAGACAGAAAAAATTACTTGAACCAACGGCAATAATTTTAACATCCTGTGTGGAATGCAAACGGAAAGAGAAAATCCAAGGATAATAGAATTTTCTTAAACTTGAGATTAAAAAATAAAAAAATAAACGGCAAAAATTACAAAAAAAAAAAACAGAAGAGGATATTTTCATCAACATCATCATCATCATCATGACTAGCATGACCACAGGATATTGTGATTTATAAAACAAACAGTTCAATGACCATTTCGAATAAAAAAGAAGGCAAATTATTGAAAATTGTTTTTAAAAGAAAATAAAATAAATATTTTGATTTCCTTCTGATTTATTGCTCCTGTGGAAAGCCAGGGCATAAGTTTATATCATTAAAGCTTGTAAAGATTGTAATTAAGCTTGACTTAAGGTTTATGATCAAATTAACCGTCATCATCATATCATGGTATTCTTTTCGATTTATAAAATATTGTAACGAAAATGAAAAAATCTAGATACTGCTGTTTTGCTTTTACATCGGTTAACATTAAAATTAAAAACAAAAGCTACAAAAACAAAACAATGCAGTAAACAAACCTGTTTACAAACTATCGTACTACTTAATATAACAACAAACACCAGAATAAGAAATGGTAAACAAGTAAACAAAAATACAACAACAACACTACAATAATAAACGTAAACAACGATGTTTACAATTATAGAGATTTCGAGAAGGCGAAGTCATGAACATTCGTCTTCAAAAACATTCATCAGACTGTTTACTTTGCCATATAAAAGGCAAGGCAAAGCAGGCGACTCAGTGAGTAAAGTTCAGTCAGTCTTGTGTGAAAACGCGGTGAGTTTGAAGAGAGTAATCGTGGTTTTTAGATCTCCGTTACAAAGATCTGTCGAACAATTGCTTAGTGATTGTTATTGTTCATGCAAAGAGTATAAACAGAGGAATAACAAACAAAGCAATTGTTGCCGTTTACATCAAGTTGTGAACAGTGGTACACAGAATTGTGCGCATAATAAAGAATTTTAATTACAACTAAACAGAACCTTATTTTTATTTTATTTAGTTCATATTTTAAACATTTTTTAAAGGGTGAAAACGTAACAATATTTATGTTGTGACAAAGATTTTGAATCCAACCGATATAGGCAAGTTGCACTATCCGTAAGAAAAATGTCGTGTGTTTAGTAAATAATTATTTAATATTGAAATATAATTCATGTTCAAAATGAAATTCAATGCTATGTAGTATGCTATAAAATCAAAGAATTATTTCGCCCTAAACTATGCTACAAATATTCGACAATAATTTGCCTTGAGCTGCACTACAATACACTTTATCCCTATGAAATATGAGACCTCTCTAGTTATATAATAAGATTTTGGCACCGAAATTGTTCCCACTTTGAACGCATTCAGCATTTCTCATTCGGGAAAATTATGTACGAAGGAATGCCATGATCATTCAGATTCTTGATATCAATCCAGTACAGATTTCGATTAATTTTGTTTAAAATTACAACAATATTGTTACAAACTTTCGAAGAACGAAATCTTAAAAAATATTTCGTATAAACTTTGGTACATATATACATACATTCATAATTGGTCATTACAACCCTTCAGTCAGGATTACGACCTAGCTTCTCCAACCACTTATGTTGTGTGTGTTAGTTTTATACATGAGGGGACCTACAGTTTAAAGTCGATTCCGAACGACAGAATTTTTGAGAAACTTTTCATGGCAAATTTTACTCTCAGAGTTTCGACAGAAATCTGGTGACATTAAGTCGCCGAAGCTATATTTTTTTATATTCCATTGTGTTGGAGTTATCTGACCTGGGGTTTGAACCGTACCCTTACATCTAATAAGCCAACACACTACCTACTAGACTACGGCGACTACAGATATTTGATAATAACTTGCCTTGAGCTGCACTATAATACACTTTATATTTGAGAAATAAAAGATCTTTCAAGTTGTATAGAAAGTTTTAACAATTAAAGTGTTTCAATTTTAGACACATTATGTTTCAAGGAATGCCTCGATCATTCAGATTCCATATATCATTTCAAATAATTTTGATTAAAATTACAACAGCTTTGTTACAAACTTTCTAAGAATCAAATCTTTAAAAGCATTTCGTATAAAATTTAGTATTTTTCATTATCCAAACAAATCCATAAAAGATATCAGTTATCTTATGACATAAAAATTTAAAAAAAAAATATTTATTTACAGAGCCTATCACTTGCACTGTAACAGTAAGAATAATTCTTTTATTTCATGCCAGTGGATTAAATTTAAGCTCAAAAAGTCAAACTTTAAAAAGCTTTTTTCATTTTTGTTCTAAATTCTTAAAACCAAACCGTATAGCCAAACGTACATAATTGTAATACATTTTCTAACAACTTCGAAGGGGAAACATAAAGCCGTAAAATATACTTGATTAAATTTTATTTAGAAAATCTTTAAAGCAAAAAATTGTATACTTTTCGATTAAATATTAAATTTGGTAAATTTAATATTCATGTACTCTTATAACAGAAACTGAAATTAAAATATTAAAGAAATCAAAAAAGATTATACAAGTTTGATTGAATTGAATTATAGAATAAAACCCTTAAGTATACTTTAAATTTGTTTAAAGTGTTATAACCCAAACAACAACAATGGAAGATTATAATTTCATTTCATTAAATCAGTTTAATGTTTAATTGAAAATTAAAGTGTAAATAATAAAATATTTATTGTGTATTAGCAATAAATTGAATTTTAAATTTATTGCATATGCTCCCAAAAATATACTTAAAATTTTTGCAATTTTAGTTAAACAAATACAACACTTTCCCCAAAATGCTCATACGAGAAACAAAACTAAAAAAAAATCTAATTTTTCGCCAAGTGCTCTTCTGGCCGCATACTTTTATTGCCCATTTAAATTAATTTAAACCATGGAAAAAACATTTCCATCACCGTATGCTTTCTCCTCGCCCTACGTTTGTTATTTTTTTTATAATGTGCCCGGGAAAGAAAAACTCATTAATTTTCATATGATTTTAAATAGTTGTAGTAAAACAAACACAACGAACAGAAAAGAAGAAGAAAACAAAAAATTCAAATTAAATAATAAAAGAAGAATAAAAAAATAAGGAAATTAAAAGAATGTTTTTCCATAAACAGTGTATGGTGGTATACTTTGAATAGAAGTGAATAAAAAAAACTTACCTTGCTGCCACGTTCATTGAAAATAATTTCAACATCAAGGATGGTGCCAAATTGCTGGAGGCGGTTCCAAATAACGAAAACAAAAAAAGTTATTATCGACAACATTAAAACACAGTCTCAATAGAATTTTTTGGCCCGAAAAAAATGTACAGCCAACGTATGAATCCGAAAAAAATTTAGCCAGTAAGCCAGACAACCATTTTGATAACACAGACAGGCAGGCAGGCAGGCGTTCAGGCGGATGTACAGGCGTTGAGGCAATAGATTAGACGCAGTTAAACAGGCAGACAACCAAACAGCCATTTAAATATTGTTTTCCCATGGAAAATTAATAAAAAAAAACGTATTTCGTTTAGCAGAAAACCAAAAAAATATGTTTTTTTTTTGAGTTGTTTGATTTTGAAGCATTTTGTTTAAGAACGAGTATAACGAGAGATTGGCAGGATGCAGAAAAATAGAAGAGAAAATTAAAAATTATATACAATTAGTTAAGCTTATTTTATTTTAAATTGTTAATATAAAAATTGAGAGAGAGAGAGAGTGAGATAGAGACAGGCTTATTATTGTACTTAAGAATAAAGCTCAAAGCTAAAATATGATTTAATATGGCTTTTTGGGAGTTTCTAAAACTATAGAAATTTTGTCATTAAAAATTTAAATCTTAATACCGTGAAAGCCTTTTAGAAAAACATTAGAAACATATTTTCAAAATTTAATATAAACACTATCGCGCCATTATAGTTGCTCTTTGTAAATTTATACTTCTTAAGATGTGTAGGAAGATAAATTCCAATTTGAAAATCCAAGACGCAACCCATAAATTTTAGCAGCGCCACATTTGGCATTAACAGAGCAAAATGTTCTCTTAACAGAACAAAACTTGCCCTTAACAGAACACTGTTAGCTATTTAACAGTAACCATCTGAACCAGCCCACTTGTTTAGGAGCTAATTTTAGGACATATACTAGGTCTATGAGTACCATATTGTACTCAAAGGAAGGTTCCAATGCCTCTTAATATAATCAGCAATATAGTCACGTGTAAAGTGATATGGTATTGAGAAAATTGACTTTGAAAATATCAATTTTTTGACTGAAAATTCTTTAGAAGATCAGTGGCCATTTGGGAATAAAGGGTCCTCTTTCGAACCATGGTAGTGGGATAGCTGGAATAAGTTTGAGATACGAAAAATTTAATTTTGAAAAAATCTATTTTTGGCCAAAAACATATAAAAATTCTCTAGAAGATCAGTGGCCATTTGGGAACATATAAGAAATAGCACATCTACCCAACTATATGCAAATGGTAATACAGAGGGTCCTCTTTCGAAACGTGGTAGTGGTATAGCTAGAATTATTTCGAGATTCGAGAAAATTGGCCCCCTTCATCGCCCACCATCCACCCTACACATTTCAGCATTATTATTCACAAATAATAATGACCATATTGAGAATTAAATTGTACGTCAATAGTCTGCAATAATTGCAAAGTGGGAGACTAATCTACTTATTGCCGCTGTTAAACGATTAGCAGTGCTCTGTTAATAGCACATTTTGACCTGTTAAAGGCGGAAAGTGGCACTGCTAGAAGTGTGGGTTTACGTCTTTGGTTTTCAAATTCACATCTTCTCAAGGGCCTAGCTAAAGACGTCGTTATTTAGTTTTCGTGCATTCAGGATAGCTATCTGCCACTATTAACTACTTAATTGGTCATTACAACCCTTTAGTTACTATCACAACCTAGCTTCTCACCTTATGTTGTGTGTGTTAATTTTCTGCATGTGTGGCGAGACCTACAGTTTAATGAAATGAGAAACATTTCAAGTAGTGTAACAGACCCTCACGCTAATAGCTTAGTACACTACCCAATAGACCACAAGGGTGCCTAATATAAGACGGAGTAATTTGACAAATCTATGCTTAACATAAGGATATGTCGTAATATTATAGAAAGGCATTATGAGCCGCACCATAAAGCAGATTGCTTAGTGCACCTCTGGCCTTAGTCATGAGGCTTAGTATTTGCACCAGTTAGGTCTTACAGTTTTAATAAATGATTTGTACACATAAAGCTTTAAGGGTACAGACCAAAGCTACTGTTTGTAGGTCTATAACTGTTGTAATTATATTTAAAGTACTAAAGCTTTATTGATTATTCTACTATTATAGAGTGGGTATGGATCTCTTAAGATACAGATAAGACCTGCCTTTAGGAAATTTTTAATTAAATTTAATAAATACAGACAAACGAGGCAGTTGCATTACGATTTGCATATTAAAGAAGACCAATTTAAAGGTCTGCTATGTAAAGTTTACGTCCATACTAACCCTCAAAAAATGTCAACTTTTTAACAACATTTTTAAGATAAAAATTTAAAAAAACTGTCGTATTTCATTTTCCTTTATAAACTGTTAGAATTTCCTCTCTCATGTTATCAAATACAAAAATTGTTGTGAAAATACTCACCCCAAACATGGCTCTTAAATCGGGATCACGAAAACGAAATGGTATATTCGAGACGTGTAAACGTTTTGGTGTATTTTTGGCATCTCCCGATGAATTTAAAGTGGCAACTGTGGTGCAAGTACTTTGTTGCTGTTGCTGCTGTTGTTGTTGTTGTTGCTGTTGCTGATGTTGCAGAGGGACTAGAGCGGACGAAAGACTAGTTGCTATTGATGTATTTGGTGTAGCCGATGTTATTATACCAGCTGCAGCGGCAGCATTTAAATTTGCCATCACTTGAGCTGTTGTCGATGCGGAGGGAGCTAATATAGTGCCACCGGCACCCACCATTGATGTCATTATCGATGAGGTATTAACGAGACCCGGTGTTTGATTTGGTGTTGACATGACAGCCGGTAAGAGGCCAGTGGCAGCTGAAGTGGCCGTAACCGAGGTATTTGCTATAACTGTACCACCAGCTGTTGTTTGTTGTTGTTGCTGTTGTTGTTGCTGCTGTTGTTGTTGACTAATTGCTGCTATTAGCTGCTGCTGTTGTTGTTGTTGCTGCTGTTGTTGTTGCTGTTGTTGTTGTGTAGGTGTTAGTAATTCTCCATTGGTATTTGAATTTGTAATGCAATTCGTTGTTGTTGTGTTATTGTTGTTGTTGTTGTTACTGTTGTTGTTAGTATTGCTATTACTAGTATTACTATTGGCATCTGTAGCTGTACCGCCTGCGGTAGCGAGTGTATTTGTAGTGCCATTAATGGCTTGACTTTGGCTTGAGGATACATTATTATTGGCAGCAGTTGCAGCAGCTGTTGCCGATGATGCAGCGGTGGTTGTTGAGGATAATGTGGATGGAACGCTAACTAGGCCACCTCCACCACCAGAACCGCCACCGGCATTACTGGCTATTGACTGTGTGCTATCAATGTCGTTCTTCAACAATACTGAAGCCTAAAAATAGAAAAATAAAACGAAAAATTCAATGAAATCCATGAGATTTTTTCAAAAAATTTAAATCTTTTAATATTGATTTTAAAATTAAGTTTCTGTTTCAAATAACATTCGTATTAAAGGTTCCTACATATGCAATTTGAAAATTTGTTTCAAGAACAAGTGTCCCTTAGGAGAAAAAACTTTAATGGAGTTTTTGATTGAGGTTTTCCTAAAAAAATTTTGTTTTTACAAACATTTCAATTTTCTGTGCCTCTTTTGATTGTTGTTTTATTATTATAATTTTTTTCTTTAATAAATATTCCAAATGTATAGTAATTGCAATTTGAAAAATAAACGGAACTATAAAAGAGAAAAACTACGAATGTTAACGTTGACATTACGACAATCAGAGACATAAAAGGCAAAATAATCAGACAAGTAAAAGTCAAGTTGAAATTAAGCTTATAAACATGAATAAAAGATATACAATCTTACAATCTGCCACATACAGAAGAGCGAAAAATTATAGCAGTAAATTATGAAATCTTTACTTTCTGAAAGACAATCACATTTCCACGTTTGCAGCTTTTATTCTGTTGGGAGAATTTATTTCTGTCTGAAGACGATACATACATACATAATTGGCCATTACAACCCTTCAATCAGGATTACGAGCTAGCTTCTCACACCACTGAATGTTGTATGTGTTAATTTTTATCATGAAATTATTTTGAGAAACTTTTCATGGCAATTTTATTTACTCTCAGAGTTTTTGCCAGAAATCTGCTGAGAGGAAGTCGCCGAATATATATTTTCATATTTTATTTTTGATGTCTGACCTGGGGTTTGAAGCGTGAGCTCACTTCTAATAAGCCAACACACTACCTACTAGACTACGAAGACCTCATTTATAAAAACCAAGATGACACAAGGCTAAAACAATCTCTTCTAGCATTTACACAACCGTAAAGCGAGGTTGTTTAAGCAGTGTGAAGATTCCACCTTTACGAAACCCTATTACTAGAGAACCGTATTTGATCACCTTAAGTCCTATCACGGCCAGAAAATCTTAAAAATCTTAGCCAGTAAAAGTTAAATTGGCTGTCAGATTACACAAAAAGGGAGGAATATCTAGCAGATAATCTACTTGCCTTGACTGGAAATATTGCACCTTTCTTCCTGTATATACATTGTTGTCAGCTACAATGTTTTTAGGAATTCAAAAAAGCCCACTGGATGTCAAAGAGCAAACCTAGTGGCACATTGGACAATATAAAAAGCGCTGTGAATTCTTTCTTTGAGATTGGAACAATACACGAAAATCTGCAATCTATAACCAATTCACAGGCTTTCGGCGAATGCATACATACATACATAATTAGGCATTACAACCCTTCAATCAGGATTATGGACCTAGTTTCTCACACCACTTATGTTGTGTGTGTTCATTTTATATATGAGTGACGGGTCCCCCATGTTTAAATTCGACTCCGAACGACAGATTTTATTGAGAAACTTTTCATGGCAATTTTATTTGCTCTTAGAGTTTTTGCCAGAAATCTCAGCAGAAAAAATATTTCTTTACATATTTTTATTTGACCTGGTGTTTGAACCGTGGCCTTAAGTCTACTAAGCCAACACACTACCTGCTACATTACAGTGAATGTTGTTAGGTATTCAAAAAAGCCCAAAAGATGTCAAATAACAAACTTAATGGCATATTGGACAATGAAAACAGCCCCCGGAATTCTTTCTATAAGATTGAAACCATACGTGTAAATCTGCAACATTGGCTGCCTTCCAAAATGTATCGATACAAAGTTTGCATCCAGTTTTACTACGGTATATAAACTATGTAGATATGCAAAGTAACCAAACAATGCATGAACTATAAATCCGATGCCTGATTGCTTTTTGACTGCGTTAAAAATACACATTGACGGCGTTTTTAAATAGTATACATTGTAAACATTTTGTACAGCGGCTTTCTGAAACACTATACTTTGTTCGAACACAAACCAACTAACATTTTGGAAGGCAGCCATTATTACTAATGTATGGGCTTTCAGAGACAGGCATGCCCTTCTGAAGTAAGGCGAAAACATAGAATAACTAGTTCTGCCACCCGTACAATATGAATAAACATCCTGACTTTGATTCTATTCGACCACATTTTCATAAGCATATCTCCATCCATTAGGCACTCAAGGCTTTAAGAAATTTTAAAACATAAAAAAATGTATGAAGAAATCCCAGTGCTATATTTAGGCTTGCCACTGTGCTCTTTTTACCCTGGCAGATAGTATTTCTAGAGAAACTCTATGCATGTGTACAAGTATGCATTTATAATGGATTGTTTGAATGTATTTGTTTTTTTTATTGGTGTACGTATGTATGTATAACGATATACAAGAGAGGGGAAGATTTAAATAGAAAAGAAAAGAAAAAAAAACTGCATTGTGTGACAAACTGACATAAGAATGAAATAAAACAACAAGCAATAAAAAAAATGGGAAGAAAAGTACAAAAAAAAATAGAAAATATGAAAACAAGCAAATTCCGTTATAGTAGAAGGAAATCAGTAAAATCTATAGAAACATTTTTTTAAACACAAACAAACTCACACAATCGCTCTCTCTTCTTATTTCTCACATAGCCAAGGAAAATAAACAAATACAAACACAAGACGATTATGCATAAGAAGAGCAACAATAATAAAGCATTTGATAAATCAAATACTGGCAGTCAAGCAACAAAAACAAAAAAAAAAAAAAACGGCATCAAGAAATGTAACAGTAATTTATTTTTTGTTTTTGGTTTTTTGTTGATGGGTTGTTGGGTGCAAAAAAAACCTAGAGAGAGAGTGAGAGAGACGGCCGTAGAAGAAAAAAGTAAAAATCAAAATCCATAACGAAGAAAGCAGGAAAAATAATTTATAAACTGGCAGCAGTAACAAAAAGAAAAAAACAACAAAAAAAAAACAAAATATTATGGATAAACTAAAGCAATAATAATGAAAGAGAGAGTAAACAACATAACATTTCTCATTTGATGAATTTGTGAGTACGAAAGGAAAAAAAAACATAACAAAAGTATGCCAATACAAACAATGCAACAAGGAAAATACAAAAAGAGGATAAACAAAACATAAAGTAGTGTATGAAAATCGAAGCAGAGTCTTAGAGAACGGAAGTTAGCAGTAGGAAAAGGTAAGCAGAGAACAAGGGTGAAAAAGAGAGAGAAAAATGTGTGTTTATATTTGCTGATTGTATTGTTGATTATTTCCTACTACAATTGCAAAGACACACTCAACACACTGAAAGCAAATACTCAGAAACGTTAACAATAAGAAAAACCACAGCACACCACAATACAATAAAATTGAATATTATAGCGGCAATAAAAATGACACAAATCATGTCAATAAAAATTTAAAATAGAACCAAAGAAATGTGTGAATAAAGAGAGCAAAAAAAGGAGAGAATTAAACTACATACACAAATACATATAATATATGTATGTATGTACATATAATAAGAATAAAAGTACATCAAGGTGGCCATATACAATGTGAGTTAGACGTCAATGGGATTGTAATAATAACACTAACATTGGAGGGAACAATAAAGAGAGTGAGAAAGAGAGAGGAATACAGAAAGAGTAAGCAGGAAATGCAATAATAAACACAGGAAAGTATGTACTAATAATGCGAAATATTAAACACAATGGGTTGAGAACAAATGTTTTTTTCTAATATTTTCTCTCATACCTTAATACCAATGGGTTTGAGTGGCCTGTTTGCTACAATAAATTTGTAATGCAAAAGCATTGGAATAATGAATAAAAGAATGAATATGTAATGATTTATTTTTTTTCACCATACTAACGTTGTATTCTTAGAAAATAACCGCAATAACGTAAGAAAACATTCAGAAATCTTTATTTAAAAAAAAGGGTTGCAATCGGTTTTTGCATTGGCATCCGCTATAGGCCTCAGTCGGGTAAATCCAGAGATCAGCAATGAGTATTCAAAAAGATGAGTAGAAACGCATCATACTCATAATTTCTGATACTTATACGCAAACATACTTATTTTAATATCATGGAACCTCTACTCATTTGAGGTACTCATCATATTCATGCTTAACAACACGTATGATGTTGTTAATGTCGACTCTCCATAACTCAACATTTACAAGAATTACAAAATAAGTATTATTCGCATACGAATACTACACTACTTAATAGAAGGGTGTGTGTTTGCTTTGATTGCTGCTCTGTCTTTTTTGCTTATGTGTCTTTTTTGTTTTTTTGTAAATGCTACAACAACTAAGACTATAAGTATTTTTCTAAAGTTATGAATCTAAATGAGTAGGCTTATGAATCAGGCATATTTCGAATGGTATGAGTTCGATTTCAACGTTGTATGCATACTCATTGCAACCTGTACTTATAAATCAACGTTGTAGTGAGTACGAATGAATCAGAGTACATAGTTAAATTTCAATATTGTTAACTCACTTATATTCAAAACTTCATGAGTGCTTATGAGTAGGGAAAAAACGATTCATTGCTGAACTCTGGTAAATGCGTGCATAATTGGTCATTACAACCCTAAGTCAAGATTACGTTCTAGCTTCTCACACCACTTATGTTGTGTGTATCAATTTTATACATGAGTGGCTGGACCTACAGTTTAAAGACGACTCCGAACGACAAATTTTCAAGAAATTTTTCATGCCAATTTTATTTGTTCTCAGAGTTTTTGCCAGGAATCTGCTGAGAGAAAGTCAGCGAAGAAATATTTTTTTTTTATATTCTCGTTTTGTTGGAGAAGTCTGACCTGGGGTTAGGACCCTGGTCTTACGTCTAATAAGCCAACATACTACCTACTAGACTACGGCGACTACAGTTACACTTACGTTTCCGTTTCATTAATTACGTGGCAGGTTCTAGGAAAAAAAAGAGTAGAAATCGGTATTTGTGAAATATTTGAGGTGCTTGGCAGAGTAAAAGATTTCTTTTATTATTAAGTGTGGCACTAATAGAGAATTCTGTTGCATAAAACACAGACGGTCAAGAACATCTACTTTCAAAGAAAGTAGCTTAAGGTAATGCAGTGGAAATCTTCATTTCAATAGAAATATTGAAAAATCAGTTTTTTATTACTGTGTTAAATGCTACACTTTGTTCTACGATACTGATCGAATATTATCAGAAAATTGAACAAGCTTGATGGGTAGAAAGAATATTGAAGAATATCGTTCAAGTTATGACAGAGCATAGTGAAGTAATACAAGGCGCTGTGTCATTTCGCCGATTATGTTTATTGCTATACTGAGTTTAGTCCTACAAAAGGATATACTACATACTATACTAAGTGCGACTACAGTTACACTTATGTTTCAGTTTCATTAATTATGTGGCAGGTTCTAGGAAAATAGTTGAGATCGGTATTTCCAATTTTAAATACAATAGCATTCGTTATAGAACGAATATGGGCAAATAGAATACGGACAGTGATCGTGCTCAACGAATATCTTAAAGCATGAAGGCGTGAAGAGTCAATAAAACATGGAATGAACTAAAGGCTGGTAGACAAAAATAGAACACATTCTTAAGCATCCATGCCCAAAAAATTTCTCCTAATTGTCTCAATAAATAAATGAATAATTCATTGTACCAGAAATCCCGATTAAATTCACTAATTTTCTTCCACCCATTGTGCATTTCGATTTACAGTATAGTATGTGAAGCATAAATGTTTCTTTTCATACCATAACTGTTGTCTTTACATGTTTATGTTACGTACACCAATGCACACACATATTTTTTTCCCTCTTTTTTTCAATCTCTTTCATATATGAACGCATTCATTGGACTACAAGTCAAATGACAATTACAATTTGAAATTGTATAGTCAGTCTGTGACATTTTCATAAATTGCGACACAAAAAAGAAAGGAGACAAGAACAAAAAATGAAGCAAAAGCCAACAGTTTAAACATCGTAATTTAACACACGTATACACACATATTGCATCCCCCCCACACAAATGCTAGCAGTAACTCTCTTGGAAAATTAAATACAAATTTTCATACTCAGAGAGATTCATATTCCTATGAAAATTATGTCAACTGCATTTTATTGTATAGTATTGTATAGTGAGTGACTGAATGTGTATGTGTAGTATGTGTGTGTGTGTGTGTGTGTGCATGTGTACATGAGCGAGTGATTTTTCCTTAAATTAAATGCATTTTACATAAATACTCCTCTTTCATAGACAGTCACATGTAGATTATTTTCAACATAATTGTTGGCTTCAAAGAGCCACAATTCGACTCAAACTGGAAATTGTTCCCTCAGGCTGCAACAAAAAAAAAAAAAAGGAAAAAACAAAATCGAAAAAAATTCCCATGAATTGCTTCATAAATATCTGAATGCAACAAGAGAATTTCATTAAAAAAAAAACTCAACAATAACTGTGTGTTTGTACATGTCGGTGTTTTTTTATGGATGAATATATTTCTTCCTCTCTCTCCCTCTCTCTCTGTCTCTCTTCCTGTATGAATTTTTCTTTCTTCTTTCTCCCATTTTTATGTCTCTTATGAATTCAATAATATTAAAATTGACAATTTTGCACAAAATGTTAAATGTATGCATGCATGCATGGGTGTGTGTGTGTGTGATTACATACGAAACCTATATAAACTCTCTTATGATTATAAAATTCTCTCCGTATATGTATATTTTTTTTATTATTATTTTCATGTTTCATGGAGCATTGCATGCTTAACAAAGAAACAATACACCGAGATGTTGCATATTTATAGGCGTAGTTATTTTTAAGTCTTTGAACAGAAATTTCATATTCTGCTTTAAATTCTTAATATTGCAGAACTTTTGTTTTTAATGAGACTTCATCCATGAAAATATTTCGAAAATTGGAAATTTTAAATTGTTTCATAATGATACCATAAGAACATCATGCTTATAGGATTATCATTAACGCAAGGATAATTATTAAAGCTAACAAAAATGAGATATTTCGCCTTTGATTCAAGTGCATGATGACAGTAAAGTTATATACATACATACATACATACATGTATAATTGGTCATTACTAGTTTCTCATACCACTTCTGTTGTGTTCGTTAATTTTTATACATGAGTGGCGGAACCTACAGTTTATAGTCGATTCCGAACGACAAATTTTTGAGGAACTTTTCATATCAATTTTATTTTACTCTCAGAGTTTTTGCCAGAAATCTGCTGTGAGGAAGTCGCCCAAGATATATGCATGTGTGTGAAGATAAATTAAAATTTGAAATTCAAGACACAATCCATAAATTTTAGCAGCGCCACATTTGGCGTTAACAGAGCAAAATTTCCGCTTAACAGAACAAAATTTGCCCTTAACAGAACACTGTTAGCTGTTTAACAGCATCCATCTGAACGAGCTTACTTGCTTAGAAGCTAATTTTAGGACAAATACTAGGTTTATGAGTACCATATAATACATAAAGGAAGGTTTCAAGGCCTCTTAATATAATCAGCAATATAGTCATGTGAAGAGTGATATGGGATTGTGAAAATTTGCTCTGAAAATATAAATTTTTTACTTTAAAATTCTCAGTGGCTAGTCGAGGGCGTCCTCTTTCCAACCATGGTAGTGCAATAGCTGAAATAATTTTGAGAGTTAAGATTTGGAATTTTGAAAATATCAATTTTTGGCCAAAAATATATGAAAATTTTCCAGAAGATAGTACACCACACAGACTATATGCAAATGGTAGTCCAGAGGGTCCTCTTTCGAACCCTGGTAGTGGGATAGCTGGAATAAATTTGAGAGTTGAGCTTTTGAAAAGGGACTCCTTCACCTCCGCCAACCAACCTTTACACTTCTACACTACTATTCACAAATAATAAGAATTATCTACTTATTGCCACTGTTAAACAGTTAACAGTGCCCTGTGAATAGCAAATTTTGCTCTGTTAACGCCAAATGTGGCGCTGCTCAAAATTTATGGATTGTGTCTAGGATTTTCAAATTCGAATTTATCTTCACACATATATTAACGCAAGAATAATAATTAAAACCTAACAGAAATGTAATATTTCGTCCTTGATTCGAGTGCTTGTACAAAATAGGGAAATTTCGCATAATTTCATAAAATATTAATAGAGAGCGACCATAGGGTCTCGGGTAAGTTTCCTTAGATTAATTCAGAAATTATTTCTTATGTGTACGAAACATCCTTTTATTTTTACATTCCGTGACTGCCATTGTGGTAATATTCATTAATCCATTTTGAGGCGTGAAGAGTTCACTGTTTATGTCAACCAAGTGCTTCCTGCTATGTTATGAACTCTTTCCCTGAAGTAAAACTGTTAATAATATGGCAACCTTATAACATGGGCAATACAAAACTATTAAAATACAAAAGAAAATTTAAATTATTTAATCCTTGAAGCTATTTATACAACAGCAGATGCATATCACTTAAAACCTACGAAACATTTTTAAAGATGTGTGTTTTAATATAAACTTAAAAAAAACAAATTTAAATACGTTGTAATTAATTTCGTTCGTATTCATTTCATTACAACGTAAATGGAAAACTTAATAGTTAAACATTAAATTGTTTATTGGGTATACGATATAAGAGCCTTAAATATGTAGCATGTGTTACTGTGTCTGTATTTCAAATTGTAATTTTTCTTTTTGGCAACAACATGTTTTACATTTTCATATGTATGTACATATATAACGCTTGTTTAAGCAGTATTCAATTATTATTATTATTTTCTGTTTTTTTTATTCTGAAAATATTTTTTTTAATGTGAAAATACTGGCTGAAATAACTTCATACAGCATTACATACATACATATATGCTTATTAACATATAATTTTTTGTGTTTTTTTTTTTCAGCATAAAACCGGAATATTTATTATTATTTAAGCCTTGAAAATAAAAATATGCTTGAAATACTGGCATAATTTTTGAATTATTTACGTAAAAAAATTTGTTTAAAAATCTTTTTTAAAAAATTTTATTTTTCATAGCAGCGATAAACTATCCTCAGGTTTGCTTGATTCTTTGTTTTAAGCTTTACGAAGTTCCTTAAAGTGCCCAGTTTTTCACAGAAGATCTGTAAACATAAGCTAGTAGGCTTGATATCTCAGATTTTCTCTCTCTAAACTAGCATACAGTGAGCTTCAAAAGAAACTGTACACTATGAATAAAATTCTAAAAATCACCACACTCAACTTAAATCACTTAAGGAGAGTGCCCGAAAAAATTTGATAATATTTCGAAATTTTTTGTAATTCCTAGTTTTTTGTTTGTTTCAATTTTGAAATAAAAATAACGCTAATTTAATAATATATATTTTTTAATGTACATTTTCTTTTGACGCTCAATGTATAGAGACGTGCTTTCCTATATCTTTAACATTACCTTTTAAGGACTACACTCATCAAAGCGATAGAGCTCTCTAAAGTAACAAGAAACACTTCAGGACCTTGGCAGAGTAAATTACTTGCTTAATTGTTCATTACAACCTTTTAGTCAGGATTACAACGTAGCTCCTCACATCGTTTATGTTGTGTGTATTAATATTATACATGTTTGCTGGGACCTACTGTTTAACATTGACTACGGACAACTGATTTTTGAGAAACTTTTCATGGCAATTTTCATTACTCTCATAGTTTTTGGCAGAAATGTGCTGTTGTTCATATTTCGTACTGTTCACGATGTCTTGGCTGGGGTTTGAACTACGGTTTTACGTCTACAACGCCGACACGCCACGTACTATACCACATCTACTTGAAACTGTCTACAGTAACATGAAATGCTTGAGGTCCTTGGCGGAGTAAATGTATTATTAATGGTGGCAATAATAGAGAATTCTGTTGCACAAAACACAGACAGACATGACTCTACTTTTAAAGAAAGTAGTCATGCAGTGGAAATCGTCTAGCATTTCAATAGAAATTTTAAAGATTTCAGTGGATGAATTAACTTGAATATTTCTTTTATTACATACATACGTACATTACAACCCTTCAGTCAGGATTATGGACCTAGTTTCTTACATCACTTATGTTGTGTGTGTTAATTTTCTACGTGAGCGGCGGGGCCTATAGTTTAAAGTCGATCCCGAACGACAGATTTTTGAGGAACTTTTCATGGTAATTTTATTTCCTCCCAGAGTTTTGGCCAGAAATCTGCCGACAGGAAATCAATGAAGAAATATTTTTTTATATTTTCGTTTTGATGTCTGACCTGGGGTTTGAACCGTGGATTTACGTCTAATAAGCCAACACACTACCTACTAGACTACGGTGACTTCAATAGAAATTTTAAAGATTTAACTGGATGCCATAACTTGAATATTTCTTTTATTACTGTGTTACAATTTGTTCTACGGTACTGATCGAATACGGCCAGAATTTTGAACAAGGTTGACAAGAGATGCCAGACCATTATAAAGTAATAAAAGACTAAGTCCTTTCGCCGATTCTGTTAATTCTTACACTTAGTTTGGTCCTACAAACGGGTATAAACTCCAGCTTAAGCAGGTAACAACTTGCACACGCATATGCAGGTGATACCGTTCTAATGGCCGGAATTTGATGCCAGAGATGTCAGATCATTATCAAATAATACCAGAAAGATACCAAACCAACTCTTAAAATAAACAACTTTTCATTAACTCTTTTTTTTAAATTTCAAAGAATTTCTATATTTTCCTCCGCATCGTTTCATCTATTTGAGTAAATATTGCTTCTCTTAATAAAAAAAAGAAATTAAATAAAATCCTACACTTCATATATGTGAAAGTCCTTTATATTAATGTCAGCCTTAACAGCAACTGTCCTTTCGTTACAACACAGAAACATCTTTGATTTCCATGGTATTTTTCCATTAAAATCACGTATTTTCGGTATTTCTTTTTATCACTGTTTGTGTGTGTGTGTCTATGTGTGATATGTCAGTGTATGTGGGAATCGTGCTCTTTTTGGGTGACATTTATTGCTGCCATTGGTATGCATTTAATTTATGCCCTTAAAATAACCTTAAATAACTGTTGCCACACACTGATACAGAATTTACAAAAAAATAAAAAAAAACACCAAAAATATAATGAAAGAATAACGAACGAATATTGAGGGTAATGAATAAAATTTATGGTGGAATTTTCTTATTAAAATTGAAATGGATTTGCATAATGAAAATTTGTGACAAGACAAGGCAAAAAATTATCAACGACTAGTGGCAAGGCTACCTGAACTGCAGAGAGGACATTAATTTAAATTGTGAATCTATTTTGAGGGGAAATTATTTTCAATGATTCCTTCACTTAACTCTCTAAGCCGAAAAAGGTGTAATGCTGTTTTGTAAATTGCTTAAGAATGTAAAGTATTTACAAAAACAAAATGAAAAGAGGAAAAATTAATGGCAATTATTTATCATAGAGGCACTCCACTCCAATATCAAAACATTTTGAAGCAGCAGGATTCATTTAAAAGCAAGAAAATTTCGCAACGCCCGGTTGTTAAAAGGAAACTTCTTACTTAATTGGTCATAACAACCCTTCAGTGAGGATTACAACCTAGCTTTTCACATCACCCATGCTGGGTGTATTCATTTTATTCATAATCGACGTGATCTACAGTTTAAAGTCGACTCCGAATGACAGATTTTTGAGAAATTTTTCATGACAATTTTATTCTCAGAGCCGAAGAAATAATTTTTCCATGTTTCGTTTTGATCGAAATGTCAGGGCTAGAGTTAAGTGCCAGTTACCCAAACGTAACGTAACGTACCGTAGCGAACGTTCTCTTTTTAGCATATGGAGAGCAATGTAAACGCTTACCGAAACGTTCTCTCTCGTTAGCAAAACGGAACGATCTGTATAAAACAGAATTCTCTAATGTTATTACGTGACATTTGAACATGAGTGATGGGGCTATTGTATGCAGAGTTGCATTCCGGCACAAACGCCCTCTTACATTTTTACGTTTCTTACGCCTGAGTAGCCAACCTATTAGGTCCTAATGCCTTAAGTCTAATAATTGATTGCGGAACATTCGCCATTACGAAATAATGCTTATGCGCCATAAAAAGAAATTGTTTCTACCTTGAATTCATTCAAAACAATTCATTATGACAACCTGAGGGAGTCTTATATGGAATCTGGCTAACACGCCAAATTAACTGCAAAACTATGGTGATGGTGTCTAGGTCTGTGTTTGATGCAACATTACGGCAAGACATTACAAGGCAAGGCATGCACGAAACACAATTAATTTGCTGGAAACTTGTATTGGCTGAAAATCAATCGAAATATGCAACCAGACTTTAAGCCGACCAGACTTAAGCAGTCACATCAATAAAAAAAATTCCAAAGGAAACTTAAATTGGCTTGAATTCCATATTCTTATTAGCTTATCCATCTCACTGTGAACTCCATTATCAATCTAAAATACAAGCTTTTCTTCAATAGGCAATTAAAAAAAGAAAGGCAAAATCAAAAACTTTTGAAGCAAACACTTGAAGAAGGAGTTTATAGCGAATTGTAAACAGAATTGAATACTAAAAGCGTAGAAAGTAAAAAAACTAAACCCGAGACAAGCTAAAGCATTTTGCGATTTCATTTGCCACTGTTTCGTTATGCTATTCGAAGAGCATTAGGTTGTAAGCCACGTTCTACTTTGTATTTTAGAAAAAAATGTCACTTCATTCCATTTTTAATGCACAAAATCTGCTCTGCATTTGTAGTTAAACTACGAATTAAGAGAATACAATGAAAACAATGAAATGAATTAAAGTCGAAAAAGAAAAACAAGAAAAACTACAAGTTTTTTTCTTTAAATTGTAAAATTAACAAGAGAAACTTTTTGTTGAAAGTAGGGGAAGTATAGCGAACTGTTATATGTAGAGTGGCAATGAAGTAATGCGATAACATTACTCTTACTGCCCTTATAATATTGTTACGAAAATGGAAAAATCTAGGTACTAGTGTTTTGCTCTTACACCGTTTACCATTAAAATGGTAAACAAGTAAACAAAAATACAACAACAAACACCAGCATAAAAAATTGTAAACAAGTAAACAAAAATACAACAACAACAAGAATAAATGTAAACAAAATACACAAACAACAATAATGAAACAACGATGTTTACATTTGTAGAGATTTCGAGAAAGCGAAGCCAAGAACATTCGCCTTCAAGAACATTCATCAGACAGTTTACATTGCCATATAAAAAGCAAAGCAAAGCAGGTGACTGAGTTAGTAAAAGTTCTTGTGAGAAGACGCGGTGCGTTTGAAGAGAGTAATCGTGGTTTGAAGATCTCCGTTACAAAGATCTGTCGAACAATTGCCTAGTAATTGTTATTGTTTATGCAAAGGAGGAAACAGAGGAATAACAAAGAAAAGTAATTGTTGCGAATAATAAAGAAATAATAAAGAATTTTAATTAAAACTAAACACAAACTTATTTTTATTTTATTTGCAATCTACGAGCTCATATTTTAAATGTTTTTAAAAGGTAAAAACGTAACAATATTAAATAGGCGTTGATATAAGGATTCCATATAACTATCTTTCCTACGGTCCAGCTCAAGTGCGAACAGCGGACACAAAAGACCATGAAATGAGTTGAGAATCGAAAATTTAACTTAAGACCCGCAATGTAACCCCAAAGAACGGCTGCAACGATGGTACTTTTTATTGTATTTGTTTGTTATCTAGCAAAAAATGGTACTTTTAATGGTACTTTACGTAACATTTTGGAACTTAGAAATATTTTCTTTTATTAAGCTACGAATTAATGTATAAGGCATCGTTCCTTTTATCTCTTGAGCTTGTACTTTCTTAAAGAAATTGAGAATTCTTTCATTTTAAACATCCGTAGTTTTAAAAGAAAACACAAAAAAAAACAGATAAAAAAGGAAGAAGAGAAAAAAGGGAGGAGAAAAAATGCTGTCTTCTATTGATAATGAAATTGTTTTATGTTGTCTGTTTGTATTTTTTAATTTCTCTTCTCTATTATATTCATGTACTCATTATTAAGCTTTTATAGGAAGCGGAAATAATGCCAAGATTGTGTATTAGTCTTGAAAACGCCCGACTTTCCTTTCCTTACTCCTTACTGCTTACGCTAAATGTGTATGCCTTTAAAAAGCGAAATTTTCATTACAGAGAAATCCAATAGTTTGAGTTGCATTGGAGTGTAAATTAAAACTTCGTTAGTCATTGTTTTCCCAAACAGAAAATGTTCAAAGAAGGAAGAAGGAAAGTTTTTTCCGTTTTCAATTCATTCTTGTTGCTTGCTCACACACATCTTCCGGTAGATAAGGTCTGGATTCTTTTTTTCTTCCGTTTTTGTTGCTGTTCTCAGTTTTTCTTATTTTTAATTCTTATTGTAAATTGTTTAAAGTAATTAAAACTATTTTTCATTTTGGTTTAGACGTAACAGAAGTTTTTTTTTCAAGAAAAAAACGATAGGGTAAGAGATATAATAAAAGAAAAGAAACTGATAACTAAATACACAGGGCTAAGAGTAAGTTAATAATGAGAGACAGATCAGAACAAAGGTTATTGCAAAAAAATTACAGGAAAAGAAAAGAGCTTCCATTTTAAAACGAAAAAACTAGCATACTTTAGGGCTGCATATTTTATAAAAAAAATTTTGTCTACTTTTAGTGACATTTTGCATCATTTTAGCCAATAAATATCGTTTTAATACGAAAATCATAGCATACTTTAGGGCTGCATGTTTTATATCCCAAAAATTAGTCTACTTTTAGTGACATTTCGCTTCACTGTAAGCAATAAAATGTTCATGGTTTTGTTTTTACGAAAATACTAGCATACTTTAGGGCTGAATATTTTATATTAAAAAAATTTGGTCTACTTTTACTGACATTTTGCACTACTGTAATCAATTAATTGCATTTTAAAACGAAAATAATAGCACACTTTAGGGCTACATATTTTATATAAAAAAATATAGTCTACTTTCAGTGACATTTTGCTTTACTGTAACCAATTAAATGTTCATTATTTTGTTTTTACGAAAATACTAGCATACTTTAGGGCTGCATATTTTATATAAAGAATTTAGTCTACTTTTAGTGACATTTTGCACAACTGTAGCCAATAGATTTAATTTTAAAACGAAAATAATTGCATACTTTAGGGCTGCAGATTTTATATAAAAAAAATTAATCTACTTTTGTGACATTTAGTACCACTGTAACCAATAAAATGTTCATTGTTTTGTTTTTAATGATTTTTTTTCCTTGCATTACTCTTGCATTTTGTCAACCATTGTCTATCGGCTAATTACAGCAAATTACAGCGATACTCTAAGACCGTCCAATGAAACATGGCGAAATTAATTGCAAACTCTTCAACTTAGATAATGTTTTAATTAAGCCGTAGTATAATTGCCATAAGGCAAATGCCATAATAATAATGTTAAAAAGATTAATTAAGGAATTGCAGGAAATTTCATAAGAAAATAATTTTAGTCTTTAAATCTTAAATTGTGTTAAAAGGAATACAAATTTGAAATATTTGAATTGTGAAGATTGTTTGTGGCCTCACCACTAATCAAAGCAAAACTAAAGTGTTTACTAGCATTCTTAAATACTTTTTATGGCAGCGCTTAGGAGTATTCCTATGGGGGTAATTCAGGGTAAGACTATATTAAAAAGAGGTTCATAGAAATGTTACATTTCTTTCCACAAAAGTAATATTAATGCAGTAAATTACAAATTATTTTCCAATTAATTTAAGAGTGAAACGGCAAAGAACTTATGCTTGGAGTGGTATAACAGACCACAATAACTGTTTGGAGTCTAGCATGAAAACCCTTATACACACAAACTAGCATAATACCCACTTAATTACCGGAAACTGAAAAGTACCAAAGAGAAAAATTAATTTTAATTAATTTTACGCCCTTATTAGTCGAGAATCCTCACCTTTATTACAAAGCTTAATTAGAAAATTGTATAAAAAATAGGGAAAATTATTACATTTATACGTACATCAGAAGGATTATACGTGCATAGTGGAGAAATGTAAAAGACTAATCAAATATCAAAATTGCTGCGAAGACAGAAGTGCGAAGACATGAAGTGAAAAAGAATAAGATAAACACAACAGTAAAGAAATAATGGAAATAAGAATAAACAAAAATCAAATTACAATAACAAAATTAAAGAAAAAATACTGCAAAAGATAGAAAAGTAGAAAATAACGACAACAAATCAACATTGCAGTTCTCGAAGTTGTCACATCGAAAATGTTTAATAGAGCGTAAGGTTATGTTATCAATCATACTTAATTGGTCATTACAAACCTTAAAACAGAATTCCAACCTAGTTTCTCACACCAACCAGGTTGCGTGTGTTAAATGTTATCCATGAGTGGCGGGGCCTACAGTTCACTCTCAAGGGCTGTTGCCAGGAGACTGCTGAGAGAAAATCGCCCAAGAAATATTTTTTCACATTTCGTTTTATTCGAGATGTCTGGGCTGGAGTTTAAATCACGGCCTCATGTCTACTCAGTGAAGACATCACCTACTAGACCGCGGCAACTTCAAGCTATGTACAGTGATGTGAAATACTTGATTACAACGACTTTTCGTAGGTTCTCGAAGTTGTCACATTGAGTCATAGAGCGAATGGTTTGTTATCAGTTAAAGTTAATAAAAAATGTAAAGGATATGCGACGTCGTAATCCTGTTGTAATGATCAATTATGTATGTATGCATGTAAAGGATATGCACTGTGCAACATTGTATGCCTACATACATACATGATTAGTCTTTATAACACTTCAGTCAGGATTCTGAAATAGCTTCTGACACCACTTATGTTGTGCGTGTGTGTTAATTTTATACATGAATGGCGGAACCTACAGTTTAAAGTCGATTCCGAACGACAGATTTTTTTGGGAAACTTTTTCATGGCAATTTTTTTTCTCTCTCAGAGTTTTTGTCAGAAATGTGAGAGAAAGTCGCCGAAGAAATAATTTTCATGTTTATGTTTTGATGTCTGAACTGGGGTTTGAACAACGGAATCATGTCTAATAAGTGAACTCATTACATACTAGACTTCGGCGTCTTCTCGTTGGTTCTCGAACTTGCCACATTGTGTAACAGAGAAAATTCCGTTATAACGCAGAGGTAGGAAAAGCTTGAGGTATATACACTGTGTAACATTTTATGTATATTAGATTAATCGATTATTCGTTGCATTTTAATCGACTATATACACTCAGCCACAAAAGTATACATACGGTTAACAAATTTCAGAATTTTTTTAACCAATCCGTTTTCGTTTAAAATCTTTATAATTGTCTGTCATCTTTCTTCGATTTTAAGACGGTCTTTTGCATTGGTTCAGAAATTTGTGAAATTTGTTAATCCCTCCTTAAAATCGATTTTCAACGAAAGCGGACTGGTTAAAAAGCTAGGCCGTAATCCTGACTGAAGGGTTGTAATGGCCAATTATGTATGTATGTATGTATGTATACTTTAATAACTGTGTGTACCTAAGGATTCTTTTAAAGAAAAATATTCGATAGAGGCATTCTTTTCAGCTATCTAAGCATGATATGACAGAGTAATTTAAAATTATTTCTATGTTTTCATAAGAATTCATTGCTATTACTTACAACAATTTGTTTTATTTTTATTTTATAACTCAACCTGCTGCCATTTAAAGACGAACAAAAATAAATTATCAATAAAAAATGGATTGTAGACTGATATACGATTTATGAAAGAACAAACGCCAAAGGGTCATAAATCACACAAACCAAAATGGCCCTCTTAAACTACAAGAAAACAATATGAATAGAAGCGACAAATCAGGGCGAAGAGAAGAGGCTAATGAAAGCACATATTTGTAGTTTAATCAGAAAGGAAAGAAAAGAAAAAAACCAAAAGCTTACAATTGAAAAGGTAAATGAAAAAAAAGGGGAAAAATATGTACTTTTTATGGTTTAGCCATTGTATTGTATTGCATAGAACACGGCGGGAGTCTAGTAACAGCAGGAAAAATAGTTGTAGTAGAGTAGAGTACACTCTATGTGTGTGTCTTCTGAGAGTGGTGGTGGTGGGAAGAACATTTCTTATAAACTCATAAATTTATGGGCTTGTCTTATGGTTTTGTGGTTTTAAGTAAAAGCGGAAGTGGTTCTATTTAATACGTTACGTGTTTTATTTTTTTGTTGTTGCTGTTGTTCTCGCTATGTATTTCCTGTGAACTTTGTTACCCTACACGGGAATAAGAGGAATAGGTTTGCCAGAGAATTGAAATCACAAATATGAAATTTTTATATTGTATGTATAAATACTAGACAGTTTTGTTTTAGGTCAGAGGTCAATAATGTAATGCAGCATAGCGGCATCAGTAAAAGTATTTGAAAGATTTTTTTGCCTTCTGAAGTAAAAGAAATAAATTCTTTACGAATACTTTTTATGACTTTTTAAACAGTTTGAAAGCTTTATGCAAAACAGAGGACGAAAGCCTTGAGAAACTTTTCATGGCAATTTTACAGGCTGCTGAAAGGAAGACGTCGAAATAAAATACTTTAATTTCGTTTTTTTCGAGTTCTCTGAGCCAGGAGTTAAACCACGGTCTCTCGTCTAATAAGCCAATACACTAACTGCTATATAGACTACGACAATCGTTAAAATGCTTAACTATAAAGAACGAGAAATACAGACTAACTTTTTTCCATTCCACTTAAAAATAATTTATGCTGGAAGTCTATTTAAAATAACATATCGATCAGATACAGGCTTTCTTTACATTTCTTAAGCATTAGAGTGGTAATTTTTTTTAAAGGGTTTCTTGAATAGAATTATTCTTGGTAATTTGTATCTGACGTCCCTTGATAGCGGAGACACTTTTTGGACCCTGATCAGGCAATCAATATTGTAAATTTTTATTATACTACATAAGCAGATAATTCTCTACAAGACGACTATTTGAGCCTATTTAGCTATTTAACCATACGTACCTACATAATTGGTCATTACAACCCTTAAGTCAGGATTCCGACCTAGTTCCTTACACAACTAATGTTGTGTGCGATAATTTTGTACACGATTGGCGGAACTTACAGTTTAACGTCGACTCCGAACGTCAGATTTTTGAGAAAATTTTTATTTGTTCTCAATTTTATTTGTTTTTGCCAGAAATCTGCTGAAAGGAATTCGCCGAAGAAATATTTCTTCATATTTTCGTTTTGATGTCTGACCTGGGGTTTGAATCATAGCCTTGCATCTAATAAGCCACCAAACTATCTACTGGAGCAAGACGACTTCAAAGAACGTACTTAGCTTGGCAGTGCGGAGAGTTCCTTAATTTGAAACACGCTGAGGGATTTTCTGAACCTCTTTAACGCCCTTGTTGAACTATAGCCTTTCGTTACATTTTACTAAAGCGGTTCTTGAATAGAATTATTCTTGGTAAATTGTCTTATCTGACGTCCCTTAATAGCGGAGACACTTTTTGGACCCTGATCAGACTATCAACGTAACAAATATTGAAATTTTTATTTTAATGCATAAGCAGATAAATCCCTCCAAGACGTCAATTTGAGTCTTTTAATTGTTCAACCTATTTAAACCTGTTCATGAGCTAAATTTTGTATGAAACTAGTCGTTCTAAGGACCATTTTCACAACTTGCCTTTGACTAAAGAAAGGATTTTAACGGGCAGATAAATTGTTTTTACATTATTATAACAGGGCAATAAGGTAGAAGTAGGCGTTAAGCTAAAGGGAAGTTCATCTTACTTGTAACTTTTAAAGTTGAGTTTATGTTTGAACTTACCATATTATATATTATTTTCAATATGGCAACTTCTACTATAAACAAAACTAAGCAAAGACAACACAAAAAGGAGCTTAACGTTGCCACTGTTTAGTTGAGCAGTGTTATTAACATTGCTCAAGCATTGTTAAGTCATTTAAAGTTCACTTTAGCTAAAGTTAACTTTAAGTAAACTCAACTTTAATGGCAAGTAGTAATAATGGCCCTAAGAGCTACAATACCTTATACTATATATACATTTTTTGACTGTTGATTAAGGCTAATTAAATATGCAGTCGCCGTAGTCTAGTAGGTAGTGTGTTGGCTTATTAGACGTGAGGCCTCGGTTCAAATCAAAATGAAAATATGAAAAAATATTTCTTCGGCGACTTCCTCTCAGTAGATTTCTGGCAAAAACTATGAGTGTAAAATAAAATTGGCATGAAAAGGTTCTCAAAAATCTGTCGTTCGGAATCGACTTTAAACTGTAGGTCCCGCCACTCATGTATAAAATTAACACACACAACATCAGTGGTGTGAGAATCCTGACTAAACGGTTAGAATGAATGTATGTAAATATAGAAATTAAACAAACTAGTCCGTAAAAAATACTCTTATTCTTTCGGTACTAGATACAGATAGTGTAGAGTGTTCATATAATTCAACCTAGGCGCCTATAATTTCATCTAAAATTTGCCATACCCAGTCTCTCTATCTCTCTCACTTTCTGCAAATATCTTTGTACATAAAAAAAGAGGAAAAGGAAGTAATAATCACGTGTTTATATTTGTATTTATGTATTGTATGAGTATGTTATTTTATGTGGCTGTATTGCATGTACATATGTATAGTATGGTTGGTATGAGTAAAATAAACATGTTATTTTACGTGTTCTCAGCACATAATTCAAATTAAACAAAAAATGAAGAAAAAAGATGAAGAAAAAGAAAACAAGCAAATGCCATAAAAAAACTTTTATAATGAAAATATAAAAGAGAAAAAGGAAAGAATACGAAACAAACAGAAAATTAAATATCAAACGGATTTCTGTTAGAAGACGTAAATAAAAAAAAAAACAAAAATAAATAAGAGCACAACTTAAATTGAACACGAAACCATGAGAAACCATTTAGTTGGTAAATAAGCAGGTCGTCCTTACAACAATTTCTTTCCTTTCCTTAGTCTTTAACAAATTGTTAATTTATTTACTATTGTTGTCTCAGAGGGGGGGGGGGAGCGCCCCCCCAGGGAATTACTTCATTGAATAGGTTTTCTATGTCATAACCATGAAACTGTTGACACTTAAACAAATACAACAGTGCTGTCATTCGTGTGCTGTACACCCATACAGGCTTAAGGCCGCATAACATGCCACAAATAATAACGGCGGCTGCGATTTTGTCAAATGGCAATTAATCTAAATTATATTTGTGATGCATATCACAAAAAGAAATAAAAAAACGTAAAACGGAGAAAGAAAATAATAGAAACGTTCCGCTATGTGTACAGAATAATAAGTGAGAATTTGATTGATCACCGCACACAAAAAGGCTACACAGCAGGGTGTAAATTTTTTTCAGAAAGGATATAAGCATGTACCATAAGTCTTATTGCAACATAGAGATTATGTAACATGTTTTTTATTCCAGTCCACGATATACCGTATGATTTTTATTAAGACAATAATATGGTGGAAACCATCCACCAGAATCATCACCGGAATTAAGTTAAGAATTTATGATGGTAGCCTAAATTTTCTTAGAATTCTCTGCAAACAACATCTATCAAAGCCTTGCATAAAGCTGCCAACTTACTTACTTAATAGGTCCTTACAAAATCCATGAGTGGCGGGATCTACAGTTTAAAATCAATTCTGAACGCTAAATTTTTTGGAATCTTTTCATGGCAATTTTATTTACGTTCGGAGTTTTTACCAGAAGACTGCTGAGAGGAACTCTCCTAAAGAAATATTTTATTTTAGTTTTTTGCTTGTAAAACTCAGAAGTCCTACGTACATAAAATAATTGGTCCTTACAACCCTTTAGTCAGGGTTACAACCTAGCTTCTCACGTCACCCATGTTGAGTGTATAACTGTTATGCACGAGCAACGGAACCTTTTCATTGCGATTTACTTTCAGAGTTTTTGCCAGCGATGAATTTAATGTGTGTGAAGATAAATTCGAATTTAAAAACCAAGGACGCAAACCCACACTTTTAGCAGCGCCACTTCTTGCATCTAACAGGGTAAACTTTGCTATTAACAGAGCACTGTTAACTGTTTAACTCTGACAATAAGTAGATTAGTATTCAACTCATTATGATCGTTATTATTTGTGAACAAAAGTGTTGAAATGTAAAGGATGGTTGGTGGGGACGGGGACGGAATTATTCAATTATTGCAGCTATCCCACTACCACGGTTCGAAAGAATACCCTCTGGACTATCATTTGCATATAGTCTGTATGATGTACTATTTCTTATATGTCCCAAAATGGCCGGTGATCTTCTTCTAGAGCATTTTCAAGCAAAAAATTGATGATATTTTCAAAGTCAATTTTCTCAATGCCATATCATTTTATATGTGACTATGTTACTGATTATATTACGAGGTCTTGGAATCTTCCTTTGCATATTGTATGGTACTCATAGACCCAGAGTATTTCCCAAAGTTAGCTCCTAAACAAGTGGGCTTGTCCGGATGGTTAATGTTAAACAGCTAACAGTGCTCTGTTAATGGCAAATTTTGTTCTGTTAACGACAAACGTGGCGCTGCTTAAATTTATGGATTGCGTCTTGGATTTTAAAATTCGAATTTATCTTCGCACACATAAAAATTATGCAATTATTCGAATGTGTTTTTATCTTCCATTGAGACTACAGCTGTATTCCATACCCAAAGAATAACATTTTTAAAAAATTCGTTGTTCTGTGATTGATTTCTAAAATCTGAATGCTTTTTAATCAAGCAGGTGAGCCTTATCTTTATAATATTTTAATAAATTACCAAAATGACAAAGTTACGCTCGTTTAAGTCAAGAAACGGCAAACGTTTATCAATAAATTTTTATTTTTATTACAGAAAAAATGTGTAGCTTTTCAAAATCCATACAAAAGTTATTTATTTTCCCGTTGAAAAAAGAAAAAAAAAATAAAGAAGAAATTGTTCTAATAATTGAGCCTTTAAATCAAGACACTTTTGAATAACAATAAAATAAATAAAATTTCATTTAATTTGACACACTCATACACACATACATGCCCCTTTTCCCCTATTTCATATGCTTTTGTAATCCAATAACAAATTCATGAATAATTTTCTCATACATTTCTTTTTTTCGAATCCCTTAATAAAGTTTCCAAAAAGAAAAGCAACGTAAAGTTTAAAGAAAATACACACACACGTACATACACCTCTTTTTGTTGTTGCTGGTTTTAACAAAATGGCAGAAAAATAAATTTTTATGATCATAGTAATTTTACACTTGATTGTTATGAACGGAAATGAAAACAAATACGAAATATATTACGTTTGTTTGGTTGTTTGTTTGTGTGGAAATTACAACACAAACTGTACAATATAAATACAGTTATCGAAAGAAATCAACCCCTCATAATCAACATGGAAAAAACAAAAACTTTATATTACATACATACATACATATATTCATTGTTTGTCTCTCACTCTCTCTCAACTTATATGTGGTTCTATCACTGACTGACTACATGATACAAACAGAAAAATTACTTTAAGTCAAGTGGAACTATATTATACCACACACAATACTTTGTACATACTAGAGATCAGCAATAAGTATTCAAAAAGACGAGTAGAATCGGATCATACTCATAATTTCTGATACTTACACGCATTCATACTTATTTTAATATCATGTAACCTCTACTCATATTCAAAGTTTAAAGTACTCATCATATTTATACCGGACAACACGTATGATGTTATTGATTTCTACTCTCCATAACTCAACATATACACGAATCACAAAATAAGTATGATTCGCGTACGAATACTAAAATACTCACTAGAAGGTTGTGTGTTTGCTCTGATTGCTGATCTGTCTTTTTTTCTTATGTCCCAGTTTTCTTTTCTTGTGAATACAATAACAACTAAGACTAAATTTGATGAATGATTCGAGTCACTCGAAGTATTTTTCTAAAGTTATGAATCTAAATGCGTAGGCTTATGAATCAAACATATATCGAATGGTAAGAGTTTGATGTCGATGTTGTACGCATACTCATTGCAGCCTGTATTTATAAATCAACGTTGTAGTGAGTACGAATGAATCAGACAGAGTAGTTAAATTTCAATATTGTTGACTCACATATATTGAAAATTTCATCATTGCTGATCTTTGATAGGCACCCAGTTGGGCTCATTTAATAGTACTGCCTGTCAAATCTCTGAGGCCCTCAAAAGGTTTCTAAATTTGCTAATCCAATGTAACACAAATTATATACAGATTGCCGCTAATCCACGAATTGAATTGAATGTTTGGAAGTGCGGTCTTTACACCCATAATTGAACTAATGGACTACACGAAACTGGTGAACTGCAATACTCTTACAGATGCATACTGAGATCAGCCTAGTTGGCTGACGACTGTGTTGTCTTGGGAGCTTGACATTCACCACTATTTTCTATTTGGACTATTTTTAGTTGTTACGTTTTTACCTTCAAAAAACGTTTAAAATATGAGTTCGTAGATTGTAAATAAAATCAAAATAAATTTGTATTTAGTTTTAATTAAAATTCTTTATTATTCGCACAATTCTGTATGCCACTGTTCACAACTTGATGTAAACAACAACAATTGCTTTTCTTTGTTATTCCTCTGTTTGTACGCCTTTGCATAAACAATAAAAATTACTAGACAATTATTCGACAGATCTTTATAACGGAGATCTCCAGCCACGAATACTCTCTTCAAATGCACCGCGTCTTCACACAAGAATGACTGAACCTCACTACCTCATTCGCCTGCTTTGAGTTGCCTTTTATATGGCAGGATAAACACATAGGCAGATTAGTGAACCGCAGATTTTGACAATCCTTGTAGTTAGTGAGTGTCGCCGTAGTCTAGTAGGTAGTGTGTTGGTTTATTAGACGTGAGGCCAGTGTTCAAACCCCAGGTCAAACATCAAAACGATAAAATGAAAAAGTATTTCTTCGGCGACTTCCTCTCAACAGATTTCTGGCAAAAATACGGAGAGTAAATAGAATTGAACTGAAGTCGCCGTGGTGTAGTAGGTAGTGTGTTGGCTTACTATTCGTAAAGCCCGGGTTCGTATCCCAGGTCAGACATCAAAAATGAAATATGAAAAAAATATTTCTTCGGCGACTTCCTCTCAGCAGATTTCTGGCAAAAACTCTGAGAGTAAATAAACCTGCCATGAAAAAGTTTCTCAAAATTCTGTCGTTCGGAGTCGACGTTAAACTGTAGGTCCCGCCACTCACGTATAAAATTAACGCACACAACATGAGTGGTGTGAGAAGCTAGGCCGTAATCCTGACTGAAGGGTTGTAATGGCCAATTATCTATGTATGTATGTATGTAGTTACTGAGCAGCAATGTTATTATTATCGGTATTAGCCACGCTGATATGGTTAGTCGCAGTAGTCTATCACGTAGTGCCTTAACTATTAGATGATGTCTCGTGGTTCAACCCTTGGCTAAGATATCTCGTACAAAATGAAATACAACTTCCGTTCAGTAGTCTTCCGGTAAAAGCTCTGAGAATAAAATAAAATTGCCATGAAAAGTTTTTCAAAAACTCTGTTGTTCGGAGTCGACTTTAAACTGTAGGTCCCGCCACTCGTGTAGAAAATTAACACACACAACATGGATGGTGTGAAAAGCTAGGCCGTAATTCTGACTGAGATGTTAAGTAAGCCATAGTAAAGTGTGAAGCAAGGACTTACTTTAATTAAAAACAATACAAGCTGTTGTGGAAAAGAAATTTGACATGTTTTTCCACAGGAATACATTTGGGGCTTAAACATTTAATTCTAACGTTCACACGGATGTAACAACGTGAGCTATACTACCTAGCAAATAATTCTTAATCAATCATTATTATCTACCAATGGTGACACTGAAAATTTTCCGTTAAGGTGTTATAGACAGAGCATCTGTATTGTTGTCGATTATAAAAACCACCTCCACAGTCACATATACAATATCATGAGTGAATTGTAACAAGAAAACAGTGAAAAAAAAACAACAAAAAAATAATAGAAAATGAAGAGAAAAAGTTTTAACACAACATTTATTTTGTAACACAAAAAACACAAGCACACACGTACCCATAGACACACTTTTCTATACAATACACATTTATGTACTCGTATGTTAGTACTATATGAGAACGTGTTTGTATGTGAACATTATGTCTGTTTGGCTTTCATATCATTTTTGGAGTGAAAAAAAGAATGTTTTCTCTCCTCTTTTTATTTCATGTATGTGTATGTGTGTGTGTGTTTGGGTAAATTTATGATATCGTATTAGATAAGATAACAAATAACTGAGTAACAAAAATTTCATTTCATTTTAGAAAAAAAGGAGAGAAAAAAATGAAAAGAAACAACAACAGCACGTTTCTATTGCCATACGTGTTTTTGTTAGTTTATAGGTGTATAAGTAAGTAAGAAGGAGAGCGAGTGAGTGTGTATTTCTTATTTATATTGTGTATACGACTAAATGTCATTTAAAGGTATAAGAGAAGAGAAGATTAAAATAAAAATAACTAGGAAAGCATTTTGTTCGCATTTATGTTTATGATATGATGGTATGAGTGTGTATATTTGCTTTTTGACTAAATTCTTTGCAACAATACACATACTCGTACAATATCTGTCATACAGTTCAAGTAATTCGTGTTTATTTTTTCCCATATACTCCTACTTAGGAGGGTGAAGTCATAAATTTTACTTTACTTTTATAAATAAATAATCAACACCTTATGATATGAAAATTTACATTTTTAATAAAGTGTTCTCAACAACAAAATTTATTAACTTTTTATTATGAATACTTTAATAATTTTAAAAAATGATTTGTGTCTCGAATAACACTCATGGCATCGTGGCAGGGTAAATACATGTGCATTATTTCTACTTGAGTCATTGAACGATTCTATAAAGAGTTTTTAGTTTAAAATAATAAACAGTTGAAGAGAACGATATAACTGCAATAGAAGAAGTTTTCAATTTCATTGAATTAGTCCTTCCAGAGAGCTCTACTTATGAACAAAACTCATCAGAGAGACAACATTAGTCGTAAACATCATAGGAAGGTTAGGTTAGGTTAGGTTAGAGGACGTGTACTTGTCAATTAAGACAAGTACAGTACCCGGAGGTCGAATTGACCCAGTGTACAACGTCCTAGTTTCTCACACCCCTTATGTGTGTGTGTTAATTTTATACATGAATGGTGGGACCTACAGTTTAAAGTCGACTCCGAACGACAGATTTTTGAGAAACTTTTTCATGGCAATTTTATTTTATTCTCAGAGTTTTTGCCAGAAATCTGCTGAGAGGAAGTCGCCGAAGAAGTACTTTTTGTATTTTGTCTTGATGTCTGGCCTGGAGCTCGAACCCTGGCTTTTACGTCTAATAAGCCAACACACTACCTACAGGATTACGGCGACTTCATCATAGGAAGGTCAAGCGGCATTAAATGTAGAGGGTGTAGTACTCAATCGCCAAATGTTCCTGACCACTTCAGTCAATAATACATGTACACAGATTCACACGCTTAGCGAGTAAAATTTGATCAAAGATCCTGAAAATGTGCAAAACTCTAATAGAAAGCATGAGAAGAGATGTCTTGTGGCAGTCTCACATTCCTTAAAGGCCTATAACAGATTGAAAAATTTTTGGAAATTTATCTCAAAAAGAATATCGCCACGAATCATATATTTGTCGACTGTGATTAAAAACATGACTGAGATTAGAACTCCTGCAAAAATGTTAAGGTTGGGTTGATTGGAAAGTAACAGACACGAGCTCATTAGTTATAATAGTGAAGCACCTTAGCCAACAACATGATATTTCCATCAGGATATATATTAACAAGAATACAATTAATTTAACCATAAAGGAAAGGAACATAAATTTGAGAGTTTTTATATTTTTGCATTATTTTTGTTTTAATATTTTCTCTTTTCACCTTTAACCTTTTGAATCGTTTGATTATTGAGTCATTCAAGCCAGGCCATCATATAAGTAATATTCTTTCATTTCATCCAACACATTACTGGACATGATTGGCAATAAAATGTTATGAAAAGCTGTAGGCGTAGTCCAAAGTGTTATTAATTTCTTTTTTATTTTTGTTCAAATATATTTCATACTCGTCAGGGTGGTAGAGAGCCAAGAGAAAAATGTACATTAAATTGAGATTAAAAATAGAAATTACTTTTTTATACCTGCAAGATCGTTTAATGGCATCAAATTTCTTAACAGGGAAATTCATATTTTTTTCCAATAAACTTTTAATTTAAATTTGAAAACAAACTGAAATTGGAGAAATTTTAAAATTAACAAAAGTATACAAAATTAAATGAGAATTTTAAAGCATTTTAAAGATTCTTGGTTCTAATACAGTCTAATAAGTAGTGGGTCACCAAACAGCAAAGATCTTTTTAATCTGCAGAGCCATACAGACTAGGCCTGCAAAAATGAAGTAAGTTTCAGTGTCATGCTTAGAATGATACTGCAAAGTTAACCAGTGAAGAGTAAAGAATTTTAGTTTTCAAAACTAAAAGAGGATGCTTAAGGCCATCATTTGCATATATGGATATTGAACCATAAAGCAGAATATTACTTGGCTGAACTATCAAGAACTACGTTTATATCTTTGACAGAGACAAAGTTATTCAAGGTAGAGAACACAACAGCCCATATGACTATGTTATCGGGTGATGTATGGTATAACCCCCCAATCCTTATGTGATGGCCTCAAGGCATCCGTGAAAACATGTATGGAGTTGTTGACAAGGTGCGTCATACCATTTTCCTATTCCTTTGTATCCGTAATAGTCGATCGTCTTGAACTAGCCTGAGAAGTCATAGTTTTTTGTCATGTAATTAACGTTTCCAAAAGTTTCCAATTACTTTAATGCTCCTGAGTGACCAATAATCGGTTCGTGACACTATCCAACGGTGCTGACTAGCATTAGGCCCCAATTCACTTTAGTAAAGTTGCTGGAAAAAGGGTTTAAAAATATTTTCTAATTCCTACAGAGGTCTAGTGACAATGCAAGAATCATCTTGTGGTTAGGCGTCTTGCCAATTTTAATTTTGTTCATAATGTGTTCAAAATAATTAAAATGCCAACATCATTTAAAGCCAAATATCATTCTGTAACAGGCTGTCACAATAAATAAATTTGAGTTGTTAGTCAAATTGTGTAGAATCGAGCATATCGAAAATACTGTAAGGTTTTCAAATTGATCCGAAAGTTGGCAGTCGCTTCATCTGAAGCTGTAAGTAGACCTGGGACTACTACTACTATCATAATGGGTCCTATGTGGCCTAAATGTGTTCTTCCAACTACCTATCATTAGATGTGTGTGAAGATAAATTTGAATTTAAAACCCAAAGACGCAAACCCACACTTTTAGCAGCGCCACTTCTTACCTCTAACAGGGTACACTTTGCTATTAACAGAGCACTGTTAACTGTTTAACAGTGGCAATAAGTAGATTAGTCTTCCATTTTGAAATTATTGCAGACTATTGACATAAAATTTAATTCCCATTATGAACATCATTATTTGTGAACTAAAGCGTTGAAATATAAAGGATGGTTGGTGGGGGATGTAGGACAATGATTTTTCAAAATTTCTCAAAATTATTCCAGCTATCCCAGTACAACGGTTCGAAAGAAGACCCTCTGGACTACCATTTGCATATAATAGGGTAGGTATACTATTTCTTATATGTTCCAAAATGGCCACTGATATTCTTGAGAATTTTCAAGCAAAAAATTTATATTTTCAAGGCCAATTTTCTCAATGCCATATCACTTTATACGTGACTATGTTGCTGATTACATTAAGAGGCCTAGGAACCTTCCTTTGCACATAATATAGTACTCGTAGACCTAGTATATGTCCTAAAATTAGCTCCTAAACAAGAGGGTTTGCTCAGATGGATAATTTTAAATAGATAACAGTGCTCTGTTAAGGGTAAATTTCGTTCAGTTAAGAGGATATTTTGCTCTGTTAATCCAAATGTGGCGCTGCTAAAATTTATCGAATTAATCCTCATACATTCACACTAGGGATGCCAATCGGGAAATCCCGAAACAGAAAATCCCGGGATTTTCGGGATTCCCAAATCCCGAATCCCTGATTTTTTAAAACTTGTCCCGGGAATTTTCGGGATTGTAAATTCATACATATACACCTTATAAAGTAAGGAAAAAATAGAGTCTATGGCATTATTTTTTATTTAATATAACATTAAATAACACTCATGTAGTTTTTCAAGTGTATCATGCAACATTCTATATCACTGGACATCGAACTGAATAAGAACCCAACTTCCAACTTTTTTTTAAATTTTTTTATTAAGAGAAAATTCCGAAATCCCGGTATATTTCGGGAAATCCCGGGATATTTCGGGATTTTTCGATCCCGAATTGTCCCGAAAAATCCCGGGATTTCGGGATCGGGATTACGAAATCCCGAATCCCGGGATTTTTAAAAATCAATCCCGTTTGGCATCCCTAATTCACACATCATTAGTAGATTTTAAAGACAACTTTTCACAAACATATATGATTTGCTAACTCAAATCCCTAGTTCCTCTGCACACCCTGTATATTTTTTATTTTAGGCAACTGAGGACATTTGACAATACATGCATGTATGTGTCAATACATGTGCATGTTGTAAATACAACATGTACTTGTATTTGTATTTGTATATGTTTTAGTTATTTTACCTTTTCAGTCCTTTGTTTTTTTTTCGTAACATTTGCTGGTGGCAGTTATTTTCTAAGCTGTTTATTAAATGTTATCAAATTCTAAACACGTTTGTAAGCATCTCATTCCTTTGTTGTCGATGGTGTTGTTGTTGTTGTTATTGTAATAAAAACAACATACATTTGCAGCTATAATCAAAACATGTACACAATTTTTGGCCATTCACTTATAAAGGTTTTCTTTTTTGTGTGTTCAATGCTTTTTTTGTTCTCACAAATATAAACAGAAAATATAGGGAGAGACAGATAAGCAGATGGATAGATGTATGTATGTATGGACGGTAAAACGGACAGAGAGATAGATAAATACACACAATAGAATGTCATACGTTTTATGGATTTATTTTTATCATCTCTTGTTGCTGTCCTCATGCTTTTGTTTTTCTTTTTGACTCTTTAACAAATTTTATATATTTTTTTTCGGTTCTATTCTCTGTTTTATTCACTTCTTTTTTTGTTGTTGTTGTTGTTAATAGAAAGAGGTTGTATTATCCTTTTTTCACACTTAACATTTACAGCTAAGCACACTATTACTTACGAAGGTGGTTTCAAAATTTTGTTAGCCTAACAGAGAAAGTCGCCGTAGGCTAGAGAGTTGGCTTCTTAGGAGTGAAGCCGTGTTTTAAACCCCAGCCTAGGCATCAAAACAACAAAACGAATTATGAAACTTCCTCTCAGCAGGTTTTTTTTTGGCAAAAAAAAGAACAAAACTCTGAGAGTAACTAAAATTGCCTTGAATAGTTTCTCAAATATCTGTCATTCGGAAACGACTTTAAACTCTAGGTCCCGTCACTCAAGGATAAAAATTAACACATAAAATTGGAGGTGTGAGAAGCTACTGAAGGATTGTAACGCATATAGTGAGCGTCAAAAGTACACTATAAAAAATATATATATTAATAAATTACCGTTAGTTTTATTTTAAAATTGTTTCATTGCCTGCTTTTAAATGTAAGACAAAAAATAAATTTCGAAATATTGTCAAATTTTTTCGGGCACTCTCCTTAAGTGGTAAAAGATGAGTTTTGGTGATTGTTAGAATTTTATCATCAGCGTGCAGTTTCTTTTGACACTCACTGTACATACATATCCCTTGTCTCAGATAAAAAATGATCGATCCAAGTCTCAAACCAAACACCACATAAACTCCACAGTGGTGTTCCTTAGGTTTAGGTTAGAGGACGTGTACTTGTCAAATGAGACAAGTACTATACCCGGAGGTCAAGTTGACCCATTGTACAACACGTTCTTAAGATGAGATAATCGAGTGGATAGGAAGAAAGAGAGGAATCAAGAAAGGAAGAGTGGTGTTCCTTAACTTCAAATGCAAGTTATTATAAGTTATTCAGTAGTTTTTGTAATAGCTTCACTCCACAAACAGCCAACAGTATTTCCTAAATTTTCTTAAATGAAAATTTTCCAACCCACGACTAGAATACCTTCCATTGAGCAAGTAACGTTTACTTATTGATTTCCCCCAACAAAAATTCAAGACAACATGGTTGAATAACTTTTGTGGCTGACCTCGTATGCCTTAGATAACACAAACATACATACACCAGAATGCTGATTTTGATTATAAATTGTTCAGCATTTTTTTTTTTCTTCTTCATATTCATTTCATGTTTTCTACTCTTGATTTTCTCTCAATTCCATTAACACAACCAAAAAAAAAAAAAATACAAGACAAAAATGATTTGTTTTAAATACAAGAGAAAAAGAAAAAAGGGAAGTAGAAAAAGGATACGTTCCATAGTTGTTAAACAAGAAAATCTCATTATATTTTTGTATTGAATTTCATTTAATGTTTCAGTGTGTCGTGTATTGCTGATGATGATTTGTTTGATTTTTTTCTTTGGCATTCTTTGGCCATTATTTATTCCTTTTTCTCTCTTTTTTTTTTTGTTTAAATTTGATTATTTGTCCCTCTTTTTAAATGTTAAATCCCTTTTTGTTTTCTATAAAAAAACAAATTTGAATTTGAATAATTTTTGCTTGTATTTCTCATGTTTTTCTTGACACGTTTTCCAATTTCTACATAACCAAAGTGAGATAACGAACTAGGGCGTATGAGTATTATTTTACATATTCAAACGAACGAATTGCATATTTATCATACGCTTAGGGGGAAACACTTTAAAATAGACAACCACAACAACAACAAAAAAAGGAACAAATCAAATGAAATTATCAGGAATACTTGATGAGCATCAATAAAAAGTTGTATGAAATTGGTATTGATTACATACAACAAAACAAATATTCATCGTCATGATGATGATGATGATTTGCATACCCTTAATGGGTGTCAAGATATGTACGTATATTGGAAGGACGAATCGAATAATATTGCAGAAACCAAAAATTAAAATTTCCAACAATTTCAAAAAGTTAAAAGAATTATTTGTATATGTACGCGTACACGTATTGTTTAAACAGTAAAAAATGTTTCAAGGATTCAAGATTTACCCAAATTTACGAAAAAGTTAATACAGAACTCCCTGGGCAACTGGAAGACTGATATCTAATTATAAATAGAAACTCAATCGTAACAAGCATTTAAAAAAAAAGAAGAGCAGATAAAGTCCTCATAGTCTAGTAGGTAGTGTGTTGGCTTAATAAAGCTCTTTGTTCAATCCCCAGTCCAGACATCTCGAACAAAACGAAATATTGTTACGTTGTTAACTTTTAAAAACGTTTAAAATATGAGCTCCTAGATTGCAAATAAAATAAAAATAAATTTGTGTTTAGTTTTAATTAAAATTCTTTATTATTCGCAGAATTCTGTGTGCCACTGTTCACAACTTGATGTAAACAACAATAATTGCTTTCTTTGTTATTCCTCTTTTGCATAAACATTTCACACATACGTACATAATTGGTAATTACAACCCTTCAGTCAGGATTACGACCTAGTTTCTCATGCCACTTATGCTGTGTGTGTTAATTTTATACATGATTGGTGGGACCTACAGTTTAAAGTCGACTCCGAACGACAGATTTTTGAGAAACTTTTCATTGCAATTTTTATTTACTCCCAGGGTTTCTGCCAGAAATCTGCTGAGAGGAAGTCGTCGAACAAAATACTTTTTTTTTGTATTTTGTTTTGATGTCTGGCCTGCGGCTCGAACCCTGGCTGTTACGTCTAATAAGCCAACACACTACCTACTAGACTACGTAGACTTATTCGACAGATCTTTGTAACGGAGATCTTCAAATCATGACTACTCTCTTCAAACAAACCGCGTCTTCATACAAGACTGACTGAACTTTACTCACTGAGTCGCCGGCTTTGACTTGTCTTTTATATGGCAGTGTACGAACGTTCATGACTTCGCCTTCTCGAAATGTTTATAAATGTAGACATCGTTGTTTACATTCATTATTCTTGTTTGGGTATTGTGTTTACATTTATTATTGTAGTGTTGTTGATGTTTGTTTTTGTTTACTTGTTTACCATTTTTTATGCCGGTGTTTGTTGTTATATTAAGCAGTACGATAATCTGTAAACAAGTTTGTTTACTTGTATTGTTTTGTTTTTCTAGCCTTTGTTTACAAATTTAATGTTAAGCGATGTAAAGCAAAACACCAGTATCTTGATTTTTCCTCTCGTAATATGAAAAAATATTTATTTATCCGACTTCCTCTCAGCAGCCTTCTGGCAAACACTCTAAGAGTAGATGAAATTGCCATGAAAAGTTTCTCAAATATCTGTGGTTCGTAGTTGACATTAAAACTATATTTCCCACCGAACATAAATAAAATTAACACACACAAGTAGTGTGACGTTAGAAGCTAGGTTGTAATCCTGACTAAATTGAGCAAAAATTTATTGCAATTTCCTAACATCATAATCTTTCCATTGGCATTCAAAATATTTCTTTAAAGAATTTTAGAGAGACATTTTTATTTTCATGTCAATTCCGTTATTTAAACGCCCAACACAACTAAATGTTAACTCAACATGCAACAAGGACGACAATAGCAATTGAAAGAAACAACAACAACTACAACAATAAATAATTGCTAAACGTTATTAAACACTTTCCTAAATGGTTTCATTTTGTTGTACAAAAATTCGTTTTCGTTGCTATTAAAACTCAAGAAAAATATAATCATAGAGAAGTAGTAGGTGATGATGGGTGTACTGCCATGAGCAGTAACCTTAAAATATAAAAGAAAAATTATTAATCCTATCAAGGAAATGCGAAAAGAAAGGGGGGAAAAATGTAAAATTATTTCCACGCTTAAAATGTTTTTTCTCATGTGCTAAGGAAACCATAAAAATGGCATTTAGTGTATAACAATAGAGAGTAGCACTGGTAGCACACAGAAGCTGGAAAAGTGGGGTTGAATTCAAACAATTGAAGACTTACGTACTTAATTGGTAATTACAACCCTTCAGTCAGGATTACAACCCAGCTTCTCATACCACTTATGTTGTGTACGATAATTTTATACATGAGTGACGTGACCTACAGTTAAAAGTCGACTCCGAACGACAGATTTTTGAGAAACTTTTCATGGCAATTTTATTTACTATAAGAGTTTTTGCCAGAAGACTATTGAGCGGAAGTTGCCGAAGAAATATTTGCTGATATTTCGTTTTGTTTGAGATATCTGAGTTAATAATAAGCCAACAGACTACGGTGACTACACTTCACGGTCTTGTATCAAAAGTAGGTTCTATATGAATTTACTGGAGTGTTCCTTTATTGAGGATTTAAGGGTACTATAGGCGATTCTAGAATATAGTGTTTGTAAAGGTATTGAAATCCGGCGTACGAAGGAGTTCATGCAGTTATTGGAAGGATTTCTGAGTAGGGTATTTGTGAAATTCGAAAACCATGTAATCGAAAATCATGAAAAATTTGTTTTTTTCTTTTGCTTCCAGATTACAAACGGAATTGATGGAGAACGTTCACAGAAGACCACAGCATTAGATATACAAACTGTTTATAAAACGTGAAACATCAACTATGGGACGACGATTACAGAGAATATTGTTACGAAAATGAAAAAATCTAGATACTGGTGTTTTGCTTTTACATTGCTTAACATTAAAATTATAAACAAAAGCTACAAAAACAAAACAATGAGGTAAACAAACCTGTTTACAAATTATCGTAAATGAAGTAAATAAAGCTGTTTACAAATTATCGTACTTAATATAACAACAAACACCAGCATAAAAAGTGGTAAACAAAAATACACCAACAATACTACAATAATAAATGTAAACAACGATGTTTACATTTATAGAGATTTCGAGAAGGTGAAGTCATGAACGTTCGCCTTCAATAACATTCATCAGATTGTTTACTTTGCCATATAAAAAACAAGGTAAAGGCGAGTGAGTTAGTGAATTTCAGTCAGTCTTGTGTGAAGACGCAGTGTGCTTGAAGAGAGTAATCGTGGTTTAAAGATCTCCGTTACAAAGATCTGTCGAATAATTGTCTAGTAATTGTTATTGTTTATGCAAAAGGGTATAAACAGAGGAAAAACAAACAAAGCAAATGTTGTGAACAGTGGCACACAGAATTGTGCGAGTAATACAGAATTTTAATTAAAACTGAACACAAATTTATATTTATTTTATTTGCAATCTTCGAGCTCATATTTTAAACGTTTTTAAAAGGACAAAAATGTAACAATATATTAAAATACGCCGCAATTTGAAGATCAATATTTACTTTGGCGTCCATATATCTTTAAATTTGGTCCTTTTGAACAGAGTAATTAAGGAAGACGAGGTTACCTAGGACTGTGATCTAATAAACTCATCTTCTGGCTTCAATCTGTCTGATTTCAGATCGTCTAACTAGCAAAGCATACGTAAAGTAAAAATGCATCATAAAACTAATGGGAAACAATATTCTTTCCACTGACAGTAGTTAATAAAATATCCTCCTCTTCTCTCTTTTTTGGAAACGCACCTGTACTAACACTCTCTAACTAAAAGGGCAAAATGTAAAGAGAACTTCACATTTAAAAAAGGAAATTTCACAGGCAATTAAACGATTGTTGTGGCTGGTTGGTATGAGTCTTGAGTTTTTTTTCTCTCTTTAAACTCTTGCCATTAACACATGCAAAGGCCAATTGAAAATTTCGTTCTTACCCCCCACACACACACTATTCCAATATTAACAACAGTTAACGTGGCATAAAGTTAGAAGAATTTAATCCTTCGCTGCCCCCAACTGCTGACATTCTTTGTTTTTATTGTTATTTTAAACATGTTTAGGTCAAGGTTAGTGTAACCTACAAGGAAGGCAACCAGTGATGATGAGTTTTTGCTGGGCAGTTAATTGCTTGGTTGGTTGGTTGGCTGGCTAGTTGGGTTCGCTCGCTCGCTCGTTTGCCAGTTGGTTAATTGTGGGATTTGGTTAAAGTGTTCTCTACTACATGCTTTATTTCTAGTGTGATAATGAGGAAATACTTGGTGTTAGGTAATGGTCGGAAGTTTTATTTCGTTTTCGTTTTTTAATAATTATTAACGCAGTCAGTGAACATGCAATTATTGAATTTGTTAAAAAAAGGCAGAGAAACCTTAAAATAATATGGGAAGTATAAGAGGAAATCGTGTTTATGAATAAATTAAAATTATTGTAGGATTCATTACGCCTAGAAGGTATGCAAAAATAAAAATAATTTATTTAAACACATGTCTCCGCCAATTAAATAAAAATAAATTTGAAGGACATTTTTCTATGTTAGCGTGGGTTTATAAATTTCTGAAGCCTAATTTTAGGCTGTATGTATGGAAGTATTAGCATAAATAAAGGGATTTAAGGCGGTAGTTGGCCGAAGTGCACATCAACGTCAATAGGTTACAAAACTCGAGTAATTCATTAGAGCAGTTTTACAGCGGGCTAGGACCTCAATTTAAAGCCATGGTTCAAACCCCAGGTCAGACATCAAAACGAAAATATGAAAATAATTCTTTGGCGACTTTCTCTGTGCAGATATCTGGCAAAAACTCTGAGAGTAAATAAAATTGACAATAAAAGTTTCTCAAAAAAAAAAATCTGTCGTTCGGAGTCGACTTTAAACTTTAGGTCCCGCCACTCATGTAAAAAAGTAGTGTGAGAAGCTAGGTCGCAATCCTGACAGAAGGATTGTAATACCCAATTATGTACGTATGTAAGTAGACGCCAGTAGACCCTACAAATATATTAACGTACGAGTAGCGATAACGATTAAAGAAGAATTTTTATTTATATATTAAACCCGTACGAAAACAGTATGTATGAACACAAATTCGAATTTGAAAATCCAAGACGCAATCCATAAATTTTAGCAGCGCCATATTTAACAGAGAAAAATTTGCTATTCACAGACCTAACGTATAGCCTAAAATTAGCTCCTAAACAAGTAAGCTTGTTCAGATGGATACTGTTAAACAGCTAACATTGCTCTGTTAAGGTCAAATTTTGTTCTGTTAAGAGTAAATTTTGCTGTGATAGCGCCAAATGTGGCGCAGCTAAAATTTATGGATTGCGTCTTGGGTTTTGAAATTCGAATTTATCTTCACACACATATGTATGAAAACATTACCAACATTTTTTAATTAAATTTTGAAATAATGGCGAATAAGTTTGTTTTCACTAAAACCCACAAAAATTGCCTCATTTTTATGGAACTTATATACCATGTACAGTGCAGCAGTTCCTAAATAATAGACAGACATGGACAATAATCAGTGCCACCAACGAACTCAATAAAATTTGTTATGCCACTGCCACATACTCTACAACTACATTAAAAACTAAAAGCAGTCGACAGACAATCAAATGAAGAGAAATAAAAACAAAAATTTTTTTCCAAAAATTATATTTTTGGTGAAAAACTAAACAAGCAGAGCTTTTGTTATACAGTATTTGCTACATGCAACAACAGCTATAATAGGAATAGCAATAGGAAGAGAGTGTCAGAGGCAATAGTAGCAATGAGTGTAAGGATCCCATACACACATACAGATGTCATAGACCAACAATAATTTGTGCCAGTGCCACTGTCATTTAAATTTTTCTTTTACATAAACTTCTAAGGACAGACATACACAGACAGACAGACAAACACATTTATTGAAACTTTCGCTTACATATACAAACAAAAATTGTATACATAAGGGAGAAAGAGAGAGCAGGAGCGGGATAGAGATTGGAATGTTTTCCTAAATTTAATTGAGTGTGTAAAATGCGACATTTTACCACTTGTTATGGGTAAATACATGTACATGGAACATATCCGAGTAAAAGTATTGTGCATAAATTGAACTAAGGCATGCACACTCATACACACACATAAACACACTAGCATATGCATATTTAATATTATACACTAAAATACATGCCTACATTGCATATTGCCCTTGTGAATGGCTGTGTATGTTTTGGGTAAATTGCCATTCATATGATTTTTGTATGAAAAATAGCAAAAAAAATATTTTAATTTACCAGGAAATGGAAAAAGAAGCAGAAAATTATTATAGTTTCCCTCTCGTTCTGCAGCATGTGTTAGCCAAGCATAAATACAAGGGGAGAATGAGTGAGGTACGGAGCATAATAGAATGAATATTTGAAAGTTTGTTTTGCCAAATAAAAATGTCAAAAACATTTTTAAGTGCTAACAAAATATTGATGTTGTTACTTTAGCTCTAACGCTCACAACGCTTACAACTATTTGTCAGCGATCAGAACAACATTAACACCGAGTTGGGGGAATAGAATCAATTTTATAAAACGGGAAAAAGATGCACAAAACTAATGTGAAAAGTATGTATGTAAGGAAGTATGTGGTAAGGAAATGCTTTGCAGCTTGTAAAGTTATGGTTTTGGTTGGAAGGTATAAAAATGTTGCCTACTTTAGGTGTTATTTAAGAATTTCTTTCTAATTTTAGTATGCAAATAGTAAACTACGAAATTAAATGTGATATTATGTTGTTGTAATAATTTTATAACATATTTTTAGGAGGGACTGAAAAATTAAACAATTTGTAGCATACTTTCGAACAAAACACATTTTAAAACGTGCTGAGAGAAATATAATTTTCATGTTCTTGGAAAGAAATCGAAAAAAAAGATAATTTCAAAAGAATTCTTTTTAGGAATTAGATTACATATGTAAAACTAAAAATTTAAAAGGCAGACTTAGAAATTTTAACATTTCTATGAAGCGGTCTAAGAACAATATGATCTAGATTGGTTAGTTCCCTTCCATTACTGCACAATATATACAGGATATTCCATCATCTGCAGTTGCACCAGCAGAGTTAACTAAAGCCGTTACACTGAATACTCCATCCCTTTACATGGGGGCCAATAAGGTGGTCAGCATTACTCACCCCAACAAACATAATTATGTTGATTCTATGTTATACCAGAAACGATTATCCTTCTCTATCTGGCATCTAGCTTATAAATATGTACATTAAAACTTCCACAATTACACAAGTATGAACCGAAAAGCATTTTAAACGGGCCTGCCTTGGTTAGTTCTCCAGTAAATCTCACCGTAGTCGAATAGGTAGTGTGTTGGTTTATTAGACGTAAAGCCCGGGTTCGTATTCCAGGTCAGGCATCAAAACAAAATATGAAAAAAAAAATATTTCTCCGGCGATTTCCTCTCAGCAGATTTCTGGCAAAAACTCTGAGAGTAAATATACCTGCCATGAAAATTTTGCTCAATAATCTATTGTTCGGAGTCGGCGTTAAACTGTAGGTCCAGCCACTCATGTATAAAATTAACGCACACAACATGAGTGGTGCGAGGAGATGGACCGTAATGCTGACTGAAGGTTGTAATGGACAATGTAAATACATTACTTTTGCATGCCACTATGGTTTCAGTATACGGACTTAAAATTCTCCCAATAAAGTTATCAAACACTCGGTAGTACCCTAAACAGTTAACACGGCTATTAAGACCAAAAACTGCGGCTTGATGATCCCTCAGCCTAGAGTTTGTTCTTTCCTCATTCCCATTGCCTCGTCTCGGTAAAAGGTAAAAATCAATATTTATCGTGGTCAGTTCAAAATCACAAGGTGATATTAGTCCTAGTAAGAATAGAAAAAATATCCTTAGTTTTCTTAAGAATCTTGGTCTTAATGTAAAAGACGGGCTATGCTTCAAAGAGCCAGAGAGTGTATATAGAATTGAAATCCCATGTAATGCCCATGGTTATGCTGCATCATCTTTGCTTAAATGTTACTACCGCATGCTGATTTCGATTTCATCCAGAATCTAAACTAAGCTTTATTAAATGGCCAACTTTTAGGAAAATATATGAGTTAGAAAATAATTATAAATGTTTAGCATACTTTAAGGTACAAAATAATATTTGTAGCATACTTTTAGTATGTTTAAATATATTTTAAAACATCATATCGTGTTTTTATAAAATATATCAATAAATTTATGGCCGAAATGCATATCAATCTGTTTACATATAACAACCGTATTCGCAGTCTACTTTTATTGTAAAAAAAAAGAAAATCCAACATGTATTTCTCCCTAAGGACGTTAGTTTATATGGACAAAAAATTCCATTTAAATTTAACAGCAAAAAAAAAAATGGAGAAATAATTCCAGCATATTGATAAATTGATAATTTGCCCTTCGGGATTGATAAGCCTACCGGTAGTTAAAAATTGTTCTATTTAAGTATGGAATATAAAAAAAGAATGTACAATAAGTTGCCAATAGAAATATTTAAAACATATGAAATTTTTAAAAACGCTTAACACTTCGCTGACCCTATTATAACAGCTGTACAATAATTAAATTATTTGCAGCATACTTTGCAGTGTTTTCGAAATAATTTCATTTCTTTTTTATCTCATTAAGGCAAAAAAACAAAAAATAAACATTGAAAGCTCTTAAAGCTGCCACATTCATTTATTTTAATAAACATCCTCCATATGAAGTCTATTTTTAGGCAATATACCAAAACATAAGGGATGATTATTTTTTTTATTACTTGAGCTTGAGTATTCGAAAAGAGTCGTAAACAGTTTCTGGTTTTAATTATCTTAACCGAAACATATAAAATTTAGCAATAAAACTTCATAAGCCCCTAAAGTATGCTAATGATTTTCATACACATTTATGTTAAATGCCAATTAAAGATAGTAACTAAGGGGGGTTAACCCCAAGATATACTAAAAATGTTTGTAAATGAAAAAATAAATACGGAGATGTGAATTTTGTTTTTAGAGGGGAAAAAGACATGGCATTTTAATTACAAAATAAAGGGAGGAACATTTAATTGAAAAGTAGAGGCAAAAAAAAATAATTTCAGAGTTATTAACAGCTGGCAGATATTATTCGACGCAATAATAAATATAAACTGATTTAGGAACAGTTCCTATAAATGTATTCCATATAGGATTACAATTTTTACCCTTCTTTGACAAATCTTGTATCATAGTTTACCTCCCATGCCAGTGATTTTAATTTTTAAAGAAAATCCTTTAAAAATAATATTTGAAAAGTAATTTCTCACACATAAAACATGATTTAAATTTCTTTCAAATTCATGAACACAAAAGACAATATCTTTACGGCATTCATTTAGCTGTCGTCCATTCATTATTTAACATTTAGAAAGGCAATGCCTTTCAATGACAAAATATCTTTCAAGGAGAATTCTTTTGAAATAAATTTTTATTAAAGACCTGATGTCTCACAAAGAGAAAAAAAGGAAAAAACTGTCTACATTATCATAATTAATTTAAAACATGTCTTCTTTTCATTGTAAAAAAATATACTATGAAGCCTACTTTCAAGGATGTCATCAACAAAATATTTTAAAGTATACATTAGGGATGTCATCAAAAGAAAGGCAGACTTTTTGAAAAGATCTTTTATATCACTTAAGCAAAATTAATGTTTTCAAATATATAAAAAAAGAAAACACAAAAAAATGCCATTGAAAATTTAACATAAGGTGTGACAGACTTTTGTAAAGGTCAGCATACTTCTACAATGCTTTTGTTACTTACAATGTTTTTAAGGACACTTAAGGATGCCTTGATTGAAGAATTTATGAATCGTTTTAAGATAGCATTACAGATAGAAATATTTTAGATGCTAAGCTATTATATTTTGAAAACCTAAGATATATTGCATACTTTTAGGTGTTACAAAACATATTGTTATTTTCATACACAATGACAGAGCACTTTATATAAATTTTTTAAAACGAATCTCTTGTACTTGTAGCTTGTATAGCTCAAGAGAAACAGAAAAAATCTTTAAAATATTTCCTGTTTCTTTCCTCCTTTATATGCCGGAAACATAAGAAAGAAAAATAGCAATTTAAAGAAACAATTACTGGTGAATCAATATTGACTGTAATAGTTGTTGATAAAGTTTTTTATTTGTTTTTTCTTTTTAAGAGCAGAACAAATTGAAATTGAAAGTCTGGAATGCTGAAGTTGAATTGCTGATAAACTACTTAATTGAAGTATAAGTCAAGGGATGTCATTGAAAACAAAGCATACCTTTAGGAGCATAAAAATAACTATAAGGAGAAATCAAACTTAAAACGAGAAGATTAGATAAACATTTATTTAATAAAATTTTTTCTGCCTTTTCCAAAATCCCCTGATTTTAGGCTTCAATTTTTTTGTGTAAATGAAATCTTAATTTAATTAATTAAAGGGGGTACATTTATGAGTATTTAAAACCTTGAAATAAAATAAATTTTAACTAAAAGAAAGAGAAAACATACATGTTGGCGTTAAGGAATAATAAGGAAGGTATTAATCATCCGAATTATATCATTTTGCCATTCTCTTTAAATCCCAAGACTATGCCCTTACTAATGAGAATGGAAAATGGGAAATTTTCTTTTGGTTTCAGCATAAAATTGATTTGCATTTTAACAAGCAAAACAATGAGAAAATAATAGAAAAACAGAAGAGAAACTTATGAAATATAATATCTGTTGCATTTCTATTCCTTCAATTTATCCAAAGAATTGAAGTTTAATATGTAATACATTTGAAACAAAAGTATAAAGCTAAAGAGAACAAGAAAACACTTCTGCTGCATAATTTCAACCGACAATGAAAAATACCAACGAACGGAAAGAAAGAATTTATAATATCTTGTGAGAAAGAAAGAATTGTAAAATTCCGAAGGAATTTGAAAGCAATTTTAATCTGGAATCTCTCGTAATATAAGTTTAGATTAAAATAAGTTTTTTTTTCTTCGTTTCTAAGATAAAAAAACCAAACAAATAAATGTAAATATTTTTTTTTTTTGAAAAGGAGTGTGAACAAAATAATTTGGGGCATACTTCAAGGCAAGTATTTTTTTTTCTAAGATTGAAAATATGCTACCCAGGCTCAATACACACTTGTAAAGTTATATTCTGATTACAAAAAGTATTTGTATTTAAAAAAACATCGAATAAGATGTATTTTAAAGAATAATTGAGATTTTCAATAAAAATCAGTTGCGCCTAAAAGCTAGCAACGGCAAAACTGTTTGACTGGTGATAAAAAACTTGTTTTGAGTTTTTCAGGATTGTAAGAAAATGTGATGATGGCAAGAAATAAGATAAAATTTTAAAACACTGGCCTTTCAGAACAATAATTTGAAAAAAAAAGAAAAAAAAGTGTGGAAATGCGAGAAGATTCCAAAAGAATTTTTTTTAAATAAATATTAAAAACATAAATTTCTATTGAATATTTAATAATAAAAAAATATTTGAATAAATTTTAAAACCTCTAACAATTATTTTACTTCAACACTTGAACTATTTTGTTTGTATTTCTCAGTAAATTTTTAATAAAAAAGACAAAACAAAAATTATACGTGGTTTTTCTGTTTAAAATATTTACACACCGTGTGTATATTTTCTCTAAAACTTTAATTGAATTTGTTTGGTAGAAATTGTTGAAATAATTTACTTCAAATAAACCAAACAAAAATGAAATTCAACTGCTTAATACAGCCAATAATTTAATTAAAATATTTTCATTTACTAAATACACAATATTTGAAATTTTTCAAAAAGAAATTAAGGCTAGAAATAAAATAAAATATGTTATAAATTCCTAAATAACCGGGAATTAACCTTTAAACCATTAAACAAACAATATTTAGCAGACAAAATGCCGTAAAACAAGGAAATATTTTAAAAATAATTTTTAAGTATCTATAATGCTAAGCAAAAGTGTAATACAAAACCTTTTAAAACGTATAGAGAATATATAGAAGCAATTTATTATACAGGCTTAATAATCTATTGCAGCCTTTTAGGGTTTAATTTATTACCGTAAATATTAACGAAACAGATTTATTTTATTTCACTCGTTTTTTTTTGGTTTGTTTATTTGTTTTATTTTATTTTCTAAGCATTTTGTTTACTGTGATTTGCATATATAAATAAACAAATAAAATTTAAATTTAAATTCTATGCTCCTAAAAGCTGGCTATAAAAAATTGTTATCAATTAATCCTAAAAATATGCTTTAATTTAAACCACAAACTGAAAAATAAAACCAAATTAAATAAATAAAATCAACATTAATTGTTTATAGGTTATTTTTGCTTCATTTTTAAAGCATACTTTTAGGTTATAAAGGAAAATGCGATTGGTTTAAGCTGTCTTTCCACAAGTGGTAATAAATTTTAATAACCAATAAAGATAACAATTTAACCGGTCCTATTCAATAAAATTTTAGAGAGGTTTAAGAACCATACTAATACTCATAATAGATTTTATCTTACGAAATTACACGGCATCTTATTGTATAATAGTGACAAGCAGAATGAAAATTACATGAAAACTAACTTATGTATGACTGGCGGTAAAAAAAATGTAAGAAACACCTGCGAAATGGATACCTACACATGTTGTAATGTTATGGCAACAGTAATAAGGACATTTGTAACGCTATTTCTTGATTTTGCGAGTGGCTATTAAGCATGTGTATACTTTCAGGCGCTCAAAAAACAGAAAAAAGAACATATGAAAAAGGTAAAACATATAAGAGGATCTAAGAGCGTAGATATATAGATAAATAAATAAAGACAAACATCTTTCTCTCCTCTCCTGGTGTTTTAGAAAATGCTTATAATGGCTTTAAGCATTAAATATAATAATTTTCTACTTTCTCTCTCCCTTGCTCTCTCTCTGCCTTAAGCTGTTCCATGTAAGTGGGAGAAAAACTATTTATTTACTCACGCGTACTTATGTTGTAACTCTCGCTCACTCTCTCTCGATGTTGTTAAGAATAAAACAACACAGGAAGGAAAGACGATTTATAAAGAAATAATAGAAATTACATGTGAGCTATACGAGAGACAAATGTTGTTGGATTACACCACCATAGAATAGAACTCATGTTCTCTCACATTGTTACGTTTACTCCTTAGGTCTTTCACTCTCTCTCCTTTTCTCTCTCCCTCTCTATCATTTAGTCTTATTGTAAAGGATTTTGTTAAACACTTAAATCCACTGTAGCGTAAATGCATGAGTATGTTGTAGTTGGGTTGGGGTATTGGCTGGTAGATTAAGATTTATAAGAATTATTTATTGTTGCTGTTGTTGTTTTTGCAGTGCGTAAATAAAATATTTTCACTTGAGGCAATAAAAGAAAAATATGTTATTCGTTAAATTATAACAATAACAACAACAATAACGCAAATAAACCGAAATAGCGGAAGAATTATAAAAAAAAACAAACAAATCCTTCTTGATTCTGTTAAAAAATTTGTTGCAAATATTTATTGAATATCGTAAGGAGAAGGAAAAAAGGAAAATTTTTGTAGCATAAAAATAAATAATGAAAAATGTAGACACATGTAGTCATTAAAATAAGGACATCTCTAATACTAACACAGTGAATAGAGTGTATTCTGTAATAAAAAAAACAATCATAAACCCTGATATTGCTGTGTGTTTGAAGATAAGTTTGAACTTAAAAACCAAAGACGCAAACCCACACTTTTTGCAGCGCTCACTTCTTGCCCTTAACAGGGTAAACATTGCTATTAACAGAGCACTGTTAACTGTTTAACAGTGGCGGAGTAGAATAGTCTTCTACTTTGCAATTATTGCAGACTGCTGACATAAAATTCAATTCTTATTATGATCATAATTATTTGTGAACAAAAGTGTTGAAATGTAGAGAAAAGTGGTGATTTTCTCAACTTTCAAAATTATTCCAGCTATCCCACTACCACGGTTCGAAAGAGGACCCTGTGGACTACCATATAGTCGGGTTGGTGTACTATTTCTTATATGTTCTTCTAAAGAATTTTCAAGAAAAAAAAAATTATATTTTCAAACTCAATTTTCTCAATACCATATCACTTTATATGTGACAATGTTGCTGATGATATTAAGAGGCCTTGGAACATTCCTTTGCATATAGTATGGTACTCATAGACCTAGAGTATTTCCCAAAATTAGCTCCTAAACAATTGTTCAGGTGGATACTGTTAAATAGCTGACAGTGCTCTGATCTGTTAAGAGGATTTTTTTGCTCTGTTAACGCCAAATATGGCTTTGCTAAAATTTATGGACTGCGTCTTGTATTTTCAAATACGAATTTATCTTTACACACATGATATTACTTACTTATTTAATTTGTCATTACAACCCTTTAGACAGCATTATTCACACCATCCATGGTGTGTTAATTTTATCCATGAGTGGCTGAATCTACAATTTAAAGTCGAATCCGAACGACAGATTTTTGAGAAACTTTTCATGACAATTTTATTCACTCTCAGAATACTTTTTGCAAGAACATAGTGGAGTGAAGTCGCCTATGAAATATTTTTCGTATTCCGTTGTGCTTGAAATGTATGGACTGGGGTTAAAAAAACACTGCTCCACGTCTAATAAATCAATATACTACGTACTAAACAAAGCTTGACATTACCACACAATGTTTCATAGTTTTATTGGCGTAATGAGGGCTAAACTCTGTCCACGGCCGAATAGGGCAATAATGTATGCCAAGAGTTGAAGACCAGACACGATAAAAGGAAATAATTTTTATATCCAGTCACTACTGGCAAAGAAATATTGATACTTTGCAACAACCCAGAAGGTATCAAATCATACGTAAAGCTAGTTCAACGCCCAGAGCCTAGTATTCACAACTCCGTATTTGGTAGGAACAGATTTTGTTTGAAAACTGGCTTTAAAACTCCAGATATTCCATCCGTTAAATCAACATCTGACAAGGGTTCTGTACCAAATACAATTGACTTAAAGAAGAAGATGGTCGAAATATTTCTGTATTTCTATGCTCTGTCACATCTTACATTTTGAGAGTCAAAAACGTCTGATACCCGCAATTTCATTGCTCTGTAGAGACTGAATTAAAAATACATATCGTAAATGTGCTACAGATTGGAATTCCTTCAGTAATTATATGCGCCATAGTTGATTGTAAGCCTTGGAGTCCTCGAATTTATAGGATAAACTGTGTGAAATATCTTTCACGTCTACGGAACATCACTGACTGAAAGAGACTGTTGTAAAGCACCCAAAGAATTACAGAATATTGTCACAAATATGGAGAGTATTCTTTTAAGCAATCTGTGGATTTATGAATACATTCGTATACAAAATTTACTGATGCGTTTAAGGTGAAAACACTTAGCAAAGCGGATTTTGAAGCGACAAGGATATTAAAACTTCTATCACGCGCATAAGGGCTAGGTAGAGATATGGATTATGGTTAATTAAACATAAGACTTTATACAATGTGTACACTGTGCATAAAAACAGTTAAGGCACTGCTAAATGGAAGTATGTAGGCAAATACAAAAGGTGCAGATCCAATGTTTTTATGTGATTGTCTAACTCAATTGAAAAGGGATGATGAGAAAAGTGCCTTTCTCCAAAATCTTTTGAAGTTGACGCGCCTTTTTATATCTTAATTATTAAGAAGGTCCCTGTAATAATGAATCGGTTCAAAAAGAATTCCTATTTCATATATTTTACGCCATGGAACGGACGGATCCTGAATTGATGAAATAAATTTTAATATATTGTATTACATATGTCGCCATTTAGATTTAGTAACGGTAAAACTTTATTTCCTTTTTTTTATTGTCTCCAAAATAATATTTTACGATTTGTAAAAAAAATATATTGCCAATAAAATATTGTAGCATATTTTAAGGCTAATAACTGGCTAAACATACCAATGAATATAAATTATGTATATTTATAGCAGATTTCGTTTCATCGTAAAAAATGCTACGCATTTGATGGAAGGCATTTCGTTTTATTCAATATCAAATTAAATTAAAACTTTTTTTTATAAAAGGCTTTAAGTTTTTAATAAAAATATAAATTGCTGATGTAAACTGATTTAGAAAATTGAACTGAAACTATTAAAAAAAAAAATATGCAGCATATTAGAGAAGTTATTGAGAAAAAGTTTACAATTGTTGAACTTTAGTTAAGAAAAATTTGTTATTGGCATCGACAGACGATATAAAATTTATTATCCATTTATTATTAAAAAACACAGATGTGTTAATAAAAATAGCAACAACGAATTTAATTTAAATAAGAACTTAATGTGCAAATTTTAAATATAAAATATTAATATTAAATATATTAATATTAAATATTAATATTAAATATATAATTTTAAATATAAAATGTGATACAAAAAAAGGTTCATATCAAAATGGTTTTATTATACCTAATGGTGTTACCATAAGATATTTTAGAGGCCTTGATTCAAAAAGATTTTTTACTCCACAGATTTTTATGTCGTTTTATGTGCCACTTGAAATGGGATATGAAACAGAGATCAGCAATGATTATTCAAAAAGATGAATAGAGATTTCGAGAAGGGGAAGACTGTTTACCCTGCCATATAAAAGGCAAAGCAGGGGAGTAAATTAGTGAAGTTCAGCCAAAACCAGTTTTGAAAATAAGTTTGATATGTATTTTAAAACAATATTAATTCAATTGTCATTTTTCTTCTTTAATTACAAGGAAAGGACAACCTGCTTTCAAAATTCATTAAGAGACGACTGCCTGTCTGTACGTGTAAAAGTTATAATCAGAGTACGGGTGGTAGTTATTAGAAGGTTGGGTGTTTGCTCTGCTTGCTGTTCTGTCTTATTTGCTTATGTGTCTTTTTTACCTAAGACTGTAAATTTTGATGCATGATTCGAGTCGCTGGAATCATTTATAAGTATTATAAGTATTTTTCTGAATGAAGTCGCCGTGGTCTAGTAGGTAGTGTGTTGGCTTATTAGACGTGAGGCCTCGGTTCAAACTCCAGGTCAGACATCTCCAACTGAATGAAATATGATAAAATATTTCTTCGGCGACTTCCTCTTAGCAGATTTCTGGCAAAAACTCTGAGAGTAATTAAAATTGCCATGAAAGGTTTCTCAAAAATCTGTCGTTCGGAGTCGACTTTAAACTGTAGGTCCTACCACTCATGTATAAAATTAACACTCACAACATAAGTGGTGTGAGAAACTAGGACGTTGTACAATGAGTCAATGCGACCTCCGGGTACTGTACTTGTCTTAATTGACAAGTACACGTCCTCTAACCGAACCTAACCTATCAGAAGTATATTTCTAAAGTTATGAATCTGAATGAGTAGGCTTATGGGTCAAACATATTTCGAATGGTATGAGTTTGATGTCAAAGTTGTACGCATACTCATTGCAACCTGTACTTATAAATCAACGTTGTAGTGAGTATGAATGAATCAGAGTACATAGTTAAACTTCAATATTGTTGACTCACATATATTCAAAATTTCATGAGTGCTTATGAGTAGCGAAAAACGATTCATTGCTGATCTCTTATATGGAATGACTATTAGTGGGTTCTATGAAATGTTCTGCCAAAGTTTTCAGTGCTAAAGGCTTATGCCAAAGGGACATATGGCAAACAGTTCTTTGAATTGTTTAGTATTCATCTGCTATTTCAATTTACACATCTGTTGCTGAACGATTTATTGAAATATGCTGCAATTTTGACATTTAATTACTACAAGTTTAGAAAAAAAAAAAATATTGTTCTGTTAGAGAGACAGAGCATAATTATTAGAAAATGTTGCTTAAGTTGCATTTTTTGTTTTCTTTTTTCACTTTTAACCTATTTTTGACAATTGGGAAATTGTTTCAATACAAATGAAAAAAAAAGAGGAAAATTGTTTAACAAAAACATGTTTTAGAATTGTAACACAACTCACTAGGCTTACATTATTCTGTTGTTGTTGTTGTTGCTGCTGCTGCTGTTGCTGCTGTAAAGTTTTATTCGCAAGAAGATGATGTTGCTGCTGCTGCTGTTGCTGTTGGTGGGTAGTACTAGTGTTGTTCGTATGATGCTGTTGGTGATGATGATGACTGTGATTGTGATTGTGAAGGTGGTGTTGGTGGTGATGAAGATGAAAATGATTTGGATTTTGTTGCAGGCTCTGTTGCGGGAACTTGGCAACAATACCAATGCCACCGCCGCCACCACCACCACCACTGCTATTACTGGCAGCTGAATTAGCTGAAATCAGGCTGCCATTGCCATTGGTTATACTATTTGCTGGTATCGATGCTGATGTGTTTGCTGCCGACGAGCCATTTGGATTAAGGCCATTCAGAGTGACAGCTTGAGGTGTAACAGAATGTTGTTGTTGTTGCTGCTGCTGCTGTTGCTGGTGATGCGTATTTAAGCCTAATACTGTTGTAACAGTTGCTGAAGCTGTTGTCGTTGCAACACTATTATTATTATTATTGTTATTATGATTGCCAGCAGCTGGATTCGATGCTGACACTGGATTTGTGGATAAATTGTTATTGCTAAGGCTGCCATTGCTGCCACCGTTTACATATTGCAATGTATTATGTGATGTTGCCAGATTATTCTATGACAAAAGTATTTGCGAAGTAGAAATTATATGTATGTTTTATGTTTTTTTATTGCAATTGAAAACTGTTTTTTTTATTTTTATTATTTGTAACATAAGAAGAAATCAAGATTGTGAACCAACACCAACATTACACATTACCATCGCTAATATTATAGTATTTTGTAAATTATTTTAATTGTTGTTATGCATTTTTAATAATAATAATTTAAATAATTATGTATTATAAAATATATAAAATACAATAATAACTAGAAGAATTGTTAAGAATTTTTGTTGCTGAAAAAATTGTTTTTTGTACATTTTTTTGGGATTTTTTTTTGTACATACTTTTACTTGCCACATGCCATTCAATTTTAATTTTTTTTTAACATTTTTTCCATATATTTTTGTTAACTAAACAAATTAATATTACAATACATTTGTTTAAATCATTTAAGCTATTTGTGTTTTAATTAACAATAATAATTCATGTTTATTTTTTTCTCATAGCAATTTTACCATATTTTTTGTTTTTATTTTTATTTTTCTGTCAATAAACAACCGTTCTTGTTACATACAAAATATTTTGAAAGAAAACTGAAAATGTTAAACGTCAATTCAAATTCAAATTCTAATAAATTTTTGTTTTTATTTTTATAGAAAATTTAATAGTTATTTAGTTTTTTTGCTGTTCTATTGTTATATAAACTTTAATAGTACTTAGTTATTAAATAAAATGAAAGGATTTTACACTTAGACATGCTCAACCTCAACCAGGTGGTTTATTATCTGTAGTAAAAAAAAGCTCTAAAATGATGATGATACTAACAAAAAAATAAAAAAACTTTTAAAATTTAAATGCAGCCTTTTATTTTTATGTAAAAAATAAACATTAAATGCATCATTAAACGTTTTAAGAGAAAATATACATTTTCATTCATATATGAGCACAAAAAATAGATATTATACTAGAGGGGGTATTTATAAATATTTAGAGGATGGTTTTTATTGTTTTAACAAATAAAAACTAGCAATTCGAACAAATAAATTACAATGAATACAAACTAAATTAATTATTCATTTTAAATCAGCCTAAAAATATGCTGTAAATATTTTCTAGTGAATACATTAACCATCATGCCGTCTAAGGGTTTCAGGTTCAATTCCCAGTAGAGTGAATAATATATATTGCAAATTATCAGATCATGTTTCAAATTCTAGTCGCTTAAAATGTCAGCTTTAAATCTATGAACAGACATAAAAGCCTGGTTTACAGTTAGAAAACATCATACCACCTATAGAACTTCATAACCTGTTTTAGAAAACTTTATTCATTAAAAAAAAAAAAAATTAACACCATAGACCAGACTGATAATGAACGTCCTATAGATGCTATGTGCCGATTAAAACATTACTTGTGATATAGTTACATGAGAAAACTGAAAAAAATATTGAAATCAGCGAGTACTAGTTAAAACAAATTTTAGCTGATTTAGAAAATAAAAAAAACCCGTATCTTCCATAGTTGCTTAGAACATAAGCACTAATTCTGATCCTAACATAACCCCAAAAAACGCTCATCTTTAGTTACGGCGACTTGGTCGCACTTTTAATTACTAGCCACCAGCCAACAACACAAACATTTCTAACTATTGTGAACAAATTTAGTTGAATTCTTTGCATACCACACAACCCTTCAATCAGGATTACGACCTAATTTCTCACACCACTTATGTTGCTTGTGTTAATTTTATACATAAGTAGAGGGACTTACAGTTTAAAACAGACTTCGAACGACAGATTTTTGAGAAACTTTTCAGGGCTTTTTTTCTACTCTAAGAGTTTTTGCCAGAAATCTGCTGAGAGGAAGTCGCCGCAGAAATATTTTCTTATATTCCGGTTTTATTTGCCTAATAAACTAACACATTAGATACTACGGCTACGGCGTCTTTAGATTGCTCTTATCGATCGATGAAATTCCGTCTAGTCAGCCAACGCACTACCCATGAGACTATGCGTTCTTTGCTTTTACAATACCGAAAAAAACTCCAGTATCTGATCTCCATGATACAGGTTTAGTTGTGCAAGCAGAATACGTGGCTGTATGTAATTAAATTAAGTTGTGGTTCGTAGATCGAAATCTAACAGAGCAAGTGATAGAAGCTATCTTTGTAAGAAGTAAACAAGGAACAGAAACGATGAAGTGATGGGAACGATATAAACTCCCATCTGAGAGTAATGGGCACGGCGAATTTGCTCACAAGAAAGTGTATTTATAGGAAGACTTAGGCAGAGTGAAAGAATATTATTGCCAAGGGTAACTAAGTCAGTATAAATGTAAGAACAAAATACGACCGTGACGAATATGAATGAATATGAATTGACAGCTGAAAAATATCGATACTTTGGTAGCGTTTGTGTTTACTTTCTCTGTTGAGTATTTACAATCTTAAAATAACGTTACAATACTTGTAAACAAAATCGTGCCATTATCATGCATTTTTGGAGAATCGTATAAATCAGATTTTTCTTTGACTTACATGTGTATTACCAGGGGAAAAAACTCTGACAATTACTACAAAGAGAAACATTGCATCCAATAATATTGTTACGAAAATCAAAAAATCCAGATGCTGGTGTTTGCTTTTACATCTTTTAACATTAAAATTATAAACAAAAGCTACAAAAGCAAAACAATGAACTTGTTTACAAGTTATCGCACTGCTTAATATAACAATAAACACCAGCATAAAAAATAGCAAACAAGTAAACAAAAAAATACACCAACAACACTACAATAAAAAACGTAAACAACGATGTTTACATTTATAGAGATTTCGAGAAGGCGAAGTCATCAACGTTCGTCTTCAAGAACATTCATCAAACTGTTTACTTTGCCATAAAAAGGCGACTGATCTGTCGAATAATTGTCTAGTAATTGCTATTGTTTATGCAAAAGGTACAAATTAAGGAATAACAAACGAAGCAATTGTTGTTGTTTACATCAAATTTTGAGCAATGGCACACAGAATTGTGCGAATAATAAAGATTTTTTATTAAGACTAAACATAGATTTATTTTTTTTTATTTTTTTTAATCTACGAACTCACATTTTAAACATTTTTAAAAGATAAAAACGTAACAAGGGTATAATGTAGTTACAAGAAATATTTCCATACACGCAATTGCAAAGGAACTATCCAAGCTCAACGATTTAGTGAAAGAGGGACATCCGTAATAATCTCCTCATCCATAAATTCAAAAAAAAAAAAAATAAACTAAAGTTTTCGATTAAATTCAAAATATTTAAGTTCTTAATAATAGCAAGAAGACAAACAAAACAATCTTTAATTATAATATTTTCATACAAAACATTTAATTAAACAAGAACTAAAACAAGCAATTTCTTGCATTATGCTTCAAATTCATATACAATACCATACAAAGAAACATAATGTTCCTGTTGCCCAATAAAAATGATAAAAAGAACTTTTTTTTCAATTCCAATTTCAAAAACATTCACACAATAAGGGCTGAGATAATAAATTGGGGGAAAGAAACCAATTCAAAATTATTCAACATCATTATGGAGTTCCTTCCGAGAGGTTTTTTAAAACTGATTTCTGAAATATATTTTTTAAATACCACCATGCAACAATCCAATAACTGATGCTAAAGCTTTCATTATCCCCCTTTAAGTCGGGCATCTCGACTAAATTTCACAGGCAGACGTTTACAACAGATGACAAATTTGTTGATCATCTCGAGATTTTGAAACGTCGTTTACATTTTCTTAGTCATTACACGTATCGACCTATAGAACTAATTTCACCACCCATTGAAAATAAGTGCTTCTAAACGAGACTTATATCTAAAGCTTGCTCCTTCGATTAAACGATTTGTATTGTTAAAAAGTTTTGATTTGGATACAGAAGGCACAGAGAAGCGGAGTTAGCTCAATAAATTTGACAATAATATCACTCACAAGATATTGTCAAACTCCAGTAGAATTTACAAAATCACTTAAGCTGCAGGAAATTGAACATAACACGAGTTAAAGTCGACTAACTCTGACAAAAAATTTGCATCGACATAATAAGAAGAAATAATTCAATACAACCCTTTAGTCAGGTTTACAACCTAGATTTTTGCATCACTCATGTTACGTATATATAATATATATAAAGTCGAAACTTTTCATGACAATTTTCTTTATTTACCCTCAGAGTTTTTGCCACAAATCTGCAGATAGGAAGTCGCCGAAGAAATATTATTTTTTATTTTGTTTTGACCGATATGTCTGAGCCAGAGGCAGAACCGAGGCCTCACGTCTAATAAGCCAATAAACTACATACTAGACTACGGTGACTATTACTGGCTAAACTATTCTCTGTGTATTGTTTATATTACAGAGGAACTTTGCCTCTCTTGTTGTGAAGAGATAACGCTCTCTGGCTTTACATTGATGATGGTTGTTGATGATGTTTTCTCTGTCGGTGGATTACTGATCAAAAGTGTTGTAAAACTGAAATTTTGAAATGGTACTGAACTATAACTGAAATAGTACTTTTTTGTATCAAATGGTACTTTTGTAAAAATCTTTATTTATACTTAATACACGTACGGAATGGAATAGAGGCACTAATGACTTATACATGTATCTCATAAAAAAAAAATATCTGATTCTGACGTAATAGAACGTAAAAGCCCCGTTTAGTCAAACGTTGGCGGAACATGACGGAACGTACGTTCGATTTTAGCATATGAAGAGCAATATAAATTCTTACGAAATTACATTACGGTTCGACAAGCGTTCTCATTACTTTTTCGTACTTTTAAAACGAACGTAAGTTTAATGCGCGTTTGACTAACCGGGGCTACTTTAGCATTACGTTGAACATGTTGCTAACGCATTAGTAGTAGAAAAGCGGGAAAAAATAAAATATGTAATAATAAAAAAGTACTAAAAGTCTCGCAGGGGTACTGCGGCATTTTTAAAATAGAAAAGTACTGCAAAAAGTACTTTTTTCTGGACAGATTTTTTAAGGGGACCAGGGGTGTCTCTCATTTTTAAAATTCGAAAACTATAACGCCAGTTTTGTTTGAAGGTAATCAATTTAACGAGTTGTTCTGATTTTATAGAAACTATTTCAGACAACTGACCCTAGTACTTAGGCGTATAAATTTTAAGAAACAAATTTTAATCGTTTAAGCTCCGTTAATTTCTAGGTTTGACCTTAAAATCTTGCTTAAAGTTCCTTTGAATATTAAAAAAATTAATTCATGCATTAGTAACCAGTTTGTTTATAATTTTGCTTTGAGTTCTTATACAAAAATCTACTCTTCCACTATGGTGGTGTAGGACAACAAATAGTTCGACTAGATCAATCATAAAAAATCCATGTTTTTTTTTTACTAAATTTTGTTTAATTTAAAACAACATGGTGAACAATAGGTTAATAACTGAATACATAAATTAAGTGTTGTAGTGAATAAAATATTTTCTTTTTTACAAAATTTCCCAAATTAATTATCCCCGTTTTATTTTTTTAATTTTTTTTTTTATGAAAAACATGCACATCAGGAATTCAAATTTTGTTAAAAATATTTTCATTTTTTTTGTAATAATTTTAAAAGTTTGTGTTGTTTTTATTTTAAATTTAATTCCATGGAATACAACAAATACATCAACAAATTGTTTGTGGCACAAACAACAAACTCATGTTTATATTCATATACATCAGTAAGTGAGTGTGTATTGTGTTGGCATGTGTGAGAGAGGAAGTGAGAGAGAGAGAGCAAGATAGGAGATGTGTGGATATCAGGATATCATTACGTTTCATAGAATACATATGGAAAAAAAAGAAAGTTCTAAACAGGGGATGTATTTAAATTTTATATTTTATTTTTTTTTATAAAAAAATAAAAAAAAAAAATTTAAATAATTAAAAAAAAATTGAAAAAAATGAATTGTAATACAGAAGTTTAAAGGGGGCAACTTAATTATTCTCAGGTGCTTTACAAAATCTGAAAATAATAGAAAAACTTTTGAACAGGGGGAGAGCAGATTTTGCAAAAAGTACTTCACTTGTTTTTGGTACAATTTTTTGCATAAAACTCATTAGTAAGCGAATACGTATTTAAAAGCATGGGCGGGTAGGGTATTCTATTCAGTATTTTTTCGGTGGATTTTCCTGTAATGCAACAGGCATTTGAAGTTGTAAAACTAGATTTCATGGAAGAAAATTGTTTATCAGATAAGAAAAGATGACCTTAAAAGAAGACCGAAAGTAAATGTAACGATCCACGCCACCATCTTGGGTACAATGAGGTTCAACTGAGCGAAGTAGGCGCGCGATAGAAAAACTAATTTCGATAGTTTTTCATTATAATTACAGTCCTGGAAAATGTATAGCAACATCTAAATTCACGAAAGCGGGCAACATTTCATGCATATTTTTACAATTTAAGTGATCAAAAAATATTTTACAAGCTTTTAAGAATTTTCGCTGTCCTTTCATTTTTTATAAACCCAAGCCGATAAAAAATCACTCATAAATTCAATATTTTTCCCTTTAAAGCCATTTATTTAGTGAATATGGTTCGAACGACCGAAGTCAGTCAGTATTACAACCTAGCCCTTACACCACTGACGTATTGTGTGCTAATTTTATACATGAGTGGCGGACCTACAGTTTAAAGTTGACTCCGAACGACAGATTTTTTTCATGGCAAATTTATTTACTCTCGCAGTTTTTGCTAGAAATCTGCTGAGAGAAAGCAGGCGACGAAATATTTTTTCATATTTTCGTTTTGAAGTCTGACCTGGGTTTTGAACCGTGGCCTTACGTCTAATAAACCGACACACTAGCTACTGTACTTTGGACATATGCTACGACTACGCTAAACTAAAAAAAACCTACGTAAAGTCGTAAATATCGGGTGCTAGAGTAACAAGCTTTCAATATTTTTTCCTACTCGATGCTTACGTGCACAAACTAAATTGTAGCATGTGGGAGCCGGAGAAAACAGAAGTGATTGTAAAGCAGCCATTCCATCGGGAAGAAAAAACTGTTTCGTGTGTAATATAGTCTGCATGTGTCATTAGGAAGTATTATTTCGAAAATTGTTCTGGAAAAGTCCCATCGGTGTTCGTCAGTTCAGAGCTGTATGGCCGTTTGATAACCGACTGACCAGCCTTTGACAATATGTGGTTGAGCTCGACGGTATTTGATTGAAGAAGACAGAGTCATTGTTGCCGGAGAAGTTTTAAGAAAGAAGATTTTTAAGTTTTTTTTTAACGTGAATTGCCCATCAAGAGTATAAGACGCCATTTGGCTTTTTTGGCGGATATTCCCTAAAGTTAAATCTTTTCGAAATCAACTTTCGTTAAGTTATCGCCGAGAAACGATTCGAATTGCGCAAAAAAGTGTTTCTAAACTACCTTAGAAGGCTTGACTGCTGTATACAATCCACATGTGGCCATGTTGTACGTGTAAAATATTTGTTCTTGATTTTCTGGACAAATTATTCCAAATGGGTGAATCGAGCTGCAGAAATTTGTGATTTTATTCGGGTAAAAACTTTGCAGAAACAACATCCAGCTTAAATTAACACTGTGTTTTGAACAAAATGACAATTTAAAACCGAAAAAGAGATAATTTTGTACTAATACGAGTATTCATCGATGTTTGGAAAAATCAACTCTCAAAATTATTCCAGCTATTCCACTACCACGGTTAGAGAGAGGACCCTCTACCATTTGCATATAGTCTGTATGGTGTACTATTTCTTATGCGTTCCAAAATGGCCACTGATTTTCTAATTTCAAGCAAAAAATTGATATTTTCAAACCCAATTTTCTCAATACCATATCACGTTATATTTAGCGACGTTGCTGATTACATTATGAAGCTTTGGAACCTTCATTTGAATATGGCATGGTACTCACAGATCTAGAGTATTTCCCAAAATTAGCTCCTAAACAAGTGGGCTTGTTCAGATGGTTACTGTTAAACAGCTAACAGTGCTCTGTTAAGGTCAAATTTTGTTCTGTTAAGAGGAAATTTTGCTCTACTAACGCCAAATGTGGCGCAGCTAAAATATTTGGGTTGCGTCTTGGATTTTCAAATTCGAATTTATCTTCACACACATATTAAAAGCAGTTAAGTTAAAGTAAAGTTGAGAGCAAAGTAATACACAAGACTGTCCTCAATAATCGTTGCACGAATGGGTGAGCGATGATTTTTAAACACACATAAACTGTGAATCTTCATATTCATCATCGTTGTAATAGCTATATTTGTACGTCTACTATTTCTAGTTATTTCGACACAACCACTGTCACTTGCATAAATCTTTCGTTTAGACGGTGTAATAAATAACTACAGTTTTTTTTACAATTTATGGAAAATAGACATACATACGTATACGTATATGGGAGTGCGACTATGTATGAACATATGTGGATATGTGTATGTAAATGTAAATGTGAATGTAATAGTGTGTATGATAGCGGTGATTTTATAAAAGCATTTCAATAAAATATTTATAAATTAAATGGTTATTTACGAAGAAGTATCACAAAAATTCTATGAAAAATAAAAACCAAAACACCAGTTTTTCACACACACACACACACACGCAGACACATACGCGTATATACGTACATATGAGATACAAAGGAAGAAAGAATTTTTAAAACGAAAAGCAAATGGAAAATGAAAATAAATTTAAAAATTGAAAAACGCCAAATAAATAAAAAAAAAATAAATTTTTAAATGAATAAATTATTATTAAAAATAAAAATAAAAATTACAACAAAAGAAAAAGAACACAACCGAACAGAGTTTCTATAGACAAAATGTAAATATTGATTGATTTTTATTAAATATTGTTGTTGTATATAAAGAGAGAGAGAGTATGGTAGTAGTATACGAACAGAGTATATATATATATAAATAGAGTATATGCTAAAATATATGACGTTAAATGCAGACTGCTTTTGTTTTAAATGAAATAAAAAAAAAAAACATGCCATCCTTAAAAATTTAATTTTTTTAATACCAACCAACCAACCAAAAAAATTAAAAGAAATTTATTTACAACTGTATGACACACATAAACCATTTCCGATACCGTTTTTTTTGTTGTTAAATATTTAAACAAAAAGAAATTAATACTTCTTACAAAACAAAAAAAGGTTTTTAAAAATTATACGAGAAAAAAATTGTAAAAAATTTCAAGCAAAAACTTACCTTTTTCTGTTGCAAATACATTTGTGCAGCAGCAGTTGTGGCTGCTACACCAGCAGCTACATTTGTTGTATTGGCACCTGTATTATTAGCAGCTATAGAGGCTGCCGCAGCGGCAGCGGCTGCTGCTGCAGCAGCAGCTGTACCGTCAGTTTTCATTTGTGTTAAAGTATCATTTTTGACAGCCCCCACAGACATGGTTAGACCATCTGTAGTTGCTTGGACTTGAGCCGCTGCTGGTGGATAGCCAGTCGGTGCGCCGGGATATGGCGCAACACTAGCCTGCACCATGTGCTGTAAGTATAAAAAAACAAAAATTAAAATTGAATATTTTATGTACGGATATATATGTATGGTATAGAGAAAGATATTAAATCACAGGATTAATAACATGAGTTCACAGCCCAATAAGAGTAAGAGAGAGAAAAAGAGAGAGAGCGCGAGAAAAATTGAATGCATTATACAGAGATTTATGGACATTTTTATGTTACAAAAGTTATTAAAACAGACAAAAAAAAAAGGAGCCGTAATAAGCCCACAACGCACCCAACAGTTTTAAAAATGTGTACAGTGGGTGACATATGTATGTTAGAAAAAAGAATGCTTGCTAGCCTCGCATAATAATAATAACTTAAACGAAAATCCTATTCCCAAAAAAAATTTTACACTTTTATTCTGTAGGTGTGTGAAGATAAATTCGAATTTTAAAATCCAAGACACAATCCATACATTTTAGCAGCGCCACATTTGGCGTTAACAGACCAAAATTTGCCTTTAACAGAGAACTGTTAACTATTTAACAGTATCCATCTGAACATACATAGGTCTATGAGTGACATAGTATATATGCAAAGGAAGGTTCCAAGCCTCTTAATATAATCAGCAATAAGGTCACATATAAAGTGATGTGGTATTGAGAAAATTGGCTTTAAAAAAATACCAATATTTTGCTTGAAATTAGAAAATCAGTGGCCATACAGATTATATGCAAATGACAGTCCAAAGGGTCCTATTTCGAACCGTGGCAGTGGGATAGCTGGGATAATTTAGAGTGTTGAGATTTAGAATTGTGAAAAAACCGATTTTTGGCCAAAAGTATATAAAAATTCTCTAGAAGATCAGTGGCCATTTTGAAACATATAAGAATTAGTACACCCTACAGACTATATGCAAATGGTAGTCTAGAGGGTCCTCTTTCGAGCACTAGTCCGTGGTAGTGCGATAGCTGGAATAATTTTGAGATTTTGAAAAACGGATTTTTTTATCCCCTCCATTCCCCACCAACCATCCTTTTTAAATCAACACTTACACTTCACAAATAAAAATGATCATAATGAGAACTAAATTGTATGTCAATAGGCTGTAATAATTGCAAAATAGAAGACTAATCTACTTATTGCCACTGTTAAACAATTAACAGTTAATAGCAAAATTTACTCTGTTAAAGCGAAAAGTGGCTTTGCTAAAAGTGTGGGTTTGCGTCTTTGGTTTTTAAATTCGAATTTATCTTCACACACATTCTTTTTGTTACCAACTGTATTAATCCCGATTGCAAAGAAATTTATTTACACACGACCATAATTTATTAATATTTATAGCTTTTACAGAAGAATTCTGGCAAATATTTTTTGAAAAAAAAAAAGAAAAAAAAACGAAATCCAGCACAATTGGTATTAAAATTGAAAATTAATTAAATTTTTAACAGCAGCGATATTTTAAAGGATTTTTAAATATTTATAGAAAAAAACAGGAAAAAATAAAACGTGGTGTCATATATCTGATAGCATTTGCTGGCAAGAGTCAAGAGACATGACAAAAAACAAAATAATAAAATAAAAATAACTCTGAACAAAATATAAGTTTAATAGTTACAACAATTTAAAAATCATTTGCTTTCAATTTTTCACAATATAAGGTGATAAATGTCAGAGGGTTTTTTGTAAAGATTAAAAAGATAAAACAAAGAAAAAATTGTATTCAAAATAATTGAATAACTGCTCCTTAGGAAGAATAAAATTCCATTAATTTTGTTCCTATGAATGGTTTGTAAAACGCATACCAGCAGAGGAGTACTATAAAGCATCACCTCCATATTCTTAAAGGGTTTCCATTCTGTCCTAGACATTGCGGAAACTTATTGGTATTAACAGTCATCTCGCTTGATCCATCGAGCTTTTTTAGTACCAGTTCGAACGAATTTTACTAGTTGGTCGAGTCACAAGTCTCACTTCTGTCTTAAACTATAGCGTCCAGGATTATCTAATACCTTGCGTTGACAGCGAAATTTTTCATTCTTATTGTATTTCTAAGGCTATTAACTAAAGCACGAAGTCGTCGTGGTCTAGTAGATAGTGTGTTGGCTTATTAAACATGAGGCCTCGGTTTAAACTCCAGGTCTGACATCAAAACGAAAATAAAAAAAAATATATCCTCGTCGCCATCCTCTCAGCAGATTTCTGACAAAACCTCTGAGCGTAAATAAAATTGCTAAGAAAAGTTTCTCACAGATCAGGCAGTACCACTACTACGTTAATGCATGTTACAGAGGATTATTGTTTCTAGACAACGATAGATGGCAATCCTGTCATTCTGGAATATGCTACAGTAGTAGACCAGCCATCTGTTTAGCTTGAAAAAATTTACTAATTAAACTGACACACAGCAAATCCAGACCATAATGAGCCTAGAAGAGTAACTTTTCCTGTATGGAATGTTTTTCCTCCAATCAATTTAAGGATTTGTGTTTTCCATATGATATGGGATTTTTTTTTTCAAAATATCAACATGAAAATCCAGTTACTCTATTACTCAAACAGTATTTTGAGGGCTTTGTTAATGGCCGGCCGGTTTAATAGTTACGTAATTGGACTTTATGTAGGTAGAGGAGTATTTTCAAATGGAATATCTGCCACAATAAGCCCTCTCCTTAGCTTTCAGTAAATAAATGTTACTTAAAATATAATTGAAGTCGCCGTGGTCTAGTAGGTAGTGTGTTGGCTTATTAGACGAAAAGCCAGGGATCGAGCCCCAGGCCAGACATAAAAATAAAATACAAAAAGTATTTCTTCGGCGACTTCCCCTTCTGGCAAAAACTGAGAGTAAATAAAAACTGCCATGAAAAGTTTCTCAAAAATCTGTCGTTCTTAGTCGACTTTAAACTGTAGGTCCCACCACTCATGTATAAAATTAACACACATAACATAAGTGGTGTGAGAAACTAGGTGTGAGTGGTGTCAGATCCTGACTGAAGGGTTGTAATGGCCAATTATGTATGTATGTAAAATATAATTAAGCTTGCCACACTCCCTAACTAAAGGAAGGATTTTACCGGGCAGATAAATTGTTTTTCATTATTATAAGTGGACAATAAATAAGATAGAAGTGAGCGTTATGCTAAAGGGGAGAGCATACTACCTGTAACTTTTAAAGTTAAGTTTGTGTCTGAACTTGCCATATTATATACATATTATTTCCAATATGGTAACTTGAAATATAATCAAAATAAATAAACACAACAAAAAAAGAAGCTCATTGATGCTACTGCGTTTAAAAAAAATAGTTGTTTAATTTGGCTAATGTTATCGACATTTCTCTGGCAATGACATATTTTTTAAAAAGTTAACTTTATTTTATCTGTAGGTGGTAATAACGAAAAAAAGTTAAAGACGACTTTAAAGTTCACTTTAGCTAAAGTTACCTTTTACTAAACCCAACTTTAACGACAAAGTTTAATAATGGAGCTTAAACTTATAACACAATAGTAACAAAATAGTGTTGCTGGAAATATTTTTAAATATAAAATAGAAACGAATACTTATTATATCGCAAAAGTACTTAAAGAAAAAGTACCTAAAATAAGTACCAGTTTAATATAATCTTACGATACCGATTATTAGGATTTTCAACTTGAAAGCGAATTTAAATTTAGTTCCCAAATATTGTGGAAAACAATTTTAAAACCATAAGGTTTTCACATCGTATTCGTGTAGCATATTAAACCGTTTTTGGTACTAGTTTCCACTTTAATGTTATGCCTTAATAAAATATTCCCTTTTTTCGCATTTGAATGGCCGGAAAAAAAGAAGAAACGTCACAATAAATGTAAATGTGTTTTCCTTAAATCTCTATAACGTTAAGTATACTTGTATCACATGCAAAGTGTGTGTGTGCAAGTGAGTGTTTTTCATTTTTAATTTAAAGTGAAACTACCCTTCTAAAAAACAAGCAAAGCAAAACAATAAGTACCCGGAGAGAGAGAGATAGAGAGATGAAATCTTTTTGAATGTCCTGTTGCAAAAACTTTTACTGTGTCTCTTCTACGACTGCTACTCTGCTTTCGTAATACGAGCAGCAGATGTGTTTTATTCAAATAATGTTGAAGAAATTATATTTTGCACAATATGAACGAGTGAGTGAGTATATATGAGTACTACTGCACTATACATGGTAATAAAAAGCATATTTAGGTGAACAGTGAAGCAGATGTGAAAGCAAAAGGGGAATAATGGTACATTAAAAGCAAAAGATTTGAATAAAAAATCAAGAGAATTCCAAAGAAAAAGACTTTAATCTTTAAGAGAATGAAATGACAAGAAAATGAGAGATGAATGGAGGAGAATAATTAAGAAGAGAAAAATAGGAAAATTAACAATCACACTCTCCTTCCAGTATCACACATTAATTTGGCCACAACTAAACTGTTTAAAATACTAAACGACTTCCGAAATAATATCGGCAAGTGTACTTATGCCATAAGCCTTGTCTGTAGCTGGTTTTCCTTTTTAAATTTTTATGCTCATTATTGCATTGCTGCTACCACCATATGGTGCTGCTTTATATCGTTTTGCAAAATTAAAAAAAAACACAATTTTAATACGTTTCAGTTAAAAATTTCTGCTTTTCTTTGTGCTTGTGACTGCATTTCGATTTTTTTTTATGTGGAAGTCCAGGCCAAAGGCAAAAAAAAACGAATTTTTCTTTTCTTATTGAAGATGAAATTTTATTTATATTTTCTCTTTTTAGTCAGAGTTCTTTAAAACGTCTTTGAAATGTGTTCTTTTCTAATATATAAGGCGTTGCAATCGAGAATAATCTCTTTGCTTAGATAGAAATAAAAGTTATCGATAGAAAATTTCATGTTATCGAAATTCTTGGATGGAAATTCCGAATTATCGATTTTGTTTTTAAAAGAGATTTTGGTTGTTTTAATTAAAAAACCAAATTAGTCATTTGCTAAGATTAACGTATAGATATTTAAATATTGCCCTAGTCTAGTAGGTAGTATGTTGCCTTATTAGACGTGAGGCCGCGGTTCAAATCCCAGGTCAGACATCTCCTACTAAAGAAAATATAAAAAAATATTTCAGTGACTTCCTCTTAAATAAATAAAACTGCCATGAAAAGTTTCTCAAAAATCTGTCGTTCGGAATTAACTTTAAACTTCGGGTCCCGCAAACTAATGTGTAAAACTAACACACACTATGGTATTTTTATTTTTACTCTCAGAATTTTTGCCAGAAATCTGCTGAGAGGAAGTTGGAGAAGAAATATTTTTTTCATATTTCGTTTTGTTGGTGATGTCTAATACGGGGTTTAAATCGATGCCTCATGTCTCATAAGCCAACCCAGCACCTACTAGACTACGGCGACTGGGTGGCACTATGTCAGACATAACTCGTCTCGCAGAGAAATGGACTGGAAGAAGTTAAGGAATTTTGAGCAAGATACACACTTCCTATAGAAAGTAAGTGAACAATAGGCCTGCATAATGGCTTAGGTGAGCGAGGGCCTTGGTTGCCCTCCCCCTCCTTTAGCCTACCTATCTGCTTAATTCGTAGGATAAAAATTTATTTTAATTTTTTTTATACAAAATATTACGATTCCAAATACGTTACAGGTTTGTGGTCATGCAAATTAAATATATTATTATTATCGATAATTTGTTTTCGAACATCGTAATTTTTCTAAGTGTGTGAAGATAAATTCGAATTTGAAAACTGAAGACGCAATCCATAAATTTTAGCAGCGCCACATTTGGCGTTAACAGAGAAAAATTGCTATCCACAGAGCACTATTAACTATTTAACAGTGGTAATATGTAGATTAGCTTTCTACTTTGCAGACTACTGACATAAAATTTAATTCTCATGCTGATCATCAAAGCATTATGTGTGTGAAAATTTTTCTCCAGAATTTTTTTGTCGAAATTGTTTTCCAAAATATATTTCGTTATCTCAAGTTTTACTTGGAGAATTTTCTTTGACTTGTTTTTTCTGTAGAAAAGGTCTCTTTACGGCATATTTTCTTTAGAAAATTTGAGATGATATCAGACTTCAATTTTTTTAAAGAAATATTTGTGGTAGAAAATCTAAGTTGTGGAAAATTTTAATATTATGTTCGTTTAATTTTATTCAACGGAAATATCTGCATAGGAATCTGTTCGTAAACGAATTTCATAAGATTTTTTCTTGGAAATATTCCTCTAAAGAAAATGAATGTTTTAAAATGTATTACGAAACCTATTTTCTATGTGGAAAATATGTTTTCATTCTATGCCACCATAACGTTTTTTCTAATGCTAAGAAAATTTTATGAAATCTTCTTCCATATGCAAAGGCTTCTCATGCCAAAAAAAAATTCGTTTTTTTTTTAATACAAAAACTTTAAAAACATAAATTGACTTGCCTTTGTTTGTTACTGACAGTAATTTCAACTTGATGCGCATTGAAATTGTATTTGCATGACTGCTGTGGTGAGTATTTTTCCATAGAAATGCTTATTTTTTATGAGCATTTGAGTATGTGTTGATAAAATTCTTTTTTATGAGATGATGTGCTGTCAAGTCGACTTTTGTTTTTCGTATTTAAATATTTGTATGTATCATACATAGGGAAGAAGTTACAATTTAAATTGAAATTTATAATGTTGACGATACATATGGTAGATAGACCAAGGGCTTAAGGGTATGGGATGCCTCACATGGTTAATTTTATGACTTTGTTAAGTACGAAGAAGAGAAGAGCCAGGCACTCAAACACATGAGTCATCAGCATCAAATGCTATGGGAACAATATAAATTTATGAGAGTCTGTGTCTTTGCTTCTCTTGTGTCTTTCTCTTTCTTTAATACATTTAATTTGAAATTATTATTGAGTTGAAGTTGTTGCCGGCAACAAGAAGTGTAATGTAATGAATAAATTGCTTGAGTTTATTAAGACATATTATTTGTATAGTATTTTGGGCATATAATAATGATTTCCATTGAAGGGGAATAAATTAATGAAGTTTTTATGAGTTTTTTCAGACTTTTTCTTCTTCGTTTTTTTATTGTTTTACTTTTTCTTTGGAAATTCTGTTTATCTATTGAATAAAAAACAAAGATTTAATAGCATTTAAAATTTATTTTCTCTTCTTTTAATTTTAATTTGTGTACCTTAGATGAAAAGTTTTATTTAAAAAAAGAGATGGTAAACTTTTGTTCAAGGAATTACTTTAATTTGATACTTTTATTCATTTGTTGTTATCGTTGGTTTGGTTTCAATTTCCATTTTGTGCACTTGTGTTGATTTCTTTTTTCTCTTTTTTCGAAAGGTTTCCTCTGATATTTTTTCGAAAAAAAAGAGTGAAAGGCAAATTCAATTAATTTACAACAACTCACAAAATGAAAATGAAATGTTTCAATTATCTTATCCTTTTTTTCTCTCTTCTCTTTTATAATTTAATCATCATTAAATATTGTGAAACATTAGAAATCCTATAAAAAAAAAAACAAAAAAAAGAAAAAAATCAAATAAGCCCCCAACCACCATTAACGTAAATAATACATTCATTTCGATTTATTTTCACAAGTTTTCATTCATTGCCTTGCAACTCAAGTTGATTTAATTTGATTTTGTTCCTAAGTTTAGCGAAATTTTCAGTGAGAAACACAAAAGAAGTAGATAAAATGCTTAAAAAAAGATGCTTAAAAAGATATGCTTTTTTTAATTAATTTTAATTCGATTAATGCGCATGAGAGAGCTTAAATAAAGGTTTGAACAAAACAGCAGAACGGGAGAAACTTAATACGAAAATAAAAACATTTTAAAATGAATTTAAAAAAAAAGGATTTCTCTTCTACGCTATCCTCTTTAGCATCAAAGGATGATAATATCGCATCAAAAGATGTTGAATTTTTTTTTAAAAATTAATTTAAAATAAAATGTTTTCTTTTCAAAAATTTAATAAATTTAATACTGCATACGACTATGTAATATGAAGTCGCCATGTTCTAGTAGGTAGTGTGTTGGCTTATTAGACGAAAAGCCAGAGTTCGAGCCCCAGGCCAGACATCAAAATGAAAATATGAAAAAATATTTCTTCGGCGATTTCCTCACAGCAGATTTCTGACAAAAAGTCTCAGAGAGTAAATAAAACTCATGTATAAAATTAACACACACAACATAAGTGGTGTGAGAAACTAGGTCGTAATCCTGACTGTAATGACCAATTATGTATGTATGTATACGATACGAACATTTGCAATACATTCGAGTTTCTGAATTCTCAAATTCTTTTCTAATTTCTATGTGCGTAATAAGAGAACAGAATAGTGTACAGTCTCCCTTTGTCTTTCTAGCATTTACGATCTATTTCTGGAATATAATCAACCACTGTACTAGTCATGCAGTCGCCATTGTCTAGATTGATAGCTTTGATACCAAAAGCTCACTTGAGCACGAATAGCGGAACGTTGTAACGCCACAGGTAAAGTAAAGTCCCTATACTGACTGACTTCCACCAAACAGGGAAAAAGTTGGTCAGCACAAGGGCTGCAAATTAAAAGCACGACTACCCTACGCTAGAAAACCAGCCCGAAAATTTGATAAACGAAGCTACAGTGGTGGCCTTATAATTAGAAACGATGTTTCTGGAACAGAGTTCTCTGGAGTGACGAATCGAAGTTTAATGTGTCCCAATCTGATGGAAAAACGTATGTAAGACGTCCTCCAAACAAAGTCTTTGATCCCAGGTACACAGTGAAAACTGTAAAACAAATTAACAAACATACATGTTGCTAAGTCGTTTCTAATTATAAGGTCACCACTGTATGTCCTTGACATCAATGGATGATAGCTGGCAGAAGTCGTTAAATGGGAGCTGCATTCTTTCCAAGTGTCTTACCATAACACAATGACCTGTAAGCATAGCCCCTGTGATCGATCAACTCCGAGGAACTGGCTGGTGCGGCTTCGATGGACAAGTGAGTCTAGCAGTGAAGCAGGATTCCTCATTGACCCACGATAGGTTAGCATTCTGAAAGAATTTCAGCACAATGGCCAATTTAACCGAGGTAAGTGGCATAACGTAGTTGATTGACGAGGATTCCGGAAGGAGTGCACCAGCTCTGGCGAGATCGTCATCTCTGCAGTTGCCCGGAATGTAACTGTGCCCAGTGACCCAGACAAGTGAGACACTAAAGCACTCAGAAAGGTTAAGACAGCGGCGACACTCCCTAACGATTATGGAGTTAATCATAACAGCGATCTTATAGCTGCCTGAGTCTAGGAGGTAGTGTGTTCGCTTATTAGATGTGAGGCCACGGTTCGAACATTACGTCAAACAGACATCCCCAACACAACAAAATATGTAACAATATCTCGTCGGAGACTTCTTCTGAGCAGTCTTGTAGCAAAAACTCTGAGAGTAAAAATAAAATTGCCATGAAAAGTTTCTTACAAAATTTTTCGTTCGGAATCGGCTTAAAGCTGTAGGTTCCATCACCTATGGATAAAATTAACACACACAACATAAGTGGTGTGAGAAACTAGGTCGTAATCCTGACTGAAAAGTTGTAATGACCAATATGTATATATGAATGAATGTACTATGTTAGTCAAACACGAACGCCAAAGTCAGCTAATCGCACCCGGGTACATGACCAGAGATTTTGATATTACAGTAAAGCAATTCAAAATTCAGCAAATTCTCTCTTTCCTTTTCGTTAAAACAGCGGATTCTTATATAAGATGGATTGAAAATGAAATCAGAACTATAACGAGCTCGATGTGTGTGAAAATAAATTGGAATTTGAAAATCCAAGACGCAATCCATAAATTTTAGCACCGCCATAATTGGTGTTAACAGACCAAATTTTCTCTTAACGAAACAAAATGTGCCCTGTTAGCTATTTAACAGTATCCATCTGAACAAGCCCACTTGTTTAGGAGCTAATTTTGGGAAATACTCTAGGTATATGAATACCATACTAGATGCAAAGGAAGATTCTAAGGCTTCTTAATATAATCAGCAACATAGTAGCATATAAAGTAGTGATATGCTATTGAAAAAATAGGCTTTGAAATATCGATTTTTTGCTTGAAAATACTCTAGAAGATCAGTGGCCATTTTGGAACATACATATAAGAAATAGTACACCATACAGACTATATGCAAATGGTAGACCACAGCGTTCTCTTTCGAACCATGGTCGTGGGATAACTGAAATAATTTTGAGATTCGAGAAACACAATGATCATAATGACAATGAAATTTTATGTCAATAGTCTGCAATAATTGCAAAGCAGAAGACTAATCTACTTATTGCCGCTGTTAAACAGTTAACAGTGCTCTGTTAATAGCAAATCTTGCCCTATTAAAGGCAAATAGTGGCGCTGCTAAAAGTGTGGGTTTGCACCTTTGGTTTTTAAATTCGAATTTATCTTCACGCGCATTTGAGCTCTCCATTTATTATCTAAAACGTCTAGTATTTAAGGCATATAGAGAACGATTTCCAAAAAGTACTACAGTGAGCATGTCTATATTTAGATATGGACGGACGGATTACAACGATAAGACTCAAAGTCCGAATAAAGTCTATTTCCTAAATTATTCGTGTACCCAAAAGGTGGTGGGATCACTGTCTTTTAATTTCCCTGCCTTTTACAATATTTTCTTGCTAAAGATGCCTCCCAAAAAAAGAGAAAAGAAGAGAGGGAAAAAGAGAAAAGAGGATTTCATTTTATTGTATTGAAATTTACATTTACATTTGGGATTGTATTTCTATTGTTTATACTTGTCAGAGTTTTGTGTTTTAAATCGAAAATAAAACAAAGACGCCCCAGAAACGAATGTCATGTTCATTTAAATGGAAAACACAAAAATATTCTCATACGTTTTGAAAGTAACAAAGCTGGGGGCTGTTTTGATGGTAAACTGAAAGCAAGAAAAAGAGAAAAAAAAAACAACAGAAATACTGTAAATTCGAGAGCAAAAAAAAATTAAACAAAACTGTTTTAGTGTTTAAAGGAAATCTTAAAGAGTGTACATATGTATGTATACGTCCATGATGTGGTAAAATGTACGTATAATTTTTGTTACCCACTTTTATTTTATTATTGTTTATTTAAGTTCTTAACTTTATTAAATACAATTTTTTAAATAATAGTTTTACAATTTTATTTAATTTTTTTCTGATTTTTTCTGGGGAAAATTCTTAACAAAATAATGTTAAGAAAACTCTCTCAGTTTACAAGACTCCTCCTCAACCAACTCAACGAGAAGAAAAATAAATTGAAACTTTTAGTTGAAACATTTTCTTTTCTTTTTTGTTGTTGTTGTTGTTATTGCTTTTCAACATCGTTTTTCATTTTCCATTTTCCACTTTCTCTATTTATTTAAGAAATAAACTTTAAGGTAAATATAATTTATTTTTGTGTTGGTTTTACAATTAATAAATTGTGAAGGTGGTGTGTGCGTGAGTTTATTCAACACTAAGTATCTGGGTATTCTGAGTGCGTACAGCGCGATGAGAGTTGCACGCAAACTACACAAAAAAGAAAGGAAAATAATTTAAAAAAAAAAATAAAAAAAACACGCTGGAAAAAAACTTAAAAATTAAAAGTGTACTGAACGTGCCACACGTAACTACAGGAACAGCAGCAGCAGCAGCAGCATGAAGGCAAAAACGTTGCTTTACAACTGATGTTGTAAAGAACTGTTGCAACATTGCTTCCACAGCCAAATGAAGAGCTAATGCTGAAACAAAACATACAAAAAAATATGTTTCGTTCCTTTCTCCCTCTCTCCCAGAAACTTTTAATTTTTAGCACTTTGCGCCACCAACAGCTAAAAGATGAAAATCTTCAACAACAATTTTCTGGAGAGGGGGGCATACAAATATTACCACGAGTGATGATGACAGGGAATATTTAAGTTTTACTACATATTCTTTTTTTTTGCAATGCTGCGCAGCACTGCATACAAGGAACAACAACAACAACAACAACATTAGCAAGCAGGAGTAAAGTGAATATTAAGCCAAAGTGTAATAGACGTTGCAACCACAAACTCTACATTTTTTTTGGTTTTTTTTTGCATTTTAATTTCAAGTTCTCTCAAGTAACACGTCTTTCCATTTCTTTGGCTTTGTTGGTGCAACAGTTCAGTTCAGTTCAGTACGCCAATTGTAATATTTAATGCACTTCAGTGTGTCTTTTTTTATACTTAAATTTAAAACATCAAAAAATAAAAAGATTATAATCGTGAGAAATAAGAAATGTTCCATCAAAAGGCAACCCTGATCTCTTAATTAGAGAGAATATTTAATTTTGGTAGAAATTAAGAAACGTTTAAATTAAGGCAACAATATTCAGAAAAACATTGTGCTTATCACAGGTATTAAAATTATCTTAAAAATATTTATAATCCTCCCGCATGAAACGTAATATAGTCACTACCAGAGTCCAGTGCATGATTTCTAACTCGCGGGACTTAAAAACGAATGTTATAGAATTGCTTATGATATTATTATCTGCGTCTCAATGTGGATTCGAAGATCGCATAGCGAACTGGAGTGTAAGCACACAGAAATTATTCGAATTTAAAAACCAAAGACACAAACCCACACTTTTAGCAGAGCCACTTTTCGCCTGTAACAGGGCAAAATGTGCTATTAACAGATCACTGTTAACTGTTTAACAGTCTCAGATTAGTCTTCCAATTATTGTAGACTATTGACATAAAATTTAATACTCATTATGATTATTATTATTTGTGCATTGAAGTATATAGGATGGATGGTGGTAAACAAATCTCAAAATTATTCCAGCTTTTCCACTACCACGATTCGAAAGAGAACCCTCTGGACTACCATTTCCATATAATCGGGTAGGTATATGTACTATTTCTTATATGTTCCAAAATGGCCACTGATCTTCTAGAGAATTTTCATGCGCTTTTGGCCAAAAATCGATTTTTTCTAAATTCAATTTCTCGAAGTTCTAAATTGTTCCAGCCCTTTCATGAAACTACCACGGTTCGAAAGAGACTACCATTTGCATAGAGTCGGGTGGGTGTGCTATTTCTTATATGTTCCAAAATGGCCAGTGATCTTCTAGAGAATTTTCAAGCAAAAAATTATATTTTCAAAGCCAATTTTCACAATATCATATCACTTTATATGTGACTATGTTGCTGATTATATTAAGAGGTATTGTAGCCTTCATTGGTATATAGTATGATACTCATGTATTAAGTTCCTCAACATAAAATTAGCTCCTAAACAAGCGGGCTTATTCAGATGGATACTAACAGTGCTCTGTTAAGGACAAATTTTGTTCTAAGAGAAAATTTTGCTCTGTTAACGCCAAATGTGGCGCTGCTAAAATTTGTGCACGGCATCTTGGATTTTCAAATTCGAATTTATCTTCACATACATAAATTTCAGAAGGTTTTGTGAACTGCATCTCAACATGGATTCCGATAACGCATAGCTAACAGGAGTGTAATTTCACAAATTCTGTCCGGTCATAAGTGATTCCGACAATATCTGCAACATTTTAAGCTAGCGGATGGTCCCATGTATCCAAGTTGAGGTAAAGGAATACTTAGTGTTCTAGAGTGACAAATTCACCGAAGAAAATTGGGCAGTAGAAGAGGTTTTCAGATGCAGACCATCCGTTGAAAATTTTATTACCGAGATGACGGCTAACTATTCATCAGAAAAGTTTTGCCAAATCGTTCAGAATTGCGAGGGAGTTGTAGCAACAGCAGCTACAACAACATTGATATATCTAGCGACGAACATGGCAATCATAAAGCTTCTGACGTAATATTTAATCAGTACTGTTGGTAGGATCCTACCATCGAGGTGATGACAGTGCATAGGAGTACCATAGCAAGGTCATTACAACCCTTTGGCCGGGATTACAACCTAGCTTTTCACACCATCTATGTGTTGTATGTGTTAACTTTATTCATAAGTGGCGGAACCTTTTGATGTCTGGCCTGGTGTTTGAACCGTGGCGTTACGTTTAATAACATAACACACTACCTACTAGAATACGGCAGCTTGCAACTGCTTTAGACCTCGTAAATAAAGGGAAGATAAGGCAACACCCTCCGAAGTGGAGAAGAAGAGCAAACGACATGCCTCCCACTAGACTCAACACATTTTCAGAGGAGTCGAAATTTTTTCGGAACGACAGCAAAACAGTCCCTTAATGAATGAAACTGAATAAGAGGATCCAGGAGATGCTTACTCCTTAAAGGCATTAAAGTGACATTATTCAGTAATTCGATTCGAAAGAAATCTGTTTGTAACCCAGTGTTTTACTTCACCACCGCTGTATGGAAATTTGTTTTTATGAAAATTTGCGTTCATTTAAATGAAACGTATGCAGACCATAGTGATTTGATCTTATTAACGCAATTTATAAAACACATGTGAGTAAAACAAATTAATTTTCTTGAAATTGGATTAAGAAAGAAGATATTCGCGGGAGGAATATCATCTGCCATACAACAATAATAACAACGAACAAACAAACATTTTTTTGTAAAGACATAAGCATGTTGAGGGTGGGTGTGCTCATTATTCTGGTAATGACTGTTAATAAAAACGTACATATCTGAATGAAATGCATCTGTGCAGCTGGTGGAAGGAAGGAAGTGGCTGACAACAAGAAATGAAATTAAATGAAATTAAAAATTAAAAATAAAATAATTTAATATTAAGCGTGTAAATAAGTAAGAGCCTGAAAGCAGTATGTATTACACACATATGCTACCGGAATTAAATCCTAAATTAAAGACATTTTCAAAAGGAAACACGTGATGGAACATTCTTTTAATTATTGAAATTAAATATTTCTATGTGTTGTTGTAATTTATAAATTAATATTCATGTAAATAAAGAGCACACACACAATATGTTCAGCTAAATACAAGTTTATGGTATAAGATTTAGAGAAAAAAAGGAAAAAGAATTTTAATCTACATTTGTTGGCAGCTTGTGGCATCTTCATTAATATTCAGCATAAATTAATTAAAAGATATTGAATTGCAGCAGATAATTTGCAACAATAAACACGATACAAATTATTTAAGCTGGTAGTCTTAGTGATGAGTACGTACACTTTCATACACTTTGCTACAGGCAAAGACATTTTTCTTTTAAGTCAATTATACTGAGAGAAAATAACGCATACAAATTTAGAATTTTTCCTTTAAAAAAACTGTGTAGCAAACAAAGATTTTCTGTAGCAAATGAGTTTTCCATATGAAAACATTTTTCATGGGACAATTTCTTTCATTCACAGTGTGTCTTACTTTTTCTACCCCCCAGTACAAATTCTTCTTCCCTTCACTGTTTTCTAAAACTATAAGAAAATCTGTGTGTTCTTTTCCTTCTACTTAGTTTTGTGTGTGTGTTAGTATTTAAATCTGTATGAGTGTGTATGTGTATGTATAGAAATTTCAGCAAATCAACAAGCTGAAACCATTTGAATGTCTGAATTGTTTGCCAGGTTTCATTTATAAAAATTAATCTTCCTCTCTCTCTCTCTATCACTGTTGTCTCCTTTTTTTGTGTGTGTGTTTTTTTTGTCTCGTTTTGTTTAATTCTTTTCCTTTTATCTCTCTGTGTTGGTCTTAATTGTTGTAGTTGTTGATTATAATAAATAATGGCAACATGCAACACTTGTCCCATATCGTACTTAAAAGAAACATAAAAATATTGAGTGAGACACACTCTTACATACAATGGCACAAGGCACATTTAAAGCACAATTGCTGCTTAAGAACTAATGGTACACACACAGTGGACAGAGATGAATGAAATTTTATGGACTTTAAGAAAAATAATTTTTTTTTTAATATTTTCCGGCAGTTATGGATCTCTTTTAAATAAAGTTGTGATGACTGATTTTATTTTTTGCGCTTAAACAAAGACCAGGTATTAATTATGTGTGTGAATATAAATTCGAATTTGAAAACCCAAGACGCAATCCATAAATTTTAGCAGCGCCACATTTAGCGTTAACAGTGCAAAATTTGCTGTTGACAGAGCAAAAATTGCTCTTAACAGAGCACTGTTAACTGTTTAACAGTATCAATCTGAACAAGGTTACTTGTTTAGAAGCTAATTTTAGGGCATATACTAGGTCTCTGAGTACCATATCATACTCAAAGGAGTGTTCCAAGGCCTCCTAATACAATAAGCAATAAAGTCATATATAAAGTGGCATGGTATTGTTGAAATTGGCTTTGGAAAAATACATTTTTTGATTGAAATTTCTCTAGAAGATCAGTGGCCATTTGGGAACATATAAGAAATAGTACATCATACAGACTATATGCTAATGATAGTCCAGAGGGTTCTCTTTCCAACCGTGGTAGTGGGATAGCTGAAATAATTTTGTGAGTCGAGATTTTGAATTTTAAAAAAATCGATTTTTGGCCAAAAATATATGAAAATTCTCTAGAAGATCAGTGGTCATTTGGGAACATATAAGAAATAGTACACCATACAGACTATATGCAAATGATAGTCCAGAGGGTCCTCTTTTCAGCCCGTAGTTCAACTTCTGGTTCAGATATCTCAGAAAATATTTCTTCTGCAACTTCCTCTCAGCAGATTTCTGGCAAAAAGTCTGAGAATAAAATAAAATTGCCATGAAAAAGTTTCTTAAGAACTTAAACTGTAGGTCCCGTCACTCAAGTATAAAATTAACACACAACATACACTGGTGGTCTTATAATTAGAAACGACTTAGCAACATGTATGTTTGTTAATTTGTTTTACAATACAGTTGTACCTGGGATCAAAGGCTTTGTTTGCCGGACGTCTTACATACGGTTTGGGACAAATTAAACTTAGATTCGTCACTCCAGAGAACTCTGTTCCAGAAACAATGTTTCTAATTATAAGGCCACCACTGTAAGTGGTATGAGAAACTAGGTCCATAATCCTGACTGAAGGCTTGTAATGACCAATTATGTATGTATGAATGCACGTAAATTCATAATCTGTTTACTTTTCTGAAAACTCTTAAATTCAATAAATATGAAACTCAACTTGTGCTTAAGGTGCAAGCTGTTTAAGTTTTGAAACCCTTTTTCATCCCTTAAAAACCCTCTTGAAATTTAGGTAATTACTGACTGCATCCCTACTATTTGTATTAATTTCTGTATAATTTTTCTCTCAAATAGTTGTGATACTTAATCCACATGATAAATTACCTTAGATATTAACAAATTTGTTTCTAAACAGTTTTGTTGTAAACAACTTTTGATTTTCGCATATTTATCACTGGCAACTTGTGGTTAAACGAGTGAAGTGATACGTGGTGAAGCAAAAATGAAAAAAAAAAAATATTTTTTTTTGTACTCTTGATTGTCATAAAAACTTGTGACTCTATCACAAAAATTTTTTTTTATCACAAACTTAACTCTGTGATAATTTATCAGTCTGGTTTCTATTTCTCATTCTGTAATTTTTTTTTAAAATTATCTCTTCAAAGTTTTTTTTTTTTTTTTTTTTTTTTATTTTTTTTTAGGAAGTGATTGTTTTTCCCATGTTTAAAAAGTACTTTTAATGGCAGTTTTTTGCTTTTGCCCGGCTATTAACTCGTTTAGGATTTCGTCTTTCTTTGCGGTTTAGAATTAAGCCATGATAGTATTTTATTACAGCGTTGTGTTTGGAATTTTATAAAGGAATGCCAATCAAGTGAGTTGTTAATATTGTTTCTAGTTTTCTCATCTCCGTTTAGTAAGTTCAAATGGTAAGGACTTATTTGCTTTTATTAAAAGTAATGTTTTTCAATTTCATAAATGGCGGCAACACATTAAATGAAAGATTAAATCCTCTTTTCTACCCTGGAACTGTGAGACATGGAACGGAAAGGAGCAATTAAGTTTCTAAGCAGATTTTTTTCTTATCATTCTTACTAAACATTAATTCCCACAATCTTATATTTGCAATTAAGGCCTTAATTAGGCAATTAGTTCCTGAATTTATGTGTGAACATGTAAAATATTTCAATTTCTATTCAAATAAAACACCCAGAATGCCACATGACGCTTAAGAGAAGATGTTATTATACTATTTTCAGACATGCACTTATATTGTGTAAATCGCAATAAACGGCATTATGGATCTCAATATTTCATATAAAATGTAAATTAATTATTGCACAATAAATTCATAAATTGTTAAAATATTGATTAAAAATTGAAATACAAATACATAAGTACGTTCAGATCGCATATTACAATTACCCGAACACTTTCTATTGATATTTGACGACTCAAATATCAACAACGACAAAAAATGTTGTTGAAACAACCAGCTGTTTTGTTTACCAGCTGTCAAATGAATATTGAATAAGCAGCTGAACTACGTATATTGTTATCTCTAAACACTGAAAATATTGTAATCAATAAACCGAATATTGACTCAATAAAAGTGCATGTCTGAACAAAGTATTATACTCCAAAGTCACAGGAATCTCTTGAGAAAGAATAGGACTATAATGAGCAAACTGAACTCGTTATAATATTCGCTTATATTTCTAAAGAGGAAGTTGTCCTCCAAGGGTCTACTATAACAGGCCAATTACCTGTTTATCTAGAAATCAAATTGAAACAGAACAAAGGATTTGGAGATATTTTGCTTCAATTTTACGTTTGTTGTGGAAGATGCTGAGGTCCTTGGTTTGTGATTCCGTTATGATCTAAGGCTTTCAAGTTTTAGGTTTAGGTTAGAGGACGAGTATTTGTCACTTGAGTCAATTACAGTACCAGGAGGGGGAGAGGATAATAGAGGGGTTAGGGAAAGGGTAAGTAGGAAAGGGAGAATAAGGAGGCGGAGGAATTACACAGACCGCCGTAGTCTAGTAGGTAGTGTGTTAGCTTATTAGACGTAAAACCAGGGTTGAAACCCCAAGTCACACATCGAAACGAAATACAGAAATTATTTCTTCGGCGACTTTCTCTCAGCAGATTTCCAGCAAAAACTCTGAGGGTAAATAAAAAATTGCCATGAAAAGTTTCTCAAAAATCGACTTTAGACTTGCGGAACCCGCCACTCATTAAAAAATCAACACACACAACATCAGTGGTATGAGAAACTAGGTCGCAAATTTCTTAACGAGATGCCGAATCGATATGATGTTTGTATCGCATGGGCACCGGGACATAAGGACATTCCCGGTAACTTCAGAGCGGATGAACTGGCCAGAAGGGGCAAAACATCGATCTCTCTGATGAATTTTCTATATTAGGGATCCCTTTGGGTATCTGCAAACTTATAATTGACAATGCAATCGTGGACCTTGTCACAGTATATGGGCAGCTTCGGATACAGCCAGAACGGCGCAGAAAATCTGGTTAAGCGTGGATAAAATGCGCGCGTCGGCTATGCTTAAACTCCAAAGAAGTAGGCTCAGCACCGTTATCGGGGTTATTATGAGGCATTGTATTATAGGAACGCATGCGAGGCGTATTGGTCTTGAAAATTTGCAACTGATTGCTGCAGAAGCTGTGGAGATGAGGAGGAGGACGAGACTGTTCTTCACTTACTGTGCACATGCCCGGCACTTGGTTGGAGGAGAAAGGGGCACCCACTACAGAGGTGCCTACTACATAGGGGATCTGCATGAACTGTCTTGTATGGATATTGGCAGTCTGAGTCGCCTCATTTGAAGCTCTGAGTGGTTCCTGGACTAGAGTAGAATGCGAAGTCCGCTCATGACTTCATTGAGGGGACAGCCACTTCTACCTACCTACCTAAACCTATAAGTTATGTTCACTTTTATGTTTTTAACCTTTAACCTTTAGAAAATGTTTTACTGAAGTTGCAAACAAAAAAGAATACATATTTGAAATGAATAATAAATTTGAAGAATTGTTTAATTAGTGTCAAAAGAAAAAAATGAATAAAAATACTGACAAGTTGCAAATATTTTTGTGATTTTAAAAATCATCATCGAGCACTAAATTATACGTTTCATTGAATATTACAATAAAATAAACAAACAAACAACAACAACAACAACAATAAAGAGAAATGAAATATAATTGTCCATAAAAACCATGTCGAATAAACGTACAACAACTAATTGATGAAAATCATAAATAAAATTGTCAATTAGTTAAAATAGACACACACACACATGCACACATAAATAAATAGTATTAAAAATGAAATGAATAGACAGACAGACAGACAGACAGACACAGACACACACAAAAAATCAGAAGCATAGAGCTTAGCTGGAAAATTTTTAAAAGGGGGGCTACGATCATATTATTAACATTTCCATGTTACTGTTTAGAAGAGGGCAATAGTTTATATGATAAGCCCCTTTTGGTATACTACGCTCCAGCTGCAACGCATAACCTATAATGTTGTGTGTGAAGTATTCGTATATTTTTTGTTTTGTTTCTTTATACGGCCTGGCATAAATACTTTAACAGCCCATCAATGTTTTATTACTGCGGAAAACATCAATTACATTTTATTTATGCAAATCTAGGACATTTACAATAACAAAAACAAAAACAAATATTAATTATAATGGAAATATGAGGCATTAAACAATTTATTTTATTTTCTTGTAAAAGCAGAATTCCCCTTATTGGAATGGTGTAAAGCAAACATTTGAGAGTTGCGAAAAACCAGCATTAAAGCACCTTTAAGTTTCAAAATTATTATAAACTGCTTACTATTATTCCTTTTTAAACATTTTCAATAAAACTTTCTCATTGGAAAATATATGTGTGAAATTAAATTCGTATTTGAAAATCGAAGACGCAATCCATAAATTTTAGCAGCGTCACATTTGGCATTAACGGAGCAAAATTTTCTCTTAACAGAGCACTGTTATCAGTTTAACACTATTCATCTGAACAAGCTCAATTATTTAGGAGCTTATTTTAGGATATATACTAGGTCTGTGAGTATCATATCACACATAAAGGAAGGTTCCAAGGCCTCCTAATATAATCAGCAATATAGGCACTTGTAAAGTGTTATGGTGTTGAGAAAAGTGGCTTTGAAAATATCAATTTTTTGCTTGAAAATTCTCTAGAAGATCAGTGGCCATTTTGTAACATATAAAAATACTATACCTACCCGTCTATATGCAAATGTTAGTCCAGTGGGTCCTCTTTCGAACCGTGGTAGTGGGAGAGTTGGAATAATTTTGGGATTTGAGAAAATTTGCCCCCTCTAAGCATCCCATATATTTCAACCTTATTGTTCACAAACAACAATAATCTTAATGACAATTAAATTGTATGACAATAGTTTGCAATAATTGCAAAGTAGAAGACTAATCTACTTATTGCCGCTGTTAAACAGTTAACATTGCTATGTTAATAGCAAATTTTGCCGCGTTAAGGGCAAAAAGTGCCGCTGCTAAAAGTGTGGGTTTGTGTCTTTGATTTTTAAATACGAATTTATCTTCACATGCATATTGAAAATCCATTTTGAAAAAGCTTGAATGTTTTGCAATTCTGTGAGGAGCTGCTCTTATGATTTATCGGCGAATTTTTTGCAAGAGACACTTGTTTAAATCCGTGAATCGAGACTTTAATCTTGATTGTGGAAACCGCTGTCTTTTGAAAAAATATTTTATGTGCCAATACCCCCGTATTTAAAACATTTTTCGAATTAGGTATTGATAATCTAAAATAATTTTAAATTTCGGTGCGTTCTGGCATCATTTTTAAATCTTTAGCAACTATTTCAAATGATTATACGCCACCGTGTGATGCCCTAATTGTTTCCTTCACTAGTTGCAAGATTTTGTCAACTTTTTCAGCGGTAATATATCATAGAAGCACAACAGAGTTCAGAAGTTAGAATGACTTACTACTTTACATGAAAAATGTTCGGTTGTCTCTGGAAGCTGAGACTAAAAATTGTATGCTGAGTGTACAAATCTTAACAATTACACAGCCCTGCAAATTTTGACTTTTTTTATGCAAATAAGATGGCTTCAGGTGTTTTCGAAGGCATTTTGCGCGCTGAACACGAATCTGTTTTCATAAACTTTCCATCACGACAGGTTTTCGAGAAAAAGGGGGTTGAAACCCCTAAAAATAGCGTTTTTGGCCATTTTTGAAACATTGTAGAGCTAAACAGTGAGGTGCTAGAACCATCGCTATTATCAGAAATTGACAATTGATCTTTGCTCTTTAAAGTGAGCCCAAAGCCAAATTGTTTGCATGCACCCTTAAAGTAGGGGGTGGGTTTATGTCAAGGGGTGCAAAAGAAAATTGTTACTAAGGGGTTTTTGGGGTCGCTGATTACAGATCTTCATTCAGATTTAAAAAATTCAAAATGGCGGATCCAATATGGCGGATCCGCCAAAAAATTAAAATCTGATTAATTTAAATCTGATTCATTTTTATAAACCTCGACCTCCATATTGGATCCGCCATTTTGAAATTTTAAATCTGAATGAAGAGCTGTAAAACCCAAAAACCCCTGAGTAACAATTTTCAAGTAAATCTGATTAATTTTTAAGGACCTCCGTAATGTGTTTCTTTTTCCTTTCTTCTTTTTCCTTGCTGTACAAAGTCAACTTAAAACTGTATATCCTGCCACTTATGGATAAAATTAACACCCACTATACCGGAGACGTTAGAAGCCAGGTTACAATTCTAACAAAAGTGCTGCAGTGGCTAATGTTACTTGTAAAGGCCGTGTTCCTTTTTTTCTAACATATTTGAAATCTTACAAAACATTACAAACATTTCGCAGGAACCTAAAATACCAAACGCGTTAGCGTAGCTCACAGTAGCACATGTATGTACGTCAGAGTTCTGTAGTTTTGATTTGACATTAAAATATTTGATATAATTTTGTCAAATGAATTTCGAAATTAGATTTTCACACAAAAAGAAAAAAAAAACGATGAAAATTTAAACATTTTGATTTCCGTTGAAATAATTATGATGTGCTAAAGCACAAAACAAAAAACAAAAAAAAATGTATAAAATGTTATGAAAATCCCCAATAAATTGAAATGAATTTGTCAAAAACAAAAAAAATGTGCTGAAAACATTAAAAAGAGCACTAAAAATTAATGATGCAAAGTTGTGGCATTTTTTTTTTCTTTCAAAAATTATTTGAAACAAAATTAAATACAACATTTTATTATTAAGATATAACCCAGTAAAAGTTTTGTTTGTGTAAAGGAAGGAACAGCAAAGGCATACATTCTTAAAAAATAAAAAAAAAATAAAATGGAAAGAAAAATTATGGGTGTGAAGATAAATTCGAATTTAAAAACCAAAGACGCAAGCCTACGCTTTTAGCAGCGACACTTCTTGCCTTCAATAGGGCAAAATTTGCTATTAACAGAGCACTGTTAACTGTTAACAGTGGCAATAAGTAGATTAGTCTTCTACTTTGCAATTATTAAAAACTATTCATATAAAATTTAATTTTCATTATGATCATCATTATTTGTGGACAAAAGTATTGAAATGTAAGGGATGGTTAGTGGGCGTGGAGGGTGTAAAAAATCAATTTTTTTCAAAATTCAGATAAATATTGTTAAACAGCTAACAGTGCTCTGTTGAGGGCAAATTTTGTTCTGTTAAGAGGAAATTTTGCTCTGTTAAAACCAAATGTGTCGCTGCTAAAATTTACGGATTGCGTCTTGGATTTTCAAATTCAAAATTATCTTGTCTTAAAGTCTCTACACTTTATTACAACGAAACTGAAAAAAATCAATCTTTGTTTAAACATTTGCTTGGTTTTTGCCATCAAATTATCTGTGCGCAAATATTTCCTCTCTCTTTGCTTTCAACCCAAAAAAAAACCCGTATGTTTATAACGAACTCCTCCCTATTCTTCGACATGGACACTTAAAAATTGCCGCTGTTCTCTGTGAACATGGTTAATTAGCATCATAATTTTGGCCCCGTGTTCTTCGAGAATCCATTTTTCACTACGGGATTTAATATGTTTTTTAACTAGACACCGTTATTAATATGTGTTGCTTTCTTTTGCTTTGGTGCTACGCTAAAGAGAACAACAAGTATAATAAATGATAATTTTTTCTTATGGGCTGTTGTCGTTGTTTGCGAAAGCAGTTCTCATTCTGCTTCGGTTAGTGGCAGAATGGAAAATGAAAATGAAATGAATGAATGAAAATTTGCCGGGTACTGAATGAAAACATGCTATATGGTGGGCCAGTAAGGCGTTAAGCTTAGCAGAAGAAAGAGATGAGGGAAGAGCAAAATAATTTAGTACGAGTAATTGTGGTAAAAAGAAGCAGAAGATGAAAAAAAATAAAAATTGAGAAAAATGCTCATGTCATTAGGGGATGTTGTTAAAGAAATTGTGCTTTGTTGTAAGAAAAATTAAAAAATATTGTGTCATTATATTAACCATTAAGTGGGATAATTGGGGTCGACAATTAAATACTTAAAATGGCAGCACTACTAAGTAATTGATTCAGTAACAAGTAAGATTATAAACTTGAATTTGGGATTATAGGTTCACTTTGAATGATTGGGCTTTAAAGTCCAATAAAAACAAGAAACCATGAAGCTCCTCGATTAATCATAGAAGCAATGCTGAATATGTTTTTTCGATCTCAACTTGAGGGAGATAGTTTAAGCGATTCAGAAACTGAAGTTAAGGGCCGTTAAAAAATTTCCAATAGAATAAATTGAAGCCATAAGATTGTTTTTAAACACAGTAAAACTAGAAAACCTGCATGATCGAATACAAAAACGCAGGTACAGAATAAATGCTATTACGATAATGGTTTGAACTTTCCGGAGCTGGCACAACTACAGAGAAACAACACAAAAAGGTACAACAGGTTACTGAACCCACTTGTAGAGACATCAGATATTTCTGGCCCGACAACAAGTTCTAAGGAACTGCAGAGCAGTGGTAACGAGACACTGACGTTTGAGTGCTCACGTCCAGGGACTGGGAATACCTCATAATGAAGAGAAGAACACTGAACATCTTCATTGTCCGGTGCTTGGGAACCTAAGCATAAGAATACTTGGACCTCCAGAATTTAGTGGCAAAACGTGTGTAGCCACAGGGTGGTTTGAGAAAAATTAATACATTCATAAGACTCTCGGTAAGATAGAGGTATGAAAACCAGGGGCTATAATTACGATGGAATAATTAATATTGCCGCTAAAACGGGATCTTATAGGACCCAATTAAGCTGCATCCATTGCGGAGGCTCTCAGTTTAACCTAACCTAACCTATGTTTGATTACAAATCTGCGAAATTGATAACTTTAGGCAAAAATAGCCCTGTTTTAAGAAAGTATAAATATAAATGTCAAATTCGAATTTGAAAATCCAAGACGCAATCCTTAAATTTTAGCAGCGCCACATATGACGTTAACAGAGCAGTCATAATAAAGAAATTCAATTAATTTCGATTAGTAATTATAATACTATTAAGGCGTATCTGCAAATACCTTGAAATCTATAATGTGGCCTTAAATGTCCGCCTCGAAAACCTTTTTAGGTTTAAAATGACAAATTTCTATACATTTTTCTTATTATCATTATCAGTATGTAGCCGTTGCGAAACATTATTTTTAAATAAAATAGCAAAACGTATAAGAAAAACAACAACCAACAATCGACAACAATATTTAAAAAAATATTTCATTTAAAGAAAAAAAGAAAAAAATGTGGCCATTAATGAAGAAACCAAGAAAATCAACAAAAATTACACACAAAAAGATAGAAAAAAACAAAACCAAAAATTTTCGTATCATTAGTCATGAGGTTAAAAGAACCACAAGCAAGCATTTTCAAAATAAGAACAAATTTTAATTAAATATTCAAAACAATAACAACAAAATGAAAAAGAAAAAAAAAGAAATTAAAATAAAAAAACAGAAATAAAAATAAAAATTGGCGTTAAAATTCAATAATTAAACAATTTCTGACTGAATAAATGAAATAATTTATTGAAATTGTTTCGGTGATTAAAAATTAAAAGAAGAAGAACAAAAGCCTCCACCATCCATATAAACTACTGAGTAATGTGTGAGTAATTTTTGAAATTAAAAGATGAAGAAAACAAATGTTGTAAGTGATGGGGAAATATTATGTTCTTGGAAATGTATGTAAACGCCCTTGAAAACAGTTTTCAATTAATTCTTGACTAGCAAGTTGTCTGTGGGAAACAAATTGAATTCCTCTGGAACTTGGGGATATGCTTACAAGGCAATGTTTATGATCGAAATCAAATTTGCTATCCCCTGGCGACATATTTTTTTAACAAGCATCATGCCATAGTGTATCATTAGGATGCTTATTTATCTTTGACTTAAATGGGAGAAATTTTCTGAAAACAAAAAAAATTGCAATCCATGTGAGTGTAAATATTTGTCTTTTTTTTTAAATTGAAATTTGATTTTGGTGAAACTTGGTCAGTACAGGAACTGCGTTCACCCCTGGCATCACAACGGGCCGCTATGCGAGCTCAAGTGAGCTTTGTGAAATCAGAGCTACCACTCAGACCTAACCTAACCTATAACTTGAAAAAAATAGATGTCTGTGAAGATATGTAAATTCGAATTTGAAAATCCAAGACGCAATCCATAAATCTTAGCAGCGCCACATTTGGTGCTAACAGAACAAAGTTTTTCTCTTAACAGAACAAAATTTGCTTTTAACAGAGCACTGTTAGCTGTTTAACAGTATCCATCTGAACAAGCCCACTTGTTTAGCAGCTAATTTTAGGATATAAACTAGGACTATCACTACCATATAATATTCAAACCTTCCAAGGCCTCTTAATATAATTAGAAATATAGTCGCATGTGAAGTGATATGGTGTTGAGAAAATTGGCTTTGAAAATATCATTTTTTTTTGCTTGAAAATTCTCTAGGTCAATGGCCATTTGGGAACATCTAAAAAATAGCACATCTACCCGGCTGGTAGTCCAGAGACTCCACTTTCGAACCGCACTAGTAGGATAGCTAGAATAATTTTGACATTCCACTCCATACATTTCAACGTATAATGATCATAATGAGAATTAAATTTTATGTCCATAGTCTGCAAAGTAGAAGACTAATCTATTTATTGCCACTGTTAAACAGTTAACAGTGTTCTGTTAATATCAAATTTTGCTCTGTTAACGGCAAATGTGGCGCTGCTAAAATTAATGGATTAAGTCTTGAATTGACAAATTCAAATTTATCTTCACATATGTACATCACTGCTTCGTTATCATTGACTTCAGTCAGAGAAAATTCGAAATAAAAAAAAAATATTGCAAACCATTTGAGTGTAAATATTTGTATTTTTGTTTTTGTAACTTCGAAAAAAGTTCGTACTTTGTTTTTTGTACTAAACTGCCATTTAGCATTTAGAAATATTTCTACATTGGTTTTGTTGCTACTTTTCGTAAAGAGATTAAAAAATAAGTTTTGAAGAGATAAAAAACAAAAACGAGAGAAAAAAGTTGCAATGTTTTTAAAGCCATTTACAGCAAATAAAGTTCTTTAAGAACTTCTAAGAAGAAAAAAAAACTGAAAATATTTTTGAAATCTTACAATTCTGAAGAAGAGAGAGAGAGCTGATGGTATGGAATAGGTGGGAGAGTAAAAACCGGCAAAGAGTTTGTAGGAATTAAAAAGTTTATGACCTCTGTTTTGTATGTACATATAGTGGAAGTGTAAGATATTTGAAATGTTTTTTAATAAAATATTCTTCCTTTTTTTGTAGTTGTTGTTGTGAAATTTATTTCAAAACAAATTTCCTGTAACTAAAATGAACAGGAAATATTTGTGCAGATTTATATGTACATACGTTTAATAGATAATTTTTCATATTTTTTTGTTGTTGTTGCCACAAACTGTCTATTTTCTCTCTCTCTGTGTTTTTGCTAAGGTTTAAGCCAAACTTTGCATAATAAGTTTGAAATGTAAGTGATGCGAAAACCTCAGAAACTTTTTTAATTTTTTTTTGATAAAACCAAACAAATTTCTGCAAAAAAGAATTGAAAAAGTGTCATAAATTTAAATGAAACAATTTTTCTTTTTTTTTTTTGGTTTGGAATTTTCAAATTAATTTCAATTTTTTTCCATGTTGAGCTTGGTTTTCACTTCAAATTTTTTTTATTTCAAATCTAATGCCAAATGATTAATGAATTATTTTATTAATGGTTTGTTGCTTATTTTTTAAATTTTTTTACTATCAATAAAGGTTGTCAAAAGCAAAACCAACATAGAGAAACAAAAAAAAAAAAAAAAAAAAAAAAAATAAACAAACACCAGGCATTTTAAATTGTAACACATTATTAGAGAGCTGTCGCCTATAGCTTGGGATTTTCTGTGGTTTATTTGAGTTTTTTTTCCCTTTCAAATAAACACAAAAAAATTACTTCATTTTAATTGAAATTCCAATCATTGTTTGATTGAATTTTTCTTTTTTTCACTTTTTTTCTTTGCATTTTTAATCAGTTTGCTCGTAAAAACAAAAGTTAATGACGCTGGTTATAAAACATTATTCAATACATATTGAGCCATTGACAAACGTAATGTTTTGACCAAAATCATCATACATACTTACACACACACACAGATATCACAAACACTAAATGCGGTTTATTGCGTGATGATACTGGCTAATGAGGAAGTTGACAGCACAGTTATGCTGGTTGTACTCGTTTAGTTGGCTTTTATTTTTTGCTTTACAGCCTAGTTACAGCACATAGTTACAAAAACAATCGCCAACGAAAAAAAAAAATTACAACAAAAATAAATATGCAAATATTCCAAAGTTTTATAACAGATTTGAAATTACACAAGACAGTGGGTGACAAAACTAAGAAAAACAGGATTTCAATTAAATTCAAAAAAATTTCAAAATTAACCGCTGAGAGACAAACGTCATGAGGATAATGCATACATAATTGGTCATTACCACCCTTCAGTCAGGATTACGACCCAGTTTCTCACACCATTTATGTTGTATGTGTTAACTTTATACATGAGTGGCGAGATCTACCGGTTAAAGTCGCCTCCGGACGACAAATTTTTGAGAAACTTTACATGACATTTTTTTTTATTTACTTTCAGACTTTATGCCAGAAATCTGCTGAGAAGCAGTCGCCGAAGTAATATTTCTTCTTCGTTATGTTGGCAATGTTTGAAATGGGGTTTGAACCGCGGCCTTACGTCTAATAAGCCAACACACTGCCTACTGGACTACGGCGACTACAACACGAGGACAATAACTTTCGCCAAATCTCTCGCTTTCAAGATTTGCATTGACCAACCAATTTAGTTCTACTAGACATGTTTTTGTGAGGATTCTTCAAGTCATGAGTCTGTCCCTCTGCCTTTTGAAGTCCTCAATGAGGACTTAATAAAGTCCTTAGAGAGGACTTAATAAAGCCTTAAGAACAGTTGTTGCACTGAGGCAATACGTATTAGAATCTGCAGAATATAGGTAAAGGACCTGAACTGTTTTGTGGTAAAAGCGGATAACTTTTTTTGATTTATTTATTAATTAAAATACAATTACATATTACATTTAATTATTATGAGCTGAGGAACATAAACCATATGTTCGGTGTAGTGGAACAATTCAGTGCCTCTCGTGGGAACGGAACCCACAACCCTTGCGCTAATAGTCTAGCGCACTACCCATTAGACTACATGTGTGTGAAGATAAATTCGAATTTGAAAATCCAATACGCAATCCATAAATTTTAGCAGCGCCACATTTGGCGTTAACAGAACAAAATTTTCCCTTAACAGAGCGCTGTTAGTTATTTAAAAGTATCCATCTGAACAAGCCCACTCGTTTAGGAGCTAATTTTAGGACATACTCTAGGTCTATGAGTAGCATACTGTATGAAAAGGATAGTTCCAAGGCCTCTTAATATAATCAGCAATATAGTCACATATAAAGTGATATGGCATTGTGAAATTGGCTTTGAAAATATCAAGTTTTTTGCTTGAAAATTCTCTAGAAGATCAGTGGCCATTTGGGAACATATAAGGAATAGTACACCTACCCAACTATATGCAAATGGTAGTCCAGAGAGTCCATCACTTAACAACCTCCTCTGCAATAATTGCAAAGTAGAAGACTAATCTACTTATTGGCACTGTTAAACAGTTGACAGTGCTCTGTTCATAGGAAATTTTACCCTGTCAGAGACAAGAAGTGGCGCTGCTAAAAGTGTGGGTTTGCGTCTTTGATTTTTAACATCGCTCATCTAGACTATTAGGGCAAACGGGTAACTTTAATGCAAATATTGGATACAGTAATGTGCTTTTATATTTTCATTTGAAATTCCTCAATCCAAAATAATATTAAAGTGGAACTCTATTGTACTTTTGAAGTGGTTGTTCCTTGATTTACAATGATCAAATGTTGGTTTCCATATATTTATTACTTTACTTTTGTAGCCCACTGTCCATGTTCATGTCCATTATAACAAATTGAAATTAAACACGTTCAATCAAAATCTCTATTAATATGTAATGCAACTTATTTTGCTGTTTTGTAAATGTATTAGTGAATATACAGACGCCAATCGATGGCACTTACACTTACACAACTACAGTGGACCCAAATCAATACATTTACAAACATTAATTAACCGCAAACTATGTGAGCGGGTGAGCAAGTAAGCGAACATGTTTGTTAGTGATGTACGTACATACATACATTACAAGAAGACTGGATCGGTGCTATTATGCCATCATATGGTTGTTGTCATGGAAGCGCAGTGGTGTTAATGCCACTGATTGTAGTTTAGTTGGTTTAGGAGGTTATTTGGTTTTCGGATTATTTATGGTACGCATTCAATTTATTATTGTTTATATTTACAACACAGGAGATTACTGTGTGTGTGTGGTATATGAGTGAGAGAACAGCTACGCTTCATTTGGTATGGGGTAGTGTGACGGACTCACAATAGGAAAAATTAATTTCACTGATGCCTTTTCCATTGACAATATTATGTGAAATTTTTATTTTGAGTTACTTTGTCTTCCTTGTTGTTTAATAAATTTAAATCTAGGAATCCTATTTTAAATTAAAAGAATAACTCGCAATAAGTCTTAAAATTTATACACGTTTTAATTGCCTTCTGATTTTTGTTTCGCAATTCATCAGGCTTACAAAAATACCATAAGAGTTGCAGGCATTGTAGTCTTTTTGAAAAAAACCTTTAAATATTATCGTCGCCATAAACAAATTAAAAATTTATTTCATTTCATTGTAATTCTTACTCTCTGACTCGCCTTTCGATTTTACGCTTGGAGAAAACAAAAGGTGCTTCTTCTTACCTGCAAAGAAACAGAGAGAAAGAAATGAAGAATAAGTATGAGTGAAAAACAAAAAAATAATCGAAAATTAATTCATAATTTGTAACAATTTGAAGAATTCATTGAATTAATTGGATTATAACCTGATAGCATTGTAATTTAAGAGAGAAAAACGCACAAATTACAAAGAAAAACCGGAAAAAAAAAGAAAACGAAACGAAATGCGCATAAATTAAAAAGGAAAACTCTGTAACGAAAAATACAGTCAAAAAAGAATGCAAAGCTGAGAAAATCGGCAATTGAAAGCTGAAGATATTTTCTGAATGATGATAATGAAGTGATGTGTGAATATGGCACGATGGTATGGAAGCAATGTATTGCAATGGAGTAATATCAACGCAGTTTTAACAACCATGTGCTCCTGGGAAAGTCCAAAATACTCTTTACTTAATATCCTGATACCTCAAACACATACAGTTGTGGCCTTATAAGTAGAAACGACTTAGCAACATGCATGATCAAAGGCTTTGTTTGGAGGACGTCTTACATGTGTTTTTCCACCAGATTGGGACAAAAAGAACTTAGATTCGTCACTCCAGAGAACTCAGTTCCAGAACCATCGTTTCTAATTATAAGGCCACCACTGTACATACATAATTGGTCATTACAACTCTTTAGTCAGGATTACCTACTAGTTTCTCACACCACTTTTGTAGCGTTGCGTTAATTTTTATATATGAGTGGCGTGACCTACAGTTTAAAGTCGGCTCCGAATGTCTGATTTTTTGAGTAATTTTCCATGGCAATTTTATTTACTCTCAGAGTTTTTGCCAGACATCTGCTGAGAAGAAGTCACCGAAGAAATATTTTTTTTTTATTTCGTTTAGTTGGAGATTTCTGACTAAGCTAACAAACGTCCTACTAAACCACGGCGACTTCATGTCCAGAAATTGTAGAAACTAACAAAACCCCATGGTCCTATTGATTCCCATCAGAGAACTTCGACATGATGAGAACACAACTCATCAACTCAACCAGTCAGCTCTCCTGCCACCCAATCGGTCTTTGCAACTTGTATGGTATTACATCCAGGTTGGTGAGTTAGCAGAGGAGCGTTGAGACTTTCACGTTTAAGGAATTGCGAAAACACGCAGGACTGGACGGTATTGCCGCCATTACCAAAAGTTAATACTTAAGTTAAGAGGCTTGAAAATGTCGAAACTAACTACAATGTTTCTCAAACAGACATCTGATGCTGCCATACTGTTGCGACAACCTTTCCAGGCCAAGCAGAAATCAGATTAGCAAGACAAAGTTTTTGCTCTCGTGATTCCACCTGCATTCAGGTATGCTATCCATAATCAGACTAACACTTCTTCTTTTTATTCATCAGCCAAAGTAAAATGGTTGTATGGTTGAAAACATGCAGAAGATGCAAGAGTTCGTGAATAATTTTTAGTTTCCAGGATTCAACCTATTTTGTTTGACTAAAATTTTGGGCAATAAAATCGTCTGCTTTTAGAGTATTATGGGCTAAGAGTAGTTAAATGATAAGAGAAGGATTTGACCAGCTCATGCATGCAAAATAACAATTAAAGGCGCTGTAACTAACAACGAAAGCAGCTTCAAGAACTCATAGATTGCTTTGTAAAGATGAAAATGAAGGCAAATTTTAATAAAAAAAAATATCATAACCCACTGATGTGTGTGAAGATAAATTCGAATTAGAAAATCCAAGACGCAATCCATAAATTTTAGCAGCGCCACATTTGTTGTTAACAGAGCAACATTTTCTCCTAACAAAACAAAATTTGCCGTTCACAGAGCTCAGTACTCATAGACCTAATGTATGTTCTAAAATTAGCTCCTAAACAAGTAGGCCTTTTCAGATGCATACTGTTAACAGTGCTCTGTTAATAGCACATTTTCCACTGTTAAGGGCGAAAAGTGGCGTTGCTAAAAATGTGGGTTTGTGTCTTTGGTTTTTTAAATCTTCACAGACAGCCCACTGTTTCTTTTTAATCCTACACATTAGAAACGCAGATATCTGCTCTGTATAGTTACCAAATACACTCACAAATTGATAGACGCATTAGACTAAAAATCATTGTGTGATCCTCGTATATACTGCTCATTAAATTGTTATAAAACCTGAGCATTTTTTTTTTTGGTTTTATGAGTTAATCATACCAAAAATAAAATTATGATGTGCAGTGTGCAGGCCGACAGGCAGCTCTGTTAAAGACATGTTGTATTGATCCTTAACTTGTTAATTTTCGCATTTAATATTTTGTACGATTATTTATTATTTCTCTGTTTTCCGAATACAATCAATAATTAATGGTTGGCTTAATATTAAAGCCTTTTAACGAATTTATCTCCTCATTGAGCCATAAATACTGCTCCTCTGCACTGTGTCTCTGTGCTGTTGATAGTGCTTGGTTTCGATGAGGCAGGCAGGCGGCATAGGCCTGCATTTTGCCATTTAATCAGACGTAAAAATTGTTAAAATTGAAAAGAAAAGCATGGAGGAAATGAGGTCATGGCATGTGCACACAGGCAGAATAATTACAAATAAGGCCGAAAGAAAAGTACGGGGGGAAAAAAGAATGCAAATTATGTACGTGTTTGAGCCTTTAAAAGATACGTTCTGCTCTTATATGCTGGGCCCTCATGATAATGACAACGCACAAGTCAAAAAGGATATTCAACTATGGATTGTTATGCTGCTATAGTTTCTTATTAATTATAAAGTAATTAATTTAAGACACAATTTTATGCCGAATATTTTTTTAAATTTCCTTGCAAAAAACCTTCGTAGAGCGCAGATATCAGTCATTGTCATATTTTGTTTTATTTAATATTACAAACCATAGTAGATGACATAACATGTCATACATGACAATTATTCTTGATTTTCAAAACATTTTCTATTCTTGGTTTGGTCTCTTTAGGTGTGTTCGACAAAATTTGTCATCCTGTGCCAAGATTTTTTCAAAATACAAAAAAAAAAATATTTTTATTGCTATTGTCGTCGCCTTATTTTTTATTATTTTTTTTTTTGAAATGTTAAAGATTTATGACCAGCATCTAAAAACGAAACGGACACTTTAATACGATCATATTTTGAAATATTTTGAAATTTTTAGTACAGTGAAGTATAATAAAATGGAACATTACAACGAAAAAAATCTGTGCAATCGTAAAAAAATATTTGATGTCGAGGCCAGATGAATAAAAAAAGAATTAACACAGAAAATTAGGGGCATTTCTTTATGGTTTTTAAAGAAGTTACCATTTGTATTCGTGATTCAAAAACATTTTACTATGAAACTGAAATTCGTTGTGCAGTAGTATCACAAAGTTGAGTAAACAAGTTGGTCGTCTGCTTCGTAACTTTACTTATAAATTGGTTTTGGAGCATCGTGGTGGTTGTTGGATGAGTGAGATTCAAATTTTATTGATCTTCAAACAACAGACGACCAACCAGCCCTCCATGTGTATGAAGATAAATTCGAATTTAAAAATCAAAGACGCAAACCCACATTTTTAGCAGCGCCACTTTTTGCCTTTAACAGGGCAAAATTTGCTATTAACAGAGCACTGTTAAATGTTTAACAGTGGCAATAAGTAGATAAGTCTTCTACCTTGCAATTATTGCAGACTGCTGATATAAAATTTAGTTCTCATTATGAAATGTATGGGATGAAGGGAGATAATTTTCTCGAATCTCAAAATTGCTCCAGCTGTCCCACTACCACGGTTCGAAAGAGCACAGACTCTAGGCTACCATTTGCATATAGTCGGTTAGGTGTACTATTTCTTATATATTCCGAAATGGCCACTGATCTTCTAGAGAAATTTCAAGCAAAAATCTTCAAAGCCAATTTTCTCAACACCATATCACTTTATATGGGACTATATTTCTGATTATATTAAGAGGCCTTGAAACCTTCCTTTGAATATAGTATGGTACTAAAAGACTTAGAGCATTTCCCAAAATTAGCTCCTAAACAAGTGGGCTGGTTCAGATGGATACTGTTAAACAGCTAACAGTGCTCTGTTAAGAGCAAATTTTGTTCTGTTAACGCCAAATGTGGCGCTGCTAAAATTTATGGATTGTGTGTTGGATTTTTAAATTCCAATTTATCTTCACACACATGTTGATAGTCGGCTGAATGAGATTCCAAATTTTTTTAATCTTCTACCAACAACGACGACTAACCGGTCATCCAATGTTATGCTTAGTTGTACACATACATACATAATTGATCATTACAAGTCTTTAGCCAGAATTACGACCTAGTTTCTCACACTACTTATGTTGTGTGCGTTAATTTTATAACTGAGTGGCGGGACCTACAGTTTAAAGTCGACTCTGAACGACAGATTTTTGAGAGGCTTTTCATGGCAATTTTATCTTTACTCTCAGAGTTTTGCCAGTAATCTGCTGAGAGGAAGTCAACGAAGAAATATTATTTCATATTTTCGTTTTGATATTTGACCTAGGATTTGAACCGTGGAATAAGGCAATACACTACTTACTAGACTACGGCCAGTTCTCACTAAACAACTGAGTTGTTCCACTTGATTAAATGTAGGGGCCCGCTCGCACAAACGATAGGATTGCATTGGATTACATACAAAATTGGTATTATAACCCTTCATTGCATTGCATTTGGCTTTGCGATATATTTCTCTACAAAAGTTGTCTTGTTAAACCGCCAGAACCCTCAAAACTAAAAAGTGAGACCTAGTCTGCTAACTTTTCTTATTTCCCTTTCTGCTAAGCAGACTATAAAGAATCAGAGACGCTAACCTAGTTGTACGAGGCAAAATTTTCCAAATTTATGAAAAATTTAAATCAATGTTTCTGTTTTTAATTAAAAGTATATAAAAATATTCACTCAAAAAAAAAAAATCAAGCATTTAATCAAAAATTCTGTTGCATTTTTATGAAAATCACCCTCCACAATCTTTAATCAAAATTATTCGGCATTATGACAGGAGGCAGACTACCTGCAACGAACGACAGCATTGTTGAAGAACAATAGGAAAACAAAATAAAACGAAATAATTAAATAAACAAATCCATATAATAAAAATAAATACAAAATATATTCTGATCAAATGATATATTGACACACACCCACACATCCACACATACACACGCGTACAATCGTACTACGTGTTTATCTCTCTAAAATATTTACATTTAAAATCCATCAAATATTTGCAACGACGATAAAAATCGGAATAAAAAAAATGAACGAAAAAAATTCGTAAATTTTGTGCAGCCATCCATCTACCCACCACATCACAAGGCATTTAAGTTATCAGCCATCCATCCCTCATTGATTTTCTAGCCACCGCTCTGATATGACAGTTCAGTGTATTGACTGCGTGCGTATTTGGTTGGTATAGAATAGCTGACTGACTGGTCATCACTTAAATATGGAGAAAAAGAAATAAAAGAAATATTTTTCGGTATTTTTATCTTCTTTTTTTTTTTGAATGGAAAAATATTACCCGGAGACATATTTGAAAAATTCATGACACAACGCTGCTACAGAGGTAACAAAGTTACTGACAGAGCCGCAGGCAAGGCAAACTCTGTGTATGTCGTAGGAACGTGGATCGTTTGTAATATTTTTTCTTTATTTTGTTTATTTGGGGCGTATAGAAAATTCTATACAAGAACATTGAAAACGTTCATGTGACATTAAAAATGAAAAAGAGGGGAAAAAAGGGGAGAACAACGGATGACAACGGGCAAATAAAATAAATTGTTTATGCATGCAAATCATGTATATGGCTAGTGTAACGCAAATAAAACAGAAAAAAAAAGAACGAAAGCAAAGGGGAACCTAAGAAAAAAGAAATAATAAAACTAAGGAAGAAGTCTAGGAGTAGTTCTTTTCTATAAAAAACAGAAATTAAGAATTTAAGTTTTCAATTTGAAAGCTCGGATGCCATAGGCAGGGTACACTATAGCTTATTTACTTTGCTGGATTATGGCCTGTCTAAACTTTTCCTTTCAAAAGCCTTTGTAATGCTCACATCTTCACCAGTTGATAGACTAGGGCTTTCCAACGAAAACAAAATCTTTCTTTAAACTGGCAGCCCTATGCTCCCTAGAGGAGTAAAAGGAACATATAATAATATATAGTAGGTAGTGTGCAGGCTTTTTAGACGTGAGTCCACGGTTCAAACCTCAGGTCAGACATCAAACCGTAAATATGAAAAGAAATATTTCTTCGGCGAACTTCCTCTCAACAGATTTCTGGCAAAAACCCTGAGAATAAATAAAATTCTTGTGAAAAGTTTCTCAAAAATCTGTCGTTCAGACTCGACTTTAAACTGTAGTTCGCGCCACTCTTGTATAAAATTATTACACGCAAACAACAATGGTGTGAGAAACTATGTTGTAATCCTGACTAATGGGTTGTAATGATTAATTATGTATGTATGTATGCCTTAGGTTTTCCGATCAAAGAGCAGTTTGGTCGGAACATGCTTTCGAACGATGTGATCGGGTCAGCGTAGCTGCTGAGGAATGCCCTTTTTGTTGAGGGGCTGTTGATTGTAGTTTCGATTGAGAAAATCGGCTTCAGCTGACACAGTACCAAATATCTTGCGAACAAGGCTGTTAAATCGGTGCGTAACGCAGCTACGACGAAAGGCTTGTAAGGCATAAGTTTTGTCCCAGTTGCCAATTAAAAAAATTGAGTTGTTCGGAAAATAATTTCGTTTTTTTTCCCGACAGAGGATTTAATTGTATTTTTGTGCACCCAACTTCACACTTAAGCCGTATAATTTTTGTATGCTTTGAGTGCTCATATAGCAAGGTTTTTGTGTGAAGGATTCCAATTAATACTACGCAATAGTTTTTGGTTGGTGCCCACTTAAATATGGAGAGCGATAAGCAGCATTTTCGACATATCTTACTATTTTACTACAGAAAGGCTAAAAATGCTGTTCAAGCCAGAAACAAATTGGCCGATGTGTGTGGAGAAGGTGTGTTACCAATACGCCAGTGTCAGAACTGGTTGGCAAAATTTCAATTTTCCAATTTTTATGTCGAAGATGCACCACGTTCGGAAAGGCTGGTTGAAGCATTAGTTGATGCGAACCGGCGAATAACAACACGTGAGATCGGATTGAGGTTAAATTTATCAAATTCAACAATTTATGATTGATATTTACGAAAACTGTCTTCCATTTCACAAAAAAAAAAAAAAAAAATAATAAAAAAAACCGAAATTACTTTCCGAACAACCCAATAATATCACCTGCTGGAAAGAGTGATTCTTTGTTATCTTCAGACCTGCTGTAATGCCAGAGCCAAGGTAAATAAGTTCCTTAGTAAAATAAAAGGAATCTGAGGCGCTATACGTACTATACGTATTCCGTACGGAAATACTAGGTCCTCTCGGTTCATCAAGTGATGCTGACAGAGGAGATACAAAATATGCTTAAAACTGCTTTTCTTCCGTATGGATAATAATGAAAAAAATTTCCTCCATTCAGCTAGAACAACCAACCATGCCTAATGTAGGGTATTTACAATCATATTATTTATTTATACGCATTTTACATTTATTATTACTTTCTGTTTCTCTTTTTTTTCTTCATTTTTTTTTTCTGTTGTATAGCAAAACTTTTTGAACAGAAGTCACTGCTTACGACTTGACTAAATGCGTATGTATGCCTTTCAGTCGCACGTTTAGTCAAGTCTACAGTATATCCTATGCCGCGTCTAACTAACTGTCACTTGTGTCTCTAAATAAGTACGTTGGATGGTGCGTTAAATAATTTTCGTTTTTTTTTTATTATTTAATAAGACGTTGACAGAAATTATTTATGCAAATAAATTTCAACTTGTCGTTGCCGTTGAATATTTTTTTTCATTCGCTACGTTCTTCTACGCTTTTTTGTTTTCATTTTTTATTTGTTGTGTTTGATATGGCGAACTGACTGACTGAATGTCGTAAGCTGCTGCAGAATTGAAACTGCAAAAATATTTCTTTTTTTGTTTTTTATTAAACACATAAAAAGATTTTTTTTCTGGATTTTTAATTTAAAAAAAAGAGGAAAATTATTAAAATATACACACACACACAAGAGAATCAAGTAAACAAATTTCAAAACAGATGTAAAATAAATTTTTAAATCAACAAAATTAATTTTAAATAAATAAAAGTGACATTTAAATGGCAGCAGAATCGATACGATCAAAATGCCTGAATAATAAAAAAAATTAAAATATCTGTTATGAGGACACGGCATATGAGGAAATTCATTAAAAATAGAATTTCAAATACTAAATAAAGATTAAACATCAAACAATTTTATAGAATCTGGAATTTTGTGTACAATTCTCTAAGATTTCAATAAAAAAAATAAAGTAAGGGCTGTGCATGAACAAATTTGGTCATGCTTAGAGGGTTGTACCTTTCGTTGTGGTCGATTACTGTTTGAGACAAACATCAAACAATTTTATAGAATCAGGAACATTTTTTACAATTCTTTAAAACTTTAATAAAAAAAGAAAAAGTAAAGTAAGGAGTGTACATGAAAAAATTTGGTCATGCTTAGAGGGTTAGATCTCTCGTTGTGGTTGAGTACTGTTTGTCTCAATAAAAGCGTGTATATTATTACCAAATTTATGTTTAAAAAATTGATATCGATCAGGAATCGCGTATTAGAGTCTTTGAAATGCCCAATAAAAATTGGTCTCGCTCACAGAAAACAAAAGCCAAGCTTGTAGTTTTTTTTTATAGCTATGCGAGCTAAAGGCTGGGAATCTTCAAAAGACATTGGTAGCCCGGTCTACTAAAGGCTAGGAATCTTCAAAAGACATTGGTAGACCGGTCTACTTGTAGGTGTAAATGGATATATGTGGGCATTAAAATAAGATGCAGATTATTATTAGCTGAACCTATCATCTCTGGTCGAAAAGAAAGACATTTAAAGCTGCGACGGCGACTCACAAAAGCAGAAAATAATTGGGGGAGAGAAGAATTTCTTAAAAAAAATAAGAACGATATTAATATGAACGATAAGACATTTAAAGACGCACTAGACGTAGATAGGCTCATTAGACACAAGGACGTGGTTTTAAACCCAGCCCAGACATCAGCAAAAGGAAATGCAAAAAATATTTCTTCGGTGACGTCTTCAAAAAATAAACGATAAGACATAGCTGGCATGTGTATGAAGATAATTTCGAATTTAAAACCAAAGACGCAAACCCACACTTTTAGCAGCGCCACTTCTTGCCTCTAACAGAGTAAACTATGCTATTAACAGAGCACTGTTAACTGTTTAATAGTGGCAATAAGGAGATTAGTCTTCTACTTTTGCAGACTACTGAAATGTATGGGATGGTTGATGCGGACGTATTATTCCAGCCATCCCAATAGCATGGTTGGAATGTATACACGATGTACTATTTCTTATGTGTTCCAAAATGGCCACTGATTTTCTAATTTCAAGTAAAAAATTTATATTTTTAAACCCAATTTTTTCAATACCATATCTCGTTATATGTGAATGTGTTGCTGATTATATTATGAGGCCGTGGAACCTTCCTTTGAATATGGCATGGTACTCACAGATCTAGAGTATTTCCCAAAATTAGCTCCTAAACAAGTAGACTCGTTCAGATGGATACTGTCGAATAGCTAACAGTGCTCTGTTAAAGGCAAATTTTGTTCTGTTAAGATAAAACTTGGCTCTGTTAATGCCAAAGGTGGCGCTGCTAAAATTTATGGATTGTGTTTTGGACTTTCAAATGCGAATCTATCTTCATTCACATCATAGCTGGCTGGATACGTTTTGCCTGTTGGATGGGAATAGTAAAAATGAAATAAAAGTTCAGTGAAATGAGAATAACAGAAGTGGAAAATTACCTGATATTGGTAGCTGATAACATATTAGAACTTAGACAATATTTTCTTTTAATTAAATAAAGATAGCATAAGTTTAGTTTTTTTTTTTTAAGAAAATTGCATCAGAAAATTAGTTCTGGTGCACTGTTTACTTTGCAGATATATTTTTTTTTTAAATTATTATTATTAATGAATTATTTTTAATATAAATTATTGCAGAACATACTCAATTTACAAGAGTTTTTAACCTACAAGTTTCTTTGTATGCTATTTCATGTCAGAGATGCTATTGCTATTGCTTTGCTTGAAATAAAACTCCCTTTTGAAAGAACAATATTTTCAATTTATTGTAGCAAGTTTCAGCTTCCAATGATATTTTCAGCGGCTATGATACTAAGCATTTAACTTTATTCCATTAACGTAGCCATTCTCTTTTATTGAATACACTTAACACTGTATTTGGGTCACTTGTAAAGAGAAAGAACAAAAGGTTGCCAAAAATCCATAAATTTTGTAAACAGTGACGGTGTGTAATATCGTGCGATTTTATTTTAATCGTTAATGAGTCATTCATTTTATTATTTTATACTTATAAAATAAGTGTCCATCAGCATCTTTACAATGATAATTATAATGATGACGATGATGTTTATCATTATCAGCACTTAGAATTCAAGTACCTTGGCCACCCCATGTGAAGTGGTCATTAAACAAAATACTTGAGATTATGACAAGCGTTTAAATACATATATTTTAATATACATACATACATATATTATAACAGCTGTAGTATATTTAATTATTGAGAATAAACATAAAATGAAAATATTTTAAACAATTTATACTATAAGCTGACAAATGGACAGACAGACAGACAGCCAGCCAATTTACTTGTGTAAGACGCCATAAACAATAAATCTTTTCGGTAAGCAATAAAAAAAAAAATATGGTCATAAATAAATTGGTGTGATGGATAATCTTATGATGGCAATTAAATAATACGTAATTAAGTATGAATGATATCTGCTACGAATTGAATTGAGGAGACAGATTACTGATTACTCTCGCTAACAACTTCAGGTAGGGAAATTTGATATTGTAATGCTTTAAATTAGCATTCCTCGGATAGTAATCTGGTGTTAAACAATAAAATTTTCTGCAATAAAATGAATTAATTTCACAATTTTTTGTATAAAAAATGTGGAACAAGTTAGCCACAAAACGATACGGATAGCAAATAAGTCTTAAGCAAAAATTTGTTCTTAAAATATCAATAGCAGTAGGGAAATTTAAATAAAATAATATGTGCCAAAACTATACAACTTTTTGAATGTTCAATAGAGAAATATTTTCAGTAAAAATAGCAAGTAATTTTTATAGCAAAAATTATTATTGAAAATAGCAAAAAAAATCTTTTGCTTAAAATATAAAAATTAATGCATTCGTTTAAAAATAGCATAAATATATGTTAAAATGGCCGCGCATCATTTACATCTAAAATATGTAAGCATGAGTAATGGCTAAAAATGTTCGCAAATAATGTCGTAGCATACATGCAGTTTAATAATTGTGAAAATTTAATTTAATTGCATTTAATTTATTTCCTTACTTACATAAGCTTAAAGAAAATTAATAGCAAGTAGTTTAAATAGTAGTAGTAAACAATAGTAAAACTCTTAATAAAAATAGCAATTAGTTATAAGGACAAAAAGGTTTTAACATTGATAGTAAACATACATAATTGTTCATTACAAACCTTCAGTCAGGATTACGACCTAGCTTCTCACACTACTAGTAAAATGCACTTTTAAAAAAGAGCCATGGAAAGAATACGAGTGTCTTTTAAATGCCTAAGACAGCAGCAGAAGCAATTACACAACAATAAAATAAAAAATAACACGAAAAAGAGATTTACTGGCTACGGTTATATTTAGCTAAGAGCTGCACAACGCAATGACTAAATTAACATGACCTGCCTTTTGCCTGTGCAGATGACATCGCAATTGAGACAAGTAATGTCTGTTACATGGAAAAATTGTTTACAAATATCGAGACTTCAGCAAAGGAGACGGAATATAAAAAAACTACTACTATGGTCTCAATAGGCAATTGAGTAGTAGAGACCTCTCTCGTTCGACAAAGCTAATACTCTTTATGGCGTAGAGGCATTGACACTATGAAGCGTTGAAGCAGCAGCCTTGAGAGTATTCGAGAGAAATGTTCTACGTGAGTTCTTCGGTCCAGTACGTTGGCGATCATTTCCGCATCTGATCCAACAGTGAGTTGTATGAGCTCCTCAACGACATGGGCATTGTGCAGCGTATTAACATCTAGAGATTGCGCTAGCTCGGCCATGTCGTTTGAATGTAGAAGGATGCTCCGGCGAGACGGAAGTCGGCAAAAACGACGACCTTGTTTGTGTTGAAAGAACCAGATCGAGGAAGCCCTGTCATCGATTGGTGTGACCAACTGGCGTTGGCGCGCAGGAAGCAGAGGCGCCTGGAATGATGTGTTATGGCAGGCCGAAATCCGTTGATTGGGTTGTTAATGGCCAGTTAAGTAATCAAGTACGTATGTCTGCAACAAATACAGAATTTTTTCGTGTACAAATTGAACTCAAAGTAAATATCTATCATGTATGGATGCTACGTATGAGAGTGAAACGGTCAATAGTGCATACAAATTTATGAAAGAAATGTTCCTCGTAAAATATTTTGGGCCAATGTGCATCAGAAACGGTGACCATTCTTTCCAAATATGTTATGATGAACTGCTTGAGCGATGAAAAGGAATAAAGGCAACGCCAACTAGGGCATGTGGCTTGTATGGACAGGAGCAGATCTTCAAAATCAATGATAATCTATGACATCAAAACTACTACGAGGACGACTGACGAGGACAAAAAGATTAAAATCAATGACTAAAAATAAGGAAGACTAATTGATCAAGCTAAAGTTCACACCGAGCTACAACGCCATAAGGCGTTAATCACTCCCTTGAAGTTAATATTTCTTCAAAATACAATGTAAATAAGCTCTCACCCTGTATCTTATGTAATCAATTTTATGAAAATGTCATCACAAAATTTTCCAGGTGCAAGAAAAACAACAGCAACAAAAAAAAAAATTCGTTTAAATGTCAATAATAACAATGGAGTTCAAAGACATTTAAAAAAATCCATAAGACCCACAAATAAGGTGATGAAGAAATAGAAAAAAAAACAAAAAATTCGCTTCTACCATAGCCAGCCAGCCAGCCAACTTTAACGATCTGAGACGTTGAAAATGGCACATCACTAGCGTCGTTAGCTGCATCATGAAGCAAAGGCAGAGGCAACAGCATTAGAAGACATCATCATGCAACATTTGTTAAATCGTCTCCATTCATACACACATTCATACATACATACATTTTAGTTAGTAAATCAGGTTCCAAATAAAAGCAAAAGTAAATGGCATTTAGAATGCCAACAAGAAGAAGAAGAAAAACGAAAACAACAAATTTGAGCGTTTTTTAAGTGACATAAAATGTTTCAAAAACATGACGAAAAAAAAAACATACAAAAAAAGAAGAAGAAACATTGTAACAGCATTTTAGGTCAAAGGTACTCACTCATTCACTCAAACTTATACTTAAGCATTCTTCTTGGAGAAGAAAAAGAAAAAACCCTGAGATTTTTCTTTTTTCTGTACGTAGTCTTCTTCAAAGTTTTATTTTTCAGCGTTTTAATCCATCGTATGTCTGTCTGTCTGTCTGGTTGCTTTGTGTCATTGGAGCACACAATTGGTGCTGCATTAGCAGCGCATAATTGAGTCTTTAAAGTGGCACAAAAGCGTGCAATTGTTAGGTGTTTTTACAGAGGCGGATGGATGGAATTTATTTCTAGAAAAATATCAAAAAAAAAATAAAAAAAAATTAGAAAATGTGAGTACCTTTGAAGCAGCAGTGGCTTTAGGTTCATTATGATTATTATTAGATTTTTGTAAGCTTATGGTGATGCTGGTGTTTTTCTTTGTTGGGTTCAATCGTATCTACAACACACAGGTGTGCCTCTAACATCACATAGAAATAATAATCGCAGAGCCAGTCAAACTGACTGTCTAATCATTGAAGTAACCTTGTTGAACTTTTTCATTGAAGAGGTTGGTTGGCACTTCACATTTTTTATTATTTGTTTACAGACGATTATTTATAAATATTACAGCAGTATTTAGCAGGTAATAATTAATACTTAAAGTAATTAAACTCATTGTGGCAATGAATGAATTACAAAAAAAAAAAAGACAAAAAAAAACAAAAAAAAAAAAAAAACAAAAATATGACGCAACATTACTCCGACATAAGTTCCTATTAAATTCCACAAATTTTCTTGTAAAAATTATGTTTTCTTCATTTGACTGGTCAAACATTTTTCAAAATCCTCAACATATCCTTCCAAGCTCTCACCACGGTAATTTTGTGCTGTTTTATATGAAAAATCTATTCAGCGTTAATCGATTCAAAGAACCTAAGCGTTAAAAATAATCATTAACAATGAGAATAACCACAAATTTTAGAAAGCAAACCAAATCTAGAAAGAAATTAGATGTGTGTGAAAATAAATTCGAATTTCAATATCCAAGACGCAATCCATACATTTTAGCAGCGCCACATTTGCCGCTAACAGAGCAAAATTTTCTCTTAACATAACAAAATTTGCCCTTAACAGAGCACTGTTAGCTGTTTAACAGTATCCATCAGACCCACCCCACTTGTTTAGGAGCTAATTTTAGAATATACACTAAGTCTACAAAGTACCACACCATATGCAAAGGAAGGTTCCAAGGCCTATTAATATAACCAGCAATAGAGTCACATCTAAAGTGATATGGTATTGAGAAAATTAGCTCTGAAAATATCAATTTTTTGCTTGAAAATTCTCTAGAAGATCAGTGGCCATTTTCTGATCATTTATCTGATCTGGAAACACAAATCTTGCTCCGTTTGATATCAGACAGCAGAAACTGTCAATTTTTTTTTAATTCCTACAACTTCAGTTTTCATTTCTTCATCTCTTTCAACAGCATTTAATGCTAATCTAAGAATTCTGAATGTAGCCTTTATGACAAAACAAGCAATATCCGTTCAATGTGATTTAAAAAGTCAACAATCAACAGAAGAAAAGCAAAAAAGAAAATAAATGAAATGCCTTGGAACAGTGCGAAAGTAAAAGAAAAATAGTTTCAAACTTTATGCAACGTACATACGTAACGTAACGCACGCATACATATGCCACTTTCTTAAAATTCTATCTTCACTTACAACATCCTGGCAATATGTTTGAAAAAGTCTGTTTTGGCTTGTGATAGATTTCAATACAAGCAAAAATTTTCCCCAATTTCAATTTATAATCTGTCAAACCATGCACACACACACACACACATACGGTTTTTCTATTATAAATTTGGTAAACATTCTCATATTCTTGCATGCACTGTCAGACATATACACACGCGTACACATGTGAATACTTTCAATTTTCATATAGAAAGCCAAGTAAAAACGAAAAATAGAACGCGTGTAAATGAAAAATTTAAACAGAATTGGGGGGACGATAAGCGTGTATGTATGTATGTATGTATGCAACTGAAGTATGTTACAACGATTTGTGGAATTTCAATGAAAATGTAATAAATGATGCACCATGCAACACCATGCTGGAGAAAAAACAAACACAGCAGGGGGTATTAGATTAGTTGCAGATTGTAAAACGATTTCCGAAAAACGAAATAAAAATTATTTTTAAATATTAAATTTATTTGAAATATTAATCGATTTAAATATTTTTTTATAAATTGTTTTAGAAACATTTATAAAATTGTGCAGACATTTTGTGAGTGTTTTTGTGTAATTAAGCCTATAGTATGTACTCTAAAGTATAGAAACAGGGAAATTGCGAGCTACTCTTCAAGTTCTTGATTTATTGAATTGTAGCAAATAATTGAAGAATTATTGAACTCTACCTACTTCCTGTTATCGCTGTGTGGAGGCACTAAATAATTGCGATCATACGATCCGTTGTACTAAACACATATTAAACTAGTCAGTTAACATCAGGTAGTATGATATTTACACCAGGTTTAGGAAAATAATGCCCTAGCTTTCAATGAAGTCTACTCTAATATTGACTACAATTTGTGCGCCTCTTGACAAGCAACACAACAAACAATTTATATATTTATGTATTTATACTCCTATGCATTTCAGGTCTGTTGAAATCAAAGCATACTCAAGAAACACATTCTCAAATCCCAAAATTGTGGCAGCTATCCCCATACTACAGTTCGAAAGAGAACCTTATGGACAATCATTTGCATATAGTCGGGTAGGCGTACTATCTCTTATGTGTTCCAAAATGGTCACTGATGTTCTAGAGGATTTTCAAGCAAATAATTGATATCTTCAAAACCAATTTTCTTAATACCATATCACTTTGTATGTGACTCTATTGCTGATTATAGTAAGAGGCCTTGCAGCCTTCCTTTGAATACGGTGTGGTACTTGTAGACTTAGTATATATCCTAAAATTAGCCGCTAAACTCGTGAGCTTCTTCAGATGGATACTGGTAAATAGCTAACAGTGCTCTGTTAAGGGCAAATTTTGTTCTGTTAAGAGAAAATTTTGCTCTGTTAATGCCAAATGTGAGACTGCTAAAATTTTTGGCCTCTCAGCCGAGTCAAGAAATTAGGTTTAATTAAGGTCTTAAAGACCTTTCATATGATACTAAATTTATATAGTTCCTTTGGAAGAAATATGAAAAAAATCCAAAAAACCTCAAAAAAGGACCTTTTATCCTTTGATCCAGCTCACCAAAACGTTGACCCCAGGACAAAAATTTTGAGAAACGTGGTCTTAGAATGAATCAAACTTTGATTTTAGTCGGGAACATTCGCAACTTTTATTTTGGGGCCACCCTAATGTACATACAGTGATGGCCTTATAATTAGAAACGACTTAGCAACATGTATGTTTGTTAATTTGTTTTACAGTTTTCACTGTGTATCTGGGATCAAAGGCTTTGTTTGGAGGACGTCTTACATACGTTTTTCCATCAGATTGGGCCAAATTAAACTTAGATTCGTCACTCCAGAGAACTCTGTTCCAGAAACATCGTTTCTAATTATAAAGCCACAACTGTATGTGTATGAGAGCGAACGTGAGAAGCCTATGGCCTGCTAGAGACGAACAATGGTAAATAATATGGATGATACTCACTTCTCTCTACCGCTCTGAACTGATTTACAACCTCTGCAGAAGTTATTTGCAGGAAAGCAAAGAAATTTCGGGCTCTAATTCATTATAAAACGAGTCGTAAGTGTGGAATGTCCCCACGATCTAATTTAAATAGTTGGTTGGTGCACTTCCTATGCAATTAAGGCTAGGTAAGCCTGGTTACATCTTTTTAAAAGCGATGTCTAAAGTATTTGTGCCTACAAATCTAATAAAACCTTGGCTATTCCAAACACAATTTTTGCTTCTTTTTTAAGTGTATTTTTTCAACAACATTGTAGCAACTGTTCCTGAAATAATTTATTACGTTTCAAAATATTTCGTTTAAAAAAATTCGACAAACATTGAAATCTAAATTTCGTTTAATCCCCCAAATGAAAATATTTTCTCCCCATCAACTTGGTTAGATGTTCTCAGTCTTTTTTTCTGTCCCCCTGACAGTGCTTTTAATTTTTATTTTTTTTTTTTTTGCTTCTAATTTTCTCGTTTTCTCGTATAATAAATTGGTGTACGTTTAATTTGTTCAATATTTATAAAAATCGAATTGATTGAATGATTAAATGACTGCGCACAGGTGCCGTTGGCTGACTGGCTGTCCTTTATAGACAGCCGTTAAAGAAGAGCAAAAAATTTCTATCGAATGCGATGATAATCCATTAAAATCACAATTTTTCATTGCATTTTTCTATTTTGCCTCTCCTCTATTTTGATATCACAGTTAATCGATAGGGTGGGTGGTAGTGAGGGATTGTAATAGAATTTGATGGCAATTTCCTTTTAATCAAATCATGAAATTGATTGAATTGCTTAAATTAAGTATAAGAGGCAATGAGAAAACTAAAAATGGCAACAAGAATATTTTTTGTTGGTTTTTTTCTTTCGTATAATTTCTGGCAACAAATTAAGCACGTTTTTTTTCTTCATCATCATTTTCAATTTTAATTGAATACTTTTGAAATGATTTGAATTTTTTTGTAAACAATTTAATTTTATTTTTTTATTTATTTTAAATAAATTATTAAGTAATTTGGTTGCAGTTTTTGTTTTTATAAAACAAATAAACAAATGCCGTCAAATTTTTTATTTTAATTCAATTTTTCAACCATAAATTCAATGACTCGTGACAATGAATTGCAAAAACTGCTTGATTTTTTATGTTTTGCTTAAATATTTGCATTTTGACACAAAAACAAAAAAATTTAAAACCTTTTTAAAATAACAAATTATTGCCCAATTAGGGTATTGACCTTGTCAAAGTGATGGTGCATTATGGCACAATAATCGGTGACTCCCAGGTCTTTGATTGAGTTTGATCAAGAAGGGGCTTCCCCTCCTTTATATATACATAAATGTATATATAAAAGGCATACATATATAGAAGGACAGGGCCTTCACAAGGGCCTTTCCCCATTCCGATTTATCTTGCACTGAGGTTTTCATTTCGCTACAGCTTTTTCTTGACAGCTTTGCCTCGTCACGCCAACGTACTTGATGATATCATGATTGCGGCAGAACGAATCTTTTCTACGACCGCATTGGGAATTTTATTCTGTGGCAGTTTCTACTACATTAGCAGAGCCTTTCCTAAGTGTCAGACCTATTGAATTTAATTTTCTTCTTTGCCTTTACTGCTGGATAGTAATTTCTTCAGTTAGCATCCCTATTAGACACTCATATGAGACATTGTATTTGGACAGAGAATTTTTCGTGTATACCCGTAAATAGTGCACATTCAGCCTGCGTTCGAGATAAGTCAAATAGACAACAAGATGTCAAAAATGAACGAGAGATCGCTCGCTATAACTGCATAGAATGATATATAATCGAGGCCGAATACAAAAGGTTTAGCCAACTTACTCGGAATCAGATCATTATCTGACTAAGGGCCATTATAACAACCTGCCTTTGACTAAAGGGAGGATTTTAACGGGCAGATAAATTGTTTTTATTATTACAAGTAGACAATAAGGTAGAAGTGAGCGTTAAGCTAAATGGAGGATAATCCTACCTGCAACTTTTAAAGTTAAGTTTACGTTTGAACTTGCCACATTATATATTATTTTCAATATGGCAACTTCAAATGTAAACAAAATGAGCAAACACAACAAAAAAAAAGGCCGTTGTTGCCACTGTGTCATAAACAAACTTGTTTAATTTGGTAAATGTTATGGACAATGCTCCGGCACTAACATATTTTTGAAAAAGTTAACTTTATTTTATCTGTAGGTTATAATAACGAAGAAGTTAAAGGTCACTTTAAAGTTCACTTTAGCTAAAGTTATCTTTTACTAAAGCCAACTTTAACGGCAAGTTGTAATAATGGGTCTAAATCTAACAGCTCTAGTAAGTCACAACTTTATGTAGTATAACATGTCTATCGATCTGAAGGATATTATACTTTCTGTATACTTTCATTCCTTACATAGAAACTACCATAATCTGCATCAAGTATTGTCAGAAAAGAATGGAGGGCGCTGTCGTGAACAAACAGTCGGTATATCAGCTTAGAGCACTCTATCATTGAGCTCACTCTGAGAAGAATGATTAGTCATTACAATACTTTAGTCGGGATTACAACCTCACTTCTCCCACCACCCATGTGATGTGTGTTAATTCTATCCCTGAGTGGTAGGACTTACATATGTTTAAATATCGACTACGAACGACAGATTTGAGAGTTGGCAATTTTATTCACTCTCAGAGGGTTTACCAGAACACTGCTGAGAGGAAGTCGCCGAGGAAATATTTTTTTCGTATTTCGTTTTGTTCAAGATGGGTGGGCTGGGTTTTAAACCGTAGCTTTAGCCAGAAGACTGCTCAGAGGAAGTCCCCGAAAGCAATATTTTCTTTTCATGCTTAATTTTGTTCGAAGTGTCTGATCCGTTGGTTGTACCAATCTTTCGTCTCTCGTCTTATAAACGAACACATTTCTACTAGACTACGGTATCTTCTTTACTAACACACAAGAAATAAATATCAGATGTAAAGGCCTCGGTTCGAACCCCAGGTTAGACAACGAGTAAAAACGAAAATAAAAAAAATATTTCTTCGGCGACTTCCTCTCAGTAGAAACTCTGAGAGTTAATAAAATTAACATGAAATTGTAATAAGCAATTATGTATGTATGTATGTAAAGCTATGTAATGTAAAACTTTAGTTTTAATCATGACCAGTTAACTGCTAACAACACCATACTCATTTTATAGTCCTAACTTTTCCAATAAATACTAAAAATGGCATTAAAATACATGATCAAGCTACCTTTCGCAAAAAGACTTCTGTTCTAATATAGAAGAAGCTGTCAATACTCATTTATATGGTAATAAAATAATGAGGTTATAAAAAAGATGCTGTGATGATATTTCCAGTCAAGAAAAATAACGACTGGCTGGCAGAATGTCCTTCAACATGTCATGAATAATTAAATTTACTATTCAAGGTTTATTGAGGCTTTCCTTTATAACCTCGCATGTAAAGTGATTTTCCGCTACTATAACATCTGTACGATAAAAATAGGCAATAAAAATGGTCATAAACATGATGGGTAACAAAATATATTTTCACACCTTGTCGCAGTCAGTAAGGTATTACACAACTAATTCTTAGGTAAATAAAGAAAATATAAACACATTTTTTAATTGATTTTAACTACAGGTGTTAAAACTAAAGCCACACATTACAAATCTAAATGCCCTATGTAGACGATGGGGAAACCTAAACCGCATAACCATGCTTGTAAAACATTCAACGACAAATTGTTCAACAAGAGTGTTCAAATGAAAGTGTTTTCTTCCCCTCTTTTTTCTCGGTTTGTTGTTTTTTTTGTTGTAATTTAATATGCCTTCAAAATAGTAACGACGTCAAACGCCCTTTAACTAAATCCGATTACAGTAATTGTAGTTGTTAAAAATCTAACAACAGCTACAAGAAAATCACAAAATACATACACAAATAAAAACAGTAAAAGGGAACCATAAATAAATAAATAAAAAAAAGAACAACAAAAAAAGGAACCGAAAACCAAACAAAACTAATAACAGTTTAGTTACAAACCATGGCAATATAAAAATTTCATGAGAAAAGCAAAAAAAAAAAAAACAGAAAAAACCAGGAGGAAAAACTAAACGAACGAACGAACGAACTTAAATCCATTTAACAAACATAACTAGGAAATACGATGTACCTGATACACTCATACATGAATGTATGTACATACTACTACACACTTACATATATATGAATGGATGTGTATGTGTATGCATTTGTATTTATACCGGATTATGTTCATATACAAACGCATATTTACCACACAACAAAACCCAGAGTCAGTAAACAAATAGCATTTAGAAAACACGCAAATATAAACAGGATTTTAATCCTTTGCGATACACAAAGTATTGGGAAAGTGGTGGTCGGTACAGCCAGTTACGAGAAAAATTTCAATTTCACAAAACTACAAACGAACAAATTTATAAAAAAAAGAAGTAAAAAAAAATTATTGAAATTTAAAAAAAAATAAGAATCGATTAATTTTATCGAATAATGGATTAATTTAATCAAATATCGATTTATAACTTACAGGGATAGAAGGTTCGCAAAGTAGCCTCTGCCACCAATTGCTAATGTAAGGCAATTGATATAAGATGGGGACTTTGATGGTATGAATCGCTGCAAGAACCATACTCGATTGTTATAAAAGTGTGGATACGTTATGCGATACAAAGGCCAGATTTGCTAGGCATAACTGCCTTCCATCTACATTGTTCGCCTCACAGTATGCTGCACTTGTTGGAATGTAATACTATGTTCAGATATACACTTTTATTGAGTCAATATTCGGTTAATTGAGTACAATATTTTAAGTGTTCAGGCATAATAATATACGCAGTTCAGCTGCTTATTCAATATTCTTTTGACAGATGGTAAACAAAAGAGCTGGTTGTTTCAACATTGTTTTTTTCTTTGTCGTTGTTGATATTTGACAACTCGAAAAGTGTTCGGTTAATTGTAATATGCTCACTAAACACACTTATATGACAGTGCTGCATTTTAAGTTATACTCAATATTATAACAATTTGCATATTTATTGCGCAATAATTAATTGAAACTTTATATGAAATATTGAGCTCAATAATGGCGTTTATTGCGATTTACGCAATAAATGTGCATATTTGAACATCGTATAACTGAATGTCCTATCACGCTGGCACATTTTTCGTTCTCTGCATTACTGTATCTAACCTGAGGAGCCTCAGACTCTGAGGAAATTTTCGATTTCACACTGAAATTTCTAACAGAGAATATGGGCCCTCTGATATATGATATTTGTTGGATCGAATTTTTTGAAGTCGCCGTTGTCTAGTAGGTATTGTGAGGCTTAATAGACACGAGGCCGCGTTCAAATCCCAGATCAGACATCAAAACGAAATATGAAAAAAAGAACTTCCTCTCAGCAGATTTCTGGCAAAAACTCTGACAGTAAATAAAATTACCATGAAAAATTTCTCAGAAATCTGTCGTTCGGATTCGATTTTAAACTTTAGGTGTCGCCACTCATGTATAAAAATTAACACACACAACATAAGTAATGTGAGAAGCAAGGTCGTAATCCTGGCTGATGGTTTGTATTGACCAATTACGTATGCAAACTATATGTAAACTTGAATATATGGTAGTTTATGGAATTTTTTCGAATAGCTTGGTCATAAAATATTACCCCACATGCCAGAATACTGCTGTTTTAGGGAGTGCCATAAACCTGAGTACGAGATCTTCTATATCACAATGGGCCCTGTATGTGTGACCGCTCACAACTCTTTGAGTTTACAGTCGCTTTTACCTTTTGCCTAAGAGATCTTTTACAGCGACTCCGGGAATAGTCTATCGCCGCGGACTTATGGAAATCTTATATGGGCCCATGCAACAAGGGACAACTGAGTGATTGTGTAGTTCCTAAGTTTACTAGAACAGGCACGCTCCTACCGTTTACAAATCCACCTCGGTTAGGCCTTTATTGGCTGCTGAGGAGGATTTTCTTTTGATAATAAAAAATTTCGAAAACATTTTAAAATAATGCTTGCATCGATTATCAGTTTAATTCAATAACAATAATTTTCTTTACCATCCTTTAAAGGGTTAATATTAATACTTAACATATTCCCACTCTTTCTTCTCTCCCCTGTTCGAAAAACGTAGCTACCGTATTTTCCCATGTCCTTATTGAAACCATTTTAGTCGTATTTTAACTGCTTTAATGACCTTAAGCCATTTAACAAACTTATCGTGAAATCATAAGCAACGTAAGTGGGAAAGGAGGCGAACGCTACTGTAGAAAGAACGAACAGGGAAAAACAAAAAATAACTTGAGTAACCGTGTAACAACAACCTCAACTATTATGAAATGACCAGCTTAAGTGGACGTCACAGAAATACGCGCTTATTAGTCGCAGTTAATATGAGTTGGATTTTATGGAAATATTTTGGCTTGGCAAGAGGCCCCCACAGAGGTAGGCAAAATAGGCTTTAATAATAAAGTTGTTTATATTCCTTAATAAATAGCTGGGTAAACATTATTCCTACAAAAGGTGTGTATGTGTGTATGCGAGCGGAAACTTAAATACACTGAAATACAACACAATATACAAGCGAATATATCCGTTAGCCAACTGGTCATGGAACCATAGCGAAAGAAAAAAACTATGAAAGTCTTCTTGTAATGATTAATAATTTATTAAAGACAGGATTTAAGCAGAAGGAGAAGCAAATAATAATGGAGTGTAGGGGGAGGGGAGCATAGTATTATAATAAGAAATTGACTTTAAGTTATAATGTTTGATTACAAGCAGTTTGCTAATAAGGCCAAGTGTGGTAGGTATTAATAATTGGCAAAATAATAATAAGAACGTGATTAACTCGAAAGCAGGCAATTGTAGAGACTCCTCTTTAGGCTCAAAATCAATAAAATTAAGAGATTATTAGAGTTATGTAAGGTTTATTCGATACCATATTATGTGACTGATAAATAATAATTCAGAAAACTTAATTGCCGTAACCTTTATTCGTTTTTTAAATTTTAAGAGCAGCATGGCGTTAAAGCGTATAATTAAAGCATGTTCGCAATCTGGCGTAAACTCATGCAATGTGTTCGTTCATAAGCTGCCATTTCCTTCCGTTTAAAGTGAACAAATTGTGCGTTATTTTAAAAGGAAGAAATAAAACTACTACTCGGGTGTGGGGTAGGATATGTTAGGCAAAATTCATGCATTAAACAGTTTGAAAAAATGATAACCGATTAATATTCCGGCAGTTTTTTCAATTTTAATAACAGTTTCCCTAATATATTCCATTCTCAATCTAATTTTTTGAACGATTAATCGCTAGATATTCGTTTGAAAGCATATATACATTCGAATAAATGCCATTTTATAATTTGTTCATGCTTTTAAGAAATTAAAAAAATAAATTCGAATATTATTTTAGATGGGTAACCGAGTAAAGTTCAAAATATATCGTAAAATTTGATTGTTCGTTAAGGCAGATAATATATTTTATTTTAAAATTAATTTTTGGACTAAGACTAAACGAATAATCGCTACATACTCCCTTGAAAGCATATACATACGTACACACCATTTTATAATTTTTTTATACTTTAAAAAAATGGAAAAAAAATTTCGAATATTATTTAAGGCGGGTAAACGAATAAAATTAAAAAAAATATTCGAATATTATTTAAGGTAAGGTTAAGGTAACCGAATAAAATTCAAACAATTAAAAAAATATTCGAATATTATTTAAGACGGGTAACCGAATAAAATTTAAAACATGTCATAAACATGTCGATTCGATGAAAATTAATCGGGTAACCAGTAAAACGAAACATATTTGATTTGCTTGTGTTGAAGATTCTTGAATAAAATTATCGGAGAAACTAGGTTGTAATCCTGACTAAAGGATTATAGAAAGGTAAGGAATATAGAAAGTTTGTATTCGATTCGAATGAAAATTAATCGGGAACCAATAAAATGAAATATGATTCCCTAATTTGTCGTTCAAAGTCGATGATAAACTGTAAAATTATTACACACTGCTTGGAGGTGTCTCAGAATCTAGGTTGTAATCCTGGTTAAACGTTTATAAAGGCCAATTAGCTAAGTAATTAGAAAGTTTGTATTCGATTCAATTGAAAATTAATCGGATAACGAATAAAATGGAATATATTGGATTTATTTGTGTTGCACTCTCTGGAATAAAGTTATCGCATATGACTGGAACAGTGGGTGAAATTAGGTTGTAATCTTGACTAAATGCTTATAAAGGCCAATTAGGTAAATAATTAGAAAGTTTGTATTCAATGCGAAAGAAATTTAATCGGGTAATCAATAAAATGAAATATATTGGATTTGTTGAACATTATTAAATAAAATTATCGTGTACGGCTTGTGTTGTGTAAGAAACTAGGTTGTAGTCCTGACTAATGATATAGGTAAGTGATATGGAAAGCTTGTATTAGATTCAATTGAAAATTAATCGGGTAGCCAATAAAATGAAACATGTTGGATTTATTTGTGTTGCACACTCTTGAATAAAACTATCGTGTACAGCTTGGGTGGCGTGGGAATCTAGGTTGTAGTCCTGACTAAACGGGGTTAATGCCCAATAATGTAGGTAAGTAATATAGAAAACTTGCATTCGATTCAATCGATTCAATTGAAAATTAATCGGGTAACCAATAAAATGAAACATGTTGGATTTATTAGTGTTGCACGCTCTTGAATAACATTATCGCATATGGCTGGTATAGTGGGAGAAACTAGGTTGTAAACCTGACCAAACCCTTATAAAGGCCAATTATAATCCGGAAATCTTATTTTCGATTCAAATGAAAATTAATCGGTTAACCAGTAAAACGAAACATATTGGATTTGCTTGCGTTGAAGACTCTTGACTAAAATAGTCAAGTACGGTTTCGATTCGAATGAAAATTATTCGAGTAACGAGTAAAATGTGTTCATTTATTTCCGTTATCTATAAAGTCAACAATGCTTTAAACTGATGAATTATAACGAGCTCGATTGGTCTTCTGGGCCAACTTTATGGAACACCCTAAATCAAAGCTTTCACTAATGCCTGAAATTTTCTAAAAACACTTTCGTGCGTGTTAATGGCTTTTTAAATGTGCACGTGAGTATTTAATTATAGAAAAAGCGCTCATAAGAATACAAACGCTTTGGGGAATTTCAAACCCAACAAATAAATGTTTTGACTTCGGGACGGACAAAAAAGGAAAAAATTCTACACCGGAAAATGATTATGAATTTATGTAAATATAGACCTTTTTGTAAATAAAACAATACATACATATAATATTATATAATGGATTTATAAATACAAAATATTAAGAGAAAGAGAGAGAGAGACTCAAACAGAGACAGAGACAGAGAGAAAACGAACACGAATGTGAAAATAATGCCATTAACGTATCGTAATGTTTCCGTAGAACAGCGAATAATTTACATTAAAATGAGGGAAGGGTAAGAGGGTTTTCCGAACCATTAAAATCACAATAAATTAAGTTTTTTTTAATATTTCCCCAGAGCTTGAAGGCAATTATTTCTAAACACCTTTTTTTTTTGTTTTCCTAAAAGCATTCAAAACCATCATTGGCCATCTAGAAGTGAGAAAGAAAATTTATGAATTTTTTTCTTCACTTCCTTGAGGATATTGCGAAATATTGGCATCGTATACGTATATTAAGGATAAGATAACCAAGATATTTTTATTGTTTTTTAGAAAATTGTATCGTTTTCAGAGAATTTATTGTTTCTAAAGAAAAAGCGAAACAACAGACTGCATATGAAAATAAATATTTTCGTTAAACGGCTTTAAATGTTGAAATTCAATTTCCAAAATTAATTTCAATTCCACATGCTACCCAAGCGAATGGCATGGTTATTGAGTTATTTTGTTGAAATTTATGGCGAAACTAATTTACGGTTTAATGTCTTTCAAACCAGTGATGGGCAAATGGAATTACTGCAGCTTTAAATCGTTGAAATGTTCAAAAATAAAATGTTTATTTAATAAAAAAGGAATACAAAACAACAATTATTATTGTTTCTCTGCTTTATTTCGAGTTTTTGTTTCAGTTAAGCAGGTACTTGGAGTATTTTAAAAGGTTCTAGAGTTATAGGGTTGCCATCAGTCCTGGCAACTACGTGATTGTATATTGTTTATCGATTTCAAGGTAGTCTTCGAATCAACAGAGCTGTGTGTGAATATACCAGATTTTTAGATTTCCGCGGGAGCAACTTACAACGCGTACGATTTTTATCGACATACATACATATGGGGTCATTACAACCCGTTAGTCAGGATTACGATATACTTTCTCACACCACTTATTTTGTGTGTGTTGAATTTAAACATGAAGGGCGGGACCTTCTGTTTATAGTCGATATGACAGATTTTTTGAGAAACTTTTTCACGGCAATTTTTTTTTACTCAGTTTTTGCCAAAAATCTGGTGAGAGGAAGTCGCCGAAGAAATATTTTTTTCGTTTTTCATTTTGTTCGAAATGTCCGATCTGGAGTTTGAACCGTGGCCATAGGTCTAATAAGCCAACATACTATCTACTAGACTTTGGCGACTTTTATCTACTTTCGATTAAAATCTCAAAGTACTGAGAGCACAATTAACATCATGTTGCTCGTCGAGACAAACGAGCACGTAGGTTAATGAATGGGCCAGTGACTCACTAAATTTCCCGCCCCTTATGTGGTAGGGAATTAATAATGGATTGCATAGGCATCTGTTAGTCCACTTCTTTCATAATGCTCCGTTTAGTTTAATTTGTCGAGAAATTGGAACCCATGGATAAGAAGTATTCTACATCCTCTCTCATTTCCGATTTTAGCGTTAAGCAACTATTTCTTGTTCCCTTAAAAATGGCTCAATGAAAATATATTTGACTTCAACAGAGAAGTAATCTCACAAGCGAATCTCTTTTAATGCCGCCAACAATTAATGTCGGTGAAGATAATATGTGTGAAGATAAATTCGAATTTGAAAATCCAAGACGCAATCCATAAATTTTAGGAGCGAGAGAATTAAATTGGGTGTCAATAGCGTGCAATAATTGCAAAGTAGAAGATTAATCTGCCACTGTTAAACAGCCAAAAGTGCCTCTGTTAATAGCATATTTTGCCCTGTTAAAGGTAAAAAGTGACGCTGCTAAAAATGTGGGTTTGCGCCTTTGGTTTTTAAATTTGAATTTATTTCCACACACATATCAATTCTTAATCGGTAGAAATTACCGAAAAACTTGTGTTTTATCCAAAAACACACGGGATTATTGATCCATCTTCGTTAATTCTGCCATCTGGATTGTCTAGCAGCAGAACTAGAAAGCAGGCTTAGGAAATCGAGGGAGCAACATTCAGACGATGGAGAACTTTGTTGTAAAAATAGACAAACGAACCAGTATCGTGCTTAATCACGAAGTAACGATATGTATTCATAAATAAAATGTCACAGAGTTATATGCAAGAATCATGTGTGTGAAGATAAATTCGAATTTAACTAGCAGAGACAAAAACCAAACATTTTACAGAGCTAATGCTAAAGTTAACAGAGAAATGTTAAGTGGTTAACAGAAAAATATAAAAAATAATCAAGGAAGAAATCACCCACATATATGATATCAGAGAATGGAATACCTATTCCATTCATTCCATTCACTATGTTAAGAGAGTAGTACAGTGTAGCTGACTTTCAAAATGTATCAATACAAAGTTTGTATGCAGTTCTACCACGGTATATCAATTATGTAGATATGCAAAGTTACCAAACAATGCATCAACTATAAATCCGATGCCTGATTGATTTTTGACTGCGTTAAAAATACATATTGACGACGTTTTGAAATAGAATACATTGTAAATATTTTGTACAGCGGCATTATGAAACACTATACTTTGTTCAAACACAAAGCAACTAACATTTTTGGATTCAGATTGTCTGTTAACAGAGTGTATTTTCAATCACGACATAGTAGTACAGTGTCGTTTTGTTTTTCTGTTAACGACTTAACATTGCTCTGTTAACCTTAATATTAGCTATGTTACAATTTTTTGGTTTTTGTCTTTCCTACTTAAATTCCAATGCAAGAAACTCTCAGTCTAAATCCATAAACGATATGGACTGCAGTAGACAAATTAAACTGGAAACCATTTTATGTTTCAAAAATTTTTTCACAGAAAATATTTCATTTTGAATTTAAAAACTTTTTTTTTTAAGTTTGTCTTTCTCAAATATGTTTCGAGTGATGCGGTAGAAGCCTAATTTCTAAGTAAATATGTCCGTATTCATATGCTTTCTCACATTTAACCAGGTTATCTAATGGAATTTCTAAGTGGATGCATATCACTCTCACGCCGTAAACACCAACAGTGATAACCGCATTCATAGCTCGAAAAGCAAAATGGAGAGACAGGGTAAGAGGCAATTATCCTTTTTTTGTTACGTTTGCAATTTCAGTTGGCAAATTGTAAGTGTAAGTGAGCTTTGTAGTTGCTTGCTGTTCATATTCATAGAAAAAAATTCAAAAACAACAACAAAAAAACAAAAACAAAAAAGGATATGAATGAACAAAACAAAGTGTTTTGTGAGTGAGATTCTTGACTCGGCATGAAACAAATTACGTTTGTTATGTGAATAGATGACACATAAAGTGATTCGGTGTAGAGCAGAGTAGAGTAGTGTAGGGGGTGTGGTGTTGTGCTTCAACCGGAAAATTGTGGTCTACAACATCGTAACTGGGAAATGTATGTATGACTGTTGCATACGACAAAGATTGGCAATATATTGTATGATTTTTAGTTTTTTTTACTCCTGTGCTGGATACACGCTGTTGTTGTTTATTTGCAATTTTTGAAGAGACGTGAACGATATTGTGGCAGCAACAACAAGGACTAGAAATAAGAAACAAAAAAAGAAAAAAGTCCTGCTAAATTAGGAGTTGAATTATCAATAACAGCAAGAGCAGTTGCAGTAGTAAGAGCAACACCCGTTGCTGGTTGCAAAATTGCATTTGGCACATGAGCCAGGCGACAAACGCACAATCATGGCAATAGATAAACCAGGCAACCAACCAACCGGACAACAATAACAACAACAACAAGTCAACTGTCAATGTGAATTTCGTTTTTGATATTTTATGCAGCAGCAGCAGCAGCACCAAACAACACACAACAGTCCACCCAGCTAGCCAGGCAATTGCAAAGCAATGGAAAAAGCACAGCATTTCAGTGGCGGCTTGCATACAGCAAAGAAGAAGTGGTGACTCAGATTGTTACGCTGGTGTTGCTTGGAAATTTATGTGACAGTCTGAACCGACCACTTGACGAATACAAATGAAAGAGACATGGAAACAAAAGCGTAAATGAAAAAAAAGAAAAAAAAACAGAAACATAACGACACGGCGACAAAAACTGTGTCTAAAAATGTTTAATCAGAGAGACAAAGCAACAGGGATGGACACATGAATGAAGGGCAGCCAGAGTTTATGTTGACAATCAGTATTCAAATCTTTTAGGCCAAATGAAATCACTGTATGTTGTTGTTGTTATGTGTTGTTCATGGGAAATTTCTGTTTGAAAAATTGATTTCGTTCGGTTCGATTCGCAACGCTTTGGTTTGGTTTGCTTTTCGTTTACATTAATGTTGTGGAGGCTAGATTTGCAAAATGATTGTTGCTGTATTCTTGTTTTTGTTCCTTTGGACTGTATGCAATTGATATTAGAGTTGTTGTTAAGGCTTCACCTCCCACCCAACCACATACAGTTTGTTGCATTACAATTATTCTTCTTATTGTTGTTGTTGTCATTCAGTTCGAAAATCACTCATGTGTTGATGGCAAGACAAGTAAAATATTTATTGCATCATTTGTGCATATGATGCAAGAAATAATGATGCATCATGGAAAATTATCGCAGGCCGACCCCCCGCCCCCCCGGGTGCATACGTATAACAGAAAGTGTTTTACTTTTATATTCTTCCTTTGTATTGGGTAATGATACCATTTAGCACATGCACAACACACACATAAACTTACAAATACACCCTCGCACGCATTTAAGAAACATACGAAAGAAATATTGTTTTGCCATGACAACCATTATGAGAGTTTTGATTGAACCCAAGAAGGAAAACATCAATAAACCAGAAATTTCTAACAATTTTTGAAAACTTCTACGGAGCAGTTTCTTTCTTTATTAGAAAATTTAAGACAAAATATTTGATGTTTATAACGTATTCAATTTGAATTAGAATCCGGTATTAATCATCTGTAGCATATTCTAGAATAGTAGGGTTGCCATATATTTTTGACGTATTTTGTTACATAGAAACAACGAAGTGTGAGTAAATGTGTTGGACGTAGTAATAGTATGACAGCTACTAATCGGCAGCCAATTTTGATAAAACATTTCTAATTAAACGAATGGATTTCCTCCAATGTGTGAAGTGTACTCCATTTCGACAATGTGTGTGAAAATAAATTCGAGACCAAAGACGCAAACCCACGCTTTTAGCAGTGCCACTTTTCCTCCGTAACAGAGCAAAATGTGCTATTAACAGAGCACTGTTAACTGTTTAACAGTGGCAATAAACAGATTTGCCTTCTACTTTGCATTTGTTGCGGTCTGTTGGCATACAATTTAGTTCTCATTATGTTTATTATTATTTTTGAATAAAAGTATTGAAATCTATAGGATAGTTGGTTGGAGATGGAGGAGTTCAAAAATCGATTTTTTCAAAATTAAATTTCTCAACTTTCAAAATTATTCCACCTATCCCACTGCTACGGTTCGAAAAACGACCCTATGGACTATTATTTGCATATAGTCGGGTAGTTGTATTATTTCTTATATGTTCCAAGATGGCCACTGATCTTCGAGAGAATTTTCAAGCAAAAAATCGATATTTTCAAAGCCAATTTTCACGATGCCATATCACTTTGCATGTGACTTGTATTTATATTTCCAATGCCAATATTCTCAATACCATATCACTTTACATATGACTATACGGCTGATTATGGTAATAGGCCTTCGAACCTTTCTTTGAGTACGATATGGTACTCATTAACCTAGTATATGTCCCAAAATTAGCTACTATACATGCGGACTTGTTCGGATGGATACTGTTAAACAGCTAACAGTGCTCTGTTAAGTGCAAATTGTGTTCTGTTAAGAGAAAATTTTGCTCTGCTAACGTCAAACGTGGCGCTGCTAAAATTTATTGATTGCATCTTGGATTTTCAAAATCGAATTTATCTTTACACACATATTTCTTTCCTTCATAAGAAATATTTTCTCCAAATTCAGAAAATTTCTTTCAAGCAAGATAAGAAATTTATTTTCAAAATTAAATTTTTTTTCCCATTTAAAGTAGTTTTTATGTTATTGTCTACACCAGTTGCAAGCTATTAAAATTGTGCTGCTCATTCTTCACTTTTGACTCATATGTGTGGTAATAAAAAAATGCCATGGCATCCACCCCAGTTTACTACATCAACGACGTTGTGTGAACATATAAACTATCAATGCACGACGAGAGTCAAACACAAAGCATGAGAGAGAGAGGAAGACAAAAATAGGAGATAAACATCTAAAGTATACTTAAAGATAAGTGTGGCTCTCATGTCTATTACACTATTAGACATTTAGAAATGAGACAAAAAAGAAAAAATGGAAGTAGAAATGAAGTCAGTTTCATTAAATAAATGAACATTAGAAACAATATTTAAAAACTTATATTGGGTTGGGGTAAAAGTCATGTAACAAAGAATAGAAAATTTTGATTTGAAATGATATTTTCTTAAGGTTTTATTTTCAATAAAGAAAAAATAAATAAAATGTGGAAAACATTTCTAGAAATTACTTTTACCCTTAACCAATAAGCCAAACAGTTTACATAGTTGAGTTTAATTAATGTTTAACATTGAAAGTCAGCATTAAAGTGCATTCAAGAGATCTAAAGATAAAGCAGGACAAAAACCTATCCATATGGGATCACAAATCTACTTACAAACACTGGGAGATACAGTGAAAACTAAGTAGAAAGGGTCAATGCGTGTAAAAAAGGTGGTGGGGCTTATGATATAGGATCGGTTTTTTTTAAACGTTCTAAAATATTTTGCATAGAAAATAGCCTTTCACGTCAGAAAGAATGAAGCTTATCGGTTGGAAATTATGATTTTAAATTGTACTGTACTTCGGCCGTTTGGTCACAGAATCGAAGGCGGCCATTTCGTGATGGAGTTTTTTTTTAAGGAAGTGGGTTTATTGGCGCATAACAACATGCATACATTATAGGATTTTAGAACCCTTTATACAAGTTCCGAGTATAACTTCTTGCGCTATGTATGTTATACGAGTGAATTTTAACCACAACTCCGAACTACTCCGAAAGCCAGTTCATTTCGTATATTTTCAGAAGTTTATTATTAAAATAAATTCGAATGATTGAAATTCAAATGTGTGAAGATAAATTCGAATTTGAAAAATCCAAGACGCAATCCATAAATTTTAGCAGCGCCACATTTGGCATTAACAGAGTAAAATTAGGTATTCACAGAGCACTGTTAACTGTTTAATAGTGGCAATAAGTAGATTAGTCTTCTACTTTGCAGACAGAGGACCCTCTGGACTGTCATTTGTATCAAAAAATTTATACTTTCAAAGCCCATTTTCTCAATACCATAACTATACCAACCACTTTATATGCGACTATATTGCTGATTATATTAAGAGGCCTTGGAAGCTACCTTTGAATATTATATGGTACTCATAGACCTAGTATGTGTCCTAAAATTAGCTGCTAAACAAGTGGGCTTATTCAAATGGATACTGTTAATCAGCTAACAGTGCTCTGTTAAGGGTAAATTTTATTCTGTTAAACGCAAATGTGACGCTGCTAAAATTTATGGATTGCGTCTTCGATTTTCAAATTCGAATTTATCTTCACATACATTTGAAATTCTATTCTATTCTATTCTCTGTTCAATTTAAATTAATTGTTACTGTGCTAGAAGTAAAGGAATCAGAGTCATTTGTTTTAGTATCACTTAACAATGTTTAAACATTGTGACAAACATCGTATGTCGCTTCTATTTTGTTATTTTCTATGAATATTTAAGTGCTAGTAGAGTGAGTGGATTGCAATCATTTAAACAGAAAAGAAGAAGAAAAAAATTTTAATGTACATACATATGTATGTGAGTGAATGTGAGTAAGTGAGCTTAGAAATTATTTGCTTTTAGCACTTGTTTCAAACTGTTTACACTTCTGTCATTATTAGCCAATAGCACAAGGATTAAAAGAAAACTAAAGGGAATGATAAAATATTTAGATTACGACCTGATTGACTATATACGGTATACATATCCCCTTAGGCTATAATAACTATTTAAATATTTAAACTTATACGACAAATGATATTAAAATTCAAGCATTTTGGAAGGCAATCATAAATAAATATCAAAGCCTTTAACAATTAAGTCAAATGGAAATTTGTATAAGATTTAGAAAAAGAAAAAAATATGAATAATTTTGAATTGAACTGAATAAATTGCAATTGCAATTGGTCTCATAACATAACTTAAATTAATACACTACAAATGTTTAAGTAAAATTAAAAAATTTAAATATTATCCTCTCAAATATTTATTCATCAAAGTACAGTGATCGACAAAACAAACTCTACTCTAAGAATAAATTTCTAACAATCACCAAACTGAACTTTTAACACTTAAGGAGAGTGCCAGAAAAAATTTAACAATATTTCGAAATTTTTTATAGTTTTTTTTGCTTAAATTTTAAAAACTGGCATTGAAACAATTTTAAAATCAAAATAACTGTAATTTATGAATGTATATATATTTTTTAACGTACAGTTTCTTTTACGCTCACTGTACATACAATTGTGTCGCCCCTTTAAAGAAAATGGTTTACTTGATTTAAGTTTCTTTAATCACTTAAAATCATAAGCCGATACAGCCTTGTTCTGTGTTATTTATGCTGAGCATAGTCGCGCACACAAATTTTAAGGCCAATCGTGGTAAGTGATCAAATCTCATTATCACAATTAGGGGAGTTCTTAATTTGGGAGATAATAACGAGCAAAACATCGACATTTGATAGAACTAAGCATACTTTTTGAAACGTTAGTTCTAGTAACCGTACGCTCAAGATAAATTATCAAGAGTCCAGTAATACAAGCTACTCTTGTACCGAAATATGTTAGAAAATTGTAAGTATCAATCTTTCTGAATAGAAACAATAGACATAGGATTGGGCAATCAAACACAAATGAAGCTGCTCTACAAGAACCACAAACAGTATCGAAAAAGGGATTGTATGCAACATACTTACCAGAGATCAGCAATGAGTATTCAAAACGATGAGTAGATTCGAATCATATTTATAATTTCAGATACTTATACGCATTCATACTTATTTTAATGTCATGCTCATACTACTCATACTCAAAGTTTGAAATACTCATGGTACTCATACTAAACAATACGCATGATGTTATTGATTTCGACTCTCCATGACTCATCGTATACACGAATCACAAAATAAGTATGAATCGCGTACCGACACTAAAATACTCACAAGAAGGTTGTGTGTATGCTCTGCTTGCTGTCTATTTCTTTTTTGTTTATGTGTCTTTCTTCTTTCTTTGTAAATGCTAGAACTGTAAATTTTGATGAATGATTCGAATCACTCAAATCATTTATAAGTATTTTTTTTTCGAATGTTATGAGTTTGATGTGAACGTTGTACTCATACTCATTACAACTTGTACTTATAAATCAATGTTGTACTCAGTACGAATGAATCAGAAGATTTCAATACTGTTGACTCACTCAAAATTTCATGAATACTTATGAGTAGCGAAAAAGTGTTCATTGCTGATCTCTGATACATACATAGTTGGTCATTACAAACCTTCGGATTACAACCCAGTTTCTCCCACCACTTATGTTGTGTGTGTTAATTTTATACCTGAATGGCGGGATCAATATTTTCAAGTCGACTACGAACGAAAGTTTTTTGAGAAATTTTTCAAGGCAATTTTATTCACTCTCAGAGTTTTTGCCAGATATCTGCTGAGAGGAAGTCGCCGAAGAAATATTTTTTGTATTTTGTTTTGATGTCTGGCCTGGGGCTCGAACCCTGGGTTTACGTCTAGTAAGCCAACACACTACCTACTAGACTACGGCGACTTCAACGATATTGCTAATTTTATATTAATAGGCTGTGGAACCTCGCTTTGAATAGGGTATGGTACTTCTAGACCTATTTTATATCCTAAACAGTAGCTCCTCAACAAGTGGGCTTTTTAAGATTGGTGCTGTTAAACAGAATTTGGCTTTGCTAAATTTTTTGGTATGTGTCTTGAATAAATAAATTTAAATTTATGTTTATATCTTTAAGTACAGCAAATGGATTTGCATTTTCAACATTTTATTTCAAAACAAATGGCTGTCTTCTGCCATAATAATCCACCTGATACATGTTTGTTACCTGTTTTTTATTTTTATTCGTATTTTTTAAGTCCATCATAAAAACCTTCATATAAGATGTATTGCCGCACTTACCTGTAAAGATAGAAAAAGAAAGAAAGAAAAAAAAATTATTTATTTTGTTGTAAAACATTCTCGCATGAAGAAAATCTATGAAATATTATAAAATAATTGACTCTAATAAAGATTTAAGAGTTATAAACTTTGTATTTTAAGTTTCACAAACAGTTCACAATGACACTTCAATGTTTTTTTATTTCCCTCAACTGCAGGTTACTATTTAATAAAAAAAAAGAAAATAAAACAGATATTAAAATATTATTTTTAAGACCTGTACAAAAATAATATTTTATTTTAAAATTTTCCAACCAAAATCTCGACTCTAGGGAAACATATCGCATAAATCAAGTGCAGGCAAACACAGATACACACGAACATTTACAATGTCTCCACATAGATTCAAATACTAGTACATATAGTAACTAACATACATATATGTACGTTTTTAATTTTAACAACAAAATATAAGAAAATAATATACATTCGTAGTATACAGCAGCCGTAGTAGCAACATATAGCAGCAGTAGCAGCAATAGCATCAGTAAGTTAAAAAAATAATATTATTTTTATACAAAAAAAAAAGGAAAGAGACAAAACAAAAAGGTACGACAAAAAAAGCAGGAAGAACTGAAATAATTTTTTCAGTACCAAAGTAAAGAAAAAAAAAAAACAAAGAAAGGAAAGCAAAATTTTGTTACACACTTTTTAACTCCAAAGGGAAATGAAAGATGAGAACATAAAAAAACAGAACCAAAAAAAACAAAAAAAACTGAACCGATCCTCACACTTCTTAATAAAAAAAAACCGGGCTAAGGCAAACACAACGAAAACTTTTAAACCATTACAACCAGTTATTGTAAAAGTAGTTTAAATAAACAGCACAACTTAAAAGGAATAGAAAAGTTGACTAGGTATGCTCAAGAGTAGGACTCGCTGATATTTAAGGGAAATTTAGGCGTTAAATGTAGTGCTTACCAGAAGTCAGCAATGAAACGTTTTTTCGATACTCATACTCAATCATGAAATTTTGAATATAAGTGAGTCAACAATATTGAAATTTAACTATGTACTCTGATTCATTCATGCTCACTAAAACTTTGGTTTATAAGTACAGGTTGCAATGAGTATGCGTACAACGTTGACATCAAACTCATACCATTCGAAATATGTTTGATTCATAAGCCTACTCATTTGGGTTCATAACTTTAGAAAAATACTTCGAGTATCTTTGAATCATTCTACAAAATTTACAGTCTTATTAGTTGTTGCATTTAGGTGGGTAGGTAGAGGTGGCTGCCCATTCAAGAAAAATTCTTCACACGTGTTGTTCAGTATGAATATGATGAGTACTTCAAACTTTGAATATGAGTAGAGAGGTTCCATGATATTAAAAGAAGCATGAATGCGTATAAGTATCAGAAATTATGAGTATGATACGATTCTATTCATCTTTTTGAATACTCATTGCTGACCTCTGGTGCTTACCATTGTCGCCATAGTCTAATAGGAATTGCGTTGGCTTATTAGACGTGAGAACACGGTTCAAACCCCAGTTCGCACATTTCGAACATAACGAAATATGAAAAATATTTCTTCGGCGACTTTTTAGCAGATTTCTAGCAAAAATTCTGGGACCAATAATTCTGTAATGACCAATTTGTATGTATGTACCTATGTACAGTCAACCCTCCTATAACGCGGTAAATGTGTACCGCGTTGTATGGAAACTGCGCTATAAGAAACACGGATTTAACCATACAAACCAGGCTAATTCGTAGCGCGTTCTATGGAAACCGTCTACCGCGATGTATGCAAACCGCGCTATAAGAAACTCGGAATTAGTACAAATCGCATCATTTGTACCGCGTTATATGGAGACCAAGAGAAGACAAATTATAAATTATTTTTATTGAATTGAAGAGTTCATATAAGGATTGATAAAAGAATTAAAGAAAAACTGAACTTAAAGATTGTTTTCCAACAAAAATGAGACAGACTTTTGTAAAATTACGTAATTTTTCAACATTCATCCTCACGGTCAGATATGAGTTGCAGAATTTTTTTTAGAAAGACTTGGTCACCAACAAGTACAATGGGTCAAATCGACCTCCGGGTACTGTACTTGTCTCAGGTGACAGGTACACGTCCTCTAACCTAACCTAACCTGGTCACCAACAAAACGTTTGAACTGTGATGACCGATGTCGTAGACGGCTATGAGATAAACTGGCATATTTATATAAACATCTCGGCTGTCGAAAATAAAACCGGTATCAAACTCTCTTACAATATCTAGTTACTAGTGTCATCCATAGGCTGTGCGGAAGGTACTTATGGGATGTTGCTGAACGGAAACCGTGCTGTAAGAGTGGAAAGCGCGTTATATGGAAACCGCGTTCTGAAAATAGCGCGCTATAGGAGGGCTGTCGCAATTTCAGGTCCGCGTTATATGGAAACCGCAATCCGAGAGTACCGCGTTATATGAGGGTTGACTGTATATAGTGTTTTCCGGATCATACTAGAAACCGTACAAAACTGAGCAGAGCAAAGTTTTAAAATTAAGACATTTTTTTAGCGCGATACTATATTAGCCTTAAGCGTGAGACCAATTTCAAATACATTGAAAGAAATACTGATTATAGGGAGAAAAAGTACCAACTACACATTTTCTTTCAATTCTTTCATCAAGGGAAAGTTGAAAATAACGTATAAAGAAGCTGTATTGACTGTAATGTTGAGAAAATAGAGGAGGTTTCAACATTCTACTACTTACTCTATTTATAGCACCTTAATGGGTTAAATATAATTTTCTCCATTAGTTGTATTGTGCAAGTGTTCGTATTCTCATCTCCATTCATACGTTTTTAAATATTTTTTCAACTTTTTTTCCATTTTTTTTTTTAGCAAAACACACAAGAAAAACGAAGAAAAAACTTCACAAATTCCGACTTGATAACAGAGCAAATGAATAAAAACTCATTTTAATCATTTCAAAAGTTCACAACAAAAACAAAAAAAGAAAACGAAATACACCCAACCAATATACCTCCTTTCACTCCTGCTAAAGTCAGTATGTTAATGTGACTGTAAGCACGTGGTGTGGTGTTCTGTGCTCTGAGCCCTGTTATTATATTTATAACAGGATGGAACACGCGTCGTCCTCATCATCCTCTAACCACCACCGCTGTTGTTGTTATCATTATTATTTTTATAAATGAGTACCTCAGTTACACTTTTCCATGAGGGTTTACAAAAATAGAAGACAGGGTTACAGCAGATCTAGACCGACTCTGTGACACCTTGCCTCAGGATACAGTTTTCGTGGTCATAAGATAGTTTTACGGCAGTAGAAGATATTTATGGTCCGTATATTTGAAAAGAATCTAAGAATAAGAACTAAAAAGTCGTTGCAGCATCTTACAACTCATCAGGAGGCAACATTAGACTCAAATAATAAGAAATTTTGTTCGTTGGGAACCAAGAGAGGGCAGCTAATCTAAGTTTTTACTGCGCTTAGATTTTTAGCGACGACTTTAGGAGTGGAAGAGCGTTACCGTCTTCTAGTAGATAGGGTGCTGGCTCACTAGACGTGAGGCCAGAGTTCAAACCCTAGGTTAGACATCGAAACAAAAATATGAAAAAATATCTCAGCGGCGACTTCCTCTCAGCAGATTTTTGGCAAAAACTTGGAGAATAAATAAAAATGCCATGAGAAAATTTCTCAAAAAATCTGTCGCCGCCACTCATGTATAAAATTAACACACACAACATGACTCGTAGGAGGAGCTAGATTGTAAGCCTGACTAGAGGGTTGTAATAATCAAAAAAGAAAGCAAGTAAGTTGCTGACCGTCTATATGAGGCATTTATGGTATAATTTGTTCGTGCGTATAATACACTGAAGTCGCCATAGTCTAGTAGGTAGTGTGTAGGCTTATTAGAATTGAGGCCTCGGTGTGAACCCCAGGTCAGGCATCTCCAACAAAACGAAATATTTCTTCGGCGACTTCCTTTCAGCAGATTTCTGCAAAAACTCTGAGAGTAAAATAAAATTGTCATGCAGAGATTCTCATAAAATTTGCCATTCGGATTCGATTTCAAACTGTAAGTACAGCCTCTCATGTATAAAATTAACACACACAACATGGGTGGTGTAAGAAACTAGGTCCATAATCCTGACTGAAGGGTTGTAATGACAAATTATGTATGTTTTGGAGTGGAATGGAGAAGGTTTCCTAAGTGCAAATATCGAATGTGAAGAAAGCTTATACGACCATAACGAGAGCATTGCAAACATTGGTTCAAAAAGCCTTGCTATTCTAGTTTTTTGTGGCATGCGTCCCATACGTCAAATTATTCCCATCATATTTCACGTGAGTAAAAGTTTTCCTCTAGAAGCAGAGAGTAAAGCCTACAAGATTGATACAACGTACGAGCACTATGCGACTTCGTAACTGATTCCGTGGCGTTCGCCATTGTAAGTATCATCTGCCGTGGTGTACGGCATACAAGTTTTCTATCCTCTGACATGCATGTGTAGCAGCCAGGCTGGCTGCGAGTAGTCATAAGAGAAAGAAAATAATTCCGCTTTTTTTGCTGTTGACTTTTCCTCAGCCTTTAGGTGGGTTTTTAATTTTTTTTTACAGAACTTTTGAAAAGTGTTTACACAATCATTTCCAACCAAAACGCAGAAAAAAAAACAGGGAAGAAGAAATAAAATGAAATGAAATACAATGAGATGAAGAAAAATAAAAAAGTAAACCAAAATTATACTCCAAAAAAAAAGAGGATAAAATTTCATGTTCAACTTTTAAACACACCGAGTAATAATTGTGTTGATTTAACGTTACGTACATATAGTCAGTGCAAGTCAGTGCACAGTTCCCAAGGGATGAAGAGTATATACATGGTAAACGAGTGAGTTAATAGAAGAGAAAAAGTTTTATTATTTAAAACAGCATACCACAGCTGTATTAAGCTCCACTTATGAATTATTTTTTCATTGTTTTATGCCCTCCGACCATCACTCAATTTATATGAAGATTCTCGCAAAGTAGTAACAATTGGCAGATTTAACAAATTGTAGTCGATTTAATGAAAGTTTATTAAGATTTATTTTATACTTTTGGGAGGAGGGAAATGAATGAAAACTTGTCGTTGAAAAACAACAAAAAAATTGATTAAAAACCATAACAGTAAATCCACAGAATATCAATTAGCATTTATGACAACTGTATATCATATCATATGGTTTATTTCAGTTTTATTTACCAAAAAAAAGAAAAAGAAATAATAATATTGTAGAATACCTCGCCAGTACGTGCAGCAGGCTCCTGTAATAAACAAAAAAGCCCTCCGGCAGTAATTAAATATGAAAAAATATTTCAAATATGAACATAATTATGTAAGTATACATACATAAATAACCATATATTGATGAATTTCTCATTTAAAATGCACTGCAAGAAAATTTATTACAAAATCATAAAATCTTTGTGAAGATAAATTCGAATTTAAAAACCAACGACACAAACCCACACTTTTAGCAGAGCCACCTTTCGCCTTTAACAGGGCAGAATGTGCTATTAACAGAGCACTGTTAGCTGGTTAACAGTGGCAATAGAAGATTATTCTTCTATTTTGCAATTATTGCTGACTATGGACATACAATTTAATTCTTATTATGATCATCATTAGCTGCGAATAAGAGTATTGAAATCTGTAGGACTGTTGGTGGAGGATGGAGGGGGGAAAAATCGATTTTTTCAAAATTCAATTTTTAGAATCTCAAAATTATTTTAGCCATCCGACCACAACGGTTCGAAATAGGACCTTCCGGACTATAATTTGCATATAGTCAGCTAGGTGTACTATTGGTCATACATATGTTCCCAAATGGCTACTGATATTATAAAGAATTTTTAATCAAAAAATTTATGTTTCCAAAGCCAATTTTCTCAATACCCTATAACTTTACATGTGACTACATTGTTGATTATAGAGGCCTTGGAACCTCCCTTTGAGTATGATATGGTACCCACAGACCTAGAGTATATCCCAAAATTAGCTGCTATACAAATGGACTTGTTCAGATGGATACTGCTAAACAGCTAACAGTGCTCTGTTAAGAGAAAATTTTGCTCTGTTAACGCCATAAGTGGCGCTGCTAAAATTTATGGATTGCGTCTTGGATTTTCAAATTCGAATTTATCATCACATACAACAAATTATCCACGTCATATTTCACGTGAGTCAAAGTGTTCCTCGAAGAATAAAGCCTACAAGATTGACACAACATAAGTGCCCTATACGACTTCGTAACTAATACCGTGGAGTTCGCTATTGTAAGCATCATCTGCTGTAGTGTACGGCATACAAGTTTCCTATTCTCTGACATGCATGTGTACCAGCCAGGCTGGCTGTGAGTACTCATAAGAGACAGAAAATGATTCTATATTTTGGCTCCTATTAATTTCTTTCCTTCATAAGAAATATTTTGTTTAAATTCAGAAAATTTGTTTCAAGCAAGATAAGAAATTTATTTTTCAAATTTTGTTTCTTTTTTCATTTAAAGTTGTTTTTATGTTATTGTCTACACCAGTTGCAAGCTATTAAAATTGTGCTGCTCATTCTTCACATTTGACTCATATGTGTGGTAATAAAAAATGTCATGGCATCCACCCCAGTTTACTACATCAACGACGTTGTGTGGACATAAACTATGAATGCTCCTAAACAAGTGAGCTTGTTTAGGTGGATACTCTTAGACAGCTAACAGTGTTCTGTTAAGGATAAATTTTGTTCTGCTAATAGAAAATTTTGCTCTGTTAACGGCAAATGTGAAGCTGCTAAAATTTATGTATTGCGTCTTGGATTTTCAAATTCGAATTTATCTTCACACACATAATCATAAAATATTTCCATAATCGATAACATCACACCTTCAATTTATATTTCAAGGATCTTTTCCCCAAACACACATAATCATAAAATATTCCCATAATCCATAACATCACACTTTCAATTTATATTTCAAGGATCTTTTCCCCAAAATGTCCAATTAAAAGTAATTTTTTTTTGTCAGTGTACATTAAATTAATCAATCCATATGAACTTTTATTGTTAAACACATTCATTACAAATTATGACCGCTTAAAGTCTCTCAGGCAGCAGAACTCTATGTTATTATGGATTGAAGTATATGGATTTCATACAGGATTGTAGCCACATACTGGGAGTGAATATGATATCAATGGTTTTAAACTATTCAAAAATAACAATGAAATGGATTAACAAATGAAATTATACAAAAAAAAATTATTATTTATGGGCCAAAGTTGAAAATATTTGATTTATTCAAATTAAACTCTTCAATTCAAGACATACAAATGTGTGGGTAAAGCTTTGTTACATAAATCCGAGTTTATTGCCGATTTTAATTTTGATAATTACGGCACTTATTGGGAGACATTAGATCAATCAAGAAGAATAAGTTATGGTAGATATAATCAAGCTGAAGATGAGTGATGCTCTTGGATGATTTTCTATATAAAAAAGCAGCTTGATCACCATAAGTTTTTGAATAGAATTTTTACTGGCGATGAAAAATGGAATTTTTACATTTCGAAGCGTAAGAATTCTTAAGGAGGAGTCCAGCCTATCATCTGTATTAAGGCACAGAAGAGAATTCCAATTACATCAGTGCACTGCAATGCCTTGAATATACAGTCAGCATCAAAAGAAACTGTACACATAAAATTCCATAAATCGTCAAACTCACTGTTACCACTTAAGGAGAGTGCCCAAAAAAATTTGACAATATTTTGAATTTTTTTGTTGTAATTTTTATTTTTTTGTTGCAATTTTAAAAATTGGCAATGAAGCAATTTTAAAATAAAAATAACGGTAATTTGATAATGTATATTTTTTTAATGTACATTTGCTTTCGATGCTCACTGTAGCTTATGAAATGTTGAAATCGGGACACTTAAGCACAGGGCGGGCACCTGTAAACAATACAATTAATCCGTTTAAAGTTAATACGAGCTAATTGTCTGTGATGTGTTTAATGCGTTTTCCTTCCATGTTATTATTTTTATTTTTGTTAAACTAATCAAGTTTTCCCAGCTAAGGAGGTGAACAGTAGCATGTTCCTGTGCATTGAAGTTTCTAATAAAAAAAATTCTTTCATTCAAATACAGAAAATTAATTAATTTTTTTGAAATAGCTTTAAGCATTCATTTCTATTTGTACGCCATAGCGTCTTTTAGTAATGAAGTTGAATTTGAAAATAAATTGGCTTTCGTTTATCGACTACCACTGTATCTTTTCGTAAAACGCTTTGTTGTAGAAAAATTATGATTTCTGTCAAATATTATGTTTTAAAATAATTGCAAAAGAATATTAGTTTCAAGGCACTTTCGTCTACGAGAGTGGTTCCAAAATTAGCAAAGTAAAGTAAAGTAAAAGTAAACAGTTTTTTTGTCCTTTGTAGACATAAAATTCTTTAAGTTTCAAGTACTCTGCCCAGCGATAGCTTTGATATTCTGTTTGTAGTACGAACTGTTAGACTTTTTAAAACTGTTAACATCATTTATACATACATTAAGTTGGGATGTGTGTGAAGATAAATTCAAACTTGCAAATCCAAGACGCAATCCATAAATTTTAGCAGCGCCACATTTGGCGTTAACAGAGCAAAATTTCCTCATAACAGAAAAATTTTGCCCTTAACAGAGCACTGTTAGTTGTTTAACAGTATCCATCTGAACAAGCCCACTTGTTTAGGAGCTAATTTTAGGACATATACTAGGCTAATTAGTACCATATCATACTCAAAGAAAGGTTCCATGGCCTCTTAATATAATCAGCAACATAGTCCCATATAAAGTGATATGGTATTGAGAAAATTGGCTTTGAAAATATCAATTTATTGCTTGAAAATTCTCTAGAAGATCAGTGGCCATTTGGGAACATATAAGAAATAGTACACCTACCCGACTATATGCAAATGGTAGTCCAGAGGGTCCTCTTTCGCACCGTGGTAGGTTTCAACACTATTATTCACAAATAGTAATGATTATTATAATAAGAATTAAATTGTATGTCAATAGTCTGCAATAATTGCAAAGTAGAAGACTAGTCTATTTATTGCCACTGTTAAACAGTTAACAGTGCTCTGTTAATAGCAAATTTTACCCTGTTAGAGGCAAGAAGTGGCCCTACTAAAAGTGCAGGTTTGCGTCCTTGGTTTTTAAATTCATATTTATCTTCACACATATTAAGTTGGGAAATTTTTTAACCGCCTTCGTTATTTGTCCTTCTACTCTTTTGTTTGCTTACAAGGTCTAATGGCACTGGCAAATGCTAAAGGAAAAAACCTTTAAAATACACATGTATAGCAACAAACTCAATAATATACACACGTTAAGGTTCTAAAATTAATTGGTTAAGTGAACAGAAAGAGAGTGAGACCAAAGAAGAACAGAATTTGTTTTCAACACCTACAATCAGACATGAGTGGTTTAAAAAGAAATCAAAATTTCAAACCCCAAATAGAACAAGTAATCTGTAACTTTTCATAGAGGGAGAAACTAAAGCAGAGGAGTCCTTTTTTGAATATTAATAAACATTTGAAAATTTGTTTACATCATGGAAAATAAGAAATAATTATTATTCCTATACTCCGTTCGTATTTATGTGTATTCAAAAATGTCAATAACAACTACAGAAACAACAACAAAAATGGAAATTGTTTACAAACATGTGTAAGTATGTGTGTACATATTAAAATTGTAACTTCTGTATGGTACTTGGATATTCTTGTTTATAGTAAAGAGAAAAGCATTGTAAAATTTAGTGAATGTTTTAATTATATGATATCAATTTGCATAAAATATACATATACATGCACATACACATACGCACACACACAAAAAGGATACTCTTTATTTGCTTCGTTTTTATCTCTCACACATATTCCCATATACATAAGTGTGTATATGCTACACATACTTATGCAATAAAAGAGCTAAAGGGAAAGAATTTTTAATAAATATTTTAAATCTATACAAAAACAAAAACACAAACAAAAACAAAATAAGGAAAAACAAACTTTTCTTCCTGGCCTCTGTCTCTTATGATACTCCCTCTCTCTATAATTATTCACTTCGTTTTAATACATTCCTACGAACACTTTATTATTGAATCTACCAAGTAAGTGTGCATACAATGGTACGTACGTACGTATGGGTGTAAATAGTGTATATGGCAGAAAATATTGTAGCATACTTTCAGCGTGTGGGAGGTTGAAGTAAAATATCTTGTATTCGATAAAATTTTAAATGAACATAAACTGTTAAGGATTATGTAATTATAGTTACATCAGTAAAATTGCTTGAGTAGAATTTAATTATATACTATATATAATGTACAGTGAGCGTCAAAAGAAACTGTACACTGAAAAAAAATTATACTTTCATAAGTTAAAAATAAATTAAAATTTTAAAAATGAAACAAAAAAAAATATCGAAATATTGTCAAATTTTTTTGGGCACTCTCCTTAAGTCGTAAAAGTTGCGTTTGGTGATTGTTAGAATTTTATCCACACAGTACAGTTTCTTTAGACGTTCACTGTATATGTGATTATATATGAGTGAATTTGTTTGTCTGGGAGTTTATATGCAATTTTATTGTACTTTACCATGAGTTACTCTATATATAGTTGGCAGCAAAAGCAAAATGTTCTTAATTGGATTTTGAAAAATGGAAAGAATCAAGAAATATTTCCAATTTTTTTAAAATACAACGAGAAACTAATTTTAAAAAACTTAAGTCGAGAAATTTACCAAGAAAATTTGGAAGAATAAAGATTTTTTAAATCACCCTCGTCTGAACTGAGTGATTAACATTGATCGTATCAGTGGCCTCTTACCGGGTCTGAACAAACGTTACTTTTTGGAAGGTTTAGAAAAACTGGACGAAGTGTATAGCGCTCAAGGATGAGTGTAGTAAAATACAGAAAATTTTAAGCCTCCTACTGGTGAAAAATGGTACAACATTTGTTTAAATCAACAAGTCAGTTGGCATCCTTTTCGAGTCCATTACAAAGGGCGATATTTCCACGTAACAACAGATGAACTTGCTAGCATTCTAGGGTTAGCTACAGTAGTAGTTGTACAGTAAAGCCTAATACTTTAAGAGTTAACTTCGAATGATTCGAAATTTCTCCAAGAATTCCTCGGCATTCATGGGCAGGAACGGACGTTGAAACTACGTTTGTTGAGGATTTAATTGCAGCATGAATAAAATCGAATAAAACCACAGATTTTCAGGGAATTTTCCATCTCTCAATAAGCATTGCTTCGCTTTCAAAATTGCCATGACTTGTGAACTGCAATGGTCAGGGAAAATGGTTGTAGAGAAATAATACAAGCAATTAAATTTTAAGTGTGTTCGTTATTAAAGCTTTCAGCTCACGATATGTTACATAGTATATGCATAAATATTTTCCCCAAAAATACTTTGTTTTGCTGAATTATTTTTACGATATTTTAAATTTTAATACTTAATTATATAACAACGTAAGGAAGACAATAAAGAGAGAAAATATATTAAAATCTAGGAGGGGGGATGTGAGTGAAACAGTTGGTGACAACTAATGCAAAACACATTAAATACCAACACACTGTCCCAAAAGCATATGATCGTTTACCTTTGTGACATCAACATCATCGAAAGTTTTAAATGTTTGTAAAGATAAATTCGAATTTAAAAACCAAAGACACAAACCAACACTTTCAGCAGCGACACTTTTCGCCTCTAACAGGGTTTAAATTACTATTAACAGAGAACTGTTAACTATTTAAAAGCAGCAATAAGTAGTTTAGCTTTCTACTTTGCAATTATTGCAGACTATTGACATAAAATTTAATTCTCATTATGATCTTTATTATTTGTGAATAAAAATATTAAAATATATAGGAGCTTGGTCTATACCCCACCAAAAATTCAATTTCTCGAATCTCAAAATTATTCTAGTTATGCCACTACCACGGTTCCAAAGAGGACCCTCTGGACTACCATTTGCATATAGTCGGGTAGGCGTAGTATTTCTTACATGTTCCAAAATGGCTACTGATCTTTAAGGGAATTTTCAAGCAAAAAATTTATAGGTTCATAGTCAATTTTGCTGATTATATTAAAGAGGCCTTGGAACCTTCCTTTGAGTATCATAGACCTCGAGTATTTCCCAAAATTAGCTCCTAAACAAGTGAGCTTGTTCAGATGAATACTGTTAAACAGCTAACAGTGCTGTGTTAAGGGCAAATTTTGTTCTGCTAAGAGAACATTTTGCTCTGTTACCGGTAGATGTGGCGATGCTAAAATTTATGGATTTTTAAATTCGAATTTATCGTCACATACATGATTTTTTATCGTGTCTTTGAAGCAGAATTTCACAAGTGCGTTTTCGGTTTTCCATCTTCAATTCATGCGGCACCATTTTTCAGATTTTTTTTATCCTTCCTTTTTTTATTCCTTCATAGCCTTTAAACGTTCGGAAATTGCTTGTAACACTTAACATTTGTTTCTGATTCAAAGTGTCACCTTGCTCTGTTAAGCGCAAATATGGCGCTGCTAAAACTTATGGATTGCATTTTGGATTTTTAAATTCAAATTTATCTTCACAGACATAAGTTATAATACGCACTATTATACTGTATTATATCGATATAGGTGCTGGCCAGAGGTCAGCAATTTGTTTGCTACTCATAATCACTCATGCAATTTTGAATACAAGTGAGCCAACAATATTGAAATTTAGCTACTTTGTTTCATTCATACTCACTACAACGTTGATTTATAAGTACAGATTGCAATGAGTATGCGTACAACATTGTCATCAAACCCATACTATTCGACCTGTGTTTGATACATAAGCCTACTCATTTAGATTCATAACTTTAGAAAAATACTCTTATAATACTTATAAATGATACGAGTGACTGGAATCATTATGAGAATGATTCGATTCTACTTATCTTTTTGAATACTCATTGCTGATCTCTGGTGCTGGTTGCATGCTATAGTCAGAAATGCATTTCAAATCGCTTTCAAAAGAACAAAATTATGTTGCATGAGCAAATTGCTGGCCTATTTAGCTCTCCTCAACTGTGTTGTTAATAAACAAAGCTTATAAAGTTGTCTTGTAATTATAACAATAGTTGTTGTGATTGTTGTTATTGTTGTGGTATCATAGTAATTGTAGTTTCAGTAAAATTTATTATTAAGAGGCAATTTGTAGTAGTAGTTGTTATTTTTTATTGCTGTCGTTGTTGTTATTGCTGTAGATGTTATTGTAGTTATTTTTTCTTTTCTTTTTCTATTTTGTGGCAAGTGTTAGAAATTACTCGTACAATATATTCAATGAAATATGCATGTTTATTAGTAAGAAACATCAGCTCAATATTATTACAACACTTTTGAATACACAAACAAACATATGTATGTCTGCTTACACAAATATATTCTCTCTCTCAAACATTGACACACAGACACACACACAAATGCAGACATCAATTTATTCATTTAATTTTATTTAATATTCAGTATTACGTTCAATTTACAACAAAGTTTTTGGTGTGGCTTGGTATGGTATGGTATGGTTTGGTTCGTTCGTTCGTTCGTTTGTATACGATTTCAATTCATTTCATTTCCTTTGGCCGAATCATTCATTAGACCATTAATATGCAGATGATTTTCTCTCTCTCTCTCTCTCTAAAGAAGAGTAAAACGAACGAACAAACAAACCAACCATCATGACATGCTCTTAATAGGTTTGGTTAATGGTAACGATGATAATGATGATGATGATGTAGTAACTGAGCCTGATGCCGTTTGCTATTGCTGTGTGTGAAATGGGAGTTTATGATGTTGGATGCTGATTCCGTTTTTTTTTCATATTCACATCCCTCAAGTATTAATTTTATCCTTTACCAAATTGAAAGGGACCACAGAAATAAATGGTTTTCTTCTCTTTTTTCTCAGTAGCTGTGCTGTGCTATGCTATGTGGTGCTATTAGATGTTAGAAACGAGAAATGTAATTGCGAATGTCGATTTTATTATCAGCCATATTAATTTACTGATTGATTTATTTGCCGTCAGCCATATTTAGTAAAAAAATTGTTGCAAATGATGGCTGAGATTGAAATCTGGAATTGTCAAGTACTGTGTATGTATGAGAATGGAAATGAGTTGTTAATTAAAATACTTTAATTAATTACACCATTTACCATACCATGAGTGAAAGATAATTTAGGAAAACACAAAATGAAATGTATTTTCATGCTCATAAGCTTAAGCGCGGAAGTGTAAAGAGTTTTTATTTTTTATCAGGTATTTATCAGGACCAAGAATCAAGCGCTGCGCAAACTCAATAGAGCATCATGTATACTTTTTTGTGCGTACATTAGAAGTACCGGTACTGAAGCAATATACATATGTATTTCGAAACTTGCTTGTAAATTAGCGAAACTTTTTCCACTTTGTTGAAAAGTTATCAATGAAGTGCCAGTTGCCAAATTGGATAGTGAAAACAACTGCTGAATACCAATGTGTTCCGCACTTTCCAAGCTCATGGAATCGACGTGTGTGAAGATAATTTCGAATTTAACTAGCAAAGACAAAAACCAAATTTTTTAAAAGAGTGGTATATCAGCAGCAAGTCCCACTTTATCACAATATGTCGATCGTATATTTGGGTGATCTCTTCCTTAACTATTTTTTGTATTTTCTGTTAACCACTTAACATGTCTCTGTTAATTTTAACATTAGCTGTGCTAAAAATTTTGTTTTTTATCTTTGCTAGTTAAATTCGAATATATCTTCATATACATATGGAATCGTCAGCTTGTGAAATATCGAAAGTAACAAACGGATCAGCTACTGACCGAATATTTGCAGTAAGGTTCGTTCTACTGGTGGCCTCTTGGCATTATTCTGTAAGGCAATTGCACTATTCTCACGATTTATATCCCGCATTCAGAAGAATCGTGTTATACGAGTTGTTATCATACGTAATTCCATCAAAAGAAATCAAGAGTACTGCAAGATCCGGTTCTCCCACAATATTTCTTATTTTTGTTAATGGTCGGCTCTTATGCGAGTGAAGAAGTACTATAATGGAGCTGCTCTCAGAATTGCAAAACATTCAAGCTTTTTCAAAATGTATTTTCAATGTGCGTGTGAGGATAAACTTGAATTTAAAAACCAAAGACGCAAACCCATACTTTTAGCAGCGCCACTTTTCGACCTGGAAGTCGCCGTAGTCTAGTAGGTAGTGTGTTGGCTTATAAGACGCAAAACCAGGGTTCAAACCCCAGGCCAGACATCAAAAACAAAATACAAAAAATATTTCTTCTGCGACTTCCTCTCAGCAGATTTCTAGCAAAAACTCTGAGAGTAAATAAAATTGCCATGAAAAGTTTCTCAAAAATCTTTCGTTCGGAGTCGACTTTAAACTGTAGGTCCCACCACTCATATATAAAAATTAACACACATAACATAAGTGGTGTGAGAAACCAGGTCGTAATCCTGACTGAAGGGTTGTAATGACCAATTATGTATGTATGTAATAAGTAGATGTCTTCTATATAACACTGAAATGCATACGATTGTTGGTGCGGGGTGGAGAGGCCAATTTTCTCAAATCTCAAAATTATTCCAGCTATTCCTCTACCATAGAGGACACTCTGGACTACCATTTGCATATAGTCGGGTAGGTGTACTATTTCTTATATGTTCCAAAATGGCCATGATTTATTCAAAAATCATTTTCTCAAATCCCAAAATTTTTCCAAGCAAAAAATTGATATTTTCAGGGCCAATTCTCTCAATTGTTGATTATATTAAGAGGCCTTGGTACCTTCCATTAAATATGATATGGTACTCATAGACCTAGTATATGTATGTCCTAAAATTAGCTCCTAAACAAGTAGGCTTCTTCAGATGGATACTGTTAAACAGCTAACAGTGCTCTGTTAAGGGCAAATTTTGTTCTGTTAAGAGAAAATTTTGCTCTGTTAACGCCAAATGTGGCGCTGCTAAAATTTATGGATTGCGTTTTGGGTTTTCAAATTCGAATTTATCTTCACAGACATTCGACTCTTATCAATTTCAAATCCCTATCGCTTGTCTGATAGTATACCAAGTCCTTTAGAGGTTGAGTGAAAATTTTCTTAAAAAAAAAAATCCGAACCTCGTAATATTTTTCAAATTTCTAATAAAAAAAATGAAAAATTAAATTTAAATTCATTCAAGTTTGTTTTCTCTCTCCCTTACCTTTCGTTCCAATTAAATTAAAAATTGTTACTTTTCCTTTCTGGCTTTACGATTTTCACGTAATACTTTTGAAAACTAGAAAAGCAGGTACTTTTACTTTTAAAATTGTCTTCGTTTTCGTTTTCTTCTTTTAGTTATAGAGGGGCCGCCACTATTTTTTTTTTGTTTTCTGTCATAGAAAATGTTCTTAGCACATCTTCATACTCAAGTGATGTCAACTCTACACAAAACAAAATAGCGTTGAACTACAGACATGAGTGTTTTCATTTTGATTTTTCTTTTTCCATTCCATTCTGCATTTGCTGCTAAAGTTTCACATTTTAAGATGAAACAACAACAACAACAACAACAGAAACAAAGAACAACACAAACGGAATCTGTTGCAATTATTTTTATAAAAAAGAAAGGAAAAATTTTTCTTTCATTTTCTTAACTGGCACTTGTAAATTTTCTGTTTTCTTTTACTTTTCTTTATATTGTAGATGTTGTTGTTGTTGTTGCAGTTGTTGTATGTGTTTTCTTACGGTAAAAGGGACTATTTTTAGGAATATAAAAGACAAAAGTACAGACTAAGGGACGGACGTACATATATATTTACTGAGAAAACAACAGAATACCATGTACTATGCCTTGGAATAGATGTGTGATGCTTTGCTGAAGGAATCATGCCCCTGCAAGCTGCATGATACAGTTGGGAAAATTTTATTAGATGGGGGAAAAAGTTAATGGGACTATAAACAATTTTTATGGCGATAATAAGAACCAGTTCTAGTAAGACGAACCACGGTGCGAAAGAAATCCCTCTGGACTACCATTTGCATATAGTCGGGTAGGTGTACTATTTCCTATATGTTCCAAAATGGTCACTGATCTTCTAGAGAATTTCCAATTAAAAAATCGATAGTTTTAAAGCCAATTTTCACAATACCATATCACTTTACAGGTGACTGTATTGCTGATTATATTAAGAGGTCTTAGAACCTTTCTTTTAGTGTGGTATGGTACTCATAGACCTAGTATATGTCCTAAAATTAGCTGCTAAACAAGTGAGCTAGTTCAGATGAATACTGTTAAACAGCTAACAGTGCTCTGTTAAGATCAAAATTTTGCTCTGTTAACGCAAAAATGTGGCGCTGCTAAAATTTATGGATTGCGTCTCGGATTTTCAAATTCGAATTTATCTTCATACACATTTAATAGGATCGGTAATTAATATGAATAATGTACACTCTGATGCAAATTTTTTCGCTGATTTAAAATCCTTTGTTTTAGATAAATCGCGTGTAAAGGACTTTCCAGTTCGTTTTTATTATTTTTTTTACAATTTACTACCTTTGCTTTCCTGTTTACTAAAATTCACTTTCGATTTTCATTTCTCTTACGAAATAACTGCCTCCTCTAACCCAATAATCGTATTCAGTACTTAAGTCTTTCAGTAGATTTTTGATTCTTTTTTCTTGTTCTTTTGCATTACAAAACACAGAGAAATCTTGTAAAATTCTGTATCCACTTCATAGCATTACTGAGGCAACAAAAATAAAGAAATTTTAATTCTAAATGCAACAACTAAAACTGATTTCTCTTTTGTGTTTTGTGTTGTTTGTGTTAAAATTTTTGTGTGTATTCTTCTTAAAGATTTTCAAAATTTTGAAATTTTCCTCTGCAGATTTTGGAAGACAAGTGAATGCGTATCCCTAGCTAGACTGCTATGAGAGGTAAGGGCTTCATAGACTGTTTGAGTTGGTGTTTGTAACATATTAAGCAGATGACATTTAGTGCCCCTATTTGGATACTTCATAAATAGGGACCCCATTCCAAATGACTTCCTTACATACGTGCTTTCTGTTCTCTGACAGAAACGAACGAGACTATTTTGCTTTCGGAAGCCATGCTGAACACATTTATTTCAATTCTAAAGCAAGAAAATCAAATGGAATGAAGGGCGTTAACGAAAATTTTTACACACAGAAGTCCCAAATCGGTAAAATTTCAAAGAAAATTCTTCAAAATTCTCAGAATTCTTAATCAATTGTCGCACGCTTAATGAGTCTTTTCGGTTGCGACCAAAATTCTGTTTGCCTATATGGGGCACATCCTCATGTTCCTAGTGTTTCTACGCCTTCTTTTAGTTCCATTAAACAAGATTTTCTAGCTCAAGTTTTTCGCAAATGAAAGAACAGACACTTGATCTATTGTAGCAGGATATAGGAGGTTAGGGTAGAGCCTAGAAAGTACGCTCCGTGTGAACAATATTTACTGAAGGCTGATGCAGCAGCCTTGAGAGTATTCGAGAGAAAAGTCCTACGCAAGATCTTCGGTCCAGTGTAAGTTGGCGATGATTTCCGCATCCGATCCAACAGTGAGCTGTATGAGCTCCTCAACTACATGGACTTTGTGTTCAGCGTATTAATATCCAGCGGCTGCGCTGGCTCGGCCATGTCGTTCGAATGGAGGAGGATGTTCTGGCGAGAGGGGTATTGAAGCCGGGATCTGCGGAAGTCGGCGAAGAGGACGACCTTGTTGGAGAACCAAATCGAGGAAACTCTGTCATCGATTGGTGTGACCAACAGGCGCAGGTGCGCAAGAAGCAGAGGCGGTTGGAAGGATGTGTTGTGGCAGGCCGAAATCCGTTAATCGGGTTGTTAATGGCCAATTAAGTAAGCAACGTCATACATACTTAATTGGCCATTATAATCCTTTCGTCAGGATTACAATCCAGCTTCTCACACCACTGATGTTGTGTGTGTAAATTTTATACATGAGTGGCGGGACCTACAGTTTAGAGTCGATTCCGAACGACAGATTTTTTTAAGATGCTTTTCATGGCACTTTTATTTTTGCCAGAAATCTGCTGAGAGGAAGTGGCCGAGAAAATATTTTTTCTAATTTCGTTTAGTTGGAGATGTCTGATCTGGGGTTTGATAATAAACCAACACACTACCTATTAGGCTGCCGCGACTTCTTGTTTCTCAGGAGTCATCGCCTCCCTGCAATTTCTATAACTTACGTTGCTGATTTTAACCTCATGATAGGTTTGAAATCAAGAAGTTCTTTGGATAGATAGAATTAAGCATGGAAATCATATGCCCTCACTGCAAATAGGTGAATAGATTGTGGATGAAAATTCGACCGAATTCTGCAGTTGTACTTCTAAATTGAAAGCTGAAAAATGCAACTCTGAAAGGCGAATTTGTGGGAACGATGTATATTATAGGGAATCATATAGTCGAGCATAACCAACTACATTTTGCCTTTTTTATTTTAATGCACTCAGCGCCAGTTTTTAGTATCATCATCGTTATTGCAATAATGATTCAGAGGCCAAACGACCATTAAAGTTGCCACAAACAAAAGAACTAAGCAACCAGACAAATGCCGACAGACAAACAGACGTTTTTAATAGACAGAGACTAGTGTAACGATATCTGCTGCTGCATTTTATAAAACAAAACAAAAGCAAAATGAGAAAGAAAAGAAAAAAACATAAATTCCCTTAAAATTTAAACTATTTTATCGACCATTTTGAGATTATTTTTGTAGACAAAAAGAAAAAAAAAAAAACAAAAAATTTTTGAATTATTTTCCATTCCTAATGATGAGAGACGTGCACTGAAAAGACTGACAATGATTTCCATATGTTGAGCAAATGTTTTATTTTTAAAATAAAAAAATAAATTATTTTGACGTACCCACATGCATCGATATTATTACGAAAGCAGCATATGAACCCAAGTACTTGTACGTAATCATGGAAAACGTTTCTATGGCAAGTATTTGAAAGCAGATAACATACCATGTTTGATGAGAAAAACAGGGAGCAACAGTTTAGAATCATTATACTAAATAGCTTATGGGAAAAAACAAACAAACTTCCGTTAAATTTAATGTCAAGTGCGTACCGTCGTTTGGCGATTACGTACCATTTGCAGGAGTTAATATTCGAAAAATAATTGTGAATAAAATTTAATGTTAAAAAGTTTATGTCTGTGAGGATAAATTTGAATTTAAAAATTAAAGATCCAAGACCAAACTTTTAGCAGCGCCACTTATTGCGTCTTGGATTTTCAAATTCGAATTTATCTTCACATACATAAAAAGGTTTTAAATACTTTTAAGGACAGATAACACAGGATGGTAGTCCCCTGGAAAATCAAACCGATGCTCTACTCTTGCAAAAAAATTACGACTCAATGAACACAGTCTCTTACCACTACAGCCTACACATGTCAAAACAGCACGTTGGTCTGTGGCAACGACAGTCGCCAACCCTATAATCCTAGACCTGCTATAGGACACTAAAGCACCGGATCAGCTGAAAAAAATTGGTAAAATAACCATGAAAAGGATTTCAATATTCCAACGTTTGGAGTCTTTTTAAACTGCAGGTCCCGTCATTAATGGATTCAAATTTTCAAATCCAATATGGTTGGTGTGAGGAGCTACTCACAAATTAATAATGTAAGTGGAGCGACACCGAATATTTCTACGACGACTTTCTATCAGCAGGGAAAAACTCCGAGAGTAAACAAAATTATTACGAAAAGTTTCTCAAAAACCTGTCGTTCGGAATCGACTTTAAACTGTAGGCTCCGCAACTCATGTATAAAATTAGCACACATAACATAAGTGGCGTGAGGAGCTAGGCCGTAATCCTGACTGAAGGGTTGTAATGGTCAATTATGTTATGTATGGAGGGCCGGCAAGCAATGCATCACTTTCTATGCCGTTGACCGCCTTAAATATAAGATACCTCACACTGAGTATAATTTAATACCAAGTTCTAGTAACAACAATGGTTTTCCATCAGAAAAATTTATTTGCTGGCTGATTAAAGCCCTTTTACATAAAAAACAACGTAAAAGTCTACACACACTTTTGCACAACACTGTGCTCTATGTGTAGCATGATACTTAAAAGTATCACCAACATCGAAATGAGTCAACAATTTTTATTCAAGTTTTTGAATACATTTACAACAACTATAATTCACAATTCACAACAACAACAACAAATAAAAAAATATTTTAATTAAACCACTAAACAACACGTGCAATGGAATCAAATGTGTAACGCAGTAGTGGAATAAAAAGCTAAAGAGCGAGCGAGTAAAAAAGAGAATACTATGGCCAGCCATTTTTCCTTTAATTAGTCAACTATTTCTGCTGGTACTTTATTTCCTAATTAATCTTTAAATTTCCATTGAAATGAGAGATATTTTTGGCAAAGAATAAATACAAACTAAAAACAATACAAGGGAAATAGTCACTATATGATGCACTGTACCATAATGTATACATTCAAATTAGTTTCCCATATAGGGTTAAAGGAATGGATTATATATGATACTGCCCGCATAGAATTGCAGCTTAACATCGAAAAGTTTGAATGTGTGTGAAAATAAATTTGAATTAGAAAATCCAAGACTCATTTGGCGTTAACAGAATAAAATTTCCTCTTAACAGAACAAAAATTGCTCTTAACAGAGCACTCTTAGCTATTTAACAGCATCCATCTGAACAAGCCCACTTGTTTAGGAGCTAATTTTAGGACATATACTACGACTATGAGCAATTATATTTACTTTTACAGGTTTTGCAATATTTTTTTATATATTCGTTTTAATCGAAATGTCTGGCCTGGGGTTTGAACCTGGGCCCGCATCTCATAAACCAAAAACACACTACCTACCAGACTACGGCGACCAAACGCCTCTTATAAATGCAAGACATTCGCAGTGACATCGAACGAACATTTTTTGGAGAATACTTTCTTTCTAGCGCACCCTAACAATGGTGACCTCAGAAGACAGTGTTAAACTATCTCAAAAGGTGTTCTAGACAAAGAGGCGATCAACAACTCTCTCCTCTAAACTTTGGGTTGCCGTGTTAGGCAACAAAAGGAGTCTATCAGTGTGATATCTGCGATTATTTGCCAAACATTTTCTGTACTTTACAGAAAAGTTGTAGTTTACGCTCCGTATACACAATCTATCAGCAAAAGTCTTTTGACGGTAAAAATAATTGGCCAATCAAAGGTTAGCTAAAAATTACTTCGTCAAACTCTATGTGTGTGAAGATAAACTCGAATTTAAAAATCAAAGACGCAAACTCACAGTTTTAGCAGTGCCACTTTTTGCCTCTAACAGGGTAAACTTTGCTATTAACAGAGCACTGTTAACTGTTTAACAGATGGCAGATTATTGCCATCCAATTTAATTCTCATTATGATGATAATTATTTGCGAATAAAAGTGTTGAAATCTATGACGGTTAGTGAGGGATGGAAAAAATTTAATTTCCAGCTCTCCCACTACCACGTTTCGAAAGAGGACCCTCTGGACTACCATTTGCATAAAGTCGGGTAGGTGCACTATTTCCAGATGGATACTGCTAAATAGCTAACAGTGCTCTGTTAAGAGCAATTTTTGTTCTGTTAAGAGGAAATTTTACTGTGTTACCGCCAAATGTGGCGCTGCTAAAATTTATGGATTGCGTCTTGAATCTTCAAATTCGAATTTTTCTTCAAATACATCAGATTTTAAATAAATTTTCAAATCAATAAAACGTTTTACAAGCTGAAGGATTGAAAGTGTATACAATTTCCCTACGAAAGGTGACAAAGATACGATAGAAACACGTGCTTGTGTTGACACAATATTCATCTAGTGCTGCACGACATATAAGCAGCAACACTATCCAGAGGCAAGGAACCCGTATATACTTTTTCCATGACCCAACATAATGAACATTTTTTATTACACCGTTTGCATCTGTTTCAGAGTTTCTGTGCATACAAATGTATGTATGTATGTATGCATGTGGGATTTTACCTTAAATGTTAGATAATCCCAGTGCAGCATAATGGTTTGATTTGCTCTTCCTTTTTGTCAAAGGGTGGTGGTGGTTGCAGCAGAAAGCTGAATGTGTAAAACTCTTTGGTGGTGGCTGCAAAATTTCGAATTTCAATTTCAATTTCGATTATAAATTTTATTTTATTTTTTTCCACAATAACACTTGAAGTAATTTCTTCTTTTTATTTTAAATTTCTTTGTTTTCTTTTCTTAATATTTTCTTTTCATATTTTGCCTTTTTGAACTTTTCTAAACACTTTCTTTTCTTTATTCTTTCTTTTTATTTTCTTTCTTTATTCTTCTATATTTTGATTAAAAATTGAATTTTATTTGCTTTTTCTTCTTCTACATTTCTATTCCATATTTTTACTTCTTATTATTCTTTTTTATTTTCTGGTATCTTTTGTTATCTGTAACAGCGAGTAACTACAAAAGAAATCTTCTTCTATTTAATGTACATCCCGTAGAGTTTTAAACGCACATAGACCGAACGACCGTAAAACTTGTGAACCGATTCAATGTCAATACGCTGTATACATATGTGTAACGGCGTAAAACATAAACAAGACTAAATAGTTTGTTTTCTTTTTTTTATTATTTGGTGTGTATTTTTTTGGTCTTTGTCTCTCTCTCTCTATGTATTTACTTTACCTCTCTTCATACTCACTAACACTCTCACTTTTATTTAAACATCTTCAGTGCCCTAACACAAACTGTTAAATATTGCTCTCTGCCTCTCAATCTTTCTCACGATTCAGTTCGATTCGATTCACCCAAAAACCCAAACACCCTTATGTTTGTATTGTAATTACACGTATGTATGCTGGTAAGTATGTTTTTATTTTTGTTTTTCTTTGATTCCCTTTTCTTTCTTTTGCATAAAAATTTACTTTTTCGGCAGACGTTCATTACTTGTTACAGTTGTATGGATGTGTTACGTATACATACACACACACGATGGTTTTGGGTGTACGGCATATTAATGTGTATGTATGCGTTACTTAGCTCTGTGTGTATCACAAAAAAAAAACATGGAGGGTTGTTATGTTGAGCAGCATTACAATCCTAGGATTGAGTTTTCCATTGGTTTGATGCAACCAAATATCGATTCAAAACTCATTAAAATTGTTGTTAGCAACACGTTGTTGAACCGTCTGCTAGTTAATCTCACAACGAAGATGAAGATACTCTTGAAAAAAACATGTGTACATACGGATTGTTCGCGTATATCTCTGTTTAAATGTGCATTAAAATTAAGTCTGATGAAAATCTTCAATAGAAAAATGCAAAACACTGGCAAATACCAAGTACCAAGAGTATGAAGAGAAAGCCTTAAGTAAGCTCTGAACCCAGGCACGAATTGCGTAATTGCTCTTTGTAAAATTCGATGAAAGTAAATGAAGACTGACTACAGAAATGGTCCTACGATATATAGTAAAATTCGATACGGACGAGGATAATAAATTATGGAATTGGGGAACAAGACGTAAATACGTAAATACGTGGCGGAAACCAGAGAAGGAACTTTACATCAATCACACAAGAGCTTGTCATTATTTGAAGATGAATTAACGAAAGAAATATGTACGCGTTGTGTGTGCATGATGAAAAATTTCAGACGAAAATTTCCAATTAATTTAAAGAACTCGTGTTTCAAGTGGAAGCATCTCTACATATATACATACATAATTTGGCATTACAACCCTTCAGTCAGGCTTACGACCTAGCTTCACACACCACTTGTGACGTGTGTGTTAATTTTATACATGAGTGGTGGGACGTACAGTTTAAAGTCGACTCCGAACGACAGATTTTTGAGAAACTTTTCATGGCAATTTTATTTACTTTCAGAGTTTTTGCCAGAAATCTGCTTAGAGGAAGTCGCCGAAGAAATATTTTTTTTTTTGATGTTTGACCTCGGGTTTGAACCGTGGCCTTACGTCTAATAATGTAACATCCTATCTACTAGACTACGGCGACTATATCACACAAGAGCTTGGCATTATTTGAAGAAGAAGATAAATTAGTGAAACAAAAATCTAAGCCCTGTTTCTGGGAGACAAAAAACTCGTGTTTCAAGTCGCAGTAATTCTAGTAAGTTTCATTTGAATTTATCAGGTATTTCTGAGGCTTTGCAAAAGCCTATCTTCCTATCTAAAAGTCAATTGTGACTCCAACTTTCTTAAGGCACTGTAGACTGGAAAGATTATGGATATTCATCGAGACTACACCACAACACATAATATATTTGCCAATAATTGAATGAAATTATCTCAAGATTGTTTGCTACCGAAGAAGTTACCCAGTTCCCACTATAGTACGGTTCCTACATGTTGTGCTTCGTTGTACAACATAGTTTAATAGAGAAGCTGGTTTTACCCTGAACAGGTTTCGATTTCTAAACCAACTTTATTTATAAATTTTTTTGGAGTAACATTTTGGTGGTTGATAGAATGAAAATCAAAAGTTGATCTTCAGGCCTGCAACGTTACAAATAGCTGTACGACCTAATCAAGTTGCACAAGGAACCGCAATGTGTAGGAGCCGCATAATACTGCCACCAGATAAGGCTTGGATTTTGTTTTATGCACATTTGTTTGCTAGGTTTACACACATACATAAATAGTCATTACAACCTTTCAGTCAGGATTACGATAAGTCAGCTTCTCAAACCACTTGTGTTGTGTTCGTTCATTTTTACAAGAGTGGCGTGACCTACAGTTTAAAGTCGACTCTGAACGAAAGATTTTTTGGGAAACTTTTCATGGCAAATTTTTATTTACTCTCAGAGTTTTCGCCATGAATCTGCTGAGTGCAAATCGCATAAGAAATATTTTTTTTCAGATTTCTTTTTGTTAGAGATGTTTGGGGGGGTTTAAGCTCTGGCCTCACGTCTAATAAGCCGACACACTACCTTCTAGCCTAGGACGACTTCAGTACATCCTTATTGTTATTAATGTAGCGTTGATATCTTGGAACTATTTCCCATCTTACTATTCTACTCTGTGGAGAGTTCTAGTTTGAACCAAAGTTATACTCCTAATCTGTGCCAAATAAATTGAATATAAGTTGTCTTTCAGTTGCATGGAATTTAAAGCAATTTAAAGTTTGCTGCACACAATGAACTTCTTTTAAATAAAATTCCATTCAGAGTTCAATAAAACCTACAGATAACCTTAGAGCTTCCACTATAAATTCTGCAATAAAATGCATTTACCCATGATCAACTAAAACCAAAATGCCACAATTTATGCCTTCAGCCACTTAAAAATAATGCAACAAATTATACAAAACTATCGCAACACTGTTGTTGATGGATCATCTCAAATATTTATTTACTAGGGGTTCTAATAAATTAGAAGCGTGATATTGGAATTCGGAAAAAACAGAGGAAAAATAAACGCAAATAAATAATTGACTCAACACACCAATGGAAATTCGAATAAGGCAACAACAGTATTATAATGAAGACATAAAATAGCAGGAAAAATAAATCAAAATAATAATAAACAAGGAAATTATAACAAAAACAAAACTACTTAGAAAACTACTACGAACGGTAGAAATGAAAAGAACAATACAATAACAAATCAACAACAAATATCTAGAAGTTGCCAGACTGAAAATAAATGAATTATAAATACAGCGAAAGGTAACGTTACTCGTTAGTGGAGCGACATATGTATGTATATGCTCCTCTGTATTATGCATAGTTTGCCTCTATTGAATTCTACCAGACTGTACTACAGAACGAATCAAAAACAGAATTACTAGTGTATTACCGTATTGCGTTGATTGTATTGTCGACAAAGTACTCAAAAGCATATGTAGCGTAAAGCAAGTGAAACAGAAAGAGAACGCAGATGAGAACGAACGAATGAATACAAAACATTTTAAATGAATATGACCCCGAGTGTCAATTTAAACTGATTAAAATGGACTTGTTTAAACGAATAAAATGTGTATGAAAATAACAGAAAAAGCAAAAAACAACAATAAAAATGGAAAAACAAATACTTGCTGTTGTTGTCTTTTAAAAGAAACTCATATGAATGCAACTGTGATGTTAAAAAAAAAATATTTTTCAATACGGCCACAGTATTTTTATTTGTTACTGTGTGTTGCAACAGAAATTTACAGAATTTTTATGCAAAAATATTGGAGTTTTTTCTACTCATCACAAAAGGCTAAAAAAGAGAAGAAAGAAAAAAATTATAGTGCTGATGCCGCCAATAAAACTAAAATAAAGAAGAGTTACAGCCCAAAAAAAAAAATATGAGGCCTGAATCGAAAAAATTCTCGTCTCGATTATTATTGCGTTCTACAATAGTTTGCAGAAGAAAACAATTGCGATTGTTGTCACTGGCATGATCTCAATGCCCAGTTAAGTCGATGAGTAATAAATTATTTAATTCGGTTTGTGCGCGTTTCTTTTGCAAACTGAATATAACTGCCAGCAGTTGCTTTCAAAACTACTGCACAACAGTCACAAAATGTATCAGAAATTTTCATTTTTTTTCATGGGGTACAGTGAAGATTGGTAATGTTTTTATTCTTTTCGAAAAATCATGGCAACTTTATACACTTTTTTTATATAAAAACAATTGTATTTTTAATGGAAATAAATATTTTATTGTCATGACTATGCTTTAATGCAGATTACAGACTTGCTATTGGAATATTGAAGAAGTTTTAAAGAAATTCTACTGACATGGAAAATTCTCAATGTTTAATACAAAATCTGAATGTAAGGTTATTATAACAAAAACTGTCAGAGCTAGTGCGATAAATTCCTTTTCGTATGCGGAGACAATTAATTGTCAATATCCAGTACTAGTGTTTACAAATTTACACGGTTTAGTTCTCTTTAATTAATAAAATATATAAAATTTTTTTCTTCTAGATAATGATAGTTGGCAACTCTACCATTCTAGAATCTACCACGTCCGTTCACATACATACTTACATAAATACATAACTGGTCATTACAACCCTATAGTCAGGATTACGACTTAGCTTCTTACACCACTTATGTTGTGTGTTAATTTTCTCCATGAGTGGCCGGACCTACAGTTTAAAGTCGACTACGAACGACAGATTTTTGAGAAACTTTTCATGGTAATTTTAATTTTACTCTCAGAGTTTTTGCCAGAAATTTGCTGAGAGGAAGTTGCCGAATAAATATTTATTCATATTTTTATTTTGATGTCTGACCTGGGGTTTGTGCCCTGGCCTTACGACTAATAAGCCAACACACTACCTATTAGACTACGGCGACTTCATACATATCTATGGAAATAAATTCAGGGTACACTTGTTCAGAATGGGAATCGTATCGAACCCAGCATGAAGTTCTGTGATGATGATACAATGAATCATCAGAACACGTTCTTGGAGTCTGTGAGGCACTAATTCAACCCAGGGAGCAATACCTGGGAACATATCGGGCACTGGTCACGGACACCGTTGATATTGAGCAGCATTTTAAACTTTGTCAGCCACAAGTAGGCTTGAAATACACGTTATAGGGATACCCTATAAAATTTAAGGGGAGTACAATAGATCGTATGATTGCCCCCCGGCAATTACAATCTATCGATTCCACCGTATTAACGTTTCTCTCTCTACTATTTCTTGCTAAAGTGCGTTTGTGTGAGCTGAATATTTATAAACTCTGATGATCAACCTAATGACTTGGATGACATTTGTATTTAAATATACGACTTCAAGCTGTTTGTGCAGTTTTCTCTATTTAGCGGATAACAATTAATCCCTTCACACTTAGGGACATTATTACAACTTGCCATTAACTAAAGGGAGGATTTTTACGGGCAGATAAATTGTTTTTCATTATTATAACAGGACAATAAGGTAGAAGTGAGCGTTAAACTAAAGGGAAGATCAGCCTACCTTTAACTTTTAAAGTTAAGTATGGTTGGACTTGCCATACTATATATTATTTGCAATAAGGCAACTTCAAATATAAACAACACATCCTTGCCATTAAGCTTTTAAAAAAACTTGTTTAATTAGCAAATGTTATCGACATTGCTCCGCCATTACCATATTGTTGAAAAAGTTTACTTTATTTTATCTGTAGGTTGTAATAACGAAAAGAAGTTAAAAGGTGACTTTAAAGTTCACTTTAGCTAAAGTTACCTTTTACTAAACTCAACATTAACGGCAAGTTGTAATAAGTGCCCTTAATATGATAACAATTATTCGATTAACGAATAATAGAGTAGCCTTTGCTTAGCTAATTATTTACTTATTAACAGCTATTCATCTATTAACGATTATTTGCATGCCGATTAATCAGATAATGATTCTTTAGTTAATTTTATCATTTTGACTCCTTATACCCAAATTGGAAATTTGGAAATTTACTGTACAATATCCATGGCATAATAACTTAATATTCATAACATTGTAGCATTGAGTGTTGAGACAATGGGAGAGACAAACAAAAAAATCTTTCGAAATACAGCACAAAAAACAAAAACAGAAAAAAATCTAAAAACCTATTGTAGCGTTAAATTATAGATTGAATCTAAAGAAATGATTATTATTTTATGCTTAGTTTCCTTAACAATTCAATTTTGCTAAATATGGTTAGGGGGCCAGAAAAATACAAAAACAAAAAATTGTAGAAAAAATATACTTTATGTTGTACCTGTCATTTTAGAAGAGATTTTTTTTCCGCTTGAAAGAAAAACAAAAATTATTAGTGTGTGTCTATTACAGCTACACACAGTACTGAAAGATATTGTATCTGTAAAAAAATCATACAATAGTTGTTGTTTTTGTTTTTTGTTCGTTACTTAAATGTCATTTAATAAATTATTTATAAAATTTATTCGTATAGAAATTGGCAAATAGACACACACATCACTTGATTGAACATCACTATGTTATATGTATGCCTGAAGAACAGGAAAAAAATTATATTTTTCGCATGTATGTGATACGAAATATGACAATCAGCAATAGACCCGCTAGCCAATTTATGTGATAGAGAATGGTTGGGAGATCTGAGTGATTAGTAAACGAATTCAACCATAACTACCGGTGTAAAGATAAATTCAAATTTAAAAATCAAAGACGCAAACCCACAATTTTAGCAGCGCCACTTTTTGCCTCTAACAGGGTAAACTTTGCTAATAACAGAGCACTGTTAACTATTTAACAGTGGCAATAGTAGATTAGTCTTTTACTTTGCAATTATTGTAGACAATTGGGTTAAAATTTAATTCTCAAAATTAGTCCAGCTATCCCAAAACCAGACCCTCAGGACTACCATTTGCATATAGTCGGGTAGGTGTACTATATTTTGGCCACTGATCTTCTAGAGAATTTTCATGCAAAAAATTTTTATTTTCAGACCCAAATTTCTCAAAACAATATCACTTTATATGTGGCTATATTGCTGATTATATTAAGAGGGCTTGGAATCTTCCTTTGAGTATGATATGGTACTCATAGACCTAGTATGTGTCCTAAAATTAGCTTCCAAACAATTGGGCTTGTTCAGATGGATACAGCTAACAGCTAACAATGCTCTGTTAAGAAAAAATGTTGCTCTGTTAACGCCATATGTGTCGCTGCTAAAATTTATGAATTGCGTCTTGGATTTTCAAATTCGAATACAACATACAACTATTGGGGTCTTACTGCTAAGTAACACATAATTCTGTCGATGTCGTTTTGTGTAATAATGTCAGAAAAATACGATGTATATTACATCTTAATAATGATCATAATGTTCTTACAAAATTCTGTAAATCTTTTTTAGAGCACCAGAATACTGATTACAACAAAGCGTTGCAAATCAACTAAAATGTAACAACAACAGTTTCATGTCTCTCGCTTATGTTTAATAAAACGTCTAAAAACTAAAGATTTCAATAGTGAAACTAAAACTTGTATTCACTATTCAATTGAATTTATGGTGTAATATGATAAATATCATATCATCATCAAAATCACACATTCTTACATACATATGCACATACATACATAAATATGGAAATAGTAAAATACGAAAAAAAATTTCAATTTCAATTTCAAATACACAATTCTAGTCACGCAGAACATTAAACGTAATATTTTGAAAGACAGTTGAAGAGAGAGAAAAAAATGAAACAAACGCGATGAGCAGAAAGAAATACATCAGTGAGTAACGTATCAATGGAAAAAACTTCATATTCGCATACCAACCAGCGCATAAATAGAAAACTGCGTATGTTTAAAACGCATAAAAAATTATACGCATTTTATTCAGAGGCACAAGTATTGTTATCGAAAAGGGTCTTGGGCCTTTTATTCAGAGGCACAAGAGTATTGTTATCGAAAAGGGCCTTGCAATTACTACCTTCAAAACAATACATTTGTATATAAATTGTAAAGATAGTAGAACGGCAGTGGAGTGTTTGATTGGAGTCTCAAAAGGTCAATTCGCCTAATTTAATGCTCCGAAAAGAGAGGCTAAAAATAAAACTTCCTATCGCACTTTCTATTTATTTGGCACGAAATGCGGAATTCACAATAGATAACGTATTATATTTTTCACATGGTTTGCGTCTTTAATAAGCTATTCTCATAGCTATTGGTGGTTAAACGTTAGTCACTTATTATCAATTAGCTACTGAATGCAATTATAATCACAACATATCCTTCGAAACCATCAAATTTGGTGCAAGCAAACCGTCCATTTGCCGTAGTCTGGTAGGTAGTGCGTTAGCTTATTAGACGTAAGGCCATGGTTGAAAACCCAGCTCAGACATCAAAACGAAAATATGAAAAAATATATCTTCGGCGACTTCTTCTCAGCAGATTTGTGACAAAAACTCTGAGAGTAAATATAATTGTTATGAAAAACTTCTCAGAAATCTGTCGTTCAGAGTCGTAAATCCATTTGATGAACGCCAGATATTATTCCCTTTTGTAGTCTAGTAGGGGAGTGTGTTGGTTTATAAGACAAGAGCCCGTGGTTCAACCCCTCGCTCAGACATCTGAAGCAAAATGAAAAAATATTTCTTCGGTAACTGCCTCTCAGCAGACTTCTGGTAAAAACTCTGAGAGTAAAGTAAAAATTGTCATGAAAAGTTTCTCAAAAATTTGTCGTTCGGAGGCGACTTTAAACATTAATACACATAACATGTGTGTAGTTAGAAGCGAGGTTGTAATCCTGACTATAGGGTTGTAATGATCAATTAAGTAAGTAAGAACCAGATAATCGTATTATCGATTCAACACAAGTATCAACGATTTTCTTGAGGGTAACTTAACTCAATTTATGTCAAATATTTTTCAACCTGAACGATTATTCGTTGAATCGCTTAATCGTAGTAATAATCCAGTGAAGGTAATTTAAATACATTTAAGTATAAAGATTATTCGATTAATTATTTATTCGTAAGACCTATTAAACAATTAATAAGCAATTCGTATCAAGTAATTTTTTAAAAAATATTTCTTTAGTTAATCGATTATTCGCAGAAATGATTAATCGAATAATCGGTTGTCATGCAATCAAGAATCTCTTGAGGATAATATAAGGCGAAAAATTTCTTTCTTTAATTGTTTACAAACTCTTATTCGATTAATCGGTTATTCATAAAACCGTTTAATCGAATAATCGATTATTCGTATCAAAAATATATTACAATTTTATTCTTAAATTTTTTTATTACCAATATTTCTCTACTACTAGAACATATCTTTGATATATTGAGCCAGCTATGTTTACCTACACCGCTAATAATAAAATCATCATCATTTTCAACACTTCGATAATAAAAATGGAAAATAAAAAGACAAAAACAAACAAACAAAAATTTTTGCAATAAAATAGAGAAACAATTTAATAACGATTTTGTTTATTTAACAACTGACAGCCACAATAATTTGTTGACAAATTTTGAATTATTAATCAGTCAGCCAGCCAGTCGTCGCAAGACAGACATTTGCCACTCTCGCACACATTTCGTCAATTGAAGCAAATGAAGCCAAATGAAGGATCACAAAATACTATAGAGAGTGTGTGTGCGTGTATGCATATATATGTATGTATTGGTTCGATGCGTTGCATGTTAAAAGGAAATTACATTATGAGCATGATTATCCTTTTTTTTTTGTTCTTTCTGTCTATTTTTGCTGTGCTCTGCTGTCACTATCGCTGCAGTAGCAGTTGTTGTCATTGCAAGGATTTCTGGCATGACTTTTAGCTTTTTGATGTGAAAAATGAAATGAAAAATGAATGAAAATGAAACTAAATATACTTCTATTTACGCTACTGTACTGTATTTTGTACTGAAGGAGTGAAAAATGCAGTTCACTTAGCATTGACTTTCGCTCCCTTCCCCTCGGTTTTAAATTAGAAAAATAATTTTTCATTTTGAAATGACTGACAGTGAGATGGAAAACAAAAACTGTTAAAGAAATTGACAGGATTTTAAAGAGTTTTGAATAGTTGTTTATAAAATGTTACATTATTCGGGGTGTTGTACTCTACAGTACTAACTAGGAACGGAATATTGTCTACAGATCTGGATTGCCCTTAAAGATGGCAAATCGATTGAATATTGCTTCCCAAGTCTCTTGATTTTCAAGGTTTTAGGGATTAATCATGTACCGTAAGTCCTACAAGAAGGCTTATATAGTTAATGAATAAACATAATATGGCCTAAGCGGACTGGGTTCGAAATCTACCATCACATTCAAATAATTGATTGTGATTGTCATCGATTTTCAAACCTAACCACGTCCACAATCGGGATACAGTCCCTCTAGTGGCAGCAACGTGGTGGCTGGGATTTACACCCAAATCGCGGGAAAAGCGCAAGCTCAGTGTGGCATTACACTCTTAACCACCTTCACAAAGGAGTTTAGATAGTCGTCTTTAGATAGTCATGTCCAAAAGCACGGCTTCGAATTGATACTCATGTATACTCTTCAGTCCAGTCTACCCATTGTTTGAAATGCCAGCATGGGTTTGTTGAAAATCGTTCCTGAACAAATCCTTTAGGTTTGATTACAACCCGATTTAGAATTCCTTTTACTTCCAAAAATTAATTTTTACCTTGAAATTCCAACACAATATACTTATTTTCCATCGCAAAAATTTCCTTTCTTTCTTTCTTTCCCTCTTCTTCTTCTGAATCATGAATTTACTTACGCGTTATGAATTTTTGTGTAATTCCCTGTAGTTTAATCAAAATTTTTTGCAATTTACCATTGAACTGAATTATTATTTCGATTTTTTTCGATTTTTATTCTTCCTTTATAATTTTCGATTTGTTGCACAATTTTATTTTTCCTACCCCCAAAACAACAACAACAACAACAGTGTGCAACAATATTCTTTGTCTTTCTGTCTCTCTCTAATAATGGATTGTAAATAAATTTGTATTCAAGGAGTATATAACAGCAGCTGAGCATGTATCATTGTGCATCACTGGGTGTTATTAGTTTATTAGGAGTCTGGTTTATAGTTGCAATGCAACAACTAACAACTACCATTTACTAATTTCATATTGCCACAGACACACACGCATACACATGACTGGGGAAACAAAATACCAGCATACTCGTATATGATGCCATACATGCATGAGTTTAAAATTTAATTAAAAATTAAAAACACAGAAGTTGATAATTTTCAAACCACCAAAAAAAAAAAAGATATTCTCAGACACCAAGGATAACCTGCACGGCAATATACAGTGAACTCTGGAATAATTTCCATGATCTCCATTTTTATAAAAAATTTATTAAAGCAACTTAAGAGGGAAATATTTCCTAATTGAAAAGGGCGATTTTGTTTTTGTTATAAAATTGTATCGTACGATATTGGCAACCTAATATTGCAACGGGTTCACTTGCCAATAATATAATCGGAAAAGGTTTTTATCCTAATCCGGACATGTGGTGGATCGGTCAATGATAGTCCATCTTTAGTCAACAGACGTGCTTATGTGTGTTATGAAGATAAATTCGAATTTGCAAATCCATAAATTTTAGCAGCGCCATACTTGACATTAACAGAGCAAAATTTTCTCTTAACAGTACAAAATTTGCCCTTAATAGAGCACTGTTAGAAGTTTAACAGTATACATTTGAACAAGCATACTTGTTTAGAAGCTAATTTTAGGACATATGCTAGGTCTATGAGTATCATACTATATTCAAACGAAGGTTTCAAGACCTCTTAATATAATCAGCAATATAGTCACATATAAAGTGATATACATAGTATTGAGAAAATTGGCTTTGAAACTATAAATTTTTTGATTTGATATTGTCTAGAAAGGTCAGTGGCCATTCATGGACATATAAGAAATAGTACACTATACAGACTATATGCAAATGGTAGTGTGGTAGCTGGAATAATTTTGAGATCCGAGAAATTCAGTTTTTTCCAACCCCCACCACACATATAATAATGATTATAATAAGAATTAAATTGTATGTCAATTGTCTGCAATAATTGCAAAGTAGAAGACTAATCTGCTTATTGCTACTGTTAAACAGTTAACAGTGCTCTGTTAATAGCATATTTTGCCTTGCTAAAGGCGAAAAGTGGCGCTGCTAAAAGTATGGGTTTGTGTCTTTGGTTTTTAAATTCGAATTTATTTTCACACTCATGGCGTGCTTTGTATTTGCGATACTCAACACATTGCGCAGATCTTCTCAAACATATCAAGATCAATAGAACTCGTCTTAAAATAACCGCACCGTATGTATTTTATGCGGCCTCTAAAGAAACACGATCAGTACAAGTTTTTGTTAAATGCTACATACGAGGAATACTGCATCAAAGAAATGTTATTATCATCGACCATAAGCCAAAGCAACTGAAAGTGGATAGAAGTCACTGTAATCTGGGTCAGGAAAATATAATCTAGCCTAGTAATCATTTGGTAAGATTAACGTATAGGGATTTAAATGTCGCCCTAGTCTAGTAGGTAGTATATTGCCTTACTGAACGTGAGGCCTCGATTCAAATCCCTAGCATCTCCAACTAAACAAAATATAAAAAAATTTCTTCGGCGACTTCCTCTCAACAGATTTCTGGCAAAAACTCTGAGAGTAAATAAAATTGCAATGAAAAGTTTCTAAAAAATCTTTCGTTTGGTGTCGACTTTAAACTGTAGGTCCCGCCACTCATGTATAAAAATTAAATGGTGTGAGAAGCTAGGTTGTAATCCTGACTAAATGTTTGTAAGTATGTATAACTATGTCCCTATGCTATCTTGGCATTATTGAGTATTTCGGAATCGACATTGAACATTGAACGCTACACATTTATCAAATTAACACACGCAACAGGGATGTTGTAGGAAGCTTGGTTGTAATCCTGACTAAATGGTTGTTATGATGAATTAAGTAAGGGGTATGTACCCACAACTTTGTCTTTAAGCTCCCTGTCCCATTGCTATCTTGGAGTTATTAAGGATTTCCTTAAGGGGTTTATGAAGTGTGAAGATCAAACAAAACAATAGAAATCTGAACAATTATTTCGAGATCAACTATGGTGAGCAAATGCCCTAAAACAGTTGAGCGAAAGCGTCAGCTAAGAGCTAGGGAATCTGAAAGAGTTACAATCTTTGTGGAAATTAAGCAGGTTTAGTGCAAGGCTTTCCTACAAATCCTTTGTGGTGAACAAACAGTTTTCAAGAGGTTTTAGGAGAAGATCTTAAAAGCACTTAATTAAACCAAAAGCGATAACAAAGTCGGTTATTAAACACATTATACATGGCAAATAATTTTATGGAATATCGTATAGAAATTCAGTCAGATTGCTGGGGTTTTACAAGAAATTGAAATTGTGTAGGAGCATTATTCTAAGAGAAGCTCAACCAGAAATAATACAACGAATTTTTATCAAAACACTACGACTCATTTTTGCCACAAAACAAACAAGCTGTTGAGGGCCTATAATTTACTACTTTTTTAAAGTGCTTCTAACATCACCTGAGGTGGTAAGAGATAGGTAAACAATCAAAGAATGTCTAGACTTAATAACAAATTTTAATCTCTTGGATTTTATACAGAATTTCTTAACCTGGTAGACAATTCAGCATGCGATCCGATTTAAAACTTTTTTTTAGTTTTTATAATAAAAAAATTTGCATACAAGGAAAATAATATTCATTCTCCAAAAATACACACACACACTCAAAGAGCACATACATACGTAAAGAGCAATCGAAAGAAATAACTTTCAACGCTATACGTTGAGTTTGTAATGAATGGAACCTGTGTGCATACATATGTACGAACGTTGGCTACAATATTTCATGGTTTTTCAACATGGCCGTCGTCTGTCTGTTTGGTTTATCCATGTCCATGTAAACAATATTATGCGTGTGTATGCTGCTCTTATAATGAAAGTATGCATGCGAGTGTTCCTTGCAATATCCAGCAATATTATTGGTATTGGTTACCGGCTTGCTGGCTGAGTGCCCATCGAACAGCAAAAACAACAACAACAACGGGAATGGATGGGAAAAATTAAATGAAGATCATAAAATAGCTTCGTAGCGACAGATACATGTGTAGTTTACATGTATCCAACAATACATTCGTATGAACAACATGGTAACACATTAAATGGTGGACCGACCGACCATAAGGATCGAGTGACAGAAGAACAACGAATATAAATTCATGAATCCACCATTACCACAGATTCATTAAAGCAATCAAAAGGCATAAATAGCGTAACCGAGAAAAATGAATTTCTTTTTCAAAGAAAATTTATTAATAGGGTGGTAATAATTTAAGGCCTAAGGGCCTATAGAATATGGGTTAATGCAGCAATGCAGTGGAGGCATAAAATACGCCGTACTTCCTCCATACATTTACAGAAAAATAAGGAGTGCATATGAAAAAATTTGGCCATACAAAAGGGTCCGCCAAATAATTTTTTTTTTTTTGAAAATGCTTTAAAAAAAACTGCTGAATATTTTCTAAAATTTCTTTTTCTATTTGAAAGTACACTCCCTCCGGTAAATAATGGAAAATAATTTCATTCCAATGGCTGCCTCGGCTGGCCATGCAGTAGTCTGCACCAGAAGATGCCTATTTTGGCATCATTTTGATCTTGGCGGGTATGTAAACAAGCAAAATTGTCGCATTTGGGGCACAGAAAACCCGCACGCATACATTGAAAAGCCGACGCACCCAAAACGAGTCACTGTTTGGTGCGGATTTTGGTCCAGAGGCATAATTGGGCCATTCTTCTTCGTAAATGAGCAAGGAGTGGTCGTTACAGTCAATGGCGATCGTTATCGGGCCATGTTGAACGAATTTTTATTCACAAAAATTGAAGAGGAGGATATTGGCAACATTTGGTTTCAACAGGACGGCGCTACGTGCCACACAGCCGAAGCTACACTCGATGTTTTGCGCCCTGTTTTTGAAGATCACATTATCAGCCGCAGAGCTGATGTCGTTTGGCCACCTCAGAGCTGCGATTTGACACCTTTGGGCTATTAGTTGTGGGGTGCCGTCAAAGATAAGTGTTACGCCGACAAGCCAGAGACAATTGACGCTTTAAAGGACAATATTCGTGAAGCCATTGGTGAAATACAGCTGCACACAATCGATAATGTGCTTAAAAATTGGACCAATCGTGTAGGCTACTGCATGGCGAGTCGAGGCAGCCATTTGAATGAAATTATTTTCCATTATTAACCGGAAGGATTGTACTTTCAAAAAGTTATTTGAGGACCCTGTAGTAAGATGTCCTAATGAAGTCAAAGCTTAAAAATATTTTAAGGAATATTCACTACAACTCACATATCGAATCGACTCGATTCAGCGAAAACGCCAGACTTCCTTATGTCTAAAACGCTATGTTTTTAGGGTTAAGTATCTCGAGACTTATCTAGTCTCCAACAGGAAGACATTTTCATGGCTAGGTAGGACAGGCAGAGGTAGGATATGCCTTATATTTTGCAATGAAATCTATTCAAAACAAAAATATGCAACAATTTTTAAAACATTGAACATATTGGTGCCTCTTGCCTGTTATAGGGTTAATTTCGATTGAGAAAAGCTTCATTGAACGTATGACACACATTACATATGACATTATTTATACGCTTCACTTGAATAAGTTTCATACGAACATGTAATAGACTTCATTTAAGGGTCTTTTGGACTTTTTGCCATTGCTGTTGTCCATGTTGTCCAAAATAAAACCCGTACTCGTCTGTATTTAAACCAACTCTGTGTACGTATATGTATGGTATGGTAGATATGTCGTATTAAAGAGAGAGAAACCAAATTATATAAAATATAAGTATAAAAATGCCAAGTGGGCTTATTGTTGATGACCAATACTGTTGCAAGGCAATAGAGTTGCTTGTTGATGCCGTATACACAGCCAGCTTTTTTGATAGAGTTACTGATGATGATGGTCGTCATGGCTAAAACCACTGCCATTTCTCTTTTTTTATATTCTTTTTAATACGAAAAACCAGTCCGAGAAAATAAGGAAAAATTATGCATTTACACACACACACACACACAGAGAATCAAACACACAGACGCACACTCAGACAAACTCATTTAATGAGATTCCAGCACTGCAAGTGTTTTTCTTTTTTTGGGTGGCGGTTTTTTAGTTGATTTCAGCTTGACTGGTAGCGGGTAACTGGGAATTTAAGGATTTCATTTAAATCAGTTTTTTGTACATTGGCTCTCTTGCTCTCCCATTGAAACGTAAAAATACTTTAAAACACTGATAGACAGGATACTTTTTTAATGCTTTCGTTGTTGTTGTTGTTGTTGTTGTTGTCCTGTTTTTTAAATTTGTATGCCCCCAGTGGCTGCCTTTGAGAGTGTGTATAGCGTGTGCCTTGTGTCCTATAGCCTGGAGAGTAGTGAACTTATTTATTGGTTGGTTGGTTAATGTATGTGTAAGCCAGAAAGAGTAAAAAATTTACGTATTTAAACGAGACTATGTGATGGAGAGAGAGAGCGACAGAAAGTTCTGATGTGTTTGTTATTAAAAAAAGAAATTTTGATTAAAACTTTGAAAAGGAAAACATAAATATAAAATAAAACGAAAGAAAACTAAGCGATTGGATAGTATTTTATGAGGATATTAAGGTTTTCTTTTTGTATGCTTTTATTACAACCACAATATTAAGGACACTGTTTGATAAGATTTATTTTAAAAAACCATCTAATGATGCGCATACAGATTAGCAAAATAGTTTAAAACAAATGGAAATTCTATGTATGAATCTAAGAGACATACAGAAAAGTTCTAATTCGTTATCGTCCTTCTTTTGTACGAAGCATTGCTTTTACATCGCTTAACATTAGAACATTTAACAAAAGCTATAAAAACAAAACAATTCAGTAAACAAACCTGTTTACAAATTATCGTACTGCTTAATATAACAACAAACACCAGCATAAAAAAGAATGGTAAACAAGTAAACAAAAATACAACAACAAACATCAGCATAAAAAATGACAAACAAGTAAACAAAAATATACCAACATTACTATAGTAATACAACATCGTTGTTTACATTTATAGGGATTTCAAGAAGGCGAAATCATGAACATTCGATTTCAGGAACATTCATCAGACTGTTTACTTTCCCACATAAAAGGCAAGGCAAAGCAGGCGAGTGAATTAGTGTAGTGCAGGCAGTCTTGTGTGAAGACGCGGTGCATTTGAAGAGAGCAATCGTTGTTTGAAGATCTCCGTTACAAAGATCTGTCGAATAGTAGTAATTGTTATTGTTTATGCCAAGGGTATAAACAGCAGAATAACAAACACAGCAATTGTTGTTGTTTACATAAAGTTGTGAACAGTGATACACAAAATTGTGCGAATAATAAAGAATTTTTATTAAAACTAAACACAAATTTGTTTAATTTAATTTGCAATCTACGAGCTCATGTTTTAAACGTTTTTAAAAGGCAAAAACATAACAGTATTAACAGCTGTATGGAGGAGTGTAGTTGCTGAACGGATACAATTTAAATGGAATGCAATCTTCATTACGCACTAGTGCCTTTAAATCTGTTTCTATCTTCCTTTTTTAGATGAAGTGAAGAGTAGGGCATCCGTCGCTATTAATTCATATTAGTAACATGGTCCATTGCCTTTCAATTCTATCGATAGTATGTGCTCTAGTAAGTAAGACTTTTTCCCCAGCAGCAACGTTTACAGCCTCCTACTATATAAACAGATTCGCATCTAATGTCTCCCTTTAACAACTTGTGGCTTTAGTTTAGCACCATGTACTGTAGAGGGCGGCCTGATTGTTGGCCGTGTAAGTTACAGAGAATACTTTCTTTCGAATCTACCACTCCAAGCAAACCTAGCCGAAGTTACTAAGAATACTGTCTTACATAAGTTTTGTTATAAAAAATTGACTGTAGACCACTTTCATCTCTTACGTCTGAGAAGAAGAATATTTCTTCCTTTTTCTGAGTGTGACTGGATTATGTGGTTTACCAAGAGCTAACGCATTTGTAATGATGTCGCGACGGCCTGCCTTAATTCACATGAATCTCATATCTTACACAAGCTTACGAAAATTAAGGACACTGAGTGTAAAATATGGCGAAACGGCATGGAGCCTATTAAGCACTGATGCAGCAGCCTTGAGAGTATTCAAGAGAAAAGTACTACGTAAGATCTTCGGTTCAGTGCAAGTTGGCGATGGTTTCTGCATCCGATCCAACAGTGAGCTGTATGAGCTCCTCAACGACGTAGATGTTGTGCAGCGTATTAATATCCAGCGGCTGCGCTGGTTCGGTCATGTAGTTCGAATGGAAGAGGATGCTCCGGCGAGGCGGGTATTTGATGCGGGGATCTGCGGAAATCGGCGAAGAGGGCGACCTTGTTTGCGTTGTCTTTGATTGGTGTGACCAACTGGCGTAGCCTCGCAAGAAGCAGAGGCGCCTGGAAGTATGTGTTGTGGCAGGCCGAAATCCGTTAATCGGATTGTTAACAGCCAATTAAGAAAGTAGGTAAGATTGTAAAATATTGAAAGAACGAAATTCAATTCGAAACGGCAAGCGATCAAAGAAATTCGTACTGAAAGTGATCAAAAAAGAATCATTAAGGCGAAAGGGTTGCGGCTGAAACCACCTTAACCCATACATACATACGTAATTGGTCGTTACAACTCTCTAGTCAGGATTACAAGCTGGTTTCTCACACCACTTATGTTGTGTGTGTTAATTTTTTTTAAACTTGACTCCGAACGACAGATTTTTGAGAAACTTTTCATAACAACTTTACGTTTGCTCTCAGAGTTTTTGCAAGAAATATTTTTTCGTATTTCCTATTGTTCGAGATGTCTGAGCTGGGGTTTGAACCGTGGCCTCAGGCCTAATAAGCCAACACACTACCTACTAGACTACGGCCACTACACCCCCTTAACACTGAACACCTAAATCGCTCTCAATTTTTTTCATTTAACAGGCGTTTTACTGTGCTTTATTCCCCCCAAGCTAAGCAAGTGATTGAACTGCTATGCAATGTCGTTGGATATTGACATACTACAGTACTTTTAAAAATCTTTCGCCTAAAAAATAATAATTCGGAATAATATGGACAGTTTGTGGCTCAAGGCACAAAATCTTATGGTAGTAACAGCAGGAGAAAAATGACTGAAAATTATTTCTAACGAAACTATTTGATTAAAATTTTAAAATCTTTCTAAAGATTAACTTGTACAGTGAACGCCAAAATTAAATTACCATTATTTTAATTTTAAAGCTGTTTCATTGCCAACATTTAAAATGGAAACAAAAACAACAAAAAATTACAAAAAAATTTTGAAATATTGTCAAATTTTTCCAGGCACTCTCCTTAAGTGGTAAAAGTTGAGTTTGATGATTGTTAAAATTTTAGCCATAATGCAGAGTTTCTTTTGACGGTCACTGTACATTCATTTTCAATTAGAAAATTTAAAAAATAAAAACTGAATTGTTAGATTTTTGTCCTTAGTGTACAGTTTCTTTTGACGCTCACTGTGCAAACATTAAAACCTGAACAATATAGCCTCCAAATAGTACCCTAAAGGGCGGGTGTCTTTCTTATGGCGGCATATTCATAAAAACAGAGACCAACCCAATCCGGAATGAATGAAACGATTTTGCAAAACATTTCCCTGTGATCATAGTGGAAAAACAAAGTTTTTTTTTTAAATTTTTCAGTTTTTCTTTTCCATTTTTCTGTTAATAAATGAAAATGGAAATGAAAATTGGTAGATAAACAACTTATTGAGTTTATTGTTGAAATTATAATGAAAGGGAAAAATACAAAAACGTCAAAAAAAAAACGAAGGAAAACTACCAAAAAGAACACAAAAAAACTTCTGCCCTTTTTGAACACTGAAATACTGCTGCTGCTGCTGTAGTATATGAACTATTTTTTGGGGGGGGAATGGAGTGAGAGATGGAATAAAAAAAGGTGTCACACTAGTTAAATCCTTTTGCTGATTCAGTTCGTGCGGAAAAAAAACTGAGGGAGTAAACAGAAAAAGGAAAAGTTGAAAAAGGATGAGGAAATTCATGCGGAAAATTGACTTTTTCCTAGAACAATAAAGGTTTACTTTATTGCAATAACTGTGTGTGTATTTGTGTGTGTGTGTGTGTGTGTTGTCGAAAATATTTGTCCAGCGTAACTTTTGTTATGCAATCTCTGTGAAAACAACGGTGATGGTGGGTGTGTAAGAGCAACTGGTCACCATGTTTTTTTTTGTTTTTTTCCCTTCATTGCTGTCCTTTTGCTTATTATTCGTACACGAAAAACTTTTTAACAAGAATCCTTGCATTGTGACAAAGCCCCGCTTAGGAATTGAAGGAAAAACTAAATTGGTTGTGCTTAGTGTTCTGGAAAAGGTGAAGGCTTTATAGTCCTGTGTTTATAATTAAGACAGTGTAAAGAGATATTTAAGATAAGATAACACACACTTTCTAAAATGTAATCTCTTTGAATCTGTTAAAGGAAAACATTAGGTTTGTTTTTCCAAATACCGATCCTTTTGTATTCTTTGCTTTGTTTCCAATTCATTAATAAAGATTATACAGCTAAGGCGTCGTCTGTAAAGGTTCAAAGAATAAAACAATGTTCACAAGAATCTTAATAATACTCATATTACATACAGAATTGGTCATTACAACCCTTTAGTCAGGATTACGACCTAGTTTCTCACACAACTTATGTTGTGTGTGTTAATTTTTATTTATGAGTGGTGGAATCTACAGTTTAAAGTCGCCTCCGAACGACAGATTTCTGAGAAACTTTTCATGGGAATTTTATTTACTCTCAGAGTTTTTGCCAGAAATCTGCTGAGAAGAAGTCACCGAAGAAATATTTTTTTTCATATTTCGTTTATTTAGAGATATCTGAACTGAGGTTTGGACCGTGGCCTTACGTCTAATAAGCGACTACCTACTAGACCACGGCGACTTCATATTAGTTGTATGAAAATTCGATTATTGGTGCATGTAAACATTTTAGTGCTTATTCTAGAAATATGAACGACCTACCGCAACGCATAATTTTTAATAATTTTTGGTGAATGGGCTCTTGGAAAGTTAGCCGAAGATCCACTTCTTTATCGAAAAATTGTGTTCAGCGACGAAGCTCATTTTTGGCTCAATGGATACGTAAATAAGCAGAATTGTCGATTTTGGAGTGAAGATCAAGCAGAAGCCTTGCAATGCATCCAGAAAAAGTCACAGTTTGGTGCGGTGGCATCATTGGACCGTCCTCCTTCAAACATGCTGCGAATCGTAACGTAACTGTGAAAGGTGAGCGCTACCGTGAGATGATATCCAACTTTTTTTTTGCCCAAAATGCAAGAGCTTGACTTGCAAGAATGTGGTTTCAACAAGACGGTGTCACATGCCACACAGCACGCGTAAAAATGGAGAGGCGAGTTCGGTGAACATAACGCCTTTAGACTAATTTTCGTGGGGTCCATGCCCATGTCTATACAGACAAGCCCGCTTCAATTGACGCATTGGAAGACAACATTGAATCATTTATTCGTGAGATACCGGCCGAAATGTTGGAAAGAGTATGCCAAAATTGGATTAAGCGGATGAACCATTTGAGGCGCAGTCGCGGTCAACATTTGCATGAAATAATCTTCAAACATTAAATTATATGGACCGTACTATCGATTCAAATAAAGATTTCATGAATTTTTCTGAATTTTATGTTTTTTTTTTTAAATTTCCTATAGCTCTTAAAAACTCAGCCTTTGGTACACCTATTCGATACGCAAATGGTTGTCCAGTTGTCCAGCTGGAATAATTTTGAGAAATTTAATTTTGAAAAAATCGATTTCGGCCATACCCCACCAACCATCCTATATATTTCATTCACAAATAATAATGATCATAGTGAGAATTATGTTTTATGACAATAGTCTGCAACAATTGAAAAGTAGAATACTAATCTACTTATTGCCGCTGTTAAACAGTTAAAGAGTGCTCTGCACATTTTGCCTGTTAAAGGCGAAGAGTGACGCTGCTAAAAGTGTGGGTTTGTGCCTTTGGTTTTTAAATTTGAATTTATCTTCACACACATTATTACAATTTGGCTCTAGAAGTTGTCAAACCTCAGATGGTGATCCCAACATCGCAGCGTAGATACTGCAATACATTTTTTCCTCTTTACTTCAAAAAGGTCTTGGGTTTTCACAATAAAATCATTAAAAAAGAGGTTTACGCTACGATTGCTACAAGAGGGAACTCATAAATAATTTTTAATTTAGTAAAAGAATCGTAATTGTTTAAAGGAAATTTATTTTTCGGTAAAATTATATTCCTTTAACAGCTGCTAATGTTCCCATAAAGTAAACTTGTCGGCGGCATTAACAGTTTACTGAACAAAATTTCTACAGCTGCTTCAAAAATTTTGACAAGAAATTATTGCCAATGTATTCACCAAAAGAAAGGGAAGAAAAAAAACAAAGATCTGAGGAGAAAAACGTGAAAATCCTACTGAGAAATTAATTGGAAAGAAAAACATTTTCAAATATTTGTTTGTTTGTTTTTCCCAAAAAAAAAAAAATCCCCAACAAATCCTGTTTGTTTGTGTAACAAACACTGACCGTACACGGTCCAGCAGGAGTGGGCATAACAACAATATGAAACAAAACAAATCAGAAACTGTCCGGGAAAAAAAGAAGAAAACTTCTCGTTAATGTTAAATGATGGATCTCAGGGAAATCAATCAATTCAAATCCTTCTGTGTATGTAACAGGAGAAATGGAGATGAAATTAGAAAAAAAAAATTGGAAATAAATCTGATAAAAAGTACGAAAACATTAGTTTCGATAAGAAATTTAAAAAAGAATTAAAAGATTTTGAAAGCAAAAGAAAGAAAATTATAGGATAACAAATTAGAATTTTGTATGAGTTGTGAAAGTGCAACTTTGGATTTTAGATAAAACAGGCTCTGAGTTTATCTCCATTGGTAAAACGACCTCGAGGATGCTCTTAAGCTGTCCGCAGGCCTCTCAATGTGATGACAGAGCGGTACCACTATATTTCATATGAGTATTGAACCACAGAGGCATTCCGGGAAACTACATAGAATATGGGTTATCTGAATATGGTACAATTACCGAACTTTTGAAAGAATTTTCTGGAATGGGAATCCGCTTGAGAATGGGCTAGTTTTGACTGACAATGTGTACCAATTGCAAAGCGAATTTAATGTGTTTGCACTTCAAACTGAACACGCTCAGTGTCGTCGTTGTCGAAATCATTATGAACTTAGCATTCTGGGCACTTATGTGAGATGTCTTGGTCTTGTTCACCTCACCAATGGTTTCTGTAAAAGTTTAGAGGACAGAAAGGGGAAGGAAACGATTCTTCATCTATCGTATTACATATTACATAACATAATTGGACATTACAACCCTTCAGTCACAATTACGACCTAGCTGCTCATACCACTCATGTTGTGTGTGTTAATTTTATACATGAGTGGCGGGATCTATAGTTTAAAGTCGACTCCGAACGACAGATTTTTGAGAAACTTTTCATGGCAATTTTATTTACGCTCAGAGTTTTTGCCAGAAATCTGTTGAGAGGAAGTCGTCGAAGAAATATTTCTTTATATTGGAGATGTCTGGACCTAGGAGTTTGAACTGTGGCCTCACGTCTAACACTACCTATTAGACCACGGCGACTATCTACTATCAACTAAACTAAGGCGACTACCGACTAGACTGAAGCGACTACCTATTACCAATTAGACTACGACGACTACCTATTACCGGTTAGACTGCGGCGACTACCAACTAGACAACGGCGACTACCTACTACCGACTAGACTACGACGACTACCTACTAATGATTATATAACGGCGACTACCTATTACCGACTAGACTACGGCGACTTCAATATAACAACTATCTTAGCAGATCGTTATATTCGTGATCGTATTAATAAAACTTGTGTTACATTCTTCTTCGCAAATGACAACACAAAGCAAGACAAAATTAATTGAAATGTAAAGGCGAAACTCTTAAGACGACGAAACTAAAACTAACGACCGACGTTATAGGTCGCGAATCACCGCCTGAGAAATATCCACTGCAAAAATTAACCTCAATTACTGTCGTGGACAAAAGCGAGATTGGATTAGCTATACTGCTTGTCGTTCCTCTTGTGAAATTGGAAAATTAGACCTTGAGTGAATCTGCTAAGGTCAATCAGCATCAATAAAATGCTACAGAAAATTTGGGATTTCAAGCTGTAAGGAACTGACCGATCCTCATAGCAATAATGTTTTATAACGTTTAGGGCCATTATTACAACTTGCCGTTAACTAAAGGGAGAAAGTTAACGGGCAGATAAACTGTTTTTCATTATTATACCAGGACAATATGGTAGAAGTGAGCGTTAAGCTAAAGGGAAGATCATTCCACCGGTAACATTTAAAGTTAACTTTATGTTTGAACTTGCCATATTATATATTATTTTCAATATGGCAACTTCAAATATTAACAAAATGAGCAAACACAACAAAAAAGAAGTTCGTAGTTGCCACTGCATTAAAAAAAAAACTTGTTTGATTTGGCACATGTTATCCATATTTTTGAAAAAGTTAGCTTTATTTTATCTGTAGGTTGTAATAACGAAAAGAAGTTAAAGGTGACTTTAAAGTTCACTTTAGCTAATGTTTCCTTTAACTAAACCCAACTTCAACGGCAATTTGTAATAATGGCCCATAATATTTAAAAAAAATATAATGACAGCAAGAAGTCGCCGTAGTCTAGGACGTAGTGTGTCGACTAATTAGACGTAAGGCCACGGTTCAAACCCCAGGTCAAACATGACAACGAAAATATGAAAAAAAAATATTTCTTCGGTGTCTTCCTCTCAGCAGATTTCTGGCAAAAACTCTGAGGCCAAATAAAATTGCCATGAAAAGATTCTGAAAAAATCTGTCGTTCAGAGTTCGACCATAAACTCTAGGTCCCCCCACTCATGTATAAAAATTAACGCACAAAGCATAAGTGGTGTAATCCTGACTGAAGGGCCAATTTTGTATTGTATGTATGTATGTAGTTAAAGGCGGCTTTAAAGTTCACTTTAGATAAAGTTACATTTTACTAAACCCAACTTTAACGGCATGATAATAATGACAGTAGGTAGGCATGATTAAACTGATCAAAAATTTTAATTTAAAACGATTTATTTAGGAGTTGGATGATGTTAATAAAATTACGAAATTAATTTAATTTTTTTTTGTAAAAAGAGATTTTTTGACTTACTTTAATGTATGTTTTTCAGGTCAATGAATTTGAAGAAAAAAATATAAAATTTTTTTTGGTAAAAATTAGAAATCTTTAATAACATACCTGAAAAGAGAACAAACATAAGAAAAAATTGTTAATTTATTGTGAATAATGTTTTGCATTTAATTTCATATGAAAAAAAATTGTGTAAACTAAACATTTCTTATAACAAATTGAAACAATAATTAATTTTTTATAGTTTATAAAACGCAAACCGTAACGGTAATAAATATTACCTATTCCCTTAAATAAATGAGATTTTTTTAAAAACTAAAATTTTAAAAACATGTACAAGTGTATTGAAAAATAAGAAAAAAAAAACGAAACAATTAATCACCACAACAAAACCAAGGAGAGCATATTGCGATTTCGATTACACAACCCAGTTTGGAGGCAAACGAAAAAAACAGTCATTAGGCTCGGTATGTTTTTGTTAAAAATTTATTTCAAAGCATGGTATAGAGATGTTAAAAATCATTATATGGGTTAAGGTAATAACAATAGAAGAAAAAAAAAAGTGAAATGAAATCTCAAGCGAAACTAAAGCATTATGCGTAAACGCAACTTCACAACAACAGCAGAGAAGGCACCGAACACTAAAAAAAATAATTCAACAGAAAATGAAATTGTTAATAAATTTAATAATGCGAAGATAAATTCGATTTAAAAAACCAAAGATGCAAACCCACATTTCTAGCAGCGGCCCTTTCTGCCCTTAAAAGAGCAAAATTTGCTATTAACAGAGCACTGTTAACTGTTTAACAGTGGCAATAAGTAGATTAGTATTCTATTTTGGAATTATTGCAGACTATTGACATAAAATTTAATTCTGAGGATGGTTGGTGGGGGATGGAAGGGCTAAAAAATTCGATTTTTTTAAAATTCATTTTCTCATCTCTCAAAATTATTTCAGCTATCCCGCTACCACGGTTCGAAAGAAGATCCCCTGTACTACCATTTGCATATAGTGGAGTAGTTGTACTATTTCTTATATGTTCCACTGATCTTCTAGAGAATTTTCCTGGAAAAAATTGATATTTTCAAAGTCAATTTTCTCAATCGCATATCATTTTATATGTGACTATATTGCTGATTATATTAAGAGGTCTCGGAACCTTGCTTTGAGTATGATATGCTACTGATAGACCGTGTATATGTCCTAAAATTAGCTCTTAAACAAGTGAGCTTGTTCAGATGGATTCTGCTAAATAGCTAACAGTGCTCTGTTAAGTACAAATTTTGTTCTGTTAACACCAAATGTGCTGCTGCTAAAATCTATGGCTTGCGTCTTCGATTTTCTAATTCGAATTTATCTTCATACACTTACTTTAATATCGATTTTATTAAGACTTCATAGTTTATTTATTTTTTTTGCCCGTGATGAAGTTTTAATTTTGATTTCTTTTAATTTTCTGCTATTTTCTTACAAAATTTCAAATCAAATTGCCATCTCATGGCCTATTGACCAAATGAACCCCGTGTGAAAAATTAAACTAAACACAATAATGATGTTAAATTACAACAAGAAAAACAAAAAATTTTTTGGTTTAAATAACTTTGAAGTTATTTCAGCAGAAACAGAGCAGAGAAGTAAATCAAGTGTATGAAAGCAAAAAAAAAAATTTCTCAGTTCACACATGAAAACGATGTTATAAGACTAACAAGATACAACTATACATATATGTATTTACAAACAAATGATGTAATTAAAGTTTAAAGTCGATTTAAAAATGAAGTTTATGTACCATCATCATGATTCAATTAAAGGTATAAGCAGGCATTGATTGTATGCCAGTTTCCGTAACAACTTCATAAGAGCGGATTATAGCCAAAAAAGTATGCTGCTGTTTTAAATTTTTAATTAGAAAATATTGAAGAAAAAGAAAAAAAATTATTTTAATATTCGATAAACAATATAATTATATGATAAACAGAAAAGAAACTTTTTCATTTTCGAATGACAGCTCAATAATTAGTTGTTATTATTTACCGTGAAATATTTTTTTTTTATTTATTAATTACAATACAATTAGAAATTGTATTTAATTATTACAATGTAATGTAATAGACCAGAGTCTCACGACATTCACGCTAATAGTCTAGCACACTACCCACTAGATTACCAGGACGCTCAACCCGTGAAATAATTCAAAAAGTTATGTATCCCTTAGCAGAAGACTTAAAGGAGTATTTAATTCTAGAATTGTGGAATAATTTTTTCAAGTTTAGTCTGTAATTTAAACACCAAAGACACAAACCCACACTTTTATCAAAGCCACTTCATGCCTTTAACAGGCCAAAATTTGCTATTAACAGAGCACTGTTAATTGTTTAACAGTGGCAATAAATAGATAAGTCTTCTGATATGCAATTATTGCAGACTATTCATATAAAATTTAATTCTCATTATGATTATTATTATTTGTGAATAATAGTATTGCAATGTATGGGATGGCTGATGGAGGAGGCCAATTTTTTCAAATCCCAAAATTATTCTACATATGCTAATATCACGATTCAAAAGAGGAACCTCTGGACTACCATTTGCATATAGCCGGTTAGATGTTCTATTTCTTATATATTCCCAAATGGCCACTGATCTCCCAGAGAATTTTCAAGCAAAAAATTAATATTTTCAGAGTCAATTTTCTCAACACCATATCACTTTATATGTGACTTTATTGCTGATTATGTTAAGAGGCCTTGCAACCTTCCTTTAAATATGGTTTGGTACTCAAAGACCTAGTTTATATCCTAAAATTAGCTCTTAAACAAGTAGGCTTGTTCAGATGGATACTGTTAAACTGCTAACAGTGCTCTGTTAAGTGTAAATTTTTGTTCTTCTCATAGAAAATTTTGCTCTGTTAACGCCAATTGTGGCGTTGCTAAAATTTATGGATTGCGTCTTGGATTTTCATATTCAAATTTATCTTCACACACATCTAAAATATTTTTCTTAGCTTCCCAAGCGCGGGACGATGACAGAGAAGATATTCTGTGATCTCATCTTCTTCCCCGTAGTTGTAGATTCAGCAGAAGTCGTTATGAGCGATTTCCAGTATCCAGGCGTGAAAACTCAGAGGCCGGAGTCCCAGTATCACCGCTATGAGTTTCCTTAGATAGCATCTTGATAAGTTTAATGCATATTTTTGTATCTCTACAAGTGAATACGATATCTTATCTTTACCAATAAATGCAGTTCTTGGGAGACGATTTGTTTACCTCTCTGCAGAAGAGCGCCTATCTCATCTATTAATTCATTCGAATTGTCTGTGATACCACCTTTGGCAAGCGCGTATGTTTTGTCCCCGTGTCCAGGAACTTAAATGAGGGTACATTTCCAATGTCTCGCCATATCCTCCAAGGACAACTTTGAAGTCGCCGTAGTCTAGTAAGTAGTATGTTGGCTTATTAGATGTAAGACTACGGTTCATATCACAGGTCAGACATCAAAACGAAAATGTGAAGAAATATTTCTTCGGCGATTTCCTCTCAGCAGATATCTGGCAAAAACTCTGGGAGTAAATAAAATTGCCATGATAAGTTTCTCAAAAATCTGTCGTTCGGAGTCGACTTTAAACTGTAGGTCCCGTATAAAAGTAGCACACACAACATAAGTGGCTTGAGAAAGTGGGGCCATAATCCTGATTGAAGGATTCTAATAACCAATTGTGTAGGTATGTATATATGTAAACACTCTCTAGAGATCTAATGGGTGCTTTACAATCGATATATATGCGTATATCACTCTACGATATACTCTGATACTGTAACAGCAAGTATCGATAAAATACGCAACAGAATTTATGAGACGACCCTCGTAAATCTCAAAGAGCACATAGAATCAATATTTATGTATGTTTTTGTGTATAACACAAATACAATAACCTCCTGTAAATAAATTGTTTATGGCTACAGAACTCACCGCATAAAATTTCAAGGAGCGAAAATCAAATCGTTGCCATGGCGCACGCTACGATTGAGTGAATATATGAATAGATGAACTGATAGATGGAAAAAATGAATGGATGGATGGATGGAAGGATGGTAGAATGCATACGATACCAGGCATTGGAAACCAAATCAATAAGCCAAACAATAACGCAATTTTGGAAAACAAATCTAACCATTGAATTGTGTTTTAACCAGAAAAAAAAGTCCGCCGTTAAGAGAATACCATGGCAATGGCTGTTAAAAAAAGAGAGAGGAAGAAAGAAAACTAAAATGGGTAGCATGGATGTTAAGGTACGTGGCAAATAGAACACAAAAATCCCTAAGCATCAACCAACTATACTGAGTGATAGGGGGTGGGTTATGCCCTAAAACGAAGCAATTTTTTTTTTTTTTGGTAGGCGAGTGGTAACCATATTGGAAAATAATTTATTTTTGCCAGAGCTGGGAGAAGTTATTTGATTCAATTCAATAACAATTCGTACGGGTCGGTCATGTTTATTATTATTCTCGTCTTTTTTTCTGTTTTTTCTTCTTTGGTTTACAAAGAGGGAGGGTATGGTAAGAAAGTGCAATCGAACGAAAGTAAATTTATATGCTGGAGGGACATTTCAAAGCCATTAACATGCACGGGAACTACTAACAAACAAAAACAATCCATCCACCTAACCTAAAACAATAACCCTAACAAAGGCCAACAATTGTTACCAGAATTAAATTTTTTCCGCAAAAACAACTCCAAAAATCAATCGAATCAACTCTGTGCTGCCTCCATTTTGTTTACAAAAAACATTCTTTTACGCGCCAGAAAAACGAAATTAATTCCTTAAAACGAAATACAGCTTCTCTCCAACCACAGGTTCTGTTTGTGTTGCTGCTTTACTTCAAGAAATTTAATTGAATTTCCTGGCAAAAAAAAAGAAAGAGAAAATCAGACATGAGTGTCATGGTTTTTGGTACCTCAAACAAGTGCCTTTTACACTACCTACTTGACACATAGTCAACGGGGGGAGGGGGAAAGAAATTAGTGTGTATTGCTAGGGTATGATTTAATGAAAGAAGACAACTAGGGTTTGTTGTTCATACGTGACACATTGTGAAACAGTGAATAATTTAAGGACGGATAAGCTCGCACTATTTGAACAACTCACACACTCAGGTTAATTTTCTTGAAATTTCAATAACGCAGAAGACACAATTGATTACAAAACTGACAGGCAGATACAATGTAATTGCTCTGTAGCAACAATAAATTGTTAAAGACAGCTTTGTTCAATAAATTTCAATATGATTCTCTCGAAAACGCAACTTGTGAAATACTGCCTCAAAGACACGATAAAAAATCATGTGTATGAAGATAAATTCGAATTTAAAAATCGAAGACGCAATCCATAAATATTAGCAGCGCCACTTTTAGCGTTAACCGAGCAAAATTTTCTCTTAACAGAAGAAAATTTGCACTTAACAGAGCACTGTTAGCTGTTTAACAGCCTCCATCTGAACAAGTCCACATGCTTAGGAGCTAATTCTAGCATATACACAAAGTCTGTCAGTACCATACCAAATTCAAAGGAAGGTTCCAAACCCTCTTAATATAATCAGCAATATAATCACATGTAAAGTGATATGGTATTAAGATAATTGACTTTGAAAATATCAATTCTTTGCTGGAAAATTCTATAGAATAGTAGTAGTGGCCATTTGGGAACATATAAGAAATAGTACACCAACGCGACTATTTGCAAATTATAGTCCAGAGGGTTCTATTTTGACCCGTGGTAGTAGTATCATAATGAGAATCAAATTTTATGTCAATAGTTTGAAAAGTAGAAGACTTATTGCCATGAAGAGAAAATTTTGCTCTGTTAACGCTAAATGTGGCGCTGCTAAAATTCATGGATAGCGTCTTGGATTTTCAAATTAAAATTTATCTTCAGACATAAAAAAATCATTTTAGCACCGAATTGTTACTGGCGATGAAAAAATTGAATTATTTTCAGAATCTTAAACGCAAAAATGGCGAAATAATCTGGCACAACCATCAACTTCGGCTCCAAAACCAGATGGATTGGATGTCTTGTGGAACAAGAAAGTTGCAATGCAACATGAGCTGCTAAAACCTGGCGAAACCTTTAAAATTAATCACTAATGGCCTATGCATACATACACAACATAATTGGTCATTACAATCCTTTACTCAGGATTCCGACCAAGCTTCTGCTGAGAGGAAGTCGCCCATGAAACATTTTTTCATATTTCGTTTCTTTGGAGATGCCAGCCCCTGGGTTTGAACCGTGGGCTCACGCCTAATAAGTCAACGCATTACCTTCTAGAGCTCGGCGACTTATTGTCGGAAGCGATCCGTATTAGCGGTTGTAGCAGATATTAGAACCTCATGGTAAACTACAATTTTCTGAGATCATAAGATACGCAGCTAAATCGATCTGGTTTTGCAGCCAAAGTTGATGATTGTCCCGGCTTAAACCAAAATGTTTACGTTCGTTTAGAATTCTAAAAATTAATCCATTTTACATCGCCAGTAACAGTTTGAAGCAACACTGATTTTCTATCGTATCTTTGAAACAAAATGATTATTCGACTGTCTGTCATCGTTATTTCTTAACCATTTAAACCTTCTTCTGTATTTTCAAGCATTTTAAGTGACTTTCAAGCAGTTTTCTTCGAATAAAACCACAAAATGAATGCTTTCCGAAATTTGCCAATTTCTGTTACAAATTTCGCCATTTTTAACGTGAGAAGATATGATAATGTTCGTTCACTGATTTGACGTACATTGAATATGTTTGACAGATGTCAGCGCCAACAAAAAAAAAAGGAAAAAAAATAAGGCTCGTTTACAATAAAAATTCTCTCCTATGGTGAGATTTGTATCCTGGCGTTCATTTCATACCGGTATACCGCGTATATAAAGAATTTTGTATTAATCTGCAAAAGATTTCATACTGAAATTAAATATTATGTTATCAGTGCTGAGAGTGCAGTCTTGGCTCCTTGATACTAATCGTTCCATATTATTTGGTTCGTTAAAAACGTATATACGGATCAGAGATCAGCAATGAATCGTTTTTTCGCTACTCATAAGCACTCATGAAATTTTGAATATAAGTGAGTCAACAATATTGAAATTTAACTCTTGTACTCTGATTCATTCGTACTCATTATAACGTTAATTTATAAATACAGGTTGCAATGAGTATGAGTACAACGTTGACATCAAACTCATACCAATGGAAATACGTTTGATTCATAAGCCTACTCATTAACAACATAAGAAAAAGGACACATAAGAAAAAAGGCAAAGTTGCAAGCAGAGCAAACACGCAAGCTTCTAGTGAGTACTTTAGTGTTTGTACGCGATTCATACTTATTTTGTGTATATGTTGAGTTATGGAGAGTCGAAATCAACAGCAACATCATACGTGCTGAATATGATGAGTACTTCAAACTTTGAATATGAGTAGAGGTTCCATGATGTTAAAATAAGTATGAATGCGTATAAGTATCAGAAATTATGAGTATGATTCGATTCTACTCATCTTTTTGAATACTCATTGCTGATCTCGTTATCTAATTGAGGGCCAGGAGCTTCAATTCTCATAATGATGAAGAGGAGAACTAGCTATTGCTTACCTATTTCTTCTCTGCTCCTAGTCTAGAGCTAGGAAGAGATTTGTGCACAGAATCAGGCTTCAAGGATTATGCAATTAAGTTAACAATTCGAAAAACTTTATGAATAAAGAAAAATATTCGTGAATAATATTCATTTAAAGGAAATGTTTCAAATTTAATTTAAAAGAAATGCTTTGTGTTGTAATTGAAAGTCTTCATTAAAATGAATTCCTTTACAGTGTGATGCAAAATTAACTCACGCGAGTATCTCCACTCACGAAATTATCACGTATGTATATGCATACGAATGTATCTATGTATGTATGTATGTGTTAAAAAGTTTTACGAAAAACCATACACACCCTCTTCCAATTACCAGCCATTTTAAATTGATTGGTGGGGCACACAATGAACAATCCAAAACGCAAAAACCCCAAGAAAACAACAACAACAAAAAAACCAAACTGAGGTGGGTGGTGGGTACAGGGTACAACATGAAACTTTTTCACTTCAGAAATCCTAAAATCGAGTTGGAATCACTGAATCGCATGGAATGAATGACTCAATGAATGGGAATCACATCAAGTGGAGTTGTACGAAGGTACCGAACGAACGAATAGAAAGAAGACGAATTAATTGCAAACCTATTAAAACTAGACGTAGATATGCTCGAATGATTGTGAATGTTGGCAAGCAAAAATGGATTCTAAAAGCCAAAACTACAGCAGAGAGAAGAGCAACAGAGAGAAGAAAAAAAAGAACAGAGCGAGCGTCAGGTACAAATTGATGCCAATTTAATACGACAACGACAACGACAAGCGAAAGGATACAAGGATATGAGAATTTCGTGTAAAAACTACTCAACACACATACGCTTCGCACTCTCACAGGTTAAGGAGAATAGTTGAATGGAGAGGGGGGCCAGGCCATGTTGACTGATGGTTTGGCAAGACTTTGAAGTGCGTGAAAACAGTTAAAACTTGTTACGTTAAGTTGTTGTTTTCGTTGTTTTTGTTGTTTTTTTCTTTTGTATGATTTTCGTACGTATTATGACCCTCTTTTTCACAAATTAGTTTTCCTAACAAGACTTTTACTAACCCCTTTGGCACCTTCGGGACACACAAGTTTTTCAGGTGGTTGCATTCGTTTGGACGATGATAATAACAAGGCAGAGAGGGAGGGCAAGAGGTAGGCAACAGACTTTTAGTTTTAAACTGTTACAATAAGATTAAACTAAACATTGAGAAGAAGGTGTTACCATTAGAGCTGGCTTTAAGAAGGTTTGCAGAGAAGGGTTAGAGTTGTGTTATGAAATGTAGCACGTAGGAGTTGTTCTTGACGTTAAAATATGTATGTTAAGTTTTTTGCTTTGCATGTGTGGATTATGTTTTCGAAAACTTTTGTAATTAACTTTTGCGGTTTCTATGCAATCTAAGACAGAACTACTTGCTACAAGAAGAAGAAGACACAAGAAAAACTTCTGCCAAACAAATATATTTTCGAACAGACACGAAAAACGTACATTGGACGCCTAACAACAATAGCAGGAAGATTAGAAGAGAAAAAAAAAATACAATTGCCTACGGAATATATTTATGTACGTACGTACTGTACGTAATCTAAAGTAAATTCTCTTATTAATAAGAACTTATTCGGCATATTGCCACTTAAGAAAATGAAAATATAACAAGAAATGAAGACGAAATAAATTAAAAGGAAAGGATACGGAGGAAGATTGTAAATGAGTTTGAAGGAAAACAATTTTTGGTGTACCGGTGGTAGTTTTAATTGTTGCTTTAACTGTTAATAAATTTTAAAAAAAATATATTTTCCAAGTGATTAGACATTTAAAGTGAAGCGTGTGAAGACAAATTCGAATTTGAAAATCCAAGACGCAATCCATAAATTTTAGCAACGCCACAAAAAACCCTTTAAATGGAAAAAAATTTAAAATTTCAAAACAAATTTCTTATCATGAAAGATATTTTCTGAATTTAGAGAAAATATTTCTTATGAAGGCAAGAAATTAATAGGAGCTGTCGCTGTCGAAATACATATGTGTATGAAGATAAATTCGAATTTGAAAATCAAAGACGCAATCCATCCAAGTTTAGCAGCGCCACATTTGGCATTAACGGAGCACAATTTTCTCTTAACAGAACAACATTTGCCTATAACAGAGCACTGTTAGCTGTTTAACAGTATCCATCTGAACAAGCCCACTTGTTTAGAAACTAGTTTTAGGACATATACTAGGTCCATGAGTACTATTATCATAATCAAAGGAAGGTACCAAGACCATTTAATATAATCACTAATATAGTCAACATATGAAATAATATGGTATTAAGAAAATTGGCTTTTAAACTATCAATTATTTGATTGAAAATTCTCCAGAAGATCATATATATGCAACCATCCTTTACATTTTAACGCTTTTGTTCACAACTAATACTGATCATAATGAGAATTAAATTTTATGTCAACAGTCTGCAAAGTAGAAGGATAATCTACTTACTGCCACTGTTAAACAGTTAACAGTGCTCTGTGAATAGCAAAGTTTACCCTGTTAGAAACAAGAAATGACGCTGCTAAAAGTGTGGGTTTGTGTCTTTGGTTTTTAAATTCGAATTTATCTTCACACACATGATGGTTGGAACTACCACGGCTCGAAAGAGGACTTTCTGGGCTACCATTTGCATATAGTCGGGTAGGTGTACTATTTCATATGGATACTGTTAAACAGCTAACAGTGCTCTGTTAAGGGCACATTTTGTTCTGTTAACGCCAAATGTGGCTCTGCTAAAATTTTTGGATTGCGTATTGGATTTTCAAATTCGAATTTATCATCACGTGTTTGCATGCATCAGAATTTGCCATGGCAATTGAGTATCCCATGAGGGAAAACTAATTTTGAAAGACAATTTCGAATCATTATGACATCCTACTGCGCAAATATTTATATGTTAAGTCCAGCTAACAATTAATAAAAACTATTTAGGAAGTATGGATTGAGAAGCTTTACTTCACTCGCTCAGATCTCGGTCCGTGTAACTATCGCTATCATATGTTTGATTGATACCGAATGAACTTCAATTAAAAATTGTTATTTTGATGCTCATTTTATGTTACCTGCCTGTTTGGTGAGTCTTCTGCGAAAACTACTTCCCTTTCCTACTTCCTCTCCTCTTTTCCGTATCTCTTCTATTATCCTCTCCCCTTTAGGGCGTTGTACAATTGGTCAACTGCATCTCCGAGTACTGTAGTTGTCTCAATTGTAAAATACGCGTTCTCTAACCTAACCTAACCTAACGACAATGTAGATATTTTATAAGCCGGTAAAGCAGATCTGCTTGTCTTGCAGCGATCAGGCCCCATCCGTTTATAAATATGAAGTATTTTTACTCAATTTCTACTGAGAATAGCCATCGCAACCAGAGTAACCTTATCCAGCCTAGAGAACTTCTTTAACTAGTTTTAGAAAAGGATTTTTCCAAAAATTTTTTTCAAATTATGTTTCAAGTTTTCGATATGTTTTTTACTTGTTTTCTTAAAATGTAATTCGAAATAAATTACTTTCTCAGATAGTACCACCCCCTTAAGATTTCTTAAATACTAAAAATTTGATTAAATTTTTCCGTTTTTTTTCTTTTCTTTTGGTTCTCTATTCTCAAAAGGTTGCAATAAATTCCTTAAAATGGTTTAAACTTTTCAACTTTTCTTTGCATATGACTTAGTTTACGAAGCTGCAAACAGGCTCTTTTTTGTTATTTTTCTTCTGTTTTTTCGTGTTCTTTTCCTTTTTCTTTCTATGGTTGATACATTTTACATTGTTTTTTATGTGTTAACTTTTCTAGAGCAACACTAAAAAGAAAATATGAAAATAAAATACACTTTCTATGGTAAGGAAAGAAAGACAAACGAAGTGATGTGAACTTTTTTCATAGGGAATGGAACATGTTTCTTATTTTACTTGCAACATTTTTTCTTTTATTTTCTTTTCTTTTTTCGGTAGTTTTTTGTTTTTATGTTTTTCAGACCACTTTTCATTGATAAGTGGAAAGTGGAAAAGATGTTTGCAAAAGTTTTGTTTCAATTTTGAGTATATGAATGAACATGTAAAAGAAAAACAAAAGAGCGAATGAGAGTGAATAGTTTTTTTCAAAATGTTTCTCTTCTTTCAAATAATTTTGGCATTCTTTTTCTCCTATTCATCTTGACAGTTGCAACCATGTTTCAATTCTTTTCTATGCTACTATTCAGTCCTACTTTTTTATTTTTTGTTTTCTAAGAACTTTTTTGGCAATTGTTTTCTTGGGGCTTATGAAAGAACAAATTTCTTTCTTGCATTGTTTTTTGTTTTGTTGTAATATTCAGTTACAAGTTTTCATTTTGTTTTTTTCTGTGTTAGATATTCTAAGTAATTTTTACATGCAATGTCAAGTTTGAAACTGACTTTCCATTTGATGCTTTCAAAATGTTTTTGAAACGAAATGAAAAATTTTTTTTTTGTTTCTGAGGCTTTCGTTTGTTAAAACAAAAATTCAAAATTTTATTTAAAAAATTCCAATTTATTCGAAAAGTTTCTTGTTGTGACACAGAAGCACAAACATGTGGTGAAGTTTAAATAGCTTCGCCAGAGCGGAAAATCAATCAGGCTTTATTGCATCAAACAACTATTTGAAGTTTAAATCAAACTGATGGTCATATTAAAAATCGATAGATCTGTAGTAGTATTTGTGGTTAACGAAGTGAGTTTTTTTTGCAGAGGATAGGAGGATAATTACCCTGCTTGACTTGAAAGAGAAAGATGTGTATGAAGATAAATTCGAATTTGAAAATCCAAGACGCAATCCATAAATTTTAGCAGCGCCACATTTGGGGTTAACAGCGAAAAATTTTCTCTTAACAGAACAAAATTTGTCCTTAACAGAGCACTGCTGGATGTTTAACAGCGTCCATCTGAACAAGCCCACTTGTTTAGAGGATAATTTTAGGATACAGCATACGTCTGGGAGTACCATACGATATGCAAAGGAAGGTTCCAAGACTTCTTAATGTAATCAGCAATAAGGTCACATATAACGTGATATGGTATTTAGAAAATTGACTCTGAAACTATAAATTTTTGACATGAAAATTCTCTAGAAGTCCACTGGGCATGCGGGAACATATAAGAAATAGTACACCTACCTGACTATATGCAAACGGAAGTGCAGAGGGTATTCTTTCGAACCGAGGAATAATTTTGAGATTCCAGAAATTGAATTTTGGAAAAATCGATTTTTAAAACCCCTCCATCCCCCACCAACCATCCCATATATTTCATAATGAGAATTAAATTTTATAATATAGTCTGCAGTAACTGCAAAGTCGGGGACTAATCTACTAATTGCCGCTGTTAAACAGTTAACAGTGCTCTGTTGATAGCACATTTTGCCCTGTTAAAGGCGAAATGTGGCGCTGCTAAAATATATGGATTATGTCTTGGATTTTCAAATTCGAATTTATCTTCACACATATGAATAAAAGATGGTGCTTCAAAATGTTGCATAAGCTTTTAAACACCTAGACTACACTTAGTCTATAATTCTAATTTCTATGAATTTTTATTATTTTCTTAATAGGCAACAAATAAACACACAGGATTTTAAAACAATTTTCTGTGAAGACACACAGTCTTATCTCCTCCTGGCCATTCTAGCTTTGGCATGAGGTAGATTTTTTTGCTCTTGTAAAAAACGCCTGCAACATCATTCGATAATTACTTTAAATAAAAATCTTGTTACTAAATGTCAAGGCTGCACATCATCGTCATCATTATTGTGTGCCTTAACCAGCCAACCAAATAAATTTAAGAACCACAACCTTGAATACGAAACATTTTTTTTTATGAGTTTTCGATTACAACGCGAAAGTGATTTTGATTTTTAATGATTTCCTTTCAAGTTCATTTAAAGTACTAGCGAGGAAAAGCGAGAATATTTATTTTTAATTAAATTTTTACAGAGTTTTCATCAAGCACTTCAAAGGGACTTTTTAGTGGAAAAAATTTGTTTTTCTTTCTTCTAGTTTTGGGAATACACGCCACTGCAATACAAGAGGTTGCATAAGACGATGATGGTAACGATGATGATGCTGCCTTTGATATTGCAACACAATTTTTTGTACGTTTTTTTCTTTTTGTATTTTAGTGTGGCTCAAAGACCAAAAGGCATTTGCATGTTTGTTTTTTTTTTCTGTTGGGCATAAAAGAGGAGGGGGTAGGGGGTATGCTGCTGCTATATTGCCAAAGCTGATAACGATTAAAGAGTACCCAAATGTTGTTAAGAAATTTTTCGCATAAATTTACATGTGTTTGTATAAATATTAGATGATGACAATGACGATGACGATGATGAGTGTCACAGCAACGACAACGTTAATGGTGACGAGAGAGAGAGAGAGATAGATGTTGCTGTTGCTTTGATGATGCTCTGATGATGCTCTGTTGACAAAAATGAAAAATGACAAAAACAAATTAATGCAACCGAGCGTGGAAATTTAATACTTTTTATATGTGGATTTAACACCCAGCAATTTATAAAAAGAATACACACAAACGCACATGGACACACACACAGTCTTGCATGAGGCAGTAGTTACTAGACCTATACACAGGCCCCTAGATATTAGTACACTAATAGAGAGATATCAGTACACAAAAGTATATTTCATACACGCGAAGAAATAAAGACAAATTTAAAGAAAATTGCCTTAAATTTGTCTATCAAAGAAATATATCCTGCGGATGTGTGTAAAGATAAATTCGAATTAAAAGCCACAGACGCAAACCCAAATTGTTTTAAAATCCTGTATGTTTATTTGTTCCTATTAAGAAAATAATAAAAATTCATAGAAATTAGAATACGATGCTCTGGGTTGCCTTTATGGTTATATAGACTAGGTGTAGACCTCATGTGTTTTTAGTAGCATATGCGACATTTTGAAGATAAATTCGAATTTGAAAATCCAAGACACAATCCATAAATTTTAGCATCGCCACATTTATCGTTAACAGAGCAAAATCTGCTATTAACAGAACACTGTTAACTGTTTAACAGTGGCAATAATTCTTATTATGATCATTATTATTTGTGAATAATAGTGTTGAAATATATATGAGGTTGGTGGGGGATGGAGGATGGAGGGGGCAAATTTTTTCAAATCTCAAAATTATTATATCTATTCCGCGATAACGGTTCGAAAGAATACGCTTTGGACTACCATTTGCATATATTCGGGTAGGTATATTATTTCTTAAATCCTCCCAAATGGCCACTGATCTTCTAGAGAAATTTCAATCAAAAAATTGATCGTTTCAAAGCCAATTTTATCAATAACGTATCGCTTTATATGTGACCTTATTGCTGAATATATTAAGAGGCCTTGGAACGTTCCTTTAAGTATGATATGGTACTCATACACCTTGTATATGCCATAAAATTAGCTCCTAAACAAGTGGGTTTGTTTAGATGGATACTGTTAAATAGCTAACAGTGCTCTGTTAAGGGCAAATTTTGTTCTGTTAAGAGAAAATTTTGCTCTATTAACGCCAAATGTGGCGCTGCTAAAATTTATGGATTGCATCTTGGATTTTCAAACACGAATTTATCTTCTCACATATACCCTGGAGTACTAATTATTTTTCTTTCGCTATTTTCTTAACTGACTTCCTCCTATGTTTCTGAAAGCGAACGAAAAATAATATAAAATGCTTTTGTTTCCAGATACAGCTATAAATTCGAAGGAAATCGCTTAAACTTCTCACAATTATCACTTAAGAAACATAGGCAAGTATAGCCAACTGGAAAGTAACGAAACATACATACGTAACCTACATAATTGGTCCTTACAATCCTTCAGTGATGATTACAACCTAACTTCTCACACCACTTATTTTGTGTGCGTTAATTTTTATACATGAGTGGCTGAACCTACAGTTTAAAGTCGAATCTGAACGAAAGATTTTTGAGAAACTCTTCATGGCAATTTTATTTACTTTCAGAGTTTTTGCTAGAAATCAGCTGAGAGGAAGTCGGCGAAAAAAATGTTTTTTTCTTATTTTTCGTTTTCGGATTTGAACCCTGGCCTTACGTCTAATAAGGCGACACATTACCTACTCAGTAACGGAAAAAAAAACGACTACAAGTAACGAAAAAATCTGGTTTTATATGAATATGCAGAGAACACGCTATATGCTGAATGCAGAATCGAAGTAGGAAGCCTCCTAACTGGCAAAAACATGGATACCTAGGCGACAACGACGATACAGAAAGGAAGACTACCTCAGACGAAAAATTGGATGTAATTTCCTGAGTATAACAATTTTTGTTTCTCTTCGTTTCGTTTGTAATAAATAAAAAACATTTTCAGTTTATGCAACAAGAATGGCTTTTAGTTACAACAGCAACAGAAAAAATAAAAAAGAAATGGAAACTGAATATGAATAAAAAAATAAAAAAACAGAAAAATTATTCCGCCTTTAAGTGTATAAACTTGTAACAAATGTTTGTGAGCAAAAAAAAAACAGAGAAAAAAACACAGAAAAAGACAAAATGTGAGTGCACATGCTTCATGACTTCATACGAATAAACATAAAAATTAGAATTTTATGCCTGAGGCACAAACAAACAAATGCAATACGACACACGCACGTAGACAACACGAACGTTACCAGCCACCAGCACACCATCATCACACATGGGATGGCACAAAGTAAAATATGAGCATCATTTACATACATGTGAGGAAAATTGAGCAGTAACAGTAGCAATACCACCACCACCACCACCAGCAATACGATAGCATGAGCTGGTAGCATTTGTAGCAACAACAACACCATTATGATAGCAATGAGAATTCTAAATATTTATGATTTTAATGCGACAGCAATGTGTTGACAAACGGGGAAATGAAACATTGTTTGCAGCCAAATAAGTAGGAGCACAACAATAATTCATAATAAACACTCAGGCCACAAGGCGTATGTAGTAGCCCCCAAAAATTTCACATTAATAGTGTAATTGGTATTGGGGGTAGTGAAACTACTTTGAAAAAAACTACGTTTTACACTCTCATGGCTCTGCCAAGTAAAACAAGTTGTATTTGAAATTCATAAATTCAAACACAAATTTAAAAAAAAATTCCTCTGCTCCCTCTCTCTCTCTCTCTCTGACTATATCACTTTCCTTAATGGTTACAAAAACACCAGCTACAACTACAGCAATATTCCACGGAGTTTATACTCGTTGTCATACCTTCTGTTTCCTTTAAACATCCCCCCATATTTATTTTATTATTCCTCCCCACAACTCCCCGCCTTTGCAATAAACATGTTGCTGAACAAATCTTTACTGAGACTCCTCTATACACTGTGTTTGGGATTTATCGTGTGAGTGTATGTTTTTGCTTTACTTTTGCTCTTCCTCTCCAGGTTTAAAAAAAAACATTTCATATGACAATTTCCTGCGAAACAAAAAATTTTCCCGGTAAAGAAATGGGGAAAAGAGACGAACGAAATATGAAGTCGAAAATAAAACTTTGCTTTTTAAAAATTGTCAAGTGTATGTGGATACACAATAACGATTATACACTAAAAAAAAAAAAACGTACAGCAAGAATCATCATATTTGCACAGCATCATCATCAAATTAAGGGAATAATTATGTACTGAAATACTCCATTAAAAGTTAATTTAGTGCCTCAGAAGTGGAAGTTTCAGTTCTCATTCTAAGAGTCAATTTCTCTGCAACGCATTGCAACCCTTTAATCAGGATTACAACCACACCACCCATGTTGTTTGCGATAATTTTATCCATGAGCGGCAATATCTGCGAATCCGAAAGACAGATTTTTTGACAGACAGACAGCTCAGCAGAAGTCGTCGAAAGAATTTTTTTTTCATATTTCGCTATGTTCCAGATGTTCCAAGGATTTGAAGAAGCCAACACACTAACTACTAAACTACGGCGAGTTCAGGATCTAAACCTGTTTCTCGAACAGTTTCTTGAATAACGTAAATGATGGAAGATGATGTTTGACAGAGAGAAACTTTTTATGGTAATTTTATTTTTACTCACAAGAGTTTTTAACAGAAAACTGCTTAGAGGAAGCCGTCAAAGGAAATATTCTGTACATATTTTGCTATGTTCCAGATATCTTAGCAAGGGTTTGAACCACGGCCGTACGTCTAAGAAGCCAACACACTACCTACTATATTATGGCGAGTTTATGATTTAACTTTGCTTCTCGAACAGTGTCCTGTATAATGTAGATGATGGAATATGAGGTTTGACAGAGAAAAACATTCCATGGTAATTTTATTATACTCTCAGAAATTTTGCCGGAAGACTTCTGAGGGTTTCAACCACGGCCGTACGTCTAAGAAGCCTAGACCACGGCTAATTACGTAGACAATGGCAGATGCTGTTTGACAGTGTATTTGTTTTGATTGCAGGATTCAACAGTATTCCAGAACTCAAGTAAGCAGCAGTTTGAAATCGTATGCAAATGAGAACTTTGAGTACAGTTACGAACCCAAGTCTTGCAAAGCATAAGACAAAAGCTATTTTTAAAATCGAAAATCGTAGAGAGAAAATTTCTAAATTTAGAGTTGATGGAAACGAAGTAAATTCTTCTTGGTTCATCAAATATGTAAGAGAACTGATCGAGAACTGTTTCAACTTCTAGAGACACATGGACTATGCTTGTGAAAAGATCTCATATGACCATTATCAGACTCAGTAAAGGTAGCCCATCGAGAGAGTTGAGTAAGTAATACTAGGTTAGAGGTCGTGTACTTGTCAATTAAGACAAGTACAGTACTCGGAGGTCGAATTGGCTCATTGTACAAGTAATACTAAATGAAACCATTTCTGGGCAGCGAGACTGAATGTAAATGATGAGACTGAGCCGATCACTGAGCGATAAAAACGCCACAAAATCTCCTCACACGGCAAAGATATTCTACTGCATGACAACATTCCAAATGTAAAGTCCTATCCAGCATACAATATTTCCGATATATTGCGCCATTCGACCATCCGACTATTACTTGCTTCGTACGATAGGATATGTTTTTGCTGGCCCGCTGTTCTTCTAATACATACATACATACATAATTAGTCATTACAACCCTTTAGCCAGGATTATGACCTAGTTTCCCGCACCACTTATGTTGTGTGCGTTAATTTTTATACACGAGTGGCGGGACCTACAGTTTAAAGTCGATTTCGAACGACAGATTTTTGAGAAACTTTCCGTGGCAATTTTATTTAAATCTGCTGAGAGGAAGTCGCCTAAGAAATATTTTTTTATATTTCGTTTACTTGGAGATGCCTGAACGGGGGTTTGAACTGAGGGCTTAGATCTTCTAATACGAACACATTTCGGGCTTGACTCAGATTGTTTTTTAATATGGAAAATATGCAAAACATGTTGCTCGCACTTATATTTTTGAGTGTAATTTGCTATATACTCTGCTCATACTCTGCCTTATTTATTTTGTATTTTCACTTTTCCAACCATTGTCGTCTGTATCACCAGTCTGGGTGCGTAACTAGAATTTTTATGACATTAACACACAACCAAATTGAATCTGAGACAGTGATGATGTGTCGCTGCTGTAGCTTTTGTTGTGGTGGCTCTGGCAATATTAAATCCCCTGACTGAATTGTAAATGTTGAAATATAAACACACAGTATCATAATGAACATAACATACGATGTGACACCTTCAAAAAAGCAAAAAGAAAAAAGTGTCATCCAATTGTCTCTGTTTTGTATCTTTTTCTAAATCAAAGTATTGCGCATACAAGTGAAGGGCGGACGGAGGCTGCTTTCCAAGTGACATTGGATAAGTGAGAAATACCCACCTTCGATCTTTTAATTTTTTTCTTTTTTGTTTTCTGTTTTCATTTTGTCTATGCACAGAAATATTTTTTATTTGTTTTAATATTAAAAAATCTGCCATCTTTTTTTTTAATTAAATTTGGTTTTACTGGTTTGAGGTAATGTGGGCTGGGCTAGTGGGTAAGTTATGAAATCATTGACATTCATTCACATTTGTCTACAGAGACATGGCAAACGAACAAAGCAGTCTTCTTCAGCCAGGCCTGGGAGTATGTATGTATTATTTAATCCTTTCTGGCCATTAAGGGAGAGAGAGTGAGAGAGAACCACAAAACAACCAAAGCTACATTCACAGTAAAAAGGTTTCCTTTCCTTTCGGGGAATTTAAATGTTTTTATCGTAATTAAAAAAACAAAAAAAAATTCTTTTTAAAGCAACAGAAAACAAAAGAAAAATGACTCAATTTGTACATGTGCGGTTGACAAGAGCCAGCAGCTGAGAGGTTTTAAAACATTTTTTTGTAAAAATAAAAATCAAAGGCAACAAAACATGAAATTAAAATGTAAATAAGAACGACTCCATATATAGACAAATTGTTGAAAATTTCTCTTTTGTGTTTGCTTGGTTACCCTTAAAGTAGGCTTTAGAATTTGTAATAATAAAACACATCCGCACACACACACACACACATGCACACAAGAAAAAATATATATTCATTTTAATTAAAAGGGTCTGCTTGGGTTTTTAAAAAGCCTGTTGGCTCTGGCAGTACAAGCAACTTAATCTTGGTCATCCTAAAAGTATACTTTACAATAGTTTTCACTTAAATTGCCTTAAAGTATGCTCGAGTTTTGTGTCAAAGTCTTATAATATGTTTAAATAAAGCAATATGAGAGCAATAAATGCAGATTTAGTTTAAATTTTTTTGGGAAACTATAAAACAATATCAGCTCAGCCTTAATAATTGTCAAATATGGACTCAAAAGTGCTGTTCAAAAAAGAAGAAGACCTAGGAAATGGGAAATGCAAAATAGGATGAAATATTTTTTAATTTAAATAACAAAAGCGTAATTTCTGCACACACATATATATATATATATATACATACGTACATGCAAATATATTTAAAGCAAATTAATATATGGGCAACAGGAAATATTGGATGTATTCTCTGAAACGGTATTAGGTTTCTGGCAATCTCTATGAAGTTTATGGAGATGATGCCTGAGATTTGATCATTTTCAGTTTGATAATATTAATGTTAAAAATGCACCTTAAGCTAGCTGACCTATTAATAAAATGTCGATACATTTGAGAACCATTTGAGGCTTAATCAACCGAAAAAGTTCTGGGTTTTTTTTGAAGCCCTCCAGACCGCGGACACCTTTGATGACCCGGTAGAAGTGGAAACCAGCAGTTTCAGACTATGAAAATGAAATTTTTATCTAATTACCACCAGCATATATATTTCGAAGCCTATTTCAATGCAAAAAGCAGTTTCAATTTGCAAAAATTCTCACTAAGCATGTAATTTGTTTACAATTTCCATATTTACGCTATCAATTCCCAGGTTAAGTTGGTTAAACTATCAACCTCCACCTTATCATCCAAATATTTAAGCTTTCAAGGGAATTTATTGAGTTTCATTTTATATTTCAATTGTGTATCGCATTAAACAGCTTTTGTTAAATAATTTAATTTTGATACCCTAGGACAGAAGCAATAACCTAAATTTATGGATTTATTTAAGGTATATGTATGAGTATGTGTTTCACCAGCTAAACGAGGGTGGATTAATAAGTGTTTGAAGAGAACACATGCAGCATTCAAATTCATTCTTTTATTTGTATTATAAGAGGTAATATTTGCTAAATACACACGAATATTGTGTGACAGCATCCTAAATTTTTTTGTAAAATAAAAATTGAATAATAAATAAAATTGAATTTAAAAACCACAGACGCAAACCCACACTTTTAGCAGCGCCACATTTTGGCTCTAACAGGGTAAAATATGCTATTAACAGAGCACTGTTAACTGAGGCAAGAAGTAGATTAGTCATCTACTTTGAAATTTTTCCAGGCTATTGACAGTTGCAGACTATTGAAGTCGCTGTTGTCTAGTATGTAGTGTGCTGGCTTATTAAACGTGAGGCCACGGTTCAAACCCCAGCACATACATCAAAACGAAATATGAAAAAATATTTCTTCAGCGACTTCCTCTCAGCAGATTTCTGACAAAAACTCTGAGAATAAAATAAAATTGCCATGAAAAGTTTCTCAAAAATCTGTCCTTCAAAGTCGACTTTAAACTGTAGGTCCCGCCACTCATGTATAAAATTAACACACACAACATAAGTGGTGTGAGAAGCTAGGTTGTAATCGTGACTGAAGGGTTGTAATGGCCAATTATGTATGTATGTATGTATTGACATACAATTTAATTCTCATTATGATCATTGTTAATTGTGAATAATAGTGTCGAAAAGTATAGGACGGTTGGTGCGGGATGGAGGGGTGCAATTTTCTCGAAATTATTATTCCAGCTATCCCACTACCAAGGTTCGAAAGAGACTACCATTTGCATATAGTCGGATAGGTGTACTATTTCTTATATGTTCCAAAATGGCCACTGATCTTATAGAGAATATTCAATAAAAAAAATTGATATTTTCAGAGACAATTTTCTCAATACCACATCACTTTATATGTGACTATATTGCTGATTATATTAAGAGGCCTTGGAACCTCCTCCTTTGAATATGGTATGGTACTCATAGACCTAGTATATGTCCTAAAATTAGCTCCTAAACAAGTGGATTTGTTCAGATGTATATTGTTAAAAAGCTAACAGTGCTCTGTTAAGGACAAATTTGGTTCTGTTAAGACAAAATTTTGCTCAGTTAACGTCAACTGTGGCGTCTTGGATTTCCAAATTCGAACATATGAAACTTTACATACGCTGATGGTAGACCATTTGGAAGTAGAACCTCTATACAGCAATAGCAACTACGCTTATGTTGCTCTCGGAGGAAACACACATTCATCTGAACGCATACGTAAATAAGCTAAGTAGCTTTGGCTGGAGTATAAAAATCTTATGTGGCCGCAAGAGTAGTGTAAACAATTCTAAATTTAGTCTCGTAACTCACCATATATGTATTGAACTCAGGTATAAAAGTAATCGTATTTGTATGTATGTATGTATGTATGTATGTATGTATGTATGTATGTATGTGTTAGAATATTTGATTTTAATCTAAACAATTATACGGTTTAACAAAAATCCCGCATTTCGCAAATGAGAGCACAGCCCACACACAATCATGCACATAATGCGTTATCGTTCACTTAAGTAAAATTCACTTATCGAACATGAATAAGCGATTGAATGAATAAAGGAACGAACGAACGAACGAACGTAATGAATGCATGAATTTTTTATTTCGTGTACATATTTCCCAATGCAACACATTTGCTTTAACAACAACAATAACAACAACCACAAATAATAATTAATTATTCTATAATTGGCCAAATTTACATACTAAATAGCAAAAAAAAAATAGCATTGTTTTCTCTCTCTGACACTCTCTCTTTTTGTTACACCACACAAATGGAATAGAATGACATTTAGAATGGAAATTTTATAAGGGTGGTTCATAAACAGCTAAACAAATATACATTTTATTGCACAATTAAAGCCGTGAATATGTCATATTCACTAATAAAAGCTACATAGTTAAACAATGGAATCAAATTCAATAGAAATTGTTTCTAGTCATATACAAATTTTATTATTAAAATGTTTCAAAAATTAATCTTTATCACCCCCTAATCATTTAATTTAATATCCTTTAAAATAAAATAATTTAATTATAAATTGCGAAGTCATTGTATTTAACAGCGTCTATAAAATATGCATAATCATGTAGTATTTATGAAATTTACAATGACATTGTAATAATTATTGTTAAGAATTTAACCGGAGGTGATGTAAAACAAACAAAAATTAAACGGAGATTAGAAACTGGAAAATCTTAACATATCAGCGCTTTATCAGATCACAAACAAACTACCTAGAGGGTGAAGTATTTAAAAAAATTATATGTAAAGTTGAGCATGGCATGTTCTCAAATCATTTGCATGTTAGATTGTGTCTGAACCTACCCAATTATAGTTTCCCAGACAGAAATAAAGTCTCTAAAGACAACCAGAGAAACAAGTTCAGTATCGAGTTATTTAGAATAGCGTTACACTTACTTACTCATAGCGAAATGGTTACGAGATCCTTACAATGCAAGAAACAGCAACGTTGCAGGAAAGGCAATCAGAACAGAGCTCACGTGAGAGAAGCATCACAATGCTAAAATGGACATGGATCTCATATCGTGTGCCAGAATGTAAATACAGGATCCTGTCCGAAGTCTCTGTAGTCTAGTAGATAGTGTGTTGGCTTATTAGACGTAAAGCTACGGTCAGACATTAAGACAAAATATGGAAAAATATTTCTTCGGCGACTTCCTCGCAGCAGATTTCTGGCAAAAAACCTGAGTGAATAAAATTCTCTGAAAAAGTTACTCAAAAATCTGTCGTTCGTAGTCGACTTTAAACTGTAAGTCCCGCTACTCATGTATAAAATTATCACACACAACGTAAGTGGTGTGAAACTATGAATGATCCTATCCGCTCATGGGAGTTTTCGACAAAACATTCATGTATTAAGCTGACAGACAGTCCTGCGTACAATGACAACAGTGAAACGCTTAAGGCTTAATATGAATATCTCACTCGTATCTAACCCACATTTAATCTACGAATATTTAATATGAAATTTCAGTGGTTTCCGTCACACCAGAGTATTTCATTAGTGTTGAACGAAGTATTTTGTACGTTAACAGACACTTCTCAGTTCATCTAATGCTGTTTACATCAGTTTTACCAATATTAATGGCCGAAGATGACACAGAAGATTGTCGAAGTTTAGTAGATAGTGTGTTCACTTCTTAGACGTGAGGGTTTCTCAAGCAAAATAAAATATGAAAAACATTTCTTCGGCGCCCTCCTATCAGCACTCATTTCGCAAAAACTCTGAGAGTAAATAAAATTCCAATGAAACGCTTCTCAAAAAATTCAGTGTGTGAAGATAAATCCGAATTTGAAAATCCAAGACGCAATCCATAAATTTTAGCAGAGCCATATTAGGCACTAACAGAGGAAAAGTTTCTCTTAACAGAACAAAATTTGCCATTAATAGAGCACTGTTAGTTGTTTAAAAGTATCTATCTGAACAAGCCCACTTGTTTACGAGCTAATTTAAGGATATACACTAAGTCTATCAGTATCATACCATACTCAAAGGCAGGTTCCAAGGTCTCTTAATATACTCAGCAATATAGTCACATATAACGGGATATGGTATTGAGAAAATTGGCTCTGAAAATATAAATTTTTTTGTTTGAAAATTCTCTAGAAGTACAGTGGCCATGTGACCCGACTACATGCAAATGGTAGTCCATAGGGTCCTCTTTCGAACTGTGGTAGTGGGAAAGCTGGAATAATTTTGGGATTTTAGAAAATTGGCCCCCTCCATCGCCACCAATCGTTCTATACATTTCAACACTATTATTCACAAATAATAATGATTATAATTAGAATTAAATTGTATATCAATAGTCCGCAATTATTGCAAAGTAGAAGACTAATCTAATTATTGCCGCTGTTAAACAGTTAACAGTGTTCTGTGAATAGCACATTTTGCTCTGTTACAGGCGAAAAATACATACATACATACATAATTAGTCATTACAACTCTTCAGTCAGGATTACGACCCTGTTTCTCACACCACTTATGTTGTGTGTGTTAATTTTATACATGAGTGGCGGGACCTACAGTTTAAAGTCGACTCCGAACGACAGATTTTTGAGAAACTTTTCATGGCAATTTTATTTACTAACAGAGTTTTTGCCAGAAATCTGCTGAGAGAAAGTCGCCGAAGAAATACTTTTTGTATTTTATTTTGATGTCTGAACTGTGGTTTCACACACAAAACGAAATATTTCTTCGGCGACTTTCTTTCGTTAGTTTTCTGGCAAAAACTCTGAGAGTAAAAATAAAAGCTTCTTCAAAAATTTATCGTTCGGAGACGACTTTAAGCTATATAAGTCCCGCCACTCATGACCAATTAAGTAAGTAATGTCTGCCTCTCACAAATATTAGTGAAAAAAAAATACTTCCAATATTAAAATCAACAAGAGCTTAGTGTAATCCACATAACGAAGCATAATTGCAACGCTTTATTTTAAAAGAAATGAGATGTTTTTGAAAGTCTTTAAGCCTAAACCAATGGCTATAAAAATTAGTAAAAAAAGAAACAAATTTATACAGGCAATTATTTACTTTCACACAATTGAGATTTATTTATTAATGTTCGTTTATCAAATTCTTTTTATTTTTTTTTTATTTTATTATCGTAAATTTGTTTTCATTCTTCACAGCTCTGATAATAAAAGAGAGTTTAATTGTTTGTGTGATGAAATTTTTAAAAGGTTTTATATTTTGTTGTTGTTCTTTGTGTTTATTTTTATAAATAATTTATTAGAAACACTTAAACATCTGAGGATTAAACTCAAATACTCAGTAATTAATCATTCGAGAGAAACAAAAAACAAAAACAGAACATTTAAAAGAAAAAAACGAAGAGAAAAAAATTTTAAATAATGATGGGCACTAAACAGACACGCGCATATTTTACACGAAATACCAAATATTCACAACATACGAGGGGGTATGGTAAAACAAACGGTTACAATTGCAAAATTTAATTTAAAAATTTACTAAGAAACCCTCGTTATTTGTAAAGCTTTTTATAATAAATGTGCGAATTGGTTGGCCAAACAACGGAGAAAAAAATCATGAATTTTAACGCTTTGCAAAAGCACGTACATACGTAGTGGATGGATTTAAGTCGGTCGACCTTATTTTATCCACAATATGTCTTCCTTTACTTTATGTCACATATTTTAAGGGTTAAAGCACTTTGATGAGGGTTAGATTATAACACTTGAAATACACAAAAATGTTACAGAGCGCGTGAGAGTGTGAGAGCGAGGGAAAACAATGAATTTTTCACCCACAAAAAAATTATTTGCTGAATATGAAGGAAATAAATAAATTTCGGTAGAATAATTTTCGGTAGATTTAATTTGACATTGATAAAGGTAAACAAAGAAAAAAATATTCTTTTATTAGTCGAGATAAAAGCCTAAAAGTATGCTAGCATTCAATTTTAAATATAGCACCTAAAAGTATGCTTTGATATTTATAATGAATATAATCAAGGAAAAGATAAAACAGTATTCCAAATAGCATACGAAGAGAGCAATATTTTTAATAAAAAAAAGAAATTTTTATCAATTCGAAATATTTACACAATCGATAAACAACCTGAGAAGCCTAAAGGCAGGCTACAAAAATATAAATTTTAATATTTTTAATTTCTTTCAATTTAAAGTTGATCTTTTTGTCAAGGAATTTATTATTTATCAGAAATATGTGAAGAAAAGAAAATATTTATTACTTGTTTTCTATTATACTTACAAGTTTTTCAAAAAATTATTTATAATACGTACCTAAAAAGAGAAGAAAAGATGTAAAGAAATTAGTATAAAAAAGCAAAGAAAGAAAAATGTAGAGAAATATCAAAGAAAATAAAGATATTTTTGGTCTTCGCAGCGCAATATATTTACCCCAGTAGTTTTAGTACCATTTTGACAACAATTCCCCTACGGCTTAGGTCTTTGACAGAGGTACTCTGACACTGAACAAGAATATCTCTACCTTTGGAGATAGACAAAGTCATGACACGTGAAGAGCAGCTGTACTTGCGAGAGCTATTCTATGTAGTGGAAGAGAGAAGCTTGAAAGGCTCTGCTGGAGGTAGAAGTGGACAGAGGCGAACACACTTTCTAGCAAAGTAATTAAATTTTTGCTAGAAAAGAACAAACGATTTGGGTCGCATATCAGACTACTCAGTAGTAGCCTGAGAATAGTAACAGGTTTTCTAATCAAACACTGTCGACTTCAAGAACACATGTTCAGACCAGGGATCCTTTTAAGCGCAATAAGAAGATTCGGCGACGATGAGAGTGAATCTACAGAACACGTACTTGCAGACTAAGTGGCATCTGAAAAGGAAACACTTGGGTGCTTATACAGTAATCCCTCGATTTACGTCGCAGTTGGTTCCAAAAAAGGAGACGTAAATCGAATGACGACGCAAATTGAAGTTAGAGGGAACAAAAATTTTGACGACGTAAATCGAAACAACGTAAATCGAGGGATTACTGTACAGTCCTACTCGGATGGTTATCCTTACTGACACTTGTTGTTTGCCAGGGCCCTACCCTAGTGATTATAAACATACTCCATATAGATGTGAAGGCATCGCAACATATTGTATAGCCGGAGCACGGTAGCATCCTCACATACATAATTTTTTTTTTGGTGATTACAACCCTTTAGTCAGGATTACGACCTAGTTTCTCAGATGACTTATGTTGTGTGCGTTAATTTGACTACATGAGTGGTGGGACCTACAGTTTAAAGTCGACTCCGATCGGCAGATTTTTTTTTTCGTATTTTATTTACTCTCAGAGTTTTCGCCAGAAATTTGCTGAAAGGAAGCCGATGAAATATATTTTCATATTTCGTTTAGTTGGAGGTGCCTGACCTGGGGTTTGAACCGAGCCAACACACTACCTACTAGACCACGGCGACTTCACTTAAGCAACTAACCTACATCAAAATGAATTTAAGAATGTGCACCTTCAAACATTGCCAAAAATATGGTGGCCTCCTCACAATTCTCCTGTTATACAACGAATAAAACATCTCTACACACATAAATTGTGGTAAAAAGCCATCTTTTAGTCGCTCGCAGTTGACCAACTGTAACACTGACTTGCCATGCTATTTTTCCCTTTTTCCTTTAGTTTTCTACTTTGTACAATACATGCCCCTAAGGGCACACATGAAAAGTTAACAATAAAGGGTTAAGCGCATTAAAACGAAGACAAAAGGGAGGAAAAGATAAAAACAACTTCACAGAAACTTAAGAACGTTTAACTGTATTCAAGCATTTTAACTGTAAATGAGAAGAGTGTTATTAAGACGGAAGATGCCCCAGAGAAGAGGAAATAAATTCCGTAAAAAAAATACAAAAAAAATAAACAAAGAATTACAAATTTAAAGTAATTATTGTAACGAGAAAGAGTAGACGAAAAAGATAAAAGACAGCGACAGCAGACTCTGTAAAATACTTAAAAAAATCATTTGCATTGAAATTTTTTTTACGGGTTTTGCTGCCATAGTTTTACGTTATTTAACGTTACAAATTGCTGTCTTTCCTTTCATTAGTTTTTAAATCCCAACAACAACAACAACAGTAGAGTCATCATGACCTTTTCATTTTGCGATTAAAGTTAAAAATGCGATTTGCAATGGAAACAAGTACTCTTTAGGTGAACAAAGAGCAGCTTTAGTGGTGGTGGTGGTGGAAAATGTCAACAATAGACTGAGACTTAGAAATGGAAAATGGTAACCAACACCTACAACAACAAAATTAATCAGTTTTGCATAACGAAAGGTCAAAACAAAGAGAAAAAAAACGTGTGCAAAAACGAAAAAAAAAATTGTTTGTTGTTGCACGGGGTGTAGTGATGAGCAGTGTGGCTAATTGGCGTTTTCTCAAGACTACCTCTTTTTCAAGATTTCCCTAACTGGCCACAGTGACAAAATTTAACAAACATCTTAGAGACTCAATAGAAGAAGGGAAGGAAGAACTTCCAAAAGAACGTATTTTACAGACCACCCACGCATTATTAATGACGATTTTTTTTGGAGAAATAATCATCTGTTAAGTAAAATCAATTCAGTTTTCTATTCAATTTGTTAAAACATTTCCTCAACAGCTGTTTTAATTCACACAGACTTACACTTGAAGCATGAAAACCACGAAAGCGTAATAATTTATCAGCCAATGAAATTATTTGATTGGAATAAATGAGACTTACTTTGCGGAGTTATAGAAGATTTGCAATGACGTTTGTAACGCTCTTAAAATAACAGCTCCATAGTCGCTATTAATGATAGCGAATGGCTATCAACCAGTATATTTAAATATGCGGAATGTATTGAGAAGGCAAACGATTTTTTTTTTGGTGAAATTTACTCAACTGAGCAAGGTTTTGAGCCACAAATGGAAAAGCCTAGGACCATTAACAAGAACTTTTGATAAGACTTCAATCTAAGCTTAACTCGTAAATAATTTAGTATATTTGTTTATCGTCCGTTCGTTTAAGTCCTTTGCAAATTCTGGAACAAGATGTGTGTGAAGATAAAGCTGATTTCCAAAATGTATCAATACAAAGTTTGTATGCAGTTCTACTACGGTATATACATTTTTTAGACGTGCAAAGTTACCAAACAATGCATCAACTATAAATCCGATGCCTGATTGCTTTTTGACTGCGTTAAAAATACACATTGACGACGTTTTGAAATAGTATACATTGTAAACATTTTGTACAGCGCCTTTATGAAACACGATACTTCGTTCAAACTCAAAGCAACTGACAGTTTGGAAGGCAGTCAAGCTTATGCAACATTTTGAGGGACGAAGCACTATTATTTATTCATGTGAGTGAAGATAAATTCGAATTTGAAAGTCTGACGCAATCCAAAAATTTTAGCAACGCTACATTTGGCGTTAACAGAGCAAAATTTTCTCTTATCGGAACGAAATTTGCCTTTAACAGAGCACTATTAATGTGTGTAAAAATAAATTCGAATTTTAAAACCAAAGACTTAAACCCACACTTTTAGGAGCGGCACTCTTCTTGGCTCTAACAGCTCAACATTTGCTATTAACAGAGCCTTGTTAATTGTTTAACAGGCATTTTATTTGTCTAAGATTCCGAAAATAAATCAATTTTCATCGCCAGTAACAATTCGGAGGAACAATGATTTCTTAATGTATGTGAAGATAAATTTTAATTTAAAAATCCAAGACGCAAACTATGCATTTTAGCAGCGCCACATTTGACGTTAACAGAACAAAATTTTTCTTTAACTGTTAATGTGTGTGAAAATAAATTCGAATTTAAAAACCGAAGACGTAAACCCACACTTTTAGGAGCGGCGCTCTTCTTGGCTCTAACAGGGTAAACTTCGCTATTAACGGAGCACTGTCAACTGTTTAACAGTGGCAATAAGTAGCTTAATCTTCTACTTTCCAATTATTGCAGACTATTGACGTACAATTTAATTGTCATTATGATCATTCTTATTTCTGAATAATGAAATGTATAGGATGTCAATTCGACCTCTGGGTACTGTACTTGTCTTAATTAACAACTACACGTCCTCTAATCTAATGTATAGGATGGCTGGTGGGCGATGTAGGGTTCAAATGTTCTCAAAGCCCTAAATTTTTCTAGCTATCCCACGGTTCGAAAGAGGACACTCTGGACTACCATTTGAATAGTAGTAGGGTAGGTGTACTATTTCTTACATGTTCCATAATGGTCTCTGATCTTCTAGAGAATTTTCAATCAAAAACTTGATATTTTGAGAGCCAATTTTCTCAATACCATATCGCTTTACATGTGACTATATTGTTGATTATATTAAGAGGCCTTGGAACCTTCTTTTGCATATATTATGGTACTCATAGACTTAGAGTATTTCCCAAAATTAGCTCCTAAATAAGTGGGCTTGATCAGATGGATACTCTTAAACATCTAACAGTGCTCTGTTGAGGGCAAATTTTGTTCTGTAAAGAGAAAATTTTACTCTGTTAACGCCAAATGTGGCGCAGCTAAAATTTATGGATTGCGTCTTGGATTTTCAAATTCGAATTTTTCTTTACACACTTGCAAAGTTTTGAGCCGCAAATTGAAAATTCAGGGCTTATCACCAAAAAATATTTGATATGACTTAGACCTAATGCAAGTACCAATCGCATATAATTTCGTACTTTAAGTCCTCTGAAAATTTCGGCACAACATGTTGCAAGCTGGCAGCCTTGCTGCCACAATATGTCACAATTAAAGATTGTAAATGAATGTTTAACTACGACATCATTATAGCAAAAAGCAAAGGATTTAACAGGATGAGACCTCTGTTGCTCTTTACTTTTCCTTTTTTTTAACGAAAGGAAACAACGAAAACAAGATATGCTTATTAATTTATGGTCTACCAGTGGCAGAAAGGCAGCATTATTTCATGTATTTTTTATTTGCTTCCACACTGCTTTTAGATTTTTTGTTTTCTACCCTTGTATTGTCACAAACCCACGTACTCATTAGTCATGAGAGTAATTTGAAGGCGGGTTTATTTTTCAATTTTTATTTTTTGCTTTGTTTCCCCATGCTCCAATAGACCGCCTCATACATCTTTTTAGAATTAGGATTTGAATAATGATGTCGCATTTATTAGGACATGTTTCAACAAGAATTAACGTGTGTTTTTTATTCTTTTTTACGCTCCTAATGACTTTCTTCATTATGGCTGATGGTCTTTAAAAGCCAGTGTAAGTTTGTAAGCAGAGCAACAGGAAGGGAACCAACTACAGCAGAAGTCGAAAGAAGAAGACATCCACCATACCACACTCGACAACCCTCGACTGCGCTATCTCACGAAGCCAAGAACAATAAGTTTAAATGAAACGAAACATAATTTGCCAAGGAAGAGGAAGACGGTTTAAAGAAAACAAAAAAACTTCTGGTTTTCTCATCTCTTGGCAAAACAACACAAAAAAAAACCTCTTTTTTAATATTATTTTGTATTTAAATTTACATTTTATGGACGTTGTAACTCCCTTTCCCTCACTCACTCTCTCTCTCTCTCTCTCTCTCTCTCTCATGTGCTTTCTTTTTTCCCTATATGCTCGTTTAACATGAATACTATGTTGTTTCATTTCCGGTGTAACATTTTATTTGAAACTGCAGTTGGATGCGTAAGTGACTTGTAGAGAAATTCGAATGGATGAGTACAGAGAGATGAATTGTCTTTGCATGTCTGCTGGATATTCTATGGTAAACAATGTTGCTGTCATTTTATTTAAACTTTTTTTCTCTCTTAAATTGAGACAATTTTTATACGATTCTATTCTGTAGTTTTAATCTGAAATTATTTTTCTACGTACATATGTCTCTTGAATTTTTACTTTATAGTGGAGATCACATTGGGTATATTCAGGAGAATGAATTCGTAAATATTTTGCAACGGAAGATTTGCAATCGTTCTACGTTACATGAGAACCAGGTTCCGTATAACAACATCAAATTGCAGAATTCCAAGACAGAAGGGCTCATAAAATAAAGAATCCGATACACAATATCCAGCAGCTACTTTAAACTACAGAGGCAGCAGTATACTTACACTGAGCGCCAAAAGTGAGTAAACACCTCTGAAATAATCCATTTTCTTAGGATAGCGAGAAAAGTAAATGAGAATAGTCGAATAAATTTCCAAAAATAAAAACGTTTATTTATTACTTATAAAATGTTAAAACAAAAACAACAATTCATGATAAAGGAACTTTTCTATACTTAAGAACAAAACTGTTTTATACTTAAGAACAAAAGTGTTGACTCACTTATGGCGCTCAGTGTATATAAGTTGGGGCAAATGTCGCAATCCTATCGATCAGTTAGGCTGTGATATCCATTGATAGAAAATACATGTCAATAAGACACAAATCGATAATAAGTATGAAGATAAATTCGAATTTGAAAATCCAAGACGCAATCCATAAATTTTAGCAGCGCCACATTTGGCTTTAACAGAGCAAAATTTTCTCTTAACAGAACAAAATTTGCCCTTAACAGAGCATTGTTAGCTATTTAACAGTATCCATCTGAACAAGCCCACTTGTTTAAGAACTAATTTTAGGACAAATGAGTACCATATCATGCTCAAAGGAAGGTTCAAAGGCTCCTTAATATAATCAGGTTTGTGTTGGCTTATTAGACGTGAGGCCTCGGTTCAAACCCCAGGTCAGGCATCTTCAACTAAACGAAATATGACAAAGCATTTCTTCGGCGACTTTCTTTTAGCAGATTTCTGGCAAAAATCTCTGAGAGTGAAATAAAATTGCCATGAAAAGTTTCTCAAAAATCTGTCGTTCGGAATCGACTTTAAACTTTAGGTCCCACCACTCATCTATAAAAATTAACGCACACAATATAAGTGGTGTGCGAAGCTAGGTCGTAATTCTGACTAAGGGGTTGTAATGACAAATTATGTACATATGTATGTTATGTTATGTATTAAAGTCTGCAATTATTGCAAAGTAGAAGACTAAACTGTTAAACACTTAACATTACTCTGTTAATAGCAAATTTTGACCTGTTACAGGCAAAAAGTGGCGCTGGTAAAAGCGTGGGTTTGCGTCTTTGGTTTTTAAATTTGAATTTATCTTCACACACTTATGAAAATTATTTTGTATCATAATTTATAGAATGTGTTAATGCAACGTGAATTTAGGAATACATTTTCCATTCGGTGCAGTATCACTGGAGAACATGTGGTTCCAAAAGTCTGCAGAAATGGTAAATACAACACGTCCTATTACCCAAACTCTGAGCACTGCATTCTGCATTTCCTCATCTTTAATTGAAGCCTTCCATGTTACTAGTGCTTCTAGCTGTTTCAGAGACACACTGTTGTACATTGCAACAATGCTGTATATGATGACGGTGAGGTGACGTGTGCTTATGCTCAATTGTAGAAACATTTTGTCCATTTGACATTCTCTCGCTCTCGCTCTCATGAATGTTGTAACAACAATTGACTCGAAGCTATAAAACAGAGTCATCAGCCAAAGCATTTATTTTGAAATGCAAACGCAGTTGATCTTTTAAACTGTTTTCTTTCATTCATTTTATTATTCTCTTCCATTCACTGTTGTCAACTTTAGTTTTCTTTTTTCGAAGTGGAATGCTTAAGTAAACAGGTGAATTGGTGAATGAGTAGATACTGAGTAAGTGAGTGAGCAGGTGAGTGAGTGAATGTTCCTTTTGGCATTTCATTTGCGAATTTCATTGAATTAATGCAACTTTTTCTTTCCTTTTTTCTACTGTTCAGCTGTCTTTCTATTGTTTTTGCAAATGTGTTTTGTTTTTTGAGAGAAGCAAACAAAAGAAAAGCTTAGACGATGAATAGCGAAAAGAAATGTTTCATTTCCGCTTGCATTTACGAGTAAATTTCAAAATAAAATGTTTATTTTCATCACGCACAACAGCGGCAGTAGCAGCAGCACTTGCAGTAGCCTTAGCCAGCAGAGTTGTATTCAGTAAGTTGTGCCTATTCCATGCATTACACTGCCCTGCCCTGCCCTGCTCTGCTCGGTTAGCCTGGCTATATATGTATGTGGTACAGCCGGGTCTGGTTCTTTTTAATTTTCATTCTGTTTATTTCGTATTTTTATTTCCGTCATTCATTGTTGATGTTTAAAATCATTCTGTCGTCTGTTTTCTTTTTGCAAACGTTTTAGTGTTTCCAACTTAACCTCATTCTACAGCGAGTGAATTTAAACGAATGCACTTTTTGTTTGGATTCCAATTCCAATTTTTACATGTTTTTGGTTTTCGCTCAGGCTGCTTACAGTTGCTTCTCTTCGGTACGGTCGTCTGCCTCTAGCTAAGGGCTGATGTGGTGAAGTGGATTGGTATAATGATGATAATGATGATGGATGATGGAATATATACTCTGTTATTTCCTTCTTAATTTCTTCTTTATATTGTCTAAGAGGGAAGTTGTTATTAAAACAACACAAAACATTTCTTGAAGGAATTTCTCCTCAGTTTTGACGTTTAACTTTAAAGTGTTTTCGCAAATGACGTGCTGAAGGGAAAACTAAACTTAAATGAATAGTTTTGTAAAGAAATAATTTAATTGTCATCATAAAAGTTTTCTTACTACTTTAATTATGGAATTTACTTAACACTATCGAAACGGTAGATTTAGGGACATTATTACAATTTGCCGTTAACTAAAGGGAGGATTTTAACGGACAGATAAATTGTTTTTCATTATTATAACAGGACAATAAGGTAGAGTAGGCGTTAAGCTAAAGTGAACATCATCGTACCTTTAACTTTTAAAGTTCACTTTATGTTTGAACTTGCCACACATATATATTGTTTTCAATATGGCAACTTCAAATATAAACAGCAAATACAACAACAAAAGAAGCTCGTTGTTGCCACTGCGTTTAAAAAAACCTGTTTAATAGGGCAGTGTTATCGCTATAATTTTGAAAAAGTTAACTTTATTTTATCTTTAGGTTGTAATAACGAAAATAAGTTAAAGTTAACTTTAAAGTTCACTTTAGCTAAAGTTAACTTTAACTAAACCCAACTTTAACTTTTAACTTTAACTACACAGACTGAGCAACAAAAAAGAAGTTCGTTGTTGCCACTGTTTAATTGAGCAGTGTTATCGACATTGCTCCGGCACTAACATATTTTGGAAAAAGTTTACTTTGTTTTATCATTAAGTTGTACTAACGAAAAAAGTTAAAGGTGACTTTAAAGTTCACTTTAGCTAAAGTTACCTTTAACTAAACCTTCAACTTTAACGGCAAGTTGCAATAATGGTCCTTAATAGGGTATCCCCTACACAGACTAGAGCAAGCTAAAGGCTAGAGATGGTATCGAAAACGTATTTCACTCATGGTTACAATCAACTGAAGCTTAAATACGGATAGAAATTTTCTCTTTAAACATCTGTCATAGAACCAGCAGTGTAATTAAGTGGAATCTCTAAGATGTAAGAAAACGATAAAGCCATGCATTAATCGCACTTCTCTCGATCGGAACCCTTAAGAAAGTCGCGAAACTTAGAAGACCTGTAATGCGGTGAGACATTTGATAGAAACAGAAGACTCTTAAAAGGCGTACACATGGAACAGAATAAAAAAGTTAGCCACAGTGAAGATGAATACCTTTTCATTACAGTCTAAGTGATTATTTTTTTTTTAAGTCGCCGTAGTCTAGTAGGTAGACTAAGGTCAGGGTTCGAGCCCCAGGTCAGACATCAAGGCAAAATACAAAAAGGATTTCTTCGACGACTTCCTCTCAGCAGATTTCGGGCAAAAACTCTGAGAGTAAATAAAATTGCCATGCAAAAGTTTCTCAAAAATCTGTCGTTCGGAGTCGACTTTAAACTGTAGGCCCCACTACTCATGTATAAAATTAACACACACACAACATACGTGGTGTGAGAAACTAGGACGTTGTACAATGGGTCAATTCGATCTCCGGGTACCGTATTTGTCTTAATTGACAAGTACACGTCCTCTAACCTAACCTAACCGAAGGGATTATAACGAGATAATACTCCTTAGCAAGTAAGACTCAAGGCTCGAAAACTTCATCGATTTTCTTTGAAACTGTAAGGGTGAGGAAGACTAATCACTAAAAATTATTAACAAAACTTGTCCTGTCAGCGGTAATTCCGATAAAGCTATGGAATGGTGCTTTAAAGTGTCAGAAAAGCTGAGAAATTATAACAGACAAGAAAAACGGCCATACAGACCAATGATGATTTCACTTTTGATAGTTCCATTGTGAGGCAATATTTGAATGACCATCATTAATCTACTACTTCTTCAAAATGTTTCTCAGTTTCGATATGAGAAAAACAGACTTTTCTCTGAAACGCGACAGAAAAAGTTTGAAGACACATTAGACTCAGGGTTGTATATGCATCACTATGCCTGAACAACCGTACAGTATGGGTTATTGCTGGTACCAGCAGATTATTCTGCTTTGAGAGATAGAAACTGATGGCCCACTAGATCACTAAATATTAAACTCTGGCAATAGGAGATGCAGGCTACAAATCTTACACATCCAGAGAATCTACAATAGATTAACAATGGACGCAAAGCAAAAGGCTGTATTGCGGTTTATTAATGTAAAGCGTTTGCCTGACCTTCTTAGCTAACATTCGAATAAAATAATCTTGTTTTCTTAAGTAAAAGATTTTTAAAAAAACTCCGTATATTACTTATGAAAAATTTTTTTTTTAAATTTTAAAACAAATTATTTTTGTTGCCTACATCAAGGAGCACAAACCATTTCTTTTAATACGAAATCATTCCATTATATTTTTTTCTTTAAAGAAATCATTTATCTTTGGAGCAAATCTTTTGCGAAAAACTAAATTATCCATAAATTTATGGCCTTGGGGAGTAAGACACCTAAAAGACCACACCACCAACAAACAAAGGAAAGCCACAAAATATATATTTCCATTAAATTAAAAGACACGTTTTCACTGCAAAATTATTTACAGCATATAGAATGGGGCAAATTGATTTACACTTTAGAAAATTAAAAATTTCTTTGAAACGAAAAAAAACCGTGAAAGAAGAATTACAAAATCAAATGTGGCATGATAAAGTGTATTTCACTTCTGTTATACGAGTATTTTTCTGTTTCTTTCGTTTCCTTAGCGCCTTAGCGTGGCCTGTCTTGTCTTATGGTATGGAAGTAGCAAACCATGTGATGCAGACACATATAAATGATGACTTATGGAATATTAAATGAAAAAAAGAAAGAAGTTTCAAAAATTATTTAAAAATTAAAGCTAGAAAAAGGAAAAGAATGAACGTAGAAATTTGATTGTATAATAATAAAAAGGAAAGAGGAAAGGAAATCTTTCTTTCTCTTTTTTTTTAAACAAAATTAAGTATTTCTCATGTGAATTTTCTTTCTTATTCTCGTTCTTGTCCTTCTGGGACATGTTGATTTAAACGTACTTGAACAATAGCAAGCAAAAGAAATTATAAGAGAATGATTTCTTGTTCTTCAGTTTTCTTTTTTTCTTCTTCTTTTCTTTGTATACTTTTGGTTAGAATTCTTTAATATGAAACATGTTCCTTAAATGCCTCAACATGCAATTGTAAAGTACGTTTTCCTATACCATTTTAATGTATTCTTTAGAATTTTTCCTTCTTTACTTTTGCTTGTTTTTTTCTTTCTGTCTAAAGGTGAAAGGTCTGATGATATAAGAGTATTTGTATAAGAGTTACGTTACGTACCTTAGTACGTACCATAAGTATGAATCAAAGTTGTTAAGAAAGATATATGAGTAGTAATTTTCTAAAGCATTGAAATGTAGTTTATGGGCAAAAAATAAAAAATAAAAAAGAAGGTTAACAAATGAAATCCAAATGGCTAATAGGAAATCTAAGAGAAATTGTAAGATGTTGGAAATAACATCATGACAAATATAAGAATCTTGAAAAGTTTCTAAGAAATCCGGCACTCGGATTCGACTTTAAACTTTAAGTCCCGCCACTCATAAATAAAATTAACACACACAACATAAGTGGTGTGAGAAACTAGGACCATAATCCTGACTAAAGGGTAGTAAGTATTACTTTAAAATTTTCGAGTCCTGATAGCAAATTCGGTCCATTGCGAGTTGGCGATGATTTCCCTATATGATCCAACAGTGAGCTGTATGATGTCCTCAAAGACATGGACGTTGTGCAGGGTATTAACATCCAGCGGTTGCGCTTTGTCGGCCATGTTGTTTGAATGGAGGAGGAGAGACGGTAAGTCGACGAAGAGTACGACCTTGTTTGCGTTGGAAGGACCAAATCAACGAAGTCGCCGTAGTGTAGTAGGTAGTGTGTTGGCTTAGTAGACGTGAGGCCACGGTTCAAACCCTAGGTCAGGCATCTCCAACTGAACGAAATATGAAAAAATATTTCTTCAGCGACTTCCTCTCAGCAGATTTCAGGCAAAAAACTCTGAGAGTAAAAATAAAATTGCCACGAAAAAGTTTCTCAAAAAAATCTGTCGTTCGGAGTCGACTTTAAACTGTAGGTCCCGCCACTCATGTATAAACATTAATGCCCACAACATAACCTAGCGGGAAACTAGGTTGTAATCCTGACTAAATTAAAATTTATATATAGGACCAATAGGTGAAAAGTTACACACATTTTAAAAAACCCTGTATGACCAAAATGTCCAACTTTGGCCCCATCTAACTCCGGCAGTTCTTGACTGATAGAGCTGAAAATTTGTGTCTGGCCTACTATCCAGTACTACTAACATTGGTGCAAATCGGAAGACATCGATTTTAGAAATTGGGTCACTTGACACGAAATTGCCCATATGTATGTATGCAAAGAACTTTTCTCTCGAATACTCAGCTCAGTCAGCTACATCGGTGAATCACAGAATCCTTATTTCTGTAAAAAATCTCGAGTGGGATAAAAGACTCGTAAAACAATAATTTCTTTACATTTTATTTACACGTCATTTAAAACTTACATTGTATTTATAAGGAGCTATGTTCGCAAACCCTAGATTCGCTGCATTGTGGCAGAGACCAAAGAGACAACTGTCTCTTCCCTATATAGTCCTGAGGTCATCGCATTTGTTGGAAAGCTGTTGAGATAAAATATAGTGGCATATCGAATTGCTTTAGCTATGGAAAAACCTCAACCTGAATACTGTATTGAACACAATGCTATACGACTAAGCAATATTTTTGGAATTATATTGCAAAACTTATTTGGAATACGAAAAGTCAATCAAAACCTCTAAGATTTCCTCGGATTTTATGAAGAAAAATAGCATAGGGACGTGCATCCCTTAGTATGGCATAAGGCCTTCATAAGGTTGACCACTTTCCTTAAGTTGGAAAATAATTTGATCCAAACGTTGCACAATATTTTCCTATATGGTAGGAAAGTTTCTGACTTGACCACATACATGCATAAATAATTGGTCGTTACAATCCTTCAGTCAGGATTACGACATAGCTTCTTACACCACTTATGCGGTGTGCGTTAATTTTATGCATGAGTGGAGGGACCTACAGTTTAAAGTCGATTCCGAACGACAGATTTTTTGAGCAACGTTTATGAAGCAATTTTATTTTTACTCTTAGAATTTTGCCAGAAATCTACTGAGAGGAAGTCGCCGAAGAAATATGTTTTCATGTTTTCATTTTGATGTCTGACCTGGAATTTGCATCGTGGCCTCACATCTAATAAGCCAATACACTACCTACTAGACTACGGCGACTTCTAGGCTATAAACAATCCTCAATTATTTATGAGTGGCGGGATCTTATTTTATAAGACAACGTCAAATATTTTTTTGAATTGTATTGGACAACTGATCTGGAAGACGACAACTCAATAAAAACCATTAAGACTTCTTCGGATCTTATGTAGAAAAACGGGATAGGGACGTGCATGGCTTAATATGGCATAAGACTTATAAGGACTACCACTTTCCATAATTTGGAAACGTTATTGAGTCCAAACATTGTACTAATTTTGCTTCACAATATTTTCCGATACCACGGGCAAGTTTCTGACTTGACTGGTTTATATATTTGAACTGATATCTGCTTTCATTTGCCGTTTGCTAGCGATAGCACCGTGTATAAAGAATACTTTGAGCGGCAAACACTACTAAATATTAAAAATTTTGCCATTGCTCTTGACTCCACGTATAATATTTCCAATTTTTTGAATTTCCTAAAGGGCTTTTCAGACGACATCTGCGAGTATACATTTTGGTTAGTTTGATTTATAGGATTCTTCCTCAAAAACTAACAAAACTAAAATCTGGCCAAAGAAGAAAAAAAGAAAAAAAAAGACAAACAAACCATCCGAAAACGAATTTATTATTGAAGAAGGAAAAGGTAAAACTGGTAAAACGATTGCAACAAACCTTAAATCGTACAATAATAGAAAGGTGAGTGGGTGGGGGGCAAAGATATCATTAAAACACAAAATAGACTAATAATGACCAAGAAAAATAAGATGTTTGTCTGAAATCGTAGTATAGCAGTACACTCGTAGGTATGAAGAACAACTAGGGCAGCTACAGTTGGCAGATAAATTGCGCAGTAATAGTAGAGGAGTTTTTTGTTCCGGTTATTAGGTTCAATGGAATTGACATTAAGCTTGGTGTTCTGCAAACCAAGGGCATCAAATCTCCTTGGATTTGAAAGGAATTGTTTCAGAAAACACTTGCAATTCATATGCAGCTAAGAAGACTGCAGTAGAATGCACGGGAAACGGAACGCGTGTGTACATCTCTAAATCTCAACATCTCCGTCTACACCATTAAGGAAAATAGCGCAATGAATTGAAACTGAACACACTAATGAATAAGAACTGAAATCCTAACTCTACCCAGTGAAGATAACGGTAAATTCAAATTTAAAAACCAAAGACACAAACCCACACTTTTAGCAGCACCACTTTTCGCCTTTAACCGGGCAAAATGTGCTATTAACAGAGCACTGTTAACTGTTTAACAGTGGCAACAAGTAGATTAGTCTTCTACTTTGCAATTATTGCAGACTATTGACATCAAAATTAATTCTCATTACGATCATTATTGTTTGAGAAAAGAAGTGTTGAAATCTGTAGGATAGTTGGTGGGGGATGGAGGAGGTAAAATATTGATTTTTTCGAAATTCAATTTCTTGAATCTCAAAATTATTTCAGATATCCCACTGAAATACCACGGTTCGATAGAGGAACCTTTGGACTACCATTTGCATATAATCGGGTAGTTGTACTATTTTCTAAATGTTCCCAAATTCTTCCAGAGAAATTTCAATAAAAAGATTGATATTTTCACGGCTAATTTTCCCCATACCATATCACTTTGTATGTGACTATATTGCTGATTATATTAAGAGGCCTTGTAACCTTCGTTTGAATATGGTACTCATAGACCTAGTATATGTCCTAAAATTAACTCCTAAACAAGTGGGGTGGTTCAGATGGATACTGTTAGCTAACAGTGCTCTGTTAAGAGAAAATTTTGTTCTGTTGAGAGAAAATTCTATTCTGTTAAAGCCAGATGTGGCGCTGCTAAAATTTATGAATTGCGTCTTCGGTTTCTAAATTTGAATTTATCTTCACACACATACATATGAAGATCCGGGAAACTGTAGGGCCGACGAGCTCGCCAGCGCTGGGGCGCTCCTTCCGGAATCCTCTTCAATTGAATTGGGTATGCCACTTGCCTCGGTCAAGTTGGACGCCAACCTATCCTGGGTCAATGAGGAGTCCTGCTCCACTGCTAGACTCACCTGGCCCTTGATGGATAGAAGGCGTACCAACCAATTACTTGGTCTTGGTCGTGACATCATCTCAACCACAGTGATCACGCTTACAGGTTATTCCGTTATGGGTAGACACGCGGAAAGAATGAGGCTCCCATTTAACGACTTCTGACGTGGATGCAGATCCGCTGAGGAAGAGGAGATGTCTCTTGCTAGGTGTAGATATCGGTTATTTGGCTCCCCATTTCTTGTCAGCTAGATGAAGCTGTCATCTATTGATATTAAGGATATAGCTTCGTTCATCAAACTTTCTGGTTGGTTTTCCAGTTTTGATGTGCAGCTCTTGCGCTGACCAACTGAACTTGGTCAGTACAGGGACTGCGTTAACCCGTGGCATTACAACGGGCCGCTATGCGTGCTCAAGTGAGCTTTGTGATATCAGAGCTACCACTCCGACCTAGTTTAACTTACACATGTGAAGATAGTGTATGAATGTGGCAATGGAAGTGTTTTAAATAAGTAAATGTTGTCATGAAAGTGACACAAGTGAACATCTTTGGGTAACGTTTAATTATAAGGAAATCTTAACAAATGCATAGGGAAGCCAGGGTATATTAACAAATCTTTCTTCTCATCTGTCACTATTCACCGAGGAATTGAGCCTAAAATTGTGGGAAAACTGGGTTCTGATCTCAGTACTTAATTTGGAATTGTTCGCATCATTTTTATTCCTGTGGAAAAAGTGAGTCCCCAGCTGAGTACATTTAATTGCATTCGAATTCTACAAACAGTGACAGTATTATCAGTGAACAGAATACGATGAGAAGCTCAAAATGAGCTACAAGATAGTGGTTCTCACTCAAAAGTTGTATTCTATTTTAGGTGGTCTATAGAGGACTTCTGTGAAAAATATAACTACCATCACAAACACACCTATTTAAAGTGAAAAACTTTTCAGGAATATTTAGTGCGGAGGAGAGGAAAGAAATATTATAACAAACGCTTGTCCTACTGTTGGATTATTCATGACATGGCAAATTGTTTTTCTGCACTTTGATTACACGTATCATTATAAGGATCATAGCTATTCGACTCAAGGCATTATTTAAACAGCCATTCCGTATAACTAAACATGATTTTAGATTTAAGTTCGCTTTGATGTTGGTGTAGTGCATTAATGAAACGAAATTGAAAAAGATGTTTTTGGATGCCAAAAAGAAAACAGGATCGAAATCCTGTAAGTATGCTAAGGAAAAACATGTTTTTAAATTAAATAATCTTGTTTCTCATTTCAAGTGCTTTTCTCCTACGGATTGGTTTTCCTTTCAAAGCCATGCTCTGGTGATACTAATTTTTAAGAAGCTAGAAAAGTACGTAAAAAAGAAGACAAAATAATACCGAACAACAGCTAAAAGCACACAGGCAGACATAGATGCGAAGAGTACATATGTATTTTGGTTCATATTGTTTCACTATTTCTCTATCAAATGTATCTCTAAGAATTTTTTAGCTGTACTTACGCATTAGTAAGGATGAGTATCCCACACTCCCTCTCACTATCTCTCCTGCTCTCTCTCTCTCTCTCTCTCTCAGTACTTAGTTGTCATGTTTGATGTCGTTACTTTTCATTAGTCGAAGAGCGTAATGTATATGAAGACATGAATGTAAATGTAGTTGTAAATGTAAGTGTATTTTACCGTAAATAGAATGTAAACTAAACGTGACAAGTTGGTTAAATTCACTGCCTGTGTTTTTTACTCTGAAATGTATTTTTATTTCTCGCACTCTCCCTCTATCTCTCTCCCTGTGCACAAATTCTTTATCCAGCAGCTGTGTGCCTGCGATTAATTTTTCTTGTTTTCTTTCTGTTGTATTTCTATTTCTATTTTTGTTTGTTTGTATATGTATTGTTTTGTGTAATCATGGCATTTTTTCTTGTTCTCTCTTGTCTTCGTAAGTCGTATTCGTTTTGCATAAAACGCAGTTATTGTTTGATGTCATTATTTTTAAGTTGTGTCAACTACTTGCCAACGAACACAACAACAACAACAGCAACAACAATAAAAGTTCTCTTCAGAAAACTAAAAATTGTTTTCAACACTCAACAGTAAAGTTGCAAGCACAAGCACAAGTTGGCACACATCCACAGAAAGAAAGGACTGACAAATAGCACCACCCTACATTTGAACATATCAACAGAGACAATACATTGATAGTGGAATTGATGAAACATACGACTTCAACAGGGGCTTCACTCTCTACGTTAGCCCAGACTTCTTTAATGCGAGGCACGTCTTACAGTCTCTGCGTCCTTACGGATTCCCTTCTACTGGTACGTTACCACATGGTCTTCTATATTATGGATAGCCAGTGAATAGATTGTCTTTGAGATTATTCCGCTCCAACGAAATGCAGCCAAAGAAAATTGTTGAGCAATTCTTTTTGCCAAGATTTCGATTTTGAATTTCTATTTTTGGTAGTACCAGGATAGGCGTAATGAACTTTCTAGGAACTGGACAAGCTCTTAACAAATTTAGCACAAATCGCAGTACAGTATTGATAACTTCGAAAGTTGTCAGGTCTTGCCTTCAATTCCTTAACCACGGAAGCAAGATATCACTGTCTTATTTCGCAGTATCATCAGACGGTAACTACTGACGATCAAACCCAAAGGTTGGTTGGCATTTTATAAGAGGTAGTTGCACACCAAAGTCGCCATAATGTAGTAGGTAGTGTGTTGGCTAATTAATCGTGAGGCCGTGGTTAAAAGCCTAGCTGGCATCTCAAATAAAACGAATAAACAAAAAAATTCGGTGACTTTCGCTCAGCAGTCTTCTGAGAAAACTTAAAATTCCCATGAAAAGTTTCTCAAAAAGTCTGTCGTTTCGAATCGACTTTAAATTGTAGGTCCCTCCTCATGGATAAAATTAACACACACAACATGAGTGGTGGGAGGAGCTAGATTGTAATCCTGACTAAAGGTTTGTAATAATCAATTAAAGAAGCAAGTAAGGTGCTGACCGCCTACATTAGGCATTTATGGGATAATTTGCTCGTGTGTATAATACGCTGAAGTCACCATAGTCTACTAGGTAGTGTGTAGGCTTAATAGACATGAGGCCTCAGTTGAAAACCCAGGTCAGGCATTACCAACAAAACGAAAATATAAAAAATATTTCTTCGGTGACTTCCTCTCAGCAGCAAAATAAGATTGCCGTGAAAAATTTCTCAAAAATCTGCCGTTCGGAGTTGACTTTAAACTGTAGGTCCCGCCACTCATGTATAAAATTAAGACACACAACATGAGTGGTGTGAGAAAATAGGTTGTAATCCTGACTAAAGGGTTTAAAAATCAATTATGGAAGGAAGTAAGTTGTTGACCTTATACATGAGGCATTTGTGGGATAATTTGTTCGTTTAATAACTATTAGCGTGACAACTTGCTTTTTTGGAATCCTCTTACAAGCACAGTTCAGACTGAATTCAGCTGCAGAAGTCTATTGTCTCCATTAAATAAATCATCAAATGGCATCCAGAGAAGGACACACGTTATTAATTGCATTTAAAAAGTGATTTGCAGATGACTGACACAATTAAAGTTGAGTTTAAAAACTGTTGAACCACTTGACGAACACGTATGATCTCCTCCAAAAGCTATGAATTGATGATGCTGTCCATGAAAATAAAACTTTTGTGCGAAAAACTACTTGAGAGAAAAAGGAATGCCAAAAAACAATATGAGAACTACAACTAACGAACACCACAAGACAACAATACACGTATGAATATCGAATATTCAGCATTATTTACTTCGTCTGTTCTGCTGTCGATGTAACCATGTGTGAGAACAAGTGAGTGAATAAGTGAGTGAGTTACAGTCATCATCATCAGCATCATGCCCTTTTGTATACGTATACAAATACAAGAGCGAGTACATTTTCTGGGTCTGATCTGTATGGATATGTATTGGTTTTTTTATTGCATATTTACACATGAAGATGCACATCATACCTCCATGCTTTCTCTTGCACTCTTTCTTATACAAAGAAAAGTTTTACGTGCAGAGCAAATTTCTCTCCTCTTTTTTGTTTTTTTTTTTTGCATATTTTATTTGCATAAAAAATATGCCAACAAACGTATAAAAATAAAAAGGAAATAAAATATATACGACGATGGAAATGTTTTATTTACAGTTCAAGTAAAGTGAAGTACTAAAGTACGTGTAAGTTTGGTTAGCAAAAAAAAAAAATCGAATCGGTATGCATTCGGAAGTGAGAGCATGTACAAGAAATATGGCCTAGACCTATATTCCGTTTGGAAAATGTACATGAAAGGACAAATTATGTATCGACATGATAAAGACAATTAATCGCAGTTGAGTGTGTCAATCAATTTACAATGAACGAAAGAGATTTTCATGCAGATGGTCATGCAGACTCATGGGAAAAGATGGACATGTTTTTTCTTTTAAACAACAAATAATATTCAGTTGCCAACAATTACAACAACAATATTCATGACAAAAAGATGGGAACTCTGGATGGACTATTTAAATTATTATTACACTGCTGGATAGAATTTTAAAATTTTATCTTAGAATTCATTCCCATGGCAACCGTATAAAAATATTGTTACGAAAATGAAAAATCTAGACACTGGAGTTTTACTTTTACATCGCTTAACATTAAAATTATAAACAAAAGCTACAAAAACAAAACAATGCAAGTAAACAAACTTGTTTACAAATTATCGTACTGCTTAATATAACAACAAACACTAGCATACAAAAAAATGGTAAACTAGTAAACAAAAATACAACAACAAATACCAGCATAAAAATGGTAAACAAGTAAACAAAAATACAACAAACAACACTACAAGATTAATGTAAACAAAATGCACAAACAACAATAATGAAACAACGATGTTTACATTTATAGAGATTTCGTGAAGGCAAAATCATGAACATTCGCCTTCAAGAACATTCATCAGATTGTTTACTCCGCCATATAAAAGGCAAGGCAAAGCAGGCCAATGAGTTAGTGAAGTGCAGTCGGTCTTGTGTGAAGAGGCGGTGTGTTTGAAGAGAGTAATCGTGGTTTGAAGATCTCCGTTACAAAGATCTGTCGAATAATTATCTAGTAATTTTTATTGTTTATGCAAAGGGTGTAAACAGAGGAATAACAAAGAAAAGCAATTGTTGTTGTTTACATCAAGTGGCGAACAGTAGCACACAGAATTGTGTGAATAATAAAGCATATTAAATTAAAACTAAAAACAAACTTATTTTTATTTTATTTGTAATCTACGAGCTCGTATTTTAAGCGGTTTTAAAAGCAGAGATCAGCAATGAATCGCTTCTTCACTACTCATAAGTACTCATGAAATTTTGAGTATAAGTGAGTCAACAGTATTGAAATCCAACTACTCTGATTCATTCGTACTCAGTACAACATTGATTTATAAGTACAGTTGCAATGAGCATGAGTACAACGTTGACATCAAACTCATAACATAACTATGTTTGATTCATACGCCTACTCATTCAGATTCATAAATTTAGAAAAATACTTACAAATGATTCGAGTGATTCGAATCATTCCGTCAAAACTTACAGTCTTAGTTGTTGTTGCATTTACAAAGAAGGAAAAACGACACATAAGCAAAAAAGACAGAACCTTCTTGTGAGTATTGTAGTGTTCGTACGTGAATCATACTTATTTTGTGATTCGTGTATACGATGAGTCATGGAGAGTCGAAATCAATAACATCATGCGTATTGTTAAGTACAAGTACCATGAGTATTTCAAACTTTGAGCATGAGTAGTATGAGTATGACATTAAAATAAGTATGAATGCGTATAAGTATCAGAAATTATAAGTATGATTCGAATCTACTCATCGTTTTGAATACTCAGTGCTGACCTCTGTTTAAAACGAAACGACGTAACATTATTACAACACTTCTGGGTAGAGTTTTAATAAAGAATAAAACATCGAGTTTAGAAACTTATCTTAGAATTTATTCCATGATAACCGTATTAACATTTATTTTTTACACATTTTTTCCAAAAATACTACCCTGTATTGCATTATTTTATTTCTCTTTTTGGGATACAGGTAAAATTAAATGTAAAAGATAAAATTGAAATTAAAATCTGAATAGCAAAACCAACCACTCCTGTGTAGAATTTCCATAATAATTTATTTCCATGTGCTGACAATGGTCGTTTTTTTTTTTTGTTTATTTTCTGAAAAACATTGTTATTCCGACGTAATTATAAAAAAAAGAAATATTCGCGAATTAAAATAATTGTATTGTGGTGGTGGCTTTGTGTATTTTGGCATCCTTCGTAGCCAGAAAAGTCAAGCCTCTGTGTTTTTAAAGACAAAAAATTACACGGGAATATATACACAGAATTGGTGGCAGCAGCAGGTATGACTGAAATAATGTTTTTTAATTATACAATGGCAAGAACGAACTGTAAAGCCTTAAAAAGTTAGGATTTCTAATAACAAAACATTATAAAATTTTACAAATTAAAGGAAAAACATGTTACCAGCCGTACGCCAATTTCGAGTCACTTCTCTGCCTTGGTTTGATATTTCTCTTGGTAGTGTCTGGCTCTGCTTTATTTACCGGTTACTAACGATAATGAAATTCAACATTACATACATACATATGTACATACATAATTGGTCATTGCAACCCTTCAGTCAGGATTACAACCTAGTTTCTCATACCACTTATGCTGTGTGTGTTAATTTCATATATGAGTGGCGGGACCTACAGTTTAAGATCGACAACAAACGACAGATTTTTTAAAAACTTTTCAATTTTATCTGTTTCAAAAAGCAGGCTTAATGATGGTCTCTTTAAAAAAAAAGTGATGCTTTGTACAGGAATCGAGATAATTAAGAATTTTTGTGAAGAGATACAGAAATATGTCGAAAAGTTTCTAAAATGAACGGTGAAAGTACTGAAAGTAAACGCTGGATTGGGAATGCTTCTGTTGGATGCCAATCATAAACTTTTGAAGTAAAAGATGCACTGAGACAAACGATGGTGCCAGTTACGGACCGCCGTGCAAACTGTCAGAAGATAGAGGCCACACCATAAATAACCACAGGACAGCATGAAAGTATACTTTCCTTACAGGATGAAATTGACCATTACAACCCTTTAGTCAGGATTACAACCTAGTTTCGCACTCCACCTATGTTGTGTGTGTTAATTTTTATATATGAGTGCCAGCACTTTCAGTTTAAAGTCGACTCCAAACTACAGACTTCTGAGAAAGTTTTCATGTCAATTTTATTTACTCTCAGAGCGTTTTTTGCCAGAAATCTGTTGAGAGGCAGTTGCCGAAAAAATATGTTTTCATATTTCGTTTTATTGGAGATGTCTGAATTGGGTTTTGAACCACGGTGTCTTAATTTTTGGATGATTTGATGATTATTTAAGCAGAAGGTATACTGAATGAAAAAAGGCTTGGTCCTCCACAAACGATTTTAAGCCAAGTTATATTGAGCATTTGTTCGGAATCGACTGGTTGAACGGAAGTATTAAAAAAACGGAATAATGCAGGACTTGCTTAACATTATATTGGTAGTCCCCACACATCTTTTAAAACTTATCTAAAACCGACTGCAATTGGCTGTACATGAGCTACATAAGACTGACAAATTAAAAATCCAAGAGCCTCCGGAAATTACTCCAGCAATTTTTGACCGGCAAACTACACACGTTGAATAGCGGCCTCCGCACTCCAAGGATTAAACCAATTTAGAAGATAATTTTAAAATTGGTTTTGAAATTGTACTTTGTTTTACAGAGTAGCATTAGCTGATTCTCTACTCTGGATTTTATTCAATGAGAAAAAGAAAAAAAAACATTTTCACTATTTTATTAAGAAGGACGTCAAAAATTGTTTCTTCTTTTTTCCCCCAGCAGTTGAGATGATTTCATTTCAAAATATTTAAAAAAATATTAAAAAAGGAATAAAAACTTAAAATAACAAACTAAAGTATATTTTATGGCGCTTATAGAAGTATGAATTTAAATTTGACAAGCGTTTGTTACAATCCGTTGATTTTTCTTTTTGTTGTTTTATTATTAAAATCAGAGAGCGAGAAAGGAAAAAGAATGAGAGTTAAGAGCAGCTACGAACAAATGATAAGCAATGCTTATTTCATGCTATTTTGTATTGTACCATGGAAATGAAAAGCAAAATATTACTTTAACAGTGTTGTATTCGCCCCTTGATATATGCTACCTTTTTTTGCGTTAAACAATAATGTTGGCTGTGTGGCTTTAAAATGATTATCCTTTGGTTATGTGGTTGGTTTTTTGTTTTTGTTTTTATTTTTATTTTTTATCTTCTACTCATGGTCTTTAGGTAGAACGAACTCTTGCTCTGGCATTTTTTTTTTGTAATTTCTGTTGTGTAACAAGCAGCTTTAATTTCTGCTTCGTTTCGCAGTCATTATATCTGAGTACTTAGTTGCTTCATCTTCTTGTTCTCTCAGTTTTTGAAATCATAATTTTATTTATTCCTAAAGAGTTCGTTCTTTTGCTTAAAAGAATTATACATTATTTGATGGTACGGCATGGCGTGGTATTTGTTTTAATGCCAACAGTTGGAAGAGCACGATGTCGTACAAAAATGATGAAAATTACAAAAACTTTGAGCAACCATTACAGGAAGAGAGTTTCCATTAAGTTTTGAAAATATTTGCTGTGATCTTTGTTTAAATGAATGAAAAGTGTTTAATTCCTTATTCATACATACACTGTCAGTAAAATTTGTGTGCATCTAGAATCATGCGTGTGAAGATACATTCGAATTTAAAAACCAAAGACGCAAACCCACGCTAATAACAGAGAACTGTTAACTGTTCAACAGCGGCAATAAGTAGAATAGTCTTCTACTATGCTATTATTGCAGACTATTGACATAAAATTTAACTCTCATTATGATCATATTATTTGTGAATAAAAGTGTTAAAATCTATAGGATGGTTGGTGGGGGGTGGATCGATTTTTTCAAAATTCAATTTTAAAAAAGGCAAACTCAAAATTATTTCAGCTATCCCACTACCACGGTTCGTAAGACGACCCTCCGGACTAACATTTGCATACAGTCGGGTAGGTGTACTATTTCTTATATGTTCCCAAATGGCTACTGATCTTCTAGACAATATTCAAGCAAAAAATTGATAGTTTCAAAGCCAATTTTCGCAACACTATATCACTTTGTATATGACTATATTGCTGATTACATTAAGAGGCCTCGAAACCTTCCTTTGAGTATTATATGGTACTCATAGACCTAGTATATCTGCCAAATCCGCTACTAACCAAGTGGTCTTCTTCAGATGGATACTGTTAAACAGCTAACAGTGCTCTGTTAAGGGCAAATTTTGTTCTGTTGAGAAAATATTTTGCTCTGTTAACGCCAAGTGTGGCGCTGCTAAAATTTATGGATTGCTTCGGGGATTTTCAAATTCGAATTTATCTTCATACACATTCTAGAATTGCCGTTGCGGCCATTCCAAGCCTTGATTTCCGTTTTATTTTCACAATTTGGTGTGGTTTGATGTGCCTGAACTATTTGGTTTTAATCAGCCAACATCAAAGAAATGTCACCAGCATATCGTTTAAAAGTTTCTTACAAATTGGCTGCCAGACAATCTTCCCGTTGGGAATGATATTTGCAACAGTTTTGTTGCATCACACCGATTGCTACTACAATTATGAGTAGAAAATGAATCCATTCTTGCCAAACACTACAGAGAGTGCAAGTTAACACCACTACCTATTAGTTCAATACTCTGAAGTAGCTACCGAACTATTTTCACTTCTATGATTCCAGTACGTGTAACTTATTTTCGTTCACACTGTTATACTCTAAAGTAAAACACATTATCCTTGTGGAAGAGTGCATTGTTTACGAATCTGTTGGTTTTTGCTCTTATCCCGCCATTCTTTTACTCTGTAAGTGTGTATCCTTCTATTTTCTCTCCTTCTCTCTCTCTCGCTGACTCTCTCTTTATCCCATCACTCATTTCCTTTTCCGTTTGGTTGGCTGGTTCATTGGTCCGTTTGTTAGTGGATATTTTTTTTACATATTTTTTTTGCTTTCAGTTGCTCTTTCCAACTACATTTCATTTGCGTGTGTGTGTACTTTGCATATTATTATGATTATTTTTGTATTTGTATACGGAATTTTTTTTGCTCCGTAAATTTATTTTTAGTTTTAACTTTGCTTTTTCATCTCTTTAAATAATATTCATTGCTTTTTATAGAAAAATTATATTTTTGTTTCTCGCTCCCTACACTCTTTCGCTTGAATGGTTAAACAGTAAGTAGTAGAGGTTGGTGGGAGCTGGGGACGAGAGTTGGAGTTTTACGAAGGGTTACAACAATTATTGCGGCTGCTTCTGTTTATATACAATAACGGGTGATTTCTTTGGGTTTTGTAATATACAAAGAGCAAGATAAATTGCGACTGGAATATACCCGCTGATAGTAGTTTAGTGGATGTATGTGAAGATAAATTCGAATTTAAAAACCAAAGATGCAAACCCACACTTTTAGCAGCGCCACTTTTCGCCACTAACAGTCTAAAATGTGCTATTAACAGAGCCTTGTTAACTGTTTAACAGTGGCAATAGTAGATTATTCTTCTACTTTGCAATTATTGCAGACTGTTGACATAAAATATAATTCTCATTATGATCATTATTATTTGTAAATAAAAGTGTTGAAATGTAAAGGATGGTTGGTGGACTCTCAAAATTATTCCAGCTATGCCACTATCACGGTTCGAAAGAGGAACCTCTGGACTACCATTTGCATATCGTTGGGTTGGTGTACTATTTCTTATATGTTCCAAAATGGCCACTGATCTTCCAAAGAGTTTTCAAGCAAAAAATTGATATTTTCAAAGGCAATTTTCTCAGTACAATAACACTTTATATGTGACTACATTGCCGATTATGTTAAGAGGCCTTGGAACCTTCCTTTGATTATGGTATGGTACTTATAGACCGAGTACATGTCCTAAAATTGGCTTCTAAACAAGTGGGCTTCTTCAGATGGATACTGTTAAACAGCTAACAGTGCTCTGTTAAGGGCAAATTTTGTTCTGTTAAGAAACAATTTCGCTCTGTTAACGCCAAATGTGGCGCTGCTAAAATTTATGGATATCTTCGTGGATTTTCAAATTCGAAATTATCTTTACACACATGTTTAGTGGGGCTTCGAATTGACCAAATGACATGAAATAAATTGCTTTAAAATTCGTATCTTAATAATAACGAGTGCCAGCTGCTATGTGGCACTGTTTTGTTGAAATCCATTGTATTTTAAATGTGCCAACGGCTCATAAACCTCATCAAAGAATGCAGATTTCAGCGTGCTCTTGAACAGTCTCCGGCAGACCTTTGCACCAAATTCTATTTGTTAGCGTAGCTGTTGAGACAAAAATGAGTTTCTACGTTAGGTTCCTATCACATTTCCCACGCAGTGCAGGGATGGAATGGTTAACCTTGCTGAACATTTTTGAGACATATCACGAATCATCTTGCTATACTAAAAAAATCACCCGTTATATATATTTATTTGCTTGGCGTTGTTGAAAAGATAGAATCATTTGAGAGAACGAAAAAAAGAAAAACCGAAATTTTTCCAAATTTGTATATTCTTTTCGATATTTGAAAACTAGCAAAAACGCTTTTGAATAAAATTTGAAATTCCTTGTCTACGGTCCGTACGGCAAATACTTAATGCTGCAGAACAAAAACGGCTGTGGGTGGTATTCTATGTCCTAATGAATAAATTAAGTCATTAGCATTTGTTTTCTCTAAAGAAATACCATTAAATTTTACAATGCCACCCATTACACAGCCTTCAACTCCTTCTTTACTTATCAAAATATCTAAAACCCACGGGGGTAAAGAGTGTCAGTCAGTACAATGAAATTTACATTATGGAGCAAAACATAGTCCCAAGCAAAACAGACAAAAAGCAAGAGGGAAGGAGAGAAAGAAAGAAAGAGAAAAAAATATGCATTAAATTAATTATTTTACGAGAGAATTTCAGTTTCTTGTGTTTTACGGTTTCAAATTATAATTTCAACAGCTTAAAAGTATGCTTTGCTTTATGCTATTACTCCATCAGCCCCAAGGTATGCTATGGAATTCTTTATTATTTTCATCTTTTGTTTTTGTATTGTCGTTAGACATTGTTTGAACATTGCTTAGGCCAGTAATAAGAAATTAATGAGAAAATTCAAGTAAAATATCCTTTTAAAGGGATCCCAAAATTCGATACGTATCTTTAGAGGACTTGTAAGTGTAATTTGAATGTATGTATTGACATTTGAAATTCAAAACATTTTGTAGTAATTCTTAGAAACAGCGACAATAAAGAGAGGGGGAGGAATAATTTCTAAGACTTTATGTTGGTAATTAAAACAATTTCAAAGTTTATAGCATTAATATTTAAAAGCATATAAATGGTTTAGAATTAAATAAATAGACTTTAAGAACGCCCTAAAGTATGCAATAAGGAAATAAATTAATTTCTTCGAAGGCCATTTGCCTTAAAAAAAACTGGTTGGATTATATTCACTTGAGAGAGAAAATAAAGGTTTAAAGTTAGTTTTCGATATGTTAAGCTAGTCATAGAGATAGGCCAACAAGATAGTGATATTTTCTAGACTAAACAAGAAATTGAATTCACAGTAGTCTAGTCCAGTCTACGGAAAAATATTTCTTTGGTGACTTTCTCTCATCAGTCTTCTGGCAAAACCTCTGTGAGTGAAATAAAATTGCCATGAAAAATTTCCCAAAAAAATCTATCGTCTGGGACTGACTTATGGATAAAATTAGCACATACACATGGGTAGTGTAAGAAGCTAGGTACTAATACTGACTGAAGGGTGTTAATGATTAAATTGTACGTAAAATAATTTCATTTGTCTAGGCAATACCATCATTAAGACGGTGAATTTAATGCGAATATGATGGAATATTTCATTCCATGTATAGAATATGACACGCAAACTAGATCCCTTGTGTTGAAGAATGCTGAGAATCTTTAATAGCAGTGCCGAACCCTGAGCCAATTAAATACAAAATACTCAAAAGCAACTGGTCAGAGATTGGACGCATCTGGTAACATCGCTGGACACACATTAGATTGGAATTCTCAGGCTTAAAAATCCAGGAATGACCTGGAATATATGGTTTAGATTCTTACATCACTTATATGGCGTGTGTTGATTTTATACATGAGTGACGGTACCTACAGTTTAAAGTTGACTCCGAACGACAGATTTTGAGAAAATTTTTCATGGCATTTTGGCAATTTTATTTACTCTCAGCAGTTTTTGTCAGAAATCTTCTGGTGAGAGGAAGTCACCAAAGAAATATTTTTTTTTTTTATTTCGTTTTGTTGGAAATGTCTAACCTGGAATTTGAACCGTGCATTACGTATAATATACCAACACAGTACCTACTAGACTACGGCGAATTTCTAGGTCGGTGGTCTTAATATCAACTGAAAGAAGGTTCTGTCTGCAGCCCACGCTTTGCACGTTGCTATATGTTGTTAACCGACTTTAGAAATAGTTTAACGAGCATATTATGGAATATTTTATACCATGTATGTATACAACATCCCGTGTGATAAAAAGTTGAGAATCTGTGATAGTTGCTGTGATAGTAGAACTCTAAACCAATTGAATAAGGCATACGCCAAACCAACTGGTAACCAATTGGCCGCAACTGGCAACATCGCTGGACACACACTCGATTGGAGTTCTCAGGCTTACAGAAATCAAGGAAATACTTGCAATATATGGTTTCGGATAGTAAAAAAGGAATGTTCATCCCAAAAAATATGTCTTGGAGTAAGGTTAAGATCATGCGAAATTTAAAAGAGCACGCTAACATATTTTATTTAGCCCGAACACTTAACTTTTCTATTGTAAAAGTCGATTAATTTTGTTAGAAAAACGAAAAATCTAGATACTGGTGTTTTGCTTTTACATCGCTTAACATTAAAATTATAAACAAATCTACAAAAACAAAACAATGCAGTAAGCAAGTCTGTTTACACATTATCCTACAGCTTAATATAACAACAAATACCAGCATAAAAAATGGTAAACAAGTAAATAAAAATCCACAAACAACACCACAATAACAAAAGCAAACAACGATGTTTACATTTATAAAGATTTCGTGAAAAAATGTAAACAACGAACCATAAATATTCCCCTTTAAGAACATTCATCAGACTGTTTGCGTTGCCACATAAAAGGCAAGATAAAGCAGGCGACTCAGTTAGTGAAGTTCAGCCAGTATTGTGTGAAAAAGCGGCAAGTTTGAGGAGAGTAATCGTGGTTTGAAGATATCCTTTACAAAAAACTGTCGAATAATTGTCTAGTAATTGTTATTCTATAAGCAAATGGTATAAACAGAGGAATAACAAAGAAAAGCAATTGTTGTTGTTTACATCAAGTTGTGAACAGTGGCACACATAAAACACAAATTTATTTTTATTTTATTTGCAATCTACAAGAGCTTATATTTTAAACGTTTTCAAAAAGTAAAAACGTAATAATATTCAAGTCTTAAATAAAGATACTCTTTAGTTAATGCATTCAAGACTCACTCGTATTTCGTTTACAATTAATTACGGCATATTAAACGCATATTTTTTACAATCTTAAAAACTTACGTTGCGTTGTCTTGCAGCGTCAATAATACTTTAATCCAATAACTTTGAGTGAATTTTTCGAAATTGAAATTAAATTGAAAACTTCAACGCTAATGAAATCATAAGGCATTTCCCCCCCAGAAAAGAATTTTTATCAAATCTAAAAACTTACTTTAACGCGAAATAATTAATTTATATTCTCAACATAATTGCGTTATTTCTCAGCTAAAATTTTAGCAAAACATTGTCTGTCTTTCCGCCCGACTATGTACTGCAAAACAAAAGAAGTTTCGAAAACAAATTATCAAAAAAGCATTCCAACTTTTTCAAGATAAACAAAGTTCGGAGATGAAGAGAGAGCAGAGCACAGAAGACATAAAAACAGCGGATTTAGAATGAAGATAAAAGGCTCTGGCTTCCCAAGTTGCACAGGGTTTAAGCGGGGAAACCGGTTGGTTGCAGCTACGGAAACATTTGAAAAAATTGCATTGTTTCGCTGTGTAAATATTATAAAACCCGATTGTTTATAAGAGAAATCTGCAGAATTATACATTTTTGTTTTGTCTCGTCCAGCTTTTAGCCAAAGTTATTGGGCATTTAGTTGTCAAGAGCTTAACGGGAGAGCTGGAAACTAAGTTTAGATTTTACACAGAATTTATTTTTATTTCCACCATTTTATTCCATTTCGGCACATCATAAGTTTTTCATTTCCCATAAAATAGAACAGTTTTTGAAATTCGTTACAAAATAAAAAACGAAACCAAAAAACGAAACGAAAAAAATTTATTCATACGCGTACCATATGGGTTTGATAAAGTGGAAAACGTACTTTTGTTTTCGCTGAATAAAACTATTTCAACTGCAAAGTCAAACAAAAGCCATGCCAAAGTGAGTCAATTGAAAAGTCTGCAAAATATTTCCAAAAAAACATTCATTTTGCCTTGTGGCTCCTAAGCAAGCAGACACAAAGGATAACAAAAAGACTCTTTTTGTTAAATGGGTTGCCAGAAATACTTTTAGTTTTTTGTAATAGTTTTACTAACCACCCTCGTTCAATACATATGTACATATGCAGGAACATTTAGCCTCCAGCTGCTTGACATGTGTTAACGTTTTGTTTTGCATGGAATGTAATTTTGTGAAAAATTGTGCTTGTAGTTGGAAAAAAAAAACGAAAACGAAACCGAAATAAAAAAATATATGTCAGTGTATTTGTATTGGTTTAAATAACACAGTATTTATTGTTAATGTATTGGTAAGAGAATGCAAAAAAAGGAATAAAAAGAGAATGAAAGCAAAAACAAAAATAGAAGGAAAAATTCAAATTTGAGGGTGTTTATCTCCGCACAAAACACGACTCACTTGGCTTTACACTTCGCCAGTGCCAAAAGAGCACATACATACATACACTCACTCGTCGTTCGCACCCACATAGAGACACACACGCTTACATTAGTAATAAAACTTTTTAGCATAAAAAGAATCGAAAAAAACAAATTTTACATTCATATGTGTACCATATACAGGGTGCAGGTGCAGAAGAGCCTCTACCCATGGTAGTATGTTGGTGAAAGACACCAAACACCAAGTATACCACAGAGATCAGCAATGAGTATTCAAAAAGATTAGTAGAATCGAATAATACTCATAATTTCTGATACTTATACGCATTCATACTTATTTTAATATCATGGTGCCTCTACTCATATTCAAAGTTTGAAATACTCATCATATTCATACTTAACAACACGTATGACGTTGCTGTTGATTTCGACTCTTCATAACTCAACATACTCATACACGAATAACAAAATAAGTATGAATCGCATATGAACACTATAATACTTACTAGAAGGTAGTGTGTTTGCACTGCTTGCTGCTCTGTCTTTTTTGCTTATGTGGCTTTTCTAAAGTTATGAATCTAAATGAGTAGGCTTATGAATCAAACATATTTCGAATGGTATGAGTTTGATGTCAACGTTGTACGCATACTCATTGCAACCTGTACTTATAAATGAACGTTGTATTGATCACAGGAGATAAATTTCAATATTGTTGACTCACTTATATTCAAAATCTCATGAGTGCTAATGAGTAGCGAAAAACGATTCATTGCTGATCTCTGCCGTATACCATACATCCGAATCAAAGGCTTAAGTATAGGACCAGTGGCATCCTGTCTGATTTTTAGGGAAGTATTTCGCGTGAATAATTTTTTTTTTTTTGAATACCAGGTGAATAATTTTTAAAGCAAATTTCATACTACATTTGCAGCCAGTATTACAAAATGCTGACCAAAAGCATTACGTTTTAAGTCCATCGCGGCTAATAAGGTCAGAGGAGTAGATAATCATCGATCGCTTTTCTATAACTTTTTCATTCATTTAAAGAAAACAGATACCTTCGTTCTACCTACGAAGTTCGCTTTTGATGTCATCTTTCTGGAGAACATTGGATTTCATATTCTGAATTTAAGTGCGGAAATTGATCCTGTCCAGAAAATAAATTTTTCCTATCAATGAAATAATCATAGGTTGATATCTTTGCTAATAAAATGAAAACGTTCAATGGTTAATGGCGATAATGAATCCTAGACATAATTACATAAGGCCACTGAGGCCTGAAATGATGTGAAAGTTTATTACTTTTAAAAGGGCATTAACAGTTGTCGATAAATTCGTTACATATTACTAACCGCATATTTTTCTAGCGAATACTATAAGTATGAGAAACATGTATGTGAAGATAAATTGGAATTTGAAAACCCAAGACGCAATCCATAAATTTTAGCACCGCCACATTTGCCGTTAACAGAGAAGAATTGTGTCTTAACAGAACAAAATTTTCCCTTAACAGAGCACTGTTATCTGTTTCACAGTGTCTATGTGAATAAGCTTACTTGTTTAGGAGATAATTTTAGGACATACTTATGCAAGGTCTATGACTGCCGCATCATACCCAAAGGAAGGTTCCAAGGCCTCTTAATATAATCAGTAATATAGTCACATGTAAAGTGATATGGTATGGGGAAAATTAGCCGTGAAAATATCAATTTTTTTATTGAAATTTCTCTAGAAATTGTTCTCCTATTAAGCAACATTTAATGAATAGTACACCTGCCTGACTACATGCTAATGGTAGGCCAGAGAGTACTCTTTCAAAACGTGGTAGTGAATATGAAAATCCCCGCTAACAATCCCATACATTTCAACGTTATTATTCACAAATAGTAATGAACCTACATACATACATTACAAACCATCAGTCAGGATTACGACCTAGTTTCTGACACCACTTATGTTGTGTGTGTTAATTTTATATACATGAGGGGTGGGACCTACAGTTTAAAGTCGATTCCGAAAGATAGATTTTTGAGAAACTTTTCATGACATTTTTTTTATTTATTCTTAGGATTTTTGTTAGAAATATGCTTAGAGGAAGTCGACGAAGAAATATTTTGATATTTTCGTTTTGATGTCTGGCCTGGGGCTCGAACCCTGGCTTTTCGTCTAATAAGCCAACACACTACCTACTAGACCACGACGACTTCAGTAATGAACATAATGAGAATTAAATAATTGCAAAGTTGAAGACTAATCTACTTATTCTCATTGTGAAACAGTTAACAGTGCTCTGTTAATAGCATATTGTGCACTGTTGAAGGCAGAAAGTGGCGCTAAAGTGCGTCTTTGGTTTTTAAATGCGAATATATCTTCACAGACATAAGAAACAAATATTCCTGCCTGAACCGAAATAAACTTTAAATTAAAGAACTTCATAAAAAATGTGAATTTCGAAAATTCATGGTGAAAACAGTGTTACCTTGGGGTCCCTATATTAATTTCACAAAATCCTTTAGCTGACTAACCGTGCTTAAACACCCTGTAGGCAAATAGAGCATGTAAATAACTGAGTGTTTAAATATTACTTTGGTTACGCATACATGCACAGTCGCACACATACATGTACATATGAAGCTAAACATTTATTTGAAGCGAACAAATTTCCAAGCAACACTTCCGTTTCCCGGTGCCTGCATGTTCGCAACTAAAACAACAACAACGACAACAACAAGAAGTAGAAACTGGTAAAAATTCTATACTTTTAACGGAAATTTTTTTTCTAAACTTTTTCTTGTTTTTTGTGTGTTTTTGTTTTTATTGTTGCAGTTTCATTATTTGCCACAGTTAGTGGCAATAGTGTTAATATCCTTTCTGTTGCAGCAATAACAACAACAGCAACAACAACAATAACTATTGCAACAAAACAAAAACAGAAACAAACTCTTAAACTGGCTGACAATTACTTTCTATTTTAGAGAGTGTCTGCCAAAAGTTTACACTTCCCAACTTCCCAAAACACATACTCTTCTCGTTGGCACTCTTGTTTGTGGAGAACTATGACTGGATGAATGTATGAATGAGTGAGTGAGTGAGCGAGTGTGTGAATGTACAGCCATATGCAATACTATACGTTAAAGAGGAACACACAGGCGAGAATAATTTTTGTATTGCTTTTAATGGAGAGAAATAGTTTCGCTGGAAACTTTTTCGCTTCTAAGGAAGAGTGTGTGACATACGCTCTTAACGCGCTCACACCAGACTGCATTACAAGTGGCAGCAGCAACAGCAGCAACTCCAAACATCAGTAACTGACTGGTATTTAGTAAATCATTGCGTTTTATATTCTTTAATACTTTATTTTATAGTTTCTCACATATTTTTTCCCTCTTTTTTTCAAGCAGGATTACAGTTTTTTACGCTTGCTTTCGAGAAGAAAATAAACTTTGAAATTGCAACTGGAAAAACATTTTAAAGTTTGACAAATTATGTTTTAACAGCATAAAATATTATGATTGCCTGGAAATATATGGTAAATACACGCACTCATATACACACATACAGTAAGCGTCAAAAGAAACTGTACATTAAAAGAAAAATATATACATTAATAAATTACCATTATCTTTATTTTAAATTTGTTTAATTGCCTGTTTTTAAAATAGAAACAAAAAAAATTTTAAATTTCGAAATATTGTCAGAATTTTTTCGGGCACTCTCCTTAAGTGGTAAAAGTTGAGTTTGATGATTGTTAGAATTTTATTCTTAGTGTACAGTCTCTTTTGACGCTCACTGCATATTTTTATAATCCTTATAAAATTTGGTATAAGATTTCAACTGTTTTAAAAATTTTGATTTTGAAAGGACGCTGACATGTCAAACACTTTACAAGAGGCGATGTAACAGGCAACACAACAACAAGTACCAGAATTTATGGAATGAGAGATTATTATTGAGGCGTATTTAATCGAAGATAATAGGAAGCAGGAGGAACTTTTCGTATCGATTTGAGTTGAAAAAAATATTGTTTGCCTACACAAGCGGAAGCTTTTGGTGCCATTAAGATCCACATCTGCTGACGTGTACAAGTGGCACTTAGGCTAGTTACAAAAATAGGAAGACCCTCAGACCACATGTTTACCCCTTTCTTATGCGAAAGTAAAATGAGCCTCTGAGATAAGAGGTGTTAAGTAACTTCTTCGCATGTGTATGAAGATAAATTCGAATTTAATTAGCAAAGACAAAAACCAAAAAATTTCAAGCCCAATTTCTCAAGTTCCAAAATTATTTGGGTGTTACCACTAATTGGGTTTTATTAGAGGCACCTTAGGCTATAATTTGTATATAGTGGGCTGCTTGCAACAAGTCCGATTTTTCTACAATATCCATCATCCTACCTAGACACTGTTAACATAGGGAATAATTTGAAGCCCGATATCTCAAGTTCCAAAATTATTTGGGATATACCATTAATTGGGTTTGATTAGGGGCACCTTAGGCTTGCAGCAAATTCCAATTTTCCAAAATATCGATCATGCTATGCAGACATTCTTAAAACAAATTATTTTTTTTTGCCTAAATTTTTAAATTTTCAAAAGAAATTCCGTATTACCAGAGCAGCAGTTCCGCTCAGGAACGTGTGGAGAATAATTTTTAAGGAATGGAATAAGTATTCCATTCTCCGATGTCATACGTTTATGTGATTTCTTCCTTGACTATTTTCTGTAGTTTGTGTTAAATGCTTAACATTGCTCTGTTAAATTTAACATTAGCTCTGTTAAACTTTTTGGTTTTTGTCTTTGCTAGTTAAATTCGAATTTATCTTCACACATATCTTATGCACGTAAGGTATACCAGCTCAATTCAGAGAAAGAGCGATATGGTTGGAGCATTTACGGTCCTAAGAGGTGCCGTACATACATACATACATAATTGGCCATTACAACCCTTCAGTCAGGATTACGGCCTAGCTTCTCACACCACTCATGTTGTGTGCGTTAATTTTATACGTGAGTGGCGGGACCTACAGTTTAACGTCGACTCCGAACGACAGAATTTTGAGAAACTTTTTCATGGCAGTTTATTTTACTCTCAGAGTTTTTGCCAGAAATCTGCTGAGAGGAAGTCGCCGAAGAAATATTTTTTTTTCATATTTCATTTTTGATGTCTGACCTGGGATACGAACCCGGGCTTTACGAATAGTAAGCCAACACACTACCTACTACACCACGGCGACGTAAGCAGCAATAAAAGTTAACATTGCTCTGTTAATTTTAACATTAGCTCTGTTAAACTTCTTGGGTTTTGTCTTTGCTAATTTTAAATTCGAATTTATCTTTAAACACATATTTTACGCGTAAGTTCAGAGGAAGAGGGAGATAGTTGGATAATTTACGGTCCTAAGAGTTTCCGTAAGCAAGAAGAAAAGTTTATTAAGCCAATAATTTTAAGAAATGTTACGATTATAAATTTGAAGGACTCCAAAAATAGACTACCACTAGAGAAACTAGAGAGCAAACCCCTGTAATCAGTTGTCTATCTCATCTAATTAACGCCAAGTCCTCTAAAAAAACATTGCAGAGCCTCAGACGACTTGCTTTAAAAACGAAGAAAAAAACAAAGTGATTTCTGTGGTCTTTAAAAATTGTTTTTCACATTACGTGTTGCGCCAACCAACAATTTTCATCAATTAATTTATCAAAATATTTGAAAATACTCCCCAAGTCATATGATTGTTTTTCTTGGCTAATTGCTTGTCAAGATTGTGCAACTGCATAATCATATTAGGGTGGCTCATAAATGAAATAAAGAATGTTTAAAATTATTCACCTATTATTTGCAAATTACTCGCTTATGCATGAAATTTTTAAAAGCAAATATGAACACACCTAATAGATGGTGATGTGACACTTACATACATATTCCGACATTCATTCATGCATTCATGTTCAGATAATAATGGTGTTTTAACGCCAAAAACTAAAAATTTTTCTATCATTTCTCTAAATAGACAGACACCAACCAACCAGCCAGCACACAAAGAGAAAACAAGTGCTTCATATAAAGCGTAGCGAAAATTCTAATGAAATTGAGTTGATATTTAAAATACCGAGCATAGAAGGCTTGTCGGGGTCTACTACGAGTCAAAAGCTGGAAATAATTTTTTCCAAGACTAGTATAGTTAGCCTCTGTCTATGGAATGGGTGCTAATTTGGACAAGAGCGATGTAGTTGTGTACTTGAAAGATCAGATTCCGTATTTCAGGCTACATAGGGTAACATTAAAGCCTAAATAGATAGTTCGAGGATAACTAATCTTGCCTTACGATTCCACATTACAATCTCACGATTGGTAAGAGCGTGCAGTAATGAATTGACTGATTTTGAAGTAGCACCGGAGTTTCTATGGCAACAAACCCCGGACGACTAATTATAAAATCGGCTTAGTGCCCACATTATTACCGCCACATATCGGAATGATTAAAAGCATTATGTTTGAGCATATTAAACGTAAAAGGCTCTTGCTTTACCATAGAATGTTGCTTGAATAAGATATCCGGTACTCTGGTTCGCTCATAAACAAACAAACAAAATAAGGAGGACGCCACTAAACCGTCAGTTGAGCTTACTGGGTACTTGCGAGTATCACTGTAATAACTTGGGCTATGTGAGAGTAGAGTCATTACAATAAATTAGTAGTCGCCGTAGTTTAGTAGGTAGTATGTTGGCTTATTAGATGAGAGGACACGGTTCAAAGCCCAGGCCAGACATCTCCACCAAAATCAAAATAAAAAATAATTTTCAGGCGACTTCCTCTCAGGAGATTTCTGGCAAAATCTCTGAGAGTAATAAAATTACCATGAAAAGTTTCGCAAAAATCTGTAGATCCCTCCGCTCATGTGTAAAATAACATAAGTGATGTGAGAAACTAGGTTGTAATCCTGACAAAAGGGTTGTAATGATGAATTGTGTTACGTACGTGAGAGCAGAATGGACAGTTGAGCACTTGAGCGGCTGTGCAGCTTCGAAACTCTACCGCCAAAAGACCTTTACGCAGTTAACCTTTGTTATTCGGATCTATCAAATGGATTTGAGTGACATGCGTCTTTCTGTATATCAACTGATGCCTTAAACTCTCAAAAACAATATGAAATACTGAACTGAACGGTGTCAAAATTACTGATTCGATGAAGCGAAGTTTCGCTTTCTTTGAGAAATATTTTCTGCAATTGCCCTGAACTGTTGGACATAAGTACCTCTGTCCTATTGATCTGAATAAATCTCAGCAAACTAAACGGAGATGTCGCCGTTGTCTAGTAGGTAGCGTGTTGGCTCATTAGACGTAAGGCCACGGTTCAAGTCCCAGATCAGACATCTCGGACACAATAAAAAAAATATTTTTACATCACTTCCTCTTAGCAGATTCTTGACAAAAACTCTGAGTCAATAAAATTGTCATGAAAAGTTTCACAACAATCTGTCGTTCGGAGTCGACTTTAAACTGTAGATCCCTCCACTCATGTATAAAATCAACGCACACAACATACCTGGTGTGAGAAGCTAGGTTGTAATCCTGGCTGAAGGGTTAGTATGTGAGAGCACATTGGACAGTTAAGCACTTCCTTAACGGCTGTCTAGCTCTTAAAATCTACTGTCAAAGGACCTTTATCGTGTTAACTTTTGCTATTCGGATCTACCAAATGGTTTTGACTGGCATGCGGCTTTTAGTATATCAACCCGAAATTCTCATATACGATGTTAAATGCTTAGCTGAACTCTGAGAGTAAATAAAATTGTCATGAAAAGTTTCTCAAAAAATCTGTCGTTCAGAATCGACTTTAAACTGTAGGTCCCGCCACTCATGTATAAAATTGATGCTCACAACATATGTAAGTGGTGTGAGAAACTAGGTTGTAATCCTGACTGAAGGGTTGTAATGACCAAATATGTATGTGTGTACTATGTATGAACTAAAGGGGTAACTAACAACTTAAAGAAATTCGGAGTTCAAAATTGCTTTGTTATGTTTTTGATCTCGAAAAACGCACAAGGCTTTTAGCTCGGTCTTCATATGTTAATAAGAAAATGGAATTACGACGAGCAAAACTTTGAATAAATGTTGTATGGTATCAAAGCTTTAATTTGAATGTCCGATGTTCTATTGGAAGATGAACCTAGAAACAATAAGCACGATTGAAAAATTATGTCTACTTTGCTTCTCCTAACCTTTAGCTTTTCAATCTTTCTAGTGCTAAAATGTCGTCCATTGCAGGAACACATTAAAAAAGGATACCCATTTTTGGGCAGCCATAAGGTAGGGTATTCACATGAAATGTTATTATTTTGTCTTTTTTCTGCTTTTTTTATTAGAAAATCTGAACCTGACACTTTAGAAACGTTAATTAGTTTTGTGTAGTTTTCAAAAGAATTTTTGTTGAACGTTTTTCATTTTTTTCTTTTCACTTGCGAGTGAAATTTGCGAATGAAATTTAATTTTACATGTGAATTATATTTCACAGTATATGGTGCTGCACAATAAAAGGCCCGAAATGAATTATAAATATTTGAAATATTCAAATAAAAACAACAACAACAGCGACATAGCGACAGAAATATGTATGAGTTTCATACCTTTTTTTTTTTTTTTTTTTTTTTTTTTTGTTTATGTTTATTTATTTACAATATATAACAATTTTCTTACTATAATAAACTCTAGTATAATACATATTTACATATATACAAAGTCCCAGAAACGAGCTCTCGAGTATTATGGCTATAATATTAATTTTGATTTGCAAATACAATAAATTTATATATATATTAAAAAAATATAAAATTATATTTATATTTGTAATGAAAAATGTGAAGAAAAACATTACTTATATATAACACAATATTAAAAAAAAAGTCTTAAAGATAAAAAAGGGGTTTTATATTTTACTACTCCATTATCCACCAAAACTTTTTGGTTTTTGTTCTTTGTAATATAAGAGAATCTTTATTCGATATACTTCTATCATACCTGTTACAGAAATTTGATAAATTATTGCAGTCCACAGCTTTGACATTGGCACGTCTATAATTATGATAAAAAATTGGAATACCATTGTTGTCTTGAATTATCTTTAGCCTATCTAATAACAAAAATGATTCGGGAGGACCGAAGCCATTTTGTAGAGCATTAGATATATAATTGAAATTTGTATAATAAGGTGCCATAATCAAATTGTTTTCATTGCATGAAATACATCTCAAAATATAATTTCTAATTAAACTTATTATAAAATTGTCTATTCTTATAATATTTGATATATCATACAATTTTTTATTAGAAATATATTTTACATAGTTGCTGTCTGATGATCTAAATAATCCTGTGCAAGCTCTCAGGCATTTTCTTTCAAATACCCTTATTTTTTCCATGTAAGAAGGAGCGATATTAAACCATATCGGACACCCATATGTGAGGATTGGCCTAATAAGCGATTGATACATAATTATTTTGATTTTAGGCTTTAAATATTTTGAATAAAATAATTGTTTGTACATAAAAAAAGCTTTTCGTGCTTTACTTATGGCTTCAATGACATGATTATTATAATATAGGAATTTATCCAATTGAATTCCTAAATATCTAACAATTTGTTTGTTTGGTATATTGACATTATTTAAATTCGATTTAATTCCAAATGATTTCCAATTTCTTCTGATGTTATTGTTACATTTATTAACTGGTGGTCTGAATAAAATTGTTTCGCATTTATTAATATTTATCTTCATAAACCAATTAACTGAAAACTGCTCTACTATATTGAAGTACTCTTGAAGTTTGGAGTTTATTTTTACAATAGTATCATCAGCATGATGTATAATGATATCATCTGCAAAAGCTATAATGTTGTCTATTTTTTTAATCAAATCCAGTATATAAATATTAAATAGTGTAGGAGAGTTTACCGTGCCTTGTTGTAATCCATTAACAATGTTAAAAGATATTCTACTTTGGTAGTTTTGGTAATATACCTTGAAAGATTTATTACTTATCATATTATAAATAAGCAATATCATATAAAAGGGAAAATCAAGATCTATTAATTTATATATTAACCCTGGGATCCAAATGTTGTCGAAAGCTTTTTCCATATCTATTAAACACGCTCCTGTGCATAATTTTTTGTTCCAGTTCCAATTAATATTAGAAGTGAGAAGGTGTATTGCATTGACTGTCGAATGCTTAAATTTAAAACCAAATTGTTTTTCATCAACTTTTCCATTTTCATAACAAAATTTATTTATATTGTTATTAATGCATATTTCAAAAATTTTACTGATGTTAGGCAGTAAGCTTATAGCACGTAGATTCCTTGGATCCGACAAATTTTTGTCCTTTTTTGGTAAAAGAATAACTTTTGCATTTTTCCATGTATCGGGAAAATACGAATTGTTTAACATATTATTAAAAAGAGAACAATATTCCAAAATCAAAATTTCAGGTATGTTTTTTAGAACAATATTAGGAATACCATCGTTTCCTGACGATAATTTGGCTCTCAACTTAGAAAGAATAAATAGCATTTGGTCTTTAGTTATAAAATATCCATTAGCCTGTAAGTCACTCATGTTATGAGACATTTTTTCCGCATTAAAAAATGTGATAGTAGTTGGATTACTATCGAAATCATTTTTAATTCTTAAAAATCTGTTAAACTTGTCATTTACTTGTAAATGTGTGCTATTATTTCTATCTATTTCTTTATGGGCATGGACTGATTGTAGAAAAGAACCAATCGCATCTAGCATTTGATTATGATCACGAATTATATAATTGTTGCAATTGTCTTTTTCTAAAACATTGGTATCAATAGCTACATTATCAAGTAAGTATTTAAGGTTTTGTGGAATTTTTATGTTTTCCAAATGTAATGGTTTAATTTTTTTAAAGTTTTTTTTTATTTCTTCGAACATTTTTTTGGAATCTTTTGGATCTAATTGGGAAAGTTTATCTTGTATATTTTTGTTTAAAACTTTGATTATGTTTTCTTTTAAAAGTTTTTTTATTAGTTTTAGTTGAGATCGAAGTAAGTTTAATGAAGTTTCAGGTAACGTGAATTCTAGTCTGTTATGTTTTTTAATTATTGTTAAAATTTTACTTTTTTCTTGATGTAGTTTCTGCACTATTGGGCTTTTAGTTTTCTTAAAATAGTCGACTTTCTTAGTCTTAGGAGTTGCCTTCTCAATAGCATTTACAATTAAATTATTTAATTTGTCAATATAATTATCTATCTCAGAGTTAGAAAGATTTCGATTTTTTGGAATAAGTGTATTATTGTCCAATTTTTGAATGATTTTATACCTGAATTTTTTCCAGTCCGTTCTCTTATAATCATATGTTACATTCTGAGGTTCCTCAATAAAAGAAAAAAGGTCATATTCGTTATTCATATACGCACATATTTGCAATGCTTGGTGGTCACTGTCATAGTCTAAAGTTTCTAGACAGTTTAGTGTGCTGTTTTTAGTAATTATGTGTAACCTACAATCAGCTATACATACGTCTATATATGAATTTGATTTGGGATATGAAGGCATTTCTGAAGCGTAAAATTTACATCTATAGTCTATTTCATTATCAACTAACCAGTCTTTTAATTTCTTACCTTTAATATTATCAGTAGGGTTACTCCAATCTCTATGACGGCAATTTAAATCTCCCGCTAATATATAGTAATTGTTGATGTTGCGTAAATCTAATGCTTGGAAAAGGTTACTAAATTCGGAACTAAAACTTGTGTCATTATTTCCCGAAGGATAATAAGCAGAAATAATTACAATATTTTTATTTTCAGCCATAGGTATACGCACTATACAACTTTCTAAAATCTGAATTGACTTAATTGTATTGTTTGTACATACGGTGTACTTTATGTTACTTTTAATCAAAATGGCTGTACCACCTCCTCTTGTTGCACCTGGTCTATCTTTTCTTATCATAACATAGTTAAAAAATTTAAGCTTATGTCTCGGGTTGAGTTTTGTTTCATTTAAAAGTACAATATCAGGATTGTGTTTTTCAAGAAAGTTTTGAAGATCAAACCTTCTACTTAACGATATTAAAGAATTCACATTAATATGAATTATTTTGAGGTTTTTTAGTAAGAATGAATTATTATCCATTTTTTACACTCCTACCATGGAAAAAATAGCATCTATACGTGATGCTTGTAGGTTTAATTGTTTTTGGAGATTTGCCACTTGATTATTTAGACTTAACAACATATTTTTTAATTCTAATATAAAGGTGTTATTATCTGAATACGAATTCATATTATTATTATTGTTTACTTTTAAAACATTAGCAAAACTTACATTTGGGCTATAAAAAGAATTTACATTAGAAGCATTATTTTTATTTTCTAATAATGATCTTTGCTTAAGTCTAAGTTTTTGTTGCAGTTGCTTGTATTTTTCACAGCCTTTATACGAGGCTGGGTGACCGTATTTGTTGCAAAGCACGCAGTACAATTTTTCTCTTTCTTCTTCCACTACATTTGTTAATTTACATTCACCTTTTTTATGATCGTCGTTGCATTTAACGCATTTTGAAGGTAAGTAGCAGTTTGCCGCGCTGTGGAAAAAGCCTTGACAATTGCGACACTGGGGAATCTCTTCTCTTTTTATTTGTTCCCATTTTATCATGCGATAAAAAATTGTTTTAATCTTTTTTAATTCGTTTACACTACTTTCTGGTGTGATTTGTACTAAAAAGAAAGGCAAGTTGTACCCTTTCTTTATAGAATTTTTCGTTGTAAATTGACTAACTTTAACAAATTGTAAATCTTCAGTTTGATAATGGCAAAGTTCATTCAAAATTTCGTCCGCTTTTATATCGGAGTCTAAACCCTTTAGCAAGTATGACTTTGTTTTTAACACTTTTGGAGTAAATGTGAAGAAATTTGAATTTGTTTTAATCAGATATGCCTTCACTCTTGAAAAGTCATCTAAAGAATTCATATAAAGAGTTTTTTTATTCCTAAATTCTTTAATTTTGAAGTCTTTTATTTTTAAAGCATTTTTTATAAATTCTATTAATTCTTTAGAATCTATATCAATTATGTTAATAGGAGGAATTTTTTTGTTTTTATTTTTTTCAGAATTAATTGTTGTATTATTGTTCATTGTTGGTACAGAAATATTTTTTTCATTTATATTTTGTCTTTCAGGCATTGCAGCTCGTGCTAAGTTATGCTGTTGCGATTTTTTTTTATTGTTTTTAACATGATCTTCAAATTTTTTCAGTAGATCACCATCACATACAGTATCATTTTCAGTGTCTAGCACTTGATAATAATTGTTTTTATAATGTTTGGATGCTGATTGATCCATTTTTTCGTTTTTTCTTTTTTTCACATTCTCTATGTTGAATTTGTTGGTTGAATTATTCTTATTATTGTTCACTGAGTCTGAAGCCTTAAGCTCGCTCATAACACAAATGTTTTTAACTTTTTAAAACCGGTTTTTTTTTTCTTTTTCACCGCTGATGCAAAAACAAAATATTATTACTTCGATTTTAAAAGAAGTAAAAATAGGAAAAGAACTTATAATATTCGACTTTTTCTCCGTAATGCGACTGACTCTCATCACGGTCACGATCGAACTCCTGAGTTTCATACCCTCGAATATAAACAAGTCAAGTCAAATAAATTTGTTTAAACAAAAAACACAAAAAAAAACACAGAAAAAAATTATTAATTTAGAGAGAAAACAAATTCAAATTTGCCATGAACAGGCAGCGACAAAGACAGATTTTTTTTTATATTTTTTATTTTAATTTTCATTTGAAAATGCCGTTTTTTTCCCCTCGCAAAATTCAGTTTTCAAGTGTTGCGTTGCCTTTGACGGGGTGAAAAATAAAAAAATAAAAAAAATTCTGAACTGAACTGAAATCAAATGAAATGAACTGAAATGAAATGAAAAATTTAATTTTAGTTGACGTTCATAAATATTTTCATAACCGGATATTATACAATTCTAGTTTGAATTTCCCTCAATTTTTTCAATCACTATGCGAGAGCGAACTACACTTGAAATATGAATATTTTGTTGACCAGTGTACGTCCAGTTCTGGTCCTTTACATTTAACCGGAGATGAGTATGAGACAAAATCCATTAGTTCGTATGCAATTAGAATTAGAAAACATAGAAGAAAACTTATCTGATATTCCCATACACACACACACACATAAAGTCATGCTGGTTTTTAGAACTCACCTGTAAATAGAAGAGAAGAGAAAAAAGAAAATTTCATTAGAAAATCTATCAAATCAAGTGCCATTAATAAAATTTTATATTCATCCTGTGTAGCAAATGTTATATTGATTTTAAAATCATATTAAAAACACAGAATTTCATTATTATAGCTAGGGACAGTGAGGTAAATAAGTAAAGGAATGATAACAAGTCAACACTGGTTCCACGAATATTGGAATCTGTAGTTTAAAGTCGACACCGAAAGACAGATCACTGAAGCCTTTCTCATGGCAATAAGCTACTCTCAGAGCTTTCGCCAGGCGACTGTTGAGAGGAGAGCGCCAAAAGATTTATTTTTTTTTGCTTATATTTCATCTTCTTCCGTTTAAGCCAACGGAGCTAAGGTTTGAACTTTTCAGATCTCAGTTAGTTAGCCAACACATATTACTGATTAGACTACGGCTATAGGTTTATTATTATTCTGTTTCATATTGTGGCTTTCGCAAAGCTCTTTCTCCCATTAGCTCATAATTTCCTTATTTTCCTTTATTTTCTTTAGTGAAGAGCCTGGAAATAAAGTTGGTTTTAATCGTAAAGTACAAGTGAAACCATACGCTAGTCTCTAGGAATACAAACACCATTTTATTAATCATATACAACCTGTCTTAGTAATAACTGGACACGTGACGTCAGACGTCCGCTTTGAAACAATGCCGAAGTGCTTGGAAATAGACTTGGTTTTTATTCGAAAAGTAAATGTGAAACCCTACGGTAGCCTCTAGGAATTTAAACAACATTGTTTCAATCCTATACAACCAGTCTTAATAATAACAGGACAAGTGACGTCAGACGTCCGCTCTGAAACAATACAGAAAAGCTTGGAAATAGACTTGGTTTTAGTCGTTAAGTAAATGTGAAACTATATGCCAGCCTCTAGGAATTTAAACAACCTTGTTTTAATCCTATACAACCTGTCTTAGTAATAACAGGACACGTGACGTCATACGTCCTCACAGGAATAATACAATTCCATCAATGTTAACATTGCAGTGTAAAAACAGGACAAGACTTTGATATTAAAAATAATGTTTTTCTTTTTCTGTCAGTATTATTAAAAACATTCCATTACTCTACATTTTTTGTCGCAACAGTAGCCCACTGTGCAGTGACCAGTGAATAAGTAAATGGAATCACTTTGTCCACCCGCTGTTTCTTTTTGATATGCAACTCGTCGCCGTTTTGTTGGGTTTGTTGTTCGTTGTTATGAATTTGTATGCGAATGGCATGCTGCTAATTAGTTTAAATAAATAAACACACATACATACACACACACACTAATAGCAAATATAGCAACAACAAAATTAACAAACAGAATTATAAATAAAAAATTAAGAGTCCGTAATGTAGTGCGAGTAGTATACAAAAATAAGGCATATTATGAAGAGGCATATTAAATAAATTCAATTAAAAATTAATTGAATGCCATTAGAAATTATAAGTGACTACACAACATCAGCAACTTCAGTAGTCGTTAGTTCAAAAGTTGAAAGCTAACAGCACAGCCACTTTACATTGTGCTGTCCTCTAATTTCGTATTCAAGCTGTCTTTTTCAAATGTAAAGAATTAAATGCGCAATCTAGCAGGACTCTCAGTTAAATGGTTAGTAAAATTTCGTAATAATAGAAACCATTTCTGTGACAGATATTTGCTTTGAAAAGAAAGTAATCGTAGCATAATTGTACTAAAAGTGCTTGACTATAAACCCGATTCATTGCGGTATTTAATATGGTTTGCGATTTTTCAAAACCTTCACTCCTCCCCCTTTTGCTAGGCTTCTGAATACTTACAAACTCCTGGGAAATTCGTATTGTATATGTGATGCCTATTGCTAGAATCACATGTTCTTTCATTACAGACGGAAAAGCTTTGCAGTTCCCGCACCAAGTAGCTGTCTATCATCTCTACATAACGCTCTGTATTTACTACAACCGAGAATTGATCATTATAACCCTTTAGGCAGGATTACGACCTAGTTTCTCACACCACTTATGTTGTGTGTGTTAATTTTATACATGAGTGGCGGGACCTACAATTTAAAGTCCGAACAGCATATTTTTGATAAACTTTTCGTGGCAATTTTATTTACTCTCAAAGTTTTTTTTAGAAATGTGCTGAGAGGAAGTCAGCGAAGAAATATTTTCCATACCACCGTTTTGTTGGAGATATCTGACCTGGGGATAGAACCGTGGCAACACACTATCTACTAGACTACGGCGACTTCTCGGACCATCATCAACATTAAAAAAGCACATCACATCATTTTATGTAGGAAGCTAGAGTTCTAATGCCCAATTATGTATGTTGATCCGAGATCCATACTTTTTCGAACACATATACATACGTATTGTGTAAACAGCCACGAAATCTTACAATAACAATTCAACAGCAAAGTTCTAGAAGTTGCCAAAACAAAAATAAATAAAGGATTGTTATGTTCTGTATCTCACTAGGTAGTGACATCCCCTTTTACATTGTTTTGGTGACATGTGTTTCCATGCATCTCCTGCCCCTATGCCCCAAAGGTTCTTATTTATAAAGGCATATTTAAATATGCAATTTTATGCATTTATAAATAAAATTTGCCGAAAAAAAAGCAAAAATAACAACAACAAAAAATCAATTTATTTTTATTTGTTACGTTTTATTTTAAATTCTAAAGGATTTCGATCATAATTTTATGAATGCATATCCATGCATACATACATATATGTACATACATATGTATATGTTTCGGTTGCCTGTGTGTGTGTTCAAGCATTTGCTGTTGACATTATTAATATATGTATTTATATATATCTGTACGTATGTATATATGTATGTGTATATAGAATAAATCAAATAATTTTCTTTATTTTTATTGAATTGCATTCATATTCGTATGCAGATCCAGCAAATATTTCAATTTTCATTTCGATTTGAATTTTGTTTCTGTGTATTATTGTTGTTGTTGTTGTTGCTATTGCTGTTGCCCATATTTATTTTCTACTTAAAAATTCAATAAAAAATTTTTTGGTTTCTTTTCTCATTTTTTTTATTTATTTCTGCTTCTGTCTTTATTGTGCAAATAAATGTTTCTGCTGCCGTTGTTGTTTTATTTGAAATAATAAACAACAATCCATAATACATACATATGAAATGCAAATAAACATTTTCTATAATCGTAGTACATACATACGATGACAATGTAATGGAGATGGCAATGGGAAATCGTATGTTGATTTAATGCTGGAAAAATCTTTTGCTTCATTAAATATTATTTATTTTATTTAATTTTATTATTATTTCTATTTGTTGTCGTCGTCGTCGTCGTTGTTCTTTATATTTTAGTTGTGTTTTATTTATTAAAACAAAAATGAAATTTATTATTATTTATTCATATGAGTACTTGAACCTACGGCATGGCATACAAAGCAAAAAAAAAGCAATCACAGACCAAAAAAAGAAAGAAAGGAAACTCATAATGAAATTAAATATTTATACGGACAATATTTATTCATTATTTTCAATTATTTTGTTTACATATCATGGATTCTGTTGCATCACTTAAACCCAAATAAAGAAAAGGTTTTAAAAACAAACATTAAAGTTCAAATGGGTTAAAAAGGGTTTGTCCTACTAATGCTTAGTAATAATCACACCGTGTGCCTCTCTCTATATATGTGTGAAACTAAATTCGAATTTAAAAACAAAAGATGCAAACCCAAGCTTTTAGCAGCGCCACTACTTGCCTCTAACAGGGTAAACTTTGCTATTAACAGAGCACTGTTAACTGTTTAACAGTGACAATAATTAGATTAGTCTTCTTCTTTGCAATTATTGCAGACTGTTGGTATAAAATTTAATTCAAGTTATGTTCATTATTATTTGTGAATAAAAGTGTCGAAATATAAAGGATGGTTGATGGGAGTGGAGGAGGCCAAAAATCGATTTTTTTAAAATTCATTTTCTCAACTCTCAAAATTATTCCAGCTATTCCACAATCACGGTTCGAAAGAATATCCTTTGGACTACCATTTGCATATAGTCGGGCAGTTGTACTATTTCTTATATCTTCCCAAATGGCCACTGAACTTCTAGAGAATTTTCAAACAAAAAATTAATATTTTCGAAGCCAATTTTCTCAATGCCATATCACTTTATATGTGACCTTATTGCCGATTATATTAAGAGGCCTTGGAACCTTCCTTTGCAAATAGTATGGTACTCATAGACCTAGCGTATATTTTAAAATTAACTCCTTAACAAGTGGGCTTGTTCAGATGGATATTGTTAAACAGCTAACATTGCTCTGTTAAGGACAAATTTTGTTCTGTTAAGAGAAAACGTCAAATATAGTGCTGCTCAAATTTATGGTTTGCGTCTTGGATTTTCAAAATCTAATTTATTTTCACAAACATCATAAACCGAGTATTTAACGCTCTCTGCCGAAAGTGTTATATAATGGCACCTTTTTTACAAGAATTTTTAAGGCGCCATAAAAAATAATTTCCTTCCATACAGACGAATCCTTTCTTTTTAAGCGCATCTACGTACATGTCATCACTGTTTCAGGGACGGCAGACCGAGCGAGACAGTTCCATGAATAACTGCCGGTCTAAATACCCTCTGCACACAAAATTTAAATGTATTTTTAATTAATGCAATAAACAAATGAATTCTTTTGTTGTGTTTCTTTGTTTGTTTTGCTTTTATTGAGTAACTAAAGCGACAATGACTTATTTAGGACAACAACTAACTAAAAAAATATTATTAAACATGTCCTAAAAAACAAACAAACAATGACAGAGCAAATGAAGACAAAACAGACATTAGCAACTGTGATACTCTGCCAACAATAAAAAATTCTGGAAAATCAACTGAAAGCACGTAAAACGTGCAAAGGAATTAAAGCAACACAAGAAAACAAAACGAAAAAGAGAAAAGAAGTTCATAATAATGTAAACAACAGAGAAATATGACCAGGGTACCAGAAACGGTCACAACTACAAACACTGGATATGGAGCACACTATAGGCACACATTAAACGAAATTAAATTAAAATGCCGACAACAAGAACAAAAGCAAAATATGTGCCGACATACTAAAACAAAAAAATTAAATTAAAAATAACAGAAATCAGAGAGTAAAACAACTACAAAAAAAACAAAAGAAAAATGAATATCGTAACATAAACAAAAACAATATTAAACACAATTAAGTTAATAAAAAGGCGGTACGTACGACTAAGTAACAACATCACGTGATAATAAACAGAGGCACACACGACCGAGACTAACTTAAAGGCACAGGGTATAAAAATAAAACAAAAGCCACAGTAAACAATTCACAAGCAAAAGAAGAACATGAGGAAAAATGGAAGGCAGTTATGGGATTTGGGACTTAGGCCAACTGCGAACTGGAACAGTTCCAATAATTCCTATGCAGTGCAGAGGATAAAACCAGAAGTGTGTGTGAAGATAAATTCGAATTTGAAAATACAAGACGCAAACCATAAATTTTAGCAGCGCCACATTTGGTGTTAACAGAGCAAAATTTGCTATTCACAGAGCACTGTTAACTGTTTAACAGCGGCAATAAGTAGAATAGTCTTCTACTTTGCAGACTATTGACATAAAATTTAATTCTCATGCTGATCATTATTATTTGCGAATAATAGTGCTGAAATGTAAATTATGGTTGGTGGGGGTGGAGGAGGCCAAAAACCGATTTTTTTCAAAATTGAAAATCTCAACTCTCAGAGGACCCTCTCAACTACTATTTGCATATAGTCGGATAGATGTACTATTTCTTATATGTTCCAAAATGGCCACTGATCTTCTAGAAAATTTTATAGTAAAGAAAGTGATAGTGTCAGAGCTAATTTTCTGAATACCATATCACTTTACATGTGACCTTATTACCGATTATATTGAGAGGTCTTGAAACCTTCCTTTGAGTATGATATGATACTCATAGATGCCCTAAAATTAGCTCCTAAACAAGTGACCTTGTTCAGATGGATACTGTTAAACAGCTAACAGAGCTCTGTTAAGGGCAAATTTTGTTCTGTTAAGAGGAAATTTTACTCTGATAAACCCAAATGTGGCGCTGCTATAATTTATGGATTGTGTCTTGGATTTTCAAATTTTCGAATTTATTTTCACACACATTAAAACCAGAAGGTTCAACGAAGTGCAATAGAAATCCTTGGAATTCAGAAAATAAGTTGTATGAGGAGGAAAGGATCGAAAATATGCGGCAAATTTTCGTTGTTTAAGACTCTAGTAAATGTGCTGGACCTGAAGGAATACCTCCGGAAATTCTTAAAACCAAGACTGTTCTAAAATCCGATTTATTGGAAACTCTAATGTCTGAGTTCTGGATTGCGGTTGATTTTAGATAAGACTTCTTAAGAAATTTGCATTAATTTGCTCTGTTAGCTGTTTAATACTCGCCATCTGAAGAAGCTTACTTGTTTAGAAGCTAATTTTAGGATATATACTAAGTCTATGGGTACCATACCATATTCAAAGGAAGGTTCCAAGACCTTTTAATATAATCAGGAAAATAGTCACATATAAAGTGGTATGGTATTGGGAAAATTGACTCTCAAAATATCAAGTTTTTGATTGAAAATTCTCTACAAAATCAGTGGCCATTTTAGAACATATAAAAATAATACACCTATCCGACTATATGCAAATGCTAGTCCAGAGGGTCCTCTTTCGAACCGTTTTGGGATTTGAGAAAATGAATTTTGCAAAAATCCTTCACCACCAACCATCCTATAGATTTCAACATTTTTATTCACAAATAATAATGATCATAATGAGAATTAAATTGTTTGTCAATAGTCTGCAATCATTTGCAAAGTAGAAGACAAATCTACTTATTGCCAATGTTAAACTGTTAACAGTGCTCTGTTAGTAGCACATTTTGCCCTGTTAAAGGCAAAAAGTGCCGCTGCTAAAAGTGTGGGTTTGTGTCTTTGGTTTTTAAACTCGAATTTATCTTTACAAACGTAAATTAATGTTGGCCTTATAACCTCTTGAACCCGATGAGTTGAGTAGAATGTAAATGTCTTGTCAGAAGTCTCCATAGTTTAGTAGGTAGTGTTTTGGCTTATTAGACGTAAAGCCAGGGTTCGAGCTCCAGGCCAGACATCAAAACAAAATACAAAAAATATTTCTTCGGCGACTTCCTGACAGCAGATTTCTGGCAAAAACTCTGAGAGTAAAATAAACTGTCATGAAAAGTTTCTCAAAAATCTGTCGTTCGGAGTCGACTTTAAAACTGTAGGTCCCACCACTCATGTATAAAATTAACACACACAACATAAGTGGTGTGAGAAACTAGGTTGTAATCCTGACGGAAGGCTTGTAATGACCAATTATGTATGTATGTATGTATGTATGTAAATAGCTTGATTATTTGCGAAATAATGACGTTGATTACGACATAAAAAAAGTATATCTGAAGGCCAACTATGCTGGTCACCTTTGCTACACACTACTCCCTCCCTTGATCCCTTGAAGAGTAGAAAAACAGCATAAAAAATAATCTCTTCTGATAATTTAACAAATTGGCAGATTATTAGCATTTAATATGCTCAAGTTGGCCACTAAAAATGTTTTCGCATGTTGCATACATGGTTAAAAGCAATACAAAAACAATAATAAAAACCATTACACACACATATATAAATATTTAACAAACAAACATATTATGGCGTGTGAACAAATTTTGTTATCAAATAATAATTTGGCTGTTGCTGCTGTTGTTGTTTTAATATTTTGGTAACATGGAAAGCAATTTGTTGCTCAATTTTCCTGCATTTGCTGGCTTATTTTTTTGTTTTTTTTTCATGTTTTCTGCTCTAATTTGTGTGTCTGACAGCTTTAAAAACAGTGGGAATAAGAAAAAAGGAGCACATCCTTTATGGTATTTTTTATTGTTTCTTCGGTTGTTTTTATTGTGCTTTTTATTATTTTCCTTTAATTTTAAATTGTTCCCTTGCGTGTTTATAGAAAATTTTGAAAGAATTTTTGTTGTTATTTTTTTCGATTTTTATGATTATTTCTAAAGGGCAAAGAGGCAAAGAAAAAAACAAATATGGTAGGCATATACGATAATAAACAAATTCCCATACATTTAAACATACATACACATACACTTTTATGTATATGAAATGCCTTTTCATAGTCAACTATATCGAGGCTCTACTGTTGAAGACAATTACTAAATTACTCAGAAACAAACACACACAGCAAACAAACAAAACCAAAGCAAGGATAACACCTCAACCACTGTCTGAGGAGATTACTTAGCATTTATTTCCACTCTTTTCTCGTACTCTCCCGTTTGGTTTCAAGCGCCCAATCAATAAATCAATTCGTATCAGGAGTAAACCGACCAATTTCACTGGTATTCTCGTTGCTTTAAACGCTTTTTCAGAAAAAAACAGAACAGAACACAATCATTTTATTTGCAGGTCGCATAGCTTTTATAACGATTTAGATTTGCGTGTCTATAAATGCGGCTGTATGTGTGTGTGTGTGTGTGTGTGTGTGTGTGGGGAGGAGGGTATAATTTATAGTGGCAATACCTTTTAAGGCCATTATTTTAATAATTTCAAACTTAAATGCTACTGTCAAAAGATAACAGACATTAAATCATGTCTATAACCCACCAAAAAACAAACGAAAAAAAAAAACACTGAAATGGCCAACAAATAAAACCGCATATAATGATGGTATGCGATCAGAAAGGAAAAAAATAAAAAAAAATTGGAAATGAAAAATAAAAGCCTGATTGGCCTTGAAATTGAATTGAGATTGAGAAGATAAAACAGACAACAACAGGTCAATAAATTGTTGAAAAATTGTGGAATTCTTTTCTGTGTTGATTTAAACGAAGAACAATTGATTTGTAAATAATAATTATGATGTGAATAATACCAAGAAAATAAATTAAGACAACAAATAAAAAACTAAAACAATTTTAAATATTTTATAAAGGCTTAAGGGATTTGAAGTGTGATGGAGATGGTATTCATAAGTGATTTGCCGGTCATACATACAAGAGATCAGCAATGAGTTTTCTAATAGATGAGTAGAATCGAATCATACTCATAGTTTCTGATACTTATACGCATTCATACTTAACCATATCACGGAACCTCTACTCATATTCAAAGTTTTAAGTACTCATTATATTCATACTTAACAACACGTATGATTATCGATTTCGACTCTCCATAACTCAACATATACGCGAATCACAAAATAAGTATAAATCGCGTACGGACACTAAAATACTCACTAGAAGGTTATGTGCTTGCTCTGTTTGCTGTTCTGTCTTTTTTGCTTATGAGTCTGTTTTCTTTCTTTATAAATGCAACAACAACTAAGACTGTAGATTTTGTTGAATGATTCAAGTGGCTCGAATCATTTATAAGTATTTTTCTAAAGTTATGAATCTGAACGAGTAGACTTATGAATCAAACATATTGCGCATGGTATGAGTTTGATGTCAACGTTGTACGCATACTCATTGCTGTACTTATAAATCAACGTTGTAGTGAGTAGGAATGAATCAGAGGAGTTAAATTGCAATATTGTTGACTCACTTATATTCAAAATTTTTATGAGCAGCAAAAAACGATTCATTGCTGACCTCCGAGGCATAATTGGCCATTACAACCCTTTCGTCAAGATTACAACCTAGCATCTCACACCACTTATTTTGTGTGTGTTAATTTTATACATGAGTGGCGACACCTACAATTTAAAATCAACTCCGCATGACAGATTTTTTTTTTTTGAGAAACTTTCCATGGCAATTTTATTTACATACATGATGTCCGACCTGGGGTTTAAACCGTGGCCTTACGTCTACTAAGCCCACACACTACCTACTAAACTAGGGCGGTCATATTGATATCAAAACTAGTTCCGGTTTTATACAGACTGAGTTGGATAGGTGTTCTGTCTTAGGAAAATACTTCCAGTCTATTAAGAGGGTTGTAGTAACGTTAAATAAAATTCACAGCCCAGCTTATATCGCTACCTTTAAATGTGCGTACATGCACTTCGTGTGAGCGGCTGTATACATATATTTTATATTTGACTATATACAATACAGCCTCTCCTTGTATAACCTAGTTTCACGAGTGCGGGCAATAAAGTGAATGTCATTTCCTTTCATTGTCATTTATACGCCATAAAAACCTCAAGACTTTCTATAGTATGTAGACGACGCTCATGTTAAAGCCCAATTATTAATGTGTGTGATGAAAAATTCAATCAAAATTGGTTTTGAAACTTACAATTCTTTGCTTGAAAATTTTCTAGAAGATTAGTGACCATTTTGGAACATATAAGAAATAGCGCAACTACCCGACTATATGCAAATGGTAGTCCAGAGTGTCCTCTTTCGAACCGTGGTAATGGAATACCTCCCCCACCAAGATTTCACTTTCACACTTTTATCCTCAAACAATAATGATCATAATGAGAATTTTATATGAATAGTCTGCAATAATTGCAAAGTTGAAGACTAATATACTTATTGCCCCTGTTAAACAAATAACAGTGCTCTGTTAATAGCATATTTTGCCCTGTTAAAGGCGAAAAATGGCGCTGCTATAAGTGTGGGTTTGCATCTTTGATTTTTAAATTTGAATTAATCTACACACACATTCGTTCTACTGGCTAAGTTCTCTGGTAACAACTATGCACCAAGTGTAATGTGCAGTTCATTAATTTTTTCCGTCTAATTTGCCAAAATTGTGTCACAAATGTTTTGAGGCAACTTCTGGACGGTATTTAGATGAAGGATAACATTTACAATATACGAACAAGACGCCAATCTCCTATGAAATTATAAAGATGAGAAGAAATCGTTCATGTTTTGTGGTGACCGATAGGCGATATACTCAATCTGACAGTTAACTAGAGCCCTTGCATACATACATACATACATAATTGGTCATTACAACCCTTCAGTCAGGATTACAATCTAGCTTCTCATGCCACCTACGTTATGTGTGTTAATTTTATCCATGAGTGGCTTGACTTATAGATTAAAGTCGTCTCCGAACGACAGATTTTTGAGAAACTTTTCATGGCAATTTTATTTTATTCTCGACAGTTTTTGCCACAAATCTGCTGAAAGAAATTTTCTTTCATATTCCATTTTGTTGGAGATGTCTGACCAGGGGTTTGATCCGTGGTCTCACATCTAATAAGCCACCGCACTACCTACTAGAATACGGAGACTTCTACTGGTGCCCTTAATACGGAAAAGGAATAGCATTGGCTGGTTCGAAATAAGTAATTAATGGCACTAAATGGAATGAGATGAGCTAAGTTTTTTATGACGCTTTCCTCTAAATTGGAACTGAAGGAATAAATATTGGAGGACATGCAAAAATAGAACTGATATCAACAAAATTTATTTAATTCAATAATTATGTGATAATTATATTAAAAATGTTTCAAATTGAGTAACACTTCTTAACAAAAAAAAAACTACTGCACCGGCTTAGAAGGTGCTTGTCTCTGTTTTTTTGTCTGTAACAAACGAGGGATTTGTATGAAACAATGTGCTATTCTTTAAAAAAACTTACGCAGTATAAAGTAATCATAAAACAGAAGACTCATTAAAAAAATACCACCACTTTGCCATCCCTCGCATACCGATAAGATAAGTGTTTGTTGACAAGTTTTTGTTCTCTTCTTTTTTTGTGAAAAAAATAAAACAAATGAAAAAATTCTTTCTTTCGTCTTTATTTTTAATATATCAAGAAACTTTTTATTTTATTGTTTCAATTTTACAAAAGAATATGAAAGCTGAGAGAGAGAGATAGAGAGGGAAATAAAAAAATTAAAGAACACAAAACAAGAAAGAAAAAGTAATTTTGTTGCTCAAAGTGAAGACATAAATTTTTACAACCGCAAATTTTCCATACTGACCGGCCAGCGTACGGTGGTGCAGTGTGCTTGTAAGTTTTATGTGAGGAGGTATTTATGTTAAGCCGTCTTAATGGAACAACTTTTAAGTTTTTCATGTGAAAGTCTTCATTGTTTGTTGTTTAAGATTAAAAGTTTTTATTTCTTAAAGCAAAAATAAATACATACATACATATATAAGGAAAGCCCACTAAAAAATTTTGGACGTAGAATTTTTTATTTTAAATCGGAAAATTATTTTAATTTTTCTACACTAAGATTGTAAAGGAAGAAATGCGGAAATACTTCAGAAATATAAACGATACCTAATTCAGTAGCTTGCTTAACAGATTAGACCTGACTTTAATCGCTTTATCGGCATATATTAAAATCGAATTTATTCCTAGAATATGTGGCTTAGTTTCTGTATCACAAATGGTGAGCCAACGCAAGATTCTACCAGGTTTGGTCACTGAGAAGCCATTCTGCATGAAAATATTACATACCATCACCGAGGATCTAGCAGATGTCAGGCTGCTCACTTGTACATCAGTCGGCGGTGTAGTCGACAGTCAAGCCATCCTCAGCCTCGACCACAAGGAATACAGTTTTACCCGAAAATTATCATGAGCGGGGCAAGACCCGATTTCGTCTGCATGTATTCGTGAATAACGCATACATACACATACATAATCGGTCGTTACAACCCTTCAGTCAGGATTGCAACTTAGCTACTCACATCACTTATGTTGTGTGTGTTAATTTTATTACGTGAGTGACGGGACCTACAGTTTAAAGACAGCTTCGAACGCCAGATTTTTTGGGAAACTTTTCATGACAATTTCTTTTTGCTTCCCAGAGTTTTTGCCAGAAATCTGCTGAGAGGAAGTCGCCTAAGAAATATTTTTTTATATTTCTTTTTGATGTCTGACCTGGGGTTTGAACCGAGGCACTACCTACCAGGCTACGACGACTTCACTTAACTTTATGGGAATTGTTAAAATAAATTTATTCGCTGAAGACATAGGCTTTGTTTCTGTACCAGACATAGTGAACGACCACGAGATCCTACCATATTTAGGCGGTCCCTGAGCAGGTTTTCGTGACTTTTTTGCTGAAAATATTGCATGCCATTGCCGAGGATTCGTGAATAAGCAGAGATTCACACCCAAAACCGATGTAATAACCAGTGAAAGCTTTTACATCCGTTCAAAGCAACTTATTTTCTCAATAATGCATCAAGATAAAAATACTACTGTGAGCGGCGAATGCTACAGTGTTTAGCTGAATGACTTTCTCTTACCTTTACTTTAAGTTTCTCAAAAATCTGTCGTTCGGAGGCAACTTTAAACTGTAGGTTCCACCCCTCATGTATAAAATTAACGCACACAACATAAGTGGTGTGAGAAACTAGGACGTTGTACAATGGGTCAATGTGACCTCCGGATACTGTACTTGTCTTAATCGACAAGTACACGTCCTCTAACCTAACCTAATCTAACCTACCTTTACTGAACGTATTGGTACTGGAGAAGAGTGATACCATAGAAGGACCTACAATTGAAAGCTCTCTATTGGATTACAATATTTCGTTTACAAAACATGAGTAGCAAATTGTGTAACAAATAATATTGATTCTCTCGCCACTATTTCTATATGCTGACGGAAATAAACGGCACCTTCAACAGCTTGACAGCTACAATATCAGCAATTCCGACTTCTTCATTTCATTGGCAAATTTGCCAAGAAGACTAAGACGAAAGCCTTATACTAACGCACTACTAAGACACATTTCAAATAGATTTCGAATGGATTTATTTCATGTGTGTGTATGAATGCATGAATGTTGATTTAATAAATCATCTATAAAAAGTCTTTATCTATTGCCTGACATCTGTGATTTATTTATTCGATTTCCTTTACACATACACTGGCAATAAGGAAAACAGAAAAAAAAGCAAGAGAGAGAAGGAAATTTGGATGTTGAATTTATTTAATTCCATTCATCTTCATTGATGACATAAAGTAGTAAAGTATACAAAAGAGAAGCACACAGACGACGCTCTTACGAAATCTTGTGGTTCGAAAGACTTTTTTCAATTTCTTCCAATTTTTCTTAATTTTTTCTTCATTTTTTTTTGTTCAGGATGAACACCTCTTTTACGACAAATAAAATAAAAGAAAGAAAAATTGTCTTTCTATCAATAAAATGTGCTTAAAGCCAGATAAACACCCCAAAATAGTTGATTGCAAACTGCAAAAAAAAACAGAAAAACAGAACAAAAGACAGACAAGTGTCTTCCGAATAGAACAGAATTAAGTTGAATAGAATAGAATACAAGAAAAAAGAAAAACTATTTATCAAAATGTCCCAAACATGACCTTGACAATACAGATGAGGTTTTTTCTTTTTTTTTGCTTCTTCTTCTGTTTTTCAATCTTATTTTTCGCAATATTTTTTTTTCTATAGATTTGCAATCTTTTTTTAGATTTCAATGCAATTTTTCTCTCTGATGGTTTCGTTTACAATTGAAATGCCGTGCAAATAAAAAAAAAATCTAAAAAAATCGCCACTAAAAGAACTTTTTATAAACACACACTAATTCTGATTAGAAATCCAACACAAAAAAAAAACTGTTTAGAAAAAAAAGAGAAAATGTTGGTCACACTATTGTCAATTAGAATAGCGTTAAAGGGAGAGAAATTAGAAAAAAAATGTCAGTACCAGTTATTGTTTTAACCAGATGTGGCAGAAATAATTAATCCTCCTCTCTACTTTTTAGTAAATTTACTTATTTTGTCAAATTCCTCGTATGAGAGGAAATACTGGCTAACTGCCCCTAGGATATCGGATAGCTTAAGCCACACATCCTTACACTTAAGACCTAGCTTCTCACAGCACTCATGTTGTGTGTGTTAATTTTATACAGGAGTGGCGGAACCTACAGTTTAAAGTCGACTCCGAACGACAATTTTTTGAGAAACTTTTCATGGCAATTTTATTTACTCTCAGAGTTTTGCCAAAAATCTGCTGAGAGGAAGTCGTCAAAGAAATATTTTTTTATATTTCGTATTGATATCTGACCTGGGTTTTGAATCCTGGCCTTACGTCTAATAAGCCAACAAACTACCTACTAGACTGCTCCTGACATAATTTACTACAAAATTCTGGTACCGCAGATAACGTACTTTATACCATTGCCATTCAAAATTAATCCAGCTATACAGGTGATACTAGAATGATAGGACTGCCGTCTGTCTTAGCCTACAAACAGCGCCCTCATTTTTTAGTCATTAAGTTGAAATATTTTCCAAGAAGTCTTACTGCCTGAAATACCCATGAGATTCGTTCTTGATAATGTCCTCTGTGAGGTACCATTGGAATCTAACAATGAAGAACAACAACAAATTGCTTGTTGTTGCGTTGCCTATAAATTAATCAGTTCCACATACAGCCCTGTATCCTTTGTTGAGAGTTTTCTGTGTTTCCTGCGTTGCGTTTATTGTGTTTACAGCATAATGCTTACAATCTCTTCAAATTTCTTTACAATCTCAACCAATTCCATCCACAGTAGGTTGATTATGTCGACCATTACATACATACATTTATAATTTTCCATTTTTAACCCTTCAGTCAGGATTACGACCAAGCTTTTCACACAACTGATGTGTGTGTGTTAATTTTACACATGAGTGGCGGGACCTACAGTTTAAAGTCGACTCCGAACGACAATTTATGAATTTTTGAGAAACTTTTCATGGCAATTTTATTTTACTCTCAGAGATTTTTTTAGAAATCTGCTGAGAGCGGTAGTCGTAGAAGAAACATTTCAGCCATGAAATTATACTAGAATGATAGGGTTGCCACCTGTCTGACTGTACATAAGTCCCTAATTTTTTTTCGTCATTAAGTTGAACACTTTTCCAAAAAGTCTTACTGCCTGAAATATAAGTGACATTCGTTCTTGATTATGTCCTCTGTGAGGGGACAATGGAAACTAACCATAACGAAATCATTTTCGCTTACTCTATTCACAGCTAGATTGTTCTGGTTTGTAACCAAGCTTAGCAAGTGTGAGTTTACACGGCTGTTGTTTACACTCGCCGTAATTATATTTTGATGATATCGTAGTATGTAGTGTGTTGGCTTATTAGACATGAGGCCATGAGGTTCAAAGCCCAGATCAGACATCTCCATCATAAACGAAATACAAAAGAATATTTCTTTGGCGACTTCCTCTCACCGTATTTCTGGCAAAAACTCTCACAGAGTAAATAAAATTACCCTGAAAATGTTTCTAAAAAATCTGTTGTTCGGAGTCGACTTTAAACTGTAGGTCCCGCCATTTATGTATACAATTAAAATACACATCATGAGTGGTGTAAGACACTAGGTCGTATTGCTGACTGAAGGGTTGTAATGACCAATTATGTTATGTATATGAGAGCACATCCTTAGCGGCTGTCCAGCTCCCAAAATCTATTATGAATGTGACATCGATAAACTTAATTTTTTGAGAATGAAAACTTATGTGAAATGTTGGACAACGTGTATGGAACTCAAAGCAGTTTATGTTGGAAGATAAAATGATTTTTTTTATCTAAAAACCTATGACGCATTCAAAAAATGTTTGACTTATCTACAACTGCTCATTGAAATGTTTTTTATTTCGTTCCATGTTACGGTACGTATTTAACGTATTGCCTTTGCAATTTGCCTTTTAATGTAGTTTTCGATAACATTCGGGCAGTGTATCGTCGATAACTTGACAAATTGTTAGAGGATTATACACGCAGACGAGATCTTTAATCAATTCCATAAGAAATGTTTTACGGCTGCAAATTCCATAATTGTGGTAACATCTAATAGCCTTGCCAGATTGTTAATTTGCATACCACAAAATGGGTAACCCATTTCTGGCGGCAGTTCCACTGCAAGTTATAGGGTATCACCAAGTTAAACGTAATTGCGTGCAGCAGCTTGCATACCATTCTATAGGATCTTAATTTTCTCATTTTTTTTTAAATAAAATGGACTGTCAGTACCTAATTTATTTCACTGAAATGCAATTCATTTCCTTTCATGTGCGTTTCTATTTCTTAACACAAACAAACAAATTGTGACAATTGCCAGTGATAATTTCAGTCACTCACAGTCAGAAAAAATTAAAACACATTCACTTTATAAAAGAATACAACGTTCTTTCAAAAGAAAGAAAGAAAGAAAGAGAAGAATAAAAAGTACCTTTTAAAAAAAGGTACTAAATTAAAATGGGGAAAAAAAGCAACTTAATTAATTGGCAACATCATGAGTACTAATGAAAAAGAAAGTGAGTGCATCAGTGACTGAGTGACTAAGTGAGTGAGTGAGTGAGTGGTGGCAATGCAACAAAGTAAGTGGCATGAACATTTCAGGTTTAAATGGCACTTTTTCTATCATGTGATAGAATAGAACAAATGAAATAAAAAAAATGAATCGCTAAGAAGAGCAGACGATTGCATTTTTAATTAATTTTTAAGTCTCTGTCTACCTACCTACAGCCACAACTGACAAATGCACCTAAAACTACACAGGAGCAACTATGAGTACAGAAAGTGAAGACAGAGGGAGATAGGGAGAGACAGAGACACAGAGAATAGATTAAAATACAAATAAAACAGTTGATTTAAATAAACCTTGACCTTTTTACTATAAAAAGCAATGAAAACACGAAAAGTTCTACAAACAATAATAATGATGATGATGGCGATGATGAATAAAAAAAATTGTGCGCAAATACTTGTGTACTTGAGTACACCCAGCGTTGCAAATAATTACCTTGTGCCACAGAATACTATTTTAACACAAGACACTGGGGGTAGTAAAATTGCAAGCAGGGTTTCAACACCCATGAACAGAGAGTGATAGAGACGGTAGCAAAGGTATATTTTTAAAACAGAGAGGAACTCAATTAAGTTGAAATTGATAAACTTTTTTCAATTTCAAACAGTGACGAAACTTCAAAAGATAAGAGTTAATTAATAAAACTTACATGTACTCAGTTATGCACCCTTTTCCACAAGATATAAAATTTTCAAGAACACTATTTACGTGATTGATTGAATGCCACACCATTAAAGAAGACGTGTTCTTAGGCACCGCGAGAAGTTATAAACTCGAGAAACGCGAAAGAGTGACAAAAATTTGTCAACTGGTCATTGCAATCCTTTAGTCAGGATTACAACCTAGTTTCTCACAAAACTTATGTTCTGTGCAATTATTTTTATACATGAGTGGCGGGACCTACAGTTTAAAGTCGACTCCGAACGACAGATTTATTGAGACACTTTTCATGACAATTTGTATTTACTTTCAGGGTTTTTGCCAGAAATCTGTTGTGACGAAGGCGCCGAAAAAATATGTTTTTCATATTTTCGTTTAAGTTGGAGATGTCTGACCTGGGGTTTGAACCGAGGCATAACGTCTAATAAGCCAACACACTACCTACTAGATTACGGCGACTACTTGAAGAAGTTGGAGTTGTAGCTTTGATACCAAAAGCTCACTTGAGCACTCATAACAGCCCGTTGTGGCTCCACAAGTAAACGCAGTCCCTGTACTCACCGAGTACCATCAAACTACGGAAGAAGTTTATCGGCCTCAGATCTGCATACAAGAAGTTATAACCTGGGAAAACAATCGCTTGAAGGAAACAAATGAGAAAAACTGTCAATAAGTGGTCAAATGGATTGGAAAACTGTTGTCCGCTGGCATTATAGCACCAGGCAATGCACACCTCGAATGAGCCGTGAAAAATTCAAGACAGTTTTGTTATACTCATCGTATAGACTGGATCTTGCATCGTTTAACTACACCTTTTAAGGATTTTTGCATTGATATCGTCGAGACTCTCTTAATCAAACATCTGAAAGGAAACATTGATCAACCACAGAGTCGTTCTAAACCACTTGGCCAATTAATTTGTTATTAATTTGAAATATTTCTATGGAGAGCATTAGGTGAGGCCAGTAAATCTGTTGCTGAAACTGCTTCACAATTTTATTTTAATGGTACATCACTCGCGATGTGGCTTTGTCCGTTTTTCTAATTCCTTCATCTCTTTCTAAAATGTAAGTTTTGTCAAGGTCATCAATAATTTTTTTTTTTATTTTTTACCCAAAGTCTCTAAATTTCTTACTGTCGAGACTTTCTTTTAGATTTGAAAACAAGAATTAATCACTGGAGACTAAATTCGAAAAAAGGGGGCAAGGGAATATTTTGTAGCGTAAATCAGGGATTCTATTATCCTGGACTCAAACCAAGTCTGTTAACAGAGCACTGTTATGTTACTAACAGAACTCTGTTAAACAATTAATTTAAGGCTTGAGAAGAAAAACTGGAGAAAAAATTAAAATTCCTGGGTAAAAAAGCATAGGTTAGGTTAGAGGACGGAGGTCGAATTGACCCATTGTACAACGTCCTAGTTTCTCTCACCACTTACAGTGTGTGTTAATTATATATATGAGTGGTGGGACCTACAGTTTAAAGTCGACAGACAGATTTTTGAGAAACTTTTTGATGGCAATTTTATTTCCTATCAGAGTTATTGCCAGAAATCTGCTGAGAGGAAGTCGCCGAAGAAATACTTTTTGTATTTTGTCTTGATGTCTGGCCTTGGGCTCAAACCCAGGCTTTACGTCTAATAAGCCAACACACTACCTACTAGACTACCCCGAATGAGCCGTCAAAAATTCAAGACAGTTTTGTTACACTCATGGTAAAGGATTAAAATTCCTGGGTAAAATTGGGTAAAAAAGCATAAGTTGCCAAATATTTCGAAATAGGAATAGAAATAGAGTTGTGTTAGTAATATAACAGAGCTCTGTTAACTAACTTAATTTGCGATTTTAAAACCTACCTTCACACACATAGGTTTATTGGCATTTTACACGGTAGACTGCTGTCAATGGCTGTCAAATTTGTGAACCCAATCTTTAAATCGAAGTGGGGACACTAGGGTTTTTGCCCTGCTCTTAGCCATTGTTCCTAAAAGTAAAGTAAAGTTTCGCTTTGACCGACTGTAGCTTTCGTATACAGGTTATAAATTATTTATTTGCTTTACGCAAATGGCAGGCATTTAATATCTGAAGTTAAAGAGAAACTTTTTCTTTAAAATTTATGTTGCAAACATTTAAACAATTTAAAACACCTGGGGTATCATCGTACATAAACCAAAGTAGCCAACAGCAATTGCAACAAAATGCAAAGAAAATGTAGGTATTTGAGTGTAATTTACTAGACATTAAGATAATGTTTAAACATTTATAAAAACAATGTTTAAAGAAAACAAAAAGAAATTAAAATTGATTGTGATAATTAAAAAAATTTGAAAAAGTTTGAAAAATTAAAAAAAAAAATTTTATTCGAAAGTTAAGACCGTAATAATGTTTGCAATTTTTATTTGGAATTTCTAAATGTCTGTGACGATAAATTCGAATTTGAAAATCCAAGATGTAATCCATAAATTTTAGCAGCACCACATTTGGCGTTAACAGAGAAAAATGTGTCATTCACAGACCACTGTTAACTGCTTAACTCTTAAAATTATTCCAGATATCCCACTACTACGTTTTGAAAGAGGACCCTTTAGACTACCATTTGCATACAGTCGGGTATGGTAATGATAGTATCAGTGTGTATCCTAAAATTGGCTTCTAAACAAGTGGACTTGTTCAGCTGTTAAACAGCTAACACTGCTCTGTTAACGCAGTTAATTTGTTGTGTTAAAAGACAATATTGCTCTGTTAGCGCTGAATGTGGCGCTGCTGAAATTTATGGATTGAGTCTTGGGTATTCAAATTCGAATTCATCTAGACACACATAATTTCTAATGCATTAAAATTGTATTTCTACTCATGATTTTCAATTTCTTCAATTAAGTTTAATAAAAAAAATAAAAATGAAAAACTTTGAAAAAGAAAGAAAAAATCATGGAAGAAAACTTACTTGCAAGAGCATATCGAGTTAAAAAGAAATTTTGAGGCAAAAAAAAAAAGAATTTTTTCTTCCTATAATTTTTAAATGATGCCTGGCTGCCACAGAAAAAAAAAATAAACTTACCTGTAAGAAAAAGAATGAAAACAGAAAGTGAGACAGAGAGAGCGAAATAAAATTTAATTATTTATAGGTTATGAAATTCTAGAGATAAACTTTTTTTCAAAAGTAATTAAAAGAAATTAAAGTTTGAATCTCAATATGGCAAGAGAAACCTGAGGAGGGAAGGAGGGTTGTTTAGAAAGAAACCTCAAGTGGAGACAAAACAACAGAAGAAAGAAAAACAGGGAAAGGAAAAGGAACGTATACGCTTTTCTTTTTTATTGGCAAAACTGTTTTATGAAATAGACTGAAACTATTTTTATTGATTTACATAAGTTTTGCAAAAGGATACAGCAGGCATTGTAAGAGAAAGAAGAAATAGACCAAGAAAATGTAAGAAAAACCTGAGATAGAAAATCATGTTAAAACTTTAAGAAGAACTAAAATAGAGAACAACTTCAAGTTATACAGTGGTGTTAAGAAAAATAGTAACGTCTTATATGACATAATTTGTCTTGTGCGTGAAGATAAATTCAAATTAGAAAACCCAAGGCACAAACCGTAAATTTTAGCAGCGCCACACTTGGCGTTAACAGAGCCAAATTTTCTTTTAACAGCACAAAATTTGACCTTAACAGAGCACTGTTAGCTGTTTAACAGTATCCATCTGAACAAGCCCATTTGTTTAGGAGCTAATTTTAGAACAAATACTAGTTCTATGAGTACTCAAAGGAAGGTTCCAAGCCCTCTTAATATAATCAGCAATAAGGTCACATATAAAGTGACATGGTTTTGAGAAAATTGGCTGTGAAACTATAAATTTTTTTGATTGAAAATTCTCTACAAGATCAGTGGCCATTTTGGAACATATAAGAAATAGTATATCTACCCGACTATATGTAAATGGTAGTCCAGAGGGCCCTCTTTCGAACCGTGGTAGTGGGATAGCTGGAATAATGTTGAGAGTTAAGTAAATTTTCACTCTTCAACCCCACCAACCATCCCATACATTTCAATACTATTATTCACAATTAATAATCATCATAATGAGAATTAAATTTTATGTCAATAGTCTGCAATAATTGCAATCCGCTTATTACCACTGTTAAACAGTTAACAGTCCTCTGTTAATACCTAAAATTACCTTAAATCCTAAACTTATCTCCTAAATAAGTGGGCTGAATCAGATGGATACTGTTAAATAGCTAACAGTGCTCTGTTAAGGGCAAATTTTGTTCTGTTAAGAGCAAATTTTGCTCTATTAACGCTAAATGTGGCGCTGCTAAAATTTATGGATTGCGTCTTGAATTTTCAAATTCGATTTTATCTTCACATACATTGAAGATTTTAGATTTTTCTGTCACACTGATAATAACAAACACGATCCTGTTTCTTTTCTTCACTAAACTAAGAATCTTTAATTAAAATAATACCGGATTCAAGTTAACTACACACTTTAAACATACATTTCTTATACACTCAAAACATTTCATTTGCTATTTAAGTAACCACAACTGTTTGACTTACTTTTATGGTTACAAAGAAAACTGGGTTAAATTTTTTTTCTAAACGACAAGGCTGAATAACAAATATTGCTGGAGAGTACCAGCATGTGTGTGTGGCTGTGTGTGCGCGTAAGATACCAGACCAAATGAAGAAAAGAGAAACAAAAAAAAACGTACAGAAAACAGGTATAAGTGACTGAATGAAAAGTAACAGAAATACTGAATACAATAAAAGGAAAACGAGATAAAAACCAGTTATTTAAACGATGTAATATCATATGAAAAGTAAAATGGAAAAGTGTGTCACACACTCATGCTCACACAACATTTGCGATGCAATTTGTTTTGCTTTCGTTTTCTTTTTTAGAAGAAATGTAACGAATTAAAAAAAAACTGTTTATTATGCTTGAATTTGAGACACTCTAATAATTTCTTTATTAAAGGACAACAAAGACAACTAAGGCTTATAAGCTAAGACACGCATGAGTCGATTTACCGCAATATGTGTTGAAATTTCTACAGCACGTACAATAGAAAGCAGGACATCCAGCTCTATTAAAAGCACTTAATGTTCCAAGGTACACTCACATGTTTTCGTTTGCAAGCATCCTTCAATTGATATTCTTCACATCGTAATAAGAACTCTAGCAAGAGTATTGTGGGAAATATCGAAAAAGGACTTAAGTTCCGAAACTTTATCACCACTCTCTCATATGTTTCACATCCCAAAATTAGCTCCTAAGCAAGTGGCTTTGTTCAGATGCATACTGTTAAACAGCTAACAGTGCTCTGTTAGGGTCAAATTTTGTTCTGTTAAGAGAAAATTTTGCTCTGTTAATGCCAAATGTGGCGCTACTAAAATTTATGGATTGCGTCTTGGATTTTCAAATTCGAATTTATCTCCACACACGTCTTCCTTATACGTATAGTATTCGTTAGAAAGGTATTACTAACCACCATGTTATGAATTTATCGAGAACTTTTAATGCCCTTTAAAAAGTAATAGACTTTCACACATCATTTTTGGCCTTAGGGGCCTTATGTAGTTATGTCTGGGATTCGTTTTCATCATTAAGCATTAAATGTTATCTTTCTGTTAGCGAAGATATCAACCAATGGGTTGTCAAAGTTGTGTGAAGCCTCACATTTTACTGCACTTTATATTGTCTTATATTTGCTCGTAATAAATTCCTCCACAAATGCTTTGATTTCATAGCGCTTCATTAGAGTGTTCCCCTTACTTAATTAATTGGTCATTACAACCCTTTAGTCGTGCAGCCCTTGCGCTGACCAACTTCCCCCTCCTTAGATCAGAGGAACTTGGTCAGTACAGAGGCTACGTTCACCTGTGGCATCACAACGGGCCGCTATGCGTGCTCAAGTGAGCTTTTTGGCAAAGTAAAGCTACCATGCTAACCTAACCTAACCCTGTTGTGTGTTTAATTTTATCCATGAGTGGCAGCAGATAAAGTTTAAAGTCCGAACGATAGATTTTTCGGAAACTTTTCATCGCAATTGTATTACTCTAAGAGTTTTTTAGAAAACTGCTGAGAGGACCTCGTATTTAATTATGTTCGACAATATGTGGGCTAGGGTTTGAACCGCGGCTTCATGGCTAATAAGGCAACACACTACCTACTCGACTACTGCGAATTTCAGTCAATCATACTACTTCGTTTTAATTCTGGCGAACATTGAACATCATTAAATTAAAATTGAATGCCTGCACTGTCGCCACAGACAGCTAGCAACCCAGTATATGAACAAAAACCTTTAAATTTCCTACACATTTCTCAGTTTAAGTCCTACAATTTAAAATCCGTAGAAACGACCTTCCGAAAGAAACATATTTTAAGACTCATACACATACATGCATAATTGGTCATTACAATCCTTCAGTCAGGATTACGACTTCTCACACCACTTATGTTGCGTGTGTTAATTTTATACATGAGTGGCGGGACCTACAGTTTAAAGTCGACTCCGAACGACAGATTTTTGAGAAACTTTTCATGGAAATTTTTTATTTACCCTCAGACTTTTTGCCAGAAATCTTCTGAGAGGAAGTCGCCGAACAAATATTTTCTCCATATTTTCGTTTTGATGTCTGACCTGGGGTTTGAACCCAGGCTTTACGTCTACTAAGGCAACACACTACCTACTAGACTACGGCGAATTTTAAGACTCAAAGCACTCAAAATGTCTCAAAAGGACACTGTGAAATACACCTTCTTTCCTCTAAAAACTATTTCTGAGATACTTGGTCAAGACTCATAATAACAGACGAAGCAAAAACATACATAAACAGCAACAACGAGATTTGTCGTGTCATCCCATCAGCAAGTCTTTGTAATAAAAACCAGACACAGAACAACTACAAATATTACGTTGAACAAAACTAAAAAAGAGTGAAAGTGGTTAGAAAAACTGGTAACAAATGGAAACAAACATGTACAAACCACAACGAATACGACAACAACAACAGCGACACCAAAGAAACAGGAATGAATAAACAAACGATGATGAAACTTGGATAAGTGAAATGAATGAAAAAAGTCTTAAGAAGAACACGATTTGTAGGCGTTTACAGCTGTTTGGTTAGTAAAGCAAGAGGAGGAGCATGTGATTATGTAAACCGGCATGCAAACAGGCACATATGCATCAAATATTTTTTATAATCGAATATGCAAATCGTTACAAGCATTTGCAAACAGGAAAATAATAATAATTGGAGATATTATGTTAGATTTATAGACTATACAAGCAAATAAAGATTACAGCAGTCGATGGAAAGCGAAACTAGTTTGATGGTAGGCTACATAAGCTCATTGCAGGCATGAAGAGAGCATAAAGAACAAATAAAATAAGTTTTAAAACAAGCTACGAAAGAACTGTCACATTTCAAGCTGTTATAATTGGAAAGTTATAACACTTGCATGCAGCACCATCAAGGTTTAAGTGATAAAATTAACGTCTACATGGAGATATTTGATGAAAAACGATGTATGATTTCATTAACACAATGCATCAGTCCATCACATCTCTACTATAGCATTTGCCAAAATCATTTAAACCTCAAATGTGCTCATCACCCGCCCTGTTCTACAGACTTAATACTTTCGAAACATTTTCTATACTCAAACCAAAAAAAATTCGTTTGAAGGTAAGATGACAAGATATGGTCTGAGGTTGAGAGCACTTTTAGGAAGCTAAAGAATTTTTACAATTGATGGGCATCATTAGAGAAGGTGCATCGAGCTAAAAGAAGAAAGAAAAGTAAAAATTTCCTAGAAGAAACATTTGTTTTTGAAGAGGAATTCGAATTTGAAAATCCAAGACGCAATCCATAAATTTTAGCAGCGCCACACTTGGCATTAACACAGTAAAATTTTCTCTTAACAGAACATAATTTGCTCTTTACAGAGCATTGTTATCTGTTTAACAGTATCCATCTGAACAAGCCCACTTGTTTAGGAGTTAATTTTATGACATATACTAGGTTTTTGAGTACCATATCATACTCAAAGGAAGGTACCAAGGGCTCTTAATATAAACAGCAATATAGTCACATATAAAGTGATATGATATTGAGACAATTGGCTCTGAAAATATCAATTTATTGCTTGAAAATTCTCTAGATCAGTGGCCATTTTGGAACATATAACAAATAGTACACCAATCCGTCTATATGCAAATGGTAGTCCAGAACAGTGGTAGTAAGAAGCTTGAATAATTTTGGGAGTCGAGCAATAGTAATGATCATAATGGGAATTAAACTTTATGTCTATAGCCTGCAATAATTGGAAAGTAGAAGTCTAAACTACTTATTGCCGCTATTAAACAGTTAATAGTGCTCTGCGAATATCAAATTTTGCTATGTTAACGACAAATGTGGCGCTGCTAAAATTTATGGATTGCGTCTTGGATTTTCAAATTCGAATTTATCTTCGCAAACATAAAAAACCATTTCAATAAAAACCCTTTTTCCAATAGTAAAGTATTTTCTAACAAAGAAGATAGTGGCCATAGGTGGACAGTTTTTATCGCTGGAAAATATGTATCGAAATAAAAGGAGAAAACGCAAATAATTTTTCCCAAATTTCTTGTGTCTTCTTTAATTAGTTCGACTAATTACGGCCACCTTTTGAAAACAACTCTAAGACTTAGACCATTGTAAAAGTAAATATTGAGACATAAAACATACTATAAAGCTGCACTGAAATTGAGCTTCGCATTCCACTTCGTTTTTTTTTTTGATGATTTAAATTTTGATTTTAAATTTCAATTTAATTTTATTTTTATTTCTTTTTCTCTTACAATAATTTCTTCTTTATTTCTTTTGTTTTTTTGTTGTTGTTAATACCACGTGCCCAATGTTTTGCATGACATACAAAATAAATACAAAATTTCCATAAATTGTAGAAAATATTACCAACACAAAGACATTCCTTTTGTATTCTGTGTTAACGAACAATTAAATTTATATGCAAGTCATTTAAAAAAAAAACAAACAATACAATACATTAACACACGCTACACACATACTGCATACTCAAGGAATATTTGCAAGAGAACAACACAACAAAACAATAAAATTTTATGTACTATTTAGAAGAAGAGAAAAGAAAAAGAGATAGAGATAGAGTTACAAATAAAAATAAATATAAGTAAGCATATGGTTACCAACATACACAAACACATTCTACACGAATTCTTAAAAAGAGATCTCTATCGCCGTAAGAGAATAAAACGAAACAAAATGAAATGAGGGAGTATGAAGGACATTTTAGAGAGTCGTAACGTCAGTTCATTGTTTTTGTAAAATAATCATATTCATTATGAATGCAAATATTATGCATGCATGTGTAAATATTTATAACACATTTGATAGTATTGCATGCACACCATGTGCTATGGCATGGTATGAGAGTGATAGAGTAGTAGCAGAGGACAAACAATGAATGATAAATAATGAAAGTATACTCTCCGCTCCTTCGCACACACACATACACTTACACAGTGGCACATATATGAAGGAGATTTTAAAGAAACAAAATTATTTATTTAAGCGAAAAAGCAGTGATGGCAAGAAAATCGTTTTAGCGCAGTTGAAATTGTAAAGCAATGTGTGGATTTGACTTCTTTACATGGATAAGACTTTAATGAAAGTCGAATAGAGTGATATGGATCAGCGATCAGCAATGATTAATCGTTTTTTCGCTACTCATAAGCACTCATGAAATTTTGAATATAAGTGAGTCAACAATATTGAAGTTTAACTATGTACTCTGATTCATTCGTACTCACTACAACGTTGATTTATAAGTACAGGTTGCAATGGGTATGCGTACAACGTTGACATCGAACTCATACCATTCGAAATATGTTTGATTCATAAGCCTACTCATTTACAACAAAAGAAAAAACATCGAGCAGCAAGCAGAGTAATTACACAACCTTCTAGGTAAGTACTTTAATATTCGTACGCAAATCATACTTATTTTGTGCTTCGTGTATATGTTGAGTTATGGAGAGTCGAAATCAACAACATCAGACGTGTCGTTAAGTATGAATTCGATGAGTACTTCAAACTTTGAACATGATTAGAGGAGGTTCCATGATATTAAAATAAGTATGAATGCGTATAAGTATCAGAAATTATGAGTATGATACGATTCTACTCATTTTTTTGAATACTCATTGCTGATCTCTGATATGGATTAACATACTTTATTCGTCATTACAGCAATTGCTCCTCACAGTAACCATGCTGTGTGTTTTAATTTTATCCATGTGCGGAGTGGGACCTACAGTTTAAAGTCGTATACGAAAGACAGATTTTTGAGACATTTTTCATGGCATTTTTATTTGGGCCTTGTTTCTGTAAGACGAATAGTTAAGAGAAACGTCTGTCATTTATGTGGAAAAACACTAAATTTTGTATGAAAAACAATTTATTTTGATTGTGTTTTCCAAATAAACAGAATAGATGCAAACATAAAAAGATCGCGTAGTTTCTAGACTAGGGTAGTTGGCAACCCTATCATCCTAGAACTCGTTACTTGACCACATAGCAGCAAAAATGTTAAAAAACAAAACAAAACAAAGGAATATTTGAAAATTGGTGGCCATTATGCGAACCCTATGTTCCTAAGAATACATACATAATTGGTCATTACAAGCTTTCAGTCAGGATTACGACCTAGTTTCTCAGAATTCAAGATGAAAAAAAAACAACGAATGTGCAGCTTATATGTGAAATAATGAAACTCACCACTCTGCAGAGTTATGGCGTATATCAAATATTCAACCTTGTGCTGATGCATATGATTTCCAAATAAACAGACGTTCATCTGAAAGCATTCCTCTTACAGAAACAGTGTATTACTCTTAGAGTTTTTGAAAGAAGTCCGCTGAGAGAAATATATGCGGAGAATATGTTTTTTACGTACTTTACCGCGGTTTGACGGCTAATAAGCCAACACACTACCTATTAGGCTACGGCGACTACAAAATCATATCACAAATGAAATTATTATCCTCAGCTGGTTTAGCCTTAACTTTTCCAATAATTTATTCAGTTAACTATCCAATTGGCCTAACCTGTTGTTGCTTAAAAGCTCTTGGACGCACATTGCGACCGAATTCTCTGTAAAGACGTTACCGTTTGATATATCTCCTAAACGCCTCAAAAAGTTGATACTGTAGCGTATTAAACTAAACAAATATAAGCCTTCAGTTTAGGTTTCTCGTATCAATTTTGACTGAAGTCGCCGTAGTTTAGTAGGTAGTATGTTGGCTTATTAGAGGTGAGGCCAGGGTTTAAAACCCTGGTCAGATATCTCAAAAAAGAAACGAAATATGGAAAAATATTTTTTCGCTGACTTTGTATCAGCAGATTTCTGAGAGTAAATAAAACTGACAGGAAAAGGTTCTCATAAATCTGTCGTTTGGAGTCGACTTTAAACTGTAGTTCCCGCCACTCATGGATAAAATTAGCACACACAATATAAGTGGTGTGAGAGACTAGGTCGTTATCTTGAGTGAAGGGTTGTAATGACCAATTATGTACATATGTCTCAATTTTGACTCGTGCATTTAATACATTTTTTAATGTCACGCTTCTTATTTTAAGAAAAATTTTACACACCTTGAATAATCTCTTGATAAATTAACAGGCATTTGAAACTGAGTATTGAATGTAGTTCGGAATAAAAACTGAGATAATTGTTATTACATGTGTATGAAGATAAATTCGAATTTAAAAATCCAAGACGCAATCCATACATTTTAGCAACACCACATTTGGCGTTAACAGAGCAAAATTTGCTCTTAACAGAGCGCTGTTAGCTATTTAACAGTATCCATTCGAATAAGCTCACTTGTTTAGAAGCCAATTTTAGGACAAATACTAAGTCTATGAGTACCATATCATACTCCAAGGAAGGTTCCAAGCCCTCTTAATATAATTTGCAACCTAGTCGCATATAAAGTGATATGGTATTGCGGATATTGGCTTTGAAAATATAAATTTTTTGATCGAAAATTCTCTAGAAGTTCACTGGCTTCGCTTGGAATATATAAGTAATAGTACACCTACTACAAATTGTAGTACAGAGGGTCCTCTTTCGAACCGTGGTAGCGGCATAGCTGAATTAATTTTGAAAGTTGAGATTTTGAACTTTGAAAAAAAAAATGTGGTCCAAAAGTTTGCCCCCACCAACCATCCTTTACATTTCAACACTTTTATTCACAAATAATAATGATCATAATGAGAATTAAATTTTATGTCAATAGTCTGCAATAATTGCAAAGTAGAAAACTAATCAACTATTGCCACTGCTAAACAGTGCTCTGTTAATAGCAAAGTTTACGCTGTTAGAGGAAAGAAGTGTGGGTTTGCGTCTTTGGTTTTTAAATTCGAATTTATCTTCAAACACATTTTTATTACGAAAGTATGTATTTTTCTACGTACATCTGTGTTTGTATTTATTTTTAAATAATTTAAAAAAATTGTGCCAATACAAGCGGAAAATTAAAAAGAAATATTTGCTTTGTTTCACATCACTAGGTACGTTAAATTAATTGCCTTTCAATTTTGATTCTATAATGCCAATTTATTAAGCCCGTTTAAATAGGTATCAGTGTTTAAAACATTGTTTAAATAATAACTGTTATGTATGGATTTATGGATTTACGTTTTATATTATTGTGTGTAAATACCATTGTCTCTGTTTCTGTCCCTGTGTCTTTGTGGCTATGTGTCTGTCATTGCATGAACATAAATTTATTTTAATTAATCTTTCTGCCCATATTTATAATTAATAAAATGCCGTTTTTAATCAATATTTCCTTTTCGTCTGTTTTAAAACTTGTATAAACACAAATCGAAATTAAATGGAAACGCATGACAAACAATGACAAATAAATTCTGAAAGCAAATAAAATAATTGAAATGAAAAAGACAATTTAAAACGTTTGTTTTTCTTTTCTTTTTTAATTATTAAAAAACAGTTTGTTTTGAACTTTCAAATATTTGGCATACAAAAGACAGTTTGAAGTGTGTTTTTTTCTAAAAAAAAATTATTTAAAGTTTTGTACACAACAATATTAAATTAAAATTATTATTAAGGCTGTACAGAATATTTTTGAAAAATCAGGGAAGAGAAAGGCATCGCGGCTTTATCGTTATCATCGGTAAAATGCGAAAATCTTTGGCTTTGTGGCAAATAACAGAGATTTTTTTGAAATTATTTCATATACAGTGAGTGTCAAAAGGAACTGTGCATCTTGAATAAAATACTAACAATCACCAAACACAACTTTTACCACTTAAGGAGAGTGGCCGAAAAAATTTGACAATATTTCGTAATTTTTTTTTGTAATTTTTTTTTGTTTCAATTTTAAAAACAAGTAATGAAACAATCTTACACTAAATATAACGGTAATTTATTAACATATATTTTTTTTAAATGTACATTTTCTTTTGACTCCCACTGTACTTCATGTATAGAGAACCCTTCCTTCTTTCGCTTTATTTATTTCTCTTTTTACTTTTCAAAAGCTTTACACACATGTTTATAGAAATTCTTAAAAAAAAAAAAGTTTCATTGTTTATCCCTATGAAAGTAAGTGTCTTTCTTTCTTCAATATCAACTCCGTTGATATCGATAGCCATTGTCAACCATCATACAATGATGACCGCCATTGGCTGTATTCTTTGTCGTCGCACCGGAAATAGTCAAATGCTTTCTGATAGCGATAGTGGAACTTAAATTTTTTCAAAAAGTATTCATATTTTAGCTTGTGCGCATTAATAACTGCCGGCTAGAAAAATTGATTGGTTAGAGTGCGAACGACAACGCTTATGGCTTTCTGACTGGCAATGCATGCACAAAATTTTAATTAAAGAACGTCAAATGAAAACAAAAACAAAATAAAATTACTGTGGTACGGCATAAACACTGCAATGATACCCTATGCGAATATCATGTTTTTTTTTTTTAAAGGAATTCGATATAAAAACAACAGATTTCAATTCGTATAAATGTGATCAACAACAAACTGCCTTTTTAAGCATCACTTCGCCTTCAAAAACCGATGAATGGTTGCAAAGGTGGCCTAAATATATCAGGACTTTTAAAATATCTGATCCTACGCCATATCGAGTAATCTGTTCTAGTCGAATCATGGTTTTCCAGATATTTTACAAGAGATATAGTTTTCTGAAGATCATTGAGACATTTCGTTCATTGGAACTCTTATTTTTTAGATATCATTCTTTCCAAGGCTACCGCTATAATGCCATCTGCGTGAAGATAAATTGGAATTTGAAAATCCCAGACGCAAACCACAAATTTTAGCAGCGCCACATTTGGCATTAACAGAGCAAAATTTTCTCTTAACAGAACTAAATTTGCCCTTAACAGAGCACTGTTAGCTGTTTAACAGCATCCATCTGAACGAGCCCACTTGTTTCGGAGCTAATTTTGGGAACCACTCTAGGTCTATGAGTACCATACCAGAGATCAGCAATGAGTATTCAAAGCGATGAGTAGAATCGAATCACACTAATAATTTCGGATACTTATACACATTCATACTTATTTTAATATCATGGAACCTCTACTCATATTCAAAGATTGAAGTACTCATCATATTCATACTTAACAACACGTATTATGACCTTTGAGACCTTCATTGACGTTCGTTTTAACTCATTGATGACAATACGTTTGCCACTAGAACATGGAGAGGGAAAACCTTTACGAGTTCCACAGACGCTATTGTGTGGTAGCTCTGCAGTCAAAACACTGGGAAGAGAGATAACCATATGATAACAATTTAATTCCAGCAGAGGTCAACAAAACCAGATTTAGTTGAAATCGGCGTAGTCTATTAGGTTGTGTGTTGGCTTATTAGATATGAGACCTCGGTTCATACCCGAAGACACACATCTCCATCAGAACGAAATACGAACAAATATTTCTTCGGTGACTTCCTCTCGGTAGATTTCTGGCAAAAACTCTGAGAATAAATAAAATTGTCATGAAAAATTTCTCAAAAATCTGTCGTTCGGAGTCGACTTTAAACTGTAGATCCCACCACTCATGTATAAAATTAACACACACAACGTAAGTAGTGTGAGTAGCTAGGTCGTAATCCTATAGTATCACGTTAAAATGACCAATTACGTACGTACAGTGAGTGTCAAGAGAAACTGTACATTATGGACAAAATTCTAAGGCACTCTTAAGGAGAGGGCGCGAAAAAATTTGACAATATTTCGAATTTTTTTTGCATTTTTTTTTCAAAACTGTTAATGAAACAATCTTACACTAAAAATAACGGTAAATTATTAATGTATATATTTTAATGCACAGTTTCTTTTGAGACTCACTGCGCGTACGACGTAAGAGAGAATCACATAAGTCACAGACAAACAAGAGAAAGAAACTCTGATGATTTAAAGTAGAAGAAGCGATGTAACCTCTTCAAAGTCTATTAAGTATCGCGGTGCAAAAATCCGGAATCAGTGAAACTTTAAAACTTGTGGTCTATCACTGCTAAATAGCATTAAAGGCTATGATAGCCTAGCTTTAATCCTCCATTAACGTAACTAATTTCATGGTTGCATTATACACACTATAGCCGTGTATGCGGCATCGATTGTCTGTCAAAAAAAAATTAATTTTCTTTTGAAATTTTAAAAACATTTGCTTCCGCATAAGAACCAAGAGTGTTCTTGCAATGCCTACCTACACTAGCATGAGATTGGGTACGCATTTCATTTGGTGTGCCTAGTATTTACAACCATTTACGATATCCAAGCAATTATGAGCAATTTATATGGATAAACCATAACTAAATAGGGAGAAATCGAAACCATTTGTGTGTAAGACAAACGAAATTAAAAATTAAAATTTAAAAATGTTTTTAATTAAGAAGCACTTTTAAGTACTTTGTGGTATCATACTGTGTTGGAAATACAATAAATTGAAAAAGAAAAAACTATGGCCGCGTTTCATCTTAAAAAAAGAAATAATAAAATTAGTTTCAAGGGATTTAAATATGCTGATAAGAACTTTAAAAGCCTAACAAAAAATGCTTTTAAAATCGAAGATAAATCGATGACTTCATTTAATGGTTGAATTTAAAAAGAAATGATTTATGATTTCTTGCTGGAGTAACATGAAAAATAAAACCAATTTTAATTACAATACCACTTTAAAATTCTAAAATTAAAAAAAAATAAAATAAAAATAACCTTAAAAATCATTCCCTAACATTTTTGTGGCGTAAATACTTCCTTATTGCAGGGATGGATGTCTGACGACTGTTAAATAAATTCTGTTAAATAAATCCTTTTATTTTTTAAAAGCATTTTCCGAACCCTATACCCCTCATTTGTCGAAATTTGACTGTAAAAAGTCAACAAAATTTTTTGAAATTAATTTAAATAAAATTTTATTTATTTTCCCCTACGGCTTACAATCACTTCGCAAGCAGCATTCACTCACCTGAGCGCCCTTCCCTTAAATTTTGTTTAGCAAAACTCTCAATAGGGGGTCTTATTAAAAAAGAAAAATACGAAGAAGAAAAACCATTTTAATTAATAATTTTATTTACACTGAAGTAAATTAATTACAATACCAAATACGTTAAAGAAATGAAGTAAGTCAGTCAAGTCAAACTTATGCTTACGAATGGAAGAAAAATATTCAAATTTGTTTACATTCCATGCGGCATAAATGAAGGAACTGCTGATGCAGTGCCATTTTTGAAGTCCAAAAATAAAAGTCCTTCCCCCTACAGTGCTCAACTCAGACTCCTAGTCTAAGTTGACTAGTAAATTAAGGGCCATTATCACAACTTGCCGTTAAAGTTGACTTAAAAGTTAGCTTTAACTAAACTTAACTTTAAAGTCAACTTTAAATTCTTTTCATTATGAAAACCTAATGATAAAATAAAGTTAACTTTTTCAAAAATTTTGTCAATGCCGGAGCTCAATTAAACAAATTTTTTTAAAACACAGTGGCAACAACGAAATTCTTTTTTGTATTTGCTCATCTTGTTTATATTTGCAGTTGCCATATTGAATGTAATATATAATATGGCAAGCTCAACCATAAACTTCACTTTAAAAGTTACCGGTAGAATGATCTTCCCTTTAGCTTAACGCTCACTTCTACTATATTGTCCTGGTATAATAATGAAAAACAATTTATCTGCCCATTAAAATCCTCCCTTCAGTTAACGGCAAGTTGTAATGATGTCCCTAAGTGATGAACAGGGAACAGAATTCTATCAAAAGAAGGCTTCAACTGAAAAGTATTTGGATGGAAAAAATTAAACACAAATGTTAGTGGCTTACTGCTGGCCTCTCAGACGTCAAACTGTCAATTCTTGGATCAATCAACAAATATTTTGAAATCTTTGAATTAAAAAAATATGCCACGATTGTTATTCGATCCGATTTTATCAAACTAAAAGTCAAGCAATCAAAAATTTAGTAAAACTGATAATACCTACTAAAATGAACCTGCTGATGACCATGAAGAAGATATTTAAAAGGCCTCAACAGTGAGGAAATATACCCCAGTGATTGACAACAAACCCAAGCAATCTGGGTTCGAGTACGAGAGAAGGAAAAATAATTTTTTTTTTAAATTAAGTCTTCCTAGGTAGCTGAGTATGCTGATTCACAGCTTTGTAATAAGCCTGGTATCAACTTCTTGTCATTTTTAACCATGCTGTGTAGATTCACATTGAACATATGCGCCAATGCGAGCAACCATTGGACATGTATGGTGTAGAATTTAACTGTCTCTGGTCCAAATTTAATATCAGCACACATCTGTGTTGTTTTTGAATTCAACTCTCTTTTCAGTTTCAAGTTCTAGTGGATTTCCCGAACAGTGAAATAATCTTGCTAGTGATTTCAACGTTTACAATTCATCTTAGCCACTACATGTTAAGATATCCATCGTGAAGTCGCTGCAGTTTAGTACGTAAGGTGTTGGCATATTAGACGAGATCTCGTGGTTTAATTCCTGGCTCAGACATTTCGAACATAACGAAGTATGAAATAAAAAAATATTTTTTTCGGCTACATTCTCTCGGCTACAGTCTTCTGGCAAAAGCTCTCTGCCATGAAAAATTTCTCAAAAATCGGTCGTTCGCATTCGACTTTAAACTGTAGGGACCGCCACTCATGTACGAAATTAACGCACACAACATCAGTGGTGTGAGAAGCTAGGCCGTAAAATTAATACACACAACATGTGTGATGTGGTTGTAGTCCTGACTAAAAGAGTTGTAATTACCAATTAATTAAGTAAGTATATAAGTACGTCTTGCGCAGTTAGTGAATGAACAGACTCACATATTGTGCGCTGAAGTACTCCACAAAGACGCCCACGATTTTTTTCACCACTTCACATCTGTGTGATGCGAAGGTTCTCACACCTCTCGGGAATTAGATTCTTTGCATCATTTCAGCCTTCTTTTCGTTAGCAAGGATTCATGTTCACATTTAATTCTTGTATGTAAAGAGGCACATGGGGATGAGCATTTCAACCGACTCTAAGGTCTCTTGACCATAATGATGATGCCATAACGCAAATAGTTGAGAAAGATAATATCGTAAGCAATAAAAACATCCTTGGAACTACGAAGAGTTTTGAGATACAAATTGTAGGGAGCACACAGTGCAAGTGGATACAAATCTAACACGCATAAACACCTACCATTTCCTTTCTACTACCAGCTATTTTTCTAGTTCCAAAAATAAAACTATGGTTCTACATTACTAGTAGCCATCCAGTAAGTGTTGGTTGATTATAAAAGAAGAAATTTAGATAATGATCCCCCCACTAGGAGAAGTCAATGATAGACTCTTATTACAAAACTTAATATAAAAATGAAGAGACTGCAAGATCGTGTTGTTTCTAAACTAGGTCAGTTGGCAACCCTATCATTCTAGGACTTGCTACCCATCTACTTAGCAGTAAAAATGTGATTAAAGAAAGAAACCGAGTATAAACAAGGAAGCTGGTGGACATTCCTTTTGACAAAAGAAAGATGAAAAAATAATGGCAACACTGGTTATGTGAGAAACCATGAAACTCACCACTCTGGAGGGCAACAAGGAAACTCACCACTGTGGAGAGCTCTGACGTTGTATATCATTTACGCGCCGTGCTGACATTGAAAAGGAGGATGCTTTTTGTGTGACTAGGTCAATTCCCATATGTTGTTTATTTTTTTTTTTTTAATTCAATATTAAGATGTATGTACTCCTCCTATACACACTGCATAAATTAAATTAATTTTAAATAAACAAATAAAATACAAACAAAAACCGTGGTATTTTTTTCATTTTTTAATTCCCAACCATTCATGACATGGCGAGAGGCGGGCGCATTAAATATTTTATTAAGAAGCATAACAATAAAAACAACAACAAAAGAAACTTTTTCAATGGGTATTTAAAAAAAATAGAAATTTAATTTATACAACAAAAACAATATATTTGTTGTTGTTGTTAATATTATAATAATTTATAATTAAACATTTAAAATACACTTTAAAAACAACAACAACAAAACAAAAAAGAATTAAACAGCCGTAGGCTATTTTGTTAAAAATAAAACCGCATATCAAAAAAAAATTTAAAACATGACGGCATAATAAATTGTATAGAATAACATACAAAAATAAAAAGAAAACAAATAAGTTATTAAAAACAAATATAAATAATTAACAAAAATTTAATTAAATATTTAAAATATTTACTTATTTCCACTCAATATTTAAATCGAAAATTAAATATTAAACGCAATGCAATGCATATTCACAACACACTAGTGGAAGGACTAGAAATGAAAATACAATAGAATACTGCAATGGCTTGGGTTTTTCATACCTTCGAGTTGCCCCTTTTGGGGCACGGAACCGTTCGAGGTGAAATTTATTTAGAATCAATCAGTCTATAAAGCTGCCAGATCACTGTATCGTCTTTTAGGCAGAGGAGTCGGCATTAAAGGCTGTGGCGAAAATTATTGTGAACACAGGCCGCTATCAAGGCACTGAATTCCAACGTGATATCAGAGATCAGCAATGAGTATTCAAAAAGATGAGTAGAATCGAATCATATGTGATGTGTGTTAATTTTATCCACAAGTGCCGGGCTCTACAATTTAAAATCGACTCCGAATGGCAGGTTTGAGAAACTATGGCAAACTCAGCTCATTCTCAGTAGTCACCAAAAGATGATATACCTCAGAGGTCATCAACGAGTATTCAAATATATGAATCGAAACATACTCATAATTTCTAATACTTATACGCATTCATGCTTATTTTAATATCATCGAAGCTCTACTCATATTCAAAGTTTAAAGTTTATTCATACTTAACAACACGTATGTATGCTGCTGATTTTCACTCTCCATAACTCAACATATACATGAAGCACAAAATAAGTATGATTCGCGTTCGAACACTAAAATACTCATTAAAAGATTGTGTATTTGCTCTGCTTGCTACTCTGTGTTTTTTGCTTATGAGTCTTTTTTTCTTGTAAATGCCTAACAACTAAGATTGTAAATTTTAAAATAAAATTTGAGTGACTCGAATCATTTATAAGTATTATAAGTATTTTTCTAAAGTTATGAATCTGAAATGTGTAGGCTTAAGAATCAAACATATTTCAAATGGTATGAGTTTGATGTCAATGTTGTAAGCATTCTGTTACAACCTGTACTTATAAATCAACGTTGTAGTGACTTTGAATGAATCAGAGTACATAGTTAATTTTCAATATTGGTGACTCACTAATATTCAAAATTTCATGAGCTCTTATGAGTAGCGAAAAAACGATTCATTGCTGATATCTGATCCATATCATATGGTAACATTTCAGGCAAGTGCAGAGCGAATTAAACGACCAGGCGTGGCACAATCGGCGATATCTCCAATGCATTCTAGACTTTGGGTAATGTGTGTGAAGATGCAAACGAATTTTAAAACCAAAGATACAAACCCACACTTTCAGCAGCGCCACTTTTTGCCTTTAACACGGCAAAATAGGATTATTTTGCTGATTATATTAACAGGTCGTGGAACATTCCTTTGAGTATGATGTGGTGCTCATAGACCTAGTATTTGTCCTAAAATTAGCTTCTAAACAAGTGGGCCTGTTCAGATGGATACTGTTAAATAGCTAACAGTGCTCTGTTAAGGGCAAATTTTGTTCTGTTAAGTGAAAAAGTGCCCAATGTGGCCCTGCTAAAATTTATGGATTGCGTCTTGGATTTACAAATTTGAATTTATCTTCAAACACATATTTGGGTATCCCTTTGAAAACTACAAACTTATAAATGAAAATGCGACTATCAGTTCCACCAACACTATAGATGGACGCCTTCTGACACTGGCAGAACGAGGCAGAAAATTTTGTCGAAATAGTATGATTACAAGGCTCATTACGAGACACTACATTATGGGCATGCTTGAGAGGCGCATTAGTCTTACACGCTTTGACGCAAATGATTTCTGCAGAAGCTACAACGATGAGAAAGAAGAGGAGGATACAGTTCGTCAGCTGATGGGTACATGTCCTGCACTATGTCGTGGAAGAAGAAGGCATCATGGTGCCTACCATGTATACGATTTAAAGCTATTGTCTAAGTGACGTCGTTAGAAGCTTCGTATGATTATGGATGGACTACGGGATAATGGAAAACTGTAGTCTATAATGGACACTATGTGAAGTCGCCGTAGTCTGACTCACTCCATTAGTAGCTCCGTGTGTTTCTGAGGCTACGGGATAATGGAAATGGTTCAAACCCCAGGTCAGACATCTTCAACAAAAAGATATGCGAAAAACTATTTCTTGATCGACTTCCTGTCAGCAGATTTCTGGCAAAAAGTCTGAGAATAAAATAAAATTGCCATGAAAAGTTTCCCAAAAAATCTGGCGTTCGGAATCGACTTTAAACTGTAGGTCCCACCATTCATGTATAAAATTAACACACACAGTATAAGTGGTGTGAGAAACTAGGACGTAATCCTGACTGAAGGGTTGTAGTGAGCAATTACGTACGTACTATGTGGCCTAAGTGTGTCTATCCAATCGATTTGGATGGACAGCCACCACCTACCTACTCCTTTTGCGCGCATATGGCGGTATAAGGAGTATCATGCGTCACTAAGTATTCTTTGGTTGACTTCGGCTTCTTGAGCCTTAAGGATTGACCGATCCAACTAATTTTATGATCTACTATTTGATTCAGTATGGATTTCCATTTGGTTAAGTTTCAGAGATCTATCTTTCTAATGAATTTATGCCAGAACATCAAACACATGAGTTTAACTGCCATAAGTTTCCGTTCATAGGCTTCATTTCAGTTTTCCACAAAATGTTGCCTCATTCAAATGAAATAATTTATTACATGGCGCGAACTAATTTGTGTGGATTTCACTTTCGTTTTGGCATTTTTAATTACGACGGAAAAGGTTTTTCTTTAAACAAGAAATTATGCCATCAACAACAACAACATGAAGATAAAACACTTGTGGCGTAATAAAAATGTCAAGGTTAAGCAAAAAAAAATTTTTTTTTTTGAAGATTCAACAAAAAACAAAAAGAAGAAGAAGAAAAACAAAAATAAAAAAAAAATAGAAAAATAAGCAGAAACTTGAGCTTATTTGTTAATCCAAACATTTGGTTTGTTGTACACAATTAAAAACGGAAATAATAATTAATTTTTGTGCTTCGTTTTTCTCATTCATTTCAAAATGAATGCCTTCCATCCATGTCGTGGCATCTATCTGCTTAAGTTTCTAAAACTGTTTTTAAGCTGCTTCAGTCAGTTTCATGTCTCAACTCTCATGTTCATCTTCAAAATTTTGACGTAGAAAAACTAAAGTGAAGCAAAAGGAAAGGAAGGCAAAACAAAAACTCATTTTACCATTTAAATATAAAAAGTCTTATGGCAGATTTGATTTTTAGATTAAAAATTAAAAGAAAAGAATACAACAACAAAAACAAAAAAAAGAGCACAAGTTTTCATAAAATGCGTATCATCATCATCGTCATGCCAGAGACCACGAACTAGTAGTAGATAAGCGGCTTGAAGAGGGAGGAGATGGATGAGTTCAGATAGTGTTGCGACGACTAGAGATTGAATGAAACCATAAATTCCACACAACAAATTAGCAAATGAAGATTAAAAAACAAAAACTAAAAACTTATAATAAAATTTTGTAAAAAGAATATGAAATTTCAATGAGCCAACCAAAGCAAATGGTTAAGTAGTCATAGAAGTCTAATATGGCCAGCTGTTATATCAGTAGTTTAGGGTCAAAGTGAACCAAACCAAAAAAATTTTATTCAAAAAAACAAGAGTTTAACATCAATGCTGGCAATTGTTTTCTATAGCTAAAGGCTCTTGCAAGTTCAAATATAATTATTCTGTATGAAAAATTAGACGCCAATAAAACTTATTCGCACAAAATCTAAGAGCCTGACTTCTTAAATAATTTCACGAATTGAACTTTTCGAAAGAACGGGGATTTTCAAAGCTCATGAAGCCGAGGTCGACCAAAGAACACTTGGAGACGCACAATACTACCAAAACTCGCCATGTGCATTCAAAACGAATAGGTAGGTAGGTGGGTAGAAGTGGTTGTACATTCAAGTGGGTTGGATGAACACATCTAGGCCACATAGTGCCCATTGTAATACTGCAGTTTTCCTTTATCCCGTAGTCCCGCAATCACTTGGAACTACTAATGAAGCTAATTATACATAGTAGCATAGTATAGTATAGTATAGTATAGTATAGTAGGCATCAAGATGTCTTCTTCTTCTACTACATAATGCAGGGCAGAGGCTGAAAAACTGTCTAATCCTCTTCTTGCTCATCCCTCCTCCTTATGCAGAAATCATTTGCAAAGTGTCTAAAACTAATGCACCTCGCATGCGCCTCCATAATAACTCGCCTCGTAGTGAGCCCAACAATCACACTGTTTCGACCAGATTTACTACCGCAATCTGCCCGTATCTGAATCCGTTTATCTATTGCGGACGGAGCGGTCGCATTCTCATTTATAAGCTTGCAGATTTTCAGAGGGATACCCTTAGATGCGTTTGAAGAGAAATTCGAATTTATAAATCCAAGACGCAATCCAAAAATTTTAGCAGCGCCACATTTGTCGTTATCAGAGCCAAATTTTCTTTTAACAGCACAAATTTTGCTCGTAACAGAGCACTGTTAGCTGTTTAACAGTATCCATCTGAACAAGCTTACTTGTTTAGGAGCTAATTTTAGGATATACACTAGTTCTCTCAGCAACATACTATATACAAAGGAAGTTTCCAAGGCCTCTTAATATAATCAGCAATAAAGTCACATGTAAAGTGATATGGTATTGAGAAAATTGGCTTTGAAAATATCAATTTGTTGCTGGAAAATTCTCTAGAAGATCAGTGGCCATTTAAGAACATATAAGAAATAGTACACCTACCCGACTATATAAAAATTGTAGTCCAGAGGGTCTTCTTTCGAACCGTGGTAGAGGGAAAGGTGGAATAATTTTGGGATTTGAGAAAATGAGTTAAAAAAACATTTTTTGGCCCCCTATATCACACAAATCCCATCACTCCCATCACCATCCTATACATTTCACATATAATAACGATCATAATGACAATTAAATTGTATGACAATAATCTGCAAGGATTGCAAAGTAGAAGACTAATCTACTTATTGCCACTATTGAACAGTTAGCAGTGCTCTGTTAACAACGAATTATGCACTGTTAAAGGCTAAAAGTGGCGCTGCTAAAAGTGTGGGTTTGCGTCTTTTATCATCACACCCAATTCTTGTAGGTTATTTTAAACACAGCAAAGCTTATTCAAATAAATCACAAACATATCAAGTTTTGTAAGGCAACTGCAACTTGAAAGATCCTATAGAAAATTTATTGAAACAGTTAAGCCATTTTAGACGGTTTATTAATCGCTGTTTTAATAAAAATATAAAATTTTACCTGCAAAAGTATTAATTCTTCTAATTATACGTACTTAGGATGAGTTTAAAATGAATTTGAATTTACATACCTGGAAATAAAGAAAAGAAAAAGAGAGAAAATATTTAATTAAAGTTTGATATTTAAAAATGTGAATTTATTTTCTAAAATTTCTTTTTTAAACATGCATGCAATTCAGTTTTTATTTTTTATTTTAAAATGAATGTACAGTGAGCATCAAAAGAAGCTGTACACTCTGCATAACATTCTAACAATCATCAAACTCAGCTTTTACCACTGAAAGAGAGTGCCTGAAAAAATTTGACAATATTTCGAAATTTTTTGTGATTTTTTTGTTTAAATTTTAAAAACTGGCAATGAAACAATTTTAAAATAAAAATAACGGTTATTTATTAATGTATTTATTTTTAGTGTACAATTTCTTTTGACCCTCACAGTATGTGTGTTTACATACAAAAATTTTCTTATTTAATTTCGTAAATATTGTGTTCCCCTCAATGACGCAAAATTTTTTTTTTAATTTTTCATCAAAATCACTTCAAATCAAATCATTTCAAATCAAGTCGTTTCCTGTCATTCAAAGCAAAGAAAAAAGAAAGAAAAATTTCAAAGAAATTCCATGGGCAGTGTGAATGAACGGAAATTCAAATTGCAAAAAAATGGCTGCCCCACTGTGCAACATTCACTTTGTCAGCCGAGTAATTTGAAGGAAAAAAATTTTTTTTTGTGCAAATATTGTTTCCATTTGAGAATTTGTTTTTGAAATCAGTTTGTTTATGAGTGATTAAAGCAATCGAAAGAAAATCTTTTTAATGAAAATATCGGCACACAAAAATACTTGAATATTTTTTTCCGTTTTTATTTGATTTCTTTGCACTGGCATTAGGCAATAAATTATTTTGATTGGCTTTAGAAGATTATTTATAAACAGAATATTTTTGTTTGTTTTTAAATAATCTTATAATTTTGGATATTTGACAGAAAAGTAAATAAACTAAATAATGACGCCATAGTTATGTACATATGTACATACAATTTATAATGTGTGTGAAGATAAATTCAAATTTAACTAGCAAAGACAAAAACCAAAAATTTTAACAGAGGTAATGTTAAAGCTAACAGAGCAATGTTAAGTGGTTAACAGAAAATAGTCAAGGTAGGATTATCGATATTGTGGAAAAATGGGACTTGCTGCACATATCCCACTAAATACAAATTGTAGCCTAAGGTGTCCCTAATAAAACCCAATAAGTCGTATATCCCAAATAATTTTGGAACTTGAGATATCGGGCTTCATATATACCCTATGTTAACAGTGGCTGGGTAGGATGACGGATGATGAATATTGTGGAAAAATGGGACTTGCTGCACATATCCCACTATATACAAATTGTAGCCTAAGGTGTCCCTAATAAAACCCAATAAGTCGTATATCCCAAATAATTTTGGAACTTGAGATATCGGCCTTCATATATACCCTATGTTAACAGTGGCTGGGTAGGATGACGGATGATGGATATTGTGGAAAAATGGGACTTGCTGCACATATCCCACTATATACAAATTGTAGCCTAAGGTGTCCCTAATAAAACCCAATAAGTCGTATATCCCAAATAATTTTGGAACTGGAGATATCGGGCTTCATATATACCCTATGTTAACAGTGGCTGGGTAGGATGACGGATGATGGATATTGTGGAAAAATGGGACTTGCTGCACATATCCCACTATATACAAATTGTAGCCTAAGGTGTCCCTAATAAAACCCAATAAGTCGTATATCCCAAATAATTTTGGAACTTGAGATATCGGGCTTCATATATACCCTATGTTAACAGTGGCTGGGTAGGATGACGGATGATGGATATTGTGGAAAAATGGGACTTGCTGCACATATCCCACTATATACAAATTGTAGCCTAAGGTGTCCCTAATAAAACCCAATAAGTCGTATATCCCAAATAATTTTGGAACTTGAGATATCGGCCTTCATATATACCCTATGTTAACAGTGGCTGGGTAGGATGACGGATGATGGATATTGTGGAAAAATGGGACTTGCTGCACATATCCCACTATATACAAATTGTAGCCTAAGGTGTCCCTAATAAAACCCAATAAGTCGTATATCCCAAATAATTTTGGAACTGGAGATATCGGGCTTCATATATACCCTATGTTAACAGTGGCTGGGTAGGATGACGGATGATGGATATTGTGGAAAAATGGGACTTGCTGCACATATCCCACTATATACAAATTGTAGCCTAAGGTGTCCCTAATAAAACCCAATAAGTCGTATATCCCAAATAATTTTGGAACTTGAGATATCGGCCTTTATATATACCCTATGTTAACAGTGGCTGGGTAGGATGACGGATGATGGATATTGTGGAAAAATGGGACTTGCTGCACATATCCCACTATATACAAATTGTAGCCTAAGGTGTCCCTAATAAAACCCAATAAGTCGTATATCCCAAATAATTTTGGAACTTGAGATATCGGCCTTCATATATACCCTATGTTAACAGTGGCTGGGTGGGATGACGGATGATGGATATTGTGGAAAAATGGGACTTGCTGCACATATCCCACTATATACAAATTGTAGCCTAAGGTGTGCCTAATAAAACCCAATAAGTCGTATATCCCAAATAATTTTGGAACTTGAGATATCGGCCTTTATATATACCCTATGTTAACAGTGGCTGGGTAGGATGACGGATGATGGATATTGTGGAAAAATGGGACTTGCTGCACATATCCCACTATATACAAATTGTAGCCTAAGGTGTGCCTAATAAAACCCAATAAGTCGTATATCCCAAATAATTTTGGAACTTGAGATATCGGCCTTTATATATACCCTATGTTAACAGTGGCTGGGTAGGATGACGGATGATGGATATTGTGGAAAAATGGGACTTGCTGCACATATCCCACTATATACAAATTGTAGCCTAAGGTGTCCCTAATAAAACCCAATAAGTCGTATATCCCAAATAATTTTGGAACTTGAGATATCGGGCTTCATATATACCCTATGTTAACAGTGGCTGGGTAGGATGACGGATGATGGATATTGTGGAAAAATGGGACTTGCTGCACATATCCCACTATATACAAATTGTAGCCTAAGGTGTCCCTAATAAAACCCAATAAGTCGTATATCCCAAATAATTTTGGAACTTGAGATATCGGCCTTCATATATACCCTATGTTAACAGTGGCTGGGTGGGATGACGGATGATGGATATTGTGGAAAAATGGGACTTGCTGCACATATCCCACTATAATAAACTAAATAATTACGCCATAGTTATGTACATATGTACATACAATTTATATACCATATGTGGGGCGATATTGAGATTGAAAGAAAATTGTACGATATTTTGGAAATGGAATACATACCAAAACATTTAAAGATAAATTTTATCTTAGCCTTCAGGGTAAGATTAACAGAAGGAATAAAATAAATTTTCTAGACTTTAAGTAAACAAACAAGTGGACTTGTGGCAAGGACACTTCTTGCGAAAGAAAGCGCTGTAAGCTGCGTTTCAACTTTGCTGATAGCGAAAATCCCCGTACAACTTCTGGTTTACGTTTTCAATTGTGAGGACTCAAGGACGCACTTAGGCCATATGTGGCCCATTGTGATACCACAGTTTTCTATTATCCCCTCGGAGCTTCTAATTTACTTAGACAGCCAATGTCAATGCGTGACTGTTCCTGCAAATGCGATATAGTGTAGGGCATATACCCAGTAGATGGAGAACAGCTTTATTTCTTCCTCATCCTTGCAGGTTCTACAAAAAACATTTGTAAGGTGTCCAAGTCTAACGTGCCTCGCATGCGTGCCCTTAAGGCAATGGCCCGCAATGAGTCAGACAACCATACCATGCTCCTTTGAATTTAAAAAATAAATCCTAACTGAGGGGTTGTAATGACCAATCATGTTATGTTTTGTAGGCGCACAGGGGCCATACTTCCACAGAATACTACAGTAGGCTAACGGGGTAGATTAGAGAAACCAAACCAGAAAAGAGCAATAATTTAGTCGAACAAGTATATGATATGAAATCATTCAATAGCAAAATGGCTGGTACGTTAACCTCAAGTAACGCAAGGTCCAACTAAAAAAAAAAGATTTTCTTCTATTTTGAGCTCCTTGTCTTCTATCGGCTAAAACTCCTTTGGAATCCTTTTTTAACTTTTCGGTTCTTTTAGGAGGATTGGAGCGTCATTGATCTGATTAGTACTTCTTTGCATAAGGTCAGTGTGATTTGGCCATAGGATGGTACGTCTATTATTGCCTAAATATGCTCTCTCTCGGTGAAAATGTATTCCATTGTCATATTATCTCATTTAACTTCACTCTTTCTCAAGACGTAGTGCCGCCTAACCTTCTCATTTAACTTCACTTTTTCTCAAGACGTAGTGCTGCTTGATATTCGTACGATATTGTTGATGTTATTCTCCATGGAGGGCCAGAAGTCAGGAGCCTTCTTGGATGGAAATTTTAGACAGGAAATGAAGTCTTTTAGTAGTCGCCGTAGTCTAGTAGGTAATGTGTTGGCTTATTAGACGTAAAGCCAGGGTTCGAGCCCCAGGTCAGACATCAAGACAAAATAGAAAAAATATTTCTTCCACGACTTCCTCTCGGCAGATTTCTGGCAAAAACTCTGGGAATAAATAAAATTGCCATGAAAAGTTTCTCAAAAATTTGTCGTTCGGAGTCGACTTTAAACGGTAGGTCCCACCACTCATGTATGAAACTAACACACACAACATAAGTGGTGTGAGAAACTAGGACGTTGTACAATGGGTCAATTCGACCTCCGGGTACTGTACTTGTCTTAATTGACAAGTACACGTCCTCTAACCTAACCTAATCTATGTATTTTAATTTCGAAAACCAGGATGACTTTTTCCTTACCTTCCCCGTTTCCAAACCTGGACTGCATAGGTTTTTTGAGAAGTACTTTAATCACTATAGCTAAACGCCTAACTTTGCTGGGATATTTACACAAAAGGCTACTAAATCTGATGGATAATCAAATGTTTTAATGTTCAAAGGTTATAAAGAAATAATGAAGAACAAAGTAACGATAATTTGTAGACAGTGCTTGGCAGCAATAGCAAGTTTTAGACGACTTTCTGTATTCAAAATCCTGTGGCACTCGTTGTTAAGGTGTTTGAGTCGTTTTTTAATTTACCAAACCTATGACTCGCATTTCTGTGATATTTTTAAACCAATTTTCAAGAAAATGTAAAAAAAATACAAAGAAATTCTCGTTCCTTTGCTGTCTATTTGAAAAAATTCCGTCCAAATACCAATGCACAAACAAAATCTTATCTTATGTCATAAAATAATGAAGAAAATTTAAAATTCCAATTATTTTTTTGTTTAAATTTGTTTTTTTTATTTTTTTTAACAATCAAAATATAAAACAAAAGAACAATTTGTTGTTAATTAATGTCGAATGTCTTTCGGTATTTCTCTGACAATATTTTTTAGGCAACAAAGCAACTGTCATGTTCATTATTGTGTCTCCATTATTTTTCATTCTTTTTACTTTTTTCCTTAGCCACAGTTATGTATACATTTCATTCAATTGTATTTGTATTTCTATGGCTGATTCTATTACAATTTATTTATTCATTTAATTATTCATGTTCTTAATGTCAAAATTATTTATTCTTAATGTCAATACTAATAATAACAATTACAATAACAATAACAATCTCAAAAAAGAAAACATTTTAATTCCTTAAATAAAATTTGTGTCTTTCATAAAGCCCCCCATACAACACCCTACCTCCCACTCCTGTCCCCTGTAACATGTCAATCATTTTCTTTGTTCTGTAATTTTTGTAATGGATTTTCATTTCTATGAAAATAATATCGTTCGTGTCATTGCTTTCTTTCACAAGAGACAGCGATAGAGATAGAGAAGGAAGGAAATGACAATAACAATTAACCACTCCCATCTCTGGTGGTTATCAGCGACAATTGAATTGATAAAAATATTTATCTGTACAGTTAATTTACTTAATAAGATAAAGAATATGCACACAAGAGAAAATTTTTAATGAGAAGATACAATATTCTTCAAAATGGCTGATGAATAAAGTAGTATTTATACAAGGTGGCCGCCATTTTTTTTTTTTAATGCGTATGCCACCGCCCAAGAAAAGTTAAGTAACAAACTTTATTTAAATTGAAACTAAATAAACAAATTTTGTTGGATTGAAGAGATTGATTGATTGATTTGAAACTTATTCAAGCACTCATGACATTCATTCCTTGATGGACCAGAACTTCGAAAACAAAAAAAAACAAAATTTCTATAAATAGTTGCAAAATGGGTGTACAAATTTGTTAATTAACTTTGATTTGATAGATTTGAACAACAGTCAACCACCACCAGCTGTAGGGCCAAGCATAATATTTGTTCATATGGTAACAAAAGGAAGATCAATGCAAACTATGTGTGCTTAGATAAATTCGAATTTGAAAATCCAAGACGCAATCCATAAATTTTAGCAGTGACACATTTGGTGTTAACAGAACAAAATTTGCCCTTAACAGAGCTCTGTTAGCTATTTAACACTGTCCATTTGAAAAAGCCCACTTGTTTAGGAGATAATGTTAGGACATACACTAGGTCAGTACCATACCATGTTCAAAGGAAAGTTTCAAGCCCTGTTAATATAATCAGCACTGACTGTTGTTCAAATGTATTACACTTAAGTAAATCAACAAATTTCTACATCAATTTTGCACCAACTAATTGAAAAGGTTTTTTGTTGTCCCCGACGTCCTGTTCTATCAAGCAATGAATATATGCCACAAGTGCTTGCATAAGTACTAAATTAAATTGTGTGTGAAGATAAATTTGAATTCGAAAATCCAAGAAGCAATCCATAAATATTAGCAGCGCCACATTTGGTGCTAACAGAGTAAAATTTTCTCTTAACAAAGCACTGTTAGCTGTTTAACAGCATCCATCTGAACCAACCGATTTATTTAGGAGCTAATTTAGATATACACTAGGTCTCTGAGTACAATACCTTAATCAAAAGCCCCTTAATACAATCAGCAACATAATCACATACAAAGTGGCTCTGTAAATATCAATATTTTGCTTGAAAGTTCGCTAGAAGATCAGTGGCCATTTGGGTACATAAAATAAATAGTACACCTACCCGACTATATGCAAATGGTAGTCCAGAGGGTCCTCTTTCGAACTGTGGTAGTGGGACAGTTGGAATAATTTTGGGATTTGAGAAAATGAATTTTGAAAAAATCGATTTTTAGCCAAAAACATATGAAAAGTCTCTAGAAGATCAGTGGCTATTTGGGAACATATAAGAAATAGTACACCTACCCGACTATATGCAAATGGTAGTTTAGAGGATCCTCGCTGCTAAAGGTGTGGTTTGCGTCTTTGGTTTTTAAATTCGAATTTATCTTCACACACATATGCAAACAGCGTCCTCAAAAATGCTCTCCTTTTTGCTCTATTCCCCACCTTTTGACAGAAATTTCGATTTGCGCCTTTAAAGTCCAACGCTTCTACTGATATTTTGCGTTTTATAGACCAACGTGTATTTGGGTTTCAGTTCGTCTGATAAGTAAAGCAGGTTGCTATTAATTCATTTCCTCTTCTGATTTGTGGTTTGCATTTTATTTTATAGGTTTCCACCAACGAGGTTATGCAGCCAGAAACCTTCATGTTTGATTTTATAATTTTTATTTGGCCATCGTGGATAAACCAATTGATTACCCAATTGACCAAAAGCTGATTTTGACTTGTTCGCAGATTGTTCTTTGAGTTTGATTATGCTTCCCAGGCATTCTATGCTTTTGTTTTCAGCATACGACTCTCGATCATAAATGGTTTTAGGTCTTAGCACAGTTTATCGTCCACTCTTGAAACACTCCCTAAAAAAGTGGGCTTGTGCAGATAGATACTGTTAAACAGTTAACAGTGCTCTGTTAAGGGCAAATTTTGTTCTGTTAAGAGTAAATTTTGCTCTGTTAATGGCGAATGTGGCGCTGCTAAAATTTATGGATTGCTTCTTGGATTTTCAGATACGAATTTATCTTCACACACATATTTTGTTCTGCATACCCGCGAGACAAGATGGGAACAGAAAGACGTCTTAGTTAATACTGAAGTCCTCAAAAAGCTTCCTAAGATTCCATTGAATGACGAACTCGACAATCAATAAAACTTATAGAATAGGCCTACCTGACACTGAATACCAAAATATCTAACGTCGTGAAGAAATCTGCATTTAAACACATTTTAAAACTTTCATCTCCATTATTTTACATCAAAATCTTGCATTAAAATTCTGCATTTTAAATCGTGATACTTTAAATTCACTTCGAACAATTCACATGTGCACTGATTGCAATAGAAATGTTCTACCCACAAGGACATTAAGGATAATGCATAATTACAAAAATAAAAATCATTTCATTTGAACGTTGAGTAAATAAAATCTGAATTTTAAATGGAGAAAGTTTAGTAAACCATAATGGCAGGCACACAATAAGTGTAGCACCTGAAACTATTTGTTCTTCGTTTTAATTTTTATTATGTTATCGCCAAATGATTGTTTTCCTTTCCTTTCCTTTACTTCATTATATTTTTAAAGTTGCAATTTGTAATAAAATTTCGAAAACTCACGCACCAACATTTAAAAATAATTAAAGAGTGTGTGTGTGGCTCATAAAGCGTTGAGAAAAAAAACGGAATTGTTTAGCGGTTGCACTTGCAACTCGTTGTAAACGATTTTAACTCATTTGGCTAAACAATTAAATTGTTGTTGTTGTTATTGCGAAAGAATTCGGCTCCGGCTACACATATGTACTCAAAATACACTGTTTCCCACCATCTCATCATTTAGTACGATGAGAATTCATGGCAAGCAAATGAAATAAATTTCAAGGCTACATACGGCCAGTATCTTGCATGTACAAGGCGATTTGTACTTAATGGAATTGTGGAATTCTATGTAAATGGTGATCCCCAGTCTTAACGACGAACAAGAAGAAGACGTTAAACATTGATTTTTCCCACTAGATTGTTAGAACTTATGGAACCTAGAGGAGTTTATGGAGCAAACCTAACTGCCTGCTGAGAGATATTCAGTCGAAAACCACAACATAACAAAGGGAGAGGGCTCATAAAAACCAAAGATGCAAACCCACACTTTTAGCAACGCCACTTTTCGCCTTTAATAGGGCAAGATTTGCAATTAACAGAACACTGTTAACTGTTTAACAGTGACGATTAGTAGATTAGTCTTCTTCTTTGCAATTATTGCAGACTATTGACATAAAATGTAATTCTCATTATTATCATTATTATTTGTGAATAATTTCAAAATTATTCCAGCTATCCCACTACCACGGTTCGAAAGAGGACCCTCTGGGCTACCATTTGCATATAGTCTGTATGGTGTATGGTTTCTTATGGTTTCAAAGACAATTTTCTCAATACCATATCACTTTATATGTGACTACGTTGTTGATTATATTAAGACGCCTTGGAACCTTCCTTTGCATATAGTATGGTACTCATAAAACTAGTACATGTGCTAAAATTAGCTCCTAAATAAGTGGGCTTGTTCAAATGGATACTGTTAAACAGCTAACAGTGCTCTGTTAAGGGCAAATTTTGTTCTGTTAAGAGAAAATTTTGCTCTTTAACGCCAAATGTGGCGCTGCTAAAATTGGATGGATTGCGTCTTGGATTTTCAAATTCAAATTCGAATTTATCTCTACACACATGATTTATTTCTTTTTCGTATTTTTAGGGAATCCTGGACTGTCGCAGAGGAATTCCCCCTTTTTTCAGTTTCATTAAGCAAGTTTTTTTTCTGCCAAGCAGATGAATGATTCTAGGATAACATAAGCCTCATTTGAGTGCAATGAAGAGGTCCGTAGTCTAGTAGATAGTGTGTTGGCTTATTAGACGTGAGTCTTCGGTTCAAATTCCAGATCAGACATTTCCAACAAAACGAAATACGAAAAAATATTTCCGCGGCGACTTCTGCTCAGTAGATTTCTGGCAAAAACTCTGAGAATAAATAAAAACTGCCATGAAAAGTTTTTCAAAAATCTATCGTTTGGAGTCGACTTTTAACTGTAGGTCCCGTCACTCATGTATAAAATTGACACACACAACATAAGTGATGTGAGAAGCTAGGTCGTAATCCTAACTGAAGAGTTGCAATGAGCAATTATGTGTGTATGTAATTTTGTAAGGGGAACTACACTTTCTTATGAGATTCGTTTTTGATGCTAACTTTTCTGAGGTACAGGTGTTAGGCGGCTTTGTAGATTTTTCCCTTTATCTGGTTTGCACCAGGGTTACTTGGGTTTATAGTCGAATACTCTAATCATTTCCCCACGTTACTTGGGTTTATAGTCGCATACTTTAACCATTGCTCCACTATACTTACTATAGCTTTACTTTTTCCAAAAACATTTCAGAATTTCATGAATAATAATCGTGATCTTGACTTGTCTAGGTATCAAATATTCGAAACGAAATTGATATGCAGAGCCTTACAACCGTCATCGTGAGCATATTGCCTGTTGAGATACCTATTTTTGACAATTCAAAATACTATTTCATAAAAAATTTTTAAATTTTCTAATAAATTGGACATGAAAACAGTGTAAAAAAATTAAATTTTTTTTAAATGATGTTCAAGTATTTGTAATAGAATACTTGTATGGTATTTTGCCAACACAAAAACTATAGTAGTTCAACGAAAATGACAAGGCTTTCAAGTCAAGTATTTGTTTAGCAACAATTTTAATGACAACCAGCAAATACAACTCTGCAACCAAATGAGTCCACAGAAAAACAAAAGCAAAGTTTCAAGTGAGTTTTTTGTGGCAACGGACACGTGCTAAACAACTATTTAAACTAAAATGGCCAAACTAGGATGTAAAATATAAAAAATATTAGACTTAATTGAGAATTTGTTTCAAAAATATTAAAAAAATTAAAGCATTTTAACAATAATGCCAGCTAAATAGTGGAAAAGCTTAAGCTCTCATATCTTTTAAAAAAAAAAAAAATGTCTTTATGGAAGTCATAGTTGGAGGCACTGTTATTATTCTATCTCATAATGTGTTTGCTCCGCTTGTTGCTCGGTCTTTTTTCTTTTTTTGTAAATGCAACAACAACTAAGACTAAGACTATAAATTTTGATGAATGATTCGAGTGACTCGAATATGATATTTTTCTATGGTTATGCATTTGAATGCGTAGGCATATGAATCAAACATATTTCGAATGGTATGAGTTTGATGTCACCGTTGTAAGCATACTCTTTGCAACCTGTACTTATAAATCAACGTTGTAGTGAGTACGAATGAATCAGAGTACATAGTTAAATTTCAATATTGTTGACTCACTTATATTGAAAATTTCATGAGTGCTTATGAGTAGCGAAAAAACTATTCGTTGCCAAACTCTGGTTTGAACCACGGCCTTGGGTCTAAGAAGCCAACATACTAGACTGAGGCGACTTACTATAGATTACAGCACTTATCTAATCTAATCTAACCTTCCTTGTCTTGTCATTCCTGTCGACTTAATATTTTTTTGTAACAGATGAAGAAGCGTATAGTGAGCAAATTGACCTACAATTGTTATACAATCAACAACATGTTACGGAATTTTAGAAAGAATTCAGACGAAACTCAATGTCATGGATCCCGCCTTCCCAGACTAATCAAGCAACTAAACGCGTACACCTGAATAGCCATGTTGCTGCAAAAAAATTATATGAGCCATGCCAATAGAAAACCTTATTAAATTCGTATTTTGTTTACTTTCTTGTTATTTAAACATCTTGTTTGTAAACTTGACTTTAAACTCTTCTCGATCTTGACTTATAATACCCACACACGCATAAACATTCGCATGTTTGATTAAAAGCCAGAGATTATGTTGCCATTAACATACAAAAAACACCGCCATTAACATAAAACAACATCAAAAGTAATCGCTGGAAGGTAGGTAGGCATTTACATACATTGACACCACAAAAATAGCTTTTTAATAGGCAGGCAGGCTTTTGATTAATTTCATAGAATTTCCAACGAAAATCTGCCTATGAAATGTTAAATTGAAATACAACGCCTAAGGTCGATTATCGTGTTTAATCTGTAATTAATTTTGTGGATTTAAACAATCGAAAACGATAACAAACAAACACAACAACTTGGAGAGTTGTTGTGATGAGCAGCGTGAATGAGGAGAATTTTTTATAAAATTTAAAACGATTTGATTACCACTTAATTTACTTACGCCTTCAGATAATGATGCGTTTCTTTTAATTTTCTGTATTCTTGTGCTATTTAGTTGGCCTTGTTGCCTCTTTATCTAAGGATGCTGCTTATTTTCTTACAAGTGTTTACATCTCATTACAGCAAATTGTTCATGAAAGAATATTTATTTACCTGCAGTGTTGTTAAGATTTCAGCAAATATTAATTTAAACAAAATGGCAACACTTACATTCACATACAGTGAGCGCCAAAAGAAACTGTTCAATTAAAAAAATATACATTAATAAATTACCGTTATTACCGTTTTTATTTTAAAATTGTTTCATTAACAGTTTTTAAAATTGAAAAAAAATTACAAAATATTTCAAAATATTGCAAAATTTTTTCGGGCCCACTCCTTAATTGGTAAAAGTTGAGTTTGGTGTTAGTTACAATTTTATCCATACAGTACGGTTACTTTTGACGCTCACTGTAATTAAAGAGAATAGTATTCTTATTTTCTTCTATGAAATATGCTCCACTGTTGGGGGTTAAAAATTTTCTCAACAAAGCTTGCCTCTCTTCTTAAGTATAAGTATGATGAGTTCTTCAAACTTTGAATATGAGTAGAGGTTCCATGAGATTAAAATAAGTATGAATGCGTATAAGTATCAGAAATTATGAGTATGATTTGATTCTACTCATCTTTTTGAATACTCATTGATGATCTCTGGAACCCTCAGTCAGACATATTGAATCAAATAAAATACGAAAATTATTTTTTTGCCGACTTTTTTTTTCTGGCAAGAACTCTCAGAGTAAATAAAATTGCCATGAAAAAGAGTCTCAAAAATCTGTCGTTCGGAAACGGCTTTAAACTGTAGGTTCCTCCTCTCATGAATAAAATTAACACACACAACATGGGTGGCATGAGAAACTAGGTCGTAATCCTGACTGAAGGGTTGTAATGACCAAATTATGTATGTATGTAACATGGGTGGTGTGAGAGACTTGGTTGTAGTCTTGACTAAAAGGTTGTAATGCAATGGGAGCTGTCACTGTATAAAACTTAACTTTTCTTACTGTGATAATGGAATGTATTGTTTGCACTGTTTGAACTGCCTACCGCCAGACTTGAGAAATATGTTCCATGAAGAACTTCTATAGGGTTCATCATCTGGGAGTGGGCAGATATTTTTCGTGTAAATACTTTCGAAAATTTCGTTTTTAAACGCAATTACTAAAGCAATATAACCAAACCATCGTGTAGAATACAACACGAGAACACATTTTAATTTTATTTCTCTTTTTTTTTTGGAAAAATTATGAAAAATTATGATTAAAAGCCACTTGAGAATTTATTTTCGCTCGTTTTACCACTCCATTAAGCAGGCAGCAAGCAGGGAGGCAGGATGGGTGGGTAATGTGTCAAGTATCTGCCTGAAATTCATATTTCACGAGAGAAGCTAAGATGAGAAGCTTTACAAAACATTATTGATTTTATTTCGCGTTGCAACATTGTAAAGTTCGCCAGGTATCCTCTGCTGCCTCTGCTGCTGCAAAATTTAATACAGAAAAATGTTGTTCAAAAAAAGAGAAGAGAAACAAGAACAAAAACTTGGTTCAGGGAATATTGTTCTGTTGTGCCGTTATATTCTGTGTCGCTGTGGCAAGCAGATACGGATGATATTGTATCATTATGGAGAAAATAATGTTTTTTTTGCTTTGTTCTTCTTGTTTTCGTTTGTTTTTAGGTGTGAAGGCGGGTGTTTTGCTTATCCCCTGAGTAGCACAGCCTGCCTGCCATGTTGTTGTTACTGTTCCTGTTTCTGCTGCTGTTGCTGTATTTGACACATGAAATGATTTTATGCTGGATGCCGTGATGCTATTGCCTGCTGCGGGTGGTGTTTATCCATATTAAAATAAGAGACCAATATTTCGACAGTTAGTCATGAAGCTTTATATACGCTTCACAAATATTTAATAATACCTGAGGGATTTACACCGAGGAATTGTATATATGTGTGTGTGTGTTTATTATGAAAAAATAATGTTTCTAAAAGCATTAGAAATATAAGTTAAATATTTTTTGAATTCTTTTGGGATTAAGAACAGAATTTTTAAAATCTCAAAACAACATGAATTTTATTTTATTTCAAGAAAACTTATTAAAAAGTTACTCTTTTCCATTGGAAAGGGAAAAAATATTTTAAAAACTGTCATCGAATGAAGAAGGCAACCGCGTTAGACTTATTAAATGTCTCCTTGTATTTAATGAAACCTGCTTTAAAAAAAAAATAATAAATTCTTCCATAATTTGTGGTTGTGAATCATTAAACTCAGCTCATTATTGCTGCCGGTAATTATAATTATAAATCATTATAAATTTATCTGAAATTATGTGTTAAATACTGTCTCTCCACAATGCATTGAAGCCAAATGTACGCTAGTTATAATAAAACATTTTCGTTTTTTTTTTATTAATTTATAAAACAGAAACTATAAAAAAATTCACTAAAGTTGACAACAATTTATGGGTCTTCTGAATAGATTTTATTTTCGCAAACTGTTTACACCATGAAACAAAAATTTCGTATGGATATCTGCATCAAGCAATCAAAAGTTGTATTGTATGTTTTAGTTTGAATATAAAATAAAATGGTAGAGGAATCGGACGTAGTGGGCTGGATAGCCATGGCATTACTAAGGATCTAAGGTATCGGCAGCAAAGTAACATAGGCGATGAAGGTAATATATTTGTCACCGACGAAATTATACAAGTCATTGACAATCGACCAAAAAATTTAAGTCATCAACAAAAAAATGTAAGTCATCGACAAAAAAAAAAATGCAAGTTATCGACCAAAAAATGTAAGTCATCGTAAAAACTGCTAGTCATCGACAAAAAAATGCAAGTTATTGACCAAAAATGCAAGTCGTCGTATAAAATGCTAGTCAACGATAAAAGAAATGAAAGTTATCGACAAAAAATGCACGTTATCAAACCAAAAATGTAAGTCATCGTAAAAACTGCTAGTCATCGACAAAAAAAAAACAAGTTATCGACAAAAAAAATGCAATTCATCGACAAAAAAATTCAAGTCATCGAACAACAAATCTAAGTCATCGTAAAAACTGCTAGTCATCGAGAAAAAATGCAAGGTATTGACCAAAAAATGCTAGTCATCGACAAAAAATTTAAATCATTGTAAAAAATGGTAGTCAACTATAAAAAAAATGAAAGTTATCGACAAAAAATGCACGTTATCGACCAAAAAATTTAAGTAATCGTAAAAAATGCTAGTTATCGACAAAAAGAAAGTGCAAGTTATCGACCAAAAAATGCAAGTTATCGATCAAAAAATCAAGTTTACGACCAACTATTGTTTAGACAGACACCAGATGGAGCAGAACAAAATTTTCATTAAATCTAACTAGAGAACATTTTAAGACCTCATGGCAGTTTATAAGGGGCACTGGCCAGCGGGTACACACGCCATGAGGCAGGGTATGCCTCTCAACGAAATCTGCAGAAGTTGGAGAGAATGCCAAAGAAGAAAGATTTTTTTATTGACAGAATATGGTAAGCCAAGGATGATTAGATTATAAGTTTGTGTGGCAAATGCCTACTAGAAGTTATAATTGAATGACGGATTATGTAGGTACTAAAGTATTACAACCTTATAGAAATCAAGTAAGCTGTACTCTTTGAGGCAACTTTCAACTTCACCTAACATAACCTTGGCAATGAATGATGGGAACCCAATCATTGTAGGGCACGTTATACTAGAGCAATTACATGCTAATCTTGAAAATATTCACTAACAGAACTGATACAGAGCATAGAAGGTGGAATAGGAAGATGATGGAGATGCATTACAGCAGTCCAGTGTTCCTTAACCAAGGATCTGCCAAAACTACGGAGCTGCTAAGTGGAAAAACATAATAAGATGGTATGACAGAAATAAAAAACTGTGTTGCATTGTGTATTCCATTATCGCAAGTATAATAACATAATGAGAAAATATTAAAACAAATTAAAATTAAATATTAAAAAAAGAAAAACAATTAATTGAAACAAAAATGACAAAATATATGTCAACTAAATTAGAACTTCGAAAATAAAACTATCACAACTTTTCCCACTCCCACCTGCCTGTACTCGTATGTCACAACAGTTTTTGTATGAATTTTTAATACGAACGATAATAAAAAATTTAACAACTTAATTGAATAAAATTATCTTTTGTTGTGTTGCTGCTTTATTTGATGGATCATTATTATTATTATTTTAATTGTACGTACATATGTATGTATGTATGTATGTTTGTGCATTTTATTTAATTATAAACACACAAAAAATGCCACAAATAACGAACGATACACATATATTTGATGAGATGACGTTTTAGAACTTCCTACGTTTTATAATAAAAATGATTTGATGAAAAACGAAAAAAGAAAAATTATTTCATAATATTTATGATGTGTCATGCATTCATTCACTCACTCTCACACTCACTCACTCGCACACTCACTTACGCGCTGGCTGGCACAGTCTCCTCTCTCTCTGACATAAAGTTTAATAAACTTGTTTGGATTTTCGTAATTGTACGTTTCACACGCGCCATAACTAACACGCACACAATAACGCATTCTGTTCTGTTTTTTCATTATATCGGGTAGTCCATTTAGTGGTTTCAAAACAGCAAATCTATCAAGACAATCAGCTTTATGCGGTATTACATCAGAAGTTTTTCAGAGAGAGTAGTTTCGCATTTAATCGCTGAAATTCAGGAAGCAATATGAGGAAAAGTGTTCGGAAAGTACCTCAAAAAAGTACCTCGACTGTTCACAACCAATGCAGTGGCGAATGTAATACCAACCAGAGATCAGCAACGAATCGTTTTTTCGCTACTCATAAGCACTCATGAAATTTTAAATATAAGTGAGTCAAAAATATTGAAATTTAACTATGTACTCTGATTCATTCATACTCATTACAACGTTGATTTATAGGTATGAGTACAATGAGTATGAGTATAACGTTGACATCAAACTCATACCAACCAGATCATCAGCAATGAATCGTATATTCGCTACTCATAAGCACTCATGAAATTTTTAATATAAGTGAGTCAACAACACTAAACTACGTACTCTGATTCATTCATGCTCACTACAACATTGATTCATAAGTACAGGTTGTAACAGGTTGCGTACAACATTGACATCAACCTCACACCATTCGAAATATGTTTGACCCATAAGCCTATCATAGTTGTTGTTGCATTTACAAAAAACAAGACTGACACATAAACAAAAAAGACAGAGCAGCAAGCAGAGCAAACATACAACCTTTTAGTGAGTGTTCGTATGCGATTTATACTTATTTTGTGCTTCGTGTATATGTTGAGTTATGGAGAGTCGAAATCAACAGCAACATCATACGTGTTGTTGAGTATGAGTATGGTGAGTACTTCAAACTTTGAATATGAGTAGAGGTTCCATGATATTAAAATAAGTATGAATACGTAAATGAAGTCACCGTGGTCTAGTAGGTAGTATGTTAGCTTATTAGACGTGAGGCCTCGGTTCAAACATCAAAACGAAAATATCAAAAAATATTTCTTCGGCAACTTCCTCTCAGCAGATTTCAAGGCAATAACTCTGAGAGTAAATAAAAATTTGCCATGAAAAGTTTTTGAAAAATCTGTCGTTCGGAGTCGACTTTAAACTGTAGATCCCAACACTCATGTATAAAATTAACACACACAACATAAGTGGTGTGAGAAACTAGGTCGTAATCCCGACTGAAGGGTTGTAATGACCAATTATGTACGTAGAAGAAAGCTTAAAAGTATCAGAAATTATGAGTACAATTCGATTCTACTCATCTTTTTGAATACTCATTGCTGATCTCTGGTCGGAAAGAAGTTCAAAAGCAACGACTGTTGCAACCCAAATGCAGAGGAGGACGTTATACCAACATCCAAGCATTCCAACACAATAAAACTTTCAACCTTAAGTGTGCATGATATATCTTTACTTTTAAAACCCGCAAAATGGTTAACTCTTTACCGTACAACCATAAGTTTTAAAACGATAACGGCAGTGACAACAAACCAACCAACCAACAATTGTCTCATTCATGTGCTGTTGCTGTTGCTTATTAGAAGCGTGAAACTAACAACGTTAATTAACAATGAAACAAGCAACAGGCAACACACATGCTCCGATACTACTTCCGAATTGAAATGATTAATTTTAGTGTAGTGTAGTGAATGGATGGTGGGTGGATGAATGAATGAATGAATGAAAGAAATTAAATTTTTTTAAATAATTATCTCCCGCTCTCTGTCTCCATACATATATACATACGAGTATATAATTACCCTATAAATGACACTTATTTTTTACACTTTGCGACACGCTACTCGTGTGTGTGTGGTAGATTTATTAAAATAATTGTTAAAATTTATCATTTTTATTGCCTTTTTTTTTAAGAAATTAAATTAAAATAAAACAAAAAAAAACTGAAAAGCCGGTTTTAGATTCTATTTTAGCATTTAAGTTAATGAACTTTAATAGACTGATGCCGTTAAATATTAACGATTCAAGAAGAATAAAATATTGTTTTATTGAAATGAGAAGGTTAGTTTTTATTGAATTTTTGCATTTAGAAAAATATTTTGTTTTTTAAACAATCATGGTTGAATAAATAGCATCGAGGCAAAGCTGTATCTGACAACGAGAAATCAAAACATTTAACAAACTTTCAGGGTACAAAAGGCAATTACTTTTCTATAGAAGCTAGGTCGTAATCCTGACTGAAGGGTTGTAATGATCAATTATATATGTAAGTATGGAAATTGATTCAATGACTTAAAGTATGACTCCCTTAAAATTAAGCAGAAAATCAATCAGAAATTTTGATTGAATCTAATCATCGTTCAGATATCAAGTAATCATAGTTCCATTAGACTATCTCAGTAGTAGTAGTAAATAGGAAGGGTTAAACAAGAGAAGTCAACATGTAGCATGAGACGGAAGCTCACTAAGTGGACGTAAATGAAGTGGACTGCATACGAGTATATTCTCTGTTTCCTCAACCGATCTTGAATATCTGCAGAAGTCAATTGCAAATAATTGCGTAAAACTTTGAAATTGCAATAATAAACGATTAATCTGGAAACTTAAGGAAAGAAGAACAAAATTAAACGATAAGAAAACAATAAAAAAGAAAGGTTTAAATTCTAATAACAACAACACAACAGAGATCGAATAAAACAAACACGAACGATAGGAAACTAAAAACCAACAACAATAACAAATCAACAAGAGGTTCTAGAAGTTACCAGACCGAAGATAAATGAAGTATAAATAGAGCGAAAGATGACATTACTAGTCAGTCGTAATAAAAAAAAATGGGATGTACAGTGGACAGCAAAAGTCTTAGTACGGCAATATATTTTTAGCAATTTCATGAATTTTAGATAAAAGTTTGTATAAAAATTTATAGTTTATATTTTATTAATTTATTTCTATTTTATTATAAAACAAACAATTTTTTAATGTTTTTCTTAAAACAAGAGAAAAATAAGGAAAACTTTCAGATGACTCCATCCATACGTACCCACAAGGAGAACCCTGAGTAAATTTAAAATTCAAAGGCCTAATATATGAAAATGTTATCTCCTTGTATTTAGTAGAATATCCCTTAAGGTCAACCACTCCATTTAAACCATTTGCAATTGAATATACAAGTATTGTTTATTGTTTTCTGATGGCACCATGAGCAAGTTATTCGGTTGACTTTTGTACGAGGTTTACCGATAACCTAAACGTTCTTTCAAATGATCTCCTAAATACTATCTCGAAGTCATATCGGGACTTTGTGCAAGAGTATTAAGCCTGTGGGGACTTTTTTTGTCAAAATATATTGCCTTACTAATACTTTTGCTGTCCACTGTATGTATATACTCTGTAAAGTTATTATGTTGTGAAATTTGATCATTATAAATTATAAAACAATAAGGAATTTATTTAAATAAAGAAAAAAGTAACAAAAAGTATTTTATATCGAATTCCAATCACCCAATAGAATCCATAAACAATATTCGTTTTTAAAAGGTAAATAATATTGCTATTATTTTTAACAACACTGTACCCCAAAAAAAATAGAATGAACACAATACTGCCATTATTAAATGAATGTGTCTTTATCAAAAATAAATCTTCAATAAAACCACAGAAAAATAACAATAACAACAACAATAGCAACAACAAAATAAAAGTTAACCAACTAGTTCTCATGGCAATCGTTATTTTTTTGTTTTGTTGTTATTTTTGTTTTTATATGTCACTTTTAAAAAATTTTATAGAAAAGAAAAAAAATCTACTACAACTGCATACATTGGAGATAAATGAAAGCAGAAAAAAACAAAACAAAACCAAAACAAAACAACATTGTGCACGCTTATAAGCTAAATCATTATAAATTTTATTATTATTGTTATTGTTTTTTTTTGTTTATTTCATTGTTATTGTTATTGTTTTATTGATACATGCTTAAATGCTGTGTATTACTCACTACTATGGTATCTCTCTTAAAAATGTCTCTAAACCAGTTTACTTCTTCATATCTCATACACTCTCTTTCTCTTGCACACCCCGTTAGCTGCACAATTCCTCATTATTGTTTATAGGATTTCTACTAATTTCTGCACATTCTTTCACAGTTATACTACATGCATATGTTTGTTTTTGTTTTTTCTTTTCTGTGGTAATTTGACATCATAACTGGTTTAATAATAATAATGATGATGATGCACTCAATAGTGCACGCATACAAAGGCAAATAGAGATGTAAACAAACACACGGATTTGTTTAAAAATATACTTTTTTTGCCAGCAGAGGTAGTAAAAATGTTTGTAAGGAATGGGCTAAGCCCGACGGTATGACACCCTAGATTGAAACCCATTTATTAAAAGGAAAAATTCTTCTGTGGTAAGAAAGGGAAAGAGAAAAATCTCATCTGATAGGGAAGCATTTATTGTTCTATTCAGAAATCACCAATGAATCGTTTTTTCACACCTCATAAGGACTCATGAAATTTTGAATATAAGTGAGCCAACAATGTTGAAATTTAACTATGTACTCTGATTCATTCATACTCAGTACAACGTTGATTTATAAGTACAGGTTGCAATGGATATGCGTACAGCGTTTACATCAAACTCATACCATTCGGAAGATGTTTGATTCATAAGCCAATTTTTCATGACAAAACTTTTCATGGCAATTTTATTTACTCTCAGAGAGTTTTTGCCAGAAATCTGCTGAGAAAAAGTTGCCGAAGAAATATTTTTTCATATGTATTTCGTTGTTTGAGATGACCGCACCAAAGGTTGGACCATGACCTCAAGTCTAATAGCTCAACACAATATGTACTAAACGTAGCTAAGTCACAAACCTGACTCAAGGATTGTTATGACCAATTAAGTAAATTAATCCTCCCACCTTTCAGACGTACGGACGGACTTTTACCGAAATCAATAGTGGACGAACTTTAACTTTTTGAAAGTGATCTCATTAAATTACTCAAATATCTACCATAAGCGCACAACCGTCAGATTAAACCTCATTTACCTTGAAGGCGTAGGGTATAAAATGAATGGCGCTAGACTAATGGTAGACAGACAATGTATGTATGAATATATGTATGAATGTGTGTGGAAGTGAATAGCACCCGAAGTATTATTCAGTTATATTTTTCTTTGTTGTAGTTGTTGTTGTTGTTGTTGTTATCGTAGCAGTAGCCCACTTTATTATTTTCAAATTGTTGGAATAACAAGTGATGCATTTGAGTATAACGAGCATTAAAAGAAAATCCCGCTGAGAGCATTTTAACAAACACAAAAATAGAAACATATACCTGCTGCATACACACTCATTCACTCACTCACTGACTTGGCTTGAAACATACAATTTATTTTTAATTTTTTTTACCGTTTATTTTATGTGATATGCTCCAGTGTGTGCATATAAGCATAACAAAGTGGTGCAATTTTTATGTTTCATTTTTATGTTCCTCTCCATCGTTCTTCTCATGTTCGTTCTTTTATGAGTGTTGTGTTGTTATTTTCATTTTTATTTTTATGGCCATCAAAAGAATGCAAAATGTTATAAACCAAGTGACAGAGAGACAGAGAGAGAGATAGAGTGAAGAGAACGGAAGCAGAAAAATAAGGTATTAGTGTGAATGCACAGACATACATATGTACATATGTACGTGTAATTAAATGCAATAAGAAAAAATAAAAAATCATAAAAATTTATAAATTCCTTAACGCCCACGTTTTGTTTTTCTTAAATTTTACAACAATAACAACAACAACAACAACAATAGCAATTATTATTAAATGATTACATTAATAAATAATCGTTTAACGACTATCCTTCGTTATAATTTTCTTCTTCTTCTTTTTATTTGTTTATTTTGGTATAAAAATTATGAAATATTTGCACAAAGGCCGTAAAACCAAGGCACCTATTAAATATGAATTGCCCGTGTTCCCATTAGCTAAGAAATTCAAGAAAAATTCAGTTTTTCTTAAATGTTGAGAAATAGAGAAACGATTTGTGTATAGAGTGTCTCAAAAGAAAGTTTATAGCTAAATAAATAGAAAGCCAAATGGCCACTGATCTTCTAGAGAATTTTCATATATTTTTGGCCAAAAACCAATTTTTTCAAAATTCTCTTTGTCGAATCTCAAAATTAATCCAACTATCCCACTACCACGGTCCAGAGGACTCTCTGGACTAGCATTTGCATAAAAGTCGGATAGGTATACTATGTCTTATATGTTCCAAAATTGTCACTGGTCTAGAGAATTTTCGATCAAAAAATTTATATTTTCAAAGCCAATATCCGCAACACTATATAACTTTATATGTGACTCAATTGCTGATTATATTAAGAGGTCTTGGAACCTGCCTTTGAGTTTGATATGATACTCATAGACCTAGTATTTGTCCTAAAATTAGCTCCTAAACAAGTGGGGTGGTTCAGATGGACACTGTTAAACAGCTAACAGTGCTCTGTTAAGGGCAAATTTTGTGCTGTTAAGAGAAATTTTGTTCCGTTAACGCCAAATGTGGCGCTGCTAAAATTTATGGATTGCGTCTTGGATTTTCAAAATCTAATTTCTCTTCACACACACACACATTGCAAAATGTTATTTCGAAGGTACATACATACCGTGAGATCTGAGCATCCTCAAAGCAGCCAGTATTGCTGAGTCGATAAGTGGGTAGCAATCTGTGCTTTTTCCAGGGTCTTGATGGAAATTTACATACACACATAATTGGTCATTACAAACCTTCAGTCAGGATTACGACATAGTTTCTCGCACCACTTATGTTATTTGTGTTAATTTTTATACATGAGTGGCGGGACCTACAGTTTAAAGTCGACTCCGAACGAGAGATTGTTGAGAAACTTTTCATGGCGGGACCTACAGTTTAAAGTCGACTCCGAACGACAGATTGTTGAGAAACTTTTCATGGCGGGACCTACAGTTTAAAGTCGATTCAAAGATTTTTGATGGCAATTTTATTTACTCTCAGAGTTTTTGCCAGAAATCTGCCGAGAGGAAGTTGCCGAAGAAATACTTTTTGTATTTTGTTGTGATGTCTGGCCTGGGGTTTGAACCCTGGCTTTACGCCTAATAATCCAACACACTACCTACTAGACCACGGCGACTTGATGGAAATTTGTAAAACCTAAATCATGACAGTGACAAGTTTACCTTGAAAATTACCATGCATTTCGAGATCCACCTTTTCCTTTTCTATGGATCGTAAATAAACAGAAAAATCGCTTCTATAGCATTGGAATACCACGTATAAAACACGATCTGATATATCAAAATAAGGGTATTGAGTTGTTTTACCGCTAGAGGCGCTGTTGAGCGTTAATTTTTCGAGAACGCCACAGGCTAAACGACTACTGAGAATAGCGAATGCTAAGGAGAATATTAAGTTCTTCCACAAGCATACATATGTAATTAGTCATTACAAATCTTTAGTTAGGATTACGACCTAGTTTCTCACACCACTTATGTTGTGTGTGTTAATTTTATACATGAGTGGCGGGACCCTACAGTTTAAGGTCGACTCCGAACGCCAAATTTTTTTGGGAAACTTTTCATGGCAATTTTTTTTTTGCCTCCCAGAGTTGCCAGCAATTTGCTGAGAGGAGGTTAGGTTAGGTTAGGTTAGAGGACGTGTACTTGTCAATTAAGACAAGTACATTACCCGGAGGTCGAATTGACCCATTGTACATCGTCCTAGTTTCTCAAACCGCTTATGTTGTGTGCGTTAATTTTATACATGAGTGACGAGATCCATAGTTGAAAGCCGACTCTGAAGAACAGATTTTTGAAAAACTTTTCATGGCAATTTTATTTACTCTGAGATCCAGAAATCTGCTGAGAGTAAGTCGCCGAAGAAATATTTTTTTCATATTTGCATTTTGATATCTGACCAGGGGTTTGAACTGAGGCCTCACGTCTAATAAGGCAACACACTACTTACTAGAAGTGAAATTAAGCGATGCAAAATGTTATTTCGAATTCTGTGAGATCTGAGGCATCGTCGAAGAATCCAGTACTACCGAGTGTTCACCGAGGCAAAAAGAGCTAAGCAAGCTAAGCAAACGAATGCAACATTGAGTGCAACCTGAGTGTCGATCGTAAATGTACAGAATTTCACGTATAACACACGATTAGATATTCCAAAATCACTGTGTAATGTTGTTTTACCACTAGAGGCGCTGTCGAGCGTTATTTTTTCGAGAACACCACCGCCTAAACGACTACTCAGAATAGCGATTGCTACGGAGAACATAAAGTTCGTCCACGTCAAATAAAAAAAATGAAAATTTTGATTCAAACGAGACCTGCAACCGACCATCTGGGAAGTCCATTTCCTGATCGTCTAATCTCCCATTTTGGGTGATTTGCACAGGTCAACAAAATCACTCGATTTAATCTTTTTAGAGTTTGTTTTGTGGTGTTTCTTGAAGTTAAAAGCCTAAGACAACAATCTTCAGACAATTTGTTCACCAATTTAACGTCATACTGACAAAGAACATCAGATGACAACAACTGTTATGCCATTATAATTAGAACCGACTTAGCAACATGTATGTTTGTTAATTTGTTTTACAGTTTTCACTGTGTGCCTGGAATCAAAGGCTTTGTTTGGAGGACGTCGCACATACGTTTTTCCATCAGATTGTGACAAATTAAACTTAGATTCGTCACTCCAGAGAACTCTGTTCCAGAAACATCGTTTCTAATTATAAGGCCACCACTGTATATGAATTTATGGCGGACAATATTATGCTCCACTTTTTTTTGCTATTCAAATGCTTTCCTTTTTAGTCTCTTCGAGATGAATCATCACCATACTACGAGTTATTGTTGGAATATTTCACAACCGGAAGGCATTAGGCATTTAACCTCCACTATACACACCGAACGAACGACCTTTAAAATTGTTCTTTAAGACTTCCAAAGCCAATGTACATTCATCTTGTCTCTCTTTCTTTCTCTTCCTTTTAATTATTCAAATTTTTTTTCTTTTCTTTCCTTTCCATTTCCACTGATCTTCAGTGAGTTTCTTGAGTTTCGTTTAAAAAAAACTGCACTTCTATGCCGACACTTTGTACTTTCCAAGTGAGGCAGTGAAAGTATTGAAAAGCAGAAAAAGAAGAAGACGAATAAAAAAAAATTACCTCCAGAGTGCCTTGAAAAGTGTAGGCAACAACAACACCAACATCTTCTTGGCACAACGGTTTGGTTTTCTTACTTTTGCCGTCGTTCAAAATTTCCTTTCTTTCATTGCGAACATAAAATGGAAAAACAAAAAGAAGAAATAGGAAAAATCCCACAAAATTTATTATTTAAAGCTACCAGAGCCGTGGTATTTCTTTAACTCGGTATAAACGACGATTGGTTTCGGTGGTTGGATGGTTGGGTGGCTTGGTGGAGTGGCATGACTGACTGACGGTCGCTGGGTCGTTCGGTGGTTTAAGGTTAATTAATACTGTCTATTGCATAAATTTACTTTTTAATTTATTTCTTCAAGTCGAATTAATTTCTGAGTGTCTTTTTTTTCTCTCCCTCCTCTCCTCCCTCTTGTTTGCCCCTTTAATTTTATCTTTAAAAAAAAAATTTTTTTTCTTTCTCTACAATTGTGAAATTGTTTGCTTTTGTCTTTCTGTTTAAATTTTAAAGTTGGTTTATGATAATTTTTTTATTACTTTCCTACTTGTTGTTGTTGTTGTCACTGTCACTGTTGCGTAAATGTTTGCCATTTGTATTGTGTTTTTTATTTTTCTCTCCGTTTAATGGTTGCTAATTATAGACTTTTGAGGAAACGGTTAAAATACAACACTGGGTGCTTTTTTGCAATCACAATAAATGGCGGCCAGTAGCTGTAGAGGCATGCAATTAAATGAAAAACTCTGTATTTATTTTCTAATATAAGTTTTTTCCAGTTAAATTTTCTAAATAGAAAATAAATTACATTTGCAAACGTGTGCCATTAAATGAAATAAATGTGAAATTTAATCATGTTTCCACGAAATTAAAAAGAAAGAAACTTTGTTAAGCGTTAATAGATTTAGATCATAATAAGAATTAAATTTTATGTTAATAGTCTGCAATAATTGCAATGTAGAAGACTAATCTACTTATTGCCGCTGTTAAACAGTTCAGAATGCTCTGTTCATAGCACACTTTGCCCTGTTCAAGGCGAAAAGTGGCGCTGCTAAAAGTATGGGTTTGCGTCTTTGGTTTTTAAATTTTAATTTATCTTCACACACATCCTTTTTCCGGCAATCTCAGCATAATAATGGGTGATTTTTTAAGAGCTATAGGAAAAATTTTCAAAAAAAAACACATAAAATTCAGAAAAATGCATGAAATCTTTATTTGAATCGATAGTACGGGGTCCATATAATTTAATGTTTGAAGATTATTTCATGCAAATGTTGACCGTAACTGCGCCTCAAATGGTCCATCCGCTTAGTCCAATTTTGGCATACTCTTTCCAACATTTCGGCCGGTAACGTAATTTTGGTCATTACAACCCTTCAGTCAGGATTACAACCTAGTTTCTCACACCACTTATGTTGTGTGTGTTAATTTTAGACATGAGTGGCGGGACCTACAGTTTAAAGTCGACTCCGAACGACATATTTTTTTGAGAAACTTTTTGTCTAATAAGCCAACACACTACCTACTAGACCACGGCGATTTCGGCCGGTCTCTCACGAACAAATGCTTCAATGTTGCCTTCCAATGCGTCAATTGAAGCGGGCTTGTCTGTGTAGACATGAGCTTTAACATAGCCCCACAAAAAAAAATAGTCTAAAGGCGTTAAATCGCACGATCTAGGCGGCCAATTGACCGGTCCCAAACGTGAAATAAAATGTTCACCGAACTCGCCTCTCAATAAGTTCATTGTTACGCGTGCTGTGCGGCATGTGGCACCGTCTTGTTGAAACCACACGTCATGCAACTCAAGCTCTTGCATTTTGGGCAAAAAAAGTTGAATATCATCTCACGGTAGCGCTCACCATTCACAGTTACGTTACGATTCGCAACATCTTTGAAGAAGTACGGTGTAATGATGCTACCAGCCCATAAACCGCACCAAACTGTGACTTTTTCTGGACACATTGGTAGCTTTTGCAATGCTTCTGGCTGATCTTCACTCCAAAATCGACAATTCTGCTTATTTACGTATCCATTGAGCCAAAAATGAGCTTCGCCGCTGAATACAATTTTTCGATAAAGAAGTGGATCTTCGGCCAACTTTCCGAGAGCCCATTCAGCAAAAATTCTGCATTGCGGTAGGTCGTCCGACTTCAATTCTTGTACCAGCTGTATTGTGAAAGGCTTCACACCTAAATCCTTCCGCAAAATTTTCCACGTTGTTGAGTAACAGAGGCCCAATTCTGCGAACGGCGGCGAATCGTTAATTGATGGTCATCATTAACAATGGCCGATACAGCTGCGATATTTTCTTCAGTTCGCACTCTACGTAAGTGTGTTGGTGGTTTAATGTCCAACAATGTAAATTTGGTGCGAAATTTAATCACAATTGCCCGAATAGCTGCTTCAGTGGGTCGATTAAACTGACCATAAAATGGAAGAAGCGCGCGATGAACTTTCTTAACAGAGGACGCATTTTGATAATAAAAGTTAATGATTTGCAAGCGTTGTTCGTTTGTAAGACGATTCATGGTTAAATTGTAGACCAAACTGAAGATGTTTGACAGTGAAACAAAACACGAAACGTGCGTGAGCTGTTTAAACCAGTGTTGCCAAAAAGATAACACCTAAAAAATCGCCCGTTACTATGTTCAGATTATCAATAAAAGTGCATTATTGAGTCAATATTCGGTTTATTGCTTACAATATTTTAAGTGTTTAGACACAACAATATACGCAGTTCAGCTACTTATTAAATATTCATTTGAAAGCTGGTAAACAAAACAGCTGGTTGTTAATATTTGTGTTGTCAAATATCAATAGAAAGTGTTCGGAAAATTTTAATATGATCACTGAACGTACTTATGACAGTGCTGTATTTCAAGTTTTAATGAATATTATAACAATTTATGAATTTATAGAGCAATAATTAATTGACATTTTATATGAAATATTGCGCTCAATAATGCCGTTTATTGTGATTTACTCAATATAGTTTAAGTCGCCCAAGAAATAATTTTTCATAATTTATTTTGTTCTGGGATTTGAACCACAACCTTACGTCTAATAACCTTACGTCTAATAACACACTATCTACAAAACTACTGCGACTTCATCCCATTCTGAAAAATTCTTCAATTGTCGAAATTATTAACTTGGTAGCTAACACTGATTGATTGATGAATTCGCCGTAGTCTAGTTGGTAATGTGTTGGCTTATTAGACGTAAGGTCACGGTTCAGAGCCCAGGTCAGGCAAACATCTCCAACAAAAAATATTTCTTCGCCGATTTAGTCTCAGAAGATTTTCGACACAAAGTCTGGGAGTGAAATAAAATTGCCATGGAAAGTTTCTCAAAAATCTGTCGTTCGGAGTCGACTTTAAACTATAGGTCACACCACTCATGTATAAAATTAACACACACAACATATCGACGCCTCCGTTCTATAAAATTCTAAGTCGAAAAAGTGTGTTTTGAGTTATGAGCTCTCAAAGTTTTCACGCGACATACGACTATATGTGTATTCTAAGTAGATTTTTCCGTATAACTTCGGAACGGATCGGCGCATCTTAACCAAATTTTGACAGTATTTAAGTTAGAGAACGTAGAATTTAAAAATTCAAGAACATTAAAAACGTTCTAAGTACACTTAGAACGTTATAGAATGGAGGCGTCGAAATGATCTCCCAAATACTCTCTTGAAGTCATATCTAGACTTTGTGCAAGAGTATTAAGCCTGTGGGGACTTTTTGTTGGTCAAAATATATTGCCGTATTAAGACTTTTGCTGTCCGCTGTATGTAGTAAATATTGATGTTTGCTTTTAGCATTTCTGCTGGGATTTGCCAGTGCCTGGCGCTTAATAGCAATGATAGCTTCTAGTTTATGTGGAGAAAATCTATTAGAAAGAGACCAGCTTATAGCAAAGAATAGCTTGTTGACTAACCATGCACATCTCTGTACTTGGCATATGGACGAGAGATGCATTGCTTTGGGAAAGGGTTTTTCCAAATTCTAATTTTATATCCGCTTTATTACAAACCTGCATCGTTTAGAATGTTTTTTGTTCCCAAACTTATGAAATTAATTGAAGAATTTGATAATAACGAGTATAAAATATCGTTGATAATAATAAATAAAGTTATAAAATGCAATAATTTTTATGAGTTTCACTTAAATAAGTATGAAACATTGTAATTATTTTATATTTAAAATGCAATATTTTGCAAAAAATCAACATTAATTTGCATAAATTATCGACAAAAAAACAACAAAAAAAAGTAGAAAGAACATATACCGTGATAGATAAGAGACTTGATTTATGATTTTTAAATTTATACTCAACAACAATAACAACAGCAACATTAGCAAATAAAAATGTAATTAAAATTGATTGTGATGTAATGCTACTGCCAGAATACGTTGCATACAGGGATAAAGTTTACAAGCAACTCTGTTGTTGCAAAAAACAAGAAAAGACTTTAAAGCCAAGACTCTTTGCAATCAAAACGTTATTAATTTTTAGCGTTTTATGATTGAGGGAAGAAGGTTTTCTTCATCATTTCTAATGTATTTGCATGGCTTGGCTTGATCGTTTAACTAATGAAATCATCATTTAAATTTAAATAGAAACCTTCAGAGGTTTTTTTTCTTTCTTTGACGGGCATATGATATGATCATCAAGATTAATAAAGAAATCATAGACTTGAGTTGTGAATTCTACGTCTCCATATTGTTTTTTCCAGAAGCTTGTTTTGTTGTTTAGTTTAGTGCGGTTGCATTGCATTGTTGTAACCACAATTTACCGATTTTCACTGACTGTCAACATGTCTGTCTTGTCTATTTGTCTGCCGGCTTGCACTGTCTATTTAGCATGTAGTAAAAGACGACATCAGCGTCTCTATGTGATGAGCATGGCGACATCACAAACAAGCATCATAGTTAAATATAATCATACATGCTTAGGCAGCTTATATACCATATTTTATTATAGAAATTGTTTATTAAAATAAAAACAAAGCAAAAAATAAAAAATAAAACCTTCATAGTCAATTTCATTTCATTTATTTTCATTGTTTTGCTTTTGTACTCGCGTACATTAATTAAATAATTTTACTAAAGATGCTACACGTAAAGCTGTGGTAGTGTCGTTTTCATTGTGGTTTTGAGAATATGAAAAACGTCATGATTAACACAAAATTTGTACACAGCAATCGTTATAGTAAGCAGAATTCTAAAGGAAGTAGGGGATTCCCCCAAGCATAGGTTAGGTTAGGTCTGAGTGGTAGTTCTGATTTCACAAAGCTCACTTGAGCACGCATGGCGGCCCGTTGTGATGCCACGGGTGAACGCAGTCCCTATACTGCCCAAGTTCCACCAAAATCAGGGAAGAGGAAGAAGTTGGTCAGCGCAAGGGCTGCACCCCCCAAGCATGATATTCTACAAAAATTCAAGTGTAGGTTGAATAAATGAAAGTTAGGATGGAGGAGGAATTCTTAACAAAAAAAGAAAATTACATTTGGAAAGTATTCAATTGGGATTATGAACGTTACAAAGCCAAACATTGGACTGCATTATGAATAGGAAGAGAATACAGTGGGGCCAGTAAATATTTTCAAGGCGTATAACTGGCATTAAAACGCTAAGTGATAGAAGGCATACATACATATGTATGTGTGCGAAAGTAAATTTTAATTTAAAAATCAAAGACGCAAACCCACACCTTTATCAGCGCCATTTTTTGCCTCTAACAGCGTAAACTTTGTTATTAGCAGAGCACTGTTAATTACTTAACAGTGGCAATAGTAGATTATTCCTCTACTTTGCAATTATTGCAGGCTATTGACATAAAATTTAATTTACATTATGATCATTATTATTTGTGAGCAAAAGTGTTAAAAGGTAAAGGTAGAGGGGGTCAATTCTCAAAATTATTCCAGCTATCCCACTACCGCGGTTCTAAAAAGGACCCTCTTGACTACCATTTGCATATAGTCGGGTAGGTGTACTATCGCTTATATGTTCCCAAATGGCCACTAATCTTCTAGAGAATTTTCAAGCAAAAAATTTATATTTTCAAAACCAATTTTCTCAATACCATATCACTTCACATGTGACTATTTTGCTGATTATATTAAGAGGCCTTAGAACCTTTCTTTGAGTATGATATGGTACTCATTAACCTAGTATATGTCCTAAAATTAGCTCCTAAACAAGTGGGCTTGTTCAGATGGACACTGTTAAATAGATAACAGTGCTCTGTTCAGGGCAAATTTTGTTCTGTTAAGAGGAAATTTTGCTCTGCTAACGCCAAATGTGGCGCTGCTAAAATTTATGCATTGTGTCTTGGATTTTCAAATTCGAATTTATCTTCACAAACATAGAAGACATTATATTCTAGTTTGTGTTAACCTTTATCTAAAAACCTGTTATCCTAACAGTCATTCATCACGACCACAAATTCCGACCAAAAATTTCAAAAATTGCACAATAAAACAATTGAGAAAGCTGTCCCAAGCATGTTTTGATCAAAAATTGGAGTAGAATCGTCTTTGTGCAATGGATGGCCATGTACTTTGAGGACACAAGCGAGTCGGTCCTCTTCTTGTCTATACGTGTCCATCAGTGTCTAGCAATCCTGCTCGCAAGGAGATAAAGCTTCTTTATAAAAAGAGTGGATAATATCCAAATTAAATGAGGCAATCGGCATACCTATACCCTATAGGATGTCGGAGATTGCGAGCTCCGTACCGACTCTGACCAGCTCATCAGCAATGCAATTTGCAATGACATCCCTATGCCCCGAACGCCGTATAAGAGTTACGTTTGAATGATCTGAGATTTCCGTAAGAAATCCTTGACATTTATGGACAAGAACGGTCGTTGAAACTACATTAGTTAGGGACTTGATCGCAGTCTGACCTTCTGGGCAAATCAAGAGAATTTTAGAGAACTCAACACGCATTGCGCTGCTTTCAAAATTACCATGACCTGTGCCTGGTAAACACTGCAGTTGTCCGGCAACCTAAAAGAAAGTTTGATATCAGTGCCCTGAATAAATATATCACAGCTTGCCCTGCCGCTCATTTTTAAGACATCAGTGTAGATTTAAGGGATCCATTGGGGACCTCCGGATTTTCAGACCGAAAGTTCTTAGTTGGAATTCTAAAATCGAGTGATGTGTTCAAAAACTTATAAGAAATCATATAATCGACCCTAATCTGCCTACGTCATCCCGAATTGGGCCAGTATATAACTGCATTGAGTGTTTCTGCCATCAACTCAGCCCTCTGGTTTAATGGGAGATGAGAAGGAGGCCATTGAGTATAGCAAATAATGCCTTGGTTGGAGCAGAACAAAGGTCATTGATCAATACAGCTGACTGTCGGCGTACTCGGTCTATCAATCGACAGTGGCATTAGTGTTTGCACACCGTTCACCAAACAAGTACACCACACAGAGAAAGGTTCGCTCCGCTATGGGCCAATAGCTCAAGTATATGATGGTTGCTCTGAGAACCCAGATCTTGCCTACGATCCTTACATAACATACATACATACAAACCTTCAGTTAGGACTACGACCTAGCTTCTCAAACTACTGATGTTGTGTGTGTTAATTTTTTATATAAGAGTATAAAGACTACTGCGAACGTCAAATTTTTTGAGAAACTTTCTCATGGCAATTTTATTTACTCTCAGGGTTTTTGCCAGAAATCTGCTGAGAGAAAGTCGCGGAAGAAATATTTTTTTTTTGTTTGTTTTGATGTCTGACCTAGAGTTTGAACCGTGGCTTTACGTCTAATAAGCCAACACACTACCTACTAGGCTACGGTGACTTATGCAGGTGTAAACTGCTATTGTTGGCCTCCTAGCCCTAACAATAATTTATCCTTTTTTGTGTAATTCAATGTTTTCGAAACTCACCAGTAGCTCAACTCATTTTTTGTACTCAAAAAAAAAAAATTAAATGAAAAGAAAAGAGAGAAAAAATAAAATTTATTTCATTTCCTTTTGTTTATTTATTATAAATGAACAAAAAAAATTTCTACAGAAAGTGATGTACAATCTTTACAAAAATTGTTGTTTCTGTATTCATTTATTTTTTAAATAAATTGTTTTTTGCATGAGATGCCACTGGAGAGAATTAAAAAAAAAAACAAAAAACCTAAAAAAACCTGAATAATAAAGATTAAAACGTCGTTATTAAAACGCACTTGAAATGTCTCGTAAAAAGCGAAAAAAAAAATTAAAATGGCCACACAAATTACAATAAAGAGTACAACAACAACAGCAACAAAAGAGAAAAATATTTAAAAATTAAAAACGGAATGAAACAAAAAAAAATGATTGTTTATTAATAATAATAAAGCAATTAATTGTCATTAGTCGCGTTGATAAAAGGCTGACAATTAAATGAATGGCTTACAGAATTTGGCAGTAACCGCCAGCTCTGGATTTAGTACCTTTTTTTGGTTTGTTTGTTGTTTTTTTGTGGCATTTAATTAAGTCAAGGTTAAAATACGGATTTGCTTTTGTTTTACGAAAAAATGAAAAAATATTCCAAACGCTGACATTAATCACGTTAAATGGTCGGCATTTGGTTCAGTAAAATATTATGGAATTAAATCATTTTAATTTGCCTGTAAAATGCCAAAAAAAATTAAATTCATTTGATTTTATAAGCATTTGTTATACACACTGTAACTGAGTAACGACGGCTGTTATATCCATTCAGCGAGGTAGCAACACTATATAATTGCAATGCCAGCGAGAGTGGCATTTCTTGATAGACATTTAAAGTCATAAGCTATCTTTCATGTAAAGTGTCATTTATATAGTGAAAGGCCTACATAGATACCTACATAATGGGCCATTACAACCCTTCAGTTAATATTACGACCTAGTTTCTCACACGACCTACATATGTTGTGCGTGTTAACTTTAGCTATAAATCGCGGAAGCTACAGTTTAAAGTCGACTCTGAACGACAGATTTTTGAGAAGCTTTTCATGGCAATTTTATTTCCTCTCAGAGGTTTTGCCTGAAATCTGCTGAGAGGAAGTCGCCGTAGAAATATTTTTTCATATTTTCGTTTTGATGTCTCACCTGGGGTTTGAAAAGAGGCTTGACGTCTAATAAGCCAACACACTATCTACTAGACTACGGAGACTTCTACCAGAATAGTGAAAGACTTGCTACTTACAAATATGTATGGTTCGTTAAGCAACTGCATTACGAGGAGATTATGATCTACTGCTCAAGTAATTGGCAAGATTATAAATAAATTCAAAGCGTTACAGACGTCGTCATATTATAGACGTGGAAGCGTTACAGACCGGAGATCAGCAATGAATCGTTTTCTCGCTACTCATAAGCACTCATGAAATTTTGAAAATAAGTGAGTCAAAAATATTGAAATTTAACTATGTACTCTGATTCATTCGTACTCACTACAACGTTGATTTATAAGTACAGGTTGCAATAAGTATGCGTACAACGTTGATATCAAACTCATACCATTTGAAATATGTTTGAGTCATACGCCTACTCATTTACAACAAAAGAAAAAACACAGAACAGCAAGCAGAGCAAACACACAACCTTCTAGTGAGTATTTTAGTGTTCGTACGCAATTCATACTTATTTTGTGATTCGTGTATATGTTGAGTTATGAAAAGTCGAAATCAACAACACCATACGTGTTGTTAAGTATGAATATGATGAGTACATCAAACACTGAATATGAGTAGAGGTTCCATGATATTAAAATAAGTATGAATACGTTTAAGTATCAGAAATTATGAGTATGATTCGATTCTACTCATCTTTTTGAATACTTATTGCTGATCTCTGTTACAGACGTTGTCAGGCCTGTGAATTGCGATACAATATATGTAAGCACTTTCAAAAATATCACTTCGGTTAAAGAAAGTGTGACCGAATGTCGGAATTAGTCGAGTTTATTGCGTTCTCAACAATTGGGCGTATTTGGTAGGAATGGAAGTGCATATCCAACAGCAAAATATAGGATAAGGAACTGTAATCCATATGAGCTTTTATCACAATAATTTGCCAACAACACTATAGGATTTGACGCCCTTTTTTGTGAGCGCTACGTCGACGACGAAGTCTTTATGCGGAACATCCCTTAATGTTGGAGGTTAGAAAACCAACATTCTTCACATTACAACCATTTAGTCAGAATTAGAACCCTGCTTAATACACAACCCATGTTACGTGTATTAATTTTGTCTATGATTTGCTGCAGCTAAAGTTTTAAAGTCGATATCAAACGACAGATTTTGAAAAACCGAAAGAAATATTGTTTTTCATATTTTGTTTTGTTCGAGATGCCTGGACTGGGGTGTGATGACATTTAGCCATCATGCAATCTACTGGACTGCGGCCATTATAACCAAATTCCAACCGAAGTGAACAAAAAACTATTGTGAAAGGTAGCTGTATCATAATGATTTCAAATTGTTATAGAAATCCAAGCTTTACGCGTGTTTTACTCAGCCTTTATTTAAAGGTTTTTAACCCTTTATTGTAGAATTTAATGAATTTGATTTTAAACATTTTGAATAAATGTTCAGTGGGTTAAAATTGGCTTAAAAAATATAGAAATTTATTTATTTATTTGCCTGCTTTTTATTTGTCTTAAGAAAATATTTATGGAGAGTTTAACAATTTTTTTTTAGTTTTGTTTTAAAATTTATTTAAAACCTACACACATACATATATTTGTTTAACAAATTTCAAACAAAACAGGCGTTAACACTCAATTTATTGCAGCTACTGCTGTTAAGCAAAACAAATATTTGTTTATTGGGTTTTAACTTCGACTACCACTACCACTACAACTCCAGCTCAGCTACTCAGTTGACAATTGTAAACAAAAACTAGTGCTGCATGCCATCTTACTCTCTTCTCTTCTGTACTCAGCTGCCGTGTTAATGCAACTTTTACTACAAAATTAATGACAACAAAACAAAACAAAACGAAAAAAAAAATAGAGAAGAAAATAAACAAATAAAAACTATACTAACAACAACAACTAGCATGTACATATTTGTTTTAGTTTCAACACTGGATTTCATTTGTTATTATTGTTTTAATGTATGTATATGGTATGGTAGTTATTGTTATTGTTTGTTTATTTAAAAGTGTTTGCCTTAAATACTAGTTCTTTCTCTTTCTAATTTTGTTTTTGTTTCGTTTGTTCCTTTTACTTTTTAGTTTTTATTTAAAGACTTTATGTTGTTGTTGTTTGTGTTGTTTTTGTTATGTTTTTATATCCTTCTATTTGGATTTTTTTCTTTCTTTCTTGTGTGGTAAATGATTGCATGTGTGTGAATAGTAAAATGTTTATTGTTGTTATTGTTTTTATTGTTTACTTAACTTTAGTTTTTATTTTATTTTTCCTTTTTTTCTTGAGATGTTCTCATTTTTTAGTTGTTGTTGTTGTTTTCTTTAGATTTAAATAATATTGTGCTCTCTTTTTTTGTGCTTTGTTGTGTTGTCCTCTCTCTATATTGTTCAGGTTACCATGATGTTTGGCTTAACAACGGCAACAACAACAACACCAACAATAACAATAATCAAGAGCAGACAGACAATATGTTGTTATAGTTTCTTATGGTGCTTCTGTGTTGGATTTCTGATTTTGTTTTTTTTATGTTTTTATCGTCGTTTCTAAGTATTATTTTAGCACGTGAATTGAAATGTCATTATAACCCAGCAAAAGTTTTTGTGAATATAGGTAGTTTCAATAAAATTGTAATCTTTCGATTATTTTATATTTAAATTTACTTGTAAACATTTTTATTTCAATGTTTTTTTTTATTGCCTCTTTGCTGTTTTAGTGGGTACTTACGCATTATTTTTTATTATTTTCTTATGAAAATCATACGCTTTCGGAATTTGTAAACAGTACGTGATGTTTGTGATTTTAAAAATGGTGAGAAGACAGGCTGTCAGTTTCTGTCACTTTGAGAAAACTTGCTTGGCCACTTGTGATCAAAACTCTATTGAAAATTATAATTTTACAAACATTTTTATTCTAGGAATTTGCGTCTCTTTTTACGAGGTTACCAATTAAATTAAATAATAGCCGTTAAATATATAAAATTATTATGTTATTTTGTTTATAATAAAATAAGTTCTAGGAATTTTTTGGCAAAATTTATTGTGTCTCAAAAGAATAGAATTTCTTTGGAAGATAGAGAAACCGTAATGGTAGTCAATTAAAAGATAAATAACGCAGAGTAATGTAAGAAAATGTTAATCACTGTAAGCATAACATTGACAACCTTTTAAATTAGAACCAAGCAATTGCTTTAAATGTTCAACGATCGTATTTTAGTCAAAAAATCTAAAGATGACACCGAACAATACAAAAAAGGTGTAAAGCAATAAATCCAGAACGCCAGTCGGAGACCAAATTTAGTAAACCAGTTAGTTGAAGGCTTTGTTACGTTTTTGAACATTTTGATGGCGGATGTATTTCCATCTAAATCGATATGAAAATGAGTAGAACTGCCACTACTGGAGTACAAAGTAATCGAAATTGAAGCATTAAATACCACTTATTTCGCCTAAAATAGGGGAAGTGCAAGTGCTTTGTATACAAAAAGTTCTAGAGAAACAGGACAATTCGTCGTAAGAATCATAATGGAACACTGGCTCCCGAGTACACACTCACAAAAGGCTTTTGTAGAAGCTATAATGATGAAGAAAGGCAGAAAATCATAGCAATTCATAGGACTAATAGGTTAGCTGAAAAGTGATGCTAGCCGGTAATAGGTCCACGGAAATAACGAGTAATTCGTCTGCTATTCAGTAAAAAAAATTCTGACGTGTGGCAATAAAAAAAACTGGCAACATTTCCATGAAATAATCTTTAAAAACTATATGACAGGCATTCACGTATTATCCCAAATAAATATTTCAATCACTTTTGCATTTTCTTTTAATTTTCAAAACCTGAAGCATTTAAAAATACCTGTTACACGGGTTTCTTATAGGACCCAAGTGCGTTAGGCATTATTGCCAATTTAACTTAACCTAGCCGAACTATAAATAAATAATGAACACGGGTTTCAATGCATCCGCTCATTACATTACATTATAATTGAGGGTTTTTTGATTACAATTTTTACTTACCGGATAATACATTCCTTGTGGAGGAAGAAAAAATGCCCCGGAACCCCACAGTTTGACGGCTTTTATATGAAAACTTTATAAAGGGAAGAAAATTTTAACACGATTTATAGATTACAAATCAAACACAATTCGGGTAGTGTGTTTAGGGAAGATGTTTTTTCTTTTTCAATAACTTTGTTTCTTAATTTAATATGTTGCACTTTTTAATATTTTAGATTAAGGAAAACAAGTTGCGAATCACTTTTTTATACGCAAAAATGTAACACTTTATTATTCTTAAAAAAAAAATTGTTATTACTTTGGCACACAAATAATTCTTTTTTATTTTTATTTTTTTAGAAGATTTTGCTGGAAAATATAAAAAACAAGGAAAGATTATTAAGAAATAAAAAAAACGTTAAAAACACCGCAACAAGAGAGATAAAAACGATGTTAATTTAATCCGTTTTTCGAAACACTTCAACGGCATGTGGCCACTCTATTTGAATTTTATTTTTGTTATGCTTTCCTTTAATTTTCCTTCTTCTTCTTGCGCTTTACTATTTTTAATCACATGTTTTGCAGTGATATTAAAACAAAACAAAAAAAAACGAAAACATTTACAATGAACAAGAAAAGAAAAATCAAATAAGAATTCTTTTTTACTGTGAAAAACTATTTTTATTACAGCAGATCACAACGCATTAAATGATTACCGAAAAAAATTATAAAATATATACGCAGTAATTAAAAACATGTGCATCGGTTTTTCCCTGTTTAATAGACAAGAAGAAGAAATATAACAAGAACAACAACTGCTACAAGGAAAATTTATTGTATTTTTCATGTTGAAAATTCTATGTGCACCACCAACTAAAAATAACCTGTGATGATGTGCATTAACAAAAACAAAAAACAACAAAACAAAACAAGAGAATTCAACACAAACTACACTCAGAGAAATTATATGCACTCAAACTCACGAGAGCGATTATACTATAACAACAAACACACACGCACTCACTCACTAGCATACAACAAATATTACTATGTACTGTTGTTAAGCCTATAATTTTATTTTTATTTCATTTTCGTGTGTGCCTCTCTCTCTCTGTCGCTCTCTGTCTGTCTGTTTTATTAGGTTACTCTACGCAAGGGATGCTGTTTCTTTCATGAAAATGATGTATAAAAATATCATAGAAACGATGATAAAGATAGAAAGAAAGACGAGAAAATAAAAACAACAAAAAATAAAGTCAATAAGGGTTGTTAATGGCAAAAATAAAAAAGAGAAATAAAAATATTTTGTAATGGCAAACAGCCACCACAGCAGCAGCCGCAACAATAGCAGCAGACTCGGCATCCTTCTGATGCCGTGGTATAAACAAATGAAAACGCAATAAACAACAACAACAATAACAAAAGTTGAACTAATAAAAGGAAGTAAAATAAATTGAAATTTCTTTTTTCTGGTATTTGTTTACCTACACTCCTCAATTTCAACAAACACAATTGCTTTCTGAACCGAAATAATAGAGAAAAAAAGAAAGAAAGAAAACTAGAGAACTAAAGGAGTTTAAAAGAGTGCAGGAGCTGCATACAGACACATGGCCATGTGTGTGTTTATATTTTTTAATACATAAGGGCTTTAATAAAATTGAGAAAGAGGTGTAAAGTTCAAATCGTGAGTCAGAGATGGCACGATCCTATGGCATGCGGTACTTTGTAAATTTTTTTAATAGCGTAGCAGTAAGAAGGCCCTCGATAACAAATTTAAATCCATCAGCATATCGTTTCAAATCATTTATGCAACTAAGCCCTAAAATAAAAGGTTCGATTGTAATTAGAAATTGAAACTTGCTTAATGACCAATTAGGATAACCGCCAACTTATATTCAAATCAATCTGATTGAAATACGAAAATAATAGGTAATTATAACATAAAAACCGTCGATTTAAACTAAACTTCACAAGTAGAAATTATTTTTAATGCCAGGATTACTAATAGGAAAATAAGTCTGAAAACGACTGCCCTACAAAAAAGCAGTTGTTAAGAGGAATGATTTATTTTTATATATATTTTGAAAGTGTATTTGGCACAATTAGACGATGTTAAAATAAATTAGCAGCAATTTATAAGAACCCCTACTATTATCTCCTATGTGAGGTCAAAAATACCAGTATTTCAAAGCATCCAAAATAACCAACTAAATAGTGACGGAGTGCGTATCATAGCCGGATATCCAAAAATAAGGATGTTAGAGGACGTATACAGCAAACAACTGGTAGCTATGGAGCTCAGAAAAATAGAAAGCAAGAACATAAAGGAGTCGGATAGTTAGAGAGAAGAAAAGTAAATCGAAATAAAACAAGCCGATTCCGTCAGCAAGCATGGTCCCATATAAATATCCTGAATAATGACTACCGGCAGATGGGGAAAGAGGTATTTTTAATCTTAATCTACCAGGCGCTTTATGTTTCTCCTCACAAAATCGAAAACTAGGGTTACAAAGCTACTGTTTTCTCTGCAAAAAAAAAGTCTGTCATGCATTTGATTATCTTAAAATATCATAAGAATTGATCAAATAAAATACGAAGGTTCGTAACTTGGTGTGATAAAACAAAACGTTTAGGATCTAAAGAGAGTTTTGTTTACAATTTATTGAAAGCAGAGCATTGTATAAAAACTCAAAGGGATTCCTGTATTCTAAGCCAGAAATATTTTGGTAGTGGATGCTTCAAATCAAAGACCAAGCTTACTAAATAAGCATCTTCAAGATAACAAAAGCTTGGAATGGGCACCGCAATTGCCAGATCACCAATTCCAAAGGAAAATCTGTCGAATATTTAAATAAAAAATAAGAAATTCTTCCGCACAAAGCCTGCAGATTTTTTGGTTTGTGAAACTAAAGCGTGTCCTTGCCGTTAGCTAACAGATTTTCAGATCTTGCTTTAAATAAACAACAAATGAAGCTGCATTTAAAATTAACATCATTTCAGTTAATGCGACGGATCAAGAATTATTTACAATAAGGAATGGAAAATACCGGTCAACTCTATTATCTCGGGAGGATAATTTTCGTCAATTACAAATCAAAAGGAGACTTTGACAAACACATATTAAAAGCACGATAGTTTCCTGATCTTTTAAGACCTCTTCGGAATTCGTCTTGCCTTTTTGTAAAGCACAAAGTCGACTATATTTAAACCAAAATTTCAAGTACAGTCACATTCGTGATTGAGAAAGAAGAATCGCAGAATCTTGCAAATATTCTGACTAACAGTGATGTCTACGAACAGATCCCATAGGTTAGGTTAGGTTAGAGGACGTGTACTTGTCAATTAAGACAAGTACAGTACCCGGAGGTCGAATTGACCCATTGTATAACGTCCTAGTTTCTCACACCACTTATGTTGTGTGTGTTAATTTTATACATGAGTGGCGGGACTTACAGTTTAAAGTCGACTCCGAACGACAGATTTTTGAGAAACTTTTTCATGGCAATTTTTATTTACTCTCAGAGTTATTGCCAGAAATCTACTGAGAGGAAGTCGCCGAAAAAATACTTTTTGTATTTTGTCTTTGATGCCTGGCCTGGGGCTCGAACCCAACACACTACCTACTAGACTACGGCGCACTACTACTACTAGATCCCATGGCGCAATAAAAAACTGATTAGCAGTGGATTTAAGTCATTTAAAACAATGAGCTTTAGATTAAAAACCGCAAAGCAGCCTAATTTCATGTAGCTTTGTTACTGTTTTTTAATTAGGAGCATAAGTAATCTCGCAGATTTTTGTATGTTTTACAAGCATAAGTCTGATACCATTAACCACAGTAAAACAAGGTAGATAGCGGGACATAATTCCCTTCAGTTTCTGGTTTTTATTTGTCGGGAATAAATATTTTTAACCACTCTCTCAAAGCACATCTAGTTTTCATCACAAACATCCATTCAAAATTTCCAAATTTAATGTGAATTACTTCTGTAACGCACTACCAGCCTTTGGCCAACACAAAGAAAATTACTTTTGAATTACAAAATATTTGCGTACGAAAACAACACATACAATGCTGACAACAATTCATATTAGTTTTTAGCATTCCTGGGCGGGGGGTAAAAGACACACAAACAAGAAAAAGAAAAACAACAACAACAATTCTTTTGTTTTTATAACAGTTTTGAAATGCGTACGAGAGAAATGGATGGCAAAACAACTAAAAATGTTTGGATTTGTAATGCAAAAATTTTAGAGAAGAAATGAAAGAAATTAAAAAAGGATGAAAAATAAAACATGGAAATTAAAATCAAAAGATGTTTTTAAGGAAGAAATAAACAATACAAGACATTAGAAGAAGAAGAGAAGAGAAAGACATAAAAAATTTTAGCAGAGACATTTTGCAACAATGTTGAGAGAAAATTTTTGGATTTCTTTTGTTTGTTTGTATTAATGTTGTTGTTCTTGTTGTTGTTATTGTATGATGAACATTAATTTTAAATTGTTTTTTCTGGTTTTTTGCTGTTTATTTTCAATTTCAACAACGCATAGAGATTTCTTTGTTAATGCTTGTCTATGTTTTTAAAATTTATTTGATAGGCTCATGAGATGCCTATGTCGACGGGTTCGTTAATAAAAAAAAATCCAATCAGACACACTCATATGATTACTAAGCACATACATACATAAAATTACACACAAACCCATGTGTTTTAAAGGGGCATTTAAAAACAACAAAAAATTCAAGTAGAAATCGCTTAAAAGCGGCGGCTCTTCTTCGCCTGTCATGATGAAACACACACACACATGCACAAAAACACAAGAAGAATAAGAAAAATGTGTATGAAGAAAATCTATTTTTAACATTTTCACATTTTTTTCATACATTTTGATACATTCTAGTATTTTTCGTTAATTTTGCGTGGCTTTTTTCTTAGCATTTCATTTCATTATTTCTTAGGAAATTATTAACAAAAAAAATGAATTTTTCTTCCATTTCATGAGCAGGCAAGCATCTTTATTTTTATCTCTCTTGTTATCACCAAATTCTCTACTGTGCGCTTACATTTTGGTTAAGAATTTTTCTTTTGTAATTATTTTTCCTTTCTTTTTAAAACTTTATTAATTTAACACTTGTTTCTGGTATTTATTTTATTTTCCTTAAAATTATTATTAATTTGCAAGATTCTTATTGGATTTTTTGATTGATTGATTCTTATAAGAAATTTTTGTAATTTGCTTTTGCTTGGTATTGACAAATTTTGTAAACAAACTTATCCTCGATAGATTTCAATATCTATTGGGGTAAACGCTTAAAAAATCATTATTTTTTCCACTTTCATACGGCTTATTTTCAATACAATACTTTGCTTTAATTATTTAATTTATTTTTAATTCTTATTTTCACAATTTATTTTCATTTGAAATTTTCTTATTTTTTTTACTTGATTTCCTACAAAGAATTTGTGCGTTCGGTTTTCAACTCACGGCCGTTTTGCATCAATTTGACAGCACTGCGACAAAATTACAACTGATTTACTCAACAACAGCATTTTATTTTTGCTTTTTCGCCACTTCTTTCATTGTTTCTTGGCTCTTTGCTTTTGTTTTTTATATATTGAGTGTAATTTTGTTTATGCTTTAACCTACTCTTTCTCTTTTGTTATTTACTCTCTTACACGTTTGTATGCTTGTTAAATAATTCTAATATTCTCTTGTTTTGTTTTTATGTTTCATTCATTAGTTTGTTTTCACTTGTTATTTGTGTTTTTGTTTTCACTTTCGTTCGTTGTTTTTGAGTGATTTTTCTTTCTGATTAATTGAGTGCTTCCATTTTGTTTATTGAATTACTCTCATGCTCTCTTTGAATTTTTGCGCGCGCTCTTGCTCTCTTTGTTTTTTAAAGCACGTTTTTATTTGTACTCTTTTTGCATGCCATACTTTCGTAAGCAACTCTGCAGATACATTGTGTTTAAAACAGAATGTCAAAAAAGGAATTTTTGCATGTGCCAATAATTAAGGTGACCAGATGTACCATTTGATTAAGTCAATTCATTTCGTTTCACAAAGTAAAATTTAATAAAACACGTAAAAATTTATGATTACGAAGAAACTTTCTTCAATTACAATGCCATTATATGCGATGTCGTTAAAACGACCGTTTTTGGATTGATTTGATCCCTTTGAGATAGTTTTTGATTACATTTTACCAATTTCTACACTAATTCGGTGAAGAGCTCCGACCCAAGGCAATTATTTGCATGGAAAAGGTCTTTGAAGAAGCCCCAAAATATTTAACAGCCTTGCCAGGTAAGCATTTTTTAAATCAAAACAAGTCGTTACTACAGAAGTAAACTTTATCTATTGCGGCCCCTATACGTTGCGAATTGATCTAGTTGTGCAACAACTTGTAATGTTCGAGGGTTGGTTGACCAACAGTTGGTCGTCGGATGAATGAAAAACAAAAAATCAAAAAAATTTCAATGTATATGGGTCGGATAAAGAGGTCTTCAAATGTTAGATAAACTGCGAAGTCGCCGTAGTCTAGTAGGTAGTGTGTTATTGGACGTAAAGCCAGGGTTCGAGCCACAGGCCAGACATCAAGACAAAATACAAACAGTATTTCTTTGGCGACTTCTGCTCAGCAGATTTCTGGCAAAAACTCTGAGAGAAAATAAAATTTCCATGAAAAAGTTTCTCAAAAATCTGTCGTTCGGAGTCGACTTTAAACTGTAGGTCCCACCACTCATGTATAAAATTAACACACACAACACCACATAAGTGGTGTGAGAAACTAGGACGTTTTACAATGGGTCAATTCACCCGGGGGTCGTTTTAATTGAGAAGTACACGTCCTCTAACCTAACCTAACCTAGATAAAATGCAGCCCCACACATTACGATTAGCTGTACAACATAGTTGAATGAACATAATGTTGGTCGTTCCTTTCATACGTTTCAATATTGGTCGTCAGTTGAATGATAATCAAAGTTTTTTGATCCACAATTGGTTGTACAAATAAAGCAGTCAGGGACAGCAAAAGAGTGACTTTTTTATGGAGGGGGTTGATTAATTAAATTTTAGTTTCTGTATCCCTGGCATTAAAAGGGAGGTCCGTTGACAAAATCTAACCACATTTACATTCATCAGATCAGATGCTCCTTGAATGGGTACTGCACTTGAAGCTGGCGGCTCGTATAAAACTTGTTATTAACATCTTCCTTGAACTGTTTGTAAGTGTTGGGCTCGGATGCAGTGTTGTACTAAGCTACCCCTTTCTAAACTATATTATTAACTAAACTGAAATAAAATGCTTCTCACAAAAACCAAAGAAACTGACAAAATTAAGTAAATAAGGCAGCATTTGGCGAAAAGGAAGCTTATTTTCGCTTTCGCGAATTCAGCTTCGAATTGAATCATCGCTTACTTTACGCAACAGAATTGTTGTCTATTTTCAAACTAGGAATTATATTGTGATTCCAAAAGATTTTCCAGAATATTAAAAGTAGAATTGCCAGTTGATGTTTATTTTTCAAGGCTAAACAGTTTTTACCATCGGCAGTGATCTGGTAATGTTTTAAACACTATTGCGAATGCTTCTACCATATAATATGAGTTGCCAGACAAAATTTTATTCCAAAGACTATGAAGACACGCTTATAAATTGGAATTTAAGATTTCTGAATCGAGATCAGAACTTTTTACTTCTAGTTGAATAGTTTAGTAAAATCGTCTACACATGAAATATTCTGGATAAGTGGGAGAAATACTACAAGCGTGTTGTATCATTATTTCTGAGACACAAGCAAATTAGTTTAGGTCAGCGATGAGTAGTCGGAAAATTTGAATCACAGTTTACCCTTCCAAATCCATGTAGTGGTCGCACTGTGATTGAAAAGGACTAATTGCTGATAAATTGGTACATCGCAGAGAAATTCTTGATGGGACTATCACATCGCAAAGTCCCCCAAGAACGAAGCTAATGGTGATGAAGACATTGATGGAATAAAAACAGCTTTATTTGCATTTCGGGCCAATAACTTAAGTGAATCATATTGATGACCATAGTCAGGTACTGGTCTGATGGCGTATAGACCAAGATGTTAGAATTACTCAGGTACTAAATAGGAAAGAACGAAATGAGTGAATTCGACGATTAGGGATCGTAAGGCTATCATCGATTTTAATTGTTACAAACGGTTTGATTCTCTTACTTCTTTTAGAGGTGTTCAAAAAGTGAGTTTACTTTTTAAATTTAGCGGGTACGTGCAATAAATTTCTTATATTTTTATGGTACTTCATGGTACAACGCGTTTGATAAGTACACTCACTAGAGAACACTTTTTTCTTTGTTCTTAATCGAACAAAGTTCGAAGTATAAGGCAATTATTTGCATCCAAAAATGTATCAGCGAAACATCAACAACATCAGAATCCAACAACAACAACTAAGGACATCGATTTTTTATGAAATCAATTTTGTGAAAACTTATTTTCCGGCAAATGATACGGTTCACTAGCCCCCAAGTTCAACTAAGTTAATGCCTATGAATTTATTTTTTGCAACTCCTGCAGCATTGGAAGCAGATGTATCAGCCACCACCTCAACAGCATACGGCCAGATTTACTGGCGAGAAAAAGTTAAAAGAAAAATTCGGAAGTCGCTGTAGTCTAGTAGATAGTGTGAGGCCTCGGTTCAAACCCCATATCAGACGGTTAAACGAAATATGAAAAAATATTTCTTCAGAGAATTCCTCTCGGCAGATTTCTGTCAAAAACACTGAGAGTAAATAAAATTGCCATGAAAAAGTTTCTCAAAAAACCTGTCATTCGAAATCGACTTTAAACTGTCGGTCCCGCCACTCACGGATAAAATTAACACACACACAACATTAGTCACGTGAGAAGCTATGTTGTAAACCCGACTGAAGGGTTGTAATGACCAGTTATGTGTGTAGAAGTTAAAAATTGAACTCATCAGATGGACCATAAGACACTTAGTCGCGGCGGTCACTCTGTGTCTACAGAATTTTCTTCAATCATAGAAACAATGCACGATGTACAACGTATCCATACATAGATTATTGGTCGTTACAACCGTTTAGTCAGGATTATGACGTAACTTCTCACACCACTTACATATGTTATATAAAACTAACCTAACCTACATATGTTGTGTGCGTTAAATTTTATACATGAGTGGTGGGACCTACAGTTTAAAGTCGACTCCGAACGACAGATTTTTGAGAAACTTTTCATGGCAATTTTATTTATTCCCAGAGATTTTGTCAGAAATTCTGCTGCTTTCGTTTTGTTGTCTGACCTGGGGGTTGAATCCAGACCTTACGTCTAATAAGCCAACACACTACCTACTAGATTACGGTGACATTATATTTATGGTCACCTAAAATGCAAAAGGCCTACTGCTTCAACCCTTAAGTAGTATACGGGGATACTTTTGTTTTTTGCTTCAACTCACACTGTCTCCACTGATTTTCTAATTTAAAACTTTTTTTATTCATTTTTCAGAGTTTTAATTAAAAATTTAACAGGTTGCTTTGGCTAACTGAACAGGCCCAACTGGACAATGTGGTTACAATTATTTGGAATTTTTTTGTTGTTTTTTCGTTTTTCGTATTTAATGTCGATTTAATTAAAATAAGCCCAGACAACAGATAAACTATAAAATAGTCGGTCGGGTACGTTAAGACTAAGAGGATTTGAGAAAAAACTTTACTTTGCTACAGTTTTGTTGCTGTTGTTGTTATATTTTCCATAAGAGGATTTATCAAGTGGCAATTTTCGCTTTTTATGGAAAACAAACCAAAAAATATAACAAAAAAAAAAAAAGAAAAAGAAAAAATATGACCCTTTACAGTCAGACGCCCTCTTATATGAGAAACGGGGGAAAGTGAGAAACTATTTGCAAATGGATGGCACAAAAACTATGGGAAAAAATTAGAAACAAAAAAGAGAAAAAACTCGAGTGTCCTGTGCAGAGCCCACATCCGCGTTTATAACGTTTATTTAAGGATGAAAACAAAGGCTTTTTTGTTGTTATTATAACACTTTCAATGCACGCCAACACTCAAACTCGCACTCCCATTTACTTGCTTAAAAGTAAAGTGAGCGTCCTTTATGCGTGATTTTAAAATGGAGAGGGAGAGAGAGAGAGAGGGAGAAAGAGAATCTTTTTTGTCATGGCACCATCATATTCCATTTGCATCTCCAATACAAACGCCATCGGCAGTATCATTATCACCCGAATCATTGTTTTTTATCACCCATTCGAGCGAATAATAAAACGCCCACTGGGGCCGTTTATACTGCCTTATGCTGGCAATGTTTATTCAAGTATCACTGCTTGTTTTATGCGTACTTTCCTTTGCAGTTTTTGTTTGTTTTCCTTCGATTTTTTTATTGGAGTTTTTCCTCAATCTGTCCAGCTAAGGCTTGTTATTGTTTGTTGTTTTCTGTTTTCATATTTCTCTCGCATTATGTGAATAGTGAAGGAGCTAGTGTAAGTTAGGATAAAGCAAATGACATACGACAATAAGTTCGACCAAAATACTTCCAATTTTGGATTAGAAATTGTGTGTAATTGTAAACGATTTTCAGATTCCAGTTAAGGACCGAGCTATCACAAAAAAAATTTTCATATTTTCTAAGGCCCTTAATTGATCCGACAATAGTTCAAGGAGTTTATCATTATGAGCCATTTATGGATGTCGCAGCTATCCTTATGGCGATGTAATAGCTGCTCTGCATCAGAATACATACTTTCTGTGAAAATGTTAATCAACTCGAAGAGACAATAGACTGCCTTAAAGTCCCTTGGGAATGGAATTGTTAAACCTAGTCCTTGAATGTCATTTATTTTTCTATGAAATCGCAGATTTTTTGAATGTATACATCATATGAAGTCGTCGTAGTATAGTATAGAGATCAGCAATGAATCATAAGTACTCATGAAATTTTGAATATAAGTGAGTCAACAATATTGAAACTTAACTATGTACTCCGATTCATTCGTACTCACTACAACGTTGATTTATAAGTACAGGTTGCAATCAGTATACGTACAACGTTGACGTCAAACTCATACAATTCGAAATATGTTTGATTCATAAGCCTACTAATTTAGATGCCATAACTTTAGAAAAATACTTATAATTCTTATAAATGATTCGAGTGACTTCGAGTGACAGTCTTAGTTGTTGTTTTATTTACAAAAAAAAGAAAGAGACACATAAGCAGAAAAGACAGAGCAGCAAGCAGAGCAAAGACACAACATTTTAGTGAGTATTTTTAGTGTATTTAGTATTATATTAATATTTTAGTGTTCGTACGCGATTCATACTTATTTTGTGCTTCGTTATGGAGTTGAAATCAACAACATCATACGTGTTGTTAAGTGTGAATATTATGAGTACTTCAAACTTTAAATATGAGTAGAGGTGCATGATATTAAAATAAGTATGAATGCGTATAAGTATCAGAAGTTATGAGTAGGATTCGATTCTAAACATCTTTTTGAATATTCATTGCTGATCTCTGGTCTAGTAGGCTTATTAAACGTGAGGCTACTGTTCAACCCCACGTCAGACATCTCAAACAAAAATACAAAAAGTAGTTCTTCGGCGACTTCCTCTCTACAGATTTCTGGCAAAAACTCTGAGAGTAAATAAAAATTGCCATGAAAAGTTTCTCAAAAAAATCTGTCGTTCGGAATCAACTTTAAACTGGAGATACCGCTACTCATATATACAATGTGAGAACCTAGGTCGCAATCTAGACTAAAGGGTAGTAACGACCAATTACGTATGTATGTATGTATACATCATATGGGGCTCTCGATCTATGGACATATCCGGAAACTGAACAATCCTTCAGGCGAACAGCTTACAAACGATTATTTTATCACAAGAAATCTGGAATCTTTATTGATTTAAAGAAGTTCAATTTACGACCTATAAGGTGGGGATACAGGGTACATATAAATATTTTCGCATTAGACTAGCCAATGAGAATATGACGATGGCGAAGGTAGGGACAAATGCCCTCAATATCGCATATTCTTAACTAGATGGTGGTAATTATCAGGCACTGGTTAGTTGGTCTATATACAGACTAAGGCAGATGAAGAGAGAGAGTTGACAGATTATCATTGAGTTTCAAAGATTAATCCGTTCAAAGGTCTCTAGTGTGTTAGTACATGAAGTCAGCGGCAAGCTAATGTAACAAGAGTTAGGATAAGAGTACTAATGCCGAAGACATTAAAAAGCCGACAGCAAATAAAAGGTTTTATTATAAGTTTTTATGTACAGAATATTTCCATTTTTATAACTTTTCATGCCTTCTTCATATGCCTACGTCTTGTTGTTATGGTCTCTAAAAATAAACAAGTTTTAGGCCAAATCGGCTTATGGGAGAGGTACTGATTACTGGAACTCTATAGACCCAATACAGCCAGAGATTGGCTGAGATTATGCTGGAACTCTGAAGGTTGTAGGTACAAATAAAAATTTTAAGTTAATGTGAGAAAGCTTTAAAGCTAACCAGCCCTCTTCGAATTAATACCCTACGGCAGAATCGCGAAGGGAGTAGAGTATTTGAAAGGTATAGGGTGTGGGTTTAGTACATAGGCACAAGTGATTGTGAATTGTGCACACTTTTTGTGGAATAAAAGTGCCCTTCGAAGATTCCCAACTCCTGCTCACAATGGTCTCTAAAATGTCTAAATCATCCGCAAACATGGTCCACATTTTTACACTTTCGCCCGGGTTCAAAACTATTTTGTAATGATTCCATAATCAATCACTTACCATTCAGATATCAAGTCAATTTGTTCATGTGAATTACATTGCAACATCTAAAAGTATATTGAATCAGTGATTATCGCTGACTTACCTGAAATAAAGAAAGAAAATTTGATTTAAAAACTTTGTGATTAAATTATATTTCGTAGAATTGTTCTGAAATAAATTCAAACTGTTTATTTTAAACAAATTTTTATAATGTTTCTAGATAGCCTATAAGCCTAAGTGTATGCCCAAAATTTATTTGTGCGCATTCCTTAAGAGAAAACAAAAAGTTTATCAGCAATAAATACGAAGACGTAGACAGGCTGTTGAAAATGAGAATATTTTTAGGGTTGTGGTGCTGTAATCAAATGAGTAAATGTAAACAAAAATACACAAACAATACTACAATAATAAATGTAAACAACGATGTTTAAATTTATAGAGATTTCGGGAAGGCGAAGTAATGAACATTCGCCTTCAAGAACATTCAGCAGACTGTTTACGTTGCCATATAAAAGGCAAGGCAAAGCAGGCAACTGAGTCAGTAAAAGTTAAGTCAGTTATGCGTGAAGCGCGGTGTGTTCGAAGAGAGTAATCGTGGTTTGAAGATCTCCGTTACAAAGATCTGTCGAATAATTGTCTAGTAATTGTTATTGTTTATGCAAAGGGTGTAAACAGAGGAATAGCAACCAAAGCAATTGTTTTTGTTTACATCAAGTTGTCAACAGTGGCACACAGAATTGTGCGAATAATAAAGAATTTTAATTAAAACTAAACATAAATTTATTTTTATTTTATTTTCAATCTACGAGCTTATATTTTAAACGTTTTTAAAAAGTGAAAACGTAACAATATTGTCTATATAAGGCCTGTATTTTCTTCTATCTCAGAAAATACATTCGAATATGAAGACTTTTTCTATATTACCTGGGGAAGTTGACATCAAGAGCTAAGAAGGCATGCTTTTGTTTTGAAACTAAGCCTTTACGATGTGGAAATTTTAATCCTCCCAACATAATTTGGCCCCTTTAAAGGCCTACTAAATTCCTGCCTGTCCTTCACTTATTATCTATTTTAAAAGTTCGCTAGGTCGTATATATGTTGTGTTGTGACTGTTTGTCTGTCTGTCTATGGTATTTGGCTGGATATTTAAATGCTGGCGAAAAAAAAAACGAAGAGAATATTTAACCTCTAATAGGAACATGATATATCAGACCCGGTTAAATTTTCCTTTTTGTGGTTGTAGTTGTTGTTGCTTCTCTATGCTATTATGTGCTTTCTTTTCTTTAGTAATAGAAAAGAAATGGCGCGTAAATGCTAATGGCATTTGTGTTTTTGTTGTTGTTGTTGTCGTTATTTTTGTTTATGTAACAAGATAAGAAAGATGAAGGCCACAACTACGGCTGCTGCTAAGCAAATCATTTCCACAAGACAAGGACGTGGTTTAGGTATCCCAAAAAAAGAAAACTTTGTACTTTTGTGGAATCAAAAAAAAATAAAGAAAAAATTATAATCCCTAGTAAGACAGTGTTGGCTAAGGCCACGGTTCAAAAAAATATTTCTAAGGTGACTTCCTCTCAGCAGATTTCTGGCAAATACTCTGAGGGTAAAAAAAATTTGCCATGAAAATTTTCTGAAAAAAAAATCTGCCGTTCGGAATCGACTTTAAACTGTAGATCCCGCCACTCATGTATGAAGTTAACGCACAAAACATCAGTGGTGTGAGAAACAAGGTCCATAATCCTGACTGATGGGTTGTAATGACCAAATATGTGGGTATTTAGGAAGAGGAACTTATGAGGGATGTATTCCCTTGTATGAGTATTATAACCCCTTGAGGTATTACTTCATAACGCCTCTGGTTTTAAGACATGAATCCGTTTGTCTTCATCTTCTTCATTTGCTTTGTTCTCCGTAATACTAATATCCTTTTAATACTTAAAGACCCCAGACCAGCATCAGGTTGGTGTCTTTTGTGCTCTTTTAGTTGCTTTTAATAAAAATATTTTCTCACAAAGAAATATATGTACATACGTCGGGAAAAAAGAAAAGAATTCTACGATTTATTTTGTATACAAGAAAAGTTACGTACGTACGTACATACGTACGTTTTATGTACGCCAAAGAAGGTCCTTTTATTTAGTGTTTTACTATTATGTTGTTGTTGTTGTTGCATATTTATCTTTTTGTGAAATATTCCTTTCGCACACTCTCTCCCTTTCCTCCCTTCTGCTTCAGAGTAGGATATTGTGCGTGTATATTTCCATAAGTTACACGAACTATTAAATTTTTAAAGAGCCCAGCATATTTTTTTAAATGATGTTGTTGTTGTTGTTGTTGTTGGGATCTTAAGAATAGGAAAATTTATAAATCATTTCCTATTGAATGGCTTTAATTCAAAATGGAAATAAACTTAAAGATGCTGCAGGAAAAGTAAAAAAGTGAAATGAAATTCGTTGCTTTTAATTTAATTAAATCACGGGCAAACTATAGTCGAACTCTTTCGGACATACCCCAATTTGCTTTTATTTTACTTTTGGGTCTTGGCCTCACCCGTTAGAATGAACCAAGAAAAAATTCCCACTAAGACTTCCAGAACGTATTCACTTTACAATCGAAATTTCAAAATAAATGAAGACCCTGGATCTTAAGAACCAGAAATCAAAGCCCAATTGCACTGCATTTGTTTTGGTAAGTACAGTAATAAAATTATTCCTTAAAGTTCAACAATTCTACTGATTGCTCTTGAACCAGCTGAGCAATAAAGTTTCGAGATTATAAAAACGCTAACAGTCGGCCACATTGGTTTCCATTAATTTTGGAGTTACGAAATATAATGAACGACAGATTTTTCATGCCAATTAATTATTTTCAAAGATTTTGTCAGAAGAAGGAAAAAAAATTTATTTTTCAAAAGCTGGGATTCGAACTCACTAACTCACCTCTAGTTGATCGAATAACATACGTACATACAGGCCATTACAACCCTTCAGTCAAAATTACGACATAGCTTTTCACACCATTGATGTTGTGTGTGTTAATTATTATTCAGGAGTGGCGGGGCCTATAGTTTAAAGTCGACTCCGAACGACAGATTCTTTGAGAAACTCTTCATGGCAATTTTATTTACTCTCAGAGTTTTTTCAAGAAATCTGCTGAGCGAGGAAGTCGCCGCAGAAACATTTTTTAAAATTTCCCGTAGTTGGAGATGTCTGACCTGGGGTTTGAACCAAGGCCTCACGACTAATAAACCAACACACTACCGACTAGACCATTGTCACCAGCTGAGCAATGCAGTTACGAGGTTCTAAAAACGATAACAGTCAACTACATTGGCTTCGATTGTTTTTGGAGTTCCAAAATGTAACGAATCACATATTTTTCATGCCAATTAATTATTTTCAAAGATTTTGCCAGAAGAAAGAAAAAATTTTTTTTCAAAAGCTGGGATTCGAACTCACTAGCTCACTTCTAGTCGATCTAATAACATACGTACATACATACGACCTAGTTTCTCACACCACTTAAGTTGTGTTTGTTAAATTTCATCCACAAGTGGCGGGACCTACAGTTTAAAGTCGACTCCGGACGATAAATTTTTTTGAAAAACTTTTCATAGCAATTTTAGAATTCTGCTGAGAGAGGAAGTCGCAGCAAAATTATTTGTCCATATTTCGTTTAGTTGAAGATGTCTGACCAGGGAACGACAGCTTTTTCATTAGTGACAGTCGGGAATTTTGTCAGAAGAAAGAAAAGTATTTTTTTAAAAGCTGGGATTCAAACTTAATAGCTCACGTCTAGTTGATAGAATAACATATTCAAATTTTTAACAATATCCCTTATAATACTGGACATAGTGTCTTCAGAAGGCGTGGGGCCTCGGTTCAAATCCTAGTCCAGAAAACTCGAATAAAACGAAATAAGACTTTCTCTTAGCAGCCTTCTGGCAAAGGCTCTGAGAGTAAATAAAATTGCCATGAAAAGTTTCTTAAAAATCTGTCATTCGGAGTCATCTTTAAACTGTAGGCCCCCCTACTCATGTATACAATTAACGTACACAACGTAAAGTGATGGGATAAACTAGGTCGTCATCCTCACGGAAGGATTGTAATGACTTACTAATTAAGTAAGTATTGTTTTCAGGCAAGCTGGTGGGATACATTCCATGCTTTATGTAATGCAATGAAATGTTAGTCTTTGAACCTTATTCCGGAGGGAGAGACTAAACTTCTTACTCCTTTGTCATCATCATTATCAACGTTTTAAAACTTAAATTTCGGTTTTTTAACTGGTAACGTTATTTCTTTGATTAATTAATCTGCTGGTGCCAAGAAAAAGTGTTTAAAAGTATGGTTTCACTAAGGAAAAGCTTTACTGCGAAGAAAATTTGCAGTCATTTACAGAGAGCAGGCAATCAGAAAGTGATATGGAAACCATTGTACGTTAATTAATTTGCTCCAAGCAAAGGCTTCATATTGAAAATCCTCTGATTTCATATGGAAAATTAAGGCATACTTTTACAGTAAAAGTACACTCTCTGACTTCGCGGAACTGGTCCCTTGGTAAAGGAAGTTGTGACTGTAAATTCATTGGACGTAATCCCATGAAAGCAGATTTTTTTTCTGAAAAGGCAAACACAAACAGACATAAACGCGTAAGAGGAGTGTTTGGAATAACAAGAAACAATTTAGCGAAATTTATTTTTTTGTTTTCCTTCCTGGTAATGCAAAACAAAAACCGTGTGGGTAAAGGAGGGCAAAGTGGAGGAAAAACAACATGAACATATAAAATATGGATGCACTCTACTCCAACATACCATACGAATGAATATTGGCGTGTGCTCGTAAATACATAAGACACTCGATTAACGGCCGTTAAGGCAAAGGAATACTAAGTTTCTGATTGGGGTTCCTAGCCCCGTCAATGATGTGGTTATACAAGCAACAAAAAAGAAACGGAAAAAATGTAACAAGAAAAGTTCACAAAAAAAATTACGAAAAAAAGACAAACAAATAAAATAAACGAAGATAAGAAAAAGAAGAAAGAGCTGCAAAAAAATACGTGAAAAGTTACAAAGAAACGAGAAAGTTTAAGTAATTGACAGTATGGAGGACGCCAAATTGTTTTGTATTGGTAACATTACATACATACGTGTACACATAATACACGTAAGGATACAGTGCATACACATAAGGATGTGTACACATGCATTTATGAAATATTTACAGCAGCGTTTCAATAAATAGCACCACAGACATCGAAATTTTGTAATATCGACAGATTTTTCTATGAAGCAGTATTCGCCCATAATTTATACATACATATTGTTACGAAAATGAAATATGAAGATACTGGTGTTTTGCTTTTATGTCGCTAAACATTATAAACAAAAGCTACAAAAATACAACAACAAACACCAGCATAAAAAATTGTAAACAAGTAAACAAAAATCCACAATTAACACTACAAGGCTAAATGTAAACAAAATACACAAACAACACTACAATAATAAATGTATACAACGATGTTTACATTTATAGAGATTTCGAGAAGGCGAAGTCGCAAACAATCGCCTTCAAGAACATTCATCAGACTGTTTACCCTGACATATATTGTAAAAGGCAAGACAAAGCAAAGCGAGTCAGTTAGTGACTTTCAGAGAGTCTTGTGTGAAGACGCTTTGTGTTTGAAAAGAGTAATCGTGGTTTGAAGATCTCCGTTACAAAGATCTTTCGAACAATTGTCTAGTAATTGTTATTGTTTATGCAAAAGGTGTAAGCAGAATAATAACAAAGAAAAGCAGTTGTTGTTGTTTACATAAAGTTGTAAACAGTGGCACACAGAATTGTGCGAATAATAAAGAATTTTAATTAAAATTAAACACAAATTTATTTTTATTTTATTTGCAATCTAGGAGCTCTTATTTTAAACGTTTTTAAAAGGTAGAAACGTAACAATGTATAACTGTAATGACAAACCTTTAATCAGGATTACGACCTAGTTTCTATCCCCAGTTATGCTGTGTGTTTTAGTTTTTATACATGAGTGGCGTGACCTACAGTTTAAAATCGTCTCCGAATAACAGATTTATCTGAAATATTTTCATGGCAATTTTATTTGCTCTCAGAGTTTATGCCAGAAATCTGCTGAGAGGATGTCGCCGAAGACATTTATTTTCATATTTTCGTTTTGATGTCGGACCTAGGGTTTGTACCGAGGCCTCACGTCTGCCTACTAGACTACGGCGACTTCACACGTAATTCTTATCTCTCAAATCAAGTCAGTGAGATGATTGTTGATTTGATTTTTTGTTAAATTGAGATTAACACAGACACAGTTGTGTCCTTACAGTGTCTTGTATTGGAATTCAAAAAGTATTGGAGGTGATTTTCGAGCACACAACCCACACATTCGCATTGGACCATGAACTAAAAAACGTTTAAGTTGTTTTTAAAATAAATTTTCAATTTCTAACCAAAATTATTTGAACCCACGCTGCAGTGCTTTTATTCTGATAACAAGTGTACTTATATACGTATAAAATCAAAACTTTACATGTTGGAGCTGATAAGCATTTAGAAAAAGGAAATTCAATTGCGAGAGAAACACTCACAGCAACCAACTGTTTTCTTTTTTATCTCCCCCCTTTAATACCAGAGTGAAAACGAACTGTGAACAAAAACACCAAAAAACAAAACCGAAAAAAGGTTATAAACATGGGTATTAAAAAAAAAGCGAAACAAATTTAAGACTTTTGTAGCCAAGTTTTGTGGCGGCAAAATGAAAATGCAATAAAAAACCTGAAAGAACAACAAAAAATTATAAAAAAAAACAGAAAAAATAAAACAAAATCTTTGTAAAGCCATGAAGGTAAACACATGTGGAATTTGAAGAAGCGTAACGACAGAAATCACCGAAGAAGATGTACAAAAATCACACGAAAAACTATTAAAAAATATAAAAAAAATTCTGCTTGAAACGAATCAAAGGAAACCCTATAAAATCTATTTGAATCGACTGTTTTTATGGGATGTGATAAGTGATATGGGATAGTATTTGAGATGTTTACATATATAACATAATTGGTCATTACAACCCTTCAGTCAGGATTACGACCTAGTTTCTCACACCACTTATGTTGTGTGTGTTAATTTTATACATGAGTGGCGGGACGTACAGTTTAAAGTCGACTCCGAACGACAGATTTTTGAGAAACTTTTCATGGCAATTTTATTTACTCTCAGAGTTTTTGCCAGAAATCTGCTGAGAGGAAGTCGCCGAAGAAATACTTTTTGTATTTTATTTTGATGTCTGGCCTGGGGCACGAACCCTGGCTTTTCGTCTAATAAGCCAACACACTACCTACTAGACCACGGCGACTTCAATACGCAATATCTGATATTCAGATGTGCGATAATCGAAGTGCTTGTTGGGTTTGGCCCATTAGGAAGTCAAACAAGGAGATTAATCTTTCGCTTAGTAATTGTCTTACAAGTGGCTGTGATGGTCTTTAAATGGCCTATAGAACCCTGTTTGCATAAGGGCTCAGTCGCTTAATGAATGTAAAAGGTCTTGTACTGCAGGGCAATGCTTTATATTGCGACTATTCTGCTCGTACTAGTCGCTGCAGCCTAGTAGCCAGCGGAAGGTACAGCGGCAACAGCAACAATTATAGCCACATCTGCAGCGGCTTTAACAGTGGCAAAAGCGGCAATTCAGCTTCAACAACAGCGGCAATTACTGCGGTAACAGGGGCAATAAGCGCTAACAGTGACAACAGTGGCAATTTCAACCACATCTACAACGGCACTAACAGTGGCAATTGCAGCCTCAACTACAGCGGCAAGCGCAGCAAATGCTCCGGCAATAACGGCGGAAGTTACGGCGGCCACACAACTGTACCCATAACTACAGCGGGAAATACAACAGCGGCAATTACGGCGGCAAGAGCTGCAACTGCGCGGCGGTAATTGTAGCGGCAACTGCTGCAATTACAGCCTAAACTACAGCAGCAATTACAGAACCAACAACGCAAATACAGCGGTGACTGCAACAGAAATTACGGCGGCAAGAGCGGCAATTACTGCGGCAATAACGGCGGAATTTACGGTGGCAATTGCCGCAATTGTGGCAATTGCACCCACAACTATACACCGATAAATACATCTTCAACAGCGTCAATTACAGCCAAATCTACAGAGGGACTAACAGTGGCAACAGCGGAAATTGTAGCCTCAATTACAGCGGCCAACAACAGAGAGCCAACAGGCAACAGGCGTAATTACAGGGGCAATGACAGCGACATTTGCAGCCTCATCTACAGCGATTTCGAAACCCCGCTCACATATCTTGAAAGGACACATTGTTACGGGTTGTTTGAAACAGAAACAGTCTGCACCCGAATTTATTTCCATCAAGCACGTAAGCACGTAAGCTTTCTAGTCTAGTAGGTAGTCCAGTGGGTTATTAGACATGACCTCGTGAGTTAAACGAAATATGGAAAGATAAAAATTTTTCGGCGAATTCCGCTCAGCATATTTCTGGCAAAAACTCCGAGAGTAAATAAAAATTTCCACGAAAAGTTTCTCAAAAATATGTCCTTCGGAGTCGATATTAAATAGTAGGTCCTGCCGCTCATGAATAAATTTAACACACACATGCGGTTTGGCGTGAGATGCTAGGTTGTAATCCTGACTAAAGCGTTGTAATGACACTTTTTAAGGACACTTATTCCGTTGACTGTTATAACCCACAGTAGAGTATAACCACAACCAAAGACATTTATAATGTTTAGTAAGTTTATAGTTTATATTGTACTGTACAGTACAATATTATTTTCTCTTCTTCTTCTTATATTTTTTTCTGCTTATCTCAACAAAATAAAAATCTTATAATAGAGCACAAAAACTAACAAGAAAACTATCGAATGAGAAACAAAATCAAAAAAAATCTGAAGAAAAGGAAGAAAACTTTGTAAATAAAATGGAGCCAAATTCGAACGGAAACGCCTGTTTGAGGGAAATTGAGAAGAAGAAGCAGCAGAACAACAAACATTTAAATGCCTTCCAATGTGCTACTGTGTGTGTGTGTGTGTGTTGTGTTTAGCGCTGCTGCATGTTGTTGTGCAAATGTCTGTTTGCGAACGTGTTTAATGATGAGGTTTTCAGGCAGAAATTTTCTTTCAAAAATTTTTTGTTGCTCTCATGGAATATTTTGCTAATGAAAGATTTTAGGCTCTTATGAAATCCAACAAAAAAATCCGAAAAAATCTGATTATTTTTGAAAATTCTACAACCTTTTAAAAGACTCTGCAATAAATTCTAAAAATCTTTAGACAACGCATATTAAGAGTCTAACTCGAGAGCTTTTGTAATATTTTTTTTCTTTTCCAGGTATAAGAAAGAAAATTGCTTTTCTCTCATGTTTTTGCCAAAATGTTTGGTGAGTTTTTTTTTTTCATTGAATTGTTTTCAGGTCAAAGTTTAAATTGTTTTATAATCGAGATAAAGTTTCAGGTTAATTTTATGTTTAACTTGGCAATTCTTTCTTTCTTCTTTTTTTGTTTGAAAATAGAATGGCAACCCGAGGAATTTTTAAATTAAATACTTTGAGTCTAAAGAAGTAAGGATTTGTGGAAAGTCAAGTGATTTTGTTCGAAGAACTGTTGTAGTTAGGAAAGGCTTAACATGATGTTTATGGAGACAATTTGTTTTTATAAGAAGCATGTGAAACTAAATTAGGAGTTGGCTTCCTTACTAACAAAAAACAATTTATTTCGTAACTGATACTATGGCTTGTTAGTTTTTATAATATTTAATGAGAAACGAATTCGGCATATAGGAAGACCTGTCAGAAGCATACGTAAGAAGCATAAGTAAATTTTGTAAATCTTTTAAGCCATAATTACTGCATACATAACCGGTCATTACATGAGAAACTTTTCATGGCAATTTCATTTACTCTCAGAGTTTTTGCAAGAAATCTGTTGAGAGGAAGTAGCCGAAGAAATTTTTTTTTCATATTCTCGTTTTGATGTCTGACCTGGGATTTGAACTGTGGCCTTACGTCTAATATGCCAACACACTACCTACTGGACTACGGTGACTTCTACTTGCTGAATACGAAAACATGCATACAGCGTTTTAAGCGAAAAAAATATGCCCAAATTTTTTCATGCGCACTCCTTAATCCCTAGAGGAAAGCTGGAAAAATTTTTGTTTTATTTTTTTCGATCTGGAGGTTGTGTTTTGATTCCGTAATGGTTAATTTAATTGTCTGAAACCAATTGAACTGATTTCAAACCAAACCTTTAATAACCAAATTATTAACACGGTATGTAACTCCATAAGTCGTAATTCCATGGAAAAACTTCTGTATTATTTAGAAAATTATTTTCAAAAATCTTTTTACCCATAATTACTGAATGCGCAAACATAAAAAATGTATTTTCCGGAAAAAAAATATGATCAAATTTTTTCATGCGCACTCCTTACTTTTTTACTGGAAAATTTTTTATTCAAACTGGAGGGTGCTTTCAGTAACCTTAAAGTTTTACTTTAATATTTTGAAATGAAACGATTTCAAACCAAAGGATTCACAGCCAAATTCTTCATACAGTATGTAACAGCATAAGTCGTAATTCCATGAAAATGTTCTGTATTACATGGAAAATTGCTTGTTCTTTTAATCCATAATTGCCGAATACAAAACATGAAAATCGTGTTTTCTTGTCAAAAGCTAGAATAATTTTTATTCTGTTTTCTTTCGATCTGGGGTTCGTGTTTTGATCCATTTATGGTTAATTAAATTCTCTAAAATATTTAGAAATGAACCGATTTCAATCCAAAGGATTCGTAGCACAAATCCTTCATACAGTATGTAGCTACATATGTATGTAAGTCGCAATTCTATTGAAAATTTCTATATTATTTGGAAAATTATTTTTAAAAATTCTTTTTACCAATAATTACTGAAGACGCAAACATAAAAAATCGTGTTTTCCCAAAAAAAAAAATATAACCAAATTTTTTCATGGGCACTACTTACTTTCTTCTCAAAAGCAAAAAATAATTTTTATTCTATTTCCTTTCGATCTGGAGTACGTGTGTTGATCTTATTATGTTTAATTTAATTCTCTGAAATATTTAGAAATGAACCGATTTCAATCCAAAGGATTCTTAGTCAAATTCATCCTACAGTATGTAGCTACATACATACATATGTAAGTCGTAATTCTATGGAAAATTTCTATATTACTTCGAAAATTATTTTTAAAACTCATAATTACCGAATACGTAAATAAAAAATTGCGTGTAGTCGATTGAAAATTTATCAAATTTTTTTCATGCACAATCCTTACTTCCTTGTTGAAATTTAGAAGAATTTTTATTAATTTTTTTAGCTTTATTAATAAGAGGTTTAATCCCTTTGTAACCCGCAATTCCATTAATTTTATATACTTTAAGTCATCTTTTTATTGTAATGACATCAATCATCTCTTCTTTACATTTACATTTTTGAAATGGGATTCTCATATTCTATTTTAAATCAAGCCAAACCATTAATAGCTTTCATTTTCTATAGTCCTTATGCTACCCATGAGATTTAAATGGTCTCCTCTTGGCCAATAATATTGATGTCGAGATGATGGCTTTTTGTTTTTGCAAATATTGCCAATAAAAATTTACAATTTGTAATAAAAAAAAAATGAATTGAAAGGAAATCAAAACAGAATAATAATAATATCGACAATATGTAGATAAATTTCTATCATAATTTCATATACACACTCGTACATACACATACATTCATATACTAAATGCCCCTGGGGGTCCTTTTCAAAATAATGAACTCTTAAAATACACATCTTTTAAAGCCACTAAATGCCTTATTTCTTGTCTTTGTATAGAATAATTTCAACGATTTTTTTCCATTTTCTTTTCTGTTGATTTTGTTGCCTCATTTTATTCAGAAAGAAATAAATGGGAAAACATCTTTAACACATGCTTGGAAATTGGCCAAAATGTCAATACCGTTGAGAGAGCGAGAGAATGTAGCAGAGCAATACTTAGTTAAAAAAAATATGAAACAAGAATGTACACAAAGGAGTAGACTACTACACAGAGGAGGAGCGGTATGTATGTATAAGGGGGGACCATACCCATCAATGTCCATTTCTATTTAGATATTGCATACTTAACAGTGTAAATACAAATACAATGTGTTGTATACTTTAAGGAGCTTGAACACTTTTTCTGTATTTCTTTTTTATTCAACTTTATTTCTTATTTCTATTATAGGGCTTTTTCTTTATCTTACATCTTTGTGTAGATGATATTGAATTGAATGAAAAGGGTGTTTCCCATCTAAGCTTGGAAATGTAATTTCGTTTTGAAGCAAAAAGTACTTAAAGTTCCATTAGGTATTGAATGTATTTATTGTTGCTAGAAAGGCCACATAAATAGGGATTGTTTAGAACTTAAATATGTTTATAAATATCTGCCATAAAGGCTGCTATCGACTTTATTTCCAGCAAAGCTTATACGGTGTTCAGATATGCACATTTATTGCGTAAATTGCAATAAACGCCACTATTGAGCTCAATATTTCATATAAAACTTAATATAAAGCACTAAAGTATGTTCAGTGCGCATATTACAATTATCCAAACACTTTTTGTTGATATTTGACAACTCAAATGTCAACAATGACAACAACAAAAAAATGTTGAAAAAGCAGCTTAACTGCGTATATTATTATGTCTGAACACTTAAAATATTATACTCAATAAACCGAATATTGTCTCAATTAAAGTGCATATCTGTAATATGTAACATAGTATTAAAAACGTTAGCTTTGTAGTTTAGTAGTTAGTACATTGGCTTATTCGACATGACCTCGTGGTTTAAACGAAATATGAAAAGAAAAATATTTTTGGCCACTTCCTCTCAGCAGATTTCTGTGCAAAAACTCCGAGACTAGATTTGATAGATTTGTCGTTCAGAGTCGATAAACTGTAGATCCCGCCACTATTGACTGAAATTAACACTCACAAGTGGTTTGGCGTAAGAAGCTAGGTTGTAATCCTGACTAAGGCATTGTAATGACCACTTAAGTAAGCAAGTAAGTTTCTTTGACGTTTATTCAAAATACATTCTGGTACTCGATAAACTTTTATTCACTATTATTTCAATAATTCCTTTATTTATTTTATCAAGAAGCATATAACTCCTAACCCTTATTAAAGAGATCGATTTTAAAACTTCAAATGTTGTATGATAAGATAGGGGGAAGTATGATGCCACCAGAATCACTGTGTATAAGACCGAACTTCGTACGTAATCGAACTATGTACGTAATCGAACAGTGTACGTAATCGAACTGTGTACGTTATCGAACTGTATATGTAATCGAACTATCTATGTAATCGAACTATGTACGTAATCGAACAGTGTACGTAATCGAACTGTGTACGTAATCAAACTATGTTATCGCGGAAAAGTAAAGAAGCTGGTAGACAAAATTGAATTGTTTTATTAACATGATAAAGAAAGGAAGAATTATTTCAATTATTTGAAGAAATGGTCTATTTATGCTTGAGACCAAACTGCTAACTTAAAACTATGAACCCGCCATTACCCGAAAAAATAATTCTTCAGTAAGCATGCTGTAGCCATGAAATACATTCTGGCAGCATGATTGATTAAAAAGTTTTGAAGTGAACAATTGTATTAAAAACTTAGGGAATTAAAAGTGCAAATAGCTTAAAAACTGCAGTTATTATGGTTTGCTAAGTAATTTTACATTTTTGAAATTTTGTAAATGGCATCAAGCATATGAACTGCTGATTACGAAATTGTTCGAAGCATATTTCTTAAGCTACACATTAGACGAGTGCATGCATACTTATTAAAGTAACGAAAACTTTTAAAGCCAAAAAATAAAAAAAAAAGAAGAGAAAACTTGTTCGTAAATTATCTTTTTCGATACGTAATCCACTGCTCATTATTTATAAATTCTAAAGAACTTAAATTTTCCACATTGTATATAACTTGCGCCTTAAGTCACTACTTATACTTAGGGATATTCGATGTGGCAACTTCTAGAACTTCATTGTTGATTTGTTATTGTAATCATTTCCTCTCTACGCTGCGAGTGTCACGCATTTTCGATCGCTTGGAAATGTTTGTTTTACAAAAAAAATTATTTTCCAGAAAAAGCTTTCAAAAATACTCCATTATTGCAAACCCTGTAGGTTTAATTGAGAAAAAAAATGGGAATCCATTTAAAAGATAACATAATAGGGTAAAAGAAAAACAGGCAAAATGGTATGAAATGAAGGTGCATGCATCAATAGCAACACGTCACTGTACTTCAGTTGAGTTTATGTGGCAATCATTCAACAATAAATAAAGAAAGTTAACCCACAAACGTATTAGAAGTTTGGATTTGTAGAGCTCTTTTACTAAAATAAAGTTAAAGATTTACTGTATTAAACGTTAATACATGTAATAAAGTTACTTGGCATACTTCTCCTACATTTTTTTTCTTTATCAATGAATCTTTTATCTCATTTTGCAACTCACTAGACAACATTTTCAAAGGCATTTTCCAAATACTTTTTAAAATATTAAAACAAAAACAAAAACAAACAACAAAAAAATGGTGAAAGGGTTAAAGCATATACATGGTGTACGGTATTCTATTGTTTATATCCTTTCCTTTATCACTCACTGTGTGTGAATGTGTGTGTGCGTTTTTTCCGTATTTATACTTCAAATGTCTGGTAACTACTTCATTACAATGACGATGATGAGACTACGTTGCCTGAGTTGCATTGAAAAAAAGGAATCAACTTGAAAGGAATGAAAAGAAAAATTCACACTGTGTATGTAGAGGTCATGACTTCCAATGGAAATGGATGGTGAAATGGTTTTTTAACTTTCATTGGCATTATATTGAGTACTTGCTTACTGTACTTTTTTTTAGAGCGCAGTATGTGCCCTGAATGACGATAGCTGTTGTATTGCTGTGTGTGGCAAGTGGCAGCATTCATAGAGTGAGAGATCGATTCGTTTCACATACAAGTGATGGTTTTATAGTTTTTATTTTCGTTTTTATATGTATTTAAAGTTTTACTATTTATATCGGTTTTATTATTGAGTTATTGAGTTGATTACTTAGTTTGATGCACTTAAGTACTGTTGTTGTTGTTGTTGTTGATGGTTAACCTAAAGGTATTCTTTAGTTTTTGTATGCCTGCAAGTTATGCTACATTGGTTTGTGGGTTAACTGGATGCGTGGGCAATCAGCAGCGCGTGAAAAACTTGTAGACTTCTCATGGGAAATGCGATTTAAAGGAAACTTTTTATGAATTATAAGTAAGGGCGAAGTAATATAAGTTTTAGAATTGTTTTGGTAAAAATTAAGAAGGAAAGGGGTTGTGGATTCCTTAAGCACATGGTTGAGAATATATAGATCCTCACATGCTTGTACCCTCAATAAGGAACATTACCTTGAAGTTTTTTTTTAAGAGAACGAAGACGAAAACAACATTTAGAATTTCAAAAATGAAAAGAAAGTTCTTTGATTCGCAACAATATTTCAGTGCACAGAATTTCAATATAATTAGGCCTTGACTATCCAAGTAGGATATCTTCTCTATGCCAGCAATGCAAGCTACTGCCTTTGTGATTCATCAACAATATACCCTCTAATGGAATCTTTTTAAAAATTGGTGGAATGAGATTGAGATTTATACGCGAAGAGATATCGGATATGGTATGGCATGGTATGGTATTGTCTCAATAGTCTAGTAGGTAGGTATTGGCCTATTAGACGTAAGGCCACGGTTCAAACCCCAGTTCATCTCCAACAAAACGAAATGAAGAAAAGAATATTTCTTCAGCAACTTCTTCTCAGTAGATTTCTGGCAAAAACTTTAAGAGTGAAATAAAATGGCCATGAAAAGCATTTAAAAAAATCTGTCAGTCGTAGTTATTTTCAACCGGTAGGTATCGCCACTCATGTGTGAAATTAACACACACAACATCAATGGTGTGACAATTCCAGCTGATCGAATTGTGTACGTAATCGAACTATGTACGTAATCGAACTATGTACGTAATCGAACTATGTACGTAATCGAACTGTGTACGTAATCGAACGGTGCACGTAATCGAACTATGTATGTAATCGAACTGCGTATGTAATCGAACTGTGTGCGTAATCGAACTATATATGTAATCGAACTATGTTATCGCGGAAAAGTAAAGAAGTCGGTAGCCAAAATTGAGTTGTTTTAATTGCCATAATGGAGAAACGAAGAATTATTTAAATTATTTGAAGTAATGGTTCTTAAAATAAAACTGCTAACTTAAAACTATATTGCCTCCATTACCCGAAAAATAGTTCTTTAGTGAGCATGCTGTAGCCATGAAATGCATTCTGGCGGCATGATTGATTGAAAAGTTTTGAAGTGAAGAATTTTATTAAAAACTCATGGAATTAAAAGTGCAAATAGCTTTAAAACTGTAGTTATTATGTACGTTTGGCTAAGTAATTTTGCATTTTTGAATTTTCATAAATGGCATCAAGCATATGATTACTAACTGCTGATTACGAAATTGTTCGAAGAATATTTCTTAAACTACACATAAGACGAGAGTACATATGTACTTATTAAAGTAACGAAAACTTTTAACGCCAAATAAGAAATGAAAAAAGAAGAGAAAAAACTGTTCGTAAATTATCTTTTTCGACACGTAATCCGCTGCTCATTATTTATAAATTCTAAAGAACTTAAATTTTCTGCAGACATTTTTCTTTTTCCTCTGTTTGTTTTTTATTTCTCTTTGTAAATATTCACATAAATTATGCATCATATATTAGGAAAAAATGCATGCATATGCTGCATGCATGCTCTCGTATAAAGATGTTGTTTAAACTTTTTCGATTATGTTTCACTAAAAGTGCCAACTATAATATGAAACGAAATAAAATAAAATAAAACTAAAAACGGAATAGAATGTAAAACTAAAAATTGTATATAAAAATATAAAATAAAACGAATTTAACACGAAACGTAATGTTTATTTGTGCTTTAAAAACTAAATACGAGCTTATTGTATGCAACTCGTGCGTACTAAAAATATCAAGTTTTTCTTTTTTTTGCACTCGCTTTCTCTATTTTCTAAAATACACAATACACGAGAGCATGTGTGAGACTAAATACTACAGCCACTGGTACTTATAAATAATCCATACGTACCACTGACTGACACTGCTACCATTGCTACGGCTACGGCTACTGCTACTAACACTGGCAAAACTACTGCCACTTAAAATTTACATTCATTCACACGCTATACAGGACGAACGTGCCTCTACTATTTCGAAATGCAGGGGCAAATATAAGAATGGAAACCAAACAAAAAAAAATATTTTTTAAATTTACCAAAAACACACACTAAAATACTTGACAGAATGTAAAAGAGTTGATTAAGGTTTTTATAAAAAAAATTCCATACAATGAATAACAATTATAGACCAGAAGGATTTAATATTTTACCCACTTCCAGGTTTAACTCCTCCATAAATTTATTCACCATAATCAAGTTTTAAGTAAAGAGTTGTGCTGTCCAATATGTATAGAAACCACTAGAGACACTGGTGGCCACATTTTCGAAAATGACACATACAGTGAGCATCAAAAGATAAAATTCTAACAATCACCAAACTCAAATTTTCCCACTTAAGGAGAGTGCCCGGAAAAATTTGACAATATTTGGACAATTTTTGTAATTTTTTTTGTTACAATTTTAAAAAGCTGGCAATTGGAAACAATTTTCAAATAAAAATAACGGTAAATATCAAAAGAAACTGTACACTATGGATAATATTCTAATACTGGGGGATTATTTCACCTTTTACCACTTAAGGAGAGTGCTCGAAAAAATTTGACAATATTTCGAACGTTTTTGTAAATTTTTTTTGTTTCAGTTTTAAAAAGCTGGCAATTGGAAACAATTTAAAAATAAAAATAACGGTAATTTGCTAATGTATATTTTTTAATGTACAGTTTCTTTTGGCGCTCACTGTATTTCCCATGTGAAATATGCTGCCACCTCTTTTACATAGGCCTGTTGCCTGTTATTATAGGAGCAGGAAAACTAAGCAAACCTACGCTCATTTTCAAGAAGATATTGCGAGATATTTAGGAGTTACCCTCATATGAGATTTTGGATATGGGGACATTGAAGGTAACGACTAACCTGTTACATTTCCAAAGACACAACGATATACAGTAAATACTTTCCACAAATTTTATGTGAGCGGGGCACTGCTCAGCAGAAAAATAAAAAATTCATGTCACATGGAATTCAGTTGTAAAGGAAGGATAGAAAAATTAACACAGGTTTACTGAGAGCAGATAACTTTGGCAAATTTACCCAGAATCCATCTTAAGATCCTCACTGCAATCATGAGTAGATATTGACGGTTAGATAAGGGCAAGTAAGTTATGTTTTAAGGCGGCTGTTGATGGATTTTCAATTCAGATAATAAAAAAGTTTGGAGATAATGAAGACCTAGCTTTATATTCAAACACGCAGTATGTTTTATTCAATGATTATTTTCTGGTCAATTTAGTTCTAAAGACTGTAGTATCCGACATGAAGTTGCCGTAGTCTAGTAGATAGTATGTTGGCCTGTTAGATGCAAGTCCACGTTTCAAACCCTAGGTAAGACATCAAAATAAAAATATAAAAAAAATATTTCTTCGGTGACTTGCACTCAGCAGATTTCAGGCAAAAACTCTGAGAGCAAATAAAATTTGCCACGAAAAGTTTCTCAAAAATATCAGTCGCTCGAAGTCAACTTCAAACTGTAAATCCCGCCAATCATGTATAAAATTAACACACACAACATAAGTGATGTGAGAAACTAGGTCGTAATCCTAACTAAAGGATTCTAATGACCAATTATGTATGTCGTGTCCATCAATGACTGCTGCGAGGGTTTTTATGAAATTTTAAATCCGGCATATGCGATAAACTTTCTGTTTGATGACCTGGTCTTGAAAAAATGTAAGATGAACTCATGCACATATCTTATAAAGGAACTGACATTTGTATTATTGCATAGAAATGGTGTGGTATAGTGTGAAAATTGCTATAAACCTAAGCAACTCAGGTTGAATCCTCGGTAAATGCTAACAAAGTTAAGACATTTTAATCTTTCCAAATAATCTTTCATGGAAATCCTCTGGCCTATGCTACGCCAAAGATGATAGTACCAAAGGAAGATCAAGCAGGGCTAATTCTAGAAAAAGGGTAAATAAGGTACGTCTCCCCTTTTTGCCGCTGTAATTCACGCAGTTGCCGCTGCAATTGCTGCTATGATCGCCACTACTGCCACTGTAGTTGCCGTTGTAAGTGTTGCTGCAGTTGCAGCTCTTGCCGCCGTACTTGAGGCTGTAATTGCCGCTGTAACTTTCCCCGTTATTGACAGAGCAAATGTCGCTCTTGCCGTCGTAATTGCTGCCGCAGTGACCGCTTTATTTGCCGCTGTTGCCTCTGTAGTTGAGGCTGCAATTGCCGCTGTATTTGAGGCTGCAATTGCCGCTGTATTTGAGGCTGCAATTGCCGCTGTATTTGAGGCTGCAATTGCCGCTGTTGGCGCTAATTGCCGCTGTTACCGCAGTAATTTCCACTGTATTTGAGGCACCTAATGCAACAATCCAACATATTTCATCATTTCAATCACTTGAATAACTGGAAAGAAGACACTATGTACACAAAATTGAATTTTGTTTTCAATCTTTCAATTCTCTGCTATTGAGGTAATAAATACTCTCTAATATATTGTGATTAGTTTTTGCGTGTTTGAGAGAGAGAGAGAGAGAGAGTATATGAGTTTCGTTTTGTATATTTGGACCGAAATTTTGTTTCGGTTAACCACATTTGGAATGATGATGAATTTTCCACAAAATATCTTAAAAATGTATGTCCATTTGAATGCACACAAAAATGAACAAGTTTTTCAATTGTTCTGCTTAAAGGCCCCCTTCCTCAAAGATGATGGTTATAATTGTAGAAGGTGTAGAAGCAATGAAGTGAATTGAAAATTTATTTGATTTAATATATATGATTTGTTATGAAATTTAAGTTTTTTAATAAGAAATAAAAGTTAATAATTAATCCATAAAAAATATTAAATTATTGTTTAGGAAAACGCTGAAAATGCTTTACAATAAATTCAATTGCTTAAAAAATTAAACAAAAAAGAAAGTTTAATTCCATAAGCAAATAGAAATCAAATGAATATTCAAATATGTATGTAAGTTAAGCAAAAATTTCTTTTTATTTTTTGAAAATTTTTTCAATATTTTTTAAAACTTTAATTAAAATTCACATTGAAAAGTTCAATCAACTTATTGACTAATTTATTTACTATTGACTTCTACTAAGAAAAATTTATGTGAAAACAAAAAAAAAAAGAAACAAAAAAATAATCCCAAAACTATTTTGCAACACCTGATCCACCCCAAACTGCCATAACAAAAGGCAAAAACTTGTGTAATGAAGACAATGAAATGGAAAAAAATTACTTTTTTTTCCTTGTTATCGAAGTAAACAATAGAATTAAAATAAAGTAAAAAAAGTTACTAACTTACTATTCAATAATGAATACAGAATTACTTTCCAATAAATTCTTTATGAATTAAAAAAAAGAAAAAAAAATTCAAAACAAAATTGGAATTTCCAAAAGTAAGTTTTTTTTTCAACTTTTTTATGATTTTTAAAGATCCATCTTGCAATAAAATTTAAGATGAATTATGTTATTGAACCCTACATTGAAAAGTTAAGCGGGTCAAATATATATTATTATACGATTCATGTATGTATGTAGTTGCCATAGTCTAGTAAGTAGTGTGTTGGCTTATTAGACGTAAGGCCACGGTTCAAAACCCAGATCAAACCATTCCAACAAAACGAAATATGAAAAAATATTTCTTAGGCGACTTCCCCTCAGCAGATTTCTGGCTACAATCCTTAGAGTAAGTAAAATTGCCATGAAGGGTTTCTCAAAAATCTGTCGTTCGGAATCGATTTTAAACTGTAGGTCCCACCACTCATGTATAAAAATATTAACACACACAACATAAGTGGTTTGAGAAACTAGGTCGTCGTCCTGACAAAAGGGTTGTAACGACCAATTATGTTATGTACGCATGTATACGATGCTAGAGACCCAACAATGTACCCCGTACAGCTCAGTAAGCTCATGGTATCACATGGCGTGAATGACTATGTCACCGCCTTGTTGAAACGCAAGACGTACTACATAACATACATACAACCCTTCATTCAGTATTACGACCTAGCTTCTCACACCACTTATGTTGTGTGTGTGTGTTAATTTTATATATAAGTGGCGGGCCCTACAGTTTAAAGACGACTCCGAATGACAGATTTTTGAAAAACTTTTTCATGGCAATTTTATTTACTCTCGGAGAGGTAGTCGCCGAAAAAATATTTTCTTCATATTTTCGTTTTGATGTCTGACATATGGTTTGCACCGTCGCCTTGTGTCTAACAAACCAACGTACTACCTATTAGACTACGGCGACTTCATGACGGATAGTACAGTCTTCAGGACTAAATTGGCCAGAAAATAATCATCGAATAAAACATACTGCTTTCTTATAAAGCTAGGTCTTTCTTGCAAACATTGTTAATTATCTGACCATCAACATTATGTTCTTAATCCACTTTCTGCTGACAATGAATGAAACTTTGACAACCGCCTTAAAACATAACTCACTTGCCCATACCCAAGCGCCAATACTTCGCCAATACGTGCCCATCACTACAATGAGGATCTTAATATAGATTCTGAGTAAATTTGGCAAAGTTATCCGATCTCAATACAAGTGGGTTCGTTTTTCTATCCTTCCATGACAAATAAATTGCATGTGACATGAATTTTTTTATTCTTCTGGTAAAAATGCCACGTTCTCATATAATTTTCTAGGAGTGATCTTGTGTACACTGGTTTGTCCTAGAAGTGTAACATGTTAGTCGTTACCTGCGATGTCCTCGTATCCAAGAACCCATATGGGGCTGACTCTTAAATATATCGCAATATCTTCTTGAAAGTAACTGTGTGTCTGCTCACTTATCCTGCTCCCATAATAACAGGTAAGGTTTTCTAAAAGAGGTTACAGTACACCTCACACAGGAAATACAGTGCGCGTCAAAAGAAACTGTACATTAAAAAGATATATATACATTAATAAATTACCGTTATTTTTATTTTAAAATTGTTTCATTAACAGTTTTTAAAATTGGAAAAAAAAAATTGCAAAAAAATTTTGAAATAATGTCAAATTTTTTCGGGCACTCGCCTTACGTGGTAGAAGTTGAGTTTGTTGATTGTTAGAATTGTATCCATATAGTACAGCTTCTTTAGAAGGAACTGCAAATAATACTCAAAGTCCCATGTTAGCCATTAAACTGATGCATACGAATACATTTGTATTGCAGTGTCTCAACCTGACATTTTAATCAAACCTTCTTTTTCTTTAGTTTTTAAATTATATTTTATTTTATTTTATTTAAACATATATTTTTTTCTTCTCTTCTGTTGTATTTTTGTTCGTAAATAATCAAGAAATAATTTTCATCTGACATTCATGGAAGTTTTTTTTCTCGTATTCAATATGCAAAATACAATAAAAATTATTGAATATTTATTTTTCTCCTTTTAAATTATTTTATTTATTTATTTTCTTTCCTTTTCTCTCCTTTTTGGGATATAATTTTTCTCTTGTTATACGAAAGTCATAAATTATAAATAGAAATTCGAAAAATATTGAAGAATTTTATTGAATATATTTGCGTTTGGGGTTCGAATACTACGAAGAAAGAGATGCGTAGTTGAGAGAGTTGTTGGCAGAAACGACAAGAAATTGTCAGTATTCAAAAGTATTTACTTTCGTGGAGCTACTTCTTCAAGCCGTAGCTGAGGCAATGCGAAAATCTAGCATGAGATCTATTAAGAAAGGCAGAAAAATGCAAGTTTTAGAAGAAACTTCTTAATGAGACCAAAACAAATGCACAATGGGCCACATCTAAGTAGGAGGGTTAGGTTAGGTTAGACGACGTGTACTTGTCAATTAAGACAAGTACAGTACTCGGAGGTCGACTTGACCCATTGTACAACCTACTAGACTACGGCGACTTCTAAGTAGGAAGGTAGAAAGAGAATTGTGAAAGGATTTCTGCAGCCATCTGAAAAAATCGTTCAAGACAAGTTAACTTCGAAGGATTTTATCGCCAAGTCCTACAATACTATCTTACATACTACATGTATACATAATTGGTCATTACAACCCTTCAGTCAGGATTACGACCTAGCTTCTCACACCACTTAAGTTGTGTGTGTTAATTTTATACATGAGTGGCGCGACCTACAGTTTGAAATCGATTCTGAACGATAGATTATTTGAGAAACTTTTCATGGCAATTTTAGTTTTTGACAGAAATCTGCTGAGAGGAAGTCGCAGAAGAAATATTTTTCATATTTCGTTTTGATTTTTGACCTGGGGTTTGAACCGTGGCCTTACGTCTAACAAGGCAAACCACTACCTACTAGACTACGGCGAATACAATACTATTTTAAATTCGGAGTTTGATGAATCCTTTATCTTTTCCACGAATATAAAAGATATACTGAATGTACATTGTTAAGTAGAGTAGCTCTCTCCCCCTAACAATATCTTGGAATCATATTGGACCACTAAGGCTGGAACTGTCCTTTATTGTTGTAAGAAAGCAATAGGGCTAAGCCGGAGTATCATCCCTAAAAATATATACTCACTATACGACTCGAAGTCGCCGTTGTTTAGTAGTTAGTGTGTTGGATTACTAGCAGAGAGAGAGACCGTAGTTCAAAGCCCTGCTCAGACATCTCGAACAAAACGAAATATGAAAAAAAATATTTCTTTCGTTGACTTCCTCTCAGTAGTCGTCTGGCAAAAGCTCAGAGAGTAAAGTAAATAAAGTTGCCATGAAAGGTTTCTCAAATCTGTTGTTCTGAATCGACTTTAAACTGTAGGTTCCGCCACTCTTGGGTAAAATTAACACACACAACATAAGTGGTGTTAGAAACTAGATTGCAATCCGAACTAAAGGGTTGTAATGACCAATTAAATAAGTAAGTAAGCCAATATGACTTTGAAATCAAACGCCTCTGTTTAGAGCATATTTACGCTCTTGCGCATATCATGAGGATGATGACGGTCATGATAACAGTTGTTCTTAGAACTACTTCTTCTAAGGCATTGTTTACTATCCTTAACTGGCTACCACCAGACATGTTGGCATAACAAATGACTGTGATCGCGTTAATGGAAATGAGCTTCATAAGAGCTTCTCAACCAGCTCATACTAATAATAAATCTGTGGAGAGCCTTAATGTCGGCACGCGACAAAAAATTCAAACCCTCGAAAAAGCCCTTGCCCAGGGTCCTCAACTTACTAAGTGCTGGACAGTTACAGAAGAGGAGTTCGATTCTATAAAACTCCTCCTCCTCGCAACACTGCAATAGTTCGGCTTTAGGAATACAAGCTATGATGCTGACATGGGAACAAAGCCGACGCACTTACAAAAACTGTTAAAATGAATAATGAATGAAGTCATAAGTCAGCTTGGCCTTTACAGCAGTAGAGCAAACAGATCTCTTTCTACGAGCTGTAATCACTTGTAGAATGACTAGACAGATCTGGTCCTATATGGATATATGCGTTATGCCTGACTCGAGCTGTCTTACGAAACTCGTAACAGTTGTAAAGCGGCACTGGTTTCAAGTTGCAAACGCCTGGAGGATGGGAATACCTTTCAACGAATTCTGCAAAGGCTGTAATGCCGTAGGGGGTAGAGAAGGCCACAGAATATCTTCTCCGTCATTCTCGGGAACTTGTGAACCTTAGACAAGAAATTCTTGGATATGTCTAGTGAAGTTGTAGTTGGATGGAATGCAAGCCTTCAAAAAAAATCGGGAGTTATTGTTGTATAATAGAAGAGAGACTATCGGGACCTTATAGGACACTCCTCTTTACTGCGGCTACCAATTTAACATAAGTATAAAAGCCTTTAACCATCTTCCCTTATTTATTATGTCAAACAGTGCAAACCACAGTGTAGAGTATACCAAATATATGCTCGAATATGCCTTAATGTAGGGTACCACAAATATATTTCCCAATTTAAATATTGCAAGCACACCATACTGAAGAAATTTTCGAAATAGGAATGCAATAAATTTGTTGCACAATAAATTTCAAACGAATTTAATTTTAAAAATTTTGCATTCGAATCTGAATCAGTTTTTAATAAACAAAACCAGGAAGAGCAGGATAATATTGTATTGTGTATGCCTCTTTCATTTAAAGCAAAAAAGTATGCCAAATATTGTTAGAAAATTAAAATCCAAAAAAGATTTTTACGAAGAAATATTTATTAAAAGAAAAAACAAAAACAGTTTCTTAATTGAGAGAAAAATTGAAATTAAAAATATTGAAACCATGCTGGCTTTTTATTGAAAAAGGAAATCAAAATGTTTTTTAATAATATTCACAATTTGGATTTTATGTAACATATTTAAAGGCGCCTAAACAAGTTATTGCATTTGAATTTAACGAACCAAATAAAAACCACAATATAAACATTTGGTTACACAATATGAGGACTGTTATGATAATTTTATTGTTTTAAATTTAAATTTTTTCTCTTCTCTATGTTGTAAAAACAAAAACCCATAAAAGTATACTTGAATTCCTTACTATTCTCCTATAAATATGCAAGTGAATTTTGGAAATGAGAAGCAACAGTTCAAGTGTTCCACATGTAATGCCAGCATGAAAAATTCATAAAACATACACATGAGAAAATTTATGCATAATTTGAGATTGTTTACTGGGATTGAAACGTATAGTCAAGGTCTGAGGGGTAAGAAATTAAGGATTAAAATTGCGATGAACTTATTCATTTATCTTGGACATTACAGCTCCTTAGTCGAGATTGCGATTAATTGCAGTGAAGGCCTAATGAAAATTGGATTTTACTGGATAAGGGAAGATTTCAAATAAAATGGAATAGAAGGGGTGTGCACGAAAAAATTTGGCCATACTTCAGTAAGTAGTCTAGTAGGCAGTGTGTTGGCTTATTATACGTAAGGAGACGGTTCAAACCTCAGGTCAGACATCAAAACGAAAATATGAAAAAAATTTCTTCGAAGACTTTCTCTCAACAGATTTCTGGCAAAAATTCGGAGTAAATAAAATTCTCTGTCGTTCGGAATTGGCTTTAAACTATAGGTCCCGCCACTCATGTATAAAATTAACACACATAACATAAGTGGTATGAAAAGCTGGGTCGTAATCCTGACTGAAGGGTCGTAATGACCAATTATGTATGAGAGATGTACACGAAAAAATTTGGACATACATCAAATCCTATATTTTTTACTGTGATAGCCAAGAATATTTACAGCCCCTTTGCTTTTGTTAATCATATGTCTCAATAAATGCGTGCAAAGTTTCATTTTGATTATAAAATAAATTTCTTTTTTGAAAATGGGCATCGAGAAAGGATTGCGTAAGCAGGAGATTTTTAAAAATTGTAAACAAAAATCCGTTTACGTTTCAATGATTCTGAAAAGCTATAAGAATTTTCAATTTTCCTATGAATTACGCAACAAATTACTCCTTTATCCGCTCTCTTCTTCGGAGTTAGTCGCATGAAATTCGATTCTAATTCTAGCGGAAGGTCAACAATTGGTGATGTAGTCTATTAAGAAGATACGAAAGTCCTGGGATGAATTATAAGCTGACTTGTAATAGATTGTTTAGAATAGGTTGGTTGCTGCGCTCAGACAGGGCCAGAGTTTACGCTCCTGACTGATCCGGTCTGATCAGTAACCCCCATTCTCCCCGAAACAGCCAGTTTGAGGTTAGTTATTGGGTTCATTACGGGGCACTGCGAGATTAGATCAACAAGGATCTGGAACAGATCCCAGCCGGACTATTGCAAGGTATATTGCGATGAGGAGGTGTTGGAAAAAATCGAACATCTCCTCTGTAATTGTCCACCCCTTAGTAAGTTGAAGATCCTGGGCAAGGGCTTTTTCAAGGGTTTGAATTTTTTGTCGAGTGCGACATTAAGGCTCTCCATAGATTCATTAGTAGTTTGAGCTGGTTGAGAAGCTCTAGGGCTTCAATAGTGTAGTAGCGTTCTCTTGTGTGTTTGTTAGTCTGTGTAATTCCTCCGCTCCGGGTCAATTTGAACTCCGGGTATTTTACTTCTCTCAATATGGTAAGTACGCGTCCTCTAATCTAAATCTAAACCTAAACCTGCAGTAGATTTCATGCATAAGTACATGTTCAAAAGATTCACGTGGAAATTTTAATAAAGTAAAGTGGCCCATCAAGGAATTAATTGCTGTAAAGCGTTTTCGGCAAGATAAAGGTGACACACATTATTTTACAGTGTATAACAATAAAAATAATAAAAACAATAACAATAATAATAACAATAGCAAAAACAACAATAACAAAAATAACCTTAATATTCATAATAAGATTATCAATGTCATCAAGCATCACCATCAAGAGATTTTGTGTTTTTTCTCTTCTTTTCTTTTTTCACACATTTTTTCTTTTTATAGAACAGAAACAAGAACAAGAACAACAACTGGTATAATAAAGAAAACTACTTTAACTGCAATGCCAGCAATAACAACAATAATAAAAATATGATATGTAAACAACAACAACAGTAAGCAACATGCATTTCATCAAGTATTCACCACAATACGAGTATTTTAACATACAAACAAACGATAGGACACGAAGGATACACGCAAATATTCGTATACTTTAATTTACTCATGCTTGTACAATAAAAAGCGCACACACAAGCAACACTGTGCATATATGTATGTAGATGAGTGCATGGGTAATTTTACCCACTTTCGTCTGCCAGCACCACCAACAAGACAAATTTATTTTTAAAGTCATGAGAATATGAGTGCCGATAAGAAGCAAATAAAACTGAAACTGAGAAAACTGTTGTAGTTTGAGAAATAGTGATGACAACTGTTGATTTAAAGAAAAAAAAAAAAAAACTTTTAATTGTCGTAGAAAGAGTTATTAAATCTCCACAAATTTCCAACAAAAATGAAAAGAAATAAAAATTAAATGTTTAATGATTTTAATTCAAGAAGTTTTCTATTCAACTCGTAGTAAATAGATCGCAGTCCTTGCGCTGACCAACTTCTTCCATTTTCCTGATTTTGGTGGAACTTGGTTAGTACAGGGACTGCGTTCACCCGTGGCATCACAACGGGCCGCTATGCGTGCTCAAGTGAGCTTTGTGATAACAGAGCTACCACTCCGACCTAACCTAACCTAAATAGATCGTTTTATTAAACGCTTTTGTTTTAACAACTGACTTAGCATCACTGGCCACCACCACCATCAACATATTCCCGCTTATGGCCAAGGCAAATATATTTATGTTCATATAAATTGAAAAATAAAAATGTCAACAAATGAAATGAAGAAAATATATATGAATTCCTCTGTATCGAGACTGCAGAGGTAATGTGGTACAGATGAAGGTGAAATGATGTGGACACAGGCGGACATTTCGCAAAGAATGAATTGAAGGAAAGGATGGTAATGGAAAAAAGTAATTCTTGGTTATAAAATTGTGGCAATAAAAATTAATCTTTTGGGGTACAAGACAGCCATGGAGCGGAAAATATTTCTTGAAGCACCTGTCAGTGCGAGGGTTGTGGAATCGAAGAAGTTGTGGTCTGTCACACTGGTTTGGACACAGAGCTTATTATATTTACAATGAAATTTTTTTGAAGTCGCCGTAGTCTAGTAGGTAGTGTGTTGGCTTATTAGACGTAAAGCCAGGGTTCGAGCCCCAGGCCAGACATCAAGACAAAATACAAAAAATATTTCTTCGGCGACTTCCTCTCAGCAGATTTCTGGCAAAAACTCTGAGAGTAAATAAAAGTTGCCATGAAAAGTTTCTCAAAAATTCGTCGTTCGGAGTCGGCTTTAAACTGTAGGTCCCACCACACATGTATAAAATTAAAGCACACAACATAAGTGGTGTGAGAAACTAGGTCGTAATCCTATTTAAAGGGTTGTCATGACCAATGATATATGTTCAGGCTTCTAATGAAATCTCATTTCCTTTTGGATGATCCTCTGGAGAAAGATTCTTTCACAGATGATTTAACCCACATAGTCTTTGTCCGCCGTTTATTAATTTTTACAAAACCAATTGAGATAACTTCTTATAAAAATGGGTTAAACACTGCAATTATTCATGCGGTATTTGGTTGGGTCCCACATGTCAAGAGATTTATTAGTGAGGCATTCACACAGTGATTGTATATTCATTATCGTGATTCGTTTTTACTGTCACATTTAAAGAAATGATAAGATGGATGAAATGTTTACTTGCTGTTAAGCTGCATGCGTGGAACAGATGCAACAAATGAAAAATCTTGTTGCAATAAACCATAACAGTAAGAGAAAATAATTTCTTTTTCTTTTTGTTTTATTTATTCCTCTTTGATATATAAACGATAAACCGTAAAGAGGAAATAATTTCTTGTAAGCATTTTGTGGAATTTCTGGTGAAATTAATTACAAAACCAGTTTAACGATTGAGTCGTACGATTAAAATTAAATTTCAAGAAAAGAAAACGTTTCAAATTGTAGTTCTTAACAATTTTAAATTTAAGTGGAGCTAATTACACGTTGCGACAGTGAAAATACACCCGAGTAACTACATAGTAGGTTGAGTAGAACTTAATAATACTTTTTTTTATTTTTCTCGAACCCTTCAAACTTGCTTTATTTGACAAAAACTTTTCACACAAACTTATTGATTACCCAAATATGTATGAATGTATTTTAAAAATTCTAATAGAAAGGAGAGAGATTAGTCTTGAAAATGGTAATGATAAACATTTTGTTCAAACTTATGTGTTATGAGATTTGATGGAGTAAACTTGGAAAATATTATTTTTTTCTTATTTTTCCAAGTTTAGCTATTCGTAAATGCAAAATTTAATTAAAAAATATAAAATAAGTGATGTCATTCTGAAAGTGCATTATCTTGTGAAAAGATTGACACTTTGTTTGATCAAATCGGACAAAAATTACTGCAGTTATAATTTAAATAGTATAACAGTCGTCTTATATTTTTTATATATGTCATCTTATCAAATGAACTTTCAGTTCAAAAATTCTCATAATTTTTGATGGATCTTGATTGTTTATCGCAAAATGTGTCAATTTCACGTTTGGACGGCTGCCAGAAGTCGGCTAATAATTGTGTTTTTTGCAAATATTATAATTTCGCTTTGCGCAAACATTGTTCAACTTCTGGTAGTCGCTCAAACGTGAAATTGACACAAATCAGGAATAATTTGGAAAAAAAATGAAAAATATAACTCGACTTGTTAGACTCTTTATATAATAACTACTGTAATTTTTGTCCGATTTGATCAAACGAAATGTCAATCTCTTCACAAGAAAATGTATTTACAGAATCTCATCACTTATTTCATATTTTTTAATTAAAGTTCGCTACTATGAACTGACAAACTTGAAAAATATGAAAAAATTCACATTTGTCAAATTTTCCTCATCAAACCCCATAGCATATTAAGTCTAATAATATTTATACGTACATCGTTTAAAAGGCCCATCTCTCTCTTTTCTAATAAGGTTTCAATTTTGGATATGAGTTCAGATTTGTTTGTGTAATCAACAAAATTGTGCGTAAAGTCCAAAAAAAAAACAGTTTTTGTCAAATAAAACAAGTTTGAAGGATTCGAGAAAAATAATAAAAGTGCTGAGCAACTTAGACTAGGTAGTTATTTGGGTGTATTTAATTTTTTGTATTTTGTCGCATAGTGTTGTAATCCTAAAAATTTCAAGACGATTTTCATTCAAAAACAAAAAAAAAAAAAAATATGTACCAATGCCTACCACAGATGTGGAGAAAAACGTAGTTGTAGACCAGGATGGAGATGGTAAAAATTTTATAATTCGGTTTTCAAACTTACAAAGGTTGCAAATGATCCATCCAGGAAGTAAAGGTTACAGAAAGACTGTTCGAAAATACACTGAGCGCCAAAAGTGAGTAAACGCTAATAATGAATTTTCTTAGGATAGCGAGAAAAGTAAATGAGAATAGTCGAATAAATTTCCAAAAATAAAAACGTTTATTTTTTACTTATAAAATGTTAAAACAGAACCAACAATTCATGATAAAGGAACTTTTTTATACTTAAGAACAAAAGTGTTGACTCACTTATGGCGCTCAGTGTACTTCGCAAATTTTTTCAATTCACATTTTTTGGAGCTGTAGCAATTCAACATGGTTGGTTAACTTATTTTATCCTCCACTGTTTGTACTGTTTGATAAGCTTCTAAATAGACCGTCTTTTGAATTGAAAATCAGGAAAGTTTCTCAAAGTTTTAGGGCACCTAAGTGCTAACCGCTATAAATCAGTGGCATGGAGCGATTAATCATGTCCTGTTTTAATATTATTCTTCTAAGAATACTTTTTGTTTTTAAATAAACCTGTTTAGTGAACTTATTTCTGAATTCATTCCACTTTTTAATGAACCCTGTGGTACGCTTTATGATTTGAAGTAACTCCATCCTTAAATAACTTCAGATACATGCGTTATTTTATAAAAAGAAAATTCCTTAAAAATTAAAATTCTTGGTCACATCAATTAAAACTTAAATTTTCCCTTCTGACCATTTATCGAAATTTGGTGATAATCTTCGCATTACTGAACCTCTCAGGAAAACAATTGAAATTTCCAAAAGAAAGAAATTCTCCTTCCTTTCAAATTTAATTAACCAAAAAAACTCGTCCCTGTTGTTTAATAACGATTTGATGACAAGCATAGTTCGTGGCAGATAAAAACCATTTCAAAAATGTTCATTTGTAAGCAACAATACCATACAATAAAAATTTAATACCAACAACAACAATGTTTACTTAATCACATTTCTTATAGTTAACCCATCCATCCCCACCCCCAACGTATTTGCTTTCTACCAAAATATCCAAAATGAACATGCCATTCCAGACAATGGTTTGAGAGCAAACTCTATGAAAAATTAAACAATTGTTGTTATAACAACAACAATAACAACAAAAGCATTGACTAGAAACTCATTAGACGTGGAACAACATTGTAAAGATTGTAACGATTAAGATGTGAGTCGAAAATGTAATGAAATGTTGGAAAATTTTTCAACAACATCTTCATCATCATCGTCATCATCCACATCATCTACATCATCAGCATCATTGTCATCTCTGATTGAACAGTTGGAATGGAAGGTGGATGGATGGCAGCTATTCTTCATTCATTCGTTTGTTTGAATTGTTATTGTTGTTGTTGTCTGTTTGTATAGAATGTTGGCAAATGATAATTTATGCTCATGTATAGAGGAGGAATACCCGATATAGCCCGATTGAGATAAAGGATTAAAAGTACATAAAGGGGGGAGGGGGGTTACACATACACTTGATGACAATGGCACATACACTTTGAGTAAAAGACAAAAACAAAATCTACTACGATTTGAAGTCAAAAACATGTGCAGAATGCACAAATCTTATAGAAGTTGTCAAAACGATTATATTCTATTTAATAGATGTATTGTTGTATGAATAGTTGTTTTTGTTGTCCTTTTCTAGGTCACACAATTGGCCAGCTGAGTGGTAAATGAATGAAATCTTTCATATTAATTTCAAAACAATTTATTACCAATTTATTCATACCTTTGGGGCTTTGTTATGAACACTGGATTTAAATTTGTTTGTGTTGTAAATAACAGGAAAAGTTTTCACAGGATTTCCTGTATTTGACTTGGCTTAGGGACATTAGGAAGTACTTTTCGCAAAAGCAGTGCAAGAAAAAAACTACAGCTGTTCAAAGTCTTCAAGCCCGTTGTAGTTTTCAGTACATTTTTTAAAAATTCACAGCCGACAGTGGAATTTCATAAGGCTCTTTTTGAAGGTTATGTTTGAATATTTGAAATATGTGACTTATTGATTGATCGGAAGTCTCCGTAGTCTAGTACGTATTGTGTACGTAGACATCAAAACGTCAGACATCAAAACGAAAATATGAAAAATAATTTTCTTCGGTGTCATCTTCTTAGCAGATTTCTGACAAAAACTCTGAGAGTAAATAATATTGCCATGAAAAGTTACACATAAAATTTATCGTGCAGTGTCGACTTTAAACTGTAGGTCCGAGACCACTCATGTATAAAATTAACATACATAACATAAGTGGTATGAGAAGCTAGATCTGAATCCTGTCTGAAGGGTTATATTGACCAATTATGTATGTATGTATATTGTAAGTGATAGAAGTTTTTAAACGATTTCGATGCTTGAATTGACTTATGGACCTTTCGCAAAAGTAGTACAAAAGAAAAACAACAGCTGTTCGAAGTCTTCAATCCTGTTGTAGTTTTTAGTAAAAATTTGAAATATGTAGACAGCAGAGGAATTTTTTGCCACTCTATGTTCGAAAATTCGAATTCTATACATGAGTGGCCTATAGTTTTACTGGCGAAAGAAGTTAAAAATTTAACTCATCAAACGTACAATAAGACACTTAGTCGCGGTGGCACCTCGCCGACTTGAAATTTTAAAATAAAAAGTAGCCTATAGTTCCTTCCAGACATACAGGAAGGTACTGTAAAAATTTCAAGAAGAAGGTCCAGCCATTTACCGTCTTTAGACTTCAAACAAACAAACAAACCCACAAACAAATAAATACACATTCATTTTTATATATAAGATGGTGGGATCTACAGTTTAAAGTCGACTCCGAAGAACGACAGATTTTTTGAGAAACTTTTCATGGCAATTTTATTTATTCTCAGACTTTTTGAAAAAATCTGCTAAAAGGAAGTCGCAGAAGCAATATTTTTATAATATCCATCAACGTTGCCAGGAAATAAAAAATTTTGTAACAAAATTCTACAAAAGAAATCACCAGAAAGGCAAAATAATAACAAAATTTATTTAAATCCTATATAGTTTTTTTTTATTAAATTTTCCCTGATGTTAAATTTACATTCGCTACACCTTTCGAACAAAGCTCAAAAATTTATAATAATTTCGCCAAAGAATTTCCAATTCGTAGCTATTTTGCAAGCCTTTAGGCTAAAGTGAACGCGTAATAAAAATAGAATTTATTGACACAATGGCAACACTGCGTTCGTTTAGTCTACTTCTATTATTCAGTGTTTGTGACTCCTCTAATCGAGATTAATTATATACATAGTTGGAAATGCAGTGATAAATGGTAGTACCGACTTATCGGTAATGCTGGTCATTTTTAGTAACGGTAAAGTAGTGCATTTCATTTTTATTCACCACGCCGGTGAGTTTACCTTACCTCTAAAATATAACTCTGTATGGTGAAAATCACTTTTCATCAACGTTGCCAGGAAATAAAAACTTTGTAGCCATGTTCTGCAAAAGAAATCACTACAGAGGCAAAATAATATAACCATTTTATTTAATTCCTAGATATTTTTTTTATTAATTTTCCCTGATGCTAAATTTAGCTCGGCTATACCTTTCGAACAAAGCATAAAAATATTATAAATATGTCTACAAAGCCGGAACTCACAACACCAGAAAGATGCTTACCAAATAATTTTTTGCAAAGGCTGAACAATATCCCACAACGAAAAAAGTTTTTTTCTCAAGTTTGAACAATAATATCCCATCAGTCAGGGACTTACCACTATGTAAGTAGACTAACAACAACACCACGCACACACACGCAACAACAACAAACATCCAACTGTGCGTTCTCATCCTGCTGCACACCTAACTTCCATTTATAATTTCATTTATACACACACCTACGGACACAAAAAAAGAATGTGCGAATTAAATACAAACGTTTTTTTTTTTTTTTTTTTGAACGAACAAAGAAAATTTTTCCAACCACAAGTGTTGCCAGGAAAGAAAACAATTTTGTTACCAACAAAACAGAATAATAACCGGTTTTGGTTAGAAATAACCAAAAACAGCAACAACAACTAACAAACAGCTCTCCATAAATTTTCCCACCAAAAATTAACAAAAAAGCCTGATTTTAGTACTAAAAAGTAAAACACACACATACAAACAAGCAAAAACTCCATATAAGGGAGAGGGGAGAAGAATTTAATGAAAAATTAAGAAAAACGTATAGGAATGAAAGAAAAATTTAAAATAAAAACAAGCCATACCCATATATCTTGATTAAGTTCCTCCCATTCGGCATTGAGTTCCTCATTGAGTGTGTAACGGCGATAAAAGGAACTCCAATAGCCACGAATGCTTAGGTAGACGCCACAAGGTTTATGAGACATGATCACCAAAAAAAGCGTGAACAATTTTTTAACACAAAACACACACACAAAACAAAGAACACAATTTTAATAAACAAATTAAATTAAAAGAAAGATTAACACGGAACACAAAAAACACAAAACGAACGAAATTAAAATGAAAGAAAAATTAAAAAAATGCACTTGTAGTGCCACAATTACATTTCACTGACCCACTGATACTTGTTGCACTTTTAACAGTCAATTAACAACTGAAGCTGGGAAACGGAAATGGGGCTGACAATGCAAATATTTAAGAGCTTTATCGTAAAAAAAGCTTTGCAATACAACACTTCCGTAACCTGCTATTAGTGCCGTGATACTTTAGATAAAGTTTTGTATTTATAAGGGTGATGTCTTGACTATTGTTTTATGCCACAATCCATTTCAATTTCTGGCAATACTCTCAGGTTTTGGACTTGACTTATGAAAATTGCAATTTCCGTTTATAAACTTAAACTTTAACTGGCAACAATGCTATTCAAAAAAGTACTTTTCTTAAAAGTAGTACCAAAGAATCAACAACAACAGCCTTTCTAAGCCTTCAACTAAGTGGTAGATTTAGTAAATTCTTTTAAACGTGTAGGCAGTATCGGAGTATTCTTTGGCACTTTTTAGATGGAGACACTATTATCAGATTGCTTCCTGGTTTATTCTTGATTTAGAAATTCTCAACCATAAAGTTCTAAACCATTCTCGAATAAATAAAACTACACTCTTCATGTGCAATACATATTGAAATTAGTGGTGGATTTTTAAACTATTGACTCAGCTAGTCGAGGTGAAATTTATTTATCTCAGACACAAACCTCACTGTTCTCCACTGGAAATACGGTGCAACTATAGTCAAATTGAAATATCGCTAGCAATGTGCATTTTTGAGTAAGGGTTCTTATGGTGAATTTCAATTTTATTCACCACTCTAAAGGAATTCACCATACATCCCAAATCTTACGTGCAAAATTATACGTATGTATATAGATGCATAATTGGTCATTACAACTATTCAGTCAGGATTACGACCCAGCTTCTCACACTAACACACTGTGTGCGTTAATTTTATATATGAGTAGCTTTACCTACAATTTAAAGTCGAGTCCGAACGACACATTTTTGAGAAACTTTTCATGACAATTTTATTTACTCTCAGAGTTTTTGCCAGAAATCTGCAGAGAGGAAGTCACCGAAGAAATATTTTTTTTTATTTTCGTTTTGATGTCTGACGTGGGGTATGAACCGAGGCCTTAAGTCTACTAAGCCAACACACTACATATTAGACTAAGGCAACTTCGACGTGGAAAATCACCAGAACTTAATGGTTTGCCAGACCAGACTACTTAACTCACCACACTTTTAAAACTCCACCAGTATTTGGGTTTTAGGTCGCAAATACGTTGTGTCGTTTAAATAGGTTACCATTACACCTCCTTTAGGCGTTTGTCTATAATTATTGATTGGAATTCCTCGGCTACACTTACAATATTCTGATCAAGTTTTACTGATAAACGTTGGGACCCCAAAAACCTTTCATTTTAGGCTATCAAGTGACGTACAGTGATACAAAAATTTCTGAATGTTTTCCTCTTCTTCCTGGCTCCTTAGAATTCCTTGAAAGCCGTACTCAATCTTTGAACGTAATCGGGAGTGAAGTTGCCCCTGGAAAGAACTGTGCACAGGATCGTGCTTCTATTGACAGAGACAAGTTAAAAGCAATGGAAGATAAAGGAGAAGAGGTGGCCGATTAGGGGAAAAAAGATTGGCGTAGGACATTCTAGAACTAAAAACTGAACTTGAGAATAGATACAGGCACTATAAGTAATAATAAACAACCATGTCGAACAGGATAAACAGTGTTTCACATTAAATGCAGAATTCGGAACGCAAGAAATTTTGTCGCTGCTTAAAATCGAACATTGAAAGCTAGGAATATGACTGTGGACGACCAGAAAGACTAACATATCAAAACCAGGTGCAAATTGGTGGAGTTATAAAAATGTGGAACTTGGCTTTCATACTTTGCTTTCATGCTTGGCTTTCATACTTGGCTTTCGCACTTGGCTTTTATACTTGGCTTTCATACTTAGCTTTCATACTTATATGTTGTGACTTAACAACAAACTGTTAAAGAAAAATATGAACGAAAAGGCCAAACACCAAAAAACGAATCGCTTGAATAACTTTAGAATAGGATCAGAGTGCAAGTCAGAGTTATAAAAATGTGGAACTTGGCTTTCATACTTGGCTTTCATACTTGGCTTTCATACATGACTTTCATACTTGGCTTTAATACTTGGGTTTTATACTTGGCTTTCATATTTGGCTTTCACACCTGGCTTTCATACTTGGCTTTTATACTTGGCCTTCATACTTAGCTTTCATACTTATATGATGTGACAAATATGATGTGAAAAAATGAACGAAAAGGCCAAACACCAACAAACGAATCGTTTGAATAACTAGAGTAGAATTCAGTTGCCAGTCGATGCATTTATAAAAATGCGGAACTTGGCTTTCATACTTTGCTTTCATACTTGGCCTTCATACTTTGCATTCATACCTTCATAATAAGCTATTGAGAATGAAATTGTTAAAGAAAAATATGTACGAAATGGCCAACACCAACAAACGAACCGCTTGAACTACTTTAGAATAAAATCTGCAGGTTCCAGGCAACACAGGACAGCCTAAACAAAAAACATCGAGAAGAACCGCGCAATGTAATACTACCAGACTTTAATGTCTCCTCTTAACAACATTTTTGTTTCAACATTATCACAAGTACCTGATAAAAATTATTGGATTTAAAATTTAATTTTAAACTTGTCTACAAGGAGGGAGGGGCGAGGCTATAACTCTGAGCAGCTGGTTTTATTAGTGAAATAAAAGCAAACTTTTGTTAAAAAAAACCATAAAAAAAGTGTTGGAAAACTCACCTGTAGTTGATGAAAGTCCACACCGGATACAGTCGATGCTTTTAATTCAACCACAGACATTTAAACAAACGAATAACAGTTGAAAAAAAATTATTCGTACACTGCTCACACACGTACGCTCTCTTAGGCACACACACTCCGGTAAAGTTTTTAAAAATATAACAGGAAAGCAAAAAAACAAGTCGTTTGAATCGCTATATTGGGACGTTATATTGTTATTGGTTTCAATCGTTTGTGTGTGTGTAAGTGTGTGAGAGAGTTAGGATGAGACGAGATGAGAGGATGTATATTATAACAGTGTGTGTGACAAAAATTCGTCGTGTAGTTTAGAGAGTGTTGGTCGGCGATTTAAATGTTTTTTGTCTAATGGCACGGTGATGCTATTGATGCTGCTATGCGGTGTCTAGGCGTCGACGTTTTTGCTGCTGTGGCTTTAGTGTCTGCTCTAATTTTAGTGAATCTTTTTTTCCCTTTTTTTCTCTTTGTTTTTTGGCAATAGAGGTGGTTGGTAGTGGTTCTTATTTTCCTGCCTCTTTTTTTGTATTTGGAAAATTGATGAAGTGATAATAAAAAGTCTGAAGTATTCTTGTGCTCTTTAGTCTGGCTGTTCTATGTTTCTATTTTAGGTCGCTGCTTTGGTTTGCTAAATTAAATTTTGTGTCCTTTTTTTTCTGGAGTGCAGCTAGTGGAGATGATTCCAGGTATCCAGCTTGTTGTTGTATGGCATAAATACTGATTTTACGTTTGGTAAGCAGCTAAGATTTTAATGAGTTTTATACGAGTTGTATGGAAAGCAAATTTAAAGCGTTTAATAGATTTAAAATAGTTGAGTTGGAAGTGTTGTCGTTGGCCAAATTCTGTTTTTTTTATTTTGGTAATTTGAACTTTTGCCAAAAGAGTTTCGGTTGTTCCTTGTTTTCTTCCTTTGTTGTTGCTTAATACAGCAGAAATTTAAAGAGCCGCGTGTATAGACTTAGTGAGTTGCATTGCAAAATAGCAGTTATGCCAGTAGTAGTTTGGGTTATGGCCTAAAGCCTGTGGCATCAAAGGTATTGTTGAAGAAGAAAAAAAGAAAAAGAAAGGAAACTTTGCTTTTGTAACTTTAGGGAATATTATTTGGCTCGTTTATTTGATGCTGTTGTTGAAGAAAATGATGATGATGCTGCTGATGACTGCTGTGCTTTCAGTGTTTGATAAACCAACTTATTTCTTCACGGTTTGTTTTTTTCTTCAACCACAAACCAAAGTTGTGGAAGACGTGTTTGGTATACAAATTGAATTTAACCTTTAATGCTTACAAACAAAAAAATGGATTTCTGCGTTAAGGCCAACTGCCTTCGAAATAAATTCTTAATTTAGTTTAGTTTCTCTTCTTATTTTATTCCTTTAATTCCATATAAGTTTGCTTCTGTTGATGGTTCTCTATATGTATGTGTGTGTGGCCTTCTATAAACCCTTCCAGTTTTAATTTATTCTTTTGACTTTGTTGGGATTTTAGCTGATGTCGGCTTTCATGTGCCAGTTTAAACTATTAAACTTGTTTTATGCAGATTTATAGTTTTCTATACCTTTTTCCTCTTTTTCTTTTTCTTTTTTGTTTATTTTCTTTTGTTGTTTCTTATATCCTCACATTTAATAAGAATTTTTCTGGCTTTCCGTCTTTGTTTTGTAATATTTTCTAAAGCAACGTATTAATCAGCCGTCTGCAAAGGTATAGAAAGAGAAAAAATAGTACTTTTTAGTTATAAAACTCTAGAAATAGCAGGTAGTAGGGAGAAAAATAAAATTCCAAGATTTATAAAAATGAGATAAAAATATTTAAAATTCCGAAAAAACAAAAAAAGTAACAGGAGATCTAATCCAACTATGAATTGCCCTGCAGCTTAATGAAATGAAACAAAATTTTTCATATTTTGCTGTAATGCAACCACATTAAGTGAGCTTTTCAGGCAATTTACTGACTCTTTTCGTATTATACGTAAAAGTTTTTGTGGTAGCCGTAATAAATTTTTGTCTAATTTCTGTTCATTACATACATACGTACATAATTGGCCATTACATTACGTTTAGTCAGGATTACGACGTAGTTTTTCACTCCACTCCTATTGTGTGTGTTAATTTTATACATTAATGGGATCTATAGTTTAAAGTCGTCTCTGAACGACAGGTTTTTAAGAAACTTTTCATGGCAATTTTGAGTAGCCGAAGGAATATTTTTTTTCTCATATTTCGTTTTGATGTCTGACCTGGGGTTTGAACCGTGGCCTTACGTCTAATAAACCATCACACTACCTACTGGACTACGGCGACTTCAAGCTTATATTTACAGAAAAAAGAACTTTGGTTCCCAAATAAAGCATATGGACGTACTTAATTTGTCATTACAACCATTTAGTTAGGATTACGACCTAGCTTCTCACAACACCCGTGATGTGTATGTTAGTTTTATCTACGAGAGGCGGGCTCTACAGTTTAAAGTGGACCCCTAAAAAAAACTCTTCACTCAAATTTTATTTCCCTAAAAAGTTTGAAGTCACCATAGTGATGTAGTAGTGTAGGTAGTGTGTTGGCTTATTAGACGTAACGCCAGGGTTCGAGCCCCAGGCCAGACATCAAAACAAAATACAAAAAGTATTTCTGCGGCGACTTCCTCTCAGCAGAATTCTGGCAAAAACTCTGAGAGTAAATAAAATTGCCATGAAAAGTTTCTCAAAAAATCTGTCATTCGGAGTCGACTTTAAACTGTAGGTCCCGTCACTTATGTATAAAATTAACACACACAACATAAGTGGTGTGAGAAACTAGGTCGCAATCCTGACTGAAGGGTTGTAATGACCAATTATGTATGTATGTATGTAAAGAGTTTTTGCCAGAGGAATGCTTAAAGTGGATGAAGAAATTTTTTTTTATATTTTCTTTTGTTCGAGATGTGTGGTTTGGGGTTTGAATAACGGCCTCACGTCTAATAAGCCAACATACTGCCTACTAGACTACTTGCAGAATTCACGCCACTGCAACGAAATTGACGGTCTTTTTAAACAATTTCCTGAGAGAGATAGGTTCTGTACAAATCGTATATCTAATTGCCACCTAGTATCGATTGGCATTCAAAAACTAATTTCGAAATAAATTCGGGATAGGAAGTAGAAATGGATCGGTAATTCCAACCGCAATGTGAAGACCAACCTACAATAAAACCCGCAAAAAAGGCAAGCATAATAAGGGCCTACAAAGAATTCTAATATTTGAATATATTTAGTATCGTATTGAATAATATCCTACTAGTCGCCGTAGTCTAGTAGGTAGTGTGATGGCTTATTAGACGTAAAGCCATGGTTCGAACCCCAGGCCACACATCAAAACAAAGTACAAAAAGTATTTCTTCGGCGACTTCCTCTCAGCAGATTTCTGGCAAAAAATTGCCATGAAAAGTTTTTCAAAAAATCTATCCTTCGGAGTCGACTTTAAACTGTAGGCCCCGCCACTCATGTACAAAATTAACACACACAACATAAGTGGTGTGAGAAACTAGGTCGTAATCCTGACTGATGGGTTGTAATTATCTTTAAACAAAGAAATTATAAATTATGCTGAGCCTGTAAAGATGAAATTATTTTCCTTGAATACCTATTTTATGATCACAATTTTTTTCTCTCAATTCAGTGGAAATATCAAAGTTTATGCACTAAAAAAAAAATAAAAAATATAAAATAGTAACGAGTATTTTTGTTCTTTTCTTTTCTCTCTCTTACTTGCATAAATTTTTATTTTTTGAATTTCGTTTTACAACTTTGGCACAATTTTTGTTTAGTTTGTCGACTTTTAAATAAATCCTTAAAAAAAAGAGAATAAAACCAACAACAATAACAAAATCTAAAGTGCTTCTGTTTGTTTTTTTTCCGAAATCCATGTTTCATAAAAAATATATTTTTATGTCTGCTATACTCGTATAGTGTGCTACAAAAATAAACATACCACTCTGAGAGAAATAAAAATGTTTGTCTACTTTTGTCATACACTGCTTACACTTTATGTTTGTCTCATACAAATACTCGTATTTGTTAAAAAGTGGAATGCAATTTTTTATTATTTTATTATGAGAAATAATCATAAAAATAAAAATGAAAACGTTTCATATTATTGACAACGTAACACATTTCATAAAGCCTTTTGTACAAACACACAGGTACCATTTTCACTCACTCTTTGTGTAGCAACCGTAAAATAACACAGAGAGAGAGAGAGAATATCTATTTAAACGTAAAGAGAGAGCGAGAAACACATAAAGTCCTTGCAATTGGCGCCATTTAGCAAGTGAACTGAAAATATTATATTGGCTGGCGTTTTATTGAAGCGAAGGTACATTGATGGCGTCTGACTTCAGCATAAATGCTATGCGCTGGTACCATAGCTTGCCATACACGACCAGAAAAGGTGTTATTGTGGAAAATTTCAAAGTGATACCCTTCATTTGATAAACGCCAGTTACAATTATTACTGAAGTCTTTTGCTGGGGATTATATTTTCAAAGAACAATGATTAGGCAACGAGGAAAAAATATTAAATTTTTGAAAAGCAAATTAATTATGCCGGGTAATGTAGAAATTATATGCGGAAATCAGATTTAACCGTTTGATTGCTTCTCGGCGCAAAAGCGCTGCGTTCATTTGTTACGAAAATCGCATTTGCGTTGCGAATTTCAGTGTAAAAATTTAGTCAAAAAGCAAAAATAAAATTAAAAGACGAGATATAGGGTCTCCTCTTTATACATAGGTTATTAGAATTTTGTAGATTTTTTATTATAATACTTAATTGTAGTTTTCGAGCAATTTTCGAACTTTCTCACCAGAATCGCTTAGCAGTCAAACGGTTAATGTAATGCATACGAAATTGTCGCTTTGAGCAACGGAAAAAACGAAATTAATTTGGGGAAAACTTTTTGTTTCGAGCTCATTACGGTCTAGACTGCGCAGAATATGGTTTCAAGGAGACGACACAACTTGACATATTTTGGCTTACTTTGACGCCAAAGGCACACTTGAGCACGTAAGCGCAGTCTCTGTACTGACGGAGTTCCACCAAGCTGGGAAAGAAGTTAGTCAGCGCAAGGGCTGCACAGAAGTCAGTGTAATTTAGTAGTCACTGTAGTCTAGTTAGAAGTCGTCGTTGTCTAGTAGATAGTGTGTAGGCTTATTTGACGTGAGGCCACGGTACAAACGAAACGAAATATGAAAATTGAATATTTCTTCGGTTACTGCTTCTCAGCAGATTTCTGGCAAGAACTCTGAGAGTAAATAAAACTGCCATGCAAAGTTTCTCAAAAATCTGTCATTCGGAGTCGACTTTAAACGGTAGGTCCCGCCACTCATGTATAAAATTAACGCACACAACGTAAGTGGTGTGAGAAGCTAGGCCGTAATCCTGCCTAAAGGGTTGTAATGGCCAATTACGTATGTATGTAGTCTAGTAGATAAAGTGTTCGCTTGTTAGACGTGAGCCTGTGGTTCAAACTCCAGTCCAGGCAGCTCAAACAAAATGACAACTTCTTCAACAGTCTTCTTGCAAAAATTCTGAGCGTAAAATAAAATTGCCATGAAATGCTTCTCAAATATCAGTCGTTCGAAGTCGACGTTGCGTAGTAGGAAAAAATTGACACGCATAACATCGGTGATGTAAGAAGCTAGGTTGTAATCCTGACTAAAGCATTATGTTGACGAATTAAATAAGTTAAGTTACTGAAAATGTAATTTCAAGTTTTTGAAGCACCAATTGGTTATTATGGGCTTGCCAGCGACAAACTTTTGTTTCGTAGCGCTGCACCATATACAGTGAGCGTCAAAAGAAACTCTACATTAAAAAATATACATTCATAAATTACCGTTATTTTTATTTTAAAATTGTTCCATGTCCTGCTTTTAAAATTGAAACAAAAAAAAAATACCAAAAATTTCGAAATATTTCGAAATTTTTTCGGGCCGACTCCTTAAGTGGTAAAAGTTGAGTTTGGTGATTGTTAGAATTTAATCATTAGTTACAGTTTCTTTTGACGATCACTGTATACGAAGAAGAAGAAGTTATCGATGAAATGTGAGAAAATATGGTCGAACACTGCCTCAAAAGGACCAACTGCTACAATCTATCTAGAGGCAGATTACTGCCTTAAATTATTAAGTGACATTTTAACTCGTATATAATGACGAGATCCATAATAATACCTGCGTGTTTTATTTAACGATATTTTAGAAGCCTAAAAATGAATTCAAATTTCGGGAATTTTTGTTCGTTGAATATATTGATTGGTAGACATCGTTTAACCAGTTCTTGGTGTAATCTTAAGTTTTTATTATCTCTTCCTGTGTATTTCATATTAAAATAACAATTCGTAAGATTGTTTCAATAACATTTTCTTCCTGTTCAGGGGTTTCCTATAAAGGGATGCTCTTTTCTTGCCGCTTTATGTTGCATTTATGGTTCAATAAAGTATATGCCCTATCCTCCAAAGGCTTTAAATCTTTTTTATTTTCACAAAAAAACAAAACTGAAACACAAAATGAAGACCCTATAAAGGATATGAAAGAAAAAATTTACAAATAAAAATAAAAAAAGTTTTTTTCCAAAAGAAAGTCGTACAATAGCAGTGATGAACAATTTCTTGCTTTGCTGTTTGCACGAAATAAAATGCAATTTTATATTGAATTCTTCCTTCAAATATTTTGTTTTATTTCGTGATTTTTTAATTCCTTTTTTTGTTTTCATTATAATGAACGGAATTGATTTTTCACAAAAGATTTCATTTCATACAACAGACGGTTTAAATCAATTTATCAACACTCGACTACAACTGTGATATCTCAACCAGCGATTCTTAACAGCATCTTAATTTATATCATCGTTGTTTTGTTTTTGCAGTCGTTCCGAGGGTATTGGCATGAATGGAACATCATGAAATATGAAGTTCAAAATGAAAATTCATAATTCAGCAATTAATTGTTCTTATTTTTCTTTTGCTTCTTGAAAACGAGAGGCCAAATTTTATGAAAACTTAATTTGGCTGTTTGTCCCTTTTTTATAATTAAAAGCAATTTTTTACGTTAAATATGATACTTTTTTAAGGGTACAATTAAAAAAGGGAGTAGAAGACATAAAAAAAGAATAAGTTTTCAGTGATATTTGTTACATGAGCAAAAGATGAAAAGTATTGTTACGTTTTTACCTTTTAAAAACGTTTAAAATGTGAATTCGTAGATTGCAAATAAAATAAAAATAAATTTGTGTTTAGTTTTCATTAAAATTCTTTATTATTCGCACAATTCTGTGTGCCACTGTTCACAACTTGATGTAAACAACAACAATTCCCTTTTTTGTTATTTCTCTGTTTATACCTTTTTGCATAAACAATAACAATTACTAGATAATTGTTTGACAGATCTTTGTAACGGAGATCTTCAAACCACGATTAGTCTCTTCACACATGACTGACTGAACTTCACTAACATACTCGGCTGCTCTTCCTTTCCTTTTATACGGCATGGTAAACAGTCTGAACATCGTAAACATCGTTGTTTACATTTATTCTTGTAGTGTTGTTTGTGGACTTTTGTTTACTTGTTTACAATTTTTTTATGCTGGTGTTTGTCGTTATAGTATGATAATTTGTAAGCAGGTTTGTTTACTGCATTGTTTTGTTTTTGTAGCTTTTGTTTATTTTTTAAAAACAAAACACCAGTATCTGGATTTTTCATTTTCGTAGCAGTAGCACATTACGTGGCCGACTAACTTTTTAGCACGACTCTTCTTCTTTTGACATTGAATACATAAGGGTGTCTGCATGTAAATCCTATTCGGATTGCTTTAGTTAATTTAGATATTGTCTACACGTTTTACAAGGAAATGAGAAAAATCTCATTGGCAGCAGAAGGCTTCGTGCAATATTTCTAAACTCTACTGGACACGTATGGACAAAAAGAGGACCGACTCACTTATGTCCTTAAATTGCATGGCCATCTATCGCACCGACCACTATCCAGCATGACGAAAGACTTGGTAATCCGGCAAATGACTTCTGCCGGAACTGAGCGTCTTCGAAGGGAAGGAAGAGACTGTTTTTCATCTCAATTCCGAGCTCTGTATACCTGCAAACCTGATAAGGCTATGCAGAATAACGTCGAGAAATTCCTGCAGATCCGTCACCGAACATTTTCATACCGTGTGAGGTTTCAGGCAAGGTAATCCCTTATCGTGCGACCTCTTCGACTTTCTCATGGTCTGGCAGTAAATCAGGGAAAAGCGAAGTGTTATCGACAATTAGGGACATGCGGGGGATTGGATCTCAATACTTCCGATGTAAGTCCCGTAGTCTAGTAGGTAGTGTGTTCGCTTATTCGACGTAAAAAAAAATAAAAAAAATATTTCTTCGGCGACTTCCTCTCAGCAGATTTCTGGCAAGAACTCTGAGTGTAAAGATAATTTCCATGAAAAGTTTCTTAAAAATCTGTCGTTCGGAGTCGACTTTAAACTGTAGGTCCCGCCACTCATGTATAAAATTAACACACACAACGTAAGTGGTGTGTGACACTAGGCCATAATCCTGACTGAAGGATTGTAATGGCCAATTATGTATGTATGTATGTACTTTCGATGTAGTTAAGGAATTTATTTATTTTGGGTCCCCCGTTGTCACCAAAAATTATGTCAGTCTGGAGATCGAATGCAGGATCACTCTTGCCAACAGGTGCTGCTATGGTCGCAATAGGCAATTGAGTACGAGAGACCTCTCTCGTACGACAAAAGTAATACTCTACAACGCGCTCATCCTCCCCGTGCTTATTTATGGCGCAGAGGTTAATTGTATTCGGGTTAATTTTCTTTAAGGAAAGTTTGAAGCCGCCCTAGTCTAGTAGGTAGTGTGCTGGCATATTAGACTGTAAGGCCGCTGTTCAAATCCCAGGTGTCAGACATCAAAATGAAAATATGAAAATATTTCTTCAGCGACTTCCTCTCAGCAGATTTCTGACAAGAACTCTGAGAATAAAAATAAAATTGCCATGAAAAGTCTCTAAAAAATCTGTCGTTCGGAGTCGACTTTAAACTGTAGGTCCCGCCACTCATTTATAAAATTAACGCACACAACATACGTGGTGTTGAGAAGCAAGGTCGTAATCCTGACTGAAGGGTTGTAATGTCCAATTATGTTATGTACGATATGTATGTAGATCCCCGGGTAGAATTGATTGTGGTAACATTTGTTTCATTCGTTCATTGGGACTTTAGTTAATTTAAATTCGAAACTGTTGTATAATTTCGTCACTTACTGAACCGAAAGCCTAAAAGCATTTTTTGGTAAGTTAAATTGCCTGTCTTCTTTTGAAATAGGAATTATTTTAAAGGCTTTTTAATAAACGAAATACTTTAAATCATGTTCTGCTATTCCTTTTATTATTTTCTTTCTTTCAATTTCGTTTAAAACTCTTCACGTACTTCATAATAAGAAAATATCACTTTAGTCTTCTGAATTCAATATTTCATCAAACTAAGCTAACATTTTAGCCGTATTTAACTGTTTAAAATATTGTGTGTTATTATTTCCCTTTTATATTTATTTCAAATCGATTTCCTTTGTCATCGTTTCTTTTGCCATTTCATTTTGGAGCTCAAAGGCATTTTCAAACTGACTGATGAAAAGCTCTCTACTGACACACAGCGTTTGAAATTATTCCAGAGCATCTCTGTTGGCTGTCTTTAGCCTTAACAAGAATTTCTTTTTTTCTATCAGTTTTATTATGTCTTTCTTCATTTTATTTTCATTTTCCATGGAATTGATTTAATTGTATGTCTTTGTAAAGATTTTCAAAATTTTAATAAATTTAGTTTGAATGCGAAAAAAAGAACGGCAAGACGGCAAGGCAAGTAATGATGACAATAGCCGGGCATAAGTTTTAATGGAATTTTATGGATAACGAATGGAAGAGAGTCCATTAAGAATTTATTTTCTTTTATTAAAAATTCTAGAAATTTATACAAATTGAAAAATAAAATGAGGGATTGTCTTACTTTCTTGCATTAAGTGAAAGGAATATGATGACATGAAAACAATTATTTGATAATTCTTCTTGAAATGTTAATTGCTATGCTTCGTTAAGCTTGCAGCTTTCTTCATAAGTTAAAAGCAAGAAAATTATAGGGTCTTATCGCTTTAACAGATCCATGTCTTGGGAATTTGTAATAAGAGCGGACGAATGTTAATTTATTCTTCAGAAAACAGCATATGAAAAGGGCCTGAGTCATAGCTCTATGTGGATATCAGCAATGAGTATTCAAAAAGATGAGTACAATAGAATTATACTCATAATTTCTGATAATTATACGCATTCATACTTATTTTAATATCATGGAACCTCTACTCATATTCAAAGTTTGAAGTACTCGTCATATTCATACTTAACAACATACTCCATAACTCAACATATACACGAATCACAACATAAGTATGAATCGCGTACGAACACTAAGAAGCTCAATAGAAGGGTGTGTCTGGATGGGTCTGCTTGCTAGTCTGTCTTTTTTGCTTATGGGTCTTTTTTTTTTTTTAAATGCCTAATGCGAACTAATTCGAGTCACTCGAATCATTTATAAGTATTTTTTTAAAGTTATGAATCCAAATGAGTAGGCTTGTGAATCAAACATATTTCAAATGGTATGAGTTTGATGTCAACGTTGTACGCATACTCATTGCAACCTGTACTTATAAAATAACGTTGTAGTGAGTACGAATGAATCAGAGTACATAGTTAAATTTCAATATTGTTGACTCACTTATATTCAAAATTTCATGAGTGCTTATCAGTAGTGAAAAAACGATTTATTACTGACCTGTGGTGGACATGTCAAAAGAGGAACATGCGACTTTCTCTACTGTGGAGCTCATATCAAATAGATTCATTTGATCAATGTTATTGACTAGAATTGTTCTTATCTCAACTTAACTTAATAATGGAGGCTTCTAATATTTACATACATACATACATATGTACATAATTGGTCATTACAACCCTTCAGTCAGGATTACGACCTGAGCTTCTCACACCACTTGTGTTGTGTGTGTTAATTTTATACATGAGTGGCGGGACCTACTGTTTAAAGTCGACTCCGAACGACACATTTTTGAGAAACTTTTCATGGCAATTTTATTTCACTCTCAGACTTTGTGTCAGAAATCTTCTGAGACTAAATCGACGAAGAAATATTTCTTTTCATATTTCTTTTTGGTGGAGATATCTGACCTGGGGTTTGAACATTGTCCTCACGTCTTATAAGCCAACGCACTACCTGCTAGACTACGACTACTTCTAATATTTACAATTTTTTAATGCATGTTGGTTCTTTGGAATATGTAGTACATGATGAGGAACTTTTGCAGATCATGTACAATTCTTAATAAAACTATGCTACGTGATCTTTCCGTGATGTTAATATATCATCTCTGAGTAGGTGAGTGGGTGAATGGGCAGAGAGCGCAAGCCAGGGGACTATTTGTAGAAGCCTCTTTATTTTTAAAATTTGTAAAGCATGGTAAAATTTAATTCACCTTCTACAAAGCATTGAACCATTGTCTGCCCGACGAAAATTTTTTAACACAAATTAAATAAAAATCGCCGTAGTCTAGTAAGTAGTGTGTTGGCTTTTTAGACGACAGAAAATATTTCTTTCGGTGACTTTCTCTCAGCAGACTTCTGGCAAACATTCTGAGACTCAATAAAATTGCAATGAAAATTTCTCAAAAACCTGTGGTTCGGAGTCGATGTTAAACTGTAGGCTTTGTCATCCATGAATAAAATTCATACACGTAACATAGGGCGTGTGAGAAGTTAGACCGTAATCCTGACTGAACAATTACGTATGTATGTACAAGCTTGACGACTTGACTGGGTATATACGTACATACATACATACTACTACTACACCATTCAACCTTTCTTTGACCCTAACATTGAGAAGCATTACAATTTGTTCTGTATCTTCTGTTTCTGAAATGAAAATGAAATATTTTTGTATCTTTTTCGATTTAAATTTTTAAAAAATTTTTCGGATAAAATTCCATCATCTTCTGCAACACAGGCGACAATATGTCATAATGTGAAACATTTTTTACGATTTTTATAAATAAACGCATTGCGAATATTAGAAATGTCACAGAGAGAGATAAAATATTTGGTAACAGAAGAGTTATTTTATACACACTCATTTATAATGTGGATTTGTAAACTGAGTCATAAGCATACATATGTATACGCATAGAAATAAAATAAAAAAAATATTAGGGTGGCCCATATTTCTGGCATATAGTAACAGAAAATATGAAAATATTTCTGCGGCGACTTCCTCTCAGCAGATTTCTGGCAAAAACTCTGAGAGTAAATAAAATTGACATGAAAAGTTTCTCAACAATCTTGCGTTCGGAGACGATTTTAAATTGTAGGTCCCTCCATGAAAAGTTTCTCAAAAATCTGTCGTTCGGAATCGACTTTAAACTGTAGGTCCCGCCATGAAAAGTTTCTCAACAATCTGTCGTTCCTAGTCGACTTTTAACTGTAGGTCCCACCATGAAAAGTTTCTCAACAATCTGTCGTTCGGAGTCGTCTTTAAACTGTACGTCCCGCCATGAAAAGTTTCTCAAAAATCTGTCATTCGGAGTCGACTTTAAACTGTAGGTCACGCCATGAAAAGTTTTTCAACAATCTGTCGTTCGGAGTTGACTTTAAACAGTAGGTCCCGCCACTCATGTATATAATTAACACACACAACATAAGTGGTGTGAGGAGCCAGGTCCAAGATCCTGACTTGATTCCTGTAAATTTTATCGTAAGAAACTTAAGCAAAATAGTGTCCTTTCGTTAGAAAAACTGCCGGCTACCTAATATTGTCATTTTGCCTGTGCATTACTCATTATACTCCAAAAGAACTGATATTTCATAACAGCAGCCACAAAAAAAAAACAGTTATTGAATAACGGAAGATAAATTTTTATGTACCGTCGGTATGACGCCATATACAGTAAGCGTTGCAGCATCAAAATGTTATTATAATAAAAAAAAAATTTCGCCAACATAAAAAACCCCATAAAGATACCGAGAGAGAGAGAAGAGCGCGCTCTCTCACATACATAATTTAACCGAAAATGTGAAATTTATGAGTTGCATGCAGCTCCATGTATAGACACACAGTGTGTATTGGTTTTTTTGTATATTTTTACTATCCTTAGTGCAATATCTTCAAATTTACTATGATTTTATAATGACACTCTATGCTCGTGCATGCCATATAGTTTGAAAATCAAAGGCAAAAAAGAAAGAAAAAAATCAATTTTGCTTTCAGCATAAAATATTCTTACTATTGATGGCATCTGACAGTTATTGGATTTTTAGTCTTTTAGAGATTTTGTTTTTGTTTTTGTATTTTTATTTTAAAAAACATTTCCAATATCATTGTAGAATGTGTCGCATTCAATACTAACGAACCGTTGGCACATAATAAAGAAATTTTACGTTGAAGAGTACTGAAATTGAAAAGAAATAAATGAGAAGAAATGAGAATTTTTCAATTCTCAATTATAAATTTACATAAAAATGCATCATACGTACATAATTGGTCATTACAAGCCTTCAGTCAGGACCAGAGATCAGCAATGAGTATTCAAAAAAATGAGTAGAATCAAATCATACTCATAATTTCTGATATTTATACGCATTCATACTTATTTTAATATCATTGAACCTCTACTCATATTCAAAGTTTGAAGTACTCATCATACTCATACTTAACAACACGTATAATGTTGTTGATTTCGACTCTCCATAACTCAACATATACACGTATCACAAAATAAGTATGATTCGCATACGAACACTGAAATACTCACTAAAAGGTTATGTTCTTGCTCTGCGTGCTGCTCTGTTTTATTTGCTTATGTGTCTTTTTTCTTTTTTATAAATAACTAGCTGTACCATGCGCGTGTTGCTGCGCCACCAACTAAAATAAATTTGAAGGAAAGCCATTAAACAAATGTCCAATTAATTTTGAATCATTTTATTGATTTTGTTTCCCGTTGTCCTGATGATTCAGATGAACGGGCCTGCGTAGTACGCATTCGATCAGTTTCTAATCTCACTTCTCGTTGTTCAAGTGGTTCAAGCGAACGGGTCTCAGCGGCATATATTCGAAGATTTTCCAGTCTCAATGCTCGCCTGATTCTGAGGCTCATAATGCTCTTTTCTTCCATGCTTGAGGTGTAGGTCGACCAATTGCTTGCCATTCATTTTGAATAATTTTCAGTGACGCCATCCATCGGAAATTAATCGCACCAACCCCCGTCCACTGATGCGCAACAACTTTGTTAAAGAATGCACAGTTTACGATTTAATTGATTTTAAGTAATTTTCAGTGGCACCACCTGCCGGAAATTAGTCATGCCAACTTAGAAACCTTCCCTGGGATCAAATGCATAGTTTACGATTTTATAAGGTACATACAAACAAACATTCTTTTTTATATATGCAGACTATGAGAGGTGACACGCACACTACAGCCAATCAACCCATTTTGTTCATATATACGTCAAAGTCGCCCATACATACCCTAGCTGTGGCAGTTTATGAGATATGCGACGTTACTTATTGGGTATGTGGGCGTGGCACCTCGCCTACTTGAAATTTTAAAATAAAAAGTGGCCTATAACTCTTTCCAGTTACAGGATGATACTGTTAAAATTTCAAAAAAATCGGTACAGCCGTTTAGCCGTCTATAGACTTCAAACAAACAAACAAACCCACAAGATAAGATAACTAAGACTTTAAATTTTGATGAATGAATCGAGTCATTCGTAAGTATTTTTCTAAAGTTATGAATCTAAATGTGCAGGCTTATGAATCAAACATATTTCGAATGCTATGAGTTCGATGTGAACGTTGTACGGGTACTCATTGCAACATGAGTAGTGAGTATGAATGAATCAGAGTACATAGTTATATTTTAATATTATTGATTCACTTATGATATGTATATTCAAAATTTCATGAGTGCCTATGAGTAGCGGAAAAACGATTATCGTACATATAATTAAATTTACAATAAAACAAGAACTATATCCTATCCTTTCTGAAAACAGGCAATCAGTAAAAGCGAAAACTGAAGTCCGTGTTATTTCACTCCTCCTGGTTAATACTATGAAGAGCACTTCACATTGGCAAATAAATTACTCTTCACTTATGTTATCCAAATAGCATGTAAAATATAAAAATCTCATGTAAAACATACAACAAAAAAGTGTCAGGATTGTAACTTTTCAAGGACTTTTGTTTCCTTCAACAATATCCTACTCCCTCTCAACACATTCGATATGATAAATTTTGCAACAGCAACACAAAATTCTCATTTCAAGGAATTTAAATTGAAAAAAAGTTGTACGACTCAAAATGTGTTTGTTTAAGTTCAAGCAGCATTCATTGCTGTCAATTTTAATTACTCAACTACTGACTTTAGTATGAATAAATGAAAGTATCAGCAATCAAATACAGACGCATAGATACATGTCTGTGGAGGAGGATATGTGTAGCTAGACATAGAAAGAAATATAAAGAAAAATAGAGAAGAAAAAGGGAAACTAGAAAAAACAAAAATGCAAAGACTAAAGTGTCGTTTGGAATATTTTTGTAAACATTATTAGCTCATACAGTGCGTGCCAAAAGAAACTGTACACTAGGGATAAAATTCTAACAATCATCAAACTCAACTTTTAGCACTTAAGGAGAGTGTCAGAAAAAATTTAACAATATTTCGAAATTTTTTGCAATTTTTTTTTCAATTTTAAAATCTTCTAATGGAACGATTTTAAAATAAAAATAACGGTAATTTATTAATGTATATATTTGTTTTAATGTACAGTTTCTTTTGACGCTCACTGTATGTATGTATGTTCAGACCTTAAATTTCATTCAGTACAAGTTAAAATGTACAGAAAATCCATACTTTATTAGGAATATCTTCTGTTTAAATATGAATTTAGTTTTATTCGATACCTGTATATAGGATTACTGCACCCCTTTTAATACTTTTGCTTTGCTTAATTAAGTTTTACAGTCTGTGCCTTATGCGATGGCTTTTACACCTCATGTCATGTCATGTCTTAACAGGAATTCACTCAGTGCTATTATCAAGTGATTACAATACCCTGATGCTTGAAGTGTAGTTTCAAATTTCTTGTCACCAACTAGATAATCTATTAATTTTTCCATAATCTAGAAACGAAATTTTCTACACACATTGGTGATGTACACATTGGTGTATGGCCTAGAAATGGCCCAGTCAACTCAAAAAGGATGACAGTAAAGAAAATTCGTAACATAGACTAGGATCTGCAGGGATTCAAATACCAAAAAATATCATCCATCACATAAGATGTTTATGTGTCATTGCAGAAATTGCTATCGGCTTTGTATTTGCTTTATAGTCCTATAGCTGGAAAGTCATTAATCACAAACTCATGTCCCATCACTGACTGACTGACTGATAGCATAGTTATTCGCTCTATTAATCTATTTCATGACTAGTGATATTTCTATCTAATTATTCTTTCTCGATTTTTGACCTTTGTTTCATTCCTTTTCGTAATTTCCAATGTATTTGCTTGTAAGTATAATTCTGTGTACCGTACGATGTGTGTATTTTGTTGTTGTCGGTTTGCCTTGTTTATTTTAATTTTTTTCCTTTAATTTCTCTCCACTTAACATTAGCATATGAAGGCATTTTTATAATCTTATTTCCGAAATAAATATAATACAATGCGTATTCCAAAAAAAACCGACTGAAACTCATGTCTCATCACTGACTGACTGATAGCACAGTTATTCGTTCTATTTATATATTTAACGACTAGTGATCTTTCTATCTAATTATTGTTTCTAGATTTTTCACCTTTGTTTCATTACTTTTCGTAATATCTTAGGTATTTATTTATGTAATACTGTGTACCGTACGATGTGTGTATTTTGTTGTTGTCGGTTTGCCTTGTTTATTTTATTTTTTTTAAGTTAATTTCTCTCCGCTTAACATTAGCATATAAAGGCGTTTTCATTATCTTATTTCTGAAATAAACATGATACAATGCGTATTCGAAAAAAACCGACTGAAACCCAAGTCTCATCACTGACTGACTGATAGCATAGTTATTCGTTCTATTTATACATTTAGCGACTGATGATCTTTCTATCTAATTTTTGTTTCTCGATTTTTGACCTTTGTTTCATTCCGTTTCGTAATATCCTACGTATTTGTTTGTGTAATTCTGTGTACCGTACGATGTGTGTATTTTGTTGTTGTCGGTTTGCCTTGTTTATTTTATTTTTTTTAAGTTAATTTCTCTCCGTTTAACATTAGCATATAAAGGCGTTTTCATTATCTTATTTCTGAAATAAACATGATACAATGCGTATTCTAAAAAACTGACGCGGCCGTGTCTTTTGATAAAGCTGCTATGGAGTACTCTAACATGGATTATTTATTTAAGTCTCTTTGTCCCTGGTGCAAAGTTGTGGATCTTTGGCTTACCCTTGTTTGCAAATCTATGCGAAAGGTGATGTTTATTGTCATGAGACATGACCAAACACTTTATTGGAACATCTTCACGATCACTTTTTGTAATGTTGTGAGCATTACAAACTAAAGAGCAGACTCCTTAGGGAATAACTTAGCTTGGTTATAATTTTGTTTGGATATGAGTAGAAGAATTAAATTATTTGACAACTCCATTGAATATATTGCAGGAATAATTGTTTAAAATGAAATCGGAGCTCTTTCAAATGTTTGTTTTTTAAATAAAAATAAAAAGTATTTTGAAATCATTTTTTGTATTCTAATGGCTCCGAATATCCGTTTTATAATACGCCAGTAAATTGCCGTTATAAATTAAATTTTTTTTACATTAATTCCGTTACATCATGGGACTGTGGTGCTATGTTAAATGCCACTTTGTCTACGATTGCTATTACGGCCGCAACAACTCATGCTGCGTTGTTACTTTTAATACTGGGCTCATAATTACATTAGTTGTGTAAATAATGAGATTTAATTTTTTACGCATCTTTTTTTGCTTCTTCTTCTTTCTTCTGTACAACAATGCTAACGAACCATTAATAATGATAACAATAGCAGAAGCAAACAAAGCAAAAAGTAGTCGTATTATAAGCAAATATTTACAATTTTACGAAAGCCGTACTCTGCTCAAGTACTTATAAATCTTAGTCCCAAGGGGGAATAGAAACTTTTCCTCATGCAATACACACACAATACAAGGAAGAAAAATTGGAAATTTAAGTAGAAATACAAACATATCCGTTGCCTTTTACTTATGTTAAGTAAATATTTCCTTAAAGAAACGCAACACAACACAACACAACAAAAGAAGGAACATTAAATGCCTTTTGTAGTCAGTTTTATTGCGAATGCCTTCCTATAAGTCATGCAGAGCGGAATGGAATATTGTGGCACGTTTTAAATATTTCGAATTGAATTGTTCGGAATTGACCTGAACCCATGCAATAACAAACAAACAAACAAAAAAAAAACATATTCAACTGACAGCATCTTGATAAAGTTGATTTTAAGAATTGTAACACACAGAAATATTTTTCAGGTACTCCTGATTACTCAGCTGCTGCTGGTAATAAGAACGTGATTTGAATGCAAATTAAACATCACCAGCTAGGCATGTCTGAGACCAAAAGCAAAAGCAACTAAAACATGAGTATAAATTCAATCATGTTTATAAAAAAATATTGTGTTATATTGTAGTCAGGAAATAACCAACATCCCTGGGCTACAAGGCTTAACTCAAGGAATATAAAGAAGCTAATGTTAATGCGGATATTAAAATAACAGACAGTGCAGATGATATACCTATCCAATGGAAATATATGCCTTCCAGGAATTAAAGGTCTTATATCAGAGATCAGCAATGAATCGTTTTTCGCTACTCATAAGCACTCATGAAATTTTGAATATAAGTGCGTCAATAATATTGAAATTTAATTACATAGTCTGATTCATTCGTACTTACTACAACGTTGATTTATAAGTACAGGTTGTAACAGGTTGCGTACAACATTGACATCAAACTCATACCATTGGAAATATGTTTGGTTCATAAACCTAATCATTCGGATTCAAACCTTTAGAAAAATACTCATAATTCTTATAAATGATTCGAATGACTCGCATCATTCAACAAAATTTACAGTCTTAGTTGTTGTTGCATTTACAAAAAAAAAAAGGACAGAATAGCAAGCAGAGCAAACTTCCGCAACCTTCTAGTGAGTATTTTAGTGTTCGTACGCAAATCATACTTATTTTGTGATTCGGGTATATGTTGAGTTATGGAGAGTCGAAATCAACAACATCATACGTGTTGTTAAGTACGAATATGATGAGTATTTCAAACTTTGATTATAAGTAGAGGTTCCATGATATTAAAATACGTATGAATAAGTATCAGAAATTATGAGTATGATTCGATTCATATTTTTGAATACTCATTGCTGATCTCTAATGTATGTATATCATCTTTTGATGACTACTAAGAATGAATTGAAATTACCATGAAAAGTTTCTCAAATCTGTCATTCGGAGCCGATTTTAAATTTTAGAGCCCGGCACTTTGGATAAAATTAACACATATCAGAAATGGGTGGTGTGAGAAGCTATGTTATAAACCATCCTCAAGGCTTGTAATAACCACCTAAGTTAGTATATTATCTCTTAAACAATTACCCGGCTCTGGTAAAGAAAGCAACAAGATATTCGATCGGGTAATTATTTCAAGACTTCACAAGTAATGCATCCTTCATTTGGAAGCCCTTTCTGATACATAAACACCACCAGCTTAATTCGAAGTTATTTCAAAAAAGTATTTGTTTACTTGTACGTATGATTGATAATAATTTTATCCTCATTTTTATACGCTTCAGTGCTCTTCAATGAGTGTCCGAGAAATAATCAAAAACATTCAAAATGAAATGATCTTCCAAAATCATAACATTTCTATAAGAAAATTCGATTTCTTATATTTTCTGTGGCACTGTGCTATTATTTAATTTAATGGCGTAAATATTATTACTTTTTTTAATATTCGAAACACGTAAGCAATGATGATTAAAATAGTGTGTTTCAACTATGTATACAGCCTTCATTTTTAGCTGTTTAGTATTCTTTGGAAAAAATCTGAAAAGCTATTAAACTTAAATTAAGAAATTAAATACGATAATTGGCCTTGAAAACGAAAGAAAACTTTTGTGGTTTGAAACATTTGAAGCACTAACTACTTCATATTTTATATTAAAAGAAAAAAAAAAAATAAGCAATTTCGCCATCATCATTCAGCTCTGTAATCTGGAGTGTTTTACGGCTTTCACAAATTTTTCATTACCGCTATATGCAGTGGATTAAGTTATGTTGCAGGGGTTGTACGTAACTTTACCTAGCGAGTTCAATTCGATGAGTTATTGCGGCACTCTGTGGTAACTTTACCTTTCCAATTTTACTTAATAAGCTTACTTAAGCTGTACTTACTTAACTTAATTGGTCATTACATTCCTTTAAACCAGCAATTTAAAGTCGACTCCGAACGAGAAATTAAAAAAAACTTGTCATGGCAAATGTTATATACTCTCAGAATTTTTGCCAGAAATTACTGGCAAATCGGATAAAAATGGAATTATGGGGTAAATGGATCCAGTTGTGAGGTTTTCATTTCGGTCGGGCATTACTTAAGAACGGAGATATCGGAGACGAAGCTATTATAGGTGCTGAAGCTAATACTTTTATCATTGACTTAAAATGGAAATCATTGTCACAAAAAATGCTCGTCATCGACCAAAAAATGCAGGTTATTGACTAAGAAAATGCATGTCATAGTCCTAGAAAAGTGCATATCATCACCAAAAAAATACAAGTCATCGACCAAAGACCAAAAAATGTAAGTCATCGATCAAAATAATGCATATTATACATAAAAAACTGGAAGTCCTCGCCTAAAAAAATGGAAGCTATGGACAAGAAACGCAAATCATCAACAAACAAACGCAAGACACCGATAATTTGGCCCGATTTATATAGAAAGTATTTTTTTGCTCATTTGAAGTAAACAAGTAGTTCAAAGCCTCTAACTCCGGTTCCTAATAACGCCCAACCGTAAGAAATTTAACCGATTTATATAGAACAAATTTTTTTTGTTAATTTGAAAAAAAGATTAGTTTCGTCGCCTATATCAGTGGTCTTAAGTAAGGCCATACCAAGAGTAAAGAAACGTGCAAAATTAGAAAAAATTGAATTGTGTTATGTTTTTGTATTGTATTTTTATTCCTCTTCTTCTGCTTCACTAATTTTTGCCAGGATTTTTGTAAGCCATAAACTGGTTCCTCTTAATCGATTGTAGTTTTACAATTCTTACTTATTTCATCTGAAGAGTATCCAATTTAATTTGTTACAAGTCATTAAAAAATGTCTAAGAAGAAAAAAGAAAAAAGAAATTAATACTTTACACTGTATTCCATTCACCACTTTCAAGGTAACTAACATTGCATTTAATACAACGAAAATTTATGGTGACCTCCATAACTTTTAGTTTCTTAAGCGAATTTTAATGTATGCCAATTAATTTTTATAAAAAAAAAAAACACAAAAATGTTAACGAAACTAACCTCTAAACTTCTTTAAAAAGTTGAAATATTTTCAAAGTAATTTAATACGTTTTTATCTTTAAATTTTAATTAAATATTTACGCCAGAAAGCATCTGAATTGATAATCCAAACACCAACTAAACAACATGAATTTTTGGTGACAATAAATATGTATGTATGTGTTAGTGGAAAAGGAAGAGAAACGAAAAATAAATTTAAAAAAAAACCAAAAAATTCTTGTGTTACATTGTTTTCCTTTCGGCCAGAATGAACAGAACAGAATGAAAGCGCATGACGTTTAAGATGATGACAAGAATAAAAAATCCACTTTGTTTTCTTGTTGTTGTTTTTAACACCCAACATTTTTTTTACGATAAAAAGAAAAAAGAAAATAACACGAGATAATTTAAGTTTGTTGACATATGTAGTTGTCAATAAAACGCTTTTGGTTGTTATTCTGTTTCTTGGTGTTTCTTAAGGCACTAACTTTTATTTCATTTAAAGCCTTAGGTTTCACATTCTCCTTTATACTAACACCCACTCTATTTCTTGTCATTACTTGACTTTAAGAATGTGTCAGTAAGAGCACTAGAATGAGTTCCAACACAAGAAAAAATAACAAAAAAAATAAAATTTTGTACACAGGAGAGTTTGGCAACATATTTTGGCTTGAATTTTATTAAAAACGGAAAGGGAAACAGTATTGGAATCGTGATGTAGAAAAACTCTTTAACAATAACAACAACGTACATCAGTACTTAATATATATGAGAGAAAGAGGAAGTAGTTGTACATAATAAGGCACTATATTCGAAGGCACGTGCTATGAAATATCAGGAGCATGTACATATATGTACGTGAGTGTGAACGGAAATTTATTTTGGAAATAAATTTCTAAGTCCTACTGAACTACAAGCCGGCAAAGTAAAAACAAAAATGTCGATTGAATGTAGTTGCAGTATTGTTTTGTAGGTATTACAATCAAGGCTAGATATTGCTCTAGGGAGACAAAGGCAGGCCATTGTTGGATCATAGCCATTATGACGATCGTGACAAGACTCGGAATGTATTTACGAGTCCTATTATCTCATTATGAGTACTTTCAGCCCCATGTTCAATACCCAGTTTCCGGTGTTACTGAATTGATAGGCCAAATAAACACTTTGGATGTTTAAGAAGGTAGGTGAGCCTTCTAACTTGCTAACGATGTGCTATTGCAGAAGTCTGCTTAGTATCTTCAACAGCAGCGTTGAAAACTTTAAAAAAAATTGGTTGAAGTTGCCAGCAGAGGTCGCCTTAGTTTTTATGCTCTGAGAGGAAATTGAGTGTACAAAACAAAGCGGTAACCGTTAAAAAAAAGTAATTCGGGCATTAATGGGTTAATTTTCGTGATAATGCGGATGTTGTAGTCTAGTCGGTAGTGTGTTGGCATATTAGGCGTGATGCGGTGGCTCAGACACATCGAACCAAACGAAGCATGGAAAAATATTTCTTCGGCGACTTGCTTTCATTAGTCTTCTGGCAAAAACTCTGAGAGTAAATAAAATTGCCATGAAAATTTTCTCCAATTTACGTCGCTCGGATTCGATTTTTTAGGACGAGCCACTCAGGTCTTGGGATTAGTTTTTGTAGCCGGAACATGTTTTATTATTTAAAGTTCAATCAAAATTAGTACAATATGTGTCACAAATATGTGTCCGAAGTCGCCGTAGTCTAATTTGGCTTATTAGAACTGAAGCCTCGGCTCAAACCCCAGGTCAGACATCAAAGCGAAAATTTCAGAAAATATTTCTTCGGTGGCTTCCTCTCAGCAGATTTCTGGCAAAAAAAAAAAAATAAAAAAAATAAAATTGCCATGAAAAGTTTCTCAAAAATCCGTCGTTCGGAGGCGACTTTAAACTGTAGGTTCCGCCATGAAAAGTTTCTCAAAAATCTGTCGTTCGGAATCGACTTTAAACTGTAGGTCCCGCCACTCATGTATAAAAACAAGCACAACACAAGTGGTGTGAGAAACTAGGTCCACAATCCTGGCTGAAGTGTTATAATGACCAATTATGTATGCATGTATGTAGGACTGCCATTGTACACTAAAACATGCCCATTGTGTGGAACCTAAAGTAGTGAGTATTGACATTGAAATCGAGAATTTGCAGTTCAGCACCATTTTCATTCACTGAATTGAAATCTTTAAACGCAACTGCTGTCTAATTATGCAACAAAGTATTGTAAAAAATAATCTAAAATATCTGAATAAAATTGTCTTCCCTACATTATAATTCAACCCTCGTTTATAGTATGCACGTAATAAGAACGAAAAAAAAATTTTTTTTTTGTTATTTCAATGGGACAGCATTAAACCCAAGGCATGAATAGAATATTGTGGGTACGAATTCAAGGAAACAAATATTTTCAACTAAAAAATGAAAAAAGAAATGAAATTATTGCCTCAATGCTATGAGGTTTGTTTAGCAAATTTTATGAACCGATGTTGTTGTAGTAGTTGTGATAGAAAGAAACAATTTATTGTTATTGTTTAAACATAGCAAGACGCACATCATGCAATACATTACACGAATACTGAAACTCTGTAGTGATTATGTGGTTTATTTGGGCTTCAAGGTCGCATTGATTGTAAAATTCCTTTGATAATCTTCCCCTTTTGTCGCCCTCTATGTGTAGTTGCCTTATATTTATCAACATTGATAGGCTTTTGTGAAATTTAGCTCGAAAGTATTTGTTGTTTTTCAATTTCGTTTTCCATTTTTGTCGCCAATATTGGTTGGTGTGAATTGGATTCATGGCACTTAATTCACTTTAATATCAAAATTGAGAGCGAAGAAGAGGCCTTAAGAATTTGTCAGTGTTTATTAGATTATTAGGTTTGTGAAATAGATTGATAAAATAGAACATTTTTATGTTCTATTGTTATGAAAATGAAAAAAAATCTGGTGTTTTGCTTTGACATCACTTTACATTAAAATTATACACAAAAGCTACAAAAACAAAACAATGAAGTAAACAAACCTGTTTACAAATTATCGTACTGCTTAATATAACAACAAACACAAGCATAAAAAATGGTTAACAAGTAAACAAAAATACAACAACAAATACTACAAGAATAAATGTAAGCAAAATACACAAACAACAATAATGAATGTAAACAACGCTGTTTACATTTACAGAGATCTCGAGAAGGCGAAATCATGAAGAACAAGAACATTCATCAGGCTGTTTACCATTCCAACATAAAAGGCAAGGCAAAGCAATCGACGGAGTGAGTGAAGTTCAGTCAGTCTTGTGTGAAGACGCGGTGTGTTTGAAGAGAGTAATCGTGGTTTGACGATCTCCGTTACAAAGATCTGTCGAATAATTGTCTAGTAATTGTTATTGTTTATGCAAAGGGTGTAAATAGAGGCATAACAAACAAAGCAATTGTTGTTGTTTACATAAAGTTGTGAGCAGTGGCATACATAATCGTGCGAATAATGGCAAACAAGTAAGCAAAGAATACACCAACAACACTACAATGTAAAAAAATTTATAGAGATTTCGAGAACATCAGGCTGCTTACCATGCTATATAAAAGGCAAGGCAAAGCAGGCGACGGAGTAAGTGAAGTTCAGTCAGACTTGTGTGAAGACGCGGTGCGTTTGAAGAGAGTAATCGTTTCAAGATCTCCGTTACAAAGGCCTGTCGAATAATTGTCTAGTAATTGTTATTGTTAATGCAAAGGGTATAAGCAGAGGAATAACAAAGATAAGCAATTGTTGTTGTTTACATACAGTTGTGACCAGTGGCATACAGAATTGTGCGAATAATAAAGAATTTTAATTAAAACTAAACACCAAAAATTATTTTTATTTTATTTGCAATCTACGAGCTCATATTTTAAACGTTTTTAAAAGGTAAAAACTAAACGGTTTCATTCTCCTTAATTTTTACTGCTTTTAGAAAAGAAAAACAATTATTCTTCTTCATAAAAATTGAAACTTTTGATTGTAGTGGCTGGACAATTTTCAAGTACCATGTGACATAGATTTTCTAAACTTCGTTGACCTGAAGCAAAATAAAGTTTAATTGGGGTGGTATGAAATTTATGGAAAATATTTAAACTTTAAAATTGTTTGCCTTAAAAGAAAAAAAGGAGGGAAATAGTTTTCCATATGAAAAATGTGATATAAAAAGCAAATAAAAATAAAAAATATTTTTCATATAAGAAATATAGGAAAACAAAAATATGAAGAAGAAGAATAAATATTAAGAACTTAAGCAATAAAAGTATGCCAAATGGAAAGAAAGTTATGAAAATGGATCAAAAATGTTTTCAAAGATAAAAAATAACGTAATAAAAATAAACTGTAGTTGGCAAAGATTTTTCAAAGTTTACGAATTTCCCAAATTGTCAAATAGAAAGTTGGTAAAAAATTCATGTAGAATTTAAAGCCTGAGAAATACTAAAGCATACAGAAGATGCAGTTTTAATTTAAGTTTTTTTAATTTCTAACATTATTTCTTATCAACGTGTGTAATTTGGATAAATTAAGTGCTTCAGCGGATAAAGGCAATTAAAAACTAAAAAGATTTCTACGTCGAAATAATTAATCGACTGAAAAATAAGTTCATACCAGAGATCAGCAATGAATCGTTTTCCGCTACTCATAAGCACTCATGAAATTTTGAATATAAGTGAGTCAACAATATTGAAATTTAACTATGTACTCTGATTCATTCGTACTCACTACAACGTTGATTTATAAGTGCAGGTTGCAATGTCTATGCCTACAACGTTGACATCAAACTCATACCATTCGAAATATATTTGATTCATAAGCCTACTCATTCGGATTCATAACTTTAGAAAAATACTTATAAATGATTGGAGTGACTCGAATCTTTCATTAAAATTTACAGCCTTAGTTGTTGTTGACAAAAAAAAAAAAGAAAACAGACTCATAAGCAAAAAAGACAGAACTAGTGAGTATTTTAGTGTTCGTATGCGAATCATACTTATTTTCTGATTCTTGTAAATGTTGAGTTATGGAGAATCGAAATCAACAACTTCATACGTGTTGTTAAGTATGAATATGATGAGTACTTCAAACTTTGAATATGAGTACAAGTTCCACGATATTAAGATAAGTATGAATGCTTATGAGTATCAGAAATTATGAGTATGATTCGATTCTACTCATCTTTTTGAATACTCATTGCTGATCTCTGATACATACCAATTAAGAAATCACTATTAATCACAAGGTAATTAAAGACCAAGATTACTTACCTAAAAGTCAACAGCGAATATTTAATTTAGTCTGAAATAAAAAAAGAATTTATTTAAAAAAATATTGATTTGTTTAAATTTTTGAGGTAAAAGTTGGTGCTTTTCAAAACCGTAATAGAATGCAATAACAACTTTCTTCATAATACGAGAGTATTTACAAGCGATACAAATTATGTTCTAATTATATACGAGCTGAGTAACTTTGACCATATGCACGGTGTAGTGTCACAGACCAGAGTCTCTGGTGGGAATCGAACCCACGACCCACACGCTAATAGTCTAGCACACTACCCACTAGACTACCAGGGCACCCAAAAGTAACAGGTGAATTTGGTGATTGTTAGAATTTTTCCTTTTGGCGCTCACTGTATGTGTCAGTTTTCGAAAATGTGGCCACTGTAGTTAGCTCCGGACATTTTGTGGAAATTCTAAACTTAAGCATATGGTAGGCTGTGGCTCTTCTGCTCCCTGACTTCTGTAGTATTTCAGACCTAAGTAATGATCACATATCACGAGAAGAAACTGATTCTGAGTTAAGTATCTCCAACTTTTTGCATATCTACATCTCTCTGACAGACAAGCGACTATATTTCGTGCGCAAACTTCAGGACTTAAGGGGTAGGCAAATGACTCGTGTTGTTGATCGACTCTTGTGGAAGTTTTGTGTCAACTTAATGTGTGTTCGTGGTCACAGGAATATTGGTCACAGAGTAGCGGATGAACTTACTAGAACAAGCTTACATACATAATTGGTCATTACGACCTAGCTTCTCAACTTTACTTATGTTGTGTGCGTTAATTTTATACATGAATGTTGGGGCTTACAGTTTAAAGTCGACTCCGAACGACAGATTTTTGAGAAACATTTCGTAGCAATTTTATTTTACCCTCAGAGTTTTTGCTAGAAATCTGTTGAGCATATTTTACACGATGTCAACATTAAAACAGACTTAGTGGAGAAAATTGAAGGAGGCTTACATACGAGGTAATTGTAAGATTTTTTTCATATACCTTGTGTCATTAGGCAAACAGCGATTAGGCAAAAACTTATCTTAGGCCATATTGATCTCTGTGGTGTTTCACAACAAAGATACTTTTGAGTAATTGTGTGTGTTCCACATATGTATTGCGAAAACCTTTAAACGTAATTTACAAATTCTGTTGGCATGAGGGCATGATGGCAATGTTGATGGCATGTGTCAACAATGTAAGTGCAGAAAAACTGGCCATTTAAACTAAAACTGTTTAAAATGGAAATTGAAATTTTAGTTTCTGATTTTTGCTGATTTTTGCTGCGGCTGCTACTGTTGTCGTTGTTGTTGTTGTTGTTTGACCTTAATCACTTTTGTTTAGTTGATGGGTTTTTAATTAAGCCGTGATTTCATTGGTACAAAAAAATTAAATTTTTTTTTTCAAACTACTGAAACTACAACACAAACTCAAATAGAAATCGAAAAAAAATTTAAAACAAAAACTGTAATCCGTGCAAATCTATTTTAATTAAATTGCGCTGTTTGCTGTACATACGCCACGGCGTATGCTGTGTTGTATGTTGTATTCTTTTTGTTCATAATGTGGTTGTCGTAAAGGAATATGTATGTCGATCTGTTTGTATATTAGAGATTTGATTGATTTTTTCAACTTTTTTCCTGTGGAAAATATGTATGTACAGTGAGCGTCAAAAGAAACTGTACATTAAAAAAATATACATTAATAAATTGCCGTTATTATTATTATAAAATTGTTTCATTTCCAAATTTTTAAATAGAAACAAAAAAAAAAAAATTCCAAAAAAAATCGAAATATTGTCAAATTTTTTCGGGCACTCTCCTTAAGTGGTAAAAGTTGACTTTGGTGATTGTTAAAATTTTTTCCATAAAGTACAGTTTTTTTTGACGCTCACTGTAGTTATTACTGCTTCTATTTCTTTGCATTCTCTTTGGTTCTTATATTTTATATCATTTTTTTCCAATTCATTCACTGTTTTATTTCCACTGAATATCTCTGTTTTAAAAATCTATTTGTACTGACTTACTGAACGAGTCTGTTTGAACGAGTCAGTAGTGAATGACAGAGGAACGTATGACGGAATCATCGTTGTTTGGGATGATGTTTTAATTGATTTTTTATTGTGATTTTTTATTCATATTGACTTAAAACAGAGAAAGACAAACATTAAATGAATTTCATTTTCCGTTTTGATTTGTTTTGTAAAAAAGGATGCTAAAATTTCTAACAAATCAGAGTTAATGGATATCCTCGAAAGTTGGCTGCATGTTGTCGATTAGTAGACCCTAAGAAGTTTTAAAATGACTTAGCAGTGAAATTTAAATATTCGTTAAGGAAGCCAATATTAAAATTTGCCCTTAAAGTTGGGTTTAGTTAAAGGTAACTTTAGCTAAAGTGAACTTTAAAGTCAACTTTAACTTCTTTTCGTTATTACAACCTACAGATAAAATAAAGTTAACTTTTTCAAAAATATGGCAGTGCCGGAGCAATATCGATAACATTGCTTAATTAAACAAGTTTTTTTAAACGCAGTGTTGTGTTTGCTTATTATTATGCTAACATTAGACCTGACTGAAAAATGCTCCGGACACCTTTCAAATAAGTTACAAAACATTCTAATACTAACGTTGTCTGAGTGAATGGTCACATTTTGACAATGGGTTAATCTAGTCACTGGTATGCTGGATAAGGCAAGTACTAAGCTATCAATTATGGACATTTTGCATATTGAGCTAGATCGAGCGCTGAGGAAGTTGACTAATATGCAATATGGACAGGGAATTTTCTGGTACTATAATAGGACAGCTTCGGTGGCTTTGTAAGAGGTTATTTGCATTGAGACAAACAATGTCGTAACCCTGACTGAAGAATAGTAATGATCAGTTATGTAGTTATGTATGCATTTGCTTTGATCATGATTTACAAGAATGATGTAAATGAGGGTTACAGTCTGTTCATAGTAAATATTTTAGATTAGCGAACATTGGCTGACATTTCGCTGTTGAGTGTACAGCATTATTTCTACAAAACTTCCATTTGTGCCTAGAGCCATTAAACATTTCTATGCAACCAAAGTCAAAAGAAAAACGAATTGTTGCTGAGACTTAATACAAAGTCTGGAAGTCGCCGTAGTCTAGTAGGTAGTGTGTTGGCTTATTAGACGTAAAGCCAGGGTTTGAGCTCCAGGCCAGACACTAGACAAAATACCAAAAGTATATCTTCGGCGACTTCCTCTCAACAGATTTCTGACAAAAACTCTGAGAGTAAATAAAATTGCCACGAAAAAGTTTCTCAAAAATCTGTCGTTCGGAGTCGACTTTAAACTGTAGGTCCCACCACTCATGTATAAAATTAACACACGCAACATAAGTGGTGTGAGGAACTAGGACGTTGTACAATGGGTCAATTCGACCTCCGGGTACTGTACTTGTCTTAATTGACCAGTACACGTCCTCTAACCTAACCTAACCTAATACAAAGTCTGCTATGTATGAAGACATGACCATATGAGATATCAATAAAATTTAGATATCTATAGCTTGCATGTGGAAAAGCTATCACACACATAATTGGTCATTACAACCTTTCAGTCAGGATTACGTCCTAGCTTCTCACACCACTCATGTTGTGTGCGTTAATTTTGATACATGAGTGGCGGGACCTATAGTTTAAAGTTGACTCCCTACGATCGATTTTTTTTTTGCTAGAAATCTGCTTAGTGGAAGTCGCCGAAGAAATATTTTTTTTTCATATTTCGTGTTGTTGGAGATCCTTGCGTAGACTTCTCTGACTTCGATGATTCGATTCTACTCATCTTTTTGAATACTCATTGCTGATCTCTGATTCAGATTGATTGCACTTGCAAGGAAAATTATACCATGACGTATAGAGTGGCTCATGCACAGTGTGAATATAATTTGCTTCTAAGTCGGTAAAACTCTTCTGATGTAAAGAAAAAATTAACCGATGAACTGCTTAAAATTCAAGGCCAAGTTTTCGCCAACAAACCACAGAAGCTTTACAATCATGACAACATATCGTTGATAATAATGGAAAATAAAAATCAATTTTTTTTCCGTTTAAAAACCTTTCATTCTATAACTTTACATGTACAATTCATACAGATTTTACACAGTAAATTTAAACATTTAAAATGTTTGTTTTTACAGCTTTTGAATGACGTTACATTTTTAAACTGTCATTCCTTTGTATTCGCAAAACCAAACTATAACAGATGTTGGAATACAATGCCTTTCAAATTGAACACTCTTGATAAAGATTGTATATGAATTCATAGCCGATGGTTTTCATAGATAAATGTTTCAAATTGGTATACTTCCGCACTGAACTCATGTTATAATCCTTTGCAGCAACATGTGAACAACTTGTTTAAATTGGTGGCATTTAAATAAAAATGATTGAAAGGATTCTTATGAATGTCAGAATCATAAAATGTTCTCAACTGATGTGTTGTTTTATTGGCAAAGAATTTTAAATCGTATTTATTTTATGTTCAAAATATTAAAAAAAAATTAAGGAAATTGTTTGTTAAACTCAAACGGAGGAAGAAGATTTAATAGAACTTTAATATCAGAGATCAGCAATGAGTAGAATCGAATCATACTCATATTGCATTCTGATACTTATACGCATTCATACTTATTTAAATATCATGGAACCCCTACTCATAATCAAAGTTTGAAGAACTCATCATATTCATACTTCACAACACGTATGGGACTTTAATATCAGAGATCAGCAATGAGTATTCAAAAAGATGAGTAAAATCGAAACATATTTATTTTAACATCATGGAACTTCTACTCATATTCAAAGTTCGAAGAACATACTCATCATATTCATACTTAACAACACGTATGATTTTGTTGATTTTGACTTTCCATACTCAACATTTACAAGAATCCCAAAATAGGTATGATTCGAGTACGAATACTAAACTACTCACTAAATGGTTGCGTGTTTGCTCTGCTTGCTGCTCTTTTTTCTTTGATTCTGTGACTCGAATCATTTATAAGTATTTTTCTAAAGTTATGAATTTAAATGAGGAGGCTTATGAGTCAAACATATTTCGAATGATATGAGTTTGATGTCAATGTTGTGCGCATACTCATTGCAACCTGTACTTATAAATCAACGTTGTAGTGAGTACGAATGAATCATAGTACATAGTTAAATTTCAATATTGTTGACTCACTTATATTCAAAATTTCATGAGTGCTAATGAGTAGCGAAAAAACGATTCATTGCTGATCTCTGTTTAATACACAGTCGAGTAATATGATTAGAATACTCAATGCTGTGCAAAAATGTCCTTCATTTTGCGTTAACGCATAGCCCATGATTGATTTTCTCAATGAATGCAACACACTTTCAGCCTGTTGCGTACTTGAACAATCTATTTGATGATGAATTGGCATGAGATGGGAAGTCATTCAATCATTGAGTTGATAAATTAGTTTGTTACGGCCATGATGTTGTATTGGTATTGCATTGTAAGTACCATTAAATTAAATGTTGCTCGCTGGCTGCTACCGTTTTTGTAACAGTGCTGATGCTGAATTGTCTTTAATGGCATGGAAAGAAAATAGATTAGCAGTGTTAAGATTAACTATGGAAACTGTGTGTGTGTTTCTGTGTGCTCATAATTTGAAAGCGTTCATTGCTAATTATCCATCCATTGTCTTGGCCTAAGAACTTTCCACTCCATGGTAATTGGAATACGAATAAGTGTTTTCAATTGTGTAGAAATAATTCGTTATAATCAATAACAAGTTTAATGGGATTGTATAATAAATTATGCAATTAATTGGCTTCTATGACTGTCTGAACTTATTTAATGGAATTCACAGTTTTTTTTAACAAAATTTTTCCCATGGAAAATTAATGCTCAGAGCTTAGCTTAACTGGCGGAAGTCCCATAAACAACAGTCGTTTGTAATAAAAATAAAAATTTCTTTTTTTATTGGAATACAGACATTAGTGACTGGAAAGATTTGGATTTTATTTTAATGTTCAATACAGTTTTTAGAAAATCCATTCCGGAAAGGGATGTCTGAAGTAATGGTGCGGCTTACCTTCCAAGAGACTCCTTACAAACTTACACCGATGGCTTCAAGTTATAGGGAACCGTTGGATGTGGAATTCATTCGTAATCAATCGGAATATCTCTGTCCATAAGGCTACCAAACAACTGCAGCGTCTTTCAGCCGGAGGTGTCTGCAATACGGGATGCAGTGAACATTATGGTGGACATAAATGTTCTCAAGCGGAAAATTAGCATATTTTCCAATAGTCAGGCGGCTATCAAAGCATTGGATTTAATGCTTGTATGTCACGGATACCGGAATATAGAGATATTCCCGTTAACTGCAGAGCGGATGAACTTGCCAGAAGGAACATGACAATCAAACTCTCTGATGAATTCTCGAGATTGGGGATCCCTTTGGGTACCTGCAACCTTATAATTGGGAATGCAGTCGTGGATCTTGCGAAGAAAATCTGGCCTATGTTGGATAAAAGGCGCGTGCCAGCTCTGCTTAAATTCCAAAGAAGTAGGCTCAGCACTGTTATCGGGGTTATTACGAGGCATTGTTTATTATAGGAACGCATGCGAGGGGTATTGGTCTTGGACACCTTGCAAATGATTTTTGCATAAGCTGTGGAGATGAGGAGGAGTATGAGACTGTTTTTCACCTACTGTGTACATATTCGGCACTTGGTCGGAGGAGAAAGATGCACCTGGGTGCACTTGGGCGGAGGATAGGTTAGGTTAGGTCGGAGTGGTAGCTCTGATATCACAAAGCTCACTTGAGCACGCATAGCGGCCCGTTAGGATGCCACGGGTGAACGTAGTCCCTGTACTGACCAAGTTCCAAAAACAGGGAAGAGGGAGAAGTTGGTCAGGGTAAGGGCTGCAGGAGAAAGAGGCATCTGGGTGCCTACTATATGGAGGATCTGGATGAAATGTCATGCATTAATATTGAAAGCCTGTGTCGCTTCATCGGAAGCTCTGAGTAGTTCCTGGACTAGAGAAAAATGTGAAACTGTGGTATCACACTTTGGCCCTGTGTATGTCCTATGTGAGTCTGCTCATATCTCGATCGCGCCCCCTGCTACCTGCCTACCTATACAATTTTCAAATTTCATTAAATGTTAAAGTTTGTTAATGTTAGTTGTATTATCATATATCGGAATTAAATGCCAGTTAAACTGGGTAGCAGCTGATTGGCAGAATGGTGGAGGTATTGCAATTGTCCTGTTTCACTTGTTTGGTAATCTGTTTCACAATTGCGGTTCTGTAAAACACATGAATCGGATGACTGACGATAGTTCACCTTATGTCATAGCGCACAAATCTTGTCATTTTCTCTAATTTGCCTGGACCAAAAAAAAAAATACTTCATCAATAGCTGCATTTAGTTTTTAGCCGTGATGGTTTCCTAAAGAGTATGTTTGATCCTCTGATTGGATGTTGGCTTGCAGTGTCAGAATGGGCATAACATCGAACCTAAAGGGAACCCGACCTTGAATATATTTTCGTATTTTATTTACTCTCACAGTTTTTGCCAGAAGACAGCTGAGATGAAGTCATATCTCGTTTTCTTCGAGATGTCTGGTTTGTGGCTTGAATTACGGCCTCACGTCTAATAGGCCAACACACTGCCTACTATACTACTTAGAGAATTCATGCCACTACAACGAAATTGCGGGTATTTATAAACGATAGCCGATTGCGATAGAATTACCGTAGTTAGTAGGTCGTGTGTTGGCTTATTAGAAGTGAGGCAACGTTTCAAATCCCAGGCCTGTAATTAAAATGTAAATTTTGTTACGAAAATGAAAAATCTAGATACTTGTGTTTTGCTTTTACATCGCTTAACATTAAAATTATAAGCAAAAGGTACAAACAACAAAACAATGCAAGTAAATAAACGTGTTTACAAATTATCGTACTGCCTAATATATCAGCAAATATTAACACCAGCATAAAAAAATGGTAAACAAGTAAACAAAAATACAACAACAAACACTACAAGAATAAATGTAAACAACGATGTTTACATTTATAGAGGTCTCGAGAAGGCGAAGCCTTCAAGGACATTCATCAGACTATTTACATTGTCATATAAAAGACAAAACAAAGCAGACGACTGAGTTAGTGAAGTTCAGTCAGTCTTGTGTGAATAACCAATTATGTATGCATGTTATGTATACATAAGTACATCAAACCTAACTGTATCTCTTTAATGTTTGACAGTCAAGGAATTAATGTGATGGCACGTTAATAGAATATTTTCCAAATTTTTTTTTAGAATTGCTGCGTAATGTATCAATTAATCCTCGCACATATTAACCCATTAATGCTGACTTTTTCTACTAACGGTTATCGTTTTGTTTTTTACACTCAATTTCCTCTGCGAGCATAAAAACTAAGGCAACCTCTGCTGGCAACTTAATGTGCCACTGGGCACTAATGGGTTAATTTAAAAATATTTAAATAATCTCCTTTACCACAGCTGGTTCCTCAACCAACACCATACCACTTTTTTACAAATAATCTCGTCTAACTTATTTCCTTTAAAGGAGTGACATTAAAACCTTTCAATTGATGAATTAACGTACAAAAGTGCCAGATTTTTAGTTAAGAATAATGATGAGTGAAAGAGTATTAAACTTCTTTTATAATGGAGCGTGAAAATGCAAGGAAAACTCTGTCCTCTATTTTAATAAGATTTGACAAGAATATTTCCTTAGAAAAAAATGCAAAAACAAAGAAGGAAAATCATCAGTAATAAAATGAATGTGATGATGTTGAAGGTCGTTTACAAGGAAAACAGTCCTCCTACACCTCCTACAATGTTTTGAAACTCTTATACTCATATTTATACTCTTGTACTTAGTATAAGAGTTTTAATATTGAAAAAATGTTTACTAGTTGACATGCGCCAACAATGCTGCTGCTATTTCAACATAATCATTATTATTGTCATTATTGTTATGAATCTTTTGTTAAGGATTTAAAATTCTTTATGAATAAGGTTTTTATACAATAAATGTCTTTAGCTTCGTGTGGGTGTCTTAAGTGTCTGTTTACTTTTTATTAAAATTCCCAAAGTAATGATGCCATCCGTCAATACCTTTGTAATATTATTTTAGAGCCTTAATTCTATTCATTAGAATATAATTTTGTCATATTATTTAAATTAGAGAAGAAGAAAGGAAAGACTTTTTGTTGAAATTAAAATGAAATTATTGTTTTAATTCCTTAATAATTCCCATATCCGTTTTCCAAGCCTACGACAGAGTTTAGCACGTAAGAATAATGTATTACTTGAAACTAAATTTTCCTTTTAATACTGGAAAACTGTATTATCAGTCGTAGTTTGCTTGACTTTATGTGTATCGGTGTGCTACAGTGTTGAAATTTGGCACTTATTTTCTGTTTAATATAATCATACTTCGGATAAGCCATTAAGCAGTCACAAGACACTCCAGCCTTCGCTAATAACTCTAGGTTTTCTAGGCACATATGTGGCTAACAGGAACACCTTTTCCACGAAAGAAAGACAGAAAAGATGTATTGAAACTGTTTCAACAAAAATGTGTTCATATGCCACTACGTTAAGGACAAAACATTCCCTCGATTCAAAAGAGTGCCATCAATTATAACACATCTTGTGATTACTAGATAGATGACTTATGTGGAAATTTTAATTGAATTTAGTGCCATTATTACAACTTGCCGTTAAACTTGGGCTTAGTTGAAGTTAACTTTAGCTAAAGTGAACTTTAAAGTCCGCTTTAACTTTTTTTCGTTATTACAACCTACAGATACAATAAAGTTAACTTTTTCAAAAATATGGCAATGGTGGAGCAATGTCGATAACACTGTTCAAATTAAAATAGTTTTATTTAAACACAGTGGCAATAACAAGCTTCTTTTTTTTGTTGTATTTGCTCACTTTGTTTATATTTGAAGTTGCCGTATTGAAATTAATACATAATATGAGGAGTTCAGAGATAAACTTAACTTTAAAAGTTACAGGTAGGATGATCCTCCCTTTAGCTTAACGCCTAATTCTACCTTATTGATCACTTATAATAATGAAAAACAATTTATCTGCCTGTTAAAATCCTGCGTTTAGTTAACGGCAAGTTTTAATAATAGCCCTTAAACTCTTATTTTTATGTTGGCTTGAGACTGGAATGCAAGCTCTGTTATCCCGTTAAAGGAAACAACTTTTGCTACTCATAGAGGAAGAAATTGAAAACGACAAAATAAAGTCATACGTTGTACTTCAATACATTAATACGGCACAAATTTGATACATAATGATTTCATAGTATTAATTGCCAAAATTTAGATTAGAAAATTCATAGACTTACTTGGAAAAGCTTATATATACGTACATACATAATTGGCCATTACAATCCTTCCAGTCATGATTACGACCTAGCTTTCCCGCTATAGGATATGTTGTGTGTGTTAACTTCATACATGAGTCGCTGGACCTTCAGTTTAAAATCGACTACGAACGACAGATTTTTGAGAAACTTTTTATGGCAATTTTATTCACTCTCAGAGTTTCTGCCGAAGAAATATTTTTTCATATTTCGTTTCGTTGGAAATGCCTGACGTGGCCTCATATCTAAGAAGCTAACACACTACCTACTAGACTACGGCGACTTTAAGCTTATGTTTTATGCAATATCTAGGACTACCACGGTTGCATTTCTTTAAAAAACAAGGGGGACTGCAATACTCGTGGCTATCCAAAGTCAATTATTGTTTTGAAATATAAACAACGACGATTGCTGAATTTACTTCTGGTGTTGATCGAGCATAGATAACTTTGGTTTTGAAAGATAACATTTGATAACCATCATGAAAAAGTCTCGAATATAATTCCTACATAACATAATTGGTCATTACAACCCTTTAGTCAGGAGAGCCAACACACTACCTACTAGACCACGGCGACTACAATGCGTAAAGTATCAGAAATTATGAGTATGAAGCGATTCTCCTCATCTTTTTGAATACTCATTGCTGATCTCTAATAACCAACATCAAAAAAAGTCAGGAATATAATTCATTTTCTAATATTTTTAATGGTTTGTAATCTCACGCTGTTAAAGTCATAAACCAGTCATTCATTATCCCAAATAATATTTTTAATTACTCACCCCATCATCGTAATCATGAATAACCAACCATAATTTATTTACGCTTCTAATTGTTTACGATAACAACGAATGCGGTGTCAAAATGTTAAAATTTTCATGTTTTTGCTATTTTTTCTTTGACATTTCAAATAATAATTTATGGACGCTCAACAGCAACAATATTTACACACAGGAAGAGAAAATTTGTGTTGAATAAATAAAAAACATAAAATTGTTTTCAATTTGTGTAAATAAATAATAATATTTTGAATTGTTTAGAGAATAATATTTCACAGGAAATATACGCCAAACACAAATCTGTCAATTAAACTCGTGGAATAAATTTTAAATTGCGTTTGCAATTGTTTTATTGATATTGCGTGGGTGTTGATTTCGAAAACAAACTGAAATTATTTAATACTCCTGTACATAAACAAATTTTTGATTGTTTACATTTGTATAGGTTTCAATAATAATTTTACAAGCAACATACTGTTACGTTTTTACCTTTTAAAAGCGTTTAAAATATGAGCTCGTAGATTGAAAACAAAATAAAAATAAATTTGTGTTTAATTTTAATTAAAATTCTTTATTATTCGCACAATTCTGTATGCCACTGGTCACAACTTTATGTAAACAACAACAATCGCTTTGTTTGTTATCCCTTTGTTTCCACCCTTTGCATAAACAATAACAATTACTAGATAATTATTCGACAGATCTTTGTAACGGAGATCTTCAAACCACGATTCCTCTCTTCAAACGCAACTCGTCTTCACACAAGTCCGACTGACCTTTTACTGACTCAGTCGCCTGCTTGGCCTTGCCTTTTATATTGCAAAGTAAACAGTCTGATGAATGTCCTTGAAGGCAAACGTTCATGACTTCGCCTTCTCGAAATCTCTATAAATGTAGACATCGTTGTTTACATTCATTATTGTTGTTTGTGTATTTTGCTTACATTTATTCTTGTACTATTTGTTGTTGTATTTTTGTTTACTTATTTACCATTTCTTATGCTGGTGCTTGTTGTTATATTAAGCAGTACGATAATTTGTAAACAGGTTTGTTTACTTGCGTTGTTTTGTTTTTGTAACTTTTGTTTATAATTTTAATGTTAAGCGATGTAAAAGTAAAACACCAGTATCTAGATTTTTCATTTTCGTAACAATACATGGTAATCGTTCATTACAACCCTTTAGTCAGGAATACGACCTAGCTAGGTGTGAGAGGCTAGGTCGTAATTTTACAAACAAAGAAAAGTTTAATAAGAACTTTAATAAGAACTTTAATTAATTTAATACTGACATAAAATTACTTCAGTCTCTTTCTTTATTTACCAAGTTAATGTATTAAGTTGTGAGCTTCAGCATCAATTACACGAAAGTCAATAGGCTTTTATGAAACGTTATTTACTTTACTTCTCTACATCTTGCCTGGTGTTATTCAGTATCAGTGCGAAGAAGTCTGTTGCTTATGTCATATTCATTTGAATTGAGAACAGTTTTCTCAAGATTTAATTGGAACTCATAAAACTTTTTCATTTGCAAACAACATTTTTTTAAATTTTCATACCTACAGTGAGCGATAAAAGAAACTGTACTGTATGGATAAAATTCTAACAATCACTAAACTCAACTTTTACAACTTAAGGAAAGTGCACGAAAAAATTAACAAGATTACGAGATTTTTTTTTATTATTTTTTCAATTTTAAAAACTGTTAATGAAAGTATTTTAAAATCATAATAACTGTAATTTATTAATGTATATTCCTCTTAATGTACAGTTTCTTATGACGCTCACTGTACTTTTGTTTGTTTTCATTATAAGTAAGTGTTCTATCTCAAAAAAAAAAAAATAAATTAGAATACATTCTTCTCTAAACTGAATCAAATATCTACAGAATGCGTGATTTTCTTAATGGGAAATTATTTCATAGAATGTACAGTGAGTGTCAAAAGAAACTGTATACTAAGGATAAAATTCTAACAATCACCAAACTCAATTTTTACAATTTAAGGAGAGTGCATGAAAAATTTTGACAATGTTTCGAATTTTTTTGTAAATTTTTATTTGTTGTTTAAACTTTAAAAACTGTTAAGGAAACAATTTTAATATAAAAATAAAGGTAATTTATTAATGTATATATTTTTTTTGTAATGTACAGTTCCTTTTGCCGCCTACTGTATGTATAACGAGACGACACATCCTTAACGGTTACCATGGCAAAAAAGGAAATTTTCTATAGACGCGCATTATCAGTACCAACAAAAACACTCGAAGAATGTTAAAAAAGTATGTAAAAAAAAGAAAAAAAAAGAAAAAAAAGAAGAAAATGGGAATGAAAATGAAAAGAAAAGTTTTTAATGCGAAAGTTCTTAAAGTACATCCCTTCTTCTCTTCTACAGTGTACTTACTTGCTACCGTGTATAAATCCATTTGAAATATAATTTTTTAATGTGTTTTAATGCGTATGTGGGTGGGGTAGTGTGTTCATGATGTGGAACAATATTTGCATTTTTTTCAACGTTGAAGTAATTTGTCATTCCTGTTAAAAGGAAGACAATTACTTGAGATGGATTAGTTACTTAAAGATATTTCAAATGATATACAATGAATATCAACGATCATACATTTGTTGAAACTTAGTTGCTGTTATTATCTAATCTTCGAACCTTTTGATACCTAGACAAGGCGATTCCTTATCATGCGACCTCCTCAACTTGAGTGTTCTGCGTGTTCTGCGAAAAGTGGGAGTGCATCGCAGTGGTCCTATTTTCCAAAAAAGTGTCCAATTGCTTGCGTACGCTGACGACATAGGGCGTACCAAGCGAGATGTGACTGATGCCTTTAGTGCTATTGAATGGGAGTTTATTAAGATGGGTCTGGCAGTAAATAAGGGCAAAACCAAGTATATATTGTCAACAAGTAGATACGTGCGGCGTATTGATTCTCAGATCAACTATACAGTATACCCTCGATTTACGTCGCAGTTGGTTCCAAAAAAAGTCGACGTAAATCGAAACGACGTAAACCGAATTTCATATTGCTCATTCTACAAAGTAGTATGTTTTTAACAAGGAACATAAAAAAGGTAAAGTATTCCATCGATTTACGTCGCAGTTGGTTCCAAAAAAAGGCGACGAAAATCGGATGACTACGCAAATTGAAGTTAGAGGGAACAAAAAATTTGACGACGTAAATCGAAACAACGTTAATCGAGGCCACGTAAATCAAAGGATTATTGTACTTAACTATTCTTTCCATATAGTCAAGGAATTTTTTTATCTTGGCTCCCTCGTTACCACTAAAAATGATGGCTGTCTGCAGATCAGCTACATACATACATACATAATAGGTCATTACAACCCTTTAGTCAGGATTACGATCTAGTTTCTCACACCACTTATGTTGTGTGCGTTAATTTTTATACATGAGTGGCGTTACCTACAGTTTAAAGTCGACTCCGAACGACAGATTTTTTTAAACAAATTTTCATGGCAATTTTATTTACTCTTAGAGAGTTTTTGCCAGAAATCTGCTGAGAGGAAGTCGCCGAAGAAATATTTTTTAATATTACGTTCAGTTGGCGATGCCTGACCTGGGGGTTTGAACCGAGGCCTCACGCTTAATAAGCCAACACACTACCTACTAGACCACGGCGATTGGAGATCAATTGCAGTAGGCAATTGAATAGCAGAGACCTCTCTCGTATGACAAAATTAATATTCTACAAGCTGCTCATCCTCTGCTTATTTATGGCTTAAAGGCATGGACACTGTTTGTTAAGCGCTAATACAGCAGCCTTTAAAGTATTCGAGAGAAAAGTCCTACGTAAAATCTTCGGTCCAGTGCGAGTTGGCGATGATTTCAGCATCCGATGCAACAATCAACTATATGAGCTCCTCAACGACATGGACGTTGTGTTCAGCGTATTAACATCCAGCGGCTATGCTGGCTCGGCCATGCTGTTCGAATGAAGGAGGATGCTCTGGCGAGACGGGTATTTGATGCGGGGATTTGCGAAAGTCGGTGAAGAAAACGACATTATTTGCGTTGGAAGAACTAAATTGAGGAAGCCCTGTCATCGATTGGTGTGACCAACTGCCGAAGGCGCGCAAGAAGCAGCGGTGTCTGGAAGGATGTGTTAAGGCAGGCCGAAATCCGTAAATCGGATTGTTAATGATCAATTAAGTAAATAAGATATCTTATGACTGCATTCCTTTGCATAAAACCCTCTATAATTGTTATACAATTTGTATTCGAATTATAAATTTCATTCATTCAATTCAATAATAAATTGTGAGTCACTGCCAATGAGATTATGCTGCTGATACTGTTGTTTATTTAAGATAAAATAAATGTGATGCTTACTTTTACCACCTTTTCAATATAATCGTCTTAAATGTGAATAAAAAAAATTTAAAAATTTAATGTGAAGAGATAAGAGAGAAGATGAAACCCCAACAATATTGTTTTGGTTACACAAAAACCCTCACAACTCAGCATTTTTCATTTTCCAGTGTTTTTTTTTTTTTTTTTATTATTTTTGTTCTTATCATTCCCTCTCTTATTTTACAATAAATGACAATATTTTTCGTTTGTATCCTTCCAGTACTGTAGTAGGAAGTGAGTAGAGTGTACGAGGGTGTTTGTAACATTCGAAAAATTTGATTCAAAGGTCACGTTTAAATTTCACTGTCCAGCCTACATCAGCATGTTAGCCATCAAATTACGAGAAATTAATATAAATATGAAATTGCCGTAGTCTAGTAGGCAGTGCGTTGGCTTGTTTGTCGTGAGGTCACAGTTAAAACCACAGGCCAGACATCAAAACGAAAATATGAAAAAATATTTCTTCGGTGACTTCCTCTCAGCGGATTTTTGGCAAAAACTCTGAGAGTAAATGAAATTTGGCTTATTAGACGTGAGGCCACGGCTAAGACACCTCGAACAAAACGAAATAAAAAAAATATTTCTTCGGCAAGTTACTCTCATCAGATTTCTGGCAAAAACTCAGAGGGTGTGAAATAAAATTGCCATGAAAAGTTACTCGAAAATCTGTTGTTCGGAGTCGACTTTAAACTGTAGGTCCCGATACTCATCTACAAAATTAATACACACAACATAAGTTGTGTGAGAAGCTAAGTCGTAATCCTGACTAAATGGTTTTAATAAGCAATTGTGTATGTATGAATGCATGTAATGTAAATATGCTTCCGTATAACCTGTTTGTATATACCAACAAATCCATTTTACTTGTATTCTTCATAACATTTTTGTTTAATTCGTTCCGAGATATTGTCTGAAGTATTTTTCTAAACTTATAGTGACAGACCAAAAATATTTAATTGACATCATTTGCCACAGTATGAGGTTTATGTAGATTTACTGAGAATAGAACTTTCGAATAAGAATATTGAATTTTTAAATGGAATGTGTAAAACGAATAAAAAAGAAAACAAAAATTCTACGCCAAAATAAAAGAATAAGGCTTTTAAATGTTAACCATATTATACACATACATACAGTGAGCGTCAAAAGAAATTGTGCACTAAAAAAATACACATTAATAAAGTACCGTTATCTTTATTTTTAAATTGTGGAAACAGTTGCCAGTTTTTAAAATTGAAACAAAACAAAAAAAAAATTACAAATAATTTCAAAATATTGTCAAATTTTTTCGGGCACTCTCCTTAAGTGGTAAAAGGTGGGTCTGATGATTGTTGAAATTTTATCCATACAGTACAGTTTCTTTTGACGCTCCTGGTATGTATGTGCTTATATCAGCATAATAATTTAGAGAAAGATGTGTGGTTTATTAAAATAAAAAATAAAAACTCAAAAGCAGAAAATTACTTGAAAAAATTTCTGATTATTCAACTTTACTTTTCAAGCTGTTTTGTGAGGGCTCAGTAATAATTATTTTTTTAAGCTATAGAAATAGGTTCTGTACATGTTTGGATTCTACGTGGATACTGTTTTCAAGTCATCAACAAACAAATATCAAGACTCTGAGTATCATGTCTTCAACATGGATGTAGTTTCGTAAAGTGTGTTAAACATACAAGTTCTTTTTTTTTCGAACGATAGATTTTTTGAGAAACTTTTCATGGCAATTTTATTTTACTCTCAGAGTTTTTGCTAGAAATCTGCTGAGAGGAAGTTGCCGAAGAAATATTTTTTCATATTTTCATTTTGATATCTAACCTGGAGTTTGAACTGTATCCTCACGCTACTTAATAGACTACAGTGTCTTCATAGCTACCTTTATTGGTTTAAAGAACGCTTTAAATATCATACAACGAAAATGTATTTACGAAGCCTTTAAAACTGAAGCCATACAGATGAAATTAATCCACGTCATCTGAATGATGTGAGCAAATACTGCTCCATTCTCTAAGATTTCCCTACTTAAAAATCAACCTTTCCCCGACGAAGCTCGGGTTGTTTCAAACCCAACGGATCAAGAGAGGTGGGCTCAGCTCACATTGGGTAACACAATTGACCATATGGCTACCGAGTGAACCTGCTTGTGAACGGCAAGCTACCCGCTATACTAACCTTTTCGCATCTGTGGAGTAAAATTTATGGAATGCAGCCTGCAGATGAATGGAACATATGCAATTGGTCATTACAATCCTTCAGTCAGGATTACGACCTAGCTTCTCACATCACCCATGTTGAGTGTGTTAATTTTATACATGATTGGTGGGACCCATAGATTTTTGAGAAACTTTTCATGACAATTTTATTTACTTTCAGAGTTTTTGCCATAAATCTGCTGAAAGGAAGCAGCCGAAGAAATATTTCTTTTCATATTTCGTTTTGGTGGAAAAATATGATCTGGGGTTAGACTTGAGGCCTCATATCGAATAAGCCAACACACTACCTACTAGACTACGGCGACTTCAAACTGGATGCAAGTGGTGTAAAAATCGAACTAAATTTTTATTCGAATATGATAAATTCGTTCATTACATTCACAATGTGATGAAAATCTAGTGCTAATCTAGTGCCAATTATCAAAATATAAAATATCATGTAATAAACTTAGAACGTGTTTCTCTGACCAAACAGTGTTCAAATTACATAACGAATGAAACATTTAACTAAACTACTCTCTAACATACATACATAATAATGCACGAATTACATAAATGTATGCCTCCAAATATGTATGTCTCCTTTCAAACCTAACTCGTATTTGTTTTAACAAGTATGATGCTCTCTGCAATTACCATACAATCAGACTACACTCTCATCGACAGTGTAATTCTAATTGTTTGTTTCACAAGTTTGATGGTAAAAAAATGGAATTGAATTCCCTCCAGACTTACGCAGAAATGGCGAAAAAATGTAAAAGAATGGAATTGAAAAATTAAAGAAAAATGTATGTAACTATAAGCTATAGATATTTCTATGTACAGTGAGTGTCAAAAGAAACTGTACATTAAAAAAATATACATTAATAATATGCTGTTACTTTTATTTAAAAATTATTTCATTAACAGTTTTTAAAATTGAAACAAAAATAATTACAACAAATTTCATAATATTGTCAAATTTTTTCGGGCACTCTCCTTAAGTGGAGAAAAGTTTGAGTTTAGTGATTATTGGAATTTTATCCATAGTGTGGCGTAATACAAGTGAATGAAAATGGAAAAAAGGAAAAATGATGCATGATGGATGCAATGTACAGTAAGCGTCAAAAAAACTGTACACTAAGAAAAAAATTCTAACAATCACTAAACTCAACTTTTATCACTTAAGGAGAGTGCCCGAAAAATTTTTAACAATATTTGGAAATTTTTTGTAATTTTTTTTGTTGCAATTTTATAAGTCCGCCATGAAACGATTTTAAAATAGAAATAACGGCAATTTATTAATGTGTATGTTTTTTTGTGTGTACAGTTTCTTTTGTCGCCTAGTGTATGTACATGAATGTGCAGCTAAAACATAAGTGGCTGGAAGTAAATGACAATGTGTATTGTACATAAATATTTGCGTAAAAGTCTTTTCTATTTATTTTTGACGAAAGAGAAGAAGAAAACCTCAATTGTTTTAAACAAAAATACAAAAAATAAAATATTTTTAAAAAATATAAACTGAATGCATTAGCAAAATAGAATTGCAATCAGCATAAGCATTTATGTAACGAATATTTCTTTAAGGTTTCCTTTAAAGTTTGTGTCATTTAAATCATTCATTAAATTTATTTTTATTTTTTTCATTCCCTCTTCCCATTTTCTCCCACAGGAATTAAAATAATTTGCATTCGTTTTTGATAACCCAGGCAGATGTTGATGTCTAAAGTCCTTGTTTTCCTTTCTTCCAATATAAGTACGCAGACACACACAGAAGAGTGGTTGTGGTGGTGGCTTGAATATGCTTGAATACTAAGGAAAGTTTTATGATTTAATTTTTGTTTTCATTTCAACTTTTCAGAATTATTTGCATATTGTCTGGTGTATGGATTTCAATTTATTGCCTCAAGGGTTTAATGTAGATTTTATTGAACAAACTTCAGGCATTGGAAACTATTTTGATTTTATGAAATAAATTTCATAATATTTCGACAGATTTATTGTAGTTTAAAAGAGAATAAATTTTCCATTATCAGTGGAAGTTAATTTACAAAAATGTTGAAAGATTTCATATTCCATTTCTAATACACATGCTGTACGTAAGAATTTATTGTGTTATTAGCACGAAAATCCATAGGGGTAAGATGCATATGGCAAGGAAGATGCTCTGTATCTAAAACAAATGCTTTTCGTATTATAATTCAGCATTCATCGAGTCTCCGTTATCTAGTTGGTTGGGGTTTGGGCTGAGAAATCTCGAACAAAACGAAATTTTAAAAAAAATATTTCATTAGGCGACTTAACCTCAGAAGACTTCTGGCAAAAACTCTGAAAGTAAATAAATTTGCCATGAAAAGTTTCATAAAGTCGACATTAAACTGTAGGTCCCGTCACGAATGGACAAAATTAACATACACAAAACGAGTGATATGAGAAAGTAGGTTTTAATCCTAGCTAAAGGGTTTTAGTCATTAGTTAAGTAAGTAAGTACAGTAATCCCTCGATTTAAGTCGCAGTTGGTTCACAAAAAAAGGCGACGTAAATCGAATGAAGACGCAAATTGAAGTTAGAGGGAACAAAAAATTTTACGACGTTCATCGAAACAACGTTAATCGAGGCGACGTAAATCGAAGGATTACTGTAAGCAAGTACTGTAAGCAAGTAATTTTTTGTTCCCTCTAACTTCAATTTGCGTCGTCATTCGACTTACGTCGCCTTTTTTTGGAACCAACTGCGATGTAATTCGAGGGATAACTGTAACTTCTTTAAGTTCCTTGTTAAAAACATACTACTTTGTAGTATGAGCAATATGAAATTCGATTTACGTTGTTTCGATTTACTTCGCCTTTTTTTGGAACCAACTGCGACGTAAATCGAGGTATTACTGTATTCCATTGCATTTCCAAGAATCTTAAAGCTAAAGGCGCATTGCCAAAAAGACCCACATAATCTATGATTATCTTGGCTTCGCCTTTACCACCAAAAATGATGCCAGTCTGGAGATCAAACGCAGGATATCGCTTGCCAATAGGTGCTACTATGGTCTAAATTGGCAATTGAGTAGCAAAGACCTCTCTCGGACGACAAAACTACAAGACGTCTACAAGACGCTCATCCTGCCCGTGCTTTTTTTTATCGCGCAAAGGCATGGACACTATTAAGCACTTATGCAACAGCCTTGAGAGTATTCGAAAGAAAAGTTATACGCAAGATCTCCGGTTCCTTATGGTAGTAGATGGCAGCTTCGGATACGGGCTGAACGGCGCAGAAAATCTGGTCAAGGCTGGATAAGAGGCGCGTGGCAGCTCTGCCTAAACTCCAAAGAAGTAAGCTCAGCACTGTTATCGGTGTTATTACGGGGTATTGTATTATAGGAACGCATGCGAGGCGTATTGGTTTTGGACACCTTGCAAATGAATTCTGCAGGAGCTGTGGAGATGAGGAGGAGGATAAGACTGTTCTTCACCTACTGTGCACATGCCCGGGACTTGGTCGGAGGAGAAAGAGGGGACAAACACTCCTACCTATCTACCATAGACTCACCAAAAAAAGAGAATAATACTCGATTCTTATCTTATTCTAAATTGTTGCCCATGTTATTATTTTCTAATGAATTCCCACAAAACATGAGATTGCAGAGGCAATTGTTTCGTTCACGTAAATATAAAATATTCGTTCGGGTACCACAGATTATTAAGAGACCAAATCTATGCTAATATTTTGAAACAGATATACATACCAAACATACATACATATGTACGTATGTAGTATGTATTCATTTACATTAAACATGTTCAAATTTACATTCCTACGACTCCAGAAACCAACACAACATAATTTTATTTAAACTTATTGCCGACTTGCTACAAGAACACTCGACATGACACCGGGTATGTACTCCACATGGTGTAGTATAAGTGTGTGGTCATATGAGTGAGTATTCTTGTGGGCATTTCGAAGTAAATTTATTTGTTACCACAAATTTTCATTACAACTATTAGTATCAAGAGCTATGGTTGACAAATCGAAATAAAGTTTTGTGAACCAATTTTATTTTCTTTTTTGAATTAAACTGAAACAGAAGATTAAATAGCAAAAGGAAGTAATTTATTTGGAGTACACATGAACACAATAGGCTCTGGGGGTTTCTAATTTAAAATTTGTAATGAAAATGTATTGTGCTAAGTGATACAACATAATTTTAAGCCTTCACAAACAAATATTTATGTAGGCTTTTTGAAGTTTAATATAAATTAAAGAACGGAAGAATTTCAGTTCAGAAAAAATTGTCAGCCGTCTAAAGCTTAGCTCAGATGAATTCAACTAAAGTTTCCGTTTCCTTATGGAATTCAAATATAATATCTGATGAAAACTTCAAAGCCATCTTCTACACATTACAACCTTTTAGCAAGAATTGCAACCTAGCTTCTCATAACACCCATGTTGTATATGTTGATTTTATCCGTGAGTGACGGAACCTACAATTTAAAGGCGGAAACGAACGACAGATTTTTGAGAAACTTTTCATGGCAATTTTATTTACTCTCCGAGTTTTTGCTGAGGGGAAGTCGCAGAAGAAATAATTTTTCAAATTTCGTTTCGATGGAGATGTCTGATCTGGGTTGGAACTGCACAACACCCTACCTACTAGACTGCGACGACTTCGAATCACCTCTGGCCACACAATTTCTCTCTTGGCACTCAAAAATTTATCACATCGTCTCCAAGTGCGATACAATGACAGAGAAGATGCTCTTTAGCCTCCTTCCTTCTGCTGAAGTCGATCCGAGGTATTATCAGCCCTTGGGTGTATATCAGCAATGAGTATTCAAAAAGATGAGTAGAATCGAATCATACTCATAATTTCTGATACTTATATATCATGGAACCTACTACTACTCCGTTTAAAGTTTGAAGTACTCATCATATTGATACTTAACAACACGTGTGATGTTGTTGATTTCGACGCTCCATAACTCAACATATACTCGAAGCACAAAATAAATATGATTCTCATGCGCTCACTAAAATACTCATTAGAAGGTTGTGTGTTCACTCGAATCATTTATAAGTATTATAAGTATTTTTCTAATGTTATGAATCTAACAGAGTTAGCTTATGAATCAATCATATTTCGAATGGTATGAGTTTGATGTCAACGTTGTACGCATACTCATTGCAACCTGTACTTATAAATCAACGTAGTAGTGAGTATGAATGAATCGGAGTAGTTGTAGTTAAATTTCAATATTGTTGACTCATATTTAGAATTTCATGGGTGCTTATGAGTAGCGAAAAACGATTCATTGCTGATCTCGGGTGTATACCATTATGACTGTCGAGAGTTTTCACAGACGGTTCCGAGATAGATTTAATGTAAGTGTAGTTCCGACAAGTATTTGAATATTTTTTTGGACCACAAAAGCTGTTAGGATTGCGACTTCACTTCTTATACTACCCTTGTTATGCGTGTATCAATTTTATTCATTAAAGGCGGCTGGAACTGCAGTCTAACTAATCTGACTCTCATATCAGAGAAATATTTAGTTTTTTAGTTGTCAGTGCAGAAATTTAAACTTGAATGTCTTGTCTAATTAGCCAACACACTACCAACTGGATAACAGTGTCAACTGTTTGTCACAAACCGTCATAAAAATAAAAAGAAAAATAAAATTCTCTGTTTTATGTTGTGAAAACGTTTTTAATCTCAGGCCATAAACACTGTCATAAACATTTAATAAACTCAACTTGTTTTATTTTAAGTTTTAAAGTTTCCCTGGTTTTATATATGAAAGGAAACAAAAGAAATGATAAAGTGGTCGTAAACAATTGCCAAAAGTTTTGTGTTAAGAAAAGTTCTACTCAGCTTGTAGTTTTTTGTATTCAATTTCTTGCGAAAATCACGTTTTAATATCCATAGTCATGAATTTTTTTCGGAGGAATTTTGCATGGGAAACCATTTAATGAACCCCACTTTCATTATTATTCAATGGTAAACTTATTTCTTTTTAAAATATTTCTTAAAAATTATGCAGCGTTACACAGGAATCGTAACTTGATTGCTTTCACTGTGCCTTCAGTAAACGTCGTCTTTAATACGAATACTGATGAAAAAAAACTTAAAAGTTTCAATAGCTGCCGGTAGAAATTTTCTTATCCTCAGTATGTTAGTTATTAGTGAATCATAACTCCCATAGCTCATTCTAAGACAAATATCTTTCAATTTTTTTGTTCACATACCTAACAAACATACATAATTGGCCATCAAAACCCTTCAGTCAGTATTACGACCTAGCTACTCACACCACTTTTGCTGTGTATAGAATTAACATGAGTGGCGGGACCTACAGTTTAAACTCGACTCCGAACGACAGACGTTTTATTTTCAGAGTTTTTGCCAGAAATTTGCTGAGAAGAAGTTGCCGAAGAAAAATATTTCATATTTTCGTTGAAGACTTGGGGTTTTTTTTTATTCACATTTTCTTTCATTTAACTTAAATGTCATTGAGCCAATGTTATATCGAACAAACGATTTTATTTGCTTCAATATTGTAAACATTTAAATCCTTTCAAGACAATATTCCGCTAGGTATACTAAGTCCATGCCCTAGCCTTCTAAATGTTATTCCATTTGCATTTTCTATAATTGCCACGAATACATAATTATCGAAATGTATCAGTATTTCGATAGGTTGCTGTGGCCTAGTAGGTAGTGTGTTAGCTTATTAGTCGTGAGGCCTCGGTTCAAACCCCAGCCCAGACATCTCGACAACTTACTCTCATCAGATTTCTGGCAAAAACTCAATGAGTGTGAAATAAAATTGCCATTCAAAAGCCTCTTAAAAATCTGTCGTTTGGAGTCGACTTTAAACTAAAGTTCCGGCCACTCATGTATGCGATTAACACACACAACATAAGTGGTGTGAGAAGCTAGGTCGTAATCCTGACAGAAGGGTTGTAATGACCAATTACGTACATACGTACGACGTATCTGTATTTCGTAGGTATCGTTTGGCAGTCTCTCACTGAACCAAATATTTTTCTCAGAACTCCAGTACGTTGATATAGTGTTTACGGTTTTTAGTTCACATTCCTAAGTAAAAATTCGATGTAAGAGTGTCTGGTATGTTTTAAAGGAATTGCAAGTATAATAGCAAGGATAATAGTAAGCTTTCCTAAAGAAAATTGTAATTAAAAATTTAAGATAAAAAGAATCATACAAGTACAGACATGTGTTAAATATTTCAATTTCTTACCAACAAAAATGTTCACAAAGTTCTTAACAACAACAGCAATAGTCAGTGCAACAATAAAAACAATGATTTTATCCAGTGAAAGTTCAAGCAAAGTACAAACACTAAAATTCTAGTTACCAATACAATTAATATTGTTTCGTTTATCGATCAATTTATACTTTTGTTCAATGCAATAGCTACAGTCAGTGGTAGAAATTGTGGGCAATTTAGCAGGACAACCAATAGCAATATACATATACATGGTATTTATTTTTTAGTCATACAACATAATTTTAAATCATTGCTTTGAACTATTTTTTAAAATATTTTACGTTTACATTAAATTTTGTAGCACACTGTACTGTATATACAAAATTAAATGAATACTTGGCAGTATGGTGTCCATGAGTTAACACGCACATTGTGTAGATTAACAGATTTGCTTGTAGTATAGGAACAATTTTAACATTCTCGTTATTTGAAAAGAAGGAATATTTTTGTAAAATACGAAACAAAACAAAAATTCTTATTGCGGTCAAGGTTGACTTTTTTGTAAATAAATTTTAAAGATAAAGTTTTAAAACAGAGAAAAGAAATTGTTTAAATGGTAATAGGCTTGTATTGGCCCCAAGGAGGAGATTGTATGATATCAATACCCATTATACTTACCTTAAATAGTCGTACAAAAAGGGCTAGGACAATAGGATATCGTAAAAAGATTTAAAATGATTAAATTGATCTAAGGATTCCACGGAGTGGAATCAGACTATGCTACGATAATGACCAAATAATGTTAATTAGGGTCTGCTGAGATAGGTATGTATAGACTCAAAGATTACTTACTTACTTACGTACGTACGTAATTGGTCATTACAACCCTTCAGTCAGGATTACGACATAGCTTCTACATGAGTGGCGGAACCTACAGTTTAAAGTCGATTTCGAATGACAGATTTTTGAGAAACTTTTCATGGCAATTTTATTTACTTTCAGATTTTTTTCCAGAAATCTGCTGATAGGAAGTCGCTGAAGAAATATTTTTTCATATTTCGTTTTGATGTCTGACCTGGGGTTTGAACCGTGGCCTTCCGTCTAATAAGCTAACACACTACCTACTAGACTACGGCTACTTCTGCTTACTTAATTGGTCATTAAAACCCTTTAGTCAGGGTTACGACCTAGCTTCTCACACCACTCATGATCTGTGTGTTAATTTTTATTCATAACGCCAGATTTTTAAGAAACTTTTCATGGAAATTTTTTTATTTATTATCACAGTTTTTGACAAACGACTGCTAAGTGAAAGACTCTGAAGAAATATTTTTTCATATTTCGATTTGGTCCATATGTCTGAGCTAAGAGTTGGATCCCGGGCTGGAGTCTAATAAGCTAATATACTGCCTACTAGACTACGGTAACTACAGGCTCTAAGCATATACAGACAAATCTGATGAGTTTCAAGGCATTATGAAGGCGATAATGACTTTGACTTCTGTTTCCTATACTCATCCGAAATTGAACTGAATTTTTTCATGCCTATGAGATTGATTAAGAGAAGATAGTGGATCTATCCAAGGAACTATGCTACAGCCTTATCAGTTAAACGTGCATTTGGAAGAAGACTGTTAAAGTACTTCTGAATTTTACATACATGTCTTGAACTACGTGTACGTGCTAAGATTATCAAAGAGTTTGAAATATTAGGGTTTACTTCCAAATTTTTAGGTTTTTGACGCTTACTGTACTACGACACTTAGGCGTTTTACAATATAGTTCATTTTCATTTAATCACTTAAGGTATCAGAAGTTCGAGTTGTGTTAAGAGGGAGTTGTTATAACAAAACGTTGAAGTTGTATCAACTAAAAGTTGTGTTATGTTCGACTTGTTTTCGCTTAGAGTTGAGCCATTTTGAACCTTTGGTTGACAATTTCGATTCATTTCTCAATTTGAAGGAATAGTTTGTATATCGACCAGCCATTAGGAAATTTGACTCATTATTGGCTTTTTTTGGAGAAACCTCCACTTTTTGTTGTGTGCTCTTAGTTCGTCAAGGGGTTTCTTTCTGACGAAGAGAAAGCATCAGAGTTCTCTTAGCATGATTATTAGATACAGCACGTACACTTTCAACCTTACAACTATTGTAGAAGCTCAAATTTAATAAGTAGTCGAAGTCGCCGTATTCTGATTGGTAGGGTGTTGGCTTATTGAACGTGAGGCCCCACCGCTCAAACCCTCGGTCAGACATCTCGAAGAAAACGAAATTTAAATATTTCTTTGGAGACTTCCTCTCAGCGTATTTCTGGCAAAAACTCTGTTAATAAATACAAATTTGTCATGAAAAGTTTCTTAAAAAATCTGCCTTTCGGAGTCGACTTGAAATTGTGTTGCCCCTTGCGGCTTCATTGATGATTTCGATCCATTGAATCTTTTCACACAATGTGGATCAGCCAAGTCCATTCTCTTAATGTTATAAGCGGAATGGATAAGGCTTTAATGGATACCAATGTCCAATAACATACATAATTGGTCATTACAACCCTTCAGTCAGGATTACGACCTAGCTTCTCACACCACTTATGTTGTGTGTGTGTTAATTTTGTACACGAGTGGCGGGACCTACAGTTTAAAGTCGAATCTGAAGGACAGATTTTTTTGAGAAACTTTTCATGGCAATTTTATTTACTTTCAGATATTTTGCCAGAAATCTGCTCATCGAAAGTCGCCGGAGATATATTTTTTCATATTTTCGTTTTGATGTCTGACCTGTGTGGCCTTACGTCTAATAAGCTAACACACTAACTACTACCGACTGCAGCGACTTCACCAATACCCAATACCATCGAAACCAAAAAAACAAGGGATTGATCATCTGTAACTTTAAAATGCTTATGGAGGTAAAGGATACTGATAGTTTAGAGCCTGTGTTGCAATCAGATGCCATATAATCCTTCAATATTCTACTGTAGGGTGTTTAAAGAGTAGAAAAAAGAATTTAGGGAAATAGGAAAATATATGAGAGTTGTTGCAATGCCATGTAATAGAATTTAGCAATTGAGGGAAACCCCTTCTACATAATACGGGATTAAGTGTAAGTGAATGTGTGTGGGAAAAGCAAATTTAACACATAGGCATTTACATACATATATACATATATTTTTATAATATTGTATGTATGTATGTATGTTAGCTTTTAGTAACATAAGACTGTTTTTGACACTTTTGCACAAATAAAAAAAGAAGAAATTCTGTTTTATTTTTTTATTCATTCACACACTCTCTCTCTCCATGTCACTCAATATCTTTGTTTTTTCCTTTTTCCCTGATACATAACGAATGGCAAGCATGTTTTGAGATAATACTTGTGTTTTTCCCCATTTGTAGCAAAAAAGGCTTCAGGATAATTTGTCTTGTGTGTTATCATTTTTTTATTCTGCTTTCTTGATATTTGACAGAAATCTATGGCTATTGACTGTAGTTTGGCATGTAAAACATAGAAAAGAAAGATTAATGGAGAGATGTATTCACACACACACACTAACGTTTAGTTTATCACTTTACTTTTAAGGTAACATTGTTATTACAAAACTGATTAAATATTTAAAAAGATATTCTCATGAAATTTTATTGCTTACATGCGCCACAAATTAATTGAATTGAAGGAAGAGCACAATTTAGTAAAAATTTAATTGAAGAATGTAAACTTTGTTAAAAAAAAACGTGTTAGGGATGGTTATAGAATATTTAAAAATTTCCAAAATAGTAGGGACAGACAAAATATTGCATAAGTTTGGTTATAAAACCAACCAGTGTTTGTTCCTATTGGTTGAGTTTTGTTTAATTGTGTGCAAATATTTGATAAAAAGTCAAATCAAGTTTGATGTAAATATTCATCTATTGATTGAATAGCTGCTGTTCTGTAATATGTGTTGTGCTTTAAGAAATATCTACGAGGTTAAGATAGGATGGCATAGTACAGAATAGGAGAGAATGGCAACTTTACTGAAATCAAAGCCCACATGACAATACATAGTTTTTTACAAATGATAATATCCGACATGAGCAGTCAGCATTTAAGCCAAATCTCAAAACCTGACTACATATCAGGATTACGACTTAGTTTCTTTGACAAACTTTTCATGACAATTTTATTTTCTCTCAAAGTTTTTGCCAGAAATTTGATGAGAGTAAGTTGCCGAAGAAATATTTTTTCATATTTCGTTTTGTTGGAGTTGTCTGACCTGGGGTTTGAACCGTGGCCTCACGTCTAATAAGCCAACACACTACTTACTAGACTACGGCGACTACATGACTTAGCTTTATATTAAACCATAAACTGGTCTGAAAGAAATCCCGAGAATTTCCCTCAGATTCGACACTGACACTTTACGCAGGCAGTCCAGTTGTTGGAAAATATGTGGACTTCAGTTTCCCATATAAACGAGACATACTGCTAATCATGCAGTATCGAATAATTAATCAATAGTTCTGGCTGTGAACCAAAACAGCTGTGATGGGTTCGCATAAAAGAAAAAGGGGAGGTTACTGCAAAAAAGCCGAAGGTAAGTCAAAATTCTTAACATAGATGACTAGATGATATACAAACTAAAAATTTAAATTGATAGCTAAATCAAGAAGGTCAATTAAAACTTCAAAATAGCTCAACTCTATCATAGCACAACCTCTACTTGATACAAATTCCAATTGTCGTAACTCAGGCTTGACACGACTCTAATTTCTGATACTTTAATGCGAGACTTCATATTACAACTCTTCAATCAGGATTACAACCTAGTTTCGTTTCAATGAGTGGCCGGACCTACAATTTAAAGTCGACTCCGAACGACAGATTTTTTGAGAAACTTTACATGGCAATTTTATTTTTGGTCAGAGTTTTTGCCAGAAATCTGCTGAGAGGCAATCGCCGAAGAAATATTTTTTCAAATTTCGTTTTATTGGAGATGTCTGACCTGGTGTTTGAAACGCGGCCTCACGCTTAGTAAGCCAACACCCTACCAATCAGAATACGGCAACATCGACTACCTATTAAATTTGATCTTCTACAATAGTTGTATAGGTGTGAAGACATGCGTGCTAATAATCATACTAAGAGATCTCTGATGCTTTCTCATCGTCAGAAAGAAACCCCTGACGAGGTATGAGCACAAAAGAAAAGGTGGAGGTTTCTCCAAAAAAGCCAATAATGAGTCAAATTTCATAATGTCTGGTCGACATACAGTCTGCCTTCCAAAATGTATCAATACAAATTTTGTATGCAGTTCTACTACTGTATATAAACTATGTAGATATGCAAAGTAACGAAACAATGCATCAATCATAAATCCGATGCCTGATTGCTTTTTGACTGCGTTAAAAATACACATTGACGACGTTTTCGAATAGAATACATTGTATATATTTTGTACAGCGGCATTATGAAACACGATACATTGTTCAAACACAAAGCAACTAACATTTTGGAAGGCAGCCACAAACTATCACTTCAAATTGATTGGTAAATCGAAAAGGTCAACTAAAAGTGCAAAATGGTTCTAAGCGAGCACAAGTCGAACATAATACAACTTTTAGTTGATGAAACTTCAATTTTTTATTATAACAACTCCCACTTGACACAACTTGAACTTCTGATACCCTAAGTGATTAAATGAAAATTAATATGCGGGATCAATATTTTAAAATGCTTAAGACTCCTAGTACAGTGAGCGTCAAAAGAAAATGTACTTTTAAAAAATATGCATTAATAAATTACCATTATTTTTATTTTAAAATTGTTTCCAATTGGCAGTTTTTAAAATTGAAACAAGAAAAAATTACAAAAAATTTTGAGTAAACGTTAAGTTTGGTGATTGTTAGAATTTTATCCTTAGTGTACAGTTGTTTTTAAGGCTCACTAGATATATAATGGTAATGTAATCCGTGATCAAACAGATATTTACAATCGAAATTCCAGTAGAATTATAATGAAATGTGGTCAATAGGTCAAAAGTAGCAAATAGTGACGAATATTTGGTGAAAGTTGAGGTTAGAGTTCAAAGCAAAAGGTTGTTAGAATAACATCATACCATAAACGATAGGTTTCTACACTCGTTTCGTTACCTTAAAATTTATTTATGAATTCAACTTGCCCTTAAACTTGGGTTTAGTTAAAGGTACCTTTAGCTAAAGCGAACTGTAAAGTTACCTTTAACTTATTTTCGTTATTACACCTTGCAGATAAAATAAAGTTAACTTTTTAAAAAATATGGCAATGGCGGAGCAATGTCGATAACACTGCTCAAATGAAACAAGTTTTATTTAAACGCAGTGGCAAGGACGGGCTACTTTTTTTTGTTGTATTTGTTTGCTTTATTTATATTTGAAGTTATCGTATTAAAAGTAATATATTATACGACATAAAAAAGTGAACATAACATAAAGTGAACTTTAAACACTACCAGTAGAATGATCCTCCCTTTAGCTTAACGCTCACTTCTATCTTATTGTCCACTTATAATAATGAAAAACAGTCTATCTGCCCGTTTAAATCCTCCCTTTAGTTAACGGCAAGTTGTAATAATAACTCTTATACTTATATTTTTTATATTAAGATACTCTTCTCTTAAGCCTTTGGTATCTAAACCTGACTATTAAAGTTTGCAAATACAAGACCTAAAAGATATCTCCAATATAATGGCAGTAGATAACATGTATTTAACATCCTAAAACATGTCACGTATTTAAACGCAGTTTGCGGCAAATGTGTTCAATTGGTGATGAAATATTTACAAAAATTCTGCTTACCTTAATAGAAATGTGTATCCTTTAGAAGGTATCCTTATCTTATATCCTTTTAAACTCCTTTTAAAGTTTCTGTTTATCTCGTTTTATATTTTATATTCCCATATAATTGAATTTAATATGGTTGCTGCAGCTGTTGCTACTGATGAGATTTAAATTTTATATTTTGGATTTGGCATGCAATCGCAATTAATTTTCAATAATAATGAAAATTTTTATGATTATTTTTTTAATTGAATTTAATTTAATATTTATGCCAATAAACACAAACATAGACACAAATACAATTTTAGCACAATTATATCATTATTTCAATACAGTTGTTGGTATTAATATTACACTTGAATTATTTAATTTCAATACAAAATAAATTAATTTTTTTCTCGTTTATTTTTTTTAATAATTTCAAAAAACTTTATTACGTATATATACACATGTATTCGTAATGTAATATTGTGTTGTTTTAATATAGCCTAGTAAATAAATATTTTAATTTCTTTGGTTTTATTGAATATTTTTTTATTCCATTTCCATTATTTGTTTTACATCGAAGCACAGAAACACATTTAAACACACTGTTAAACACACAGATTTTTAACAAATAAAATTGAATTCCTTTTTTATTTTGTTTGTGGTTTTATTTTTATTAAATTCGACTTTAATTCGAAATATTTATTACAAATCTGGAAAAAACAAACAAACAACGAAGTCACAATTAATTACACAGAAGTCTGGAAGTAATAACAAGTAAACAAATTCACACACCCATTTAATAAATTTATATTTTAATTTTTATAACAGAGTTTTTGTAAGAACTCAAGAGAAGTTGAGTTGAGTTGTAAGAAAAAACTCAAAGAGAAAGTTCTCTAATAAAACTTTCACCTAAAGTACTAAGGCGGTCCCAAAAACTCGCCGACTTGATGTTTAAATGAGGGGAAAGTGTATGACTGATAAACATATGTTTAGGGATTCAAATCAATCAAGAACGAACATTAGGTAGTAGAGTTTAAAAAAGTACATACGATTGAAGTCGATGTGGTCTAGTAGGTAGTTGTGTTGGCTTATTAGATATTATGTTGTGTGTGTTAATTTCACACATGAGTGGCGGGACCTACAGTTTAAAGTCGACTCCGACTTCATTAACTCTCAGAGTTTTTGCCAGAACTCTGCTAGGAGAAAGTCGCCGTAGAAATAATATTTTCGTATTTCATTTTATTGGAGATGTCTGATCTGGGGTTTGAACCAAGGCCTCTATTAAGCCAATTCACTATCTACTAGACAACGATGACTTCACTTTATGGTCGCGATTTAACCAAAAATTAGAAGACCGGGTATCTCTGAGTACTCATAGAATGAAAACAGTATCGTGAAGATGTTTCAATGAAATGGTTTTGTATACGATTCGTAACCATGAATATGATATGGCACCACCACGCCACAAAGGATCAATCAATGAAATAGTTCGCTTTGTTTGAATCAAAATCTATAAAAGGCGAACACAGATCCGTGTGATGTCGTGCGTTAGTAGTTTAAGGAACAAAAGGCTGTTCACAAAATATTTCCCACAACTTCTTATTATTTCTGTACTACAATTGAAAATTTGTCATTGCTGGGAAATGATCCACTTTGTGAATAACTGTTGGGCGTCGTTTTAGGAAACTACTGGTAATTGCAAACCAACTCGTAAAATGTGGCCTTAAGGTCAAGCAAGTTTCTTGCAAATTATGAAAATTTTATATTTTTAATGAAAATATTTTTGCCGTCCTTGGGCCTGGATTTCTTTAATTTGTACAACATTTTGCCTACTTGAAGTATCCAAGTAAAGAAACAGAAAGGAGTAGGCCATAAAGTCTTCATCAAGCATTATTTTTTTTTGATAGATTTTATTGCAGCGGCTTAGTTTTTATTTCCAAACTTATCTGGGTTACATCTGGGTTGAGTTCATGGCCATGGTCCTTACTACAAACCGTATATCAAAGCTATTGAAGTTCGTTTAAAGAAGTTTGTTGAGTTAAGAGGAGATTACAGTGGCAAATAGTAGACATTCTTGCAGGGCATTCTAGATTTGACTCATCTTTGTTAGCAATTGACAAAAAAACTCATCGTTATTGAGGAGATAGAATCGTTGTGACACACTCTATTGAAACATTTTCACAACGAAATTATTGCTCTCTTGTAGGTAAACGTGGCAATATTTGAAGTAGAAATAGCCGAAAAGTAAGGTCGCCAGAGAGTGGTATTAAATCGCGCAGCGTATATAACTTAGTCGCCGTAGTCTAGTAGGTAGTGTGTTGGCTTATTAGATGCATGGCCACGGCCAGGTTAGACATCTTCAACAGATCGAAGTATAAATAAATATTTCTTCGGCGAGTGCTCCTCAGCAGATTTCTAGCAAACGCTCTGAGAATAAATAAAATTCCCATGAAAAGTATCTCAAAAAATCTGTTGTTCGGAGTCGGCTTTAAACTGTAGGTCCCGCCACTCGTTTATAAAATTAACACACAACAGAAGTGGTGTGAGAAGCTTGGTCGTAAATCCTTCTCACAAAGTCATTACTGTTCTATTGTGGGTAAACATGGTAGTATTTGAAGTATAAATAGGCGATAAGTAACGCCGGAGTGTGGTACTAACTAGTGCAACGTACATAACACGCACTAGGGTTACTGTTAACTTTTAAAATTGTGATGACTGAAGATTGCACGATGTTAAGAGGTTTGAACGTAACGAAAAATAAATTCCTTTCAAATTATTGTTGCCGTACATACAGTGAGCATTAAAAGAAATTTTACACTATTGATAAAATTCTAACAATCACCAAACTTAACTTTTACCAATTAAGGAGAGTGTCCGAAAAAATTTGACAAAATTTCGAAATTTTTTTTTTGTTTGTTTAAATTTTAAAAACTGTCAATGAAACAATTTTAAAATATAAATAACGGTATTTTATTAAAGTATATTTTCTTTTAAGGTACAGTTTCTTTTGACGTACACTGTACATCTGCTGGGCCGCCCTCGCAAAAACTTTTGTCGTTAATATTTTCATTCACTATATTCTTTCATTTAATTTTTTATTTCATGAGTTATTTACAACTGGATTTTTTTTAATCAAATAATATGATTTTATTAATAATAATATTATTATTTCGATGTTACTTTTAATATATTATTTAAAAAACATACAATGTATACATATATATATGTATGGAAATTATAACAATAACAAACAACACTTTACATGATGATTTCCAAGTAAAATTTCACTGCGTATGGAGGACTATTATTTTCTTTTTCTTGTCGTTTTTTATTACAATTTAGATTTCACTTTTTTTCCTATTACTTTTAAAGATTATTCTAATTGTGATACTTTTTCTTATTTTATCATTCCTTCTTTTTGAATAAAGTATGGGTATTTATGATATGATTTTAATTATATTTGAGAATATTTTTTTTATAATTTTTATTTAATTTTCTTTAAAATTTCCATTTGTTTTCTCTTTTTTTTCAATCACAATTCAATTGAACGTGTAACTTCACTGACAAAGTATGAATTGGTAGAAAAACACATGCCGTTAGAGAGCAGAGAAGAAGAATACAAAAACAAACAATAAATTTTTGTATGCGTTTTTTTAAAGATTTTTCCGTTTCTTTTTTTTCCTTCTACGCTCTATTACCGTAAAGTGACATTAACGTTTAAGCCGATTGAATGGAATTTTACTACTGACCTTACTATGGTACACGTACATATAGTAGTCTATGCTGTAAAAAAAAATGTTACAAAAACAACTAAAAAAATAACAACCAACATCCATTAAATCTACGTAAGAGATAGAAAAAAGAAAGGTTGGAGAAAAAAAAAAGAAATCATTTTTGGGGTGTAGCGCCAAAAAATACCAAAGAATACGCAATGCGAAGAGACAGTAAAAAGAAAATAGAAAAAAGTAAACGAAAGATGCTGAGCACTGAGATAACTAGTTTCACTTACCGTATAACAGTTATGATGCTCATATTAAAGCAATTAAAGAGAGAAAATGCAAAAGAAATTATAATGTAGAGATACTTTAAAATAACAGAAAATATAAGAGTATTTCGTGCGAAATGTTCAACAATAATAAATATGGGAAATGGGAATGTTTCCTCACAGTAAATTATTGATTTAGGCAGCTATTTTCTATTGCACTTTAGTTGATACGTGCGGCTTTAGACTCCTTTCAAGTCCTTAACTATCAGTTCAATAAATATTAATAATAAACTTAGACCATAGCTAACTTTAAGGTTAAAGTTCTAAGTCAGTGGCATTGCTATACAAAAATTACTTTCTAAGTTTCTTAGTATGATTCCATTTAACTATCCAAGACATGAACCTAACCCTGGTCTGTGACACTACACCAAGCATATAGTCAAGTTATTCAGCTCGTATATAATTAGAATGTAATTTGTAATTGATTTAATTTAAGACTCAAATTGGGAAACGAACTTCGAATTAAAATAATTTTTGCTTATGTATTAGTAGTAGGCTGTCATAAAACTAAGACGCAAAGTATCTATTACTGTTATTAACATAATCTGTACTCGTAAACAAATTTTGTTGAATTTCAAATTGGCTTAAGACTCCTTTAAAGTTCTTAACTACCAGTTAAAAAAGTAATAAAGTTAGACTATAGCTAACTTTGAGGTTAGAGCTCTAAATCATTTGCATAGCTATGACTCCATGTTAGTATGATTTCACTAAACTATCCAGGACATGAACCTAATTTAAAGCTTATATGATGGGGATTTTCAAGAATTAAATTGGAAAACGAACTTCAAATTAAAACCATTTATGCTGATGTAATATTTACTGGTAATTTGGTAAAAAGCTTAGGCATAAACTAGCTATTACTGTTATTAACATAATCTATAACAGTCAGGACTTGTACGTTTCATTGCGATTACAACATACGTATTTATAAGACCAAGAACTCTGTAAATAATTGAGTGCTATTTAGTGGACAATGGGCCTGTCTGGACAAGAATTTTATGCGAGGATTCAAAGAGAAATGTTAACAAAAAATTGCTTTTGTGAATATAGTTGAAGTATTCTAAAGACTTTGTAGTATGGCAAGAATTTGCGCGCTTCCGAAAATCCTTTGTGTTGCGTACATTAACACAGGTTAAGATAACCAAAATCCGCCGAAGTCTAGTAGGTAATGTGTTGACTTATTAAATGTACGGCAAAAATCATACACTTAATTGGACATTACAACCCTTTAGCCAGGATTACAACATAGCTTCTCACACCGTTTATGTTGTGTGGGTTAATTTTATACATGAGTGGTAGAAGCTACAGCTTAAAATCGACTCCGAACGACAGATTTTTGAGAAGCTTTTCGTGGCAATTATATTTTTGTTCGTCCGGTTTTTTGGCAGAAATCTGCTGAGTGAAATTCGCCGAAGTAATATTTTTTTCATATTTCGTTTTTGTATAGAAATAAATATAATATACATTAATAAATTACTGTTATTTTTAATTTAATAATGTTTCATTGTCAGTTCTTAAAATCGAAACAAACAAAAATTTACAAAAAATTTCGAAATATTGTCAAATTTTTTCGGGCCCTCTACTTAAGTGATAAAAGTTAAGGTTGAGGGATTGTTAGAATTTTACTCCTGCTGTAGTTTCTTTTGATGCTTACTGTATTTTCTAATCCTGACTAAATCGTTATAATGATCAGTTGAATAAGTAGGACAACCAGAATGAACATATGTTTTACGAAATCAACTGTCACAGGCATATCTGTTGAATTTGCGTGCTTTTAAACTTTTACTTCAAACTTTTTTTTCTAAAAAGATGGACAATAATCTCAAAAATCTATATCACAATGCTTTGAGAACTATTTGATATGCGATAATAAAAATTTCTTATGTTCATAAACTCCATCTCTGTTAAAAGACTGTTTATCTTACACGCTTAATACTCTCATAAGTTTTATCAGAGCGCATGTCTGTTATACAATTTCATCGAACTTCGTTTTGTGTCTGATTATTGTTGTTTTTTCTTTTTCTATTTCTTGCCATTCATTTATTATACACTTCAGTTATGTTATGTTTTTTTTTTCTTTTTTGTCTTTACTGTTACTCACACGTAAACAATGTAAACAATTTGATGGAATATTTATCATAATTTTTACGGGTGTTCCTTCTTATCCTATTTATTACACAAACAGACGTATGAAACACAAAAATGTGCTTTGTTTTCTTTGATTATTTAAAATTTGTGTTTGTCGTTGCAAGGACGTTTAATAACGTAAAGAATAATTCGTGTTATACTTTGATTTTGTAAAGACAGCAATGTGTGGAACATTTTTAAAGACTTTAATTCGTAGCATTGCAGCTTTAAAGTGATGCTTTCCAATGTAATAAAGTGCCGATAGTATAACTTGTACTATGCATGTGGAATTAATAGAGTGTTAATAAAGCCTTTTCATAAAGTTAATGAACTGAATATGATGGCGTATGAGTGATATTTTAAAATGCCTTATATTAACCATACGTTTAATAAAATATTTTAATAGAATATTTTAAACTGTGATAAAAGTGCTGAAACAATATGTTAACACTTGATTTTTTTATTATTTTTGCTACTTTATAAATAGATTTTACAAGCGAATAATGCTGGCAAGTCATTGAATTTTATTATCAAATTCCATGCTGTGTGAAAAATACGTTTTTATCGAACATCTATTTTGAGCTCCGTTGCTAGTTTTTGGCTCAATGAGTACGCCCGCAAACAGAACTGAGGTAAAGGGCAGACAGAGCCAGCTAAACCGGACACCAATTGTTGCGTTTTTACCTTTTAAAAACGTTTAAAATATGAGCTCGTAGTTTGCAAATAAAATAAAAATAAATTTGTGTTTAGTTATAGTTAAAAGTCCTTATTTTTCGCACAATTCTGTTTGCCACTGTTCACAACTTGATGTAAACAACAACAATTGCTTTGTTTGTTATTCCTCTGTTTACACCCTTTGCATAAACAATAACAATTAGTAGACCATTGTTCGACAGATCTTTGTAACGGAGATTTTCAAACCACGATTACTCTCTTCAAACGCACTGCGTTTTCACACAAGACTGACTGAAGTTTTACTCACTCGCCTGCTTTGTCTTGTCTTTTATATGGCAAAGTAAACAGTCTTATGAATGTTCTTGAAGGCGAATGTTCATAACCTTGTCTTCTCGCATTCTCACGATGTTTACGTTTATTATTGTAGTGTTGTTGGTATATTTTTGTTTACTTGTTTACCATTTTTTATGCTGGTGTTTGTTGTTACATTCAGCAGTGCAATAATTTGTAAACAAGTTTATTGTTTTGTTTTTGTAGCTTTTGTTTATAATTTTATTGTTAAACAATGTAAAAGCAAAATACCAGTACCTAGATTTTCTTTAATTTCGTAACAAATGCTGAAAAATACACTGTTTGGTGTGGCTTTTAGAGCAACGTCATCACTAGAAAGTACTTCTTTAAGAACGATGACAATCGTAACATTACAGTCAAGAAAACAAAGTACCAAGCAAGAATTATTGACTTCTCTTTATCGGAAATGGATGAATTATACATGGTTAGTATGTGGTTTTAAAACAATGTCCCATGAACATATTAAGAAATTAATTTGGTGAGGAATTAATTTCACAATTTGGTCGCTAAAACTATGCGATTTTGCATATCTTCAATGATATGAAGCTGTGTCATTTAGTTCACAACTTTTTGAATTTCTATACGATTAATTGAAAGAGTAATACTACTCAGGTGTCTATCAATCGATTTCTGTCCAAATTTGATTGTCTTTTAAAGTCATTGAGAATACCGTATGATTTGAGGTAGACAAACGCTGTAGATGAAGAACTATGTTATGAACTTTAAATTTAAAAATTTTTTGTATCATATTTCCCTTGAACATTTTGAGAATGTTTCTCATAAATTGAATTCGATGTACATTCTTCATAAAAGCAATGAAATGCCATAAATTTTACGGTTGTCGGAAGTATTTTTTAAAATTTTTTTCTTAATATTTTTTGTGTGTTGAATTTTTCTTTTTATTTTCAACTTTTTAACCCTGTGAACATTTATCACGTTGATGAGGGTTGAGTGGGATTTTAGATGTATTTTTCTTTCCTAATACATGGCACAATAATTTATTTTGCATTTTGATTTTCGAAAACTTATGTAAAAGTTAGTGAATGAATTCGCAGATAAATAGATTTGCCATTCGTTAATATAGCTTGTGGCAGCACTATGATATTTTTACGTTTTTACCTTTTAAAAAATATGAGCTCGTAGATTGCAAATAAAATAAAAATATATTTGTGTTTTATTTTAATTAAAATTCTTTATTATTCGCACAATTCTGTGTGCCACTGTCTACAACTTTATGTAAACAACAACAATTGCCTTTCTTTGTTATTCCTCGCTTTATACACTTTGCATAAATAATAACAATTACTAAAGTTACGGCGAAGTCGCCGTAGTCTAGTAGGTAGTGTGTTGGCTTATTAGACGGAAAACCAGGGTTCGAGCCCCAGGCCAGACATCAAGACAAAATACATAAAGTATTTCTTCGACGACTTCCTCTCAGCAGATTTCTGGCTAAAGCTCTGAAAGTAAATAAAATTGCCATAAAAAAGTTTCTCAAAAATCTGTCGTTCGGAGTCGAATTTAAACTGTAGGTCCCACCACTCATGTATAAAATTAACACACACAACATAAGTGGTGTGAGAAACTAGGACGTTGTACAATGGGTCAATTCGACCTCCGGGTGCTGTACTTGTCTTAAATGACATGTACACGTCCTCTAACCTAACCTAACCTACTAGACTATTCGCAGATCTTTGTAACTGAGATTTTCAAACCACAATTACTATCTTCAAACATACATCGTCTTCACACAAGACTGACTGAACTTCACTAACTAACTCGCCTTGCCTTTTATATGGCAAAGTAAACAGTCTGATGATTGTTCTTGAAGGCAAATGTTCGTGACTTCGCCTTGTTGAAATCTCTATAAATGTAAACATCGTTGTTTGCATTCATTATTGTTGTTTGTGTATTTTGTTTACATTTATCATTGTAGTGTCGCTTGTGGATTTTTGTTTATTTGTTTACCATTTTCTTTGCTGGTGTTTGTTGTTGTATTTTTGTTTACTTGTTTACCATTTTTTATGCTGGTGTTTGTTGTTACGATAATTTGTTAACAGGTTTGTTTACAGCATTGTTTTGTTTTTGTAGCTTTCGTTTATAATTTTAAAGTTATGTGATGTAAAAGCAAAACACCAGTATCTTGATTTTTCATTTTATTAACAATATGTAGGATGTCTATATGATCGATACATCAGCCATGCGGCTTAAAGTAACCTCGTTTAGTTGAAGCATTTGCTGAAAATTGAAGTCAAAAATAACACAATTAAGATATCAACTTCGCGGAGAATTTATTAAACCCTAAACACAATACTTTAACACAATTCTGTTCTTAGTTTCCTGTGAAACTCTATTCATTTAAAGTGAAATTCTTACCCCCCAAATCGATTAGAGTTCATTGATATTTTGTTTCGAAACACAATTCAAATTATCCGGTTCATAACATTTATTTACTCATGGTTAAATAGAATTTTTGGGAAATTTTGTTTGATAAACTCAATGGCAGACGACATATCAGCATCACATGTGGATGGCAGAGCAAAAAACATTAACGGAATATAAATTTTACAAAGTACAGCCACATTTCCGTTGAAGACTATCAACAAATTTACGGCAAAAGGAAAAGAAAAAAAAAAACGAAGTATGAAGAGATACAAAATGATTATGTCCATGCATGTGTGTGACTAGAATCTCATTTGTTAAAAGCAAATAGCATACAGTGGGCTTCAAAAGCAAATGTACATTAAAAAAATATATATTAATTACCGTTATTTTTATTTTATAATTGTAGCATTAACAGTTTTTAAAATTGAAGCAAAAAAAAACTACAAAAAAATTTCAAAATATTTTGAAATTTTTTAGGGCACTCTCCTAAGTAGTAAAAGTTGAGTTTAGGGGATTGTGAGAATTTCATCAATACAGTACAGTTTCTTTTAACGCTCACTGTACATACATAGATACATAATATAGAAAAAGAACAGGAAAGAAACGAAATTAAATATGCCACAAGAGCATGTTTAGAACACGAAAAACGACGTAGCATTCAGTTGATGTACACCACCGAAATGCCACAAAAGGAAACCCAAGGATACTTAATGACTTCTAAAACGCTTTTCTTGTTTTGTAACAACATTGACAAGAAAATATAGTTTTGGAAGACATCTCTTTCCAAAAAAAAAAATGTGAAACAAAATAGAATTTCTATGGGAGAGAATTCCTAACGACATTTTGTTTTTTAACCAATGTTGTGTACCGGATTTTGTTAAGGTGTTAAATGTTACATAGAAGTCTAGGTTATTTTTATTTTCTTTTTTTAATGACAAAAATTCGGGGTGTGGCCCCTAATAGTGCAAAGCATTGTGTTGGAACTAGGCAAGTAGATTATAGGAGCGTGGAAAGGGTGAGTAGTGTAAATGGATATTTGATTTGAATTTATTTACATTGTATGTGACAGGAAAAACTTCTGTATTTTATTTATACGATATGAATAAAGACTTAATTAAAGTCAGTTGTTATATTTCATGCATACATACAAAATGATTGTAATAAAAAAGGCGACGTTACAGTGAGCGTCAAAAGAAACTGTACATTAAAAAAATATACATGAATAAATTACCGTTATTTTTATTTAAAATTGTAGCATTAACAGTTTTTAAAATTGAAACAAACAAAATTTAAAAAAAAAAAATTTAAAATAAAAAATTTTTTCGGGCACTCTCCTTAAATGGTAAAAGGTGAGGTTGGGGGATTGTTAGAATCTTATCCTTAGTGTGCAGTTTCTTTTGACGCTCACTGTAAATATGCCCCTTACTTCCTACATCCATCGAAACATGTTTAATGACCTCTTCAGCTAATAGTCTACTACCGTTAACGCATCAATGGCTTCAGTAACTGTTTCTTTATAAGGACTTATCGATGTATTTTTGAAAAATGTTTTCCTATTCAATTCAAAATTTTATGTCTGTAGCATGTGTATGCATTGGAATATAAATTATCTGGTGAATAAGAAAAACATTTTTTTCCTAGAATAAGTATCACAAACACACAAATTGTAATGGAGTAAATAGCGATACAGCAGAATTTAGTATTTTGCCGCAACTTTCCTCTTTTTTTTTTCCTTTTTTTTGTTTTTTATATTCATAAAAGAGGTTGTTGGCCATTGAATTTGTTTCTTTCTTTTGTATGTTTTACAAACTAAATACTGCAATACCATCTCAATTCTATCAAATATTAGCCAACTTGGCTTTGTATCCTTTTTAAGATAAATTTCTTTTTTTTATATTTTTTCTATCTTTAAAACAAATATATTTTCTTTAAATAATAATCAACATGATGGATTATTTTGATAAATTACTTTTTTTCCCGGAGGTAATTTATTATAAACTTTTTTCGTATTAGATTACAACCCTTCAGTCAGGACAACAACCTAGTTTCTATCACCACTTATGTTGTATGTGTTAATTTGATACATGAGTAGGGGGACCTACAGTTTAGAGTCGAATCCGAATGGCAAAAATTATACAAAAACAAATGTGAGATATCATGTACATTTTTTACTGTGAAACACAACATCATTCAAATGTCCACCACGGCTTTTCTGGATAGAGCGCACATCGCAAATGTCGAATTTTCTATGACTCTTAGGCTATGGGGACCGCTGTGGTTCATGTTTTTTTGCATTCGATTACGACTTAAGCAAATCCGCGCAAGAAAAGAGCAAATGAGGTCAAATCGCAAATTTCTAAAGCCTGTTCATATCGCAGTCGCAGTAGACTAGTAGGTAGTGCATTATCTTATTACACGTTAGGCCACGGTTCAAACCCGATGTCAGGCTTCTCCAACTGAACGAAATATAATAAAATATTTCTTCGGCGACTTTTCTGGCAAAAGCTCTGAGAGCAAATTAAATTGCCATGAAAAGTTTCTCAAAAAATCTGTCGTCCGGAGTCGATTTTAAACTGTAGGTCCCGCCACTCATGTATAAAATGAACACACACAGCATAAATGGTATGAGAAACTAGGTATTAATTCTGACTAAAGGATTCTAATGACCAATTACGGATGTATGTATGTTTATGTCGCTTCCACATGAGATAACCATGCCCTCAAGTCACTCGAGCAGACTATCCAATGTGGCATAAGTCATGTGTCACGTAGCTACATCCTGTTGAAATCAGATCCAATTCAGTTCAAGAGAAGTTGATAATCATCGATCTATAGCGCTCGCCGTTGAAAATGAAGTCCTGGACAACGTAATTCTCAAAAAAATTATTTATTAAAACACACTGAATTAATGACAACTATTTGGATAGAGGTGTCCTTAACAACTGTCATCAATTATCAAAGTTAGGAAGTATTTTTTGTCAGGTACACGAATCAATGAACATTTTGGAGGATCAAATCCTTGTCCACCAAGACCATGGGATTTAATTCCACCAGATTATTTATTGTACGTACAGTGAGCGTTAAAAGAAACTGTACACAAAGGATAAATTTCTACCAATCACCGAACTCAACTTTTACCGCTTAAGGAGAGTGCCCGAAAAAAAATTGACAATATTTCGAAATTTTTTATAATTTTTGTTTGTTTCAATTTTAAAACAGTTTTAAAATAAAAATAACGGTAATTTATTAATGTATATTTGTTAATGTACAGTTTCTTTTGACGCCCACTGTATACCAGAGGTTTTTTGTATATCAGGCCAATTAAGTGTCAATTTCAGCGGTGAAATAAAACAACACAGCACATAGAATGGGTTCAGAAGGGTTCACTTTCTTTGTTTTTTTTACATTTTAATAAACTGTGATAGGATTTTTGGCTATTCGCGAGTTCTCTATATTTTGTACATTCATACCAGAGATCAGCAATGAGTATTCAAAAATATGAGTAGAATCGAAACATACTCATAGTTTCTGATACTTATACGCATTCATACTTATTTCAATATCATGGAACCTCTACTCATATTCAAAGTTTGAAGTACTCTTCATATTTATACTTAACAACACGTATGATGTTGTTGATTTCGACTCTCCATAACTCAACATATACACGAAGCACAAAATAAGTATGAATCGCGTACGAACACTAAAATACTCACTAGAAGGTTGTATGCATGCTCTGCTTGCTGCTTTTTTTGTGAATGCAACAACAACTAAGATTTTAAATTTTGATGAAGGATTCGAGTGACATTTATAAGTTTTATAAGTATTTTTCTAAAGTTATGAATCTGAATGAGTAGGCATATGCAACAAACATATTTCGAATGGTATGAGTTTGATGTCAACGTTGTATGCATACTCGTTGCAACATGTACTTATAAATCAACGTTGTAGTAAGTATGAATGAATCAGAGTACATAGTTAAATTTCAATATTGTTGACTCACTTATGTTCAAAAATTTTATGATTAGCGAAAAAACGATTCATTGCTGATCTCTGGTTCATACACAGACGCCTATCTAGGCGAGTTTTTGGTGCATAATACAGATTTTTATTTTCATCAGCTACTGTAATACCTCTCATACCGAACGTGAAATGAATCATGCTAAGCCGTCAGCGTGCAGTTCTTTTCAAAGTATTTAAATTTAAAATAAGCCTGAATACTTGAAAGATTTTATTTGCTTATAAACTGATTTATAAAAAAAACTCAAAATTTCAAGATTATTATTTAATAAACAAAAAAATACTACAAACAAACAAAACATTTTCAATTCTTTTATGATAAAGTGGCACAGTAAATTTATTTTTTAAAAAATAAATATTTTGTGTTGGATTTAATATTCTCTCCACTTTTTAATAATGTTTTCTCTTCTTTAACTTGAATTTTTTTTACACAGCAATTTATCATGTTGTGTGTTTTATCAGTAATTTTTCCTTTACATTCATTCAAACTCTTCAATCTTTTACATCAAACACAGGCAGTCACAGACAGACACAATTGTTGACATACGTTCTAAGTATACAAAAATTTTGCTCTTTTGAGAGTTAAAATATGGTTTTTTTTTTCTCTGCCGAAAAAATATGTTTTTTAATCCCCATTACACGAGCATATGTCGTTTTATGTAAATTTGTATGGGAATGTGTCTACGAGTATGGGCATGTATGGATTTGAATATGTTTTACTCTCCTTCATTTCATTTTATTTTGTAAAAAAAATCCTGAATACTTGCGTACATACAACAGTTTTCTACAAATGTGGGTGAGTGAGTGCAAATAAGCCCGTTTTTATTGCTTTTGGAAAGGATAACAATTTTTATTTTGTCAAAGCATGTACATACGTACATACAGTGAGCGTCGAACTGTACACTATGGATTAAATTCTAAAAATCACCAAACTAAACCTTTACCACTTAAGGAGAGTGCCCAAAAAAAATTTTACAATATTTCGAAATTTTTTAAAATTTTTTGTAATTTTAAAAACAGGCAATTGGAAAAAATTTTAAATAAAAATAACGGTAATTTATTGATGTATACGTGTACAGTTTCTTTTGACGCTCACTGTATCTATGGATACATTTGACCATTTTTTTTATTTAATATTTTTAATTAAAGTTTTCTTAAGTGAATATCAGGTTTAATCAGCTCATTCTCTATGAATTTTTGCTACTCAGTTAATTTCGTAATGCTATTAAGGTAAAACTATACCACTATATTTCTATTGCCATCTGGGAATAGAAAAAACTATCTTTAATGGTAAATTTTATCCTTTCTTTCATTCATAACCATTTTTAAATACCTTCAAAAATAAAGCAAAAATTAAATAAAAATCATTTAGAAAATCTACAGTTAGCATCAAAAAAACTGTACTGTATGGATAAAATTTTAACTATCACTAAACTCAACTTTTATTGTCAAAAAAATTTGACAATATTTTGAAATTTTTTTGAAATTTTTTTTTCAATTTTAAAAACTGGCAAATGAAACAATTTTAAAATAAAAATAACGGTAATTTATTATTGAATATTTTTTTGTAATGTGCAGTTTCTTTTGACGCTCACTGTATATATTCCAATGACTTTTCATATTGCCAGATGCGGGTTAAAAACGTTTCCCCTTACACTGCCTTTGCCACCTTTGTTGAATTTAAAAGTTTTCGAATACATATGAACGAAATACTTTCAAGTACTTATTTAAGTTTTTCTTTAATTGCAAATTTTTTCTTAATTGAAGTCATTAATTAAAGTTTTTATTGTAAGAATAGAATTTTTTGTTTAAACATTCATCTTAAGAACGTACGAATGAGAAGGAAATCCAATTAAAAAAAATTACATACACCCACCCACACCAAAAAAAAAAAAACAAAAATAAACGCATGTTATTATTCTTATTGCATTAGTATTTGTTAAACCACTGCCACATGAAAGGTACTTTATACGCGTACATCTACCATACAAATGGGGGAAACATTAAAAACAATGGCGTTGTGTTTTAAAATATTTCATTGTGTCTGTGTAGCACTGTATTATGTGTACACACACCCATGCATTCATTATGGCATTGCGTGCAAAATTTAAAAATGGAAAAAAAATTGTGAACGAAAATAAATTTTGTAGGGAATTCATTAGTATTGTAAGGAAAATGGTTTTCTCTGAAACTAAAATAAAAGAAAAGTTAAAAACCTTGAGACATAAATATTTAAAAATTATCCTTTTCATGTGCTTTTCTACAGAAGAGTTTAGAGTGGACCAAAATATTTTGACTCCAAATTTGTGAGGAAGCACATTAGCAAATTATTTAACGAGAATTTTTTAAAAGGAGCAGGATATAAGGATTTTGGATTTAAACCAATCTTATTAGGCTCTACACTGTCAAAACCTTAATAGACTAACCGAACACACCAGAGTGAGGTCCTGATCTCTAAGCACAATAGGGTTTTCGTGTTTTTGTCATTTTTAGGCCAAAGACCCTAGTCACCGTAGGCTAGTGGGTGGTGTGTTGGATTATTAGACTTGAGGCCACGGTTGAATCCCCAGGTCAGACATTTCCAACAAAATGATATACGAAAAAGTATTTCTTCAGTTGCTTCCTTTCAGCAGATTTCTGGCATAAACTCTGAGAGTAAATAAAATTGCCATGAAAATATTCTCAGAAACCTAATGTACGGAGACGACCTTAAACTGTAGACCCCTCAACTCATGTATAAAATTAACATACACAACATAAATGGTGTGAGAAACTAGGTCGTAATCCTGACTAAAGGGTTGTAATGACCAATTATGTATGTATGTATGTATGTATTGTTACGAAGAGGAAAAATCTAGATACTAGTATTTTGTTTTTACATCGTTTTACATGGAAATTATAAACAAAAGCTACAAAAACAAAGAAATGAATTTGTTTACAAATTATCGCACTGCATAAAATAACAACAAACACCAGCATAAAAAAATGGTAAACAAGTAAACAAAAATACAACTAAAAACACTACAAGAGTAAATGTAAACAAAATACACAAACAACCATAATGAAACAACGATGTTTAAAGACGAAGCCACGAACATTCGTCTTCAAGAACATTCATCAGACTGGTTACTCTGCCATATAAAAGGTTAAGCAAAGCAGGCGAGTGAGTTATTGAATTTGAGTCAGTCTTGTATGTATTTGAAGAGAGTAATTGTGGTTTGAAGATCTCCGTTACAAAGAACTGTCGAATAATTGCTTAGGGGTTGTTATCGTTAATGCAAAGGGTGTAAACAGGGGAATAGCAACCAAAGCAATTGTTGTTGTTTACATAAAGTTGTGAACAGTGGCACACAGAATGGTGCGAATAATAAAGAATTTTAACTGAAAACTAAACACACATTTATTTTTATTTTATTTGCAATCTATGAGCTCATATTTTAAAACGATTTTAAAAGGTAAAAACGTAACACAATGTATGTATGTTATTAGGCTTAACACTGTCAAATATTTAGTAGACTAACCGAAAATACTAGAGTGACTTTTTGATTTCTATGTTCAATAGATTTTTGCTTGTTTAAGCCAAAGGCTCTGATACTCTTTGAGTTGAAAACCGAAGGAGCTTGAATTCGCATCTGTGAATTCAATTGGAATTCGATATTTCTTTGTTTTCCAGCCTGATACACACAGCAGTCTTCTGACAAAATCTAAAATTGCGATGAGAAAGCTATTCAAGAATTTCTTTCGAAGTCGACGTTAAACTGGGTTGCATGAGGAGCTCGATAGTATTCCTGAGTAAACGGTTGCATGGCATATCATGTAAGCATGTAATTTATCTTCATCTAATATAAATATGGCATATCACGAATTCGAATTGTATGTATACTGAGACAGTGAGTAACAACACATACAATTTGACTGCTATTAACAAAATAGTTTCTATGTCAAGCACATACAAAATTCGATTTTGTGTTCTCCTTCTTTCCATTCTTCGAAATTTCTTTTTATTTATGTCAACACATATGAAGTCGTCGTCAGTTGTCGTCGATCCTTACGTGTGTTGTTATGGAAGTGTGGATGGATACATATGGAAGGTGTTTGATTGCATAGTTGTTGAGATTAATATAACTTCCTTTCTTCCTTCCATATGTATTCTCTTGTTTATTTGTCTGTCCTTCAAAATGTTTGTTTGTGTCTGGACTTTATTTGCCAGCACATGTGTTCAAATATCCTTATTTCATTATCCTTACATTTCTTTTCATATTTGTTTTGACATGTAGGTAATACAGGATTAAGTTTTCATTTGAGTTTATACATCTTTTATTAGAATTCTTATGTTTGAAATAGAAAACAGTGAAACAAATGTGCGCTAATTGCCATACAGCATGGATCAAAGGTCTGTTGCTATATTTTGCTACACGATATTGTTTTTGGTACTGTAAGCCTAGCATGTCCTTCAATGATATCCGAATTTAATTATTTGCCATTCCTTACGTATAAATTATTATTTTTATTTTCATCGCTGTGGATTATGTGCATTTTTGGTGCGAATCACTTGCTCAAATAATTGTTTGATTCTATCGATCATCAAAAGGCACAAAGTGTCCTTAACTGTTTTTCCCAAAAAGGAGCGAATATGCGTAGAAATTTCTTTATATTCCATACGTTATTTGCACTGTCCACCTGTTAACATAATAGTCCTCAAAAGTTGCGTTTAGTTCCACATGCGATCTCATTGTAATCACTGCGCTTGAAATCGTAAGCTTTGTAATAAGGATCTGTAATGTTATTCATTAGAAAGGAAGAAAAATTAAAACTTTTGGGTCATCATGCATACTTTATGGCAAATACAGAATTCCAAAAGTAATGATTTTCTGGGTTGTAGTCGCCGTAGTCTAGTAGGTAGTGTGTTGGTTTATTAGAAGTGAGGCCTCGATACCAACCCCAGGTCAGGCATCAAAACGAAAATATGATAAAATATTTTTTTGGCGCCTTCCTCTCTGCAGATTCCTGGCATACTCTCAAATTAAAAAAATTACTACGAAAAGTTCCTCAAAAATTTATCGTTTGTAGGTCCCACCACTAATGTATAAAAATTAACACACACAACATAAGTGGTGTGATAAGGCCGTAATCCTGACTAAACGATTTTAAGGACCAATTATGTATGTATATAAACTAAAGAAAGGCTTCATTGAAAAGTCTGTAAATCACCCTCTTTCTTTTTATTTTAAAATTACTGCTGCCATGTCTACCTCATCTTGTGTTTTGCTGCTACTCAATAAGGCCCATGGTATTGTGGCCAAAGCCATTTAATATTTTAATTTCAACCAGAAGGTCTTTATTGTTTGTAGGAAATATTTTATTTGTCATAAGACATAAAAAACGAATAAACATTTTTTGGAACTGTTAAAAATAGCAATAAGTATACAAAGTCTATGATATGCTGTGGCCATGGTTTGTTGAAAATATAAGTTAATATATGTACGTACTACGTAGCTATTAAGTGAGCTGAATAATTACGAAATATACAGGGTCTCTCAAAAGGGAGTTAGTATTGAGCTAGTTTATTACTTTAATGAACGGTTAGTTCAATGGTAGCTTAGTTTTTGGGATTTCTGCCGAAATGGAGAGTATTATGCGTGCTACACTTTCGCAAAGTGATTTATTTCAAAGTGGTTTAAGAATATCTTAGAATAAAAATCATTTTCATCTTCATTATGTATGTACATAAATAAGTAAATATCATAAGAATAAACTGTAAAAACAGAAGAAGTTTCTTCGTCAGTCTAAGATAACCTTATGGGCTGGACCCCGAAATGCCATCTATCATGATGTTTCCCTATCAGAGATCAGCAATGAGTATTCAAAAAGATGAGTAGAATCGAAACATACTAATAATTTCTGCTACTTATACGCATTCATACTTATTTTAATATCATGAAACCTCTACTCATATTCAAAGTTTAAAGTACTCATCATACTCATACTTAACAACACGTCTGATGTTGTTGATTTCGACCCCGCATAACTCAACATATACACGAAGCACAAAATAAGTATGATTCACGTACGAATACTAAAATACTCACTAGAAGGTTGTGTGTTTGCTCTGCATGTTGCTCTGTCTTTTTTGTCTTTTTATAAGTATTTTTCTAAAGTTATAAATCTGAATGTGCAGGCTTATGAATCAAACATATTTCGAATGGTATGAGTTTGATGTCAACGTTGTACTCATACCCATTGCAACCTGTACTTATAAATCAACGTTGCAGTGAGTATGAATGAATCAGAGTACATAGTTAAATTTCAATATTGTATATATATATTCAAAATTTTATGAGCGCTTATGAGTAGCGAAAAAACGATTCATTGCTGATCTCTGATGTGATAACTAATAAATATTATTTCGTTATTATTTATAACGACTCACTGAGTCTATGTTAACTTTCTTTCTGATACACCCTCTATTTCATTTACGTCAAGCATTATTAAAAAGCTTTCTTTTTATTACAACGCATACTTTTTTTTCATTTCAAGAATTATACTTTTTGTAGGTGATTGTTTTAAATGCAGTTTCAGATATTAAAATAAAAAGAAATATAAGAGTAATGACAATCAAAATCAAAAAAGAAAAAGGAATCGTAATATTCAATAGTAGTTTAGACATTCCATCAAATATGTAGGGCAATTAAGTAAATTAAAATTCTAAAATTTAAGTATGAGGGAATATTCGACATTAGTTTAACGCAGCTGCAAAAGTGTATGAATGTTGAATTTTAGATTTAAAAAATACTGGATTATTTTTGGGAAACTAATATGTATCATATTAAAATAGAGAAGACGAGGGAGCAAAGAATGGGACATCCAGTCTCAGTTTTTAGTTTTTTTTTTCGTCATCCGTCATTTCGTCAACCATCTTACTAAATCTTTGTAGATATCAACAAACTCTAATTTTCCCTTACATACATGTATATATCTGGTCATTACAACCCTTTAGTCAGGATTACGACTTAGTTTCTGACCCCACTTACATATGTTGTGTGTGTGTTAATTTTTTATACATATGTGGCGGGACCTAGAGTTTAAAGTCGATTCCAAACGATAGATTTTTAAGAAACTTTTCATGGCAATTTTATTTTATTCACAGAATTTTTGCCAGAAATCTGCTGAGAGACAGTCGCCGAAGAAATATTTCGTTTTGTTGAAGATGTTTGACATGGGGTCGTGACAGGTCGTAATCCTCACTATAGGATTCAAATGACGAATTATGTATGTGATTGTGTAGTACCAACACAAATTTCTGATAAGATTGTGGTCGAGGCTTTGTGACTTTGGTCATGCTAATTGAAACATTAAAGTTTTATAACTTTATGGTAAAAGAGCCCACAACATGCTGTCACTCTTGTTCGCCAGCGTATGGTATGTGTGAATAAGTATAGTTTTCTATGTGTTGATAAGAAGAAGATAGAAAAAGAAGAAAATACATTTTCCATAAGTACAGAACTATCATAAATTGCATGAGTATTTCCTGTATGTCTCATTTCTCTAGTTTTACGACATTTTTCCATTCACATTTTTTTTCTGTTATCGTAAAACAAATCCTTCTTTTGTTTGGAATGCATAAACATAACTCAAGGCAAACGAATGAAAACAAATACAATAAAAAGTCTGATAAAGAAAAAAAATATTATTCTACTATACGAGAATAATACGACTACGAGAATAAATGTAAACGATATATACAAACAACAGCAATGAAACAATGATGTTTACATGTATATAGATTTCGAGAAGGCGAAGTCACGAACATTCGCCTTCAAGAACATTCATCAGACTGTTTACCCTTCCATATAAAAAACAAGCGAGTGAGTTAGTGAAGTTCAGTCAGCCTTGTGTAATGACGCGGTGCGTTTGAAGACAGTGATCGTGGTTTGGACATAGCCGTTACAAAGATCAGTAGAATAATTGCCCAGTAATTGTTATTGTTTATGCAAAGGGTACAAACAGAGCAATAACAAGGAAAACCAATTGTTGTTGTTTACATCAAGTTGTGAACAGTGGCACGCAGAATTATGCGAATAATAAAGAATTTTAATTAAAACTAAACACAAATTTATTTTTATTTCATTTGCAATCTAAGAGCACATATTTTAAACATTTTTAAATGTAACAATATAAATAAATCTACCTTAGGCCTACCAGAAATTAAAAGAATGTTAATAAAGCAACATTCCTCTATTTGTATGCCGCTTTTATATGTACATTTTTTATCGTAAAGAAATCCTGCTTTTATTTGAAATATTAAGGATTCACTTCAGGCAAACATATGAAAACGGAAAATAATTCTAAAACAGAATAAAATATTATTGTTATTGTAAAAGAGCTTAGTTGCTAACGCTGTAATGAATGAAATGAAAGTGAAATTGAAACAAAAAATTCGCACAAATCTTTATATAGAAAAATAAAGTTTTTAGGCTTTTCATATTCATACAGACAGCCAGAATGTATACGGAAACTATTTCTCAACAATTCTGGGTCCCAAGCAATAACAGCCTAAGTGGACTAAAACCAATTTTAGTTATGCACTCTACTAGCTTCATCATAAAGTGAAATCCGCCCAAAAAAAAAAAAACTGAAAAGGTTTTTAATGAACAAATGTTGATCTAATTCGTAATGAGACCGCAATACATTTACATGAAAAAAGAGATTTTCCTCGACCAATAAGTATTGGAACCATAGAATTATTTTAATACCTTGAATGTATAATAAATAGATTATTAACTTCTAAGCAATCTAACCTCTCACATTACGGCCGATAACAATACTTTCGATATAGTCAAAGAATTTATTTATCTTCGCTCCGCCGTTATCACCAAAAATGATGTCAGTCTGGAGATCAAACGAAGGATTACTCTTTCCAACAAATGCTACTATGATCTCAATAGGCAATTGAGTAGCAAAGACCTCTCTCGTACGACAAGACGCTAATCCTCCCCGTGCTTCTTTATGTCGCAGAAGCATGGACCCATTATGCACTGATGCAGCAGCCTTAAGAGTTTTCGAGAGAAAAGTCCTTCATAAGATCTTCGGTCCGGTACGAGTTGGCAATGATTTCCGCATCCAATCCAAAAGTGATATGAGCTCCTCAAAGACATAGATGTTGTGCAGCGTATTAACATCCAGCGGCTGCGCTGGATCGATGCGGTGATCTGCGGAAGACGACGAAGAGTACGATCTTGTTTGAGTTGGAAGGACCAAATCGAGGAAGCCCAGTCCTTGATTGGCGTAGGCGCGCAAGAAGCAGAGGTGGCTGGAAGAATGTGTTACCGCAGAACGAAATCCGTTAATCGAATTATTAGTGGCCAATTAAGTAAGTAAGTAATCTAACCTCTAATAAAATCAAATTAAGTCTTAAAGTTTATCGTTTCTGTTCCTTTCTAATTAACAACAGCATTCGCTGTAGTCTAGTAGGTAGTGTGTTGGCTTATTAGACGTAAAGCCAGGGTTCGAGTGCCAGGCCAGACATCAAAACAAAATACAAAAAGCATTTCTTCGGCGACTTCCTCTCAGCAGATTTCTGGGAAAAACTGAGAAAGTAAATAAAATTGCCATGAAAAGTTTCTCAAAAATCTGTCGTTCGGAGTCGACTTTAAACTGTAGATCCCATCACTCATGTATAAAATTAAAACACACAACATAAGTGGTGTGCGAAACTAGGTCGTAATCCTGACTGAAGGGTTGTAATGACCAATTATGTATGTATGTATCTACTTTATAACACCACATAGTCGATATACATTCATCTTGACCTAATGAATTCTTTTTACTTTTCTTTTTTTAAATAAAATAAGAAGTTTTGTTTTGTATGAAATTTTAAAAAACTTGTTTCCTTAGTTCTATTTCGGTGTTCTTTATTTGACCAGCAATTGTAATCTGAAAATAAACCATGTTTCCTATTCCAAACATGTTTGTTTAAAAAGTTTTCTTCAAAACAAAAAAAACTACAAAAAATGTTTTCGTCCTTCAACTGAAAATATTTTTTTGGCATAAGCAAGCATCTTTTGTAAGTAGATTTTTCAAATATTTCTAAACTTGTGTAAGAAAACATGAAATCTTTGAATATGTAAATAAAATAGGGTGGTACGTAAATGTATAGAATTTGGGAAACAAATCGCCAAAGGAATATACAGGCCATCATTTAAAAATTTTTGCATGATAACCATTTCCCAACACAATATATTCCATATTTCACAGACAAATAAAACCTTAATTTACACGTTGTTTTAAAAAAAAAAACTTTATTTTATTGAAAGCTCAGAACTTTTCTTATCTTTTTAAAATTTATTCGTAAAATCATGAATTCGTTTTGCCTCACCAGCACTACTAAGTACCACCGCTTTTGGAAATATGCTCTGAAGAAGCTTTTAATATATACAGCCCGTTAGTCAGAAATTGATGGTTGCGTGATGTGTTCATACGCAGTCACTTTGCTTAATTGATGTTGTTTCCAGTAGCAATCTTAAAGTGGATTATTTGATTTTTTATTCATAATGACGTGGAGACTCTATAAAGTAGAACACCACAGTTTAAAATATATACAAGGATGGAACTATGCCGCCACTCTCCCAATTACTTACAATCGACTTCGGCAAATTAAGCTCATCTTCCTCATTAATAATGGATGCCACAATTGGTTTGTAAAGGATGAAGACTAGACTGCTGAAAGGAAGTCGACGAAGAATTATTTTTTCAGAACCAGAGATCAGCAATCAGTATTTAAATAGATGAGTAGAATCGAATCATACTCATAATTTCTGATACTTATACGCATTCATACTTCTTTAAAATCATGGAACCTTTACTCATAATTAAAGTTTGAAGTATATACTCATCATATTCACGCTTAACAACACGTATGATGTTGTTGCTTTCGACTCTCCATAACTCAACATATACACGAAGCACAAAATAAGTATGAATGGCATACGAACACTAAAATACTCACTAAAAGGTTGTGTGTTTGCTCTGCTAGCTGCTCTGCCTTTCTTGCTTATGTGTCTATCTTCTTTTTTTGTAAATGCAACAACGACTAAGGTAGGCTTATGAATCAGGCATATTTCGAATGGTATGAGTTTGATGTCAATGTTGTACGCATACTCATTGCAACATATACTTATAAATCAACGTTATAGTGAGTATGAATGAATCAGAGTAGTTAAATTTCAATATTGTTGACTCACTTATTTTAAAAATTTCATGAGTGCTTATGACTTGCGAAAAACGACTCATTGCTGATCTCTGGTTTGAATTGTGGTCTTGTGTGTAAGAAGACAACACACTATCTACTAGACTACGGCGAGTGAATGTGGTGGAACCCTAATAAATTTTCTTGTTTCACATTATTTTTTAGAATAAAGTTCTGCAATTCTGTGTTTAAATAGAAAAAAAAATCCTTGTGTAGGGAAGGATTAATAACTTAAAAAATTTAAAACATAGAAATGTAAAGTTAAGAACTGTTCAAACCCGACTAAATATATACATAATTATGCAATTTATATACATATATATTTTCAATAAATAAGTAGAACTCATAACGATTTATAGAGTAACTAAGGAAAGTGAATTTAAAATTCAATGTCTTTTCACGTTAATTTCAACACGGAAGATTTAATTCAGTTTTGTTCATTTCTAACAACAATATGCTATAACTAACTGATATAACATACAGTGAGCGTCAAAAGAATGTATACACTAAGAATACAATTCGAACAATCATCAAACTCAACTTTTATCACTTAAGGAGAGTGCCCGAAAAAATTTGTCTATATGTTCACATTTTTTTTTCTTTTTTGTTTCAATTTTAAAAACTGATAATGAAACAATTTTAAAATAAAAATAACGGTAATTTATTAATGTATTTTTTTTAATGTACAGTTTATTTTGACGCTCACTGTATACTTCTTATCGAAAAGAAATTCCCACTTTTTCTATATTTTTGGCAACATTAAAATCAACTCGTACAATCACGGGCGTTATTTTTCTTTCATTTCGTCTTAAATCATCAAATTAAAGTTCAAATATTTGCTGCAAGATTTCCGAAATGTAAAAGAAAGTGAGACAACTGTTAAAACAATGAAATCGAAAATTGAAACAAAAGTTTTTCACACTTTTTTCAATTTTAAAACTTGTCGTGCACACACTGTGAACTGTGGAGTGTCAACTTTAATTACTTTCTACTGTTTCGTTGCAAGAGTTTTGTACATTGAAGGAATGGCAATGAACATAAATTTTTCTGGTTTTTGTTGCTTTAAAACTTTTTCAATATAAAAAAAAATTATTTTATTGGTTTGGCAGTATAAATAAAATTTAAAACAATTGGAAAATCTTTTCCTTCTCATTTCACGAAACAGTCTTATTCCTGTGTACGTTATTTAATTGGAATTAAAATTCGAATTATTTTTAAATGGCAAATCTGAAGGCTGAAAATAATGTTACGTATTTACATTTTAAAATAAAAATAAATATGTCTTTAGTTTTAATTAAATTCTTTATTATTCGCAAAATTCTGTGTGCCACTGTTCACAACTTTTGCTTTTCTTTGTTAATCCTCTGTTTATACCCTTTGCATAATCAATAACAATTACTAGGCAATTATTTGACTGTTCTTTGTAACGGAGATCTTCAAACACCGATTACTCTCTTCAAACGCACCGCGTCACAAGATTGATTGAACTTCACCACTCAGTCGCCTCCTTTGCCTTGCTTTTTATATGGCAAAGTAAACAGTCTGATGAATATTCTTAAAGGCCAACGTTCATGACTTCACCTTCTCGAAATCTCTATAAATGTAAACATCGTTGTTTACGTTTATTATTGCGGTGTTGTCGTTGTATTTTTGTTTAATTGTTTACCATGTTTTATGCTGGTGTTTCTTGTTATATTAAGCAGTACGATAATTTGTAAACAGGTTTGTTTACTGCATTGTTTTGTTTATATTTTTAATGTTAAGCGATGTAAAAGCCAAACACCAATATCTAGATTTTTCATGTTCTTAACAATATTATTTTCAATATACATACATACATAATTGGTCATTACAACCCTTCAGTCAGGATTACCTAGTTTACCTAGATAGACCTAGTTTCTCACACCACTTATGTTGTGTGTTTGTTAATTTTATACATGAGTGGCGGGACCTACAGTTTAAAGCCGACTCCGAACAACAGATTTTTGAGAAACTTTTCATGGCAATTTTATTTACTCTCAGAGTTTTTGCCAGAAATCTGCTTAGAGGGAGTCGTAAAAGAAATACTTTTTGTATTTTATTTTGATGTCTGGTCTGGGGCTCGAACCCTGGCTTTTCGTCTAATAAGCCAACACACTACCTAGTAGACCACGGCGACTTCATTATGGCAACTCAAATATAAATAAAATGAGCAAATACAAAAGAAAATAAGCCCATAGTTGTCACTGTAATAAAAAAAACTTGTTTAACTGAGCAATGTTATCTACATTGCTCCGGCATTGGCATATTTTTAAGAAAATTAACTTTATTTTTATCTGTCGGTTGTAATAGCGAAAAAAAGTTAAAGTTGACTTTAAAGTTCACTTTAGCTAAAGTTACCTTTAACTAAACCTAACTTTAACGGCAAGTTGTAATAATGGCACTTAATCTAGAAGGTCTCCAAATTTTTTTTAATTTGTTGTCATTGTTTACTTTGATACTATAAATCCTACATTTTCGTCCATAAGAAAGGAAATGGAATGACAGCTTACAGCGCTCAAGATTATCGAAATGATTAAAACAATTTTCCATTGGGGTTTTCCGAAGCACAAAACGTTGGTTATTTTTAGACAACAAATATTATTTCTTACCATATAATCACAAAAAACAACCGCTTTTCTGAATTCTTTTTTTGTTTTATCAGATTAAGCCTGTTATATTATACCTCCTTATACTGGCTGTGGTTGTAATTGCGTTTGTATGTTATTTAGAGTTTTCGGTAAATATCCCCTGCTTCTTCTCACTTTAGTACTTGTTTCAAGGAAAGTGTAAGTAAGTGCGTCCGCCCCCATATATACCAACAAATAATGTCCCTTTTATACACAGGAGACTGTGTCAATGTCTTTTGGTTCGATATGTATTAAAGAGAAAAAAGGAAAGAAAAATAAGGAATTTAAAATGAAGAAAAATTCATGAAGATAAAGAAAAGGCCTCTCTCTACTTACAACTGGCACTTGTCAGTAATGCGGGAAAATGGAGTGTAAGACACTATAACCACAAACACGTGTTTTAAATGTACCACAATGGTATTAACGTGGCTGTATCAAGGATTAATTGGATCTCAAAAATGTCTGAGTTTATGTCTTAAAAAATCAATGACATGTTAAGCTCTCTGTATTAATAAAAAAAAACTTAATTATTGTGTAACTGTCTGCACAAGAGAATTTTAGGCTATTATTACAACTTGCGCTTAACTAAAGGGAGGATTTTAAAGGCCAGATAAATTATTTTCCTTTATTATAAGTAGACAATCATTTAGAAGTGAGCGTTAAGTTAAAGAGAAGATCATCCTACCCGTAACTTTTAAAGTTAAGTTTATGTTTGAATTTGCCATATCATGTATTATTTTCAGTATGGCAACTTCAAATATAAATAAAATGAGCAAATACAAAAAAAAAAAGAAGCACGTCGCTGCCACCGCATTTATAAAAAATTTTTAATTTGGCACTGTTATCAACATTGCTTCGGCATTGGTATATGTTTGAAAAAGTTAACTTTATTTTATCTGTCGGTTATAATAACGAAAAAAAGTTAAAGGTGACCTTAAAGTTCACTTTAGCTAAAGTTATCTTTAACTAAACCTAACTTTAACGGCAAGTAGTAATAATGGCCAATAGTCTTATAAATATTTTCATTTAATGATACATAAAACTATGACTTTAAAGTAAACTCTATCAAAATGTCATAAAAGAATTTCATATAAAAATTTTGCCTAATTTTCTATTATGCCACGTAGATTGTGCCCGTAATATCCACAAAATTAAAATATTTGCCATTTCACTGAAGCGACATTGAACCCAAGGCATGAATTGAAAAATGTGGGTAATACCGTATGAATGAAGAGTAATAAAACGGAAAATAGAATGAAAAGTTTGTTGACTAAGTGCCTGCGGTGTGTTTAGCAATTTGAAATGCAATAGAAGTAGTAGCTGTTGTAGTGGCTCAGCAAATATTTGCCGTTATTGTTTAAACATTGTTTAAAGCGCAAATGAAAACTTAAAGTCTCTGTGACACACAAATATACGTTGTAAAGATTATTTAATTTAAAATGCGATCAAGGGCGTATTGATTATAAAATTTCGTTCACAGGCTTCTACTTCGATCTTCCCCTAGTTATTGTTTATTGATATTTCTAAACGTCGTAAATATTTTATTGGTTTAACACATTTTAATTTCAAAAATATTGCATTACGGTTTAGTATAAGAGCGTTCGATTGTTTTTAATACGGCCATCAGTACTTCCAGAACTTATGAAATTAAAAACAATTAAATTTTGTTTACTTGGTGTGTCTGGATGTCTAATTTTTTCCACATGATTTGGAAAAAAATTACATCGGCCGCCGCCAAAATTGTTGACCAAATGGGAATGATTTGTGGCGATAGATTCCCACATTCCTGATGAATTTATGAAAATGGAAATGGTGTTACATTGTTTAACATTAAAATGATAAAAAACTACAAAAACAAAGTAAAAAATGCAACAACAAACACTGTAAACAAAATACACAAACAACAACGAAACAACAATGTTTACATTTACGGAGATCTCGAGGAGGTGAAGCCACGAACATTCGACTTCAAGAACATTCATCTCAGACTGTTTACGTTGACATATATAATATAATATATGGCAAGGCAAAGCAGGCAACGAGTGAAAAAAGTTCAGTCAGCCTTGTCTGAAGACGCGTTGCGTTTGAAGACAAAAATCGTGGTTTGAAGATCTCCGTTCCAAAGATCTGTCGAATAATCAGTCAGGATTACAATTTAGCTTGTCACACCACTTATGTTGTGTATGGTAATTTTAATCGTGAGTGAAGGGACCTACGGTTTAAAGTCAATTCTGAACGACATAAATTTTGAGAATCTTTTCATTGTAAATTTATTGGCTCCCAAGAGCTGCTGCAAGAAATCTGCTGAAAGAAAGTCAAAGAAGAAATATTTTTTCATATTTTGTTACGTTAGAGATGTCTGATCTGAGGTTTGAACCAAGGCCTCGTGTTTAAAAAGCCAATACACTGTGACTGTGGCGGCTCATATCTCAATGACATGAAAATTATGGAAAAAATATAAATGCGTTCCCTGAACTTAAGAATTAATCCGGTAATCTTTAATCTATAAAATAAAAATGTTTCTTTAGGTTTTCGTTACAAAATGTTACAAACTTTTGATTTATAATCTTATTTTGACGTTTTATTTTAACTTCTGTCACAATAACGGCATTCACTGAGATTTATTAGGACCACATATGACATTTCAATTGTCATCCACGTTTTTTTTTCCTACAAGATTTTTTTTATTATCAGCATTCGCTTTAAAAAATCTCCAACCGTTTCACATACGTTTGCCATTTTTGTACAGATGCCACATGACAATGACCCGCCCACACATTGTCGTGTTTTAAGGTGAAATGAAATACGGTGTCATGTGATAGTAAAGTTCTATGAAACTGTACATGCCATAGGTATTGGGAAACATAAATGAAAATAACTTCCGTTTACAATCCACTTTCTCTATCATTAAATGCATATAAAGCCGAGAAGAAGAGACCGAACGTTGCTTTATTTACTAGTGTGGCCATCGTTAAAATACAATAACATGCCTGCATTAAAAGGACAATAATAGGAGCAGCATTTTACGATATGATGCTGACACATGAGGCAACATTAAATGTATTTATGGCTGTGACTTATAAAATCTGCAAAAAAAATGTTTTTTTAAGCGATGTAATAAAAATTAATTGGTGACCAAAAGAAGCTAAATTTTTCGTTTAAAGCCAATAAGAAAATGATTTCAGATGCGTTTTTTGTTTTAGTAAAAATCAATGAGGTTCATGTCTGTACTAAAATCACTTCATGGTATTAAAAGAGCTTTGTATTATAGTGTAAATCAATTACATACATACATACATAATTGGTCATTACAACCCTTCAGTCAGGATTACGACCTAGCTTCTCACACCACTTATGTTGTGTGTGTGTTAATTTTTATACATAAGTATACATAAGTGGCAATTTAAAGTCGACTACTAACGACAAATTTTTTTGAGAAACTTTTCATGGGAATTTTATTTACACTCAGAGTTTTTGCCAGAAATCTGAGAGGAAGGCAACGAAGAAATATTTTTTCAGATTTTCGTTTTGATGTCTGACCTGGGGTTTGAACCGTGGACGTTTAACTAGACCAGTTAAACGATGGCATTAAAATTAATTGATGACAAAAAAAGCAAATTTTTCCAATCATAAAATGATTTCAGATTCGTTTTTTCTTTTAATAACAATCGAAGAGTTTCAAGTCTGTACTAAAATCACTTTATGGTATTAAAAAAAACTTGGTAAACAGGAGTTAGTGAAGTTCAGTCAGTCAGTCTTGTGTGAAGACGCTGTGTGTTTGTAGAGAGTAATCGTGGTTTGAAGATTTCCGTTACAAAGATCTGTCGAACAATTGTGTAGTAATTGGTATTGTTTATGCAAAGGTTGTAAGCAGAGGAATAACAAAAAAGGCAATTGTTGTTGTTTACATCAAGTTGTGAACAGTGGCATACAGAATTGTGCGAACAATAAAGAATTTTAATCGAAACTAAAAACAAATTTATTTTTATTTTATTTGCAATCTACGTGCTCATATTTTACACGTTTTTAAATGGTACTGAAATCTCTTCATGTTATTAAAAGAACTTTACATTACAGTTTAAAACAATTTTGACTAGACACTACTCTTCAATAAGAGGATAATTTGTTAGTTGTTGTTAAGCATTTCTATTTAAAAAGGGATTTACGTTTCAACACCACCATTCATAAAATATATGTATGTATTCTTTTTCAATTCGATCCAATCGAAATAGAAATGTAGAAAACTAAACAATAAGTACATATGCTGGCCACTACAATTCTGTTGTTTAATTTTTTCTCATTCACTTCGAACGAATTTTTGAGATTTTATCAGAATCCAAACTGTAGCAGATGTTTTAATACAACTTTTGAAATTGAATACTTTATCAAACATGTATGAATGGAATCAAATCCTAACAATGTAGTTCACATATAAACGTTGTTACGTTGGCATGCTTTTGCAGCGAATTGTGGTGTTTTACAGAGCCATACGAACAATTTCTTTAAATTGCTCGTATTCAGATAGACGTGCACTTATGTACGTACACCATTGGCATGCTCTCAATGGTTGTGGTATGTTGTGTTCGATTGTGTAAATAATACTAATCCCATCGTATACACAAATTGTGTTATACCACGCGTATGTGTGTATAGTTTGAAAGGATTAATTGATTTAATTGTTGGTTAAAACAAAGGACACATAAAAAAATAGAGCTAGATAATATTTTTCTACAGGTTTACGGATCATATGGGTGTTTTGTGAAAGCAGAATAGAATGCATGTATAATATTTCATGATTTCTTTAGGAAAAAGTTGTTTAAATGAAGATTGAAGGCGCCACAGTCTAGTAGTGTGTTTAGCTTATTAGACGTGGGCCAGGGTTCAAAGCCCAGGTCGGACATCTCCATTTCTTCGGCAACTGCCTCTCAGCCGTTTTTTGGCCAAAACTCTGAGAGTAAATAAAATTTGCCATGAAAAGTTTCTCAAAAATCTGTCATTCGGAATCGGCTTTAAACTGTATATCCCGCCACTCATGTATAAAATTAACACACACACCATAAGTGGTGTGAGAACCGAGGTAATAATCTTGACGAAAGGGGTAGTAACTAGCAATTATATATGTATGAAGAGAAGTAATTCACTACGTTGTTTAACTTGATCCAAAATTAACCAGACACTACACACATTTCTTCCGCCTACGTTTCGTAAGACAGTCTCAGGGGAAAATTAATTTTAATGGGAAATAAAATCCACAGCTTAATACTACTACCAGGATATAAAAATTGTTATTGCTTTTTAATTACAATACAGAGTAAATAAGTTGAAAAGATGACTACAAACAAGATAATACCAGCATACCGGATAATAAAATAAGAAAATGCCGACAATAAAATTACCGTCAATGTTTGTTGAAACGAAAGACTATATTTGGTGAAAATATGCGTAAGACTATAAAGTTACACGTTCTACAAATATATGTTGCGCGATGACCTCTAACTAATGAGAAACTACTAAAAAGCAACACAAGACAAACAGGATAAAAATATTGGTGATGTGATAAAAGATGGCATACGTTTGCCTAGTAAAACTGGCGATCGTAGTAAAATAAACATATTTCAAGACGCCAAATCAAGTTTTTTTTATTCATTTGCATTATTAATTAAAGGTTTCTAAGAAAAATCAATGGTACAAATAATTTGGCCCGAGATAAAGCTAATAACTATACCATGGTTGAAGTTAATCAAATTCAATTGGGCTTTTTGCATGGAAACAAATTTCAATGAATCCCGACTTATTATTTCAGTAACCTTTTGCAAGTCGCCATAGCCTAGCCGGTAGTGTGTTGGCTTATTAGACTTGAGGCCACTATTCAAACCCCAGGTCAGACATTAAAACGAAATATGAAAAAATTCGACGACTGCATCTCAACAAATTTTTGGAAAAAACTCTTAGGGTCATTTTTTGGGTGCAAATTTAAACTCAAGATTAAGTTAATCTCCAGTTAAACTTCGTTTTCAGTTTTTGAGTTTACTTTATCTTGAGTTTAACCTTACGGTTAAGCAGTTAATCTTAAGTTAAAACCACCAACGTTTTCGTTTAAACTTAAGATTAAGTATCAAAAGCAGTTGACAAATTTTATTAAAAAAAAAAACTTTTAATTGAGGGAAAGTCGAATAAGACATATATTTAAGTGACTATGAATTACATATATAAAACATAAATTGACAATAGACAGTCTTAATTTATTTATTATTTTAAGAAAATAATTTTTTTACATTACGAAAAGTTTTTATTTGTTTTTGTTTGTTTATTTTTGTTCTATACAAAAGCAAATTGTTGTGAAACAGTTTGAAATTTTTGCTTGGAACCGTAGATCGAGCTTTGTATCAAAAATTATACATTTAAATTTTTGAGAGCATACAACTTTAATTCAGAAAAAGTTAGACGTCTGATACAAAATTCAAAAACTTCATAATTGTGGCTTATGTATCATTTTTGACTTTCCTAGAGATTTTTTGGTGTCGTGTATGTAATTTTTTTAAGATTTCAAAGATTTTGTGAAGTTTTATCGTAAATAGTACATTATTTATGGTTTTTGAGAAGGTATTGAAATTTATGTAAGTCTGGGCCGAAAGTGAAAAGATTGAATTTTCTATTCTTAATATGTCCTTGATATTGATTGAAGTAGTCGTAGCCTAGCATTACCTTATTAGACGTCAGACCAAGGTTCAAACCTCAGGTCAGACATTTCCAATTTATAACGAACGGTTGTAATGACCGATTATAAATATATTTATTATATAAGTAATATTCCTGCTGCTAAAGACTTGGGAGAAAAAGAAAACAGAAGCTCGTCTTATGAACTGAATAAAGTATTGACAGCAACAGACATGACAACAGGATGTTTATAGCCAAAAATGGTACTACTTGGAAAAGAACATACTGCCTTTAGTAGTTTGGGATGAGAAATATTACCAATTTTCACGCAGATTGCTAGTAGCTGTTTCCTGAAATCTTGTAGAGTCTTTCTTACTGCTCTTCTCATATTTATCTCAAGTGACAGACAAACATTAGAAGAATGTGTTTCGTTCCAAGTTTCGGTAACATTTCGGTCGACTACGTACGTATGAGATAACAGAATCATTCGCTTTGATAATGATATATTTAGACCTATTACGCCTTTTCGAAAAATGAGCTGAAAGTCTTGCAGCCTTTAATAATCATGCGTAAAACCTTTTATTGAAATTCGATTGAAAATAATTTTTTTCTAAAAAAAAAAATATATTTATCTTCATTTTTTTGTTAGAAAATTTTAACCATTTTCATAAGACTTTTATCACACAACTTGTAGTTTTATGTAAGAAATAATACTGTATAAATAGTTTGGGATTAGCTATCATACTTTCAGAGCAGTTCATATATCCTTTTTTAAGATTTTTTAAAAAAATTAAATTTTTTGTTCGCCTAAAAGGTAAGAAAATTAAAGAAAATATATTTAAATGTCATGCATAAAATTAACACACACAACATTAGTGGTGTGAGAAACTATGTCGTAATCCTGACTGAAGGGTTGTAATGACCAAATTATGTATGTATATGTACAGTGGTGGCCACGAATTTAAGACACGACATTTTATTTATACATTTGTGATAATTTTTACATCTTATCAAAAATATTTTAGGTCCATGATATTTTTCTTAAGATTTTAGTAACATTAGGAAGAAAAAGTAATAATATTTTGCTACCTATGTCTACTTGGTTGAGAATTTTTATTTACATATTATATAGATCAAGACAAAATGCTAGTCGGGATTTGATATTTTTTGACACAAGTGGCTTACGTTGTGCAGTACACCCACGCAAGTTTTTCTCATTTAGACATCTGCTTATTGCCCTAGACGAAATATCAATACTAAAATCCAATACAATTTTATTTTTTATTTTACTTGAGCTCGTGAAAGTATTATTAGCAGCTACTTTAGGGTGTGTTTTTTCGGGCTCTAGGTTGCTGTTTGACATTTTTGGTGGTACCATGTTGCTTGATGTGTTCCAGCGCATTGTAAATCTTGCATCTAGAATATTTAAGCAGCTTGGATATCTCCATTATTATTTTTCCATCAAATTTTAGTTGTTGGATCAGTTTTCGCTCGGCATCGCTATTCCAAGTACCTCTAACCATTTATAATTAAATATTTCTATGTATTCCAACATAAAATAAAATAAAACATTCGTTGCTCAACGTTTAGCTTCAAAAAACACAAAAAAATCACTTAAAAACCAGATATTTCTGAAATGTCTTAAATTCGTGGCCAATTTCAAATAAACGTTTTTACAATAATATGATCAAAAAGCAACAAAATGTAAAAAGAAACAAAATAAAATAATGGTACTTTTTCTTAGTATTACAGGCTACATAGAAGAATAAAGAATATCAGTTTTGATATTACATGATTGTAAATATTATCACAACTAAGTCAGTCATATGTCGTGTCTTAAATTCGTGGCCACCACTGTATATTTAAATAATTATGTTTATGTTTTTATGTTCCTTTTTGGTATATTTTCATTTCAAATTAAAGTTTTTTAGTAACAGAATTCAAAAACGAAAAAAATGGAAAATGAAAATTACTTTATCTTTAACTAAAGCGAACTTTAACGGCAAGTTGTAATAATAACCCTAAGAGTAAATAAAATTGCCATGAAGTAGTTTCAAAAAAAAAATCTGTCGTATGGAATCGACTGAACACTACCAACCTTCAGTTAGGATTACGACCTAGTTTCGCACACCACTAATGTTATGTGTGTTAATTTTATGCATGAGTGGCGGGATCTACAGTTTAAAGTCGATTCCGAACGCCAGATTTTTGAAAAACTTCTCATGGCAGTTTTTATTCACCCTCAGAGTTTTTGCAGGAAAACTGCTGAGAGGAAATCACAGAAGAAATATATTTTCCTATTTCGTTTTGTTGGAGATGTCTGACCAGGGGTTTGTACCAAAGCCTCACGTCTAATAAGCCAACACACGCCTTCATGGTTTATGATGACAAATTTCTAGATGATATGAAGAAAAGAAGCGAATCCATTTACCACTTTACAGGCTATGTTTTGGAAAGACTTGGTATATCAAATTAGTGCCATCACGCATAATACATTCTACTATACTATATATAGTATATATATATTTAGTGTATATGTATATTACATATATATACTATAGCTAGTAATTGTCTTACTATTATTAAAGTCATATAAGGGGAAAGTAAGTAGAGCTGCTTATTCAGGTTTTATTAAAGATCGACCGATATGTATAACAAGAGTATCAATTAAAAATATTCTTATATTTTTGTCTATTTTTATTAGTTTTTAGTTTGATTTTGTAATTGGTTTCTCCCATTAGTTTTAATTCAATTTTAATTAGAAACTTAGTATGTGTGAGCAAACTTATTTATATTCTCATTAACTACAGTTTAAAATAGTTACTGTTTACTGAGTATGCAATGCTGCACTATTTGTGCAATGAACTACAAGTAACTCTCTCATACCCCTTCGTAATACTACATGCCTCCTTAATCGATTATTGATAATGCATGAGTAGTTCATCGAGCCAGACAGTAGTCATTCTATTGAGTGTGCTGGTGAATTTGTTCATTGTTTTCCGTTGTTACGTTATGTATCGCATATAAATAAAATGTTAATGGCCATCCATCGATATCAAGATTATCAATATTGCAGTATTACTGTGTACATACTATTCTATCTATATGGGGTATTTGTTTATCTATACTTAATGCTTCTCATCCAACCATATTCTTTGAACGAGTACGCAGTATAATAATAAATAACTAATTGTCGATAAAAATCTCTGAAATTAAATGGTTTTAATAGAACAAATCTTAAGTAGGGAAAATTCGAAAATAATAGAGTGTTTAGCAGTGATAACAAGTAAATTTGTTAAACATATCTCGTTTACATATGACATACATACCAGAGATCAGCAATGAGTATTCAAAAAGATGAGTAGAATCTCATATTTCTCATACTTATATGCATTCAAACTTATTTTAATATCATGGAACCTCCCCTACTCATATTCAAAATTTGAAGTACTCATCATATTTATACTTAACAACATATTGTTATATATGATGATGTTCGACTCGGCATAACTGAACATTTACAAGATTCGCCTACGAACACTAAACTACTCACTAGAAGGTTGTGTGTTTGCTATGCTTGCTGCTCTGTCTTTTTTGTAAATGTATATGTAAATGTATTTCGTTCTGATGTCTGACCTGGGGTTTGAACCGTGGCTTCAAGTCTAATAAGCCAACATACTACCTACTAGACTTCTGCATTTACATATAAACATTGTAGTAATTATCAGACGTTTATAAACTAATGGGTCTGTAAGTCTCTGCTTTCGTATGATGTGATCACGACTTCGATTGCATTTTAACCTCACTTTTGAAAGTAGTGTCCAACACATATCCTATGATTGGATACATCATAGGGCGTACTAAGCAAGATGTTACTGCTGCGTTTAGTGCTATTGAACGGAAGTCTATTAAGATGAGTCTGGTAGCAAATAATGTAGTCGCCGTAGTCTAGTAGGTAGTGTGTTGGCTTATTAGACATAAAGCCAGGGTTCGAACCAAAACAAAATACAAAAAAATGACTTTTTCGGCGACTTCCTCTCAGCAGATTTCTGGCAAAAACTCTTAGAGTAAATAAAATTGCCATGAAATTTTTTTTCAAAAATCTGTCGTCCGGAGTCGACTTTAAACTGTAGGTCCCGCCGCTCATGTATAAAATTAACACACACAACATGAGTGGTGTGAGGAACTAGGTCGTAATCCTGACTGAAGGGTTGTAATGACCAATTATGTATGTATGTATGGTAGCAAATAATGGCAAAACGAAGCATATGTTATCGACAAGTAGAGATATGCGGGGTATTGGATCTCATTTAAGGAATTTATTTATCTTGTCTCCGCCGTTATCACCAAAAATGATGTCAGTCTGGAGATCAAGCACAAGTTCACTCTTGCCAACAAATGCTACTATGATCTCAATAGGCAATTGAGTAGCAAAGACCTCTCTCGTACGGCAAAACTAATACTCTACAAGACGCTCATCCTCCACGTGATTCTTTATGGGTCAGAGGCATGGACTCTATTAAACACTAATGCAGCAGCTTTGAGAGTATTCGAGAGAAAAGTCTTACGTAAGATCTTCGGTCCAGTGAGATGATTTCAGCATCCGATCCAACAGTGAGCTGTATGAGCTCCTCAACGACATAGACGTTGTGCAGCGTATTATCAACCAGGGACTGTGCAGGCTTGGTCATATCATTCGAATGCGGGAGGATTCTCCGACGAGACGGGTATTTGATGCGGAGATTTGCGGAAGTGGGCGAAGAGAACGATGTTGTTTGCGTTGGAAGGACCAAATCGATTGGTGTGACCAACTGGCGTAGGCGCGCAAGAGGAAAAGGCGCCTGGAAGAATGTGTTAAGGCAGGCCGAAATCCATTAATCGGGTTGTTTATGGCCAATTAAGGAAGGGTGTGATTAATTTTGACTTTTCTTGTTTAAAATTTTTTTACAATTTCCTTGCCAAAGCCTATAAATGATGACAAAAATTTTTCATTTTAAAATTGATTTCAAAAGTTTTAAATCCTTTCATATACCATATCTCAAGGACAATAGACAATTCCTATAGACTTCATATTTCAAAAAATTCTTTTAAACCTGCTGACGCTAAAACCTTTAAATTGCTTATTGAATAGACAGGAAAAATTTAATAAATTTTTATTCTTTCACAATGGCTTATTACAATGGAATGAAAATTACCTCCTGACATTTTGAAAGGGGATTTTACAACATTTAAGATGAGGCACACCAGTGTTGCAATAAATTTGTGACATTGAGGGACGTCTGTAAGAAAAACAATTATTTTCTTACAATGTGATGGGAATTTAAAAGTTTTTTACTCCCGTACTACTTTATCTAACGTGGTATTAAGAGTTGACATGCGTCAGTAATGCTGCCACATCAACTTGTTTAAAGTATTCAGGCGGTTGTTATAAAACTTTTTTAAATTTATTATGAATAAAGGTTAAACCTATACAGATACACATACATAAACAAGCAGGTGTAAGGACTTATTTGAATGTGGTAGAGTTTGTGATACGTTCGCTAATGCCGTTTAAATAGATTTAAGGGCCTTAATTATTTTATTTAAAAAATTTTTGGAATTTTTGTATTAAATTTAACAAAGAAAAGACAAGATAAATAAGAAAAAAGTCCATTGCAATTAAATGTTAAAGAAAAATCTTTTAAAACATTCTTAATAAATACGGCTTTTAGTTACATTCAGAGATCAGCAATGAGTATTCAAAAAGAGTGAGTAGAATCGAATCATACTCATAATTTCTGATACTTATACACATTCATACTTATTTTAATATCATGGAACCTCTATTCATATTCAAATTTTGAAGTACTCGTCATACTCATACTTAACAACACGTATGATGTTGCTGATTTCGATTCTCCATAACTCAACATTTACACGAATCACAAAATAAGTATGATTCGCGTACGAATACTAAAAGACTCACTAAAAGGTTGTGTGGTTGCTCTCTCTTTTTTGCTTATGTGTCTCTCGAATCATTTATAAGTATTATAAGAGTATTTTCCTAAAGTTATGAATCTAAATGAGTAGGCTTATGAATCAAATATATTTCGAATGGTATGAGTTTGATGTCAACATTGTACGCATACTCATTGCAACCTGTAGTTATAAATCAACGTTGTAGTGAGTATGAATGAATCAGAGTACATAGTTAAATTTCAACATTGTTGACTCACTTATATTCAAAATTTCATGAGTGCTTATGAGTAGCGAAAAAACGATTCATTAATGATCCTTGGTTACGTTATGCCTACATTATTGCAATGCCATTACTCTTAGTGTAGGGTATTTGCAAAATATAACATTCACAATTGAAATGCGTTCTAGATTTCTTTGTTTTAAAAAGTTTTGTTATTCTCTTGTCTTCTTTCATTCTATCAACTCGGCAATAAATCTAATAAATGAACTTCAAATAATTGTTGTTGACTTGTTAGAAATTTACACACAATATTTTGTATTTTTTTTGTATCATTTTTCTTTGTTTTTTTGCAAAAATTTCTGATTTTTTTCATAAGTTTTTTAGCTGCTGCTTGTGTTTCGTATCATGACACAGTTTATGTGACAATATTTTTACATGAATGTTGTTGATGCTGTTGATTGTGTGAGATTGTTGCTGATGCCTTTGCTCTAGAATGGTGTTATTGTTGTTGTTCTTTATTATTGTTGTTGCCAACAATTGCAATAAATGAAATATTCTGATCTGCTTCGGTGACTTAATGGCTGTGTTGTTTTGTTGGTTAAATGAATTGTAATTAATTTCTTTGGCCCACAGAAGAGAGAAAAGGAGAAAAAACAATAAATAAAAGTTTTTAAAATATTTGTAATTAACTTTTAATGTGTAATTGAAAAATAATTTGAAATTAATAGCAGACTGGATAATATTGTTACGCTCTTTACCTTTAAAAACGTTTAAAATATGAGCTCGTAGATTGCATATAAAATAAAAATAAATTTGTGTTTAGTTTTAATGAAAATTCTTTATTATTCGCACAATTCTTTGTGCCACTGTTCACAACTTGATGTAAACAACAACAATTGCTTTTCTTTGTTATTCCTCTATTTACAACCTTTGCATAAACAATAACAATTACTAGGCCATTGTTCGGCAGATCTTTGTAACGGAGATCTTCAAACTACGATTACTCTCTTCAAACAAACCGCGTTATTACACACTCGCCTGCTCTGCCTTGCCTTTTATGTGGCAAAGTAAACCACACGAAATCTCTATAAATGTAAATATTGCTGTTTACGTTTATTATTGTAGTGTTTGTTGTTGTTTTTTGTTTACTTGTTTACCATTTTTTATGCTGGTGTTTGTTGTTATATTAAGCAGTGCGATAATTTATAAACAGATTTGCTTACTGCAATGTTTTGTTTTTGTAGCTTTTGTTTATAATTTTAATGTTAAGCGATATAAAAGCAGAATACCAATATCTTGATTTTTTCCATTTTCGTAACAATATTTATCTTCACTGAAGAAACTTATTTTTTCCTCAACGATTATGTCAACCAACAGAATTGCTTAATTGGTGAGACTCAGACAAATTCTATTAAAATCTGCTGAGAGGAAATCGCCAAAGTAATATATTTTCGTATTTTCGTTTTGATGTCTGAACTGGGGTTTGAACCGAGGTCTTACGTCTAATAAGCCATCATACTGCTTACCAAACCACGGCGGCCTTATATGATATGACTATGTCCTCAAATCGCTCGAGCAGAATATCCAATGCGACATGGGCTGTGTGACACGTAGCGCAGTCCTGTTTAAACCACATATCGTTGGTGTCCAGATCCAGCTCAGTGCAAAAGAAAAAATGTTACACTATGGATAAAATACTATTAATCACCAAACCTAACTTTTACCACTTAAGGAGAGTGTCCGAAAAAATTTGAGAATATTTATATTTTTTTTTTGATTCAATTTTAAAAATTGACAATTGGAAACAATTTTAAAATAAAATTAACGGTAGTTTATTAATGTTTAGTTTTTTTAACGTACAATTTCTTTTGATGATCAGTGTACATACAGGCCCTTAGAACTGCAATCACCATCCATTGATTGTGCATTAAAGTATTCAAAATTAAATTTATTATCATTAAATGCAATGAAAAACTATGAGAAAAAAGTATCAAGTATGCCCCTTTAAAGAAAGGAAAACTGTTTTGCATATAAAGTAAAACAAGAGATTCAAAATTAGAATACGTAATCAAAGAGCCATAAACAACAGACATAAACTAAGAAACAAAAACTGTCGATGCAACAAACTCAACGACATTATTTGTATACTCCTCGTAGGAAATGGAAAATATGTTGAAGGAATTTTCTTTTTATTTCAACATTGAAAGGATGTTTATGTATGTATCATAAAAATAGAATTTTCTTTTCAATTAAAAAAACATTTATTTTTTCAATAGTGAAAGAAATTTCAAAATCATACATTTCTGGCACAGATATTTGCAAAAAACAAAAGGAATAAGAATTTATACAAATTTAATTTAAATTGTGTATGAAATGAAATGAAATGAAACTATTGCCCAGAGATTTTTAGTTTACTTAAGCTTAAATAAATACGCTGCATATTTTTGCATATTTTTACCATAATCTTCTTAAATAAAAATGAGAATGGAATTGAAGAATTAAAAAATATTTGCGAAAATAAATGAAGAAAAAGAAAACCTCGCTGTTGTTTTCGTTGGGAAAACGCCAACACTAAACTCTAGTCGTTTATTATTTTTTTTTTTAATTTTTTCTATTTTCATTCCCCTTTTTTTCATTCTTATACTCCTGAGAACAAGCGTAGAGAGTATAGGGTGTTGATGTAAATCCTGCAAAAGAAGGTCAAATAGTATTTTCAAGTATAACGAGTTATTATAGAACCTGCTTTTAAAACTATTGGAGTGAACAGATTCGAAATTTCATCTCATTCAGAAAAAGTATGTTACTGAGTTCATATACCACGTAATTGTGACCTGTTCTAAGACTACTATAAGTATTCGTTCTTTGCAATTTACATATATACAGTGAGCGCCAAAAGAAAATGTGCATTAAAAAATATACATTAATAAATTACCGTTATTTTTATTTTAAAATTCTTTCATTCCCAGTTTTGAAAATTGAAATAAAATTACAAAAAATTTCGAATTATTGTCAAATTTTTTGATTGTTAGAATTTTATCCACAGTGTACAGCTTCTTTTGACGCTCACTGTAGTCCTGGACCATAGGCTTATTGCAGGTCTTGGAAGCCTATCCAAACTACTATAGTTTCGACCTGACATCTGCCCATTTAATCTCTTGTCAGGCCATTAGCAATGACGTGGCCAGTAAAATTTATTTCACTGCACCGAGTTGTTCAAAATAATCAAAGCATCCCCCGACCAGTTACGATTCCAGCAAATACGAAGCCACTGCTCTCACATCGGCTGAACTGGCCGGAAATATAATTATGTATGCATCTCTCAACCTCAACTTGCTAGCAACTTCAAAGCTTCTGGTATTAAGTCCAAAGAATTCTTGGATCTGTTAATTAACCACTTCGGGCTCTTGGCAAACTTTCGGTTAAAAATCAATTTAGCACTGATATTGGTCTGTGAGCGCACATTTATGGGTTCGCTAGAACACTCACTCACGTTTGAATTCGTGAATTCATTTCCTCCATTTTATTTTAACAAATATTTTGTTGTGTAGGGTACTTTAAGTTTCTTTCACTTCCATTTCATATTGACCAACGTAATGTTTTGGTGTAGTCGTCGTAGTCTAGTACGTAGTGTGTTGGCTTATTAGACATGAGGCCTCGGTTCATCAGACATCAAAACGAATATATGAAAAAATATTTCTTCTGCGATTTCCCCTCTGCAGATTTCTGGCAAAACCTCTGAGATTCAATAAAATTGCCATGAAAATTTTCTCAAAAATCTGTTGTTCGGAGGAGACTTTAAACTGTAGGTCCCGCCACTCATGTATAAAATTAACACACACAACATAAGTGGTGTTAGAAGCTTGGTTGTACTCCTGCCTGAAAGGTTATAATGACCAATTATGTATGTATGTATGTATGTGTTTGGATCCTTTTTTAAAGACTTTCTTTTACAAAAGGAAAACAGAAAAAGATTCAGAAGATGAAGTAAATTATATTGTATAGGAAAACCTTCTATAAGACGGTAGATATGTTGGCTCATTTCGCAAATTTCTTGGCATGTTAAAGCAAAATCATGCTTTGAGAAACCATGTTGAAGGATGTTTACCTGTTTTAATTTAATAAGATTACTAATACACACATCTACACACACAAATAACACATGCTTAGATGTAGTTTGTGTCAAGAAAATAATCTCTACGTTCATGGAAAAGCTAGCAATCCTTATATCGTTGTATTCTCTTGTATTGCTTTAATGTTTCTCTTTATCTCTGTGTATCTCTACCATATGCATGGCAATTGAAATTTAATACTCATGCAGCAGACACACTCGTTTTTGCTACTGAAGATGCTATTTTGATTGTGCACTAGTGTTGTGATCCTTTGGTTTCATAGTCATTTGCTTTAAAGACCTCAATTAATTTTCAATAATGAATTGAGTTTCTATACATAAATTTAATATTTAAACGTCATTAATATGTTTGATTGGAAATTCTTTGAATTGTATACGTACACTTGAATACAATTATAACTTCATTTGCATTTTGTTGTGTAATTAATTCGTAGTAAATATTATAATTTTCTCCTCAAATTAATTTTAATAAATTTATTTGTTCTCTTTAATTATTTCTTTATATACATATGTACATACAGTGAGAGTCAAAAGAAACTGTACATTAAAATAATATACATTAATAAATTACCGTTATTTTTATTTTAAAATTGTTTCATTAACAGTTTTTAGAATTGAAACAAAGAAAAAAATTACAAAAAATTTCGAAATATTATCAAATTTTTCGGACACTCTCCTTAAGCGCTAAAAGTTAGGTTTGTTGATTGTTAGAATTTGACTTTTGACGCTCACTATATGTAATATTTGATTGACTTTGTAAATATCCCAATAAACGGAACCAAATGCAAAATGTAACAACATTTGTGGATAAATTTATCACAATAAAAAAAGGATTTTAGGAGATACGCTTTTAAATCTTATTTGGTCTGAGTGGCTGGGATTATCGAATTAGATTATGCTACGTAACTCCTCTTTGCGACGTTACTAGCAACGAAGTCTCAAGTTTGAAAGTAACAACAGAGGAAATATCTGTGAAACTATCATTCTTTGGAATTGTTGAAAAATAATTCACCTACCAAGCGTGGCTTGCAGGTATAAAACTTATCTTAAGCACGGATAGAAGGAGTTGTAAGCTTTTATAGGCGACTTAACAGAGCATAGCATACCATAGACACAGGCTGAAAAGATGGAACAGACATATCGCTGATTTCTGTAGATTATATGATGAAACATTGAAGTCGTCGTAGTCTAGTAGGTAGTGTGTTGCCTCAATTTAAACCCCAGGTCAGGCATCTCCATCAAAACGAAATGTGAAAAAATATTTCTTCGACGACTTCCTCTCAGCAGATTTCTGGCAAAAATTCTGAGAGTAAAAAAAATTACCATGAAAAGTTTCTCAAAAAATCTGTCGTTCGGAGACGACTTTAAACTGTAGGTCCCACCACTCATATATAAAAAATTAAAGCGGACAACATTAGTGGTGAGAGAAATTAGGTTGTTATCCTGACTAAAGGGTTGTAATGACCGATTATATTATGTATGTATGTAGCGCTGATTTCTGTAGCTTATGTGACGAGGTATAAGAGACAATGGATCTTATTTTATATCAATATATTTACCCGTAGTTAAGTAGACAGAAATGATTTAAAAGTCAATTTATTGTGGAACAATTAGATCTAAAAGACAGTGATATTGAGGATCTAATAGAGTACAAAAATAGGCCTACTAGGTTAGGGAAATATTTGTAGCATAGTATTCATATAAGGGACATTGCATCACCCACATTTTTTACGCTTCCTTTGTCTTCTTAAAGCCACAATATTCCTTCAAAGGGTATTCAGCATGAAGCGTCATTTACAAAAACTTTTATAGAAAACAACGACATGCCATTCCAGCGGAAAATAACAGAAACATTAAAATTGTTTACGTATAAAAATATCTCTTTCTATTACCTTAAACTGGCGTTGACGTTTATGCCAATTGTATGGAATTTTATTACTGACCTTACTATCGGAATGCACAAAAAAGTAACCAAAACAACTTAAATAACAACAGACATTAAATCTACTTAAGAAATACAAATAAATAAAAATAAAGTAAGAAAAGAAAAGAAAATCATTTTTGGGGCGGTAATGCCAAAAAATAGTAAAAATACGCAATAAGAAGAGACAGCAAAAAGAAAGTAGAAAAAGTAACGTAAGATAATGCTGAGCTCTGTGGCATTCATTTATTTTGTATAACAGTTATATGATGCTCAAAATGGGGAATATAGAGGACGTGAGCGAGAGACAGGGAGAGAGGGAAATTAAAGAATGTTTTCATAGGTGTGTACAATTATTAAGATTCTGTTTCTTTAAATATTAAGGAATAAAAGAGATATCAAATGAGCATTGAGTCTTTAACACAAGATCAATACAAGAATCAAAAAACAAGAGCCATAATAAGTTTAAGGGCCATTATAGCAACATGTCGTTAACTAAAGGGAGATTTTTAACGCGTATTTCATTATTATAAGTGGACCATAAGGTAGAAATAAGCGTTAAGCTAAAGGAAAGATCATCTTAACTTAACTTTAACTTTTAACTTTAACTTAACTTTAACTTTTAAAGTTAAGTTTATGTTTAAGCTTTCCATATTACATATTATTTTCAATATGGCAACTTTAAATATAAACAGAATGAGCATATACCATGAAACAACGAAGCCCATCATTGCCACTGCGTTTTAAAAAACTTGTTTAATTTGGCAAATGTTATCGACATTGCTCCGGCACTGACATATTTTTGAAAAAGTTAACTTTTTTATCATTAGGTTGTCATAACGAAAAGAAGTTAAAGTTGACTTTAAAGTTCACTTTAGCTAAAGCTTTAACGGCAAGTTGTAGTAATGGCTCTTAAGAATTTGAAATGCTCATTGTTACACGTTTACACATTGTGTTCCAAAATACTGGTTACGTATGTATATTATACTACCATTCCATAATATTTTTTGTTACCTTAAGAGTCGCATGTTTCTAATGTGCTTAGTGATATTTTACTTCGATTATAAGGAGTCCAGCTCTGAGAAAGGCTTTATACCTCTGAATTGCTAAAAGCTACATACTCAATTGATCTGACACTTTCTAAATTCATTGAGTTCTGCAGTAAGCTAAACAGTATAAACGGGCATTTTAGTTTTTACTATCAGATTGATTTGTCAAACGATTTATCACGTTATAAGCCTACAATACTGAAAGTAAAAGAAGCAAATTTACATATTCAAAGACATGTGATACGAGTATAATATCCTTTCAGACTACAGTGTGCGTCAAAAGAAACTGCAGACCATGTATGAAATTCTAATAATCACCAAACTCAATTTTTAACACTTAAGGAGAGTGCCTGAAAAAATTTGCCAATATTACGAAATTTTTTGTAATATTCTTTTTTGTTTCAATTTTAAAAACTGCCAATTTAACAATTTTAAAATAAAAATAACGGTAATTTATTAATGTATATATATTTTTATTTAATATACATTTTCTTTTGTCGCTCACTGTTCTTGCAGGCGTATCAGTCGTCTTTAACAACGTTGACTAGACCATAGTATTAAACTGTTTTTATATATTTTTTAATTTAATTCTACAAATTTAGTAAGAAATTATTTATCTTGTACGGATATGTCTCTCATAGATTGTTTAAGAGCGCATGACTATTATACAGTTGCTGTTTACATTAAATCAATCTATTAGGTACTCTAGTCTACATACGCACATGTAAACAATGTAAACAATGTTATGGAATTTTTACCTAAATTTTTATGTTTCAATTTTTATAAAAAACATACACATACAGTGAGCGTCAAAAGAAACTGTGCAATATGGATTAAATTCCAACAATCACCAAACTCACGTTTTACCACCGAAAAAATTTGACAATATTACGAAATTTTTTGTAATTTTTTGTTTTCGTTTCAATTTTAAAAAACTGCCAATGCAACAATTTTAAAATAAAAGTAATGGTAATTTAATAATGTATACTTTTTTTATAATGTACAGTTTCCTTTGAGGCTCACTGTACATTCTATACACCTGTAAATGAAATTTGGTCTTGGTTTTCTTTGATTTCGTGCAATTTGTTTTTGTTGGCGCAAAGACGTTTGCTAAGACAAATGGATAATTCCATACGATTGGTGTTCGATGCAATGTAAACGACCAGAATCTTCGAATGAAATCGAATCTACGACCATACCACTAATAGTCTAGGGTACCTTGGTTAAATGTAAACATGTTCGTCCCTAACATAGGTATCAAACTGAAAATGTTGGCATTTAAAAATATTATACACAAAACTGTATCGGTCAAGGTTGCCATAGGCTATTAAGTAGTGTGTTGGCTTATTAGACGTGACGCCACGGTTCAAACCCCATGTCACAGACATCTTCAACAAAACTAAATATGAAAAAAAAAAAAAATTTTCGGGTGCTTCCTCTCGGCAGATTTCTGGAAAAAACTCTAAGAGTTAATAACATTCCCTTGAAAAGCTTCTCAAAATCTGTCGTTCGGAATCGGCTTTAAACTGTAGGTCCCGTCATTCATGTATAAAATTAACACTCACAACATAAGTGGTGTGAGTAGGTTGCAATCCTGACTGAAGGGTTGTAACGACCAAATTATGTATGTATTGGTCTACACTAACTGATCAAATTTTACTTTTAAAGGCAATTATTTTATATATCATCACGAGGCAAACAGTATATAAAAACGATGGATCGAGAATGAAGTGGAAAACTATGAAATAAGGGTTCGCTGTTATAGGCAATGAACGCGAAAATAATTTATACTGGATTCAGATTGAAAAGCTTACGCTGAAACTAATTTAAATTCATATGTTAGCTGTGGGATAAAGGTTTCTGTTGCTCATTTAATTTCTTACAATAAATAAACGTACAAGATTCGCAATTAAAACTCTTGAAATTAATAAATTTCCATTGCAAATAACAATAAATGTTTCAAATGAAAAACGGCAACAAAAATGTTTCTGCACTTTCCCTGCCCAATTAATGTAAATTTCACTTTAATTTGTGCATTTAGTTTCGTTCTCTTTTACAGCTCTTTACATTATTTTCTAGAGCCTTTGGCTTTGCAAGAATAAAACTAAAACCATTGGGAATGAATGGAAAAGTTTTCAGTTTCAAAACGGGGAAAAAGTTATTGTGAGAGAGAGAGAGAGAAAGAGAGAGAGCGAGCGAGTAGTTGATTATCCAAGGTAACGAAAACTTTATTGTAAACTCGCATTAACAACTTTATGAACAAAACAAAGTGAAGCTAAACTGTGAATAAAAAAATAATAAAAATGTAGGAGAAACTGTGCTCTGCATTTGCTTTAATAATTATGAAATTTATTGTGTTACATTAACAATGAGCAGCAACTGAATACCTACGTTTAGAAAAACTAGCACAAATGTATGGAAATGGAAAATGGAAAATGTGTGTTTACTTTATATTTTCCTTTTGTGTACAAATTTGACCTGGTTTCATTCAATTGGCTGTAAAGTTTTTAAACACTTTTATTACCATCCTTTATTAGAAAAAAAAAAACACATTCGCAATGAGTTGCATGATTAACGATTTTCATGATTTTTTTTCAATGGAAAAGGAATGGAAATAAAAGTTAGGAAGCAGCGAAATTTTTAATTGTTTGTTTTCATTCAGACCTTGAGTATAATTTTCCATTTGAGGTGCCCGCTTGTGCTTTATTTAAAGTTCATATATTTTGCACTAAAATGTATTGTTACAAAAATGAAAAATCCACATACTGGTGCCTTGCTTTTACATCTCTTAACATTAAAATTATAAACAAAAGCTACAAAAACAAACACCAGCATAAAAAATGGTAAACAAGTAAACAAAAATACAACAACAAACACCAGCATAAAAAATGGTAGACATGCATGTTTACATGTAAACAAAAATACAACAACAAACACTACAAGAATAAATTTAAACAAAATACACAAACAACAATAATGAAACCACGATGTTTACATTTATACAGATTTCGAGAAAGCGAACTATTTACCCTGCCATATAAAAGGCAATGCAAATCAGGCGAGTGAGTTAGTAAAAGTTCAGTCAGTCTTGTGTGAAGACGCGGTGTGTTTGCAGAGTAATCGTGATTTGAAGATCTCCGTTACAAATATCTGTCGAATAATTGCTTAGTGTAAATAGAGGAATAATTGTTGAAGCAATTGTTGTTGTTTACATCAAGTTGTGAACAGTGGCACACAGAATTGTACGAATAATAAAGAATTTTAATTTTAAAGTAAGTAGTCGCCGTAGTCTAGTAGGTAGTGTGTTGGCTTATTAGACGTAAAGCCAGGGTTCGAGAACCAGGCCAGATATCAAAACAAGAATACAAAAAGTATTCTGCGACTTTCTTTCAGCAGATTTCTGGCAAAAACTCTGAGAGTAAATAAAAATTGCCATGAAAAGGTTCTCAAAAATCTGTCGTTCGGAGTCGACTTTAAACTGTAGGTCCCACCATTCATGTATAAAAATTAACACACACAACATGAATGCTGTGAGAAGCTAGGACGTAATCCTGACTGAAGGGTTGTAATGGCTAATGATGTATGTATATATGTAATTAAAACTAAACACAAATTTATTTTTATTTTATTTGCATTCTACAAGCTTATATTTTAAACGTTTTTAGTCAGTAGAAAGTCAGCTTATTTTCCAATTTAATTTTCTTTCAATTCCTTTATTACGCTTTACTTTGTTTGTCCCTGAAGCTTTCATTCAATCTCCATTAAAAGCATATTTTAATTTTGCTCTTTTCCTTTGCCTTCCAACAGCTGTTCTTTAACTCCTATTTTTGCTTGCGTTTTAACAATTTCACACCAAATGGTTTCATCGCGGAACAGTTTTTTTTCTATTTTTGATTCTTGATTTGGGTCTACTCTACCATATTTGCATACAGTTTACTCCACAGTTATTTAAGGTTCAACGCTGCTTTTTTCAGTTTTTCCTTACTTCCTTTTTTGTTTGTTTACTTTTTCCATTGAAGTGTTTGCTTCTGCTAGCTGTGAGCCTGTAAAATTGTGTTTTTGTCTCTTTGGTAATCCATTTAAATTGCTGTTCTACTTTGATTGTGAGCCTCTTTATATTCGTTTTTGATGCTAATTTTTTTGTGTTTCCCAATGATGACAGCATTTGTTTTTCTTATTTTTCACATTTTATCTTTGACCAACAATACTCTTTATATCCGCTTTTAATTCAAGAGAATGATGATAATGGCGTTGTTGATATTTCCTTTATAGCGAGTGGCTGGGCTGTCATTTGTCTCTGGGTGTGGTTCAATCATCAAAAGTACTCAGTTGGCAAGTTTATTCATTTCAAGCTGTCTGACATGATTGTTTCTTTTTTAGTTTTTAAAACTTTCTTTTGTTTTCAATTTTCTTTTTCTCTTTTTATTTTTCATAAAGTGTTTCCACTTCTAGGAAACATTTATTGTCGTCTGTTGTTTAAGTTGTCTACCATTCCTTTACGGTACACAGGTGGCATACGAAATTTAAGTGAATGTCAACTTTAGTTTCATTTATTGCTTTCAATTCATCAATTCATCTTTTGAAATGTTTCTATTTCCGGGAATAAATACACAGCGAAACAAGAGTATTAAAATGTTGTTGATATTTAAAAGCATCAGAGATCAGCAATGAGTATTCAGAAATATGAGTAGAATAGAATCATACTCATGATTTCAAATACTTATACGCATTCATACTCATTATATTCATACTTAACAACACGTATGATGTTGTTAACTTCGACGCTCCATAACTCAACATATACAAGAATCACAAAATAAGTATGATTCGCGTACGAACACTAAAATACTCACTAGAAGGTTGTATGTTAGCTCTGCCTGCTGCTATGTCTGTTTTGCTTATGTGTCTTTTTTTTTGTAAATTTTGATGAATGATCCGAGTCACTCGAATAATTTATAAGTATTATAAGTATTTTTTTTAAGTTATGAATCTAAATGAATAGGCTTATAAATCAAAGATATTTAGAGTGGTATGAGTTTGATTTCATTGTTGTATGCATGCTCATTGCAACCTGTACTTACAAATCAACGTTGTAGTGCGTACGAATGAATCAGAGTACATAGTTAAATTTCAATATTGTTGACTCACTTATATTTAAAATTTCATGAGTGCTTATGAGTACCGAAAAAATGATCCATTGCTGATCTCTGAAAAGAATGTTATGATGTAATACGAACGATGTTATGTCGAAGTCGCTTTAGTTTAGTAGGTAATGTGTTGGCTTATTAAACATGAGGCCTCGTTTAAACCCCATGTCAGACATCTCCAAGAAAATGAAGTATGAAAAATATTTCTTCGGCGACTTCCTCCCAGCAATTTGCTGGCAAATAAGATTGCCATGAAAAAGTTTCTCAGAAATCTGTCGTTCGGAATCGAGTTTAAATTGTAGGTCCCGACACTCATGTAAAAAACATGACATGACAACATGAGTGGTGTGAGAAGCAAGGTCATTGTCCTGACTGAAGGTTTGCAATGCTGAATTATGTATGTTGTAATACAGAACGTGTTCAAAAATATTTCTGTTCTTATTGAAAATAAATAAATGTTGAAAGTAGATTTGTATCCAAGTCAATCTCCTTCATGACTATGTCTACTAGTGGAAATTATATAATAATATAAAGCAAAAATTCCATTATGTAGCTCTTTGATAAAGTAAGTAAGGCTTTGATAAAGTAGCAAGGTATTGGATTATGCTAAGCTTACACCTCCAAAAATCTCCTCTTTGTTATTTTTAATTACTTTATATCCAGATTACTTGTTAGACAACATTCACATTCCTTAATATGATTGACGGTTTTGCCGCGCTATTATTTGCTATACGCGCTCCTCCATCATATCTGAGGATCCCTGGATTCTGGCTAAAATTGTTTATATTTCGTCTGAAGCAAGTCTTAATGATTTCTTACTAAAATTTCCAACAGAGTACACTGATCCTCTGCTATGGTCATGCTGTGGGAATGCGTGAGCGTCAAAAGAAACTGTACAGCAAGGATAAAATTTTAACCCTCACCAAACCCAACATTTACCACTTAAGGAGAGTGCCCGAAAAAATTTTGTTTCTTTTGTTGCAATTTAAAAAACTGGCAATGAAACAATTTTAAAATAAAAATAACGGTAATTTATTAATGTATATTTCTTTTATTATGTACAGTTTCTTTTGGCGCACACTGTATATATGGATAGATACTGACTATTGGAGTACCAAATACTAATAATTCTGCGTTCTCTAAAAGTCAGGCGGCTATGAGGGTGCTACTTCCATGGCTTCTTCATCGTGTTTTTCGTCCGTATAATGTGGGCTCTAGGTCATAGGAATTATTTAGCTGAAGAATTTACTACGGCAGGCACTCTCCTATCGATAGGTATATTGCTTATCTCTGTTAGGCTGTCTATTCAACAAAATTATTTACTGGCGACTTACAAATTGATGTCTTTGTCATTGAATCTATTCCTACTGATCATTTCCCTATTGGTAAGCATATGGAGAGATTTCGCTTACTTGAAAAAAAGTTTCATATACAGTGAGCGTCAAAAGTTAATGTACAGTTTGTACATAAAATATATATACATTAATAAATTATCGTTATTTTTATATTCAAATTGTTTCATTAATAGTTTTTGAAATTAAAAGAAATATTAAAAAAAATTTCGCAATATTAGCAAATTTTTTGAGCACTCTCCTTAAGTGATTAAAGTTGAGTTTGGTGGTTTTTAGAATTTTATGCTTAGTGTACAATTTTGTGACGCTCACTGTTGATTGTGCATCTGTTGAGAAGTAAGAGAATATTGCCGACTTTATTTGTTAATGTCGTCGCTGGCTCAACGCAGACTTATCTCACTTGGCTTATCCTTACCAGTTATTGGATTGTTCGATAATTTCAGTACATTTTAAATGCTGTGTTGTCAGTTAGTCTCTGAGTCATTCCTTTATGTGGTATCACACACACTGTGCCTCTTAAAATTTAAGAAATATTTTAAAGGATTTCAAAAACGTCAAGAGATATTCAATATACCCCCATTTATTATATTGGCAACAGGTTATAATTCAAAGTTAATAAATTAATTCTCATGTTATAAAAACCCTTTTTCCTGTACCAATTTGTTGCTATTCATCAACTGTGATAATCAGTATTTCTCTTTCAATAATCAAATGTTCAGAATAAATTGCCATACAAGGATTAAATCGATTAAAAAGTAAAACAAACAAACCGAATTGCCTCAAGAAAAACTTATAAAACATCATTCAAAAACCCTTATCAACATGATGAATGTTGACATGGATAGAATGTTTCAAATTAAAAAACTAACATTTGGAAAATACACACTTCCGGCAACCGTATACCATAATTTATGGCTTTTCATTACATTCGAGACAAGTTTACAAGGCGAGCAATTTGTTAAAAATGGTTTACGAAAATAGTTTTATTAGGAAACTTGCAAACAATGGTAATAAAATATTGAAATTTATTTAAAATTAAAAACTATTTTGACCAAGTAAGTAACCTAAAAGGCATTACTATCATTACAACGTCATCACCTAAACAATATTTGTCTTCGAGAAGTCCTACCTAATTCCTCCTATTTATTCACCTTCATTATCGTGATCTTTTTTGAAGAGGTCGTAGAATTTTTATGAATTTCGTAATTCTACCTCTGTTTGCGTTATTAAAAATATTTTGTGCTCTTTTGTATCCGAACATTACGATAAAATCCACAAATCAACACATTTTATTAGAAAGAAACATCACAGCCTATGATAATATTTTAATTTATTCGAAATCCTTAGAGGATACATAAGAATCGTTTTTGTATACAATAGGAGGCTGGTTTTCATTACCACAATGCGAGACATAAAAATATAATACAAAAGGTAAATAATACATGAGGATATTATTTTTCAAACACATTATGCTTCTGACTCAATACCATTATTTGTATCTTGAACTCCCACAGGTTATTTAATTCATTAGGCCAAAAATAATTCTGTTTATTAAAATATTCCATAATTTATCTTCGTTATTACACAATATTTTAAGATGAGATTTATGGTGCTTATTATAGTAGCTTTGAAAATTATTGGTTTGGAATTATAGTTCAGTAGTATCTTTTTCAGATGGTGGTATAATAAAAATTCGGACAATTTTTCCGATTTAATAATTCTATCTGTATTAACCGTGGTCTAATAGGTAGTGTGTTGTCTCAGTAGACATGAGGCCTCGGTTCAAACCCCAGGTCAAACATCTCCAACAAAAAAGGATATATAAAAAAAAAAAATATTTCTTCGGCGACTTCCTCCCATCAGATTTCTGATAAAATCTCTGAGAGCAGAAATAAAATTTGTCATGAAAAGTTTCTCAAAAATCTGTCGTTCGAAGTCAACCTTAAACTGAAGGTCCCACCACTCATTTATAAAATGTACACACACACAACGTAAGAGACTAGATCACGTACTCCTGACTGAAGGGTTGTAATGACCAATGAGGTATCTATGTATGTGAAAAACTGAGGAGAAATCATTTTAGAAGTACGCTCAACACGGTAATTGTAGTATCATCAGAAAACATTGTAGTTTTGAGAAAAATACCGCATGTTTAACACTTTGAACTGTTTAAGATTTATAGCGAAATTAGTTATTCTGTGTCTTCTTTTACCTCGTAATTAAAGATGTTCGACAATAATGACAATAAATTATCTGTAATACTATGCCCCGACATGCAATTTTATTGAGTCAATATTCGGTTTATTGATTACAAAATTTTAAGTGTTTAGACATAACAATATACGCAGTTCAGCTGCTTATTCAATATTCATTTGAGAGTTGGTAAATAAAACAGCTGGTTGTTATAACAACATTGTTTTTGTTTTATTCGTTTTCTTTTTGTTTTTTTTTTGTTTATCGTTGTTGATATTTGAGTTGTCAAATTCCAATAGAAAGTGTTCGGAAAATTGTAGTATGCTCACTGAACGTACTGACAGTGCAATTTATGAATTTATTGAGCAATAATAAATTAACATTTTATATGAAATATTGAGATCAATAAGGGCCTTTATTGCGAGTTACTCAATATAATGCTATGTTCAGACATGCACTCATGCATGCATCATGGTCCAATATGTGAAATCAAATTTGTTGCACATTGAATCCTCAGTCCCCTTAGACACTCAAAATTTTTTTTACTATTAGGTGTCTAAGAGAGACGCCACATCGGTCATACTTGGCAACTGCAATTTTAAGATACAAGTCGCACTTACTGGGGCACATGTAATATTTATAGAAACATTCTGGAAACACTGTAGTATTAAATTACTTAGAAGCGAACAGTTTTATAATCAATCAGACGTTTCAATTTCTAAAATTGAATTGAATTCAAATTTAATATAAATTTTATACATTTTAATACTATTGCAGCAAAAATGTGCAACTATTTTTAAAGGGAATTCGAAAAGCCAAACTCACTTGAATAAGGAAAATAACTTCAAAGAATTTTATTAAATAGAAAATAAAACATACCATAAAAATTACTTCAAAACAAATATCTTTGATTTGATTTTATTATGAAATCGTTTATAAAAGTTGTACATAAATTCTACATACAAATAAACGAGAAAAACCATTTTTTATTGTTTGTTTGTTTGTGACATTTTCTTTATTCATCTGTTTTCTATGGAAGTTTATTATTTTCTATTTTATTAGTTACTTTGACTATTTCAATAAAAATCTTTTTGTCTCTTGTCACAAACAGGCATAGGAATATACAGTGAGCGTGAAAAGAAACTGTATACTAAGGTTAAAATTCTAAAAAATTACCATACTCAACTTCTACCACTTAAGGAGAGTGGTAATTTTTTGTAATTTTTGTTTGTTTATTTTTAAAAAACTGGCAACAATTGTAAAATAAAAATAACGGTAATTTATTAATTTATATTTTTTAATGTACAGTTTCTTTTGAAGCTCACTGTATATATTTGTAAATAACTATGTACATACATAAATATGTGTTCCTTTGTACAAGTTTATTCAATAAAGAATTCTTTTTTGAATGGAAATCAAGCACACATTTTAGATGGGATTTATATTTTACCATATTTATTAATATACCTCTCGTATACACAGGGAATTCTCCGTTAAACAGTTGTTCTGGTTTCATAATGAATCAAATTAAATTCAAATATAATATACCCAGTGGTGATGATTCCACAACATAATATTTGTAAAGAGAAAAGACAGGTTGCTTATACTATGTTCAGACATGCACTTATATTGATCGATTGATTGATTATTATTGATCTCAATATTTCATATAAAATGTCAATAAATTCATAGATTGTTATAATATTGATTAAAACTTGAAATACAGCACTGTCATAAGTAAATTCAGTGAGTATATTACAATTTTCCGAATTTGACGACTTAAATATCAACAACGACAAACAAAACAATAAAACAAGGAACAAAATAAAAACAATATTGTTAAAACAACCAGCTGTTTTATTTACTAGCTGTCAAATGAATATTGAATAAGCAGCTGAACTGCGTATATTGTTATGTCTAAACACTTAAAATATTGTAATCAATAAACCGAATATTGACTCAATAAAACATAGTATTAACAACGAATGGTTTAGAAGCCTTTAAAAAAGTCTAGCAACTTAAAAAAGCACAAACATAGTTGCTCATTACAAGCCTTCAGTCAATTTTACGATCTAGTTTCTTACACCTCTTATGTTGTGTGCGTTAATTTTATATATGAGTGGCGGGACCTGCAGTTTAAATTCGACTCCGAACGACACATTTTTTTGCGAAACTTTTCATTGGCAATTTTATTTGATTCACAGAGTTTTTCCAAAAATCTGCTCAGAAGTAGTCGCCGAAGAAATATTTTGTCTTCATATTTTTGTTTTACTGTCTGAACTGGGGTTTGAACCATGGCCTTACGACTAGTAAGCCAAAACACTACCTACTAGACTACGATGACTTCATATGTAAATAAATTCCATTTACCGCATTTCAAATGTTTGCTATGACGACTGTTTAATGGTTATGGCAGAGGATTATATGTGAAAAACAGTAACGAAATGGTCTGGAGTGCTAACAATTCGGTTCTTTAAATGGTTTTATAAGGGATTATGATGAAGATTATCACAATATAATCTCGAACTTGACAAACTATTAATCGAGGAGGTGCTGAAAATCACTTGGTTACAGTTTTCCCCGATAAACCATAGAAATCCAATAGCCATGGAATTATACAGCTGTCCGAAGAATGACAAAAGGTCGTAGGCAATAGCGACAGTGATTGTCTAAATCACCTTTACATATGCAATACAATCACAATGACATCTTTATGATGCAACATGTGGCTCCAAAGGCCACAAACAAGTAAATTTTATACGACAACAATGAACGTGAACTCATTTCTACATGCATGGTATATGTATGGCATGTAGTCTGTTATGGACTAAAAGCCAACAATGTATGATAATAATGATTGCTATTAGCCATACGGTGATAATGATTATGATAGAGAAGGTTACTGTAGTAATGCCGATGATAATCTCTGTGCTATGAAACCAAGTTAATTATTTATTTAAATTACTGTTGCTTCTATTGCCAAGAAACAATGCCTTTCAGTATTATAAACTTAAGAAAGAAATATGTTTATTGTGTAAAAATGTATGTACAGTGAGCGGTAAATGAAACTGTACACGAAGGATAAAATTCTAACAATCATTAAACTCAACTTTTACCATTTAAGGAGAGTGCCCAGAAAAAAATTTAGAATATTTTGGAATTTTTAAAATTTTTTTAGTTTCAATTTTAAAAACTGCTAATGAAACAATTGTAAAATAAAAATAACGATAATTTATTAATGTATATTATTTTTTTAAATGTATATTTTCTTTTGATGCTCACTGTATGTATACATTTATAATAGTAATATATGTACAAGATTTTCTGTCTGGAAATCTATACGAATTGGATTTCAGCAAAGGATTTTTGAAACGCAATTTTATTTCTAAACTAAATTATTAACCTGTTAATGGTAAATTATTAATTAAATCTAATAAAAGTCTTTTAATTAGGATACATGTACACTCTACGAACATTGTTTTCATAAGGCTATGGAAAATAGTTCGATTAAATTGTAAGTAGAATGGTTTTATTTGTATGAATATTTTAACATACTTTTTTCCCTTCGGATTTAAAATTATTTTAAAATAAATTGCTAGAGAGAGTCAAATGCCTTACATTCGCATACAAATATGAATGAATGATAATTGAAAATTCTTCAACTGATGTTGCTGACATCGCAAATATTGTAAATAAATGCGAGAGGAAAATAAGAATTAAAACAAAAGGAAATGGAAATGGAAAGTGTTGCAATTTAATGCCAATAAAAATTAGTTTGAATCGACAGTTTCGCTAATGGAATGAATAATGGAAAACGAAAATAAATTTTTACAAACTAATGCTGAAACTAAAAATGAAACGTAAAATATTGCAAAATATGATTTCGCTGATGTGTTTTCAGTAAAAAGATTTTAATAACTTTTTAAGTACATGACAAAGAGAAAGAAACTACACACAGTTATTAAAGTATACATACGGCTAACAAATTTCAGAAATTTTTTAACCAAGACCGTCTTAAAATCGAGGAAAGTTGTCAGAAAATTATAAAGATTTTCAACGAAAACGGATTGGTTAAAAAATTTCTGAAATTTGTTAACCGTATGTATACTTTTGTGGCTGAGTGTATTTAACAGTACTTTATACGAATACAAAATGAAGATTATGTAGCAAAGAGGTAATGAAATTGAAATGCACTATACACGTTTCACGTAACTGTAGAACCTTACATACATACATAATTGGTCGTTACAACTCTCCATTAGTTTCAAGACCTAGCTTCTCATACCACTTTTGTTTTGTGGGTTAATTTTATACATGGGTAGCGGGACCTACAGTTTACAGTCGATTCCGAATGATAGAAATCTGCTGAGAGGAAGTCGCCGAAGGAATATTTTTCAGATTTCGTTTTGTTGAAAATGTTTGATCTGGCGTTTGAACCAAGGCCTTATGTCTAATAAGCCAAAACACTACCAATTAGACAACGGCGGCTACAAGTCATAAGTCTTATCTATTATCTCCTGTTATGAGTTTTATCTGGTAGCTATTGAAACCAATTTCTTTAACCTTAAATTCCAATAGAAAGGCTCTGTAGTTGCAGGCTGGTCTTCTCCGCCATCTGCTACCGTGAGTGTTTGAACCATGCACCATCTTAGTTATGTCATTCACCTACACATACATACATAACTGGTTATTGCAGCTCTTCAGTCAGGATTACGACCTAGCTTCTCACATCACTTATGTTTTGTATGGTAATTTTATTCGTGAGTAAAGGGACTTACAGTTTAAAAACGACTCCAAACGACAGATTTCTTGAGAGACTTTTCATGGCAATTTAATTTACTCTCAGAGTCGCCGAAGAAATATTTTTCTTATTTCGTTTTGTTGGATATGTTTGACCTGGGGTTCGAACCGAGGCCTCGTGTCTAATAAGCCAACACACTACCTACTAGACTATGGCGACTTCCAACTTCATTTCCTTTTTATAGCACAAATGCTGATTGATATTTTGCCGCATATTATCAAAGATGTCTGTTTATCGAATTTAAAATATCATCAAATAAGCTAATCAGGCTTTTACTCTATCTGATCTTAAATTAGTTTTATTTGGTGCAACCATAAAGCTCACAGTCATACAAAAAACACTTGTGGGTGTGTAATTGCTAACAATCCATGGCATTCTGGACAGTGTTTTCAATGGATCCTTGAGCAATCAATTCATCACAATGATTTTCCTTCAGCTGCTCTAAAAACAACGAGTTTTCCAAGTAAATGTTACAATTGTTTGTGCCACACGCAAGTCGCATGCAATCCTTGCAGCAACAAAATCTAAAGCACATTAACGTACACTAGTGTTCTTCGTTCGCACACATTCTTCTAGCATTGTTAAGTATTGGTGGCAGCATTTCCTGTTTCCCGTTTCCTAGCAGTTCAGTTTACTTTCAGTTTAGTTTACAGTTACAGTTTTAGTTTTTGTTATTACAGTTGTGCACACACATACATGGAGATGCTATGGTTGCTGCTAGTATTGTAAAGATTTTCTTGGTATTTTTTTTCATTGTGCTGATGTGGATAAATGATGTCAGAAATGGTAGAATATTATCGGATTTAGTTTCAAGTTGAATGAATTTGAAGTTTTCTTTAGGGAATGATGGTAAATAAGGGAAGCGCATACATGCCAGAGATCATCAATGAATCGTTTTTGCGCTACTCATAAGCACTCATGAAATTTTGAATATAAATGAGTCAAAAATATTGAAATTTAACTATGTACTCTGATTCATTCGTACTCACTACAATGTTGTTTTATAAATGCAGGTTGCAATGAGTATGTGTACAACGTTGACATCAAACTCATACCATTCGAAATATGTTTGATTCATAAGCATACTCATTGAGATTCATAACTTTAGAAAAATACTTACATACTTACATACATGACTCGAATTATTCATCAAAATTTACAGTCTTAGTTGTTGTTGTATTTACAAGAAAAGAAAAAGATACATAAGCAAAAAAGACAGAACAGCAAGCAGATCAAACACACAACCTTCTAGTGAGTATTTTAGTGTTCGTACGCGATTCATACTTATTTTGTGATTCGTGTATATGTTGAGTTATGGTGAGTCGAAAATAACAACATCATACGTGTTGTTAAGTATGAATATGATGAGTACTTCAAACATTGAATATGAGTACAAGTTCCATGATATTAAAATAAGTATGAATGGATATAAGTATCAGAAATTATGAGTATGGTTTAATTCGAATCATATTTTTGAATACTCATTGCTGATCTCTGGCATAGGAACATATCATTGGCCTATATTTTCCTTCTAGGTTTTATTTTTATTTTTATTGTTAAAATTCAATATGATAGCTTTTGTTGCAAAAGCAAATTGCCGTCATCAATTTACATTTTTCACGTTAATTTCATGCCACTGAAATCGCTATTTACCATACAATTCGTTTACTAACGAACCATTAACAATCATAACAATTGTAACAACAACATCAAACAAAAATAATATTTATAAACAAATATTAACCATTTTACGATATCCTCCACATTCTTTTGAACTCAAGTACTAGTCATCCTCGGCCGCTGAACGGAAAAGTGAAGCACTCGAGATAAAAAGAAAATTTAAGTTCAAGTACAAACATGTCCTTATCGTCTACTTATTGTAGGTAAATATTTGCTTAAGAAAAATAACAAAAGAAAGGAATATTAAATGACGTTTGTTGTTGTTTACATACCTACATGTACAGTGAGCGTCAAAAGAAACTGTACATTAAAGAAAAATATACATTAATAAAATACCGTTATTTTTATTTTAAAATCGTTCCATTAAAAGTTTTTAATAAAATTGGAAAAAAAATTAAAAATTCCGAAAGATTGTCAAATTTTTTCGGGTAAAAGTTGAATTTGGTGATTGTAAGAATTTTATCCATAGTATACAGTTTCATTTGACGCTCACTGTAGATACCCTAAATCAACAACGAGATGGAGAACGAAAAAGAGGGAAATTGTGGCGCGTTTTAAACTTTCCGCTTTCCATGTGTCTGAATTGCAATAAGAAAATGTATGTTTAACTCTGGAAGTATTCCGATTAAGTACGTTTTAGGAAATGTTACAGGAAAATGTAAAAGCAAACATTACAAGTAAGATGGATAAGTACGTGAGTTTTATCAATTTGGCATTGTAGCTGAGGTACCTGAGGCGTTAAAAATATGAGCTACAGGCGATTTATTTTGCCTTTATATATCAATATATCCTAGCAAAAGCTTCTCCCACTCTAAACAAACAATTCAAGTGTTGTTGTCTGCTTATAATAGTTAATAAAAATTGAGAAAAACTTTGATAAAAAGAATGCAAGAAATCTGATTATAAAAAAATTCTTCCCATATTTAAATATAGAATGCCGCAAAGGAAAGCAAAAGGTTTGTTTAAAAAGTTTCATCACGTGTGCTAGGACCGGAAAGAAAATAAAAAAAAATAAACAAATATTCGAAATTAAATTACGTCTGTAGAAAACGTTTTTAAACCCAAACATAGCAAACGAACATATTCTTACATATGGGACCTGAAAGGAAACGTATCTTTATGAATAAAATTTAAATAAATTTTGGTTATCAAATTATTTGTAATAAAAAACCTGGTACACCAACAAAATACAGTGACCGTCAAAAGAAACTGTACATTACAAGTAAAAATATACATTAATAAATTACCGTTATTTTTATTTTAAAATTCTTTCATCAACAGTTTTTAAAACTTAAAAAAAAATTTCAAAAAAATTTCCAAATATTGTCAAATTCTTTCGGGCACTCTCCTTAAGTGGTAAAAGTTGATTTTCGTGATTGTTAGAATTTTATCCATAGTGTACAGTATCTTTTGATTCTCACTGTATATGATGAGATTTCAAAAATGGAATTTAAAAATAAAATATTTTTCACATGTTAAATAGGTTTTCACATTAATCTGATACGGTTTAATGTGATTTGCAATCTGTGTATATTTAGAACTTCTTTTACTCTTTTTAAATGCCAAAAGTTTGTTTTATGTTGGAAACGTATGAATAAAAGGAATGAATTTTCATTTTGTTTGTAATACAGATGATATCACAATATTCTTGTACATGTGGCGTATACTTGTTAAGCAATACTTAGCCGTAATATAGGCCTGCCATACAGTTTTGGGAAACGTTTTGTTTTTGAGTTTATGTGTGCCCATAAGAACAATTTTTAATTTGTATAATTTAATTATAATATAAAAATATGTTATCGAGTAAGTCGACTAACAAAAAACTAATTCATCCGCGAAAGCAAAACAATTTTTTGTATGTTGAAGTCGTTTAATTCTCTTTATTAATATAGGAAGACGCTTATTACCTATATCATGAATTCTAAATTACTTGATTAGTTACTTAATTGGTCATTAACAACACGATTAACAGATTTCGACTCATCCTTCCAGGCGCTTCTACTTCTTGCGCTTCTACGCCAGTTGGTCCCAACAATTGATGACAGGGCTTCTCCGATTTGGTCCCTCCAAAGCAAACAACATCGTTCTCTTCGCTCACTTCCGCAAATCCCCGCATTTAATACCCGTCTTGCCCGAGAATCCTCCTTCATTCGAATAACATGGCCGAGCCAGCACAGCCGCTAGATGTTAAAACGCTGCACAACGTTCATGTCGTTGAGGAGTTCATACAACTCACTATTGGATCGTATGCGGAAATCATTGTCAACTCGCACTGGACCGGAGATCTTGCGCAGGACTTTTCTCTCGAATACTCTCAAGGATTCTGTATCAGTGCTTAATAGTGTCCATGCCTCTGCGCTATAGAGAAGCACAGGGAGGATGAGTGTCTTGTAGAATATTAGTTTTTTCGTACGAGAGAGGTCTTTGCTACTCAATTGCCAATTGAGACCATAGTACCACCTGTTGGCAAAAGTGATCCTGCGTTTGATCTCCAAACTGACATCATTTTTGATGGTAACGGCAGAGCATAGATAAATAAATTCCTTGACTATATCGGAAGTGTAGTTATCGGCCGTAACCTGAGATCCAATACACCATATGTCCCTACTTGTCGATAACATATACCTAGTTTTGCCCTCATTTACTGCCAGACCAATCTTAATCGAATCCCGTTCAATAGCACTAAAGGCACCAGTAATATCTGGCGACCTCCACGACAATCCTTGTCTTGCTGTATTCAAGTTGACACGCAAATGGCCCACTAGATGTTAACTAATGCGTGTAGCGAAGTCTAATCTCCTGGACTTCTGGAAATTTGGATTAGGCGTATGGCTTGGAACCCACCACGTAAAAATATTACACAATGAAACAACACAAGCCACTATCAATATCCCTTTAAAAAGTTGGCGACTATAAATTTTAAATTACTTAAAACATTACCGACAGTCAGAAATTCTCTTTTCAAATATCTATTTTACTCCTCAGTTAAAGAGTGTATTTAAATTTTATGTCAATAATTAATTTATTACAAGATTAAGTTAAACATTAAGATTTATCCAACTGTACATATGTATTTATTCAGTTGCAAAGCTGTTGTACAGTCAGCGTCAAAAGAAACTGTACGTTAAAAATAATATACATTAATAAATTACCGTTATTTTTATTTTAAAATTCTTGCCAGTTTTTAAAATTGAAACAAAAAAAATGACAAAAAATTTCGAAATATTGTCAAATTTTTTCGGGCACTCTCCTTAAGTGGTAAAAGTTGATTTTGGTGATTGGTTAGAATTTTATCCATGGTGTACAGTTTCTTTTGACACTCATTGTATGTGTATTTATTAAGGAATAATAATAATACATAGAAATCCGCATCCATGTGTATGCTTTTCTACTCCATCATCATCGAAAGTAGCTGTCATAAACTGTTACTCAATTTTTTATTTTTTTCTTCGCAAGGATTTTCTTTACATTCACGAGAATGTATGCTTTTTCTATGGCATACAACCACAATATTTGAAAAAATTGAAAATTCTTAAAATACTTTCACTTTTTTATTTGTTTTTATTTTTTAATCTGAAAGTATTTTACTGAAAAAAAAAGAAAAAAGAAAAATAAAATTGTTTGTGGAATTATTTATGTGCATGCGAGTTTCCGGATAAAAAAGCTTTTTATTGCTTATAAAAATACAACAACTTTATTCCGAAATAATCAACATATGACAGCATGAAATGGCGAAACAAAAATTTATTTTCTTTAGAAAGAGATAAGCGAGCTTTCACAACAAAATCGTTTCCTTGGGCTGGGCTATATGATATATTCATCAGAATTACCCAGAAAAACTTTCATAGTTTCAGTTGGGCCATCAGAGATGTGTTGGGCATAATTGTGGAACTGTGGAACAATTCTTAAATTAAAAACGTTTAAAATATAAGCTCGTAGGTTGTAAATAAAATAAAAATAAGTTTGTGTTTAGTTTTAATTAAAATTCTTTATTATTTGCACAATTCTGTGTGCCACTGTTCACACCCTGCCTTCACACAAGGCTGAATGTACTTTTACTCATTCACTTGCCTGCTTTGCCTTGCCTTTTATATGGCAGTGTAAACAGTCTGATGTATGTTCTTGAACGCGAATGTTCATAACCTCGTCTTCTCCCAATCTCACGATGTTTACGTTTATTATTATAGTGTTGTTAGTATATTTTTGTTTACTTGTTTACCATTTTTTATGCTGGTGTTTGTTGTTGTATTTTTGTTTACCATTTTTTATGCTGGTGTTTGCTGTTATATTAAGCAGAACGATAATTTGTAAACAGGTTTATTTACTGCATTGTTTTGTTTTTGTAGCTGTTTATAATTGTAATGCTAAACCATGTAAAAACAAAACACCAGTATCTAGATTTTTCCATTTTCATTAAAATATTTATGTACATACAGAGACCATCAGATCCCAAGAGGAAGTGTTAACAACAGATTGAGTAGGCCTATTGTAGTATCACAATCAATTCTTCCCGAGGATGAAATATTCCCTAAAGAAAGCCAATCCGAATCCAAAATAAAACTTCCCATTGCAGCAATCCTTATATTAGAGAGCTAAGTCAGAGATGTCAGAAAGTGAGAGGTTAAAAACCTCTCTGTCTTTATGACAAGGTGATACATAAGGTGGATCTCCTCAGACCCACTGCTCCTGTAGAAGTCTTTTGTCGAAATGCGAAGTCTTTCGGAATACCTATGAAAAGGGCAGTAATACGTAAGAATCGCTCTTGTGCAATGGATGGCCATGCGATTTGAAAACAGAAGTGGCGAGACCTACTGTTTAAAGTCGACTTCGAACGACAGATATTTGAGAAACTTTTCGTGGCAATTTTATTTACTCTCAGAGTTTTTGTCAGAAATCTGCTGAGAGGAAGTGGCCGAAGAAATATTTTTTCGTATTTCGTTTTGATGTCTAATAAGCCAACTCCCTACCTACTAGACTATGGCGACAACAAGTCTTTAAAATATTGAAGTTAATTTAGTATTTCACAAAATTCTACAAAATGTTTGCCTCATTATCAATTATCCCTCGTTATGTGTATGAAACACCCACAATGTTAAAATTGTTTGTCATTTCAATAAAACAACATTAAACCGAAAAAATAAAGTAAAAACTCTGAAGAGAAAAAGGAAAAATTGTATTGAAAATAAAAAATAAGGAAAATTTGTAAAAAGCCTATTGAATATAAGCCTGCGGTTTGTTTAGCAATTTTACAACCAGTGGCAGTACTAGTACTGTAGTAGTAGTAGTAGTTGTAGAGTAAATATTTAACGTTATTGTTTTACACACATTCATCGGACTGGGGCTCTTTGTCACATACGAGTGGTACACGCTTATACAGATTATGTGGTTTGTTTTGGACAACAAGGCCGTATTGGTTCATAACATTTCCGTAACAGGATACTCTTTTATTCCTGCACTACGTGTAGAATTTTTTTTGTGTTTACAAACATTGCAAAGCTTCTGTGGTTTCTATACAAATTTAAATTTAAAAATTTTTAAACTTTTAAATTCATAAAGAAGGCCGGTTTAATGTTTTAAAATGCAAATATTTTCCAATGTTTATGTTTTATACCTGAAAGCAGCCTTTGGAGTTTAGTGTATTGATTTTTGAGCTGAAAATTTTAGATTTATTTGCTTTTAATTTACTTTAATTTTAAATTATTAGAAATAGCTTTAGGCATTTTACGTGTGTTTGTTTTGGCCTGATGAATTTGAGAGTGTTTATTTATTAGATTATGTTGTGCTTTACGGATTATGATTTACGGTTTACGGATTAAATTTTTATTTAAAAATTTAAAATTTTTGTATTTCATAAACTATTACGAACGTCTAACTAAATGTATGGCATATGGAAGTTAGTTGGAGTTAAAAAATTATTCTAACCAAACACAATAGAGTTTTTTACTGTACAATAAGTTATCTTAAATGATAAATAGTTCAAATATACCGAATGCAAAAGTATGCATACGTCAGAGATCAGCAATGAATCCTTTCTTCGCTACTCATAAACTCTCATGAAATTTTGAACATAAGTGAGTCAACAATATTGAAATTTAACTGTGTACTCTGATTCATTCATACTCACTACAACTTTAATTTATAAGTACAGGTTGCAATGAGTATGCGTACAACGTTGACATCAAACTCATACCATTCGAAATATGTTTGATTCATAAGCATACTCATTTAGATTCATAACATTAGAAAAATACTTATAAATGATTCGAGTGACCCGTATCATTCATCAAAATTTACAGTCTTTTGTTGCATTTACAAAAAAGACACATAAGCAAAAAACACAGAGCACCAAGCAGAGGAAACACACAACCATTTAGTGAGTATTTTAGTGTTCGTACGCGATTCATACTTATTTTGTGATTCGTGTATATGTTGACTTATGAAGAGTCGAAATCAATAACATCATAGGTGTTGTTAAGTATGAATATGATGAGTACTTTAAACTTTCAATATGAGTAGAATCCATGATATTAAAATAAGTATGAAAGTATCAGAAATGTATGATTCGTATGATTCGATTCTATTCATCTTTTTGAATGCTCATTGCTGATCTCTGGTATACATACATGCATAATTGCTCATTACAACACTTAAGTTAGAATTACGACCTAGTTTCTCACGCCACTTATGTTGTGTGTGTTAATTTTATACATGAGTGGCGGGACTTACAGTTTAAAGTCGATTCCGAACGCCAGATTTTTGAGAAAGTTTTCAAAGCAATTTTTTTTCTCTCAAAGTTTTTGAGAGAAATCTGCTGAGAGGAAGTCACCGAAGAAATAATTTTTTCATATTTTCATTTTGGCTGACCTGGGATTTGAAAAGCGGCCTTACGTCTAATAAGCCAACATACTACCTACTAGTCTAAGGCGACTTCACAAAAGTATGTATATTCCCCTTAATATTGTAGCATCAATAAACTCAACAAATTTAATTAAATCTCCTACAATGTCTCTTGACAGCATTTGTGTCTCTAGTCAAATGTTTAATTCACGAACATCGATTAAGCGCTTCAGTGGAGAACAATTTGAAAATTATAGACCGGAATAAATGATTGACATTTCATTGAAATTAGGAAGAAACCACATCAAATTAACAAAATTACAAGCAAAAGTAAAGGAATTCCAAATGCTACATACCCAAGCACCGAATACCTAAGAAATCTTTAATTAGCTTTCGCAGTTGTCAATCAATATTGATGGAGAATTCAAAGCATTTAAACAATTTAAGTTCAAGAATTGTTTGAAAAAATATTTGATACCATCAATAGCATGAAATAGTGACTGAAAACTTGGTGTTGGAAAATGATGAAAATATAATTTTATTAATGAGCCTCATACTCATAGGACTTTAAAGAAAACGTATACAATTTCATTAAAAGGTTTTTAAAAAAGGTCTTTCACTTGAAACAATTTTTTAAAGTCCTCTCTGAACATACAGTGATCACCTAAAGAAACTGTACATTAAAAAGTACATACATTAATAAATAGCCGTTATTTTTATTTTAAAATTGTTCCAATAACAGTTTTTAAAATTGAAACAAAAAAAATATTACAAAAAATTTCGAAATATTGCGAAATTTTTTCGGGCACTCTCCTTAAGTGCTAAAAATTGAGTTTGCAGATTGTTAAAAATGTATCCTTAGTGTACAGTTTCCTTTGACGCTCACTGTAGATATTTTATATTTTCATTATCTCTAATCCTTGTTTCGAAGTCTGGGTGATATTGTATTAATTTCATTCAGGGTATTATATTCCATACCAAATACGTATGAATAGGGAAGCATTTACGTACATACATGTATACATACGTATAAATGTGTGTTAAAGGCGTGTGTTTGCATGTGATTCACTTTGTTTGGATAAAAATTTCTGTAAAATATTAAGAGTTTCCAAAGTCTTTAAGCATTTATTTGAATGGCATGTTTAATAAGTAATGGGTCACTGTAGAAAATCATTCGGATATACATATGCGTGCTATCTATAGACGTCTTCTTTGATGATTTTAACTCGATCATACATACATAACATAATTGGTCATTACAACCCTTCTGTCAGGATTACGACCTAGTTTCTCACACCACTTATGTTGTGTGCGTTAATTTTTATACATGAGTGGTGGGACCTACAGTTTAAAGTTGACTCCGAACGACAAATTTTTGAGAAACTTTTCATAGCAATTTTATTTACTCTCAGAGTTTTTGCCAGAAATCTGCTGAGAGGAAGTCGCCTTAGAAATATTTTTGTATTTTATTTTGATGTCTGGCCTGGGGCTCGAACCCTGGCTTTTCGTCTAATAAGCCAACACACTACCTACTAGACCACGGCGACTTCAACTCGATCATAATTTTTATAATTTGCAAGAAATTGGCGCATTCAATCCATGTTATATCGGTCAGTATCATGTAGATTGGTACTGCGCAAGGGAGTCTATTTAATTTGTAAATTGTAATATCATTTTGGGATTCTATACCATTATTATAATCTTGACAGTAGTGGTATAGTTGTGAGACCGTAGTTCAAACCCCCCGCACCCACATCTCTAACAGTCTGCCTTCAAAAACTCTGAGAGTAAATAAAATTGCTATGAAACGTTATTTAAAAATTTGTAGCTCGTAGTCGATTTTAGACTGTAGGTCCCGCTACTAATGGATAAAATTAACTTACATGGGTGGTGTGAGAAACTAGGTTGTATTCATAACTAAAATGTTGTAAAAATTAATTAAGTAAGTAAGTTTCTTGATAAATGATCCTCACTTGGCACTTAAAGCTTCATCTAAATAAAGAAAATAAAATAAAAGACTGTCCAAGACTGTTCACTTTATAGGATTTCGTATCAAAATACACTCTGGCTGCCTTCCAAAACGTTAGTTGCTTTGCGTTTGAACAAAGTATCGTGTTTCATAACGCCGCTGTACAAAATATATACGAAGTATTCTATTTCAAAACGTCGTTAATGTGTATTTTTAACGCAGTCAAAAAGTAATCAGGCATCGGATTTATAGTTGATGCATTGTTTGGTTACTTTGCATATCTGCAAACATAGTTTATATACAGTAGTAGAACTGCATACAAACTTTGTATTGATAAATTTTAGAAGGCAGCCTCTACTATCGCCAATTGAAGCCAATCCAACGATATTGAATTGATGTTAAGGCTGCAATAGGTTCCCTTGGGAGTGCTTCAAATACACATCTCTTGTCCAGAAATGTTGGATTTCAATCGATTAATTATAAGCCAGTCGCCATAGTCAAGTAGGTGTGCATTGACTTATTAGACGTGAGGCCTGGGTTCAAACCCCAGGTCAGACATCTCCAACAACACGAAATATGAAAAAATATTTCTTCGCGACTTCCTCTCAGCAGATTTCTGGCAAAAAACTCTGAGATTAAAAATAAAATTGCCGTGAAAAGTTTCTCAAAAATATGTCGTTCGGAGTTGACTTTAAACTGTAGGTCCCATCATTCATATATAAAATTAACACACACAACGTAAGTGGTGTGAGAAGCCAGGTTCGTAATCCTGACTGATGGGTTTTAGTTTCGAACCTGTTCAGATGCAATGCAACGTCCATCTGCCCCTGTTGGTCTAATAATAGCGAAGATATTGGCTTTAAATTTTCGAAATTTTTTTTTTTTGGAAAAATTCTTTCTATGTTTCTGCATTTTATTGCTCATTTAAAAGTCAATATTATGTACCCCATGCATTTTTTAATGTTATTTTCTTTTAATTTTATTGCTTTCATGCGATATCTCGTTCAACTATGTGGACAACTGTATCCCCAAACTGTATCAAATACAATACAAAAGAAAGAAAAATTACTTCATGTACTCAAAAAAAAAAAAACATTTGTATTGTAACATTTTTATATGCATGTGATGGGACTTTTGCATACGAATGTATGTTTAAGCATTTTATATATACATTGTCTACATATTGTGTAAACATGTTTACACAGAGAGTGTGTGGCTGTGTACAAGTAAGGAATTTTAAACAAATTGAGTGTAATTTTGCATGTTAAAGGATTTATTGTGTTCGCAATTGCTTTTCATTGATTATTTATAAGAGGGTTTAAGTGTTGATTCAGTTTCATTTTTATTTCTTTATAAACTTAAGGAATTTGAAAATAAAAGAAATGTTTAAAGGGATTGAAACAAGAAGTGTTCATCAAAAATTAGTGTGACTATCAAATATTTTTTGAATGTCTATTCAAAAACGTCGACTTGCAGAAATTATGTAAAATTAGACCCAGTTGACTTGAATCGCTTAATAAATCACTTATTTTCTACCCAAGATTTTCTAGAGCAGTTGATGTGTTTTATTTTAAGAGCCATTATTACAACTTGCCGCTAACTAAAGGGAGAATTTTAACGGGCAGATAAATTGTTTTTCATTATTATAACAGGACAATAAGGTAGAAGTGACCGTTAAGCTAAAGGGAAGATCATCCTACCTCTAACTTTTAAAATTAAGTTTATGTTTGATTTTGCCATATCATGTATTATTTTCAGTATGGCAACTTCAAATATAAGAAATACAAAAAAAACTCGTCGTTGCCACTGCGTTAAAAAAACTGTTTAATTGAGCAATGTTATCGACATTGTTCCGGCACTGCAATATTTTTGAAAAAGTTAACTTTATTTTATCATTAGGTTGTAATAACGAAAAGAAGTTAATGGTGACTTTAAAGTTCACTTTAGCTAAAGTTATCTTTAACTAAATCCAACTTTAACGGCAAGTTATTATAATGGCCCTAAATATTACAAGAGTAATCCTTCGGACATAGTATTAGAAATACTTTAAAAATGTTAATATCTTCTATAAGACCTAGCAAGAGAGAAAGAAAGACTACTTTTCTGAAAAATCATTCATTCAATCTAAAGCTGATTAAAATCTGATTTTAACGATTTTGATTTTGATTTGTGATTCTTTCTCGTGCTCTCATTGTCAATGTTTGAACTCAATTGCGTTTCCTTAGCTGATGGATTTCATTGTTATCAAATATCACGGAAAAAACATACATAAAAAAGGGGAGAAATGTTCAATTCACTTAAATCCAGTTTTAATTAAATTGCAATACTGGTCTGTGTGTGTTCAGTTGGATTTTGCATTCTGAGTTTAAAATTTTTTCTGTGTTTTTTTGCTGGTGTATACTTATACTTGCATTTTTAATTAACTCGATTGATTTGATTGATTTCTCAACTTTTGCTTCTATTAAATTACTTGTTGTTTTTGTTTTTTATTTTTATTTTGTTTTCTACAATATCCTGCATTTCGCTATTTTGTCATCATTCTTTATATTCATATTATTGACATAATGATGATGATGAATGGCTTTGAATGAAAATTTATATTCAAACTCTATTGGCACTGGCTTACTGAATGCTTAAGTGGGTCAATGAATGGCAAAATGAATGAATGAATGCCTGATTCATGCTCTTTGGGGATGTTTTTAATTGATTTTCTTTTAAATTTTTAGCAATGCTGTTGACTTAATGAAAAAGAAATATTAACGGAATTACGCCATTTCCCATTTTGTTTACTTATTTGGAAGAATATTTTGTAAGGAATTGAAGGATATTAAATTCAATAGATTTCCTTAAATAATTTTTTTTTATTTGAATTAGTATTAGAGACACATACATAATTGGTCATTACATCCCTTCATTTAGGATAACAACCTAGCTTCTCACACCACTTATGTTGTATGCGTTAATTTTGCACATGTGTGACTGCAGGCCCCAGTTTAAAGTCGACTCCGAACGACAGATTTTTGAGAAACATTTAATGGCAATTTTATTTACTCTCATAGCTTTTGCCAGAAATCTGTTGAGAGACAGTCGCCGAAGAAATAGCTTTTCATATTTCGTTTTGTTGCAGATGTCTGACCTGTGGTTTGAACCATGGCCTCACGTCTAATAAGCCAACACAATACCTGCTAGACTATGACGACTACATGTACTGTAATCTACATATTTCCGATGCTATATTATAATACATATATCCTTTATAAAATATTCCTTTATTTAAAATATATCCGGCTTGGTTTGGACTAAGGGTCACAACAAGTTGTTTATGGGACTCCCAAAGTATAGAATCTACTTTCGTAAGTATCACTGTCACTGTATTAATCTCCAAAAGGACTTAGATAGCTATTCATATAGAGGCCCTTACAATTTTATTCGAACTTTTTTGATTTGTTCTATATGCTCTAAGTAAGGCAAAATCGGTTATATTTCTGCCAACTATAGAATGTTAAGTAAAGTTGTTCATGGGTTTCAACACCCTAAATGGTATATTTGTTTTTGTTAATCTTATAAAAATTAACGTACAGTGAGCGTCAAAAGAAACTGTACAGTAAGGGTAAAATTGTAAAAATCACCAAATTCAACTTTTACCACTTAAGGAGAGGGCCCGAAAAAATTTTACAATATTTCGAAATTTTTTGTAAGTTTCGTGTTTTTTGTTTCAATTTTAAAAACTGCCAATAAAACAATTTTAAAATAAAAATAACGGTATATAATTTATTTATGTATATTTTTTTAAATGTACAGTTTCTTCTGACGCTCACTGTATGTATGTTTAAAAAAGAAATTTCAAATGTAAAATTGCAAACAATTTGTATGTAAAACAAAACTTTTTAAAAATACCAAGAGGGGACAGCTCCTCTTGAAACAATTGCAATTTAAGCAAATTAAACAGATTTTATAAGAGAATATTGCCAAAACAATAGAAACCAAAATGGAAATACTTAAAAACAAAAACCAAAAACATGTTGCAATAAAAACTTTAGCAAAAGCTTATGCTGCTGCTACACTTCTTGATGCAAAACTCTTCCCTTTTTTGATTGTTAAATTTTTGCATTTAAATGACTTACTTTTTGCTAAACACGTGCGTAACATGTTATTGGTTATTGGGCAATATAAGAAGCATTTGCGATCTTTTTTCAGTAGATTATATTGATGCCTATATGAAGTGGTTTTTAGATTGAAGGTGATAGCAAGGGAACAGAACGTCAACCACAGGGCGGCTTGAAATTATTTTAAAAATTTACCAATTTCAACAGGCTCAATGTTTGGATACGAATAATATTTTAATAAGGAATTTTAATCTTATACAGAAATTGTGTTGTCGCAGAAGTCTCCGTATACTAGTAGGTAGTTTGTTGGCTTATTAGACGTAACGCTACGGTTCAAACCCCAGGTCAGAAATCAAATCGAAAATACAAAAAAATATTTTTTCGGCGACTTCCTTTCAGCAGATTTCTGGCAAAAACTCTGAGAGTAAAATAAAATTGCCATGAAAAATTTTCTAAAAAATCTGTCGTTCGGAGTCGAGTTTAAACTGTAGGTCCCGCCACTCATGCATATATAAAATTAACGCACACAACATTAGTGGTGTTAGAATCCAGGTTGTAATCCTGACGGATGGGTTGTAATGACCACTTATGTATGTATGTATGTATCAATATTTGTTTTCCGCTTAGTGAAAACTCGTTTTAAACAAATTGTCAGTAGTTTACATTTATTTATCTTCAAAGAAATTAGAAAAGTTTTAGTTACATATGTAATCAAACATTGAAAATGAATTGCAACGAAATTTGTGCAATGTAAAGCCACAAAGTAGCTCTTTTATTACACACAAATCTAAACATTTTTTTGCCAACGAATAATGCAAAAAAATATATGCAAGTATATTGAAACGTTAAGTTACTACCACATTTAGGTAAAAAGAAAAAGAATATGTTGAACAAGAAATTTTATTTGAACATAAACTTTGTAAAGGAGCACACTTAGCATGTGTTACCATGGTGCAACCATATCATTAAGTATCCCTAACCACGTTCTCTGGTCATTTCCACATGAGAGGATATCCAAGTAAACTTATTTTATACCAAAAATTTCATTAGAAATATCAATTTCCAGTGCATGATAATTGGATATATTTTTTGGGAACCACATTTTAAAAAGAAAAAAAAGAACGAAAACAGGCAAATGACTGTCAACATAAAGGTTCTAAGAATTCTTCATTAAATTTGAAACAAGGAAAATTTAACACAATTTGCAATACAAATTTTTAAATCAGAATCTAAATTTAAATTTTTGTAGTCGCCGCAGTTAAGTAGGTAGTGTGTTAGCTTATTAGACGTGAGGCCACGGTTCAAGCCCCAGGTCAGACATCAAAACGAAATATGAAAAATATTTCTTCGGTGACATCCTCTTAGCAGATTTCTGGCAAAAACTCTGAGATTAAAAATAAAATTGCGCGTGAAAAATTTCTCAAAAATCTGTTATTCGGAGTCGACTTTAAACTGTAGGTCCCGTCACTCATGTATAAAAAGTAACATACGCAACATAAGTGGTGTGAGAAGCTCAGGTCGCAATCCCAACTAAAGGGTTGTAAACACCAATTAAATGTGTACATATGTATGAATATAAATTTAAATTATTGTAGTCACCGTAGATAAGAGTGTTAGCTTATTACACATGGGGCCAGGTCAGACAAAAATAAATGCGAAAAAGTTTCTCAAAAAAATCTCCGCCACTCAAGTGTAAAATTAACACACACAACTTAAATGGTGCGAGAGGCTAAGTCGTAGTCCTGACGAAAGTGCTGTAAAGCTCAGCTATGTGTGTATGTATGTAGAAATGCGTTTCTACTTTTTTCCAGCTCAAGTTTAAATGAAGAAAAAAGGTTTGAAGCCGGTGTATAATCTCTATAGTGGCAAGCCATACAACAAGACAGACTAGCTCATGTGTTATATGCGTGCACTGCTGGTGAAAAATGTCAATGAGTGCAGAACCTATAGTCTAGAATTATATTTTTCTTTCCAAATTAGTTACTCTAACTTACTAAAAGTTAAAGTAAAAAACACAACATTCTGCTTTTCCCTCTTAATATTTAAGACCGTAGATATCACTGTTTATTGTTTTGGCATCAAATGTTAAAGAAGCAATTTTTAATTGATAAATATTGTTGAGTTGAAAGTGCAAATGGGTAGTAAAAGAATTGAAAGTGAAACCAAAAACTAAAAATTGGTTTTAAACCGCAACAGAAGAATACGAACAAAAGCATACATTTTTAATAACAAAAATTCTAAGAGCAATGGGGGCTAGCAACTGACCAAGAAAAATGAAAGAACGTTGTTCATGTGTTTTAATCCTTTAATTTCTTAACAGCAAAAAACTCACCAAATTGGCAATAAAAATCAGAAAACCAACCATAGAACGAGAGCATATAATATGAATGTATGTGTTTAATACTACAAATATTGGGGATGGTATGAAATGTGCAACTCTCATTACCAGCAATTATTAGTGTATTGTTCAACGATCAGTTTGTATTCTTCTTCAATTTAGAAATAATAAAATAAATAAATAAAAAAAATAATAACAAATAATTAAAAAAAAAAAATAATTTCTATACAGAGAGCGTCAAAAGAAGCTGTACATTAAAAAAAATATACATTAATAAATTACCGTTATTTTTATTTTAAAATTGCTTTCAATTGCCGGTTTTGAAAATTAAAACAAAAAAAAAATTAAAAAAATTTTCGAATTATTGTCAAATTTTTTCGGGCACTCTCCTTATGGTAAAAGTTTAGTTTGGTGATTGTTAGAATTTTATGCTTAGTGTACAGTTTCTTTTGGCACTCACTGTATATGGGTGTATATACTGCGTATTGTAGACGATACGAAAGGTTTGCCAATATTGTATGTCACAAAATCTGATTGTTTGTGAATGTAAAACAAAATATATGGAAGCCTTCTACATTCAGTTTTGTCCAGTTCTGCCTTCGGAAAACTATTATTTTCATCTTCAATAAATACAGCATTTTTTAAATGCTTTTCTCTTTAACAATGTTGTGAAATCTGCAATTCCAGTGTTGAATAAACATTGCCAGACCCAGACAGAACAAACAATACAGATTATTTGCTTCTCTACATATAATATAAGAGTACCACACATGTATACAGTGAGCGTCAAAAGAAACCGTTCATTTAAAAAAATATACATTAGTAAATTACCGTTATTTTTATTTTAAAATTGTTTCCTTAACAGTTTTTAAAATTGAAAGAAACAAAAAAAAAATTACAAAAAATTTCAAAATATTGTCAAATTTTTTCGGGCACATTCCTTAAGTGCTAAAAGATGAGTTTTGTGGTTGTTAGAATTTTATACATAGTGTATAGCTTCCAACCAATTATGTATGTATGTACAGTTTCTTTTGACGCTCACTGTACGTTTGAGGATAAAACAAGAACAATTGCAATGTGAATGTAAATTACTCCTGTAAGGGACTTAAATGAACCCAACACGACAACAAAACATAAAGATTTGACCCTTAAAACATGGTCATTTAGTTTAATTTTTATTTTTCTTTTTCAGATGATACATTCCGTACAGGATCTATTAAGAAATCTACATATGTATGTAACATAGAAATTAGGGCAAGCAGTCATTTAACAAATTAAAGAAACGTACAACTTTAAATTTCTGTACTGCCTTTACAAATTTAAACTCAAAACATCATCATCCACATTTATACTGTTGACGTCCACTCTCATGTCTATTACATGTGGTGCAACATGTGTCTTCGAAGACCACAAGTCGGCAGTTGATTCACTCACTACACTCCTGTCCTTGTTTGTATGACTGTGTGTTGGTTGCTGGATACAAAACCAACAACGTATGATAATAACGGACTACAACTACACAAACGATGATAATGATTATGATGAAAAAGGAAAAATTGTTACAAAAACAATCATGATTAAGTTGTTGATGATAAAATCAAGTCAATTATTTACGTAAATTACTGTTGATTCTAGTTGGCAAGTTACTTTCAATATGGTATGTACATACATATGTATGTATGCAGGGTATATTGATTACTTAAATGGTTATATTTATTGTAGAAATTTAAATTGAAATTTACATACGAGTAGATTCTGTATGCTATGAAAGTAGCTTTAACTCAGTTAAATAATTTTCCTTTTAATTTAATTTTTTAGTGAATTTTATTTCGAAAAGTATATATACTTGTGATATACACTGGTGATATATACTGGCGTTTTATTTTACATCGCTTAACAATAAAATTATAAACAAAAATACAACAAACACCAGCATAAAAATGGTCAACAAGTAAACAAAAATACAACAACAAACACTACAAAAATAAATGTAAACAAAATACATAAACAAACAATAATGAATGTAAACAACAATGTTTACATTTATAGAGATTTCGAGGTGAACACTTTACTCTGCCATATAAAAGACAAGGCAATGCAGACGAGTGAGTGAGTGAAGTCCAGTCAGTCTTGTGTGAAGACACCGTGTGTTTGAAGAGAGTAATCGTGGTTTGAAGATCTCTGTTACAAAGATCTGTCGAATAATTGCGTAGTAATTGTTATTGTTTATGAAAAGGTATAAACAGAGGAATAACAAAGAAAAGCAAGATTTATTGTTTACATCAAGTTGTGAATAGTGGCACAGAGAATTGTGCGAATAATAAAGAATTTTAAATTAAAACTAAATACTACTTATTTTTATTTTATTTGCAATCTACATTTTTAATGAAAATGAATGAAATACTTAAACTCAATTTCCAATTCCTCGAGTAGACCAGCCTAATTGACTCACTTCGCAAATTTTCAGAGTAGAAAACGATATCGTTTTCCAATTAAATTAATGGGTGATTCAAGCTGCAGTTACAAGACTTAATTTATTTCGAGAATAACTGCTGCAGAAGGTTTGTTGAAGTTGCCGTTGTCTAGTAGGTAGTGTGTGGGCTTATTAGATGTAAAGCCCAACGAAAATAGAAAAAAATATTTCATCGGCGACTTCCTCTCAGCAGATTTCTGGCAAAAACTCTGAGAGTAAATAAACCTGCCAAGAAAAATTTCTCAAAGATCTGTCGTTCGGATTCGACTTCGAACTGTAGGTTCCGCCACTCATGTATAAAATTAAAACACACAACACAAGTGATGTGAGAAGCTATGTCAGGACCCACATCTCCTGCAAAAGTCATTGGTCGGAATGCTAAGACTTTCGGTATGCCTATTAGAAGGCATGCCTACGTAAAGTCGTTGTGGCCTGTAAGAATCGCCATTGTGATATGGCTAAAGGGTTGTAATGACCAATTATGTATGTATGTTAAATAGAAGGTTTGTTGAGAGGAGAAGCTTTACTTGTTTATTTTCCAAAAAAAGTACAATGCAATGGTATCAAAACAGCTGCACATTTAGAAACTTAAAACTTTATTATAAATAAAGTAACAATAATTGAAACCAACCAATTCAATATCATTCCTTTTATTTCAATAGCTTGTCTTATTTTCAGTAGAGATGGAAAGAAACGATTTCTATCATTCCCTTGACAATTTTGTGACATTTTAAGAACAAATTGCAAAGTGTTAAACTCTTGTAGAAATCCTTTTTAATTCGAAATACTATGTACGCTTAAGTAGTCATGTAAGTTCTTTAATTAGATTTTCATTTTAATTGAAGTCATTAAATAAAGCTTTACTGCAGCCACTACAATAGTGGCAGTAGTTCCATTTCGTTTTATCACCTACGCTGTATATTACCGAAAGCATTTAATTTTAAATACAAACCAATAAAAAATACACAAATACAGATACAAACTATTATTCTTATTACATGAGTATTTGTTTTATATTTTTACAATATACACATACATACATAAGCCCTTTTGTAAAAATGGGGGAACATTCCAGACAATAATGATTGCCGTATTACCAACACTCTGTTGCAAACAAACAATTGCATTCAAAAAAGTAAATTGAGAAACTTTTTGAAAGGAAATTCATTTGTTGAAAAACGTTTTGTCTTAAAAATAGAGGAGAAATATGTACAGAAAATACAACTTAAGAAACGTAAAACCTTGGGTTGAAATAAAAAACAAATATTTTTCTACTTTTAAGTCGATTTGTACCCTACATAAGTATATAATGAAAGTAGTTTAGGAATTCTTTGAATTTGTTTTGATATTCGAATAGTTGAGGCAGAGGTTCATGCAGCATTACACTATAGTAACAACTTACAAGGCTGCCAAAATGGACTTTTTTTTAGTTTAATATGTGACAATGATTAAAGATTAAGGGCAATTATTACAACTTGTCGTTAAAGTTGGGTTTAGTTAAAGGTAACTTTAGCTAAAGTGAACTTTAAAGTCAACTTTAAAGGTAACTTTAGCTAAAGTGAACTTTAAAGTCACCTTTAACTTCTTTATGTTATTACAACCTACACATAAAATAAAGTTAACTTTTTCAAAAATATGCCAATGCCGGAACCATGCCGTTCATCAGTGGTGTGAGAAGCTAGGTCGCAATCCTGACAGAAGGCTTGTGATGACCAATTATGTATGTAAATCGCAGTTACTTTCTTTGTATTAAGACTGCAAATACTTTTAGCCTGTCTTATGATAGCAAAAGAATTGTTTTTCCTTCACAGCAATTTAAAGAAACATAACTTAAAAATCAAAACTTGAAGTAATTTAACCCCGCCAGTAAACGTGGCATATTTTTAATTTCCCATACATGGCTGAGATGTTTATTTTATGGGGGTACCAGTTTTAAAAGAGGGTTTTTTTTTTGTTTTTTTAAAAGTTAAAAGCTACTTAATGTTTACAATAGAAACTTTTACGTTGTGGTACACAGTAACCTAAATTTATAATCACTTGGCAAAAGCGTTTTAAGTGCTTTTCTCTTGTTATGTTTCTTTTTTTCGTATGTTTGTTTTTCTTACATGTTTTACTTTCTGGCAAGTTAACAAGTGAACGCATTATAACACACTCATAAACGCTGGCAAATTTTTAAATAAAAATTGTTACACAATCTTAAAACAACACAAAAATGTTTATGAATAGTATGAACGATATAAAGCTGTACTAAGTAACTAACAGAAGGCAATGGAACCTGCTATAACACACCACATAACATGCTTAAATCTTATGCCTCAATTCGTGTTGGATTTACAAATTTTTGCATAAAAATTATTGTTTGAAACAGCCAAAACCTATGAAATGGACTGCTTTGAAACGTTTTATTGATTACTTTCCAAAAAAAGGGAAAAATATAAGAAATGATGACTATGATCCTTCAATTTATGTACGCTGCTGACTTGGCAAATCTTTATAAGACAGACAAAGAACTTGAAAATGAAATGAAATTGAAAATGTTGCGGTTTCATCAGGCTACACAAAAATATGCACACACTTTATTTAATTGCATGAATAATGAATAAAAAAAACATAAAATAAACTCCACAAATTTGTAAAAATCATGTAAATAAAAACATTTTTAAAGTATTATAACCAAATAAGGAAATTAATGATTCAGTAGGTACAAAAATATTCTGCTTAAGCAAACATTGGAAAAATTTCAATGAAATTACCTACAGACTAAGGATAAATATTGTTTATTTTGCTGTTAAAGTTGGGTTTAGTTAAAGTGAACTTTAGCTAAAGTGAACTTTAAAGTCACCTTTAACTTCTTTTAACTTTTTCAAAAATATGCCAATGCCGGAGCAGTGTCGATGACATTGATCAATTAAACAAATTTTTTTAACGCAATGGCAATGAGGGGTTTCTGTTTTTTGTTGTATTTGCTCATTTTGTTTGATTTGTATCTTTGAGGTTGCCATATTAAAAATAATATACAATATAATATGGCAAGTTCAAACATAAACTTAACTTTAAAAGTTATCGGTAGAATGATCTTCCCTTTAGCTTAACGCCCACTTCTTATTATCCACTTATAATAATGAATATCAAATTATCTGCCCGTTAAAATCCTCCCTTTAGTTAACGGCAAATTGTAATAATGGCCCCAATAGATTTAACTTAATTTAAAGTGAACTTTATGAATTTATATAACACATAGAGTCACCAATAAATTGTCCACATGTTTCACAACTAGCAAACTTTCGGGCGAATTCTCTCGACTGGGAACTTCGTTAACGTAACAAGCAGTTTCGACTGCGGGCAAATATTAGATAGAGGGTACACCTATGCCGCATATACATAACACAATGAGGTGTTAGAAGGTAGCGTCTGGATTTCTACTATGCAAACGATCTCCATGACGAACCTCTCGTATTCCAAGACATATATGAACATATGAACGTGAATTGTACTTGAAGTCGCCGTAGTCTATTTTTCATATTTCGTTTTGATGTCTGACCTGGGGTTTGAACCGTGGCCTCACGTCTAATGAGCCAACACACTATCTACTAGACTACGGAGACTACAATTAATAATTGTCGTATTTTAAATAGATTGCTTGAGCCAAATCCACCTGAGGCAGAGGACTACCAATATCAATTAAATTTATTGCCGGTGCAATCAAAACAAGTTTTTCTTAGAAAAAAGTGTACATCGGTGGTACATCGTAAATGTTACAGAAGAACAAATTCATTTCTGGCTCAACTTTTTTTCGTTATATAGAAAATTTGTATGTATTTGAAAGTTGTCGTAGTCTAGTAGGTAGTGTGTTGGCATATTAGAAGTAAAGCCACGGTTCAAGCCCCAGATTAGACATCAAAACGAAATATGAAAAATTATTTTTTGGCAACTTACTCTCAGTATATTTCTGGCAAAAACTTTGAGAATAAAATAAACTTCCCATGTAAAGTTTCTAATAAATCTATCATTCGGAGACGACTTTAAACTGTAGGTCCCGCCACTCATCTATGAAATTAACACATGCGACATATGTGGTGTGAGAAACTAGGTCGTGATCCTGACTGAAGGGTTACAATTATGCATGCATGGATCCGAATTTAAAACCAATCTTATAATTCATGCATTCTTACTATCAAACCCATCAACTTTGGAGTGTATTTTTCGAACCATCAATCCTTCCCAACAACTTTCATTCCTATGCACTGCAAATAACAATTATTTTCACGTTTCCAAGTAACCCAAGTAACACCACCATCACCGAGAACATAAGCAACATTAAAGAAACCAAAAAATTTTGTTGGAATTTTTCTGTTTTTTCTAATTTTGTTTGTTTTTGATGCTTTGATGCCTGTGTCGCATTGCATTGGCGGCAACATTTCCTTTTTACCATCTCCTCGTAGTTGAACGGTGGGTGGAAATGTTTTGAATGTTTTTTTAGCTACTTTTGGTTTACCAAAGGCGTTTTTTCTTTCCTTATTGTTATTTTTGCTATTGTCTTGATATGCTATTGTTGTCACTGTTGTTGTTTTTGTAGTGCAGTTTATTATTATTTTTTTTAGTAAGATTTTGCTACTGGAAATGCTTACAAATTTTAGAATTCATGTGGAAGAGAGTCAACATAACATTGGTGGTAAAAAAATCCAACAAGTACAGGATAATTTCGGAGGTTTTTCCAGATGCATTCATATTAATTTTCTTTTAATAATTTCCTGAGTTGTTTAGCTTTTTAATATTGTAATATTTAATTTCGCTACTGCACGAGGTTTCAGACAAGGCGATACGACCGATGCGACCTCTTCAACTTCGTCATGGAGAGTATTCTGCGAAAGGCGGGAGAGCATCGCTTTGGTACTATTTTTCAAAAAGGCTCCCAGTTGCTTGCGTACGCTGACGACATTGACATCATATGGCGTACCAAGCGAGATGTTACTGCTGGAATCAACTAAAATGAGGGCAAAATGAAGTAAAGCGTCTGCCAAACAACTTTTTTTTTAAAACGCTTTAAAAAAAAATACTGAATATTTTCTCAAATTTCTTTTTTTATTTGAAAAAAAAAAACGTTAGATGGCGGACCCGATATATGTTTCCAACAAATAGAGATGTGTGACGTATTGGATCTCAAATTACAGCCGATAACTATACTTCCGATATAGTCAAGGGATTTATTTATCTCGGCCCCACCAAAAATAATGTCAGTCTGGCGATCAAACGCAGGATCACACTTGCCAACAGGTGCTACTATGGTCTCAATAGGCGATTGAGTAGCAGATACCTCTCTCGCATGATAAAACTAATACTTTACAAGGCGCTCATTCTCCCCTTTCTTATTTATGCCGCAGAGGCATACACACTATCAAGCACTGATGTAGCAGCCTTGAGAGTATTCGAGAGAAAACTCCTACGTAAGATCTTCGATCCAGTGCGAAGTGGCGATGATTTCCGTATTCGATTCAACAGTGAGCTGTATGAACTCCTCAAGGGCATGGACGTTAACATCCAGCGCCTGTGCTACCTCGGCCATGTCAGTCGAATGGAGGAGGATGCTCCGGCGAGATGGGTATTTGATGCGGGGATTTGCGGAAGTCGGCGAAGAAAACGACATTATTTGCGTTGGAAGGATCAAATCGATTAGTGTGACCAACTGGCGCAGGCGAGCAAGAAGCAGAGACGCTTAGAATAATGTGTTAAGGCAGGCCGGGTTGTTAATGGCCAATTAAGTAAGAAATATTATATTTTCGTAAATTATAGACATCATTGACGCTGATATAGTCAACTGTATTAATGAATGAAAATGATTAAGGCTGACACTATAGACTACGTTCTTTTTGATGTGCTTTTGAATCAATCCCCCTTTCAATGTTCCATCTACGATGATACCTGATCTACCAGAGAGAATGACATCGACAACGAATACTTTACGGCCTCATTACTGTTTTACACCGCTCGGGCTTTCCTTATCACTGAATATTATTGAATTCCTATTTAATCATTAAGTGTACGTTACTCCTGGTTTATGGCTTGTCCGCTGAGCAGCCATTCATCATTAATTCCAACGACTTACGTATACAAATGATATTTAAAAAAATTATCCAAGAAAAAAGTACTCATGTTTTTCATGTTCAACATGATTTATGGTTTTTAGTGTCCCTTTGGGTGTTTTCATCAAATTGAATTTACTTCATGAGTCATTGTGAACAGTTTTCCAAACGAATTGATTGGTTATTGTGGTTGAATGATTAAGAAAAAATTACACAAAACGGTTGCACAAATAAATTCTTTTATTTGTTTGTAATTAATTGACCACAGTGAATACAACAATCAATGGATTTGGTCCTTTAGGTGGAATTTCATTAAATTTTTTTAAATTAATTTTAATCAAGCCTTACATTCCCATCCAAACAATTATTTCAAATTCAAAATACTGAGCCAGTTGAGATGTTTTTCTGCATATTTTATTTATTTAAACGTAAAAAAATATTCGTTTAAAGTCCTCTGATTAACTTTACTACTTGTAACGATGTTGCATAAAATGCAACAGTTTCCACGATTGCTATTCCCATTTCATCTCTTGCTACCATTGCTAATAAGCTCAGTATAGTTTTGAATTCCTTATATTTTCCTTATAATTTTCCTTTAGCAACATTAAGAAGCCATTAATAACAATAACAACAAACAATAATGAAATCAATACAATAGACAGACTTAAACAGACAGCAAATACCGCTGAGCACTGCTGTACTCAAGTATCCATAATCCTTAGTGTAAGAGGTAAAGGACATACCACTTGCAATCTACTCTACAATACAATAACGATGGCAATTTAAACTGCAAAGGAGTCGGCGTCTTTTACTTATGGAAGGTAAATATTTCTTTAAGGAAACAACAACAAAAATAAAAGAAATTGAATCATAAGGACATCCAAATGGAACAAGTAGCAGTTTTGATACGTATCAATTTGAATTCATCTGAATTGAGTGCGTTTAAGGTTTAAGGAGTGCAATAGCAAAAGTACAGTTAACTGCAGCATATTATTGTAGAATTTGAAATGATGACAGTTTTTAATAGACGCGGTTATGTTGCTATTGTTAGCAGAAATACAAAGTGGCATTATCGTTATAAACAGGCAATCAAGAGGCAGATACAAAAACAGTTAAAATTCAATCGAATTCGTGATTGGTAAACAGTGAAAGTTTATCGGGTGAAGTCGCCGTTGTCTTGTAGGTAGGGCGTTGGCTTATTAGACATGGGGATTGGGTTCAAACCCCAGGTCAGACATTAAGACAAAAATATTAAAAATATTTCTTCGACAACTAAATAAAATTGCCATGAATTTTTTCTCAAAAATCTGCCATTCAGCCATTTAACTGTAGGTCCCGCCATTATTAACACACACAAAGACATTGGTTTGAGAAACTAGGTCGTAATCCTAAATAAAGGGCTGTAATGACTATTATGTATGTAGTTCTATCGACTCCTTATAAGGCTTTAACAAATGCTGATAATGACAATATCTGCAATGGTATTCTGGAGGTGCCATTTTGGAACGTTCTCAGCTACGTTTGGGAAATCTGGTTAACTTTTGTGGAGTCTTTTTTAATGGGAGAATATTAATTAAAATCCATAGGCTACCAACTGGTTAAGAGATATGCTAATTGTGATTGGATTTCACAGAGCAACGAAACGCAGGCAATTTACTGGCACTTAAACAGGATCTACAGGAGTCCTGAAGCTCCCAGGAACTACTATATATGACCCTCATTTCAGTTTGTGGGCAAAGAATCCATACAGGAGAGTCCGTCTTTGACACCCCTGTCGTTTTTTATTCTAAATGTAGTAGAAACGTCTGAAAAATAATCCCATTACAGCTTGGATGCAATGGCATTTATCCAAGTAAATCATCAGGATCGATCGCAAACTCAGATTATACACATCGTTTACGGATTCCTGAGTCTAGAGATTTTGTATCGCCGATAGTTCCCAATAGGTAGAGCAGAGCCATTTCGATAACTGTAAAATTGTACCACCAATTAGGGAATAAAATCATGAACGATTAAGTGTTTGCAGTGTCTAAAGATTTCACAAAACCTTACTTTCAAGTGCTTTTGCCAATTAAGTGTTACTTTTTAAATAATTCGCCGTAGTCTAGTAGATAGTGTGTTGGCTTATTATACATCAGGTCTCGGTTCAAACCAGAGATCAGCAATGAGTATTCAAAAAGATTAGTTGAATCGAATCATACTCATAATTTCTTATACTTATCCGCCTTCATACTTATTTTAATATCATGGAAACTCTACTCATATTCAAAGTTTGAAGTACTCATCGTATTCATTCTTAAAAACACGTATGATATTGTTGATTTCGACTCTCCATAACTCAACATATGTATACGTGAAGCACAAAATAAGTATGATTCGCGTACGAATATTACAATACTCATTAGAGGGTTGTGTGTTTGCTCTGCTTACTGCTCTGCGTTTTTTGCTTCTGTGTCTTCTTTTTCTTTTGTAAGTGCAATAACAACGATTTACTCGAATAACTTATAAGTTTTAGAAGTCTTTTTCTAAAGTTATGAATCTAAATGAGTAGGCTTATGAATCAAACATATTTCGATTGGTATGAGTTTGATGTCAACGTTGTACGCATACTCATTGCAATCTGTACTTATACAAGCAACGTTGTAGTGAGTATGAATGAATCAGAGTACATAGTTAAATTTCAATATTGTTGTGCCACTTATATTCAGAATTTCATGAGTACTTATGAGAAGCGAAAAAACGATTCATTGCTGATCTCATACTTCTTCGGCGACTTCCTCTCAGCAGATTTCTGATAAAAACTCTAAGGGCCGTTATTACAACTTGCCGTTAACTAAAGGGATGATTTTAGCGGGCAGATACATTGTGTTTTGTTATTATGAGTACCCAATAAGATAGTATTGATCGTTAAGCTAATGGGATGATCATCTTTTAACATTTAAAGGTTACTTTATGTTTGAACTTGTCATATTATACATTATTTTCAATATGGCAACTTCAAATATAAACAAAATGAGCAAACACAATAAAAAAAAGAAGCCCGCGGTTGTCACTGCGTTAAAAAAACTTGTATAATTGAGCAGTTTTATCGACATTGCTCCGGCACTGCCATATTTTTTAAAAGTTTTGTCTGTAAGTTGTAATAACGAAAATAAGTTATAGGTAACTTTACAGTTCCCTTTGGCTAAAGGTACCTTTAACTAAACCCAAGTTTAACGGCAAGTTGTAATAATGGCCCTAAGAAGAAATAAATTTACCATGAAAAGTTTCTCAAACATTTGTAGCTCTGAGTCGACTGTAGGTCCTGCCGCTCACTTATAAAATTAACACACACAACATAAGTTGTGTGAGAAGCGAGGTCACAGTCCTGACTAAAGGGCTGTAATGACCAATTATGTAAGTATGTATGTATGTCTTAAATAATTGACCCCATTAAACATAAAATTGTTGTTCAAGTTTCCACTTTACATACAAATTTATATGAATTATTGTTATTTTGGAAATTCTCAATGTTTTCGTTTTAAATATTTTGTAATGAAAAGTTATGTACTCGCCCTTCTGTTTAAATTTAAGAAAAGAAATTAGAAAAAATGGAAACAAAACTTTGATTGTTCTGTCGAATCTAACTAGAAGAACAAATTTTTTAATAAAACAAGAATTTTTAGCAAAAATAGCAACAAAATAACAACAATTTGTAAATTTTTGTAGTACAGTGGTAGCTAATAGTTAAGCAGCATTTTTTTGAGAAATCTTCAAACGAAGAAATTGTGTAAAAAATTTTAAAACGAATATGAATTCATGAATTTTATTGTGAATATGAATTCATACAACTTTTGTCTACCACAGTATTTAATTTTATAAATGTTTTTGTTACTTTTCAGTTTAATTTCACATCCTATATTTATGCATCTGTTGCAGTAACTTGGTTGCAAGGTTATCATAAACATTAAAATGTATGTCTATGTACATACATTTATAGGGTTGCACAAGTATTTTTTGTATATTAATTTCAGTATATGCGTATGAGTATTTTACTGCATTATCAGCAAAAAAAATTGCTGTTTTTTAATTTTTGTCAGAGAGATGTTTTTAAATTTCTTTTTTGCAATTTTTCTCATGTATTTGCCAGTGTTGTTCAGTATTTTCATTTTTTTTTGCCTCTTCAACTGAATTTATAACAATAACAACTATTACTACTTTTACTTTCTTCTTTCCATGTTTATTTAATTCTTTATTATTTTCTGTTAACGTTGCGATTATTTTTTTTATTATAAAAATATTAAGACTTTTAAAATTATTCAGATGCAATGCTTTACTGTCATTAAAAACTACAATCTTTGAATAAAACAATGAACTGAATTACAACAGCAAAATGCTTAATAAAATTGAAATTCCGAATTGTTTGAAGATACGCCCTCCAGAATTATTCAAACATACATACATACATAATTGCTCATTACAACCCTTTAGTCAGGATTACGACCTAGCTTCTCACACCACTTATGTTGTGTGCGTTAATTTCTATACGTGAGTGACAGGATCTACGGTTTAAAGTCGACTAAGAACGACAGATTTTTGTGAAACTTTTCATGGTAATTTTATTTTTACTCTCAGAGTTTTTGCCAGAAATCTGCTGAGAAGAAGTCACCGAAGAAATAGGAAATATAAAATGGTTTTTGAACCATGGCCTACTTGACTACGCAGCCTTCAATTATTCAAATCAAAATTTAAGTACAGTAAAGTTGAGAGAGGAACGGTTCTGAGTTGTACAAAGTCTTTGTGAAACTTTTAGAAAGCTCGTTATACAGAAGTATAACGTAGATTTTATACATTCGATGATACTCATATTCGACATTAGACACTACAATTGAATGACTAGGATGAAGTTCGGCTAAATTAGCAGCTACCTTAAGCCTTTCCTGGTTGGTATTTCTAGTAGATTTACCCTGATTGAAAAACCACAATGAAAATCTCTTCTTTCTGTTACATCGGCTATAAGCAATAATTTTGTGGCTCTTATCGCTTGATCTCTATTGCAGGGCAGTGGCAGCTAAAGTTAGTTGGCGTTTCTGGACCACTGGGAAATCGAAATTTAGAGGGAGTCTGCGACTGGGGACAATGACTACATGACACCATGATAATAAAGTTCATGACATCCATTTCGAATAGGGAGGTCTGGAGAACTCCTTGCAAATCTACACTGATGGTTTCAAGTTGGACGGAACCGTTGTATTTTTTTCGGAATCGGTTGGAATTGTATACTTATACGGATGCCGAACCACTGTAGCATCTTTCATGAGGAAGTGTCGATCAGACAGCCATCTGCAAATATTATTGGGAACGCCAATATTCCCAGGAGGGATATTGTCATACTTTTCGATAGTCAGGCGGCTATAAGAGATCTGAATTAAAATGTTAAAAACTCCAAGACGGTGTACAGCTGTTGCATACACAGTGAGTGTCAAAAGAAACTGCATCTTCAAAAAAATATACTTTAATAAATACCCGTTAGTTTAATTTTAAAATTCATTCATTGCCAGTTTTTAAAATTGAAACAAAAAAATGACAAAAAGTTTCGAAATATTGTCAAATTTTTTCGGGCACTCTCCTTAAGTGGTAAAATTTGAGTTTGGTGATTGTTAGAATTTTAGCCATAGTGTACAGTTTCTTTTGGCGCTCACTGTATGTATGTCTGTATATTTGCTTTAATTATTAATTGGTATCTGTTTCTATATCCAAAGAAGTTAGCAAATATTGTTTTCATTAATGAATATACAGTGGCTCTACTATTTTAACAATGATCCACAAATACTTATATTTTCCCATAGTTTGCTTTCCTCTCCTCCAATCATTGAAGTAAACACTCTTGTACCTTGTCATGTGGATAAACGAGTCAGGCTGTGATAAAACGTGAGGCAGTTAGACGTTTTATCATTGTGTTGGTGTATTACTTCGTTGTTAAGAGCATGTTGTTGTGTGTTGTTTCATGTTTTACATTACAAGTGCCAGAGAGAAGTGTAGATAAGATGATGGTTACTGCTATTGCTGCTGCTCCCCATGCCGCTGTCGCTGGCTACCATGAAAATATACACAACGATAGAATTGTAAACAAGATTATCATTATTAAAGTTAAATGTATGAATATATTTGTACGTATGTATGTATTTATTTGTATACGTTTATTGCCAATCGACCATACATTGTTTTTAACACAAGTATCCTCGAGCTTAGCAAGAGCACATATAATTCGTATTGGAATACAGCGTGTTTTATAATCAACAACCAATTTAATGTGTTTCAATAACAAATTATGTAAATAACGGCAGATACAAATCTACACCACCAATAAAATTATTTAATAAAAGTTTTTATTTTTATTTGTTTTTGTAGTATAATCATCGACATCGTATTACAAATTGATACCAAATGTTTACATTGATGTGCTCATAATCGAATACAAGTATTAAAGCGTGGTATGGCTATTGTGAAGGGATTATTAAAAATAAATCACGTGATAAAAATAATTGCACACTTTTGTGGAAAATGGTTACCCGGAGGAAGTAAGTGTGAATATTAAAAATTTTCAAATTTTATTAAAGAACATACATACATACATAATTGGTCATTGCAAGCCTTCAGTCAGGATTGCGACCTAGCTTCTCGCATCATTTATATTGCGTGTGTTAATTTTATACGTTAGTGGCGGAACCTATAGTTTAAAGTCGACTCCTAATGATAGATTTTTGAGAACTTTTTATGGCAATTTTATTTACTCTCAGGAAAGGAAGTCGCCGAAGAAATATTTTTTGTATTTTGTTTTGTTGTCTGGCCTGGGGATCGAACCCTGGCTTTACGTGTAATAAGCCAACACACTACGTACTAGACTACGGCGACTTCTTATTAAAGAACTCGATGGATTAATTAGGACTGTAACTAATATCGAAAGCCTGACAGTTCTGTTTGTTTGTCTGAAGATTTGATTTTAATACGAATTTGTTTTTTAACAGCCATATGAAGCTGAAATATGAATCTTGAGTAATTACAAATTGGCCCTTCTGGTTCTTAATTTTACTAACTGCCCGTGTTATAGCTGCAGTGAGTGTCACAAGAAACTGTACACTATGGATAAAATTCTAGCAATCACCAACAACTCATTTTTTATCAGTTAAGGAGAGTACACGAAAAAATTTGACAATGTTTCGAAATTTTTTGTAATTTTTTTTTTTCAATTTTAAAAACTGGGAACAATTTTAAAATAAAAATAACGGTAATTTATTAATGTATATTATTTTTTAATGTACAGTTTCTTTTGACGCTCACTGTACATTAGATGTTACCAAATTTATTCATTTCTAGTTTGATATTTGGAGATTTATTTCAATTGATCCTTTAAAATTTATGTCTCGCTCATAGAAAATCATTCTGAAGAAGTTGTGATATTTTAAGAAAAACATGACCCAAGTGTATAACTGGTTATTAAAGAAAAAGTTTTAGATTCAATGCATCACTAATAAAAGCATTTCAAGTATTTCAATACATATTCCAGTAGGTAGTGTATGTAGTGGCTTATTAGACGGGAGGCCACGATTCAAACCACAGGCCAGACATCAAAATGAAATACAAAAAAATATTTCTTCAGCGATTTCCTTTCAGCAGATTTCTGGCAGAAATTCTGAGAGTAAATAAAATTGCCATGAGAAATTTCTCAAAAATTTGTCATTCAGAAGCGGCTTAAAACTATAGGTCCTGCCACTCATGTATAAAATTAACGCACACAACATAAGTGATAAGAGAAGCTAGGTCGCACTCCTGACTGAAATGTTGTAATGACTAATTATGTATGCATGTATATGTATGTGTAGTTAGAAATATTTCAGTTTAAATTGAAAAAAATTAACAAACCTCATAAAAATTCTATGCTTTTCAACTGCATGAGCAACTCTTTTAGTTTTCCCATGCCATGCCATATACGCAATTAAGAAAACAAACAATTTTTTTATAGCCTTTGCTGGAAAATATTTTTCCGAGAAACAGCAGTTAAAAGACAAACGACCAACAAAGGCAGTTGCATTGCGAAATTTCTTCAATTACAGCGTAATGTACACAACAAGTAATGGAGCAGCCGGTCAAGGACGAAATAAAAATGATGCTAAGCATAGATAACCAGACGTTTGATAGGCGTTATGCAATGAATTTTAATTAAAACTTCTTCCATAATTGAAAAGAATTTCCGGTACAGGCCAGAGATCAGCAATGAATCGTTTTTTCGCTACTCATAAGCACTCATGAAATTTTTAATATAAGTGAGTCAACAATATTGAAATTTAACTATGTACTCTGCTTCATTCGGAATCACTACAACGTTGATTTGTAAGTACAGTTTGTAATGAGTATGCGTACAACGTTGACAGAAAATCATACCGTTCGAAATATATTTGATTCGTAAGCCTACTCATTTAGATTTATAACTTTAGAAAAATACTTATAAGACTTGTAAACGATTCAAGTGACTCGCGTGACTCAAATCATTCTTCAAAATTACAATCTTAGTTGTTGTTCCATTTACAAAAAAAGAAAAAAACACTCATAAGCAAAAAAGACAGAACAGCAAGCAGAGCAAACACTCAACCTTCTAGTGAGGATTTTGTGTTCGTACTCGAATCATACATATTTTGTGATTCGTGTATGTGTTAAGTTATGGAGATTCGAAATCAACATCGACATCATACGTGTTGTTAAGTATGAATATGATGAGTACTTCAAACTTTAAATATGAGTAGAGTGTTCCATGATATTAAAATAAGTCATAATGCGTATAAGTATCAGAAGTTATGAGTGTGATTCGATTCTACTCATCTTTTTGAATACTCATTGCTGATCTCTGGTACATGCTTATGTATTTATAATAAGCAAAGTGGACTGAATTTACATTTTATTCGACTTAACTGCTGGTGTTTACAAGTTTCCAATTATTTTCAAATTTTATTACAAGATTTATGGCAGAATTAGCCGAACGTTAACAGAACTTAAGGGAACGTACGTTTGTTTCTAGCATGTAAAACCCAATGAGAACGATTACACAAACGTAGTGGAATTTCGGTAAGCATTTGCATTATTTTCTTATGCTATGAATGATACATAATTGGTCATAACAACCCTTCAGTCAGGATTACAACCTAGCTTCTCACACCACTTATGCTGTACGCTTTAATGAGTGGTGGGACCTACAGTTTAATGTCGATTCCCAGCGATAGATTTTTGAGAAACTTTTTTCATGGCAATTTTATTTACTCTCAGAGTTTTTGCCAGAAATCTGCTGAGAGGAAGTCGCCGATGAAATATTTTTTCATATTTTCGTTTTGATATCTGACCTGGGGTTTGAACCATGGCCTTACGTCTAATAAGCCAACACACTACCTACTAGACTATGGCGACTTCACGCGATAACACTCGCCTACCAAATACTCGAATCTCATTTTTATTTGGATAACGTTGAAGGATATTTCATTTAATGCTGTAATGTTGCCTCCTGACATAGTGTACGTGTAAGTTTTTAAGTTTTATTGTGGCATTTTTACTTTTTTCTCTCCTTTTCATCGTTTATATAAATGAACTTTAAATAATTGCTGACTTGTTGTGAATTTACACGCAATTTTTAAATATTTTCTCTCCTTTTCTTCTTCACAAAAAATATATTTTTTTCGGTTTTTTTTTCTCTTATTTTGCTGCTGTTGTCTGTCTATCCTGACACAATTTGTGTGACAATATTTGTACATGAATATCGTTGTTGTTGTTGCTGTTGCTGTTGATTGTAGTAATTGTTGCCAATGCCTTTGCTGTTGATGGTTTTGTTGATTTATTTTTTTGTTTTTTCTCCTTCATTCCGTAGTATTGTTTTACAAACCATTGTAACAAATGACATTGTTGTTGTGCCTGGGTGACGGACTGTTTGTTTGTTTGTTTGTTGGTTAAATGAATTGAAATTAATTTCCTGAGTTTCAATGCCTTGCAGACTTACTTTAACGAAAAAGAGTAAAAAAAACAACGTTTTCATTATTTTTTATTAAGTAAAACACTACCAGTGTACTGTGGAATATTCAGTAAATTAAGAGTAAAGAAAGACTGTGTTTGGTTTTTTTCTTCTTCTTCTTCTTTAAAATTTAAATATTTTGCTGACGAATTTCATACACAATACTTGTATTTAATAATTCAAATTTTATAAGACCATACTCTGTAGGAAAGAATCCGAATTCATGCCTGTGGTTTCTATAATGCTGACTTGATATCAGTGCGGGAATTAGTTATGAAGGCCAAAGAGGTATATACTACGGAAAAATTATCCTTACAGAGATTATCTAGTCGCAGTATTCTAGCATCCGAGCATGTCACAGTCATTCAAAATTAATTGCTGCTCTCGGAACTTTTTATGACCGCATCTCCCGACCCCTCTGATTTCCTTTATAACATAATTTGCAAACTTCACTTACTTACTTACTTAATTGGCCATTAACAACTCGAATAACGGATTTCGGCCTGCACATCCTTCCACGCATCTCAGCTTTTTGTGCGCCTACGCCAATTGGTCACATCAATCGATGACAGGGCTTCCTCGATTTGGTCCTTCCAACGCAAACCAGGTCGTCCCCTTCGCCGACTTACCCAGATCCCCGCAACAACTACCCATCTCGCCGGAGCATCTTCCTCCATTAGAACGACATGGCCGATCCAGCGCAGTCGCTGGATGTTAATACGCTGCACAACGTCCATGTCGTTGAGGAGCTCATACAGCTCACTGTTGGATCGGATGCGGAAATCATTGCCAACTGGCACTGGACCGAAGATCTTACGTAGGACTTTTCTCTCGAATACTCTCAAGGCTGCTGCTGATTCAGTGCCTAATAGGGTCCATGCCCCTGCACGGGGAGGATGAGTGTCTTGTAGACTATTAGTTTTGTCGTAGGAGAGAGGTCTCTATTACTTGATTGCCTATTGAGACTAAACTTCAACCACCAATATCTTTACATCATTATTTTTTCAGTTAATGGCGCAGCTTTGTACAAAAAAATCTAATTCTTGTGACATAATCTTCCAGCACACTTAAGACACGGTATGCAAAAATGTCCCCAAAGTATTTTTCTCAAATGTATTCAGCATCCTCATGTTGATTTCAGTCATTTATCTCTTCTCGTCTCTATACATAGTAGGTATCGGCAGTGTTTAGTTGTACATTATAAGCTTCGTTTTTCGAATACGTAATCCGGAGCGTAGATATTGCAGATACTTTGTCTGAAATACATAGCACAGACGTCGCTGTGGTCTGGTTCAACTCCTGGCTCAGACATCTCGAACGAAATATGAAAAAAATATTACTTTCAAGACTTCCACTCAGCAGATTTCTTTCAAAAACTTTGAGAATAAATAAAATTGTCAGGAAAACTTTTTTAAAAATCTGTTGTACTGAGTCGACTTTAAACTGTAGTTCCCACCACTCATGTATAAAATTAACACAAACAATATGGGAGATGTAGAAGCAAAGTTTTAATCCTGACTAAAAGCTTATAATGACCAATTAAGATAGTTAAGCAAGTAAATGATACGTTTAACAAGTCAAATAATACTCTTGGAGATTTTCCGTGTGAATTTGAATGAAATTTAATTCAAGTAAATCTTGTAATCGCTATAGTCTAATAGGTAGTGCTTGGGTTATTCGACGTGAGCACCAGATTAGACACCTCCAACTAAACGAGATACGAAAAAATATTTCTTTGGTGACTTCCTCTCAGCAGATTTCTGGCAAAAACTCCGAGAGGAAATAAAATTGCCAAGAAAAGTTTCTCAAAAAATCTGTCGTTCGGAGTCGACTTTAAACTGTAGGTCCCGGCACTCATGTATAAAATTAGCACACACAACTAGACTACCAGGGCTGGTCTTACTAAAAAAATTTGTTTTTTGAGGAATATTTTAACCATAAACGTTCTTTTGGTCAAAATATAGTCACTTTCTTTTATTTTCTAACCAGATGTTGAATGAACCAAATAATAAATGTCTAAACGTGTGGCCAGAAATATGCTCACTTATGTGCATAAATACAACACGTATTTGCTTTAACAAGCAAAATATTTTTAACCTGTGGAAGTAGACTACCACTGACTGTATTATTTTCATTGTTTATTCACCAGTTTGCTGGTAGAAAACAAAACCAAAAATAGAAAAAAATGGGGAACCCAGCCTCTATCCACTTACGCAGGAATGTTAAATTACGCAAGTAGATGCAACTAAAAAAAAATGTGAATACAAATAAGAGTTAACTTTCCGACAACATAATGACATACTCGAGAGATACTTGTACTAAATAGTTAAGATACCAGTACCATGGAGTAAGACTGGCACTGAGGTAAAGAATTTAAAATGTGTGTCACTTTTTAAAAAAATATGCAAATGCCTGGAGGTGAAGGTGTAACTAAAGCACAAGTGGCTGTTAGTAAACGACAATGTGAATTGTAAGGACATAGTTGCATATTTTTTATAACGAAAACCTCAATTATTTTCTCTTTTAAGCGGATGGCATAGAATCATTAAAATGAAATTCTTAAAAAATTATAATTTTATACGCATTCTTAACCTCGAAACTTGCATTTGATTAAATTATAAAAATTTCTTTAAAGTGTTTTACATTTAATAAATTCTTACTATTTTTTATGGCATATACACACATACAGTGAGTGTCAAAAGAAACTGTACACTAAAGATAACATTCTAACAACCACCAAACTCAATTTTTACCACTTAAGGAAATTTTTGTAATTTTAATTTAATGTATTTTTTTTTTAATTTCTAAAACTGTTAATGAAACAATTTTAAAATAAAAATAACGGTAATTTTTTTATGTATATTTTTTTAATGTACAGTTGCTTTTGACGCTTACTGCATATACAGCAGAGATCAGCAATGAGTATTGAAAAAGATGAGTACAATCGAATCATACTCATAATTTCTGATACTTATACGCATTCATACTTATTTTAATATCATGGAACCTCTATTCATATTCAAAGTTTGAAGTACTCATCAGATAAATACTTAACAACACGTCTGATGTTGTTGATTTCGACTCTTCATAACTCAACGTTTACACGAAGCACAAAATAATTATGAATAGCGGACGAACACTAAACTACTCACTAAAAGGTTGTGTGTTTGCTCTGCTAGCTACTCTGCCTTTTTTGCTTACGTGTCTTTTTTATTTTTTTTGTAAATGCAACAACAACTAAGACTGTAAACGTTGATGAATGAATCGAGTCACCCGAGTCATTTATAAGTATCATAAGGATTTTTATGAAGTCGCCGTAGTCTAGTAGGTAGTGTGTTCGCTTATTAGAAGTAAAGCCAGGGTTCGTGGCCCAGGCCAGATATCAAAACAAAATACAAAAAATATTTCTTGGGTGACTTCCTCTCAGCAGATTTCTGGCAAAAACTCTGAGAGTAAATCAAATTGCTATGAAAAGTTTCTCAAAAATCTGTCGTTCCGAGTCGACTTTAAACTGTAGGTCCCACCACTCATGTATAAAATTAACACACACAAAATAAGAGCTGTGAGAAACTAGGACGTTGTACAATTTGTCAATTCGACCTCCGGGTACTTGTACTTAATTGCCAAGTACACGTCCTCTAACCTAACCTATCATAAGTATTTTTCTATAGTTATGAATCTAAATGAGTAGGCTTATGAATAAAACAGATTTCGAATGGTATGAGTTTGATGTCAACATTGTACGCATTCTCATTGCAATCTGTACTTATACAAGCAAAGTTGTAGTGAGTATGAATGAATCAGAGTACGTAGTTAAATTTCAAAATTATTGACTCACTTTATTTAAAATTTCATCAGTGCTTATGAGTAGCGAAAAAACGATTCTGTGCTGATCTCTGATACATATGGTCAATTCACACGACTTTGTATCGTGTATGTTGTATTGAATACATTTGTTTGTTTGCGAACGCTCAATGCTATGCTGTATTGTGTATCTCGTGGCATTGACACAATTTGATAGCACGAAACCAATGCAACTTTTAAAAACATATGGAAACAACAGCAATCATACACTGTTGTATGTTCTTCAAACAATACAATGAATACAACGATACAACGGCTTGTGCGAATTGATCAATAGTATAAATATTTCTATAATACATAACTACAATAATACAAGAATGCATTTGCACATGCATTTTGTTTTTTTGAAGAATATTACAGTTGTTAGTAAAATTAAGAAAGAAAGTTAATTTTATTTTGATTCACTGTATGGGACTTGCTTATATCACTGTTCTGTCTGTTTTAATATCGACGCCTCCATTCTATAACGTTCTAAGTGCACTTAGAACGTTTTTAAAGTTCTTGCATTTTTAAATTCTACGTTCGCTAACTTAAATACTGTCAAAATTTGGTTAATATGCGCCGATCCGTTCCGAAGTTATAGTGAAAAATCTCCTTAGAATACACATATAGTCGTATGTCGCGCGAAAACTTTGAGAGCTTATAACTCAAAACACACTTTTTCGACTTAGAGGCGGAGGCGTCGATATCAAGCCAACAGAGTTGAATAAACAAAGCATGCTTATAAGGCTCTTAAAGTTGTATGGTTTTCCTGCTAACTATCCTTCCTAAATGTTAAATTAAAAATTTAAATAAATGTGCCAAAAATTTATTTCAGAAATGTCAAAAGATAAATTATTTAAACTATAACGATGTGTCCATAAAATAAGCAAAATTTTACATTCAACTTCATTAAATCCTGCAATGCTTGAAAACATAATTCTTGTCCGTTTTCATTTACCATAAACAGCCAATAAAATATTTTGTTTTTCCAGTCGCCTCTTTTTTTTATTATTTTTTAAGCATTTTAAATCATTGGCTATAAACACTGTCATAAACATTTAATAAAAACAGAAAAACTTTACTTAGTTTTTAACCGTTGACCAGCACTTTATAATACAAAACTTTGATACGAAACAAATGGGAAAAAAATCAAAGCAATTGCCAGAACTATTGCTTATAAAAGTTGTCCTTTCATTTTGTGGTAATTTCGTCCACAAAACAGAATTTAATAGTGGTTTAGAAATTTTGCTATTAAAAGGCTTTTATAAATATAAAAAAAGTGAATTTTTAAATGAATTGATAATAGAATGCTCATGGATCAGCAGCCGTAAATATTAAAATTTCCTAGAAATTAAAATTTTTTTTGGTTTTTTGCAACCGTTTTAATAAAATTTTTATGATTTTAGGGTTTAGATCTACAGTGAGCGTCAAAAGACACTGTACATTAAAAAAATATAAATTTACAAATTACCGTTTTTTTATTTTAAAATGGTTTCCAGTTTTTAAAATGAAAAAAAAAAATTTCGAAACATTGTCAAATTTTTTGAGTACTCTCCTTAAGTGGTAAAAAATGAGTTGTTGATAGTTCTTTTGACGCTCAGTATATGTGCTTTTGATTATAATATTTTCTTCCAATAATATAACTTATAATGCTAAAAGGCCATTGAATCCATTTTAAATCAAAATTTCATAAACTGTCAGTTTTGATTGAATTAATAGTGGTCAGCCGTGGTCAGCTCTACACGATAGAAAATACTTCCCATGGTTCTTCATGTACATTTAACTGATTAGTGATATAATTCTTGATGAATGTATACATTTGAATCCTTTTTGATTTGTTTAAATTTGTCTAATATTAGCCTTTATAATCAAAAATTTCATATAGACTGGCAATAAATTTCAATAAAAAGGATAAATATGTTAAACAAATATTCCAGTGTTGCTAAAAAAATCATTTAAACCCTTATCAACTTGATGTATGTTAATAGGGTTTAAATGTCAAAAATAAAATAATAAAATGTTAGCAAATATAAAAAACAAAATTGTTGATATACAATGAGAGTCAAAGGAAACTGTACACTATAGACACAATTCTAGCAATCACCAAACTCAACATTTACCACTTAAGGAAAGTGTCCGAAAAAATTTGACAAAATTCCAAATTTTTTTGTAATTTTTTTTTTATTTCAAAAACTGTTAATGAAACAATTTTAAAATAAGAATAACGGTAATTTATCAATGTATATTTTTTTTAATGTGCAGTTACTTTTGACGCTCACTGTATTTTCGACAGTCATTATATTCTTGACAATTTGTAGTTTATTGGATAAGCAAATATTTAAAAGCTGTTTCACAAGATTAAAGAAAAATAAACAAATTGTTATGAGTATAACAAGAAAACGTGATTGAAGAAAAACCAGCGCCCATACATGAACTCCTGTACCGGATAGACTGCTGAAGACATCGTAGTAATCTTTCTTAAGCTCGAAATCCGAACGGTGTGAGAAAAGCAATATAAAGACATAACCCATCTCAGAGTAGTCGACCGGTAGTTAACCGGTCTGTTAAAGTCGGTTGGTGAGCGCTAAAAAAACTACTTGATGCCTTAGGCACTCATGATATTTTGAATTGAACTGAGTCAACAATATAGAAATTTAACTATGTACTCTGATTCATTCATACTCACTACAACGTTGGTTTATAAGTACAGGTTGCAATGTGTATGCGTCTAACGTTGACATCGAACTCATACCATTCGTAATATGTTTGATTCATAAGCTTACTCATTTAGATTCATAACTTTAAAAATACTTTTAATATATACGTATAAATGATTCAAGTGACTCAAATCCTTCATCAAAATTTACAGTCTTAGTTGTTGTTGCATTTACAGAAAAGGAAAAAGGATACATAAGCAAAAAAATACAGAGCAGAGTATTTTAGTTTTCGTACTCGAATCATATATATTTTGTAATTATTGTAAATGTTGAGTCAATGAGAGTCGAAATCTAGAACATCATACGTATTGTTAAGTATGAATATGATGAGTACTTCAAACATTGAATATGAGTAGAGGTTGTACGATACGATTATAATCATTGTTTTGAATACCCATTGCTGATCTCTGATATGTACATATGTATGCGTTGTAATACATTTCACACAAAGTAAGAAATTATTCGTTAATAATGCTGTTAGCATGTGAAAAATTTGGCATGCCAGTAAATTACGTTTCTCTCAAATACTGCCACAGTATTTCTCTTTGTACGCTATTTCTCTTTGTACTTATAGCCATAAGTTGCATCACAAACGCACTGCGAATAAAAGCAACAAAAACCAATTTGAAAAATAGGTCACATATTTCCAATTTACCGTCGGTATGATGCCAAATAATTTTCATCACTTATTTGAAATATGTTGTTGCACACATTCAACATTGAAGCATATTTATAGGAAAACATTCATCAGCATAAAAAATCATAAAAGAGAAGGCGTGTCGAAGGAGGTAAAGAAACTCATACTCACAATTCCATTAATATACGGCAACACTTTATGAGTTGCATAAAACATGCATGAATGCAGTGCATACTGCTGTTTTTATTTCAATATGATTACTACTTGTGCAATATATCAGGCACCGTATGGTTTCATAATGTCACTGCAGTGTGCAGATACAAACAGTAGTAGCTTACAGTGCGAAATTACACTTTCAAACTTAAGGCATATAAATCGTACTTTCAGCGTAAAATGTTCTGCCACTAATGGCTTATATTTTTGAATATTTTCATAAAAAGTAAAAGAAAATTTTTTATGATTTAGATTTTTAGTTTTTTCAGGTTTTTTATTCACAAATCTAGACTTATGTCACTACAAAATTGGATATGATGCAATTAACATACAAATTTCAAATTCTTTCCTCTTGCTTAGGAGGTAATCGGTAATCAATTTTAGTTTAAGATTGATAGCTAATTGCGTCAAAGCATTCAATCTGGACACAAATGCAACTCAGTCCGTTATGGACGTATGACTCAACCTTGGTCGATTGAACCTCATCTCTTAACGGCAGATTGCCACGGTGTAATGATTAATTTCATGGTTTTATTCTGTTCAGTTCTTTTTTCAAAAAATTTTCATCCTCAGAATTCTATTTCGGACAAACCATTCACTTAAGATTACGACCTAGCTTCTCACACCACTCATGTTGTGTGTGTTAATTTTATACATGAGTGGTGGGACCTACAGTTAAAATTCGACTTCGAACGACAGATTTCTGAGACACTTTTCATGGCAATTTTTATTTACTCTCAGAATTTTTGCCAGAAATCTGCTGAAAGGAAGTCGCCGAAGAAATATTTTTCATATTTCGTTTTTTTGTCTGACCTGGGGTTTGAACCGTGGCCTTACATCTAATAAGCCAACACACTACCTACTAGACTACGGTGACTTCACTATTCTATTCAAACAACATGTGTAAATTCAGATTTTCTTGTAATTTTTCAGAACGTGTAGCTACGTGAGCGTCAAAGGAAGCTGTGCATTAAAAAATTACCGTTATTTCTGTTTTAAAATTGTTTCATTGCCAATTTTAAAAATTAAAAACAAAAAAAATAACAAAAAATTTCGAAATATAAATTTTTTCTGGCACTCTCCTTAAGTGGTAAAAGTTGAGTTTGGTATTTGTTAGAATTGTATCCTTAGTGTACAGTTTCTTTTGTTGCTCACTGTATTTCCTGAAAATCATTGTTTATATGAATAAAAAATTGAAGATAATCTGCGGTATTAAGGCTGTAATTAAATTAAATTTAAAAACCAAATTTATTTCGAATTTAATTTCAATGTTTTTTATGCCCAGATTTTTATTACTATTGTTGTTATTTTATATTTGATGGATGGATTTTTATTTATTTTATTATTATTTGGTTAGAAAAATCTCACAAAAAAAAAATTAAGCAAAAATAAAAATTTTAAAAGTGAAAACAAAAAATTTGATTCGCTCAAATCTATTTTAAATAAAATTGAAATGCTCTCCTGTATTCAGTTAGATTCTGCATTTCGTTTTTAGTTTTTTTTATGATTTTTCAACTGCAATGGTAATTCTATTAAAATATGTATGCACTAACAGTGAGAGTAAAAAGAAACTGTGCACTAAGGATAAAATTCTAACAATCACCAAACTCTACTTTTACCACTTAAGGAGAGTGTCCGAAAAAATTTTAAAATATTTCAAAAAATTATTTTTTCAATTTTAAAACCTGTCAATGAACAATTTTAAAATTAGAATAATGGTACATTTATTAATGTATACCTTTTTATAACGTACAGTTTCTTTTGATGCTCACTGTATATTTGTATATTTGGATCTATATGTACCACATATACATTCTTTTAAATGTATTTTATTTGATTGATTTCTCAACTTTTGCTTTTTCTAAACATTTTTGTTGTTTCTCTCTATTTTATTTGAATTTTTCGTAATCTTGATGATAATATGCCATGGGTTTGTTGACAAATTGACGTGTTTTTAAATTAAAGTCTATTGACAATGACTTATTGAAATTTTGACGGTCAATAAGTATATCATGAAAATTTAAGGATATCTCGCAATCTGCAAAGTAATTGAAAGTGAATTGAAATTTGTATTAAATAAATTTTATATTGATTTAAATTTTTCTATCGGGATAACAATAATGCGTTAAAATTTTAAGGAAAATCACAGAAGAATACTTTTTATGATTCTAATGAATTAATAGAGCTAGTTGTCCTTAATATTCACAAGATCGTACAGTCCGAGCGGATTCATTTACATGCATACAGTGAGCGTCAAAAGAAACTGTAAAACGATAAAATTCTCAATCAAACTCAACTTTTACCACTTAAGGAGAGTGTCCGAAATAATTTGACAATATTTCGCAATTTTTTGTAAATTTTTTTTTTGTTTTAATTTTAAAAACTGGCAATGAAACAATTTTAAAATAAAAATAACGGTAATTTATTAATATTTCTTTCCTTTTGACGTGCACTGTATGTATTCCAGTATGGTTATCAGAAACATAAGCAACTATGTCCTCTTGTATTTTGTGACTGTAGGAAATTGTAGCCTGCTTTGTTATCCCACATCCAAGACCAACTTATCTCAAGGAAATACAATCGAATTAACTTGTATCCCACCTTGGTAATTGAGCAAAAATCAAAATACACCAGATTACTATATGGAATTCAAATTAGGGCCACTAATGCTTTTGAGCATCTGGTCATTCCTTGGTGTTCCTTTTGCTCAGTCTAATGGACGTTCAGGAAGATGGCCCACCTAGTGGAAAAGGCCGAAACTTTTTCTTGACTTTTAGTAGATAAGCGATTATAATTTAAAAGAATACATTTACTGTAGGGTGTTGGTTGAAAGTCGTATAGGTTACCAATGTTGTGGCTACTGAAGCATTCCGAAATGATAGGATTTTAAGACTACTACGTTGATTGCGCATTTAAAATAAAGGAAATGTTTTACACTGAAAAACCTCAAGATTGACTTTTCATTTGATTCTTAAGGTGATGCAATGAGCTACAGAGCCTTTGAGAGAACTCAGAGACCTAATATAAAAAAATAATAATTCTCCGTATTTCATTAAGTATCTGTCATTATTATAGTATTTGTTTTATATGAACATTTCATATCAGTATTAATTACTCATGTGAATTAATTTAACACTTTAATACTCTGATTATAATTGACTGTTTTACAAGACCAATGTCAAAAGCTATTATCTTTTGTGATGCAATAACATTACAAAACAAAAACTCAATAACTACCCACACTATAGCTGGCATTTCATTTACATGAAATCTTTAAATTTCAATTTAATTTTATGGACCCATAATACTCATAATCATTACAAATACAACTACAACATGAGCAGAGAAGCTACTGTATGTGTGTCTATGTCTGTGTATGTATGTATGTTGAATGGAAAATATGCAAAAACAAACGAGTACTCTTACTAATCCTTGTTAACAGATTCGTTTTTCTCTTTTTTGTTATAAAGCTTAAAACTTGGCAATAAAAAATAAATTGTTTTAAACGATAAAAGTTTCCAGTTTTCAAAATATTTTCCATTGTTTGAAATACATTTTAAGCTAGCTTTGCCGGGCTATAAAAATAAAAGAAAGTTTTTTTTTAAATTAAAAAGAATATTTAAATTGCTGACTATAAAAACTAAATGTATTTAGTTTTGAGTGCTAAGAGTTGCAAATATAATATGAAAATCAAAACTATTAGCGCGCGTACTTGTTAAATCAAATAAAGTTGTTTAATTGCATTCGCTTAAATCAAAAGATTTACAGCCATTATAAGACAATTTCTAAAGAAATATTGATTGATAATGCAGAATATCATAGTGTCAGGTTGGTTACTTTTACCAAAATGGAAATGATTGCGTTCTAGATGTGGATCTATCCTTCTGATTTAATGCATTGGTGAATATTTGAACTTTACTTAACAATCGTTTTGAGCAAGCATTTATTATCTTTGGCGGAATGGTACTTGACATTTTGTTTCTAAATCGACTTAGCAAAACGGTAAAGCATTCAATGTCGAATGGCATTACACGCTTACTTACTACGTATGTTGTGCGTGTTAATTGTTTAAATGATTGGCGGGTCCTACAGTTTAAAATCGATTCCGAACGTCAGATTTTTGACATTCTTTTCATGGAAATTTTATTTGCTCTCAGAGTTTTTGTCAGAAATTTGTTGAGAGGAAGTCGCTGAAGAAATATTTATTCATACGACACAGATTTACCATCAAAATCTTATATTGAGAAAAACTTCTTATGCCCGCTTTAATCTACAAATAATCATTGAAAGGCTCACATTAGTATACTCGTATATAAGTACAGTTTATGGCCACTAAAATGTATAAAACTTTTTATCGAATATCTTATCTTGAAGGATATGTACGTTAAATATTAATAGTTAAATTCCACTTATCGATGCTATCTTGATCTCCATAATTCTATTTCACAAAATAACTAAAGGGTCCGCCAAATAACTTTTTTTTTTTGAAAATGCTTAAAAAAAAACTACTGAATATTTTCTCAAATTTCTTCTTCTATTTGAAAGCACAATCCTTCCGGTTAATAATGGAAAATAATTTCATTCAAATGGCTGCCTCGGCTGGCCATGCAGTAACCTAAACCAGAAGATGCCGATTTTGGCAAAAAAAATTATCTTTTCAGATGAGGCTAATTTTGATCTTGGCGGGTATGTAAACAAGCAAAATTGTCGCATTTGGGGCACAGAAAACCCGCACGTATACATTGAAAAGCCGACGCACCCAAAACGACACACTGTTTGGTGCGGATTTTGGTCCAGAGGCATAATTGGGCCATTTTTCTTCGAAAATGAGCAATGAGTGGCCGTTACAGTCAATGGCGATCGTTATCGGGTCATGTTGAACCGAGGAGGATGTTGGTAACATTTGTTTTCAACAGGACGGCGCTACGTGCCTACACTCAATGTTTTGCGCCCTGTTTTAGAAGACCGCATTATCAACCGCAGAGCGGATGTCGTTTGGCCACCTCGGAGCTGCGATTTGACACCGTTGGACTATTATATGTGGGGCGCCGTCAAAGATAAGTGTTACGCCGACAAGCCAGAGACAATTGACGCTTTAAAGGACAATATTCGTGAAGTCATTGGTGAAATACAGCTGCACACAATCGATAATGTGCTTAAAAATTAGACCGATCGTGTAGGCTACTGCATGGCCAGCCGAGGCAGCCACTTGAATGAAATTATTTTCCATTATTAACCGCAAGGATTGTACTTTCAAATAAAAAAGGATATTTGAGAAAATATTCAGTAGTTTTTTTTAAAGCATTTTCAAAAAAAAAAAGTTATTTGGCGGACCCTTTAGAAATAAAATCTATTTCTTTACTAAATTCAGTAACGCATATACATATTTACAGTGAGGTCAAAAGAAACTGTACACTATGGATAAAATTCTAACAATCACCAAACTCAACTTTTACCACTTAAGGAGAGTGCCCAAAAAAATTTGGCAATATTTCGAAATTCTTTGGTAAAGTTTTTTTGTTTCAATTTTAAAAACTGGTAATGAATAAATTTTAAAATAAAATTAACGGTAATTTATTTATGTATATTTTTTTTAAATGTACAGTTTCTTTTGATGCTCACTGTACATGTGTATGTATTTATTATTATATGTATGTAACTGTGAATACGTAGACTCGTGCCAAGAATTCATTTTTTGTGCACATTTCTTACAGTACGTCACAGAAAATCTATAAAAATCGTTTGAATAAAAAAAATCACATTCGAGAACTCTTAGCTTTCTTCGTAGATAGTAGTAAAAAGCCATATAAAACATATTTTTACTAATTACTCTTCCTTAGACGAAAACTTTTTCCTTTAACTGTAAAAACTGTATTGAATAGAAAGGAAAAATTGATCGATAAACTGTGTTAATTGGTGGTAACTACAGTTTTACTGTTGGTGCTCTATTTCAACTATTGAATAAAATCATTCCAATTATTGCTATTGTTGTTGTTGTTTTTGTTGTTCTGGTTATTGGCAACATTTTTGGCCCTTTGTGGCTAAGAAACTAAGGAGCTGAAACACATGTATGTACGTATATGTACTCTATTGCTTCTATCCTTCTATACTGGCCATAAATATTCTGTGTGGCTGTGTGGTCAGTATCCGCTTGTATTCGTCTGTTCAAGCATTTTGGTTTTTACAGTTTGTTATTCGTTATTCGTTTCTCTCTTTCAATTCTTTTTTTTTTTTTTTTGTTAACCATTTGCACTTTCAACTAAACAATATTTATCGATTACAAATTGTTTTCCCAACATTTGATCCTAGAACTTGGACAGCATGTGTATAGATGAGGCATGAAGAGAAATTACCGAAATGCAGTGTTGTTTTGCTGGAAGTTTGAATGAAAATTATAGAGTTTAACTAAACACAGAGTTTAACAAATGAAATTTGGGAAAATTTATTTAAAATTTACTTGTAATTTTAGTTAAAAAAAACTAATTTAATATGAAAATATTTGCCTATAATATGTGGTACATATACGTATGCGTTGCTATTTTACTTACATATACTTGTGCTCTAGTTAGGAGCTGCAGCACCTTGCATTGGCATGTGCTGCCTGTTTAGTTTCTACTGCCAGTTTCAATTCTTTGCTATTTACTCCTTCAGACTCAGTACTAACTGGCATTTTAACTTTTTAGTACAAGTATCTCTCGAGTATGTCATAGTGTTGTAGTGAAAAAAACTTATTCTTTTGGCAAATACGCTACTTTTTCTTTTGCTTTCGCTTTTCTTATTCTATGCTGTTTTGTTATTTAGTTTTCTAACATTTTTTGAAATTACTAGACAACATTACTCTTATGAAACCAAATGCATTTTATAAAGGTTTTTGAATACAAAAATTAGTTTAGTTTTCAACACACTCTTCTTTAACTTCTTTATGCTTTGAAAAACTTTCTCTAACTTATGTTATCCATCAAAAAAAAGAAAAAAAATATATATTTTCGAAGCCATCAAAATACCATAGTTTTGTTTGTAAAATTATTTCATCATTAAAGTGAAACCTTTTTTCCGCCTAATTTTTGTAAATCTACTATAGAAACTGTACTTGTGTAGGTTAGGTTAGGTTAGAGGACGTGTATTTGTCAATTAAGACAAGTACAATACCCGGAGGTCGAATTGACCCATTGTACAACTTTCTAGTTTCTCACACCACTTATGTTGTGTGTGTTAATTTCATACATGATTGGCGGGACCTACAGTTTAAAGTCGTCTCCGAACGACAGTTTTTTGAGAAACTTTTCATGGCAACTTTATTTACTTTCAGAATTTTTGGCAGAAATCTGTTGTCGAAGAAATATTTTTCCATATTTTGTTTAATTGGAGCCAACACACTTCCTATTAAATCACGGCGACGAAAGTGTGATTGGTATTCTTGGTCCCGCCGCTAATGTATAAAATTAACACACACAACATAAGTGGTGTGAGAAGTTAGGTTGTACTGCTGACTAAAGGGTTGTAATGACCTATTAAGTAAGTACGTAAGTAATGCCATTTTAATAGTGTCTTCTAAAAGAGTGATGTTTGAAACATAACCATTCGAATGAGATATAATTTTGGCTGACACGATTTATTTTAAACCGAATCGAATGTATGAAAATAATTTTTTCTTTCAGTTTATAACAAGGGATCCTTATCTCACATCCATTTAGGTGGATTTTTTATACATAAATCTAATTTTGTACCCATCAAACATCAGCAATGAGTATTCAAAAATATGAGTGAAATCGAATCATACTCATAATTTCTGATACTTATACGCATTCATATTTATTTTAATATCATGGAACTTCTACTCATATTCAAAGTTTGAAGTACTCATCATATTCATACTTAACAACACGTATGATGTTGTTGATTTCGACTCTGCATAACTCATAATGTACACGAAGCACAAAATAAGTATGAATCGCGTACTAAAATACTCATTAGAATGTTGTGTGTTTACTTTGCTTGCTGCTCTGTCTTTTTTGCTTATGTGTCTTTTTTTCTGTTTTTATGAATGATTCGAGTCAATCGTATCATTTATAAGTATTATAAGCATTTTTCTAAAGTTATGAATCTAAATGAACAGGCTTATGAATCAAACATATTTCGAATGGTATGAGTTTGATGTCAACGTTGTACTCATACCCATTGCAACCTGTACTTATAAATCAACGTTGTAGTGAGTTCGAATGAATCAGAGTACATAGTTAAATTTCAATATTGTTGACTCACTTATATTGAAAATTTCATGATTGTTTATGAGTACCGAAAAAACGATTTCTGATCTCTGGTACCATTACAGCAACTCTAGCTATGACTGTTGATAATGCGGCTCATGTTGTTGGGATTGCCTATTCGTTGTCATCGTTGTTTGATCATAAAGACCACAATTAATTGTCATTAATTAATTGTTTAAATATTTAATTTAATATTTATGCCATTAATGTGGTCACTTGGAAACTCTTTGTACTGTAAACATATGTTCAAAAAAAAAAAAACAATTGTAACTCAATTTTAATTGCTCGACAATTGCTACAAGGTAAATATTTGATTAAATTTTTTCTGCTTCATCAAATTTTTATTAAATTTATTTATTATTAAACAATGTTAATATGTATTATGCAATGTGGCTTTAATATTGAAATTTATTTGCATTTTTTAAATGTGATTGATTTTATTTTACAATTTCTTTTTTAACTTTATTACTTTTGTTTTACATAGAAAAGCAGTGAACGTCAGGGATTTAACTGATAAAATCAATAATTCATGTGTTTAAATGTTTACTTTATTTTTTTTTTTTTCGTAGAAAAGCAAATAATTTTTGTAAAAATTTGTTGCCTTTTTAGACTTTCAATGAATATGAAATATTTATTAAAAATCTGAAAAATCAGTGACAAAATAACAATCAGAAAGGGTATTGTTACGTTTTTGCCCTTTTAAAAACGTTTAAAATATGAGTAAAATAATAATAAAATAAAATAAAAATAAATTTGTGTTTTGTTTTAATTAAATTTCTTTATTATTCGCACAATTCTGTGTGCCACTGTTCACAACTTTATGTAAACAACAACAATTGCTTTTCTTTGTTATTCCTCTGTTTATACCCTTTGCATTAACAATAACAATCACTAAGCAATTATTCGACAGATCTTTGTAACGGAGATCTTCAAACCACGATTACTCTCTTCAAACACACCGCGTCTTCACCCAAGAATGACTGAAGTTCACTAACTCAGTCGCCTTCTTTGCCGTGCTTGGCAGAGTAAACAGTCTGATGAATTTCTTGAAGGCGAATGTTCATGACTTCGCCTTCTCGAAATCTCTTTAAATGTAAATGTCGTTGTCTACATTTATTCTAGTAGTGTTGTTTGTGGATTTTTGTTTACTTGTTTAACATTTTTAAATGCTGGTGTTTGTTGTTATATTAAGCAGTACGATAATTTGTAAACAGGTTTGTTTACTGTATTGTTTTGTTTTTGTAGCTTTTGTTTACAATTTTAATGTTAAGCGATGTAGAAGCAAAACACCAGCATCTAGATTTTGCATTTTCGTAAATACCACATACTGTTGGTTATTATTACAAACAGAAATTTGTTAGAAAGAAAAATATTTAGAAAGACTTTTATTTCAGAAAAATTTTAAAATAAACCCCGTAGCTTTCGCATTGGCATTACAGTATTTTGCTATGAAATTTTCCCTCTTCTACAAGTGCTATACACACATTTAACCTAACATTCTATTAACCAAGAGTATTAAGTAAATTAAAAAAATCTGTTGTCAAATTGCTCTCATTTGTTACAAATCGAATGCCAAAATTATACCATTTTTATCAGAAGCTTAAAGCGTAAGTGTACATACCAAATGTGAAGTATTTTTTTAAATCAATGCATTTCATGGCTTTCAATAAAAACCATCAATTCTGGACAGTATTTACTTTGAATTCTCTTAAAAATACACAATCCATCACAAAGATTTTCTTTAAGTTGCATTAAGACTGCACCGAACATCTTTGTAAAGCAAATGCTTCAGTTTCAGTTGTGAAACTCTTAAAATCATGCAGCATACTCAGCAACAAGGACTTGAGGACAATTTTGAGTTCGAACAATTTAGTTGAATGGTTGGAAATGTATTTTGTTGCTTTTCGGCTACAATAGACGAAGCAGTTATGCTTGTTATTGTTGGTAATCTGATTGTTGCGAGGCGTTTTTTCTTGCTACGTTTTTGTCAGTTGTAGCATGGATGATGACGGATATGCTTTCAGATTATGGGGATTTACTTTCAAGTTGAATGAATTTAAAGTGCTCACTAGATAATGATGGTGGTAAGAAATTCTTATTTTACATATTGGCACACACATATGGATAAGAGAAGTTGTAAATAAATACACAAACCATTACTTTTTCAGATAGATGGTTATATGAACATGGTGTATGAATTTAAATATTGTATATACAGTCGAAGTCGCCGTGGTGTAGTAGTTAGTGTGTTGGCTTATCAGACGTAAAGCCAGGGTTCGAGCCCCAGGCCAGACATCAAGACAAAATACAAAAAGAATTTAATCGGCGACTTCCTCTAAGCAGGTTTCTGGCAAAAACTCTAAGAATAAATAAACTTGCCATGACTTTAAACTGTAGGTCCTGCTACTCATATATGAAATTAACACACACAACATAAGTGGTGTGGGAAACTAGGACGTTGTACAATGGGTCAATTCGACCTCCGGGTGCTGTACTTGTCTTAATTGACAAGTACACGTCCTCTAACCTTACCTAACCTTCTCCAAAAGTGGTCTAGGAATGGAAAGTACGTATAACACTAGCTAGTTTAGCCGCACAATGCCTAGTTTATGGAATATATATACATACAGTGAGCACCAAAGGAAACTGTACACTAAGCATAAAATTTTAACAATCACACTTAAAGAGAGTGCCCGAAAAAATTTGAAAATATTTCGAAATTTTTTGTAATTTTTATTTGTTTTCGTTTTAATTTTAAAAACTGGCAATGAAACAATTTTAAAATAAAAATAACGGTAATTTATTAATGTATATTTTTGTTTAAATGTACATTTTCTTTTGACGCTCACTGTATATAAGGACGTATATATTTGGAAATGATAAAAGTTGAGGAAATAAAGTTTAAAAATTTTAAAGCCTCCTTTCTGTAAATACAAAAACAAAATAAAATGTTTTTGAGTAAAGCTTTCTGGCAGTGTTATAAACCAAAACAAAAAATCAAGTATAAAATGCAAATCATCAGATATATTTGTCGTTCTAATTATGTTAAGTATGATTAAAAAAAATTTATTTTAAACTGAATACTTATGCAGAGTATTTTCCATTGCAAAGCATATTCTTTTTTGTATCTCCTGCAAGCATACTTTGTTTAGCCGTAGATTGTTTCAAGCATAATGGCAAATGAAAACAAAAAAGAAAAGAAGAAATTGCCAAAAATACTGTCAGAGATAAGTACACATAAGTACATGGTATCGTTACTTTCTATGATGCTTTCGAGAATTTCCATAAAAAATATGGAGGCTATTAAGTAAATTGAAATGTTTTCGTTTAGCATCAGAGGATACATAATTTTAAGTAAAAAAACAAGCAAACAAAAAAAATACTAAACGTTTTAGATAAAAGCATAGAATTCTAGGTAATAGAAAATATTTGATATAAAAAACTGTATCATGGGTTTATAGATGGAAGTAATGGAAATCTCTAATGGTTAATAATATTCAAGGGGAAAATGTAAACATAATGTAATGTTAATTCATATCCGTATGTCGAATAAGAACATCGGATGCATTAAGTAAGAAAATCTTATTTTTTATAAATATTTTCAATATATGCTCATAATTCCTAATAAAGGGTCCGCCAAATAACTTTTATTTTTTGAAAATGCTTTAAAACAACAAACTACTGAATATTTTCTCAAATTTCTTTTTTTATTTGAAAGTACAATCCTTCCGGTTAATAATGGAAAATAATTTCATTCAAGTGGCTGCCTCGGCTGGCCATGCAGTAGCCTATACGGTCGGTCCAATTTTTAAGCACATTATCGATTGTGTGCAACTGTATTTCACCAATGGCTTCACGAATATTGTCCTTTAAAGCGTCAATTGTCTCTGGCTTGTCGGGGTAATACTTATCTTTAACGGCACCCCACAAATAATAGTCCAACGGTGTCAAATCGCAGCTCCGAGGTGGCCAAACGACATCAGCTCTGTGGCTGATAATGCGATCTTCAAAAACAGGGCGCAAAACATCGAGTGCAGCTTTGTGGCACTTAGCGTCGTCCTGTTGAAACCAAATGTTGCCAATATCCTACTCTTCAATTTTTGTGAACAAAAATCGTTCAACATGGCCCAACAACGATCGCCATTGTCTGTAACGGCCACTCCTTTCTCATTTTCGAATTCTCATTCTCATTCTCAATTGTGCCTCTCGACCAAAATCCGCATCAAACAGTGTGTCGTTTTGGGTGCGTCGGCTTTTCAATGTAAGCGTGCGAGTTTTCTGTGCCCCAAATGCAACAATTTTGCTTGTTTACATACCCGCCAAGCTCAAAATAAGCTTCATCTGAAAAGATAATTTTTTTTGCCAAAATCGGCATCTTCTGGTGTAGGCTACTGCATGGCCAGTCGAGGCATCCATTAGAATGAAATTATTTTCCATTATTAACCGGAAGGATTGTACTTTCAAATAAAAACAGAAATTTGAGAAAATATTCAGTAGTTTTTTTTAAAGCATTTTCAAAAAAAAAAGTTATTTGGCGGACCCTTTACAATATCGATTATACGATAATAAAGTAATGTTAGTAAACTAAAAATTAAATCGTATTCTAGTAGGAATTGTGTAAGCTTATTAGACGCAAGCCAGTGGTTCAATACCTGGCTATCCCCCTCAGACAAAACGAAAGAGAAAGACTCCTCAACGACTTCCATTCAGCAATCTCCTGGCAAAAACTCAAAGGGTAAATAAAATCGCCACGAAAAGTTCGTCAAAAAATCTGTCGTTCCGAGTTGACTTTAAACTGTAGGTCCAGCCACTCATGTATAAAATTAACGCATTCAACATCGGTGTTGTGAGAAGCTGGGTCGTGATCCTGACTAAAGGGTTGCAATGACCAATTAAGTATGTTAGTAAGAATATCATTAGCAGTACGCCATAATTTTACACTTTTAGGCTTCAGATATCAAACTCTATTTATTATCCTTTATAACTTACATGACTTTATGTTTAGAAATTAATATGACCTAGTGTACCTAATTATTTTATTAAAATTGAAAGCATATAGTTGCCTTCCTCCTTTAGCAATAGCAAGTGTTCTATATAAGTTTGTGGTACTATTGGTGGGAAACTACACTTCTTCGTGGTAAATCAGATCGAAGCCCCTAGGATATTAAGTTTATTTATCGAGTGATGAAATTGTTTAACTGGAGATTTTCTTGTACAAGCATATAATGAGAATTCTCCGATTAAAGCACGCATCAGTTGTTGCAGTACTAATGACAATAAATGTAATCTATGTCTCCGTTGAAGTCGCCGTAGTCTAGTAGGTAGTGTGTTGGCTTATTAGACGTAAGGCTACGTTTCAAACCCCAGGTCAAAATTCAACAAGAAAAAATGAAAAAAAATAATTCTTCTGAGACTTCCTCTAATCAGATTTCTGGAAAAAAAAACTCTGACAGTAAATCAAAAATTGCCACGAAACGTTTTTTAAAAATCTGTCGTTATCGAAGTTGACTTTAAACTGTACATCCCGCCACTCATGTATAAAATTAACACACACAACCTAAGTGATGAGAGAAGCTAGGTTGTACTCCTGACTGAATGGTTGTAATGACCAATTATGTGTATATATATGTCTCCTATGTCGCTCTTAATCAATTTGTTGGTAGAAGGTGTTGGTAACCAATTAACGAAATCTTTAAACACCAATGGAAGAAAATAATTTTAGTTATTACCAGAGATCAGCAATGAATCGTTTTTTCGTTACTCATAAGCACTAATGGAATTTTGAATATATGTATGTGAGTCAACAATATTGAAATTTAACTACGTACTCTGATTCATTCGTACTCACTACAACGTTGATTTATAAGTGCAGGTTGCAATTAGTATGCATACTATGTTGACATCAAACTCATACTCATACAGAGGTTGCATGATATTAAAATAAGTATGAATGCGTATAAGTATCAGAAATTATGAGTAAAGCTGTGGTCACACTGAAAAAATATTTGCTTCAAATATGTTTACTCGTATTTGCAATAAATTTTTCTGTATTTTGTTTGCTGGTCACATTGACGGTAAATATTTGACAAAATTTATTTTCCCAAATAACAATGAAACAGCATCAAATATAGTTTGGAGTAAACATGATTTCCCTGCGGTCAGACCGAAGTAAATATTTCTTATTTTCTCATAAACAAAATTTGTTTCATCAGAAAAAGAGAAACAAACGAAAAGGCAAACATGATTAAAAAAAAAAAAACAACAACAAAACAAAACAGAAACTTCACAAAACGAAAATAAACTAATTTGTTTAATCAGAACAACAGAAATAAAGGGCAAAAATATAACATAAATAAATAAATGAATAAAAATAAATAAAAATTCGAAATGGAAAATGAGAAAACATTATTTGTGTTAAGTTGCGGATCAGGCGCCATATTCTTTGCCAAAATATTAATTAAATTCGCACAGCTGTTTAATTGTTTTGTTTTCTACATCAGTGTTGACAACTGAATTGCGTTTAAATGATAAAATATATAACTTAATACCATACTGTATATATAAAGGGTCCGCCAAATAATTTTTTTTTGAAAATGCTTTAAAAAAACTACTGAATATTTTCTCAAATTTCTTTTTTATTTGAAAGTACAATCCTTCCGGTTAATAATGAAAAATAACTTCATTCAAATGGCTGCCTCGGCTGGCCTACACCAGAAGATGCCGATTTTGGCAAAAAATCATCTTTTCTGATGAAGCTCATTTTGATCTTAGCGGGTATGTAAACAAGCAAGTTCGCATACATGGAAAGCCGACGCACCCAAAACGAGTCGCTGTTTGGTACGGATTTTGGTCCAGAGGCATAATTGTTCCATTTTTCTTCGAAAATGGGCCATGTTGAATGAATTTTTGTTCACAAAAATTGAAGAGGAGGATATTGGCAACATTTGGTTTCAACAGGACGGCGCTACGTGCCACACAGCCGAAGCTACACTCGATGTAGCTATTTTTGAAGATCGCATTATCAGCCGCAGAGCTGATGTCGTTTGGCCACCTCGAAGCTGCGATTTGACACCGTTGGACTATTATTTGTGGGGTGCCGTCAAAGATAAGTGTTACGCCGACAAGCTTTAAATGACAATATTCGTGAAGCCATTGGTGAAATACGGCTGTACACAATCGATAATGTGCTTAAAAATTGGATCGATCGTGTAGGCTACTGCATGACCAGCCGAGGCAGCCATTTGAATGAAATTATTTTCCATTATTAACCGCAAGGATTGTACTTTCAAATAAAAAAAGATATTTGAGAAAATATTCAGTAGTTTTTTTAAAGCATATTCAAAAAAAAAATTTATTTGGCGGACCCTTTACATAAAAATTGTGTGCCGTCGGAGACTGGTTTTGGAGATATTGGCCTCTAAGGTCCAGATATTAAATTGCTGCTTTCATAAAACCTTGAAATATAATCATCCCTGATGGATTCGATTGACGTATTAAAAATTTGAACCCATTCGTCTATTAAACAAATATTTTGAACTTTACCTAATTTTTTTTACAGTATTGCAATTTTCATGGAAATTAGTATGTTAATCAATTTTTTGTTCCATATAACTTTCTGAAGCAAATTACATGTATGATCTTTCATTTGGTACAAACTTGCATTTAAAAAATGTGACAAAAAATAATATTTTTTTATTCCTAGTTCATAATGAACTAATGGATCAAAACTTTTAATAAAGCTGTCGAAAGGTCTTTACACTATTTTTTTTTTTAATTTTTACTTTACATAAGTTTATTATTAAAAGCCTTCCGTTTTGGTGATTTTATGAAAAATTTTTATAATTTCTTATTAAAAGTGGACAACACTGCTTGCAACAGCTGTTATTTGCCACTGTTTGCTCTTACAAAATTTTTGCACGATCAAATATTTATTTGCTCGAAAAAAGGAGAAAATATTTGACACGGGTGGTCACACTATGGTCACATTAGAAACATTTTTGTTTGCAAGCAAACAGATTTGCTTTGCCAAAATCTTGTTTGCACCCCTGAAATATTTTATGGTCACACTAGAGCAAAGAAATAAATGATGTTTTACTTCAAATATTTACTCAGTCTGACCATAGCTTAAGATTCGATTCTATTCATCTTTTTGAATACTCATTGCTGATCTCTGGTGAGCAGTTAGGTAGTAGTCTTGACTGAAGGGTTATAATGACCAATTATGTGTGTATGTATTTAGATCGTCGTTGTTGCAGTGAATCAAATTGTTTCTGGACTGCCTTAGTAACCGATGAACGAAATCTTCAAATATAAATTTAAAAAATTTTGTATTTAAAAGGTATTTTAAAGTAAAAATTTCGTAGCATAACTTAAAAATAAAGAATTGAATACATTAAGGCAGCATAAAAGAGTTTATTTTGTTAGATTCAAAGGAATTTATAATTCATAAGAATATTTTGCATAATAATTTTGAAATTTATCTTCAAATGAAATTGTTTCTAACTCCCTTTCAAAGCACACACAATATGGAAGATGATTAAATCCTATGCCGTATATCCTTACCATGCAATACTTTGATATTTCAAGAAATTGTTTCCCAAAAAAGCAAAAACTTTTCCACACACACACACACACTGTTGCTCCAGATGTTAACTTTGCAACAGCATGATAAATTTCAAACGACAAATGAGCATAGTGTGAGACAGTCAAGGATATGTTTATTTAAATTCAAGTATCATCGCTGTCAATTTAAATTACTCATCTGCTAACTTAAGCCCGAATGAATGAGTGAATGAATGAATGATTGAGTGAATGAATGCGCAATCAATTAGAGGAGACACAAAGCCACTTGACTCCGTAGTTTAAAGGAACGCTAAGGCGTATGTGAAGTAACAGATAAGCAGAAAGTTTTATTGTTTATTTATTATATGAGCATTAACACATACAAAGAAGAACAGAGTCAGTCTCTCAATTAATTTTTAGTTATTGTAAGATTTTAAATTGAAAAACTTTACTTAGCAATTTCAACTCACAGACAGCGTACATGAATTAGTTAGAATAACGAAAATTAAATTTTTTGATTGCAATTATCTCAGGCATCTATCAGTTTCTTTTGGCTAAATTTTGAATAAAGTGTTGCATTTAGTTTGAGTTTTACAACTGTTAATAGCATCCTGATACATGAAATTTAGAAAAATGAAATTCGTTTAATATTCGTTAGAATATATTACATACATACGTATATAAGTGCCAGTACCTTTAGATTAAAGCCGATTCCGAACGACAGATTTTTGAGAAACTTTTCATGGCAATTTTATTTACTCTCAGAGTTTTTGTCCAGAAATCTGCTGAGAGAAAATCGCCGAAAAAGTGTTTTTTCATATTTATTTTCGTTTTGATGTCTGAATTGAGGTTTGAACCGTGGCCTTACGTCTAATAAGCCAGCACACTACCTACTAGACTACGGCGACTTTTTGAGGTATATTACCATAAAAAAACTCTTCTGTAATATTATACCGTCGGCTTTGAAGGCGTAAATGTCGGCATCATGTTGTTACGAAAATGAAAATCTAGATACTGGTGGTTTCCTTTTACATCGCTTAACATTAAAATTATAAACAAATGCTACAAAAACAAAACAAATCAGGAAACAAACCAGTTTACAAATTATCGTACTGCTTAATATTAACAACAAACACCAGCATTAAAAAATGGTTAACAAGTAAACAAAAATACACAAACAACACCACAAGGTTAAATGTAAACAAAATACATAAACAACAATAATGAATGTAAACAACGATGTTTACATTTATAGAGATTTCGTGAAGGCGAAGTTCGTCTTCAAGAACATTCATCAGACTGTTTACGCCGCAGTATAAAAGACAATGCAAAGTAGGCGACTGAGTTAGTGAATTTCATTCAGTCTTGTGTGAAGACGCGGTGCGTTTGGGGAGAATAATCGTGGTTTGAATATCTCTGTTACAAAGATCTGTCGAATAATTGTCAAGTAATTGTTATTGTTCATGCAAAGGGTATAAACAGAGTAATAACAAAGAAAAGCAATTGTTGTTGTTTACATCAAGTTGTGAACAGTGGCATACACAATTGTGCGAACAATAAAGAATTTTAATTAAAACTGAACACAAATTTATTTTTATTTTATTTGCAATCTACGAGCTCACATTTTAAACGTTTTTTTTTTTCGTTTTAATGTCGCGCATGGGGCTTGAACCGTGGCCTTACGTCTAATAAGCCAACACACTACATACTAGACTACGGCGACTTCTTAGAGTATATTACCATATAAAAACCCTTCTGTAATATTATAGCCTCAGCTTTGAATGCTCAGTGGTCTAGTAGGTAGAGTGTTGGCTTATTATAAGTGAGGCCTCGATTCAAACCCCAGGTCAGGTATCTATTACTAAACAAAATATGAAAATTTATATTTCTTCGGCGACTTCCTCTCAGCAGATTTCTGACAAAAACTCTAAGAGTAAATAAATTTTCCCTGAAAAGTTTCACAAAAATCTATTGTTCGGAGTCGACGTTAAACTGTAGGTACCGCCACTCATGTATAAAATTAACACACACAATATAAGTGGTGTGAGAAACTAGGTCGCAATCCTGACTAAAGGGTTGTAATGACCAATTATGAATGTATGTATGTAGCGTTGAGTGCGTAATGTCGTGATCATACTTGTTACGTAAAGGCAAGTACTCCTAATTTTAACAATAAATCAGAACTACCATAACGGCTCTGTGGTACATTTGTTTTCTTTAAAAGCCTACCCTTTACTCCCCTAAAGTGAACTCTTAGGGGGCAATGTTAAAAAATATTCGCTTCCAGAATATCATCAGCGTGAGTTCAATTAGTTTAAGAAGATTATGCAACACAAAGGGAAACAAAATTAGCAATTAATTACAAGAATTATTAAAAATGTATGCAAATAGATACGAAATTAATTAGCACACCTTGTGTAACACCGAAATTGAGAATAATTTTGTTAAAAAGAAAAAGAATTTTATTAAAAGAGTTTTTTATTACAAGAAATCAAAAGTAGAAGAAGGAAAAAGGAAAAAGAAATATGAAGAAATCCTTAATATTTGCTTGTTTAAAAACTTTTACCACGTGTGCTGGCTTAGGTAAGAAAAATAAATGAAAATCTCAAATAAAATACGTTCAACGAAAGGCTCCGCATAAATGGCAGAGGAGAGATTCTCAACATGTGAAATTCATAAGGAAATATGCCTTCATGCATAAAATTTAAATAAAATTTTAAGTCTTTATTAAATTATTTGTAATAAAATTCTTATCCGTATCTCCAATAAAAATACATGATGTACGAGGATTACATGGTATGGCATGGTAAGATTTTCCATAACATTTCCTTGAAAGAATTTTTGTATTTTAAACATCAGAAACTTGATTTATGTTTAGAAAATATAAAAATAATAAGAATTTTATGTACTTGCCTCACACAGCGGAAATCATAGCTTTGTGGCGTATACTTAATATTGTTAGTTAATCATTTTCTGTTGAATTATAATGTTTCCATAGAAATTTGTATAACAAAATTTGTGTACGCGAATATACCGGAAATGGGTAAAGCATTAAGCATACGTTAAGGAAGTGTACTGGAATACTGGTTACAGGGACGGTAACTAAATTAGCCGACCTAGCAAAGAAACTACAATAAATTTTCTTTTATTTCATAACATAGCCGTAACCTCAACTTGTTGGAGAATTAATCTACAAGTGGAAAACTTCTCAAAGCGTGTTTCAGGCAAGGCTGTCGGGGCTATAGCTAGTAGGCCTACTACGGATTGGGAATTTTATATGATCTTCGTTGACAGTCAGGCTGCTCTAAGGGCCATTACATCGGTCTAGTGCAAATCACCACTCGTATGCAAGTTCAAGGTGTCGTTAATAACTTTTGGACCAGACCAAATACGTCTATGCTGGGTTCCGCGTCATGGCGGAATACTCGGTAATGAGACGGAGGTTTCTCTCGATAGATTCCTTTACTTTCTGCCGACGATATAATAGTTGGTCCTGATCCCCCAATCTGCCACCTCTACGGCCTCATCAATGGGTGGGTTAGAGGAGAAGAGCAGAGACGTCGGAGGAATGGATCGGGTTGTTATGTTTCTAGGTCTGTATGGCCTGCTATAGACAGTGGAAGAATAGGTTGGCTGCTGGGCTTGGATAAGGTCAGCTTAAGGTTAGTTATTGCGTTTATTATGGGGCACTGCGAGATTAATCACCCGCAAGGATCTGGAACACATCCCAGCCTGACTATTGCAGGGTATGTTGATATGAAGAGGAGTTAGAGACTATCGAACACCTCCACCTCTGTAACTGTCCAGCCCTTATTAGGTTGTGATTGGCGGCCCTTGGCAGGGGCTTCTTTGAGTGTTTGAATTCTGTGTCGAGAGCCGACACCAAGGCTCTCCATAGATTCATTATTAGTTTGATCTGGTTGCGAAGTGCTAGGGCTTTAATAGTGTAGTCACGCTCGCTTGTGTGTTTTGTTAGTCTACGTAATTTCTCTGCTTCCTTATTCTCCCTTTCCTACTTCCTCTCATTCTCTCTATCTCCCCTATTATGTTCTCCCCTTTAGCAAGTTGTAGAATAGGTAAACTGGACGTCCGGGTACTGAACTTGTCTCAGTTGGCAAGTACACGTCCTCTTACCTAAACCTAGCCCCTTAGACAATTTAAGTAGCCATCGACATCAAATTCCATTTTTAAATTGTACAACACAAATCTCATCACATGGAATAAAGAAGTATAACCTTTGACTGTTTCTAAAGTAGTGGAGGACCCATGCCTTAGGTCTTTCACTAAGCGCTTCCTATCTTTAAATTTAAATAAACAATGTGTGTGTGAGATATCATTGAATTTTTTTTTTTATTTAAAATGTCTTAATTTCAGTCGCCAGTACACATTAATCCCACATGAGATGACAATGCCATCAAATCGCTCGTGCCGAATATCTAATCTGGTACGTATTCCGTCCTGTTAAAATCTGATGTACAGTAAGCATCAAAAGAAACTGTACACTAAGGATAAAATTCTGACAATCACAAAACACAATTATTACGACTTAAGGAGAGTGCCCGAAAAAATTTTAAAATATTTCGACATTTTCTGTAATTTTTTTTCTTGTTTCAATTTAAAAAATGGCAATGAAACAATTTTATATTAAAAACAAAGGAAGTTTGTTAATGTATATATTTTTTTCAAGGTACAATTTCTTTTGACGCTCACTGTATGTCCAGATCATCAAATTCTGGCCAAAATAAATTGGTATCCGTCGACCTGTAGTGCCAAGGGACTGATAGTTCTTGGATCACATGTGGATCGTTTTCATAACGTATTTAAGTTACTGCCTGTGGATTAAATGTAGCAATTGACTCTTCTGAGGTAGTTTTTGAACTCTTTTCCCAACATTTCGGGTTGCACCTCGGCTTTAACTTGACGAATGTTGATAGGGGGAGTATCACCGTATATGAGGTGTTGAAATAGCACCACAAAAACCCTAAGATGTTCAACTTTATATATAATAAAACCAAAACCGGCTCCTCTAACAGCTTTAACGTTCCCAGTCTTTTGAAATTTCTTTAGAACTTTGCCAATTCCTCACTCAGTAGGTCGATTGTGATGACTATAATTGCCCCGTCATGCACGAAATGTTAAAACAGAGTAGTTTTGGTATTTTGAAACGAGTGAAAAAAGGAAAATACAGATATCACATTCTAATTAAAGCTTAACAGTTGGTCCAGAGGAATGTTCTAAGCAAAGAGAACTAAGTTATCCTAAGTTCTAATGCTGAAAGTTTTTGATTATATTTTGGATATGCAGTTGTTTTTGCTTAGCGGTGTAGATTTTCCCAACAGTCAGTTTGTTGATGTTTCATCGCCAGTGTATTTGTAAATATTTTTCCTTTGAAAGCAGTGCATCCGTATTTCTCTATTCTACTATGTTTCAGTATGTCATGTACACTATCTCGAAGGCATTAATCCAACCAAAAGTCCTTCTTCAATAGTGAATGTTGTAACATAAATTTCTATTAGGGTGACGCCGAAAAATACATATCATGTTTATTATTAGCAACATATTATAGATTAAAGCGCTGAGATTGTTTTTCTAATATTCCCTTTAGTACTTTTAAGAAATATTCGACGCCCTCTTCGTATTATTTTTTTGCTTTAATTGGGTTTTATTAGTCACGTTTTTCGAAGTATGTAAACTGATCCTAGAGCGATATACATAGTTGCCATATCATGATGCCTAGATATAACGTCATTTGTGAAAATTTGTTGAGCCCTTAAGTTGGTGACAAACTTTGTTTATTCCTATAATTTCAGTTTTTGATGTTATACTCTCTGGATGGGTCAGGGATCGAATATTAATTCATTCCAGCCGAGTGCTGCTACATAAGGGTGTTAATGAATATTAAATATAGTTACGATAACGAAAAATCAAGATACTGGTGTTTTGCTTTTACATCGCTTAGCATTAAAAATATAAACAAAAGGTACAAAAACAAAACAATGCAGTAAACAAACCTGTTTACAAATTATCGTACGGCTTAATATTAACAACAAACACCAGCATTAAAAAATGGTAAACAAGTAAACAAAAATCCACAAGCACTACAAAAATAAATGTAAACAAAATACACAAACAGCAATAATGAATGTAAACAACGATGTTTACATTTACAGAGATTTTGAGGAGGCGAAATCAAGAACATTCGCCTTCAACAACATTCATCAGACTGTTTGCCCTGCCATATAAAACGCAAAACAAAGCACGCGATTGGAGTTAGTGAAGTTATGTCAGTCTTCTATGAAGACACGGTGAGTTTGAAGAGAGTAATTGTGATCTGAAGATCTCCGTTACAAAGATCTGTCGGGTATAAACAGAGGATTACAAAGAAAAGCAATTGTTGTTGTTTACATCAAGTTGTGAGTAGTGGCACACAAAATTGTGCGAATAGTAATGAATTTTATTTAAAACTAAACACAAATTTATTTGTATTTTATTTGCAATCTATGAGCTCATATTTTAAACGCTTTTAAAAGGCAAAACATATCACATCCTATTTGCCAAGTACCTCCCTAATGCATATCACACTCCGTAACTTTATAAGCCCTTAGGATTTAAGAAAATTTTCGCTGTCAAACTCAAAGTTCTTGATTGTTGAAATTTCTGGTATGGAAAGTTTGCAAATTTAACAAAAGATCCTTACTGGACGCCAAAACAAACACAGCCAGCAAATACATGATGGAAATAAACAGAGAGAGAGAGAGAGAAAGAGAGAGAGAGAGAGTAAGCGAGAGAGTGCAATAATAGTTTATAATTTTCTAATTTATTTGTGTTTTGCATAAGATATTTTCGGGTATTTTTGTTGTGTACGAAATAAGTTTCTAAACAAATATTTTTGTATTCGATTTTGTTTGCATTTTTCGTTAACTTCTTTTCTGCTGCATTTTTCTGCATATTTGTGACATTTTTTTCTTTCTTTCTATTCCTTGTAAACCATAAAGTTTAAGTGTATTTTTAAGAGTATTTTGAAGTGGCATTTCTTTTTTAACAAATTTTTTAGAACAACTTGACCTGCAGCAAACTGTAGTGATTTGTTTTAGTGGGGCGAGGGCATGCATATTATTTCAGTTGTTTGTTTAGAATAATTAAATAAGAAAGTTAAAGTTTTATCCAATCAAAAAGGGGGACAAAATATAATAGGGGGAACAGAAACTATACGATAAAAAAAAATAAAAAGTTTCCCACAAACTGGGAAATTTAAATTTGAGAGATTTAAAGAAGAGGAAAGTTTTAAAACTTAACGTTGATTGGAATACATTTTTATAAGTTTACAAATGCTCAATTTGATGAAATTAAAGGGTAGATAGAGGTCTGCATATGATTTTAATACAATTTCATGTGGTGTACAAATGAACTTTAATGCATTGGTGATCATTTTCTTGATACTTACAGTGAACGTCAAAAGAAACTATATATTTCAAGAGATTGGGAACGTTGTCAGGCAAACGCACTTTCGAAAATAACGCCGATTTTGGTTTTGTTATATTAAAAGTTGATTAAGGGCTTTTGTGGGGTTACTTCAATATTTCATCTACGGTGATACTCCCCCTATCAAAATTCGTCAAGTTAAAGCCGAGGTATAACTCGAAATGTTGGGAAAAGAGTTCAAAAACTACCTCAGAAGAATCAATTGCTGCAACCAGTTTTAGCTTTTCGTCAATTATAGCCATCACAATCGACATACTGTGTAAGGAATTGGCAACATTTTAATGAAACTTCAAGAGACTGGGAATGTTAAAGCTGTTGTCAGGCATACGCACTTTCAACAATATCGGAGCCGGTTTGATTTTATTATATGAAAAGTTGAACATCTTAAGATTTTTGTAGGGCTACTGCAACACTTCATCTACGGTGACAATCTCTCTATGGTCAAGTTAAATCCGAGGTACAATTCGAAATGTTGGGAAAAGAGTTCAAAAACTACCTCAGAAGAATTAATATCTATAACCAATCCACAGACAGTAATTTAAATGACACGACATTCCATATGTTATGAAAACGATGAACCAATCCACATGAAATCCAAAGGCTCTCAGTCTCTTGGCACTATAGTTCAACGGATACCAATTTATTTTGGCCTGAATTTGATGAACTGGGCATACAGTGAGCGTCGAAAGAAACTGTACATTTAAAAATATACTTTAATAAATTAGCGTTATTTTTATTTTAAAATTGCTTCATTGCCAGTTTTTTTAAAATTGAAACAAAAATTTTACAAAAAATTTCGAAATATTGTCAAGTTTTTTCGGGCACTCTGCTTAAGTAGAAAAAAGTTGATTTTAGTGATTGTTAGAATTTTATCCATAGTGTACAGTTTCTTTTCACGCTCACTGTATGTATATCAAATAATAAAAACAAGCTATTAATTTAGATTTATTTTTCGAAACCCTTATTCAATATCAATCAATATTTCCGGTTCGAATTTCAATGCAATCAATAGTCTCTGTCTCATTTCGATATGCTTTGCGCCGTGGTCTAGTGGTTAGCGTGTTGACTTATTAGACGTGAAGCCCGGGCTCAAATCCCATGTCAAACATCAAAACGAAATATGAAAAAATATTTCTACGACGACTTCCTCTCAGCAGATTTCTGGCAAAAACTTGGAGAGTAAACAAAATTGCCTTGAAAAGTTTCTCAAAACTCGGTCGTTCAGAATCGACTTTAAACTGTAGGTCCCACCGCACATGTATAAAAATTAACACACACAGCATAAATGGTGTGAGAAGCTAGGTCATAATCCTGACTAAAGGGTTGTAATGATCAATTAAGTATTGCATATAAATTATTGTAAAAAAATCATATGTCATCCTATAACAATGGCTTATGTTGTGATATTTTTTATTGCCAAACAGTATTTAATATCATAGCGATTTAAGGTAGAATTTTTATATGAAAAAAAATCAAATTGAGATTTATAAACACCACATAAAAATGTTTTCATTGTTAACCTTCTCTCTATTTTAATGGTTTGAGCAATTTTCCTCTGACATAGTAAATGTCACCTAGTTTTTCATTGTTTTCTTCCCTCATATTTATTACAACTACCAGCTGCTTGTACTTGTACTGAAGCTACAGTGAGCGTCAAAAGAAACTAAACATTAAAAAAATATATACATTAATAAATTACCGTTATTTTTATTTTGAAATTGTTCCAATAACAATTTTTAAAAATATAATAGAAAAAATTACAAAAAATTTTGAAATATTCTGAAATTATTTCGGGCACTTCCCTTAAATGTTAAAAGTTGTGGTTGACGGTTGTTAGAATTTTACCCTTAGTGTACAGTTTCTTTTGATGCCTACTACATGTATGCATGTACAAACTGTGAAGGTCATATGAAATACGACCATATTGTCTTAAAGCATTATAAAGACGTCTGGAAATATTAATGATAATAACTTCCGTTTATGCTGCAGTTTCATCGTCAGTTAAACAATGATAAAGGCAAGCAACTACGGCTTCATGCAATGTTATGATGACAGAAGGAAAACAATACAAACTTACATATATTTAGAAGAGGAAAAGAAGGGTGGGAGTATTTATATAAACGCCTTGTAACTGGTACACATTGTAACATTAAATTATAAATGAATAAAATGTGAAACAAGTAACTAAGTAAAGCAAGTAAATGTCTACAGATTTGTTTTATTTTGTTTGAATTTAAAACTGAAAGCAAATATAATTAAAAAGTAAGGGCTACCTAGTGTAGTATGTATCGCTATTTCACAAAATAAATATATTTTTAATATAAAGGGTCCGCCAAATAATTTTTTTTTTGAAAATGCTTTAAAAGGAAAAACTACTGAATATTTTCTCAAATTTCTTTTTTTATTTGAAAGTACAATTCTTCCGGTTAATAATGGAAAATAATTTCATTCCAATGGCTGCCTCGGCTGGCCATGCAGTAGCCTACACGATCGATCCAATTTTTAAGCACATTATCGATTGTGTGCAGCTGTATTTCACCAATGGAGCCGTCATACTCTAATAGGTAGTGTGTTGACTTATTAGACTTGAGGTCTAATTCCAGAGCATATATCTCAAATAAAACGAAATATGAAAAAAAATTTACTTCGGCGACTTCCTTTCGACAGATTTCTAGCAAAAACTCCGAGAACAAATAAAATTGTCATGAAGTCTCCGTGGTCTGGTAGCTTATTAGACTTGAGGCCTCGGGTCAAACCCCAGGTCAGACATCAATACGAAAATATGAAAAAAATATTTCTTCGACGACTTCCTCTCGACTGATTTCTAGCAAAAACTCTAAGAATAAATAAAATTGCCATTAAGTCGCCGTGGTCTGATAGGGGTTTGTTAGCTTATTAGACGTGAGGCCTCAGTTCAAACCCCAGGTCAGACATCAATACGAAAATATGAAAAATATTTCTTCGGTGACTTCCTCTCAGCAGATTTTTGGCAAAAACTCTGAGAGTAAATAAAATTGCCACGATATGTTTCTGTCTGTTGTTCTGTTCGTTTATACTCATGTATAAAACGCACACAACATAAGTGGTGTAAGAAGCTAGGTCGTAATACTGACTAAAGGGTTGTAATGAGCAATTATGCTATGTGTGCCATAAAAGCTTCTCATTAAATCTGTCCTTCGGAACCGACTTTAAACTGTAAGTCCCGCTACTCATGTATAAAATTACTACACACAACATGAGTTGTATGAGAAGCTAGGTTGTAATTCTGATAGGAGGGTTGTTGAGCACTGTGTATGTAATAACAGGCCAAAGTTACTAAAGAGCAATAAGCTAATCTCCCTACTATTAATCGCTACATAAAACACGAGTATTTTTCTTTAATTCGTATCTACTGATTCATTTTTGTTGGCTCACAAATTCACAAACTGTTTTGGGAGCATTAGAATGAAATAAAATTTTCACGACGATTAATTTTTTATGATTTTATTTCAGTTTTTATGTTTCAAATTCAACCACGAACAGATGTGCTCCCTGCACAATACAATACATTTTAAATTCAAAGCTTTATAAAAATTGTATGAAATGGATTCTATTGGTTGTTAAATTGATGCCACAGTCAGATAATAAGAGGGCAATAAAATGCCAATCAATTGAAGTGATATTTTACTTTCAATGGGATAGAAGGAATATTAAACGATAGTAGAACATCATTTCAAATGGTTTTTAAATGAAAGTTAAGACAATTTTTTAATATTAAAAGTATTAAAAGAATGAAAAGTGCAACAATAATCAATTGAGTTAAGATTAGTTAAATAGAAAGCAATTGAATTCGTAAAACGGAAGTAAAGTTATAATAAAATATAGATTTTATCAAGAGTTAAAAGCAATTGGTATTGAATCATACATACAACATATCAGAGATCAGCAATGAATCGTTTTTTTTCGCTACTCATAAGCACTCATGAAATTTTGAATATAAGTTAGTCAATAATTTTGAAATTTTACTATGTACTCTGATTCATTCGTACTCACTACAACGTTGATTTATAAGTACAGGTTGCAATGAGTATGCCTACAACGTTGACATCAAACTCATACCATTCGAAATATGTTTAATTCGTTAGCCTACTGATTTAGATTTATAACTTCATACTTATAAATGATTCGAGTGACTCGCGTGACTCGAATCATTCTTCAAAATTACAGTCTTAGTTGCTGTTGCATTGGCAAAAAAAAGGAAAAAGACACATAAGCAAAAAAGACAGAGCAGCAAACACACAACCTTCTTGTGAGTATTTTAGTATTCGTACGCGAATCCTACGTGATTCGTGTATATGTTGAGTTATGGAGAGTCGAAATCAAAAACAGCATACGTGTTGTTAAGTATAAATGTGATGAGTAGTTTAAACTTTGAATATGAGTGGGGGTTCCATGATATTAAAATAAGTATGAATGCGTAAAAGTATCAGAAATTATGTGTATGATTCGATTCTATTCGTCTTTTTGAATACTCATTGCTAATCGCTGCTTCGGCATTAATATGTCTTCTACATGCATTACCAGAAGGAGCCTTTAGTTTGTTCAACACTTCACTATTTCCGTGTTTATTTTAATAATGGAATAAAGGCTGTTGAAGAGGCCGTAGTCTAGTAGGTGGTGTGTTGGCTTATTAGACGTAAAGCCAGGATTCTAAACCCAGGCAAGGCATCAAGCAAAATACAAAAAAAGTATTTCTTCGGCGACTTCCTCTCAGCAGATTTCTGGGAAAAATTCTGAGAGTAAATAAAATTATCATGAAAAAGTATCTCAAAAATCTGTCGTTCGACTTTAAACTGTAGGTCTCGCCACTCAAGTATAAAAGTAACACACACAACATAAGTGGTGTGAGAAACTAGATCCTGACTGAAGGGTTGTAATGAGTAATTATGTATGTATGATAAAGGCTGTTGACTTGCCGTTCTCCAGAGCATATGATTTGATGGAGTTATGGGGCAGAATATTTTGAAGACAACGATTAGCGTACGCTTTCCTCTTTCCCATGACAAGTTTTGCATGCGCTTTTCTACATATAATCGATGGAAAATAAAAATAAAAACAAATGCCCTCTAATATAACAAAACTCATGTATTTTATTTTATTGAACTACAATCGCCAATTCATAGTAGCGAAACATATTTTAAAAATTTTTATTTCATTTACCAATAAACAAACAGAATATCAATAAATTTTTGGCATTTGCAAAAAAACAAAAACTTAATTTATTGCTGCATACATACAGCAATTGATATATTTATTTTGGCGTTTGTGTTGTTTCCAAATTATTTTCCCAAACAATCAAAGTTTTTACAAATTTTTATTCTATTCAATTGAAATATCCAAATTTTATGCAAGAAAAATTTCCGTTTCCTATTAAAATTATTATCGTTCGTTATGCTTCCACAAAAATTATTATTCGAAATGTCGAATTTAGGAAAAAAATGTAAAATTTCCATAAAATACTTCAACAGGCTAATGGCAAAATGTGACACAAAGTTTAAACAGAATTTGAAAATACAATAAATTATTGTGATTTATGATGACGTACCATTAGATGATGGCAAAACAATGAATATTTACAAAATAATAGAGGCTAACAATACGTATTTAATTGAAATTAAAAATAAAATTTCTTTATTTATATAGCTGCTGTAGAGGAATACGTGCGTAATAGGCCCGGCAAAGTAAATTTAATTGCATTTAGGAACAGCAACAGGTATTTTCAATAGTGAACTGACAACAAAAACTGTTAAACTTACATTAAAATGTAAAAATTTGTATTCAGTGTTAAATAATGAATAGATTTTGAAAGCTATTTTGGAAAATATACCATAAGGTTTATTAATTTGTTGCTGTTTTTAAAAATATTGTTACGAAAATAAGAAATCTAGATACTGCGGTTTTACTTTTACATCGCTTAACATTACAATTGTAAATAAAAGCTACATAAACAAAACAATGCAGTCAACAAACCTGTTTTCAAATCATCCTATTGCTTAATATAACAACAAACAACAGCATAAAAAAATACATTTATAGAGATTTCGAAAAGGTGAAGCCACGAACATTCGCCTTCAAGAACATTCATCAGACTGTTTACCCTGCCATATAAAAGGCAAGGCAAAGCAGGCGAGTGAGTTAGTGAAGTTCAGTCAGTCTTTTGTGAAGACGCGGTGCGTTTGAAGAGAATAATCGTGGTTTGGAGATCTCCGTTACACAGATCTCTCGAATAATTGTCTAGTAATTGTTATTGTTTATGCAAAGGGTATAAACAGAGGAATAACAAAGAAAAGCAATTGTTGTTGTTTACATAAAGTTGTGAACAGTGGCACACAGAATTAATAAAGAATAATAAAGAATTTTAATTGAAACTAAAAACAAATTTATTTTTATTTTATTTGCAATCTATGAGCTCATATTTTAAATGTTTTTAAAAGGTAAAAACGTAACAATATGAAGCGAATACCAATCCTAATTTACTCTCATCTGTTTTCAAAAAAATCAATAAAAAAAACTAACGAATGAAATCGTTAAAAAAAATTTATGAACTTAAACAACAAAAATAAAATTACTTTTAAAAGTATACGTAATAAATCTAATTATTGAGAGTTTTTTTATTTTTCAACAGAATTTATTAAATTAATTTCATGCCATCCCATTGGAGATTATATTTAACATCATTCATAACATATTTTTTTTTCATTTTTTTTATTATTTATCAGAAGCAGATAATAAATGTATTAATGTTTTGGTTGCCATAAATGTTGTCATTTAAAATTAATAACTTTTTGAATGTTGGTAACTTTATTATATTAAAATATGCTTGCTTCGGAAAAAAAAGCATAAAGAAAATGTATAAAAAGGTAATAAAGTTTAATATGCTTTTGTCAAAGCTATTGCATTAAAAAAAATGTTGATCTTTTCATTTTTAATGCACTTCGAAATCAAATTTTTTTAATGAAGTAACATTTTTTCCATAAAAAACTGCATAAAAATGTTTTTAGAAATTTATAGTGAACATACTGCATAAAGTTTAAACAATAACTTAAATTATAAAATTTAGAGGAAATTTTTATTTTAGCGCATTAACATATCCCGGGAAAATTTTGTTTAAAATCAGAATTGAATATATAAGCCTTTTTTAAATGTTTGAATACCTCTTTAAATATTGACTACAGTTAAACTACTACAGTTAAGTTTGTATTCCAAATATTCGGCAATGCATTTTTCTGTATCATTCTGTTCAGTTCATTTAAACAGGACCTGAAGTTACAATGTAACAATGGCTTGAACTCAAAATGGTCTCGCATACAAATACTGTGGACTGCAAAAGTCAATATATTTTAGCAATTTCATGAAATTTTAGCCAAAAGTTTGTCTAAAAATCTATAGTTCATATAATTATTTTATTAATTTATTTCTGTTTTATTACAAAACAAAATTTTTTTAATGTTTTTCATAAAACAAAAGAAAAATAAGGAAAAGTTTCAGATGACTCCATAGATACCCCAAGAAGAACCCTTAGTAAATTCAAAATTCAAAGGCCTAATATATGAAAATGAATTAGTAGAATATCATTTAAGGGCAAGCACTCCATTTAACCCATTTGGAATTGAATGTACAAGTTTTGTTTAGTGTTTTCTGGTGGCACCATGAGCAAGTTTTTCGGTTGACTTTTGTTTGAGGTTTAGCGATTACGTAACCGTTCTTTCAAATGCTCTCCTAAATACAATCTTGAAGTCATATCGGGACTTTGTGCAAGAGTATTAAGCCTATGGGCAGTTTTTTTTTTGTCCAAATATATTGCCGTACTAAGACTTTTGCTGTCCACTGTATATTCTTAGGAGCTCGAGTGATAAAAAAGGGTTTTCGCAGATCACAACATAAATAAGCTTTCTTAAACTAAAGTGTATGAAACTGAAATTGTTCGCTCTTTTTATATTATTTTTCGTTGCTATAGGTAGCACAGTCTCTACCGTATCTTCTCTTTTATCTTTGCTTTCTCCCAATTCCAATTATCAATTTTTGTTAAGATTGTTTTACTATAGCAGGTCCTAGGATCAAACAGTTTACAGGCCTGTACATACATAATTGGCCATTACAACCCTTCAGGATTACGGCCTAGCTTCCCACACCACTCAATTTGTGTGTTTTAATTTTGTACATGAGTGGCGGGACCTACAGTTTAAAGTCGACTCCGAACAACAGATTTTTGAGAAACTTTTCATGGCAATTTTATTTTACTCTTCGAGTTTTTGCCAGAAATCTGCTGAGAGGAAGTCGCCGAAGAAATATTTCTTCATATCTTCGTTTTGATGTCTGACCAGGGGTTTGAATAATAGGCCAATACACTACCTATTAGACTACGTAAAGGTAGTATCAGATAAAGGGACGAGCAACTTTTCTAACCAAGTCTCATTCTTTCTTAATAGATGACTGATCCTAACATTCTCATTATATACGCTTTAGATGTATTGAAAGCCTTTAATTCTTTTTTAAATTAGAAAACCTACACCTTTTCCCATACTCAAACCGGGATTATTCAATTTAGTAAAAAAAGCATTTCATCAGCTACTCCATGCCACCACAAGTCCTTCTTAATTTGTCCACATTTTTCTTTTTGCTTTGAGTATGAGTATTTTAATTAAATAAATATCACTTATACGTATACGTCACCACATCATATTACCAAAGTATACCGAAAATATTTGATTAGCACATTTCGTAATTTCTTTTTAGTATTCTAAACAGTAAACAGCCCACGATGATGTTAACAAGATAAACGTAAAATAAAGTGACACGTCCGATCAACTCCTTTCCAACTTACCCTTCTGCAAATATCGGTAATACTTGTCATTCATGTTTTGTTGAAGTCGACGTAGTCTAGTTGGATAATTCGACGTGAGGCCAGGGCAGCAGTATAGTAACGAAAACTCTGAGAATAAAATAAAATTGACATGACGCTCTTGATTGTTTATCGAAAAATATGTCAATTACACGTCTGCACGACTGCCAGAAGTAATTTGTAATATTTGTGTTTTTTGTAAATATTATTATCTCGCTTTGCACAAACATTGGCCAACTTCTGGTGGTTGCTCAAACGTGAAATTGACACATTTTGCGATAAACAAGATCCATCAAAACTTTTGAAAATTTTTTAATTAAAAGTTCATTTGAAAAAATATATACGAGTATATGAAAAATATAACTCGACTGTTAGACTCTTTAAATAATAACTACTGTAATTTTTGTTCGATTTAATCAAATGAAGTGTCAATCTCTTCACAAGATAATGAACTTGCAGAATGTCATCACTTATTTCATATTTTTAGTTAAGGTTTGCTACTATGAACGGACAAACTTGAAAAAATATGAAAAAAATTCTCATTTGCCAAGTTTACCTCATCAAACCTCATAGAATATTAAGTCAAAAAATATATATATGTACACCGGCCCATCCATGTAAAGGCCCATCCCTCCCCTTTCCTAAAAAGTTTAAATTTGTGACATTGGTTCAGAAATGTTTGTGTAATTAATAAATTTGTGTGTAAAGTTCAAAAAAAAGAAACAGTATTTGTCAAATAAAACAAAAAATTTTTTGAGTTCTACTCGACAAAACCCATGGTCTACACTATGCCATTAGCTGGGTGTACTTCATTTTCTTTTTTATTTTGCCGCATAGTGTAATTAATTGCTTCATAACAATTCCAATTTTATTTGTATCCTTTTCAAATACGTTCCTATATCCTCACGTATTTTTATTTTCTGTTTTCTTTCCTTCGATCTATTAACGCAAATAGATTTTAAGGTTTTAACCTATTGAATGGCATTTTACTACTGACCTTACTATGGAGAATGTACATATGTTTCATGCTGTACGAAAAGTAACAGAAACAACTAACATGACACCTATTAAAGATAGGGAAGAATAGAAATTTATAATCATTTTTGGGGTGTAGCGCCAAAAATAATATCCAGTTACAGAGAGGACAACAGAAACAAAATATGAAAAGTAAGTCAAAAATGCTATATGTACTGAAAGATCCATTTATCTTGTACTACAACTTTGAAACTTTAAAACAGAATTTAAAAGAAAGAGAATGGAAAACCCACAGTGATTATATATACAGACATAATACAGACATTAAATTTAAATATTGTTGTTAAAAAGTATAAGAGTTTTTCAACAAATATTTAAATAATAAACAAAACAAAATTGGGAATATCTACCCCACACTCTTGCTTTAAAAATAACCCATCTCTGTCATTTATTTCGTACGTAAACTTATCTCTTACAGAGTATAAGAGCGCATGACTGTTATACACTACTCCTGTATAAACTGAACTGAGTGTCTGATTCTTTCTCTCCATACTTTTTCTTATCACAAGTAATTCATTTCTGTGTGTAGAGGTATTTTTCTTTCCCGTTAGATACACGTAAACAATGTAAACAATATTAAGAAAAATGTATCATGAATTTTTTTGCTCTTTTCTGATAAAAACACACACACATTTATGGTTTAACACACACATTTACTACGGTATGTTGTTCTTTTGCTTCTATGATTATAAGAAATTTGTGTTTGTTGTTGTAAGGACGTTTGTTAACATGAAGGTGAATTCTTTAATTTTGGCTTTCCCAAGGATAATAAGAACGAAATTAAGAGGAAATTTTTTTAATGATCCTAATTAAAAGCTTTTAAAATTGTAATTAACAAAATAATGAAATCATTTTCATTTCACTGCTCCAATAAAGAGAAGATTTAGGGTCATTATTACAAATTGCCCTTAAAGTTGGATTTAGTTAAATGTAACTCTTGCTAAAGTATACTTTAAAATCACCTTTAACTTCTTTTCGTTATTACAGCATACAAATCAATAAAAAGTTAACTTTTTCAAGAATATGGCAGTACCGGAGTAATGTCGCTAACATTTGGCAAATTAAACAAGGTTTTTTAAAACGCAATGCAAAAATCGAGCTGCAGTTGCCATATTGAAAGTAATATATTGTAACGTTTTTACTTTTTAAAACGTTTTAAAATATGAGCTCGTAGATTGTAAATAAAATTAAATATATTTGTGTACAGTTTTAATTAAAATTCTTTATTATTCGCACTATTCTGAGTGCCGCTGCTCACAACTTTATGTAAACAACAACAATTGCTTTGTTGTTATGCCTCTGCTTATACCCATTGCATAAACAATAACAATTACTAGACAATTATTAAACAGATCTCTGTATCGGAGATCTTCAAACCACGATTACTTTCTGCAAACACACCGCGTCTTTACACAAGAATGACTGAACTTTACTAACTGAATCGCTTTGCTTTGCCTTGCTTGGCAGAGTAAACTGTCTGATGAATGTCCTTAAAGGCGAATGTTCCTGACTTCTCGAAATCTCAATAAATGTAAACAACGATGTTTATTAAAGTGTTGTTTGTGTGTTTTGTTTACATATGTTCTTGTAGTGTTGTTTGTATATTTTTGTTTACTTGTTTACATAAGGTTTTGCTGAATTAAAAGTTAATGATCTATTCATATCAGATTAATGATTGGAATTATGCATCTTTACCGTTTAATTTCAAATAAAGAATTGTCACATTCATCTCTAATATTTAATCCTTTAATTTATCCTTTGTTGGTAGTACAACTGTTTGACCCTTAGGTTAGGTTATGTCGGAGTGGTAGCTCTGATATCAAAAACTTCACTTGCGCACGCATAGAGGCCCATTTGACGCTTACTTACCTACTCAATTGGTTACAAGCCTTAGTCAGGATTACGACCTAGTTTCTCACACCACTTATGTTGCGTGTGTTAATTTTATCCCTGAATGACGGTAGCTACTGTTAAAAGTCCTTTCCGTATAACAGATTTTTGAGAAACTTTTATTTCCATTATTTAAATTAAATTAAACCTATAAAGAGAAATAAGTTCAATGGCCGATAATTGATTTTTTTTCTAATTTTTTGGAATAAAAATAACAAAAATATTGCGCCTTATATGCTTCCCTATGCCATTTACATTTCAATTTTAATTTGTGTAAGTGTTTTTTATACAGTTTTGCAAAGAATATTTTTCTTATTCAAAAGAAATTTATATCTCCGTGCAACGAATGCAGCAGACACGTAATTTCGTATTGAATAGAAAAAAAAGGACTTTTTTATTTATTAGAACACATCAATAAACATTTTTGAAAGAAACTAAAACAGATGAAGCGTTAACAGGCAGTAAAACATTATCTGCAGAGAGGCTATAAAATATGTTCATATGGATTTTATATAAAATTGCGATACATTTTATCACTTAAGGAGAGTGCCCGAAAAAGTTTCATAATGTTTCGAAATTTTTTGTAATTTTTTTTGTTTCAATATTAAAAACGGGCAATGAAACAATTTTAAAATAAAAATAACGGTAATTTATTAATGTATAGTTTTTTTAATTGTACAGTTTCTTTTGAAGCTCACTGTACATACAAACTTATAGAATACAGTGCTGTACAAAAGAATATACACATAACATACATAATTGGTCATTACAACCCTTCAGTCAGGTTTACGACTTAGTTTCTCACACCACTTATGTTGTGTGTGTTAATTTTATACGTGAGTGGTGGGACATACAGTTTAAAGTCGACTCCGAATGACAGATTTTGTTGAGAAACTTTTCACGGCAATTTTATTTACTCTGAGAGAGTTTTTGCCAGAAATCTGCTGAGAGGAAGTCGCCGAAGAAATAGTTTTTGTATTTTGTCTTGATGTCTGGCCTGGGGCTCGAACCCTGGCTTTACGTCCAATAAGCCAGTATCCTCAGTTATTAAGGCCACAATCAGCACATGACATATAATTCGTAGTGTAACCTTTCATTACCTTGAAAAAAAAATCAATAATGAACTCATAAAAGTCAAATAATTTCTAATTAATTACCCACCTCTGTATATATCCCCACGTAGCGACGTACATAGGTTGAAGTTGAAATAAAAACATTCATTTTCCTTTGAATGGGATCCGTAAGCAATTGTTGTCTGCTGTTTCTGTTTTTGTTTTGACTTCTTCTCCTTCTCTTGCTGCTAACGTTGCCAGAAAAAAAGGATGACTTTTCATACGAACATTGATGCTGATAACAAATAAATGAAATATTGTAAAAAGTTTCCCTCGAAATATAATAAAAATTTATTATTTTCTTCTTATGATTATGATGGCCTACGAAAAATGAATAAAAGAATGTGGAATGACGGCGTTTAATAAGTCATAATTGTCTGTAATTTATTAACAATAAAGCGATGAAATGGAAAAGTTTCTAGTGGATGACTGAGTTAAATGGAAAACTGTTGTAACATATTTTATTTTATCATTAAAAGCAAGAAAAGAAGAAGAAAAAAAAACGTTTTTATCGAGATATGAATGATTGTGAAATTATAAATTATTAGCTAAAGTCTGACGTGGCTAAAAGTCTTGGCAATAAATCAATACCTTTTACGTATATCTGTGTCTAGACGTTTACATACATAGGTTCAGGCATACTCTACAGCCATTTAATGTCATTCCTTAAGTATGAAGTCGTGAATAAAAAGAAGTGTAGTTATTGTAGTGAAGTCGCCGTAGTCTAGTAGGTAGTGTGTTGGCTTATTAGACGTAAAGCCAGGGTTCGAGCCCCAGGCCGGACATCAAGACAAAATGCAAAAAAGTATTTCTTCGGCGCCTTCGGCAAAATCACTGAGAGTAAATAAAATTGCCATGAAAAAGTTTGTCAAAAAACCTGTCCTTCGGAGTCGACTTTAAACTGTAGGTCCCACCACTCATGTATAAAATTAACACACACAACATAAGGGGTGTGAGAAACTAGGACGTTGTACAATGGGTCAATTCGACTTCCTGGTACTGTACTTGTCTTAATTGACAAGTACACGTCCTCTAACCTAACCTAACCTATTGTCAAATATTTGACATCCATTGTGGTGCTTAAGTTTATTAACATTTTACTTGTTACTCTTGAAGTCGCCCTAGATCTGGTAGGTAGACATCTTCAACAGGGCCATATATGAGATTTCTGGCCAAAACTCTGAGAGTTAATAACATTACCTAGAAAAGCTTCCTAAAAATCTGTTGTTCGGAGTCGACTTTAAACTGTAGGTCCCGCCACTCATTTATAAAATTAACACACACAACATAAGTGGTGTGAGAAACTAGGCCCATAGTCCTGACTGAAGGCTTGTAATGACCAATTATGTAATGCATATTTAATATAAAAAATAAAGAGTTATCCATTTTTCGGATTCAAAAGTACATTTAAATAAAACACACTTAAAGCTATGATTTCGAAAGGAGGAATCTTCGTGACTTCGCCTTCTCAAAATCTCTATAAATGTAGACATCATTGTTTACATTTATTATTGTAGTGTTGTTTCTGTATTTTGTTTACATTTATTCTTGTAGTGTTGTTAGAGGATTTTTGTTTACTCGTTTACCATTTTTTATGCTGGTGTTTGTTGTTGTATTTTTGTTTACTTGTTTACCATTTTTTATGTCTCCAACAACTGACGACTGCGGATGATATCGTCCTTTTGTTGCCTCCAACACCGTATATAGAAACGAAATTAAGCAACTTAAGCGGAAATGTCAAAGACCGAGGCGAGCAAAAAAAATTTTAAAATATCACAAAATTTCGTCACACTCATCTATAGAATAAAAATTTGCTACATTGGATTAAAATGCATTCCGCATAAATCAGACCATAGGAATATTCAATATTAGTCAAAACTGAACTAAGGATATAGAAGTCCAAGGTCAAGTCTGTCTTGTAACATGATTATGAATCCTGAGCACTGACAATCTGAATAACCATACAATTACAGAGAACCAAACAAACCGTTGTCTCCGGCAAATTCTAAGCATTCGGTTGCCCAAAAATATATTTAATTTTAACAATTATTTTTATTTTTATTCACATGTTAATGGTTCCGTAAGGTTAATTCTCAACAGAATGTTGTAAAATTTCTCTCCTCTTAAAAAGTTTAAAATACAATGTTAGCGCTCAATACACATGACACTTTCATTCCTGATTAATAGAGACTCTAGGATACACATTTTGCATGCATACATACATATATACAAAAGGAAAAATATCAGAACAATTGTAGATAATAATTATAAATGAAACTGTCGTCAGCCTTAAACGGACTCAGCAGCAATAACATAAGGATTCAACCTTAAAACATGGAAATTTACGTTTTTATTGTGTCATAAAGAACAATGAAAATTATTTAACTCGTTATATGTTGTATGTGTATGTATGTTAATAGAGTATAAAGTAATGGTAAAATACAATTTTTAATATTAAGGTTAGGGTATGCAGCTATATCAAAAATGTATTAAACTCCGTTAAAAAACTTTCTGTTTCAAAAAATCTTTGCATAAAAGCAATGAGAGCCAACACTGTTGTGTAATTCTTTCGTTTTTGGGAACAACTGAGGCCAGTTTGGATCGATAAAATATATCTCAGTTTTTCTTAATTTGATCCTATTTCCCATGAAGTCGCCGTAGTCTAGTAGGTAGTGTGTTGGCTTATAAGACGTAAAGCCCGGGTTCGTATCCCAGATCAGACATCAAAACGAAAACATGAAAAAATATTTCTTCGGTGACTTCCTCTCAGCATATTTCTGGCTGCCATGAAAAAAGTTTCCCCAAAATCTATTGTTCGGAATCGACTTTAAACTGTAGGTCCCGACACTCATGTATGAAATTAACACACACAACATAAGTGGTGTGAGAAACTAGGTCGTAATCATGACTAAAGGGTTGTAATGACAAATACGTATGTATGTATGATCCTATTTAGATTTACTCCACTATAAATTGACTTTTTGAAAAATTGACACTTGAATCGATAAAGAAAATTTAAAAAAAGTTTTAATCGTTAGGGTTTTAAAGTGTAGTGTATCAAAGACCATAAATAAAATATTAAGGCCCATTATTACAACTTGCTGTTAGAGTTAGGTTTAGTTAAATGTAGCTTTAGCTAAAGTGAACTTTAAAGTCACCTTTAACTTCTTTTCGTCATTACAAGCTAATGATAAAATAAAGTTAGGTTAGGTTAGAGGACGCGTACTTGTCAATTAAGACAAGTACAGTACCCGGAGGTCGAATTGACCCATTGTACAACGTCCTAGTTTGTCACACCACTTATGTTGTGTGTGTTAATTTTATACATGAGTGGTGGGACCTACAGTTTAAAGTCGACTCCGAACGACAGATTTTTATTTATTGAGAAACTTTTCATGGCAATTTTTATTTACTCTCAGAGTTTTTGCCAGAAATCTACTGAGAGGAAGTCGCCGAAAAAATACTTTTTGTATTTTGTCTTTGATGCCTGGCCTGGGGCTCGAACCCAAGCTTTTGCGTCTAATAAGCCAACACACTACCTACTACACTACGGCGACTTCTGAAAAATAAAGTTAACTTTTCCAAAAATATAGTACTGCCGGAGTAATGTCGATAACATTGCTTAATTAAAGAAGTTTTTTTTTAACGCAAGGGCGACGACGGGCTTCTTTTTTATTGTGTTTACTCATTCTGTTTATATTTGAAGTTGCCATATTAAAAATAATATATAATATGGCCGATAAAATCCACTCTTTAGTTAACGGCAAGTTGTAATAATGGCTCTAAATCTATTAAAAATCCATAGTAATAGTGAAAGTCGTTAGTAACTTCGTAAATTTGAGTTCAAATCTAATGTTGTGGAAAAGTTTAAATTCATTCATCATATAAAGAAAACGAATATAAAACAATAAAACAAAAATACAATCTTGAAATAAATAAAAAAAAGTTTACAACTTTCTGAACAGCCTATTAATATTCAAACTCCCAACCACCACCAATAAATGTAGAAATATTTATGCCGTTGACATCTTCTATTCATGTCTATAACATGCGGCACCAACATATGTTTTCAAAGACCTCAAATAGGCAATGGGTCGAGTCGTTATACGTATGCTATAGATATGACCTGTTTTGTATATTTTCATGTGAATATGTAGGATGTCATGGGCTCAAGGCAAACGACGAGTGATAAAGATGAATACTTTGTTTCATACCACAGCAATGATTATGATGAAGAAAGTTACAATTGAAATAATTATGAAAATGTTCGTGGTGATGCTATTGATGTTGATGACGATGATGATAAGAAAATTAAGTCAATTATTTATGTAAATTACTGTTGATTCAATGTCATGGAACAGTGTTTTTCATTTTACTTAAATGGATGTTTGTAATGTATAATTTAATGAAAAAAAATTTGAAAAATTATGCCCTGGTTCCTAGATTATTCATTCTTTGTAATTTTGTCAAACTATATAAACAATAAAAAAAATCGCAAATTATATATTTACTTGAATGGTTTTTACATCCCCTTAGTCAGGATTAAAATCCAGCTTCTCACACTACTTATGTTGTGTGCGTTAATTTTATACATGAGCGGCGGGACCTACAGTTTATAGTCGACTCCGAACGACAGATTTTTTAGAAACTTTTTTTTGGCAATTTTACTCTCAGAATCTGCAGAGGCGAAGTCGTTGAAGAAATATTTCACATTTTCGTTTTGATGTCTGACCAGGGGTTTGAACAGTGGCCTTACGTCTAATAAGCCAACACACTACTTACTAGACTACGGCACTCATGTTGCGTAGGTTAATTTTATCCATAAGTGGCGGACCAACAATTTAAACTCGTCTCCGAACGACAGATTGAGAAAAATAATCCAAATACATTATGCCATGGCCATGCGTAAGAATAGAAACGTCTTCACTTTGTTTATACATTAAGTTTCCAATTCAGTCCACTGTATTGATTATTCCTTTGCCTCTGGTAGAAAAGTGGTGAATTCATATATCCTCCATGCTTACGAATTTACTCAAGAAGCCATTTTTGTTGTGATCTAAAGTCGGAAAACATTTTCCTAACGCTGCTATTGTTCTACTACGAGCAAAGATGGATCTTATTTTACACAAAACTTTTTCAACTTTTACATTTCGGTATACAGTAATTCTTCGATTTACATCGCCTCGATTAACGTTGTTTCAATTTACATCGTCAAATTTTTTTGTTCCCTCTAACTTCAATTTGTGTCGATCATTCGATCTACGCCGACTTTTTTTGGAACCAACTGCGACTTAAATCGAGGGATTACTGTAACTTTTTTAAGCTCCTTGTTAAAAACATACTACTTTGTAGTATGAGCAATATGAAATTCGATTTATGTCGTTTCGATTTACGTCGCCTTTTTTGGAACCAGCTGCGACTTAAATCGAGCGTTAAAAGAAACTCTAGCCATCACCAAACACAAATTATACCACTTAAGGAGAGTGCCCGAAAAAATTTGACAATATTTCGAAGTTTTTTGTTTTTATTTTAAAACTGGCAATGGAACGATTTTAAAATAAAAATAAAGGTAATTTATGAACGTATATTTTTTTTTAATAAACAGTTTCTCTTGACGCTCACTGTATATATCTATAATATATATATTTAGCGGTGTGGTGTATTAATTAAAATACTCGATAATCACATCTCCAGTGCAAATAAATAGATATTCATTAGCATTTTCGAAAAGTAATTCCTGAATAAGATTTTACTTTGGAATTCTAGGTTAAGTATTGTTTATTACAGTCGGAGTATCACCAACCCAGTTTCTTGGCATCACTTGCTTTGAAATGAATGTCAGTCAGTAAGACGTTTATTTATTTTACGGGTGTGTCCACATTTAATGTCTCCAAAAAAAAACCTTTTATGCACTAGAGATTGTGTTAACATTTCTTTTTTTTTCTTTATTTTTTCTTATAAATTTATTAAAATGAGAAAAAAAAACAAGGCATCTAAAAGAAAAAAAAATAAAAAAGAAAGAAATTACGAAGAAAGATAAAGGAAAATAATAAGTTACTGTGTGTCACTTAATATAGATGAGGAAGTATCTAGTAGAAGAGACTAATACTATCAGAGATGGGTGTTATGAAATACCAGAGCAGTATTTACGTGAGTGTATTAAATATTATTTTTAATTTCGTTTCTAATCTCTCTATTTAATAAAGAAAATGCATTACTGGATTAGCAACTTCTAATATGCAGAGAGAACACAGATCAGCAATCAGTATTTAAAACGATCAGTAAAATGGAATCATACTCATAATTTCTGATACTTATACGCATTATTTTAATATCATGGAACCTCTACTCATATTCAAAAAGAAGTACTCATCATATTCACACTCAACAACACGTATGTATGATGTTGTCGATTTCGACTCTCCATAACTCAACATATACACGAAGCACAAAATAAGTATGAGTTTGATGTCAACGTTGTACACACACTCATTGCAACCTGTACTTAAAATCAACGTTGTTGTGAGTATGAATGAATCAGAGTACATAGTTAAATTTCATTATTGTTGACTCACTTATATTCAAAATTTCATGAGCGCTTATGAGTAGCGAAAAAACGATTCATTGCTGATCTCTGATAGGGAATAAGAGTGCATATATGAATGTGAACGATTGAATGACTTACCCACTCATGAATTCACGCTGTAAACAAAAAAAAAAACTAATACGAAAAAATTGCTCATTTGTACTTTACATACACAATTGGTCATTACAACCCTTCAGTCAAGATAATAGACCCAATTTTATACATGAGTGGCGAGACCTACAGTTTTCATGGCAATTTTATTTACTCTCAGAGTTTTTGCCAGAAATCTGCTGAGAGGTAGCCACCGAAGAAATATTTTTTCATATTGTCGTTTTGATGTCTGACCTGGGGTTTGAACCCCTTACGTCTAATAAGCCAATACACTACCTACTAGACTACGGCGACTTCTACTTACTTTAGATGTTTAAAATTTTTAAAGACATTTTTAGTAAAAAACTTTCACAGAATAAAGTTTTCCGACATTAACAATTAGCCCTCGTTAAAGCTACCCGTAATGTGAACAAAATTAAAATATTTACCATTTCACTGGAACGACATTACAACCAAAGTATGAATGAAAAAATGTGGATAAACACACAGGGGAATAAAAGAAATGAAAAACAAAAAAACTGGAATGAAAAGTCTGTTGACAAAGTGCCTGCGGTTTGTTTAGCAATTTTATAGGCCGTAGTAGTAGTAGTACTAGTGGTAGAGTAAATATTTGTCGTTATTGTTTGAACATTGGGGCACACATTTATGCATGAAAACTTTCAGCATCAGCTTTCTCTGTCGCACATACACCGGAAAGCTTATGAAGATGATGTCGTTTATTTGGGGATCAAGGTCGCATTGGCAGTAAAATTTAAAAAATTAATATTTTCAGGGTAATTTTCCTTCTTTTTTATTAATTTTTTTCTTTAAATCAATTTTTTCATTCAGTTGTTTCAATCAATTGTTGCCAATTTTTGTAATTGGGTTACCATTACTCAACGCTACCTTTATGTTCTATTGTGCTGTTGTGTTGTAAGTACAGTGAGCATTAAAAGAAACTATACACTAAGGATAAAATTCTAACAATCAGCAAACTTAACTTTTACAACTTAAGGAAAGTGCCCGAAAAAATATGACAATATTTTGAAATTTTTTATAATTTTTGTTTCAATTTTAAAAACTGGCAATGAAATAATTTTAAAATAAAAATAACGGTAATTTATTAATGTATATTGTTTTTAATGTACATTTGCTTTTGACGCTCACTGTATACTTCCATGAAATTTCAATATTTAAACTTTTTCATATCAAATGTAATGATATACGCCTAGCATTTGTGGTAAGTAGGCTATTTGACAGTAAAAAAAATTATTCGCTTAAACTTTGATGGTATAATTACTTTATTTTTGCATTTGTTTTCTTACAATTAGGCAGTTCACACGACTCTGTATCGTGTATGTTGTATTGAATACATTTGTTTGTTTGTGAACGCTCAATTCTATGCTGTATTGTGTATCTCGTGGCATTCAAACAATTTGATAGCCCGAAACCAACACAACTTTTTAAAAACATATGGAAATATATACACATTTTTTTCATTCACAGAATTTGATAGAATGAAACCAATACAACATAAACATATGGAAAAATGTGTATAAGTGTATCGAATTTTTACATGAAAATTACCAACAACAAGCATGCACTGTTGTATAGTCGTCCAACAATACAATGAATACAACGATACAACGGCTTGTGTGAATTGACCAAATATTTGCTGTGATAGTTGTTTGACCTTTATTGCTTTCGTTTAGCTGATGATAAAGAAGGAATCCAAAGAGTAAACAGGACAAAAAATGCTAAAAGTTTAATTCGTTCAAGTCCTTTTTGAATTAAATATCTGTTCGATTTTGCATTTATTTTCCCAAATTTTGTTTTTATTGTGGGTGCTGTAAATGAGTGTGTATGTTTATTTTTAATTAACACAATTGATTTGATTGATTTCTCAACTTTTGCCACACATACAGTGAGCGTCAAAAGAACTGTACACTAAGGATAAAATTCTAACAATCATCAAACTCTACTTTTACCACTTAAGGAGAGTGCCCGAACAAATTTGACAATATTTGGAAATTTTATGTAATTTTTTTTCGATTTTAAAAACTGCTAATGGAACAATTTTAAACTAAAAATAACGGTAAATTGTTAATGTTTATTAGTTTAGAATGTACAATTTCTGTTGATGATCACTGCCTTTCATTGATGTGGCTGATTTCCAAAATGTTAGTTGCTTTGTGTTTGAACAAAGTATCGTGTTTCATAATGCCGCTGTACAAAATACATACAATATATTATATTTCAAAACGTCGTCAATGTGTATTTTTAACGCAGTCAAAAAGCAATCAGGCATCGGATTTATAGTTGATGCATTGTTTGGTTACTTTGCATATCTACGTACTTTATATACATTCTGGAAGTCAGTCTCTGTAGCTACATACATACATAAGTGGTCTTTATAACCCTACAGTTAGGATGACGACCTAGTTTCTGACACCACTTATGTTGTGTGTGTTAATTTTATACATGAGTGGTGTGGCCTACTGTTTAAAGTCGACTCCGAACGACAGAACTTTGAGAAACTTTTCATGGCAATTTTATTTACTCTCAGAGTTTTTCCCAGAAATTTGAGGAAGTCGCCTTAGAAATACTTTTTGTATTTTGTTTTGATGTCTGGGGCTTGAACCCTGGCTTTACGTCTAATAAGCCAACACACTACCTACTAGACTACGGCGACTATACAGTAGCTACACGTTCTGAAAGATTATTGAACAAGAAAACCTGAATTTACTCTTTCTTTTAATGCTCACTGTAAATGTCTAGTTGTTGCTCCGTTTTTGTTTCCTTTAATGCCAACTTATCCTATCTCCTTTTTCTCTGGATCATTCTTTATATTTTTATTCATCTCTTCTATCCATTGGTTGACATATTGTATAGGTTTTCAATGAAAATCTATTTTCAAATGCTATTGACACTGACGGGCAGACATGTTTCAACGAGTCAGTTACTGACTGATAAATGAATGACGACTGAATCGCCGCCGTTGTTTAGAATGTTTTAATTGTTTTTCTCTTCCTTTTATTTTTGTTCTTTGCATTTCTCATTCTCTTTGAGTTAAAATGCATAAAAACGTAGACGACGACTTTCATTTGTTTATTCGTTTGTATTAAAGTTTTGTAGGAAACTGATTGGTCACTTTGACAAATCAAATTCAATTGATTTCCTTACAAACTGTCTTTTTGGAAAGGCAATTATCGTTTGTTTCCGAAAATAAAATAAGAAAAAGAAAGAACATATATTGACTCAATTGGAAAACAATACTTTGTGTGTTATTTTATATCACAACGTACCATGAAGAGTAGTTTAATTTGTCGTTAAGGCGCTAGAAAATTTATTGGAATAAGAGTTTACATATAAAGGATTTTCAATAAAATTTCATTTTCATTCCATTCTTTCAAATAATGCTGTCATACAAAGTATTTTCTTAATTATACCAAAATCATAGAACTATTCGACTTCAATACACGCCAAATAGGTAGGTTGGAGTGGTAGCTTTGATACCAAAAGCTCACTTGAGCACGCATAGGTAAACGTTGTTCCTGTACTGACCAAGTTCCATCATACTAGGGAAGAAGTTGGTCAGCGCAAGGGCTGCACATTAAAGGCACGACTATACTACGCTGGAGCACCAGTCCGAAAGTTTGATAAACGAAGTTACATATATCCTTGACATCAATGGATGATAGCTCAGCCAAGGTGACAGAGATTGGAGAGCTAAATAACCAATGTCTGTATCTCGCAAGAGATGGGCATTGACAAAGAAAGTGGATAACAGTCTCCTTTTCCTCAGCGAATCTGCACCCACGGGGAGCTGCATTCTTTCCGCGTATGTGATGATCTGTGAGCATGGCCACTGGGAGCGAGATGACGTTACCATCAAATCCGTGTAACAGGTTGGGGCGTCTTCTATCCATCGAGGGCCAATTGAGTCCAACAGTAAAGCAGGACTCCTCATTGACCCAACATAGGTTGGCATCCCGAATGAATTTTCCCACTATGGCCATTTGTCCAATTTGGACAACTGAAGTAATTGGCATACCCACGTCCATTGACGCTATGGTGTGCTCGTCGGCTAGGCTAGTAGATCTTATTTGCAGATACCCAGTAATATCTTCCTAGCCCTGGATAATGCCTAAGCAATTTTGTCTCACTACACATTCCCTTCTCATTTAAGCACAATGAGGCAATGATCACTTCCAAAGTTTACCTAGATGTCTTTTCCAAATGTTGTTTCAATCAGAAATTATTAAATCTTTAGCTTAAAAAGAACCTCAAGATTTTTATTAAAAAATATTTTCTTTCGAAATTTTTTCTTTTTTTGACATTTTATTTTAGCTTTAGTCGCGGTAAAAAGATACTGAAGTCAGATTTATTAAAACCACATGAAAGTCATTTCCTTTTTTCTTTCAAATAAATGTCACCCCGTTTCTCATGCAATTTTTATATTTTCATTATAGATGTCACCTGTCTGTTAAGGTATTGTTAAGGTTAAATGAAATATGGTCAAGACTTTATGACATTCGTACAATCCAAAAATGTTGATAAACACTAGATGTACGTTGGTTTCATCATCACTTCGATACAGCTAGAGATGGGAAAACGGTAAGGTGTTGAGGTTACCATAGGAGGAATACAATGCTTCTGTTCAAAGGTGAATAATGAGAGGAGTATTTAATGACTTTTTATATGAGCATATTGCAACGTGAAAATAATTTATGGCTGGAAAACAGCTAGGAGTTGAAACTATGTTTTAAAATGGTTTCAATTGAATTAAAGTCCTTACTGTGTTCGCCTTTAACTTTATTTTCCGAGTATCATTTTTTAAATCGAAATACAATTTTAATAAAATGTATACTTTCCCTTTCTATTCATGAAATGCATTTGATTTACGCATTTTTTAATTCAATTTTATTTCAAACATCCATAGGCATGAATAATTTCAATTATTATTACGCCTAATAACTACAATGTAAACATTCATTAGTTAACGTAGAATGCCATACAATTTAATGACATGGAATTAGACACGTTAAAATTACAAAGCCATTCTTTTCCTTGCATATACTGCACCTTTTATTTGGCATGTGGAAGAATGACCCGTTTAGCATAACACAGTGAGACAGACAGTTATTAAGCCTATGAATTGATAATTTTGTTCGATTTTAAAATCATATTGTAATGTTGTGTTCGTTTCAAGTGTAATTGAAATATACAGTGAGCATCAAAAGAAACTCTGCATTAAAAAAATATACAATAATAAATTAACGTAATTTTTAATTTAAAATTGTTTAATTGCCAGTTTTTAAAATTGAAAAAATTTTCAAAAAATTTCGAAATATTGTAAAATTATTACATGCGCTCTCCTTAAGTGGTAAAAGTTGAGTTTGGTGATTGTTACGATTTTATCCATAGTGTACAGTTTCTTTTGACGATCACTGTATGTTGCTGACTACAGCTACAACCACTATTATTACCAATGATGCTGTTATTTTTACTGCAACGAAAGACTTCCCATCAATGGAATTGAAAACAAAATTTTCAAAATAACTCTACATGGGTAACTTTATCTGCTCGATTGTTTCCTGTACATACCTGTATTTATGTATTTGAATGCGTTCATTAGCTATTGCCTATCCATTGTATGATTGAATTGGAAAATAATTGAGGATAAAAATCTCTGTAACTAAATTGATTTCATGGAATTTATGAACAATTTTTGGGAAAATATTTGCTTACAGTTGGAGTAATTCAATATGAATAGAGTGATTAGCAGTGATTGTAAAATGCGGTTGTTTGGTTTCACGCCTATGCAAATCAGCATCAAATGTACAATAAATTAGTTCAACAAGATATATGATAAAATAATTATATTGTGTATATTGTAATGTAGAAATATTGGCTTATATTTTAAAATTAAGAATTGTGGTTAAATTACAACAAAAATTTCCAAAAGTTTTATTGTAAAACAAGGTTATTTTTCAAGAATAACTCGTTCGCCATTTAGGCTTCTCCCTGGGAAAAAGAGAACAATGGAATTAAGCACTATTATCGATTAGAATTCGAATTTTATCCAGCAAACCATACTATTACGAAAATGAAAAATCTAGATACTGGTGTTAAAATTATAAACAAAAATACAACAACAAACACTACGAGAATAAATGTAAACAACAATACTGAAACAACGATGTTTACATACATATGTAGAGATTTCGAAGCCCCGAAAATTCACCTTCAAGAATATTAATCAGACTATTTAATTTGCCATATAAAAGACAAGGCAAAGCAGACGAGTGAGTTAGTGAGGTTAAGTCAGTCTTGTTAAAGACGCGGTGCGTTTGAAGAGAGTAATCGTGGTTTCTAGATCTGTGTTACAAAAATCTGTCGAACAATTGTCTAGTAATTGTTATTGTCTATGCAAAGGGTATAAACAGAGGAATATCAAAAAAAGGCAATTGTTGTTGTTTTCATAAAGTTGTGAACAGCGGCACACAGGATTGTGCGAATAATAAAGAGCTCATATTGTAAACGTTTTTAAAAGGTAAAAACGTAACAATACATACATAATTGGTCATTCCAACCTTGCAGTCAGAAGGTTGGAAGCTTTTATGTTGTGTGTGTACATGACATACATACATACATAATTCGTCATTACAACCCTTCAGTCAGGATTAGACCTAGTTTCTCAGACCACTTATGTTGTGTGTGTTAATTTTATACATGAGTAGCGGGACCTACAGTTTAAAGTCGACTCCGAACGACAGATTTGAGAGAATCTTTTCATGGCAATTTTATTAACTCTCAGAGTTTTTGCCAGAAATCTGCTGAGAGGAAGTTGCCGAAGAAATATTTGTTCATATTTTCGTTTTGTTGGAGATGTTTGACCTGGGGTATGAACCGAGGCCTAACGTCTAATAAGCTAACACACTACCTACTAGAATAGGGCGACTACAAACCAGAAAATCATTAACTTTAAATTGACCACCCATTGGAATGTTGTATTTTCCATAAAGTGTGCATGATGACCAAAAGTTTTAATTTTTCCTTCTTTCGAATGAATAACATTACCTTTGAAATGATTAAATACAATTTAAAAAAGGCATCGTTTAATATTTTTCATTAAAAAAACAAATCAGTTTTGAAATATATTTACGATATTGAAGGTCATTCTTAAGAAAAACAAATTTAAATTCGTTGATATAAAAACTTAAAAACTTTTTACTCTTATACTCAATATAAGAGTTTCGAAGTTGAAAGTTGACATGCGCCAAATATGCTGCTAAATCAACGTAATCATCAATGTAATCATCATCATCAGCATCATCGCCAGGAAACTTTTGTCTGCAATTATAAAAAAAAAATGTTTTCAAATTTATTATAAATTATGATTGAATATGTATTTATACAGTAAATCTGTGAGCATTTGTGTTAGATTTTTATCACCACTATAGTTTTAATAATTTTTAAACGCTTTAATTGATGCAAAGAAAACGTTGCCATTATAACGATCATAATTGTTAAAAAGAACAAAAGCAAACCCTTGTTAAATAAAATTAAAAAAAATACTCATGATATTTGAGTAGATTTTTGTTAAAATCTTTAATTATTTAAAATGAAATTAAAGAAGAAAGGCAAAATGTTGTTAAAAAAAATCATGAAATTATTAAATTATACAGTAGAGGCCACGGAAGGCAAAATTGTGTATTCCAGGCAAAGTAGACTACATCAAGAATTATTCACGACAGTAAGGTCTCCAGAAAAATTTTGGCATGCTTTCTGTTAGCCAGGCGACTGCCAAAGCACTGTACTTCGAGTAATGACTTCCAAGACAGTGTATAGCTGACGTAAAAATTTTAACGTGGTATGGCTATTTTAAGGTAATATGCCTTCGTAGTCGCCGTAGTATAGCAGGTAGCATGTTGGCTTATTAAACGTATGGCCACGGTTCAAACGCCATGCCAGACATCAAAACGAAAATATAATACATTCCTTAGGCGACTTTGGAGTATACTTTAAAGTGTAGGTCCCGACACTCATTTATAAAATTAACACTCTCAACATATGTGATGTGAGAAGCTAAGTCATATATGAATGGATGGCTTCTGTCAATGCCCGATGGACGGTTTCGGCTGTAGACCAAACGGCGGAAACTTAGTATTGCATTATAGGCTCTCATAGAAAATGAATTGGTCTTGGACATTTAGCAAATGACTTCTGCACGGGTTGTAGAGCTTAGGAAGAGGAGAGAATTGTTTTGGGCACCTATCTTACACTATGTCTACTTCATGGCAGATGATGTCTACTTTCATCAGAAACCCCAAATGGTTCCGAGATTAAGGAAAATGTAAATCTAGAAATACACACCTTAAGTAGGTAGTGTGTTGGCTTATTAGACGTGAGGCCTCGGTTCAAACCCCCAACTCAGACATCAATACGAAAATAGGAAAAAATATTTTACGGCGACTTTCCTTTTGCAGATTTCTGTCAAAAATTCTGAGAGTAAATAAAATTTCAATGAAAAAGTATGTCAAAAATCTGTCGTTCGACTTTAAACTGTATGTCTCGCCGCTCATGTACAAAATTAACACACACTTAACATAAGTGGTGTGAGAAACTAGGTCGTAATCCTGACTGAAGGGTTGCAATGACCAATTATGTATGTATGGGCTTTATGTGTTTGTATATCTTTGAGTAGAGAGCCAGAAGGAATCAAATTTATATAGGACTACGTAGCCATACCATTTTATTTCAGTTGTATTGCTCTCTTTTTAATTTTACTTTCAACACAAAAATAAATGAATGCAATGAAATTCACTTTTCACTTTTTTTTAGAAATTTACACACAATTTTTCAAACAATTGTTATCCTAGCTGCAAAAACGAATTGTTTATAGTATCAGGGCACAGTTTGTTTGATAATAGTTTTAAGTGAATATTGTTGATGTTGATTGTATGGCATGGTAGCTAGCTTTCTTGTTTTTCTAAATGAATTTTAATTAATTTCCAGTATTTGAATTTCTTTGGTCCACAGAATAAAATAAGTTTTAAAAATACAAAATAAAAGCCGCCAAAATTTTGCATTATTTCTACGATTCTAAGTTTGTAGTCGAAGATAAAGACACCAAAATAATTTACGATTCTAGGTGATAAAATGAATAAAGGTTTCCGAACACAACAAGAGGCGGTATTAAAACGTATTGATCAGTTGTTTTATTTATCTTATGTATATCGTATCTGTATTTATATTATTTTAACAATGTTTAAATACTCAGAATCAATAAATGTGTTGCTTTGTTACACTAGCTGGAGATAAACAAATAAATGTCCAGGCATCAATGTGGACATAAGCTATTGTTGTTCTAAACAAAAGAACCCGTGTAAAAATTTACCAAACTCATGACTAAACATAATCAATTGATCGCTACAACGAAGTACATATGAGTATTGAACAGATATTTGAGTTTACTTTCATTTTGAGGAAAAATATTAAATCATGTGTGTTTTTTGTTTATTTCTGCATGAAATAAAACAATTCTTGGGAATTTATATTCGAAAGTAAATTTCTCTTCCCATATTCTAGGAATAAATACTTCCGATAAGCAAAACCAAACAAAAAAATATTTTTGCAGAATCATGTTTCCATGTTTATGTTATTTTTCTTTTTTTTTGCAGCAAAATTCTTAAAATTTTGATTACAAAAATCCCAATAAAACTATGAAAAAAATTTTTGTGAATCACAAGCAGAAATTGAATAAATCGAGACTTTAAATCGGGTTTTTTTTTATTTCTTCTTGTTCTTTCCAAGTCATTGATAAGGTTTTTTTGTATTTTTTGTATTTTTCTTTTATTTTAAAATATTGCAAATATTTTTTAAAAAGTTTTTATAAAAAATTGGTTTTTCGATTTCAAAAACAACTCTTTTACTGGTGAGAGCTTAACTGTTCCACGCGCTATTTCTAATGCATTTTTTTCTTTTGGTTGGTACGAGGTTTGTTCAAAAACGAAGGCAATTTTCTATTTCCAATATTTATTAACATCAGATTGCTGTTAAGCATTTAATATAGCATAGAGCTACAGTGAGCGTCAAAAGAAACTGTACATTAAAAAAACGTATACCTTAATATATTGCCGTTATTTTTATTTTAAAATTTTTTCATTACCAGTTTTTAAAATTGAAACAAAGATAAAAATTACAAAAAATTTCAAAATATTGTCAAATTTTTTCGGGCACTCAATCTTCTTAAGTGGTAAAAGCTGAGTTTGGTGATTATTAGAATATTATCCATAGTGTACAGTATATATATATTTCCCTTAAATTTTAGGTTGAAGAGAAGCAACAGAAACTTGACAATGTCTTTAGCAATAAAAGCGAGCCTTTAGCTTTTCAACTCTTGCTTATTGCTTTCCTTTTAAGGATTTTTTCAATTGTAGTCGTTAAGTTTAACTGCAGATTTAGCTGAGACACGGTTTTGGCTTTGTTTTGGAAAACGCTGCACAGCAACAATCAGTGACTAGAATATTGAAATCAATCGAAAGCTATTTCCATATTTTTAAAGCCTTTTAGCACTTTGAAGTCGCCGTTGTCTAGTAGGTAGTGTGTTGGCTTATTAGACGTAAAGCCAGGGTTCGAGCCCCAGGCCAGACATCAAAGACAAAATACAAAAAGTGTTTCTTAGGCGACTTCCTCTCAGCAGATTTCTGTCAAACACTCTGAGAGTAAATAAATTTTGCCATGAAAAGTTTCTCAAAATTCAGTCGTTCTGAGTCGATATTAAACAGTAGGTACTGCCGCTCGTGAATAAAATGAACACACACTACATAAGTGGTGTGAGAAACTAGGTCGTTATCCTGACTGAAGGATTGTAATGACCAATTATGTATTTGTGTACCACATTGAAGTCGCCGTTGTCTATGAGGTAATGGCTTATTAGATTGAGGTCAGACATCCCTAGCAAGTTGCTAGTTGCTAAGGCTAATTCCTAAGTTCTCTAAGACACGGTTGTGGCTTTGTTTTTGAATAGGCAGTAAAGCAACAAGTCGACCAATTGGACGAGCTTGTTTGCGTTGTTAGTCCTGTTGTTGAAGTCGCTGTAGTCTAGTATGTAGTGTGTTGGCTTATTAGACGTAAAGCCAGGGTTTGAGCCCCAGGCCAGGCATCAAGACAAAATACAAAAAGTATTTCTTCGGCGACTTTCTTTCAGCAGATTTCTGGCAAAAACTCTGAGAGTAAATAAAAATTGCCATGAAAAAGTTTCTCAAAAATCTGTCGTTCGGAGTCGACTTTAAACTGTAGGTCCCACCACTGTTGTATAAAAATTAGCACACACAACATAAATGGTGTGAGAAACTAGGACGTTGTACAATGGGCCAATTCGACCTCCGGATACTGTACTTGTATTAATTGACAAGTACACGTCCTCTAACCTAATCGAACCTAGCCCAGTCATCGATTGGTGTGACCAATTGGTGTAGGCGCACAAGAATCAGAAGCGCCTAAACGAATGTGTTAAGGCATTCCGAATCCGTTAATCGGGTTGTTAATGGCCAATTAAGTAAAGCAACAAAGAGTGACTACAGTAGTGATTTCAATCGTATGCTAATTTTAATATTCTTAAAAACTTTAATCATTTTTTGCCCAATTTTTGTATCTATTTCATACGACTGCATAGATAAGCTTGGCTTATAAACTGAAATCTACTAAATCGCACTTTATGCCTCTACATTCAATGAGTAAACTGTTCTCTCTAACTGACCTCGTATATATTTATAAAATAAATTCAATTCTTCAAATTAAAAACATTATTTTTAATCTCTGATTTTAGAATCAGCTGGCTCTACAAGTACGTCAAATTTGTTTTTATTATTTTAAATACAGAACAAATTAACATTAATGACTAATACTATCGGCAAAATACAATATATTTATATGTACATATATGTATACATATGTATGTACATATTATTTACGTTATTGAATTCAATTACTTATCAGTAGTCATTGCTGATAATGGCCGTATAAATATTGAACCGAGCTTATTGGAAAGAACAGTCAATTCAAATTCATTCACAGTGAAGAGTCACACTTAATTTTGTTGTTGTTGTTTTCATTAATGAACGAAAAGTAGAAAAAGAACAAGCAAGCAAACGTAAAACAAGTAATTTTTTTAAAAAAATTTATAGAAACGTAAACCAAAAAAAAGAAAAAAAATTAAAAAATTATAGAAAAAAAAATAAAGACTATAATAAAAGTACAACAACAATGAATAAATTAATATTAACACACTTAATTTGTATGGTAAGTAGTAAAGTGTTAAACTATGAAAGTGTCAGAGTGTGAAAATGTAAAATAAAAGAATTTTTAATTGTAAATTGAGAAAATTGGAAAACATGCTGCTGCAATTATTTTTTTTTTAAATTAATTTAAATTCCATTTTAATTTTAATGGAGAATTTATTTTTTTGTTTTCATTTTAGTTTTTAACATTATTTTGCATTGCCTTTGGCTCGGAAAGTATGGAATTAAAACAATCGGGAGTGGGTGGCAAACTTTTCTGTGCCAAGATGGGAAAAACTTATTGCGAGAACGTTGTTAATTATCCAAGGTAAACTGGAAACTTGTATTAAAAACTTTTTAAACAGAACAAAGCAAAAAAAAAACAAAAAAAAACTGTAGAAAAATTAAAAATTTTCTCAAACAAATTCGTTCGTTTTTTGGCAATAATTATGAAATTTACTGTGCAACATTAACAGTCAGCTGCTGTAACTGAAACGTTTAGAAATCTAGAACAAACTTAAACAGAAATTCAGGGTTTTTATTTCATTTTTTGTTTAAAATTTAACATAATTTCAAATGCATTGTAAAATTTTTCAATACGATTTCATCGTTTATTAGGAGGTAATTCAAGCAAATGATTTGGAATTATGATATACAGTACTTTTATTTCCATAGGGCTCCAACTAATACTTCGCGGCTCATTATATCAGTCGACATCTAAGGCATAATATAATGCGATTTCATCAATACATATTTGCAAGTCTTTCAGGCATACTGTAGCCAAGGGAATTATAAACTTCTGCCTATCTAGACTTTCCCATAATGTGTTTCACAAATTTGAATTTGTACTGGCGGGTTAGTTAGTGTTGAAAATAAACTTAACTTTTTCAAAAATATGGCAGTGCTGGAGCAATGTCGATAACATTGCTCAATTAAACAAATTTTTTTAAACGCAGTGGCAAGGACGGGCTTCGTTTTTTTGTTGTGTTTACTCATTTTGTTTATATTTGAAGTTGCCATATTGAAAATAATATGTAATATTGGCAAGTTCAGACATAAAGTGAACTTTAAAAGTTACCGGTAGGATGATCCTCCATTTAGCTTAACACTCACTTCTATCATATTGTCCACTTATAATAATGAAAAACAATTTATCTGCCCCCGTTAAAATTCTCTCTGCAAGTTGTAATAATGGCCCCAAGTGTTTTTAAATATATTCTGAACTTTTTTTTGAAACCAACTCTCAGCGGATGACCCCAATGCATTGTGTTAGAATAAAGGAAAGAGAGTTTATAGGAGCAAGGAAAGTGGGGGTAGTATGTGAAAATTTTTTTTTTGTTACCAGCGTATATGCCTTCGTCCGAAGTGACCGTGGTGCAGTAGGTAGCTTATTAGACGCAAGGCCAAGGTACAAACCACAAATCCGACATCTCCAACAAAAGGAAAATATGGAAAAATATTATCATCCTATCTGTAACTTCTAAAGTTAAGTTTATGTTTGAATTTGCCAATATTATTATTATTTTCAATATGGCAACTTCAAATATAAACAATATGAGCAAATACAACAAAATAGAAGCCAGTCGTTGCCACTGCGTTTTAAAAAACTTGTTTAATTTGGCACATGTTATCGACTTTGAGGTCTCCGTAGTCTAGTAGGAAGTATGTTGGCTTATTAGACGTAAAGCCAGGGTTCGAGCCCCAGGCCAGACATCAAAACAAAAATACAAAATATATTTCTTCGGCGACTTCCCCTCAGCAGATTTCTGACAAAAACTCTGAGAGTAAATAAAATTGCCATGAAAAGTTTCTCAAAAATCTGTCGTTCGGAGTCGACTTTAAACTGTAGGTCCCGCCACTCATGTATAAAATTAACACACAGAATATAAGTGGTGTGAGAAACTAGGTCGTAATCCTGACTAAAGGGTTATAATGACCAATTATGTATGTATCGACATTGCTCCGGCACTGCCATATTTTTGAAAAAGTTAACTTTATTTTTTCATTAGGTTATTATAATGAAGAGAAGTTAAAGGTGACTTTAAAGTTCACTGTAGCTAAAGTTAACTTTAACTAAACCCAACTTTAACGACAAGTTATAATAATGACCCTTAATCACTGAAAATTAAATATGATTGTAGCAAGAACTACATCTTAAGAGTTTTTGTAAACATTTTTAAACAAAATTTCTTCTATTCTTGCTTAATTCAACTTATTCTGATTTTCTAAAGAAATTTTTATTCAAGAAATGAGTCAAATTTTGCCCAATTTTATATAAATCGTTTATGCATACCTAAATTAACTGATGAAAGTGTTCTATTTTTTTAATTTCTTTACAACCTATACTATAGACTTTGCTTACCTTTCAAATGGTGTTTTTAATCTCCATTAAAAGCGTATTTCAATTATTCCGTGTTTCTAACAACACTGTTTTTTGTTGTTGCCGTATTTTAGCAACTTTATGCTAAAATAGATTCAACACCAACAGCTTGTATTTTGTTATGATTCCTGACTTAGTTCATTTGCATAGTTTTTGGGCCATTTTTCAATTCTCCATTACAAAAGATTTTTTTGTTTACTTTTTTTGCTAAAGTTTTTGTTTACAACTGTGAGCCTTTAAAATTGTTTTTCTTCCTCTCTCTTTTTCGTAATCCTTTTAATTGCACTTCTGTTAGGAGTGTGAGTCTTTTTAGGATTCTTTTTAAGGATTTTTTTGATGTTCTTTTTATATGCCAAAATTTCCTATTTTATCTCAGTCTCAATACTCTTTTAACGCGAGCCCATATAAATTCAAGAGAATGTTAATAACGACGTGGTTGACATTTAAGTTGTATTGGCTGTCTGTTATTTGTCTGGATGTGTTCCAATCGTAAAAACTATTCAGTGGCCAGTTTTATTTTTCTATTGCTATTGCTTTTATTTTGTTTTTATAACTTTTCTTTATTGATTCTTGTTGCTTGTAGCAAACATTATGTGGCTTTTATTGCTTAAGCTTTTGATTCCATTTGACATTCACATTTTTAATACATACCACAATCAATTTTATTTATTGTCTGAAATAAAATTAATGACTCTTTAAAATCCTTCTATTTGCAGGGAACAGATAGAGAGACTACTGGTGAATAAGAATATCATGAGTGTCGATATTTAAAGTAGAATTTTAAATAAACATTCTGCCCATCCTGAAGCTTATTCATCACATACTATGTACATACTTATGTACGTTTTAAGCAAAAGTATTATAAATTATTTATAGATTTAGTTTTATTTGAATAAAAAAAAATATTTATTTATTATGTAACAAAATTCATTTTGATTTTCTTAGGTCTCCTTAGGTTAGGTTAGGTTAGAGCACGTTTACTTGTCAATTAAGACAAGTACAGTACCCGGAGGTCGAATAGACCCATTGTACAACGTCCTAGTTTCTCACACCACTTATGTTGTGTGTGTTAATTTTATACATGAGTGGTGGGATCTGCAGTTTAAAGTCGACTCCGAACGACAGATTTTTGAGAAACTTTTCATGGCAATTTTATTTACTCTCAGAGTTTTTGCCAGAAATCTGCTGAGAGGAAGTCGCCGAAGAAATACTTGTAGTATTTTGTTTTGATGTCTGGCCTGGGGCTCGAAACCTGGCTTTACGTCTAATAAGCCAACACATTACCTACTAGACTACTGCGACTTCTAATGAAAACAAAACACAAATTTATGTTTTTTTTAAGGTAAAAACATAACAATACTTTGGAATGGAATCTCAAATTCCATCGTAGCCTTGGTAGCCAATGTAATATCTGATAGCGGAATTGTCAAATTGCTTGTAGCGCATGGTATCATACAGTCATTTGCCATCATTCTTACTTGTGTCGCTTAGTTAGTACTTGTATCTACAAGAAAGCAATCAAGTAATCAATTTCTAATTAACACTTGTAATAGGAAAAATATCCCCACACATTTTTAATAGGAAATAAGAGCTGTTGTTGTTGTCTAACGCTTGTTATTTGTTTTTAATTGTAGTTGAGTAGATAAGTACGGAAGTGATTATAAATGGAATAATGCCCGCACAATTGCCATGGGAATTTGGTGACAATAAAAGAGATTTAGCGGGGGAATGGAATAATATTTTATTCCATAATTTTACTAAATAAGAACTTTTCAAGAGATGTGTTTCGTAATATACCATAAGGGATTTGTAATTGTATTGAAATTTTAGAAAATAAATCAATTATTAGACACTCCCATAACAAATAGGAGATTGGAGTTATTTTGGTAAAAGTGTACTTTATTAGTGTACAATTTAAGAAATACTCTGCACAGCAGTTTAAATCGGATGTACATTTTAAATTCAATTTAAACTTTACTACATTTAGGGCCATTATTACAACTTGCCGTTAAAGTCGGGTTTAGTTAAAGATAACTTTAGCCAAAGTGAACTTTAAAGTCACCTTTACCTTTTATTCGTTATTACAAAGCGGTATAGACCATATGAACACGGTAAGTACCCTTATAGAACAGTCATACATATATAATTTGTCAGTTTCTCGCACCACTTATGTTGTGTGTGTTAATTTTATTCATGAGTAGCAGGACCTGCAGTTTAAAGTCGATACCGAACGACAGAATTTTTGAGAAACTTTTCATGGCAATTTTTTTTTACTCTCAAAGTTTTTGGCAGAAATCTGTTGAGAGATAGTCACCGAAGAAGTATGTTTTCATATTTCGTTTTGATGTCTGACCTGGGGTTTGAACCGTGACCTCACGTCTAATAAGCCAACACACTACCTACTAGACTACGGCGACTTCAGAACAGTCCATTAAGCTAAATTCTAGAGCATATTTATAGATTTATTTTTACACAATTTATATGCTGAAATTTCATAAATTCAAATGTATTCCCAGGTTTATAATAAATATAATTCAATAGTATAATAGAGTGGTTAACGTTGACCTGATAGATAATCCATTCCCCACACTTAGCGGAGCAAGCAAGCAAGTGTACTATCATCGCTATTATTTACAATCATGCTAGGCCTTAAATTACAAATCGTCAGCCAAAACACCAAAGTCCCATCCTGCGGCTTAAACGTTTAATTCAACGATCAGGCATATACTAACGATATTGTATGTCTCTCCTATAGATCGGCATCAAAGGAGTGCAATATAAAACTTAATATTTACCATTTAAGAACAAAAAATACTAAGAAAAAATGATAAAAACCATCAAAGCTATAAAACAAATAAAAAGTTATTCAAATATGTAAAGTTTGAACAACAGTGAACATGACAGTGTCACATACATACACATAAAAAGCATTACATGAGCTGAACATTGCTTTACATGCTCTTATGTTCTCTAATATGTTCCTTAATTACACTCTTTTACCCGTAATTGGAGTTTTTAAATAAAGCTGTGCTCTCCAGTAAGAGTAATTGTAATCGTAGTTTTATTTCCTTTTTTTTATCAGTCACGGAGTGTGCACCGAAAATATATAATTTTGACAACACACACACACACAAATACTAATATATGTGATTATTTTTATTACATGAGTATTTTTTTTTAAGCCCATACATACACATAAAAAAATATTTGTATACATACATAGATTTCAAACACTTGAAACGCTGAAGACAATGCTTATGTTTCAAAATATTTCATTGCTGCTGTACATTATTTCCACATACGTACAGATGTACGTACATACGTGCATACTCCATTGCATAGAAAATGAAAATGGAAAAAAATGTTTCTGAAGGAAAAGAAATTCATTTGTTGGAAAACTCTCCTCGAAAACTAACAAAGAAAAAATAAGGAAAACACAACGTAAAGTACGTGAAACACTGAGAAGAAAAAAAATTAAAAATTATTCGTTTTTTAAGTGTATTTTGCACCCTATTGAAGATCTTTATGGCAATGATTTTATGATGATACAGTTCTGAACTGAATTAAATAAAAACCAAGACTGTAATAGTGTGTACTAGTGTGTTGGCTTATTAGACGTAAGGCCACGGTTCAAAAACCAGGTCAGAAATCAGAACGAAGTATGAAAAAATATTTCTTCAGCGACTTCCTCTCACAAGATTTCTGGTAAAAACTCGAAGAGTAAATAAAATTGCCATGACTGATAAAAATCTGTCGTTCAGAGTCGACGTTAAACTGTAGGTCCACCAGTCATGTATAAAATTAATACTATGTTCAGATATGCACTTTTATTGAGTCAATATTCGGTTTATTGAGTACAATATTTTAAGTGTTCAGGCATAATAATATCCTCAGTTCATTTCATTTAACAGCTGGTAAACAAAACAGCTGGTTGATTCAACAATATGGTTTTTATTTTGTTTTTTGTTTTCTTGTTTTTTGTTTTGTTTATCGTTGTTGACATTTAAATTGTCTAATATCAATAGAAAGTGTTCGGATAATTGTAATAGGCTCACTAAACACACTTATGGCAGTGTTGCATTTTAAGTTTTACTCAATATCATAACAATTTGCGTATTTATTGCGCAATAATTAGTTCCAACTTAAATTGAAATATTAAGCTCAATAATGGCGTTTATTGCGATTTAAGCAATAAAGGTGTATATCAGAACACCGTATAACACACACCATGAGTGTTGTGAGAAGCTACGCCGTATTCCTGACTGAAGGCCATTACTACCAGTTATGTATGTAAACAAAAGATTTCTAGCTATGAAGCTTCATTCAGTTAATCTCAAACAGCAACAAAATATTACAAATTTCATACTCATGTAACATCGAGTGCCATGGCCAGCATTTGATCGACATTGATGCGTTTAATACTCCAACTAGATCTTCTAAGAGTTGCCTGAAGGCCCAAAAGAATTTTCGTTCTTGCGTTTACAAACCACAATAGGGAAGAGGATGAGTAATGTGGTTGATATCTCTTGTGAATGTTGTTTTGTCGAGTATAAAATGTTTTCTCATGTTCTCAGAAGTTATTTAATGCGACTGGCACTCATCTCTCAACACGAAACCAGAAATTGCAACATTTACACCACATAGATATCGGGACACAGTTGTGTTCCGGGAAACACATCAATCAAACCTTCGGGTGATTTCTTCATGATGGATATACCATTGACAGCGCACAAACTTTGGATAAGGCTTTTCCGGATTGTATAACTCTAACAGTTAGTTCCATTGGCTTTAGATGTTATAATAGATTGAACTTGCTATACATTCTTCCTAGCTTTTATAACACAGCCTACATACATACATAATTGGTCATTACAACCCTTCAGTCAGGATTACGACCTAGTTTCTCACATCACTTATGTTGTATGTGTTAATTTTATACATGAGTGGTGGGAACTACAGTTTAAAGTCGACTCCGAACGACAGGTTTTTGAGAAACTTTTCATTGCAATTTTATTTTTGCTCTCAGAGTTTTTGTCAGAAATCTGCTGAGAGGAAGTCGCCGTAGAAATACTTTTTTTTTTGTATTTTGTTTTGATGTCTGGCCTGGGGCTCGAACCCTGGCTTTGCGTCTAATAAGCCAACACACTACCTACTAGACCACGGCGACTATTACACAGACTTACTGAACGAAATTCTTCAGTCATATCATTAAAGATGAGGATGTTGTAAAAACGCCCACTCAAACTAATCAAATCAATTTTTATTTTCAACTATACATACAGTAAGCGTCAAAAGAAACTGTACTGTATGAACAAAATTCTAACAATCACCAAATTCAACTTTTAGCACTTAAGGAGAGTGCACGAATAAATTTACTAATATTTCGAAATTTTTTGCAATTTTTTTTGTTTTGTTTCAATTTTAAAAACTAACAATGGAACAATTTTAAAATAACAATAACGGTAATTTGTTAATGTATATTTTTCTTTTATTGTACAATTTCTTTAGACGCTCACTGTATGTGAATGAATAGAGAAAGTAATAATACGTACGCATATGCTACATATGCTATTTGAACGTGTTTTTATGTCAAGAACTGAAGAAAAAAAATAAATGTCTTCTTCACCCTGTCTTCCATTCACCGGTAAATGTTTTTCAGCACAGATGTGTTAGCGTCCTTACGGTAGTATATTTATTATGGTGTATGTGTCTGTATAGAAGAAATTGATGTTACGACACAAATAACTTCTTGTCATTTGTTTTCTCTGCAAATGTTTGTTTGTTTGTTTGTTTATTTGTCTGTCCATTTGACTGCTTGTTTGTTTAGACTTTATTGATGTTTTTTATGGTGTTCAGATAAAAAAAATTCTTTTATTTCATTCTCTTCCTTCAATTCTCATTTAAAGAAAATTGTTCAACTAATAATTTAAGAGAGGATGACTTATTTTCATTTACCTTAAAGTGAGGAATTGTATTTAATTTTAAATTTCTTGTGAATAATACAGAGATAAAATAAGATTCCCTTTTTATATTTAAATGACTTAACGTTTAAATGTACATGATCTTGTGCTTCGTCGGGCAATTGCATTAATCCTTGATTCATCTTTTAAACTTTTAAATTGTAAGGATAGTAAATTTATTAAATTTTCAGAACAAATTAATTACAAAATACAGTGAGCGTCAAAATAAACTGTACATTAAAAAAATATACATTAATAAATTACCGTTATTTTTATTATATTGTTTCATTTTCAGTTTTTAAAGTTGAAACAAAAAAAATTACAAAAAATTTAAAAATATTGTAAAATATTGTAAAATTTTTTCGGGCACTTTCCTTAAGTGGTAAAAGGAAAGTTTGGTGATTGTTAGAGTTTTAGCTATAGTGTACAGTATGTTTTGACGCTCACTGTATGCCTAGTTAAAGGAACTTAAGGAAGACCCCTTTCAGATGAAGATTTCTGCAAGATTCAGTTAAAGATGACATTTGAGGTAATGACGAGTTTATCGACATGCCTTCCAATAGTTCCTGAAAACCGCAATAAAAAGTAAAGAAAATCACACCATTTCTTATCGAAATCAGTGTACATATCTTTCTGCTGCCAACGATGTAGAATTCCATGAAAAAATTTCAGAAAATATTCATTTTAACTAAGGCAACTGGAACAACTGTACCCTGCAATATGTCACAGATTACGTGGTCATATTCATCAGCATTGCAATTATGACTCTGTCGTGGAGTTATCTTTAAAAAATCCAAAGTTACGCTAACATTTTGTAGGTTCTGATTGCTGATTCAGTTTTATGTGTATTCATACATAGATACATACATAATTGGTCGTTTGTAATGAGGTTATGTTTATGTTTTATGTCATAATTTCATACATGAGTGGTGGGACTTGCAGTTTAAAGTTGACTCCGAATGACAGATTTTTGAGGAACTTTTCATGGCAATTTCGTTTGTTCTCAGAGTTTTTGCCAGAAATCTGCTGAGGGGAAGTCGCCGTAGAAATATTTTTTATATTTCGTTTTGATGTCTGGCCTGGGGCTCGAACCCTGGCTTTACGTCTGATAAGCCAACACACTACCTACTAGACTACGGCGACTTTTTATGTGTATTCAGTTCTTATTATTCAATTGGCATCGACTTCTAACTTTCTCTTATATGGCAGCTGGAGTCAAAGAAGTCCACATAGTAATAAACATTTTAAATATAATGAATCTATTTATGGTTGAATATTTATATGAGAATGAATTTTCACCAAATTTACCCAAAGTTGAGATATACAGTGAGCGCCAAAAGAAACTGTACACTATGGTTAAAATTCTCATAATCACCAAACTCAACTTTTATCACATAAAGAAAGTGCCCAAAAAAATTTAACAATATTTCGAAATTTTTTGTAATTTTTTTTGTTTCGATATTAAAAACTGACAATGAAAGAATTTTAAACCAAAAATAACGGTAATTTATTAATGTATAGTTTCTTTTGACGCTCACTGTAACTTCTATGGACACAATTGTATCCTAGCACTTCCCACGACAACACAGAACACTTGTGATTTTTTTGTAAGACTATGAATAATTTAACACCAATTTTAACGAAACTCAGTTGAATTTCAATTTCTACTATTAGATGACATCTTTTTAAATTTTCTAATATTTTTTAATTTCTTTTTTTTATAATTTTCCCAACCAACACTGTGTCACAATGACGGAAGTTATATTTCAAATTTATTGCCTTTTCCTTTTTGCTGTTTTTGCTTAAGAGGAAATATGGCAGTGGCCACATTGTGATTTAATTTAAGCCAGGGAATATTTTACAATTCTAACGAAATATTTTTTCTCTGGAATATTTTAATACAAATATATTCTACCATTATTTCAAAATCTCTAGGAAATAAAAAGGAGAGCAACTAAATATTCTTTTGCCACTTAAAAGTACACTTTATCCTACATGTTCTGTTTAAAAATATAAAAAACCAAAGACGGCACTTACATAGAACCTCAAAAATCAGCATCACATTACATTTCAAAGAGTGATTCACACATGACAACAAAAACTTACTACTTTAAGGAAAGAAACGTCAAATAGCTTTTCGATTAAAATGTATTTGAGTTTCTATTAATTAATGCTGCCGTACAGCAGACGTAAGATCACGGTTCAAATCCAAAGTTTAGCATACCGTTCCAAACAACTGGCAACACTCCACAGAACTGTTCTGGCCCCCATAGAACTTAATAAGTGCAACTATTATAATGATAGCGATAGCGATAAGGATGAAGTCGATGTAGTCTAGTACGTAGTGTGTTGGCTTATTAGACGTGACGCCACGGTTCAAACCCCAAGTCAGCCATCTCCAACAAACTGAAATATGAAAAAATATTTCTTCTTTCTTCAACAAATTTAGAATCGTATTCATATTTTGAGTTAAGTATAAACATTCAAAGTATTTTGCAGGTGATTTCCTAGCATAATTTCTTACATATTTTTTAAATGGTGTTGTAAATTGAATTCACATTTCATTTCATAAAATTAAGCGCCTTATATAAGGATTCCATAAACATAAAACCAACATACTTACATGGTTACTGCAAAAAAGTTGGTTTTACTGGTACTTCTTTAATATTTGACCAATTCACATGACTTTGTATCGTGTATGTTGTATTGAATACACTTGGTTGTTGGTGAACGCTTAATGCTACGCTCCATTGTGTATGTCGTATTCTTCTTCATAATTTTTGGCATTCAAACAATTTGATAGCACGAAACCAATACAACTTTTAAAAACATATGAAAAAATGTGTATAAGTATATCGAATTTTTACATGAAAATTATCAACAACAAGCATACACTGTTGTATAGTCGTCCAACAATACAATGAATACAACGATACAACGGCTTGTGTGAATTGAACAATTATAATTTAAAGAGTATTTTGAAGTGTGCTTGGCGCACACAAAACGCATTTTCATAAATTTTACCACACACGAACCAACAACAAAAGCCACAACAAAAGAAAAAAACCAATAGGAGGACGGAAAATAGATTTTCATTTCAACGACTGTATGACGCCAAGGGAGTTTTACCATTTATTTGAAATATGGCACTGCAAATATCCATGGCAATGAAATATTTTTAATGGTAAAGCATTCAAGCAACATTAAAAACCAAATAGAATTCACAGATGAGCTTAACAACATAAATAAATTCTGTGTGAAATTAATTTTTACCCACATTCACTAAGCCAAGTGGGTATAAAGCAGAGAAAATACTAAGAATGGATGAAGTTCAAAAAGTTTACAAACAAGATTTCATTGTTCCGTTAGTTTAGGTTTACGAACTACCTATGAATGCAGGATATGAAAGTGTGATGGTGTTTTACATCCACTTTAAGTAGCCGGCAATACTAAACACCTATATTAACCCATGATATTGGCAATTTTTTTATTGAATTTCTTGAAAAAAGTTCTCGTCTATTACTCTACATAGCATCTGCCATATATTTGAAATTGTCCAGTGCTTTCCACAGTATCCAGCAGCTTTCTCTGAATTACATACTTACATACTGTTACGCTTTTACCTCTTAAAAACTTTGAAAATATGAGCTCGTAAATTGCAAATAAAATAAAAATAAATTGGTGTTTAGTTTTATTTAAAATTCTTTATTACTCGCACAATTCACAACTTGATGTAAACAACAACAATTGCTTTGTGTGTTATTCCTCTGTTTATAACCTTTACATAAACAATAACAATAACTGGACAATTATTCGACAGATCTTTGTAACAGAGATCTTCAAACCACGATTGTTCTCTTCAAACGCACCGCGTCTTCACACAAGACTGACTGAACCTCACTAACTCCAGTCGGCTGCTTAGCCTTGCCTTTTATATGGCCGAGTAAACAGTCTGACGAAAGTTCTTGAAGGCGAATGTTCATGACTTCGCCTTCTCAAAATCTCTATAAACGTAGACATCGTTGTTTACATTCATTATTTTTGTTTGTGCATTTTGTTTGCATTTATTCTTGTAGTGTTGTTGGTATATTTTTGTTTACTTGTTTACTTTTTTATTCTGGTGTTTGTCGTTATATTAAGTAGTACGATAATTTCTAAACAGGTTTGTTTTGCTTTAGTTTATAGTTTTAATGTTAAGCAATGTAAAAGCAAAACACCAGTATCGAGATTTTTCATTTTCCTAACAATACATAATTGGGCATTACAACCCTTTAGTCAGGATTACGACCTAGCTTCTCACAACCACTTATGTTGTGTGTGTTAATTTGTAAGTGGTGGGTCCTTTAGTTTAAAGTTAACTCCGAGAGACACACTTTTGAGAAACTTTCTCATGGCAATTTTATTTTATTTTCTCTCAAAGTTTTTGTTAAAAATCGGATGAGATCGATGCCAGAATCGATGATTGAACGAAATGTTTGCCTGATGTTTGTACCGTGGCCTCACGTCTAATAAGCCAACACACTACCTACTAGACTATGGCGACTTCTAGTTCCGACCTAACATTCGTCAAAGTATGATGCCAGTTTTCTAATTTTTTCTATTGATGCATTTCACTAAAAAAGTTATTCACTAAACACTTAATTAGATGTCAAATTTATTTTCATATTTATTATCATATTTAATAAACGTACTTTAAAAGGTTTTAAGGAGTATTAATTTACAGTAGTGACCTATGACTTTGGCCATCTACAGTATGTCCTTCATTAAATGTTTACGATATTTTGCAGTCATTCGGTACATTTATTTTCATAATTTCGTTTCTGTCATAAATTTGTTGCAGGATTAACATGAACATTAAAATGTATTTCTATTCCTGTCTGTGGTTGCACAAACATTCGTTTCTACAGTGAGCGTCAAAAGAAACTGTGCAATACAAGAAAATATACATTAATAAATTACCGTTATTTTTATTTTATAATTGTTTCATTAACAGTTTTTAAAACTGAAACAAAAAACGTACAAAAACTATTTGAAATATTGTAAAATTTATTCGAGTTCTCTTCTTATGTGATAAAAGTTGTGCTTGGGGGATTGTTAGAATTTTACCCTTAGTGTACAGTTTCATTTGACGCTCACTGTATGTTTGTAAGAGTACATGAGTGGAAATGATTTTTCCTGCCTCATCAGCAAATGTTACCACTTTGCAGTTGCTGTCATAAACTTTTTTCTATTTTGTTGTTTACAATTTTTCTCATGCATTCATTAAAAATGAATGTCTAGTAATTTTTTACTCTTTTCAACTGAATTTATAACCACGACCTTTAGAAATGTTGAATATTTTTTTATATTTTTACTTTCTTTTTCCCACCATTATTTCTGACATATTTTGCCATAATAGGATGATTTTTACAAGGAATAAAAAATAAATGAATCTTTTTAAAATATACATAGTGAGCATCAAACACTAATCACCAAATTCAACTTTTATCACCAAGGAGAGCGCACAAAAAAATTTTAAAAATTATTTTTCCCCAAAAATTACCAAAATTATTTTTAATCATTTCCAATATGGATTTCCCTCTATATGGATTTCCCTTTAAACCAACATCTGAGGACAATTGCTCTCATGTTCTGATGTCATTAACACTATTATTCATTAATGTCTTGAAACTTTGATGTTCATCATCAAACACTTTTCTGGTAATAAATCACAGAATATTCTTTCTTTGCTTAACCAGTTACTCCTCATGTTAAAAAAACGAAATGTTTCGAACATACAAAAAAGTTTTTAAGTTTTTATGGTTTTAAATATTCAAATAATTCTGAAGAATATCCATAAAATTTTTGTTTTTTATCTTGGAAAGTTTTATCGCTGGCACAGGCATACGGAAGTGAAATTAACGCAAAATTTTTTTATTAAATTTTCTTTATCTCTGTTTAATAAAAGGAAAATGTTTTTATGCATAAAATTTAAGTAAATCTAACGTTAGCATATTATTTATAATAAAATCTAAACATAAATACAACATATTTAATAAAAGTACTCGTATGTGCTGGAATTTCTAAGATTAAATGGAATTTGTAAACACAAACGCTAAATATTCCTTTGCATGACAGAAAAAAGATTTCTTGGGATATACGAGTATTATTTCGAAAGTATTTTTTTATGTGTTTTAAAAAGCTTAAAATTTTATTTATATTACAGAAAATAAACCATAAAGAATTTATGGAGGAAATGAAGAATTATAATATTCATGCACATGTGGCGTATACTTAATATTTAATTCGATATCATTAAGGGCTTATTAGGTAAGGTTGTGGAAACTGAATGTTCCCACAGAAATTCAAATAAAAAAATTTTGATTTAAGTTTTATTTTGTTTTTTGTGAATATCTGAGTACACATACATAATTTTACATAATTTGTCATTACAACCCTTCAGTTAGGATTACGACATAGCTTCTTATGCATAATTGATGGGACCTACAGTAGATTCCGAACGACATGTCGCGACAGATATTTTGAGAAACTTTTCATGGGAATTTGATTTACTCTAAGAGTTTTTTCCAGAAATCTATGGAGATGGATGACTTGGGTTTTGGACCGAGGCCTCATGTCTAATAAGCCAACACACTACTACGGCGACTACAATGTTCAGGTATATTAATGTTTACAAGTTTATGATCTAAACCTTCATCTACTGGGAGTCTACTAAGATGGGTCTGACTGTAAATGAGGCAAAACGAAGTATATGTTATTGACAACTAAAGACGCGCCGCGTATTAGATTTTAGATTACGGCCAATAACTATACTATCGATATACATACATAATTGGTCATTACAACCCTTCAGTCAGGATTACAACCTAGTTTCTCACACCACTTATGTTGTGTGTGTTAATTTTTATACATGAGTGGTGGGACCTACAGTTAAAAGTCGACTCCGAACGACAGATTTTTGAGAAACTTTTCATGGCAATTTTATTTACTCACAGAGGTCTTTGCCATTTTGTATTTTTGTTTTGATGTCTAACTTGGTGCTCGAACCCTGGCTTGGCTCTACCGTTACCACCAAAAATAAAGTCAGTCTGGAGATCAAGCGCAAAATCACTCTTGGCAACAGGTGCTACTATGGTCTTAATAGGCAATTGAGTAGCAGAGAACTCTCTTGTACGACGAAACTAATACTCTACAAGACGCTCATCCTCCCCATGTCTCTTTATGGCTTAGAGACGTGGACCCTATTAAGCACTGATGCAGCAGCCTTGAGAGTATTCGAGAGAAAAGTCCTACGCAAGACCTTTGGTCCAGTGGCAGTTGGCAATGATTTTCGCATCCGATCCAACAGTGAGCTGTATAAGCTCCTCAACGATATGGACGTTGTGCAGCGTATAAACATCCAGCGACTGCCATGTCGTTCTAATGGAGGTGGATGCTCCGGCGAGACGGGTATTTGAAGCGGGGATCTGCGGAAGTCGGCGGAGAGGACGACCTGGTTTGCGTTAGAAGGATCAAATCGAGGAAGCCCTGTCATCGATTGGTTTGAGCAACGGCGTAGGCGCGCAAGAAGCAGAGGCGCATGGAAGGATGTGTCACTTCAGGGCGAAATCCGTTAATCGGGTTGTTAATGGACAATTCAGTAAGTAAGTAAGGGGCTATGTTATGAAATAAAAGAAAATTTATTGTAGTTTCTTTCCTAGGTCGACTAATTTTGTTACCGTCCCTGTAATCATTCCAACACACTTTTTAACCGTTAATCGGGCCAGTTAAGTAAGTAAGTAAGTAGTCTACTGGGATATCCTGTCCCGTTTCAATTTGAAAAATGTTCTTCCAATTTCACTTGCTATCAACTCCAGCGGAGAATCATCTTTGTTTCAATAAACAATTTAACTTCCTTGTACATAAGTGTAGTGGTTAGTCCTTCCATACATGAGTTTGAATTTCTATGATTTTGAATTTTCTTGATCTGGTAGGGCCTGCATTATATTTCTTGAATAATTTTTTCTGATTAATTTTAATAAACTGGCATTTGTTTCCTAAATTATCGTATATATTAAATATAAATTATATTTTTAGCTTCTTTTCATATGCAAATAAATATTTTTTTTGTATTTTCTTTAAAGTTCTTTGCTAATTAGAGTTCTTGTGTTGGCACAGACAATTTTTATTTGTTTTCCTTTTTCTACTGCACGACTGCATTTTTAATTTCACTTTCATTTTACTTCTTATATTTTACTTTCAACTAATTTTAAATGTTTTTTTTTTCATTTATATTTCATGCAAAAAGAATTGTTTAACTTTCCTCAGCATGAATTTAAAAAGGAACGGAAACAAACAAATCAAAACAAATTTTAACTTTGACAAAAACAAATTTTGACTTTTAGTGAAAAAAAGTAAAGAAAGAAAGTTTATAACACAACAATAATTATTTTTAAGTAAAAATACGAGAGAAAAATTAAAATCCATGGTGTCCGCTTTAGATTATAATGGTAGATAAAATTTAAACGCCAACTGTGAAATTAAGATAGATTTTAGAGCAGAAATTTAATTTATAATGTTAAGAAAACGGAAACTTCATTATGCCAAATGGAAATAAAACGCCTTCTTAATAGCCCGGGTAACGAAATCATAAATGAGAGTGTGTATATGCGGCATCAACTTCTATGGACCAATACCTAACTGCCGTATTTACACAATGTCACCACCAAATGACTGCCGTGTATATACGGAACTCGTCACAAAAGAATTAAGTTTTAGTTGAAGACTATTTAATCTACTATACATGGTCTCTTCAAATATTAGTTAGTCATGCTTGGTTAAAAAAGAAATCATTTACATCAACATTTATTCCTATTTTAGAAAATATCACACTTTTCAAACTGTATTACGACGATTAAAGTGTTACACTTGTATCCTTTTGCAAAAACCAATCATATTTTACACATTTTCGAAAAAAAAGAAATGTTTTAAACCCTATCTAATCTATATGCCAGACAATATGTATTCAGAAAAGTTATGATAACAACTTAAAACAAAAACCTGGGACTAAAAAGTTGTACAAAACTTTTGCCACAGTAAAGATCAATTAATACCATGAAGTTGAACGTGCCACAGTAAAGATCAATTAATACCATGAAGTTGAACGTGCCTGCTGTGTGTTAAGAGAAAATGGAAAATTAAAATAAAAATTTTTGCTAAAAAAGAGACATGATGTTATAAAGTATGAACGAATAAAGAAATGAAATGATATTGTTACGAAAATAAGGAATCTAGATACTGGTGTTTTCCTTTTACATCGCTTATCATTAAAATTATAAACAAAAGCTACAAAAACAACACAATGCAGTAAAAAAAACCAGTTTACAAATTATGTAGGTCCCGCCACTCATGTATTAAATTAACACACACAACATAAGTGGTGTGAGAAACTAGGACGTTGTACAATGGGTCAATTCGAACTCCGGATACTGTACTTGCCTTAATTGACAAGTACACGTCCTCTAACCTAAACTAACCTTACCCTGCCGTATAAAAAGCAATGCAAAGCAGGCGAGTGAGTCAGTAAAAGTTTTTTCATTGTTTTTTTGATTTTTTTTTTTCAATGGCACATAACTTTTATCACGCACAGTATTCCTCTTCTAAATATTTATATTACTTTTCACTTATACAGTACATTTATTTTCATACATATATTACTTACAAATATATGTATGTGTCTGTAATAAATTTGTTGCAAGGTTAACATGAACATTAAAATGTATCTCCAAGTATGTATGTATGTATGTGGTTACATAAACATTTATTTATATGCTTATGTCCGTATGTAAATATGTAAGCATGTGTTTTGAATCTTTTTCTACAGCAAAAGTTGCTGTTTTTCTGTCGTTGCAATAAACTTTTTCGCATTTTTTCTCAACGATTTTTCTCATGCATTCGTTAGAAATTTATTTTCTAGTACTTGTTCCCGCTTGCAATTGCATTTACAGTGAGCGTCAAAAGAAATTGCACAATTAAAAAAACATGAATTTCATTAAAAGTTTTTAAAATTGAAACAAAAAAATTTGCAAAAAAAATTCGAAATATTGTAAAAAAAATTTTTCGTGCACCTTCCTTAAGTGATAAAAGTTGTGCTTGGGAGATTGTTAGAATTTTATCCATAGTGTACAGTTTATTTTAACGCTCACTGCATAACCACAACATTGGAAAACGTTGAATGTAGAATGTTGAATTATTACTTTTGCTTATTTATTCTTCTATTCTTGGTTTCGTTATGATTGTTATTATTATTATAAAAAAAATTATAAAAAGCTTTTTCAATTATTTATATGCGAGTTTGTGAGTAAAAACTTTTTATTGTCATTAAAAACTATACAACAGCTTTAAACGACAACAGAGCAAATGTAATATGATTTCATAGAATGAAAAAAAGGAAAACTATAATAAAATGTTTTTTTTTTGCAAAGGATTATAAAGCTTTGACGACCAAAACGTTATTCACGATTTTACTTAAATATGAAAAATTTACTATAATACGCAGAATAGAAATATTAAGAATTATAACAAAAAACAAATAATTTTTACATATTTCATACACATGATATTGAATACCAATCATTTGTAGAGTCTATCCTTCTAGCAGTACCCAATATCAGAATATATTATAAAACTTAAACTTAAATTGCTAAGATAAAGTTGCAAAGCCGGAGGCTATTTCAAATACCATGAGCTTCAAAAGAAACTGTACACTGGATAAAATTCTAACAATCCCCCAAGCACAACTTTTACCACTTAAGGAGAGTGCCCAAAAAAATTTGGCAATATTTCGAAATTTTTTGTGTTCGACTGGCAATCGAACAATTTCAAAATAAAAATAACGGTAATATATTGATGTATATTTTTTTAAAGGGCATTTCCTTTTGAGGTTGACTGCACCTATGAATAGAAAAACTAAAAATTATGATAAAAAAAAATAATTTTTACGTGTTTTATACACACTGAAGTCGCCGTAGTCTAGTAGGTAGTGTGTTGGCTTATTAGACGTAAAGCCAGTGTTCGAGCCCCAGGCCAGACATCAAAACAAAATACAAAAATTATTTCTTCGGCGACTTCCTGTCAGCCGATTTCTGGCAAGAACAATGAGAGTAAATAAAATTGCCATGAAAAGTTTCTCAAAAATCTGTCGTTCGTAGTCAACTTTAAACTGTAAGTCCCACCACTGATGTATAAAAATTAACACACACAACATAAGTGGTGTGAAAAACAAGGTCGTAATCCTCACTGAAGGGTTGTAATGACCAATTATGTATGTTTATACACACGACGAAAATAAAAGAGAAAATTTTCGAGGACATAATAAATTGAATATTCCCAAATGCCACCACCCATTACCAAGCCAATATTAATCATCTGTAGGGTCAAGTTTACTAATACTAAACCATATCAGGTTATAAGTGATTATATACATACATACATAATTGGTCATTACAATCTTTCAGTCAGAATTACGACCTAGCTTCACCACTATTGTTGTGTGTGTTAATTTTATACATGTGTGGCGGGACTTACAGTTTATAGTAGACTCCGTACGACAGATTTTTTGAGAAACAAAGAGTTTTTGTCAGAAATCTGCTGAACGGAAGTTACCAAAGAAATATTTTTTCACATTTTCGTTTCGATGTCTGACCTGTGGTCTGAACCGTGGCCTTACCTCTAATAAGCCAATACACTACCTACATACTACCACCCGCTAGATGTTAACTAATGCGTGCAGCGAAGTCCAATCCCCTGGACGATAAATTCGGGTTGTGCGTAGGGCTTGGAATTCACCACGTAAAAAATGTTAATCCAATGTAAACCAAAAATACATTAAGAGAGACCCAACAGTGAGCTGTATGAGCTCCTCAACGACATGGACGTTGTGCAGCGTATTAACATCCAGCGGCTGCGATGGCTCGGCCATGTCGTTCTAATGGAGGATGATGCTCCGGCGAGACGGGTATTTAATGCGGAGATTTGCGGTAGTGGGCGAAGAGGAAGCCCTGTCATCGATTGGTGTGACCAACTGGCGTAGATGAGCAAGAAGCAGGGGCGCCTGGAAGGATGTATTGCAGCAGGCCGAAATCCGTTAATCGAGTTGTTAATGGCCAATTAAGTAAGTATGCATGTATGAAGATTAATTTGAAAGTTTTTGTTAAAAAAGAATTTATTCGTCCTTCTTTTGGCACAAATCAGTGTCTATTGAAACAAATTTTCACTCTAATAGTTATGGACGTATTCAGCAAAATTAAAATTAAGTTTTCTAAAATATGACACCTTAATATGCAAACATTAGTTTTGTTTTTTAGGTGTTAAGTTTTTAAATCCTGAAAAACTATAACGATCTCAATAGCTGTAGTATTTTAGTGCTCTTTTGCTATCGTAATAACTATCTTGTCACCACCCCAAAATTGTTCTTCTAATAAATTCTATTTAAGAACATCAATAAATATGGTAGACTTTGGTGTGTCCAGAATGTATACACACATGTACGGCAAGAAACAATGCCTCTGGAGACTGTAGCAACATATTTGTATTTCGAAAGTTATTAAAGTAGAGACAAGACAGGAAACAGCAAAAAACAGAAAAAAATGTGTTGGAATCACGATGAAGGAAAAGAAAAGGACACTTACTTACAGTAGCAATAACAATAAGTTACATCAGCACTTGACATAAGTGAAGAAAGAAGTATAATACGACACTATAACCACAGGCTTATGTTCTAAAGTATCAAAAGTAAATATGCGAGTGTGGTTCTGGAATAAATTAAAATTCTATGAAGTCGATTTCAATTATGAATCGTTTTTTAGAAAATGTTGAATGATACATACATACATGCATACATACATAATTGGTCATTACAATCCTTCAGTCAGGATTACGACCTAGCTACACCACTTTTGTTCTGTGTGTTAATTTTATACATGAGTGGCGATACCTACAGTATAAAGTCGACTCCGAACGACAGATGTTTTTGGGGAAACATTTCATGACAATTTTATTTTCTTTCAGAGTTTTTGCCAGAAATCTGCTGAGAGGAAGTTGCCGAAGAAATACTTCTTTATGTTTTGTTTTGTTGATGATGTTTGACCTGGGGTTTGAACCGTGGCCTTACGTCTAATAAGCCAATACAGTACCTACTCGACTACGACGACTTTTGAATGATATTAACCAAAATGTTAAACTAAGTGATGTGAGTAAGAAATTTTAAAAAAGTGGTTCGTAACTGGGAAAATTTCAACCTCTTTTGCATTAAGCAAAAAATATTCAGTGAATATTGCTACCAAGAAGCCTTTAATAGTAAATAATATAGTATAGTTAATATAGTATAGTTTAATAGTAAATATTATAAAAAAGTTTGAAATAAAATAATGTTCGCTCCATTATCAACTGCCCCTCGTTGAAAGCATACATAACAGCCATAAAATCAATTTTTTTTTGCCATTTCAATAGAACAACACTAAACGTATAATACATGGATAACAAAGCAGGGGGAAAAAGTAAAAAAATAGAGCAAAAAGTCTATTGACTAAATGCCTGCGGTTTGTTTTCGCAATTTTGTATGCAGCAGTAGCAGTAGTAGTAGTAGGAGTAGTTGAGTAAATATTTAACGTTATTGTTTAAACATTTCAGCTACCCAACTACATACAAATTTTTAAACGGGAAACTGAAATTCTTTAACAAATAATATACGCTTATAAGGATTATGTGGTTTATTTGGGGCGGTATTGCCTACAAAATTTTTGTTTACAACCTTATCCTTATTCTTGCCTTCCTCTATGCTTAGTCACTATCGTCATTAAATCGATCTTGGTTTTCCACAAATTGTCATTTCAAATATTTATTATCGCGTTCAGAATAAGGTGGTTATAAAAAGCGAATGCAGTTCATTCAAAGACAGCAAAACTTCCTGTTTATTAAAAAAATTTCTTAAGACATTAAGAAAAAAGGTTATATTATGTATAGAACAACAAACTGACTACAAAAATTAGCTCTTGTTCAGATTGTATGCATCGGAATAAATTAAAAATTCATCTTGGCAATTAACAACCATTCATTCCATTCATTTTCATTCTTTAAAACGCAAAAATTACAATATTATTTCCAAGCTCTACATTTAATGTTTTCAGTTTCATTCATCACTCTGTCATTGTGTCTGCTGTGCTAGTAGTTCCTTTACACTAGAAATAGTGCATTTTTAGCAAATTTAATTATGTCATGCACACTATCGTAAAGGCATTAGTACAACCAAAAGTTCTTCTTTTGATGTTGCTTTTGCTGTATATTTTCACAAGCAATTTAATTAGGCTGGCGTCATATAATAAATTAAATTCAGAGATCTTATAATAAATCAGTGTAAATAACTCTCAATTCCATCTTTCTAGATATCAATCGTGGACTTATTTACGGTTTATTTACAGCGACGACGTAGTCTAGTGGGCAGTGTGTGGCTTATTAGACGTAAGGTCACGGAAATAAAAAAATAAAAATAAAATAAAAAAAAAAATATTTCTTCGATGACTTCCTCTCAGCAAATTTCTGTACAAAAACTCTCTGAGAGTAAAAATAAAATTGCTATGAAAAGTTTCTAGCAGTCGCCGTAGTCTAGCAGGTAGTGTGTTGGCTTATTAGACGTCATCAAAACATCAAAACAAAATACAAAAAGTATTTCCTCGGCGACTTCCTCTCAGCAGATTTCTGGCAAAAAAACTCTGAGAGCAAATAAAATTGCCATGAAAAGTTTCTCAAAAATCTGTCGTTCGGAGTCGACTTTTAACTGTAGGTCCCACCACTCATGTATAAAATTAACACAGACAACATAAGTGGTGTTGTCTTAATTGACTAGTACACGTCCTCTAACCTAACCTAACCTATGAAAAGTTTCTCAAAAATCTGTCGTTCGGAATCGACTTTAAACTGTAGGTCCCGACACTCATACATAAAAATTAACGTACACAACATAAAGTGGTGTGATGATAGGGTTGTAATCACCCACTATGTTATGTATCTAAATGACTATTCAACAACATGTTAGTCAACAAGCCATTGACATTTTTTAGTCTCAGAACTATAAGGATAGCACCGTAGCTTTTAACAAGCAACTGTCAATTTACTACTAAGAACATTTGAAAATCTGTTTCATTTTGTTTGACTGCCATTATGACTTATATAAACTGAAAACAATTGAATAACATGTACTCATTAAGAATTATTATTTCTAACTTTGATAAATACTACACGGACCCCATGACATTACTTTCAATGGTTCAGTGAATTTCGTTGCGATCGCACCAGCACAGTAGCTGTCGAACATTCTGAACTAGAGATAAGCAATGAGTATTCAAAAAGATGAGTAGAATCGAATCATACTCATAATTTCTGATAATTATACGCATTCATACTTATTTTAATATCATGGCACCTCTCTACTCATATTCAAAGTTTGAAGTACTCATCATACTCATACTTAACAACACGTATGATGTTTAAAGTACTCATCATATTCATACTTAACAACACGTATGATGTTGTTTTCGACTCTCCTTGAACTCAACATATACACGAAGCACAAAATAAGTATCATTCGCGTGCGAACACTAAAATACTTACTAGAAGGTTGTGTGTTGGCTTTGTTTGCTGCTCTGTCTTTTTTGGTTATGTGTCTTTTTTCTTTTTGTAAAAGCAACAACAACTAAGACTGTAAATTTTGATTTGAGTGACTCATTCATAAGTATTATAAGCATTTTTCTAAAGTTATGAATCTCAATGAGTAGGCTTATGAATCAAACATATTTCGTATGGTATGAGTTTGATGTCAATGTTGTACGCAACCTGCTACAACCTGTACTTATACAACAACGTTGCAGTTAGTATGAATTAATCAGAGTACATAGTTAAATTTCAATATTGTTGAATCACTTGTATTAAAAATTTCATGAGTGCTTATGAGTAGCGAAAAAACGATTCATTGCTGATCTCTGTTCTGAACGCCTAGTTGAAGTCTATACATTCATAATAAAAATAATCACGCATAGTTTTGGCCGTTTCTTGTTAAACAAAATCTATTACCACTGACATTTCTTATTAAACCTAACTCCACCCTAATGCACATTAATCTCGCTCTGTAGCTTTGTATGGCAAAGCCCCTGGGATAAGAGAAAATTTTTGTTTCCAAACTTTCAACATTTTATGGTTGATTTTTCTGGTTTGGATATTTTGAAACTTAACAAACGATATTCGCTGGACGACAAAATCAACCCAGCAAGTAAAGTTTTGAAAGAAATAGCAACAAAGAAAAGGTAGACAAGGATACAAGACTAAAAGGCAACAATAGTTTATAATTTTCCAAGATGTTTACAGGGTATTTATTTGCATAAAAAAAATTCTGTGCAAATAATTTTATTGTGGTACATTCTGAAAAGTACTTTTACTTTTTTATGCCACATAAATATTCAAGCATTGGGAATTTAAGAAATGAAATGAAATTTTGATTTAAAAAATTTACAATTTTAATGCGCATCGTTGTTGATTTTTTCTAGTTTTTTTTTTTTTAAATTTTGTTGTTGAAATAAATGAACTTTAAATAATTGTTGACTTGTTAGAAATTTACACACAATAATTTATAAATTTTCTTGTTGTAATTGTAATTTTCCAAATTGTATCATGACACAATTTGCGCATGAATAGTGTTAATGGCAGTGGTTCCGTCGTAATTGCTTTACTTTATTATTGTTTTACAAACAATTGTAAAACAAGAACAATTTTTTCTCGGTTTGGTTGGCTGACAGACTGCTGTTTTGTGGGTCAAATGCATTGCAATTAATTTTCGAAAATTTTACTGAAATGAAAAAAATTGCGAAAATTTTAAAGATTTTTTAAATTTGCAATTTCCTCGAAATTAAAATAAAAATTAAAACAAATTTAAAGCAGATATACAGTGAGCATCAAAAGAAATTGTACACTAAGGATAAAATTCTAACAATCACCAAACGCAACTTTTACCACTTAAGGAGAGTGCCCGAAAAAATTTGACAATATTTCGAAATTATTTGGATTTTTTTGTTACAATTTTAAAAACTGGCAATGAAACATTTTTCAAATAATAATAACGGTAATTTATTAATGTATATTTTTTTAATGCACAGTTTCTTTTGACGCTCACTGTATATAGATCCTGTGGCGATGAGCAGGAATCATCGAAACATGATCTTGCAACCTATGGGGCATTAATTGCTAGACAGGGAATTGTCATTGTTGACACAATTTTAAAATAAAAATAACGGTAATTAATTAATTGGTCAATTCACACAAGACGTTGTATCGTTGTATTCATTGTATTGTTGGACGACTATACAACAGTGTATGATTGTTGTTGATAATTTTCATGTAAAAATCCGATACATTTATACACATTTTTCATATGTTTTTAAAAGTTGTATTGGTTTCGTACTATCAAATTGTGTGAATGCCAAAAATTATGAAGAAGACTACTACATACACAATACAGCATAGCATTGAACGTTCACAAACAACCAAGTGTATTCAATACAACATACACGATATAAAGTCGTGAATTGGCCAAATGTATATTTTTTAAAGGAAATTTCCCTTTGACCCTCACTGTATTTGATTTATATCAACGTGTTGCCTTTATTTACATTGCATGTCTAGAATATGATGTCAATATCGTATTATAGTGCAATTTAAATTTACGTGTTTTTAATGAAGTTTTTCATATGTTTGCTTAACATTGTCTTCAAATTTCAAATTATTGGTAACAATGAACCAACTTATCCAATTAAGGGCCTCTATTACAATTTGCCGTTAAAGTTGGTTTTAGTAAAAGGTAACTTTAGCTAAAGTGAACTTTAAAGTCACCTTTAACTTCTTTTCATTATTACAACTGAATGATAAAATAAAGTTAACTTTTTCAAGAATATGGCAGTAGCGGAGCGATAACATTTGCCCAATTAAACAAGTTTTTTTTAAACGCAGTGGCAAGGACGTACTTTTTTTTGTGTTTGCTCATTTTGTTTATATTTAAAGTTGCCTTATTGAAATTAATATATATGTATGGAAAGTTCAGACATAAACTTGACTTTAAAAATTGTACGTAGGATGATCTTCCCTTTAGCTTAACCCTTACTTCTACCTTTTTCTCCACTTACATACATAATTTGTCTATACAACCCTTCAGTCAGGTTAACAAACTAGCTTTTCACACCACTTATGTTGTGTGAACAACAGGTTTTTGTGAAAGTTTTCATGACAATTTCATTTTTACTCTCAGAGTTTTCGCCATAAATCTGCTGAGAGGAAGTCGCCGAAGAAATATTTTTTCATATTTCATTTTGATGTGTTGCCCACTTATAATAATGAAAAATAATTTATCTGCCCGTTAAAATCCACCCTTTAGTTAACGGCCAGTTGTAATAATGGCCCTAAATACATTAAGAAAAAGGAATATATAGAGGACATCCAGAGTCCACTGCAGGATTTTCCAAATTGATAATATTGTTAGGAATAGATCCTTATCTTCTCGCTAATTTATGGAGTTCCAAAATTAAATTTATAATCGCCTATTATTTCTTGTATTTTATGAATTTAAATTGTAAACCATAAAAATTGTTTTTAAAATAATTAAAATTAACTGCGGTTGTTTAAAAAATATTTTTAAAATGCTCATAAAATAAATACAATACTAATTAAAGAGTGTAAAAAATTAAATTTTAATTTTGTTAAAAATAATTTATTGATACACCTCAGAGATCAGCAATAAGTATTCAAAAAGATGAGTAGAAACGAATCATACTAACAATTTCTGATACTTATACGCATTCACACTTATTTTAATATCATGGATCCTCTACTCATATTCAAAGTTTGAAGCACATACTCATCATATTCATACTTAACAACATGTATGATGTTATTGATTTCGACTCTCCATGACTCAACATTTACAAGAATCGCAATGTAAGTAGGATTCGACTACGAACACTTTGCTTTGCTTCCTGCTCTGTCTTTTTCTTTTTTTGTAAATGCAAAAACAACTAAGACTGTAAATTTTGATGAATAATTCGAGTCACTGGAATCATTTATAAGTGTAATGAGTAGTTTTCTAAAATGATGAATCTAAATGAGTAGGCTTATGAATCAAACATATTTCGCATGGTGTGAGTTTGATGTCAACGTTGTACGCATACTCATTGCAACCTGTACTTATAAATCAACGTTGTAGTGAGTACGAATGAATCAGAGTACATAGTTAGATTTCAATATTGTCGACTTACTTATATACAAAATTTTATGAGTGCTTATGAGTAGCAAAAAAACGATTCACTGCTGATCTCTGATACACATACATTTTTCCATTATGTTGTTTTACATTTTCTATGTGGCTTCGGTATATTTACTATATTTATACGGAAATTAATTTTTAACAACAATTTCCAAAACTTTGTTTCCTAATTACCCAATGATTTTATTTTCTATTGTAAAACTATAGATAGAACATATTTATTTAACTTTAAATCATTAAAAACCATTTTTTTTACTTTACTTTGTATGTCAAGCATATTTCACGACAAAGGTTTTTTACATACATACCCTGTCATATTATTTTGATTGAAAATCCTTCCCCCAATGTTTAAATTTGATTTGCAAAAACTTTTCCATTTTCAAAACACGTTTACGGAACTTTTCATAACATTGTTCATTATTGTGATATTCTCTGCTTCTCTCATGTGAAGATAATTTCACAAGATGCGTGATTTTCTTAATGAGAAATTAAGAAACCAACAAAAAAAAAAGAAATGAAAATTTTGTGATGAATGGATTCAAAGGAAGAAAAAGAAAATTTTAAATAAAAAGTTTTTTAAATATAAAAGTTCTGTTAGTACTTCTTCCTCTTCTTCGTGTATATTAAGGAAGTGTTTTAAAAACTTACTTTTAATGTGTCTTAATGCGAGTGTGTGTATGGAACAGAATTTGCATACATCTAGTGGAAGTAATTTTATTATTTCCTTTAAAAGTTTAAAAAGTAGTAAAAAAAAAGTTTCTTCTTGAGGTGGCTTAATTTATTTTATTGCTTTTATTTATTGAAACTTCAATTTCATATTAAAATAAATCTTAAAAACTAAATATAAGAACGATTTGTAGTTAGAAAAATGTCAATTAGTTTAAATAATCATCGTTTAGTTCGTTAATATTTTGAAATTCTGATGGTGAGTTAATTATTTAGAAAAACTTCTTTTCAAACAAAATCTCCTATGATATGCATTCGCCGAAAGCCTTGTTTTTGTGGTAGGCAAGGCTATACGCATAAAAGCCTTCTGACCAAGCTTCTGTAGCTGCAGGTGAGTTACTAGTATTGTGTATGACCTGACGTAGTCCACATCAGAGATCAGCAATGAGTATTCAAAAAGATGAGTAGATTCGAATCATACTTATAATTTCTGATATTTATACGCATTCATACTTATTTTAATATCATACTCATACTACTCATATGCAAAGTTTGAAGTACTCATCGTACTCATACTTAACAATACGCATGATGTTGTTGACTTCGACTCTCCTTTACTCAGCATTTACAAGAATCACAAAATAAGTATGATTCGCGTACGAACACTACATACTATCACTGTAAATTTTGATGAATGATTCTAATCACTCGAATCATTTATTATTGTATTATAAGTATTTTTCTAAATTTATGAATCTGAATGAGTAGGCGTATGAATCAAACATATTTCGAATGCTATGAGTTTGATGTCAACTTTGTACTCTTACTCATTGCAACCTGTGCTTATAAATCAATGTTGTAGTGCAGTACGAATCAATCAGAGTAGTTGAATTTCAACACTTAGACTCACTCATACTAAAAATTTCATGAGTACTTATGAGTAGCGAAAAAACGATTCATTGCTGATCTCTGGTCCACATAGAACGTAATTACATTCGAACTGACCAAAGATAGATGTTTATTAAAGTTAAACAATGCTGAAAAAGAAAACATTGCATAATAATTCAATACTTGCTTTAAACAATACTTGCTTGCTTAAATTTTTATTATCATATCTTAAATTGTATATGTATCGTAGTATAAGTACAGTGTACAGCAAAAGTCTTAGTACGGCAATATATTTTGACAAAAAAAATACCCATAGGCTTAATACTCTTGCACAAAGTCCCGATATGACTTCAAGAGAGTATTTAGGAGATCATTTGAAAGAATGGTTACGTAATCGCTAAACCTCAAACAAAAGTCAACCAAAAAACTTGCTAATGGTGCCACCAGAAAACACTAAGCAATACTTGTACATTCAATTCCAAATGGGTTAAATGGAGGGCTTGACCTTAAGGAATATTCTAATAAGTACAAAGGATAACATTTTCATATATTAGGCCATTGCATTTTAAATTTACTCAGGCTTCTCCTTGGGGGTACCTATTTAGTCATCTGAAATTTTTCTTTATATTTCTCTTGTTTTATGAAAAACATTAAAAAATTGTTTGTTTTATAATAAAACAGAAATAAATTAATAAAATAAATATATAAACTATAAATTTTTATACAAACGTTTGACTAAAATTCATGAAATTTGCTAAAATATATTGCCGTACAAAGACTTTTACTGCCCACTGTATATGAACCCAGTATTCCCAATATTTGATGCAAATAAAATGCATTCGCTAATCATTTATTAATTGTTCTAATAACCTCTCAAGATCATAGAAAAATGACATATTTTTCTACATGCATTTGATCAAAGAAAATATTTTAATAATGCTCTCCAGGTCATCCTATGGGAACGACTTTCCTCTCTGGCCTTCCGATTTCTCAGTTTTCCTGTGCCTTCATCTGGTTTCTTTACAGTGTGCATAATCCATTATAATAGGAACTTGATGTGATCTATGTACATATGTATGTCATAAGACAAGTTTGGACAGGACGCTTAAAGTATAGATTTTCATACAAACTGTCAAGTTTATTAAATCTGAAAAGAAATGCAACAAATAAGTGAAACTTTGCATTACATATGAAACAAAAAAAAAAGAAAAAACTAAAACCTATAATAAACCTAATAATAACAGTATGAGAAATATGCTAGTCTACCAAAGGAATAATAACAACTTAAGCTGCCCGGACACTCATCAGATAATGGATCAAACTCGCCTTTTTTTATTAATGTGTTGGTAAAAAAATAACCACACGTATAGGTCGAGATGAGTTTGAAGAATATCAAAATACTTTTGATTTTTACTACCTAGGATGCATACATCATATCGACGCCTCCGTTCTATAACATTCTAAGTCGAAAAAGTGTGTTTTGAGTTATGAGCTCTCAAAGTTTTCACGCGACATACGACCATATGTGTATTCTAAGAAGATTTTTCCCTATAACTTCGGAAAGGATCGGCTCATCTTAACCAGTATTTAAGTTAGAGAACGTAGAATTTAAAAATGCAAGAACATTAAAAACGTTCTAAGTACACTTAGAACGTTATAGCATAGAGGCGTACACTTAGAACGTTATAGAATAGAGGCGTCGATATGTTTTTTTTTTTTTCTTCACAACAAGATTACCTTCAAAAATGTTAGTTGCTTTGTGTTTGAACGAAGTATCGTATTTCATAATGCCGCTGTACAAAATATATACAATGTATTCTATTTCAAAACCTCGTCAATGTGTATTTTTAACGCAGTCAAAAATCAATTAGGCATAGGATTTATAATTGATGCACTGTTTGGTTGCTTTGCATATCTACATAATTTATATATGTACAGTAGTAGAACTGCATACAAACTTTGTATTGATACATTTTGGAAGGCAGCCCAACTATGCAACGCAGTTTGAAGGTACACTTTTGGTGTGTTGCTGTGCAAAGCAATACAAATATTACCACCACATATGCAAATTTTATCAGTTAGAAAGAAAGTTGTTCGGTGTCAACAATGACAATTCCCTGTCTGGCAAGTGGGATACATTAATGCCCCACAGGTTTTAAGATTATGTTTCGATGATTCATGCTCATCGCCACAGGATCTATATACAGTGAGCCTCAAAAGAAACTGTACATTAAAAGAAAGATATACATTAATAAATTATCATTATTTTTATTTCACAATTGTCTCATTGCCAGTTTCTAAGTTGAAACAAACAAAAAAAATTACAAAAAATTTCGAATTATTGTCAAATTTTTTCGGGCACTCTCCTTAAGTGGTAAAAGTTGAATTTTGACGCTCACTGTATATGGGCTCGAAACAACCACCACTCTGAATAAGTCTATTTTGATTCTATAGTGCCCTGTTAAAAGATCGGTTACCAACCGCAAGTTATTAATGGATAGTCGTATGCCTGACTTAACTCTCCTCATATTGTAATTTCCCAACTAAAGTTTCGATTGCCTCAAGCCTACTTGGTTTGAGAAGAGTTTTTGCCTCTGTTTGTCTAACTTTTCGTTTGGCATACCGTTCCAAACAACCGCCACCACTCCACAGAACGGTTCTGGCACCTACAGAACTTAATAAGTGCAACTATAATAATTATAGCGATACTAATAATGATAGCGATAACGATGAAGTCGCTTTAGTCTACTAGGTAGTGTGTTGGCTTATTAGAAACAGTTCAAACCCCAGGTCAGAGGGAAAAAAATTTGTTCGCCGACTTCTTCTCAGCAGTACAATGGGTCAATTCGACCTCCGGGTACTGTACTTGTCTTAACCATCCTATCATCATCCTGTCATCTAACCATCCTATCAGCAGATTTCTGGCAAAAACTCTGAGAGTAACTAAAATTGTCATGAAAAGTTTCTCAAAAGCTTGTCGTTCGGAGTTGACTTTAAACTGTATGTGCCGCCACTCATTTAAAAAATTAACACACACAACATAAGTGGTGTGAGAAACTAGGTCATAATCCTGACTGAAGGGTTGTAATGACCAAATGAACCAAATGACCAAATGTATATGGCATAAATGAGTCAATCCACATACATTTTTAACTGCAGAGCTTAGAGTAAGTCGAGCGGTTTATTAAATTGAGAATTTTCCTAAGTATTCTTTGGTTTCCTTTAACAGTTTTAACGAAGTTTTTACAATTTTTTAAAACAAATTCTTGATTGTTATTTTTTGACAGTGTCTGGTTAGAATAACATATGCAACCAACTTCTTCTTCTTGCTAATTTACAATATTGCACACATTGTAAGCGTTGTAGGATTACATACATAAGTTTACGTATTCATTTGCATACTAACCCCCATACACAATTCATATTTGGTTACACAAGTATGATGTTTTTCTACAGGTACAATCAGACAACAGTACTACCTACCGACTGTGTAATTCTAATTGTTTATTCACAAGTTTGTTGTTAAAAAACCAGACTTAAAAACAAAAATAGAATTGTATTCCCTCCTGGCCATATCCACTTACATACACAGGAAAATGAAAGCGAAATATGGTACGAAAAATGTAAAATAATGGAAACACAATACAACGCCACACTCGAGTGATACTTGTACTAAAAAGTTAAAATGCCATTTAGTACAAAAATAGAAGAGGAGAGAATGGAACTGGAGGGAAGGGATAAAACATGTCGGTTTTAACAACACATGCATGCAGATACACACGGAGGTGTAACTAAAACACAAGTGGCTGTAAGTAAACGACAATGTGAGGCATTGTGTAGAAGCAAATATTTGCATAGAAATGTTTTTCTTTCAATTTTGTTTTACTTTTTTATCATTTTTTTCTTTTCATTTATTTAAAGAAAACCTCAATTGTGTTTTTTGTTTTCTAAAACGTTTAAAAAATTTATACAAAAATAAGAAAAGTTTTATTGAAAGCATTTAAAGAATTAAACAACGTTGTTTACATTTATTATTGTAGTGTTGTTTGTGTATTTTGCTTACATTTGTTATTGTAGTGTTGTTTGTGTATTTTTGTTTACTTGTTTACTTGTTTACCATTTTTTATGTTGGTTTTTCTTGTTCATATTAAGCAGTACGATAATTTGTAAACAGGTTTATTTACTGCATTGTTTTGTTTTTGTAGTTTTTGTTTATAATTTTAATGATAAGCGATGTAAAAGGAAAACACCATATCATTTCATTTCTTTATTCGTTCATACTTTATAACATATGTTTGTCTCTTTTTTAGCAACAATTTTTATTTTAATTTTCCATTTTCTCTTAACACGCAGCAGACACGTTCAACCTCATGGTTTTAATTGGTCTTTACTGTGGCAAAAGTTTTGTACAACTTTTGACTCCTAGGTTTTTGTTTTAACTTGTTATCATAACTTTCCTGAATACATATTGTCTGGCATATAGATTACTACGTATTTCCTTAAGGGCTTAAAATATTTTTTTTCGTAATTGTGTAAAATATGATTGGTTTTTACAAAAGGATACGAGTGTAACACTTTAATGGTAGTAATACAGTTTAAAAACTGTGATATTTTCTAAAATAGTAATAAATGTTGATGTAAATGATTTCTTTTTTAACCAAGCATGACTAACTAATATTTGAAGAGACCATGTATAGTAGATTAAATAGTCTTCAACTAAAACTTGATTCTTTTTATGACGAGTTCCGTATATTCACGGCAGTCACTTGGTGCATCAGAGCGGCTGACAAATAAATACGGCAGTTACGTTTTTGTCCATAGAAGTTGATGCCGCATATACATGACTCTCATCTATGATTTCGTTACCCGGGCTATTAAGAAGGCTTTTATTTCCATTTGGCATAATGAAGTCGCCGTAGTCTAGTACGTAGTGTGTTGCCTTATTAGACGTAAGGCCAAGGTTCAAACCCCCAGGTCAGACATCAAAACGAAAATATGAAAAATAAATATTTCTTCGGTGACTTCATCTCAGCAGATTTCTGGCAAAAACTCTGAGTGTAAATAAAATTTCCATGAAAAGTTTCTTAAACAATCTGTCGTTCGGAGTCGACTTTGAACTGTAGGTTCCACCACTCATGTATAAAATTAACACACACAACATAAGTGGTGTGAGAAATCCTAATCCTGACTGAAGGGTTGTAACGACCAATTATGTTATGTATGTATTAATTGCACGTTATTTTAAAAGCTATTGATGTTTTCATTCAATTTTTTAACTCACTGTATATCATATTATAGTATTTGTTAATACAGTGAGCGTACACTATTGATAAAATTCTAACAATCACAAAACTCAACTTTTACTACTTAAGGAGAGTGGCCGGAAAAATTTGTCAATGCATATTTCAAAATTTTTGTAATTGTTTTTTTTTTGTTTCAATTTTAAAAACTGTTAATGAAACAATTTTAAAATAAAAATAACGGTAATTTATTAATGCATATTTTTTTTAACGTATAGTTTCTTTTGACGCTCACTGTACATAACTAAATATGTGTTCCTTTATAGATAATTTTTATTTTAATTAAATTATTTTCTATGTTCCAAAATTTTATTGTATATTTTGATTTGCTTTCAATTTTTAAGCCCCAGGATGTCATTTTGATTCCTTTTAAATTTAAATTTATTTTTAATGATATAAATTATTAGATTTTTTGTTATGAATATTTGCATCCATTAGCAATTATCCTCTATGTTTAGTATATGGTATATACGTATGTTTAATATCTGTTTTATCCAGAAGCAATCCAAATGATATTGCAAGTTTCAGTTTTTCTAGTGTTAATAGCTTTAAAGCCCCAAAGAAATTCACTTTGATTCACTTGAAATATCAGAAAAAATCCTTTCCATCCATACTTTTACGGCAAAGAAAATCGTTTCATTTTATACGTCAAAAATATTCTCGTACCGTTTTTTGTCTTTCTATTTCCGTTAAATAACGTTAACGTTTAAGTCGATTGAATTGAATTTTACTACTGACCTTACTATGGGTACACATAGGTACAAATAATCCATTTATGCTGTAGAAAAATAACAAAAGGAACTGAAATAATGTCAATTTAATAATACGCAAGAGATTGAAAAAATAGAGAAAATTGTGGTGTAATAACACTTCTAATATGCCATGAGAGATGATAGCAGAAAGAAAGTTTAAAAAGTAAACGAAGGATGCTGAGAACTGAGATATTTATTTATCTGATATAACAGTTATAATGCCAAAAAATAGAATCAAAGAAAGAGAAATACAGAGAGAGGAAAGGAAATTAAGAAAGTAAAAAATATAGATGAATATTTACGGTATACTCGTATATGTAAGTATAAGAAAGTATAAGAGTTTTATATCATAAATGTAAACAATAACAAACAAAGATGGCAATGTCTCCCATTTATTAAATATTATAGCCTACTTTAGCTAACATAACTTACAGTTGACTATCTGAAGCATCAGCGTTGACTCCACGCCACTCTTAACTCGTGATATTCTACTCCTCTCAATAATTGAACCGGCTATGGTAAGTAAACAGGGAGTCATCTCACAAACAAATCTATTTTGTTGATCTCAGCAGAATTTATTATTTGGGACAGGGATAAGTGCATTAAGCTTAAAGGGCCCATATATAAATACAGTGAGCGTCAAAAGAAACTGTACACTATGGATAAAATTCTAACAATGACCAAACTCAAGTTTTACCACTTACGGAGAGTGCCCAAGAAAATTTGACAATATTTCTAAATTGTTTGTAATTTTTTTTTGTTTCAATTTTAAAAACTTGGCAATGAAACAATTTTAAAATAAAAATAACGGTAATTTATTAACGTACATTTCTTTTTAATGTACAGCTTCTTTTGACGCTCACTGTATATTAAATCTGTGTTTAATTGAAAAAGTTGGCAAATTATTCATCATTTTCAAAAAGCATGTCTAAATATAGCCTCTAAGATAGACTTTTAAATTTCAATAAATTAAGCAAACAAACAAAAATTTCCATTTATGTATGTCAACATTTCGTTTAAAATCGTATACTTAAATTACTTTATTAAAGAGACGGTATAAGAGCGCATGACTGTTATACAGTTTTGATTAAACTGTATGTGTACTACCATAGGTGTGTAAATATTTTTTATACTCCTTCTTGTCATTCATTATTTACTTCAGTGTAGGTTGTATATTGTTCTCTATCCTGTTACTCACACGTAAACAATGTAAACAATGTCAAGAACTATTTGTCATAATTTTTGTGTTTTTTCTTCGTACGTTCTTTCATTCTATCAAAAAAAAGTGTGTTTTATTAGCTTTGATTTTGTTTTTCAAATTTATGCTCGTTGTTGCATGGACGTTGGTAAAGATTAATTTTATACTCTTGAGCAACATTAACGAAGTAAACAGGATATTTTGCTAAGGTTCTAATTGAAGTCACTGTGATTTTAAAAGGATTTCTAGTAAAATAATCACAATATTCACAGCATTGGACTTGTATAATGAAGATAATGTTTAGATGTGTAAATAAATCTTTAATAAATGCATGGTATTGAGATAAATATCAATAATTTAAGCCTACTTTAGTAAGAATTTTAAAATATCTAATCCTAGGATGACATATAAATTTAGATATGAATTGTGAAAACTAAAGAAAACTATTCTGAAGTTCATTTACATTCGAATGATAGATCTTACTGAGCACAGTTATTTAAACAACAACGTTTTAAGCAAACATTGTGGAGATTGAACAATAAAGGTTCTGTATAGTAAGTAGTCACCGTAGTCTAGTCGGTAATGTGTTGGCTTATTAGATGTGAGGCCTCGGTTCAAACCCCAGGTCAGAAATCAAATCGAAAATATGAAAAAATATTTATACGGCAATTTCCTCTCAGCAGATTTCTGGCAAAAACTCTGAGAGTAAAAATAAAATTGCCAGGAAAAGTTTCTCAAAAATCTGTCCTTCGGAATCGACTTTAAACTCATGGATAAAATTAACACACACAACATGAATGGTCACAAGCTAGTTTGGAATCCTGACTAAAGGGTTGTAATAACCAATTATGTTATGTACAGCACACGGCAACTAGACAAAATTCTGCATTACGTGTACGTTGCATCATTAAGCTTCTTTACTAACTTAAATCCCAGGAAAATTATTGATTTGAAACCATTCACTGAGTATATACGAAGTTGAAACCTCCCTTAACGACCCCAATCTTAGCTGAAGCATGAATATCTCTCAATTATTCATTTATTACTGAAATTTATATGTATGAAGAAAAATTCGAATTTAAAAACCAAAGACGCAAACCCACACTTTTAGCAGCGTCACAGAGTAAACTTTGCTATTAACAGAGTAAACTTTGCTATTAACAGAGTAAACTTTGCTATTAACAGAGCACTGTTAAGTTATTAATAATAAGTAAATAAGCAATAAGTAGATTAGTCTTCTACTTTGCAATTATTGCAGACTACTACTACTAATATTTAATTCCCATTATGATCATTATTACTTGTGAACAAAAGTGTTGAAATGTAAAGAATGGTTGGTAGAGATGGAGGATGGAATTAGTTCAGCTATCCCACTACCACGGTTAGAAAGGGGAACCTCTGGACTACCATCTGCACATAATCTGTATGTTGTACTATTTCTTATATATTCCAAAATGGCCACTGATCTTCTAGAGAATTTTCAAGCAATTTTCTCAACACCATATCACTTTATACGGGACTTTTTTGCTAATTAGATTAAGCGACCTTAGAAGCTTCCTTTGAGTATGATATGGTACTCATAGACCTAGTATTTGTACTAAAATTAACTTCTAAACAATTGGGCTTGTTCAGATGGATACTGGATAAACAACTAACAGAACTCTGTTAAGGGCAAATTAATAGCAAAGTTTGCTCTGTTAACGCCAAATGTGGCGCTGCTAAATTTTATGGATTGCGTCTTTGATTTTCAAATTCGAATTTATCTCCACACACATCTGAAATTTATAATATCAACAACACCTTTCACAAGTTTCCAAAGGTCATGTCTTCTGCTAATAATTTATTATTTCACAATAATTCATAACAGCATTACCCCTTTTTGGTTTTTTAGTAATAAAATAAATTCAGTAACAACGTTTTTCCATTTACCCTACACACAATCACCCACAAGAGACTACAACGTTTTGCATTTCATCGCTTTAGTTGAATAAATTACAGAGCAATTATGACTTATTAAACACCGACACATCTTTTGCCTTCCACCCACACACATACATCGTTGACTTCATTTAATTTTTAGGCCATAATCAGCAGAAAATAATGAAATTGTGTTGAAGAAAACTTTCTATTCATTCATTCTCTCACTCACTTTAACGTCCGTATCAAAAGTCATCATTATTTCGAGCAAAGGCAGCAAAAGGAGCCCAAAAGGAAAGTGAAGTCCAAAATGAAACCACAAGCAATAATTGTTTACAAATGATGGATTCAAAGGCAAATTAATGCTTTTTGTCTTTCCAATACGATTTTTTTTATTCAGATGCGGATAAAAGTGAAGGTGGATAATTAATTAGAATTTACTTGATGCTTATGAAATTAGCAAATTTACTCTACTTTGGTATACTGCCTCCTGTGATGGAAGATTATGATATATTTACATACATACAGACATGCATAATTGGCCATTAAAACCCTTCAGTCTGGCTTACGGACTAGCTTCTCAACGCCAATTATGTTGTGTATGTTTAGTTTATACATGAGTGGCGGGACCTACAGTTTAAAGTCTCCTCCGAACGACAGATTTTTGAGAAACTTTGCATGGCCAATTTATTTACTCTTAGAGTTTTTGCCAGAAATCTACTGAGAGGAAGTCGCCGAAGACATATTTTTTTCTTCATATTTCGTTTTGATGTCTGACCGGTGATTTGAACCGGGGCTTCGCGTCTAATAAGACAACACACTACCTGCTAAACTACGGCAACATATTTATGTGGCTTAAATTTTTGGTCAAAGTCGCCGTAATCTCGTAGGTAGTGTGTTGGCTTATTAGACGCTAGGGGATAGAAAAAACGTAGAGTGTATGTATAGAGTAAAAACTCTATGTTGAAAGATAACTTGATTTCTTATTCAAAAATCTATGTTTCATTGAGAAACTAGGTCGTAATCCTGACTGAAGGTTTGTAATGACCAATTATGTATGTTTCATTTAAAACGTCAAGGACTTGTTGATCGACCTTCGCATTATGTATGCAAAAAAAAATAAAACAATGAGGATAATTGTAATAATTGTAACTGCCACTGTTATGCGACTTAAATGGACTCAACAGCAACAACATAAGGATTCAGCCTTAAAACATGATCATTAAATATAACTTTTTTTTGTTTTTGTTTTTAAAAGACAATAGAAAGTATTTAACTGTTTATACATTACATACATATTGTATTTAATACTGTGTATGTAAAAGAACTATGTAGCATATAATGGTAAAATATAATATGTATGTTACAGACTAGTTAGGGTATGCAGATATTTCAAAAAATCACTGAGAAGAAAAGATTTTAATTGAAGGTTATATGAACATTTAACTCAGGTCTAAACGTAAAATAAAATAAAATAAAACGAAATGATACTCGCAACCAGTAACTTTATGGCATTGTGATGTGCGTTGGTACCAGAGATCAGCAATGAATCGTTTTTTTCGCTACTCAGAAGCACTAATGAAATTTTGAATACAAGTGAGTCAACAATATTGAAATTTAACTACAACTACTCTGATTCATTCATACTCACAACAATGTTGATTTATAAGTACAGGCTGCAATGAGTGTGCGTACAACATTGACATCAAACTCATACCATTCAAAATATGTTTGATTCATAAGCCTGCTCATTCAGACTCATAACTTAAAAAAGAAAGACACATGAGCAAAAAAGACAGAGCACCAAGCAGAGCAAACACACAACCTTCTAGTAAGTATTTTAGTGTTCGTACCCAAATCATACTCATTTTGTGCTTCGTGTATATGTTGAGTTATGGAGAGTTGAAGTCAAGAACATCACACGTGTTGTTAAGTATGAATATGATGAGTACTTCAAACTTTGAATATGAGTACAGGGTCCATGATATTAAAATAAGTATGAATGCGTATAAGTATCAGAAATTATGAATATGATTCGTATCTACTCATGTTTTTGAATACTCATTGCTGATCTGTGGTTGGTAGTCTATCGTACTAACATGCCTAGAGAGCCTTATCCGCTCAAGCTCTCTCTCTAATTTTGCTGAGAATGAAGTATAAAACAATCCTCTACGATGAACTATGAAATATTCTTGTAGAACTGATAATAAAAGGAATTTTAAAACAAATCGGACATCAGTATACTAACACTTGGCAAAGCTAATTATATAGATTTGATTGGGAAAACCGAATCATTGCTTAGGCTCCAAGAATTATGAAGGGCGGGTAATGCAATTAAGATATTTATTCTTTCACAAAAACTGCATTTCAAGCCATACCATCTGTTTATACAGCCAAAAAGTAAGAAAATTCCTGTTTAAATTCAGCAATTGGCGAATACAATAGATCAGTAATTGAAACAATTGCAATGAACAGTTCAACGAAATGAAGTCGCCGTAGTCTTGTAGGTAGTGTGTTGGTGTATTAGACGTAAAGCCAGGGCTCAAACCCCAGGCCAGACATCAAAACGAAATATGAAAAAGTATTTCTTCCTCTCAGCAGATTTCTGGCAAAAACTCTGAGCGTAAAATAAAATTGCCATGAAAAGTTTCTCAAAAACCTGTCGTTCGGGGTCGACTTTAAACTGTAGGTCGCGCCACTCATGTATAAAATTAGCACACACAACATAAGCTAGGTCGTGAGAAGCTAGGTCGTATACCTGACTGAAGGTTTGTAATGACCAATTATGAATTATTATATTGAATTATGGATGTATGTATGTAGTTCAACCAACTGCAATGAATTGATTCTCTGAACAGCCTTTTAATATTGAAACTCAATGCCCATACCTATAAGTGTTTAAATATTTATGCTGTTGAGATCCTATTCATGTCATGTCTATAGCATGTGGTACAACTTGTGTTTTCATAGACCTCAAATAGGCAATAGGTTGAGTCATATGATACATACGAACACAATGAATATGAACTTCTATGCATTCATGTGTGTTACACTGATAATAATGATGATAAAGTAGTTAATGATAATGACAATAAAATCAAGTCTCTTATTAAAGGAAATTTCAATAAATGTAGCAACAATACTAATGTAATACGCTTAAATAAATAGGATTTAATATGAGAAAGTATTCATGTGTATACAAATAGTACATGTAACGTGTATTGGATTGCAACAAAGAATTCTTTTCTATTCTATTTTGTTCGTAGACTTAATTATCAAAATATTAATTGATATTTATGGTGTATTCATAAAGATTTCTCATAATCTATACATTTTTTTTTCAAGTGTATTAAGTAAATTAAATGTTTTTAATTAAAATTAAAAATTCATTTAAATATCCACATACAATGCGAAAAATTGCGTGAAAATGTCAGGCATTACTACAGTTGGGATTCAGATTTCATATTCACTGAAAGTAAAATTGAATGGTTTACAGCTAGAATGCATATCTTGATCAAAATCTTAAAGAAGACATTACTCACATTCACTAACATACACATTTAAGATCTTTAATTAGATTTTTTGTTAATTGAAGTCGTTTCGTTTCTTTAGTGTCCTTTCATTTATGCTTGATCTTGCTGACCACCATACATACATACATACATTTTAAAAGTGGCAACACCCACACTAACACAGATACACTTGGTTTTTCTTATAACAGTACAGTATTGATTATGTTCATATGTACAGTGAGCGTCAAAAGAAACTGTACACAATTGATAAAATTCGAACAATCACTAAACTAAACTTTTACCCCTTAAGGAGTGTCCGAAAAAATTTTGACAATATTTCGAAATTTATTGTAATTTTTTTTTCTTCAATTTTAAAAACTGACAATAAAACAATTTTAAAATAAAATAATGCTACTTTATTAATGTATATTTTTCTTTAATGTACAGTTTCTTTTGACGCTCACTGTATATTGTCTCATATGCATGCATTTAACGATAAACTCAAGACAATGTCGCTTTCTTTAAACAAGATTTTTTTTATTGAATTCAGTACAGCTATTAAGGTAAATAATAAAAGTGGTATGTGTGTACATAGGCCCACAAAAGTATACATACGTTGAAAAGTTTTATAAATATTTACACTTTATCTTTTCTTAGTAATCTTCAACTAAATTAATTGAGAGTATTGCCATCATTGTTCGATTTAATGACGGCTTTTTGTATTGGTTCAGAAATTTTTAAAACGTATGTACATTTTTGTGGGCCTGTGTATATACAACGTTAACTCCTGTAGTAATAGTTTCAGAATGTTTTATTACTGTATTCCATGGACTTATTCGTAGGGTTTACGGCGTTTGTCGCCATAGTCTTGTAGATAGTTTGTTGGCATATTAGGCGTAAGGCCACGGTTCAAACTTTTGGTCTAACATCAATACGAAAATATGAAAAAAATATTTCTTCGAAGACTTCCTATTCATGCCATGAAAAATTTCTCAGAAATCTGCCTTTCGGACTTGACTTTAAACTGTAGGTCCCGCTACTCATGTATAAAATTAACACGTACAACATATGTAAGCAGTATAAAAAGATAGGCCGTAATCCTGACTGAACGGCAGTAATAACCAATTATATATGTATGGATTGCATTACTGGTCTCTGGATCTTTGTGTGTGACCTATCTATCGTCATTTTCATCATTTAATTTCAATAACGATTAGTATTTCATTGTTGCGACTGTAGATTATTTTGGGACCAGCAAATTTTTAACCTGTTTTGGTCAGCGACTTGAAAAGCTTTGTATAATTTTCTGGTTAAGGGTGACGTTAAGGCACAGAATTCACATCCACATGGCAAATGCTTTGAAATTATTTTGACTGAGAGTTTTTGCTGCGGCAATGTATTTTACTACCATTAGTACATGTGGACCATTAGTACATGCGTATGTACATCATTGATGGTAAGAAGGAGTTGAGAAGGACTTATCTCTTTTTTTGGGATCTTGAGATAACTATTGGTTAACAATATTACTTGGCACTACACGTTCAGACTATTGGAAGAGAGTACGGACTGTTACAGTAAAGACTTCGTATAAATTATTTGGAGGTAATAGTCAAGAAGACTGGGCAACAGTCCTTATTCTGGTTATTATGAATTGTGGACCTTATTGCACAAACCATAATAGACTTACTAAATCACAATACGAGGCCGTATTGTATTCGGTAGCTTTAGGATGATGGATATCAATGGATTTAATTTAAATTGATGGTTATTTGGTAAACTATCCTATAGTGGTCATCTTCTTTTTCTGTCTACTTATTGAGTAACACAAGGAACAGATAAAATAAAAATACGTATACATTGCCTAGAGTTGTGGACGTGCATTTAATGTCAAACATGTACAAAATAAAACTCTTTTTCTACTTTTTTAATATTTTTTTTTTAATTTTTACTTGACATTACATACGAGTATTGTACATCTGTATTGTTTGTGGTGTCCTTATAGATAAGTTTACTATTAAAATAAGTTTTTCCCCATTTGTGTACACTGTAAAGGTCTGTTCGTGTGTCTGGCTCCTGAATTATTTGTTTTTTCCTGCTTTATTAATGTTTTTCAGTTCAAATAAAAATTTTTGTATTCTATTTGTTTCCCCATTTTCAATTATTTCCCCAAATAAATACCCACAATATTGAACAGATTAGTTTTTCTTTTTTCCTTAAACAACTGTAACTTAATTTCAGTTTTAATAGATCTTTTTTTAATCGATGTGTGGATAATAAGCAATTAAACTGAATGGAACTTAAATTATTTAACGATAGTTATCTTCAAAATTTATAGAGTTTTACGTAAATGTGTAATCAATAATGTGTTAAATTATTTGCAACTTTTAAACGTGCTTTATTTAGGGCCATTATTACAATTTGTCTTTAAAGTTGGGTTTAGTAAAAAGTAACTTTAGCTAAAGTGAACTTTAAAGTCAGTCAAAGGTATTACAACCTAAAGATGAAATTAAGTAAACTTTTTTTAAAATTTGACAGTGCCGGAGCAATGTCGATAACACTGCCCCTATTGAAAATAATATATAATATAGCATAATAATAACATAATATCTTTAGCTAAAGTGAACTTTAAAGTCACCTTTAAAGTTAATATAGGAGATTCGCACACAAACTTAACTTTAAAGTTACAGGTAGGATGATTCTCCCTTTAGCTAAAAGCTAACTTCTACCATATTGCCCTAATGGCGTCAACTAAAAGGAGGATTTTAAGGGCAGATAAATTGTGTTTCATTATTATAAGTGGACAATAAGGTACAAGTGAGCGTTAAGCTAAAGGGAGGATCATCCTACCTCTAACTTTTAAAGCTCACTTTATGTTAGAACTTGTCGTATTATATATTATTTTCAATAAGGCAACTTCAAATATTAACAAAATGAGCAAATACAACAAAAAAGAAGCTCGTTGTTGCCACTGTGTTTAAAAAAATTTGTTGAATTGAGCAGTCATATCGACAAAAAAAAGTTAACTTTATTTTATCAGTAGGTTTTAATAACAAAAAGCAATTAAAGGTGACTTTAAAGTTCACTTTAGCTAAAGTTACCTTTAACTAAACCCAACTTTAACGGCAAGATGAATTGAAACAGTTATAATGTTTGTAAGTGAACAAGTTGTTTTATTTCACTCGATTACATTCCTTTATAATAATGATTGTACGCGATCGATTAGCCTAAATCTAGACTTCGGGGAACCGGCCTACATATGAGCGTTGTATTATATTTTAAGTAGAGTATATACATACGGATTACGACCTAGTTTCTCACACCACTTATGTTGTGTGTGTTAATTTTATACATGGGTGGCGGCAGCTACAATTTAAAAGTCGACACCGAACGACAGATTTTTGGAGAAACTTTTCATGGCCATTTTCTTTTCTCTCAAAGGTTTTGCCAGAAATCTGCTGAGAGGAAGTTGCCGAAGAAATATTTTCATATTTTTGTTTTTATGAGAGACAGGGGCTTTGTACCGTGGCTTTACGTCTAATAAGCCAAAACACATTACATACCTACTAAACTACGGCGACAGTAGAGTAGAAGTGATGTAAATAGTAAAGAGATGAAGTAAAGTGTTCCTGGCACCATTCTAGGAAATCGAGTCATACATACACAAATCTTAAACAATTTCAACGTATCTTGCACCACCATTTTCATAACTTCATTTACGTGATGCCGCTTTGACACCAAACCATATTCTTAAACTGTATTCGAAGCTAAAATAAAAATGAAAATTATTTCATTCATATCCGCTCCAGTAACACACGGCACACGTTGCCTATTTGTCCCCATTGAACTAATTTTTAATAAAAAAAAACATAAATTTTATCATGGGCATAACAACCAATTTAACTCATTCATTATCTTTACCATACGCTCCTACATACTACATGGCATGGCAGATTGTTGAAATTCCTTCCATTTAATGAGATTGTGTGGTATTGTTGTGGTGTTGTTTTAAAAGTGAAAAATCTGTGTGTGTGTTTTTGTCGAAAAAAAAAGGCAAAGAACTTTTCACTGTAGAACCGTGTGCCTTGTGGCAACGAAACCTAAATGTGGTTGTTCTTTGGTCACGTTAAAAGTGATTATTTCTTGTGTGCTTTAACGTTTTAATTTCAGCCAACAAGTGTTCACATTAAGCCACATAAGTATCTAAAAGAAATTTTAAAGAAACAAAAACTAGCAACCAAAGCTTAAAAACCAGCAATGAATGCGTTTAAAATACGTATTAAAATGAGCTACAGTGACAGTAAAAAGAAACTGCACACTAAGGATAAAATTCGAACAATCAACAAACTCAACTTTTACTACTTAAGGAGAGTGCCCGAAAAAATTTGACAATATTTCGAATTTTTTTTTGTTTAAATTTTAAAAACTGTTAATGAAACAATTTTAAAATAAAAATAACGGTAATTTATTAATGTATATTGTTTTTTTTTTAATGTACAGTTTTTTTTTGACGCTCACTGTACAAACAAAAAAGAATACTAAAGTCACTTTTTATTGGTATATTGTGGTTAAAAAAACTTCTTCGTAATTGAAATTTAATTTCGTAATTTCTAGGTAATCGCATTAATATTCTGTTCCATGGGGAATTGTCCTAAGACACCTCGTAGCAGGTAGTTTTCAGCAACGGGCTGCCTCGAAAGTGTATCACTATCGAATCTCATGGATTTTCCATGAGTATTGACTGATTTTTAAAGGGACCGCATGGAATTTACGCAAAATTTCATCTCCATAGAATTTTCAGCGTATCACAGTGGGTCATACGAGTGAATTCACGAGGCACGTTTGCTAAAAACCTGTCTAACCTAACGTAACCTAGTTTAAGCTGGTTTCTTCTTCTTAATTGGCCATTAACAATCCGATTAATGGATTTCGGCCTGCTGTAACACATCCTTCCAGGCGCCTCTGCTTATTGCGGTCCTACGCCATTTGATCACACCAATCGATGACAGGGCATCCTCGATTTGGCTCTTCCAACGCAAACAAGGCCGTCCTCTTTGCCGACTACCCCAGATTTCCGCATCAAATACCTGTCTCGCCGGAGCATCCTCGTCCATTAGAACGACATGGCCGAGCCCGCGCAGTCGCATGATGTTAATACGCTGCACAACGTCTATCTCGTTAAGGAGCTCATGCAGCTCACTGTTGGATCGGATGCGGAGATCGTCGCCAACTCGCACTGAACCGAAAATTTTATTTCAAGGCTGCTGCATCACTGCTTAATAGTGTTCATGCCTCTGCGACATAAAGAAGCACGGAGTGGTTGAGCGTCTTGTACTATAGAGTATAAGTTTTGTCGTACGAGAGACGTCTCTGCTACTCAATTGCCTATTGAGACCATAGTAGCACCTGCTAGCAAGAGGGATCCTGCGCTTGATCTTCAGACTGACATTATTTCTGCTGGTAACGGCGGCGCCAAGATAAATAAATTCCTTGACTATATCGAAAGTATAGTTATCGGCTGTAATCTGAGATCCACTACACCATATATCTCTACTTGTCGATAACATATACTTTGTTTTGCCCTCATTTACTGCCAGATTCATCTTAGTAGACTCCCGTTCAATACCTTTAAAGGCAGCAGTAACATCTCGCTTGGTACGCCCTGAGATGTCAATGTCGTCAGCGTAAGCAAGCAACTGGACGCTTTTTGGAAAATATTGCCATTTCGATGCACTCCCGCATTCCGCAGAACACTCTCTATGACGAATTTGAAGAGGTCACATGATAAGGGATTGCCTTGTCGGATACCTCGCACGGTATTAAAAGGTTCGGAGAGGTTCATTACCACCTTGACGGAGCTGCTGCTTTCATAGCTTTATCAGCTTCTCAGGTATACCGAGCTCAGACATTGCTTAAGCAGGTTTATGAATAGGAATTATATTGTGGACTGTATTTAAGATCTTCATGATGGTCCTGCAAAAAAAACAATTTTTTGAGGGAAATTTAACAAATACCACCAACAAGGACAAACGCAGTGATTTTTGAACAATTTCTTCTGGAATTGCATTTGTGTTGGTGGCAGTTTTTCATTTCTACAGTCTTGTAATAGTTGAATGACTAGAAATGTTTTCCGTTATTTTTGGTTTCCTATACTAGTATTACGACTACAATTTCCCATTGTTGTAGTTGCTATTATAATTTGTTTTTGTTACTGTCTGCACTGGTGTGGATAAATGGATGATGGCGGAATTGTTTTTAAGATTACGGGATTTAGTTTCAAGTTGAATGAATTCAACGTTTTCAATAGAAAATTATGATGGAAAACGATTCTTATTTTACGCATAGACATACACACAGGCAAGCACCGCCTCATATGTAAGAGAAAGTTTACATACGTAGACAAATTAGTGTGAAAGGTATGTGTAAAACAAGAAACATAAGAATATGAGGGAGAGTATTTTGTATGGGTTTTCATAGAAGAGTTTTCTAGGAAATGGACTGTTCTTAAAATAATCAACACATACAAAAACTAAGGGCCATTATTACAACTTGCCGTTAAAGTTGGGTATAGTAAAAGTTAACTTTAGCTAAAGTGAACTTTAAAGTCACTTTTAACTTCTTTTCGTTATTACAACCTAATGATAAAATAAAGTTAACTTTTTCAAAAATATGCCAATGTCAAGGCAATGTCGATAATATTGCTTAATTAAACAAGTTTTTTTTTTAAAGGAGTGGCAACGAGGAGCTTATTTTTTTGTTGTGTTTGTTTTGTAGTTGCCGTATTGAAAATAATATATATGTATGGCATGTTCAAACATAAACTTAACTTTAAAAGTTAAAGGTAGGATGATCCTCCTTTTAGCTTAACGCTCACTTCTACCATATTGTCCACTTATAATAATGAAAAACAATTTATCTGCCCATTAAAATCCTCCCTTTAGTTGACGACAAATTGTAATAACGGCTCTAAATGTTTAAACAGTGTAACTAAATATTTCGTAACTTTTTGGAGAATAAGTTTTCTTTTTTTCAAATTGCCTCCTTCGTATCCAATACGACGGAAGTGAAATTTTCATTTTATGCTTTAGCACGAAAGGGAGCTACAGCGAAGGCTATTTCACATTTGAATTTAAACCACATGGTTTTCATTTTTCTATGAAATATTTTTGGAAACATTAAAAATGGAGGGTTTTTCTGGCGATAAACTTAAATTTATCTGTCACTTAGAAATGAAATGTGGCTAAAAGTTAAGGCAAATAAAATTTGAAATGTAGTTATGTAATATATAAATAACAATACATACATACATATCACAGTATGCCTGAATATAATTCTGTCATAATGTCAAGTTTGTTAAAAAAATTATTTCTTAAATTGAAAAATTATACAAATTTCTCTTTAAAAAATTCTTTTTTACAGTACAGTGAGCGCCAAAATAAACTGTACGTTAAAAAAAATATACATTAATAAATTACAGTTGTTTTTATTTTAAAATTATTTCATTAACAGTTTTTAAAATTGAAACAAAAAAAATTACAAAAAGTTTCAAAATATTGTAAAATTTTTTCCGCGCACTCTCCTTAAGTAGTAAAAGTTGAGTTTGGTGATTGTTGGAATTTTATCCTTAGTGTACAGTTTCTTTTGACATTCACTGTACAAATAACAGTTGTCACAATGTCAAGTATGATTAAAAAATTTTTCTTATATTGAAAAATTATACAAATTTTTCTTTAAAATAATCTTTTTTACAGTAGATTGCTTCAGAGACTGCTTTAGACAATCCAATAAAAAATTATGGCATTAAGGAAGTGAAAGAAAATTAAAAAAAGAATATTAACAAGAGCAAAACATTTTCAAGGATATCTTAAGGAATTTCCTTAAAGGAAATGAGGCAATTAAGTAAATTAAAATATTTATGTGTAGAATAAGAGGATATGTGGAATTAAAAGCGCGACAGCCACGTTCTAACTGAACATCTGCCCATTTCCATTATATTGTAAGTAAACCCCGCATTCAAAAGTAATAAAAATATTCATTTAATAAATGATAACTTAACTTATTAACTTATAAATTATGTCGACAAACTGAAGTAATCCACGCTGGAATCCACTAAAAAATGACTGAAAATTTTCATCATGATTTTCGAATTTTAATGGCATCAATCCAGAAAACATCCTGACTACCCACAACTAGTATATTAACAACATTTTAGGTAACATAACCACTTGAAAAAGAGCAAGAATCTCTAGCCACATAACCCAATATTACAAATTGCCTTTAACTAAAGGCAGGATTTTAACGGGCAGATAATTCTTTCCATTATTATAACTGGACAATAAAGTAGAAGTGAGCGTTAAGCTAAAGGGAAGATCATCCTACCTGTAACTTTTAAAGTTCACTTTATGTTAAAACTTGCCATATTATATATTATTTTTAATATGGCAACTTCAAATATTAACAATACAACAAAAAAAGAAGCTTGTTGTTGCCACTGCGTTTTAAAAAAACATGTGTAATTTAACAATGTTATCGACATTGCTCAGGCACTGCCATATTCTTGAAAAAGTTAACTTTATTTTATCTGTACGTTGTAATAACGAAAATAAGTTAAAGGTGACTTTAAAGTTCACTTTAGCTAAAGTAACCTTTTACTAAACCCAACTTTAGCGGCAAGTTGTAATAATGGCCCTTAATAAAATAAAAACATGGTAATTAACCGTCTATTCTGAGAGAATTTCTTACAATTTCTTAAGTCTTTCAATATTTAATAGATCTTGAGTGTAATCCTTAGTTACTCTATATATTTAAAAATTATAAGAGTTATATAAAAAATAATTCCTTTATAATGGCCACTTTTACCATATAAAACATGAACGACTCAATGAAATAATAAATAAATAAGTATTTGCAATATAAAGAGGAATCATAACTTCTGTTTTAAAGATACTGAAGCATAATCCTTAGATTTCCTGGGATAATTACAAAAAAAATCAAAATATCAAGTATTTTCGATAAATCTTTCATATCTTTAGAATCCATTACACCCTTCTTGCCTACCCCTAGCATTAAGTCTTATGTGGATTAGTAAGAATACTTGTATGTGAGTACATGTGCATACGTGTATAGAATTTATGTTTCCTTTGTATGCGTAAAGTCAATATGAATAGAATTTTCATAAATTGTTTGCAGATTTTCTATGTTTCATTCAATGTTTTTCTCTCTCTTTACTCTACACATTTTTTACTGTAATAAAATCTTTGTTTTTCGAAGGATATTTGATACCGAAGATGAAAATATTATTATAAAGGAGCTTACATTGCGATGGTGTAACAAATAAAATGAATGAAAGAACGAAGAAATATTAAAAGATCCTGGGGTAAGAATTAACTAAATGAGGAATACGGAGAATAAAAAACAAACAAAAACAGATGGAAAACAATATTCAAAAGTAAGGGTGATAGAAATGTAAAAAGGTGTGAAGAATAGTTAGAGAGTCATCTCAACAGCCAGCCAATGCTAGAAATCAATCGCGCCGTATCATGTATTCTTAAGGACGTGCTCTTTCTCTAATGCCGTTACAAAAACCTTGCCTTGTGTCCTGAATCTGCGTCCTTAAACACCAGGGTAAAAGTACAAGCTATTCTACATCTCCATGCACTCTGTAGTAAACTGGAATACTTCTGTCCCGCCCAGTCCGCTTTAGAACGGTCCAGTCTGGGAATATTAGCCTGGTGAATCTGTAAAATATGCCATAATCTATTTCGTAATACGTGCACTCTTCGTCTGAACCAGAGATCAGCAATGATCAATGATCAAAAAGATGAGTAGAATCGAATCATACTCATAATTTCAGAAACGTATACCCATTCATACCTATTTTTTTATATCATTGAACCTCTACTCATATTCAAAGTTTGTAGTATTCATCATATTCATACTTAACAACATCTCATCATACTCATACTCACCACATCATACGTGTTGATGTTGTTTCCACTCTCCATAACTCAACATTTACAAGAATCACAAAACAAGTACTATTCGCGTACGAACACTAAAATACTCACTAAATGGTTGTGTGTTTCCTCTGCTTGCTGCTCTGCCTTTTTTGCTCATGTGTCTTTCCCTCTTTTTTAAGTTATGGGTCGTAATGAGCAGGCTTATGAATCAAACATATTTTGAATGATATGAGTTTGATGTCAAAGTTGTACGCACACTCATTGCAACCTGTACTTATAAATCAACGTTGTAGTGAGTACGAATGAATCAGAGTGCATAGTTAAATTTCAATACTGTTGACTCACTTATGTTCAAAATTTCATGAGTGCTTATGAGTAGCGAAAAAACGATTCATTGCTGATCTCTGGTATGTACACTTGGTTCATCAACTGGAATAAATATTCTGTAGTCGACCGCCCCACTTAATTCTCACATTTCGGCGCGCTCTCCAACGTCAAAGTGTACACATGCTGGATTTATATTATACTTGAGCAGGAAGTCGCCGTGGTCTAGTAGGTAGTGTGTTCGCTTATTAGACGTAAAGCCAGGGTTCGAGCCCCAGGCCAGACATCAAAACAAAATACAAAAGAAAAGTATTTCTTCGGTGGCTTCTTCTCAGCAGATTTCTGGCAAAAACTCCGAGAGTAAAATAAAACTGCCATGAAAATTTTCTCAAAAATCTGTCGTTCGGAGACGACTTTAAACTGTAGATCCCACCAGTCATGTATAAAATTAACGCACACAATATAAGTGGTGTGCGAAACTAGGTCGTAATCCTGACTGAAGGGTTGTAATGACCAATTATGTATTGAGCAGGAATACAACCAGACTCGATCTGACATAATGACCAGAGCAGGCTGACTAACTATTCACCTAAGAGAATAATCTTATTCCAGGCATTTTGAAAACGATGGGTATGACTTGGACATATGTACATATCAGCACTCCAAAGAAAGCTGGATGGACTTTTCAAAGAGCGTTTAAAGTTCTACATTTGAAAAGGAAACTCGAACTGGAAATATAATACACATACAAGAAAATAATTCAAAATTCAATAAAATTTAAAAATATTGTTTTTTGTTTTTTCGTTTTTTATTCTTTTGTTCATTGTGGTTATATGTCGAGTATAAACAAATAAATTAAACAATTTAATAGATGAATACATTTCCCAACTGTGATATCGCGAATTTAACACTCTTTTTTTGCGGATTTATTTTTTTGTTTTTTAATCATCCAACCGTAACAACCAATCAATTCGCTTGAAAAACTTCCACACAGTGACTTGTGGAATAAATTCAATGAAAATATTTTTGTACCTTCAGTTGGTGAATATCCCAAAAGGATATTTAAAACCATAAATCATGCTCAACATAAAAATATTGTTGTTGTTTTTTTTTGTTTGTAAAAGTTTTAAATTTTTATTTTTATGCAAATCCTTAAAATTAATGATGCATGGCTGTATTATGTACGTTAATCTGGAGTATCGTGCATGTAATAATGTTTAAACAGTTTCATGAAAGGAGTTGTAAAGCTGTTAACAGGCAAACAAACAAAAACTGTTCAAGTTACACATGAAGGGCAGTGTTGTGATGTTGTTTAATTGGAGTTAAATAAACGAAATTTAATTAATTTCCATTTCGTAATTAAGGAATTAATCCATAAATTCAATTGCATTAGTTGTGATAGTCGAAAATGTTTGCCTTTTTTTCGCACACGTAGTGCGGTATATCGATTTCTGTAAATCAATCACAACTTATCACTATCATTAATGATAAGCATATGTATCAGCAGATTGTGGTCCTAAAGCACGTAAATAAATCAATTCATTTGAATTAATGTTGTTTTTGTGGTAAAATAAATTTAAAAATAATTTTGTTTATTTTTTATGTAAGTGGTAAGCAGTTCATATGCTGCATACATAGCCAAAGGTCTTAAATAATTTAAAATGAGCTGTAAACTCAACGCAATTTTATTTACTCTCAGAATTTTTACCAGAAATCTGCTGAGTGGAAGTCGAAGAAATATTTTTTCATATTTCGTTATGTTCGAGATGTCTGACTTGGGTTTTTTAGAAGTCGCCGTAGTCTAGTAGGTAGTGTGTTGGTTTATTAGACGTAAAGCCAGGTTTCGGGCCCCAGGCCAGGCATCTAGACAAAATACAAAAAATATTTCTTCGGCTACTTTCTCTCGGCAGATTTCTGGCAAAAACTCTGAGAGTAAATAAAATTGCCATGAAAAAGTTTCTCAAAAATCTGTCGTTCGGAGTCGAGTTTACACTGTAGGTCCCACCACTCATGTATAAAATTAACACACACAACATAGGTGGTGTGAGAAACTAAGACGTTGTACAATGGTTCAATTCGATCTCCGGGTACTGTAATTGTCTTAAGTGACAAGTACGGCTTTTAATTTTAATTCGAATTGAGATTCCTGGTAATGTGTCAATGCGTACTTCCCATACACAAAGAAGGTAACCTAACATATACGAACACCACCCCTTCTTTTGCTTTCTACAATCTACCTACCTAATTTCAACATAGACGATGCACTGTATGAGTAGCTGCCACGTCCATCTTTATTTGTGACCAGCAACTCAGAATATTCTTTGCATCGCCTCTAATATGTTCCAACGGTTATAAAGTCTCCAAGATCTCTACTTATAGTACGAAAAAGGATCCTTTTGATGATAAAATAAATTGGTGCATATTTTTGTGGGGATTCCTGTACACTTCAATTCATAAAAACCAATTTTTAAAAACAGTGTATAAGACATACAAAGTGGATCGACAATTAGTTTCAAGACAAGATGATAAAGCCGTCATTACTAAGCGAGTTCCATGTTCTTGAAATAAAGGGGTCACAAAGTAGTTATTTTTTATGGTGCAGTCTAAAGCATAAAAACAGTAGATAGGGCCTTTATAGTAAGAAGTAGCGGCATCTAGTGAAGGGGATTAACATAGCTCCGGACACTGAATGGTGTTTGTTCTGCGTTGTACTCTGAGATTTGGTGGTTTTGACAAACAATATTCGAAGATGAATGTTAATGCACTGCTACTGGTCCTGAGTCGGTTAGTCAACTGGCCAATAAAGCCACAATTGTTTTCATAAGAAGGGCAGATGGTATTCTTCTGGTAACCACACCAAATAATATAACTTGAGCAGAGGACAGTCAAGGAAGAATTTGTTTTCTAACAGGATAATAATACGTTACCGTTTTTTAACATTACAATAATTTTGAATCAAAATTTCATGGCAGACACTTACTATTCTAACGTCTCCTTTATAATTATGCTACTCTGTGTAAATGGTAAGAGAATTCTAGGATATTTTGAAAAGACCACAGGCATTCGACTTATTTAGAATATAAAAACTTTTAATCAGGCTGGATCACCATCAATTCTTTTATAAAAAATAATTTTCAGGCTCTTTTTCTGTCTTCATCGCCTAACGCTCACATTGTGGCCAACAAAAAACATCTCTTTCGTGCTATTGTGAATGATTTCTCTTCCTGGCGATTAGTCACAAAACAGCTGATGATGGGCTTTCTCAATTCTGTATTTATTTTTGGCAGCAACATAAACAGTGAAAAAGTTCGACAGAGTACAACGCAATTGTGAAATCTGTTTAAAATTAAATTTAAAAATTCAATAAAAAAAGGAAATTTTTAATCGAAAACAAATAAAAATCTTATAAACAAATATGGGAGCAGTTTTAGGACTGTGTTCAGCAGCACAGGTAAATAACATTTAAGCAAATTTAACCAGCATCTGTTGGAAATGAAAAGCTCCAGCCTTTGTCTCTTTTTCCAATGTAAACAAAGCGATTGTGAAAAAAATCGATAGCCATACTGCACTTTTATTTGTTCTCTGCTTAGCATTTATAATTAAATTATTTTACTTGGTATACAATGGATGATGATTTAATCAATTTGTTTAAATTTTTCTTTTATTCTAGTGTGCTCTGTGCTGTACTGGTACTGCGGCCAGCATGTGTTGCAGCGCCTGCCCCTCATGCAAAAACTCCACCTCATCCCGTTTCATGTATGCCTTTATGCTTTTAGTTGGCACCATATTGGGTGCCATTGCTTTGTCACCCGGTTTGCAGGGGACTTTAAAGAAACTACCATTCTGTATAAATTCCACGTCAACTGTTAGTTCTAAGGCTTTAGAATCCGTTTCGGGTGGATCTCTACAAGTGGATTGTGATTATGCTTTGGGTTATATGGCTGTCTATCGTTTATGTTTTGGTCTGGCATGTTTCTTTACCCTGATGGCTTTGATAATGTTGGGCGTGAAGTCTTCACGAGATCCGCGCTCACATATTCAGAATGAATTTTGGCCATTGAAATTTCTTATTTGTTTCGGAGCTGCTATTGGTGCCATTTTCATTCCAGATGGATCATTCGGACCGGCCATGATGTGGGTGGGTTTGATTGGTGGACTGGCATTCATTTTAGTGCAACTGATTATTATAGTGGATTTTGCACATTCTATAGCAGAAAATTGGATTGGTAATTACGAATTTAATACCTTTTCCCTATCAAAGTTAATATTAAGTGTTTTAAGCATTCATAAATGAGTGGATTAAACCCTATTTCTCATATATTTTGTTTGTATTTCCTTTAGATAACGCCGAAAATAATCGTGGCTACTACTATGCTTTAGTATTTGTAACCTTAATCAGTTATTGTCTTTCAATAGCTGGTATATCTCTACTCTACATATACTTTACACAGGTAATTATATGATTTTAATCTTTCCATTCAAATTATCTCATATCTTTTTTTCTATTGCCTAGAGCACTGAATGTGGTCTCAACAAGTTCTTTATTTCCATTAACTTAATTCTATGCGTATTGGTCAGTATTTTATCTGTCTTGCCGGCGGTACAAGAAAGATTACCACAATCTGGTCTTTTACAAAGCTCGTTGGTCACATTATATACAATTTATTTAACTTGGTCGGCTGTGGCAAATAATCCAGGTCTGTAAATGATATTAAAAAATCATGAATTTGCAAACGTATAACAAAGTTTTTACTTTTTAGAAAAAGTTTGCAATCCTGGCATGTTTGGCATTATAGAGGGCAATACCAGCGTTACAACTGTGGCTCCCCCGACACCAAATTCAAAAGTTACTTTCGATACCACAAATATTATTGGTTTGATTGTCTGGATGCTGTGTATCCTATACAATTGCATTAGCTCAGCCGTTGAAGTATCAAAAATTAATAATACAGAGGAGAAACGTGGTAAGTTTATTGTTTCGAATCTCTTTTAATTTGCATTTTCATTACATTTCCCATTTATTGGCTTAACAAAACAGTGCTTTAAGTAGTATTTTAAGTGAAGCATATCATTTTTTTATTGCCTCATGGACGGTCATATAATTAATCGCTTTATTTTTATCTTCAATAATTTATAAATCTTTTTAGTTTTAATTATATGATCAATACGATTTATATAGCTTATAAATATACATACATTGCATAAATATTATAAAAAAATACATGTAAACATTTCACTTATAGAAAGAAAACTTGCTCTTTGTAAACTAGACATAATAGAGACGTGAAATTTTTGTTATTATTTTTATTGCTTTTGTTAATACTTTTCATTTAAAATCTAATTAAAATTTCAAGCATATTTTTCACTCACCACACATCCGATAACTCAACGCCTCATATTTAATTTTTGCCGCAAACGAATTTTTAATTTCCTTAACTAACCCGTTTTTTTCTTTTTCATTTTTTCAAAATTTTTATGTAAATAAACAATTTATGGCATATTTGTGTGGTTAATAACACCTAAAATTAAATGAAATTTTAACAATAACTTGTAAAATGAATACAATCTCTAACTAAACATAGTTTTAACAGAAGTTTTATCAGATGCAGAAGCAGGTACGGGCGATAATAAAACCGGTGGCGATAACGAATCCGAAGGTGTCACCTATTCCTGGTCCATGTTTCATATTGTATTTGTATGTGCTTCATTGTATGTTATGATGACATTGACCAATTGGTATAAGTAAGTAAAGAAAAGTTTTTTTAAAAAAAGACAACAAAACGAAATTTAAAATAATTTTCTCGTTTTAGACCCAACTCCGATATTGAGCTGTTTAATGCAAATGCTGCTTCCATGTGGATTAAAATTATATCCAGCTGGTTAGGTTTATTAATTTACGGTTGGAGTTTAATAGCACCAGCCGTTTTAACAAATCGTGAGTTTAGTTAAACTTGCATATAAAAAAAAGTAAAAAATATCTTGCAAGAGTATTAAATTGAAATATTCAAGTCTACTTAGACTTCTTAGTAATACGGAAACAGAATTTATTGAAATTCATTAAAATATTAAAAAAATCTCTTACTTACCCGGTGATCGCATGGAAAAATGTTATGAATTTCGAAAATTATCTTAATTATCTTTAATCCAAAACTCATATTCAATATATATAAAAATCGTACTAAAAGTATGCATACATAAATAATATGGTATTTGAACAAATTTAAAAATAAATATTCGATATTAAAAAAGGATTTTCAAATAGATTTTATTTTAATTTAATTAATCCATGGCTTTATTGAGGTCCACAAATTACTGAATTAGTCACTAACACGCCTTTTCCATACAGTCTGACAATCGTATCAGTACTGTTGATCTCTTATTAGCAGTGAACCAGCACTTACGGTTACTAAACCAGGTTTGAAGGTCAGAAATTATTTTTGTGTTAAAAGTGAAAATTTGGTGCCAATAATGTAATCGTTTAAAGGGAACACGTTTCTAGTGATGCCATAAGCTCGAAGAGCTTGTTCAAGAAGTTCTTAAGCATCAACCGTATAGGCTGAACTCGGAACCAAATGATTATTATCCACATATTACTGCTTAAGTCGTATATTTTTATGGCTGAAAAATTAGCGTAAACATTTTTTAGAAACATAGTCCTTGTTTTTTACCAATTCTGATAATAGTTTCAACAATTCGTATAAGTTTGGTCCTCTTTTGAACGGTTTAATCCTAAATTGTATGGGACACGGTCCAAAACAACAAAATTTAAATGAAACAGATGCAATAACTTACTTTTCATCATAAGATTTACTGTATTTAAATCAAATTTAACAGTACCACCTCTTCTAACAATATGGTAACTCTTTGAAAAATAATTGTGAATTGTGCCGACATTTTCCTAAGCTATTGTGATTGATTTTTTGTAGCTGAAAGAATAACAAACGCGAAATAAAAAAGGCAATAAAATTGGCATCAACAATTACTTGCGCACATTTACGTGTCGTAGAATAAATAATAAAAACAAAAGTGATGATAAACAGAACAAATAAAACGGAAATATATAGAAGGTAAAATTATAATTAATTATTGTTATTGTCCTTTGGTGAATAAAAACAGTGCGCCTCCTCCAAAAGAAAAACAACAGTTAATAGCAAGGTAAACAGCGGATATACGAAGAGAACAATTGTAGGCTACGTTTACCCCGCTTGTCCCTGGGATCAAGAAAATCCGTCTATCACGCCAAACAAAAAAATTATAAGCGGTCTAGAACGACTTTAACAGCAGCTAAATCATTGTTCCATGTGCATACGTCCATATGTCTGTTAGTAATTGTGGTGCTACCCAAATGCCAAAGTAGGTTAGGTTAGAGGACGTGTACTTGTCAATTAAGACAAGTACAGTACCCGGAGGTCGAACTGACCCATTGCACAACGTCCTAGTTTCTCACACCACTTATGTTGTGTGTGTTAATTTCATGCATGAGTGGTGGGACCTACAGTTTAATGTCGACTCCGAACGACAGATTTTTGAGAAACTTTTCATGGTAATTTTATTTACTCTCAGATTTTTTGTCAGAAATCTGTTGAGAGGAAGTCGCCGACCACATACTTTTTGTATTTTGTCTTTGATGTCTGGCCTGGGGCTCGAACCCTGGCTTTGCGTCTAATAAGCCAACACACTACCTACTAGACTACGGCGACTACAAATGCCAAAGTAGACGTGCCTTGAACCAAAATACGGGGTCAAGAAGAAGTCAACTTATTCGTAAGAACAACAATTCAGCTTAAAAAAATCTACCTCTGGTATTTGCGAAAAACATTTCACAAATCTAGACTCCCAGCTTAGAGATTAAGACAACTTGACAGCTTATGTAAGTGAACATAGTTCTTTATTTAGACCTGAAAATAATACTTCTGGTTCACTGCAATGCATAGATACATTTGCTATCTAAGACCTGTTTACGATTAGTTGTACAACAAATTGAATCAACGATTCTTTCGATGACTCCTCCATGTAGCATAAAAATTGTTTGTCAGCGCACTTATACGAAACGATTCCAATATGAATTACGATAACGTAGGGTATAAAAAATGATTAAAGAGGTATACGTCATCATTTCACTTCTTTCATTCTACTCATGCTCATGAGCAGACAACGTTTTTTGTTTTGGGCTTTTTACTTACTCACTCATTTGAGGCTCTTTATATTCTACTTTCGATTAGATTGTCTTACTTAAAAAAACTTTTTTTCTCATTCATTCATTCATTCATTTGTTTTAGATTTTTTTCGGGTTCCGGCAACGTTTTTTACTAACCCACTCAGTCAAGCTAGCAGTCAGTCGGTCACATAATACGTTTGCAAACGCAACGTTAACCACAATATTCTCTTCTCATTTTGCTTAAACATTTTATTTAGTTTGTGTTATTTCGCCGGTTTATTACAACAAGCATAATAACATTATTCGTAGAAATAAAGAAAACATATTTAATTTTCTTTTAAAATAAAAATTACAAATTTTAGTTTATTGCAATAATTCATTTGGGAATTTTGTGTATTCTGCCTTTGTGTGTTTAATTTGTAATAAAATCAAAAAACAAAAATAATAATGTCGGATTCAATTTACGATTGTGTGGAGCAAGGGCCAGCCATTGAGGTGTTTGCTTTGAATCAAGCCTTTCTAGAGGACACCCATCCCAAGAAAGCCAATCTGGGTGTAGGAGGTGAGTTTCATATTAATTGTTTTGTAGTATTTTTCTCTATACCCTGGACTCTTGTAGTTAAACTTTATGTTTTTTAATAGTAAAAATTATTTGCAAAAAAAAAATTAAAATAAAAAAAACATTTCGTTAAGTGGAACAAATAAAATTGCTCTCACTCTCTGGTACTTGTACATAAATTGCATTTGAAGCAATGATTTATGTCAACGTTTATTGTGTCATTTAATAAATTATTTAATAAAAAATACCGTTTACCGTTCATTGGTTTTCAAAGCAAAATTTTGCTTTTTTTGTTTTTGTTTTTCCTCTTCAATTTAATAATATTTGCTTGTACTGTTTATTTTGCAATTTTACGTTTTATTTTTGCAAAAAACTTATTTTCATTTTCTCATTGCTGTTGTTATTAAAATAATTTATTTTTCTTTATTGTTGTTGTTCATTATATGTTTGCTTTTTCTTTTTATTTTTATTTTCTTAAGGAATAAAAAAACAAGATACTTGTTTGATAATTTTGTTTATGATACTCAAGTATGTATGGATGTATGCATGTGTACTTTGTTATTAGGTTATTCTGAAGTACTCTCTTTTTATTGTATATAAAGTAGAGGTTACACAGTAAAGGTTATTTGGAGGTTAATAGGCTTTACACGCTTAATTATTAAGAATATGTTAAAAAAAATATTATAGAAATTCTTAAGCCATCTTTAAAAACATTTTTCATTTATTTATTTCATGTTTAAATTCTAAAAAATTTTGTTAAAAGAAAATAACTGTAAATATATACAAACAAAATTTAAATATTAGTCACACAGTAAATTCCCATTAAGTTAGTAACACCATACTTAAAACTGTAACGGATAAATAAGCACAGAAATGCTCAGAGAGAGTATTATTAAATTATTAAGGTCAGTGATGCCAACTGTGGATAGAATTGTTTCTATCTATTATATGCTATACAATATAGAAAATATATTCAAATTATTATTATTTTATGTATTGTATATTATGTATTAATTGTACTTTTATTATATATTTAAATTGTTTTCATTGTTTCAGTTAGCTAATACACCCATACCTCGCTTTGCGTTTTTTCGAAGTTGCATCGCTGCTGAATTAGTACCAATTTTCGATGTTGGCCGTTAGTTTTTCGAAGTTGTATTGCTTTTGGTTCGAGTTTTAAATTTAAATTTCTTTTTAACATTTTTGAAATTTCCTTTTTTTTTGCTTAAAAGATGGCACGACTTTTGTTTCTATCAAAACTTGGGAATTCCCTTTCTAACTGAAAATAATACAGTTTACAGTTATATTCACATTGTTTTTCTAATTTTAGAGTATAGTATCAATTAGTGTGTTATAAATTAAGTGAATTTTTTATTATATTTTGATTGAATATGTTTTTTTTTATATTATTTTTGTTTTTTAAATCTTTACTTTGTTCAATTTTCTTTTTAAAAAGTAGTATGTATTTTCATAACCCTGGAACCTATCTTCGATCTTTAAACAGTTTGCTATAGAAAATCATAATTTACTTTGCGTCATTTTTTGGAACATAACCTCACTTTGGTGAGGTATAGATGTATTTTTAACACAAATTACTATAATTAAGAATTTTTATTCTCTATATTAACAAATTCTGCAATACATATACAAAAAAAGAAATTATTGCAACCAAATTAAGTTGTTGTTATTGATTGCGATAATTTTTCTAAGTAATACAACAGAAACCTTCCTCAACAAGCTGAAAAGTTTTAGTTAAAGCAAGTTAACTTGCATTGCTACAGTATATCTATGTAGTATGTATGTATATTAAAACTAACGTCTTCAATTGAGATTAATTTTGAAAATAATTCCAATAAAAAGTGTAATGAAATATGTTAAGCATTACAAGTCAAATGAAGCAAGATTTGTTTTAGTTTTTCTTTTTAATTGAAATAAGATTCCATTGGGTTCCATTTTATACCCACATTCTAATAAAAAGTAATTTCAATTTAATTTTTTTTTAACAGCCGGTCTTCTCTTTTGTCATTTACTTAAACGGCAAATTATCAGTTGTTTGTGCATTACATGCACATACGTTTTTGTGATACATTGATAAAGTGCAAAACAAATAAACAATTGTAATATAATGTAATATAATGCAGTCTGGTAAACAGAATTATTTATGAATTGTTTTCTGTTTTATTTATTTTTTTGTTGTCAGATAAATTAATTGTATATAACAAACAAACAAATAAACAATGTTGTAAATCTGATACTTTATGGCAATTTTTATAATAAAAACCAACAAACCAATTTCATTGGTTTCTTTTATATTATGGAATAGAATTTCTATTTAATAATTTGCGTATTATTATTTATTTGTTTTATTGTTTCACTTCTAAAAATGTATGTATGTATGTACGTGTACATAATTTGAGTATATTTTTGGCAAACAAATTTAATTTATGAAATTTACTATATGCTTTCAAATATGAATGCAAATAATATACTTTTGCTTTATTTATTATATTCTTCAAAGTCAAATTAAGATGAAATATAAAATTAAGCTATATAGTCTATACTCTCAGAAAAGTTAAAACATCTTCAATAAATCAAATGGATTTTATATCTATTTTCGTATATAATTTTTCTATTATTTTTAAATGAAAATATATTTTTCCATAAAAAAACAAATTAAGTGCTAGTGTACTTGCTATGATGTTTGAAATTTTAACAGAACACCCAAAAATAAATGTTCTTGTTCAATGGGTTTAGTAGAGATATTAGCAATTAAATAGTTGGTCTTTCTTTCTAGGATTTATTTCTTAAACTTTCAATTCTACAACATTTCTTCTTATTTTTCTTCTCATTTCACTGTGTTGTTCCTCCTTCGGTCTGTATTGTTGTTAACTTAAATTTAAATTAAATTTAAACGCACTAGTTTCTATAATTTTATAAATAATTGATAATTTCTATGTAAAGCAATTTCTTCTTTCCTCAGTATTACTAATACATTGTGAACATTTTATAAATATTAGTCCTAGGTCTATACTTCTGTAAGGTATGGACCAGAGATCAGTAATAAATCGTTTTTTGGTTACACATAAGCACTCATGAAATTTTGAATATAAATGAGTCAACAATATTGAAATTAAACTATGTATGTACTCTGATTCCTTCGTACTCACTACAACGTTGATTTATATGTACAGGTTGCAATGAGTATGCGTACAACGTTGACATCAAACTCATACCATTCAAAATATGTTTGATTCATAAGCCTACTCACTTAGATTCATAACTTTAGAAAAATACTTATAATACTTATAAATGATTCGAATGACTCGAATCATTCATCAAGATTTACAGTCTTAGTTGTTGTTGCATTTACAAAAAAAGAAAAAAGAGACATAAGCAAAGCAAACGCACAACCATTTAGTGAGTATTTTAGTGTTCGTCCGCGAATCATACTTATTTTGTGCGTATAAGTATCAAAAATTATTAGTATGATTCGATTCTACTCATCGTTTTGAATACTGATCTCTAGTACACACAGCCTAATATAATACAGTTCGAACATCAGGCAAATAATATCGATAAATGTTTTTAACTGTTTCTACTTATTCTAACTGTAATGTAATAGATGCTCGATCTGAATATCACGCTATAATTTGTGCAATCAAAAAAATAATCTTATTGTTTTTAAAAATAATAACAACGATAATCGTAAAAAATTTGATATCAAACATTTCACTGGCCGGGGAATTAATAAATAAATCTACTAAATAAAGAAAACAGTAAAAAAAATAAATTCCTAAGTTTTCAGCACCGTGAACTAAATTCAGCAAAATATTAAATTTTTTTCTTAAAATACAATTATTTGCAATAATCTTCTACAATTACACTCATACCACTCTTTACGTCGTGATTCGTTCCGGAAAACACGACGCAAATTGAAACGACGCAAAAGGGAATTATGATTATCTATAGAAAACCATGTAAAGATCGAAGATAGGTTCCAGAGTTACGAAATTTTTTTTTTAAAACAAAGTAAACATTTAAAAAGCAAAAATAATATAAAATTTTATTACATACATATGTACAAAAAAAACAAATTCAATTAAAATAAAATAAAAAGTCACATAATTTTTAACACACTAATTAAAACTGAACTCTATAAATAGAAAAATAAGGTGAAAATTAAACTGTATTATTTTCAGTTAGAAAGGGAATACCCAAGTTTTGATAGCAGGGCGCAATTAGAAACAAAGGTCGTGCCGTCTGTTAAAGAAAAAAAAGGAAATTAAAAATTCGAACCCAAAACAACGAATCTTCGAAAATCTAACGACTCACAGTGAAAATTAGTACTAATTCAGCAGCGACGCAATTCGAAAAAACAGAAAACGAAATGACGCAAAGCCAGGCATGGGTGTAATGCAAATATTAATTTAACATAAACGTTATTATTATTACAAGTAATAATAAATAATTGTATCTTACTGTCTTGAACAAATAAAATTTAAATAATTTCATTCCATCGTAATTTCCATTTACGTCTCAATATTCTCAATATACTTGCATATAATATGAAGGAAGCATGTTTACATACAAATAATTTCTACTATTAAGTTGTCTATTATATGTATATACGTTACATGGTTTTTAATTTTATATCCAAGAAGTTTTAGTGTCTTAATACTACTATTTTTATATTTTATTATTTAATAATCACAATTTTATTATTTAATTTTTTACTACTTGTTTTGTTTTTTTCTTCTCTTTTTGCAAGTTTTATAAATTTTGATTTGATTTTTATGAGGCGTAATTGTGTCAGGAGAAATTTTTTAGCGAAAACAAAAATAATAATTGAATTAACTGATAACAACTAAGTGAATAGATCCGATAACCCTAAATAGTTTTTTATTTTTTTTTATTTTTCACAAAAATTTCTATTTGATTAGCTTAATTTCAATTAATTTTTTTTATTTAAAAAACAATGTTTCCTTACTTTGAAATAATTTCATAATATTTTTGGTTGAATATTTTTGTTTCCATGTCCATTGAGGCATACGAAACCCTGCTGGTTTATTATGAAATCATATGACGTAAATGAAAATATCACGAGTTTCTTTAATTATCAGCATTGTTTTGGCTTTGAATAATATTTTTGCGGTTGTACGCTAACGATGCAATTGATGCAGTTTAATGCTGGACAGTTTGTATGCACTTGAATGAAAAAAGAAAAATTTTATGCAATGTTGTATACAGTTTACACAAACAATAAAGATCGTTAGGCATAAATGCAAAATTGTTTATTGTACATAAAGTGTTGCGAGCTCTTATTTGATGCAAAAAAGTCACTGTAACTCACAAAGATTTCAATTTTCTATCAAAATTTGTAGGAAAACTTATTAAAAATTTGTAAAAGTTTAAAACTATTGATTCGCTTTAAAAATAAATCAGAAAAACAAAAGATGAATGATGAAAAGATGATGATGATGAAACCAGCATAGCTGATGAAAAAAATTAAAGTTTTCCTTAAGCTATTATTCAAAATTTTGCTGCTATTATTTCGAGTGACAGTGTTTTTGCTTTACAACAGCATGCTGCCGCCCTGTTACTGCCTTAACCAGCTACAAAGACCCAATTTTCTAGCCCTCGGAAGTAAATTTTTTTAAGGATTTTCAAATTTACATTTCCAAGTTATCCCTCTATGAATACTAAACTTACAAAACCTCTGGTGGCTATGCAAGTTCATACCATTAACCTTTCTACAGCATACTTAACCCTTTGCACTCGGCACAGTTTCGGATATTACCTACAAGCAACTCGACGCCACTTTTTAACGAAGACGTACATCCTTGAAACGTGATATTATACAGTATAATTTTAGAACCAAGTAAGGAATTGTAATTAAATTTGTTTTATATGAATTTGTGGACATTGACGAACACATATTTAAAAAAAAAAATTAAAAATTTTTCTATTCGACGCTTCAGTACGAATTGAGATCTTGTATATTTCTTCTCTCGGTTATCGGATTTCTTTATTATAGTATCAAGTTTCCCACTTCATTGAGCCACACCCTTGTAGCTTTCGACGCCTAATCCACTATATCTACAATTTACTCAACGGATCAAAGAAGTATACAGTCCGTCGTGAACGCTCTTCGCACGTTCCTTTTCGACGTGTAGAACGGTTGATTTATTTATCACGCATCTTGTTAATTTCATCACATTTAGATAAATTTTTTTATGCCATTTTAACAGAAAACTACAGGAGAACACGTGTTTCTTAAAAAATTGCGTTGGAATAATTTCATTGTCCGTAATCGCTAACAAACTATCTTGTCCTCTCAGAGGGGACAACCGAGTGATATGCTAGACTTACGTTGTCCCCTCAGAGTGCAAAGGAATACATGTTCTCAAGTTACAACTGAGAATGTGGTTTTCACTGAGCACAAGACAAACTTAATATGGAAGTTTTATTATTCTTTTGCCCCAAATTATACCATTTAGTTCTAAGAAGTCTTCAAAGAAGTTTTTAGTTCAAAATTTCGTCTTTCTATTGTCATATAGTCTGTTCCATTGACCGTTATAAAATATGAAACCTCACCATATATTTGAAAGAAACTAACAGAATTGGGATTTCAAATGACATTTTCACCTTTACATCAAAATGGAGACGAAGATAGTTAACTATATCAACAAATCTTTATGGGAGCTAACATGCACGTGTACAAATTTTACAATAAATTTTTCTGTCTGTTTCGCTTTAGCAAATATTTTAAAATTTATATTCAGAGACCCAAACAAACCCAAACGAGGTTAGCAACCGAGACAATATCCAATAACAAATTTTTATATTTTCTATTCTTTTCTTATTAAAATTAAAGCGTGCATACTATTGTAACAAATTAAACGTTAACGGCATATTAAACTTTCGTTATGCTGAATTATTAAGATTTTTCAAATTAGTCATCGATTTGATAAATATGACGACAGATAAACACAAATGGTGTTTCCCACATCATTAAATTTAACCAGGATTGTATATACAAAAATAAAATTATTTAATATTTATCTTGTATTGTGCTTTAAATTGCAGATAGAAATTAGATTAAGACTTAAAATCGTTTTTAAAAAAGTTCAAAATAGATGATAATTTTATGCATAAAAGGTGTGACTTTTTATTATTTGATTAATTTCGATATAAATTATGTTATCTCTTTGGCATGATTTAGTGAACTTGTTAATTAAAATGTTTACTGTATGTTGTACACAATTTTGTAAGAAATCACCTACAATATGAACTGAATATCAGTTTATTCAACTCGTATGCCATAAATCTTTAAGTGGAGAAATTCAAATTCCATTCACTTTTCTTCAAAAAGTTCAATACACAACAAAATTAAAGCAATTCAAACATGATTATAAAGTGAATCATGTGAAATTAAACTCTGTTACCAATTTATTTTTTTTTTCATTTATCTTGTAAACAAAATAATAAAATGAGTTCAAATAAATAACAACAATCTGGTAAACACAATGATATTTATTGATATTTAATAATAAAAAGTGAATTTGAACCTTTTGATATAAAAATAAAGAATACAACAGCATTCTTAAAATTACAAACTCAACATGTGTTCCATAAGTTTCAGATTTTAATGTTTACTTTAATAAGACACCATCTTTAAAGTTTACATTACGGTCTAATTAGTTCAGTTATATTAGATTTCTTTATAAAGCACCCGTTATTGTATAAAACAAATTATAAATTATGATCGAAGTCCATCTATTGCTCTCTATTCATACGCTATTTGCATTTGAAGAAACTAGTGTGCATTGAATTATTATACGATCACACGCCATTGAGCCATAACGCCAATGACACCGTGGGAAATAGACGTGACGTCAACAAATGAGCAGATTTTAAACGATGCTTTTGCCATTAAGTGGATCAGGGTGAATTTTTCAACAAGTTTTGGCTGCCATAAATAAACTCCGTCAAATCCCGTTTTAAAAACTACATTTTAAATATTTTAACTAGTAACACTTCAAACACTGAGCCCTCTAGCTTGCATACAAAAATGAATTTGTATTTGTTTGTCTGTTTGTTTGTCCATACCAGAGATCAGCAATCAGTATTTAAAAAGATGACTAGAATCGAATCATACTCATAATTTCTGATGCTTATACGCATTCATATTTATTTTAATATCATGGAACCTCTACTCATATTCAAAGTTTGAAGTCCTCATCATATTCATACTTAACAACACGTATGGTGTTGTTGATTTCGACTCTTCACAACTCAACATATACAAGTATGAATCGCGTACGAACACCAAAATACTCACTAGAAGGTTGTGTCTTTGCTCTGCTTGCTGCTCTGCCTTTTTTGCTTATGTGTATTTTTTTTCTTTTTTTTTTGTAAATGCAACAACAACTAAGACTAAATTTTGAGTCACTCGAATCATTTACAAGTATTTTTCTAAAGTTATGAATCAAATGAGTAAGCTCACGAATCAAACATATTTCGAATGGTAAGAGTTTGATGCCAACGTTGTGCTCATTGCAACCTGTACTTATAAATCAACGATGTAGTAGGTACGAATGAATCAGAGTACATAGTTAAATTTCAATATTGTTGACTCACTTATATTCAAAATTTAATGAGTGCTTATGAGTAGCGATAAAACGCTTATTTATCTGCTATGATAAATTGCTGATCTCTGGTATGTACATAAAGAATCTTATATAGGCACCTTCATAATCCTTCACAACACTAACGTAATGCTTATTTACATATTCTTTACTCTGCATCCTTTATTATAAAACATAACCTTTTATTCCTTCGGATAAATTATAAACAAACATCATCGAGCATATTTCCATCTGTGTAGATCACGGTCCAATTCATCTTATTGTGGCTGTTTTCAGCTCACCAAACTATATCATTGAAAATATAGGCCTCTTTACAATATGTAAGAATAAAGTCCTGCGAACTTGAATGTTTCTGAAAGTGCAGGATAAAATCTTATCTTACCTTTTGCTATAATAGCAAATAACATTTCATTTTAACTTCGCCTCTTCCGTTCGCTTGATTAGAATCTAAACTGTCATAAACGGGACCGTCTAGTCGAAGAAGATTAGTACACTTCTGGAACAATACCGAACCCCTTCTACAGTTCTAAAGTGACTGGTCTAAAACTCTTTCACGGAAAGATTCTTATGTATGCCATCGTGTCTTCGTCAGCACCTATGAACTTTATATTAGATGTGAAATGGAGATGCCTAAAATCAGGCATATTTGATTTGACTTAATTATTTTTTACTGTACTTCAAGCATTTCCTTTCATGCAAAAGTAGTGAATTCTGTTTTACTACACTTAGGGCCATTATTACAACTTGTCGTTAACTAAAGGGAGGATTCTAACGGGCAGATAAATTGGTTTACGTTATTATGAGTACCCAATAAGATAGAAGTGAGCGTTAAGCTAAAAGGAAGATTATTCTATCTGTAACTTTTAAAGTTCACTTTATGTTTGAACTTGCCATATAATACATTATTTTCAATATGGCAAATTCAAATTTGAACAAAATGAGCACATATGAGCGGTTGCCACTGCGTTAAAAAAAACTTGTATAATTGAACAGTTTTATCGACATTGCTCCGACACTGCCATATTTTTAAAAATTTGTATCTGTAAGTTGTAATAACGAAAATAAGTTAAAGGTAACGTTACAGTTCCCCTTAGCTAAAGATACCTTTAACTAAACCCAAGTTTAACGGCAAGTAGTAATAATGGCCATTAACATAATTACTCTTTAATATATTTTTAATTTAATTTTTGTTTGTCAGAATATTTTTATAAGTTTTTGGAATAACAATTCGTGAGGAGAAAAAATTTGGCTCACAAACATACTTTATTGTCCAAAAATCTTATAAAAATAGGAATCTATACTAAATTGTTTCGCATTGCATCTTTATACAGTATAAAGTAAATATTTTGCCAAAATTAGTGCCAGATGACATCATCGCGTAACTGGCCTTAACCGGTTGAAATATTCAATACAGTGTGTAACAAATATAGGGCAAAACCTTTAAAGCCTATCATATGTTTGCACTCTTTCAAAAAAAAAAAAAAAAATTCAATAATGAAAAAAGTCTTACTTATTCCATAATAATAACTTTAAAATATTTTTATTTACAATATTTATCTGTATTTTTATATCCGTTTTTTTATTTTCAATTCTAGGCAATTAAAATTCTTCGTTTCTTTGATAATTATTTCAAACTCTTGAGTGATCAAGATTGTATGCCTAGTAACATTTTGAATTTTTCATATATGTATGTACGTTCTTTTAAGATTGATTTATTTATAAAAAATTAAAAAACTATTTGCGGAAGAGGTTATGCTAGAGATAAACTTTCTTATCTGGATTTTAAACAATGAAAACATAGACCGATTTTATCAACTTTAAATAAAATAATAAAATTAATAATTTAATTTAGATTGTTTATGTTTGTAAATTATTTTAACATTTGATTACATTTAATGTTCAAGTGGATTGTCAATTTGGTTACTCGGTGTTTTTATTTGTTTTTTTTTGTTTGTTTTGTTTATAAAAATAATTTTTAACATTGATGACGTGTGCACTCAGTGTATGTAATCTATATTAAGCTAAAAATAATAAATTAATAATATTACGTATGTACGAATGTACACTGAGCGCCATAAGTGAGTCAACACTTTTGTTCTTAAGTATAAAAAAAGTTCCTTTATCACGAATTGTTGTTTTTGTTTTAACATTTTATAAGCAATAAATAAACGTTTTTATTTTTGGAAATTTATTCGACTATTCCCATTTACTTTTCTCGCTATCCTAAGAAAATGAATTATTTCAGTGGTGTTTACTCACTTTTGGCGCTCAGTGTATGTGTACATATATTGTATATATATTGTAAATGCAAATAAATTTTGTTTAAATATTATTTTAAGCTTCAGCTCTTATCAAAAACATACAAAACATTGCCATACAAATACAAATACAAGTATTTACAAATTAAATGCATGATTGCATTGCCATACAAAGTATAAATAGAGATTAACTGTATGTATATCACCTACCACCTACCACCCTGTTAGATTTCAACGGTACATATAATTAATAATAAAATATTATTGCTCTATCAATACTTATTTGCTACTATAATTATTATTGTTAGTTTTTATTATTATTGTTGTTTTGTTTTATTTTCTTTTATTGATTAAAAAGTACATGACGTTTTCAACACATTATTAAGCAAATAATTCAAGTTTATTTTGTGACAAGTCCAAATACATTGCATATGTTATGACTTATCTATCCATGAAAGTAAATGGCTTATCTTGGAAATACCATTAATTGTGAAGATTTATATTACGTACAAAGTTTATTTCGCTTTAATAAGTTAAGTTATTGCCATAAATCATAATTTTAGTTAATAAAGATTATGCATGTACGCTAGTGTTTAACAATTTTGTTAACTTTTAAGTCATGACTTTTTTATGTAGACGGCAAAGTAAAAAAACCACAAAATTTTCAGTGTTTTGAAATGAATTGATTATGTTATCAAGAAAAACTGACACACTTTCTTTCAAAAAAGTTCTAACAGGTGCTTTTAATCCAATACTGATGAAGTATATTTAAAAATTCAAATAAAACCTTATAAAATGTCAGGCAATCAAAGCGTGATAGACCTTTATTATTTATTGTTGCCAAATTCTAAAATTTGGTAAAAAAAAGTAAAATAGTTTTATTTTTTTGGGGTAAAAAATCCAGAATCTTTTTGCATTTCCCTAGAATAGCCGTTTTAAGCATCATAATATTAAGTGTTCCCTTTCGCTGCGGAGTTTTGTATTTCTTTTTAAAGTCCCTAGCATCAGTTTGATGGTGTAGAACTCCCTAAAATAAGTTTACTTTTACTTACGAACTGTATCAAAATTAAAATCATTTACTAACCTAGTTTCTATTACTAAAATTCTAAATGTTTTTGGTCCAACTTTGCTTAAGTTGTAAAAGATCGAATTTCTATGAATTGAAGTCGTACGTCCATCAGCACTATCGATAATTAATATTATTTTACTTTATTAATTTTGTTATTAATAAAATGAAGAATCTAGATACTGGTGTTTTGCATTTACATCGCATAACATTGAAATTATAAACAAAAGTTACAAAAACAAAACAGTGCGGTAAACAAACCTGTTTACAAATTATCGGACTGCTTAATATTAACAACAAACACCAGCATTAAAAAATGGTAAACAAGTAAACAAAAATACAACAACGAACACTACAAGAATAAATGTAAACAAAATACACAAACAACAATAATGAATGTAAACAACGATGTTTACATTTATAGAGATTTCGAGAAGACCATTCGCCTTCAAAAACATTCATCAGACTGTTTACCCTGCCATATAAAAGTCGAGCAAAGCAGGCGACTGAGTTAGTGAAGTTCAGTTAGTCTTGTCTGACGACGCGGTGCGTTTGAAGATAGTGATCGTGGTTTGAAGATCTCTGTTACAAAGATCTGTCGAATAATTGTCTAGTAATTGTTATTGTTTATGCAAAGGGTGTAAACAGAGGAATAACAAAAAAGGCAGTTGTTGTTTACATAAAGTTGTGAACAGTGCCACACAGAATTGCTTGAATAATAAAGAATTTTAATTATAATTAAACACAAATTTATTTTTATTTTATTTGCAATCTACGTGGTTATATTTTAAAAGTTTTTGAAAGGTAAAAACCCTAAGAATACCATCATACGTTTTACACCGTCAGAGAATTACAATAACATGATATGATACAGTTTGGCTGCCTTCCAAAATGTTAGTTGCTTTGTGTTTGAACAACGTATCGTGTTTCATAATGCCGCTTTACAAAATATATACAATGTATTCTATTTCAAAACGTCGGTCAAAAAGCAATCAGTCATCGGATTTATAGTTGATGCATTGTTTGGTTACTTTGCTTATCTACAGAGTTTATATACAATAGTAGAACTGCATACAAACTTTGTATTGATACATTTTGGAAGGCAGCATTTATGTTTGGCCAATTATTGATGACATCATGTGGTTTAAACAAGACAATGAGTCAGACCACACAGCCGACGAAGAAATGAATTTCGCCGCCAGAATGGTTTTGAGAAAATTTTGAAAGAATTTTGCCGTTAATATTTCCAAATATAATGTTTATGAATATTTCCCTTATACGATTTATACCTTTATGGTAGAGTTATTAATAAAAATCATAAGCATGCATACAGGTTGATTGTTTAATTTCGAACTTGAAAACATATAATTTGAAAGAAAATCTGCGTTCGTTCTTTAATGTTTAGAGTTATTCGATCAATAGTTACTTAAATTTATTTAAAAATATATTTTCAAACATTGAAGTTTGTATTTCGAATTCGAATACCATTAATCACCCCACACGAAACTTTCTCGAAACGCATTAACAAAAAATTTTCGCTTGACGTCGAATGGTTTAAATTAAGCATTCAAATTATAAAGTATACTTTAAGGCATGTATTATATATATATTTAAATCACAAAATGTATATACATATGTATGTATGTATAATTGTCCATACTATACAATTAAACTAATGAAATTCCTGTTTGTAATTTCTAATGTCTTATTTATTTCCATTTGTTTATTTCAGCTTATCGCACTAGCGAGGGTAAACCCTGGGTATTGCCTGTTGTTCGTAAAACAGAGATTGAAATTGCCAGCAATGATAAAATAAATCATGAATATTTACCTGTTTTAGGTAAGTTTGTCATCCCATCCTTTAATTAATTCATGCATTTATTCATTCATCCTTTTTGATTGCATATTGTGATTAATGGCTAATTAGCGTTTGTAAATATGTATCTCGTATATAAAAACGTGTATAACAGAGTATACCGTCTGTTGTTCAAACATTTGTTCAGATACTGTGCATACTGTGTTTGGCCACTCTCTCACTCAGACCATAATGTTGTTATTATTGTTGTTGTAGTTGTTGCTCTTGTTTGTATTTAGTGTTCAAACAAATTGTTGAAATTGTTATCAATTAATAAACAATTTAATTGTGTAATTAAACAGGTACTGAAGCGTTTACAAAGGCAGCAAGCACTTTATTATTGGGCGAAGAATCTCCAGCATTAAAAGATAATCGAGTAAGTAATTATTGTGTGAAATGTATTAAACAGTTTTAAATGAGCAATAAATTGTTATTTTATTAATTAATTTACAGGCCTTTGGTGTCCAAACATTGTCTGGTACAGGTGCCTTACGTATCGGTGCTGAGTTCTTGCATCGCCAATTGAATCGCAAAGTGTTTTACTATTCCGACCCAACATGGGAGAATCATCGTAAAGTTTTTATGGATGCTGGTTTCGATAAACCCAATACTTACCTGTATTGGGATCAAAATAAACGTGTTCTTAATATTGAAGGCATGTTAAACGATTTGGAACAGGCTCCCGAAGGTGCTGTCATTATTTTGCATGCTTGTGCCCATAATCCCACCGGCTGTGATCCCACACACGAACAATGGATTCAAATTGCCGATTTAATGGAACGCAAAAAATTATTCCCATTCTTTGATTCGGCTTATCAAGGCTTTGCCAGCGGCGACCCCGATAATGATGCCTGGGCTGTAAGATATTTTGTTAAACGTGGCTTTGAATTGTTCTGTGCCCAATCGTTTGCCAAAAATTTCGGTTTATACTGTGAACGTGTTGGTAATTTGACTGTGGTATCGAATAAGGCCGAAGTTAAAGATGCCGTTAAATCACAATTCACTTTATTGATTCGTGGCATGTATTCAAATCCACCCGCCTTTGGTAGCCGCATTGTTTCAACAATTTTGAATGACAACGCTTTAAGAAAGGAATGGTAAGTGGACGATGTACATTTTTCTTTGTATTATTTTATGCAGTTTGTTAGAGTGCTTTTAAGTGGTCGCTTTCATGTTCGAATTTTATTTTCGTAACTCAAATTAAAAGAAAACGTTTGGTTTTCAATCCATATCAGAAAACGCATTCTTCCCTTTCTTCAATATTTATGCTAATGTGTCATGACATTATTAGGAGAACTATTTAGTTGTTAAATATTATTGTTTTTTATTTTCCATTCTGACATTTAATTAAATTCTTATCTAATTAAGTTGATAATAAACTAATTTGTATTGCAACGCACTTTTTTTGTGTAGAGAAGTGTATTAAAAATTCATTATCGTTGCATCTTTTAAAATAGAAACAAAAACAGAATGAAACAATTTAATTTATAATTGCTTTCCAGTAAATTATTTTTAAATAGTATCGTATGTACGTATACTCTAATAAGTATAAGCATATCTGTCTGTATTCATTTGTGGAGTTATTTGTGGTTAAATCCTTGAGTTAATTAGTATGAAGTAAGAATTCAAACTAGATCGTGTTAATTCATATATACTAGGTACAATAAATTAGATTGCATTGTAGATTTTAATATAAACTATTCATGATAAATTATTAAGTCCTCTTCGATTCTATAAAAAGCTTAAACTCAATACTATTACCTGTGAACCAGACTATTTTATATAAACTTGGTTAAAAAAGAATCGTTTCTATATGGCCTAGTGGTTTATATAGGTTTTTAAATCTATAGGCTGTGCTGCGAGACAAATTATTTTGTTCCCTATTTATTTAGAATTTTCTCTTTTTGTTTGGAAATCAGGTCGAAAGTGTACAATATACTAAAAGAAATGAAGATTCACTGGAAAATTGTCTAAAAATGAATAGAATTCCTACTCAACCTGATACTACGTTCACGTATGCACTTTTATTGCGTAAATCATAATTAACGCCAATATTGATATCAATATTTCATATAAAATCTCAATTAATTATTGCTCAATTAAATGCTAATTGTTTCTTAATTAAAACTTTAAATACAGCACTGTCATAAGTACGTTCAGTGAGCATATTACAATTTTCCGAACACTTTCTACACAACTACAAACAAAAAAGCAAAAAACAACGAACAAAACAAAAACAATGTTGTTGAAACAACCAGCTGTTTTGTTTATCAGCTATCAAATGAATATTCTGAATGTTGCTTATATTTATTATACCTGAACGGTTAAAATATTGTTATAATGAACCGAATATTAACTCAATTAAATTTCATACGTGAACATAGTATGAGGTTGAAAGTACGCCCGGCAAGTTCAGTCGACTGTTTCGGTCAGTCAATATTTTCATTCATTTGCGTTATTTTGGCTTCCAGTTTCTTAAATCAAGATCTTCCACTTGATTTGTTTTCTGTAGAATGATAGCTTGGGTAACCAGTCCCGAACTGTTTGGGGTTCAACTGGTAGCAGACTGGACTGCAAAACTCGACCGGAGGCTTAATTCTGGTACCACGGGTGTCGGGAGCCCCAGAGACTTGTCTCTGCCCGACAATGGTGTGGCCCCCTTGTGGGAGCAACGTGGTGGCTGTGGTTTATATCTAAATCCCGGGGAGAGCACAAGCTCGGTGTGGCGTTACACTCTCTACTACTTTCATAAAGGACTTTAGATAGTCTCCGACCCCTAACCAAGAGGGAAGTTATGACCAAATGCAAGGCTTCGAATTGGTACTCACATATGGTGATTCTCAGTAGATTTCTGGCAAAAACTCTAAGAGTAAATAAAAATTGCCATGAAAAGTTTCTCAAAAATCTTTCGTTCGGAGTCGACTTTAAACTGTAGGTCACGCCACTCACGTATAAAATTAACACACACAACATAAGTGGTGTTAGAAACTAGGTCGTAATCCTGGCTTAAGGGTTGTAATGACCAATTATGTATGTATGTATGTATGGTGATACAATCGATGATATCATGTGGTTGTATCTCTGTGCGTGTGGACGCTGGTAGACGCATTGTTTCCACCCGTGCTTTGAGCTCCATGGGGTATGCCGTTATGGCGAAACTCACGTAAAACCCTAGACTAATGCAGAATGATATCATTCTATCAACCTAGAATGATTGCAGTTCCATTGATTGCAGGTCATTGTTTAGAAACAACGTCCTCCGTGCACAAGAATTGGGTGTAGTAGTGCGGAACTTTTTTCTGATTGGCTTCTACTATTTTGTGTTGCGCTGTCTGAGTTTCCTATGATGTATTGAGTGTTTGTATTGGATTTAGTGGTTAAAAAATTTGCTGTTTTAGCCGTACGATGTTCCTTGTAGGCGTTATACAATCTTTGCTACAGCAGTCAGGGTGCTTTCTAAATGGATTATTTGGAGCGGATTGAAGCACCAAATGCACAAACAGCAATAATGAAACAACGATGTTTATATTTATATAGATCTGGAGAAGGCGAAGCCACGAACATACGCATTCAAGAACATTCATCAGGCTGTTTACGTTGCCATATAAAAGGCAAGACAAAGCAATCGAGTGAGTTAGTAAAAGTTCAGTCAATCTTGTATGAAGACGCGGTGTGTTTGCAGGGAGTAATCGTAGTTTGAAGATCTCCGTTACAAAGATCTGTCGAATAATTGTTCAGTAATTATTATTGTTTATGCAAAGTGTGTAAACAGAGGAATAACAAAAAAGGCAATTGTTGTTGTTTACATAAAGTTGTGAACAGGGGCAAACAGAATTGTGCGAACAATAAAGAATTTAATTAAAACTAAACATAAATTTATTTTTATTTTATTTGCAATCTACGAGATTATATTGTAAACGTTTTTAAAAGATAACTTTCCTGCTTTTCTTTTTGATTTAATTTTGTATTTGATTTAGTAAATCAAACTTTTGAGGTCCTTATTAATAATCTGCATTAAGATATCATTTTATATGTTTGTTATTATATTAAGATATTTTTTTTCTAAATTACAGGATGGATTGCATTAAAACTATGTCAGGCAGAATAATTAAAATGCGTCAGGCTTTAAGAAATCATTTAGAAGAACTTAAAACTCCTGGCACCTGGGAACACATTACAAACCAGATTGGCATGTTTTCATACACCGGCTTAAATGAAAAGCAAGTGCGTCTATTGATTGATGAATACCACATATATCTGTTGAAGACAGGACGCATTAATATGTGTGGTCTTAATGAGAACAATGTTCAATATGTGGCTGAGGCCATAAATGCTGCAGTTAAACGAATCGGAAGTCAACTTTAAGTTAAACAAACAAGGAAATGTGAAAGTACTCTTATATTTAGTTCCAAAAAAGGCACATAATTGAAAAAAGAACAGCACAAAAAATGGTTTCATTTTTAATTAATTTATATTTAAGATTTAAGATGTATGGCCTAATTTATTAACTGAATATGTAAACATATGTACATGTTCTTAGTTAAGTTACTAATCAAGTAAATACTAACTTTGTGTAAAACGTTAAAAATGGAAAGAATAAAAATGTTTGTACCAAAAAAAAAACCATTGAGACTCAACCGGAAACAGCTACAAATACAAATCTTAAGTACCAAAAATAGAAGATCTTAAAGCAAAGCAAAACTATAGAATTTTTTATAAAACAAATTTAACAAACACTATTGAAAACCGAAGCCAAAATCTATACAAAACAAAAACATTTTTTGTAATATTTAAATATGTATTTGGAAATATTTATACATATATTTTGTACTATTAAATGCATTTCTATAAAGAAAAAAAAGAAAAAATAAAAATACTTCATAACAGCCTATTTACATATACAAAAAAAGAAAAAAGAAAAAAAATTAAAAACCTAATGATTGTATTTGTGTACAATTAAGATAAAATTAACAATGAAATCTATATTGAAAAAAAAGGTATTTAAAACAAAAGGGTTTAAAACAAATTACAAATAACTTATTTGCATTACTGATATTAAAAACAAACAAACAAACATGAAAGCAACAAAGAAAAAAAAAGAAAACTATTAATAAATTATAATTATTTTCATTATAATTATCATTATAGATCTTTTATATTTATAAATTAATAACATAAACTCGCTTGCTGTTAATGTTTTCTTTTTTATATAAAAAAAACAATTTATTGTTATTGAATAGCAAAAACTTGAAATTATTATAATGTAGCATTTAATTTATAGCAGCACAACAACAGCAACAACAACAGAATTAAAACAAAAATGTAAACAAAAAAAAAAAGAAAATAAATTATAAAATCAAATATTTGTTATTAGCATTTTTCAATAAAAGACAATAATTATATAAATAATATTTATTTTTTACATTAATTAAAATTATTTTACAACTGTTGTGGCAAGCACATGCAATCTTTGGCTTTATGTTTGGCATTTCTCTCTTGGCATAAATCTAAACTTTATAGGGTAAATATTTTCAATTTTTTAATTTACGATTTTACATAATAGGTCATTACAACCCTTCATTCAGGATTACGACCCAGTTTCTCACACCACTTATGTTGTGTGTGTTAATTCTATACATGAGTGGCTGTTACAGTTTAAAGTCGACTCCGAACGACAGATTTTTGAGAAACTTTTCATGGCAATTTTATTTACTCTCAGAGTTTTTGCCAGAAATCTGCTGAGAGGAAGTCGCCGAAGAAATACTTTTTGTATTTTGTTTTGATGTCTGGCCTGTCAGTCAAGCTTCGTTTTTTTTGCTGTCGCTTATATGCAGCTTACAAGTTCGAAAGCACTTTTTAAATACAAAAAAAAAACACTCGTATTAAACTGAATTAAAATTTTTTTTATGAATATACGCACCAGAGATCAGCAATGAGTATTCAGAAAGATGAGTAGAATCGAAACATATTCATAATTTCTGATACTTATACGCATTCATACTTATTTTAATATCATGGAACCTCTCTGCTCACATTCAAAGTTTGAAGTACTAATTATATCACACGTAAAACACTAACAACACTAAATTAGTACTCACTAGAAGGTTATGTGTTTGCTCTGCTTGCTGCTCTGTCCTTTTTGCTTATGTGTTTTCTTTTTCCTTTTTTTGTAAATGCAACAACAACGATTTACTCGAATAATTTATAAGTATTATAAGTATTCATGAATCTGAATCAAACATATTTCGAATGGTATGAGTTTGATGTCAACGTTGTACTCATACTCATTGCAATCTGTACTTATAAATCAACGTTGTGGTGAGTACGAATGAATCAGAGTACATAGTTAAATACCAATATTGTTGAGCCACTTATATTCAAAATTTCATGAGTGCTTATGAGTAGCGAAAAAACGATTCATTGCTGACGTCTGATATGCACTAGGCCTTCTAGTTTGGCAATTTATGAACGATGTTATGTTATGTCAAATAAAAAGCTCATAAATTTCTTTTTGTCAGATAGTCCCACAGGAATAATACATGGGCAGAAAATTTAGTAACCTTGAAGGATTAAAAATTAAGGAATTTCTTGTGATTATTCTCAAGAACTGTTCAGGCTGAAATAATGGCTGATGTGCTTAGATTCCTAGGTAATGTGTGAACCACAAATGAGATTTGCCAAGAAGCCATGTGCATCTAAAGGGGATAGTGAGATATTCTACGGTTACCTTCATATGGGTTCTTGGACATGGAGACATTGAAGGTGTAACAACAAAGCAGAAGTGTTTGCTTAAGCTGGCACGGAAAATTCAATTGATTTCATATATGAAAAGAGAATTCTCTACAGAAGACAGATGTGGTAACGAACTTATTTGCAGGCAGGTCCAATATCGGCAAAAGAAACGGTCTACTATGGATAAAATTATAAAAATAACCAAACTCAACTTTTACCACTTAAGGAGAGTCCCCGAAAGAATTTGACAATATTTCGAAATACTTTTGTTTTTGTTTCAATTTTAAAAATCGGCTTTTAAACAACTTTAAAATAAAAACAACGGTAACACAGCCCTGCAAATTTGGACTTTTTGTGCAAATAAGATGAAATAATGATGAAATTAAAAAATTCAAAATGGCGGCTCCAATATGGCGGTCAAGTACATCTGATTAATTTTTATAAACCTCGACCGCCATATTGGATCCGCCATTTTGAATTTTTTAAATCTGAATGAAGATCTGTAATCAGCGTCCCCAAAAACCCCTGAGTAACAATTTTCAAGTAAATCTGATTAATTTTTAAGTACCTCCGTAATGTGTTTCTTTTTCTCTTGCACCCCTTGACATAAACACACCCCCTACTGTAAGGGTGCATGCACACCAACATGGGTTTGGGCTCATTTTAAAGAGCAAAGATCAATTGCCAATTTCTGACAATAGCGATGGTTCTATCACGTCAGTGTTGAGCTCTACAATGTTTCAAAAATGGCCAAAAACGCTATTTTTAGGGTTTTCAACCCCCTTTTTCTCGAAAACCTGACGTGATGGAAAATTTTTGAAACCAGATTCGTGTTTAGCGCACAAAATGCCTTCGAAAACACCTGGAGCAATCTTATTTGCAAAACCCATGCAGGGCTGTGTAATTTATTAATGTATAATTTTTTTTAATGTACAGTTTATTTTGACGCCCACTGTATATAGAGTAAAATTTACGTTGTAGCTGACAAAATTCCGAGACTGTGGACTGTGGGTACACACGCCCGAAAACTGGGAATGCCAGACTTCTGCAGTAGCTGTAGTGACGAAGAAGGAGAAGAGACCATAGAACCTCTTATCTATCCGGAAATAGAGAAGGGGAATTCTGTGCCAAAGACGGTTTGAATAAAATACACACTTTCGTAAAATGCTTGGGCCGGCTGAGAAATGTCATCCAGGATTTGTAGATTGTAGGATTCAAGTACATACATACATAATTCAAGTAAATACATTCATTTCGATGGAGAAGTCTGACCTGAGGTTTGAACCCTGGCCTCACGTCTAATAATTCAACACACTACCTACTAGACTGCGGCGACTTCAAAGTAAGCTATTCAAAATAAGACGGCTTTCGATTCAACCTAACATAACCTGTCCCTAGGTTTTACGATTGGTGCTATGCGGCCTGTTTATGCAACTTCTTGTAACCAAATATGGCCAATAACCATATAATACGTAGGCGAATTGACTATTTTATACACTTGCAATTAATAGCCAGTGGTAATATTTTCAATTAAACTATTGAAATATCTTATGTATGAACAGTTGGTCGATCGCTGCCAAAATCAATAGAAATTCAGAATGTTAACTGTGAAGATTTATTTGATATTCACATGTATTGGATACACGTTTCGGATATCTGTAGTAATGTAGGCAATGACCTAATTTTTTTTATTAAAATATTCTCCTAAAACAAAAGAAAAAAAAAATTAATTCAAAATACAATCGCAGTAAGTGAAAACATAAATTTTCTTTTAATATGTTAAAATACAAAATATAAAAAAAATCTATTAATTAATTATTTAATTTGTAATTGGTTTAACATATGATAATATATGGATGTGTATACATATATTAACATAAATGCTGTATATACATGTACATGTATAGATGTACATGTATATTTATCTGTGGTTAAATCAATAAGTTAATTAATTTGTTTGCAATTAAAAAAATATGCATGTATGTATGTAGTAATTAAGAACATTTATAATAAATTAATGCGAAATAATCATGATAAAAATCCAATTTTCATACAAAATTAAAATTGAATTTCTTTATCTCGGCTTATTGATGTGTAATAATTAAACTAATTAAAGTTGCATCTTTACAATTTCGTATTTAATGAAATGGCATGAAATCGAATCAAAAAATTTAAATCTTTTGTTTTTTTTCTCAGAATATCAATACCACATGATTTATTTATGAATGGAACATTATAACTTTCAAATGAAATTTTTAAATTTATTTATCAATTACTTAATTAATAATTAATTACATTTGAAGTTGAACGAGAAATAATCTCCTCTCCCCTAACAGCTGCACACCTTCAATCTTTTCATACATTTTTCCATTAGTCCAGTAATCATCACTGGACACTATTAATAGCCACGTTGTAAACGTTAGTTAATGTACATTCAGCCACAAAAGTATACATACGCTTAACAAATTTCAGAAATTTTTTAACCAATCCGCTTTCGTTGAAAATCTTTATAATTATCTGACAACTTTCTTGGATTTTAAGACGGTCTTTTGCATTGGTTCAGAAATTTGTGAATTTGTTAATCGTATGTATACTTTTGTGGCTGAGTGTATAAGACATTTTTGCGATCGTAGAAGACCAGACATGAAGTCGCCGTGGTTTAGTAGGTAGTGTGTTGGCTTATTAGACGTGAAGCCTCGATTCAAAGCCCAGATCAGGCATCTCCAACAAAAATATTTCTTCGGCGCCTGACTCTCAGCAGATTTCTGGCAAAAACTCTGAGTTTAAATAAAATTGCCATGAAAAGTTGCTCAAAAATCTATCGTTCGGAGTCGACTTTAAACTGTAGGTCCCGTTACTCATGTATAAAAATTAACGCACACAACATAAGCTAGATCGTGAGAAGCTAGATGGTAATCCTGACTAAAGGGTTGTTATGACCAATTATGTGTGTAGAAGACCAGACCTTTGCATTTATGCCTTCACTCTAAAGTATATAATTGAGTTACAAGCCAAGTATGCTGGTACAAAATAGACTCACCTACTCACCACGGCTTTTAATCGCTTGTTTTTAAATTAATTTAAAAAAGCCAAAACCATTAGCTTAGATAGGTGGTGTGAGAAGATAGATTGTAATCCTGACTAAAGTGTTGGAATAACCATTTAAGTAAGTGAGTAAAGAATATGATTGATTGGCATTGTTTGCGCATCGGTGATAATTCTCGTCAATTCTATTTTTATGATACATACAGTGAGAAACAAAATTGCTGAAGAAAACTTTTTAATGGAAAATTTTACAAATTTTTTCCCTGTTTTTTGACTTTACAAAATAATTCAAAGTACTGTCAATACAAACTATTTAATAAATTGAAAAAAAGAAATAAATTTTTTTAACCTTATTTTTGGTGAACAATTTTTGTCCTTCACTGTAATACTTCAGTCTTTAAAAGGGCCATTTGGTCGTTGTGTTCTTATTTCTTTTAATTAAAAAATTAATTTCATTACATTTGCAACTTAACTTATCATGCGCGTAATTTAATGAATAATTTATTAAATTAATCATTCGATTAAATAGTAAATTAGCAGATACATTTACAAGTTTCAAGTCATTCTTTTCTTTTACATCGTTAAACCATAGTTATGTATGTATGTATGTCGACCACAACAACCGCGAAAACAGGAATAAAAAAGGTTCGCTCTCATCTTCATAATAAACAACGTCTTCATGCCTTTTCTTTGTTTACTCCTCTTCATTTTGCTGATCATTCACGATCACTGAGTAATTTTTTTTTTGGTTTTTGTATGGAGTTTAAGAGACTTTCTGGTGCTTGGTTGCGGCCATGTGTGTTGATGTTGAGTCCATTAATCATCAGACGATTTTAAAATACTAATTATTTATTTACCTTTTCTACATACTTACTTATGCTGTTATGCTCTGTTCTTTACCAATTTTTATATAAATTTTCCCACCTGTATTTCCATTAGGCCTTTGAGGCCTAAATCGATGTAAAATAAAGAACAAAAAACATCATTAAGATCAAACGATGACGCTGTGGAAAATCAATGTTAATGATTGAAGAGAGAATAATAAATTTTGTAGGTCATCTTATACCGTATGTCAGACACAGAGTCACTTAGTCACTGAGTCAGTCTGTCAGTCAATCCAGCTGCTAAATGGTGTGTAATAAATGTTGTTTCTCTCTCCACTATTTGTTTTTGTTGTCGTTTTCCTAAGTATTTACAATTAATTGTTAACGATTTATTGTACCAGAGAATGTGAATCAGTTATTTACGGTTAATTGAAGGTTTGATTTGTAAGATATGTAATGCCGCTGGGCTTATGTTTTATTTTAAAACTGCATTTTATGGTATTTGTTATGCATGCATATGCAGTTATATTTTTAACATCTTTTTCGAGCTATGAAATACTCTACATCCGCCTTTTTAAAATTTTTTAAGTAATATCGACTACTCAAGAATTTACACAGTTTTAGTGAATGATCTTTACAACAACGTATAGGGCTCAAGTTGTGTTGAAACTACATACATACATACATACATAATTGGCCATTACAACCCTTCAGTCAGGATTACGGCCTAGCTTCTCACACCACTCATATTAAGTGCGTTAGTTTTATATGTGAGTGGCGGGATCTACAGTTTAACGTCGACTACGAACGACAGATTTTTGATAAACTTTTTCATGGCAGGTTTATTTACTCTCAGAGTTTTTGCCAGAATTCTGCTGAGAGGAAATCACCGAAGAAATATCGAATCATTTATAAGTATTATAAGCATTTTTCTAAAGTTATGAATCTAAATGTGTAGGCTTATGAATCAAACATATTTCGAATGGTATGAGTTTGATGTCAACGTTGTGCGCTCATACTCATTGCAACCTGTACTTATAAATCAACGTTGTAGTGAGTATGAATGAATCAGAGTACATAGTTAAACTTCAATATTGTTGTATCACTTACATTCAAAATTTCATGAGTGCTTATGAGTAGCGAAAAAACGATTCATTGCTGATCTCTGACATCGACTATTCAAGACTTTACACAGTTTTAATGACTGACATCTGCTATCAACATCTTTATAACAAATAATCGGACTCAAGTTATGTTGAAAATAGTATTTAGGATCTGTTATTTTTTTGAAAAGAAAAGAAACTCAATAGTATGTGCATGGAATATGAATATTTTTTTAATTTTTTTTCAAATGAATTTTGATGATCGAAAATTTCTGTGAATCAACTCAAAAATATTTAAGAAATTGAGTGTTTTTTTGTACAAAAATACTGCAGAATTCTAAAGAAAAATTCTTCTTAAAGCTTTATGTTAAGGTTGAGTAAGAAAGCATACTCAATGCCATGCAGTGTTCTACCCACTCTAATCACTGTAGGATTTGGCAGCCTGTACCCTATCCAGTCATGTTGCGCTTTCAGGATTTCAACGTTTCAAGTTTCTTTTGACGCCTTACTGTATATTAATATTGAGCCTTTAAAGAACATAGAATAATATGCAAACAAGTGGTTGAAAATGTTGCCAATACCCTCTGTCATTGCAACTTGTGTTTTACAAGTGTCTCTCAACGTCTTCTTCTTATGATGCCCTATGACCTTATGATATGCTCATCAAAATGTTTTGTTAGGCTAACCATAGTATCTCGAATGAATATTTTTCGTCTTATAAAAACTCAGTGGTTCGGTATCATCAGTATTGTCAAATTGTTTGCCAAACATGGCGATGTAATTTATTTCACGTATCATGTTATAGGAGCAGAAGTTTATTACAAATGTAGGGTATCAATAAATTGTCATTGTTTACCTCACGTGTTTTTCCAAAGTGTAACACTTAGTTTTTCATTTCGTCTCTATGGTATATGAATTATTATGTGAGTGTACGTGTATCTCTGAGTATTCTCTGTAAGTCTTAATTGTAGGTTGTTGGAGTATTAACGCCTTTTTCTAATGTAGGTAGGCTTTCGGTCATTTCCATTACCGTCTTTAACTCATGTTGGCATTTTGTTTTTGCCACATTTTCTTTTCCATTTGCCCTGTTTCTTTTCATTTCAAGTCTAAATTTTCTTGCCTTCAATAATTGTGTTTGTAGTACAATTCGTTAAACGATTTCTTTCATGTTTTCTTTTTTGTTTTTTTTTTTTTAGAAATTTTTCTTGAGAAAAATTCTCTTTTTTAAATTCGAAAAAATTTCCCACTCTTGTAATTAATGGTCATTTAATAATGCATTCGTATACATATTTTGATGTGAGAATTTCATTATTTCTGCCTAAAGAAGAATGAAAAGGTAATTAAGGTTGACAAACTATGTGGTTTTAATGCGGCTTAATGCTTGAGGGCATTGTGTGGTCATTTTTTTTAATTCGTAATTTCAACAATTTCGTAGAGGATGAGTTAAATTGTTTAATTTCCTGTACACAACAATATCAAAATGTATGGCGATGTTTCATGAAAGGGATGTATATTATTTTCACAAAATTCAATAATAATGCTAATTTGTGAATTCATTTAATGAATGTAATTTGGCACCAGGCAATATGAAAAATTTGCATATTTTTTTGTGTGCGTATTCAACTTAATTGAAATTCATTGATAAGTGCCCAGTTAAGCGTTATCATTTTAATGCTAAATGCTATTGTTTTTGCACAAAAATTTTCTAAATTTTGCTCATTATTATTATGAATTTTAATTATTCAAAACAAATGTTCATCCATTTGTAAAGATTCGCCCTTAAGGGGGGAAAATTGCATATTTTGATTATCGGCTGAAAGGGAGATGATTAAAAAAATAAATAGAAAAAGGCAACGTACGTAAAATTAATGGAATCAATTCCCCTTTAAATAATCCATCCAGGAAGGTTCCCAAGCTCTGGCCCAAAGAGCATTAAACACGAATAACGAATATAGTAGGACTCTAGGACTCGCCTTTCGGGAAAGAGTAGAACTTACATACATACATACATATATAATTGGTCATTACAACCCTTCAGTCAGGATTACGACCTAGTTTCTCACACCACTTATGTTGTGTATGTTAATTCTATACATGAGTGGCGGGACCTACACTTTAAAGTCGACTCCGAATGACAGATTTTGTTGAGAAACTTTTCATGGCAATTTTTATTTACTCTCAGAGTTTTTGTCAGAAATCTGCGGAGAGGAAGTCACCGAAGGAATACTTTTTGTATTTTGTTTTGATGTCTGGCCTGAGGCACGAACCCTGGTTTTACGTCTAATAAGCCAACACACTACCTACTAGACTACGGCGATTTCTGAAAGAGTAGAACTTAATGAGCAAAATTCCTCCCTACTAAACTCTATTCCACACTCCTGTGAGAGGCGAATGACAGGCAAATATGGACGTATGTTGATCTTCGAATCTGTATATTAGTCTAAAGAATTTCGTGTGTATGACATCGGCATTCAATCCAAAGAGCAGGCTATTAATAGTATTGCAAAGATTCACTGAACAACTGAACTGATCATCGAAGCGATCACGATCATTTCTATTGCAAAGACAGCATCTTTGCACAGTTCTGTAATGTTCAGGGAGGAGATTTAAGGACATATATAGAAATGAAATGGCTGTTATGCGTGCCATAGTTTGATATACTCTGAATAGTTGAATATATGAATAACGACGTCAAGCCTTATCATCCCCAAAATTGCCCTGGTGTGCGGCACTGGATAATTATGTTATTGACCTTGCAAAGAGGAAGGAAATTTCCAGATCACTCAGTCTCAGGAGAGACGGACCCATCCCTGTCTCACTGACGTACATACATACATAATTGGCCATTTCAACCCTTCAGTCAGGATTATGATCTAGTATCTCACACCACCTTTGTTGTGTGTGTTAATTTTATATATGAGTGGCGGGACCTACAGTTTAAAGTCGATTCGGAACGACACCAAATTAGCGAAAGGGCTGCACATTAAAATCGCGACTATCCTACGTTGGAAAACCAGCCCGAAAATTTGCTAAACGAAGCTATTTCCTTGACATCAATGGATGATATCTCTGTCAAGCTGACAAGAAATGGAAAGCCAAATAACCTATAGTTGCAACTCGCAATAGATGGAAATTGACAAAGAAAGCGGATAACAGTCTCCTTTTCCTCAGCGGATGTGCACCCACGGCAGAAATCGTTAGATAGGAGCTGCATTTTTTCTGCGTGTCTTCCCATAACACAATGACCTGTAAGCATGGTCACTGTGGTCGCTTCATCTCGAATAATTGGTTGGTGCGCCATCTATCCATCGAGGATCAAGTGAATTTAGCGGTGTAGCAGGACTCCTCATTGACCCAGGATAGGCTGGCGTCCCGAAAGAATTTCCGCACAATGGCCAACTTAAACCATGTAAATGGTATACCCAAGTTGATTGACGAGTATTCCGGAAGGAGTACACCTCAACTCTCTGGCGAACTTGTTTGTTCCGCAGTTTAACGGCATATAACTCTGACTAGGCAGCCAGACAAGTGAGACACTGAAGCGAACTCGTTTGCTTTGCAGTTTCCTGGAATATAACTCTGACCAGGGACTTAGACAAGTGAGATACTAGAAAGAAGGTGGAGACAATGGCGACACTCCCTAACGTTTGACAGAGCTCGAAGAGGGACGATTGGAGCAAACTTTATGGATACTCTCTATAGCTATTCCTTAAGTAACTAATTTAATTACACAGCCCTGCAAATTTGGACTTTTTGTGTGCAAATAAGATGGCTCCAGGTGTTTCCGGAGGCATTTTGCGCAAAAACTTTCCATCACGTCAGGTTTTCGAGCAAAAGGGGGTTGAAACCCCTAAAAATAGCGTTTTTGGCCATTTTTGAAAAATTGTAGAGCTAAACACTGACGTGCTAGAACCATCGCTATTGTCAGAAATTGACAATTGATCTTTGCTCTTTAAAATGAGCCCAAAGCCATGTTTGTGTGCATGCACCCTTAAAGTAGGGGGTGGGTTTATGTCAAGGGGTGCAAGAGAAAAAGAAACACATTACGGAGGTCCTTAAAAATTAATCAGTTTTACTTAAAAATTTTTACTGAGGTGTTTTTGGCGTCGCTGATTACAGATCTTCATTCAGATTAGATTTAAAACAGATTCGTGTTCAGCGCGCGAAATGCCTTCGGAAACACCTGGAGCCATCTTATTTGCAAAACCCATGCAGGGCTGTGTTATTGGAAGTCCGAAACTTCAAATCGACAACGTAAAGTAATGCAAAAAAATTACAAATTTTTTTGGAATTTCTGATTTGTTTTGAGTAAGAGTTGTTTAAATTATTAAAAAAAAAAGAAATAAATACTGGACTATGATGTAATAATGAATGAAAATTTATGAACTTATTTCAAATTCATTTATTTCATACATAGTTTTGCAATATTTATTTCATAATTGTTTTCGGATTTTATTAATGTTTTCATTTGGTCGCTCATTTGAAAGCAAAGCTCTTAGGATAACAAATTATTGTTGCTGCGCTTATTTAATAAAAATTTCGTGATAATTATAGATTTTATAAGACAGCCCGAAGTAGCACCAATCTAAATTCAATTTGTTGATTTCATAGCAAAAGTCATTTATTTAAAAAAAAAATATTCGCATATTTTTCTAAAACAAAATTTAATAAAATTCATTACAAAAGACAAACAACTTGTATCTGTTTTCGGTTTTCAGTTTTTCAGTTTTTCATTTTATCTTCTATGAAATCTAATAAATAAATCTCTAAATGAATTCATGACAAGTTTGCTTTTGAACATTTTTTTTATATGTTTTAGTATGTCAGTGTTTTAATAAAATTAAAAGAAAAAAACCAAAAAAAAAGATTTTTAATTAAATGTAAAAATCTGCTTTGAAAAGAACTACTAGAAGCGTAAGGCTAAAGAAGAAAAAAATCAAACAAAACAAACGTATTTGAAACATAATTGAAGTTTTGAAAATGAAACTCCGTTTTTTTCTGTTTTTTTGCAACCACACACATACCAGCCATTGATAAACAGCCGACAAACGTTAGGACAGACAAGTATGGTAGACAGACGGACAGCTATAGTGACAGAATATGTTAAAATCACCATGAAAAGTGAATGCTTTTAATGTTTTCGATTAAACCTACAAACCAAATAACCAACCAACCAACTAACCAACCCAGCCGAATAATCGACAACTTTATTACTTTATGGTGCATATACAGTCAACCCTCGTATAATGCGGTACTCTCAGAATCAGTTTTCCATATAATATACATAATTGGTCATTACAACTCTTAAGTCAGGATTACGGCCTAGCTTCTCAGACCACTTATGTTGTGTGTGTTAGTTTTATACATGAGTGGTGGAACCTATAGTTTAAAGTCGATTACGAACGACAGATTTTTTTTGAGAAACTTTTTCATGGCAATTTTATTTACTCTCATAGTTTTTGCCAGAAATCTGCTGAGAGGAAGTCGCTGAAGAAATATTTTTTTTTCATATTTTCGTTTTGCTGTCTGACCTGGGGTGTGAACAGTGGCCTTACGTCTAATAAGCCAACACACTACCTACTAGACTTCGGCGACTTCAGTTTCCATGTAACGCGGAGCTGAAATTGCGACAGGCCTCCTATAATGCGGTACCCTCAGAAAGCGGTTTCCATATAACGCGGAGCAGAAATTGCGACAGGCCTTCTATAACGCGATACCCTCAGAACGCGGTTTCCAATTTAACGCGTAGCTAAAATAGCGACAGCCCTCTTATAACGCGCTACCCCCACAGCGCGGTTTCGGATCAACAACATTTCATAAGTTCCTTCCGCTAGAATTATCAATGGAGCAGGTTATTCACCTGATCAGATTTTTAACGCTGATGAGACGGTATTATATTGGTAAAAACTACCATCGACAACTGGGGTGGGGGAGGGGGATTTGGTTCGGAGTTGTAGCTCTGATATCAAAAAGTTTACTTGAGCACGCATAGCGGCCCGTTATGATGCTACGGGTGAACGCAGTCTCTGTACTGATCAAGTTACACCAAAATCAGGGAAGAGGAAGAAGTTGGTCAGCGCAAGGGCTGCACATTAAAAGCACGACTACCTTACACTGGAAAGCCAGCCAGAAAGTTTGATAAACGAAGCTATATCCTTGACATCAATGGATGATAGCTCCGTCAAGCTGACAATAAATAACCTATATCTGCACCTTGCAAGAGATGGGCACTGACAAAGAAAGTCGATAACAGTCTTCTCTTCCTCAGCGGATCTGCATCCATGGTAGAAGTCGTTAAATGGGAGCCGCATTCTTTCCGCGTGTCTAGCCATAACACAATGACCTGCAAGCATGGCTACTTTAGTTGAGATGATAGACCATTCTGAAAAATCAAAGGCGTGCTCAGGGGTTTAAACTTTCAGAAGAATGTATTTCTTTTGATATGTGCAGCATTCTAAACCAATGCTAATAAATCGTTCTTTAGCTCCGCGTGTAATGGAAAACATTAATAAGACCCAATTGCCTGTATTTTGGCGATCTAATAAGAAAGCTTGGATGACTCAAGATTTATTTAAAGCTTGGTTTTATAATTGTTTTATCCCGCCAGTGAAACCTATATGATGGGAAAAAATTCCATACAACGTGGTAGACGGTTTTCATATAACACGCTACGAATTAGCCTGGTTTGTACGGTTAAATCCAAGTTTCTTATAGCGCGGTTTCCATACAACACGAGACTCATACATAACACACAATTGGTCATTACAACCCTTCAGTCAGGATTACGACCTAGTTTCTCTCACCACTTATGTTGTGTGTGTTAATTTTATACATGAGTGGCGGGACCCACAGTTTAAAGTCGACTCCGAACAACAGATTTTTTTGAGAAACTTTTCATGGCAATTTTATTTATTCTCAGAGTTTTTGCCAGAAATCTGCTGAGAGGAAGTTTTGTATTTTATTTTGATGTCTGGCCTGTGGCTCGAACCTTGGCTTTTCGTCTAATAAGCCAACACACTACCTACTACACCACGGCGACTTCAACACGGCTTTCACTCACCGCATTATAGGAGTGTTAACTGTATTGCAGATAACCAAACAGAGAGAGAGAGAGAGAGAGAGCCAGAGAGACAATAAAATTATATGGTGTTCTGTTCTTTTTGTGAGTTTGGAAATTTATGAATTAAAAGTTTTCATTTTCATTTCCACTAAAAAATTAAATTTTTAATTTTTTCCTATGACTGCATTGGGCAGCATTTTAGCATCCAGCCATGTGCTGAATATGGAGATTTTATTTTAAGCGACACACATTCAAACAATAAATGAAAAAAAATGTGTGGCCTGCATTTGAATTTGAAATATGAACTTTAAATAAAAAAAAACGTGAATGTTTTAGATCTTTTCGCTCTCTACTTCTCTCTCTCTCTTTGTCTCTCTCTCTTTGTAGTATTTGCTTCGTTTTAATTTAATTTTTTTTTATCATTCACTTGTTGATAGTCAGATCAAACAAATTTTTTATTATACAAACATATATACATACACAAGTCCATATATATACTCCTGTATACCACATACATACATACATATGTACATACATACATACATATGCTAGTTTTCACATTTATATGCCATTTCAATTTTATTTTTTTTATTTTATTAAAACAAGGTTTTAATTATAGACCATAAAATAAATTTGTTTTGACACTAGCCGACTTGATGTACTTTATAATCATTTATACAGTGCGGCACAATACTTGGTGCTTAGTTTTTTAATTTTTACATCTACAAAGGATAGCAAATAGGACATAAGATAGCTGCTAACCATATGATAGTATGGGATAGCAGAGAACAGTGTTGAAAAATTAAGTACTTAAGTACCTTTTTCAGTACTTTTTCATTTAAAAAGTACCACGATACACCCACTATTAATGGCTTCGCAACATGTTCAACGTAATGCTAAAAGTAAAATTAGCCTTTAGCCCCGATTAGCCCAACGGCCATGCAACGTACGTTTGTTTTTTGAATACGGAAAGCAATGAAAATCCTTGCCAAACCATAATGTAATTTCAGTAAGCAATTAAATTGCTCTTCATATGCTATAATAAAACATACATTCCGTTACGTTCCTTCGACATTTGACTAAACGGGGCTTTAACGTTCTATTACGTTCCGAATCAACTGGTTTTGGTTTACATATGAGAAACATGTATAACATGTATTAAGTACTATTAAATTTTTTTTTTGTAAAGTACCATTTGATGCAAAAAAGTACTCTTTCAATTATAGTTCAGTACCATTTTAAAATTTCAATTTTGCAACACTGGAAGAGAATAACAGTTTCGCTGAAATCAAGCCTATTTGGCTGCACGAAGCAGCTCGCTTCGATACCATACGAAGCGATGCTTAAGAACCTTCTTTGAAAAACAGTTTAAAAGTCTTATGAATTGCTTACTACGATGTGAAGAGGAGTACCAATAGTTTCGTTAGACGATAAAGAAAAACTCTTCCCCCTTTATTGATTGACAATCACTGCGGCAGCCAGTAAAAGGTATTAAGCAATGAACAGTAGGAATATGATATTCGGTTGGAGAGTGTGTGCTTTAGCAAGAACATCTACTACATAGTCAACCGAGATGCCTTTGTGATCAAAAACCCATATGAGATTAACAGAAATCTGTTCCGAAAGTCAATCATAGGTTAAGATTTAGGTTAGACGATGTGTACTAGCCATTGAGACGATTATAGTACTTGGAGATAAAGTTGGACAAATTGTACTACGTCCTGAAGGAGAGGGATAAGAGAGGATATAGGGAAAGGGGGAGGAAGTAGGAAAGGGAGAATAAGGAAATCATAACAAATCAAAATAATCTTTGCCAACACTGTCCAAATGATACCCATGATGTAAGATGTCATATACCTTCAATTGGACGTTTTTAAAGCCGGTCAGCATTTCTCCGCCCACTATACCCTATATTAACTCCAGCTACCAGTGCCATATAACTCTTACTCACAAAATCCAAGTCTTTCTGGTATATAGCATAACATACACGAATTGCGAAATTCTGCAATTCTTAGTTATGGTGGACTGGGTCAACAACAACAACAAAAATTCTCCATGTTGAGATTTTTTTAGTCTTTTTAGATGCCAGTTTAAATTTTTCATTTGTACGACTTTTAGCTTTCGCGTATTATTGTGGTCGCCGTAGTCTAGTAGGTAGTGTGCTGGCTTATTAGAAGTAAGGCCACGGTTAAGACCCTAGGTCAGACATCAAAACGAAAATATGAAAAATATTTTTTCGACTACTTCCTCTCAGCAGATTACTGGCAAAAACTCACAGAGCAAATAAAATTGCCATGAAATATTTCTCTAAAATCTAATGTTCGGATTCGACATTAAACTGCAGGTCCCACCACCCATGTATAAAATTAACACACACAACATAAGCTAGGTCGTGAGAAGCTAGGTTGTATACTTGACTGAAGGTTTGTAATGCCCAATTATATTATGTACATGTATGTATTATTATTGTTATCTTTGTTAGTGTAATTTTCAAATCGTATCGACTTTCTCCAACAATGTTTGCTTCTATAAGTACTTTGCTTATTACGTTTGGAGTCCTTAACCTTCAATTAATTCCTGCTCTTTAGTATTCTCTAATTTGGCAACATAAAATTACGAAAACGTCTCACATTATTTCCACTTTTGGTTGTGACTGTTTGTAATATAAACATATATACATACATTAAACTGAAGTCCTTAGTCAAATCTTTTTAATTATTTTCTCTGCTCTAATATTTTCTAACTTGACGACATAAAATTACGTAAAAAGCTCACAGTATCTCCACTTTTGGTTGTGACTGTTTATAATATAAGCATATACACACACATACATATATATGTAGAATATATATGTGAAATGTATATTACGTATGTATGTATATGCTATTGTATGCAACAACATGTTGTACTCTGCATGCCACCTTTATGCTGCTGACTCTTACTAATGGTTGCATGAATTTGCAAAGTGACGACGTGTTTTTAATTAAACAGTTTTTGTTATTGTTGTTGTTCTCTTGTACTCAGCTCTGCTCTGCTGTGTAAAACCACAATTAAAACCACAAACATTTTTTTTTGCATCACAATAAAAATTTTAGAAATTTTTTGTCAAAATGTCTTGTTGAAGAGATAATTCGAAGTATAAAATGTTGTTTTAGAATGGAATTTTAAAACACATGAAAATAAGTTAAAATTCTATTGAAAGGGGTGATAGAATTAAAGAAACTTGAGCTTTTCACTGAATTGTTCAATTTGTTGATAATAAGCAGAATATTTCTTTTGAAAATTTCATGTCAAAAGTGTAATTTCGCGGATCACATATAAAATTTGACAAATTTGGAAATTTTTTTTAATTTTTTTTTGTATTTCAAACAATTTTAAAATAAAAATAACGGTAATTTATTAATGTATAGTTCTTTAAATGCACAGTTCCTTTTGTCGCTCACTGTAAATGCCTGAACTATTCGACATTGTTATTCTGTACTAGGTTTTAAGCGTGCTTCCTAAGTAAGCAAGTAAGTTGGCTGTGATTTTTTCAGAGGAAATATCGACTTATCGATATGTAACCGAGGAAGTAAGATTTATGGGACTATCAATTTAGTATAGTGCTCTGGAATTAAACACGAAACGAAGTGTACCTAAATGTACTTCTGAAATTATACTTCCTTCAGTTACGCACTTCAAGATGTAAAAGCCGTTTAGAGCCATGAGCAACCCTGTATACGAGTTTTGGTTGTAGGTGTGGCCTCATTATATTTATACAGGGAGAGTCTAAAGGCTCCAGTATTTAAAATTGAAACAAAAAAAGAATACAAAAAATTTCCAAATATTGTAAAATTTTTTCAGGCACTCTCCTTAAGTGGTTAAAGTTAAGTTTGGTGATTGTTAGAATTTTATCCTTAGTGTACAGTTTCTTTTGACGCCCACTGTATATATACTTTTTCATAGCATCATACTAAGATCCAATAGGATGCTATATTCCCTAACTTTTGTTCTCGAGATTAATTGAAAACGACAGATTACTTGATTACTTAAAGACGGATTACTTAAAGACGATTTCTGGTGCCGAATCCGATGTAGTTTTGATGAAGTCCCTCTTGAATTATCATTTCCGTCTATCTTGTAGTTTGAATGCGTTTCAAGCGAATGTCTTGGAAGAAAGTATACTGACTGCTATCTCAGATTGAAAAGCATCTGCCTGATTAGCAACAGACTATGTTTCGAGATATCTTGGGTAACCAAACAATCAAAATTGATACATAGTGAAGAGTATTTAAAGGTAAACGTTTTACTACAAATTCGATGAAATAAAATTTTGAAGGATCTTAAATAAAGTTACATTGCATGGAAGCTTACTAAAATCGAATTGAAATGAAATTTCGTTTATACCCTAGCACATCAATTCTTGGGCGAACATTTCTAATGAAAACCTATTCAAACGAAATAGAGCACATGAAATATCATTAACTGACCATCGGAATAATTAACATTTTATTTCCATATTACAAATTTGCCAATGTTAACTATTTATTCTTAGTATTATAAGAGTCAAGTATTTGTTCTTAGAAGGAGAAACATAATCTTAAATAATTTCTAACATACATAATTGGTTATTACAAGCCTTCAGTTAGGATTACAACCTAGCTTCACACACCACCCATGTTGTGGGTGTTAATTTTATCCAAAAGTAGCGGCATCAAAATTCTAAAGTCGACTCCGAACGACAGATTTTTGAGAAACTTTTCATGTCAATTTTATTTATTCTCAAAAGGAAGTCGACCAAGGAATATTTTTTGTTGGGAATGTCTATCTGAACTGGGGTTCGAATCGTGTCTACACGTGTATTAAGCCAACACATTACCTACTACATGATGGCAATTTCAAAAGCTTACAAATGGCGACTTCAAATGAACAAAAATGTGTCTTGGATTAGTTGCAGCACCGCAGACGATAACAAATCCACGATTGATATCAAGAAAGTTGGGATTGGAAGGGAACTGTTTATTATTAGTTTCTCAAACCTGGTCAAATAATTAAATCTGATCGCTACAGCCAACTAGTTATGAGATTGATGCAAGCAGTTGAATTGAAATGATATAAATTGAGCAGCAGAAGACTTGTGGTGTTCTATTATGACAAAACTTTGAGAAACATTTCATGGCAATTTTATTTACCTCCAGAGATTTTATTAGAAATCTGCTGAGAGGAAGTCGCCGAAGAAATATTTTTTCAAATTTCGTTTTGTTGGAGATGTCTGGGTTGAGAGAGATCAGCAATGAATCGTTTTTTCGCTACTCACAAGCACTCATCAAAATTTGAAAATAAGTGAGTCAACAATATTGAAATTTAACTATGTACTCTGATTCATTAGTACTCACTACAACGTTAATTTATAAGTACATGTTGCAGCATGTTGCGTAAAACATTGACATCAAACTCATACCATTCGAAATGGGTTTGATTCGTAAGCCTACTCATTTAGATTCATAACTTTAGAAAAATACTTATAATACTTATAAATAATTCGAGTGACTCGAGTCATTCATCAAAATTTACATACAGTCTTAGAAAAAAGACACATAAGCAAAAAAGACATGGCAGCGAGCAGAGCAAACATACAACCTTCTAGTGAGTATTTTAATGTTCGTAAGAGAATCATACTTATTTTGTGATTCTTGTATATGTTGAGTTATGGAGAGGCGAAATCAACAACATCATACGTGTTGTTAAGTATGAATATGATGAGTACTTCAAACTTTTAATATGACTAGAGCTTCCATGATATTAAAATAAGTATGAATGAGTATAAGTATCAGAAATTATGAGTATGATCCGATTCTGAAATTTTCATTAATTCCTGCAACTGAACATATTTATTTTTCATTCAGTGCATTTATTTATTAAAAAAAAAACAGAAAAATATGTTTTTTTTTCGCAACTTTATGCCTTTTTAAAAATTATTTTTTATAACTTTCAATTTAAATAAACAAACAATAATAATAGCAATAATAATAATAATCATATACTTTCAAATCGTATACGTATATTAGCATACATTTGTAGATTTCTTTATCTGCTACAAATCCCTCTATTCTGATACAGTGTGCCCCACAGTATTATATGGCACATAGATTTATGCTAAACACATACATATATTGATGCAACTGTCTAATTCGTATTCATATTCATAAATACATTATGGAGTCATTCAGAGGCAAGTAGTTATGTGTCTGAGTGAATTAATGAATATTTTGTTGCAGAGTCTGTGTTTGCACTGAATTGTCTGGGCTTGAATCAAAACATTGTAAGTAAAAGTTTACAGTGTGCTGTGTTGCAGTGCTGCAGTGCTCCCACTCAAAATCCATCTCAACTGAATCTTTGTATGGGCAGACTCACTGACTGTATCCGATTAACATGACTAACTTTGAATACTTTAAATGGTTATTTGTTTTTGTATGTCGGCCGTTCATATCATATCGTATCATATCGTTTAAATATACGTACATACGTACATATTCTGTAAATACAGTGTTGCCTGGTGTCTGATAGAGAGTGTTGCGTTATATTGTGGTTTGAGTGCAAAATAGCGTTTTCATAACGCTTTGCCTGCGAGGCGTAAGTCATTTGTATTATGCCTCTCAATGTCTGCAACAATAATATTAAATGATTATGTTGCAAGTTGTTTATGTGCAACCAATAAACCTCTTTGTAGAATTATTTAATAAAAAAAAAATAAATGAAAAATAAAAGAAAAATAATACAAAATAACCTCTATACATATGCATTTACCATGTACTCGGATGTATAGAAGTATGAACATATCTATGTCAAGCAGAAATAATATAAGCTGCACAGTAGAATGAAAAAGATTTCGAGAATTCATGAACGTTCGCCTTCAAGAACATTCATCAGACTGTTTACCCTGCCATATAAAAGGCAAGGCAAAGCAGGCGACTGAGTTATTGAAGTTCAGTCAGTCTTGTGTGAAGACACGGTGTGTTTGAAGAGAGTAATCGAGGTTTGAAGATCTCCGTTACAAAAATCTGACGAATAATTGTTTAGTGATTCTTATCGTTTATGCAAAGGGTATAAACAGAGGGTAAAAAACGTAACAATATTTTAATTTATTGTAAACACAAAAACAAATAAAAAGTTACAGTATTAACCTCGCATATTATACACTTCGCACACTTCCTAACACTGTGCTCTTGTACAGCTCACTTCAGACGTAAAGTGTAGAAATAAATCTTTTATTGATGGAGTACGTGTATTCCAATGAAGATTAGCAGGTATTTTGTTACGTTAATAAAACGGTATTATACAAGTTTATATGGTATATGATAGTTATTGTTGTTGCAATGGTTTTTTTTTCTTTTTTTCTTTCCTTCTTTAACTTGTTTTTTGTACCTCTAATCTCCATGGAGTTGTTAGATTCACTTTTCAATGATGAGAGATGCAATAGAAATGAAAAACCATCAGAGATTTTTTAAACCATAAAATGAATTCATTATACAATCTTATATAAAATTTTTATATTTATTTTCCTTGTTTTCTTTTTTTTTCTTTTGAAATCTCATGAAAATTGTTGTTTTCTAACTATCATAAATGGTAGTGGTTAAGGCAATGCAGAAAAAAAACTTATCAGGATGTGTTTTCAACAACTTTGATGATTAAATTATATCCACTAGTTACGAAGGCATACGCCGTTAAAAAAAAGTTTTTTAATGATAAAGTAAAGAAAAAAATGTAAATGTATTGTTGTTAATAAAATTAAATGGAATTAAATAGAAATGTCATAATATATAGTGAGCGTCAAAAGACACTGTACACCAAAGTTAAAATGCTAACAATCACCAAACTCAACTTTTATCGTTTAAGGAGAGTGCCCGAAAAAATTTGACAATATCTCGAAATCTTTTGTAATTTTTGTTTTATTTTCTCTGTTAAAAACTGGGAATGAAACAATTTTAAAATAAAAATAACGGTAATTTATTAATGTACATTTTCTTTTGCCACTCACTATACATTAAAACATTTAAGTTTACATAGTTTTAAAATTATTTCCAACAGCAGCAGTCATGGAAATTTAAACTTAAAATAGTCAAGTCATACATAAATAATTGGTCATTACAACCCTTCAGTCAGGATTACCACCTGGATTCTCACATCACTCATGTTGTGTGTGTTAATTTTATATATGAGTGGCGGGACGGACCTACAGTTTAAAGTCGATTCCGAACGACAGATTTTTGAGAAACTTTTCATGGCAATTTTATTTACTCTCTGAGTTTTTGCCAGAAATCTGTTGAGAGGAAGTCGGCGAAGAAATACTTTTTGTATTTTATTTTGATGTCTGGCCTGGGGCTCGAACCTTGGCTTTTCGTCTATTAAGCCAACACACTACCTACTAGGCGACCACACGATTGCAACCATTTCAATTTAATTGCTTGCATCAATCTTATTACTTGATGATTATAGCGATCTGATTTAAATGTTTGACTAGGTTTGAGTAACTCATAGTAAACAGCTCCTCCCAATCTCAACTTTCTTGATATCAATCGTGGATTTGTTATCATATGTGATGCTGCACACACACATTATTGTCGATCTACTCTGCATCACATGCAATTATCTGAAGTTGCCATTGTCTAGCAGGTATTGTGTTGGCTTATTAGACGTGAGACCACGGTTCAAGCCCCAGATTTCTGGAAAAAACTCTGGAGGTAAATAAAATTGTCATGAAAAGTTTCTCAAAAATCTGTCGTTCGGAGACAACTTTAAACTGTGGGTCCCAGCCACTCATGTATAAAATTAACACACACAACATAAGTGCTATGAGAAGCTAAGTCGTAAACCTGACTGAAGGGTTTTAATGACCAATTGTGTACGTATGTATGTATGTTTTTTTTGTCTTGAGCTGGAGGTGGGAAGCTTCGGAAGACACTTTTGTTTCAACAAAAGAGTGCACGACCATCACTGGTGCCTACGTACTAAACCCACCCCCTACACACTTCAACCACTCTAACCCCGCGGGACTGCCGTAAGGTATTACTTCGCGGAGGACTGGTTAGCTTGAAAGCTTTATCACATTAAGTCAAATTTCGCCTCCGTTCCTTCAGTCTTCTGAGTACTAGCGTAACTTCAGCCATTCCCTGACTATATTGACTCCATAGAATTCTACAATTCAACAGCTCTTTCATCAGCTGGTTTGGTCCTAAATTCGTTTCTCCTGGCCATCTGGATCTGGGGCAGCATGTTAGAATATGCTCCGCATCTTCCTCCTCATCTACACAGTTTGGGCATTTAGGGGAAGTGTCATGACCAAATCTGTGCAGGTACTTCCTGAAGCACCCATGACCAGTTAGGAACTGGGTCACGTAGTTGTTCAGCTCACAATGTTCGTTCCTCATCCAAAAGCTTTAAACTGCTCTCCCATCGTGACTGCCATTTGTGCATGGAAGTCCTTCGTTACTCCGCTTTTATAGCTGCTATTTGTCCTGGGTACTCGAGACGGCGAAGATATATCCTCCTCATCTCATTCGCCAAAAAGTCTATTGGTATTGTCTTTGCCAATAACAATATTGCTTCATAAGACACTGTCTCAGGCTTCAGAGCCACTTATCCGCCTGAACGCGCTTAGACGATATACCGAGGACAGTATCTTCCTTGTCTTCCCCACGGAGAGCGTCTCCGACCATATTGGGAAAGCATACAGCATTATCGACGTTACTATCGCCAAAATTGTCCTCCTTTTAAATGGACCTGGTCCTCCAATATTTGGCATCATCCACGCCAGTGCTCCCTGTGTTACAGATGTTTTTTCGCCGATCGTGTGTATGTATGTATGTATGTGCGTATGTGTGCATATATGCAACCATTTTGTTGAAAAATGGTTCGACTACGTTCCGTTTTAAAAGTAAGTCGCAAATGGATTTGCAGTGCTAATTCATGCGGCACCTAGGTAGGCATCAATAGCAACGTTCAATGTCGGTCTTTCTCATTTTTTTCTATGACTTCAACGACATTTTTTTTTTATTAATTTGTAGACCTATCTTTCCCATCAAAATTATCAGATCAAAAACGAACAAATCATTTTAGTATTATTGCAAACAGTATTCTTCTAATCTCTGTATTCTAATCTTGTAAATTCTATTTCGATTCGCTGCGATCATGTATTTTATTTCCACCTGTCTGTTGAATTTGATTTTGTTGTAACCGACAGCATTTTGTATTCATTCATTATAATCCTAAAAAAAAAAACAAATTTTAAACAAGCGAGCTTAATTTTTAACAATTTTAATGGAAATATTAAATGAAAATTTAAATGTCAATCGAACAAAATATTTCAAATAAAACCGTGGATAATGAATTTGGTTCAAAACAATCTTTTTTTTGTTTGTTTTTTCTTAATATCTCTTGCTTAAGGTAATATTTTTAATTTATTTTATTTAAAACATTTACACACACACATATTCTCATTGAAATTGGGTCAAATTCTGAAAATGAAAAAAAACCATATTTTTGTGTTCCGTTTGAAATCTGTAAAGTATTCTGTTGCATACAACACAAAAACGGTTTAAGATCGCCCACAGTATTCGATTGTTTAATATTTAATAATGAAGAAAAACGAATATTTTTTTTGTTTTTTTTTTTAAATAATAAAAGAATTAAAGAACTCAAACAATACGACAAGTATTATTAGAATAGGTAAGGAAAACATTTATGGGCATAAGTGACTATTAGATGTACTACTATGCACCGTAATTATACAGTGAGCGTCATAGGAAACGCTGTACGCTGTGGATAAAATTCTAACAACCATCAAACTCAACTTTCAACACTTAAGGAGATTAGTCGAAAAAATTTGAAAACATTTCGAAATTTTTTTCAATTCTTTTTTGTTTTTGTTTCAATTTTAAAAAGAGGCAATGAAACAATTTTAAAATAAAAATAACCGTAATTTATTTATGTATGTATTTTTTTAATGACTGTCACTGTATTTGATGCATTGAGTATCTTAAAGGCCAATACAAAAATGACACAAAAAATTGTGGTTCTATGGGTGATTTTTTAAGAGCTAAAGGAACATTTTTCAAAAAAAAACACATAAAATTCAGAAAATGTATGAAATCTTTATTTGAATCGATAGTACGGTCCATATAATTTAATGTTTGAAGATTATTTCATGCAAATGTTGAACGCGACTGCGCCTTAAATGGTCCATCCGGTTAGTCCAATTTTGGCATACTCTTTCCAAAATTTCGACCGATATCGCACGAATAAACGCTTCAATGTTGTACTCCAATGCGTCAATTGAAGCGGGCTTGTCTGCATAGGCATGCGTTTTAACATAGCCCCACAAAAAGTAGTCTAAAGGCGTTAAATCGCACGATCTAGGCGGCCAATTGACCGCTCCCGAAGGTGAAATAAAATGTTCACCGAACTCGTCTCTCAATAAGTCCATTGTTACGTGTGCTGTGTGGCATGTGGCACCGTCTTATTGAAACCACATGTCATGCAAGTCAAGCTCTTGAATTTTGGGCAAAAAAAGTTGGATATCATCTCACGGTGGCGCACACCATTCACAGTTACGTTACGATTCGCAGCATCTTTGAAGAAGTACGGTCCAATGATGCCATCAGCCCATAAACCGCACCAAACTGTGACTTTTTCTGGATGCATCTTCACTCCAAAATCGACAATTTTGCTTAATTACGTATCCATTGAGCCAAAAATGAGCTTCGTCGCTGAACACAATTTTTCGATAAAGAAGTGGATATTCGGCCAAATTTCCAAGAACCCATTCACCAAAAATTCTGTGTTGCGGTAGGTCGTTCGGCTTCAATTCTTGCACCAGCTGTATTTTGAAAGGCTTCACACCTAAATCCTTGCGCAAAATTTTCCACGTTGTTGTCAATCACCTGTTTAGCTGGCAAAATATTGAATTAAAATAAGACCAATAGAAAAACCAATATCGTATGACAAAATATACGAGATTTGGGACAGCTCTATGCTTTTTAAAGGTCCTACAGATATTATAACAAAAATTAAACGCGCCTCCAGGAATCGTTATGTACTACTTAAAGTTAGAAACTATATGAGAAGCAATAATATTTTGTTTACAAGGTTCACTTACCATACAAACTAATTTTGGTTACGACAATGTTCACTAACTATGTATGTATGCTAGTGTAGGGTACATAAAGCTATATAAAGAAAAGAATAGTAATCATAAACGGTTTTCTAATATCATTCATTCATTCAGTCATTCATAACACTAAACGGGGTCTTTTTCTGCCTCTGAACATAATACTGAACATGAATAACAAAAACAAAAACAAAAAAACCAACATCAACATCAACGGCCATTTAAGAGTTGAATAGGAACGTTTTGTTTTCGTTTTCGGTTTTTTGGTTGACTGAATGTATTTACACTTTAACATTTAACGCTTGTCTGATTTGTCTGGTACCGGTGTTATTATTATTGTTGCCACCGTCTATGCAATTGTATTCTGTGTTGCACAGGTTGTTGTAGCAGCAACAGTTGTTCAGAAGTCTACTTTGAATAGTATCTTGTGTGGACTTCAAATCAAGTTTTACTTCAAGAAAAAAAAAATGGACATTGAGAGAGAAAAGTTTGACTCTTTTATTCCAAACAAAATTTATTGCTCATTTGATGAAGATTTCTATTATTTGAATTGAGCTAAAGAGTCCAGAAGGGGAGTTGTTTCGGTAGTTTAAAGTTAAACCCAAATTATCTTATATTTTATTATTATTTTCTTTAATAAACTTTAAATGTAAAAGAAATATTTTTTTCCAGAACACTTTGTTTCTGTCTGTAAGAACCTACACCATCATAGTGTGGTAGTGGGAGTTTATTGTGTTTGTTTATGATGCAGTTTTTATACGTTCTAGAAAGTAATTTTTTTAATTATTGCTTTTGAGTCATAATGATTTTCAACATTTAAGCTCAGGAGTATTACCAGTGGCAAATACAGCACTTAATTGTACTTAGTTACTATTGTTACTCAAGCATCTTTCAAAAATACCTACTCCTAACCCTGCTTATTTGGTTTCTGTTTTTCCTTGCTTTGTTGAGGTATCAACCAAATTTTGCAGTTAAACTGGTAATTGGTCTACAGTAGCCTATTCTATATTACGCCACCTATCTTTACTTTCTTACGCTCTGTTTAGGCTTTACTGCATATTTTATACTGCACAATAAATTTGTTATCTCCGATGAATACTTATAAGTCGTCGTAGTCTAGTAAGTAGTGTGTTAACTTTTTAGACATAAGGCCACGGATCAAACCCCAGGTCAGACATCTCATATGGGATTCATGTGAGAGAAAAGATAAAAGTTTCAGTAAGAAACCTCTTCGTTCACAAGAGAACAAGAAAAAGTGCACGTGTAAGAAAGGTAAAATTGCAGACTACAACAAATCAACAATGAGAAATTCGTCAAATCACCTTATCATTCTGGAGGGGTCTCAAGAAATACTTTCAATAGCAAAGCGTAAATAAAAAATCGAAATATGAAAAAATATTTCTTCGGCGACTTCCCCTCAGCAGATTTCTGGCAAAAACTCTGAGAATTAAATAAAATTCCCATGAAAAGTTTCTGCAAAAAATTTGTCGTTCGGAATCAACTTTAAACTGTAAGTCCCGCCACACATGTATAAAATTAACACACACAACATAAGTGGTGTGAGAAGCTAGGTCGTAATCCTAGCTGAAGGGTTCTAATGACCAATTATGTATGTATGTATGTATGTATAAGCATGAGATTCCTGTAATCCTAAATTCCTGCAATGAAATATATAATATTGAGGAATTTTTGGAGTTTAATATGATTGCCTTAGTCTAGTGAGTAGTGGTGAGGGTTCGAGAATTCAAAGCTCAGCTCTGATATCATGAACGAAAAAATTTTAAAAAATATTTGCTTCGGCAGCTTCACTAATTAAATGCACTGAAAAATTTTCTCAAATCTGCTGTTGGGAGACGTTATGCCGCAAATGATTAGAATAAATGCCAACACATTTTTCCAGAGCCTTACTAATCCAGCTGCCACCATCATAAACCGAACACGCTAAGCTTCGAAAAAAGTGGCTCAAAATAGAGTCAATCTGTCGTATTAGTGTTCTATGACCTATCATTGACCAGAACTTAATTGGTCAATACAACCCTTTTAGTCACCATAACGACCTAGCTTCGCACACCACCCATGTTGTGTGTGTTAACAGTGGCCTGTGTGTGGAGTCTGAACAGTGGCCTTACGTCTAATAAGCCAACACACTACCTACTAGGCTTCGGCGGCTTTAGTTTCCATATAACGCCGAGCTGAAATTGCGACAGGCCGACGCTATAACCTCAGAACGTGGTTTCCTCCTATAACGCGCTATTCTTCCAGCATGGTTTCCGTTCAACAACATCCCATACGTTCTTTCCGCTACAATTATCAATGAAGGAGGTTATTCACCTGATCAGATTTTTAACGCTGATGAGTCGGCATTATATTTATAAAAACTACTATCGAAGATTGGGAGGGATGGGTCGGAGTTGTAGGTCTGATATCAAAAAACTCACTTGGGCACGCATAGCGGCCCATTGTGATGCCACGGGTGAACGCAGTCTCTGTACTGACCAAGTTCCACCAAAATCAGGGAAGAGGAAGAAGTTGCTCAGCACAAGGGCTACACATCAAAAGCACGACTACCCTACACTGGAAAACCAGCCGGAAAGTTTGATAAACGAAGCTATATCCTTGACAAGAAATGGAGAGGCAAATAACCTATAACTGCACCTCGCAAGTGATGGGCACTGACAAAGAAAGTGGATAACAGTCTTCTCTTCCTCAGAGGATCTGCACTCACGGCAGAAGTCATTAAATGGGAGCTTCATCCTTTCCGCGTGTCTGCCCATAACACAAAGACCTGTAAGTATGGCCACAGTGATTGTGATGATGCCACAACCAAGGTTCCAGGGTAGCTATAGCACAATATTTTCTGGTTTCATATTTAGCCCCATTCGCAATTATAGCCGTTTTGCTTTTGGAAAGCTTTGGTGGTTAAACGAAATACTCTCGATTGCTATTAGCAATTTAGTCTATCGACCTTTAGACTGATTTACTTGGGACCATGATCTTTATTGTACAGGAAACTTTCTCCATGCATTACCATATTTGCTGCCAATTTGTTTCGTATTCAATAAAATTAAATGCATTTATGAATTGTAATTTAATTTAAATTTTTTTCTCTCTAAAGTAAATAAAACGACTTTTTATTCACTGGTCGGTCAATCGGTTATTAATTTTATTTAATTTTAAGCTATGAAATTGCATCTGACATCATCTGTTTATAAGAAACATTTTTTTTGTCTGCTTTTTTTCAATTATTGACTGATAAACTGAAGGCTTACTGCACTTAAATGCATGAAAAAAACAGAAACAATTCAATATTATTGGTAAAAGGAAACATTTATAAAATATTGTGTTTTTTGTTGCCGCAACTTTCATTTAATAAATCCCATCATAGCACAACAACAGCAACAGTACAGGGCACCATAGCACCACAGCTCAGCTTAGCTCAGAGTACGAGCATGTTTAAGCCATTGTTGTTGTACTTTTTCGTTTCGTTTGTTGCATGCTGCTGCAATGTAGAATGTATTCTTTCGTCTTCTATTTGAAATTATATAGGGGGGTTCAATAAATTGTTCTGTTGTTGTTTTTATTGTTGTGGTTTTTTGGTTATACTTTTTATTCTTTTATTCTTAGAATCAACAACAAAAACAACAACAGAAATTTTGTTGTTGTTTTTCTTCTATAGATTTTGTGGTTTTGTTTTATTTTATAAATTATGAGCTTTTATTTTCATATTGTCGTAACCACCAAGACACTTCAATTTTATATGACTTTTTAAATTATTATGTACTCTCATATCAAGAAAAATTTGTAAAAAAAAAAAATACATAAAAAAGTAAATAAATTAAAAAAATATGTATGTAATGCAGTATGTTTAAATATTATAAGACGACCTTATGCTGCCTTAGTTGAGTTGAAGACCCTATGTATGTAGTTAGTAACAGAGATCAGCAATGAATCGTTTTTTCGCTACTCATAAGCACTCATGAAATTTTGAATATAAGTGAATCAATAATATTGAAATTTAACTACGTACTCTGATTCATTCGTACTTACTACATCGTTGATTTATAAGTACAGGTTGCAATGAGTACAGATTGCGTACAACGTTGTCATCAAACTCATACCATTCGAAATAAGTTTGATTCATAAGCATACTCATTCATAACTTTAGAAAAATACTTATAAAACTTATAATGTACAATGGGTCAATTCGACATCCGGGTACTGTACTTGTCTTAATTGGCAAGTACGCGTCCTCTAACCTATAATGATACGAGTGACTCGAATCATTCATCAAAATTTACAGTCTTAGTTGTTGTTGCATTTACATAAAAATAAAAAAGACACATAATCAAGAAAGACAGAGCAGCAACCAGAGGAAAAACACAACCCTTTAGTGAGTATTTTAGTGTTCGTACACGAATAATACTTGTTTTGTGATTCCTCTATATGTTGAGTTATGGAGAGTCGAAATCAACAACATCATACGTGTTGTTAAGTATGAATATGATCAGTACTACAAACTTTGAATATGAGTCGAGGTTCCATGATATTAAAATAAGTATGAATGCGTATAAGATTCAGAAATTATGAGTATGATTCGATGCTACTCATCTTTTGGAATACTCATTGCTGATCTCTGCGTAGAGTTACATATGTGTTTAATCTTTTGATTTAGAAAATTTAAAAAATTATTGAGAATTTGTAAGTGATTGCCTGTCATTTGCTTTTTGAATATTATTTAAGGTCTTGCTTGCCCTTGGTTGTTAATGTTGTCATTCAGGGTTGATATTGTGGCTAGCTTGCCTCAAAATGCGAGAGAGTTCACGTATCCCCACAAAAAATGGGTGGCAAATAATCTACTTCAAAACGTGAAAATAATTGCTCAGTAAACTACCTTCTTGATAGTGTGATAGAATTGCCTGCCGTATAGCACGTGGTACTGTCTGCCTGTAGAAACCACATGCCAAAAAAGTTCAATTCTTCCATTTTAGGCGAATAAAAAAATCGAAAATTTGCTATATTCCACGATGTCAAATATGTCGGGTTTAAAGATGCCGCCGGTCTACAAAACTTACCAAATAGTGCATATAAAAGATGCATTTTGCAGCTCGTGAATTGCCTATGATTAATCTTTACATTTAGAAGTTGTGTAATCTTGTAGGTACTGTGTGGGCTTATTACATGTAAATCGTGGAAAAAGTATTTCCATGTCGGTTTCCTCTCAGATATTTTGTCAGAAAACTGCAGCAGTTTCAGTTACCATGAAAAGTTTCTCGAAAATCTGTCATTCGGAATCGACTTTAAACTGTAAGGCCCGCCACTCATGGATAAAATTAACAGACTCAACATGAATGGTGTGAGAAGCTAAGTTGTAATCGTGAAGGATTGACCAATTAAACATGTAAGTACTCTTTACATTAAATTTAGTAATTCTTGTCTGTTGAGGTACTCATTGAGCTAAAATTGAGCATAAACACTCAAGTTAATGTTTCTAAGACAACAAGAATTTTGATAACAAATTTCAATAATTTGTAAGCATAGTTCGTTTGTTACTTATGGTGTTATTTATGTTGAAATAATAAGAGTTACTAAGTATTTTTAGTATTGCCACACACCCCGAATCCTTTTTATACTGATATAATATACGCTCAAAAAAATTAATTGAAAATATCGGTACTCTAGATAATCTGTATATTTCTTGAGTTTTTTTAAATGGTTGGACTTAATGTAAATATCTAGACAGTGGCATGATTGAAAGTTCTAATTTCACAATTTTTATTTTAAATTTTAAGAGTATTATACCCCAGTAGTTGCACGTACATATGATTTCATATCCTTCTTTGTACTCAAGACAAAGCACGTTGAAAGACCATTTATCGAGCTCAAGTTCTTCCCAACACAATAAACAATATAACGTTTGGGCTTACAAAACTCTGTCGGTGTTGGATACCGCAACATTATTATTTTTTATTCCATTGGACCTAAGATTTTGATATGTACATACATACATTACAACGCTTTAGTCAGAATTACGACCTATCTTCTCATTTTCCTTTTTATATGTACTAAGAATAGCAAAAATCTTTCTTACTCAATCTGTGTGCTATTAACCAACTCGGTGCTATTAACTACAGATAAAACATCAAGTTTACTTTTGCAATGGTTTGAGCTGTACATTAACGAATTAATCAGTGCGTAACACAGCTTTTGTTCATACGATAAGTTCTACATATCACACACGCACACACATAATTATACATAAACAAATATGTTTGCCTTGTTTTTACTTCGAAATTTTTCACTTTGTCCTTGAAAGTGAAACCATAACACTTTTTCTTAATTCCACTTTCCTTTCTTTATAATGCCATCAATTTCTTTAGCTTCAATCTGGTAAATAGAAAAACAAACAAAAAAAGAAAAGTTTTATAGAAATTACTAAATGAACACAAATACAGTAATTATTTCAATTAAAATCATCGTATGCTAATTAAGCAAGTTTTTTTGCTTTTTTTTCCAACAACTAATCATTCGGCTTGAAATTTCTTCAGGTACGAATGGAAAAACAGAACAAAACAACTGAAATAGGAATTTCAGATTTTCTGTGTAGATGTTCTTACAGTTCTTACTGTTGTTGCTGTTTATAAGAATTTTTAATGCCTCATGAAACATTTTGATTGTGATTTTTGAAAATTTGTAAATGAAAAGTAAAAGAAAAAAAGAAAATAAAATTCAGTAAAACATAAGGCAACATAAGGCAACATAAGGCAAAAGGAAGGTAGAAGAAGTACAAATAAACTTGAATAAAATGAAAAAAAACCAAAAAAAAATGTTTTTTTTTTTAAACCAAAATTCGTCTGAATGTGTGAATGAAACTACGTTTTTCCACGTACCGATTGCTGTAATTGTTGCCACTGTTGTTGTTGTTGTTGTTTTTATTTTTTAATTTTCAACATTTACATTTTTGTAAAGGTTTACTGGCAGTCAAGGCAGCCAGCCACAGTTAAAGACTTTAGTTTGGTTGGTTTTTTTGTCTGAAAAAGTTGATTATTTTGCATGTGAATCTCTTCAATTCACGTAATGTTAGCTTACGGTCTGATCTTATTATTAACATTTACGGTTGCAGAAGTGTAAAGGAATGAAATAATGTTTATATAATTTTGTTCGGTTTTTAGTCAGCGTTCCATAAGCATCGACATGTATGCGAAAAATTGTGCAGAGGAGAGACTATTACATATCTCTACGGAATTTTGTTCGAACCAGAGATCAGTAATGATTCGTTTTTATGCTACTCATAAGTCATGAATTTTTGAATATAAATGAGTCAACAATATTGAAATTTAATTACTCTCTGATTCATTTATACACACTACAACGTTGATTGATAAGTACATGTTGTAATGAGTACAGATTGCGTACAACGTTGTCATCCAACTCATACCATTCGAAATAAGTTTGATTCATAAGCCTACTCATTTAGATTCATAACTTTAGAAAAATACTTATAAATGATTCGAGTCGAAACCTACAGTCTTAGTTGTTGTTGCATTTACAACAAAAGAAAAAAGACACATAATCAAGAAAGACAAAGCAGAAAGCAAAGCAAATATACAACCTTCTATTGAGTATTTTAGTGTTCGTATGCGAATCGTACTTATTTTGTGATTCGTGTAAATGTTGAGTTATGGAGAGTCGAAATCAACAACTTCATACGTATTGTTAAGTATGAATATGATGAGTACTTCAAACTTGAATTCTATGATATTAAAAACAGTATGAATGCGTATAATTATCAGAAATTATGAGTATGATTCGATTCTACTCATCTTTTTGAATACTCATTGCTGATCTCTGGTTCGAACTTACAGCTCCACTTTGTAATCTCAAAGATACGGTTCGTGGCAGATATAAAGAGTATTCTAAACATAATTATTATGGCTATTCAGACAAATTCTAAACATTCAAGGCTGATTTTGAAAAACAGATGCTTTCCTTTTCCTTTGGAAAAATGAGTTGGAAAGGCGAATTTGCCTTTCATTTATGAGATCTTCGCATAATTGAATTAAATATAAAGAAACCAAGTTTGAACCGATGAGCTAAAGATGTAGAATAATGAGGTAAATGAGTAATTTGCTTGCTCTAAATGCAACTGAACATGGCTCTTTGAAGTTTTTAAAAATTAAAAAATGTATTCCTTTACAATCTATTTTAGTTTTAAAACAATACACACAACACAATACACAATACATGTACAGAAGTGAGGCATAGGAAGTCTAAAGTTTCTGTTTTTTTTGTTTTCATTCGTCTGGTTGTTTCTAAAATGAAATTTTCTTTGCTGCTGTAGTTTCAACAAGTAACACAATAGAAATTAAAGGGCATTAAAATAAAAATAAAGAAGAGGCAAGATTAGCTTTAAATATACAAATTAATATGTATATCCAACACATACATACATATATACCGTGTAGAAACTAATGTATGAACCATACTAATGAACGTTTAGTTTTTTTTTACTATTACTATTACTACTACCACTACTACTCTTACTATTTTTACTTCTACTGCTCATCACAATGTGAATCTTTTTTAATATTATACCAGAAGAGAGTAACTGATTAAATAACAGTTAAATATCAGCTTATCTCTTTTACTTACAAATCTACAAGGTGGCTCAAAAATCAGCATCTTATTGGCAGATGCTATTATTTTTGCCAGTGGCAGAAAATTTCAATATTAATCAGATCACCCATGAGCATTCAAAAAGATGAGTTGAATCGAATCATACTCATAATTTCTGATACTTATACGCATTCATACTTATTTTAATATTATGGAACCTTTACTCATATTCAAAGTTTGAAGTACTCATCAGATGCATACTTAAGAACACGCATGATGTTGTTGATTTCGACTCTCCATTATTCAACATTTACACGAATCACAAAATAAGTATGAATCGCGTACGAATACTAAAATACTCACTAAAAGGTTGCGTGTTTGCTCTGCTTTCTGCTCTCTGTTTTTTGCTTATGTGGCTGTTTTCTTTTTTTATAAATGCAATAACAACTAAGGCTGTAAATTTTGATGAATGATTCGAGTCGCTGGAATCATTTATAAGTATTATAATTGTATTGTACAAAAGTAATGAATCTAAATAAGTACGCTTATGAATCAAACATATTTCGAATGGCATGAGTTTGATGTCAACGTTGTGTACTCATTGCAACCTGTACTTATAAATCAACGTTGTAGTGAGCATAAATGAATCAGAGTACATAGTTAAATTTCAATATACTTGACTCACTTGTATTCAAAATTTCATGAGTGCTTATGAGTAGCGAAAAGACGACTCATTGCTGATCTCTGATATGCATGGCAATAAAACTTGATTCGTGACATTGTACACAGTGATGTTGTCGGAAGGGTATGAGACAGCACGAAATCAAGCAATCTGCTAAAAATCTTAACTGAAAATGTCTAGTGGAAGCGTAATAGCAGCAAGGTGAAGACTTTGTAAAAATCGTCAAAATGTTGCCGAACTAAGTGCAGACAATGCTTTAATTGCTATTCGATGATCAGAAAGCAAATAAAAGCAAACATGAATCTCGACTAAGCACAAGACAATTAGTCATTAAAAATTATTATGAACTACGAGACTCATTTTCATCTCAGGAGTTACGTGAGCCGTAGTCTAGTAGGTAGTGTGTTGGCTTATTAGACGTAAAGCCCGGGTTCGTTTCCCAGGTCAGACATCAAAACGAAATATGAAACAAAAAAAATATTTCTTCGGCGACTTCCTCTCAGCAGTTTTCTGACAAAAACTGTGAGAGTAAATAAACCTGCCATGAAAAAGTTTCTCAAAAATCTGTCGTTCGGAGTTGAGATTAAACTGTAGGTCCCGCCACTCACGTATAACATTAACACATACAACATGAGTGGTGTGAGAAGCTAGGCCGTAATCCCGACTGAAGGAATGAGTTACGAGAATTGACTTTAAACTTTAGGTCCCGCCACTTATAGATAAAATTAGCACACTCAACATAAGTGGTGTGAGAAACTGAGTCGTAAACCTGATAAGCGTTTCAGTGGTATGCTTAATAATTTTTTGGTGCCTTACGTGGATAAATTGTGACTGGACAATATGATGTGAAAACAGAATGAAGCAACGACATATACAGCACGATCTACAACCGCAACTCTGAGGGCTCCATATCCTAATCGCCCAATCTCTTGTTTTGATATTTTGCACAGGCTTGCAAAGTCGCCTAATGTAATCATTTTCTTCAAGCCATAAGTCTGTGTCAACATGCTTCAGACTGCTGAAGTCCTGCAAGTAAGTCCGTCAGTAAGAGTAATAGAAAACGCGATAAATCGTTCAAATCTGACTTGATCGCATGACAACTGTTGCGCCACCTGGTATTATTCAAACATTATCGTCATTTGTTCGTTCGTTTTTTTCTTTCCTGTTCTTTACTTTTTCATTGTGTTTTACTTGAGGTTTTTTTTTGCATGTCAAATAATTACATTGAAATTGAAGAGAAAATCTCTGAGGAAAAGAAATCCAGAATATATTAAGAAGATCTAGAGATGATAACAGATTAATAAGTACTTGAAACAAAGGCAACTAAACTATTAACTACAAATATATACATATATACAGACCATGTGTGTATGCATGATCTAGTCTGTCTAAGCTGTCATCATTTAAACGTATGAAAACGAATCTAAAATATGGATGATGAGTTCGGTGTAATGTGTTGAGATTTTAATCGTCGTAGTTAAATAATTTGTGTTATTAAAATATTTGCAAGTAATATTATTAACAAAAATAGATGTGTGTTTGTATGTGTTTGTTTACGCTACGGTTGATGTTTTAATTAACTTTGAACTCTTCACTTGAGTATGCCAAAAATTACATCAATTTTGTGGAAATATAAACTCAGATTTGAAAAGTTTTTACTCGTATACATATTCATGGTAGTTATTTACATACATATTTTAAGTTTGTTAATGAGTAGTTTTAGTTTTCATATGAATTAAATGAAAATTTTTAACAACATTAAACTGTAATTATAGTTTTAGAAAAATGTTAAGAATTTCAATTTGGAAAATTAATTTCATCTCAAAAATATCATCGTTTCTATACATAGAAATTTATTATATGTTTAGATAAGAGATCAGCAATAGTTGTTTCGCTACTCATAAGCACTTATGAAATTTTGAATATTATTGAGTCAACAATATTGAAATTTAACTTGTACTCTGATTCATTCGTACCCACTACAACGTTGATTTATAAGTACAGGTTGCAATGAGTACAGTTTGCATACAACGTTGTCATCAAACTCATACCATTCGAAATATGTTTGATACATAAGCCTACTCATTTAGATTCATAACTTTAGGAAAACACACATAATACTTACAACTGATTCGAGTGACACGAATCATGATACATAAGCAAAAAAGACAGAGCAGCAAGCAGATCAAACATACAACCTTCTATTGAGTATTTTAGTGTTCGTATGCGAATCATATTTATTTTGTGTGTCTTGTAAATGTTGAGTTATTGAGAGTCGAAATCGACAACATCATACGTGTTGTTAAGTATGAATGAATCTGATGAGTACTTCAAATTTTGATTATGAGTAGAGGTTCCATGATATTTAAATAACTATGAATGTGTATAAGTATCAGAAATTATGAGTATGATTCGGTTCTACTCACCTTTTTGAAGTAATTCAAAAGTCTAGCTTTAGCAGAGAGGAAAATAATGATATATTTCTATTACCATTTATTTGTGAACCCTAAAAGTGTACAATTAAGTCTTAAACATCCTTGCCCTATATACACACAGTGAGTGTCAGAAGAAACTGTACACTATGGATAAAACACTAAAAATCACCAAACTCAACTTTTACCACTTAAGGAGAGTGCCAGAAAAAATTTGACATTATTTCTAAAACTTTTCGTGGCAATTTTATTTAATTTCAGAGAGGCAGTCACCGAAGAAACAATTTTTCATTTCTCGCCAGGTCAGACATCACCAACTAAACGAAATATGATAAAATATTTCTTCGGCGACTTTCTCTCAGCAGAGTAAATAAAATTGCCATGAATTGCTTCTCAAAAATCTGTCGTTTGGAGTCGACTTTACTCTGTAGGTCCCACCACTCTTGTATAAAAATTAGCGCACACAACATAAGTGGTTTCAGAAAATAGATCGTAATCCTGACTAAGCCAACACACTACCTATTAGACAACGACGACTTCGTGCCTGCACAGCTATCTTCGAAATTATTTAAAAAAGGTCGCACAGAGAATTTGTTCAATACTTCGGAACTGTTGGGTTGAGAAATCTGTTTTGGATACGTGGAAAGAGTGAGAAAAAGTCTGGTTAGAAAATACTGTATCAACTACAGAGATACCATACAGTAAATAAGTTTCTTGCAATCGATTCTGTGAAAAGACAAGGGGACTTTCGACTCAATAATGCTTGTTTAGACCACATCAATATTTTTTACATTTTTGAAGAGCCCGTCATACATACACTTTGTTGATTGGAGCGAGCTTTCGACTCCGTTTTACTGCCAGCTGTATGATAGTGTATGTGCACCAAGGTTATCTCAGATAATTGGATTAATACGTGAATTATACAACGACTCTGGGTACGAAGTTGGAATTGATGGTGATAATAGTGATGCATCTGTGCCCAAGATTGAGATGTAAGTCTGGCACTTTTTTAAATATCATTCTCCAACAAAAAAATAAACAGCAACCATTCGGTGTTTGCTGTAGAATATAAGAATTGCTCCGCGACCGCTTCTATATATTATTATACAGACGACGTTTGTGTACTTTTTTTTTATTGATTATATCCAGATGGCGAGGGAAAGGCTTGAGTCCAATATCGTTCAACTGTGACGATAGCTGCGGAAAATACAATACTGATTACAATGAAAGCTTATCTTACAAAGTATGTTGACTCCTTTACGTATCTTAGCAGCACTTTAAGCAAAGATTTTGACAGTTTACAACAATTGAAGAGAATCAAGAAGTCGCCGCATTCTAGTAGATAGTATGTTGGCTTATTAGACGTAAGGCCGTGCTTCAAGCCCCAGGTTAGACATCAAAACCAAAATATGAAGAAATATTTCTTAGGCGACTTCCTCTCAGCAGATTTCTGGCAAAAACTCTGAGAGTAAAATAAAATTGCCATGAAAAGTTTCTCAAAAATCTGTCGTTCGGAGTTCACTTTAAACTGTAGGTCCCACCATTTATAGATAAAATTAACGCACATAACATAAGTGGTGTGAGAAGCTGGGTTGCAATCCTGACTGAAGAGTTGTAATGACCAAATTATGTATGTATGTAGTGACAGTTTACGATCGGTATTACTATATGGTTGCGACACATGTACTGCACTGTGCCATCAAGGGATGATTCAAGCCTTTGTTAAAATGTTGCTTATTTTTTACGCTCAATGTGTTACAAATGAACGACCAGTGGAGATCGAAATTTGGAGGACAAAGTGGACCTGGATTGGTAATATGGCCAATGGAAGATTACCTAAACCTGAGTTAAGGAATTTATTGAAAGTCGATTCATTGACGCCTTGAAGGAAGCCTTCTGTAGAAGGCTATCTCAAGAGAAATGAGGCCGAAGAATGTTACCCAAAAGAGAAGAGTAATGAGTGAAAATCACTGCAGTCAATAACAGTCACTCTTTGGTTTAAAATGGACTTGTAGCTTTGGCCTGCTGCTTCCTGAGTGCCACAGTTAAGCACATATACGTTACATGGCTTAATATTGTTATGCTCCTGGTTTCAATTGTTGTGCTATTTCGTTGCCCATACACAAATTTCTTGCACTGTGAAATAAATCTGTAAAATTGTTTTTTTTCCTGGTTGCTGTTAAGCCATACTCTTGTTTTTGTGTGTGGTAATTTGCCAGAGCGTATAAACGCTCTTGTAAACAGTGGTTAATACGGCTTTTGGTCACTTCTTCTTTTACTGTGCTGTGTTGTTTTGTTAAGCTTTAGCTTTGTCCGTTAACAACTTTGCTGGTTCTTTGTGTTGCTGTTAACCGGCCAGAGACTGAGTATGTGTATGTGTGCTTTGTGTTAAGCTTCTGTTACTATCAAACAACTGTAAAAGCCTACCACTTGCTGTCGCTGCTGCTGCTGGTGGTGCTGTTGCTTTTGCTGCTGCCAATGGTGGTGTTGTTGATGGCTGTTGCTCATGCGGCATATTATGGGTCTTCAGTAACAAACAAGACTTGAAACGTTACGGTACAAGTAAAGCGGTTTCGTTGTTTTTTGTTTTTTGTTTCTTTCGCTTCAAATTGTTAAATAGAGAAGAAGAAAAAAGGGGGAAATAAAAAGAAAATTATTGGAAATAAAAAATAATCATAAATATTGATCAACAGGTGTTTTTTTTTAAGCTGGCTCTACTATATTTAGAGGCTGAAATAATTTGTATTCTAAATAAAATTGAGGGAATTTACAAAAGAGTAAAATAATTGGAGTGTGATTAAATTGCGAAAAAAAAAAAAAATAAAAATAATAAAGAAATAGTGAAGAAACGTAAAAGAGTTTGAACAAATTCTAGAAAGAGTAAACGAAAGAGAGAATAAGAGCGAGAAAACTTCATATATGAAGTGTTAAAGCCAAGTTATTGTAAGCGTCGCATTGAAGTAACAAAAATAAAAATTGTTTATTGCGCAGGCGCACATGTATGTTTGTCGGTCTGTCGAACGCAGTGTTTGTATGAGACCCCATAACAAAACGTAATATGGTCGGTTACAAGTATTGTGTTATTGATATGAGTACTTCCATATAAAAAATTAAAAAGAAAAAACAAAAAATAAATAAAAAAAATAAAATCATATTAAAAATAAGAGAAAAAAGTTTACATTTTATTTTTATATTTTATGTGTGTGATCATAGAATTGAATCGGCCTGTTGGAAACCTCGTGGCCGGCCAGCAAAGCCAGCCATTGTAATGTAGATTTTTAAACTGATTTCTATATGTATGTACGCATATATGGATACATTGTTTACTCCGTCTGTGTATAAATATACAATATATATGTGTGTGTATGTGTAATTTTATTATCATTATTCAGTTTTTGCCCAAAAATATTATGAAACCGTAATAATTCAATAAAAAAAACACACACAATATATCGTTAAGGCCTATGAATGCCTTTAAATGAAGGGAAAAAATAAATAAAAAATATTTGTTGAAATAAAAGCCAAAAAAAAAGATGAAGAATGATAATAAGAAATGATAAATAAAAAGAATTTTATTAATTTTCAACTGATCATTATTTATGTATAAAATATTATAATGAATGTTGTGTTATAAATAAAAAATTTTGAAAAAATAAAAAAAAAAATTTAATAATACATACATAAGCCAAAGGTTAATGATGTTATCTTCATAACAAAAAAAGAAAAAAAAGGTGATCACCAACAAAATAACAAAATTATTAAATTAAGCTTTAAGGTGTTAACAAATTCATTATTTGTAACGGATTTAAAACAAAGCTTATGTTATTTAGAAATCACCAAAGAAATTTAATGGCTTCTAGATGGACTTGTAAATTGTAAGTATTATTAAGAATTTTAATTCATAATTTATTTTGGATTTCTCAACAACCATGTATTATTGTTTATATTAAACTGTAATGTTTACTTCAAAGCTTTATGTATTGTTAGCAATAATGCTGTTAATAATGAAAATTAATGTAAAAAATTAAATTATTTTGAATGAAACAAAGGTTTCTATTTCAAATGAGCTCAATTGCGTCTTTCCTTTTTGTAGGCATTTGCTACAGTGATGGTCAAAAGAATGTGTACACTATGGATAAAATTCTAACAATAACCAAACACTACTTTTACCACTTAAAGAGAGTGACCGAAAAAATTTGGCAATATTTCGAAATTTTTTTTAAATTTTTTTTTGTTTGAATTTTGAAAATTTACGATGAAACAATTTTAAAATAAAAATAATGGTAATTTATTAATGTATATTTTTTAAAGGACATTTCCTTTTGACCCTCACTGTATTTCCTTTGTAAGCAAAATATAGTCACTTGAAGGTAATTCCTAGCGAATAGGACTAAAGAAACAGCAATTCGTACACTAATTCAAGGATTTTTGTCAAGGTAACTTCATATTTCTAGCAAAAACTTTGAGAGAAAATAAAAATTACTACTCAAAAATCTGAACCGACTTTAAACTGTAGGTCCCGCCACTCACGGCTAAAATTAATACTCAACATAAGTGGTGTAAATATCTAATCGTATCCCTGAATGAATGGTTGTAATGACTATTTAAGTAAGTAAATAAACTGAATATGTGTGAATCCTTGTTTTGTCCTGTTGCATAAGGATATTTTTCATCTCTAAAGCAGTAATTTTTATTTAAATTCTCCCGAAATCAACCAAACATAGTAAAGAAGTCAATATTATACTGAACGCCCTAAAACAGTCGTCACTATTTTGACCTCAGTTTTATTACTAGAGGGTTGTGCAAGATGTATTGTTAAGAAATGACGCAAAATGTCGTCCATATTTCAATAAAATCACAACAAACTTCTCTGCGAAGTTTTCACACGATTGCGTCATTGGTTGACTATAAGCAAAGGCTGTAGCCATATGGCCGTAGTCTAGTAGGTAGTGTGTTGGCTTATTAGACATGAGCCAAATCCTAGGTCAGACATCTCCAACTAAACGAGGTGACTTCTTCTTATGTGACTTCCTCTCAGAATATTTCTGGTAAAAACTCTGCAAATAAATAAAATTGCCATGAAAAGTTTCTAAAAAATCTGTCTTCGGGCCCCGCCACTCATGTATAAAATTAACACACACAACATAAGTGGTGTGAGAAACTAGGTTGTAATCCTGAAGGATTTTAATGACCAATTATGTATGTAGGTATGAATTACCAGCAACTCCATTGCCTTTTTCTTCTTTGTTTCTTTGCTTATTAGCAACATTTTTCCATAATTATATCTCTATTTACCGTTAAAGTCACACTTGCAGTAAAAAAAATATTACAAACATTAATTGGTGCACTTTTGTTGAGACTTCCTCACTCACATATTTTGTACTTTCAAACTTTCAATCATTTAAACTGTTTGCATATATCTCTAGACGATTAAACGTAAAAGAGATGCAACTACTTTGTATAAATTTATTTGCATTCTAGTACATCTTTATTTACCGTTTACCTGTCAATGTCAACATAAGATGTTTGCTTATGTAAATTGTCAATAACAGCATGTATTGTCACCGTCACCAGCAGGTCTTGAACTTGTGTCTCACGTACCAAATGCATCAACACTTCCGCTGCAGCACAGCTTCTGTTTCACAGCAGCAATCTTGTATTAGAGTGTAAATAAAGTATGACTTAGAAGGAATATATGTTTATTAGTGAAAGCTTTACCTTTCATTAACATATTTATGTATGGAATTGTGTGTGTGTGTATTTTTCTTTAGTTTTGCTTTCCAACGTAAAAACGTACATATTTCGTAAAAGTTTCTATCATATCATGCCGATTTTATTTCTAATTTTCATAAAATATATGAAATTTAATTTCTTTTAAATCCCGTAAAAAGAAATAAAAACTTAATTCTTCCTCCTCAGTTGAATTCTGTTAAAATTTGAATGCACAGCGCCTAATATGCCTAATAACCATTATTTCTTGAAGAAAAAATTGCTAAAACCAAGATTAATTTTAATCAAAGTCATGGGAATTTAACACAACAAATTTCTATAAAAAAACCGGGCTTTCTGCATTTCATACTGTCCAAACAAGCAACGGAGATGCCAAACATAGTATCAGCTCCGTTGAAGTCTCTACACCCAAAACAACTAAAAAAAATCCGGATTTATGTTGGATACTCGGACATTGGAAATGCGTTTGATTGTGAAACCAACAGGCATCTCACATGTCTCAGTGGTTTCAATTTTTTAATGATCACTTGAGTATGATAAAACTCTCTTAATATGGATACACACATACATACATATATAATTGGTCATTGCAACCCTTCAGTCAGGATTACAACCTAGTTTCTTACACCACTTCTGTTGTGTGTGTTAATTTTATACATGAGTTGCGGCACCTACTGTTTAAAGTCGACTCCGAACGACAGATTTTTGAGAAACTCTTCATGGCAATTTTATTTACTCTCAGAGTTTTTGACAGAAATCTGCTGACAGGAAGTCACCTCGTTTAGTTGGAGTTTGTTGGGGTTTGAAACGTAGTCTCACGTCTAATAAGTCAACACACTATCTACTAGACTACGGCGATATGGCTGCACTCTTTGCTTATAATCACGGAATCGTGTAAAAACTTCGCAGAGAAGTTTGTTGTTGTTTTAATGAAATATGGACGACGTTTTGCGCCATTTCTTAACAATAGATCTTGCACAACTCACTAGTAATAAAACTGAGGTCAAAATAATGACGACCATCGTAGAGCTTTCAGTATAATATTAATTTCTTGACCATGTTTGGTTGATTTAATGAGAATTTAAATAAAATTTATTGCATTTAGAGATGACAAATATTCTTATGCAACAAGACAAAACAAGGATTTACACATAAGCAATATACTTACTTACTTAAATGGTCATTACAACCTTTCATTCAGGATTTCATTTGGGTTTCACACCACTTATGTTGTGTGTGTTAATTTTATTCGTAGGTGGCGTGACATACATTTTAAAGTTAGATTTTTGAGAAACCTTTCATTGAAATTTTAATTTTCTCTCAAAGTTTTTGCTAGAAATATGAAGTTACCATGACAAAAATCCTAGAAATAGTGTTTGAATTGCTGTTTCTTCCATCCTATTCGCTAGGATTTACCTCCAAGTGACTATATTTTGCTTATTAAGGAAATACAGTGAGGGTCAAAAGAAACTGTACATTAAAAAATATGTAAATTAATAAATTACCGTTTGTTTTTATTTTTAAATTGTTTTATTAGCAGTTTTTAAAATTGAAACGAAAACAAAATGACAAAATATTTCGTAATATTGTCAAATTTTTTATGGCACTCTCCTTAAGTGGTAAAAGTTGAGTTTGGTGATTGTTAGAATTTTATCCTTAGTGTTAAGTTTCTTTCTACGCTCACTGTATCTATGGTTGTGTATAAATTATATGTATGTAATTATATGTATCTTTAGAATATTATGGTATATTGTGTGTGATTGATTTTGTCCAATTATGGATCAACCTGTTGTTTTTTTAAATCATCACTTGATTATTTATGGTATATTGAACGAAAATAGTTATGATGTTTTTAAAATGTCTGCTTGTTTAAATAACAATAGACTGATTTAATGGCGTAATTAAAATGTTTTTTTTTTATTTGACGATAATGAAATATATCTGAACGTTTTGTAATATGGCTACTGCAAGAGATAAGGAAGGCAGAACAAACTAAAATAATTTGGCAAAAATTTAAATAAACATTTAAAAAGTTTCCAAATATTAATTAAGTGTTTAAGATTAAGACTCTTCAACAAATTGAAAAGAACACGCTTGTCAACACTAAAATAAAGGTTATTAAACTTTAAAGCACATTTTTTGAAAATATTTAAAACAATTACAATACATACAGTGGTCGTCAAGAGATACATTACATTTAAAAAAGAAATATATATTATAAAATTACTGTTATTTTTATTTTATAATTGTTTCTTTGCCAGTTTTTAAAATGGTAACAAAAAAGTTTACAAAAAAATTTCGAAATATTGTCAAAATTTTTCGGGCACTCTCCTTAAGTGGTAACATTTGAATTTGGTAATTGTTAGAATTTTATCCATAGTGTATAGTTTCTTTTGTCGCTCACTGTATATTCAATGCCTACGTGAAGTCTACGACGGCAGTAAAACATGAAATGCAATTGAGGCTTTCAGAAACTTTCCCTGCCTCGCAATCTGGAAGTTGTCCAGCCAGCGACATTCTTCAATCTCTGCATATTGTTGAAAACTGATCAATTTCCTATTAAGATAAGAATTCTGCTAAAACTCCATGACGATTCTGTAAAATGAAAGGCCAAGAGTAAATGGAAAGCAAAGCAAGCCCTTACTTGAGGGAGGCAGATAAAGATAGAAGCTGCTTCTCTCGGTATAAACTGTAGCCTTGTAAGAATTATAAGAATTATAGGTGGCTGTCTACATAATGGGTGATCTTAAATTCAAGCAATTGACTCTACTGTAGTTTAGCAAAGGCTCAATATTCTTCACTCAATAGCAACGAAGCTCATTTCTGGCTGTGAAACAAACTGAATCGATAAATTTAGTGTGAAAAACAGCCAGAGGTAGTTCAAGAACGGTCAATGGACTGTTTGATGTGGTTTTAGAACAAACAACATCGCCGTAGTCTAGTAGGTAGTGTGTTGGCTTATTAAACGTAAAGCCAGGGTTCGAGCCCCAGGCCAGACATCGAGACAAAATACAAAAAATATTTCTTCGGCGACTTCCTCTCAGCAGATTTCTGTAAACTGTAGATCCCACCACTCATGTATAAAATTAACACACACAACATAAGTGGTGTGAGAAACTAGGACGTTGTACAATGGGTCAATTCGACCTTCGGGGGGTACTGTACTTGTCTTAATTGACAGTACACGTCCTTTAACCGTGCCATAAATATTGCAACGATACATTTAATCCAGCAAAGCGTCGTATCGATGTGTACTAAATTCTTTCTTGCTTAGAATGAAAGCATTGGACTTATTTGATGTGTAGTTTCTACAAGACAATGCCTTGAATCTATTTAAAGACGATTAGTGAGCAATTAATCTCGCATTTTTAAGAAATCTATCGATAATGCTAAAGTTTCTTTTGACGCTCACTGTACATATTATAAAAGAAGAAGAAGAAGAATTTTTTCTTTTATTTTTCTAAACAAAAAATTAACATCAACATCAACCTTCTTTTATTCTTTTTGTGAAATCATTTACGTATGTATTCATGATACACATATAAATTACACATCCAATCCACAGTAGAGGTTAATGTAGCATAATTATCCCACTTTGTGTAGAGACAATAAAAAAGCAAAACAAAATAAAACACAGAAATTATGTTCATGATAATGATGTTCGTAATATAATTACTATTGCCACTAATGATGTTCAGATTGATATGCATGTTGGTCGGTCGGTAACATTGTTGACAATGATGATGAAAAGTAAACAAAGTGCTCGCATTGGAAAAATTATAAAAAATATTTTATTTAATATGGCTTGGCAAGTGACAAACATTATTTTATATTGTTTTATTGTAAAATCCACATGGAAATTGAATAATAGAGAGAGAAAATAAACAACAACAACAACAACAACAACTATTAACCACATAAAACTCAATTGAAACTCAACCAACCATTAAACAACTTTACAACAAATTGAAAATGAAAAAAATAATCAGAGTTTTTTATTGTTGTTATCATTAAAATATTTGCCATTTTGCACCACAATGACAGTCATTCATGTTGATCACAATTATCACAATGCCTTATCACTAGCAATTAATGCAGGAGAAATGAAAAATTAAACTTTATTTCCAATCCAATAAAACTTATGTATTTAAGGCGATACACAAAACTTTTAAAGTTTAAATTTGTAAATAATTTAAAAACATAAAATACGTGTTAATGAAGATTAGGGAAGATTCCAGTAACATTATCCACTTATCACGCACCGAAACTCCTTGTACAATGGGTCAATTCGACCTCCGGGTACTGTACTTGTCTTAATTGACAAGTACACGTCCTCTGACCTAAACTCCTTGAGTTTTATCAGTTCTACCACATTGCCACAAGGCAATTGTCAAAAAAAAATCTAAAAATTTTTATTTGAGCTTTCAAACCTGAACTGGATAGTCGGAAAAGGTCATAAAACAGCTGAAACTTTATAAACCAATTCAGTATTATAGTACCTTTTCATTTCCGAAACATCACGGTACCCTCGCTACACTTTTAGTATTTTTTTATTATTAATATTTTATGGTTTGCGTTTTTCAAATATTAATGGCTTAGCAACATGTTCAACGCAATACTAACTGTAGAATTAGTCTTTAGCCCCGGTTAGCCCAACGGCCACGCAACGGACGTTCGTTTTTAGAATACGAAAAGCAATGAGAACGCTTGCCAAACCGTAATGTAATTTCGGTAAGTATTTAATTTGCTCTTAATATGCTGAAATAAACGTACATTCCGTTACGTTCCTTCGACATTTAACTAAACGTGGCTTTAACGTTCTATTATGTTCCGAATCAGCTGTTCTTGATTTATATATGAGGAACATGTATAAGTCGTTAGCTTTTTTATTCCATTTCGTACATGTATTAAGTACAAATAAATATTTTTTTTGCAAAAGTACCACTTGAAAGTACTTTTTCAGTTATCGTTCAGTAACATTTCAAAATTTCAATATTGCAAAACAGTTATAAACTTTTAGTACGCTTTGCCAAAAGCCATTTGACTTTTGTAGGACAGGAGAAAGGCACTAATACCTCACGTTGGATTCAATTTCAAAACTCCTTACGGTATACAGGATACACTCTACAATCGGACTTGTAACCATAATTTAATGGTAAGGGACAGTGGTGTTATGCTAATTTTTTTTTACCGGAACGCATTCCGGATTCCGGTTCACGGTTCGGAAAACAAGCCTGTTCGTTCCGATTTTTGTTTAGGTTCGGGTTCGGTTCAAACTCTTGTTTATAGAAATACACATAAAAATTCGTCAAAAATTTGAAAAAAAAAAATCAGCAATTCTTTTTAATTTTTTTTTTCAAAACGTCAGCCAATTCTCGTTATCAGAAATCATCTCTAGTTCCGGAACGCGTTCCTGTCCAAAAGAAGTACCGGAACGACGCTCCGGAGCGTTCCGGATCGACAACACCACTGGTAAGGGATTAACACGTTCTAGCCGGAGTGGATCACTGGCACTGTGCTTTCCGGAGGCGTGAACCATCAGTGGTCCATCAGCAATTTGTTTTATCTGGAGGCGTGGATCCACTGGTAGCAATTTTTCAAAATTTCGTTTATCAGGCGTCTCGTGCATTCAGAGCGTAGAGACATCGATAAAATACCCCGGGTAGAACGTGTTAAGCGAGGCTTTTTTTTTGTTTCTCACACCACTGATGTTGTGGCGGGACCTACAGTTTGTTTTACAGCTCAAGAATCGTGTTGCTTGATAGTGCAGTATTAAGTGGGTGGTAAACTACATCTAAAACTAAATCTAACCATGAAATCGTTAGCAAACAATTATTGTGAGGGAAATTTGAGAAAAGAACTCTGAACGGAGAGTTCGTAACTACTACTACGCGTAGTAGTAAAAATTAGCATTTCGCATGCACTTACAGCGAAACTAAGTAAAAAATGTATGAAAGCGATAAATATCTTGGTATTACCTGCAAATAGCTTTCTTGAAAGCAGAGAATTATGGCACTTCTTGGAGTTTAACTTTAAACGAATAAAAGACAGCTGGAGAATTACATATTAACATACCAGTTTTCTTATTTTTTTTCATTTAATTTTATAAAGCCTTTTAAGACTGACTTTGTTTTTTCATTTCTTTTATTTTCTTTTTTCTTTCGTTAAGTTTTATTGTTATTGGTATTGTTATTGTTGTTATAACAATTTATTTTTTTTATATTTTTTTATATGAAATATTTGAAATTGTTTTGTGCATTTTTCTTTTTGTTGGTATTTTTAACAAATAAAGTTAAAATATGCTGACAACTGCTCGAACAGTTTATTCATGTTTACTAAATAAGTGTCTCTGACTGTCTGTCTGTCACTCTGTTTGTCTGTCTGTTTGTATATTTGTATGTTTGTCCCTCCATTATTTGTCTTCTTAACAATCCATCAACTTTTTTTCAAATTGTGTGTCTGTTCAAATGACTGTTTTTGGCTTGACTGTTGGTTGATAAGCTGTTGGAAAAAAGAAAATTAAAAAAAATAGAAAAAAAATAAAAAAAAATATTAAATAAAAAATAAAAGAGAAGAAGAAAATAATTATAATAAAAAAAATTATAAAAAAAATAATTAAAAAAATCGCGTTATATTCAATTCCATTAAATATATTAAATAAGTGAAAAACTCCAATAAACGTGAGAGTTAAATAATAAAATAAAATACTTTCATATCATATACACACATACATACATACGTATACATATACCAACAATACATTTTTTTACATTTAATTGTTGTGAAATTAAAATATTAACGACAATGTTATACAAAAAATTACTTTTTAAAATACAAAGTTTTTTTTTAATGTCAGCAGGTGGCCGGTCACTTCAAATGTGTAAACTTTCATGTGAAAAATAATGAAAATTAAATGGAGTTCCAAATACAATAAAAAAGAAAAATAAAAACGAAATAAAAAAAACATGAAAAAGAAAGTTTAATAAAAAACCATATTTTATGAACACATTTGGTAAGATTGGTGTGTATTTGTGTTTGGGGATTGCCTACTTATACTTAAATAGCTGGTCACCTCAAGACAATGTAACCAGCTATGCTATGCATACCAATTGATTTATAATTATTCTTTAATTTGTCTTTCAACAAGAAAAATAATTGAATTGAAATATTTTCATATAAACCATGACATTTTATGCTCCATAAATATTTAGTTTGGTGGGGCTAGGCCATTATTTAATGTCTTTAAAACCTCAATAAAAATTCAAGAGAAATGATTTTCTTTTATTCAAATGGCAAAAGAATGTTTTCAAAAGAAATTTTTTTCTATTGAAAAAGTAAAATTTTGTTTTGAAAATTTCTTTAGAATATTTACATACAACGGGTAATTTTTTTTGAGGGCGATAATTGAGTGCCTCTCAAGTACATTTTTGAAGACTATGTTATGATGGTATATCCATACATACATACATGATTTGTTATTACAGCCCTTTAGCCAGGATTACAACCAGAGATCAGCAATGAGTATTTAAAAAAGATTAGTAGAATCGAATCATATTCACAATTTCTGATACTTATACGAATTCATACTTATTTTATTATCATGGAACCTCTACTCATATTTAAAGTTTAAAGTACTCATCAAACTCATTCATTCTTAACAACACGTATGATGTTGCTGATATCGACTCTCCATAACTCAGCATATACGAAGCACAAAATAAGTATGAATCGTGTACGAACACTAAAATACTCACTAGAAGGTTGTGTGCTGCTCTGTCTTTTTTCTTTTTTTGTAAATGCAACAACAACTAAGGCTCTAATTTTGATGAATGGTTCGAGTCACTGGAATCATTTATAAGTATTATGAGCATTTTTGTAATGTTATGAATCTAAATCAGTAGGCATATGAATCAAACATATTTCGAATGGTATGAGTTTGATGTCAGCGTTGTACTCAAACTCATTGCAACCTGTACTTATAAATCAACGTTGTAGTGAGTACGAATGAATCAGACAGAGTAGTTAAATTTCAATATTGTTGACTCACTTACATATTCAAAATTTCGTGAGAGCTTATGAGTAGCGAAAAAACGATTCATTGATGGTCTCTGATCTCTGTCGATTAGGTAGTGTGATGGCTTATTAGACGTAAGGCCATGGTTCAAACCCTAGGTCAGACATCAAAATAAAAATATAAAAAAAATTTCTGGCAAAAACTCTGAGTGTAAAACAAATTGCCATGAAAAAGTTTCTCAAAAATACGGTCGTTCGGAGTCGACTTTAAATTGTAGATCCCGCCACTCATGTATAAAAATTAACACACACAACTTGAGTGATGTGAGAAACTAGGTCGTAATCCTAACTAAAGGGTTGTAATGACTACTTATTAATGTACACGAGAGACATCACGTATTCCCAAAAAAAAAGTCTAGTAAGGCCAAACGGCATGATCGATGGATTCCTCCAAAATGCAAGATTAATTGCTCACCGTCAATCGTCTTTCAATAGATTCATGACATCATAACATTCACTCCAAGCAAAAAAGAAATCCGTAGCCATCGATACGATAAGTTGCTGGATTAAACGTATCGTTACGATATTATGGTCCTTGAAAAAATACGGTCCAATGGTGCTGCTGGTTCAAAAATCACATCAATGAGTCAATTGGTCATTCTTGACCTGCTTAACACCAAATTTATCAATTCAGTTTGTTGACATACCCGTTGAGCCAGAAATGAGCTTCATTGCTATTGACTGAAGAATATTGAGCCGTTGCTAAACTAAAGTGGAGTCAATTCCATAAATTTAGGATTATACATTATGTAGACAGTCAACTATAATTCTTATAATTCTTACAAGACTACAGTTTATACCGAGAGAAGCAGCTTCTGACTTTATCTGCCTCCCGTAAGTGAAGGCTTGCTTTGCTTTCCACTTACTCTGGGCCTTTCATTTTACAGAATCGTCATGAGGTTTTAGTAGAATTATTACCTTAGTGAGAAATTGCTCAGTTTTCAACAATAAGAAGAGACTGAGGACTGTTGCTGGCTGGAAAATTTTCAGATTGCGAGGTAGGGGAAGTTTCTAAAAGCTTCAATTGCTTTGCTGGATTCCATGTTTTACTGCCGTCACAAACTTTACTTAGGCATTAAATATACAGTGAGTTTTAAAAGAAACTGTACACTATGGATAATATTCTAACAATCCCCCAAGCATTTGGGGAGAGTGCCCTAAAAAATGTGACAATATTTCGAAATTTTTTGTAATTTTTTTTTTCAATTTTGAAAACTGTTAATGAAATAATTTTAAAATAAAAATAACAGTAATTTATTAATGAACAGTTTCTTCTAACGTTCACTGTATATTTCATGATTATGGGTAAATTATTTATTTATTCCTCTCCGGAAATGCTTCTGAACTAATAAAATGATGAGGCATCCTTCAAATTTTCGTTCATAATTTTAAAGCTCCCTTGTTTGAATTTTTTTACACAAAAGAACACATTTTCCCATTGTAATTACACCCATTGTGCAATGTAACTTTCTTTTTTCCCTAGCATTTGCCTTTGTTTTCCGTCTATTATTATTGAAGTCAAGTTGTTTACAATTTGATACGGAAGAATCACTTAATTTGGCTACCAAGAAATGACTGGAGGGCAATAATTTAAATATTTGCAACAGCCATCATTAAAAACTAAATAAATCATCAATCATTCAAATATTGAATGAAGGGAATGATGACAAATTGTTTTTTTTTTTAAACGGCGGCAGTATTATAAAATAATAGCCTTAGCGAAACTATAATGAAAGTTTATGTTTTAGAAAGTTCAGTAAACCTTAACTGTTGTTTTTTCAAATGTATTGTAAATATTAAGATTGAGCAACCCTGGGCAATGAAATGAGGTTTGGCAGATGGTTTGGAGACATAAAATTGTCATATTGTCCACGTATTGGGGTCTATGAAGCAACAATAATTGGTTGTTTATTGTTCATTTAGAACAAAGAACACATGTTAAATAACTATTAAAGATATTGGTATGTACATACATACATATGTACATACAAAATAACTCATTAATCAGGGAACATTTTTCTAGGACACTAAGAAAATTCATTCAACTTTAGACACTTAGAAGTTCAGAATGATATAATATACAGTGAGCGTCAAAAGACACTGTACATTAAAAAAATATACACACAGTTACTAAAGTATACATACGGTTAACAAATTTCAGAAATTTTTTAACCAATCCGTTTTCGTTGAAAATCTTTATAGTTTCCTCGATTTTAAGACGGTCTTTTGCATTGGTTAAAAAATTTCTGAAATTGAACTGAATTGTGGCCCTGCACGGGAACACAATAGTATACATCCGATTAACAAATTTCACAAATTTCTGAACCACTGCAAAGACCGTTTTAAAATCGAGGAAAGTTGTCAGACAATTATAAAGATTTTCAACGAAAACGGATTGGTTAAAAAATTTCTGAAATTTGTTAACCGTATGTATACTTTTGTGGCTGAGTGTACATTAATAAATTCCCATCATTTTTATTTTAAAATTGTTTCACTGCCGATTTTTAAAATTGAAACAAAAAAAAATTACAAAAAATTTCAAAATATTGTTAAATTTTGTTGGGCACCCTCCTTAAGTGGTAAAAGTTGAGTTTGGTTTGATTGTTAGAATTTGATCCATAGTGTACAGTTTCTTTTGACGCTTACTGTGTCTCTGTTTTATGGCTCGTGCGTTAATAAACAATGCTATTGAATAAATAATAGAAGTCGTCGTAATTTAGTAGGTAGTGTGTTGCCTTATTAGACGTATGGCCCCCAGGTCAGACATCAAACCGAAAATATGAAAAAATATTTTTCGGCGTCTGCCTCTGAGCAGATTTCTGTCAAAAACTCTGAAAGTAAAATAAAATTGCCATGAAACGTTTTTTAAAAATCGGTCGTTCGAATTCGACTTTAAACTATTGATTCCGCCACTCATGTATAAAATTAACACGCGCAACATGAGTGGTATGAGAAGCTAGGTCGTAATCCTGACTGAAGGGTTATAATAACTAATTATTTATGTACGTATTGAATAAATATTAACTTGTCGTTTGAATGGTAGAATTCTTAAGTGAAAAAATTTCTTGAAAATATCTCAACGGCGAGGAGTAGGAAACTCTTTAAAATCTAAGATATTCTCTTAGTAAAGCGAATGTAAAGACTCTGTTGTAGACTGAAAAATGAATGAATTTTTTCTGTTTTTTATTTGTATGTAGTTCTCTTCTAGCAGTTTTGCTGTATATTTATGCAGTTATGGCTTAAGGTTAAATTCATAGAATAAACTACTAAAACAATGGACAATAAAATCGTTTAACTTTGATTGCAAAAAAAAGTTGCAAAAGTTGTATTAGCCAAGCAGCAGCGAAATAAAAATTACAATAAAAAATATTGCAAGAGTTGTACTCTAATCATATATACTCTACATATTTTTAAACGTATGCAAATATATTAAAATACTAAGTCATTTATAAGATATTACAGAGGAAGAATTGATATTATTTGAATCGAAAAAATAATGTATTTATGTTTGTGATACATAATTCATCTCATGTGGGAAACATGGCCGTTATTTGCTATACAGATATAGAATGTGCATGTATGATTGTAGTTCAGTAGTCGCCGTAGTCTAGTAGGTAGTGTGTTGGCTTATTAGACGTAAAGATAGGGTTCGACGCCCAGGCCAGACATCAAAACAAAATACAAAAAGTATTTCTTTGGCGATTTCCTCTCATCAGATTACTGGCAAAAATCTGAGAGTAAATAAAATTGCCATGAAAAGTTTCTCAAAAATATGTCGTTCGGAGTCGACTTTAAACTGTAGGTCCCACCACTCATGTATAAAATTAACACACACAACATGAGTGGTGTGAGAAACTAGGTCGTAATCCTGACTGAAGGGTTGTAATGACCAATTATGTATGTTATGTATGTATAAAAAATGGTAAACAAGTAAACAAAAATACAACAACAAACGCTACAAGAATGAATGTAAACAACGATTTTTACATTTATAGAGATTTCAACAAGGCGAAGTCATGAACATTCGCCTTCAAGAACATTTATCAGACTGTTGACTTTGCTATATAGAACACAGGGCAAAGCAGCCGATTGAGTTAGTGAGGTTCAGTCAGTCTTGTGTGAAGACGTGGGGTGTTTGAAGACCGTAATCGTGTTTTGAAGATCTCCGTTACAACGATCTGTTGAATAATTGTCTAGTAATTGTTATCGTTAATACAAAGGGTGCAAACAGAGGAATAACAAACAAAGCAATTGTTGTTGTTTACATCAAGTTGTGAACAGTGGTACACAGAATTGTGCGAATAATAAAGAATTTTAATTAAAACTAATAACAAATTTATTTTATTTTATTTGCAATCTACGAGCTCATATTTTAAACATTTTTAAAAGGTAAAAACGTAATACTATGTATGTATGTATGAGCATGTGCGTTAGGGTGTCATAGAGTCGAGTTAAACCTAATTCGAAATTTTTTTCTTTTAATTCCTTGCATAAAATTTAATACAACTTTAACGTGTGTGAGTGTGTGTGGGTACAAATTAAACCTATTAGCGATCTAACAGTGATGTCAGTATACCGCTATACAAAATTTATGAATGTGTTTGCTTATGTACGTATGTATGTATGTATGTCTTCACATACATACAATATTCTCATTCTGATACGTTTATAAATAATAAATCGTTGGCGCTAATACTGTTTACCCTTGTTAACTGTCTCTTGCAGCTGCTGCTACCATTGCCCCTGTTCCCATTATTGTTGTTGCCATTGTTATTTTTCGTTTTATTTTTTATTTGTTTAACACTGATTGTGCCTTTGGTGCTTAGCACAAGCATGGACACAAGAAGCTTAAAAAAATTTGTAATAAAATTTGTTGTTGTTTTTTTTATTTTTTCTACTTGTTATTGTTGTTGTTGTTCAGAAGACATTGTTGAGGTGCGACAAACGCGTTAAACTTTTTTTCTTTTTTTGCGTATTTTGTCAGCTTCAAGTGGTGCTTTAGATGAGTAAATAGTATTTATGGTACGTTGTTGCATTTTTAAGGATTTTTGCAACATTGTTTCAGCTTTCAGTATGTAAAGCTAGAAGTAGAATGAAGAATCAGTCACAAAACTGACAATTTCTATTGGCACTTCTTGGTATGTATTTATATTTACGATAGAAATTGTTGTTAATGAAAAAAACAACAACACTGCCATCAAATTATAATTTATAAGCTATTTTGCTGAGGAAAAACAACATCATCATTAACAATGTAACGTCATAAATTTATGCCTTGTATACTATGGTGTACTATGGTGTATATTCATGCTTAAGGTTCCCCATCTCTATTTAGAACATGTTTTAACTATGCTGCTGCTTACAAAAGCAATGTTTGGTGTCAGCTTTCAAGTTTGTTTGTATCCGTCCTGTTAGTTGTTCGTCTCTTAGATTGCGTTTGACGCTCACTGCAATTTATATTACGGTTAAGCATGCGCTTTGACAGTTACACACAATTTTAACGTCATGTTAATATTTAAATGTAAACAACAGAAATAAACCAACAAAAAAAATAAAAAAATAAATAAAAACTGGTATTAAAAACTACAATAATCTGTGGAAAATTTAAAATTACATTTGAAAAACAAAACAAAACAACAACAACAAGAAAATGGAAAAATAATCATAATAATAATCATAATGGTTTTGTTTAAATAAAATATGAAAAAAAAAATAAAAAAAGAAAAAAAAATATAAACTGACAAGATGTAGAAAATGTTAGAGATTTACAACATGTGCATGAAATTATTTATTTAATTTGCATTCAAAGCAATTTAAACTGCTGGCTGACTAACAAGTGGATGTCAAACAATTTTCAAAACGATTTATGAAGTCATAATTTTTGTACATATTTTTAGACTAATTCGTTTGCAGTTTGTTGTAAATGATTTCAAATAATCGAAGTTTAATAGTCTTGACCCCATATACAGTGGTGGCCTTATAATTAGAAACGACTTAGCAACATGTATGTTTGTTAATTTGTTTTACAGTTTTCACTGTGTACCTGGGATAAAAGGCTTCGTTTGGAGGACGTCTTACATACGTTTTTCCATCAGATCGGGACAAATTAAACTTAGATTCGTCACTTCAGAGAATTCTGTTCCAGAAACATCGTTTCTAATTATAAGGCCACCACTGTACATACATATACATACTTACCATATATGTATGTACGTACATATGTACAGTGAACATCAGAAAAAACTATACACTAAGAATAAAATTCTAACAATCACCAAACTCAACTTTTGCCACTTAAGGAGAGTGCCCGAAAAAATTTGACAATATTTCGAAATTTTTTTGGAATTCTTTTTTTGTTTCAATTTTAAAAACTGGTAATGAAACAATTTTAAAATAATAATAACGGTAATTTATTAATGTATATTTTTTTTAATGTTTAGTTTCTTTTGACGCTCACTGTATGTAGACTAACGCAATTTTACTTGGCTGTAAGCCTACACAGCAAAAACCATTTCGTCATTAGTTTCAAGGTAAATAATTGAGTAATGCTTGTACTTGTACTAGAACTAAATGTGAAATAAACCAAACGGTAGTAACTAAGGCCTAAAAACATGCATATTTGTAATAAACTGTAGTCTTATGTATCAGAACTTTGTTGGGATAGTTCAAAGCAGATTTAAAGAAAATTTCAGCATTTGTATCTCTATCGGCTTTAGTGAATTTAGTCTGTTTGATCTTTAAGCAAAGGGAAAGTAAGTCCGACCTTCAACATTTCAGCCTTTATTGATTACAGTGCTTTACCCTCTTTTGTGGCGACACACAAAACCTTCAGAATCAACCAAAAATTGCCAAGAAATTGAAAAAAACTGTTCTGTATCTGAATGGCTTCAACATTAGCTACAACGTCAAGCGACGTCACTGGAGATTGTCCAAGTTTAAATTGTAATTCTGGTACTACTCTGGAGAAAATTCCCATATAAAGGGAGACAACTCTTTGATTTTAATGTGTGTAAAGATAAATTCGAATTTTTTTAAACCAGGGCTCAAACCCCAGGCCAGACATCACAACAAAATACAAAAATTATTTCTTCGGCGGCTTTCTCTCAGCAGATTTCTGGCAATAACCCTGAGAGTAAATAAAAATTGCCATGAAAAAGTTTCTCAAAAATCTGTCGTTCGGAGTCGACTTTAAACTGTAGGTCCCGCCACTCATGTATACAAATTGACGCACACAACATAAGTGGTGTGAGAAACAAGGTCGTAATCCTGACTGAAGGGTTGTAATGACCAATTTCATTATTATAGGGCATGGACCCTAATAAGCTCTGATGCAGCAGCCTTTAGAGTATTCGAGAGAAAAGTCCTACGTGAGATCTTCGGTCCAGTGCGAGTTGGCGATGATTTCCGCATCCGATCTAACAGTGAGCTGCATGAGCGTCTCAACGATATCGACGTTGTACAACGTATTAATATCCAGTGGCTTGATCATGTCGTTCGAATGGAGCATGATGCTCCGGCGAGACGGGTATTTAATGTGGAAAGCTGCGGAAGTCGGCGAAGAGGACGACCTTATTTGCGTTGGAAGGGCCAAATTGAGGAAGCCCTGTCATCGATTGGTGTGACCAATTGTCGTAGGCGCGCAAGAAGCAGAAGCGCCTAAAAGAATGTGTTAAGGCAGGCCGAAATCCGTTAATTGGGTTGTTAATGACCAAATAAAAAAATATTTTTCTTTTTTACTTCTCTTCTCTGCTATGTCACGAGAATGAGAAAACAGAGGTTTATGGCCATACAAATAAAAAATCTTTCCCTGTTTGCTTGTGTTATTTATTGTATGGTAGGCCAATATGCTTGTATGTATGTACGCTTATATTTTACATTTTCAACTGGCATGAAATTGTTGGTGGTCTTTAATAACCTGTCAATTGAAAAAAAAAAAAAATAATAATCTTTCAACGATAATTTGAACTGCATGGCTGGGGCATGCGAACGAACAATGGCAAACTATCTGTGGAATAATTAAAATTTTAATTTTCCTCTTTTAATCGAAAATTCAATTGTTTATTATGTTTTTAAGCGTATGTATGTATGTATGTATGTATGGTATGGAGGCATATTTTCAAAATGCAAATCCATAATTATAAGCCACAAACACACACACACGCATATAGTATAGTTTTTCTGTGCAATTTTGTGCCATAATAATGGAGAAGTTTTTATAAAAATTGGGAGAAAAAGAGTAACAATCTCGTATCGATAGATGCGATTATACAGTCAAACAATACCAACAAACTCGATTATATTTGGTTTATACAGTGTTTCGTAACTGTAGTTCATATATATTATCGATGACGATGTTACTGTCAGACTGTCCGCCTGTCTTCTTTAATACACTGATAGAGTATGTTTTTTCGGTTTTTCTCTTTGATACAGTGATGGCTGTCATATGAATGTCATTGACTTAATTAGTTTATGTTTTGCTATGACTGTATGAATAGAGTTTGTATACGAGGGAAAATTGCGTATAAAATTACAACATTATTGAGTTCAAAAACAAATGAAGATGAATCAAAATATGAAATACGAAAAGAAATAATGGAAAATAAAACAGAAAAACAGTTAAATCATCATTAGCCTGGCATAACATCATAGATTTCGATAAAAAAAAAGAAATATTAGAAAGAAAGAAAGAAAAAAATATAGAAATTAGAGAAATAAATCATAAAATATTATGAAACATACATACATAAATGTTAAGTCACTGTTTAATGAACTTATTATAACTGGGCTTTAACACAATTATTGCTTCTTTGAAAGAACGAATGAAAAAGCAAAGAATCATCATTAGTTACGTGGTTCTTTCATTATCAGCATGAATATAAGAAAGTATGCAAATTATATTTACAGAAGATATGAGTTTTAATATACGCAAGGTCAAAAGGTAAAAGTAGCATAAGCATAAGCAACTTAATGGATTGTTTCAATGGCTTTCCTTCATACGACTGATTTTAATAATTTACAAGGCTTTACGGCAATTTGAAATTTGTTGGAATACTTTTCCTGGTTCATTAAACTAAGCACTTGAAGGTACATGTTATAGTTATTCAAATCGTTTAAAGAAAATAGGATTTCTTATTGAAATTTTTGTACTAGTAAGGAAATTGGAATCGGTCTCATAACCACGAATTCATAGATATTTTTTGCCTTCCTACAAACATACTTTACATAAGAAACTTTTGAAGCTAAAATGAGCCTTTAGGTCTTTTTTTCGTTATGTATGGCGGAACTGTACATACCAGATATCTTTTATTTAAAAGAGTTGAATCCACATGTTCCCTCTATGCTGAACATAGACTAAAAATTCTCCATCATGCCAATGGGAAAAGCTATCTTTCAGCTCTCCAGTTTTATTGAAGCTTCTTTCAAAGCTTTGTGCTATGTAATTCACACCTTTCAGTATAGATCGCCTCCATTTGTTTTTCTTAATGGTTGTAAGAGAGTAAAACGAAGTATCAACAAGTGGAGACGTGCGGCATATTGAATCTCAGATTACAGCCGAACACTATACTTTCGATATAGTCAAGAGATTTATTTATCTTGGCTCCGCCGTTACCATCAAAAATGATGTCAATCTATCCATCAAAGGCAGGATTAGTCTTGCCAACAGGTGCTACTATGGTCTCAATAGGCAATTGAGTAGTAGAGACCTCTCTCATCCTCCTCGTGTTCTATCTTTAAAGCTGTTCATTGCTTATTGTTCATTACACTTTTTTACAGGCAACGAAACTTCTTATTTTATTTTGTATTTCTTCTGTGATAAACCAAATCCTACAATACAGGCACAATACAGCGGTTATTTTAATTTTAATACAGTTCTAAAAATGATTTGCAATTCCACCGTAATCATGGTACCTAGATTTAGTAATTCTTAACATGCGTTCCATAGGAGTTTGCGAAAAATATAAGGAATCTGAAAATATGGTATTTACACGCATCTTCTCAGTTTTTTTTCGGAATCTTCAAACAGCGGGTTCAGTTTATTTTACTTATCTCCTGTAGGATAGCTTGCATATGTCGTCTGCTTAGCAATTTAGGGATTCAAGAAGGCTATCTTTGGAGAGCCTCATGAGGAGACATCTCATATTCCCTTTGTGTATTAAATTGTGTTGAAAACTCTCATAGCTACTACGAACACCTACACTTATCTGTTTGACACATACACAATCATTACTACAGGAGTCGAATGTATTTTCTTAGCCGATTTAAAAGTATATACAGTGAGCCTCAAAACAAACTGTACACCAACGATAAAATTCTAACAATCACCAAACTCAACTTTTACCACTTGAGAAGAGTGCCTGAAAAAAATTTGACAATATTTTGAAATTTTTTTGTAATTTTTTTTGTTTCAATTTTAAAAACTGGCAAGGAAACAATTTTAAAATAAAAATAACGGTAATTTATTAATGTATATATTTTTTAATGTGCAGTTTCTTTTGACGCTCACTGTACATATAAAGGAGATCAGAGGTCAGCAATGAATCGTTTTTTAGCTACTCATAAGCACTCATGAAATTTTGAATGTAAGTGAGCCAACAATATTGAAATTTAACTATGCACTCTGATCCATTCGTACTCACTACAACGTTGATTTATAAGTACAGTTTGCAATGAGTATGCGTACAAAGTTGGCATCAAACTCATACCATTCGAAATATGTTTGATTCATAAGCCTACTTATTCAGACTCATAAAATTAGAAAAATACTTAAAATATGTACTTATAAATGATTACAGTGACTCGAATCATTTATCAAAATTTTGCGGTCTTAGTTGTTGTTGCATTTACAGTCTTAGAAAAAAACACATAAGTAAAAAAGACTGAGCAGCAAGCAGAGCAAACACACAACCATTTACTGAGTATTTTAATGTTCGTACGCGAATCATACTTATTTTGGGATTCTTGTATATGTTGAGGTATGGAGAGTCGAAATCAACAACATCATACGTGTTGTTAAGTATGAATATGATGAGTACTTCAAACTTTGAATATGAGTAGAGCTGCCATGATATTAAAATAAGTATGAATGCGTATAAGTATCAGAAATTATGAGTATGATTCGATTCTAATCATATTTTTGAATACTCATTGCTGATTTCTATTGGAGATCTCTTTTCCTCCACCTGTTTAACCTGTTAACCTTTTCTATTAATGTTAATCGAAATGAAACTAATCAATTGATACACAAATATATAATATGAGAGACTCCAGTATACAAAATTTAAAGGAAATTTGAAGACTTTAATTAAGACTTTGTAATTATATTTAAAAGGATATATTTGTGTTGTATATTGTTCTTTAACATTTCTCAATTTGAGTCTTTACTGTGTGGGTGCCAAAGGTTTGCAATAATAATTTGATTTTTTTTGTATGGTAAGTATCTGGGAACGGTCTTAAGCCGATGTTATACTTGATGAATTTATATCATGTTGGTTTTATGGTTTGGTTTTTATTGAAATTTTAGATTTCAATTTAAGATAATTTATTTATAAGCTTACGTACTACGTACATACATACATATGTACATACATATGTACGTACATATGTATTTACATACGATATACGAAGAAATAATTATAATTTGTACTTTGGATTTACTTGTAAATTTTTAATAATAAATGCCTGCATGTAGGCGTATTTATTTGCGTATTTGTGTTGGTGCAATTAAGTGTATGTATTTGTGTTATGACTTCTTCTCTTTTGATTTTTAGCAAAGACACTAGAAATAGAAACAATTGTCTCATGTAATAGAGAGAAAGAAGTAACAAATTGCATTTAAAATGCTTGGCTCGTGTAATTTTTAGAATTTTTTTTTATGATTTTCTTTTTATTTTTATTTTTAGTATTTCTTAACATTCTTTTTCTTGGTTTTTTTTCTGAGTTTTTTTTTTCTTCTAAGTTTTCATAAAAAATTAACAATGTTGTTGCTATTGTTGTCGTTGCTGTTGAATGAAATCACTGACTGCATTGCTAGTTGTTGTCGCTTATTTTCCATGTTTCCATGTTTCCATGGGTGTCATTAATATTTTGCAGTGATTTTTCTGTTCTTTTCTTTTCTCAACTGGAGACAGTGGAAGTTTTCCATTCCGTCAACCTTTCTCCGCTAACGCCGCTTTCGCGTCGTCGTTAGATTATTAGAGAGTTTATGTTTGAAGTGAATGTGCGTAATAATAACTTGGTTTCTAACAATAGTTAAAAATGTAAATATCATGGCTAAAGCGAAACGTGAATTGAAGAAAACAAAACAAAACATAGAAAAAAAGAAAACAGTGGTTCTCTACTTGAATTATAATTTTGTTTAGAAATCTAAAAGAAAAAAGTAAAGCAAAGTAAGCAAACAGTCGGTGAAGTATATTTGAAAGTACACCCAACATTAAAATGAATGAAAAAGAGGAAAATTTATAATTTGAATAATCATAAACTGAATAGAAATGAAATGTTACATAGGTAGGCGTAATATAAGCCCCATACAATGGTGAACGGATTGGATGCAAATGAGAGATCAGCAATGAGTATTCAAAAAGATAGTAGAATCGAATCATACTTATAATTTCTGATACTTACATATACGCATTCATACTTATTTTAATATCATGGAACTTCCACTCATATTAAAAATTTGAAGTGCTCATCAGACTCAATCATACTTATCAACTTGTATGATATTGTTACAAGAATCACAAAATAAGTATGATTCGCGTACTAACATTAAAATACTTACTAGAAGGTTGTGTGTTTGTTCTGCTTCCTGCTCTCTCCTTTTTTGCTTATGAGTCTTTTTTTCTTTATTTGTAAATGCAACAACAACTAAGACTTTAAATTTTGATGTTATGAATCTAAATGAGTAGGCTCATGAATCAAAAATATTTTGAATGGTATGAGCTTGATATCAACGTTGTACACATACTCATTGCTTTAAAGCTAAAGTTACCTTTAACTAAACCCAACTTTAACGGCAAGTTGTAATAATGGCTCTAAGATTATTATGATTATATTATCGTATTGACTAATATGATATGAAATTTTAAGGCTGTGGGGCACATTATATCTGGAAAAGTAGTTTGTGAAAGATTAATGCCATCTTTTTATTTCTAGGCGTCAAATAGCAGTAACACGTCATGGTAGTTTGAAACAGTGCAAAATATTTTTTACTTAAGTCACTTATAAATAACAACAGGATGTTCAACTCATTATGGTTTGTACATACATACATACATACATATATAATTGGTCATTACAAGCCTTTAGTCAGGATTACGACCTAGCTTCTCACATTACTTATGTTGTATGTATTAATTTTATATATGAGTGGCGGGACCTACAGTTTAAAGTCGAATCCGAATAGCAGATTTTTGAGAAACTTTTCATGGCAATTTTATTTTACTCTCAGAGTTTTTGCCAGGAATCTGCTGAGAGGAAGTCGCCGATGAAATATTTTCCGCGTATTTTCGTTTTGATGTCTGACCTGGGGTTTGAATTGAGGCCTTACATCTAATAAGCAAACACACTACATACTAGACTACACTACTTACTTGGTAATAGAGCCCTTGAGTGGAGTTTTCATTAGCTTTCAAATCAATGTTTTCTACTATCTAGCAGCCTAGGAGCCATAGACTGACAACGGAGAAACTGATTACGATTTCGAAACGACCTTTTTTTTATTATTTTTTCTTACCGTAAGGAACATAACTTTATCATAATGATTCTATATCTTCATGTTATTTCTTTCATATGTTTTTATTTATTAATCTACTTTGGTTGGTCTTAAAATAATAGGATTGCTATCTAGCGTTGGCTAGCAAACTGATGAACTTTGTTCCTTTAGGCTTGTTTTTTCTCAAGAGGAGTTGCAGCCTGATTTCTCCATGACGTTTCTTGCTTGCGTTTATTTGAAGGTGAATTGGAGTTTTTTTTTTATTTTAATAATTCGAATTTTTTTCATGTCCTTCTGGGTTTCGAACCTGACTTCCACTTAAAAAGTGATACCGCAGAGCACGGATCTGCCGATCTAAACGGAATTGATATTTTTGGCTATATGGACTACCATTTTCTGTAGGCAATTGAGGTGGACTTATGAGTTCAGTAATCACTTTTCTATCTATTGGGACTACAATTTTCTGTATTAATCATTACAGTACATTTATAGAGATTAGTATGCCATAGCTTAGAGGCTGTAGTGTTGGCTCACTGGACGAGAGCTCAAATATATTTCTTTCTGTTGTCATTCCCCAACAACATCCTTCCTGAAAAAGTTGTGAGAGTCATTCCTAATTGTTAAGAAAAACCGCCTTGTGGATTTTATTGCTAGAAAACATGAATGGTATGAGAAGCTAGGTCGTAATGTCTCAGCATGTCTGAACATTGAAATCGAATTATAAAAGGATTTAAAAAAAATTGGATTTATTTGGAATATATGTCCGTGCAGGAAGAGCCTACTTCAATTTCATATACTCTCTCTTGATATCTGGATCAGAGATCAGCAATAAGTATTCAAAAAGATGAGTAGAATCGAATCATACTCATAGTTTCTGATACCTATAGGCATTCATTCTTATTTTAATGTCATGGAACCTCTACTCATATTCAAAGTTGACAGTACTCATCATATTCATACTTAACAACACGTATGGTGTTGTTGAATTCGACTCTCCATAACTCAACATACGAAGCACAAAGTAAATATGAATCACGTACGAACACTAAAATACTCAAGGGTTGTGTTTTGCTTGCTGCTCTGTCTTTTTGCTTATTTGTCATTTTTCTTCTTTTCGTAAATGCAACAACAACTAAAACTTTAAATTTGGATGAATGATTCGAATCACACGAATCATTTACAAGTATTTTTCTAAAGTTATGAATCTAAATGAGTAGGCTTTTGAATCAAACATATTTCGAATGGTATGAGTTTGATGTCAATGTTGTACGCATACTCATTGCAACCTGTACTTATAAATCAACGTTGGAGTGAGTATGAATGAATCAGAATAGTTAAATTTCAATATTGTTGAGTCACTTATATTTAAAATTTTATGAGTGCTAATGAGTAGCGAAAAAACATTTCGTTGCTGGTTTTCACCTTCAATTTGCCTCCGTCATCCTTTAATACGATGTTCCTATAGTGATTGTAGAGAATGTGCCCTTAGGGCTTGGCAATTAGATCTCTTCTATCGTTTCCATCTTATCCTGTCTCAGAAAACATTTTTGTTCAATTCAAGCTTTTTTAAAGTAAAGTGTTGGAAATGTTTATTTGGATGTAAGTTTTGGGATCATAAATAGATAAAATTTAGGACCTATGAGCGCATTATAACACTGAATTTGAAAACGTGATTTGAAGTGTTATTTCGTTTTAGTCAGAAAGTGACTATAAATTCAAAAAATTTTTGCTTAATAGAAACCGGACCAAACTAATTTACGTACCAATTCAAAGTCCTCCATATTTCAAAATGTCTTTTCCCTGAAATTCTATTGAAATAATCGAAAAGAATAAACATTCTAAAGTCATCTCTGCAACGATGGCATTGGAATCCTGTTCCATTCCATTCTATATTTTTATAATTGTTGTTTTCTTTAATTGTTTACTGCATTATTTTGTGCAATTTATGTTGACGATATGTTTGATGGATGGATGGATGGATGGATTGATGGATGAGTTGTATGGATTTGAGTGGAAATATATCTGTGTTTAGCATATTTCACGTGTATTTAGACACCCAAATACAATACAAAATAGTACACACACAGGTTATTAATACTCTTGTATTGTTTGCGGCAGACAGATGGTTTGGTTAAATAAATAAGAGACAATCAGTTGAGGTGGACAGACCAGACCGGACTAGACCAGACAAGAAACAATGCAGCAGGCCTTCTTAAGAATGAAAGAGAATTAAAAAAGGAAATCGAAGAAGATAGAATCGAAATACAAGTGGAATTGCAATGTGTTACAAAAGGAAAGATTAACTTACAATGCTCTTCCCTTTTATGGCAAGTGGCTACACAGCAGAAATCAACTCCATTTTACTCCACTCCACCACCATAAGAAATGCGTGTTGGTTGGTCTATGCCATACTTATGTACGTTGGATGGAGCATGTTCGGTTCAGTTTGGTCACACTATGTGAAATACTAATTTCATATTTTAGTCAAGTCCAAGTTTTACACAAACGTTACCCATTCATTCATTCCCTTTCTTGTTGTTTCTCTTCATCTGTGCCAGAGTGCGTGCTTATGCTGTAGCAATGAGCCACAAGTTTCGTTTCGTTTTGTTTCATTTCGTTTAGTTCAGTTTCTTCTTTTTCTCGCCAAACGAATGTGTTTGGAATTTTAAATAAATCCGTCAATTGTTCCCCTGACTACAGAGGAGTATACCTACCCATACATTTGTTTTTTTTATTCTATTTTTTTAACAATTTTTTCGTGTAATATTTTATTTATTTTGAATTTGTTTAGAAGTTTGTTTTTTAATGTTTTTTTTTTTTCTTTTTACATTTTAGAGAATTTTATTTTTATTTTTTTTAGCTAAAAGCCATGATAATTGAGTTACACGGGTTATAAAATGAATTCGATTCGATAACACTTCAGATTAAATGCAACTATGGTTCACTGGAAGGTTAATTTTTTAAAATGTAGAAAATCAAGTGTAGAATTGATGAATGAAAAATAGAAGTAGAACTCTAGAACAATTATATTTTCATTGAGGGCGTTGCTCTTAAGCAATACAGTGTGGTAACTCTATCATCCTAGAAACTATAAACAAATAGTAAGCCAATAACCTTATTTACGATAAAAACTTAACTTGTTATTGAAATTGAAACAAGACATCAATAGCAAGATAATCGAATAAGAATTTATAGCCAGTATATGTGCAGAGGCTTTATACTCCTTAAAGGTGCTCAAGTAATAATCATAATAACATGAGATGAATATTTACGATTTGGAGTTGCAAAGTATACTCATTGAGAGTGATAATTAAAGGTTTAGGTTTAGGTTAGAGGACGTGTGCTTGCCAATTGAGACAAGTACAGTACCCGAAGGTCCAGTTGACCCATTGTACAACGTCCTAAAGGGGAGAGGATAATAGGAAAGGGAGAATGAGGAAGCACAGGAATTACATACGATGTATTATAAAATAATCGTTATTTTCATTCCGTAGTCTAGTAGGTAGTGTATTGGCTTATTAGACATTAGCTCATGGTCCAATCCCCAGCCCAGACATCTTAACAAAACGATATATGAAAAAAATATTTCTTAAGCAAATTCATCTCAGCAGTCTTCTGGCAGTAAAATGTTGAGGGTAAATAAAATTGCCATTAAAAGTTTCAGAAAAATCTGTAGTTCGGAGTTGGGTTTAAGACTGTAGATCCCCTACATGAGTGGTGCGGGAAGCTAGGTAGTAATCGTGACTAAAGGACTGTAAACACCAATTAAGTAAGCAAGTATTCGTTTACGACCGGCGAGAAGAAATGTTGGGTACCGCCACTCATGAGTAAAAGTAAACAAACACAACATGGGTGTTATAAGAAGCTAGGTCGTAATCCTGACGAAAGGGTTGTAATGACAAATTAAGTGTGTAAGTAGTTAGGTAGATCCTGACGAAAGGGTTGTAATGACAAATTAAGTGTGTAAGTAGTTAGGTAGATAGACGTGGCTGCCCATCTAAGTGAATCGGATGAACACACATTTCTCCTTTATCTCCTAGTCTCGAAACCATTTTGAGCTCGTTATGAAGCGATTTTAACTGCCAATGTCAATCCTTGCCAGTTCCTCCAGATCAGTACTTTTTTCTGGACATGCCGGACATGTACCCAGCAGCTAAAGGACAGTCTCCTCTTTTTCCTTATCACTGCAGCTTCTGCAGAAATCATTAGCAAGGTGTTCAAGACCAATGCGCCTCGCATGCATACTCATAATGCAATGCCCCGTAGTGAGCCCGACAACCATATTGAGCGTAACTCTCTGGAGTTTCAGAAAACCTACCGTGCGCTCTTCATCTAGTCTTGGCCAGATTTTTCGCACCGTTCTACCCGTATCCGAGGCTGCCGCTCTGTCCATGATGGAACCGACGTTCGCATTTTCAATTGTGAGCCTACAGGTTCTCATAGAGATGCCCAGAGTCGAGAATTCATCGGAGAGTTCGATGGTCGTTTCATCAGCTCTACAGTCACTTGGAATACCATTGTGCCACGTTACCCATATGATATGGACATTATATCGTTCCGCTACCTCATTGAGATAACTGCGACAGCTGTACACTGCCTTGGAGTTCACCACGGTGGAATTCAGAGCCCTGATAGACACCTGGCTATCAAAGAGTATGCTAATGTTCCGCTTGGAGACGTTTCCGTTGCCAATAATTCTCGCCGCAGCCTGCATTGCTACCACCTCTAGAGTGGTCCGGCGGCCTTATAGACTGGGCTATTCCGACCGATTCCGAAAAAATTCCACTGCCCACAGCTGCGTTCAATTGCGAACCGTCGATGTAAATTTACATGGAGAATTAAGTTCGTAAGTTAGTAGATGATTTGTGGCAGTTCTGTACTTCTTAAAGGAATTAAAACAATATTTAAAATAATTTACTATCGGTAAAATGCTGATGCCCAGAACAATTAACAAAGTACTGTAGGAAATATAGAAAAACTTGAACTTTCGATTTTCAAAAAGTTATGGGAAACCACTCCTCTTGTTATGAAATATATTTTTTATTAATAATAATATTTGTTATAATATATGCCCTTACCGTGTATATTTTTTATAATTGAGTTATTTATTGCCCTTAATTTTAAATGCCTAACTTAAAATTAAAACATCGTTTTTGGAAACTCAATAAAACTGAGAAATATTATTCACATAAAAATAAGAAAAAAACATCAACAACATTATCAACAGATAAATCCATAAAATTGTCATGTTTTATAGGCTATTAATTTATTTTGAATGATATTCTATTGGACTGTTAACATAACATTGTCAATTTTCAAAATGACATCAATATATATAAAATATTGTTTATATATCATAATATAAGTATATGTAAAGTAACTAATTTGCAATTCTATTACCTGTCCTTAAACGTATAGAATATTTATTATACATACATATAATGACCTCAAAATGAAATAAATTACAAAAATGAATATAAGTTTCTGTAGTATAGTATATAATCCAAAGAGTTTCGGTTTCGGTTTTTAATTCTTCTAAATTATTTGTATTATTATTGAGTGGGTTTTGTTTCTTATTTTTTATTATCCAATATTCTCTGTTGTTAATTTGAATATTTCGTTTCATTTTTTTTTCGCCACACAGATTAAAAAAGATTTCTTTAATTTATTTTTTGTGGTTGTTTTTGTTTTTTGTTTTTGTTTTATTTTTTAATAATTTATAACGAAATAAATATGACATTAGCATTGAGATTTTATTTAAAATATTGTTTTCGTAGACACATTTGTATAAAATATTATGTAATAATAATTTTGTATAGAAATCTAAATAATATACATGCAAACATACATACAAACATACGTACAAACAAATAAATATAATTTTACTTAGTCTTTTTGTGTATGTACATTAGGCAGCATTAGTAATAATCCACAACTATATCAAGGTCCAAGAGTAATTTCAAACAAAAAAAAAATATATTTTTTTTAATGCTGATATTCGCTTACCATACAGTCAGCGAAAGAAAAACCGCCAATGGTTACCAAATATTCCGCTGTAAGATAAAGAAGTTGGAACAGAGCCACGTTCTTTTTTGCTTCTACGCAATATTAAAAAGTTGTAGTCACTGTGGCCCGTTGTGATACCACATCAAGCAAGATAACTCCAGTGTGTTTAGTATTGTCGCTTCCTATTAAAGTATAACTACTTCGGAAACAGGCTGAAACAGTGTTGCAAAATTGAAATTTTGAAATGGTATTGAACGATAACTGAAAGAGTAATTTTTTGCATCAAGTGGTACTTTTGGAAAAATATTTATTTATACTTAATACATGTACGGAATGGAACAGAAATAGAAATGGAATTGGAATAGCTAAACTAACCTTATATAACGACTGATTCGGAACATAACAGAACGCAATAGCACCGTATATTCAAATGTCGATGGAACGTAACGGAATGTACGTTACGGAAATTACATTACGGTTCGTACGTACGTTGCGTGACCGTTGGGCTAACCGGAACTGAAGACTAAATCTACCTTTAGCATTACGTTGAATATGTTGCTAAGCCATTAATAGTTAAACAGCGCAAACCATAAAATCTGTAATAATAAAAAAGTACTAAAAGTGTAGCGGGGTACCGTGGTACTTTTTAAATGAATAATACTAAAAAAAAGTGCTAAAGTACTGAATTTTTTAACACTGGAATGAAAACGAGCATTAGAGTTTAATGTCAGTCAGAAGTAAGCGACAGCTTTCCGCATAATAACCCATTTTATAATGGCCTAGTAGATGTGTTCGTCAGTCTTATTTACAATTCTGTCCATCCAATTAAGTGCAGTTTTATCTTACAAGGAAACAATATTTCTCCTCAGCATAAAAGTTGTCCGATTCCAATAAATACCTCTGCCTCTTGAATAATTGAACCAACGTAAGGCGAAGTAGCCATAGTCTAGTAAGTTGTGTGTTGCCTTATTAGACGTAAGACCAAAGTTCAAATCCCAGGTCAGACATCATCTCCAATGAAATGAAATATGAAAAAATATTTCTTCGGCGTCTGAAAAAAGCTCTGAAAAAAGTTCTAAAAAAAGCTCTGACAGAATATAAAAATTGCCTTGAAAAGTTTCCCAAAAATCTGTCATTCGGAGTGGACTTTAAGCCGTAGGTCTCGCCACTCATGTATAAAATTAACACCCACAACATGAGTGGTGTGAGAAGCTGGTTTGAACCGTGGACTCACGTCTAATAAGCCAACACACTGCCTATTAGACTACAGCAATTTCGACTTTTTTTCAGAAGTGTTGATTAATTTCGTAATGAAGATGAACAACGGTTGATATAACGTAATGAACTGTAAGCCGTACGACAATTTTCATACGCATAAATTTATGTCCAACAAACAAAAAATGTTTTCCGGCAATGTGTTAAGATTTTGAGGCCTCTCCAAATTTATTTCTTATCTTTTTCTCTCTATATTGTCAATATCTATCTACTTTTTGACAAATAAGATTTCAGTCTTATTCTTTTGATCGTGAACCAAGTCCTTTAGAAATTGATGCCAAATGGCTAATTGCTAATGACTTACTCGCATCTAAAGTATAAGTAATCATCGAATGGGGTTGGCTGAGTAAGGTCGAATTCAATGTGCGAAAGAACATATTTTGTTAACACACTAATAAGTGTCGCATTATGCGTAATCATCTGTAATTGACGATGGAGTCAAGCGGTCTTTATGTTCTGGGCATGAAAACTCAATGCATTGTGCGCTGGAATCATCATATTTTTCATGTGGAAAAGTGCCTTAAAAGTATAGTAAAATGAACTTTAAATTTAAAATTGGCTTTAAAAAGTACTATTCCAGAGCCTTAAAAGAATAGTGAGATGAACTTTAAATTTAAAATTGATTTTAAAATTCCTTAAAAATGAATGGATACAATATTGGCCATTCTGTTAATGTTCTAAAAACAATTTGTAGTTTTTATTACTTTCCCATGAATTCAATAAATGAAAGCCTATTCTGAAGAAAAACATGATAAAACTTTCCTTCTTCTCGCCTTCGTTTTTTATTGTGTTCACCTGTAACGAAAAAAAAGAGAAATACAAGGAAAAATTTTATAATTTTTCTAAAATCTTAAAACATTCTGTGTTTTTCTCCTGCTGCACTACTTTCCTATTTCAAACATATTTTCTGCATTTTAATGATTTTCTTAAAAAAAGTTTCAGTATTCAAGGAACTGTATTATATTTACAAGTAGCAAAATTTTTCTATTCTGGCTGTCTGTCCATTCATTCGTATGGCTGTCATTTAGTCAGTCAGTTGGTGTCTTTAGAATTTCCATTTCTTATTACTTCTGTCATTTATGATGGTGGTGATGACGTTGATAATACAGAGATAATGTTGATTACGGCGAAAGCATTAGAAAAAATTAATATTTATAAGTGAAAATGCTATTATTAAAGGAAAATTCTCTCTTTTTTCTGTTCTTTGTTTTCTTTTTGTTATTGTGTTACTTTGTACTGCATTTCTTCTATAAGTTTGAAATTTATTTTCTTAAGAGCTTATTTATCTAATTTTTTGTCATACATATTTCACTTAATAAAATTATTTTCTATTTTTTTCTTCTTCTTTTTTTTTGAATCAGATTCATTTTATTGTCATCGTTTTTGATTTTTTGTGCCTTTTATTGTGTGACAGGATTTAGAAAAGTTTTGTTGAAACTGATTAAGAACAAATTGAAATTGAATTTGGAATTGAAAATGAATGATGTCGTTACCGATTTTATTTAACAATTGCTTTCCATCAATATTAGCAGGTATTTTAAGGAATTGGACAACTGATCAGAGGAAAATTAATTGAAGAGACAACATTACAAAACTGTTTTGTGTTCAGCAAGACTACATTGTAATAAATGAAGAGAATATATTGAATTGGATGATAAGTTGTCCACATTAGTTTTTAATTTCAATATTCGTTTTAGATTAGATTGCAGGTAATTGATATGACGGCAATTTTTTCCTTTGTGGAGAATTATATTGAAACTACAATAGAAGAATTAGCTACAAAAGTAAAGAGAACTTATAATCTTTACAGTAAGTCGATTTATATTTCAGCAGCTAGGAATGATTTTGGAGAAAAAATTAGGTATTCGATTCCATTTTTAATAAAAAAAAAACTCCTTTGTCTATAGTCAGCGTCAAAAGAAACAACACATTAAAAAACATATACATTAATAAGCTTCCGTTATTTTTATTTTAAAATAAATTTATTACTCTCTTCAAGTTCTCGCCAATTAAAATTTAAGAAATAGATATCAACTGTTTATAAAATAATTGCTTATCAAGTCAGTGGAAGTCGCCATGGTCTAGTACGTAGTATGTTATTAAATACGAGTTCAAGGTTCAAACCATAGCTCAGACATTTCGCCCAAAACGTATTATAGATAAACATATCTTCTGCGTCTTCTTTTCAGCAGTTTTCTGGCAAAAAACTCTGAGAGTTAAGCTAATTGCCATGCAAAGTTTCTCAAAACATCGTAATTCGGTGTCGACTATAAACTGTAAGTCATTCTTGGATAAAATATAAGTACACAATTTTGAGAAACGATATTATAATCCTGAATAAAGGATTGTAATGATCAATTATGTAAGACAATAAGTAACTCAAGTTTGCCATTAGAATTCTTTGTAATCATTTTCCAAACCATCAGCAGCATATTTCTGTCTCCTACACTATTGTAGCCACTAGAGGTAAAGGCCTTTAAGTAGCCACGGATTTGATCCTAAATCTTAGAGATTGACATTAAGCATCTGCCGTGATTTTCTTTATCACCTCTAACGACTTATGAGACTAAGGGCCATTATTACAACTTGCCGTTAAAGTTGGGTTTAGTTAAAGGTACCTTTAGCTAAAGGGAACTTTAAAGTTACCTTTAACTTATTTTCGTTATTACAACTTACAGATAAAACTTTTCAAAAATATGGCAGTGCCGGAGCAATGTCGATAAAACTGCTCAGTTACACAAGTTTTTTATTAACGCAGTGGCAACAAACATAAAGTGATCTTTAAATGTTAAAGGTAGGATGATCATCCGATCACTTCTATCGTATTGGGTACTCATAATAACGAAAAACAATTTATCTGCCGGTTAAAATCCTCCCTTTAGTTAACGGCAAGTTGTAATATTGGCCCGAAGTATACCTCTTACGTTAGTTAAATAAATATGACTTTCATAGAAATGACTCCACATACCACAAGGTGTGTTTCATTATTAATGCCTGTGTTAGTCGTTCGAATTTACGAACTACTGCCATATTTGCAAGCAACTTAATACAATTAGAAGTTGGTTCTTAAAAACTCTTATACATATATTTCCATAAAATAGATCTTAATGTTAAGGTTACCACCTGCGAAGTATGTGTATAACGTTTAAAAAAAAACAAATGTTATAGGCATTACACCAGATTCCATCTGTGGTAATGCAGTGCATAGCTGAAAATGTACAACATAGACGTTATCAGTTTTCATGAATCTCTCTCTCCACATAAATTGCTTTACAAGTGCTAGTATTTTTTTTGCAAATAAAATAACTTTTTTAAAATATATTTTAATTAAATAGTTATAGTTCAATAAAAAACTTTGTATTAATTTAAAGTGCTTTTATTATGGCATTAATTTACCCATAAACTAATAAACTTAAATCATGTTATGCTCTCTTATTTTAAATGGATTTTTATGTTTAAACGTGTATGAGATCAGATTGCTTTTTTGCAATTCAATGACATTTAATTTAATTAATAACAGATTTTTATTTATAAATTTATATTCATTGCTTTTTTACATCATTAAATAATGTGTTCATGTTCATAAACAACAAGATAATAAAATGGTATTCAAAAAAAATTCAAATAGACTTCGAGGCCTGTTTATTATAAGCGCCACACCTACATACATACATACATACATGTAATGAGGTGTCTATTGCAATTTGCTTTTATGTGCTTATGATAGTTTAAAATTTAAGAGCTCTTTATTTAATATCGGCTAGTAGGTAGTATGTTGGATTATTGGACAAGAGGCCATGGTTTAACTCAAACATCTTAAACGAAACAAAATATAAAAAAAATATTTCATTTGGCGACTTCCTGTCAGCAGTCTTCGAGACATTAACTCTGTAAGTAAAATAAAATTGCTATGAAAAGTTTCTCAAATCTGCCGTTCGGTGTCGACATTGAACTGCAGGTTTCCCAATATGTATGGTGTGAGAAGCTAGATTGTAATCCTAACAAAAGGATTGTAATAACCAATTAAATAAGCAAGTACTCCTTTAAGACTGAGGACAATAATTGGACAAATAAGAAACATACTAATCTTATATTTAAAAAGAGATTTTTTTGGTCGATAACAATTTACAATTCTTTTAAGGGAACCATTACCCCATCTCAGGGTTTGCTATGCACAATAACTGATCCAATTTCATTTTGCAAGCCTCTAAGAAAGAAAAATTTGCTTTATTAATGGCCGTTATTACAAATTGCAGTTAAAGTTGGGTTTAGTAAAAGTTAACTTTAGCTAAAGTGAACTTTAAAGTCACCTCTAACTTATTTTCGTTACTACAATCGACAGATAAAACAAAGTCAACTTTTTCAAAAATATGGCAGTGGCGGAGCAATGTCGATAACACTGCTCAAATTAAACTAGTTTTATTTAAACACAATGCCAATGACGGACTTCTTTTTTTGTTGCGTTTGCTCATTTTGTTTATATTTGAAGTTGCCGTATTGAAAATAATATATACAGTGACTTCCACAACTGTTCATAAAAATACAAAATTATTCTTTTTTTTGAATTATAAATATTTGTAGTAACTTAAAAATTTTATTCATTGTGTTTTAAACTTGTTTCATGTTAAATAATAAAATAAATAATAAAAAATTAAACTAAATAACATTTGCTTCAAAATATAGTAAGAAACATATAACATTTTTTATGAACACTTTTGTAACTTAAACATGTATGTACATTTTAAAGTATATTTTAATATTTAATATGGCCACCTTTTGATTTTATGACAAGATGCATCCTTTTTGGCATACTATTAATTAAATTTGTTAAAATAGATGATTCTATTTTGCTCCATTCCTCATTGACCGCCGCCCATAGCTCTTCAAGGTTTTGTGGCACTGGATTTCTCATAATAATTTTTTTTTCAAAATATTCCATAAATTTTCTATCGGATTTAAATCGGGAGATTGTGGAGGCCAATCTAAGCACCTAATATTGTGATCCTTTAGCCATTTCATGGTCACCTTGGCCTTGTGTTTTGGGTCATTATCTTGCATAAATACCGTATCGCCAGGTTCACAACCAAAAATTTCCAGACTAGGCAGATATGAGTCCCTTAAAATGCCTATATAATGCTCTGCTTTCATGATACCTTTTATTTGCCTAAGTATTCCTAATTTTTCACCCTGAAAACAACCCCATACCATGAGGGATCATCCTCCATATTTTAATGTGGTTTGTATATTATTTGATGTAATGCCTATTTTTGTGTCATACCAGGACCAAATGCGACCATCGGAACATAATCTATTGGTTTTTTTTCGTCAGACCATGTTACAAGTTTCCACTACTCAGGAGTCCAATTGACATGATCTTTTGCAAACTTTAAACGATGAGCCCTGTGTTTTGCTGATAAAAGTGGCTTCTTAATTTTGGTTTTAGCCTTCATACCGCACTCCTTGAGGCATCTACGTACAGTTTGATTGGCTACATTTATTTGAAGGGACTCCCTAATATTCTTATTGGCCTGTACAGCGTTATCAATAGATCCTGATAAAACAAGACGCCTCACCAATCTCTTCGTGTGGCAATTTAATTTTTGTTTTCGACCACCATTATTTTTTTTGTGAAAACGCCAAGTTTTTTTCGGAGATTGGATACAAATCCAATAGAAATACTATATTTTTCAGTAATTTCGCGTACTGATTTGCCATTTAAAATTTCATTTTCAATTATTTTTCTTATTTCTGCAGAAATTATTTTAGGCATAATTTTATCTACAAAAATAGTTTATTAAACACCCATTTACCAAACAGAAATTACTTTTAGTTACGTGTTAATATTTTATTATTACAAATTAAAATAATATATTTTTTTATTCACTTAAAATGATATACTGCCGGCAAAAACACGCTAATATTAATAAGTTACAAAAGTGTTCACAAAAACTTAAGCAAAAAAAACATAAATAACGGTACCATATCAGTGTTGTATTTGTCAGAGCTGGTAAATATAATTTATTAGGTCCATAGCTACTACAAAAATATGCAACTCGGAAATTAATCCTTCATAAGAAATTTATAATGAGCAAAAATTAAAAAAATCAAATTTTTGTGAACAGTTGTGGAACTCACTGTATGTATGTATGTATGTTCAAACATAAACTTAACTTTAAAAGTTACAAGTAGAATGATCCTCCCTTTAGCTTAACGCTCACTTCTATCTTATCGTCCTGTTATAATAATGAAAAACAATTTATTTGCCCCGTTAAAATGCTGACTTTAGTTAACGGCAAGTTGTAATAATGGTCCTAAGAGAGTTCTGCAGAGATTGAAACAAATGGCAATATGAACGCATAAGGTTCGGGTTATATAGTGGGTGCATCAGAGCTTTCCAGCCAAGTTCTCTGAGTCAAATATTTATGTGGTCTGGCTTAGCATTGCATTTTTTCGATTGATTAATTCTGGCATTATCTTTCTAGGTGCTAAATCTATATATCGATCACAGTAACTTGCTCTATGAAGCAATCGAAAGCCAAAGTCGACTGAATTGACGCAAGACAACATTTTGTGGGCAGTTCTAAGTCGTTGCTGTTGTAATTTTAGGCCTTATCAACTATAAAGGAATTTAGTTACATACATACCAGAGATCAGCAATGAATCGTTTTATCGCTACTCATAAGCACTCATGAAATTTTGAATATAATTGAGTCAACAATATTGAAATTTAACTACTCTGATGCATTCGTACTTACTACAACGTTGTTTTATAAGTACAGGTTGCAATGAGTATGCGTACAACGTTGACATCAAACTCATACCACTCGAAATATGTTTGATTCGTAAGCCTACTCATTTAGATTCATAACATTAGAAAAATACTTATAAATGATTCGAGTGACTCGTAAATTTACAGTCGTAGTTGTTGTTGCATTTACAAAAAAAGAAAAAAAGACGAATAAGCAAAAAAAGGATAGAGCAGGAAGCAGAGCAAACACACAAACTTGTAGTGAGTATTTTAGTGTTCGTACTTATTTTGTGCTTCTTGTTATGTTGAAAGTCAAGATCAACAACATCATACGTGTTGTTAAGTATGAATATGATGAGTACTTCAAACTTTGAATGTGAGTAGAGGTTCCATGATATTAAAATAAGTATGAATGCGTATAAGTATTAGAAATTATGAATATGATTCGATTCTACTCATCTTTTTGAATACTCATGATATGTTGTGTGTGTTAATTTTACACATAAGTAGCAGGACCTACAGTTTTTAAAGTCGACTATGGCAATTTACTCGAAGGAAGTCGCCGAAAAAATATTTTTTCATATTTTTCGTTTTGATGTCTGACCTGAGGGTTTGAACCGTCGCCTTTACGTCTAATAAGCCAACATACTACCCACGAGATTACGGCGGATTTAGTTATGACGTCAAAACTGGTAAAAGTGTGTCTAAATAAGGTGATCGTTTCTACCAATCCTCTACCACTATAAGGAATTTCATAAAAAACCTGTCCATAATAGGCACACAAATTTTTCATTTTTAAATTTCACTTACACATGTATGTTCTCGTGTATAAAAATAGTTTCAGTACTTAAAAAAATACACAGAGATTTATGTTAAAGCAGAAAAAGGAAAAGAAAAAATTAAATTAAAAAGTAATTTAATTAAAATTCTTTTTTAATACGACATCGTATTATAAATTTTTTTCCTGGTTTTCTCTCTCTTTACCATATGGATGGAGTTTGTTGTTTTTACTTAAAAACTCAAATTCATAATGAAGACTTTAAGTTTTAATTACATGTTGAATGTTTTAAATAAACTCGGAATTGGAGACAACAACAACAAAAACAACAGTAACAAAATTGTGTATTTTGTACTTATAATGGCGCATGCAGAGGGAAGAATGCTCGTGTAAGTCTTGACAAACCGACAAATTTACAATTGTATTCATGTTTGTTGGTATGGTAGTTTATATACATACGTACATACGTTTTATTACATAGTTTTTCTTAAATACTGTGTGCAAAAAGAAAAAAAAAGTTAAAAAAAAAATATGAAAATAATTAAATGAATTTCACACGCTCTGCTATGGTTAAGGCTGTTCAATGTGGCTTTTAAAAATAAACCACCTCACCTCACCAAGAGCACATGAGACATACATTCCTTGTTTTGTGAAGCCAAGAACTTTAAATAATTATAATAAGAAGCAGAAAAAACAAAAAGCAAAAAAAATTCGCAATAAAAATAATGAAAATAATTATAATTTATGCTTGAACGATGATGACGATGATCATAATGGAAGGCAGAATATGTTAACAGAACATTAACCAACAAGTACTTCTTAAATTATGAATAAATTTTATTTACAGCAACTATAACTATAACTATGTATCACAGTAATAGTATGTATAACTATCACAGCCAAATTTCTTTTATTTTTTTCGTTTCATTTTATTTGAAGGCGGATTATAAAGTGGAAGACCCATTTGGAAATTTATTTGTAACGAGTATTAAATGCATTATTAGAGCATAAAATTTTAATTACTGTAATGTACAATACATAAGAGGTAGTAATAAGGAATCCATTACTTTTTTTAAGAAAACCTTTTTTTAATATTAAAATATAAAGGTGTTGCTGGCCCTCTAGGCGCCTATGTTTATTATGTTAATTGGTAATATTATTCACCTTCAATCCATAAATATAAAACATAACATAAAACATCTTTAAATACAAACGTTTTCTGTATAAAATCAAGCTGTACCTTCTGCTGAAGTTCATTTAAGGCTGTAAACCGATATTACCAATTTCTTTTCGTGTTTGTCAAAAAAACTTTTCATGGCAATTTTATTTACTCTCAGACTTTTTGCGAGAAATCTGCTGAGAGGATGTCGCCGAAGAAATACTTTTTGTATTTTGTTTTGATGTCTGGCCTGGGGTGCGAATCCTGACTTTACGTCTAATAAGCCAACACACTACCTACTAGACTACGACGAAAAAGTTTCTCAAAAATCTGTCATTCGGAGACGACTTTAACCTGTAGGTCCCACCACTCATGTATAAAATTAACACACACAACATAAGTGGTATAAGAAACTAGGTCGTAATCCTGACTGAAGAGTTGTAATGACCAATTATGTACATATGTATGTATGTTTGTCAAAAAAGTCTCTTTTAAAGAATTTCACCTCCCTTGGGTTGCATTTTTTGCTCATGCTTTTGAAAATTATAAATTCAGCAGAGATCAGCAATGAGTTTTTAAAAAGATGAGTAGAATCGAATCATACTCATAATTTCTGCTACTTATACGCACTCATAATTATTTTAATATTATGGAACCTCTACTCATATTCAAAGTTTGAAGTACTCATCATTTTCATACTTAACAACACGTATGATGTTATTGATTTCGACTCTCCATAACTCAACATTTACAAGAATCACAAAATGAGATTGATTCGCGTACAAACACTAAAATACTCACTAAAAGATTGTGTGTTTGCTCTGATTGCTGCTCTGTCTTCTTTGCTTATGTATCTATTTCTTCTCCTATTTTTTTTTGCAAATCAACAATAACTAAGGCTGTTAATTTTGATGAATGATTAGAGTCAATCGAATCATTTACAAGTATTTTTCTAAAGTTATGAATCTGAATGAGTAGGCTTACGAATCAAACATATTTCGAATGGTATGAGTTTGATGTCAACGTTGTACGCATACTCATTGTAACCTGTATTTATAAATCAACGTTGTAGTGAGTACGAATGAATCAGAGTACATAGTTAAATTTCAGTATTGTTGACTCACTTATAATCAAAATTTCTTGAGTTCCTATGAGTAGCGAAAAACGGTTCATTGCTAATCTCTGGTATGTAAGTAGGTTGAAGTGGTAGTCCAAGGTAAAATTCTGCTAAGTAAGCCATGTTTTTTGTGTCAATATTCTGTTAAAATATGATTTTCTTTATACGACTCTTACCCTTATCAAATGCCGCCCCCTCATTGGCGCGTAATTATTTTTTGAACACGGTGGTCTCTCCATCAATTGGCATTGAAAATATTATTTACCATCAGATTGAAAACATTTTGAAATTAATTCACCTGGTCGGATTCAAAACTTTCATTCATCCGCTGTAATATGACCTCTTGAGAAGTTTATTCGAGCACTGATATGTCTGAGCTCTTGAAGAGCTCTTCTTTCCGTCTGTCCCTCAACTTAAGAGACTTGATAAACTTTCAAAATACCCGGGTGTAAAACTATATACAGTTTTTCTACTCTTTTCTAAGTTTTTTTTTCATTTTATCTTCTCTACGGGTTTGATAAGACTGGTGAAGTAAGAAGTCTGGTTGGAACTATGAGCAGTTTAGTATTAAGACTGAGGTAAGAAGGCTGCTTCTAGCTATGCGACCATAATTTGCATCCAAATACCTATATTTTCTACTTCTTTGTAATTAGTAGACTCCGACTGAGTTTGGCTTATTAGACGTGAGAACACGGTTCAAACACCACGTCAGACATTTCCAACAAAACGGAAACTTGAAAAAATATTTTTTAGGTGACTTCTTCTCAGCATATTTCTCTGGTAATAAATAAATTTGCCAAGAAATGATTCCGTCGTTGGATTCGACATTAAACTGTAGGTCCCGCCACTCATGTATAATAACTAACATACACAACATAAGTGGTTTGAGAAGCTAGGTCGTAAGCTTGACTGAAGGGTTGTAATGACTAATTATGTTCGTATATATGTATGTATGAACTATCCACACGTACTAATCCTCACACTGAGTAGAGGCAATGACAGTATCAGCAAATGTATAGACTGCGTTCGCATACTAACATGGATTTAGAGACCAGGTTTCACAGAAAAAGCTCTACACAGCCCCTCTGTAATGTTCATGCTGATTAAAGAAGGCTCTCATAGAAGAGGCATGCGATTGCCTATCAACTTATAAGTTTAATAACCAATGGATATGTGGGTAGTGGACGGCTTGACCAATATCGCTTACTGACATTATTTAAAGCGACCTTAATATACACAAATGTTAATCAAGGTTTGGGAGTCGCCGTAGTCTAGTAGGTACTAATTAGACGTAAGGCCATGGTTCAGTCCAGACACCTCGAACATAATAAAATATGAAAAAAAATTTCTTCGGTAACTTCCTCTCAGCAGACTTCTAGCAAAAACTCTGAGAGTAAAAATAAAATTGTCATGAAAAAAATTTCTTAAAAATACGTGCTTCGAAGTCGCCCTTTAACTGTAGGTCCCGCCACTTATGAATAAAATTAACACACACAACATAAGTGATGTGAGAAGCCATTACAACCCTTCAGTCAGGATTACGGCCTAGCTTCTCACACCACACATGTTGTGTGTGTTAATTTTTTAAATGAGTGGCGGGACGTACAGTTTAAAGTTAACTCCGAACGACAGATTTTTGAGAAACTTTTTATGGCAATTTTATTTACTCTCAGAGAGTTTTTGCCAGAAATCTGCTGAGAGGAAGTCGGCGAAGAAAAATTTTTTTCATATTTTCGTTTTGATGTCTGACCAGGGGTTTGAAACGTGGCCTTACACACTACCTACTAGACTACGGCGACTTCAGAACCTACTATGCTGCCGACAAAGCCAATATTTTTAGCTTACCCTCCTGAAATCGTTCGGTATATTTCAGATTTTGCAGTAGACATACACAAGCCTTTCTATTATTTGGAAATATTTAATCACCAACATAGATACTCAGAATAAATAAAGAAATGATCCAATTTACCTTAATCGGCACTACGATGGAATGATTTCTTTAATTTGTATTGGTAATGATTTCAATATTTTGCCAAAATTACAGCAATTTACAGCAAATAAACGAAGACGAAATTTAATAAGATTCCCCGACATTATTGCTGTTGCCTGTGCTATGGTGGAGACGGGAAAATGATCATCATTTTCAAACAATGACTCCAATAACCGCCATAAAACTAAAGAAAAACCGCATTAGTATCCATGACGGTTTGTATGCTGGTTGGATGGATGTTAATAATGTTTGTTTTCCAATCGAATATAATTTTTGTTTGTGTTTTTCTGTTACCAGAACAGAAACCAATTATAAATGTTTGTAACACGTAAATGAAACGTATAAACGAGGAGCCGCATATGTGGCAGCAAAAAAGGTTTTTTTTTCACGAATAGTTGTTGCATGTTGCCGAAAAGCAAAACAACCAAAAAAATATAAATACAAGGCAACAACAACAAAATGGAAATAAAGGAAAACAAAAGATTGAATGAATAAATGCATGAATGAATGAATGACTGAATGAATGAACGAGTGAATGAATGAATAATTTTGCCAAATTTGTTGTTGCCATCATGTATTCTTAGTAGATGTGATTATGTTGTATGTATGTGTGACTGAGTAACCATAAATGGATGGTTGAATGGATGGATGGATGGACGGATGAATGTTATTTTCACTTCAAATGAAGAACTAGAGCAAATCGCTGCTATTAAGTTAAAATTCATTTTGTTCGGGCGTAAATACAACATCCGCTCGTATACCATATACGAACGTTTACAACAATTCAAACATTCTCATCTGTTAGCTGGTTTACAACGTGTATAGGTTTGTATGTTGTATACAACCATTATACTTGTATTGTACATTCATTAAAAGACCATCATTCAACAATCATAATTGTCGGTTAGTTGGTCGGTTGGTTGGTTCAACCAGCAACTAAACACATATCCCGGCACACACACTCAATATTAACCACTCATCTTACAAAACTAGAGTATAATAGTGTGTGTGTGTGTATATATATTTTAAATAAATTTCGTTGGTAAGTTTCTAAATCTGATTCTATAGCCATGCAGCCAGCTACTCTTTTCATGCTTCCTTAGTTAATTATCAGGTTTATTTCCCAAATACATTCATTCATGCATCCACTTCTCGCCGCCCAATAAATTTGTTGCCTCATAAATTTTGAAGCCGGCCCAATTTAAATTTCACATTAAAAACAAAAATATTTCATAACAAAGCGGCGTTGGAAAATTATTCAAAAACATTTAAAAATCTTAGTTGTTGGTGTAGGTTTCCTCCGTTTACAGGGTAGAGTGCTGCATGCATGAAATTGTTAACTACGGGAAAAAAACATTATTATACTGTGTAGTTAATTAATTTTTGGCAGAATTTCATTAAGAGTTCATTAAAAAGTTAATAATTTTATTAGAGAGAGATTGGGAAAATATTACGTTTATCTGCCATAAAAAATTTGATTAAAATTTGATTAATCAATTGAGAAATAGTTGACATTTTTATCAGAGATCAGTAATGAATCGTTTTTTCGCTACTCATAAGCACTCATGAAATTTTAAATATAAGTGAATCAGCAATATTGAAATTTAACTATGTACTCTGTTTCATTCATACTCACTATAACGTTGATTTATAACTACAGTTGGCAATGAGCATGCGTGCAACATTGACATCAAAGTCATACCATTTGAAATATGTTTGATTCATAAGCCTACTCATTTAGATTCATAACTTTAGAAAAATACTTATTCGAGTCACCCGAATCATTCATTAAAATTTTCAGTCTTAGTTGTTGTTGCATTTACAAAAAATAGAAAAAAGACACACAAGCAAAAAAGACAGAGCAGCAAGCAGAGCATACACACAACCTTTTAGTGAGAGTTTTAGAGTTTTTTGATTCGTGTATAATGTGAGTTATCATACATGTTGTTAAGTATGAATATGATGAGTACTTCAAACTTTGAATATGAGTAGAGGTTCAATGATATTAAAATAAGTATGAATGTGTATAAGTAACAGAAATTATGAGTATGATTGGATTCTAAAGATTTCCTTTAGTTTTAGATTCTACGTTATTTTATTTTGTACAACCATTCACATAAACTGTAAACTGTTTTACGATAAAACGGCGTATATCATGACATCTTTCTAAGAATTAAAATTTTTGTACGTAAGAATATGTGGAATAAATACGACTTAATTTCTCGCACTACCCAAGACAACTACAATATAAAGCCGACTCTGAACGACGTATATTTTTGGGGAAACTTTTCATGGCAATTTAATTTTGCTCTCAAAGTTTTTGACAGTAGTCTGATGGGAAGAAGACACTGAAGAAATATTTTTTCATTTCATTTTTAGTTTGTTCGAGATGTCAGGCTGGGCCTCACGTCTAAGAGACCAAAGTCTAATAATTATCCCTTAATGTCTGTCTCAAATCGCTTTTCTTCTTATCATCTTTTTTAGAATACACTGACATTCTTATACTGTATTTGCCTTGAATCCATTACATCCTGTGATTACACGACATAGACGGTTCCATTTAAATACAGTTTATTTAAGATGCAGTCAATCCGGTTCCATTATCGTTTTCGTCAACTGGTTTTTTTTGTTCCCGTTTCTGTTGGAATTGGAATTACAGAACTTAAATTTGTAGCATAGGTTCACTCATTGTTAAAACTTGAGTTGCTGCTTCTCTTCTCTCCATCAAAACACTAAATTTTGTCAATAACACAGCCCTGCAATTTTGGACTTTTTTTGTGCAAATAAGATGGCTCCAAGTGTTTCCGAAGGCATTTTGCGCGCTGAACACGAATCTGAATCAAAACCTTTCCATCACGTTTTCGAGAAAAAGGGGGTTGAAACCCCTAAAAATAGCGTTTTTGCCATTTTTGAAAACTTGTGGAGCTAAACACTGATGTGCTAGAATCATCGCTATTGTCAGAAATTGACAATTGATCTTTGCTCTTTAAAATGAGCCCAAAGCCAAACTGTTTGCATGCATCCTTAAAGTAGGGGGTGGGTTTATGTCAAGGGGTGCAAGAGAAAAAGAAACACATTACGGAGGTCCTTAAAAATTAATCTGATTTACTTGAAAATTGTCACTCCGGGGTTTTTGGGGTCGTTGATTACAGATCTTTATTTAGATTTAAAAAATTCAAAATGGCGGATCCAGTATGGCGGTCAATAAATTCAGATTAATTTTTATAAAACTCGACCTTCGGAAACACCTTGAGCCATCTCATTTGCAAAACCCATGCAGGGCTGTGTAATTAGGCCAGATAAGGAGAAGCATTTTTGTTTTTAAAAGGCCAACACATTTGAAGGAAAACTATTTACATCGGGATATCTTAGTCCAGTTTGCCATGAAGCTGGGCATTCACATCATCTAGAGGGAATAAAAGCCTCCTAATAATATAAATACGAATACTATGATGCTTTCTATGGGGTTTGAACTTGAATTAGTCGAATGCCTCAACCAATAAACAATGCCGCCTCTCTTTGAAGCTAATAAATAAAAAATTCCATAAGGAATCGTAGATGTAACAACACTCTTTGACTACCATTCTGCTAATGTAGTCCACTGTTTTGACTATTTCTCCAGTAGTAAAGTGGTACACCTATATGTCATCAATAATTTCAAATCGAAGCAACATTTCTTTTTCTGTTATGCTGTTATCACCATACAACACCTATTCCCACGGCTCTTATAATTTTTGGACAATATGTGATGTACAACTCTTACGAAATGCCTAGAATTTAAGGTATCGCATCCAATTGATCGAGTTTTACGATGTTCAATGGCCTCCTTTAAACTCCCCGAGAGTAGAAGTTAGCTTGTCTTTATATTGGTTAGACTGAGGTGTTCCATACCAATATATTGATTTCCCTAACAGAAGCAAATTTGTGCAATGCTTACTAAGATTCACACAAGATAAAGAACTGCCACCGTCTATTCCTCAGGTTTGTTCTGAGACCTCGCATTCCATTTACGTTTCATAACGATTTCAGTTAGAATACATAATTGTTTTTAGTTATTATACTTCAAACTTTACTTCAAACCAATGAAAAGAGGCAAAATCATATTTGAACTTTAAGATTTCATTCGTTAGCAATAATTACTCACACAGTCTATAATTAAATTGATTAAATTAATCTTTTTAGTGTTTAAACTACAAATTCTAATCTCAGAACTCATTTATCCATTTAAAAGCAATTAAAAAATTAAAAGAAAAAAACACGAGAATCATGTAAATCGTGTGTAGGGGCTATCCCCATTATTACTTTATTTCAATATTGACAACTTGAGTGAGTTATTTAACGTTTATTTCACGCTTTAGCCATAATAAACGGAATAAAAAACAACAAAAAAATTCTGTTTCAATATCATGGTTAATAAAACCAGAGAGTGGGAAATTATTAGACCGTGGTGTTATTAAAAGAGCCGTTAATTTATTCTTGTTGGCATTGTTGTTCCTATTATATTGTTGTTGTTGTTGGTGTTGTAGCTGGTATTGTTATAAGCTGACCATAATGCGCAAAAATATTTTCAAATAAAATTATGAGAAACAAGAAAACAAAAGCAATTTTTTTTTCATACAGGGTATCTCAAAAGTAAGTTTGTATTTAGGAAAAGTTGGTCAGTCCTTGCACTGACCAACTTCTTCTCTCGTTTAATGGAACTCGGTTAGTACAGGGACTGTGTTTACCTGTGGTGGCACAACGGGTCGCTATGCTTGCTCAAGTGAGGGTGTGCTATCAAAGCTACCACTTCAACCTACCTTTCAAAGAAAGAAACTTTTTTCTTTGAAATAATGTCGTACAAATTTGCAATTCCTAACGAACTGGGCTTAGTTACTTTCTTCAATGGTCATTTTAACCATTTAGTCAGTCATTTAGTACGGCCTGTTTGCTCATGTTAATCAGGACAACAGGATTGGGGGCAGAGATCAGCAGTGAGTATTCAAAAAGATGAGTGGAATCGAATCATACTCATAATTCTGATACTTATAAGCATTCATACTTATTTTAAAATCATTGAAACTCTACTCATATTCGAAGTTTGAAGTACTCATCATATTCATACTTAACAACACGTATGATGTTGTTGATATCGACTCTTCATAACTCAACATATACACGAAGCACAAAATAAGTGTTATTCGCATACGAACACTATAATACTCACTAAAAGGTTGTGTGTTTACTTTGCTCGCTGCTCAGACTTTTTCTTTTTTTGTAAATGCAACAACAACTAAGACTGTAAAATTTTGATGAATGATTCGATTTACTCGAGTACTATGAGCATTTTTCTAAAGTTATGGATCTAAATGAGTAGACTTATGAATCAAACATATTTCGAATGGTATGAGTTTGATGTCAACGTTGTACGCATACTCATTGCAACCTATACTTATAAATCAACATTGTAGTGAGTACGAATGAACAGAATATTTAAATTTCAATATTATTGACTCACTTATATTCAAAATGTCATGAGTGCTTATGAGTAGCGAAAAAACGATTCATTGCTGATCTCTGGTCAGGATTACGACCTGGTTAGTTATACCATTCATGTTGGGTGTATTAATCAGTACCACAGGATTGGGAGAAACATTACAGGAAAAGCCGCCGTGGTCTAGTAGGTATTGTGTTGGCTTATAAGACGTAGGGCCTCGGTTCAAAGTCCAGATCAGCCATCTAAAACTAAATGAAATGTTATGAAGTATTTCTCGGCGACTTCGTTTCAGCAGATTTCTGAAAAAATTCTGAGAGTAAATACAAAATTGCCATGAAAAATTTCTCAAAAATTTGTCTTTCGGACATGACTTTAAACTGTAGGTCCCGCCACTCATATATAAAATTAACACACACAACATAAAAGGTGTGAGAAACTAGGTAGTAATCCTGACTAAGGGATTGTAATGACCAATTATGTATGTATGTATGTACTCCATGGACCATTGTAGCCTTTAAGTCAGGATTACGGACTGGTTGCTCATATCGCTTATGTTGGGTGTGTTAATCAGGACTACAGGATTGAGGGAAGTATTATAGGTTGAGGGTACTACAATATATATGTTTTGTTAATAATAACAATTTTAAAACTCTATTGAGATACCCTGTATAAAACGTTATTAGCATAGTCGGCGAGTGTATTATTTTTGTTCTTTGCGTTTATTATTGTGTTCATAACAGAGTCAAGTTTTTACTCTATACACTGGCATGTGGTTGATTTTAATTTAATTACACGAGAATTTTTCAATTTATATTAAAATAAACCCCAACACAAGATACGAGGGTTGTAACATAAAATAAACGGCCTAATAAAATATAAAATGAAATAAAATATTTACATGTACATACCGAGCTTTCCTTCTTTATGAGAAATTACTTAAAATGAAGGCAAATAGTTTGTATGCTTCCTTAACAAAAATAAATTGTGTACTAAAACCAAGTGAAAATCTCTAATATTTTACACAGATTCGCTTGAATTGAGACTTAAACCCATAACATGGGATATAAAAATATTTCATAAATTTAAAATATTTTCACAAAATTCCTAAAAATTTACAAAATAGTCATCCAAACTTATTACTCCATTCCCAGTTAAGCGCATACATAATATGGTTTTAATAGCCTAATAAAAATTTTCATTCTTTTTATTTCCTCTTTCTCTTTTTAGCACAATTTTAAGTTTAACAAAAATAAAATTTTTTTAAATATTATTAGAGACGTTAAAAAGCATAAAAAAAATCCAAAAAATGCATTTTAAGCATATTAAGTGCTCTTTAGATATTCGGCATTTAAAATAACGATTTTTAAGTAGCATTCTAGATGTAAAAAAAAAAATGGCCAACGAAATTGGTAACTAATTGATACAAAGCTATTGTTGGCTCGCGTAAGCGTGCTACTACTACCTTCAGGTATTATAAACAGAAGGATGGAAAGAGTAATCGAAAATATTTTCCGCATAGACCTTCCATATTGTAATGATGGACAGACGTTGGCTCGTCCATCTTTTTTAAGTCAACTAGATTATGTGAAGTCGCCGTAGTATAGTAGGTTGTGTGTTGCCTTACTAGAAGTAAGGTCACGGTTTAAATCCCAAGTCAGACATCAAAACGAAAATATGAAAAAATATTACTACGGCGACTTCCCCTCAGCAGATTTCTGACAAAAACTCTCTAAGATTAAATAAAATTGCCATGAAAAGTTTCTCAAAATATCGGTCGCTCGGAGTCGACTTTAAACTGTAGGTCTCGCAACTCATGTATAAAATTAACACATACAACATAAGTGGCGTGAGAAACGAGGTCGTAACCCTAACTGAAGAGTTGTAATGACCAATTACTTACGTAGATTATCTGTTACGCCTTAATATCTTTAGGGTCAGGTATCTAACAAGGGAGGAGGAGATAGTGGCGGGTATCAGCTAAGTTTTTTTTACTCTAAAGAACTCAATTTCATGGTCTTTCAAATTTCCTGGGGTCTTCACCATTTTCCAACCCATATTTTCGAGAATTTAAATCTTGAATTTATTGTTGATAATAAAAATCTATGTGGTCAGTTGATCAGCGAGCACTGCACTAAGTTCCAACGATATGTGCTCTGTGTGCCCATTTGGCGGCAACAGGTTCCAAGTAATAAATCTACGCAACGACTTCAAGGGTTCGTCCATAAAAACATTTCTTATTCAAGAGGAAATCTTTACTTCTGATTACGATGTCAAATTTTGAAGATAAGTGGGCGTTAGGAAAAAGGGAATGCTGGTGGTTAAGTATTGCTATTAGAAGATGAGGTCGCCGTAGTCTAGTAAGTAGTATGTTGGCTTATTAGACGTAAAGGCCTCGGTTCAAACCCCAAGTCAGGCATCTCCAACAAAATGAAAATATGAACAAATATTTGTTCGGCGACTTCTTCTCAGCAGATTTCTGGCAAAAACTCTGAGAGTTAATAAAAACTGCCTAGTAAAAGTTTCTCAAAAATACGGTCGTTCGGAGTCGACTGCTGCTCATGTATAAAATTATCTCACAAAACACAAGTGGTGGGAGAAACTAGGTCGTAATCCTGACTGAAGGATTGTAATGACCAAATATCTATGTATGTATGTACGTTGGCGCTAGGGAAAACGGAATGGTTTCGAAAGGTTTCATATTTCTATTTACAGATGATTCAAAATTTTTCAATTACTTTGGCAGGGGAAAGAACCAGATCACATGTAGCTCTTGGTAAAAACTCCTTCATGCTTTTTCTGGCACACAGTATGATTGAAGGCATTTCTAAGCATATGTACCCGCACATTATGGCTAATATCGAATCTTTAATTTTGCTTAACTATTTCGTAGTATTATTGGATTTTTTCCTGGTTTTGTGGATACAGAAATGTATCAGATTTATTACGAATTTAAATTGAAGAATGAAAACCAATTTTGTTCAATGTGTGCCACAAAATATTGTGTATAAATTTTACTTACTGCCTCTGACTTTAACGTATGCATTGTTTGTCTGCCTTTCTCATGTGTAGCCCTTTATCGGTTATTCACCAATTTCAACTGGTACTTAATGGACACTTGAACTGATGTTTAATTTCTAAATGTTAATGAAATTCCTGCAAATGACCACATACGAACACTCACAAACATATTTTAACACTTATTTACACACACACAACCACTCCATACATTTGCTCATACTTATACTCCTACTCCCATACATTTACATATTTGGCTTGATGCACACATTTGCTTATATTGCGTATACATATGTATGAGCACCTTATGTACCATACTTGTGTGATTTTCTCATTCTCTCCATTAATGTAGACATTGGTAATTGTTGTTATTGTTATTGTAAACGAAATGAAACTGTGTCATTTGCTAAGTGTACAACAACAACAACAACGATTCCAAATATGGCACAAAAAAAAAGGAACATACAAATTACAAAAACTATAACAAAAAAACCCCCATCAATATAAAACGTTATTTTGGAAGTCTGTATGAAAAAAGGCGAGCATCAATGTGCGTCTGTGGGTATGTTGGTAGAGATTTAAACTTCACCATTAATGGTGGTCAATGGCGACAATATGAAACTCTTTTTAACCGGATATTCTTTGGAATAAATAATTACATTGAGTAGCCAGGCAATTTAAAGATTTCCTTCCTTCAAATTTCTTTCTTTTTTAAATTCGTAAAGGCTATCTCAGAGGAATCTTAAGTATTGCTTACTTCTTACTCCTTAAACTCAATATTTAAGAATTTTACAAAACCTTTAAATTTTCCAGGATTTTCAACGTAAATACTCATTTTGATAATGAAAAAGGCTCATTTTCATTTACATTTTAAATTGTTTTCCTACCAACCTACATATTTATTTCTAATTCAGCTAAATTCAGTATAGATTTCTTTATGTCATATTTCATAGCCTGCATATCACCTGCAAATGTGTTACTTAATAGGCAAATATCAGCAACATAGTGTAAGCCTTCAACACAATTGCTATCCTGTGTGTTAGGGCTTGGATAGTGCTGCAAATATTTTGCACTTTTAAGTCAATCAGTTTAACTAAAGCATGGTATCGAACCGAAGTTACAAACTCAATAAACCTTTACCAACACTACCGTACTACCTTGCACGGTGTAGAGTAAAGCAATAATTATACAGGGTTTTTAGAGTTTCAGTTTTTTTTTCAAAATTGAATTAAAAAACATATTCGAGATAAAAATCGCGGTCCTTAATACATGCACTAGGAGATCTACAGTTTCGGAACGACAAATAATATCTCGCGTTTAAGTCTAGTTGAAGTCGCCGTAGTCTAGTAGGTAGTATGTTGGCTTATTAGACGTAAAGCCACGGTTCGAGACCCAGGCCAGACATCAAAACAAAATACAAAAAGTATTTCTTCGGCGACTTTCTCTCAGCAGATTTCTGGCAAAAATAAAAAATAAAATTGCCATGGCAAGCACCTCAAAAAAAAATGTCTCATTGGTAATCGACTTTAAACTGTTGGTCCCGACACTCATGTATAAAATTAAACACACACAACATAAGTGGTGTGGAAGCTAGGTCGTAATAATGACTGAAGGGTTGTTATGACCAATTATGTACATATGTATGTATGTAAATAATAACTCTCGTCCAATGACCGCGTAAAGGTACTGTGCTGCCTTATTAGACGAGAGCAAATGACAAAAGCTCTGAGAGTAAAATAAAATTCTTATGAAATGTTTATTAAATCTGTCGTTTGGAATCGATATTAAACCTACTCAAGCATAAAGTTAAAGCACACGATATGGTTGGTGTGAGAAGCTAGGTTGCAATCCTGTAAGTGTAAGGGCTGTAATGTAAGTGTTGTAATGACCAATTAAGTAAGTAAAGTATTATCGTTTGTATGCTTTTACTGATTTCTTCAGTGAATATTGTAAAGTTTAGAAGCATTATAAAACTTTTAGACAAATTGACCCTGTTGTGATTACAAAGACACCGAGTTACTGTGAATCTTTTTGTGCAGTTTACCATGCGTTGATTGCAGGAGACTAAGGGCTTTTATTACAACTTGCCCTTAAAGTTGGGTTTAGTAAAAGGTTAATTTAGCTAAAGTGAACTTTAAAGTCAGCTTTAACTTCTTTTCGTTATTACAACCTAATGATAAAATAAAGTCAACTTTTTCAAAAATATGCCAATGCCAGAGCAATGTCGAGAATATTTGCTAAATTAAACAAGTTTTTTAAAAGGCAGTGCCAACAACGAGCTTCTTTTTTATTGTATTTACTCATTTTTTTATATTCGAAGTTGCCATATTGAAACCTAGAAACCTAGACCTACAGTTTAAAGTCGACTTCGAACGATAGATGTTTGAGAAACTTTTCATGGCAATTTTATTTATTCTCAGAGTTTTGCCAGAAATCTGCTGAGGGGAAGTCTCCGAAGAAGTATTTTTTTCATGTTTTCCTTTTGATGTCTGACCTGGGGCTTGAACCCAGACCTAACGTCTATTAAGCCAACACACTACCGATTATACTACGGCGACTACAAGAATATATTAACAACTGAAAATATCTATTTTCGCGTAACGTGGCTTTTTCAAATTCAAGATTTAAACGGTAGAGTTTAATTACCATATTTTTGTATGGTTTTCGAATGAAATTAAACGAATCTAGCATCTAACACTTGCTTAAAATACTTTTAAAAAGACATTGGAACTGAAACACCTCTGTGTATGTGTTAATGTAAATGTAACTGTAAAATATACTCGTATATTCGTGTGGAAGTGTAAATCTCATGAAACATAAAATCTTTGTTTAATGAAGTGTTGAAGTGTAGGTCATTTATAGCATATCTCTAAATGTACATATGTATGCATGTATGTATGTAGGTATGCCCGTATGTGAGCATGTTTCTAATATTGTACATAAAATTGTGCAAGCGTTTGCCTACGTACACATTAACTTGTATTTATTACATACAGAAAAACAGAACAAAAAAAAAAAAAGAGAATTTTATGAAATAAAATAATGGATTCTGGAAATAATGTTCAAGGCAAAATACATTTAGTGGAATTGTGCCAGCCAGTGTAACTGCAACAGTAGCAACAATAATACAATACAATACCAATACCAATACAATACATTTCATATACGAATATGTGGTAGAACAGTAGTGGGAAAAAGTTGTTATTTTTGGTGTTTGGCCCCTTCCCCACTTGCCAAATTAGAATTGTAGCAGAAATCGCATATTGAAAATTAATCTGGAATATAAAAAAGATACTGAAAATAAAATATTTTTATTTTGTTTGATATTATTACAACAACACTAAATATAAACATTTACAATGCCTGATATGATACTTAAAGTTTTATGATCGTCTGTTAAGGCTTAAGTATTATACTGAAGCATTGTCTAGAAAAAATTCATTTTTTTTATATTTCATTACAGGAGTTCATACATAACATTATTGGCCATTACAACTTGTCAATCAGGATTACGGCTTAGGTTTGCAAACTAGCTTCTCATACCACTCATGTTGTGTGTGTTAATTTTATACATGAATGGTGGGACCTACAGTTTAAAGTCGATTCCGAACGACAGATTTTTTTTGGAGAAACATTCCATAACAATTTTATTTACTCTCAGAGTTTTTGCCAAAAATCTGCTGAGAGGAAGTCACCGAAGACATTTTTTCATACTTCGTTTTGATGGCTGATCTACTAGACTACGGCGACTCCTACAGGAGTTACAGTTGATAAATAAAAATATAAAAATATCATAAGAAACTTGGTCTTTTCAGATTATATAGGGTCTCTCATTAAGCGCTTTCTATCTTTAAATTTAAATTAAAAAAGCGTGTTCGAGATATCATCGTCATTTTCAGTTTGAAAGACCTATTGATGCCATTATATGTGGAATATAATTTCTTTCTAATATCCGCTCAAATTTTAAACTTACCATGATACTGCCGTATAAGTCTGTCTGAATTTGACTGATGGCGTAAACTATGTTGGCTTTGAAGACTGTCGTATTTCTCGCTTTTTCACATACACCATACTCATAACACTTAAGAAAACCCCACAAGAAAGAGTCTAACGGGGTCAAATCGCCCGATCATGGTGACCAGTTTACATCGCCTCTATGTGAGATGCCCACACCCTCAACTCTCTGGAACAGAATTTCTAAAGTGACATGAATTGTGTGGCATGTAGCGCCATTTTGTTAAAACCACATTGTCGTTGGTGTCGAGATCATCTAATTCAGGGCAAAACTTACTTACTTACATTAACATTTCGATTAAAGCCTTCCAGGCCTCTCTACTTCTTTCGCACCTACGCCAGTTGGTCACACCAATAGATGACAGGGCTTCCTCGATCTGGTCTCTCCAACGCAAACAAGGTCGTACTCTTCGCCGACTTCCGCAGATCACTGCATCAAGTTGCGGACTGGCCAGCATCGTTCTCAAAGAAATATAAACCAATAACGCCGTCAGCTCAAAATCTACACCAAAGAGTGACTGTTTTCAGATGTATTGGATGCGATTAGGTCTTATGTGGTTTGGTGTCGTCCAATTTCGACAATTTTCTTTGCTTACGTAGCCTCACCTAGAAGAAAGTGGGACTACCGGAGATATTGACATGATTTGGTAGCAATAGAGTACCAATTCTGTTCAGAATAAAACGGCTACAGCTGAGTATGCCGTAGAGAACTCAAGAACATCAACCTAACTACCCAGTCAATTACTTTCTTCTGTCTCAACAGACTGAATTGATACTGGATGATATGGTTTCCATATGATAAAGAGAAGGCTTATACTTCACGAGTTTCTTCTGAAATTCTGTAGTCTGTATATCCAAGCTTACAATAATTTGCTTCTAAACTCAGACCCTTGAAGTACGTTGGGAATTTATCACAAGACTTGCTCTTGTGGTCATCAATCCCGGCAGTGGCTAGTTGGCCAAGTTCTGTCTTTCAGCTTGATGTCAAAAAGTACTTGACTACAAATATACTCAGTTTTTTCTTTTAATAAAAAATTACGCCAAAAAAAAAATCGCGTGACAATTTTTGCTTCAACTTGCTTAGGAACCGATTTAAGACACTCTTTTTACTGTTGACAACTTGTTTTTTCTTTTTCTTTTTATTTTCTTTGAAAATTGTATGCAAGCCCCTTAAATAATTCTCTACCAGTTAGTGGTCGGTTATTTTTTTTTTCGTTCTTAACTTTCCATCAGCAATCATTCACTAAAACGGGTAAATGGCGGTGATGATGTTGCTATTGATTGTTGTTGTTGTTGCTGTTACGAGTATACAATTTAGTCATCAATATGACAACACACACACAACCATTGTTGGTAAATATTGTCTACAATTCCTGTCCAAAAAGGGAGCAATAATGACAGTAATAGGATGACAGACCTCGTGAGTGAGTGGTATGCAGAGGAAGTACGAATACAAATACAAACACAAATAGAAATACGAATACGAATACTTATTTGAACAAACAAATGCGTAGTTGCGTTAAGTAGAAGGGAAGTGTTTGCAGCAGCAGCAGTAGCTACTGGCAGTCGTAGAAGTACTGAAGCATCTCATTACGTTTGTTCTGCTCAATATTTATTTCGTTTCCTTTGCACTTCTTTTTTTTTGTTGCTGTTGTTGTTTGTGTTGGGCAAAGTTCTTGACCTTTTTCTCTTTTTTTGTTTGTTATTGTTTCTTAACAATATTTTTTTCTTTTTATTTCTTTTCTTTTCTTTGTTGTACTCTAAGCCTCAATCATTAAGTCCAATTGTTAATGTTGCCGTTTTTTTTTTTGTTCTTCTTCTTCTTCCTCTGCTGTGTTTCATTCTCGTGTTTCCTATTGTTGGTGTATTTGATCTGCAAATGCTTTTAAGTTCACTCATTCATTCAGTTAGTCAGTCATTTATTCATTCATTCATTAATTTATTTTTTCTTCTTCTTATTTTTTTATTTTTTTTGATTTTATTTTCTTCGTTCCCTTTTAGTTTTTCTGTTACTTGTTATTGCCATTGTTTGTTTGTTAATGTTTGTGTTGCTGTTGTAGTTGTTGTTGTTAATGTTGTTGTACTCAGTTTACATTTAACATTTTGAACGCATTTCCGTTTATTTGCTCAACTGGACTGTTTTCAACAACAAAATAAAAAAAAAACAAGAGCGTAACCCTACACCAGTTCACGCTGGGCAAATGACGACACGTTAAGGGATTTATAAGCAAGTGTAACGCAGATATTGTCAGTGACATGGAGATTTTCCAAAGTGACCATAAGGTCTTTATAAACAGTTTTACGGCTTTTGAACATTTGCATGTAGGAGTTTAGGAGACGTATAATTGCTAAAGCATGAAAAACAACAACAATAATATGCAACAAAACCAATAACATTTTCTTATAAATCGTGTAAATAGTATGTAGTATATTGGCTTATTAGACGAGAGGGCGTGATTCTACCGCTGGCTCAGACATCTTGAACAGAAACGATAAAAGAAAAAATATTTCTTTCGACGATTCCCTCGAACTACTCTTCAGGCAAAAACTCTGTGTGGAAAAATCGCCATGAAAAGTTTCTAAAACATTTTCACTGCCCTTCGGAGACGACATTAAATAGTAGATCTCACTACCCATGGATAAAAGTAACATTCACCACATGAATGGTGTGAGAAGTTAGGTTGTAATCCTGACTAAAGGTTTGACTAAAGGACTGTGTCTTACCATTAGATTTATCTTTAAATACCTTGACATGGGTCTATAGATGTATTGTCATAATTTTTTAAGGATTTGAGGGTTTTTTAAACTCAACTACTTCCATGAAACTTGACTCGAATATTTGTTTTCTATTTCTTCTCGAAATAGTACAGTAGTTCAATGGTTTTAATTCGCATTGAGTGCATTAAAGTATGTATTAAAACTAGTTCCGTAACTTATGGTAACTCAAGGTGGCGTAGTATAGTGGCAAGAGGGCTCAGAGAAGGAGAATAATTTTTTTCCATGATTTTGGAATTTATAAAAGAATAAGATTCGTGTACGAGCACTAGAATACTCACTAGAAGGTTGTGTCTTTGCTCTGCATGCTGCTCATCATTTGATGAATGATTCGAGTATTTTTCTAAAGTTATGAATCTAAATGAGTAGGCTTATGAATCAAACATATTTCGAATGGTATGAGTTTGATGTAAGCATTGTACGCATACTCATTGCAACCAGTACTTATAAATCAATGTTGTTGTGAGTAGGAATGAATCAGAGTACATAGTTATATTTCAATATTGTTGACTCACTTATGTTCAAAATTTCATGAGTGCTTATGAGTAGCCGAAAAACAATTCATTATTGATCTCTGATTTGGAAGGGCACAATCACCACATATTTTGCTATACAGTCGATGTTCACTGATAATAATATTTTTATTTCACCATCTCTGTGTATTAAGTTAGATTTCTTTAAATATTCAAGGGCATGGTATAAAGCCCTTCAAATTGTAAATCTGTCATTATGTTGTAATTGTATGCCAATTTGTGTGTGTAGAAATTGTATCATGTAATATAAATTTCATTTTATACTTTATGACACCAAAAAACAACAACAAAAAACTAAATACAGAAATACAAATAAAAATTAAAAAAGTTGTTACACAAGACAAAGTGATATAGTAGAAGAGTGAAAAGGAGAAACGGAAATATACCATTGGGTTCCGTATTTTGAAATTATTCCACTTATTGTTAGCACTACAGGGATTTCCTTTAAATACGTACGTATTTCTTTAACATGAATTTTTTTTTCGTTTGTTTTTCCTTGTTTTATTCGTTCTCGTTTTTTTGCTTTCTTTCTTTCTTAGTGGTCTTTAGTTTACAAAGTGCGGTATGATATTTTATTCATTTGTTCGGTTGGCTGATTCCTGTTTTATATCTGTTGGATTGTATCAACTTTCACTGGTAGATTTCTGTCGTTTTGTTTTTGTTTTCTTTTTTGGTTTTTGATTTAAAACAGTTTTGCCAGCAGACAGGCAGCCAGCTAGCTAGTCAGTCATTTATTTCTTCATTCATTCAGTTTTCTGTTATAACTTACGTTTTCAATTTGAGTAATTTTACTTGTATTCGTAGATACTTTTACTATATAAAACGTAAACTATTTCGAAACATTAGCCTGCCAGCCCACCCCACTCCCTACTCTTATGCCAACGAGTAAGCAAACAACCATCAAATAACCCTGGAATATATCGTTGTGCAAATATTATTTCAGCCATCAGCTAAATTTAATGGTTCCTACTACTATTCCCTACTCCCTACTCCCTTCCTCTAATATCTCTATAACCCTCATCATCTCACCTTTTCTTGTGTTGTGTTATGCTTTTTCACTTTTTTTCCCTCTAAGCATTTATTATGTGAATAATTTTTTTATTTCACTCCTTAAAAACGTATAAAAATTGGGTGTTTATGTGGGTTTATATTAGAAAACATGTTTCAAGGAGTTATGTATGTAAGCGAAAAGGGTTTCCAAAACTGCTTTGCTTCTTAACAAATTTCTTTACAAACTTTTATTCACAAATTCCAGAAATTTGGGAAAAAAATTCTTGGAAGTAAAATCAATTATGGAAAGTAATTTTGTATTCTAAAGAAATTTAATATAAAAATTTTAAGTTTTTTTAGCTATTAATCGCGATTAATATTGATTGAAATATTCTGCTCAATTCGAAGGCCTTTAGGTTTTTGGGAACATAGTCTATGCAGCAGCACTTGGAAAGTTATAAGAAAACAGTCGGTTAGTCAGAAAGGAGAAGCTGACCGTCTCTTATTATTAAGTGTGTATCAGTCGCCATAGTCTAGTAGGTAGTGTCTTGGCTTTAGACGTAAGGCCACGGTTCAAGCCCCAGGTCAGACATCTCGAACAAAACGAAATATGAAAAAATATTTGACTTCCTGGCAAAAACTCCAGTAGTAAATAAATTTACGTAGAAAAGCATTTTAAATCTCTCGTTCGGAATCGACATTAAACTGTAGGTCCCTCCTCTCATGTATAAAATATTCACAATCAATATGAGAGTGTTGTCGCCCTAGTCTAGTAGGTAGTGTGTTGGCTTATTAGACGTAAGGCCACGGTTCATACCCCAGGTCAGACATCAAAACGAAAATATAAAAATAAAATATTTCTTCGTTGACTTAGTCTCGGCAGATTTCTGGCAAAAGCTCTTCTCAAAATATTTGTGTTTCGGAGTCGACTTTAAGCTGTAGGTCCCGCCATTCCTGTATAAAATTAACACACACAACGTAAGTGGTGTGCGAAGCTAGGTCGTAATGCTGACTGAAGGGTTGTAATGACCTAATATGTATATATGTATGTACATATGTATGCCTATTAATTTTATAAATTCCATGCTTTCAGTTACTTACCTGACTATACCATCTCATCACTCATGGATAGGCCGTAATCCCGCGCTAAAAATTGTAATAACCAATTAGATTAACCTAGTATACAGGTAAAGCATCGAACGAAACTGTACCCCAATGGATAAAATCTAACAATCACCAAACTCAACTTTTACCACTAAGGAGAGTGCCGGAAAAAATTCGAAAATATTTTGAAATTTTTTGTAATTCTTTTTTGTTTCAATTTTAAATTATTGGTGATTGGAAACAATTTTAAAATAAAAACAACCGTTACAGTTACAATACTGTTGCTTTTGACGCTCACAGTACGCCGTCAAATGTTATAAATTTAAATCAAATGATTCATTTGTGCAAGAAATCTTTTCCATCTCTTCAATATATCTTTACTTCGTTTTGAGGTGATAAGGTCATTGATCTACTGTCAAAGGTCGTAGGACAATAGGGCGCTCTGTATTTGGTGTAGCAGTGTTCACTGAGTTCTATTCTTTAACAAGAGATGATATTTGTTGTTGATGATGGATAGAAAGTTTTCTGGATAGATTATTTGGAGGGAGAACCAAGATGAATAATAATTTCGCCTTCCTCGGCATTTGAGTCTCACTTGATCTATTCCTGCTTTCTGCAGAATACACACATACATAACACACTTACGTAATTGGTGATTACAACCCTCTAGTCAGCTTTCGACCTAGGTTCCCTCACTACTTATGTTGTGTGTGTTGATTTTATACATGAGTGGCGGGGCCTATAGCTTAACGTCGACTCCGAACGACAGATTTTTGAGAATTTTTTCATTGAAATTTTATTTATTCTCTGAGATTTTGCCAGAAATCTGACGAGAGGAAGTCGCCGTAGACATTTTGTTTTCATATTCTGTTTGTTTAAGATGTCTGACCTGGGCTTTGAATTATGGCCTCACCTTTAACAAGCCAACACACTACGTACTAGGCTACGGCAAGTACTCTATAGAATACATAACCTAGTTGGTCATGGCAACCCTTTAATTACTATTACGACCTAGTTTCTCAAACCACTTATGTTGTGTGTGTTAATTTGATACATGAGTAGCGAAACCCACGGTTTAAAGTCGACTCCGTAGGGCAGTTTCACAAAAGAAACTTTTCATGGCAATTTTTATTTATTTTCAGAGTTTTTGCCAGAAATCTGCTGAGAAGAAGTCGCCGAAGAAATATTTAGCCAATTTACACGACCTTGTATCGTGTATGTTGTATTGAATACACTTGGTTGTTTGTGAAAGCTCAATGCTATGTTGTATTGCGTATGTCGTATTCTTCTTCATAATTTTTGGCATTCAAACAATTTGATAGCACGAAACCAACACAACTTATTAAACACAATATGAATAAAATGTGTATATGTGTATCGGATTTTTACATGAAAATTATCAACAACAAGCATACACTGTTGTATAGTGTTGTATATAGTCCAACAATACAATGAATACAACGATACAATGGCTTGTGTGAATTTACCAATTTTTTCATACTCTGGGGTTTAAATCAGGGCCTCACGTCTATCAAGCCAATACACTATGTACTAGACTACGACGAGTACTCTGTATATTACTACAAGAAATACCATCATCGGCTTTTTCTTTTTCTGTTCTTAAGCGCTACGCCTATTTAAGTTTGCCAATAAATTCACATTTTGGAACACTGTGTTTTACCATATTCCAACAAATATTCTTTGATAACAGAAAAAACTTTCTGTTCCGTCATACCTTCTTCATTTTTTTTATTATTTTCTTTGTTTTTTATTTCTTTTTAAAAAAACATTCAACCACCACCAAAACCACTAAAAAAAACAGAAACAATTTTAAGCCGTATAGTTATTCGAGCGTTTAAATGGTTTCTGTTTCTCACACAGTGTCTCTACCAAATATTCATAAGCGCTCATGCTCGTTGTGCTCGTATACAAGGCGATATTTTTTATAGGGAATATGTATGCTTTTCAGCAAATAAGCTGCGATAGTTTTGTAAATTTTAGTTGCTTTTATAAGTGCAGCATAAAAGCGAACAAAATAAGTTGTTGTCTTGTACATATTTCCGCAAATTTGCTTTGGGAGTTCAACTAAAAAGCGAAACTAAAAAAACACACACACTTTAATAAACTTAAAGTTTTTATTTGTATTTGCAAAATTTTGTTTATGTTTTTTGTTTTGTTTTTTTGCTGATAATATCTTTAAAAATTCAACAGATGTTATAAATATTTGAGGAAAGAAAAAAAACCATAAAAGGAACGAATACTTCGAGCAACAATGGAAAACCAAATTCATACGTCGTAAAGTAGCAACAAGTTAAACACGTTAAATATTGGTTAAGAAGAGGGAGAATGTTACATTACTTTTGGGTTTTTTCTCTCTCCCTCTCTCTGTCTGTCTCTCTATCAGACATGCATATATTTGCTAGGGTATGTTAAAAGTTTAGATTCATTTTGTTTTTTTTTTTTATCTTTTTCATCTTAAAATTTGGTGTGTGTTTACTTTGAAGTTGCATGTACGGTGTATCTAAATATGAGAGTGTGTTAATAAAAAGGTTAAAGTTTTAAATAACAGTTACACTTTCGTAGACGTTGCATAGTTTTAGCACTTGCAACTTTGAGTCAAAATGAAAAAAAAAATTTAGGGATTGGTTTTATTTACAATTGGTCTTGTATTTGAAGGTGAATACAGTGACCGTCAAAAGAAATTGTACATTAAAAAAATATATACATTAATAAATTAACTGTTATTTTTATTTTAAAATAAATTGATTAAAATTTTTTAAAATTGAAAGAAAAAAAAATTAAAAAATAATTTCGAAATATTTTTAAATTTTTTCTTGAACTCTCCTTAAGTAGTAAAAGTTGAGTTAGAATTTTATCCATAGTGTACAGTTTCTTCTGACACTCACTGTAGATACATACAACTGTAATTTTGTTGGATAAAATATTCGCAATTCTAATTATAATGATTGATTACAATCGATTTATGAAATTTCTTTAAATTACGCGTAATAAGCATTGAATAAGATAGTCTAGTAGGTAGTGTGTTGGCTTATTAGACGTAAAGCCAGACATCAAAATAAAATACAAAACGTATTTCTTCGGCGACTTCCTCTCATCAGTCTGCTGGCAAAAACTCTGAGAGTAAATAAAAATGCCATGAAAAAGATTCTCAAAAATCTGTCGTACGGAATCGACTTTAAAGTGTAGGTCTCGCCACTTATGTATGAAAATTAACACCCACAATAGTGGGTGTTTTTTTAAGAGCTATAGGAAAATTTTTCAAAAAAAGCACATAAAATTCAGAAAAATTCATGAAATCTTTATTTGAATCGATAGTACGGTCCATATAATTTAATGTTTGAAGACTATTTCAAGCAAATGTTGCTGCGCCTCAAATGGTCCATCCGCTTAGTCCAATTTTGGCATACTCTTTCCAACATTTCGGCCGGTATCTCACGAATAAATGCTTCAATGTTGTCTTCCAATGCGTCAATCGAAGCGGGCTTGTCTGTATAGACATGAGCTTTAACATAGCCCCACAAAAAATAGTCAAAAGGCGTTAAGTCGCACGATCTAGGCGGCCAATTGACTTGGTCACCGAACTCGCCTCTTAATAAGTCCATTGTTACTTGTGCTGTGTGGCATGTGGTACCGTCTTGTTAAAACCACAGTCGTGCAAGTCAAACTCTTGGATTTTGGGCAAAATAAGTTGGACATCATCTCACGGTAGCGCTCACCATTCACAGTTACGTTACGATTTGCAGCATCTTTGAAGAAGTGCGGTCTAATGATGCCACCAGCCCATAAACCGCACCAAACTGTGACTTTTTCTGGATGCATTGGTAGCTTTTGCAATGCTTCTGGCTGATCTTCACTCCAAAATCGACAATTCTGCTTATTGACGTATCCATTGAGCCAAAAATGAGCTTCGTCGCTGAACACAATTTTTCGTTAAAAAAGTGGATCTTCGGCCAACTTTCCAAGAGCCCATTCACCAAAAATTCTGCGTTGCAGTAGATCGTTCGACTTCAATTCTTGCACCAGCTGTATTTTGAAAGGCTTCACACCTAAATCCTTCCGCAAAATGTTCCACGTTGTTGAGTAACAGAGGCCCAATTGCTGCGAACGGCGACGATTCGATAGTTGATGGTCATCATTAACACTGGCCGATACAGCTGCGATATTTTCTTCAGTTCGCACTCTACGTAAGCGTGTTGGTGCTTTAATGTCCAACAATGTAAATTTGGTGCGAAATTTAGTCACAATAGCCCGAATAGCCGCTTCAGTAAACTGACCATAAAATCGAAGAAACGCGCGATGAACTTTCTTAACAGAGCACGCATTTAGATAATAAAATTCAATGATTTGCCAGCGTTGTTCGTTTGTAAGACGATTCATGGTTAAATTATAGACCAAACTGAAGATGTTTGACAATGAAACAAAACACGAAACGTGCGTGAGCTGTTTAAACCAGTGTTGCCAAAAAGATAATAGCTAAAAAATCACCCTTTATAAGTGGAGTGAGAAGCTAGGTCGTAATCACCGCTCAACTGTTTAGATTCGAAGTTTTTCCACTCAGCACTCTTCTGGTAAAAACTTTGAGAGAAAAATGCGGTATTATGGCGTGTTGTAAAATATCTAAATTACAGATTAAATTGGTCATTGGTTAGTAAAAATTAAAATAAATGCTCCAATTTATGATTAAAATTCAGTCATTTTACAGATTAAATTTATTTGAAATCTTTTCATTGCAGCTAACAACTCTTCTACATAAACTAAACAGTATTCGGAAAATCTAATTAAAATTTGTACAACACAAATAGGATTAAACAGCAAACAACACAACCCCAACACCGATTGGCAACATTCAATTTTTGCATTTGAATTATAATTTTAACAGCAACATTTTAGGCTGACAATTTCAATTGCCTGATATTGCCTACGTTAGTTGTGCTTGTACTTGATTAAAATAATAGTGATGATGATCAATAATATTTGCGATAATAATAATAAATCAGCAACGACACATGCTGCTCTTAAAGCCCCTTCAGCTAATGTTGTTAGTATTGCCGATGGGACAGATGCTGCTGATGATGTTGCAAGAAGGGTGGCAAATGGTTTAATGCAAACAACATATGGAAATGGCATTTGGTACAGTGAAATCGTTGATAAGGCTAACAAAACAAATACAAAAACATATAATGTCAACAACAACAACAATAACAACAACAACAACAAAACAAATATAATGAATCGCAATGTATGGTTATCCAAACGAACGGATATATTAAAGGAACAACAGCAGCTACAGCACCAGCATACAACAACAAATCATGCGAATAATAATGAGTGTGATATTATTATCGTTGATATGGAAAATGATGATGATGGCGATGATGATATTGAAGAGGATACAACACATACAGCTTCACCAAAGTATTACATGAATACGAAAACGAATACGAAATTTTGTAGAAAACCACCAGCACCACCACCGCTATCACCACCACCACCACCACCAGCAGCAACGAGTGAAAACATCAACATCAACATCAACACGCAACATATTGCCAATATGGCTAGTAGTGGTAATTGCAAAACAGATGTGATACACTATGACAGCAGAAGAAATGATAACGTAAACGTTGAGCAGGTCAATGACGATAATGATGTTGACGGTCATGATGACGAGGACGACGACGATGATTCACTGGCATCAATGGAGACTCTATCAGATAATGTATCGATATGGATTGATGGCGAAAAGCATTGGGTGGCTGGTGTTGATGCCAATACTACCTGTTCGGATCTAATCTGGGCGCTACTCAATTATCAAAATGGACAACAACAGTCAACACAGCAACGCCAGCAAATGCAGCAGCAACAATCAAATATGTTTGCATCGACTTTACCTTTACAAAATAAGGAAAATATTGTTGCAACAGTTATTAACAAAACAAATAGCAATCAACACGAACAGCAACGATTTCACCTATCAAATCAGCAACAGCACCAACAGCAACAACCAAAACTATATGATAGACATGATGTAGAGTTAAATTTAAGATTGGCAGCAAATCAAGGGGATAATAGCACTTTATGTAACGGCGCTAATACCATCATCGCTAATACGAACAATTGCAACCAAACAAATCCAACCACCTCAACTACCACTGCCACCACCACTACCACTACCACAGCTATTAATCAATCAATGCCAATAAATACCAAAGAAAATTGCAAAATAATTCCAAACTCTATGCCAACAGTATCTGATAAAATACCGTCGCTTATATCATCATCATCGCCACCACCACCAACAACTACTCTATTGCATCTTACTTTACCACATGGCATGGCAACCGTTTCACAAGTTGCCACCGAATATGTCATCGTTAAACAGTATCATCACTGTGAGGAATACCTTGATGGCAGTACAAAAGTTTTTGACGTTTTACCACCACGTGACGGCTCGCACAAAAAGCAGGTGAGTACAAAAAGCAATAAACTTTCTTCTTTTCTTCTCTTTCGTTCTTTTTCTTTCTTTTTCTAATTTAAACTTTTGATTTAGCAGGAGTCTCAATTCCATAGTTTACCATACATAGACTGACTTTTAACTGTTCAGGTTTCAGGTGGCACTAAATATGAAAAGACTGAAAAAGAAAAATCACACACAGTCAATCTAGTACGACTATATGATGTCCTACGCTATAGCATAGATTGTGCTACTGATTGCGAGATCAGCCAAAACTATGTATTTCAATATGTTTTTCAGAAATCTGCGTTTGCAAGAGTCTTATTAGTTTTGCTTTAAGTTGTGTTAGGTATGAAACAAAATGGTTTACAGGATGAACCATAGTTTAGGTATAAGTATAGCTCAACTATCATATGGACAATGGATCATATGGTCGCATACTATAGCACTTCTATACGAAAATAACAATAACAATGAGTAAGTTTTTACCAGAGGACTACATACATATGTACATACGTAATTTGTCATTACAACCTTTCAGTAAGGATTACGACCTAGCTTCTCACGCAACTCATGTTGTGTGCGTTAATTTTTATACATGAGTGCTGTGACCTGCAATCAAAATCGATTCCGATTTTTGAGAAACTTTTCATGGCAATTTCATTTACCCTCAGAGTTTATGCCAGAAATCTGCTGAGAGGAAGTCGCCTTAGAAATATTTTTCATTATTCGTACTGTTCGATATGTTTGACTTGGGGTGTGAACCGTGGCCTTACGTCTAATAACGCACTACCTACTAGACTACAGCGACTTCGAGTAGGACTACTAAGAGGAGATCGCCGAAGGAAATATTTTTCAGATTTTGTTTTAATTGTGGGGTTTTAACTACGACCTCCTCCCACAGTACCTGCTAGACAACGGCGAATTCCCTGTTAAGTCCGGCTACGAAGAAAATTTTAAAAATTACTAAGGCTCCGCTTAAGTGTTGAATGGAAACACATCCGTCATATTTGAAAGGTTCAGCGGATTGATGACCACGTTAAAGCAGCAATAGAATGATTCCTCATGAGTCACGTTCAGAGGTCCAGTGGCTTTCTGGGTGCATTATTTAAAGAAGAATTCGAAGTCTCCTTAAAAAACTCAGAGCTGACTGATATTCATCCCATGTCTACTAAAGGCAGGCGATACATGATTCAGTCAGTCAGGATTACGACCTAGCTTCTCACATGACTTATGTTTTGTGTGTTAATTTTATACATGAGGGGTGGAACCTACAGTTTAAAGTCGACTTCGAACGACAGATTTTTTTTGAGAAACATTTCATGACAATTTTATTTGCCTTTAGAGTTTCTGCCAGAAATGTGCTGAGAGGAAATCGCCAAAGAAATATTTTGTTATTATTCGTTCTGTTCGATATATTTGACCTGGGGCTTGAACTGAGTCTTCATGTCTAATAAGCCAACACTCTACCTAATAGACTACAGCGTCTGGATAAACGTAGGCAATAGTGTGATTAAATTTCAAATCAAATACTTTAAAGCCTAACCAATCAAGACCATTTTTAAATGCAACGGAATACAATCGATCGAATATGAAATCGATAATACTATGCGTTGAACTAGTGTTTAAACCGATTCGGTTACTGCGTTCAATTGTCTCTACTTAATGCTTTACTTTACTTAAATAGGTTTAAATATTCTACATGAAGCCGCCGTAGTCTAGTAGGCAGTGTGTTGACTCATTAGACGTAAAAGCCAGGGTTCAGGTCAGACATCAAAACGAAATATGAAAAAATAATTCTTCGGTGACTTCCCCTCAACAGATTTCTGGCAAAGGCTCTGAAAGTAAATAAAATTGCCATGCAAAGTTTCGCAAAAAATCTGTCGTTCGAAATCGACTTTAAACTGTAGGTCGCGCTACTCATGTATAAAATTAACACACACAACATAAGGGGTTTGAGAAGCTAGGTCGTAATCCTCACTGATGGGTTGTAACGACCAATTACGTATGTATGTATGTATGTATGTATGTATGTATGTAGAACAATACCTCCTTGTTTTGTTACCTATGCATTGTTTTAACTGAAAATGCTGGAAATTTCATTTGTAGCTGCTGCTGCTACTGCTCTTCTCTCAAAAGTATTGATTGCCTCTTAATGGTAAGACATATTTGAGGGAAATTTAAAAGTAAAATTATTTTAAGCACTTTGTGGCTTTAAATTGATGTGTCTTTGTTAGATAATGATTACATGATGATGCCGATGATGCTGATGCTGATGATGACGTTGTTGGTAATGAAGGTTTAGAAAAACTTTACAAGATTACTTTGAAAAGTTGTGGTAAACTTCAGTAATTTGAATAAAATTTAAGGTGTGGTCAGACAATAAAAAATTTTTTTTAAACTAAGATGTGGCATTTTTTTTGTTCTTTAAAAGAAAATAAAATTAAATGAGATGATTTGCTGCCGTAGGTGAATAAACTTTACAAGGAGACTATACATACTCGTACATATTCTATGTAAGGGAAAGAAAACTTAAAGGCTGTTCTGTGTAGACGTAAAAGAAAATTTTGTGGAAAATTGTTTAAAGAATTCTTTTCCTTTTTAAACAAAAGACATAAAACAAGGGTAGTAGAGTATATTATTAGTTGTCTCATAAGTCATTTGATAAGTTATACACGATAATGATTAGACTTACTCTTACATGCAACAGTGAAATGTGGACTTTCGAAATATTGCGGACAGAAAGTGAAAGAAAATGATACTTACTAGAGACTCATATCTGCAAATCAATATAGAACTCGAAGCAATAGAGAGCTAATGCACGTATTAATTGCCCTTTTCATATCACCTTACATAGGCTTACAAAAAAAAGATGGGCCGGCGGGATATGTAGCCTGAGTAAATACAAATTCCATAACCAGAAAATATGTTTAGGAACTTCAGTACTCACTTCATTTCTTACTTAATTGGCCATCAACAACCCGATTAACTGATATCGGCCTGCCACAACACAACGTTCTCTTCGCCGACATCAGCAAACCCAGTCTCGCTGAGCTTCCTCTTCTATTAGAACGACATGGCTGAGCCAGAGCAGCCGCTGGATGTTAATACGCTGGACAACGTCCATGTCGTTGAGGAGCTCATACAGCTCACTGTTGTATCGGATGTGGAAATCATCGCCAACTCGCACTGGATCGAAGATCTTAGGTAGGACTTTTCTCTCGAATGCTCTCAGGGCTGCTGCATCAGTGCTTAATTGTGTCCATGCCTCTGTGCCATAAAGCAGCACGGGGAGGATGAGCGTCTTGTCGTACGAGAGTGTACTCTGCTACTCAATTGCCTATTGAGTCCAATTTCCTAGCAGCTGTTGGCAAGAGTGATCCTGCGCTTGATCTCTAGGCTGACATCGTTTTTGACGGTAACGGTTGAATAGGTCGCATGTCTGAAATTTCGCGCTCTAGTGGACAGCAGAATAGTGGAGCGCTTTAGATGTCGGTCAATAGATGGAGCGTTGTCTGATTTAAAACGGTATCACCTGCCTTATATAGATGATGTAATATGGCTATGTGACTACGGCTCATATGTAACTTGAATCGATTGTGATACTTTGATGCTTTGTCATGTAGAGTGTACTTTCAGCTTTAAATGGATAAATACACCAGAATAGCTCAATTTGTTTAAGAAATGTACATGAACACTCAATTGATCATTACAGCCCTTTAGTTAGGTTTAGAACCTAACTTCTGACCCGCTCTTGCTGAGTGTGTTATCCTACAATTTAAAGTCGATTCCGATTTTTATTTGATTTATTTTTTTTTTTACCAAAATATTTCCAAAGAGGAACTATAAAATCTTATTCCTGGAAGTCAAACATATATTGTTCCACAAAAATGGCTTTATTTTTGCCACAAACCAACAAAAGTAATTGAAAGAAAAAAAGGAAGAAACAACTGAACAAAAAACGTCATTCAAGTTTTGCTTGCATTTAAGAAAATTATTAAGGAAATGGAAAAAGAATATTTAAAGTTTCTTTTTTTTCGTCCCAATTGGTGGTGAAAACTTTAATATACTTATGCATATGTACAGTTGGTGTTAAATAATTAGACATGAAATTATGATCATAAGAAAATGATATGATAGGCAACAGAGGTCAGTAATGAATAGTTTTTTCGCTAATCATAAGCGCTCATGAAATTTTGAATATAAGTGAGTCAACAATATTGAAATTTAACTACGTACTCTGATTCATTCGTACTCAGTACAATGTTGATTTATAAGTTCAGGTTGCAATGAGTATGAGTACAACGTTGACATCAAACTCATACCATTCGAAATATGTTTGATTCATAAGCCTACTCATTTAGATTCACAACTTTAGAAAAATGGTTATAATACTCATGAATGATTCGAGTGACTCGAGTGACTCGTATCATTCGTCAAAATTTATAGTCTTAATTGTTGTTGCATTTACAAAAAAAGAAAAAAGACACATAAGCAAAAAAGACAGCAGCAAGCAGAGCAAACACACAAACTTTTAGTGAGTATTATAGTGTTCGTACGCGAATCGTACTCAGTTTGTGATTCGTGTAAATGTTGAGTAATGAAGAGTTGAAATCAATAACATCATACGTGTTGTTAAGTATGAATATGGTGAGTACTTCAAACTTTGAGTATGAGTAGAGGTTCAATGATATTAAAATGAGTATGAATGCTTATAAGTATCACAAATTATGAGTATGATTCGATTCTACTCATCTTTTTAAATACTCATTGCTGATATCTGATGAGCAACTAACTGCAAGCTATTTAAATTGATAAATAATGGTACTCGTTTGGTACATATACATATTATCGGATTTTCACTTTTTGTGCATTGAAAGTGCAATTATTGCTTTCCAATACCCTTAGGCGGTACAGGTAATGAGTATTATTTTTTTAAGCCATAATTATAGGACGATACGTTTAAATTGAAAACATTTTTGCTAATTTACTGCTAACAGCTGTAATTGCATGCAGAAGTCAGATATTTCGCTTTAAAAAGGAAGCGAATATAATAATACGAGAATGTATTCCCAGTTTTTTCTACATTTGTTAAGAAGTTTTTGGTTGGCTGAGGCAAAAAAAAAATATAAGAATGAATTTTTGAAAGTTTTTTACTTTAACTTGTCTCGCATTGTTGAACATTTCATTATCCTTGTTCGCACACGTAAGCAGCACATAATATCTTATATACATATAGTATGTATTAATGCGAGGCATGTTTCAAAAGCCACTTTGTCGAAACAAATATTGAAAAACATGTTAATTTTTTCATTTAAAACTTTTCATTTAAATTTGAATTATTGTTGTGAGAAAAAACAAAAATTTTTAGGTTTTGAAACAACCCTCGTTTTGTGAGAACACACATGTTGTCTTCATTTTGACAGCTACATGCATGCATACATACTTCTAGATATGAGTGTGAAATACCTTAATGTGTACGTATGTATGTGCATGGAAGCTTTTGTTATTTGAAAGATATTTAAGTGGCTGCAGACAGGTCACGCAAAGTATTTAAATCAGTTTGTTGCCACAATTGCAGCTACCGTACGTACGATATTGCTACTGCGCTACTGCGCTACTGCTTTTGCCGTTGCCATTCAATTCACTTGTTCACTTCATGTTTTTTTATTTCTTTTTTTTTTTGCAATTCAAAAAATACTTGACGTTCATTTATGTTGGCAACAAAATGACTGATGTTGATGGTTCCATTGCAACATTCAATAATTGTTTCAATTATTTTTATTGTGCGAAAAAATAAATTAAAAAACTGCCAAAAGAAAAATAAAAAAACAAGAGTGAAAAAATGTTGAAAAAGTAATTTGTTTGCAAGTTTTTAATTCATTTTTTTTCACCTGGTCTCTGTAGGTATACTAATATTGTACATGCAATTGGTAAGCATAGGAAGGATTCTAAGCACCTAAATACCTGAAACTTTTTATTAACTTTTTATGTAGACGGAGGTAGAATGAGGCTAATTGTTTGCATATTGGAACAATACTGCATGTATAAATATTTACGAAATGACTGAACGCTATATATCCAAATAAATTTCCTTCAACGAAAACGTACAAGAACAACTGCGGTACTGAGCACATATTAGTAATGAATCGTTTTTTCGCTACTCATAAGCACTCATGAAATTTTGAATATAAGTGAGTCAACAATATTGAAATTTAACTATGTGCTCTGATCCATTCATATTCACTACAATGTTGTTTTATAAGTACAGGTTGCAATGACTATGAGTACAACGTTGACATCAAACTCATACCATTCGAAATATGTTTGAATCATAAGCCTACTCATTTGATTCATAATTTTAGAAAAATACTTATAATTGAACTTATAAATGAATCGAGTGACTTGAATTATTTATCAAAATTTACAGTCATAGTTGTGGTTGCATTTACACAAAAAAAAAGACACATAAGCAAAGAGGACAGAGCAGCAAGCAGAGCAAACACATAACCTTTTAGTGAGTATTCTAGTGTTCGTACGCGAATCATACTTATTTTGTAATTCCTAAATGTTGAGTTATGAAGAGTTGAAATCAATAACATCATACGTGTTGTTAAGTATGAATATTACGAGTAGAGGTTCCATGATATTAAAATAAGTATGAATGCCTTGAAGTCGCCGTAGTCAGACATCAAAACGAGATATGAAAAAATATTTCTTCGGCGACTTCCTGTCAGCAGATTTCAGGCAAAAACTCTGAGAGTAAATAAAATTGCAATGAAAAGTTTCTCAAAAAATCTGTCGTTCCGAGTCGACTTTAAACTGTATGTCCCCCCAATCATGCTTAAAGTTAACACACACAACAGAATTAGTGTGAGAAGCTAGGTCGCAGTGCTGACTGAAGGGTTGTGATGACTAATTATGTATGTATGTATGGATGAAAGGAATGTTTGTAAAAATAAACGCCTGCATATACTCTGTTAGAATTTCCAGCCTTGGTTAGAAAGAAGCTAAAATTGTTGAGCTTCCCTATTTTTATACAAATCTGTACGAGAAATTTTTAACGAGAAATCTCTTGTTTCTCTTATATTTACTTGGCACTGTGGGTTTCAGGATATACCGGACTATATAGATTAGCATAACCTTTGTTTAAGCTACTTGAAGGAAGAGGAAGGAGGAGCGTTTATCCATATTGACATTTTCTTCTCATCTGTGAGCAATGTGTCTCTCTCACTCAATTCGGTAGCTTGAATTAATAGTTAAGTCTTCGTAGTTTAGTAAGCAATGTGTTGGCTTATTAGACGCAAGGCCACGGTTCAAACGCCAGGTCAGACATCAAAACGAAATATGAAAAAAAAATATTTCTTGCTCTCAGCAGATTTCTGGCAAAAACCTTGAGAGCAAATAAAAATGCCATGATGAAATCTGTCGTTCGGAGTCCACTCTAAACTGTAGATCCCGCTACTCATGTATAAAAATTAACAGACGCAACATAAGTGGTATGAGAAGCTAGGTCGCAATACTGGCTGAAGGCTTATAATGACCAATCATGTATGTATTTGTTGGCTTTTTAGGCTCCGACTTGTCGAACAAAACGAAGTAGAAACAAAAAAATATTTCATTGGGCGACTTCTTCTTAACAGTTTTTTGGCAAAAACTCTTAGAGTAAATAAAATAGCAATGTAAAGTTTCTCAAATCTGTAATTCGAAGACGTCGTTAAACTTTAGGTTTACCGCTACTCATGTATGAAAATTAACATACACAACATGAGTGCTGTGAGAAGCTAGCCTGTTATTCTGACTAAAGAGTTGTAATGGTCAATTAAATAATTAATTACGTAATCCCTATGCCTCTATCTAAACTTTTTAAGTATCAAAGAAATGATGAACTGACAATGAAATTCTTATCAACACTCTATAATGAGAAGACATTCAAACACCAATTATACTTGCCCTACAAACAATTGACCTCGACCCGAATATGCAATAATTTAGCATATTTAGCCAAAAATATATCACAACTTAAACCATTCTCCATCTCTTGGGCTACAATTTATCACCATAATTTATTTTACTTATGCTACGAACAAAATGGAAAAAGACAAAACAGAAAAAAGAAAGGAAGGGAAAGGAATGATTTCTATTTATTTATGAGAGTTTCTCTCTCTCTCTACAATAAAAGAGGACGTTATTAAGTGAAGAAGAGAATAAAAAATTAATTTCGACTAAATTAAACCCACTTACCACTACTCTACGGATGTTGTATTTCCTTTGAATGATTTTTTAGGCAAAAAAAAAGAAAATAAAGCAGGAGGGAATGCTAACAAACGAAATATGGGTGAAACAGACAAAAAGATGAATATAAATTAAGACAAGTCACGCAATATATACGTATGTACGTTTATGAATAATTGGTAATTATAAGAAGAATGCAGGCACTTAAAATAAGAATCCTTTTATTTTTAGTTAACAACAATACTAACAAAAAAAAAAAGATCATTTTAATGTATCCTGCTTTGGAGGATATTTTTTTTCCAATGTTTAAAGTTTTTCTTCATTTACATTTTAATGTTTTTCTTTTCTCTTTTACTTACTTACTTATTGGCTTTCTTTGTTTCGTGTTTAATATTCTTTTAAAATTCTATTTAACCACACAGTGTGAATTGTTGTTACGCCACTTGGGTCCAGCACCGGCCGTATACATCAATAATACAACACCACAGTTGTCATCATTAATCTCTACCGACAAGGACAGCGGCATGGGTAGTCCAGTGGGTAGTGCTCGTAGCGCCAAGTTCCGTCGTCGCAAACATAAATCATCACAGTGGCTGGCACAGGCCAATACATTGCATCCGAAATTGTCTCGTTGCAATCCAAACGAACGTCTGATGAAAATTATTTTGGCTCAGGATGAGACAATACAACGACAATTGTCCTTGTTACGGTAAGAAGCTTTTTCTCTTCTTCTTCTTTTTCTTCTTCTTCTTGTTTTATTAATTTACAACTATAACTGTAAATATGTACAAGCAGTAAGCATATAAGCACCACCACACTCCATACACTCATCTCCATAAGCAAACCAATGCATAAATTCATTTAAACTTACACACTCACTCATACTCTTACATAAATTCATTAAAATTTACACACATACTCTTACTCATATATTTACATTTACATAAATGATTACGTACCATGGCATCCAACACACACTGATATTTGCAATAATATGCCGTAATTATGCCTTTTGGAATAGAGATGGGCGAGTGGCTTTGGTGTATTAAAGTGATAAACAAACGTGACTGGGATAACGCAAAACTAAAAATGTTTGCTGTCTTCCAACTAATCTATGTCTGTTGAAAAATTGAACAATTTCTATTTCTGTAGCAAAGATACTTTTAAACAATTAAGGAGAGGTGATGCATTTGATTAGGATATGGAAGAAAACCTAGATCAATTTGATTGAGTAGTAACCTCTTAAGAAATATGCGCCCAATGATGTACAATTTTTTTTATGGATCATAAAATTCAAAATATTTGCATTTTACATACATGAGCACGTACAGTGAGCGTCAACAGAAACTGTACACTATGCATAAAAATTTAACAATCATCAAACTGATTTTTTACCAATTAAGGAAAGTGCCCGAAAAAATATGACAATATTTCGAAATTTTTTGTAATTTTTTGTTTTGTTTCAATTTTAAAAACTGGCAATGAATCAATTTTAAAATAAAAATAATGGTACTTTATTAATGTATATATTTTTTTTAACGTACAGTTTCTTTTGACGCTCACTGTACGTTTGCAGTTAATAGCGGTCAGTGGGTGCCAGACTGTATTGCAGCCAGAATTCGTTTTCCAGTTGCACACTGAGTGTAAAGATTTGCAAACGTTTTTTCAGTTCCTTATGCAGTAATACATTCGATTCTCACTTCCGTTAACACTGATCTCTCTTTACTCCTTTTCACTACCCATTTTTCTAATTCAGAAACAATGCATTGAAAGATAAGAAGCTATCCCTTTAGTGTTGGTTCATAGTCTGCTACCCTGTAAACAATTATTCACATAAAATTCAGCCACTCTGTGGAATATGTTCCGTAAAATAGAACGCACGAATTCTCGAATGGACTTGAAATCGATTCCAATTGTAAATATAAGGAAAAAGGATAAGTTTTCTAAAAGGTTAACGGTTTGAAGAAGTACATTTTTAATTTTTCTTGAATATTTTTTCTTATAATTCCATTTTGAAGCCGCCGTAGTCTAGTAGGTAATGTGTTGGCTTATTAGACGTAAAGTCAGGGTTAGAGCCCCAGGCCAGACATCAAAACGAAATATGAAAAAATATTTCTTCGGCGACTTCCTCTCAGCAGGTTTCTGGCAAAAACTCTGTGAGTAAATAAAAATTGCCATGTAAAGTTGCTCAAAAAATCTGTCGTTCGGAGTCGACTTTGAACTGTAGGTGCCGCCATTCATGTAAAAAAATTATTAAAACACACAACATCAGTGCTGTGAGAAACTAGGTCGTAATCCTAATTGAAGGGATCAGTTATTGTGTTCTACAAGAATATATATATTTGGTACTCATTTGAGGCCATAATTTTCATACTCTGCCACCCTGTAAACCATTATTCATATAAAATTCTGCCACCTTAGGGAACATTTCCTATAAAGTAGAACACAGGACTTCCCGTCAATGATCTATGAATGAATTTGAGACCGATTCCGAATATGAATATAAGGAAACGAATAAGTTTGTTAAAAGCTCAATGGGTTGCACAGCAATTTGCGGATGTAGTATAAGACTTAGGATATTCATATAATGCCTGCAGGCACATCTGCTGTCTGCAATGGATGAAATTAAATAAATAAAGTTTGGATGATAAAAAAATGAATCTAAATAATTAGCCCTGTTACAAAGGGACTCTGCAATACCCAAGTAAGCTGTGCCCGATGAGGCGACTACTAGATTAATTTATCTAATTGGCCCCAACTTTTGGTGTTAGAATTATATTAAGTAGTTGTCCAAGGAAAACAAAGGATAAATAAAGACATATTTTGTAACGATTTGATAAAGGTGTGCAACGCTGTGATTAGAAATATTATGCAGCAAATAATGGCATCCATCAAGGCAAAACACACAAATTTTTATTAGAAGAAGTAAATTTTTAATTTTTCTTATAATCTTTTTCCTTAAATTTCGTTTTACGAAAATTAAAGCTTTTATGCAACCCGATTTTGTGTGTGCTTTTGTACTTTATAAGGAAATGTAGCCAATTCCTTCCTAATGTAGCAACATATTGTTACGTTTTTACCCTTTAAAAACGTTTAAAAGATGAGCTCATAGATTTCAAATAAAATAAAAATAAATTTGTGTTTAGTTTTAATTAAATTCTTTATAATTTGCATAATTCTGTGTGTCACTGTTCACAATTTGACGTAAACAACAACAATTGCTTTGTTTATTATTTCTCTTTGCACTCTTTTGCAGCAATACAACTACTAGTGTATTGCTTGACAGATCTTTGTAACGAAGATCTTCAAACAACGATTACGTCTTCACACAAGACTGACTCAACTCTTACAGATTCAGTTGCCTGCTTTGCCTTGCCTTTTATATGACAACATAAACAGTCTGATGAATGTTCTTGAAGTCGAATGTTCGTGGCTTCGCCTTCTGACAGATCTTTGTAACGAAGATCTTCAAACCACGATTACGTCTTCACACAAGACTGACTCAACTCTTACAGATTCAGTTGCCTGCTTTGCCTTGCCTTTTATATGACAACATAAACAGTCTGATGAATGTTCTTGAAGTTGAATGTTCGTGGCTTCGCCTTCTCGATATCTCTATAAATGTAAACATCGTAACATCGTTGTTTCATTATTGTTGTTCGTGTATTTTGTTTGTAAACAAGTTCATTGTTTTTGTTTTTGTAGCTTTTGTTTATAATTTTAATGTTAAACGATGTAAAAGCAAAACACCAGTATGTAGATTTTTCCATTTTCGTAACAATATCCATCCCTAAATATAGTCTGCAAATGACTATTGGCGAAGAGGCCACCTGACTAACGATAGTAATAAGACTTGCATAGCTTGTGCAAATCCTACACAGAATGGAAGCTCACCTCAGGCATTCAAATGCATTGGCAAAGGTTTTTTGTAATTAAAAAAACAACAAAAAACCTTTGCTTTTAAATAAAGGATTTTAATTACGAATTTAAAACATTTTGAAGATTTAAATATTTTGAGCCGCTCATTGATATCAGTAATGATTTGTATCGAGTTTTTAACTTTCTTAATTTGAAATTCACTTCACTAGGAACGTGTGTGGGTTTTTTTTAATAATTTGTCATGGTAACTAAATACATATTTAAAAAAGTACCTTCAGTCACTTGCCCATCGTTAATCGTTTGCATGGCATGGCATGTTATGGCATGGCATGGCAAATGGGAAAATTTTAATTTTCCAGATATTTATTTGATATTATTGTTGGTGCCCAGAGTCATTGTGTTGACCATAATCAAAAGAAAACTGCCTGTATAATTAATTGGGTTTTTACTTGACTTTTTATCTTTTATTTCCGTTTTTATTTCATCTTCCGTTTTTGTACTTTTTTTTCGTTTTTTTTTTGTTTTTCTTTTTCATTTTCATTTCATGTCCTGTGATGTCTATGGTTTGTCACAATGTGCCATCTCTCTCTCGCTGTGAATGGTCGGTCGACCGCCTGCCTCCCATTTTGTTTATTGCCAATGGCTATGTGTTTGGCTTAACAACAATACTTTGTGGTACTTTCGGACATGGTTTCATATAACAAATACAACCTCTTTACATACATACTGTGACAATTACACAAACAACCACAAAAAAATTACACAAAAATTGGAAAAAAAATCGAAAAAATAAATTCTTGAACACGTTCACAGTGAAAAGGAACGTCAAATTACCAAGATTGAAGAGGAGAAACATCGTAAACGAGAACGTGAGTTGGGTAAAAACTATTTGCTGGAAACCTATCTAAACGGCTTAGATGAGGCCGAATGTGAACCGGAAGTACAGGATGGTGAAGAGATTTTTGTAGGTGAGTAAGAAAAATAAAAACAAAACCGAAAAAATACTTAAGATTTCTACCTGATAAAACTTTAAGGAAAAAAAAAACAACAACAAGTACAATAAATACAAGCCATAAATGGTTTCATTTTTATATATTTTAGTTGATCTATTACAACTAGAAAACCCAAACATGTGCTACCAAGAAAAAAATGCAGGAAGATGTCTGAAGAGTAACGAAATTCTTGGAGAATTTTGAACATGTTTTGACATAAAATACGTGTTGCACGTTGCCCCGTCCGTACAAGATCCCATATCAATAATAAAAATTGACACCATTTTTAATTGGGACAGATGTTGTATTTTACTGCAGCCATTTTGTTTTTTTTTCTTTCAAAAAACTTCTGTTGTTTTGTTGTTTTCACAAATTTACTTGGAATTGAGTTGTCTTGGTTAGAAAAACTTGACAGTGAATGATAATAGTTGAGTACACTAAGTATTGGATGCATGTTTGCAGTGTAATCATTCATAATACATCAACTATTTCATACAATTGATACGATATTGCAGGGATTACTTGTATTTGTTAGGAAAAGGGGAATAGAAAAATCAAATTACAAGCATATTGCAGCTGTACGCTTTATTCTGGTTGAATTAACTTCTAAACTACATTCGAAGGTCAAGGTTTAGGTTTAGGTTAGAGGACGTGTAGTTGCCAATTGAGAAAAGTACAGTTCTCGGTACAATACAGTTGACCCATTATACAACGTCCTAAAGGCGACAGGATAATAGTGGAGATAGGGAAAAAGAAGAGGAAGTAAGGAAACAGAGAAATTACATAGACTAACAAAACACACAAGAGAGAGTGACTACACTAGCTAGTCTCAACCAGCTCAAACTAATAATAAATCTATGGAGAGCCTTTATGTCAGCTTTCGACACAGAATTCAAACCCCTAAAGAAGCCCCTGCCAAGGGTCTTTAACCTCAACCTATTAAGGGCTAGACAGTTATAGAGGAGGTATTCGATACGACTTAACAAACTAGTGAAGAAAATTATTGTGCTTAAGTAAGTGGGATAGTGGTTAACAGCTTGGCTACAAACCTGCTAGGGCTTTACAGTCCACTTTTATTCCTTTGAAAAGTTATAAGATTTAAATATTCAATCCAGAAAGCTCAGACAAGATATTATCAACATCAAGCATTAAGGGAGGCAAGCCATAGCCATCAATTGACTAAAATTATGCCCCTCTGGTCGTCACCATTACACTCAATACTTACATACATACATAATTGGTCATTACAACCATTCAGTCAGGATTACGACCTAGCTCCTCACATCACTTATGTTGTGTGTTATTTGTATATATGAGTGGCAGAATTTACAGTTTAAAGCAGACGCCGAACGTCAGATTATTGAGAAACTTTTTCAGACAACTGCTAAGAGGAAGAAGCGGAAGAAATGCCTTTTTTGTAATATAGTTTTGATGTTTGACCTGGGGTTTGAACCAATTACGTCTAATGAGCCTACACACTGCCTACTAGACTCCGGCGACTTCGAGGGTATCATTGACATCAAGCATTAAGGGGCACCAGGCGTTGGCATCGATTGACTAAAACTATATCTCATTGATCCCCACCATTACATTCAATATAAAAACCCAATCCATTCTCCATCAGGCATCTTAATCGTTTATATGTTGCTAGTTGTATATGATGTAAACCCATGATTCTATCAGTTCAGAACTTCTCGAATTTTTGATTGAAAAAACTGATCCAATTGCGTTCTCTAGACCACCAAGGCATTTATTTTTACACCATCATCAGTGCTAAGCAGAGATCGAAATGAAAAGCAGTCTAAAGGTGGAGTGTCCTGGTAATATGACGAATGCATTCAAACTCTCCACTCTCTGTAGGTTTCTGTAGCAATTATACAAGCTTATATTACCACAGTAGTGCCGCACCTACTTAATTACTTCCTTACTTATTTGGCCATTAACAACCCGATTAACGCATTTTGGCCTGCTGTAACATATCCTTCCAGGCGCCTCTGTATCTTGCGCGCCTACGCCAGTTGGTCACACCAATCGATGAGAGGGCTTCGTCCATTTGGACCTTCCAACACAAACAAGGTTGTCCTCTTCGCCGGCTTCCGCGGATCGCCGTATCAAATAACCGTTTCGCCAGAGCATTCTCCTGCATTCGAACGACATGCTAACCAGCGCAGCCACTGGATGTTAATACGCTGCACAACGTCTATGTCGTCGAGGAGCTCACACCTCAGCTCTCTGATGGATCGAATGCGGAAATCATCGACAACTCGCACTGGACTGAAGATCTTACGTAGGACTTTTCTCTCGAATACTCTCAAGGCTGCTGCATCAGTTCTTAATATGGTCCATGTCTCTGCGGCATAAAGAAGCAAGGGGAGGATGAGTATCTTGTAGAGTATTAGTTTTGTCGTACGAGAGAGATCTCTGCTACTCAATTGCCTCTAGAGTCCTATTTTCTAGCAGCTGTTGGAAAGAGTGATCCTGCGTTTGATCTCCAGATTGGCATTATTTTTGTTGGTAACGGCGGAGCCAAGATAAATTCCTTGACTATATCGAAAGTATAGTTATTGGCCGTTATCTGAGATCCAATACGCCGCACGTTTCTACTTGTTGCTAACATATGCTCCGTTTTGCTCTAATTTACTGTCAGATCCGTCTTAGTAGACTCCCGTTCAATAGAAGTAAAGGCAGCAGTAACATCTCGCTTGGTGCGCCCTTTGATCTCAATGTTGTCAGCGTACGCAAGCAACTGGATGGTTTTTTGAAAAATAATGCCATTCCGGGGAGTGCATACTCCCGCCTTCCGCAGAATACTCTCCATGACAAAGTTGAAGAGGTCGAACCTCTTCACCACAACGCCAACTGGTATTGGGTGGCAAATTATTGTATAGGAGGCCAAAGTCCCGCTAATTGTTTCTATGGTCTTAGTATTCAAAATGATTGCCTCTGGTCTTGTTAAAGCCATTTTTTTTTGTTTTTCCCCCAAAAAGTGTACAACATTTCTTCAAGCATTGAAAAATAAAAGCAAAGATGAACCTTTTTTTTGTTCACGGTCCAAAACAGTAAACATTCTAATTAACTGGTACTGATTACTTTGTTTATTTTCCCTTCCATTAGAGGCATTTTGTTTTTCTTTTTTTTTTTGTTTCGTATTTGTTTAGGCCCAACAAACAAACAAAAAATATTTTTTCTTTTACGTTTTCGTTAAATTTAACCACAATAAATGACTGTCATTATTCAATTCAAAGGAAAATAGAAAAAAAAACCGAAAAAAAATATTCACGTAAAAGTCTAAAATGGTGATAATTACGATATAAAATTATACGTAACGTAATGGGGTACGTGGATGGGTAGGTAGGTGCTTAGAAATCTCAAAAAAAAAGAAAAACATAATCGTGGTATGTGGCACTCTTTTTTAATTTAATATCTGTCAAGTAATTTAACGAAATAAAGTGATAATATCACACACGTACTCATCTCATCTGCCCTTTTTCCTTTTTTTTTTGACGCGGGTAATTTTTTTGTTAATAAGTATGAATGAAAAAGAAAAAAAAAGAATTTTTTTTAGAAAATTAAATACAATCCTAGGCACACTTATGATAACGTAGACATAAACATTTATGGTTGCAGATGATATAATTTTTTTTGATATAAATTCAGAATATTATTGCGTGAAATGTGTTGTAACACGTTTAATATTGTATGTTGTACACCAAAATATATTTTTTTCTCTAACTAAGCCTGAGGATATATCGTACAATGTAGGAAAAAAAGTGTCACTTATTTTATTAAAGCTGCGTTGAATATTTTCTTTTTTTATGTGAAAACCACTTGAAATGTAAAGAAATATTGCAATTAATTAAAAAACCGAAAAGATAATGCCCTACAGTGTCACAGTTATTGTACGAATTATTAACATTTCAATATGTTCCTGCCATAAGAAGTTGTCGTCGCGACGCTTCGTCTAGTAGATAGAGTGTTGGCTTTTTAGACGTGAGGCCAAGGATGAAACTCAACGACAGATATCTCGAATTAAGCAAAACACAAAAAAAAATATTTCTTCGTCATGTTGCCTTCAGCAAATTTCTGCCAAAAACTCTGAGAGTAAATAAAAATTTCCATGAAAAGTTTCTCAAAAAATCTGCCATTCGGAGTGGACTTTAAACTGTAGGCCCCGCCACTCATGTATAAAATGAAAACATACAATAGAAGTGGTGTAAGAAGCTAGGTTGTAATCCTGACTAAAGCGTTGTAATGACCAATTATGTATGTATGCATGTAGAACTTTAACAATTGAAACACTGCAAGTGGTTTATTCTCCGGTTTATTAAGCTTTGCTGCCTATGTTGCTAGTTCTAGATACCTGGAGTGGCTTGAGCGCTTTCTCCAATAGGTGCCATGGAGATTTCAGTCAAGTGCAATACTAGCTGTATCGAACAAACGTTTGTTAAGGACATGTGTAAACTATCTCTACTTCCCTCTTCGTTATTCGATCTCAAGTGAGATCTGCAAGTGGTTTCTTTCCCGGTTTATTGAGATTTGCTGCTTCTGCTGCTAGCTGTTGATGCCAGGAGTGGCTTGAGAGCCCTCTCTAATAAGTGATACAGAGATTCCGGTCAATTACAATTCTAGTTCTATGGGATATACGTTTGCTAAGGACATGGATGAACTATGTCTACTTTCCTACTTCTCCGATATGTGCCATGGGGATTTCAATCAATTGCAATACTATCTGTATCGTTTCTTAAGGACATGGATGAACTATGTCTACTTACGTGTTCGGTATTCGATCTCAAGTGAGTTCTGCAAGTGGCTTATTCCCCCGTTTATTAAAATTTGCTGCCTCTGTTGCTAGCTGTTAATGCCAGGAGTGCCTTGAGCGCCGCCTCCGACTAATGATATAGAGATACCAGACAATTCAATTCTGGTTCTATCGGACAAACGTTTGCTAAGGATTCGTGTGAACTATTTCTACTTATGTGTTCGATATTCAATCTCAAGTGGGGCCATTTGATAAAAATCTGAATTGCTCTCCCATATCTATAAGAAACTAAGTCATTGCGTTGCGAGATATATCGGAAATTCCACAAAGGGTCATATTATGACTGCTGCTGTTATTGCGGTTCTTAGCGTCCTCTCTAGATCCTCCGTTTATTGGAATAATGCTCTACAGCTAACAAAATGTTGGAGAGTGAAGATGCCGCATTAAATACATGTATGGCACTGGTTTTAGGAGGATATTTCCTAAGCCTTTTTTAGCCTCTAATATCTTCAGCCTGCAGAGAGTGTGTGGGAACTCTACTCCAGTTTCTACTGCATGTCTTCGACATTGTGCGACAGCAGACATATGTATGTCATCCGCGTAGTCTAGATATTCGATACGAATTTTTTAATGATAATTACATATGACATAACTCTTAGCGTTCTCTATGGGCCCTCCGTTTATTGTAATGATGCTCTACAGATAATAAAATGTGTTGGATTGTGAAGCTGCCGCGTTAAATCTCATGGCACTGGTTTGGGAAGTTTTAATTGTAAGGCTATTAGTCTTTTCAGCTTTCATTTCCCACAGACTCTCCTATTCCTCTAGTTTTGACTGCATGCCATTGACATTGTGCTACAGCAGACATATGTCATCTACGCAGTCTAGATATTCGATACGAATTTTTAAGTGCTAAATTGTGGTACTCATGACATAACTTTGCTCATAATACTGCCAAGCAAAACCGATAATTTTTTCATTTTCAAAGCTGTAGCTGACTGAGGCCTATTTTATCTTTAGACGTAAACTCGCTTGTCATTCGTATGCTATTTGTTGTAGACGTTCTAAATGCATTATTTGAAGACCATGGACTTCGAGGAGTTCGAGGCCCTTACAATCTTTATCGAGAGCTTTAATTTTTTTCTTCAGTGGATTATTTGACATGAGAGTCATAAAGCTTCTTTGCATTATTTGGTTTATTTACACATAACTTTAGAGTATTTTAAATTTGTATTAGAGGTTTTCGGTAGTTGTATGTATGTATGTAATTCTGAGTTGAATATTACAAATAATTGGAAGTGTTAATAATACTCATAACATAATATGCGCTGGTGTAGGTCCACAATTTATCTGCCTTCAGTCCTCGTATAAGAAGCTCAAAAATCTGTACCTTTTTAATTCATATCGTATCTTCAGAATTCTGTCGTCCGTAGTAGTTTAATAATTATTGGTTTGACGTTAATATGGCGCTTACCCAATTGCCGTTCGATAAATTCAAAATTCCATCTTTTTTTTTTGGCAGACAAAATTCGTGGATTTTATGTTAATTTTTGCAGAAATTTTTAGAGAAAATAATAAAATTTTTTATGTATGTATGTAACGTGTAAATATTAATCGTGCAAACATTTTAAATTGAATCACACATTTTTTTTGTTTTCAATTCCTAATGAATGTTTTCCAATCAATATTCAGGATTTTTTAATTTTTTTTTGCCATTCATCTGTCGCTACTCTCGTCTGTGTGTTGCTTAAAATTCCGTTTGCGAACATTTTTTTTGCCTCATGCCACACGATTATTAAAATTATAAAATTGAACATAATTTTGCATAAAATAAATCTTTCCTATAATATATGTATAAATGTAAGTGAGTGGAAGTGGAAGTAAATATCGCCCATAAACACATTCTTCATCACCATCAAGTACAGATATTCCCCATTTTTGCACTTTTATTGTGTGAAAAAATTTTTCCAATTTCTTTTGAAAAATATTTTCTCCTTCTTTTTAGCTGCTGGCAAGCTTAGACAGCAAAAACAAAACGGAAAAAAAATTTTTTATTCGTTTCACATAAAAGAAATAAAAATATTTCAGGCCATTTTCAATTTTATGATCGAAATTTTTTCAGGTTTACACGTAAAAAGATGAATTTTTAAGCAGGAGGTAGCATGACTGCAAAGGGATGGAATTTTCAAGAAGAAAAAAGAAAAATTTTAAATCATTAGAATTAAAGAAGTATGTGTGAAATATTTTATCTTTTTTTTGCAGTGTCTGCGACATTCATTGAGGCTGTACTGTACTTTACACCAGAAAAAAAAAGGTTTTGTTTTTGCCTCATATAAAGGTTTATTACCCCTTTTTTTTTTGATATACATTTTTAATTCTATACGTAGTATCCTTTAAAAACAAGTCAAAATTATTGAATCTTTACAAAATCCAACATACATACATACCTTAAGTCTGGCATAAAAATTTAATGGCTGCTTAGTATTTGAAATTTAATTTTCTCTGAAGCCTTTTTTTTATCTTCATGATAATAATAACAATAATAATAAAAAACAGGGGTATATTTTTTCGTTATTTAAATCCAGCACATAACCAAATATTGTATTAGATTGGGTACTAAAAATGAAGAGCTCATAAAGGTACTACTTAACATGCCACAAACATATTCCATTTAAATTTTATTGCGGCAAATTCATCATTGAAAAAACAAAAATTTGATAACAAATGTGTGATTATGTTTTCAATTCTATAGAATAGATATTGAACGGAAGAGGACTAGGCTACTAAGTGAAAAGTGGTAGCCGGCGTTCCACCCCGGCGTCAAAAGTTGCAGGATTTGTTGTTCACATGTGACTACAAGAAGCTGATACCGAGGTTAAGAAAATGCAAAAAAAGTTTAATCGGAGATGATAATGTTACGTTTTTACCGTTCAAAATATGAGCTCGTGGATTGCAAATAAAATGAAATTAAATTTGTGTTTACTTTTAATTAAAATTCTTTATTATTCGCACAATTCTGTGTACTCTTCTTTGTTATTCCTCTGTTTACTCCCTTTACATAGCCAATAACAATCACTAAGGAATTATACGACATATCTTTGTAACAGAGATCTTCAAACCACGATTACTCTCTAGACTGACTGAACTTCACTAATTCACTCGCCAGCTTTGCCTTGCCTTTTATATGGCAAAGCAAACAGTCTGAAGAATGTTCTTGAAGCCAAACGTTCATGACTTCGCCTTTTCGAAATTTCTATAATGTAAACATCGTTGTTTACATTTATTATTGCAGTGTTGTTGGTATATTTTTGTTTACATGTTTACCATTTTTTATGCTGGTGTTTGTTGTTGTATTTTTGTTTACTTGTTTACCATTTTCTTACGCTGGTGTTTGTTGTTAATATTAAGCAGTACGATAATTCGTAAACGGGATTGTTTACTTGCATTGTTTTGTTTTTGTTAAGCAATGTAATAGCAAAACACCAGTATCTAGATTTTTCATTTTCCAATATAATTGTGTTTGTAAGATTAGAGTAGAAAAAGTTAGTTGGGGAGATATGTATATGCTGCTGTGAACAGAATCTTTAAGTCCTACCACTTGCATGAGAACGATATGAATCTAAAATACTTTAGGGTTTAATATCAGATTTCGTCCTACTAAGGGTTTGATTCGGGGTGTTATATTTCTAGAAGTCTATGGCCTGCTATATACAGTGTAAGAACTGGTTGGCTGCTGGGCTTGAGTAAGGCCAGCTGAAGGTTAGTTATTGTGTTTATTACGGGGCACTGCGAGATTAGATTGCTGACAAGGATCTGGAACAGATCCCAGCTGGACTATTGCTGGGTATGTTGCGATGAGGAGGAGTTGGATATTTCGAACACCTCCTCTGTAACTGTCCAGCCCTTAGTAGCTTGAGGTTGGTTAAACTAAGCAGGGGCTTCTTTGAGGGTTTGATTTCTTTGTCGAGTGCAGACATTTAGCCTCTCCATAGATTCATTATTAGTTTGAGCTGGTTGAGAAGTTCTAGGGCTTCGATAGTGTAGTCTCGCTCTCTTCTGTGTTTGTGGTCTATGTTATTCCACCTCCTCCTTATTCTCCCCTTCCTACTTCCTGTCCTTTTCCCTATCTCCTCTATTATATCCTCTCCTTAAGGACGTAGTACAATGGGTCAACTGGACCTCCGGATATTGTACTTGTCTCAATTGGCAAATACACGTCCTAAACCTAGGATTTTGATTCTTTTTTTCAAACCCCTATTCTTAAGTTACCTGTCCTTAGCATAAATTTCTGCCTCCAAAATGAATTTTTAGAATGGTAACAATACAGGACTTACTCTCATGAAATATTTGGTATTTAAGTACTAGTGTAATTGGTAAAAATTTATCATAATTTTTAATAGCCAACGTTTCATGCTATTAGTAATCATGGCAGTGGGAGGTAAATCAACAAAAAAAAATTGTTTTTAATTGCATTCCCATTATACAGATTCACTGGAAAATGTCACAAACATTTGGATTAAATTTTTCAATTTCGGTTTTTTCTGTTCCATTTTTTTTCTTGCAAACAAAAATTATTAATCCCAGGAGATAGAAATACAGGAAATTGCTTTTATGTAATAAATTTTATATTCAATAATACTAGTTAAATATTGCAGAGTACTCCACAGCGTATAAGCAATAAACAATTACAGAAAATATTGTTCGTACTCATACGCCTCAGTAGTCATATGTTTATGTATTAACCTGTAAAATGTAATTCAGAAATAAAAGTCCCACGGAAAAATTTAAAATTTTAATTAAAAAAAGTTGACGAAGTGTAGCGGGTAGTGGGCTTATTAGATGTGAAGCTGTGCTCGAACAAAACGAAATTTGAAAAAAATTTTCTTTGGGTGATTTTTCTTTCAGCAGCCTACTGGCAAAAAATCTAAGAGTAAAAAAAAATCAAAAATTTAAAAAAAAAAATTGTTGTTCGCAGTCAACTTTAAACTTAAGGTCTCGCTACTCAAAACACAATTTAAATTATTAAATTATTAACACAAATTAAATTATGTGGTATGGGAAGTTAGATTGTAATACTGACTATTGGATTATAATTTCCAGGTAAGTAAGTAATTAAGTAAGTAAGCCAGGCTTTTTGGCAATTTTTTCAGCTCAGTATTGAACAGAGATCAGCAATGAGTATTCAAAAATATGAGTGGAATCGAATCATACTCATAATTTCTGATATTTTTAAGCATTCATACTTATTTTAATATCATGGAACCTCTACTCATATTCAAAGTTTGAAGTATGAATCAAACATATTTCGAATGGTATAAGTTTGATGTCAACGTTGTACTCATACTCATACTCATTGCAACCTGTACTTATAAATCAACGTTATAATGAGTACGAATGAATCAGAGTACATAGTTAAAATTCAATATTGTTGACTCACTTATATTGAAAATTTCATGAGTGCTTATGAGTAGCGAAAATACGATTCATTGCTGATCTCTGGTGTTAAACATTTCATTTCATTCTGAACAATTTTGACCCCTGTGCCCTGTAAATTGTTAAAATAAATTATTGAAATTATGGAAATATTTTCCTGGAAATTTAATGAAAAATACTGTGATTCATAATATAATGAGAAAATTTGTGAAAACAACAACAATTTCATTGGATAAATGTCATGGAAAAGCAAACATTTCGTTTTCCTTGTTAAATTTTATTGATTCCGTTTATTTTTCGTATGCCATGGTCTGTTTCTCTGAGCATACTTATGAATGTAAGGAGGAAAGTGGAAAATTAAAAAATATGTTCAGGAAGGTTATTGTTGTGTTGTTTGGTATTTGTTTTAAGATTTCACAGAACCAGTGGACTGAAAAAAATTGCTTGCATAATATGTCACAATAAAAAAATTGTGCGACAATTTATTTTTGTTTTAAAATTCTTCTGTTTCATATTAATGCTACCATTGTGTCAATGCCACAATTAAATATTCTCCAATGGAGTTTCAAAAGTCCCTGGGCATAAGAGAAATGTTTGCAGGGAAAATGAAATTTCAAAAAAAAAATTAAAAGAAATGTCATGAAATACATGGGAAAGTATGCTCACTGATTAAATTTTTTTCTGTAAGAATTTTTTCGTAAGAATTTATTGCTATCAAATACCATTAGGCAACGAAACCGAGCAATATTTTAAGGCCCCTGACTCTGGGCTCCTCAAATGTTGATCTTTTATGCATAATCAATACGGATCAAAACGGAACCATGTTATGAAGCTTCAAGTCGTCTTGACTTATAATCTTAGTCGGCACAGCATCAGCATAAGTTATTTCACTGAAGTTTGGTGGAGTTGCCAAACTCGGCCATATAATAATTACCAGAATGAGTAGGAGGAGTTGTAGCGTAATTACCTGAGATTATCTTATAGAAGTCGCCGTAGTCTAGTAGGTAGTGTGTTGGCTTATTAGACGTAAGGCCACGTTTCAAACCCCAGGTCAGACATCAACACGAAAATATAAAAAAATATTTCTTCGGCAACTTCCTCTCAGAAGATTTCTGGCATAAACTCCAAAAATAAATAAAAATTTTCATGAAAAGTTTCTCAAACATATGTCATTCGGAGTCGACTTTAAATTGTAGGTCCCGCCACTCATGTATAAAATTAATGCACACAACATAAGTGGTGTGAGGAGCTAGGTTCTTATCCTGACGGAAGGGTTGTAATGACCAATTATGTATGTATGTATCAAAGATCAGCAATGAGTATTCAAAAGGATGAGTAGAATCGTATCATACTTATCATTTCTGATACTTATAGGCATTCATATTTATTTTAATATCATGGAACCTCTCTACTCATTTTCAAAGATTGAAGTACTCATCATATTCATACTTAACAACACGTGATGTTGTTGATTACGTCTCTCCATGACTCAACATTTACACGAAGCACAAAATAAGTATGATTCGCGTACGAACACTAAAATACTCACTAGAAGGTTGTGTATTTGCTCTGCTTGCTGCTCTGTCGTATTTGCTTATGAGTCCTTTTTCTTTTTTTGTAAATGCAACAACAACTAAGACTGTACATTTTGATGAATGATTCGAGTCATTTATATGCATTTTTCTAAAGTTCTGGATCTAAATGAGTTGGCTTATGAATCAAACATATTTCGATTGGTATAAGTTTGATGTCAACCTTGTACGCATACTCATTGCAACCTGTACTTATAAATCAACCTTGTAGGGAGTACGAATGAATCAGAGTACATAGTTAAATTTTAATATTGTTGACTCACTGGCTGTATATTCAAAATTCATGAGCGCTTATGAGCAGCGAAAAAACGATTCATTGCTGGTCTCTGGTATGTATATATAAGTAGGAGCTATTGTAGCATTATTACCTGCATTTATCTTATTGGTATGTAGAGGAGCAGAGCTATTAAGCTTGAATTTCAACCTCTTGGTTGGTATGAATTTTCACTTCCAAATCTTTATAAGTATTTTTCAAAAGAAGGAAGCAATCCTTTGCTCAAAAGTTTATGATCATAATGAAATTTCTACAAAGTAATGAATAATTATATTCTAAGGTTTGCATAATGTAAAGCAAAAGGGCTTTGTTTTCTTTTTTAAAATCCCAATAACAAAAGCTATACAACTTGTTCTTGGTATCTGTTTATTAATAAACTTCCATTATTTCCGTTTCTTTGTTTACGCATACAGATGAACCATACCAGCGAGAGACCACAACAAAAACTCTAGCAACAACACAACCTACAGCAATTCCTGGATCTGTAATTACGCCAGCGATTGCATCAGCAGGAGTGACTTTAGCAGCTGGCATGACTGCCGATGCATTTAATGTGCTGGCTAAACATAAACACAAGGAAAAGGAAGCGAAAAAAGAAAAGAAAAAGAAACGCCACAAAGAAAAAACAACAAAAGATGAGGACTTTAATGGAAAAACAAATAAAAGCAGGGACAAGGAAAAGCTGGAATTGAATGAAACTTCCAAGGACACAGCCAGTAATGAACAGGATATTGAAATTCAAATTTTATGGTTGGAGAAAATTTACACTCTCAACAAACAACTGCAGAAAGAGGAAGAACTGGCAGCAAAATTGCATGCCAAAGTGCGTAAACACCAGTTGCGTAAGGCACAACAAACCCAAAGAGAAGTACAAATGGAAATTGATAAACTTGATGATAATCTTGCTTTGCAATGTGGGGACATACGTAAAGTCGAAGCCAATTTAATGCAAACAAATGAGCAGCTACAAAGGAAACTACTTATTTTGGAACGTCTAAGCATTGACTATTTGGAGCATCAACAAAACGAGCATAGACAACAGCCGGACGGTAATGAATTGCATACAAGCGAAGTGCTAACAAAAGAGCTAAAGGAAGGCAATCCTCTTAAAAATGATGCCAACAATATACTAACGAGCTTGGAAAAATCTTTAGACATACAAAAGCTATCCCTAAAGAATATCCAATCAAAGGAAGAAGTGAAAAAATTGGAAAAGATTATTGCCAAGCCGGTTATAGATTTACACACCGAACAACAAGAAGCTAATGCTACAGCTGCTGCTGTTGCTGACTATAATTACAGTCACAACAATAATAATAATGCTAAGAGTACAAGTGTAGCAGTGAAGAAGGGTCCCTTGCCTGCATTTAATGCCCAACATAATCTAAGATTTTCAAATGAATATACGAATCGCTTGAATGAAATAAAAGCAAATGCCATGAGTGGCACTTCAAATTTAACGAATTGCAATGCTAGTGTTGCAGCTGCTGTGGATAATCAACAACAGACACATACTAAGCCACAATTGATTACCGCTTTAACAACAGGGGTTACAGCTGCTACCGTGGATACCACTATTGGTGTTACGAACACTACAAATGTAACCGCCTTAGCAGCAGCAGCAGCAGCAACAAAAACAGAAACATTGTCAACAGCGTCAAGTGTGTTTATTGATAAAAATATGTTGTCATCATTACATGTACAAAATGCCAAAACCATTAAGAAACAAATGTTTCATACACAAACAACGGCAACACAACAAAAAGTACCAGCACTAGCACCAGCACCAGCAGCAGTGCCAGTACCAGCAAGAGCATTATCTCCAGCAGCAACAGCATTGTTAACAAGTGCATTCCCTAAACAACAATTTCAACATGTAATTCCACAGCAACACATTCCAAAAACAACTTCAACATATTTAACCTCAAGGCCACAAAATTCACACCAAATACTACCACCACCACAACAACTACCATCAGCATCATCTTCAAATATTATTTTTCTACAGCATCATCCCAGCAACTGTATGAAAACAATAGCAACGTCATCATCAGCATTATCATCATCCTCAGCGCCACCAGTGTCAGCCACGTTAATAGTATCACCACCGCCTGCCTCAATTTCTCCTTCACCCTCTATAATGGCCATGAATACAGTGGATATAAGTCAATTGGGCACACTGGTCTAGTGTTTCTAGCATTCTGCTGCTGATACTTGTGCTACTGTTGACTCATCCTGTAAAGTGTTTTCGGATGTATGAGTGTGGATAAGTGTATATGAGTGTGTGTGTATGTGTGTGATATTAAAAAAAAGTCGTTAATTGTAATTAAGAAATTCATTCACTAAATATTTTTGCTTTAGGATGTTTAAGTGAAAAATGTTTAGTTTAACTAAGGCAGGATAACAATTTAAAAGCAAAACAAAACAAAGAAAATTTCAGTTTTAAAGACTCGAGTGCTTTAAGACAAATTTTTATTTTTATTTGATAAAACAGGCAAACCTATTGATAATACTATGCGACAAAATAAAAAAATGAATTATACCCAGCTAATAACATACTGAAGATTATGAGTTTTGTTCAGTATAACTCAAAAATATTTTTTTTTATATTTCTCGAACCCTTCAAACTAGTTTTATTTAACAAAAACTAATTTTTTTTGGACTTTATGCACAAATTTATTGATTACACAAACATTTCTGAACCAATGTCTCAAATTTAAACCTTATTAGAAAGGAGAGATATAGGCCTTTAAAACAATATGCATATATGTATTATTTGACTTAATATTCTATGAGGTTTAGCTCATCAAACCTTGACAAATTTCATATTTTTCATATTTTTTTAGTTTGCCTATTCATAGAAGCAAACTTTATTTAAAAAATATAAAATAAGTGAAGACATTATTAAAGTGAATTTTCTTGTCAAGAGTTTGACACTTCGTTTGGTCAAGTCGGACAAAAATTACCGTAGTTATTAATTAAAAATTCTAATAGTCGTGTTATATTTTCTATATACATATGCCATCTTATCAAATGTACTTTCAGTTCAAATATTTTCAGTTTCAAGTTTTGATGGATCTTGATTGTTTATAGAAAAATATATCAGTTTCAAGTTTGAGCGACCAACCAGAAATTGGCAAATGTTTGCGCAAAGAGAAATAATAATATTTGCAAAAAACACAAATATAAGGCGATTTCTGGTAGTCATGCAAACGTAAAATTTACACATTTTTTGATAAACAATTAAGACTCATCAAAACTTTTGAAAATATTTGATAGGGTGACATATATTAAAAAATATAACTACTGTTATGCTATTTAAATAATAACTACGGTAATTTGTGTCCGATTTGATCAAACGAAATGTCAATCTCTTCACAACATAATGCACTTTCAGAATGTTGCCACTTATTTCATATTTTTTAATAAAAATTTGCTGCCAAGAATGGACAAACTTTCAAAAATATGAAAAAAATCATGTTTACCAAGTTTACCCAATCAAATATCATAACATGTAAGTTTGAAGAAAATGTTTATGTATATCATTTTAAACGCTCATCTGTTCCCTTTTCAAAAAACATTTTGATTTTGAAAATAGGTTAAAAAATATTGGGGTAATCAATAATTTTGTGTGAAAAGATTAAGAATACCATTTTTGTCAAATAAAAAGTTTGGAGGGTTCCAGATATATATAAAAAAAATATTTTTGGGTTCTACTCAACAAAGCTCACAACCTACACTATGTCATTAGTTGGGTGTATTTTAACTGTAGCACTGTGTAATATTTTATATTTTTTAAAAGTCTTCGTTAGACAATGTAATTATTTTCTGTATTTTAAGAGTTTAACCCGTACATTTCATATAATTTAAGCCAAGTTATCAATATTATGTGTTGTTGGATTATATTTAAAGCATCAGCATATTTTGTATGGTAGTAGTGTTAACAAATGATCAGCAGTTTTCAGCAGCTTTGGCCTTCAGAGTTTAATAGAAAAACTTTAAATTGAAAGTATTTTAGCATGAAAGAAAGAAAAACACACCAAAAAAAGTATAAGAATACTAATGCAGTTGCATTATTTGAGACGGAAGTGGTAATAAAATAGAATGATTTGACGGAAAAAATTTGAAACAAAATCTTTTTGGCAAAGAAAAAAGGATTTCGGGATATAAATTTTTTGTTGTCTTAATTTCATAACATACAGTGAGTGTCAAAAGAAACTGTACACGAAGGATAAAATTGTAACAATTACCAAACACCAACTTTTACCAACATAATGAGAGTGCCTGAAAAAATTTGACAATATTTCGAAATTTTGTTTCAATTTTAAAAACAATAACGGTAATTTATTAATGTATTGTTACGTTTTTACATTTTAAAAATGTTTAAAATATGAGCTCGTGGATTGTAAATAAAATAAAAATAAATTTGTGTTTAATTTTAATTTAAAATTTCTTTATTATTTGAACATTTCTGTATGCCACGGTACACAACTTGATGTAAACAACAACAATTGCTTTCCATTGTTATTCCTCTAATTATACCCTTTGCATAAACAATAATAATTACTAGACAATTATTCGACAGATCTTTGTAACGGAGATCTTTAAACCACGATTACTCTCTTCAAACACACCGCGTCTTCACACAAGACTGAGTGAACTGCACTAACTCAGTCGCCTGCTCTGGCTTGCCTTTTATATGGCAGAGTAAACAGTCTGCTGAAGGCGAACGTTTATTACTTCACCTTCTCGAAATCTCTATAAATGTAAACATCGTTGTTTACGTTTATTATTGTAGTGTTTTTTTGTGTATTTTGTTTACATTTATTCTAGTAGTTTTGTTTGTGTATTTTTGTTTACAAGTTTACCATTTTTATGCTGGTGTTCGTTGTTATATTAAACAGTACGATAATTTGCAAACAGCATTGTTTTGTTTTTGTAGCTTTTGTTTATAATTTTAATATTAAGCAATGTGAAAGCAAAACACCAGTATTTAGATTATTCATTTTCGTAATGTTTTTTTAATATACAGATTCTTTTGATGCTCACTGTATTAAAAGTATTTTCAATTCTTATTTAACTTCAGTTTAAATAAAAAATAAAAAATAAGACCGAGAAAAAATAACAATTTAAACTGATTTGAAACTGTTCAAATAAAAACGGCATTTAAAGTTTATCATGAATTGTTATTAAATTTAAATTTTTGTGGTTCAATTGCATATGCATAGTTTTATTGTTTTTTTATTTTTATTTTTTTATTATAAGTCTTTAGTAACTTTTATTACTTTTTATTATCGTTTTATCGTTTCAATGCAATAAAAATATACAAAAAACAATTTATTTTTTGTATTGTAATACACAGAAAAAAAACAAGAAAAATTTACAATAAAAAATATGTTTTTAATCTGCATAAAATATCATAAAATAAGTTTTTATTGTTTTTGCAATTTAATATTTTGCATTTAGCATTTAAAAAATAAAAAAATATTGTATTTTAAATCTGTAGTATATTTCGTTTTATAATTTATTATTCAAAACCAAAATAATGTTAATTAACCAAATATAATAAAAATAAAAAATTAAAATAAAAAATAAAAAATAAAATTGAAAAGAATAAAAAAATCAATAAATGAAAAACCATATTTTTAATTCATTTTTAACAAAAATTCTTCCATTTATGTACTCTACATACAATATGATATAATTGTCTTGATTAATTTAGTGTTTATTGCTTTAACTTTTTATTTTCTAAAATTAAAATACATTATTGGGGCATAAAACATATGAATTATATAGCAGGGTCAATATTTTAACGTTTGGATTTTGAAATTTAATTAAAAAAAGTATGAAAAGTTTACAAATGTGAAGTAAATATTGATTTGCTACCATAAAGGAATGATTTTCATTCGATGCTAATTTCATATTAATGTTACCCAAGACTACCCTGTATATCGTCTACTCTTTTAATTTTCACATACTTTTTACAAAATTTCATCCTGTATCTCATGCAATCATGTCAGTTATAATGTTGTATTCCAAGGTTGAAATTGAGCTCAGCTTTTCCCAGTACACGAGAGAAGTCACGAGTCTCCAAAATATGTACTAGTGGTATAAGGTCATGTTGTATTAGGACACATGGTGTACTCCATAAAGTCAGATTTATTGTTCATTGAAATTGTCTCTCAATAGGATCGAGCTGTAGCAGGCCGTGTGGCATATATGTGGCAGTAATTAAGCACATTATCTAGCGACACCGGCTGTACCGTTGTAATTATCTTGAAAATATTACATACATACATAATTGGTCATTGCAACCCTTCAGTCAAGACCTAGTTTCTCACACCACTTATGTTGTGTGCGTTAATTTTATACATGAGTGGCGGGACCTACAGTTTAAAGTTGACTCCGAACGACAGATTTTTGAGAAACTTTTCAATGCAATTTTATTTACTCTACGAGAGTTTTTGCCAGAAATCTGCTGAGAGGTAGTCACCGAAGAAATATTTTTTTAATTCGTTTCCTTTTCATGTCTAACCTTGAAAATATTGTCTTTATGCAAAATTCGTCTCAATGATGTCTCCGAAATGTTCAATTATTGAGAATGACGGTGAATTGATGTTGATGGCGCTTCACGCACACTTTCTTCCACAGCAGCAATATTCTCGGGTGTACGCACTGTTTTTGGCTTTTCACGCTTTTGTTTATCGATGAGAATGCCAATTTTTTTCACTTTTTCACAAGATAACGAAAGTACGGAGCTGTCGGTGCTTCTGTTCTTCCAAAATCCGTACGCAAATATCGCACACATTCTGCAACATTACCATGATTTTCAAAGTAGCGTCGCAATATTTCCCAGCGTTGTTCAAGCGTATACGCAATCATATTCGTTCAGCGGAAGGATAAAGCTAATTATATGTCAAATCAGAATTTGAAGCGGTTATCATATTACAATACTACATGCTACTTAGCTGATGCTTTATTGCACATTCTGCATGCATGAGTGATTTGTGAGCATGGTTATCTCACCTGGAGGTTATGTAAATTGGCAACCGAGATCGTGTGGTGTGACCACGTTAGACTTTGTCTTGTAGGTTTTTCTAATGCTGCAAGTGTGAGGGATAATGTCGCGGTTCTCATCGGTCAAATTCAGTTTGATTCATGGGGCAGAGTCTTGGAAAATTGAACAATTCGGATTTTCGATATTGGAAATATGCTTTGTTAGCCATCCAACTTTTTTTTTGTCAAAGAAAATTTTTCCATTTAGAATGTTTTGACAGTCTTTAGTTTTACGAGTATATAAATACAAATTAAGCTGGAATGCTTTAAAGTAGCATTTCTTGTCTCGAAAATATTAATATGTATACCATTAAGGGCCATTATTGCAATTTGCCGTTAAAGTTGACCTTTAACTAAAGTCAACTTTAAAGTCACATTTAACTTTTTTCGTTATTACAACCGACAGGAAAAATAAAGTAAATTTTTTCAAAATTAGGCCAATGTCGTTAGCAACGTCGATAACATTTGCCAAATTAAATGGCCCTTAGGGTCATTATTATATCTTGCCGTTAAAGTTGGGTTTAGTTAAAGGTAACTTTAGCTAAAGTGAACAACATACAGTTAAAATAAAGTTAACTTTTTAAAAAACGTAGCAGTTCCGGAGCAATATCGATAACATTGCATAATTAAACAATTATTTTTAAACGCAGTGGCAACAACTACCTTCCTTTCTTTGTTGCATTTGCTCAGTTTTTTTTATGTTAGAAGTTGTCATATTAAAAATAATATATAATATGGCAAGTTCTAACATAAACTTAACTTTAAAAGTTACCGGTAGGATGAGCCTCTCTTTAGCTTAACGCTCACTTCTACCTTATTGTCCACTTTTAAAATGAAAAACAAATTATTTGTCCGTTAAAATGCTGCCTTTCGTTAAAGGCCCTTAAATAATTTTATTCTCTCCTACAGTTGCACACTAAGCGTATGAGTAACAGATATTACTTACCTTCTATGTTAATATAAATCATACGTCCTATTGAATATAATTGCTACAATAAAATTAAGGAAATAGTCGTTGGAATTATTTTTTTTTTAATTTTTTATGTTCAATTTATTTTGTTTTCATTTTGTATTCTTTAATATTAGTTTTTAAATTAGTTTTTATTACACACTAAGTATGATTTATCATACATAAATATGTAAATAACACATACTTTACTTATTCAATTCAATTCAATTTTTTTCCATTTAATTTCATTTAATAACGAAGAACGAAAGACGAAGAAATTTATCATAAGTGGAGAGAGAATATTTTCGAAACACAAACGAATGATTTAAAGTGACATTAAAGGGGAGACACTGTTTCGCACATACATATGTATATTAGATAATGATTTATGCACTTAATCACACACACATAAATAAATTCTAAGGAAACCCCATTAAATATTGTAAGAATTTGAGCATATTTTAAAATTTTTATACATTTTGTTGCCAGCATTATTTGAATATTTCATGTATTTATTTAGAAATTTATTAAAAAAATAAAATTCTGCTTTATTTTTAGGCATTACGGAAGGATTTGTTTAAATGCTCAATCATTTTTCTCTTCTAATTGTTGTTGATTTTTGAAAATACTTTGTCGGTGTAGAAAGATTTGACTGCATAAAGCTTATTCAGCATAATTTAGTTTTGAATTTAAATTTAATACTCTTGTTCAGTAGAATATTGAAAGAAAATCTTATAGTCTTACAAAGTAATTAAAAATTGTTATTTAGGAAAAAAACGGATGTTTTTTTTTTTGCTATTTGGGATTTTGCAGGGAAAAAGAAAGGCAATGCAGTGCATGCTCTGTAAAGATCTTCATTTGATCATGAATAGAGTAACAAGCGAGCAACACTTGCAAATTATTTAAAGTTATCTCCGTCAATGAAACCCATTTTTGGCGAACAAACAAAATGCCAGCGTAAGCGTCCAGTTGCTGGCGTACTCTGACGACATTTACATCATAGGGCGTAGCAAGCGAGATGTTACTGCTACCTTTAGTGCTATTGAACGGCACTAAAGGCAGTAAAAGAAGGCAAAACTACTATGCTACTATGATACTATGGTCTCAATAGTATTGTCGTATGACACAACTAATACTCTACAAGACGATCATCCTCCCCGTACTTGTTCATGGCACAGAGGTATGGATGCTGATGCAGCAGCCTTGAGTGTATTCCAGAGAAAAGTCCTACGTAAGGTATTCAGTCCAGTGCGAGTCTGCGATGTTTCCGCATCCGATCCAACTGTAAGGTGTATGAACTCCTCAACGACATGGACGGCTGCGCTGGCACGGCCATGTGCTTGAAGACAATGCTCCGGCGAGATGGATATTTGATCCGGGGATCTGCGGAAGATGACGACCTTGTTTGCATTGGAAGGTCCAAATCGGGGAAGCCCTGTTATCGATTGGTGCGTAGGCGCACGAAAAGTAGAAGCGCCTGGAAGGATGTGTTACGGCAGGCCGAAATCGGTTAATCGGGTCGTTAATGGCCAACTAACTAAGTAAGTAAGTAAACAAAATGCCAACAAATAAAATTACTGAAGCCTGCATTTGACTGCTTCAAGAGCTGCCAATCCATTATTAAATTGGGGCAATGTACAGTATGATGATTACTTGTTTTGCTTTTGTAGTTCGATGACATGGGGCTTCGAGAAAAGGTGTCATGTCACTACACTGCGCTACCATAACCGTTTCGCCTTACCACTATACAAACAAACATACATAATTGGTCATTACAACCCTTCAGTCAGTATTATGACCTAGCTTATCACACCACTAGGACCTAGAGTTTAAAGTCAACTCCGGACAACAATTCTGGAGAAACTTTTTCATGGAAATTTTATTTACTCTTAAAGTTTTTACCAGATTGTTTCATATTTTCTTTTTGATGTCTGACCTGAGGTTTGAACTGAGGCCTTACGTCTAATAATCCAAAAGTTCTGAAAATTTTTGTACTAAAAGTTCATTTGAAAAAATATATATGTATATGAGACTATATATATAAGACTGTTAGACTAATTAAATAATAACTACGGTAAGTTTTGTCCGATGTGATCAAACGAAGTGTCAAGTTCTTCAGAAGATAATGCGCTTTCAGAATGACATCACTTATTTTATATTTTTTAATTAAAATTTGCTGCCAAGAATGGACAAACTTAAAAAAATATTAAAAAAAATCGCATGTGCTAAGTTTACCTCATCAAACCTCATAGAATATTAAGTCAAATAGTATATGTATGTATGCTGTTTTAAAGGCCCATTCCTCTCCTTTCTAATAAGGTTTAAACTTTGAACATCGGTTCAGAACAGTTTGTATAATCAATAAATATGTGTCCAAAAAAATGGTTGTTGTAAAAAAATAAAAAAAAACATGTTTGGAGGGTTCAAGGAATATAAAAAAAATATTTTTGAGTTCTACTCAACAAATTTCACAACATACACTATGTCATTTTGTCGCATAGTATAATTAATTATCGCATTTAACTTTCAAGTTTGTTTGCTGGTAAATGAGTTCCTGAAAATCTCCCTCTTTTATATACGAATGCCTATGCAAAAGTATACAAATATTTTTCAAAATATTTTCCCTTAAATGTTCTGCTCACTTATGAATTTTGTTTATCTTTCATTTCATTTCATTTCATTTTATTTCTTCATTCCATTTTTATACTAAATTTGTAAAAGATAATCTTATAAACTAATGACCAAAAATACTAGAGTTCTTGTTCTTGTTCTTGTTCTTTATGATGCAACTACACAGTATAATTGTTTTCTTTGTATAATTTTCAGATACTTATTCTTTGTTGCCATTGTTGTTGTTCATTTTATTCATTTCAATTATTTTATAACTATAAACAATAAATTTTTCATTTTATTTCTACAATGATACATACAAAAACAAATTCAATTTATTTTCTATTATTTTTTAGATTTTTTTTCGTTTTTAAGTTTTTCTGTTTCATTTCATTTTTTTAAGTGTATTTTTGTTATTAAATATTAGTTTACAATTTCCTGTATAAGTAGATCAAATAAAAATTCTTAAATTAAAAAATTCGTTTTGAAAAATTATATCTGATGACCTACAACAGGCTGGGATGGCTATCATGAAGGAAAACTTATTATTTTTTTGTTTGTTTAGATTGTGGCAGTGTTTCTATGTCAAGCTAAAAAGCTTTTAGCCCTGTAAAGTTAATGGTACTTTCTTTCAGACGTTTACAATAGTACAATATTTGTAGTTAAATTGGTACTAACTCGTACCAATCCCGAGAAATGCTTGGTATGTGTTTGAACTCTTTTTCGAATCTCTGTTGAGTTCTTTGGTATGACAATTGAGGTCAATTAGTGGCTTCAGATTCAATCTGTTTCCTCAACGTATATAATGGTTGATATATTTTCGGTTTCCCTTGCTAGTTCCAGAATTTGGCAATGCTAATCTGCTAAGCTAGGATCGTCGATCAAATTATTTTGTAAGTTCAGATATAACAGATATAACCAACGTAATAAAGATATGAAATCTATTTTAAATCGACTGCACATTTTTCAATTACATTCAGAACATTGGGTATTGAAGGGAAAATTCGGAAACAATAATGAACATTCTGCGGATCTTAAACCTGAATGCTCGGCCACCGCACCACCTACACTTTTGCATTATAAATGACTACAATCCCGCTCGTTTTTACTATGAACAATATAGGATCTATAGTATCTGTCTCACAGAACGCTTGGTTTTCACAACAGCAACATCAGTCAACTATTCGAATGCAATACTTACTTACTTAAATGGCTATTAATATCCCGATTAACGAATTTCGGCCTGCCGTAATACATCCTTCTAGGCGCCTCTGCTTCTTGCGCGCCTACTCCAGTTGGTTACATCCTCCTCCATTGCGGAGCTAGTGCAGCCGCTGGATGTTAATACGTGCATAACGTTTATATCGTCTAGGAGCTCATACAGCTCAGTGTTGGTTCGGATGCGGATATCTTCGCTAACTCACACTGCAACGAATATCTTACGTAGGACTTTTCTCTCGAATACTTTCATGGCTACCGCATCAGTGATTAATAGGAGGATGAGCATTATGTAGATTTGCAATTCCAAAGCATTGCTGGAGAAAATCAAGGATACCGTAAATCACCTCAATCGCTTCCAAGTGTGGTGGATCTTAGCAGGAGCGAAATGTTTTCAGAGAGAGAAGATTACTTATTTCTTTGCTGGGACTTAATAAGTACAATTATAGACTTGTAACTTGGTTCGTTGCGGAAAATTATGACGATCAAGCCGCTAACGGGAATTTGGAAAAGATATCAGCCGGATCTATACCGTGTACCGTGCAGACTTAAAGATTCCTAGTTGAACAAGATTGAATAGCCTGAGTAGATGTTTCTATGAAGGTATAAATACTTTTTCGAAATCCGATATTCAGGCTCCGCTGAGGTCTATTACAAGTTTACACTGATCGACAAAAGTGTATGCATCCCTGCGTAACTGATCATTCTGCTGGTTTCTATTTAAATTCAAATTTTCTAAGATAAACACAATGGCTGCCATGATTTCCAGATGTTTTTAGCTGTTTTACAGCTGTACACGTCCTCAAGTCTACGTACATACATACATACATAATTAGTCAATACAACCTTTCAGTCATATTACGTCCTAGCTTCTCACACCACTTATGTTGTGTGAGTTAATTTTATACATGAATGGTGGGAGCTACAGTTTAAAGTCGACTCTGAACGACAGGTTTATGAGAAACTTTTCATTGCGATTTTATTTACTCTCAGAGTTTAGCCAGAAATCTGCTGAGAGGAAGTCAGCGAAGAAATATTTTTTCGTATTTCGTTTTGATGTCTGACCTGGGCTCACGACTAATAAGCCAACACACTACCTACTAGACCATGACGACTTCATGCACAATTCTCTGTACAAATAATGTTGAGATTCGATATAAGGAGGTTTATATGAACGTTATGCTGTTATTTCTTCTTCGCTGCACATGAGAGTTATTTTTCTTATAATCACTACAAACTGCCGTATGTAGGTCATCAATTGAAAGCAATTCAAATACGTAAATCAGTTTCTTTTCTTATTCTAAATATGAATTTAATCAGTTTTGTTGTTTTTTTTATCAATTATTTGGAATCAGTTTAGTTTGTATGTTTGTATGGTAGTAATTCAAATGCATAATATTTAATGGTAAGTACAATAAATATCATTGGTATTTTGGTATTTGTTTTATTAACTACTATTCGTATATTAGTTTAGTTTAGTTTTCTGTTTCTTAAAAATAATTTTGTTTTCTTTTGTTTAATTTTTTAACTAGAATTTCTGTTTCTTAGAATTTTTTGTTTTTTTCTTTTTTTTTTATTAATTTACAAACATTTTTTTATTATACTTATAAACTAAATAAATTATTAACATAGACATGTGTTTGTGTTTGTGTTAAAGTGTAGATGTGTTAGTGTATTTTATTTTTGTGTTATTTTTAATAACATTATTATGCTAAAAATAAAGTATTTTTTAATTTGTGGTTTAATTTTTTTATTCCATTTTTTTGCATTCCAAAAAATATAAAAATAACGAAAAAAAAATTGATATACTTATGCAATGTTTCTCATATCATTTGTAATTTAAATATTTTTTCATTGGAACATAAATTAAGAATTTTAACTAAAATTTTGTTGTTTTTTAGAATTCTTCATTTTAATTTATTTCTTTGAAATCAAAGTTATCCGAATAGTATGTGTATTAGAGATCAGCAATGAGTATTCAAAAAAATGAATAGAATCGAATCATACTCATAATTTCTGGTACTTATACGCATTCGTACTTATTTTAATATCATGGAAACTCTACTCTTATTCAAAGTTTGAAGTACTCATCAGAGATCAGCAATGTGTATTTAAAAGATGAGTAAAATCGAAGCATACTCATAATTTCTGTTACTTATACGCATTCATACTTATTTTTATCATTGAATCTCTACTCATATTTAAAGTTTGAAGTACTCATCATATTCATACCTAACAACACGTATGATGTAGTTGATTTTGACTCAGCATAACTCAACATATATGCGAATCACAACATAAGTATGATTCGCGTTCGAACACTAAAATACTCACTAGATGGTTTGCTCTGCCTGCTGCTGTGTCTTTTTGCCTATGAGTCTTTTTTCTTTTTCTGTAAATGCTACAATAACTAATACTGTAAATTTTTATGAATGAATCGAATCACTCGACTCAACAACGTGAACAAAATACACAAACAACAATGCAGTCGCGATAGAATTCTCGAGATGGCGAGAACAAGTACCTTCTGCTTTAAGAAAGTTCATCAGACTGATGTTTTGGACATATAAAAAGGCATGGCAAAGCAGACAAACAGTCAGTAAGAATACTGTCAGTCTTGTGTGAAGACACATTGCGTGCGAAGTAAACAGTCGTGGTTTAAAGATCGGTATTGTGAAGATCTACTGAAGATTTGTTAGTGTTTGCGCGAACAGAAGTGTGAAATAGAATAGTGAACAAGCAATTATTGCTCTTTCCATTAAGTTATATACGGTGTCACACAAAAGTAGTGTGAACAATAATGAGTTTATTTCTTTGAAATCAAAATTATCCGAATAGTATGACTAGAAATAACAATTTATTTAAATGAACACACAAATATTTTATGAAAAAAGATTTCATGTTTTTGTTATTGGCTTTAAATTAAATTAAATTCATTTAAAATTAAATTATTTCAATTTTATATTTATTTATTTATTTACCATATACTCCTGGTATTTTACTATTAAAAATACTCATAAAAAAACATTTTTTTTGTTGCTTACTTTCCAACTTTTCTTCTCTAGGAAATATTATTTCCCTTGATATATAAACTAAGTATGTAAAGGTATTCTGTGTGTTTTTGTATTTGTGTATATATATGTGTATGTGTATATGTATTTAGTAGTATTACATTGAATTTTATCTATGTATATAGGCGGGTAGTAGCAGTAGTAATATTATTGCCAATACAAGATTAATTAGCCAGGTTTGTTGATTTAATTGCTGCCAACTAAAGCCAGCTCCATGATGTAATTCGGCAAAACTTTCACCTGCAATGAGCGGGAAATTGTTGTAAAAAGCAAAAAAGTAATCAGAAATAATTAAATTAAGTTAAGAAGACAAAATGTTCTTAAGGTCATTAGGGAAACAGCGATTTTAAAATAGGGTTGTAAAGATAATTGGTTTTTAAGCTGCTGTAGTAAAATTTAATTTAATGCTTCACTTGCTATCCACTGTAATTGCTGGCAATTGATTGTGTAAGTAGTGGTTTTCCAATTAATAAAGTTAATATGAAATATTTTGTTTATTTTTTTTCTTTCAATTCGTAAAGGTTGAAAATAACAAAAACACGTCTTATTTTTTTAAATTAAATTTTAATTTTAAATCGTACCATACTACACTACAACCTGTCAGTAAAAGGCATTTATTATTGCTTTTAAGTCGAGGTGCGCCATTATGAGTTAAGAGGGTTATTAATATACAGTAAGCATCAACAGAAGCTCTACACTAAGGATAAAATTGTAACAATCACCAATCTCAACTTTTACCACTTAAGGAGAGTGCCCGAAAAAATTTAACAAAATTTCAAAATTTTTTTTTAAATTTTTTTTCGTTTCAATTTTAAAAACTGGCCATGAATCAAGTAAATTAAAATAAAAATAACGGTAAGTTATTAATGTATATTTTTTTAACGTGCAGTTTCTTTTTACGGTCACTGTATACGACTACACACCAATCTATACAAGGTTTTCGAATTCTAAATAGTCCAACCACGAAATCCACTGATCCTTGATCTCTCAAAAGGGATGAACTTCATGTAACGATCAGCCTGGTGCAAACTATTGAAAATGTGCAGGACTTAAGGAGCAAAGTTATCACCACTACAACCAATACTGCAACTCAATACATTCTCTGGAGAAGTCGCCGTAGTCTAATAGGTAGTGTGTTGGTTATTAGAGGTAGGGGCACGGTTCATACCCCAGGCTAGACATCAAAACGAAAATATGAAAAAATATTTTTTGTCGGCGACTTCCTCTCAGCAGATTTCTGGCAAAACGCTGAGACAAAATAAAATTGCCATGAAAAGTTTCTTAAAAATCCGGCGTTCAAAGTCGACTTTAAACTGTAGCCCCCGCCACTCATGTATAAATTAACACATACAACATAAATCATGTGAGAAACTAGATTGTAACCCTGACTGAAGGTTATGTATGTATGTAGACGACATTTCCTGAGCCTTTATAAAAAATGTTGTTGCCTCTCCTGAAGGTCTAATTGAGATTCAATTTAAGCCAGAAATTTCGTTTCAAATCCTCAAAAATTCCCTTCGAAATTATTTGCCAAAGTACGAAAGTGTTCAGTTTCCTATTCAATTAGTTCTTAAGATTTCTTGCCTCTATAAGACAGACAGACAGACGTCCTTATTTAATTCTCAACTTGAAATTCTCTTTTGAACTTCAATTGACTACACTATAAACGTTTGCAATAACAACATTACAAAACTTTAATAAGTTTGTAAAGGTAACAGAAACGCTAATAAGCAGCGGCAATTGTAAATGTCAACAGCAGCAGTAATTGCACACTGTCAGCAAAAAAACAAATTCCTTTGAGAGTTTGAGTTACAAAAAAAAAATCAATTGACTTTATCTTTATCCTTAAACAGATTAGGGAAGAGTGATTTGTGAATCGTTTTAATTAATGCGATTTGAAGTGATTTGCATCATCCCCATTACTTAGCAGTTATCGATACAAACACAGCGCATTTGATGTTTGACACTGAAGATGCAATGCTTATGTATTCATACCTTTTTGAAAGGGCATCTCACATCTCTTAAATGGAATGCATTTCATTGGATTTTAATTGCAATTGAAATGATATTCTTTGAATTTATTTCAACAGAAATTTTATTTAATAACAGGCTTGTTTGTGAGAGGTTAAGAAAATTACTGAAAGTGATGGGAAAAAATTAATTGATTATAAGGCTAAGGGAAAAATAATAACGCAATTTTTGGACTCAAATTAGTACTTATTTAAGTTGCGTGAAATCATTTATTAAAAACTCATTCACTTTTTTCTATCAAACAAAAAATGTGAATTTGAAATGCTCTTCAAATAGATCAAATAAGTCTGCTCAAGTGGATTTCTCTTCTAATGGGTCCGCCATCTAAAGTTTTCTTTTTCAACTGGTGCTTATTTCGTGAATACTAACACTTAGCTAATGTCTGATTTGACAGATAATTAGTTTTATCCTTCCGCTGAATGAATATGGTTGTGTATACGCTTGAACAACGCTGGGAAATATTGCGACATTACTTTGAAAATCATGGTAATGTTGCAGAATGTGTGCGAAAATTGCGTACGGATTTTGGAAGAAGAGAAGCACCGTCAGCTCCGTATGTTCGTTATCTTGTGAAGAAAGTGAAAGAAACTGGGATAAACCAAAGCGTGAAAAGCCAAAAACAGTGCGTACACCCGAGAATATTGCTGCTGTGGCAGAAAGTGTGCGTGAAGCGCCATCAACAACAATTCACTGTCGTTCTCAACAATTGAACATTTCGGAGACATCATTGAGACGAATTTTGCATAAAGACCTTGGTATGACGTCGTACAAAGTCCAATTGGTTCAGGAGTTGAAGCCAATTGACCATCCAATGCGTTTTCGCTTCGCTAAGTGGGCCTGTTATCGACTTACAGAAGATGCCGATTTTGGCAAAAAAAATCATCTTTTCAGATGAAGCTCATTTTGATCTTGGCGGGTTTGTAAACAAGCAAAATTGTCGCATTTGGGGCACAGAAAACCCGCACGCATACATTGAAATACCGACGCATCCAAAATGAGTCACTGTTTGGTGCGGATTTTGGTCCAGAGGCATAATTGGGCCATTTTTCTTTGAAAATGAGCAAGGAGTGGCCGTTACAGTCAATGGCGATCGTTATCGGGCCATGTTGAACGAATTTTTGTTCACAAAAATTTAAGAGAAGGATATTGGCAACATTTGGTTTCAACAGGACGGCGCTACGTGCCACACAGCCGAAGCTACACTCGATGTTTTGCGCCCTGTTTTTGAAGATTGCATTATCAGCCGCGGATCTGATGTCGTTTGGCCACCGTCAAAGATAAGTTTTACGCCGACAAGCCAGGGACAATTGACGTTTTCAGGGACAATATTCGTGAAGTCATTGGTGAAATACAGCTGCACAGTTTATTTAAGCCCTTCTTACACGAAGCTGTGTGGAAGTAGAAGTGTTCCAAAGAATATATTTTAAATAAAATAGTTTATAAACTGTCTTTACTCCATTCCTAATAGCCGTATCTTAAATGATAACCACAGCGGTGTTTCTGTTGCCTTAAGAAAAGGTGTCAGACTGGGATGAGTAAGGATATCACAAACTAAATTTTTTCACTCACTCTCCTTAAGTGCTAAAACTTGAGTTTGGTATGTGTTAGAATTTTATTTTTACTGTATAGTTTATTTTGTACTTTACTGTATATATGTTTGGTGCAGATGCAGATATATTTTATGGCTGAAAAAATTCCAATACATTTTGTGGAAAACTGCAAATTTTGTTTACATGAATTTGAATTGAATTTTGCTCACACATTCATATATATGTACAGCAACTAAAACATTATCTCACATGACTCACAATGCCTTCCTATGAATGGAGTTAATTTTTGGGCAAAAGTCTGTTATTTTGTTTTCAACCAAATGTTAAAATGGCGGCTGTAAAAGCGCTAATTATTCTGTATTTAAATTATTTGTTGTTGTTCTTATTTAAAATAATTTTATTGTTGTTGTTTTTTTCGTCACAAGGATAAGCTCACAATATTGAATTGATTATTATTAATGGCAGTAGCAGTGTATTCATAAGCTCTTGTGCTTTTATCTGTGTAAGCTGGCACACACTAACTCACAATGCTTAAACGTATGTGTATATATATATGGTAGATAAATGTGTGTATGTGTGTGTGTGTAAGTAATTTTTATATGAATTTAATATGAACACTAACTTACCATTGAGTATGTGTACGACGATTGTATAGTTTTGATATTCACTAATTGAGCACGTATAGTTACCGGAATCGGCCTTATTGATTTTGGCAATAAATAATGTTGAATTGGCGCCATCATCCATCAATTCGGTTTTCACACTATAAACGTATTAAAACGACCAGCGGCAATACCAATCAAATAATTGAGAGTAAGAAGAAAAAAAAAGAAAAATAAAATTGCAATAAAAAAGAGAGAAAAAAAACGTACATATTTTGGATGAAATTGAATAAATTTGGCAAATTGGGTTATGTGGATAGAGTGAACAAATTTATATCAAATAAACTACACAGAGTATGCATGTACATAGAGGAGTGTATGTACATACAGTGAGCATCAAAAGAAACTATACAATAAGGATAAAATTCTAACAATTACTTAACTAAACTTTTATTACTTAAGAAGAGTGCCCGAAAAAATTTGTTAATATTTCGAAATTTTTTTGGAATTTTTTTTGTTTCAATTTTAAAAACTGCTTAAGAAACAATTTTAAAATAAAAATAACGGTAATTTGTTAATGTATATTTTCTTTAAATGTATAGTTTCTTTTGACGCTCACTGTAGGTATACGAGTAAAATAAAACATCAATAAAAAGTTCTTAATTTGATCACACACAGACATATTGGTCTGTAATTTTGAGTTTGAGTTGATAATTTGTTGATTTGATTAAATCATTAGTCAAGTTAAGTGAATTTAAAATTGTTATACAACGTACAGAGTATACAACGTATAGAATACATGAAATGTAAGTGAAGATTGTAAAAGATTGTATTTAAAACAATCATTTATCTTTTGCACTATGGGCAATAATTTCTGGAATTTTTAAAAAGCTTTTGATTTGTGAAAGTCGGTCTTGAAGTTTTTTTCTACAAATAAAAGAATTTTTTTTTAAAGAACCTTTAACCTCATTGTTAAGAAATAAGTCTCTTGAAATAAATACGAATCTAAGCAATGAATTGGCAATTCAAATGATTCATTTATAATTTTGTAACATCATGTAGTTTTTTTTTCTTTATGCATCAAATCATCTGTACGCATCACCCTTAATAGTCCGCCAATTTGACCGTAACAATCTAAAGAATCAAAAATTCGGTTAATAGAACATAAAATGCTGATTCAAAATTTATTTTGTCAAATCATCACCGTAAAATAAAAAAAGAGAAGAAGAATTAAATGCAATTTCAGTAAAACTGTTACAACTGAATGGTTTCTTAATATTTTATTATGTTTTCACAGACCGTCTCCATACCCATATACATGCATACATACACAAGGATTTACTTGTCATATGTAAGAACAAAAATTTTTGGCAAACTCACCTGACACCACCCCGTGTGACATCATAATTCAAAATGTCTTCACTGTGCTTCCAAAACACCACCGACGATGACATGGCAACATTACGTACCACACAGGATAATTGTAATGTTGAGTCTTGTTCATAATATTTCTCCTGCAAAGGATCACCGAACTCATCGACAATCATTACTTTGGGAGCTAAAAAATGAAGAAAACGAAAAACATGAAATCATGAAATCATGACAAGTCAAACAAAAACCAAAAAAAAAAAAAAAAACTTTAAAATATTCATTTGCTTCGAGGTCACATATCAGCCAGGATTTAGCAGATGAACACCACAAAAAACAAAAAACAGAAAGAAAAACTTACCGTTGACATGCAAGTTTATTTGTATGACACGAGGCGGATGTGTTGATATTTGACATTCATAAGTGGCCTCATCGTCTTTCTTCACGTTGTTGATTTTTAAACGCCAATTACTGGGATATTGAAATTCCATTTTATAACGCTTATCACCGGTATAGGTATGCAGACCCACTGTCAGTAAATCCAAAGCATTTTCACCCTGTGCATTGCGTCGCACCCAGGAGACCTACAATTAAGTGAGGTTATGTTTTGTTTAAGTTTAAATGGTTTAAATTAAATAAAAGGCTGCCTTAATATTGCTTTTATGGTTTAATTTGATTACATTTTTCGATTAAAAGCATATTGTTACGTTTTTAACTTTTAAAAACTTTCTAAAATATGAGCTCGTAAATTGCAAATAAAATAAAAATAAATTTGTGTTTATTTTTAATTATAATTTCTTTCTTATTCCCACAATTCTGTGTGCCACTTTTCACAACTTTATGTAAACAACAACAATTGTCTTTTTTTGTTATTCCACTATTTTCACCGTTTGCATAAACAATAACAATTTCTAGACAATTATTCGACAGATCTTTGTAACGAAGATCTTCAAACCACGATTACTCTCTTCAAATGCACCGTGTCTGCACACAAGACCGACTGAACTTCACTAACACAGTTGCCTGCTTTGTAAGTAAACATTCTGATGAATGTTGTTGAAGGCAAATGTTCATTACTTCGCCTTCTCGAAATCTCTATATATGTAAACATCGTTGTTTACATTTATTATTGTAGTATTGTTTGTGTATTTTTGTTTACATTTATTCTTGTAGTGTTTGTTGTTGTACTTTTGTTTACTTGTTTACCATTTTTTATATGCTAGTGCGTGTTGTTATATTAAGCAGTACGATAATTTGTAAACAGATTTGTTTACTGCATTGTTTTGTTATTGTAGCTTTTGTTTACAATTTTAATGTCAAGCGAGGTAAAAGCAAAACACCATTATCTAAAATTTCATTTTTGGTAACAATACATTTGCATTTGTTTGTGAATATAGCGTGACATTATGCTATATTTGCCTATAACAGTTGAAAAATATTGTATGACGTATAAATCCGTCATAGCATATTCCATCAAATTTTATGTCATATTTATGGAACCTGTATTGAACACTGAATTAATGACAACTCATTTGACAGATGGCACTTCAACAAGATGGCCATTATCATCCTTCAAAGCTCGGAAGTATGTATTGGATTACTTTATAGAATTTTAAGCGCCTACGCAAGAGATCTTAGCGATTACAGTACTAGCATTTCAGTTTCGAATACAAAAGGAAGACGTTCAATCACCGTTTTCTTTTTTTTCAAAGTTTTCGGAATCTAAATACATTATTCCCCGGATACAAGCACTTTCGAAAATGCTTCCAGTACAAAGCTTATAAGCGTTGAATTCTTGTATCAAAATCTAGCACCTGAGAGCAAATAGCCTCGTGTCATTCAAGCTGATAGAATTCTACTAGTCCCTTTGCTGTCAATGGCTTCATATTCAATGAAATGCTATTCGGAAAAATTTTGATCATCCTCTATTACTCGGTGTGGTGAAGAAAGTTGTAATTTGTTGGGCCTATATGTCACTCTATGTGTTACTGTGAAGAAATTGCTGAAAGCGATCGATCCGTTGCAGACTTCATATACGTAGTCAAGAGTCCTATTGTTAACAAAGCTTTGAATCAGGCCGTTGACTCGACTGAGACCTGTAACAGATCAGATTACGAAAGGCGAAAATTTTTTTTTATTATATATTGGGTTGTAATCCTGACTAAAGCGTTGTTGTAATGACCGATGAAGCAATATTACCACTCAGACAGCCAAATGTAAGACAAATCGTTACAAAAGACACTCAACAGTTCAGTGTCAATATTTATAGGTCTACAAATGTAGTCACCGTAGTCTATTAGACGTATACCCAGGGTTCAAACCCCAGGCCAGACATCAAACAAAATACAAAAAGTATTTCTTCGGCAACTTCCTCTCAGCAGATTTCTGGCAAAAACTCTTAGAGTAAATAAAATTGCCATGAAAAGTTTCTCAAAAATCTGTCGTTCGGAGTCGACTTAAAACTGCAGGTCCCGCCACTCCTGTATAAAATTAACACTCACAACATAAGTGGTGGGAGAAACTAGGTCGTAATCCTGACTGAAATGTTGTAATGACCAATTATGTGTGTATGTACGTATGATTGGTGGATTGTACATTTTCTATCAGTAATCAACAGTTGAGAGAATGAAACCATAAGGAACATTTTATGGACTTGCATTATGCTGTCCGAATTGTTTACTACTTTTCTAATAAATCTGCCGTATGGCGTTAATGGTGAATAGTGGCTTCAGGCTGAGGAAATTCAGAAAAGATTCATCACAGGAACGAGGGAGCTAGAGAACAGGATCAATTTTGGAAAGTAAGCCGTCACAAATCGGGTGCAGATAAACGAATTCTTTTTAAAGTAAATTTAAAGCGGTACTCATTTATTGAAATAGTTTCAGTACATTTTAAAACAAAATTCAAGATTACATAAGTTTTAGTGCTACTAAGCGGGAAATTATTATATTCGGGGTGCTTATATTCGGGGAATACTGTAAATAAATAAATTTCCTTACGAAATAATAACTTCACTTTCATAAGTTCTTCTATGAAAACATGTTCCAATGAATTTTCAAATACAATTTATACTCCGCACATCTATTATTTAAAGGAAACCGCAGTTTATTATTTTTTTATTTCGATTTCAATGCATTAAATTTAATGAAAAAAATTTCTGTACATTTGTCTGTGGGTACATTAAAATAATGTCTATACTTTAATTGTATATTTGTAGCATATTTTTAACCCCATCGCAACAGGGTAAAAGATAAAATTATTCTGCAGTAAACGAATCATAAGAAAGAGATGCAGAAGAGCAAAAAACCAGTCAAAGTGCAATCAAGTGTATAAAAGCCCTATTATGGCCTTTAAGGAAATGTGCATATTAAGAAGAAGAAGACGGAAGTTAGCAAAACAATTGCTGCCCTCTAACAAACATGCACTTGCACTTGCATATATAAAGTTTTGGGCAAAATAATAGCAGTCGAAAAATACTCTTGGTTAAAATATGAAAATATTTACTGAGCTGGGTCAAGTTAAAAGAGCCTGCATTCAAAATGAATTGTTTGTGATTCAATATTTCTTCCTAGAATAGAAAAGGTAAGCAAAAGACTCCGTTTCTGGGTCTTCACTCTTAAATTGGAGAAGTGGAACTCGGAAAACTGATCAATCCCTCATGCGAAAACTTTATGTGTAGGAATCTGAAAGAGATTGACATTCATCGCATTTAACGACTTCTGTCGTGGTTGCAGATCCGCTGAGGAAGAGGAGACTTTTATCCACTTTCTTTGCCAATGGCCATCTCTTGCTAGGTGCAGATATAGGCTATTTACCTCTCCAATCCTTGTCTGCTTGACGGAGCTATCATCCATTGATGTTAAGGATATAGCATCGTTTATCAAACATTCGGGCCGGTCTTCTAGCGTAAGGTAGTCGTCCTTTTAATATGCAGCCCTTGTGCTGATCAATTTCTTCTTCCCTGGTTTGGAGGAACGTGGTCAGTACAGAGACTGCGTTCACCTGTTGCGTCACAACCGGCCTTCGGTGACTTCCTCTCAGCAGATTTCTGTCAAAACTCTGAGAGTAAATAAAATTGTGATGAAAAGTTTTTTAAAAATCTGCAGTCCGGAGTCGATTTTAAACTGTAGGTCCCACCACTCATGCATAAAATTAACACACACAACATAAGTGGTGTGAGAAACTAGGTCGTAACCCTGAAAATATTACGCGTTATTTTCTCTATTGTATGTTGTGTGCTCTACAACATCCACGCTCTTTCCAAATTCCCGCCAGAACTCGTTTAAGTATAACATTCCATCGAGTGAAGTAAATTAATCGAATATAAGTTGACGTAGTCGCCATAGTCTAGTAGGTAGTGTGTTAGATCATTAGACGTGAGGCCACGGTTCAAACCCCAGGTCAGAAACCTCCAACAAAACGCAATATGCACTAATATTTCTTCTGCGACTTCCTCTCAGGAGATTTCTGTCAAAAACTCTGAAACTAAAATAAAATTGCTTTGAAAAGCGTCTCAAAAATTCTGTCATTCGGAGATGACTGTGAACTATAGGTCCCGCCACTCATGTATTAAATTAGCGCACACAACATAGGTGGTGTCATAAACTAGGTCGTAATACTGACTAAAGGGTTGTAATGAACAATTATGTATGCATCAGTATAAAACAAAATGGTAAACAAGTAAACAAAAATACAACAACAAATACTACAAGAATAAATTTAAACAAAATACACAAACAACAATAATGAAACAACAATGTTTACATTTATAGAGAAGAGAAGGCGAAGCCACGAAAATTTGCCTTCAAGAACATTCATCAGAGTGTTTACTTTGCCATATAAAAGCCAATACAAAGCAGACGACTTATTTAGTGAAGTTCAGTCAGTCTTGTGTGAATACGGGGTGTGTTTGAAGAGAGTAATCGTGGTTTGAAGATCTCCGTTACAAAGATCTGTCGAATAATTGTCCAGTAATTGTTATTGTTTATGCAACCTTTGCAGACGAATAATTTACAAATGACAAAAAAAGCAATTGTTGTTGTTTACATCAAGTTGTAAACAGTGGCACACAGAAGAGCGCGAATAATAAAGAATTTTAATTAAAACTAAACACAAATAAATTTTTATTTTATTTGCAATCCACGAGCTCATATTTTAAACGTTTTTAAAATGTAAAAACGTAACGATATGTTAGGTAGTGTTTTTGAGATAATCTCTTTTAAACTGGAGACGTTGAATACAGGAAACTAAACAATCACTCATAAGAAAACTTAATGGTTGGAAGTATGAAAAAAATACGAATCGTTGTGCTATTTCCGCTTTAGTGCTTTTCAAAGCGCTCTTCAATATCCATGTTCTTTCGAATTGTTGCCAGGGTTTGTTTAAGTATTATATGCCGTAAAGTTGATTTAAAACGTTACTCTTATTTTGACCATACTGGTCAGTGCTTATATGTAGGCAATCTTATAAAGTTAAGTAGTCGCCTTTAAATTTAAGCACCAGACGGAAAAAGGAAAACTTATTTTAAAAGAAGGCATCATTGAAAAACGCAACAGTTACTACGAATCCCAGTCACAGTATAATTCAAATGATTCTTAAATAAAGATTTCGAAATAAAATGAAAACTTCATTATCCTTATCCCCCCCAAGAAAGAAAGAAAAAGGGAAGCATAACATGGCATATTCTTGAAAAATCTTTTACTAAATGCCACATACATTAATTAAAGTTAAGTAAAGTGTTGTTTTCCTACCAATTAACAAATTAAATTTACATTCAAAGCTTACAATTCCCAACTCCTTATCCTATCCTATCCTATCCTTTCATTATGAATGCATATTCCAGCTTGAAACCCCAACATATTCTATACAATGTATCTATCTGCTGCCATAGAAGTTTGCTTATATAAAGAGAATTTTTCTTTATTTAGTTGTTGTTGTATTAATATTCCTTCTTCACTTTTGAGAATGTTTTCCTATCCTATTCCTTTTGCATCTTGCCATTGCCATAAAGATAACAAATATAAACAAATATTTTTTATTCTCTAAGGATGGTGTTGCAACTTTCTGTTCAAGTGGTGGCAATTTCTTAGTAAAGTTGTTGCTTTTAAATCTTTGCCGTTACAAAAAAAAAAAGGAAAAACTTTCATTTCTTTTAAGTTAAGCTGCACATACTTACAGTCTTATCTTGCAACAGAGATATTCTGCAATTCAAATGTATGCTGCTGCCCGCTTGTACTGTCATATTGGTCGGTTGTCCCACCAGCTGAACATCTTCAAAATGTGGTCCATAACTGTAAGAAGCACAAGGAAAAGCAAAATAAAATATGAACGGAAACAATTTTAACTGTATTGTACATAATTTACTTAAAGTTTATGGCAGAAAATGAAAATTGTTACACAGAAATAACGGTTATAACGGTTATAAGAATACATGTTGCGGCGCTATTATAGGTTATGAGGTTAAATTTACAAAAAAAAAAATATTTTAAATCAATGAGAAATAAAACTAAGATTACATAGATGAGATTATTACTAAACGGAGTTAAAGGACCATATTAAACGATTTTAACAGAGCTTAACCTTTGATAAATTTCTATTTAAAATCTCTCATTTCTCTTTTAGAAAACATAAACATTCATTTGAAGAAGCGAGTCCCTAGTAAATTTTATCAAACCTTTCCGAGTCTTTTATTAAGCGCTTCCTAGCTTTAGATTTAAATCGAAAAATATGTGTGTGTGGGATCGATGGTTACCGTATCCGATCCAACAATGAGATGTATGAGCTCCTCAACGGCATAGACGTTGTGCAGCGTATTAGCATACAGCGGCTGCGTGGCTCGACCATATCGTTCGAATGGAAGAATAATGCTCCGGCAGGACGGGTATTTGATGCGGAGATCTGCGGAAGTCGTGGAAGAGGACGATCTTGTTTATGTTGGAAGGACCAAATCGACGAAGCCCTGTCATCGATTGATGTGACCAACTGGCGTAGGCACGCAAGAAGCAGAGGCGCCTGAAGAACCACTGAATTTTTCAGTTGTTGGTAGGTAGGTTGAAGTGGTAGCTTTGACACCAAAAATTCACTTCAGCAGTCTCTGTACTGACCGTTTTTCACCAAACTAGGGAAGAAGTTGGTCAGCGCAAGGGCTGCAAATTAAAAGCACGACTACCCTACGTTGGAAAACCAGCACGAAAGTTTCATAAACGAAGCTATACCCTTGACATCAATGGATAATAGCTCCGTAAAGCTGACAAGGATTGGAGAGGTAAATAACGTATATCTGCACCTCGCAAGAGATGGGCATTAATAAAGAAAGTGAATAATAGTTTCCTCTTCCGCAGCAGTGCTGCACCCATGGCAGAAGTCGATCGAGATGATGTTACGCTTAGAGATCAGCAATGAATAGTTTTTGATGAGTAGCGCACTCATGAAATTTTGAATATAAGTACAAATTTTGAGTGACTTGAATCATTCATAAAATTTACAGTCTTAGTTGTTGCATTTAAAAAAAAGACACATAAGCAAAAAAGACAGAGCAGCAAGCAGAGTAAACACGATTCATACTAATTTTGTGATTCGTGCAACATGTTGAGTTATGGAGAGTTGAAATCAACAACATCATACGTGTTGTTAAGTGTGCATATGTTGAGTACTTCAAACTTTGAATATGAGTAGAGGTTCCATGATATTAAAATAAGTATGAATACGTATAAGTATATAAGATTCTACTCATGTTTTTGAATACTCTTTGCTAATCTCTGGTTGAAACCCCCAAAACACATGAAAATTTCCAAATTTCAAATGTAAACTTTTAATTAAAAAACCCTTTCCATTCCTTCAAAGAGTTGTAACAAACGCAGTGATTAATGTAAAATGCTTCTTAAACATGCGAATTCACGTTATTTGCTTGGGTGATTATAACCTTGTAGTTAAAGAAGTTGCAACTTTTTATCTCATGCTACTTTTTACTAAAAAAGAACAAAAAGAAGAAAGGGATGGTGAGGCAGAGGGAGAGAGAATAAGGTATAAGAAGTGTTGTAAGAAGAAAAAAAGAATTAAAAACACGTAAATAAAGTCGAAGCTTCTGGCTTTACATTTTAATAGACTTCCTTATCACATACAAAATAGTATACCCGACGAGGTGGGTTGGGTGCATAATATTTCGTTCTTTTTGTGCATTTTTCTTGCATTTAAATATGCTTCTGCATGTTTTATTATTTTTTTATTTGATTTCTCAGAACTTATCTTACCCAGCTACCCGCTGTCTGTTCATCGTAAGTTCAGACTGTAATTTTTTGCTGGTTAAAGTTTGTTTTTTCTTCGTAAATTTTAATTTTTAATTTTTTATTTATTTTTACCTCCTTTTTTGTGACTCTCTCTCTCACTTGTTTGACTTTAGCTTTTTGTCAATGCATTGCATTGTATGTGTGCATTTATGAGATTTAATTTTTGTTTGTGCTTTTCCGTTGCACCTTAAAAACAGTATATTTTTAATTCATTTACAGATTTCGCGGCATTCATAAAGGATTAAAAGCGGAAAGTGGGTGTTTCTTACAGTGTCACCATGATAATTATTTTGATTTACATGTTCATGTGTATTAAAGAGGAGGAAAAATATAAAAATATTCGCATTTATTTTGAAATCTTCTTTCACAAGAACTGTATTTATTTAATTATGTTGTAAATGTTTAGCACATATATGGCTGTTGGATAAATTGGAAATTATAATAAAAGCTTCCAAGAATCCTTTAAGTTCCATAATTCTAAGAAGTTCTGTTTTGATGACTTAAAGCATAATTTTATTGTCTTAAAGTGACTTCTCATTAGGCGTATTCTGTTGAAACTAGAATAATTATCGATTTCAGGAAAAAGGATGTACATTAAGGAAATTCCTTTTGTGTATTCCACATACGAATACATAATAATACATGTAATTGGTCATTACAACCCTTCAATTAGGATTACGACTCCACCGACACTCATGTTGTGTGTGGAGATTTTATATATGAGTGGCGGGAGTTACAGTTTAAAATCGACACCGAACGACAATTTTTGAGAAACTTTTCATGGCAATTTTTTATTTACTTTCAGAGTTTTTATCAGAAATCTGCTAAAGGGAAGTCAGTGAAGAAATATTTTTTCATATTTCAGATGTCTCACCTGGGGTTTGAACCGAGTCTTCTCGTCTAAAAAGCCAACACACAGCCTACTAGACTACGCCGACTCTATGGATAACTTTCGGGATTTATGCGAAACCACGTGCAGATAAGGAATGTGTTTGGCGCCTTCACGAGAATCTTCTGAAGACATGTGGTCATCAGCGTAATAATCAGAGCTTCCGCCACATTTGGAATAGTTGTTATCGTCTTCTTCAGAAAGAGGTTAATTTTTCATAGAAGTTAAACTGGGACCTACAACCACTCATGTATAAAATTGTCACGCTCAACATAATTGGTGTGAGAAATAATCCTGACTAAAGGGTTGTAATGACCAATTATGTATGTATGCATGTGGCTGTTTAGTACGACTTGGGGCTTGATTCCCAGAATGTTCTTCTGGCCACTGACTTTGATTGTAAATCTGTAGTCAATTAGGAGACTTTCGCATTTAGGCTGAAATTTTTCCAAAGAAATAATAAAAAGCCTACAATCCTCGGTGTTGAAATCATAGGATTGTATCCAACCAATGCAATAGGGTTGCTTTAAGGGATCCAATCGCCTTAGATAGTGATTCTGTACACCATTATCCCCCCTAAGTTGAAATAATTAAATGGAAACGATTACCCAAATAAAATTTCTGAGTTTCATGTTTCTCTATTAATTTTGTAAAAATCCTTGAGTAAATAAATAAACTTTACATACCAAATCTAAATAAATTGAGTTGTATACACCATATTTTAATCAATGCATGCTCAAGCAAATTGCTTTTAATTAAACTAATCCTCTAAATAACTCTCTCAAATCTCTCTCTCTCTCTCTCTCTTAACAATTCACTACGATTTGGTATAAAAATTATTTCCTTAGTTGTTGGTTGTGCAATTTTAAATTTTAAATTTCATTACTTTCGTAAAAATTTGGTAATTTATGTAGCAAACCAAAGCTATTTACCTTAAACGTACGCACTTGAAATGGTTTGTTGTCCTTACAACAGGCTAAGCAAGTCATTGGCAATAAAATTTCAATATCTTAATTCAATCTACTACAGGACTCCGGACTACAGGACTACAGGACTCAGTACTCAAGACTCATACTAAATGTAATGCAAATGGCAAATAAACCATGAGTGGTAGTAAGGAAAAATATTTCCAAACATTTGAACTATTTACGGTTTTGCAAATCTATTTAAGGAAGGTTATTTCTCTTTTGTATTCTCTACATATTTTCCATTTTTCCTTCCTATTTTCCTTGTTTTTTTTTCGTTTTCGTTTTTCTTTTTTTTTAAGGTTAAATTCAAGCACAGGAGAGTAAGAATGAATATGAAAATATTTTACCATTATTTACAGGAGGACACGTTTTCCCCATTTAACCGAAGTACAAACTTAAATGGTACCAAAAAAAACTTAAAATTCATTTAATTTAAGATTTTCTAAAAGACGTATTCAACTAACAAATGGGAGAATAAAACATTGAAACAAAAGGGAGCAGCATACATACATAACAACATCATACTAACATTAGAAAATGGAATTTAGTTCAACTTTTTTTTGTTTTAATAATCTAATAGGGCCGAAGGTAAATTGAGAAAAATTTTCAATTTCGTACACAAACTTTGTTGCAGAATGAAAAATGCTAAGTAAACGAAGAAGTCTCTAGAACTAAGGGCTGTGAAGAGTTCTACGGTGACCTCAGCTTCAGCAATGAGTATTCAAAAAGATTACTAGAATCGAATTATACTCATAATTTCTGATACTTATATGAATTCATACTTATTTTAATATCATGGAACCTCTTCTAATATTGAAGTACTTATCATATTCATACTTAACGACACGTATGATGTTGTAGATTTCGACTCTCCATAACTCAACATATACATGAAGCACAAAGTAAGTACGATTCGCGTACGAACACTAAAATACTCGAAAGTTGTGTGTTTACTCTCCTCTTGCTGCTCTGTCATTTTTTTTTTTTTTGTAAATACAACAACAGCTAAAACTATAAAATTTGATGAATAATTTGAGTCACTCGTATCATTTATAAGTACATATTATAAGTATTTTTCTAAAGTTATGAATCTGAATAAGTAGGCTTTTGAATCAAACATATTTCGAATGGCATGAGTTTAATGTCAACGTTGTACGCATACTCATTGCAACCTGTAGTTATAAATCAACGTTGTAGTGAGTACGAATGAATCAGAGTACATAGTTAAATTTCAATATTGTTGAAAAAACGATTCACCGCTGATCTCTGATACATACATAATTGGTCGTTACAGCTTTTCAGTTAGGATTACGACCTAGTTGCTCACACCACTTGTGTTGTTTGTGTTAATTTTTTACATGAGTGGAGGAACCTACAGTTTAAAGTAGACTCCAAACTAAAGATTTTTGAACAACTTTTCATGGCAATTTTATTTTATTCTCAGAGTTTTTGACTGAAATCTGCTGAGAGGAAGTCGCCGAAGAAATAATTTTTCATATTTTCGTTTTGATGTCTGCCCTAGAGTTTGACCCGTGGCCTCACGTCTAATAAGCCAACACACTACCTACTAAACTACGGCGACTACACTCTGCCTTGACTCCATTAAATTCGTGTGTAAAAACTTTATTGGTGCCCACTCCTAATACACTCTTAATGTCTACTTCTACGTCTTATTATCTTATGTCGTGTCTTGTTTACTAGACTCTTTGATACATCGATTTTGATGAGTATTTTGGGGGAATTTGGCACTTCTGTGAATTTAAAGAATGCTCAAAATTTTTGTTTGTGGTCAGTATAATTAACATTTAGTGAATAGTTAACCAGACAGTGGTTGCCTTAAAATTATCCTAACAGATGAGTTCATTCTATATTTTGATGAACCACAAGACGTTTTTCCGGCGATATCTTGTCATCAGATTTCTGGCAAAAACTCTGAGGGGTAACGTAAAATTGTCATGAAATGGTTTCCCAACCATCTGTTGTTCGAAATCGACTTTAAACTGTAGGTCCCGCCATTTATGTATGAAATTGACACACACAACATAAGTCATAATCCTAACTGAAGAGTTGCAATAACCAGTTATGTACATACAGATGAGGTAATTCTAAATTCGCTTGCACCACAAGATTTTATTTTACCATCTCTTACTCTATTCCTTTATTAAACTTTCGATGCTATGTGCTCCTTTGCAGATGCTTGTATTATTCGTCATTGATATTCATTTGATGGCAGACCATGTCCTCCGCAGATTGAGTTGAAAAGGCATCTGACTTATGTACATACAATATCCAACTGAGGTCATGCGAATAGGATTGATTTGATGATTGCGAATAAGACCTAATGCTGTTTACTTTCTGATAAGTTGCGGGGTCTCGCATGTTCTTAAAGTTCTTAAAGTTTTGGGCTTGAAAATTCAGTCGGATGTTCACTGGAGCCAGTATATTTTTATTAATATTTAATTTCTTCACTGCTTAAGATGGTATAAGTAATCCTTTACCTCATCTGGTCTTCTTATTATTTACATTTCTTATATCCTTCCGAATAAGAAATTAACTCTCATATATGAGCCGGTGCTTTCACGTCTATTTGTAATAACAGTAGGGTATCGAACCCTATTCACTCGTTAGAAAACAGTCGCAATGTGGCTTGTGTTTGACTGTTCTACTGCTACAGTATGGGAATTGGCTCGTGTAGAGGTTAGGGGTTAGGTTGGAGTGGTAGTTTTGAGCACGCATAGCTGCCCGTTGTGACACCTCATGTGAACACAGTCCCTGTACTGGACGAGTTGCACCAAACTAGGGATGAAGTCAGCGCAAGGGCTGCACGTTAAAAGCACGACTGCCCTACGCTTTAAAGCCAGTCTGAAAGTTTAATAAACGAAGCTATATCCTTGGCATCAAAGGGTAATAGCTCTGCGAAGCTGACAAAGATTGGAAAGCCAAATAAATAAATAAATAAATATCTGCACCTCACAAGAAATGGGCATTGACAAAGAAAGTGGATAACAGTCTCCTCTTCCTCCACAGATCTGCAATCGCGGTAAAAGTCGTTAAATAAGTGTTGCATCCTTTCCGTGTGTCTTCTCATAACACAATGACCTGTACGCATGGCCACAGTGATTGAGATGATGTTACGACCAAGTCTGAGTAACTGGTTGGTGCTCCTTCTATCCATCAAGGGCCAAGTGAGTCTAGCTGTGAAGCAGGACTCCTCATTGACCCTCATTTCTGCGCAATGGCCAACTTAACCGAGGTAAGTGGCACACTCTAGTGCACCGGCCTTGGCGAGCTCTTGGCTTGGGTAGAAGAAAGCCAACTATATCCGGAATTTAAATAACTCTACACAGCAATACTTTTTCTCCTACTTTTTCCAGTGGCCATTGTATTGCACAATGCTTTACAATTCGTTCTTCAGCCATACTATCCTTATGTGGCATGCTCCTATCTCTCACAACGTAAACTGATTTAAATCAAAAGTATTTTCGTATTCCCAAAACAATGCTCTGTGAAGTGTACATTGCATATAAAACACAATGTTGATCTAGTATAGTGAGGGGAATCGAACCCACAATCCCCTTACTTGTAGAACCCACAATCCCTTACCTGCTTGCTAACCATGTGTAAATCTAGACCACAAACTTTAATTCCAATAAATTTTCCAAAAAATATTCCTTTAAACGCTAACTGCTCTTTAAATCTGTACAAGAAAAACTTTCTAAAGTTTTTAAGCTTTTTAAGATTTTTCTCAATGCTACAGCATAAGTTACTTAAAAATTAAACCACGTCATGGACCGTTGAGCTGTATTTACACACACAGTGTGTATGTGAGTGGGTGTGACTATGTTAGGAATGTTTGTTTTCATGTTCATGTATGTACATGCATGTATATGTGTTAATGAAGAATGTACACTTTACAATCTCACAATTACAAATATGTACACCTACCCACATACATACATACATGTATGTATGTACATATGTATGTAGTATATGAACTCTCTCACAGATTTTTAAAGTTTTTTTCTTTTTTTTTTGCAATGAATTTGACTTGGAGTTCCATTTTAATGGATGTTCTCGATATGAGAATGAATGTTTTGTTTATTTCTCGTATTTGTTGTTCATGTTGTTGTTGTTGTTGTTGCTTATACAATATTATATTGCATTTGCCGTTGTTATACTTGCACCAAAGACTCTAGAGAATAGAACGAAATACAAACACACTCTCAATCTGAGAAAAAAAAGGGAAAAAGAAAACACAAACAACTGGAACAGTTTCAATCATGAATCTTGTGCAAAACTTTTTTAGTTGAAATATTTCACAATTTCTTTTCATTTCTTTCTGATTTTTTTCTGTTTCTGTTTTTTTATTTTTATTTTTTCTTGGGTTTCCTCTCAAAATTTCTTTTCAGGTGTACAAAACTATTTTGTTTCATTGCACACAGTCGACTGCATAAGAATGATGACGGCATGGCAGCAACAACAGCAACAATACTCCCCGAACAGATGGATAAGTATTGCTGCTGTGATATTGTAAATTGCTTAAGAGTGAGAAATAAATGCTTTCGTTCTGTTTTTTTCGATTTACTTTCATTTTGTATTTTTTCTTTCTTCTTTTTTTTAAAGGATTTTTTAGTTTTCATTTTGTATTCATTTATTCCAAGTTAACTTTCCACATTTTCAAGATTTTGTTGAGTTATGACAGCAGAATTATTATGAAATATTTAAAATTCTAATTTAAAGACGTAAAAGCATAGCGAAAGTGTTTGTCAGTTAGTTTGGTTAATTTGATAGAGTGACCGAAAATATTAGAAACAGACATCGTTTGAATTTTAAGTAATAAACTAGAGGCTCAGAGGATCCTAAAATTTATAATACAGACCCAAGGGTTAGGGTATCTTACCTTTAGAATGCTAGTCGTAGGAGTGTGCCCTAATAAGCGCATTTGTTTACTCTAGTAGAGTGGTAAATAAATTTATTATGCTAGTCCAAGTTAAACTCTGGAGCTGCATGTGGAAAATCAATTTTATCCATGAGTTCTGAGACCTAAAACTTATTGACCCCGAACGATAAATTGAAAAATCTTTTTAAGGCAATTAGTTATCCTCAAAACTTTTGTCACAATATTACAGAGAGGGAGTAGTCGAATGAAATATTACTTTTTTAAAGATCTTAGAGTTGAGGTTTAAACTCTCAGCAGTCCCACAGACTATTCTCTAAACTACGGCGACTGTTAGGTACCTGGGCTAGTCATTGTCAATTGTCTGCTCTTAGCCAATGTAGTCCACTTTCACTTTAAGTAGAGATTAATCAACTCGTATGTGCTCGAAATACGGTGTATGACTCCAAATTTATAATCGAGGTTGCTGAATACATAAAAGCAGTGTGAATATTGCTGTTACAACTCAGATGTAAGTGCACTAGCGTAGCAGTGTAGATGTTTACATAATTCATGTTATCTTCCAAAGAGTATCTTTCTGGTACATAACAGAGGTCAGCAATGAGTATTTAAAAAGATGAGTAGAATCGAATCATACTCATAATCTCTAACTTATACGCATTCATACTTATTTTAATATTATGCAACCTCTACTCATATTCAGAGTTTGATGTACTCATCATATTCATACTTAACAACACGTATGCTGTTGAAGCATGAGTATGCTGTATCACCAAAAGGTTGTGTGTTTGCTCTGCTTTCTGCTCTGTATTTTTTGCTTATGTGTCTTTTTTGTTTTTGTAAATGCAACAACAACTAGGACTGTAAATTTTGATGAATGATTCGAGTCACTCGATTCATTTATAAGTACGTATTACAATTAATTTTCTAAAGTTATGAATCTAAATAAGTAGGCTTATGAAGCGAACATATTTCGAATGGTATGAGTTTGATGTCAACGTTGCATGCATACTCATTGAAACCTTTACTTATAAATCAACGTTGTAGTGAGTATAAATGAATCAAAGTATTTACATATCAATATTGTTCACTCACTTATATTCAAAATTTCACGAGTGCTTAAAAGTAGCTAAAAATGATTCATTCTGATCTCTGGTACATAAAGTATTTTGGATTCATTTTATGTGTATATGGTGCCTATAAATTAGTACCAGGGTATCCGAGATGGACCGTAATAGCGATAGGCAATAGGCAGTAATCGTAGCAATAGTTAGCAACTCGTATTACTGCATTACACCAGGCAGCTCGAACTATTGTTTACTGCAGTGCTGGTCTTTACAATATTGAGGTAAATCATCATTCTACTTGAATAGAGTCAAGTGATGTTGATGGAAGTTTCATGAGCATATGAGTGTAAATAAAAGAGAATCCTTCCAGATTTTCTACTTCTTATAAAATTGAGTGTACGGTCCCAAAAGATTAAACATCAGTGCTAGACGAATGGAATAATTCTTGTCGATCAATTGAAATTTTATTTGGAAATCAAACTTTTCTCTTTAATACGGTTTCTGATAAATGATTCCATTTTAACACGTTTAAATATTTCTAAATTTATAGATGCTCTGTTTAAGTAGAATTTAATATCCTGTTGAAAGTTCTTTAACGATTCAAACCATTTCATAAAACCCAACATTTTCCACGAACATTTGTATCATTTTCCACGAACATTTGTATTCAACCATTTTCTAAGAAATCAATCCAAAACTCGTGTAAAACATGTTGGATTGTTTGCAAACCATACTGGCATTTGGCATTGTATTGTGAACTACAGCTATTGCTAGGAAAAGTAAACAAAATTTTTAAGCCAGTCAGATGCGTACCCCCTTTCCTATCCCTTGTCCTCTGAACTGTACTGTATTGTGACTGTCAATTTATAAATTCTACTTTGGATTCCTTATTTTCATGTTTTTGCTTATTTTTTAAAGGATTTTTGTGTCAATTTATTTGATGTTGTTGTTGTTGTTGCTGTTGCTGTTATTCAAGTTACAGGTACAAAATCCCTGCCATACTCATTTGTCAATGACACACTAACAGACAGACCGAACACTGAAGAGTTGAGTTGAGTTGAGTAGTCATGTTGTAGTTGTAAAAACAAATGAACGAACCAATGAATGAATGAACTGACAGACTGACTGGCTGACTGAATAAATGAATGAATGAATGAATATTTGCTTTCAGTTTCCATTGTAGTTTTGTTTCTGTTTTTTTTTTTGTTCAGCTAGAGTTTCATTTCCATTGAAATATATTCACCATTTTAATGCCTTTTGTTTTTGCTTTTGTTGTTTTTGTTTTTTGATTAATGCATGAATAATTTTTTCGAAATCTTTGTGTTTTTTATTCTGCTATTATTGTTGTTTTTGTAATTTTTTTTGGTATTTTCATTATTTTTAATGAAAATATTTTCCAGGTTGTAAAAGTTTCACCAAAAAAAGGAAGAAAATCAGAGCGCGAGAAAAAATTATGCAAAAAAATATTTCGTTGGCATTTTTCAAAGTTATGGCAGATACGTTTACATTGTTGATAAGGACTGCAGCCAGCTGGTTATTAACACGAAATGCTACAATTTCGATGTGGATCTCATGAATATTGAAAAATGCAAATGAACAAGAAATCGATCTGATGTTACAGCAAAATTTTACACAAAATTTTTGTATTAAATATGCGGTTTAAGTGGCATCAGCTTTTCAAAGAAATGTAGGAATTATGGAGAAATTTTTTTGGTTTTTTAGAAGTAGTTTTGATTTGTATTAAAATGTTCAGTTTTTTTGTGGGAAGGTAAATATGTTCGGACAAAGCTTGAAGCCCATTCGGTATGAAGCTGTAGTTATGAGAGAGCTAAGGCATTGTATTACAAGGAGAAACATTTCTGAACTTTTAGACAATATTTCAAGGATACGACAGGCATATAAGCTTTGTTGTCTCTTACTGTAACGCGTGAATGAGAACAGACCACATATTATTATACGAATAATACTCATGCACTCTGCAACAGAATCTGTTATACAATAAAAAAACTGTGTGATCTTTCTCTCGAATCGCAAAAAGTAGGTAACAGGATACGTACGTACGTACGTACGTAATTGGTCATCTACATACTTTCATGACCAGCGTTTTTTCCGTAATTCTTTATGGTTATGACATTTGGTTTGTTAAAAGCAGTAGAGAAAATAAACGGGCAGTTGGAATCGATGTCTAAAACGATTTCTTAGAATATTCCAGCCACACATAACCGCAATCAACAATTTTGGATCATAACTGCAATGGAGTATATAAACTTAGAGATTCTTAAGCAAACATTTGGGTGGGTCGGACACCCACTTCGTAAACCATTTGGAGAATTATCATGCCGTCAAGGAAGCCGAAAAAGCGGAAAGCTAATGGTGATCCACATTACAGGAACATAAACTTCATATCGCATAGTCTTGGTAGAACAATAACGCAATATCGAGAAACTCGGAGATATAGGGGCGCATAGACAAATATGGTAAAAATTTATGAACAGCCTATGTCCAGTGCATTTTTTTGTATGTCATACAAACTTTACTTACATACATAACACAGATCACCAATGGGGTATCCAAAAGGTGAGTAGAATTGAATCATACTCATAATTTCTGACACTTATACGCATTCATACTTATTTTAATATCATGTAACCGCTACTCATATTCAAAATTTGAAGTACTCATCATATTCATACTTAACAACACGACTCGACTCTCTAATACTCAACGTATACAAGAAGCTCAAGATAAGTATGATTCGCGTATGAACACTAAAACGCTCACTAAATGGTCGTGTGTTTGCTCTGCTTACTGCTCTGTCTTCTAAGAATGGAAATTTAGATAAATAATTCGAGTTACTCGAATCAAGTTACTCGAATCGTTTATAAGTATTTTTCTAAAGTTATAAATCTATTTATTTTATTAATTACAATACAATTCCAAATTATATTCTAATTATATCCGAACTGACTAACTTTGGCCATACGCTCGGGGTAGTGGTACAGACCAGAGTCTCTGGTGGGAATCGAATCCACGACCCTCATGCTAATAGTTTAGCACACTACCCACTAGACTACCAAGGCACCCCGAGTAGAGTATTCCTATGAATCAAACATATTTCGAATGGTATGAGTTTGATGTCAATGTTGTACGCATACACATTGCAACCTGTACTTATAAATCAAGGTTGTAGTGAGTATGAATGAATTAGAGTACATAGTTAAATTTCAATATTGTTGACTTACTTATATTCAAAATTTCATGAGTGCTTATGAGTAGCGAAAAAATGATTCTTTGCTGATCTCTGATTCACACTAACAATTATGTATGGTTGGTTACCATCAATCCAATTCAATAAATTTAAAAAGCAGTTTTCGCATTAAAATTTCAAATCGATTTTAACCGATATACTACCCAACCCCGAGCCATTACCTACAGTTATTTTAATAGCAAAAAAAACACACACATAGACACAAAATTGTGGTTTATTATGATGGTGATAAAATAACAACAATTTATTCCGGAAGCTTTGGGTTTCTTCTTCTTGTTTCGAAATCAAATGTTTCAAATTTTAATTGAAGAAATATTGAAAAAAAAAACATTCGCATTTATCGCACTTACCGCTGATCATGATGATGATGTTTATTTGCCGATGAGAATGTATCGAAAATATAATTAAGCATGGGAGCATCAGTTTTATGGGCTTTGGACAGAATGTATTTGCTGTCAACTTTACGGGCTGATATCCTGGTTGTGCCGGTGTTTGTATGACTTGTACTTGAATTTCGGTTACTGCTAACACTACTACTACTACTACTACTACTGCTGCTGCTGTTGCTGTCATCATTGAGACTCCCACTGTCGCTTGTACTGATGGTGTTGCTGCTGTCAGTTTTTGAAGAGCCTTTAGCTATTGAACTTGTATTCTTTTGTGATGGCAATTTTATGGTTGTATCCTTAGAATGTTGTTGTTGTTGTTTTTGTGATGTTGTTTCTAATGTTTTTGTTATCCTATCATTGTAGTTGTTGTTGTTGTTGTTATTGGACACAATAGTAGCATTAACATTGTCAACAGTCAAGTGACTGTTGGTATTGTGCATATTTTGTTCATTTCCTTGATGACCCAGGGCGGTGGCCGCCTCCTCGTTCTTTGGAAACGTTAAAGTTGATGTGGAAGCGGAAGCGGTTGTGGATGTGGATGAGGATGAGGATGAAATTGCGGATGTCGCTGTGGATGCGAATAATGTGGACGATAATGATTGTAATTCTGTTGTTATGGGCGCTATTGTATCATTTAATGATAATGACAACGATGATGATGATAATAATGAAAGCGATGTTAAGACATCTAATTGAGTTCTGCTGCTGCTGCTTAAATGTTGCCTCGTTTGGTCATCTGGCATTAATATGGATGACATGGAAGATGAGGACATTAACGATTTTGAAGAGGATGATGATGATAACGCTGTTGATGATGATGAGGACATTGATAATAGTTTTCTAGTTGTACTTGTTGTTTTAGTTACTGTTGTTTCTGGTTCAATAGTGGGCATTATTAATTTCGTTGTTGTTGAAGTTTTTTGCCGCTGTTGTAAATGCGTTAAGTCGCCAGGCAAAGCAATATGTTTTGTCCTGATGTAATTCTTTGACAATCCTCTGTCATAGTTGTCACTGTCATTACTTAAAGTATCGATTTCATTGGAATCTATTTAGAGGATATAAAGAAAGAAAGAAAAAACATACGTTTGAGAAATTATTTGAATTAGAAAAAGCAAAAAAAAGGTCAAAGTGTCATGAGGGGAAAATAAGTGGGAATAAGAAAAAAAATGTTATATTTTCCCTACATTTCTTTTTCAAGTGGATAGAAAAAACAGAACACAGTGAAAGTAAATTAAATTTAGCACACCCTTGTGTATTTTTATGAACAACAAAACTGTTTTTTCTTTTAAGTAAATAAAATGAAATATTTTAAAGAAGTCATAAGTTTATTAACTGAAGTCTACTTAATATAGATTTCTTACTTTAAAATGCCTTTAAAATGCTTTAAAGGAACTCAAAAAAATAAACTTAAAATGGAAGAGAGGAAAAACAAAGAGGATACACTACACCAGACTGGAATTTATTGGAAAATGGTCTTGTTTGAGAGAGGAGAAGAATGAACAGATATTTTTCAATATTTGGCACAGTGGACAACTTTTTTATGGGCATGGGTTCACTTATCGAAGAATGCGCACATTCAGTTTATAAGTTTTTGTTAAGAACGTTTTCTAAGATGAGTTGTTTATTGATTACTAAAAAATTTGATACAGTGAAAGATGGTTATAAACATTACTTATAAATGTACCAACATACTAAAATTCTACATAACGTTACTGGCCATAACGTAAAGGCAACAATACCTAAGACTGTAAATTTTTCGAGTTACTCGAATGGTATGAGTTTGATGTCAACGTTGTACTCCTACTCATTGCAACCTGTACTTTTAAATCAATATTCTAGTGAGTACGAATAAATCAGAGTACATAGTTAAATTTCAATATTGTTGATGCACTTATATTCAAAATTTCATGAGTACTTATGAGTAGCGAAAAAACGATTCATTGCTAATCTCTGGTACAGTGCCTTTTTAGTGAGAGAATTATACTATAATTTTCTTTAATTTTAAACTATCCATCAATGTTTTTGAGTTATGAAATAATAATAAATACTTAATCGATTTTTATTCTGTTTTATATGTAGAATTTCTAAAACTCATACCAACTTAAATGTATCCAAGTGTTCCCTTCTGAAATGTACTAATGCCTCACAGTTTCCAAGAAAGTATTTCTAATAAATCATGATCATTACAGAATCTACACTGAGCGTCTAAAGAAACTGTGCACTAAGGATAAAATTCTAATATTCAACAAACTCAACTTTTATAACTTAAGATGAGTGCCCCAAAGAATTTGGTAATATTACGAAACTTTTTTGGTATTTTTTTTTGTTTCAATAATTTTGAGTTATGAAATAATAAAAAATATTTTATTTAATTTCTATAATTTTTCTTAATATTTAATTGATTTTTATTCTGTTTTATATGTAGAATTTATAAAACTCACGATCTAATAAATTAAATTCAATAAAATGAAATGAAATTAAATCAAACCAAACCAAAACCATACCAAGTCATTGTGCACACTAACCATCGAGTAGAAAATCATTTATCTTAAGCACTAAAGCGAAATCCTTTTCACGTCACTTTCTCAGAATTAAACAACACTTGTTTAATGCCAATGCTCATCCATTATATTCATTCTTCATTTTCCTTTTACTAATTTCCTGTGTATATTTTCTTATTCCTTTTGTTCCACTAATCTGTGAAACTCAATTCTTGAATACAACACAACACAATCGAACACAGAGCAGAATGAGGAAATGTTCTAAAAATAAAGAAACAGGAATCTTAGATAAATGGGTGTCCATTAGTCATTTGTTTTATAATATCGACATGGCAGGCATGTTGTTTTTTAATTAAATTTAATTATAGAAAACGATTTATTTTTCCTTTCATAAAACTGATATTTTAAATTGAAATTTAGAAAAATGCTTCCTTAAAATAAACGAATCTTTAAAACAAAACATATTTATTTTGTTGGCATCTCAAAATTGCAATGCAATTTTTCCGTTGAAACTAAAAAACATTTTTATTTAGAAATTCATATGACAAGTTTGGTATGTTAGTTCATGCTTTAGTTGAATATCATATTCATATTCACCTTAATCCCATATATTATCTTCCATAAATCTTTGTCTTTTTCTTTCATTTTTTTCAGTTTTTCAAATTGAAAGTAAAAACCAAAACATTATTCAAGAAATTTAATATGATTCTCTTCTTCTTTTTTGTTCCTGATTGTAATACATCTTGTCTTATGGATTTTATTTTCGTATACGAGTATATTTTTTTCCTTTCAATACTTGTGGCTTTGTTTGTAAATTATTCAAATAAGGAGAAGAATTCTTCTTCTGTTATGCTTGTATTCTAATATATTTTTATGAATTTTATACCTCTGAATTTGCATCAATTTAAATTCATTTACTTCTGGTTTTTCCTTTTCTTTATTTTTCTTCATCCATTATTTTTCTTTTTTTTGTGGCTTGAAATATTGGCTTAAAGTAAAAACATTTTTCGTTTATTTGCTGGTATTTCAAAATGTCATTTAAAAATCTTATGCTCATTGTATTGTTTAGTTTTGCTTCATATTATATTAGTTTTCTTTTAAGAAAGTCATAATTTATTCCATTGGATAGGGTATATGAAGATTCTGGAAATGTTTTCCTAGTTCGAAATTGCCAATCTGATGTTGATAGTGAATATGAATTTCTTTAATTAAACTACGTTGTATAGTGGCAAATGAAGATTGAAAAGGGAATTAAAGAAAATTTAAGGAATATAGGTAGCAAGGTAATAAAAGAGGTCGACTGTAAAACCAAGTAATCGCATTAACATAGACGGAGACAACTTATAGACAGCCTATGTCTAGTTCACTTATTTTGAATGTCAAGCAAACTTCACATACATATGTACATACATACCAGAGGACAGCAAAGAATCTTTTTTCGTTACTCATAAGTACTTACGAAATTTTAAATATAAGTGAAGTCGCCGTGGTCTAGTAGGTAGTGTGCTGGCTTATTAGACGAAAAGCCAGGGTTCGAGCCCCAGGCCAGACATCAAAATAAAATACAAAAAGTATTTCTTCTGCGACTTTCCTCTCAGCAGATTTCTGGCAAAAACTTCGAGAGCAAATAAAAATTGCCATGAAAAGTTTCTCAAAAATCTGTCGTTCGGAGTCGACTTTAAACTGTAGGTCCCGCCACTCATGTATAAAATTAACACACACAATATAAGTGATGTGAGAAACTAGGTTCTAATCCTGACTGAAGGGTCGCTGAAGAAATATTTTTCAAATTTCGTTTTGATGGGGTTTGAATCGTGGCCTTACGTCTAATAAGCCAACACACTACCGACTAGACTACGGCGATAACACAGTTAGAAAAAAACTATTAAGAAAATAATAAGAAAATAGAGATGAGGTTAATAAGGTCAATATGGTCTACAACTCAGTATTTAGAAATTTTAAATACATTTATTACGTTATCACAGCTCTCTGGGTGCACTGCTAGTCTAGTGTCTAGTGTGCTAGACTATTAGCGTGAGAGTCATGAGTTTGCTTATACTACACCGAGCATATGGTCGAAGTCACTCAGCTCATATATAATTACATATAAGTTGTAATTGTGTAGTAATAAATAAATAAATAAATATTAGAGCTCTGACTTAAGCTTCGCCTGAGACAATGATTCTGAATTCATCGTTCTAAGTTTGCGGCAGCCACAGATTATAAATTAAAAAATTTCCTGAGCTTTTATCTGAAAATTTACTCTAATATTAGAGACGAGTATAATAGTTTACGAACATGTATATTAGGTCAAGGTCATTGATGAATTTTTGTCTACGATGGCTACAAGTATGGTACAAAAATGTAGGCAAGTACACGTCAATTGATTTTTATCGTAGAAGATAGACGATACATTATTGCGCCCTTACAATCTACTTGTACTTCTCAAACTATAACTTTATAATGTCTCCTCTTTCAAGTAAGTTACTAGGTGCCTTGGTTAGAACTTATATGTACCCAGGTCTTTCCAAATGTACTAAAGTGTCACAGTGTCCGAGAAATTTCACAGAATAAATATTATGGTTTTAAGACAATCTCCATTCTGAACAAGTATACTTTGAGTCTACAGTGCTTTGCCAAAAAAATAATTACTAACCTCCGGTTATTCCCTGTATAGTGTGATGGATGATGGTTCAAATCTTCACTTATTGTCTTATTCCAACAAAAAGTTTGATTGCCTTAAATTCATTTGTTTTGAGAAGGGTATTTGCCTCTCCGTATGTTTCTTCTTCATCTGCTTCCAACGCAGAGTTCGACTCACGCTGTTTACCAGTTTAACTACATTTTATAGTGAAAAGGTAAAGTCGCCGCAGTCTAATAGGTAGTATGGTGGCTTATTAGACATGAGGCCTAGGTTCAAACCACAGATCATACGTCAAAACGAAACATGAAAAAATATTTCTTCGGCGACTTCCTCTCAGCAGATTTCTGGCAAAAACTCTTAGAGCAAATAAAATTCCTGTGAAAGGTTTCTCAAAAATCTATCGTTCGGAATCGACTTTGAAACTGTAGGTGCCGCCTGTCATGTATAAAAATTAACGCACACAACATAAGTGATGTGAGAGGCGTAATCCTAGCTGCAGGATTCTAATTACCAATTATGTATTACAAGCTTGTTATGTATTATTAACTTGTCATATGTATTTATATGAGGTAATCAATTGAAATAAAATGTATGGAAAACAAATTGTCTTCAATTTAAGGACGTCGCAAATTCCTCCGCTTCCTTATTCTCTCCTTCCCTAATTCCTCTCCTTTTTCATCTATTCCGCTATTATCTTCTACTCTTAAGGACGTTCGTACAATGGGTTAAATTGGCACTGTACTTGTCTCAATTGACAAGTACACGTCCTCTACCTTAAACCTCAGCCTAAGGACACAGCGCAAATCTCTGGGCGAAAGACTTATATTTTTTTCATTCGTTTGTTTTTTCCTCGTAAGATTTTTAAAAATCTCTCTGAAAATTTAATAACTTATCTGATCAAAATATATCATCACTTATGCTATGTAAACAGAGAATTTAATTTAAAATTTTATTTTTTTGTATCAAATAAATCCTTTTATGTTCTGTGAAAAACATTTGTTAGTTCTTAAGACTTCTATAATTCCTTTGTAGTGAATCCATGTTAATAAGGAATTTAATGTAGAAATATTTAATCATTAAGGAAGTATTTATTTAAATAAAATTTCAAATATAAAAATAATGAAAATCAAGAAGTTATTTATGCCATAATCTAACATAAAAGAAAGATTTTTAAATATTTCGTCGTCAAAAGATTGTATTTAAATTAAATTTAAGTTTTCATATTATTTTCATCGTATTTAATATTTGCAAATACAAAACGAACAGAGAAAAAAGAACAAGAAAAGGAAGATAAGAAACCAAATTATTTAAAAATCTGTGCAACATCCTTAAAATATGGAAAATCTTTATGGAAAATCATTTGCATGTATGTATGGTACATTATATACGATATACATACATACTTATACATACATAAGTACATTACATATTCAAAAGAAAGATTTTAAAAGCGCTGTGCATGAACAAATGGAATATTTTAAAAAATGTTTGTAAGGAAAATATTTTTACAAAAAAAAAAGAAATAATAAAGAAAGAAACGTTAATGTTTTAAAGATTTTTATAAAAGACAACATGATAATGATTGTTTTCTAGAGATAAACAAAAATTACAAAAGTGAACTAACAAGCAAGAGAGTAACATGTGGTTCGATAATGTAATATGACACAATATTTCAAGATTTTATCTGAAATCCTTAAGTCTTTAAGTTATTGAGTGAGTTTATGTGGTTACTACAATTGAAATTGCTTATGCAGTGAACTCTACATGACATAAACTAGAGCGTATTAAAGAATCAAAACCTGCAGAGGTCTATTAGTCTACTTGGAGCAAGGTTTTAAACAGATCGCTGTAATAAAATAAGGTCGGTTGCCTTAAGACATTCCCAGCAGACAAGATAATTTAGTAACTGCTAACTATTGACGGTATTTAGTAGGTAGTGTGTTGGCCTATTAGACATAAGGCCACGGGGTTCAATTCCCAGATCAAACATCTCAAACAAAACGAAATATGAAAAAGATTTCATGGCTCCGCAGATTTCTGGTAAAAACTCTGAGAGTAAAATAAAATTGCCATGAAAAAGTTTCTCAAAACTCTGTCGTTCGGAGTCGACTCTAAACTGTAGGTCCCCGCCACTCATGTATAAAATTAACACACAACATAAGTGGTGTGAGAAGCTAAGTCGTAGTTCTGACTGAAGGGTTGTAATGACCAATTATGTATATAAGTATGCATGTATTTGTTAATATTGTTACGTTTTTACCTTTTTAAAAACGTTTAAAGTATGAGTTCTTTGATTGCAAAGAAAATAAAGATAAATTTGTGTTTACTTTTAATTAAACTCTTTATTACTCGCACTACTTTTATCTGCTACTGTTCACAACTTGATGTTACAACAACAATAATTGCAACAATAATAATTGTTCGCTATTCTCTTTGCTTACAACGCAGATCTCCTCAACGGCGATCTTTAGACCAAGACTGTTCTCTTTACACGCAACGCGTCTTCACACAAGACTGACTAAATTCTTACTACTCGTTGCCTGCTTTGTCTTGCCTTTTTATATGCCCACGTAATCAGTCTGATGAATGTTTTTGAAATCGAATGTTCGTGTGTTCGCCTTCTTGAGAACTCTATCGCGACTTCATTGTTGTTGGTGCATTTCGTTTACGTTGCTTGTTGTTGCGTTCTCGCTTACTGTCTATCTTCCTTTCTTTCATACCGATGTTGTTGGTTTACTTGTAACAACTTTGTTTGTTTAGCTTTTGCTATTTTAAAGTTAAACGATATTGCACCATACCATAATACCATATATTAGATCAGGAACCAGACTATCAAGCAGCGATACAGTATTCCAGACGGAAATCTGTACAGTGAGAGAGTTTTTATGCAATTTTAATGGAAATCGCCATTAATATTTTTGCTAATAACTTTGTGGCAATTAGAGCAGGAACGTATAGGATATGATCTACTAAAGATATAGTAACTTGAGCATTTGTGTACCTAACCATCGGGAAATGGTCGGGAAAAGAAGAGGCTAATGATCTTGCTAACATAACTGTTGAATTACATGAGGTAGACCAAGGAAATGAGGAAACCCTGGAAGTAGATCGGTTTGGAATAACGATATAGTAGTTAACATTGTTAGGACACTGTTATTAGCTAACCCAGCCTTAATAAAAAATAACTGAGTCCTCATACTAAGTTGACCCTAGATGATAGCCGCTTTTTACCAAATACATTTTCTCAGAGCGCCTGTTATCCTATGACCTTCAACAGCAGATAGATAACCTTCTCTCTTAGAAACGAAGAAAGGATATATTGAAGAGATGATAAAGATTTCTTGCAGAAATGAATCATTTGGTTTAAATTTATAACATTTGAGGACATACAGTGAGGTCCAAAAGAAAGTGTACGTTAAAGAAAGTAAATTTTATTTTAATTATAATTTTTTAATTTTAAAATTGTTTCATTGCCAGTTTTTAAAATTGAAACAAAAAAAATTACAATAATTTCGAAATATTGTCAAATTTTTTCGGGCACCCTCCTTAAGTGATAAAAGTTGAGTTTGGTGATTGTGAGAATTTTATTTTTAGTGTACAGTTTCTTTTGATGGTCACTGTATTTACCTAATCAGAAATTGTGACTTGGTTTTGTTGCAGAATGTTGCAGAATGTTACACATTTTTCGGTAAACAATTCCTTGCCAAATTAATTTAGCTTTTCGGTGAGATTTTTTTTACTTCTTATTTTTCCTGTGATAATTTCCTATTTAACCATGGTGTGAATTAGTTTTCTGCCTTTTTTATGATGAGACCCATGCATAAAATATCAATTTTAGTATCATAAAGTATTAAAATAGTAAACGAATAAGGATTACATCGACGGTATGTTGTACTTCTGGGTGGCATTTGACCTGACAACATTTATGTCATCAACATAATTTTTTTTTTGTTGAAAAATTCCGTTTTTTCTCTCTTCTTTTCCATTTCTACTGCCCTACTATTTCCTGAATACAATCTTCAATTGACCTTGACTTCAATTATATGCAAATTTTCCATACAGTTTTAGGAAGCAATTGAACTTTATTTGTTCTTTTTAAACTGTGACACCAATTATAAAATAAATATGAAACGATTTTCACTGTGCGTAGGTTGAGAAATGACCCCAATGGGAAATGTAAAACGAAACAAAAGAAAAACAATTATTTTTCATTTTTTGTTGCTTTTATTGAAAATAAAATTTCCATATTTCTGGTTGAAAACAACACAAAAAAGAGGCAGAAAATTAAATAATGGCGTTGTTTTAATGCATGACTGACCACGTTATTTTAAGGAAATTCTCGTCATTTATTTCATGGTCGTTAAATTCTATTGAAATTTCAATTAAAATTTCTTAGAACGAAAGCCATGTGTTTCTAAGCAATGAAATTTACTAGAACTTTTCCGTTTTATTAGTAATATTTCGAATGTTCTGTTTAATTTTCGTGCTTTTTTATACATTTAATTATATAACTGGGAAAAGTTAAACATTCCTTAACAATTTTTTTTAGTTTAAATGTAAAATTGTAATAATCATAGAAACTTGAATGATTTTTACTGCAAAAGTTTGCAGTATTATGATAATGCGCATACTTCCTCTCTAAGCGCAAGTTCTTGATATATAAAGAACGATTTTGAAAGAGTATGTATAATAAGCAACAAACACTAGCATTAAAAATGGTAAACAAGTAAACAATAATACACAAACAACACTACAATAATAAATGTAAACAAAGTACACAAACAACAATAATGAAACAACGTTGTTTACTTTAATTTATAATTTAATTTATAGAGATTTCGAGAAGGCGATGTCATGAACATTCGCCTTTAAGAAAATTCATCAAACTGTTTACCCTGCTATATTAAAAGGGAAGGCACAGCAGGCGACTGAGTTAGTGAAGTTCAGTAAGTCTTGTGTGAAGACGCGAATTAAACTCAAATTTATTTTTATTTAATTTGCAATCTAAGAGCTCATATTTTAAACGTTTTTGAAAGGTAAAAACGTAACAATATGAAGAAATATGTCTTCGGTAGCTTCCTGTCAGCAAAATCCTGAATAAAACTCCAATGAAAAGTTTCTCAATAAATCTGTCATTCGGTGTTGACTTTAAACTGGTGGTCCCTTGACTCATGGGTAAAATTAACACACCCATTTTGTAAGTAAGTAGGTTTAGGTTAGAAGACGTGTACTTGCCATTGATATAAGTACACTACTCGTCGGTCAAGTTTACTACGTCCTAAACGAGGGGGGATAATAGAGCATATAGGGAAAAGGAGAGGAAGTAGGAAAGGGAGAAGAAATGAAGCGGACCACAAACACACAAGAGAGCACGACTACAATATTGCACTTCTCAACCAGCTCAAACTAATAGTGGATTTATGAAAAGCCTTAATGTCGGCACTCGACAAAGAATTCAAACTCTTGAAGAAGCTCCTGCCTCAACCTCAACCTGCTAAGGGCTGGACAGTTACGGAAGAGTTGTTCGATAGTTTCCAGCTCATTCTCGCCGCAATATACCCTGCAACAGTCCGGCTGGGATCTGTTCCATAGCCTTGTAAGCGGTCTAATCTTGCACTGCCTCGTACTAAACCCAATAACTAACCTCATACTTGCCTTATCTTACCCCAGCAGCTAACCTGTTTTAACATTATATACAGCAGGCCGTAGACATCTAGAAACATAACATCTCGATCCTTTCCCCCAACGCCTCTGCTCTTCCTCCTGACCCATCCATGGACTAGGCCGCACAGTAAGTAAGTAAGGAGAAAAAATTAATTTCTTTTACTATAGTTTTCTTTTGTTTTTTAGGGCATGGACGTCGCATTCAATAAAAATCCCGAGCTTGGCACTACAAGGTAAATGAAACTGTTTCATAACTATTTGCCTTTGAGCTTTAAAATCTGTGATAGTGAAAGAAACCCCACTTGTAGATCCCAGAGTAGTACTAGTAATATGGTGATGAATTATAAATTTTCGGGAAACTTCAGAATTTAAGTTGACTTTGACTTCAGACACTGACAACATATCTGTTAGCCTTTAAACTTTAAAAGTCATTATAATTGAATTACATGCAAAAGAAACTTGAAGTTGATTGATTTCCATGATTTTGTTTCAAAACAAGACACATTTTCATAAGACGCAAAAAAAACTTTAAACCTGGAGGATATATTTCAAAATCTTTGTATTTTTTTTCTTATAAATTCTTTCTCTAATTATCCTTTTCTTTATTTTAGTATCCTTAAGTTCAAAACGAATGCCTTTTTGCGGTTGTATTTTATTCATGAAACATACCCAAGAAAACTTTCCCGTTTTTTTCCAAGTTATTTTACAAAGTACAAGTAAATTGAGGTTCTTGTGTATATTTAGGATTAGTTTCGGCTTCGTTGAATGTCAAAGTTTCAAATTAAAGGATATTAAAGCTATACCCCGTCGTCACTACTATATGGCAAGATGCCATTTGAAAATATGTATGTTAATGACATTGTGGTTCATAATGTTGTAATTAAATTTTATCAATATACCCCCCCCCTCCGAAAGTAATTATTTACACAACAATTATGAACGTGGCTTAGACATGAAAAAAGCAAACAAAACTTCAATTAATGTCAACAATTTTTACTAGCTGCTGAGTATAATTCGTATGTCCTGCATTATTTTTTTAATGTTCAATAACAAATTACACAAACAAAAGCAAAAAAGTTTCTAAAAATTAAATTCAGAAACCAAAAAAAAAAATTATGAAAAATATGTTGTCAACCGTAATTACACCACAAATCTGTTTGTAATGTTTTTGCAAAAAAAAAAAAAAAATCATAAAAAGAAGCTCAACAAAATATGCTTTTGAAGGCGTTTGTAATTAATTTGTTTACTGACTGTTTAATTTATTTATGCCCCCTACTTTTGCACTTCTTTTTGTTTGCTTTTTGTGCAATTAACCCTTACACCAAAAAAGGCTTTGAAGTAATTAACAAAAGGGTCATGCCATCAATTTTTCAGAAAGAATGGAAAGAATGTTTCAACTTAAACAGCTGGAGTTGGATTTGCCAATTGGAATTGGAATTTATTGTTTTCTTCAATCTTATGGTTGTTTGGTAATGAGAAAAATTTATTTAAAAAATAGAAAATAGTATCTAAAGAATAAATTATTTATTGTTAAAACATGACATATTGTTTTGATTTTAATTGAAAAACTATTCCTCAATGCTATAATCAGTATAGTCTAGTAAGTAGTACGTTGGCTAACAAGGTGACACTTAAACTCTTATTTTTATTCACTTAACGAAGTTTTTTTCTTGTGTAAAAGCTATTTGGGTATATAATTGCCACGAATAAGCTTCTGTCGCTTCTTTTGAAGTTGACGTGAAAGATCATATCCAAGTGATAAGACGATGTAGAGAGCTAACAAAATGGGTGCCGAATTTGCTCACAATCGGCCACAAACGTATTGTTATGTTTTTACCTTTTAAAAACGTTTAAAATATGAGCTCGTAGATTGCAAATAAAATAAAAATAAATTTGTGTTTACTTTTAAACAAAAACAATTGCATTGTTTGTTATTCTTCTGTTTACACCCTTTGCATAAACAATAACAAATGCTAGACAATTATTCGACAGATCTTTGTAACGACGATATTCAAACCGCAATTATTCTCATCCAGTGTTGCAAAATAGAAATTTTTAAATGGTACTGAACTATAGCTGAAAGAGTACTTTTTTGCATTAAATGGTACTTTTATAAAAAAAATATTTTTTATATTTAATACACGTACGAAATGGAATAGAAAAACTAACGAGTTGTACTTGTTTCTCATATACAAAACAAAAACAGTTGATTCGAAAAATAAAAGCCCCGTTTAGTCAAATGTCGACGGAACGTAGCGGAATGTACACACAGTTACTAAATTATACATACGGTTAAAAATTTCAGAAATTTTTTAACTAATCCGTTTTCGTTGAAAATCTTTATAGTTTCCTTCATGTTAAGACGGTCTTTTGCATTGGTTAAAAAATTTCTGAAATTGAACTGAATTGTGGCCCTGCGTAGGCCCACAAAAGTATGCATCCGATTTACAAATTTCACAAATTTCTGAACCAATGCAAAAGACCGTCTTAAAATCGAAGAGAAATGTCAGACAATTATAAATATTTTCAACGAAAACGGATTGGTTAAAAAATTTCTGAAATTTGTTATCCGTATGTATACTTTTGTGGCTGAGCATATGTAGAGCAAATTAAATATTTACCGAAATTACATTACGGTTCGGCAGTGTTCTCATTGCTTTTCGTATTCTAAAAACGAACGTGCTTTGTATGAACGTTGGGCTAACCGGGGCTTAAGACTAATTCTATCTTTATCATTATGTTGAACAAGTAGCTAACCCATTAATAGTTGTAAAGCGCAAACCATAAAATATGTAATAATAAAAAGGTACTGAAAGTGTAGCGGGAGTACTGTAGTATTTCTGAAAAGGAAAATTACTGAAAAAAGTACTAAAGTACTGAATTTTTCAAAACTGCTCTATTTAAACACACCGCGACTTCACACAAGCCTGACTGAACTTAACTAATTCACTCGCCTGCTTTGCCTTGCGTTTTATAAGGCAGGATAAACAGTCTGATGAATGACAACTTAAAAAAATTAATGATACAGTGCCGTAGTCTAGTAGGTAGTGTCGACATTAAACTCTAGGTCCCGTCACTCATGTCTAAAATTAACATACACAACATCAGTGGTAAGAGAAGCTAGCTCGTAATCCTCACGGATTACAAAAACCAATTATGTATGTATGTATTCCTCTCCACACCTGAAGACACGATTTAATATTCATTTATAAAAAATTTTGTTTTAGTTAAGAATTCCAAATTGTTTCGATTTAAATGTTGATGTTCCCGTAAAAATAAGCATGGGTATGTAACAAAAGTATAAATGTATTACCCATACAACGGAAGCAAATAAATTTAATTTCCTGAAAAAACAATCATGAATGGGAACAAAAAAATGGAAACCAAAATAAAAAAAGAATGGCTTCCCTAACTGATGTATGATGAAAACAAATTAAAGGATATAGTTTACAGCCTATATCTGTAGGAATTCTTTACATATCAAGGGAGAAGTAAATTTGAAGTATTTAAACAAAATTATTTAAAACAAATTTATAAATTGTATTCACTTCTAATATATTTTATAAGCCTCAGAAAAAATGCAACAAAAGTTTTCTCTTTTTTTCTCTCTCTTTTTTAATAACAACATGATTGATATGATTATGGCTGTCTCTACCATACAAATCCAATCCAATGTAAACAATTAAACGTAAGCAATTAAACGTAAACAATTAAACGTAACCAATTAAACGTAAACAATGTCCGTACTGTGCTAAAATGAATGGAAATTGTGTTGTTGCATCATTGATCAACAATGTATAGGCAATGATTCGTGCAGTGAAATAATTTATTCGCTCAATTTACTGAACTAATGAAACTGGCAATAAAAAATAATTGTTTTTTAATTTATTATCTCCTGTTATACTTTCATATTGTTGTCATGCCAATAAGGTGGAAGTAAGTGAAAGGACAAAATGAAATAATTTCAATAACAGCCAAAGTTTTAGTCAGTTCGTCACTCACAAATATTGGTGAGAAGCCAATTAAATAATAACCGCAAGAGGCTATTCAAAGTAATAAACAACAGAGCATATACAAGGAAAGGTATTTTTTACGTTATGAACTCCAAAAAGGCTACGTTTTATTTTCTTTTAATAAATTCAAATCCAAGAAAATGTTATTGCAATGTTTTGTAATTTCATATTGTTTTTTAAATGACCGAAAATTGTTGAAGACCTAAACTGTGGTCACAGGTTATATAAATTCCTGCCTTGTTTTAATAAATAATATCGTGGACGAAACATGGATACACCACAACAAGTCCTAGGGATAACAATAAATTTTTCGGTGCAAATTGGTCATTACAACCCTTCAGTCAGGGTTACGACCTAATTTCTTACACCACTTCTGTTGTGTGCGTTAATTTTTATACTTTAGTGGCGGGACCTACAGTTTAAAGTCGACTCCGAATGACAGATTTTTGAGAAGCTTTTCATGGCAATTTTATTTTAATCTCAGAGTTTTTGGCATAAATCTGCTGAGAGTAAGTCGCCGAAGAAATACTTTTTGTATTTTGTTTTTATGTCTGACCAGGGATTTGACTCCTGGCTTTACGTCTAATAAGCCAACACACTATCTACTAGACTACGGCGCCTTCAATGAATGTTATGTATATAAACTTATTAAGTCGAATAAAGCCGATTTAGAAAGAAATGTTAGGCTTGTAAGCTAAAATTAATTTTCTTAGTGGATTGGAATAATACAAGGGTACAGAAATATGTACACAGTTTCCAATGACAAAAATCCTTGAATTGGATTGAGAAATGCTTACTTGCTTAATTGGTCAGGTTTAGTCAGTCTTACAACCATACATGTTGTGTACGTTAATTTTATCCATGAGTAGCTGGACCTACAGTTTAATATGGACTCCAAACGATAGATTTGAGATAGTTTCATCGCAATTTTTTAATAATTTTTTTTATACAGTGAGCGCTGTACACCATGGATAAAATATTAATGCTTCTCAACCTTTACCACTTAAGGAGAGTGCCCGAAAAAATTCAACAATATTTCGAAATTTTTTAAATTTTTTTATTTTTGTTTCAATTTTAAAAACTGGCAATAAAACAATTTTAAAATGAAAATAACGGTAATTTATTAATTTATATTTATTTTTAATGTACAGTTTCTTTTGACGCCCACTGTATATTTGTCGAGAGTAAGTGTCTGAGCTGGGGTTTGAACACTGGACTACGGCGACTTTAATATTACGGCAAACTGATGAATAAAGATACATTGCGTACAGATACGAAGAAATATAGAATTTACTATTCCTACGTAGACTGGAAACGCTTACGGATTTCATATCTCTATACGGGTGCCCTGGTAGTCTATTGAGTAGTGCGCTAGACTATTAGCGTGAGGGTCGTTGGTTCGATTCCCACCAGAGTCTCTGGTCTATGACACTACACCGAGCAATATGGTCTCCGTTACTTCCCTCGTATATAATTAAAACATAATTTGTAATCATATTGTAATTAATAAATAACTATTTCTATACATACTCCGTGAAAAGTGCTACGTTTAAAATACGAGTCCGTAGATTGCAAATAAAATTAAAATAAATTTGTGTTTAGTTTCAATTAAATTCTTTATTGTTTGCACAATTCTGTGTGCCACTGTTCACAACTTGATGTAAACAACAACAATTGCTCTATTATGTAAAGACTAACAATTGTTCGACAGATCTTTAAAACGGAGATCTTCAAACCACGATTTTTCTCTTCACACGATTATTCTCTTCAGACTGACAAAATACTTCACGCAAATACTTTCTTTGATGTATGAGACAAATTCTTCTCTTTAAAAGCAAAGAAAACTGTATTGAAATAGAATAGAAAGCTTTTTATTGAAAAACCAATGTTTTGTTCAAAAATTTTCGAATTTATTAACATAACCTCATAAGAATAGAAATTTTTTTGAAAGGTTTTAAAGCGTTGTTTTGTTTTTAATATTTAATAAGTTATTCACCTTTTAAACTGCGTTAATACATATATGTATGTATTAATAGTGTAGACCTTTTAAATTATGAAACAAAGGCAAAAAAGTTTTGTTTCATTAGGGAGACTTTTTTTTATTTATTTTCGGTTTTTTATTTTTTGTTCTTAAAAAAAAACTGAGATTTTTAGCTGTTTTTCGAAAGTTTTCTATGCCAATGCATTATACGCTCATATAAAGAAATCTGTATTGCATGTACACACATCGTAAATAATTTAAACTAAGGGGTAAGGCTAGCCGAATGTTGTACAAAAAAATTTATTTTTACAACCAGCAAATAAGTTTTTAAAAGCCTTTAGTAAAATTTTACAAACAATTAAAATTCCAATGGATTGTCCAAAAACTAATTTAAATTCTATGTTCTTCGTAACTTGCCTTACCCCTTAATTTCGAAAAAAAGAAACAAATACTAACCGCCAGGAAAATATTATTTTATGTTTTTAGAACATGTTTAATGCCAAAACAACAAAAAAAAGGACACAAGAAAATAAAGTTTTAATGAAAATAACCGTCCAACCGAAAATAGCTACAAAAATAATGATTCTGGGGCTTGTTTTTCATTTTTTCATTTCTTTTTTTTGTTTCGTTTAAAATTTCAGCAGAAAAAATGTTAAAACAAACAAGAAAAACTCTAAAGCAAGAAAATCTTGAAAGTGAAGCATTAATTGAAATTAATTACACGCCAAAGAATGCCAACAGAAAGACACAAAAAATAGGAGGAAATTTATAACAAAAAAAAAAAAGAAAATTTTGAAGCAACTGCCTTAAATGATACCAGCCCATCAAAAGGTTTAATTAAAATTAGAAAATTATGAAACATAAGAATTGTTGTTCTCTTATTATCTAAGTTATGTTGCAATAAAATAACATTGTAATCTTATATTTCTAATCATTATTGTTGTTTTCTTTTTGTGTTGTACTATACAGCCTATTCCCTTGAGGAGCGGTTTTAAAGCTAAAATATATGAAAGAAAGCCACTGGTTGACAGCGAACATCAAGGGTGGTCTAATAAAAATTGTTTTAACAATTTATCAAAAGGGATATTATGTACGCTTAAGGCTTAAATAATTTAATCTCTTAGAAAATAACAACCAAAAAATTTTGGCGTTAGGTAGGTAGCTTTGATAGCAAAAGCTCACTTGAGCAAGGTCACTTGTTGCGACGCTACCTAAACTGACCAAATTCCACCAAACTAGGGAAGAAGAGGCAGTTGGTCAGCACAAAGGCTGCACATTAAAAGCATGGCTTCCCCACGCTGGAAAACCAGCCCGATAGTTTGATAAACGAAGCTATATGCTTGAGATCAATGGATGATATCTCCGTCAAGCTGACAAGGATTGGAGAGCCAAGTAGCCTATATCTGCACCTTGCATGAGATGGGCATTGATAAAAAAAAGTGTATAACAGTCTCCTCTACAGATCTACATCCACGGCAGAAGTCGTTAAATGGGAGTTGCATTCTTTCCGCGTGTCTTCCCATAACACAATGACCTGTAGGCATGGCCACTGTGATCGTGATGACGTTACGACCAAGTCCGAGTAACTGGTTGGTGCGCCTTCTATCCATCGAAGGCCAAGTGAATCTGGCGGTGGAGCAGGACCTCTCATTGACCCAGGATAGGTTGGCGTCCCGAAAGAATTTCCGACCAACTTAACCCAGATAAGTGGCATACCCAAGTCAATTGACGAGAATTCTGGAAGGAGTGCCCCAACTCGGGAGAGTTCGTCAGCTCTGCAGTTTGCCAGAGTGTAACTGTGGCCAGAGACATAGACAAGTGAGATACTGAAGCGCTCAGAAAGAAAATCAATACAGTGGCGATACCCCCTAACGATCTTGGAGTTACTTATAACGCTCGACAGAGATCCTATAGCAGCCTGACTATCAGAGAAGATCGAGATGCGGTTGGAAGGTGCACCCTCGAAAAGAGTCCAGTGAGCAGCCCGGGAGATGGCACTAGGCTTAGACGTTACGATCATGTCCGACTAGCTGGTTGGTGCGACTTTTATCCATCGACGAAGAGTTCCTCAAAAATCTGTCGATAGGAGTCGACTTTAAACTGTAGGTCCCTCCACTCATATATAAAATAAACACACACAACATAAGTGGTGTGAGAAACTAGGTCGTAATCCTGACTAAAGGGTTGTAATGACACAATTATGTATATACATATGTATGTAGGTATGTACCATGATGAGAACTTTTCTGCCTTCTCCGGAGTTTAAAACTAGATTGCGCGTGTTAGTATTCCTAAGTGGTAATAGGTTGATGTACGATACTTATCCCAAATGTTGTCTTTTTTCTTTTCGTCTAACTTAGTTTCACATGATGCTTGTATCAAATCACCAAAATGGCTCTTAACATGTTTAATTCAACATTAAGAAATTGTTTTTGAAATTGAGCGTCTTTTTTGTCCTTTTTTGTTTCTTAAATGTCAATCACTTTTAGATGACACTTAAAAGCGTTTGTAATCTTCTAAAAATTAGCCGTAGCCTTTGAATATGTTTCGCACGACAACACAAAAGGTCGCCTTAAATGCTTTCCCCAAAAGTAGTAAGGGAGAGCAATAAGTGTTGAGACTGTAATGAGGTGTGTTGGTTGGTTAGAAATTTCATTGAAATTTAATGGAAAAATGATAAATTTTTCCTTGGGGAGTGAAAAAACCAAACAAATGTTTCAACTTATTCTTGTTGTGTTCCTCGACAAAATGGCTGATGAACGCTTAATATAAGAAGCATAACTGTTAATGTGTCAAAATCAAGTACGTCACTTGTCATAGTCATAACAGACATTTAAGAAATTAAACAAAATATAACAGATGCGATAAAAAATACTTTAAAGGAAAACGATTAAATATTTTTGCTTCTGATTTAATCCCATAAAATTTAAAATTACACACGTTTTGCGTAAAAAATACTTTAAAAAATACTTCTCTTAAGTTGATTTTAAAAATCCTTACAATGAAAAAGAGGTGCTAAGGTTAACAATTCTTGTTGAAATCCACTCGGAAGTGGATAAAAATACACACGCGTACACCATCCATTTGCATTGTGTACTAAAAGTGGTAACATGCAGTTTGATAACCGTAAAAAAAATTGTCCCCAGAACGTGGACAGCAAATAAAGTTCTCCTTGAATATTTGTTTCCAAGTTTTTGTTGTTTTGTTAATGCTACACTTCTACAGAAGGCAGAGGTATATTGTACGGAAGCTTTAGACATCTTTAAGACAAATCGCAAAACCTCCTTAAAAACATCAATAAAAGTGAGGAAATAAAATATGAAACAGAGATCAGCAATGAGTATTCAAAAAGATGAGTAAAATCGAATCATACTCATAATTTCTGATACCTATACGCCGCATTCATACTTATTTTACGATCATGGAACCTCTACTCATATTCAAAGTTTGAAGTACTCATCATATTCATACTTAACAACACGTATGATGTTGATGATTTCGACTCACCATAACTCAACATATACACGAATCAAAAAAATAAGTATGATTCGCGTACGAACATTAAAATACTCACTAAAAGGTTGTGTGTTTGCTCTGCTTGCTGCTCTGTCTTTTTTGCTTATTTCGAATGGTATGAGGTTGATGTCAACGTTTTACTCATACTCATTGCAACCTGTACTTATAAGTCAACGTTGTAGTGCGTATGAATGAATCAGAGTAGTTAGATTGCATTATTGTTGACTCACTTATATTCAAAATTTCATGAGCACTTATGAGTAGCGAAAAAACGATTCATTGCTGAAGTCTGATATGAATACAACAAAAATTGGAGTAATTTTAATACAAGACATCACAAAGAAATATCTCTCACACCAATCAACAAGCAGTTGCTTGAAAACAAATTTTGATCAAATGCCGTGAACGATGACTAACTTCGTTTTGATCACCATTAGGCCAATGTTCTGTTATATATGATATTGGTTATGAACAGAGATCGATCAATTCATAACAAGTACTTAATCCCACAAAGGCCTTGTCCGCAATGCTTAAATGGCTTCCTACTGTGCTTCTCGCTAAGCGGGTAGCTAAGTTCACTAAGACTAGGCACAATGCCCTCTGTCGTAGGCATATCGTCCCTTCTAGTCACTCTTCTATTTTCGTGATTGATCCTGTGGCCCCACTGAACATCGATTATCTCCCTGTGGAATATTGTTTTGATAGGGATTTTCACATTCTGATTCCGAGTAGGGACGGCTGGGACCCGGAACTACTGGATGTATACACCGATATGTCTAAACTGTATTAGGAGCGGAGTCTACTCTGGGAAACTCAATCTGAAAATTTCCCTACGAACGCCGGGTTATTGTAGCTTGGTTTAGGCGGAAGTAATGGCCATCTACGGTGTTCGTTTCACCCGCATCCCGATCTTCTCTGATAGTCAGGCTGCCATAAGATCTCTGGCGAACGTTGTGTATAACTCCAGGATCGTCAGGGAACGTCGCCGCTGTCTCGATCGTCTTTCTGGGCGCTTCAGTGTCACACTTATCTAGGTCCCACGGCACGGTAATATTCCGGAAAACTGCAGAGCCGACGAACTCGCCAGGGCTGGAAACCTTTTCAATCGACTTGGCCATTGCGCGGCAATTGTTTCGAGACGCCAACCTATCCTGGGTCAGTGAGGAGTCCTGTTTCACTGCTACACTCACTTGGTCCTCGATGGATGGAAGACGCACCAACCAGCTATTCGGTCTTGATCGTAACGTCATCTCGATCACAGTGGCCATGCTTACAGGTCATTGTGGTATGAGAAGACACGTGGAAAGAATGCAGCTTCCATCAAACGACTTTTGCCGTGGGTGTAGATCTGCTGAGGAAGAAGAGACTGTCTCTTCCGAGACGTATTTGGCTCTTCAATCCTTGTCAGCTTGGCAGAGCTGTTACCCATTGATGTCAAGGATATAGCTTCGTTTATCAAACTTTCGGGATGGTTTTCCAGCGTTGGGTGGTTTTAAATGTGCAGCCCTTGCGCTCTCCAACTTCTGCCCTAGTTTTGTTTATCTGTGGCGTCACAACGGGCAGCTATGCGTGCTTAACTGAGCTTTTGGTCTCAAAACTACCACTCCAACCTACCTACCTACCTGCCTACCCACCTTCCTCTCAGCAGATTTATGAGAAAAATAAAATTGGCATGAAAAGTTTCTCAAACAAAATTGTCGTTCGGAGTCGACTTTAAACTGTAGATCCCATCATTCATGTAAAAAATTAATGCTCACAACATAAGTGGTGTGAGAAACTAGGTTGCAATCCTAACTGAAGGGGTTGTAATGACCAATTATGTATGTAGTTATGTATGATGGTACATATAAAAAGCCAAGACATCTACAAATATTTTGTGACTTTGAATGCAAGCGTATGACTTATATTGGCTAATGACGTTTTAAACAAATATTACGTATACGTTCTGGTGGCCATATATGGTACATTAAACCTTAATTACTGCTGGGTCTAGCAAACACTACTGCGGATTTGTAAAATTTTCGCATTGATTTAAAGTATTAAACGAATATACCTTCCTTCAATTGTAAAAATATTTAAATAACAACATGAAATCGAATTATTCTAATCCTACTTTTTAGATGCCAAAGCAAATAAGTTAAGTTTAACAATACTTCTTAACAAATTCCCTTCTTTGTTATAGGGTATCCCCCATAGCATGTCCTGAGTCACTGACAACCACTGGGTTGTTCTGCTGTTCATATTTGGTTTTACATTTTTATTGTTTTCTTGTTTTTTCCATTGATTTGAGCAAATATTTATTCGATGTCATGTACGTGTTTTGTTCGATTTTATTTATATTTCGAACAATAAAAACAAAAACAGAAACAGAAAAAAAACAAGAAGAAGAAGGAATATAAACTTATAATTCATGTTACTCATGGTCGATCATGCACAATCTCTGGCACATAAAAACCTTCAATTTATTTCCTTCCAAATACACTCGTGTAAAATTTCCGTTATAAACTGGCAAAGAATAATGGGTGTTCTGTGTGTAGTACGGGGTAAGACTTAAAAAAGCGGAATATCAATTGGACGCAACCAGAGAAGTGAAGAGAATAACAAGCGCAAAAAGAGTAAATGGGAGAATGGAAAATGGAAAATGTTGGTGTTTTAAGATTTATCACGAAAACTGTACAAAACTATGGCAATAAACTCTTAAGGGCCGCTTTGTTGATTTTATGTTTTAAAAGTTTCATACAACATTGTATTTTTAAATAACTTTGTGTTTTTGTTTTTGTTTTTGGTTTTGGTTTTCATTAATAATTAAATGCCTATAAACAAAATATTTTACTATTTAAGCATTGAGCTATTAATAGTAAAAGGGAATGGTTTATGCTTATATTTTATACTTAATGCTCACAAAAGTACAAGTAAGTTCACAAAGTTCAAAGATTGTGGGCAAATTGATGAAATCCTTTCCAAGTGAGCTTAGATTTAACAACATAGCCACTCCCTCCGTTCCAAGACTTACGCTTTGCTAATGAGTTATAATGACCAATTAGGTAAGTACCATGAAATTAAAATAAAACACAGTTGTTGGGTTTACCTAATACTTGGAATTATTTAGACATTAAGTAGTAGAGCTCATGTTAAAATTGAAGGTTTCTGTTGATATCACATAATCGCTTTGTGTAAAGATAAAAATGATGTTGCAACTCTAAATTGAATCGCTTATGAACTGAAATTCTTTTTGTATTAAGAGGCCATAATGAGCCATAACTTTTTAAGTCTCATTGCTGTTACGCTCTACATTCTTTATATTCTATGGCAGACTATTGCTGTCCTCATAAAATTAAAACAAAAATGTACGTCTATGAGGCTGTTTCTCATTAAAGAAAAATGGAATATAGGCCGTGGGCTTACATTGAGGGATTCTAAATGCTTGAATAAGTGACACTCTTTTTGACAGTGTTATTACGGCATTTAGGTTGGCTTCGTAGTCAACAGAAATATCATTCTGAAGACCATTATTACAACTTTCCGTTAAAGTTGGGTTTAGTAAAATGTAACTTTAGCTAAAGTGAACTTTAAAATCACCTTGAACTTTTTTCTTTATTACAACCTACAGATAAAATAAAGTTAACTTTTTCAAAAATATGCCAATGCGAGAGCAATAATAATAAACAGTTTATATTTGAAGATGCCATATTGCAAATAATACATCATATGGCAAGTTCGGACATAAACTTGATTTTAAAAGTTAAAGGTAGGATGATCCTCCCATTAGCTTAACGTCCTAGAGACTATTCCTCTGTGACTTTAAAAGAGTTGATGTAGTAAAACTCGCTTACACTAAGATTAGTTTCAGCAGGGCAGTAAGACGATTTGTAATAATAAATCCTAATTTTTAAGGACAATACCTCTCTGATTACCTCGCCCAGGCTTTCTTTTCTTCTTTGGAATAAAAAGGCGAAAATTGTTAGATACTGGCTTGAGCAACGAGTTGGTTTTACATTAATTCTTGTGATAAATTATTACTTTAAGAAAAGAGTAGAAAGAATGGATTTGGGGTACAAGAATTCAGACCTCTACTGGCACTGAAATTCAATATTATTTTACGACGTATGTACAAAATTTCAATCATGATTAAGACCAGTTTTTCACACCATTTATGTTGTGCGTGTTATTTTTATACATGAGTGGCAAAACCTACAGTTTAAAGTCGATTCCGACCCACACATTTTTTAGAAGCTTTTTATGGCAATATTGTTTACTCTCCGAGTTCTTGCCAGAAATCTGCTCACAGCAAGTCGTCGAAGAAATTTATTTATTTATTTATTAATTCCAATACAATTACAAATTATATCCTAATTATATACGAGCAATGTAACTTGACTATGTGCTTGGTGTAGTGTCACAGACCAGAGTCTCTGGTGGGAATCGAATCCACGACCCTCACGCTAATAGTCTAGCACACTACACACTAGACTACCAGGGCACCCAAGTCGTCGAAGAAATATTTTTATATTTCGTTTTGCTGGATATTGTCTCACCTGGAGTTTGAACTGAGGTTTATCAACAGTCATGATAAACCATACCAGAGAAGTCCTAAATACATTTATTCTAGAATAGTTTACTTAAGAGCATTGCTATGGCCTCTATTGACTACAGATTGATCAGCCAATTCTCCACCTACGCCTAATGGCTTAGTACTTTAACTTGTTGTGCTTCAAGGACAGAACTCTTGTTTGCAAAAAGTTTGCAACTTTTTTCTTCCAGGCATATAAACGTCGTGACATCATTTACTATTTTTTTTTAATTTTTTGTTGCCATGTATCGTTTTATTAAAAAATAATCCAATTATTAAAAACTTTCCAGTCTAGTTTCTGCAATAAACTATAAATAAAGTTTCAAAATATTAATTTAAATTTTCTATTCTTCACAGCAGCAGCAAAAAAAGAAACGTCTAGAAAAAGAAATGAAAAAACAGTAAAAAATGGCAATCTAAAGTAAGAAAATTCAATGAATAAAAAGAAAGAAATAAACGATGCCTTAAGCAAATTTATCGCTTTTGTACACCCAAAATACACTTACACTCCATAAATAATACATAAAATTCGGAGAAAAAAACGGAACGAAATATATTGTTTAGTTAGCCAAAAGAAAAGCGGGCAAAAAGAGTAGATAATCCAACTAAAAATATAGGTGTAGGCCATAAAATATATTTCACATATGGTCACAAATACTTCTGCTGGTTAATTTAAGAAAACTATTCTAGAATAAATGCATTTAAGACCCATCTAGTATGGCTTATCATGACTGTTCATAAAGCACGGTTCAAACCCCTGGTCAGCCAATATCCAGCAAAACGAAATATGAAAACATATTTCTTCGGCGACTACTTTTGAGCAGATTTGTGGCAAAAACTCTGAGAGTAAATAAAATTGCGATGAAGAGTTTCTCAAAAAATCTGTCGTTTGGAGTCGTCTACAAACTTTAAGTCACACCACTCATGCCATTCACTAAAGGCCGGATTTTAACGGGCAGATAATTTGTTTTTCATTATTATAATAGGACAATAAGGTAGAAGTGAGCGTTAAGCTAAAGGGAAGATCATCCTCCCGGTAATTTTTAAAGTTCAGTTAAGTTTATGTCCGAACTTTCAATATTATATATATTATTTTTAAAAGGGCAACTTCAAATGTAAACAAAATGAGCAAACAACACAACAAAAAAGGAGCTCATCGTTGCCACTGCGTTTTAAAAAAACCTGTCTGATTTGGCAAATGTTATCGGCATTGCTCCGGCATTGGCTTATTTTTGAAAAAGTTAACTTTATTTTATTATGTAGGTTGTAATAACGATAAAAAAGAAAGTTAAAGCTGACTTTAAAGTTCACTTTAGCTAAAGTTACCTTTAACTAAATCCAAATTTAACGGCAAGTTGTAATAATGGTGTTTAGAATGATATTTCTCTCAACAACGAAGCCAATCTAAATGCCGTAATAACACTGCATTTAGGATCCCATAATGTAAGCCCACAGCCTAGATTCCATTTCTCTTTAATGAGATACAGCCTCATAGACGTACACTTTTTTTTTAATTTCATAAGGAGAGTAATAGTCTGTCATAGAATATACGGAATGTAGAGCGTAGCAGCAATGCGTTTTAAAAAGGTCTTATGGCCTCTTAATACGAAAAGAATTTCAGTTCATAAGCAATTCTCTTTAGAGTTGCAACTTCATTTTTATCTTTTCACAAGGCGTTTATGTGATATCAACAGAAACCTTCAACTTTAACATGATCTCTACCTTCCAATATCTATGACGACTTAATTTTAATTTCAAGTTACTTACTTAATTGGTCATTATAAGTCTTTAGTTAGGAGTAAAACCTACCTTCTCATACCACTTATGTTGTGTGTGTTAATTTTACCAATGAGTGGCAGGACCTACTGTTTAATATCGACTACGAACGACAGGTTTGAGTAACTTTTCATGGCAATTTTATTTTTCACTCAGAGTTTTTGCCAGAAGACTCCTGGGAGAAAGTTCACAAAACAAAAATCGCGAACGATTTTGATTAATATTTCCTTGAGATGTACCTAAACGGACTATAAAGTTCGAATAGGTTTTTGAATGTATGCATGTATTATTATGTTTTGTTGTTTACTACAGAAAATATTAAATAAATGGCATTACAAATACGAACATAAAACCAAAAAATCTGCCATTCCACTCTTAAACAAGTATAAGTTATAATGATTTTGTATTTGATTTTGTAAATACAATACGGATGGCATAATCCGTCTAATTTACCTTGACCTGACAATTGTTTATGTAAGCCTAGATAATCTACCGTAAAAACAACATAACAGCCATACTTAACCTTACCATATACTACCAACACTACTACTGTGCTATACATAGCCCTTTTAACCTATATTTGTACAGATGCTCTTACTTTTATTCATTACATTAGTTTTTCTCTGTATTTTGTTTACTGTGTTTGTTTTTGTTTTTTCATTATTTTTTTTATTATGTTTCCCTTGATAATAACCCAACTCATAAAAGTTGAACTTTTACTTGCTGTTGTTTTGCTATTATTTTAGTTCATCAGAGAATACTTCAAAACAGTTTGTATTTCATTTCATTTCTTTACTTTACTTTACTTTTCTTTCTTTATTTTTCTCTCATTTTCCTTTTTGAAACAATAACAAAACAACAACAACAACATTAAATAGCTGTTTATACTTTCATTTCATTTTGATGTTTAAATAAATGAATGAATGAAGAAAAACATACAACATTAAAGAGAATTTTAAATTTAAATTGACTTCAAAACAATTAACCTTCTTTATACTCGTAATGAATTTAAATTCCCATTAAAAACTCTAAAACATATCCCCCTACCCCCACCGCCCATAGGAAACAAATGGATGGATGCATGATTGATACAAAATTCTTTTGCAGAGAACATTCTGTTACAGAACTACTACGCAGTTTTCTTTATCATCATGAATAATATAAGAATTATTGTAGAAAATTAAGTTAATTTTTTTTCTTTTTTAGAATTGAAAAGGAAAATTTAATGGAGGAAATTATAGAAATAATAACCTTTTAAACGAAATATCTTTTATAATGGCATACAAGACATTAAAAAAATGGAATTTTTCGTAACCCAAATGACTTAAAAAACTTGTTTATTAAGATCAAATACTTCATTTATAAATATATTGTTAGGTTTTTACCTTTTAAAAACGTTTTAAATATTGCAAATAAAATAAAAATAAATTTGTGTTTAGTTTTAATTAAAATTCTTTATTAATCGCACAATTCTATGTGTCACTGTTCACAACTTGATGTAAACAACAACAGTTGTTCTTCTTTGTTATTCTTCTGTTTATACCCTTCGCATAAACAGTAGCAATTACTAAACAATTATTCGACAGATCTTTGTAATGGAGATCTTCAAACCACGATCACTCTGTTCAAACCATGTCTTCGCAAAATACTGAGTGAACTTCACTCACGCCAACTTTGCCTTGGCTTTTATATGGCAGGGTAAAGTCTGATAAAGGTTCTGGAAGGCGAATGTTCATGATATCGCCTTCTCGAAATATCTATAAATGTAAGCATCATTGTTAACATTTATTCTTGTAGTCATCTTGGTGTATTTTTAACGCTGATATTTGTTGTTATATATATAAGATAATTTGTAAACAGGTTTGTTTACTGCATTGTTTTGTTTTTGTAGCTTTTGTTTATAATTTTAATGTTAAGCGTTTTGCGTAACAGTATTATGAATAGAATCCGCTAAAAACTTATTTACTTAATTGATAATTTCAACCCATTAGTCACGATTACTACATAGCTTCTCACAGTAACCTAGCTGTGTGTGTTAATTTTCATTCATGAGTTCGGAATCAATAGTTTGAAGTCGACACTGAAAGACAGATTTTTTGATAATCTTTTCATGGTAATTTTGTTTACTGTCAGAGTTTTTGTCAGCAGACTGTTGAGTGGAAGTCGCCGAAGAAATATTTTTTGTGTCTCATTTTGTTCAAGATGTCTAAACAGGGTTTTGAACCATAACCTCACGTCTGATAAGGCAACACGCAACAATCATAGAAATTATTTTATGTTGATCTTAAAAACTTTTGTTTGAAATGTAAAGTGCTTCATCTATGTCTCATCCATGCTTGCGAATCGAAGCTAATTTTTTCTTATTGTCGCGTAGCAGTTCTTGTTCTGTCGTGAGCTAGTACGACATCCATCTAGCAAACAGCTTTCATATCTCCGTACAAAATTCTTTTAATTTTACCCAGCTCACTTACAACCATTTCTACCGCCGGTGTGTTAATACCTATACACTATTATGTTCGCGTTGACAGCTCAGACAACCTTCCAACTTAATGGGTTGTAAAGGTTAGTAAAGTAAGTAGGTTACGTCAACAAGCTAATTTGCCACATAGTGGACTCAGATTGCGCATTGATTGTGATAGAAACATTGCACCAAGGTGAAGATACTTTCAGAGGCTTTATTCTCTATTATTTTTTTGAGCCCCAAAATTTACTAGCATCGTTAAATTACTTGTTATTTAATTCATACTATCCATATTTTTTTAGGTTCTGTAGCTACGTATACCATAAAAATTTAAATTTTAGTTCAATCAAGTTTCCTATGTTTTTTCTTAAATCAAAATTAAGTTTTTTTTTTGCAAAATTTAAAATTAACTTCGTCAGCAAACTTCCATTAGGGGGCGGATTGGTTCAGCCTGCCAAATTATTCTCGAGAACGCAGGACAATGTAGGCAATCTGAACTTATTAAAAATTCCTATTTTTCTCTATTTTTTTTTTTTTGTAAAAATATACTAGAATAACATTTATTTTAATCAACCTCATAATTTATTTCAAACAACAGAAACAAATTTCAGTTTCGGCCTTTGAATTTTAATATTTTTTTAAAGTTTTTGTTTTCAATACAAAATTAAACAGACCTCTGTGGTGCTCTAACTTTTCGAAAAGAAAAAATTGTTTAGAAAAAACATGGAGAGAAGAAAAAGAAAAAGAAGGAGAAGAAAAAGAAGTAGAAATTTATATGAATTTGATTAGATCACACACCCCCCCGCCCACACACACACACAGCAAAATGAAAAATGAAGAGTAAAATGAGTCTGTCTGTCCATCTCAACATCATATCTATGAAGCAAAATATGTATGAGTGCGTGTGGAATTGGAATCTTTCGGGAAAAATTATGCCAAAACAGCAGAAAAAGAAACTTTTTTAATTAAGGTTGTCCATCATCATGTAAATATTGGAAAAACGAAAGCCAACCAAGCTCATGTATTTCATGTATTTAGTCACTCAAATCGTGTGTGTGTATGCTATGTCAGTCAGCCCATTATACTGTCATAAATACAAGAAAACGGAAGGAAGAAAAAACCGAAACCAACAAATAAAATTTAACCAAAAAAAGGAAGTGAAATGAAAAGAAAAATAAAAACGAAAGCCTAACCAAGCCAAGACAACTAAAAAAAGGAAACAAAAAAATTCACAAAAATGTTGAACATGATTGGAATATATGTGCCAATTAGGAGCCAGAAATAACATTCATGACCATAAATACATTTTCGTTTGGTTTTTGCTCCTTCTTCTTCTTCTTCATCATCATCATCTTCTTTCAATTCTTCATTTTTATAATACAATATTAAATTATAAGGACAATAATGGCATGCGATCTTCCACTTGCATGTCTCATAATGGGTTGTATCAGGCAAAACTAATTTGTATTATCGTTGGGGTTGAAGAGAAAAACGGAGAAATTAAATTTTTTCTTAATGTTTGCACAAACACACAAGCCAAGATGGGAATCTTCAATGATGAGACAAGTAAAACTAAACAATTCTCTGAGATGATGAGATGACTTAGGATTATGGGGCGTATAAGCAATAAATGTTATTAATGTTACTCATACTCCACATACTTACATACATCCGTATGTATGTACTTATAAAATTAAATTTTGTGTGAAATAATTTGTGTAGGGTTAGACAAAAAAAGAAAGAAATTTAACACTCAGGACAATTCAATGGGACAAAGGTTAACAAATACATACATACATATATAACACATTTTTAATTTTTTTTCTTAAATAAACCACGAACTTGTTACAAGTAAACCAACAGCATTAGTATGAAAGAATCGGGGATAAACAAGTAAGCGAGAATGCAACAAAAATACACAAACAACAATGAAGTTGCGATAGAGTTCGACATCAGTCATCAGACTGATTACGGGGCCATATAAAAAGGTTTGTCTAGAAGGCAACGAGTACTAAGAATTCAGTCAGTCTTATGTGAAGACACGTTTTAATAAAACAGTAGTGGTTTGAAGATCGCCGTTGAAAAGATCTGCATTGTAAGCAAAGAAGAATAGCGAATATACAATTATTGTTGTTGGATTCATCAAGTTGTGAACGGTGGCACATAAAAGTAGTGCGAACAATAAAGAATTTTAAATAAAACTAAATACAAATTTATTTTTATTTTGTTTGCAATCAACGAACTCATATTTTAAATGCTTTTAAAAAGGGTAAAAACGTAACAATATTAACTAGATTTAGGGCAATAACAGAGAAACTATGATGCAAAACATAGGCATTGTCGGCTCAGTTAATGTCTTTGAATGATTCGGGTTTTTTCAAAATAATTTTGAGCCTAAAGTTAAACCAGGGGTCGAGTCTAGTTTCGATTTATAAATGCTACTCAAACACTGCTTACGATTTTTTTAGTATCTATTTATATAGGTTAATTAGTTTTTGATTGGTAATTAAAAACAAGTAATTTAATAGGTTTGCTTTGGTTTAAGAAAAGCATTTCATTTTCCTTTTGACAGTCTTTCGTAGAGCGTTAAAGGGGTGAATATTTTGACACTTAAATTTAAACAATTTATAGGCCAAACAATGAACGTATTTTTTGTAAAGTCAAAAAAAATTTGATATTTGAACTCTTAACCAAAAAAAAACCAGGAAAAAAATGTTCATAATATTTATGACTTTACTTGTCTTCATATTTTTGTGTTGTTTATATATTGGTGTTAGAGGCAAGTTTATAAGTATGAGTATGAGAGCTGAACATACATAATGAAATTATAAATTATGTACGAATTCTGTGCACAACTGGCAGTTCAAAATTTATGTATATGCTACGCTATGCAATAACAACTACAATTTCATATACCATATACAGACATACATACACGTACATACGTACATACGTATATAAAGCATACAAGTTTGTACATTTTCATATTTATGTGTAACAAATATACACATGTTTACACACCAAGAAGCTGCACGTATGTAAAAGAAGGAAATTCCAACACACACAAGGTATTTGTTTGTTTACAGTTGAGAGCAATTAAATAGCATAAACGTTTTAGCTGTCACTAACTAAAGGATTTAAATTGCTGGCTTAAGAGTTTTCCATTTACTATTTTATTTACCTCAACTATAAATTTTATTTAAGTTAAGCCAGTAACACAGTTTAAAATATTTTTTAAATTTCAAGGCATTTAAACCATCTGACACTGACTACTACTGGATGCTGGCTGCTCCAGTTCTAAAAGGTGAAGGTTAAGTTGTGGTTCTTTTGTTGAATTTATATTTCGTTTTCTCTCCTCTCTTTTTTTTTGTGTGTTTTTTTTTTTGGTGTTTAAATTTGTTTTTGGCCTTTAAGTTGTACGTACATATACACAGAGAGCATACCTTCTGTGTGCGTTTGAGTGTGTAAATTAAATATTAAAAAAATAAACAGAAAACCAACAAAACAAAAAAAAAAAAACATTTACTGCAGAATGAATTTTTCACAGAAATTGCAATTTAAAAATGAAATAAAAAATAATTCATTGAAAAACGTAGACGGTTTAATTTTGTTTTATAAAAACGAATTTTTTAAAAATGATTCTTCATTTGAATTGTGTTGTTTTCTTTATATTTTATGGGTTCGAATGAAAACGATGGCACGGAAACCTGCAATTTAAACAGCAAGCCTTTCACAGAACGTGGTTTAGTATTCCCTCAAAAAGATAGGCAACATAAATGCACATGGCAATCTCCTAGTAACAGATTTCAACACCAAATTTCGTATCACAACAGACTTTCGGGACCTGGAGAGCAACATAATAAGAAGTCAATTACTTCTTAATCATTGCGAAAGAAATCATTGCCTGAGAAAGCCTGATGTTGACCAGAGATCAGCAATGAGTATTCAAAAAGATGAGTAGAATCGAATCATACTCATAATTTCTGATACTTATACACATTCATATTTATTTTAATATCATGGAACCTCTGCTCATATTCAAAGTTTGAAGTACTCATCATATTCATACTTAACAACACGTATATTAATGTTGATTTCGACACTCCATAACTCAATATTTATAAGAATCACAAAATGATTCGCGTACGAACACTAAAATACTCACTAAAAGGTTGTGTGTGTGCTCTGCTTGCTGCTCTGTCTTTTTTCCTTATGTGTCTTTTTTCTTTTTTTTTTTAAATGCAACAAAAACTAAGACTGTATATTTTGATGAATGATTCGGCACAAACGAAGTATTTTTCTAAAGTTATGAATCTAAATGAGTAGGCTTATGAATCAAACATATTTCGAATGGTAGGAGTTTGATGTCAACCTTGTACTCATACTTATTGCAACCTGTACTTATAAATCAACGTTGTAGTGAGTACGAATGAATCAGAGTACATAGTTAAATTTCAATATTGTTGACTCACTTGTATTCATAATTTCATGAGTGCTTAAGAGTATGAGATCTCTGATGAGGACAAATTACGTCACGAGCATATCCAATCAATTTTGCCAAAGTGACATCTGGGCGTTAAGCAAAAAAAATATGCTTATGGCTACAAAATGACAAGTAAAAAAAAGGTAAGAACGTTCTATTTGGCAACTGAATCTGAAGAAAATTGAAAAAGATTTCAAACTCCAAATCCTCTCTCCTGAGTAAAAAGTCAATAACTACAGGACAAGACGCTTATAAAGGGTGTTCTTTTATAGAGGTATAGAAGTGATTTATTCTCAGTTTGGTTTGGCAATTCATCATGAATAGACTCACGCCTGAACAACGCTTGCAAATAGTGCAATTTTATTTCGAAAATAATGGTTCTGTGCGGAAAACGTATCGCGCACTACGTCCATTTTATCGTCGACAAAATCGTCCATCAGAGCAGTTAATTCGATTAACCATGAAACGTTTTCGCACCACGTTTACTGTTATTGATAACTCGCATCCCCAGAGACGCTGTACGGTGCGTACAGAAGAAGCTATTGCTGCTGTAGAGCGTAGCATTGAGGAAGACCTGAATGAGTCCATCCGCCATCGAGCACAGGAATTGGATCAGTGTCCATCCACTTTATGGAAGATTTTGCGAAAGGATCTTGGTTTACGTGCTTACAAAATCCAACTCGTGCAAGGTTTGAAGCCAAACGATCATCAAGTAAGGCGTAGATTCGTCGAATGGGCCCAAAACGAGATTACCGTTGTTCCTGATTTTCATAAGCGAATTTTGTTTAGCGATGAAGCGCACTTCTGGTTGAATGGCTACGTCAACAAAAAAAACTGCCGCATTTGGAGTGAAGGTAATCCTCAAGTGTATGTGGAAACACCGTTACATCCCGAAAAACTGACTGTTTGGTGCGCTTTATGGGCTGGTGGAATCAGTGAAAACGATGGTGGCCAGAACGTTACAGTCATCGGTGATCGGTGTAGAGCCATGATTACTAACTTTTTCATTCCTGAATTGAATAACCATGATGTCCAGGAGATGTGGTTTCAACAAGACGGCGCAACATGTCACACAGCTCGTGCTACAATAGATTTATTGAAAGACACGTTTGGTGACCGCCTAATTTCACGTTTTGGACCTGTGAATTGGCCTCCAAGATCTTGTGATTTAACACCGCTAGACTACTTTCTGTGAGGCTATGTAAAGTCATTGGTCTATGCGGTAAAGTCACAAACGCTTGACCATTTGGAAGACAACATTCGCCGTATTATTGCCGATATACGGCCACAAATGTTGGAAAAAGTCATGGAAAATTGGACGTCCAGATTGGACTACATCCGCGCCAGCCGTGGCGGTCATATGCCAGAAATCATATTTAAAATGTAATGCCACAAGATTATCTTTCGGATAAATAAAATTCATTTCAATCGAATAATCCATTGTTGTTTTATTGCAACTTAAAGTTCTATACCTCTATAAAAAACACCCTTTAGTTAGCAAAGACGAAGAGCAGCGTTTTGTACATATTATGAACGGTGATGAAGACAGTGTAGAAGAACTGAATACAGAGCACAGATTAAACTTTAATACAGCAATTCGAATTGAAACTTCTACATCAAATGGAATACGTATTGCTATAAGTAAACTCAATTATGGAAAGGTATTGGAAATAGTTGCACTCCCAGTACACAACTTTAATGTTTTCCCTATTTTAAAAGTTTCTAGAGACTGAAATTGTTCCAAAATGGTTCAGAAATGCATTTGAATTCGCTGCTGAAAATGAACAAAATCAGACTAATTCTGAAACGAATATTTCCAGTCGATAAAGGATGGATAATATACATACATAGATAATTGGTCATTACAACCCTTTAGTCAGGATTACAATCTAGCTTCTGACATCACTTCTGTTGTATGCGTTAATTTAATAATTGAATGGCGGAACCTATAGTTTAAAGTCATTTCCGTACTACAATTTTTTTTTGAAAAACTTTTCACGTAAAATTTTTTAGTTACTCTCAGAGTTTTTGTCAGAAATCTGCTGAGAGGTAGTCGCCGCAGAAATATTTTTTTGTATTTCATTTTGTTGGAAATGTCTAATTTGGGGTTTGAACCGTGGCGACACGTCAAAAATGCCAATACACTACCTACTACTAGTATCTGACTACGGGTGGATAACGTGCGATAATAATATATGAAAAAGGTCTTGGATGCAACAAGATGAGGCTTCGCAGACGGTGTCAAAGAGTCCAGGCCGTGTATCCGGGGGGATTAGAGTAGTAGTTCATAACAAGATTCTATTCTAATCATTCAAAGGATTATTTCTTATAAAATATAATGAGTTGAAGTCTAGCAATTCAATGAAAAGTGCCAGACTTTATGAACAGGAGGCGCCAAAAGTGAGTAAACACCACTGAAATAATTCATTTTCTTAGGATAGCGAGAAAAGTAAATCAGAACAGTCGAATAAATTTCCAAAAATAAAAACGTTTATTTATTACTTATAAAATGTTAAAACAAAAACAACAATTCATGATAAAGGAACTTTTTTTATACTTAAGAACAAAAGTGTTGACTCACTTATGGTGCTCACTATATATTGTGTCTGACAAATCCTGACCGCATACAGTGAGTGTCAAAAGAAACTGTACACTAAGGATAACTAAGGATAAATTTTTAACAATCACCAAACTCAACTTTTATCACTTAAGGAGTGTGCCCGAAAAATTTTGACATTTCGAATTTTTTTTTGGAATTTTTTTTTTTGTTTAGATTTTAAAAACTGTTAATGAAGCAATTTTAAAATAAAAATTACGGTAATTTATTAAAGTTTTTTTTTTAATATACAGTTTCTTTTGATGCTCACTGTACATGCTTTCATAAGGCGGCAAAATTTGGAAGAGCTTGAGTGGGAAGCTTTACTGCATGCCACCAAATAGCAAGGACTTTTCGGCTTCAGATTGTCGTTTGATTTTGATTTCTCCACTACTCTCTTCATGGTGAAAATTTATTTAAAGTAGAGTCCTGCTAAACGAATTTGCTTGAGTTTTTCGCTCACAAAACCCAGATATTCTACGTTGATGGTATTCTGGCTTTACCTTAAGAGAGATAAAATACGATCGCCTACAAATATAAGTGAAATTTTTTCACGTGTGCATACAAATACAAACATAAGTTGTTTTTTTTTTGTTGTGCCCTTATTGTTTCAAACGTGTCTATAAAATCTGCAACGATAATGATTTCGGTTTTCTTAATAGTTACCCTCTATCAAAGTAAAGAGAAAATTTTAAAATGCTTCCGTAAGATTATTTATAAATAGACCAACCAACCACATAACATTTTAAAAATGTTTGGAATTATTTTCGTGTCTTTAAATACTAGAGCAGTATGAGCAATTGTCTCCGTGAATATGTTTATGCTGGCGGTGCATAAATTTCCATTAATTTATTATGCTTTACAATAATAATAGCTGAACCCTGTGCATACAAATATATTTTCGCCTGTATTCAAGTGTGTGAATGAAGGAATGAATGAATGTTTGGTGTATTAGGAGAGGAGACTGACTGTATGCTGATGGCATAATAAATTTGTTTTTCCATCGTACTTACCATTCCTGTCAATTACTTGTGCAAACGTTGAATTATACAAATTGTTTGCACTGCTGCTGCTCGCTTGTAAGACGAACAATGAGGCGTTTAATGAAGATGCGGATGCTGATGCCATTGCTGGCATGGCTGGTGTTGACAGTGATGTTGCTGATGTTATACTTGTTGTTGTTGTTGCTGCTGTTGCTGCTGCTGCTCCTATTGTATACTGTTGCTGGGGGTGTTGTTGATGTTGATGCTGGTGTTGATTGTGTTGGTGTGGGAGATGTGACGTATGATGCTGTTTTAGTACACCACCAACACCGCCCGCACCACCACTATTTGCAATTATTGTTGCCAAAGTTAGTTTTGCCGTCGAAGCCATTACTACAATGTCATCGATTTGTTTAACATTGAATGGATTACCGAGCAGTATAGTTATTAGCAATAAATGAAACGTTTCAATTATAATTGTGGCAACATTTTTAAACTTAAACCACATTTTGATGCTTTACATACTTGAGCGTATTTGAAGCAGTCTTTAACATTTTAAATTATAAAAACAAAAACGTTTCTCTTTCTTTCTTCGTTTCACCTTTTCACAATATCTACTCATTTAGAACACAGAGTCGAGTGTTTAAGTGTTCTGCGGGGAAAATTTAATTGAATTTAAATGCAGGTTCTATTGATAATGGTTTTATATAAAAAGTTTAATTTTTTTTTCATTTTATAAATAAAATTTCAATTAATGATTTCCATTATACTCGTATATAAACACTAATAAGGATTTCAAGTGTTGTCAATGGCATTCACACCTCTCACCTCTCAATCGTAGTCTATTATTAAATTAGATTATGTTTTGCATAATAAATACGTGTTTTTATTTGCTTTTATTTTTTTTTTTAATTCAATTTCAATATTTAAATTAAATTTCTGTTTTTCACCTTGACTAACATTTTTTGTCTGTTATTTTTCGTTTCTGTTTTTAATTGCATTCATGTTTTCACAGCAGTCATCCATTTACTCACCACTCTGTATGATGACTGGAATATTAAAATAAATCATACGCTTCGCTGTCCGTTTCTAAATATTAATCATGTTCAATACATAATCATAGTAATATTGGTGCGAGTAAGAGCGAGAGAGCGAGATTCATTATCATTAATTTACAATAAAAAACACAACACAAAAAATGTAATTGTAAACACAGTAAATATTGAGTGAAATTAATAGCCACACTTTATATTCAAAACGAGTAGAAATTTTCATATTGGGTCAGTTAAATATTAAAAAAATATTTTTCATGAGTTCTTTGGAAATATTTTCATTTAAATTTTGTTCACGTTAAATTTGAAAATTCTAAAGGCAAACATGATAATATTGCTGCCTAAATTAATAATGAATGCCACAAAATGTGTTGACAGGGATCATAGGGTATATGAAAGCTAATTACTGTGTATAATGTTGTACAACATCATTGATTGCAATATTTATTACCAATAGAAAAATACTTTTAAAGAGAAGTAGTTATTTTAGCCGGATTTTGAGCTAACATTTAGTCATGTCACTCACTTAATTGTTAATATTTTTACTCGTAAAAAGAATGGACCGATTCAAGTCAAACGCAAGTCATTAAGTATTACCTATTTAATTGGTCATTACAAGTGTTTAGTCAGGATTACTGCCCAGGGACCTACTGTGGACTTCATAATAATCTAATAAGCCCACACATTACCTACTAGACTACTTTGACTTCAACTCAATAGCTCAATGCAATATAAAATTTTAATTCAGACACGGTACTTATTCTTCGAAAATATCCCTTGTGGTGATAAATCTAAGACAAGACCTCACAAACAAATCTTTTGAATGACTTTGAACGTAAGCGTATGAGTTATATTGGCAAGTGAATAAAGTTTCAAATAAATATTACGTATACGTTCTGTTGGCCATATATGATACATTAAACCTTAATTACAGCTGCATTTAGCAAACACTAATGCGGATTTGTAGAATTTTCGGATTTATTTAAAGTGTTAAACGAATATACAGTGAGCGTCAAAAGTGAGTAAACACCACTGAAATAATTCATTTTCTTAGGATAGCGAGAAAAGTAAATGAGAATAGTCGAATAAATTTCCAATAATAAAAAGGTTTATTTATTACTTATAAAATGTTAAAACAAAAACAACAATTCATGATAAAGGATATTTTTTTATACTTAAGAAAGTAATAGAAAATTTAAAATTATAGTGGGTGTTGACTCACTTATGGCGCTCACTGTACATTCTTTTAATCGATTGTATATTTAAATAACATTTAATTTCAATTTCATCTTTTTTTTTGTTTGTAAATTGAACTTCTAAATACAACACTTCATTCACTCCACACTATATGCTTGTCATTCAGTCTTCAGTGTTTAGATTTCCAAAGCGAACGACAAATTTTTGAGAAACTTTTAATGATAATTTTATTTATTCACAGAGTTTTTGCCAAAAATCTGCTGAGAGGAAGTTGCCGAATTAAATATTTTCTATTCATATTTCATCTTGTCCGACAAGCCCGTGCCAGAGGCTAAACTACAGACTCTCGTCTAATAAGCCCTCAGACTACCTGCTAGACTACGACGATTTTTTAAGAGCCCACGGTTAGCTACAATTCAGTATCGAAATCTGTATTGGAAGTGCTATATGGTCAATAGAAAGATTCCAGATAGCAATACCTCGTCGTGTGTCGAATATTAGACGTAAGGCCACGGTTCTAACCCCAGGTTAGAGACCTCTATCAAAACGAAATATGGAAAATATTTCTTCGGCGACTTTCTCTCAGAAGATTTCTGGCAAAAACTCTGAGAGTATATTAAAGTTGCCATGAAAAGTATCTCAAAAAAATTCTGTTGTTTGGGGTCGCCTTTAAACTGTACGTCCCGCCACTTATGAATAAAATTACCACACACCACATAAATTGCGTGAAAAGCTGGGTCGTAAGAAAAAATCTTATTAAACTTTTACAACACTAAGGACTACTATTACAACTTGCCTTTAGCTAAAGGGAGGATTTTAACGGTTAGATAATTTGTTTTTCATTATTATAACAGGACAATAAGATAGAAGTTAAGCGTTAAGCTAAAGGGAAAATCTTCATAACGGTAACTTTTAAGGTTAAGTTTATGACTGAACTTGGCATATTTTATATATTTTCAATATGGCAACTACAAATGTAAACAACAAAAAAGAAGCTGGTCGTTGCCAAAACGCTTAAAAAAACTTGTTTAATTTATCAAATGTTATCGTTATTGCTCCCGCATTGACATACTTTTGAAAAGCTAACATTATTGTATTTGTAGTTTGTTATAACGAAAAAAAAGTTAAATATGACTTTAAAGTTCACTTTAGCTAAAGTTACCTTTTAGCAAACCCAACTTTAACAGTAAGTTGTAATAATGGCCTTTAAAATGATATTTCTGTCGACTACGAAGCCAACCTATGTCGTAATAACACTGTCAATAAGAATGTCATTAATTCAAGCATTCAGGATCTTACAGTGTAGACCCACAGCCTATATTCCATTTTTCTTTAATGAGAAACAGCCTCATAGACGTACATTTTTGTTTTAATTTAATAAGGAGAGCAATAGTCTGTCATAGAATATGCAGAATGTAGAGCGTAACAGCAATGAGTCATAAAAAGTTAGAAGCATTAATACGAAAGTAATTTCAGTTCATAAGCGATTCAATTTAGAGTTACAACATCATTTTTATCTTTTCACAAGGCGATTATGTGATATCAACAGAAACCTTTAACTTTAACATGAGCTCTACGTTTCAATCTCTAAATAATTCCAAGTATTAGAGAAACACAACAGGGCTGTCTTCCAAAATGTATCAATACAAAGTTTGTATGCAGTTCTACTACTGTATATAAACTATGTATATATGCAAGTTATCAAACAATGCATCAATTATAAATCCGATGCCTGATTGCTTTTTGACTGCGTTAAAAATACACATTGTCGACGATTTGAAATGGAATACATTGTAAACATTTTGTACAGCGGCTTTATGAAACACTATACTTTGTTCAAACATAAAGCAACTAACATTTTGGAAGGCAGCCCAACCGTGTTGCATGACTTTAGTTTAATTTCAAAATAGTTACCGAATTGGTCATTATAAGTCGTTAGTTGGGACTACAACCTAGCTTCTCACACCACTTATGTTGTGTGTGTTAATTTTACCAATAAGTGGCGGGACTTACAATAAGGAAAAAAAATTAAAGATGACTTTAAAGTTCACTTTAGCTAAAGTTAACTTTTATTAAACCCAACTTTAATGGCAAGTTGTAAAAGGTATTTTATTTTTTTGGTTTGTTTTCATTTTCTAGTGCGCAATTCGAATACTGCATGGCATATGAAATATAGAAAATTGCACTTCACTTACAAAATATTGTGTATCCACCCACTTATAAAATAAAAGCAATTTTTTTTCAATTCATTTAAACACTTAAATACCATCCATAATTTACTGCGCAATTTTAGTTCTTCTTTTTTGTTTTTAATTTGGATTTTTTAATAAATATTTGATAACGAAACAGAAACATAAAAAACAATTAAATTTTAACAAAAGCCATTCAATGCAATTCAATTTTAAATTTAATATTATTTATGGTCCCATTGTTCCACATTTTTTAATATACTCGTCGTTTATAATCCACACATCAATTTTTTCTAATTATTTTTTCTTTTCCAGCCTTATTGTTTATGAATGACATACATTTTGTGATTAAAATTGTCATTTGCTAATATGCAAATGTGTTTTCTCTGTTATTAGTTTTATATTTTCAGTTTTATTATTAATTTTTTTTTTCTATAATGCCGTACTTTCATACATATATATGTATGTACATATATTATTATTATTATTATTTTAATATAAATCACCGATTTTGTTTTTTTTTTTTGATATATTAAATCCTTATTTTTTCATCATTTTTTTATTCCGAATTTCTATTCGAATATTTTCAGTCTTTTGTAATTTTAATTTCGAGTTTCTTTTACGTTTAGTTAAGTTCGTTTTTTTTTTTTTTTGGTGAATTTGTTATTCAAATTTCCATTTTATTTGATAGATATTGCCAGGGTAACAATACATACATACATATTCTTAAATACAATAAAAATTTTCTTCTTCCTCTTCTGCTTTCTTAAATGACAAAAACAAACAAAAAAAAACAAAAAAAAAAAACCGAAATGCCATCAAAGTTTGTTGAACTATTTTTTCTAATTTTTTTTTTGAAACTTTTACCAGCAACAAGAAACAAAAAAATTGTAACAAATGTTGTTAAAATATTCTCCTAAAAAAAAAACTGACGAATAAAAAAAACAGAAGTTTATATTGCAAACTTTTATGAAAATTAGTTGTTCAACTACTTTTAATTGTTTATTTAAATTTAAAATGACTTCCGTCAGACTGACTTTCCAAGTAGTTAGTTACTGCTGCTTTGTTACTGTCATAATAAATTTTCAAAAAATTCATCTTTTTTTCTTTTTACTTCTTCTCACATACAGAGTTAATTTAATTTAATTTCCAGTAAAGGTTAAAGATGATTTCATTGGAATATACAAGGGTTATGCTTTAAGGGGTTTTAAAGCTACACAGCTAAATCGTTAAGATACACAAGAACTTGTTAAAAAAAATGGTAATGGAAACGTAACTACTTTTCAAGCACTACGAGGTGATTTTGATAAAAAGCCTACTGAAAGTTTTACAGATATGTTAAGTTCCTTCGCTTCTGTCAGAGAATATGTTGCGAATATGGAGAATTTGTTAATTCTACATGGTTCTCTGCAATTGGACCCATTTTACCTTACATTATAATGTATTTGGCATTTAACACCGTGTCAATTCAATAATTTTCAGAATTCTTGGACAGCACCGCATTTGAAATACCTCAATACGGTTTATGCTACAATTTTTTTGAGATGAGAAGGAAATCTCAAACTAATATGAAAAGATGACATCGTCAGCCCAAAATCCACACGAAAAAGTGACTTTTCTGGCATGCATTGGACCTAGTTTCTCACATCACTTATGTTGTGTTTGTTCATTTTATACATGATTGGCGGGATCTACAGTTTAAAGTCGACTCCGAACGACAGATTGTTGAGAAACTTTTCATGGTAATTTTTTTTGCCCTGAGCGTTTTTGCTAGCTATCTGCGGAGAGGAAGTCGCTTAAGAAATATTTTTTCACATTTTCGTTTTGATTTCTGACCTGGGGTTTGAACTGTGGCCTTACGTCTCATAAGCCACACACACACATAATTGGTGTGAGAAGCTAGATCGTAATCCTGACTGAAAGATTGTAATGACCAATTATGTATGTATGTATAGTCAAAAAACAGAAAAGTGTGAGTAAATGGATTGCCTTCGAGAAGAATTTTAGTAAAAGACGTGAAGATGTTTCTTTACAAAGCGCAAACCGTGCACCAGATGCTAACGTTGGATGTTCAACAATTTGAACACTCACTCCAGCCATTCAGAACTTTCATCGTAAATCATAATGACTGGTGACACTATTTCTGAATTCTGTGAACATGAGAAAAACTAGAATTATCCCTTTTGGGGCACCAAAATCTCCATATAAATCACGAAGTTGCTCGTTTATCTTGTGTAACGATTAATACAAAAGCTTCTTAGGGAATTAATTTTTGGTAATTTACGATGGCCAAATGACTGCTATGTGCTGCGCGTACTATCGACCAGTGCAAAGCAATTTGTTTCTACCTCGGATGAAGAAAATATGATTCCAACAGCTACTGTTTTCGAGGCATATTATCAAAACTTATTCTGTTTTGTCTGACGAAATAGAGAAAATATTTCACTTATTTATCCAATATGTAATCTTCTAATGCTTTAAAATTAAATTCAAATCATAATGTTGGTATTGCTAGAATTTTATAGGACTGACGTGTGCATAATCTGTCTGCGATTCGGACCTTTACATGTGACAATGAAATCTTTAGCAATAAAAATAGCCATGGCGCCAGACATTTAAAGACAGTAACATCGTGGAAAATAATTTGAAAACAAAAAGACGGAAATCATGATCAATTACTCAAGCAGCTGTACTTTGATTGACTCAAGATCTCAACATATTTGCTTGTACTTGACAATTCGTTTCTAAATGACTTAGATTTGGATGGAGTTTGTCTATCAAAAACCAACGGTATTAAGGTACTTTAGGCGTTTCTGGTAAAATTTTCTTACTGTTCAGTTGCTACTTGTTAGGATGCTGAGAGTGAAAGCCAAATAGCAATTTAAGGCTTTAAACTGTAGTTCAAAGATGCTTGTCGATGTTTGCTTAAGTAAATAATTATGGAAAATGTTTTCATTGGGAAAACATAGGAAAATTTCAAATTCTATTCTTTACGTCAGCGGCCATCATATTCTTTGGTTTTAAACCGAATGAACTTTTTCATATGATTTCTTCGGAGACCCAAAGTATTAATTTAAGAATATCACAGCCAATGAATTAAAAAATTGTTTACACCTACAAAGTGGCAAATTGTGATCAAAGCTTTTTGGCTTTACCAATACATACATACTTAATGGGCATTACAATCCTTCAGTTAGGATTACAACCTGCCTCTCACACCACTTATGTTGTGTGTGTGTTAATTTTATACATAAATGGCGGCATCTACAGTTTAAAGTCGACTCCGAACGACAGTTTGTTGAGAAACTTTTCATGACAATTTTATTTACTCTGAGAGTTTTTGACAGAATTCTGCTGAGAGGAAGTCGCCAAAGAAATATTTTTTCACATTTCGCGTTGTTGGAGATGTCTGACCTGATGTTTGAACCATGGCCTAACGTCTACCTACTAGCCAACAGCGACATCGAGCATTACCAATAAACACATAAAATTTATCAATGGATGCCCTGGTAGTCTAGTGGGTAGTGTGCTAGACTATCAGCGTGAGGGTAGAGGTTTCGATTTCCATTAGAGGCTCAGGTCTGTAACACTACACCGAGCATATAGTCGAAGGTACTCAGCTCACGTATAATTAAATACAATTCATAATTGTGTTGTTAGTAATAAATGAATAAAAAATTTATCAAAGGTTAGGTTAGGTTAGGTTTGAGGACGTATAGTTGTGATTAAAACAAGTACAATAATCGGAGATCGAATATAAAGACAATAGTAATGGTGAAAAAGGAAAATTCATTACAATCGTCAGTAAGCACATTTTGTTTGTGCTGTTGTATTTCAAACTAATTTAAAGAAGTCTGAAATCACGAGTTCTTAGACAATATGGATAAATATTTGATATGGTCAGACATCAAAACGAAAATAATGAAAAAATATTCGGCGACTTCCTCTCAGCAGATTTCTGGCAAAAACTCTGAGAGTAAATAAAATTGCCATGAAGTTTCTCAAAAATCTGTCGTTCGGAGCGAGTTTAAACTGTAGGTCCCGCCACTCATGCATAAAATTAACTCACACAACATAAGTGGTGTGAGAAACTAGCTCCATACTGAAGGGTGGTAATGACCAATTATGTATGTATCTGCTATTGACGTAATTTAAAAAGAAAAAAATTTATCGAGAAATGAATCAAAGTTTTGATAATTTTTTTGATAACAATATCGCTTCAAATAATCTCTTCTCTACCGAGCCCATGGCACTTGAAGATAGATTTTTTATTTTTTTATATCCTTACAACTCCTTTAAAATTACTTTTTCCCTTAAGAGAATGGATTGTCCTAAGACTTGACAAGTTACACTTGAAGTTTGATACCTTTTTTCTGTAGTTTTTGTAATCTTCTATGCTAGGAAGGCCCAAAAATATGTCTAGTTAGACACCAATAAAAAGTTCAAAATTCGAAAATACTTGACCAGTAAATTTCGTTTTGGTATCGTATATGCCATAAAAATAATCATATTTTTAATGTATATTTTAATAATAATCATTTCAGCTTTAATATGACCATAAATTAACATTTTTATTGCATATTTTCTTACACTGAATTTATAATTTTATGATCTAAAACTGTTTTTATTATATGGTATATGGCCATAATTGGTTTTTTTCTGTTGGCTTAGCTTGGGTTTCGTTTTTATATGATTTTATTTTTATGGCTTAAATTTATTTATTTTTTCATGTTTATTTTTCTTATAACTTCCAACTCTTTATTTAATTCAATTGGTTTGTTTCGAATTATTTATTATGGTTTGAAATTCATTTTTTTTCCTTCAATTTTTGTTTTTGTTTGTATTTTTTTTATTATTCATGACTTATACGTAATCCCACAGCAGCTTTTATCATTTTTCATGTGATTTTGTTGGTTTCCTGTCTAGAATTTCTATATTTGTTGTGGGATGTTATTTATTCTTATTTATTCTGACCGAGAGAGAGAGATATTTTATCGTGTTTTATTTATTATAATATTAGATTTTTATTTGTTTTTTTGTTTTGCTTATATGTGTGTGACATGAATTTATTTTTTTCTTTCTTTTTGGTGTTTATTTCGGTTGGAAAACCAATTTATCATTTCTGTTAAATTGCTAGGAAGCATCATCACACTTTGTATACATGCATGAAGAACAGAACACATTTGGTCAAGATGGATTTCTGTTTAACAAGATTTTTATGGGCTGAGTTATTTTGGTTATTTATTTATGTTTTTTTTTTGTTTTTCTTTGCTACAATCATTTGGTTTTCATATTTTCATTTTCATTATAAATACAAATATTTTTTGTTTTTATTTCCAATACAAGATTAATTGGTTTTATTTTTCTTTATTTGTGTGAGTAGCCTTTAAAATTCAAATTTAATTTTTTCATTTCTTTCATTTTTTTTGAAATTTTATTTCACTTTTATGAAGGGCTTAACATACCATATAGGCCTATATTTTTATTAGATTTTGTTTGGAAAACTTTACATTTCATTTCACATTTGTTGGCAGTCGTTTTTGTTTTGTTTTTGCTTTTTTATGATTTTAGAAAAAAATTTTTTTTTTTTTTTGTAACGACTTTCGCTTTTCATTTTTATCTGCCTTGGCATGTGGCATGTAACTTACTCAAGTAAAACAAAAAGAAAAAAAAAACCAAACCAAACGAAACGAAACACGAGTGAGTACTTTTACTTTTTATGCTGTTGTTATTGTTGTTTGTTTTACACTTGAATCCTTGAATCCTTTTCAAAGCACTTAACATACATACATTTGCTTTCACTGGCATATCACATTTTCTAGATGATGATACACCAGTGATGTGTAATGAAATATTATTTCAAAACGTTGCTGCTGTTGCTGTTGTTGTTGTTATCGTATTTATCCACATACTCACAGCCATCTTTAAAACATACAATCACATCATACGTATGTACGCAACGTACATACACTTCAATACAACTAAAAAAGTCACTTATTTAAATACAACAGCAACAAAAAAATATACGTCAACGTTTACATTTACACAGACACGTACATCCGTTGGTTGTTTGAGTCAAAGGACTGTAAGCTTAAGCGCGGAAGCTGACAATGACAAGCCACACCAATAATAATAAAAATAATGCACAACCTCACAAACACACACACACAGAGAGAGAGAAAAAGAAAACAAAACTTACAAGAACAACAACAATAATAATACAAAGTGATATATGTTATGACTTTAACACACTTTAACTGGCACAGTGTGCTGCTTTAAAGAGGCTTGGTTCTTGCTTAATGCGCACATTACTTATTTAAATTTTTGTTGTTTTTTTATATTTTCTCTTTTCTATTTAATTTAATTTCATTTCATTTAATTTTTAATTGTTTTTCCTTTTTGTTTACTTTAAAAATTGTTCTTCTTTTTCTTATTATATCATTTGTTGTTATTAAATGATTTGAATTAAACTTTGGCTTTAAAAAAGATTTCGCCTTTTTACGTTCGCGTACGTCCGTTTCATTTTAGCCTTCGTTTGTAACTGTTTTTGAAAATTTTACTGTTGTCTCTGTGTACAAAAATGCATTCGTTATTAACTGGCTTCGAGTGTTTGTTAGCTTTTCATTGATGCTTTCAATGCTCGTTAACTGAGAGCAGTAACACAGTCACAGACTCTTCTAAAAAACACGAAGATTTTTCTATGCAACCCAGTGCTTTAAGCTCTCTTTTCATTTCACCTCAAGAACTGAGCATTACAGAGGCGGAGAATTTTGTTGTAAATATGTACATATAACCAACGAATGAATGAATGAATGACTATATTCGAATTAGTAAATTTACCACACCGAGAGAAATACTTCGTTTAACAGAGGATATAACAAAATTTTGTTTACAGCATAACATTATGCTCTCAAAGACTTTATGATAATGAAAGTTTTACCAAATTGAAGCAATTTTTTTACAGACCAATTTGTCAATTTGTCACTTAAAATATCATTGATCGCCTTTATAAAACCATAGTCCATAGTTAGAATACAACTGATTTCCTTTGTCTAAGATTGTGGCTTTGGACGTTATCATTATAATCGAGGAAATTTGAAAGTTACTCGTATTTGAAGTGAGAGATACAAACTTAGCCAACGAAGAAGCTGAACGTTACAGAATTTAACCGTAGTGTAATAGGTAGTGGTAGGTAGTATATGGTGCTCCTATTAGGTTAGACATCTCGAACAAAACAAAACATAAAAAAATATATCTTTCGGCGACTTCCTGGCAAAAACTTCAAGAGTAAATAAATTTACCTAAAAAGCATTTTAAATATGTTGTTCGGAATCGACATTAAACTGTAGGTCCCTCCACTCATTTATAAAATATTCACACTCAATATGAGAGTTTTGTCGCCGTGGTCTAGTAGGTATTGTGTTGGCTTATTAGACGTGAGGCCTCCGTATAAACCGCACATCAGACATCAAATATTTCTTCGGCGGCTTCCTCTCAGCAGATTTCTGGCAAAAACTCTGAGAGTAAATAAAATTGTCATGAAAAAAATCTAAGTTTAAACTGGCACGTACAGTTTAAACTCTCTCACACTCATGTATAAAATTAACACACACAACATAAGTGGTGTGAGAAACTACGTCGTAATCCTGACTGAAGGGTTGTAATGATCAATTATATATACCCGTTTAAGTGCCATTAACTAAAGACAGGATTTTAAAGGGCAAGATAAATTGTTTTTCATTATTATAACAGGACAATAAAGTAGTAGCGAGCGTTAAGCTAAAGAGAAGATCATACTACCTGTAACTTTTAAAGTTAATTTTATATCTGAGCTTGCCATATTATGTATATATTATTTTCAATATGGAAACTTCAAATATAAACAGAATAAGTAAACACAACAAAAAAGGAGCTCATCGTTGCCACTGCCTTTTTAAAAAACTTTTTAATTTGGCATATGTTATCGACATTTCTCCAGGATTGGCATAATTTTGAAAAAGTTAACTTTATTTTATCGGTAGGTTCTAATAACGAAAAGAAGTTAAAGGTGACTTTAAAGTTCACTTTAGCTAAAGTTAACTTTTACTAAACCCAACTATAACGGCAAGTTGTAAATAATGGTCCTGAAAGTGAAAAATATCAACAAACGCGGAATATTGATATTGTTGCGCCGTGGTTTTCAATAATCTGATTATCTTAGGTTTTAGATGATCTTCTTTCATAGTAAGGGTATCTAAAGCCTAACTTCACCTACCATGGTTTTTAATATTCTTCTGCTCATGATTATCTTAGGTTTTGGAAGATCGTGTTTTATCGTAAGGGCACCAAAAGACTACCTTAATTTTTACTGCAGATATTTGAAAGAATCTTTAATGTCCAGTCTAATATAAGGATCTTAAGTAAAGTAAAGTAAGTAAAGTACAGAGCCCTAAACGAATTATAAAGTGGTTTTTGGCTGAAAAATATCGTGGTTTTTTTAAGAATGTATCGATCTATTGAAATAAAAGGGATAACATTATATAGCATTAAATAACATCTGTTAGAAACTGGATCAAATGACTAAAGGCATGGAAAATGAGTTTCATGATACTGTTGAACATTTATTTTCATAAAATTTACACCTTAAGGGAGAAACTAACCAAATGTAATACGGCTTTCCTATCTGTGTTAAAATCGCTAATAAAAGATAATTGAAAATTTTCAATTTCCTGGAACTGTTAGGTTGTATTTTATTTCTGTACACTTTTTCTCCTTTAAAAATAATAGCATCCTCGAATTGTCTTTTACTAATTATTAAATTCAACATATTACAATCCAATCCTGTATAAGATAGAAATATACGAAGATTTCTATTCACACATTTTCTCCCCTTATAAAACATATAACCTCGCATGTTGAATTTCCTTTATACAGAGTTTTACTATATTTTCTTCTACTCCTGAATAATTCGAAAAAACAATGTGCTTTGCAATACCATCAGAAAATTTCAACCCCTAAAGTGTACAAATTACCCCTAAAAGGTGAATGAGTGGTGAATAATTACTGAAAGCATGTGTTTATTTTAACAGAGAGAAGAGCATAAAATCTCTTAGAGGTGAAATAATAACATAGCCAATCCTACGCCCTAAGCAGCGACAGGGTAAAAATTTCTCTGAGAAATGTCCTCTGTAATTGTGTTAACATTAAAGACAAAATTGATGTAAACACTGAAAAGTAAACACTGAGTCTTTAAGATTTTCTTTTTACATCTAAAATCGTATGTAAATGACCTTAACTGCTAAGACAGTGCCTGAATGTTATTCCATTTAATGTAACCTTGCTGTTAGATTTTAAAACACACGTATTTTAGATTAAAATACCATATTTTATTAAATTTCAAGATAAAATTGTATGCAGTAGGATAACATAAACACAACTTAAGAGAATTATTTCTAGGAATATAACTTCGGCATAATTTGGTAGCGAGACACAAATGTCGTGACATGATGCCACTTTTATTTACAGAGAATATTGAAATTAACAAGTATGGTTAAGATACTTGTCAGTCATAAGAGTTTTCTTCTTAATTCAGACATGGTAATTCACAAATAAGTTCCACAAAGCTGTTCAATTCAAAATTAAATAAAGGGAAACCACATACTTTTAGGACTGGGGTTTCAACAGTTTATGACATCAATACCTATAACATATAGTGTGAAAGTTTTAATATTCTGCAGATTTAAGAGGGTTCTTCGTATACTCGTCTGCTTAGATTCCAAAGTAATGCACTCAAGTCACCGTAGTCTAGTAGATAGTATGTTGGCTTATTAGACGTAAGGCCACGGTTCAAACCCCAGGTCAAACATCAAAACAAAAATATGATATAATTTCTGGCAAAAACTCTGAGAGTAAACAAAACTGTAATGAAAAGTTTCTCAAAATATCTATCCTTCGGAGTCGACTTTAATACTGTATACGCCGCTCATGTATAAATTTAACGCACACAACATGAGTGGTGTGAGAAGCTAAATCATAATCCTGACTGAAGGGTTGTAATGACCAATTATGTATGTATGTATGTAATACACTCAGCATGATTTTGTCGTTATTACTGAGCATTGTGTTATAGGCACTTAAACAAAATGCATTGGCCTTGAACACATGGCATACGATTTCTGCGATAATTGTAAAGTCGAGGAAGAGAAGAAAATTGTTCTTCATCTATAGGGTAGGTGGCCAGCTCAAGAATAGACATTAGGAATCTAAGTAGTTACATCAGAAGCTCTGGATGGGTTCACAGACGTGTTTAACTATTTGTCTGCGATGATATAACGTCTCGTAGTCTAGTAGTCGCTAGTTTGAATTCGCTGTAGTCTAGTAGATAGTGTATTGGCTTATTAGGCGTGAGGCCTCGGTTTAAATTCCAGGTCAGACATCTCCAACTAAAGGAAATATGAAAAAATATTTCTTCTTTCGTCTGCCTCTCAGCAAATTTTCGGAAAAAACTCTGAGAGCAAATGGAATTGTCAAGGAAAGTTTCTCAAAAAAATCTGTCTTTTGGAGTCTACTTTAAATTGTAGGTGCCGCACACACCATAAGTGGTGTGAGAAACTAGGTTGTAATCCTGACTAATGGTTGTAATAACCAATTACGTATGTATGTATAATACAACGTCTCACTACGAATACAAGATAGATATCAGCAACCATTTTTTCACTTTTGGGTTTGAAACGAAGTGTAAGCTTTCGTTGTATAACTCGTTTAGAAAACAAAAATTATTTTTCGATCCTGATACCAGATTTTTTTTTTGCTAAAGAGGTATTGTTTTCGGCTAAGGTGCATATAATTAAACGGATAGAAGTCATCAATAACATTTCTTTGTACAGTAAAATATTGAAATACAGAAATCATCCTCTATTGAAAGGATTCTTCAAGCAGATGGCCAAAATACTTGTTGAATACGTAGAAGTCTTTGACGTTTAAGTTCAATTAAGATTAAATTCATCAGAAACACCTCGTGTAGTGTTTAAGGATGTTCGTAGATTGTCACTCATGAAGAAGCAAAATTTTATCAAAATTAAAGTGCAGTATAGGGCTTAACAGTAACATATTTTTTTTCTGTTTTGCTTTTAAACACTTTTCCATTTCAGTTTACTTTTAACCGTAAACAATTGTTGGAAATTTCCTCATTTTGCCTACGGCAAGGTACAACGTGTGTGCATAATATGTACGTATGTATACACACAGAACGGTAATAAAAGGCAACTCAAAAAACATTCTCTGGTAAACTCAGACTTTTGGATATGAATATGTATGTGTGTGTGTGTAAATTCATTAAATTATCGCAAATAAAAATGTTTATTTTCAGACACACAACAGAAACAAACAAAAATTGGAGAAAAAATAACTTTTTATTGTTCTAAAAAATATCAACAATAGACTTACATACATACATATGTATGTATGTATAGAAGTATACATAGAGATACTTATATACAGAATTGTTTTTGTTAAAATAACAAAACATTCATAGTGCCGTACAAAAACACCATACAGTGAACCACAAGTCTTGTTAGCTTCCAGCAATACGACAAATTGTGTCAAATTTATATAAAACGACGACAGAGAAAAAAGAAGAAAAAAGAAATAGAAAAAGAACAAAGACAAGAGAAAACTTTGAGTTTAATTCGAATCGATTAACTCCTATTTTGGAGGCAAATGTCTAGGCAACTCCAAAATATAATATTTAAAATGAGTTATTTTCTAATTATACATACATACACACATATTTGGTCATTACAACACTTCAGTTAGGATTACAACCTGGTTTCTCTTACGATTCATGTTGTGTGTGTTAATTTTATATATGAGTGGCGGGGACCAACAGTTTAAAGTTGTCTCCGAACGACAGATTTTTTGAGAAACTTTTCATGGCAATTTTATTCACTCTCAGAGTTTTTTCATGTATCTGCTGCAGTTGCCGAAGAATTTTTTTGCATAGTTTCGTTTTGATGCCTGCTTTGAACCGTGGCCTTACGTCTAATAAGCCAACACACTAACTACTAGACTACAGCAGCGAGTGTTGCTTATTTGTCTCAGGATTACGTATTTAATTATCTATTAATTGCAAGGATATCCAAATATATCAACAACAATAAAAAATTCTAGTTATTGCCCAACTATTAGATCGTCAGTCTGGCCTTTTATTTCAGCTTAGTTGGGTACTTCGCTTGGAAAACGTAATTGATTTCGAGAATCCAAACAAGATTTTAATTCAAATCCACACATGTTTGTTACACTCAAATGTGGCTTAGTGCACCATATTACCGGTCTAAACGTATGTTACTATATAGGGTGCGAAATACTTTCAAAGACAAGTATAGAGGCACCATCACTGGTCTGTAGTATGTACAGCATAGGTGTTTTAGAAAGCACACAAAAGTACACACATACTCGTAAACAGTTAAAATTAAATAAAACATACAAAGCCAAAGACAAGCAAAATAAAGAGAGAGATAGAGTGAGAGAGAGAACGTGTAGAGATTTTCATTTTACTTTTGTATGCAGCCTGATGTGCGTTCAGTATGTTCACAGTGTGTATTAATTTTATTTCTATTTATTTTTCTCATTCAAATAACAAAAACAACAACAACAAATTTAACATCAACTATAGCAATAACAACATGCAATGCAAATTTCAACAACATACTCTTCATCATAGAGATGTAATTTACACACATTTTATTCCGTTATTGTCCTTGTTGCATATGTATTAATTGTTATGCACAACAAAAAATGGAAAAAAACACATTCTTCCATGCACACAGCTATATCAACTCTCTCTCTCTCTCTCTCTCTCTGGAATATTTGTATCATGCATTTAAATTTAATGTGTGGAGTCTTTTTTTCATATGTATGGTATGTATGTGTGTATATACAGAGAGATGCACAAATCTAAAGGCATTTCCTTTCTATGGGTTTATGGAAATTCACACATACATACATGCTCTCATAAGTAGTTTTGACATTTTGAACAAATACAAAAACAAAAAAAAGAATTGAAGAGAAAAATACTTAAAGGTTCACATACCCCAGCAATGTACCCAGAGAGTTTTAAATTATTTTCGTAGTTCCTTATTATTTAAAGTTTGATTTTTAAACGTTAAATGATGTGGACCCTCCATATAAATATTAAAGAATTTAATTTGAAAATTTGAATATTTATAGGAATTAAAATGTTCTTAAATATTTCAAACGGCAATCGAATAAAATACACAAAATTGGTAGTGCCGTTTGGCTTGTAATAGCGTATTGTTGAAACCTCTTATAATATGGTTTATAATTTTCAATTGCAGTCGGATATCATAAAGGCCTAGCACTGCGTTTACAGTAACGGTACAATTATGTAAGTATACGGTGAGTCAATTATGTAAGTATACGGCCTCAATACGGCTCAATGACAGACCTTTCTCTTATTATGTGACACCTCATTTGCAAGATGTTTAATAACTAAAGGCTTACCAGATAGGTTATATTGAAGCCACAAAATTCATTCAACAAATTCTGAAATTAGGAGATATATATTAAGGATAATTACACGAAAGAAAGAAAAACCTAAAATAATATTAAAATAATACTAATTGTTAACATCATTACACTGTCTACAGAATATATAACCGCAATGAGTCTGATTGAAATCCTGGGGAGAGCATCATAAATATACTATGGTTGGCATCAACAGACTTTCCAAGAGCAGCAGGTCATGTCACACGATAGATCAGTACCAGAGATCAGCAATGAGTATTCAAAAAGATGAGTAGAATCGAATCATACTCATAATTTATGATACTTATATGCATTCATACTTATTTTAATATCATTGAACCTCTACTCATATTCAAAGTTCTCATCATATTCATATCTTAACAACACTTATGATGTTGTTGATTTCGAATCTCCGTGGCTCAACACATACCCGAAGCGCGAAATAAGTATGAATCGCGTACGAACACTAAAATACTCACTAAAAGGTTGTGTGTATGCTCTGCTTGCTGCTCTGTCTTTTTTGCTTATGTGTTTGTTTTCTTTTTTTTGTAAATACAACAACAACTAAGATTGAAAATTTTGATGAATAATTCGAGTCACTCGAATAATTTATGAGTACATATTATAAGTATTTTTCTAAAGTTATAAATCTAAATGAGTAGACTTATGAATCAAACGTATTTCAAATGGTATGAGTTTGAGGTCAATGTCGTACGCATACTCATTGCAACCTGTTCAAAATAAATCAACGTTGTAGTGGTTATGAATAAATTATAGCACATAGTTGAATTTCAATACTGTTGACTCACTTAATGGATGCTTTTGAGTAGCGAAAAAACGATTCATTGCTCAGTACCTGCAAGAAATTAAATTTGGCAAAATGTATAGCATTCAACTGACAGAAATAGAACAGGATTTTGGTACTATAGATTTTTGGTAACAATCCACTAGCAATCGTAGATCCAACCAGCTGATAAGATTTGTGCTCTAATTTGTTCTGACATTAGAGTCTTCGCTCAGCAGTTACTCTCCATAGTCTAATAAGCAATAGGTTCACCGTGGATCAACTCCTGGTTCAGTCATCGAAACGAAATACAAAAAGTATTTCTTTAGAGACTTCTGTTTACTTTTTCTTCAGAGTCTTCAGCAGCAGGAATAATACATACATACATATATAATCGGTCATTACAAGCCTTCGTTATAGATTGAAAATGTCTGACCTGAGGTTTAACCTTGGTCTGGCGTCTAATAAATTATATATTGATATGTATCATTTTTGATACAAAGCTCGATCTAGGGTTAAAACCATTAGAGTAAAATAAATAGTTACCGCCTAATAAATAACACAATTATTCTTTAAAACATATTTTCATTAAATCTGTCATATTCTTTTTAATTTATTAACAACGACCCGAACTCCTGAAACATACGTACATTAATTAACATTAAAGATCAAAAAATAATTTTCCTGTGCATTTTAAATGCAAATTTAATTTTCTTCTTCGGCAAATTGAACAAGAGCAGTCTCGTCAAAATGTACACAATACAACCGTAAATATGATGAAGAGTGTAGACACAGACAGACAATAATTTTTAAAGCAGGCGTGGGTGCAGAATACATTTCGAAGTTCGATGTAATGTTAACCGAATTAAGGTGCTGGTCTAACGATGATGGCAATAACGACTATAATGATGAATAATTCATCTTAATGTTGGGTAAGCTCTTCGGTATTTTCATTTTATATTCCCTATGGAATATACACAGACATTTATTATTTTAAACAAATGACTTGCATTAGTATACACTGAGTATTCAGATGATGATGATGATGATGATTTTTCTTCTAAAATTTGTTCAGAGTAAATCCTAAAAATTTCATTGAATGCCAATGGCCTCTTGCAGCAGACAAACAATACGGGGAAAAGAAGCAATTTTGGTTAGATTTTGAAGACAAATGCATGGAAAATTGTGTCATATGGATGAGGGAAACATTTTATAATTTTTCCCTTCCTTACCTGCTACCATACGTGCAAATACTTTATTATTACCATGTATTTCGAAAACATCGACGTTTTGCTTTTTGCTGCTACCAGTGATGATTCCATAGTATTGTAGGTCTTATAATTTTTAATTCTTCAACAGCTGCTTTTAAAGTAATTGCTCGTTATTAACATTGTACTTGTTTTCTTCACTAAATTAACATAAATGTTGCGAGTTTAAATGTAGGAAAACGTGAAATTTGATTTAAATCGAGGAAGCATTTCAAATATGTAAATACCTACTGGTTCTCACTGGTTCTTGTTTGCTATATACAAACACACACATATACAGTGAGCGCCAAAAGAGACTGTACACTAAATATAAAATTCTAACAATCACCAAAGTCAACTTTTTCCACTTAAGGAGAGTGCACGAAAAAATTTCACAATTTTTCGAAAAATTTTTGTAATTTTTTTTGTTTCAATTTTAAAAACTGGCTATGCAATAATTTTAAATAAAATAGCGGTAATTTATTAATGCATATTTTTTAATGTACAATTTCTTTTGATGCTCACTGTACAATAAACATGTATACATAAATCAGAAGACCGCTTTTATACGTTTATTTAAGTCAAGTAATGGCCAGGTTTTAAATTCTTTTTTTTATATTCAAATGAGAGCCTTACACGTAAAATGAACAAACGAATAATAATTTTGGGGGAGTTTTTATTTTACTTCATACACTCTGCTTTAAATGCTTATTTTAAAGCCTGATGAAAAAAACCATGTGGAAAGTGCCCAGGAAATTAAACACATTCGCAATCGCAACCATTGCAACACAAGTTATGTGAATTAACTTTAAAAGGACGCAACATACATACATAAGTAATATTTAATCTCATAGTCAAATGGAAAAAAAATAATGGGGCTTAGTTTCCGGCAATACTAAGGTGCAGTGCATTCTCAGAGGTATAATAAAGCGTAAAAAAACGAGGCTAGGAAACTGATAAACACGGTGCTAGAGGATCAACATTCGCAGTCTAGCAGTATCTCAAACATGTCAATCAAAATAGGATCGTTTCAAACCGATCAACACAACTATTTGGTGTTCTATAATCCAAGATATATATCTTTGAAATGGGATGTAACCTGAGGTATGGCAATCGGCATATATAAAGTGGAAATATGCCAGATTATTATACAAGAGTACTTAGTTCAAAACACAGTTCTAATACCTTGAAAAATACAACTTTAGTTGAAAAAATATTTTTTATTGGACCCCTTTTTGCAGACTTCTAGGAAATGCACCGAGAGAAACTAATTGCCAAGAAACTGAGTCTCAAATCTGTTCATTCGGAATAGACTCTGAGCCGTAGGTTCCGCCTCAACAAGATAATATTAAAACACACGACATCAATACTGTAAGAAGCTAGGAAATATGCAGAATAAGAGGTTGCTATGGTCAATAAATGCAGTATGGCTACCTTCCAAAATGTATCAATACAAAGTTTGTATGCAGCTGTACTACCGTATATAAACTATGTAGATATGCAAAGTAACCAAACAATGCATCAACTATATATCCGATGCCTGATTGCTTTTTGACTGCGTTAAAAATACACATTGATGACGTTTTGAAATACAATACATTGTATATATTTTGTATAGCGGCATTATGAAACACGATACTTTGTTCAAACATAAAGCAACTAACATTTTGATAGGCAGGCTATGTGTGGAGGGTTATATTCTGAAATCCTATAATGCCCTGTTCTTTAATATAAATGCTAAGCTCTCAATATAAGAATGATTTCTGATGTAAACTATCAACTTCTGGTAAAATTTGTGTAAACGTTGCATTTAGCATTTTCCTGCTTCCAATGTAACATCTGTAGCATCAAAGCATACTTTTTTCGACGCTTATAAACTTAGGGCCATTATTACAATTAGCCGTTAAAGTTGGGTTTACATAGTTGAAGGTAACTTTATCTAAAGTGAACTTTAAAGTCAGCTTTAACTTTTTTTTTTTTGTGAGAAGCTAGGCCGTAATCCTGACTGAAGGGTTGTAATGGCCAATTATGTATGTATGTATGTTTAACTTTTTTCGTTATTACAACCTACAGATAAAATAACGTTAACTTTTTCAAAAACAATGTTCGATATTTCCATTTACTACGTCGTATGCTGCAGCTTTAAATAACAAAATTCTGTGCTCCTGCCTTTTTATGGTGAGATGCCAAAACTGAGCAATATTTTCATTGTAACATGGCATGAAACACTTTTCATACTGAATATATTTACCCTGTAAAGCTAAAGAGCGAAAAAAGAATTCCCGCTTTAAATGTAAGTACCATATAAAGTACTCTGTTACATATTGTGTACGAAAATTTAAAGCAAAAATTTACTATTTAATCACTTTCTACTGTGCGATGTAAAGTTTATGCGTTCATGATTTCCACACTGTAAGCACAACACATGCATACGAATCTCCCACAAAATAAAAGTGAATTTAACACACAAGAGCAAAAGGTTCAGTAGTAACGTAAGGATTTACGATACATTGCATGTGTGCAGTACAGTGTACATACATAGAATTTATTCAAAATTAATTTTGCTTATCATAAAATCCCCTCGAGGTGTATTGTTCGAAACCACTTAAGAGCACGTGAGCTACATTGCAGACCAATGGCCTGTGTGCGTGAGTTGTTGATTTTTATTCAGCATAGTTTTTTTTTCTACCTTCGCTTAGAGTAGAGGAGGAAAGAATCGAGGTCAGTATTAATTTTTTTAATACTAAATTTAAAACTTTAATTTAAAACTTTATTATTAAATCTGTATGCATGCATGTCTAAACCAACAAAAATTTGTGTTCAACAAAATTTTGAGAACAAAAGTTTTTTTAAATACGAAAAAATAATACAAAATATTTCCATTTGAAAGAACTTTGTTTGAAAGCATATTCAAATTTTTGCAAATATTTTTATTAATTTAAAAATTCATTTCATTTTTAACTATTTTATATAGACTATAAGCAATTTTTTTTCTTCAGGTCTTATGAGGAATAAACTTTGTGATCGATCGGAAATTCCATTTCGATCAAAAATTACAAACGAAAATAAAACAAGAGAGGACTGTACGGTACCAATAATAATAAAATCGAAGCGCTAAGGCAGTTCTGAACAAGCAAACATTGAATTACACACAATAATCTCGAAGTTGCCAGTGAGTACCGCGGAGTTGTAACAAAAAGCATGACGTTTAATACAATATTATACTGATAATTTGCAAGTAGGTTAGGTCAGGTTAAACTGGTAGCTGCCTCATCGAGCCCAACTTCCTTGGGCTGAAGTCAGTCTGGAGATCAAGTGCAGGATCGCTCTTGCCAATAGGTGCTACTATCATCTCAATAGGCAATTGAGTTGCAGAGACCTCTCTCGTACGACAAAACTAATAATTTGCAAGACGATTATCCTGTCCGTAGTTTTTTATGGCGAAGAGGTATGGGCCGTATTAAGTACTGATGCAGCAGCCTTGAATGTATTCGAGAGAAAAATCTTACGTAATATCTTCGGTCCAGTAAGAGTTGGCGATAATTTTCGCATCCGATACAACAGTGAGCTGTATGAGGCCCTCAACGATATGGACGTTGTGTAGGGTATTAACATCCAGCGGATGCGCTGGCACGGCCATGTCGTTCGAATGGTTTAATATGCTCCGGCCAGACGGATTGCGGCGATTTCATTAGAAGAACCTAATCGAGGAAGCCCTGTCATCGATTGGTGTGACCAACTAGCCTGGACGCGCAAGAAGCAGAACCGCCTTGAAGGATGTGTTAAGGCAGGCCGAAATCCGTTAGTCGTGTTGTTAGTTGCTGGTTAAGTAATTAAATAAGGCTCTATTGTAACACCATTTTTACCCATTCTGCCATACAATTATATCTCCTGGTTCATATCTCTCCACAACCCTGAGAGTCCTATATACGTGTGAATTTTCCTCAAATCGCTTTTCGCTAAACATATTCTGTCACAAAATTCTGGGTGTCCAATAACTCCACTTGGTAGGTTTCCTTTCGCCAGACAATGACAGCGAAAATATTCTGAGTTCCCTCTCCTTCCTCATCATTGCAGCTTCTGCAGAAATAACAATACGGTATTCCCAGGCTCCTAGCTTGAGCACCCAGTGTCCCATAGTCACTGCTATGAGGTTCCTCAGATGGAATATTGTCAGGTCCAATGCAAATTCTGTTCAACATATATTCATGCAATTGTTTGCTTCTCTGTAGAGGAGCGCATAATTCATGAATTATGAATTTTCCGTGTTGCCCGCTACGGCAAGTGAGTTGGAGTTGTTGATATCTGTCTCGCTATTTCCTCCAAAAACATTTGGTTTGACAATCTTCAATGTGATGTACACACTCTACATACATATATACATAATTGGTCATTACAACCCTTCAGTCAGGATTACGATCTAGCTTCTCATACCACTAATGTTGTGTGTGTTAATTTTATACATGAGTGGCGCGTCCTGCAGTTTAAAGTCGACTCCGAACGACAGATTTTTGAGAAACTTTTCGTAGCAATTTTACGAACTCTCAGAGTTTTTGCCAGAAATCTGCTGAGAGGAAGTCGCCGAAGAAATATTATTTCATATTTTCGTTTTGATGTCTGACTTGGGTTTTGAACCTTGATCCTTCTACCTACTAGGATAAGGCGACTTCGATAAATACTTTTAATAATATCCCATATGGTGGATAAGATTTGCTTTTGTTCAACCTAAAAGATTATTTCTTATCGAATGAGTGTTCTATGTAGCTGGCATACAGTGTTTTATTCAAGTTTCTTGTTTCATGCGTGTTGATGAATCTGCCAAACAGTCAACTCCCATAAACACACACAGTGATGTAGTATATGAGGCCTTGACTGATAACAACTTTCGTATTTGTTTAATTAAAATTCTCATTTATTTTGCATTTTATTGCTTGCTTGTTTGCTTTCTCACAGACACATTAAAAAGTCGTTCATCAATTTAGGCAGTCCGTCCGTCGTCAAGCATGCCCACAATCTTGCATTTCTTTTATTAAAGTTTCCTTTTAATGATGTTTTCTGATTATTTGCTTAGTATTCTTGGTTTTTTCTTTCTTTTTTTTTTGTTTTTTGATGGAAATCACTAAACCCAAGCCCAAGACCAAGCAATTAGACGAAACATATAAAAAAAAAACTTTTTAAATACCAGAGTGTATTTACATGTCGTTTATGCGTACCAGAATGTGTAATTTGTATGCGAATAGGCAGGCGTTCTTTACCTTAATGGCCATAAAGTTGGCAAAATGGAGGCAAACATTTTTTTCGTTGTTTTGTTTTTTTTTTGTTGTTTGTTCCTTAAACTCATTTAAATGTGGCAAATTAAAACGGAACAAACTTTTGTTTTCATTTAATGGCCACATTTTGGATGGAAAATAATTAGAAATTTTGATGTGTTTCCTAATACAACCGGAGTATGGTATGGTATGGTATGGTATGCAGTAAGCCGTAAAAACGCATGTACTGGCCACACTCCCATACACAATGCCTCATACTCGCACTGCCCTCTTTGCATAACTGAACTGAACTGAATGAGTGTAACAAGTGTTTTTTTTTGTTTTTGCGTTGTTGGAGCATTAATTAAATTTGTCATAAAACTGACGATAATTGCGATTTTAAAATCATAAAGTTGCCAACCATAATGAAACTTTTAAAAGCTCTTAAAGGTTTTTAGTGGACGTTTTTATTATTTAATGAGGACTTGAGAAAATCTATGGTGAGTATAGAGAAATTGTTGATTGTCGTCGATTGGCGTAAGCACCACTTGAGAGAATAAACGGCTTAAAATGTTTCTTTCATCATTTCGCTTGATAACGAGTTAAAATTACTAAGAAGCCATTAAAACTTTTCTACCGTAAATATGAAAATTAAATATTTAAGCTTTGGTCGGAGATGGAAGTTTATGGAAATCTACTGGGATTATGATTATGATTAATCGTAAAAAGGAAGCCTAACTGGACGTCAACTTATATTATTTATTTAGTTCCTTAAGCAATTTAACAAAAAAACATGTTTAAAAGCAAACTTTAATTTTAAAAGGATATTTTTACTTTCAAAAAAGTTATTACTTACGGAGTCCTTGATTGCAAATTAAAGCAAAATAATATGTTTAGTTTTATTTCTTGGTGTTTATGGTATTGATTTAAACAACAACTTTGTTTATTTAAATCTTCATTGATAATACTGCGCCATTAATTATACGTCATGATCCTTTACCTACAAATTAAGTGGTCATTAAACTCCAATAGAGTGTGAAGTCGCCGTAGTCTAGTAAGTAGTATGTTGGCGTATTAGACGTTAAGGGCCACGGTTCAAACCCCCAGGTTGGTCATCAAAACGAACATACATGTGAAAAAATATTTCTTCGGCGATTTCCTCTCAGCAGATTTCTGGCAAAAACTCTGAAAGTAAATAAAATTGCCTATTCGGAGTTGACTTTAAGCTGTAGGTCCCGTCACTAATACATAAAATTAACACACGCAACATAAGAGTTGTGAGAATGAATGATTGTGATGTATGTATGCATTTATCGATAACATATAATGTTACTGTATATTTTGTAGGTATTAACAACTACCATTGTAAGCTAAGCAAAAAAAATTGCGTCGATTTTATTTTGTTATCATAAAATGAAGCAAATAATTCTTCTATAAATTTTAAATAAAAAAAATCATTTCCTGCTACAATGTTTTGTATCGTTGATTTTCCCCCCACAAAAAAATTCTTTTAATTCCTATGATTATCAAACGCATTGAAGAGTGTCTAACATTTTTGTAAATTACTGTATAATTGTGGTACAGGAAGTTAAAAAAAATAGAAAAAAAAATTCATACATATTTCTGTACATTGAAGTATTAAACTATAGGGTGAAGCATCAATTGGGTTGTGGTATAATATAAATAATAATCCATACCAGACGCGTAATCAGATCATATATACACTATGGATAAACCTAAAGTCAATTTTTACCACTTAAGGAGAGTGCCCAAAAAAATTTTATAATATTTCGAACTTTTCTGTAATTTTTTTTCTTTTTCTTCCAATTTTAAAAACTAGCAATGAAACAATTTTAAAATAAAAATAACGGTAATTTATTAATGTAAATTTGTATGTATAGTTTCTTTTGACGCTCACTGCAAACACCCTGGAGCCAACATATTGGCAACTAACGACCTCAATCTTTGTGGTATTCAACCTGGAGCGGAGGACTTCTACGAAGAAGGAACATGTTATTGTAAAAGTGCTTATTAAGTTCCTACCGCTATAAATAAAACTAAAATGATCTATTTTGAGATAAAACCGAGGATTTATTTTACCAACTGGTGACAATTTGGCATAAGTAGCCAAGCAGTTAAGATACGATTTGAACTTTCGCTCCATCAGACTCATATAATGATTGTCATATTATGTCATGTAGACGCCATAGTTCAGTAGGTAGTGTATTGACCCGGTACAAACCTAAGGTCAGACATTTCCAACAAAACGAAATATGAAAAAAACATTCCTTCGGCGACTCCCTCTCAGCAGATTTCTGGCAAAAACTCTTGAGAGTAAATAAAATTGCCATGAAAAAAAGTTTCTCAAAAGTCTGTCGTTCGAAGTCGACTTTAAGCTGTATGTCCCGCCACTTATAAATAAAATTAACACACACAACATAAGTGGTGTGAGAAGCTAGTTTGTAATCCTGACTGAAGGGTTGTATTGACCGTTTATGTATGTATGCTGAAGCATTGGTGTTTGCACAAGCAGATGAAGAGTTTATTGAGGTCCTCCAACTAGGACATGATTTACTATACTCAATTTGTTCCTCTCATTTTGTAATTTTCCTTAAATTTTGACTCAAACTGAACCATAGGCAGACAGCAGTTTTGGGAAGACATAGTCACATGCAAGTCGATTGTTCGTTTTCTATAGAATATTTGATTTAAATATTTCAAATAATGACTTCTGGTCTGAAGATGCGGAAGTCCCTAATATGACACTTAAGGTTTGTACAAATGGCTCCAAAATGCTGGACAGAATGATCTGTGCTATGCCACATGTGTATACATTAGGTTTCTAATATTAAACTTTCGTGTAGAGTGCTTTTCTATTGCAGTTGATAACAGGAAAAACTGCATACAGTGAGCGTCAAAAGAAACTGTACATTAAAAAATATACATTATAAATTATCGTTATTTTTAAATTTATTTTAAAATTGTTTCATTGCTGTGTATAAAAATGAAACAAAAAAAAAATTTAAAAAATTTCGAAATATTGTGAAATTTTTTCGGGCACTCTCCTTAAGTGGTAAAAGTTGAGTTTGGTGATTGTTAGAATTTTATATTCAGTGTACAGTTTCTTTTGACGCACACTGTATATAAGTTTCTAATATTTAATTATCGTGTAGACTGTATGACTATTGCAGTTTATTTCAGGCAAAACTGCGTACTTGCGGTGAGATTATACGTGGAAGTCTATGGCTTTAATCGAACAACTAGACTACGATTGAGCGATGTTCGTCCTTTTCTATGAATGCCGAGGAATTCTTAAGGAAATTACGGATCATTCAAAAGCAATTCTTAAATGAGTTCGAGAATATAGGGATATGGTTAGAAATTTCATTGCAGATGAACTGACCAGGGTCGGTATGGAGCTCACAATCTCCGGCATTTAACAAAGCATAGGTCCGAATGATTGCCTCAGTTAAACTAGGTACTGTAATCAGTTTAACTTGTACAATTTTTTATTTGAAGCGAAAGCAAACATATGTATGTATTGTAATCCATTGTAAGATACACCCTTTATTACATTTATACATGGGTGGGTACACATGCCTACATATTTCAATAAATAGTACTCATAAAAAGCCCCTGGTGTATTTTTGTATGTTTGTATGTTCGTATCTATGTAAATTAATATGTCAATGTGTGTCAGTGGGTGAGTGAGTGAGTGAATTGATGAAAAAAATTTATTTCCTTCGTATCGATAGATTATTTCCACAATTTTTCCTTGACAAATCAGCCAGAATTGAATTGATAAAAACATTAAAAATGTTAAAATGTATGTTTTTATAGGCATTTTTCTCTCTTTCTCATTCGTTTATTCACGTTTTTTGTTTTTGCTTTTTCAATCTCATTTTTACAGCCATTAGATGAATGGTTGACAGGGAAGAATTCCAAAATTTATTGGCACCAAAATTTATTATGGCCTGCTGTTCTAAAAGAAATCTGCATGTTTTTGTTGGATTTTTTATGAGAAAGTATTAACGATTTGGAGGAGGATGATTGTAAACAAGTCTTAACCAAAGAATGTGCATAAAAAAAAATAGAAAAAGGGGTTTATGGTCGTATTTTATAACATGTTGTTAAAGCATGGAATGGAATGGATTTGAATATTATTTTGTTTGTTTTTATGCCATGAAAGTTTATACTTTTTTATGTTTAGAAATGGGTTTCTTTAATGCAAAGTGCTGGATTGAATTTCAAAGAATTTACAAGGACTTTAATATTAAAAGATAATGTGCAAGAGCCATAAATAACTTGTAAAGTGTACTCAACCATATAAAGTTTATTAGAATGTAAAAGATTTTGTACGTCTTTATTACTATTCTTCAAGAGGATGACCATAAAAAAAAATTAATTGGGATTTCAATACCAAAATCCAACATATTTATCACGCGTAAGGGTATCAGTTATGGTGTTACAGCTTTTGCTTGTTACATTAAACTATAAAGGAAGTAAAATTCTGAGAAGAGAATTTTTATTTTCAGTAAAATTTGGAATTCTTATGATACTTTGAAGAATTATTCAATTAAAGTTTCACAAAATTAAGCGCAGTTTTCTTTTGGCATACATACCAGAGATCAGGAATTAGTATTCAAAAAGATGAGTAGAATCGAATCGTACTCATAATTTCTGATACTTATACGCTTTCATACTTATTTTAATATCATGGAACCTCTACTCATATTCAACGTTTCAAGTACTCATTAGACTCATTCGTACTTAACAACGCGTATGATGTTGTTGATTTCGAATCTCCATAACTCAACATATACACGAAGCACAAACTACGTATGAATCGCTTACGAACACTATAATACTCACTAGAAGGTTGTGTGTTTGCTCTGCTTACTGTTCTGTGTTTATTGCTTATGTATCTTTTTTCTTTTTTTGGAAACGCAACAACAACTAAGACTGTAAATTTTGATGAATGATTCGAGTCACTCAAACGGTGTACATCGTTTAACATTAAAATGAGCAAAAGCTACACAAACAAATACAACAAACTTGGTACAAGTAAACCAACAACATCAGTATGAAAGAAAAGGGGATAGACAAGTAAGAACGAGAACGCAACAACAAGCAATGTGAACAAAATACACAAACAACAATGAAGTCGCAATAGTGTTCTCGAGAATGCGAAACCCTGAACGTTCTACTTCAAGAACCTTCATCAGACTGATTATGTGGGCATATAAAAAGACAAGACAAAGCAGGCAACAAGTAGTAAGAATTCAGTCAGTCTTGTGTGAGGACGCGTTGTGTGTGAAAAGAACAGTCGTGGTTTGAAGATCGCCGTTGAAAGATCTGCGTTGTAAGCAAAGAATTATAGCGAACAAGAAATTGTTGTAGTATTCGTCAAGTTGCAAACAGTGGCACACAAAAGTAGCGCGAATAATAAAGACTTTAATTGAAACTAAACACAAATTTATTTTTATCTTGTTTGCAATCAATGAACTCATATTTTAAACGCTTTCAAAAAGGTAAAAACGTAACAAATTTATAATTATTTTTCTAAAGTTATGAATCTAAATGCGTAGGCTTATGAATCAAACATATTCCGAATGGTATGAGTTTGATGTCAATGTTGTAGGCATACCTACACGCCGTGGTGTAGTAGGTAGTGTGTTGGCTTACTAATCGTAAAGCCCGGGTTCGTATCCCAGGTCAGACATCAAAAATGAAATATGAAAAAAAATATTTCTTCGGCGACTTCCTCTCAGCAGATTTCTGGCAAAAACTCTGAGAGTAAAATAAACTGCCATGAAAAAGTTTCTCAAAATTCTGTCGTTCGGAGTCGACGTTAAACTGTAGGTCCCGCCACTCACGTATAAAATTAACGCACACAACATGAGTGGTGTGAGAAGCTAGGCCGTAATCCTGACTGAAGGGTTGTAATGGCCAATTATGTTATGTTATGTTGTAGGCATACCTATTGCAACCTGTACTTATTAATCAACTTTGTAGTGAGTACGAATGAATCAGAGTACATACTTAAGTTTCAATATTGTTGACTCCCTTATATTCAAAATTTCATGAGTGCTTATGAGTAGCGAAAAACGATTCATTGTTGATCTCTGTATGAGATTTTGAATAATTATTCGAATTTAGTTTTCTTCTGGCATACATTCCCCAAAAAATCCCTTTCGCATTGCCCTTAAACACCGCCATTTCTATGTGCAAATTTTTCCCTGCAATTATTGTGTACGATTGGAGTATGAATTCAAATGACAAGAATTTTATGCCATCAACGGAATCATTCAATTTGTTTTTTTTTTATTCATGAAAAAAAGCAACAAAAATTTTAAATATTACAATAAAAAAATATAAAAAAGAAAGAGAAGTAAACAATAAACATTTAAAAAGTCTGTACCATTAATTAAGTAAATCGAGCGTAAAAAACATTTCGCGCGAATTATCGAATTATTGTCGATTATGTTGGCTGTGGCGCTCACATTAAGCCAGCACAGGAACAAGGATTCTGTCTGTCATTTATTGTTTTTCATTGTGCCGTTATCATTTGTTTTTATATGTTGTTGTTATTGCTGCTGTTGTTATTGTTTTTGTTAAAATAAATGACCAATTTTTGTTTTCATGTCATAACAAATCTGAATAGCCAAGTTCATGCCAAATTAATCACAAATGATTTATGATGATAGTATAGTCAATGCCATAATTTTCGTCTTTTTTTGTTAGTTTTTTTGTTAATAATTTGAGGTCAAGGCAAAGAAAATAATACGTTTTTTCATTGTTAAGTAAGCGGAATAAACATTGAATGTGTTACGGTGTAGACATTCTTCACATTAATCTTCAACGTTTTACATTAGATGGCACTAGACTATCATTAGTCTGTGATTCATTCAATTGTGGAGTGAATATAATTATGTTGGAGCTTCGAATGCATTACGTTTAAAGGAAAAAGTATACAAAAAAATTATCATGATTTTCTATTGGTTATCATAATATGCGTTACAAGAAGGATTCCAGACAGCAAATGTGTGAACAAGAAAGTATTGTAGACTGTATGAATTTTCAGATTTCATACTAAAATCTATTAAGAGTTACAATATCTTCATCTTTTTAGTTTCTTAAAGGCACTTAAAGTTGCTATAAAGCTTCTCCCATTCTCATTGGTTTGTAATAAGTATTTTTAGGCTGCTTTTGCTATCATCTGTCAGGATAAACAGTGTGATGAAAGGAATTGAAGGCGAATGACTTTACCTTATCGTAATCTCTATAAATGTAAACATGCAGTTTACATTTATTTTTGTAGTGTTTTTGTTGTTGTATTTTTGTTTACTTGTTTATCATTTTTTTCTGCTGGTGTTTATTGTTTATTATGCAGTGCGATAATTTGTTCAACAAGTTCATTGTATTGTTTTTGCAGCTTTTTTATAATTTTAATGTTAAGCGATATGAAAGCAAAATACCAGTATCTAAATTTTTCCTTTTCGTAACAAAATATATTTGGTGTAGTACTGACGAACTCATTGGATCCTTCTTTTTCGTGTCACTGAATGTTAATGTTCATACTTATTCACTTACTTAACTGGTCATTAGAGGATTACGACTCTGCTAGCCATACCATCCATGTTGTGTGTGCAGGTCTGCTACAGTTTAAAGCCGATTCCGTACAGATTTTTTGAGAAGCTTTTCATGTTAATTTTATTTGCTCCCGGAGTTTTTGCCAGAAATCTGCTGAGAGGAAGTCACCGAAGAGATGTTTTTCTCATATTTCGTTTTGTTCGAGCTGTCTGAGCTGGGGTATGACGACTCACGCCTAATAATCCAACACACTACTTACTACTCTACGGTGATTAATATTCTAATGTTATTCCCATTTCAAATAGGGGTCATCTGACATCCTTACTGTATTTCTTGAAAGATATTGGAGTCCCTTAACTTAACAGGATGTACAACTTTTTCCCTTCCCCGGAGAGGAGTACTTTAACCGCTACACAACGTCAATTTCAAATTTAGAGAAGCACTGGATGTTTCAATGTAGAAGATTTAATACGATGTTTGCAGCAACTAATATACTTTGTTTATTATCGAAAGAAGTATACAAATGTTTGGAATTTTTAAGTGGAGCAAGAACGTTTTTAATGTTCTAATGTTAAATTCTACGTTCTCTAACTTAAATGCTGTCAAAATTTGGTTAAGATGCTCCGATCCGTTCCGAAGTTGTAAGGAAAAATCTTCTTACAATACACATATGGTCGTATGTCGCGTGAAAACTTTGAGCGCTCATAACTCAAAACACACTTTTTCGACTTAGAATTTTATAGAACGGAGGCGTCGATATATAGATGTACTATCATATGCGGATAGGGTATCCAACTCTATTAATTTATTAAGGCAGTTTGTTTTTCACAATACTACCATTGGATGTTCTTTGGAGAAATAAAGCAATTTGTTTTCGAAAATGTTTTTTACATGGTAGTCACATTTTTTGATTGAGTAGCGACTATTGTAACGCTTTATGGAATGGGTACGTACTATGTATGTGAAATATGTACTGTTTTTGCGAAATATGTTCTACACTCAAGGAATGGCCACTACTCATTGCATTTTTCAGTACATCGCACTAGAATTCGAAAAATAAGTTATAAGAGTAACATCAACTAAATTGGCGTCTACGGGATAATTTCTTTTCCTCTTCATACATACATAATTAGTCATTACTCGTAGAACACTTCAGTCAGGATTATGAAGCAAGTTTTTGACACAACTTATGTTGTGTGTGTTAATTTTATACATGAGTGGTGGGACCTCCAATTTAAAAGCGACCCCGAACGACAGATTTTTAAGAAATTTTTCATAGCAAGTCTCCGAAGTCTTACAGGAAGTCTCCAAAGAAAATATTTTTTCATATTTTCGTTTTGATGTCTGACCTGGGGTTTGAACCGTGGCCTTAAGTCTAATGAGCCAACACACTACCTACTAGACTATGGCGGCTTCAATGTTTTGTAGAATTTCTTCTGTTATTATATGATTTACTCTTCTCCCAAAAAATGTTCAACGCTCAAGGGATTGTCACTGGTCATTGCGTTATTCAGAGCATTACGCTGGAATTCGTAAAATAATTTATAAGAGTAATGTCCATTTAATTGCTATTTTTTTCTTCTCAATAAAAAGATTCCGTTTTTTAATTCCACAAATGTATCCGCGTGTAGTCTAGTCGATAGGGAATTGGCTTCACGACTTCCTTAGCAACTATTATCAGGCATACGAGCATAATTATTAATTGTTAGAAGCTGTTATAGTTGTTGTTTCATTTTGTACTTATCATACATAGAAGGGAACTAATTTTAGAATAAATTCAATTCCTCAATTCTAAATATTTTCCAAAAATTTGGTTTTGATAAGATGTAGCATAGTAAACCTCTATTATTGTTTTAACAAAGAAACAATTCTTAAAGGAAATTATTTTCTTTTTTAGATTTTCTTACAAGCTTATTATTGTTTGTATTCACATTGTTATTTTGGGATTCTTATTGTTATTATTTTTTCATTATTTTTGGATATTTTCCAATTTTACCTTGAAAGTCTAAATGAATGTGGCATAATACATGCATACATACTTATTCATTCATGCTTATATTTTAATCATATTTTTTAAAATTGGATTGGTAAAAATGTTTGAAAGTAGAAAGTTTTGGTTGAGTCATGCGTAAGTAAAGATTTCTTGATGAAAGTAATAGAAAATCGAAACAGCATCGATAACTCAGGTTGTTATATAGGCAAGTCTTTTAAATTTTAAGAATTCAATGAGAATGTAATTTTCGCTGTATACATATAGCATTTACAACGAGCTTCATCTTTAGCGTACTCAATGAAGTGCCTTTTTTATTTTCCAAAACTGTTTACTCTTTAGAAAACTGCAGCTGCTTTCGTTATTTCATTTGCTGATGTGACAACTAAATCTTATACAAAGTTAAGACGCCTGTTTCTCATTACATACCAAATCCATTTTGGAAAAAGTGTGACAATTGAATGCTTTTTGCTACCCAAAATATTTTGTAAATCAAAGAAAATTTATTCACAACTAATTGGTAGTGAAATGGAAAGTATTTTAACCATTTAACAGATTGTTTAACATTAATTATGCAGAAAATATAATAACTTATTCTACGCTATTTTACAAATTATTTGAAAAAAAAAGAACTTTTACTCCATTCCTTGGAGGTTCCAAATAAAAGAGAAGTAGAGAGCATACGAATAAATCAATAAAAATTTTCAAAAATTTACGATTTACACGCCAAGTGCTTACTTACTTGTAATTTCACACTAAAAATGTTTTTAAACCATTTAAACAATTTACAATTAATTTTTCATTTCATTTTATGCTCTCTTCAATAGTAAATTAAGGCAACATTTTTAGAAAAATAAATGCTTTATGAATTGCCAATCACTAGAGTTTGAAATAAATTTTTGGGTAAACTATTACAGAGGAAAATATCTGCAAACTTAATATACAGTGGGCATCAAAAGAAACTGTACATTAAGAAAAAATATACATTTCTAAATAACCATTATTATTATTTTAAAATTGTTTCATTGATAGTTTTTAGAATTGAAACAAAAAAATAATTAGAAAAAATTTTGAAATATTAGCAAATTTTTTCGGGCACTCTCCTTCAGTGGTAAAAGTTAAGTTTGGTGATTGTTAGAATTTTATTCTTAGTGTATAGTTCCTTTTGGTGCTCACTGTAGATGATATTGAAAGAAAGACAAATTTAAGGATTAATTTCTGTTGATCCATTAGCATATCAACTATAATCTGACATCTGTATCAATTGGCAATATAAAATTGCCAATTCAAAATGAAATAATTTTTGGAACCAGCTTTTTTTTATTTGTTGAAGAATCAGAAATTCAGCAATGAGTATTCAAAAAGATGAGTAGAATCATACTCATAATTTCTGATACTTATAAGCATTCGTACTTATTTTAATATCGTGGAATCTCTACTCATATACAAAGTTTGAAGTACTCATCATATTCATACTTAACAACACGTATAATATTGTTGATTCCAACTCTAAATAACTCAACATATACACGAATTACAAAATAAGTATAAATCGCGAACGAACACTAGAACATCTACTAGAAGGTGGTGTTTTTGCTCCGATTGCTGTTCTGTCTTCTTTGCTTATGTGTCTGCAACAACAACTGAGACTGTAAATTTTTATGAATGATTCGAGTACCTGGAATCATTTATAACTACATATTGAAAGTATTTTTCTTAAGTTATGAATCTCAATGAGTAGGTTTATGAATCAAACATATTTCGAATGGTGTGAGTATGATGTAAACACTGTACGCATACTCTTTGCAACCTGTACTTACAAATCAACGTTGTAGTGAGTATGAATTAGTCAGAGTAGTTAATTTTTAATATTGTTGAATCACATATATTCAAAATGTTATGAGTGCTTATGAGTAGCGAAAAAATGATTCATTGCTAACCTCTGTGAAGGATGCATGCAAATACTTCATTTTTACTTTACACATTCGACCTGCCTGCTTTTTAAACGATTTACGTTAAATTCTAATATGATTTCCATCTTTCTATCTCAACATACATAATTGGTCATTAGAACCCCTTAGTTAGGATTACGACCTAGCTTCTGACACTACTTATGATGTGTCTGCTAATTTATCTATGAGTAGCACGACCTACAGTTTAAAGTCCATTCCGAACGACAGATTTTTGGTAAACTTTTCATAGCAATTTCGTTTATTCTCAGAGTTTTTGCCAGAAATGTGCTGAGTGGCAGTCGACGAAGGAAAACTTTTCTTAATATTTAGATTTGCGGTCTCACGATCTAATCATATCCATATTTAACATGCTAATTTATTATTTATTCTACTTTACTTAAGCAATCGTGTACATAGTAATGCATTCGTTATGCACTAATAACTTTGAGCATTGCTTTTAAATGCTTCTTTACCTTACAATTGATCTTCTGTTATGTCGTACTTCAAGTAAAATTAGATTCCTTTTGTTTCATTTTTTTCCAGGAAACTTAAACAATAAATCTCTGTTTCCCTTTTTTTTGTTTTTGCATATTTTCTATTGTTATTCAATTTTCTGCTGTAACTTCCCATATTTTATTAACACACGCTTATTTTATTTTTATTTTTTCTACAACTTTTTCTCTTTTTTTTATCATCACAATTTCATTTTAATTTCAAAGTTTAAGACACATGCTTGGTATAGTTATTGTGCTGTGGAAATTTTCAACATCATTAACGGCTATTTGTTATAAATTGTCCGTAAAGTACATGTACTCGTACATAGTGTTGGTAAGCGTTCTGATTTGATACCCTACTGCATCTTCTCGCCAAGTATTGATTGAAATTAATGTGTTGCGGGAATCGTTGTGCATGCTAAAGATATTTGACAAACATAAATTGGTATTAGATTTGCCTTGTATGGTATTTAATCCGTAGGATTTCATATAATCGGCCATGACTAAGCCTAAAAATTCGTTGTTGTCCATGTGTTAGTGTTAGCACTAAAGAAGGAAGGTAAAAGGAAGAGCAGAGTTTTGCTATTTTGCTTTGCATATGAAAGTTTTTATAATAGTCCTTGTGTATATTATTTTTTGCTATTTTGTTGTTGTATTTTGTGCTTAAATGTATTTCCATTAAAGTACATTAGCACCTGTTACACCATCTGTTTGCCGCTTTTACTTTTTAAGTACTTTAACAAATTAAAATTATTCAAATGCGCGGCATTGAAAGGAGGAATATTAAGGAGGACATACAGTGAGCGTCAAAAGAAACTGTTCATTAAAAAATATTGTTACGAAATTGAAGAATTCGGAGACTGTGTTTTGCTTTTACAACGCTTAACAACGCTTAAAATCATAAACAAAAGCTACTAAAACAACACAATGCAGTAAACAAACCTGTTTACAAATTATCGTACTGCTAAATATAACAACAAACGCCAGCATAAAAAATGGTAAACGAGTAAACAAAGTACACAAACAACAATAATGAATGTAAACAACGATGTTTACATATATAGAGATTTCGAGAAGGTGAAGTCACGAACATTGGTCTTCAAAACATTCATTAGACTGTTTAGCCTGCTATATAAAAGGCAACGCAGGCGAGTTAGTAAGTGAAGTTCAGTCAGTCTTGTGTGAAGATGCCGTGCGTTTGAAGAGAGTAATTGTGGTTGGAAGATCTCCGTTACAAAGATCTGTCGAATAATTGTCTAGTAGGTTAGGTTAGGTTAGAGGACGTATACTTGTCAATTAAGACAAGTACAGTACCCGGAGGTCGAATTGACCCATTGTACAACGTCCTAGTTTCTCACACCACTTATGTTGTGTGTGTTAATTTTACACATGAGTGGTAAGACCTACAGTTTAAAGTCGACTCCGAACGACAGATATTTATTTATTGAGAAACTTTTCATGGCAATTTTTATTTACTCCTAGAGTTTTTGCCAGAAATCTACTGGGAGGAAGTCGCCGAAAAAATACTTTTTGTATTTTGTCTTCGATGCCTTGCCTGGGGCTCGAACCCAGGCTTTTGCGTCTAATAAGCCAACACACTACCTACTAGACTACGGCGACTTCAATTGTCTAGTAAATGTTATTGTTTATGGGCATAAAAGGGTATAAGTAGAGGAATAAAAAAGAAAAGCAATTGTTGTTGTTTACATCAAGTTGTGAACAATGGCACACAGAATTGTACGAATAAGAAAAGAATTCTAATTAAAACTAAACACAGATTTATTTTTATTTTATTTGCAATCTACGAGATTATATTTTAAACGTTTTTAAAAGGTAATAAAGTAACAATATTAATAAATTACCGTTATTTTAAATTAAAAAAAAAAAAAACATTACAAAAAATTTCGAAATTTTGTCAAATTTTTCGGGCACTCTCCTTAAGTGGTAAAAGTTGAGTTTGCTGATTGTTAGAATTTTATCCATAGTGTACAGTTTCTTTTGACGCTCACTGTATAGTCAATATAACTTGTGTGTTTTCTATATTCAAGTCTGAAACAGAACCTCATAACTAATAGCATAACTTCATAGAGGTTTTAATAGTGAGTTTTAAACTAAGACCTTATGTGGTATAAACTTTAAATTTTTCTTTAAATTTTTGTTCTGAAAACTTGCATTATGCAATACAATGTAGCCTTAAATGCCACCACCTCTTGGTGTTATCAATAAATATTTTTGTGTCAATACCATCTAGTAATAAAAAAAAACGGTGAATACTTTTTAGATAAACCAAAAATTTACAACACTTTACGTATTAGTTTTGGGGTTACCACCAGGGAAAGTTGTACAAGTTTGTGAAATTTATGGCCAACCATATGAATAAAATTGAAAATCGCAAGACCTTGTAGAAATGTTGGTGATTTCTCTTCAAGAATTTATACTTATTGGCATAGCTGCCACATATGCACGTGCGATAAATGCAAAGTATGGTAAATAAACAAAACAGAAAAGAATGTAAATACTTGCCTAAAGCCTTGAAAAGAGGAAAAAGGAAATGGGCAATAAATTTTATATACAAAACATTGTTAAAATCAAACTTTAAAAGCTTAAAATCAAGGCTAAATAAGGGGGAAATATATTTAAATTTTAAAATATTTTTTTATTTTCATTTTCTATCTATCAAAACCTATTATACTTAGCTAACTATGCTATTTTTTAGTTTAAAACAGAATGTGCCATGTCCACTACTGTATACTTATTAGATCTTTTTCTAGTATGCGAAATGTGTTTCAATCGAAAATGCCATTTGCTGTCAAGATCATAGCATTTGATCTCACTGGACCATTATGGCTGAATACTAAATTGGATGTATAATTAAAAATTGATGTCGCCGTAGTCTAGTAGGTAGTGTGGTGGCTTATTAGACGTAAAGCCAGGGTTCAAACCGCAGGCCAGACATCAAAACAAAATACAAAAAGTATTTTCTTCTCAGCAGATTTCTGGCAAAAACTCTGCGAGTAAATAAAATTGCCATGAAAAGTTTCTCAAAAATCTGCTGTTCGGAGTTGACTTTAAACTGTAGGTGCCGCGACTCATGTATAAAATTAACATTAATTGGTGTGAGAAACTAGGTCGTACTCCTGACTAAATGGTTGTAATGACCTATAATGTATATTATGTATGTATGATATGTGCCTGAAGTTAGGCCCAAAAGATTTTCCAGTTCGCAGTACCTTCCGTTCGTCAGCCTAGTGCAATAGTAAGGTACTTCCAGCAAATGTTACTTTTCTTAATTTCGTATTTAAAAGTTAAACGATGAAATTTTATTTGTTAAAATAAACCATGTGGGTGTTCTTATACAAATACTACTTAAATATTTAATCTTTAATAAACAAATAAAAATACTTTTCAAATGAATGCTAAAAAAATCATATTTATGGGAATTGAAAGTCATACAGGTCTTAATGTTTTAATGCCACCGTTTATCATTCCAGCGTTGTATGTTTGGAAATGCTTTTTATTTTCCCTGTTAAAGTTTTTTTTTTTTTTGAAATCACATTGAATACGCAAACGTACTTCCAAAGGATAATGACACAGAAACAAGCATACCAGCAGATATTCTAGTACCTGCTATACCAGCAGGGAAAATGGCAAATCAAATGATTTTTAAAATTCCAAAAGCAGTATTTCGTTACAAAACGTTTAACATGGTAATGACTTTTTGGAAAAATAAACAAAAGAGTTCACAACTTGCTGATGATTTTTAGGTTTTTCTTTTTTTTTTTGAGGTTGAAGATGTTTCTCCTTTAACGCTTATTAAATGGAATTTCAGCAGATCAACACAAATTTACACCTTGAAATAAAGAAAAAGTCAGGGATGGGAAATGACATGCTAGTTTTAATATAAGAAATGGACCCCATGTGGTTCGTTTGTTCACGAACCGATTCATTCAGAAAGGGCCTCATCGTTAAAGAGATTGTTTCTATGAAAATTAGTGTCAGTTGGGATCTGCTCTAGAGTCCATTTAGAGAACACACGTCGTTGTGTATGGTAATCCATGACAATTTGTCAAAACAAACTGAATAAATGACAAAAGATGGCTGTTATAAATTATTAAATTTCGGAAGTCATTGGGAGACACTATAGTTACAGCATTCAAGTGTTTTTAAAATTAAAAAACGACTAAGCTAAAACATATGATCCTGATAATGGGACTACATCCAATGCTTCCAGACATCCTTACGATTATACTGAGGACACCATGTATAGTCCTATTTGGGTAGGGTAAGCCATAAAATACACTGCAGACTAAATCTAATGTTTAAGAGGTCTTATGGCGCATGGCGACACATCAAATTTAACTGATCAAATTTGTATATGTGTTGGTAATATTTGTTTTGCTTAGCACAGCAACACATCAAAATTAAACCTTCGAACTCCATTGTATTGTAGTTCTGAAGAAGACAAGTATTGTGATATTCTTCACTCTCATCTCAGCCTATACGTGGTGAGTATTTTTTATCAACACAATAACAAAAAGATTTTGATGTGCGGCCGGACAACTTTAAGTGTAGAGTACATTTCATAGGATTTTCTGCATTTTAAAAAAACATTTATCCTCCTCCCCTTTTAATTCTACATTTATTTACCGTTTGTTTTGTTTTTTTCTTCAACTTCTCTTCCCCTCGGTAAGGCATTGTACATATGTTTGTTAATAAATTCACGAATCAATAAAATTGCTTGCAGTATTGATATCTCGCGTCAATACTTTATTGAATACACAAAACAAAACAAAGTAAATGTCAATGGCATGATAGGGCACAGCAGAAATGGCATTCAAGTATTCAAGCATTCGTTTGTTGTGCATGATGCATTGTACGTGAGGACAATCATTTCGCAATACAAAGGTTTCCAGTAAAATCCTGTTACGATATTTTACTTTCTCTCTCTTACTATGCGTATCATGGATTGTAAATTATCATCCTGGCGTTTGAAGTTCTCTCTTGAACACTTTCGATTCGAAAGTGAATTGTTTTCGTTTTCTTTTGTTTTTTTGCCTTGAATAAACATTGAGTATGATGTAGTTGAGGGTATTTGTGTCCACATGCCCAGAGTGTCAATACTCTCAGAGCAATAGTAGCAATGGAAACTGATACAAAAACAGCTGGGCGTACATTGAGAGATTTCAGGGGGGTAAAAAGTTAAAATGCTTTCGAAGTATTTTACACAAAACAATATTTCTTTTGAACTAGGAAATATTCCTAACTGTTTGACTTTACTCGCAAAAGTGGCTAGAAATGACTGGCCGTCATTGCCAAAAGCAACAACTATCTCAATTGACAAAATATTTTCCTTTTGTGTTGAAGGCACAGTTCAATAGAAATCAACTACAGTTTTAATTTCAAATATGACGTTTGTTTTCAAAAGGCATGAAATGGAAAACATTTGTGACAAAACATTTGATGTTTGTTTGTTTAACTCTTATGAAAAATTTTCCGCTGTTAGATTGGATTACCCAGGAAGTGCTTCTGACACTAAGATATGTTTCGTCTAAATACATACGTATTCTTGGAATATTATGAAAAAGAATTGAAAGTAAGAAAGAAACGGCGTAGATTTTGCTGAAAATAATGCGTTGAAATGCAACAGACTTCATATGTTGAGGGAGATATTTAAAAAATTTATTTTTTTATAATTTTTTATTTATTATTGCAACCAAATTAAAGGAATTTTGAATGGAAACATAATATTTTAACACCATTTAAGCAATGAACACATTTTGAAGTCGCCGTAGTCTACTAGGTAGTGTGTTAGCTTATTAGACGTGAGACTTCCGTTCAAGATCAGACATCTCCATCAGAACGAGAACTGAAAAAATATTTCCTCGGCGTCTGCTTCTCGGCAGATTTCTGTTAAAAACTTTATGACTATGTGTGTACTTCCACACACATGTACACCTATGCAGTACGTATTACATACCAGTGATGACGCCCTATACTTACATTTGAAAGCATTTTGTACCCTAAATAGTAACATACGTTTAGCCCGGTAATATGGTGTGCTAAACCACCGTACGTAACCATTATATGGGGATTTGAATTCAAATCTTATTTGGATTCTGAAATCAATTAAGTTTTCTGACGATCTAATAGTTGGGCAATAACTAGAATTTTTCATTGTTGTTGAAATACTTGGATAACCTTGCAATTAATAGAAAATTAAATAGGTAATCCAGAGACAAATAAGCAACACTTGCTGCTGTAGTCTATGTAGATAGTGTGTTTTCTTATTAGACTGTAAAGCCACTGTTCAAACCCCAGGTCAGACATCAAAACGAAAAAAAAATAAAAAATATTTCTTCGCTGATTTCCTCTCAGCAGATTTCTGGCAAAATTTCTAAGAGTAAACAAAATTGCCATGATACGTTTCTCATAAATCTGTCGTTCGGAGTTGACTTTAAACTATAGGTCCCGCCACTTATAAATAAAATTAACACACACAACGTAAGTGGTGTGAGAAGCTACGTCGTAATCCTGACTGAAGGGTTGTAATGAGCAATTATGTATGTATGTACAAGGCCATATGGGATGCAGGAGCATCCAATACATGCCAGAAAAGTCACTTTTTCGTGTGGATTTTGGGCTGCCAATCTCATCGTTTCATACTTCTTTAAGATTCCTTTCTCATCCGAAAAAATTGTAGAATAAACCGTATTGAGGTATTTGAAATGCGGTGCTGTTCGAGAATGCTGAAATTTATTGAATTGACCGGGTGTTACATCGAGAGCTAAAAAAGAGAGTTTGATCAAATAGATCGTGAACCCTTTGCGATGTATATGGTTGAAGCTAGAGTTGAAGAAAGAAGAGGCGTTAGTAGAAACACTAGATATTACACAGGCCGTGAAACATTAAATTGAAATAACACCAGTAATCGATATGCAAATAAAGACGAAGAATACATACATATATACATACCTTCAGTCAGGATTACGACCTAGTTTCTCACACCACTTATGTTGTGTGTGCGTTAATTTTATACATGATTGGTGGGACCTACAGTTTAAAGTCGACTCCGAACGACATATTTTTGAGAAACTTTTCATGGCAATTTTATTTATTCTCAGAGTTTTTGCCAGAAATCTGCTGAGACGAAGTCGCCGAAGAAATATTTTTTGTATTTTGTTTTGATGTCCGGCCTGGGGCTCGAACACTGGCTTTACGTCTAATAAACCAACTCACTACCTACTAGACCACGGCAACTTCTAAAGGAAGAATACAGTGAGCATCAAAGAAAACTGCACAATATGGATAACATTCTAACAATCACTAAACTCGACTTTTAACACTTAAGGAGAGTGCCCTGAAAAATTTGACAATATTCGAAATTTTTTGTAATTTTTTTTCTTTTGTTTCAATTTTAAACTCGGCAATGAAACAATTTTAAAATTAAAATAACGGTAATTTTTTAATATATATTTGTTTTTTAATGTGCAGTTTCTTTTGACACTCACTGTAGCTGTAAACTTTTATTTAAGCGGAAGAAGGAAAGAACACAGAAAAAAAATGTTGTTTTTATATTTTAATTCTTAATATTAATCAGTTAGCATTGGTGATGAAATGAAAATGTTATTAACAAGTATAGGAGTGTAGAATTTATTATTGTTTACAAAATTTGCAAGTATTAGCTAGAGGTTAAGCAAAGGTGATAGCTTTGCCTCATAATGCAATTATATACTTATTGAAGTGGAGATGGTATTATTCAAAGCCATAGTGGCTTCGCATTAATTTTCTTATTGAGGTGAGTACTTTTAGATAATGAGTGTGAAAACAGCAGGCACAATAGGATACCATTATGGGACCATAGCCTTCGATACGTCGAAACAATGGCAAATTTTGAAAGAATTTCCAATACATTTTCTCTTCGCCTATAAATAAATAAATATTATCAAACTGAATGCCAAAGACGGTAAATAATGATAGATTGGCCGATATGATGTCCCATTGATAATAGCAACAGCCTAAATCGCTTGGCATTATCCTCATCTCTTTCATAAGTGCTCGATCAAACTAAAATTATGAAATTTTCTATGAAATAAATTACGAAACTTGTATGGTTTCTTTATAATATTACCCAAATGCGCTCTGATTCCATAGCGAATTCTGGCTTATGATCTTTGCGAGTTAAGGTAACTAGGCGACAATTTAATGGTCTGTAAATAACAAAATTCCTCTTAGAAGGATTGTCATTAAAAAAATAAATAAATTTGTACTTACATTACTGCCATATACTGTAATTTTAAAAGGACAAATATTATTTCCTTTTGTTTAACCATTGAAAATAATTATCCGTTTCCACTGCTTTTTAAAGAAGCTTAAGACTGCTAACGTTGCATGTACACTGTGGCCTTTTATGGAAATAATTTTTTTGCCTCTACAAAGAGCAATTAATAAACTTACTTTAATTTCTTTAATACCTTATTATCTGTATGATTTAGTTGGAATCTGTTTAAAAATATATTCAGGGCCCTGAGCTAAGGATTGAATAATTTGAAATATTTCTTCACTCTGCTCTCAGAAGTTACAAGTTTTCTAAACTTTTAATAAATTTTCAAGCGTCAATAAATTAAATATAAAGCTAATGGTGAAACCCTCACAGATCCCTACATATAATTAATACCGCAATCTCATAAGTCTGAATTTTAAGACCAGAGCTATAATGATATATACAGTCAGCGTCAAAGGAAAACGTACATTAAAAAATATAAATTAATAAATTACCGTTATTTTTATTTTTAAATTGTTTCATTGCTAGTTTTTAAAATTGAAACAAAAAAATTTACAAAATTTACAAGTGGTTTAGTTAGGATTTTTTAAATTAGAATTTTAACCTCAGTATACAGCTTCTTTTGACGCTCACTGTATATCTATTACTATAATGATGTATACATTTGATATCATTACACTCATATTGTATTTCTGCCTCATATTGTATTTCTGCCTCCTGACACCATATGATCCTGATGAAATAAAGCCTACCTGCTAGGTAGCACTCAGATATCAAATATCTCTCATTATATATCCTGACCCTATAAATAGCACAAAAGAAAAAAAGCTTAATATACCCGAACTGTTGACAAGAATTTAATAGTCAGCGCTTTTAGCTTACAACAAATATTTCAACCTGCATTGCATTGAACTAAACAGCTGTGCTTCAGTTTCCGTAATCAGAAAACTTTCATAGTCGCCAATAATAAATTTTATAAATGATTACAGTATGAATGTCAAATGAAGGCATGTAGTTCTTTAGTCTTGTGAGAAAACATATGCATTTAAAGACTTAGAAATTTTGTTGGCTTTTTGGGAACATGTAATGTTATGTCTGTTGATGTAAATCGTTTTTGGTTGAGTTATAATGTGTCATAAATACTATTTATTCGGAGTTAATTTGAATTTATTTATAGTTTACACTTCGACTACAATCAACTTCAAAATATTGCAGACAAATATTACAATAATTGTTAGAAGAATACATAGCATGGATAAGGAAGTAATATATGCAACATATATCCAACACGCATGCAACATGCAACATATAATCTTACTATCATAGAACCAATTAATGGATTAGCTTTACTTTCGCAAAGGAAATCTATTTTTGATGAGTAAAGCATACTCTTCGCTAAGCATACTGGTGATCACTTTCCAGTCTTCCATGGATCAAGGAGTAATATATTACACATCTATCCAGCACGCATGCTACATGCAACATATACACTTACTCTCATAGAACTAATCAATGGATTATTTAACTATTTTTCGATAAGTAATGTGAGCATGTTCTTCGTAAAACACACTGGTGATCACTTCCCAGAGTTTCATGGATAAGAGAGTAAGATATGCAACATCTCTCCAACACGCATGCAACATGCAACATCTAACATACAACCTTCCTATCAACGAACTAATCAATCGGTTATTTTTACTTTCGCAAAGAAAATCTATCTTTGGTTGAGTAAAGCATACTGTTCGGTAGCTACACTGGTGATCACTTCTCAGAGTTTCATGCGTAGGAAATAAAGATATGCAACCTTCATTCAACACGCATGCAACATACGAAATACAACCTTACCAACACCGAATTAATCAATCAACCTTTTCGTTAGCAAACAAAATATATATTTTGATGAGTAAAACGCACTCTTCGGTAAACACACTGGTGATCACATCGCAATGATTCATGGATAAGGATGTTAGATATGCAACATCCATCCAACGCTCGTGCAACATGCGACATCCCACATATAACCTTACTACTATCACCGAACCAATGATTAGGTTATTTTTACTGTCGCAGTGGAAATCTATCTGTTGGTGAGTAAAGCATTCTCTTCAGTAAGCACACTGGCGATCACATCCCAATGTTTCATGGATGATGAAGTAAGATCCGCAACATCCATCCAACACGCATCCAACATTTAACTTTGTTATCACCGAACTAATCAATGGGTTACTTTTGCCATCGCAAAGAAAATTAATTTTCGGTTAGCATAATGGCGATCACTTAATAAAGTCTTTTTTATAAAACAAATTTCTTTTGAATACGTTTTTATAATTTCTTTGCTTTTCGTATATTTCTGGGTTCAGAGTTCTTTATAACAACAATAAAATGAAAAAAAGGCCAATTTGCCACATTTCAACTGTGATCGAAACACCGCGTTTATCTGTTATTTAGCAGATATTTCTAAAACAATTGCATTTGAATTTCACTTCTTGAAATCAATGCTTAGTTTTGTTTGTATTATATTGATAGGAGTGCTAATTTTTATTTCCAATTTCTATTAAAAAAAATAAGGTCTTGAGCTAAGCTTCAACTGAAATGTCTAACACGAATAACGGTTTATCTAGAACTCGTATTAGAAAATATTTTTCTATTATTATTCTATCACATAAATTTTGCAAATCCTAATTATGATTCCAAGTAATGTTTGTAAAATCTTTTGAATGTTTCTTACCTCGATGTCAAAATTTTGAATATTTTTTTTTTTAATATCCAAGAATATTTTTATTTTTTCTGGTAATGTTTTCTTTTGATTTTCTTCTGTTCTTATAAAGAGACCTTAAAATACATTTACTTTGTAAAATAGAAGGAACAGCTGTTATCAAAACAGTCAGTTTCTTTGTATGTTTTGTTTTGATAAGTAAGTTCGTGTATTATTTTTAAATTTTAACACTTAAATGATCACAGTATCTTTTAAGGTCATTAAAAACCTTTCCAATATTTTATTTTAAAACCATTTTTGCAAAATAATTCTAATTCTTCTAATTAAAAGAACTCTTTTTTTATTTTTAAAAATGTTAAAATTTTATAAGAAAATAAAATAAAATAAATGTATATTTTTATTTATTTATTTATTAAAAGTGCTGATACTTGTCACAACCTAAAGTGTTGTACGGTAGATGTACTTTTCTTTGTGAAACTGAATTTACATACATACATAATAAGTCATTACAACCCTTTAGTCAGGATTACAGGATTTTTGTACATGAATGTCGGGAACTACAGTTTAAAGTCGATTCTGAACGACAAATTTTTGAGCAACTTTTCGTGGCAATTTTATTTACTCTCAGAGTTTATGCCAGATATCTGCTGAGGGGAAGTTGCCGAAGTAATATTTTTTAAAATTTCGTTTTGACGTCTAACCTGGTAGTTTGAACTGCGGCCTTACGTCTAATAAGCCAACATACTATCTGCTAGACTACTGCGATTTCAAAAAACTGTATTTAATATTAAAAATTAAATCCATTTAGTTGAAGTAAACAAATTAGTATGTAAGTATAGTAGTATATTGACTTATTAGACATGAGGCCACGGTTAAAAACCCAGGTCAGACATTTCCAACAAAACCAAATATTGAAAAATAAATAAATAAAATTCCCATGTTTCTTTAAAAATCTTTCGTTTCGAGTCAACTTTAAGCTGTAGGTCCCTCACTCATGTATAAAATTAACACACACAACATGAGTAGTGTGAGAAGCCGTATATTTTATTTGTAAGCTGAAGTTTGGAATGTATCAGAGCATAGTTTTTTTCACAGAACAGATTTGTTTTCATCAGCTGCGATTTGGTAAGCCAAACGTCTACACCATTTCTGCAGTAAAACCTGCACAGTGTTTTAGGTTTTTGGCAATAACTGGGTGGAGAAGTAATTTGTATAGTTTATTTGAGTTGTATAGTGAATACAGTGAACGTCAAAAGTAACTGTACACTACGGATAAAATTGTAACAATCATCAAACTCAACTTTTACCACTTAAGGAGAGTGCCCGAAAAAATTTGACAATATTTTGAAATTTTTTTTTGTTACAATTTTAAAAAACTTGCATTGAAACAATTTTAAAATAAAAATAACAGTAATTTATTAATGTACTCGTATATTTTTTAATGTCGAAAGAAACTAACGTTCACTGTATATCGTATTACTTGCCATGTATACAAGCCTGGAGAATCATTATCTAAAATGAAATGTGTGAAGAAAATAGATTAGAATAGATAGACGATTTGAGGGTTAATTTTAAAACTCAATTTCTTTTTCTTCTTTTAACATAATGTTTGTTTATTTCGTATTGTTGTGTTTGTTATAGAAATGAGGTCACCTTTTATAAATCTCTGTTTGTAACTTGTGGAAACGATTTCTATTTGTGCCTTTGACCAAAAAAAACCAAGCATTTTCAATCATTTCGGTTTACAAAGAAATGTAACACAAAATTAATATTTTTCTGTGTGAAAATACACAATTTCAGAAGTGTTGGTTGAAAGTATATTACAAGACTTTTGTAATATTTTACTTTGATCAATAGTTTGACAAAATGCAATCGACAGTTTGTTACAAGCTTTCCAAAGTACTAAGTCTGAGTCGTATGAATTTGTTCATTTTTATCAAACTGGTTTTTAAATGCTTAAGTTTAATGTTTTCTTTTTGGAAAGAAGCTTTAATAGTTTATAAATTGCCTTAAACTGATAATTTTCTTTACAAAAAAATTTTTTTTTAGATCTCAGATGCAAAAAGTCAACTTTTCTTTAATTCTTCTCTTGTTCTTTTTTGTTTTCTTGTTTATCCTCTTTTGAAAGAAAAAAATTCTGACCATTTTGGCCTGCAGTTATTTCTTCACTCTTTATTTACACATCATGAATTCCATGGTTTTTTCTTCTTTTCCTTCTTTCTTGTTGTTCATCTCGATATTGTTATTGCTCTTGATGATGATATTTTGGCAAAAAAATCTTGATTCTATTCAAGAATTTGCTTCTTTTATTTTTTAAGACAAAATATTGTAAGAAAAAAAGAGAATTTTTTCTGGTCTTAATTCTGTTGGAACTTTCAATTACCATAGTGCCACCCAGCATTTGAACTTTAAGCCATCAATTCGCTTTTAGTTTAAGTTTTTTTTTTTGTTTAAATTTTTGCATTCCTTTTCAGAATTCTTATACAAAAGTTTGGGAATTTTTTTTAAAAATGGGGAAATGAAAAAGAAAAACTTTGTTTAACTTCTTTTAATATTTAATAGAATAATGCTTGCGAATTATGAATTTATTTCGACATTGGATAGGAATCTCAAATACCCTTTGCAAGTTGTTGTTTAAAAAACTGTTTTTTTATTTGTAGGTGTAGTACAAAGAAAGCCAAAGAAATTTGTACGAAGTCTCCTTAGTTTAGTTGGTAGTATGTTGGCTTCTTAAACCAGAGACTGGGGTTCAACTACTGGCCCAAACTTCTCAAACAAAACGAAGTATGAGGAAATATATCTTGAGGCAACTGTCTCCTAGCAATTTTCTGGTAATGCTCTGAGAGTAAAATAAAATTGCTTTGAATAGTTTTTCAGATCGTTCGCAATCCACAATAAACAGCGGATCCGACCACTCAAGCATAAATTTAACGTAAACAACATGAATGGTGTGAGAAACTAGGTCATTATCCGGACAAAAGGCTTGTAATGACTAATTGAGTAAGTCAGTAAGGTATAGAACAGAGATCAGCAATGAATCGTTTTTTCGTACTCATGAAATTTTGAATAAAAATGAGTCAACAATATTGAAATCTAACTACTCTGATTCATTCGTACTCACTACAACGTTAATTTATAATTACAGGTTGCAATGAGTACGAGTACAACGTTGTCATCAAACTCATACCATTCGAAATATGTTTGATTCATAAGTCCACTCATTTAGATTCATAACTTTAGAAAATACTTATAATATGTACTCATAAATGATTCGAGTGATTCGAATCATTCATCAAAATTTACAGTCTTAGTTGTTCTATAATTTTCAAAAAAAAAATAATAATAATAAAGTCGCTGTGGTCTGGTAGGTAGTGTGTTGGCTTATTAGACGTGAGGCCTCGGTTCAAACTCTAGGTCAGGCATCTCCAACTAAATAAAATATGAAGAAATAATAATATGATTTCCTCTAAGCACATTTCTGGCAAGAACCCTCAGAGCAAAAATAAAATTGCCATGCAAAGTTTCTGAAAAATTCTTCTATCCTCTATAATAATTAACGCACACAACATAAATGTTGTGAGAAATTAGGTCGCAATCCTGACTGAAGGGTTGTAATGACCAATTATGTATGCATGTAATGGAAATCATAGTGTCCCACTGTTCAAAAAATACTTGAAATCACTAGAGTGTCTTTGGGTTCAACAAAATCGTTTGAATGGCAAATAATCTGCACAAACAGTGTCCAGGCCATCATTTGCATACGCAATGACGAAATTTTGGACTCGGACTCCTACTGTTGAAAATTAAACTCTTCGAAGAACCAATCGGACAAGAGAGCAGAGCTTTAGATAATTTCCAATTCAACGTCTGAGTTCTCCATATATTAGACGTATTGCCTGTTCTGCCACGACTACTGTGTAGATTGCAGTCCACATTTTTAACTAAATATGGATCCATTGTCAGCTACTCGTTCAGATGAATTTATTCAAATAAGAAGATATGCATTCTGTCTTAACTTTTACTTTAATTTACGTATTCCTATACTTAACTTTATAAATTTTAAATTTAAAGTGCCAAAAAATGAAGCTATCAACGCTTTGTTGTAAATTTTGTATTTCACGCTCACTATAGATGGCATTTCTTGTAATATTTTCCTTTAGAAATTTTTTAGATTACTAAAGGAAAAGCAACAACAACAAAAAACTGTTTTCAGAAGCGTAAAATTGTCTTTTATGGCGGTTTCCGTTAAAAATAAATCATAATTTATGACTTTTGCGAAACTGAGTAATGTATTTACGAACTTTTATAAATCCTTAGCGCCAACATAGAGTAGCTTAATGTCTAAAACGTTACTTTTAATGCTGCTCACACACTCACACTCTCTCATTCTCTCATAATATTTTCATTTTTCTTTGATTTTCACTAGCAAACTCTAGTGAAGATATCAGGGACGCTGTTGTAACTACTGCTCGCCTTTTATGTAAGTTATCCTTGAGCCATAGTACTACCGACACACAGTAGACAGCATTGAGGAGAAATAGGAAATCTTTACAACAACAATAACAATAGCAAAATTCAGCTGTTCACTTTTAATTTTAAGGTGCGTGTTAAAAAGTATTTTCTTTTTTTTTTTTGTTGTTGGATATTAAAATTACAATTTCCTCTGAAATGAGTGTAATAACGAGATGGCGTGGTGTAGAGTAGATTTATCTGTACATGTGGAATTTTATGCATAATTTATGAATGGCTGATGGCTGGTAAAAAAACACAAATTGTGAATCATTAAACCGAATACAGACATTTTAGCTGAAGATTTTATAATAAAATGAATATGTTTTAAAATATTGATCGAACTGATAGGCTCATAAATGCATACAAGGCAGTTGGAATAAACAGATGACTTAGGGTCATTATTATAACTTCCCGTTAAGTTGGGTTTAGTTAAAGTTAGCTTTAGCTAAAGTGGACTTTAAAGTCACCTTTAACTTTTTTTCCTTATTACGACCTATATGCCAATGCCGTAGCAATGTCGATAGCACTTATCAATTAAACAATTTTTTTTAAACGCAGTGGCAATCACGGGCTTCGTTTTTTCGTGGTATATGCTCATTTTGCTTATCTTTGAAGTTGACATATTGTAAATAATAGATAATATGACAAGTTCTAGCATAAACTTAACTTTAAACTCACTTCTACCTTATTTTCCTCTTATAATAATGAAAAACAATTTATCTGCCCGTTAAAATCCTCCCTTTAGTTAACGGCAAGTTGTAATAATGGCTCTTAAGATTTTTAACTTACTTACTTAATTGACCATTAACACCCCGATTAACGGATTTCGGCGCATCCGGTTCTTAAGCGCCCACGCCAGTTGGTCACCCCAATCGATGACAGGGCTTCCTCGATTGTGAGCTTCCAAAGCAAACAAGGTCGTCCTCTTTGCCATATTCTACAGATTCCCGCATCAAATACCCGTCTCCCCGGAGCATTCTCCTCCATTCGAACCACATGGCCGAGGAACCATATAGTTCCCTCTCAGAACTTCCTAAATTTAAGGTCTCCATTAAGAATACGTTCATTAATTTTTGTATTTTATTTTGCTACAATAGCAAAACATACTTTAAGATTAAATACTGATGTAATTTTCAAAAAAAAAAAATTAAGAAAATAATATTTAAAAAAAAGTCGTACAAAATTTAAATTTTTTTTATATTTCTTTAATTTATTATACGATTATCATAGACTTGCACAATTGCCAAAAGAAAACGAGGCGCCTAAAGCACATTTGTTTTTTATTTTTTTAAAATCATTTATCATTTGAAGACAATTCGCTTATTCACTTATCGCATGCGAGAGTATTCTGTTCATTCTGTTCATTTTGTAAGTTTTTCCTTTGATATCCCACGCGTTTATGGAATAGCAAACATAATAATTTTAAATATTTGTATTTATGTACAGAAGATACATACATACAGTACATATTTAACTTGTTCTTTTCATTATAATCATTATATGAATGAATGCTACTCGAGTAGCAAAATAGATTTGTTATAGCATGTGGCTTAAAAATACTTGTGGGTTTAGTAGCACAACCTCAAAGATTAAGACTCTAAAAATATATATGAAATGAATTAAATTTTATTGTTATATTGGGTCATTAAATTAGAATACATAGTTAGTTAGTTACAAAAAAACCATTCATGAATTTACTATGCTGATTAAGTGCAGCTTTCAAGTCAACACACATAAGGCAGCCTTCGATAGCCCTTAAGGGTTCTTTTTGCTTTTTTTTTCTACAATGTCTGAGTTCGGTATACCTGCGAAGCTGATAAAGTTATGCAGAATGACGTTGAGCAATTCCTTTGAGTCTACATTAGAAATTATGATCCTTATAATCCTTGACTGCACAAGTTATGTGATGGTTTTTTTTAGGGAAAATTTCTGCCACTCATTAAAAGTTTCCTACAGAGATATAACTGAAGTACACTTCCTTTATTTTCGTTTCGAACTCCGATCTCATGTTTGTCGTATTCCAGACTGTTGTTGTGTACGCTTAAGCGTTAAAGTCGACAAATAGAATCGCTAGGTCTTAGTTATACTTGTGGCTGTGCATTGTAAGAATCAATTCTTATGCCTTCAGATTGAGTTTCTGTTAGAGCATGCATACATACATAATTGGTCATTACAACCCTTCAGTCAGGATTGCGACATAGCTTGTCACACCATTTATACTGTGTATTTTGACCACATTAGTGGCTGGACCTACAGTTTAAAGTCGATTTCGAACGTCAGATTTTTCGTAACCTTTTTCATGACAATTTTATTTACTCTCAGAGCTTTTCCCAGAAATCTACTGAGGGAGGAAGTCGCTGAAGAAATGTTTACTTTTAATTTTTCGTTTTGATGTCTGATCTGGGGCTTGAACCAAGGCCTAACTTCTAATAAGCCAACACTCTACCTACTAGACTACGGCGACTGTTAAAGCGCAGACATTAATAATAATTAAATCGCAGTGCAATGACGACAATCTAATATATTCGCTTCTTCTAAAGGTCCGATTTATTTAAGTAATGGATGTTGTCACTAACTTGTATTAAGAAATGTAGTTAATATCGCTGTAAATTTACTTACAAAACGTCGTATTGTTCTTCCATTTATATTCCTGCTTTAATAAAAACCTCTGTTTTGAATCTCCTTTCATAATTTTTATACAAACAACACAAAAGAATCTCAATAAATGCAATACAATCCGAAATCTATAAGCTAAACAGTGTTAATAGATTATTTTCATCGAACCATGCCCTAGAGACTCAGACATTTGAGTATATTTACGTGTTATATACGCAAATATACGCACCTATTATAATGCAAATATTCATGTGTGTGTTAATACAATATAAGATGATTTAAAACCGCAATCAAGTTGGTTGGACTACTTGTTATACTTACCATGTGTACATATACATACATACATACAAACGTTTGAACAATAAGTTTATTTGAATACACGTGTTTGCATTGATTTAAAATACTTGCAGTTGTGTGTGTATAGATTATTCCTTTCTTCACACTCTCTGCATACAGATAACTGTATATGTAAACACTTCTATGCATGTGCTGATGTGTACATATTAAATATGGTGGTGGTGATTATAAAATTGATTGTGTAACCAAAATCCAAACATAATAAGACGCTCGAGCTGGTTTCTGTCGTCATCATTATTATATTGAGAGTCGATTTTTACGCTCACTCACACCATTGTCACGCTATTGTTTGTAGATTTTATAGTCTTAATAAATCGATATAAACATAATGAAATCAGGGAACGAATTGTCAATTAAATTGATAAATTAAAGTCATACATAAGAATACCATAGTATAACTAGCAAATACTTCAACACATACAAAAACACTATAAGGCTGGCCACTATCTGTATACTCTCAGGTATGAATTTGCAAGATTTTTCATTTCAATTTTTTTTTTAATATTCCTTTATTGCTATTAAATCCTAGTCCATGTTCAGATACCGTATACATACACTATTATTGGTCTATAATTCCTTTCGTAAATCGAGCACTTAAGTGTTCCGCTTTATCCTATGCCTACATCCGTATTTCACAAACGTTGCCATAATTACTCTTTCAACAAACAGTATGTTGATGGGTAGGTTGAAGGAGAGGAGAGCTATTAGCATACAACTAAGCTCTCATGTTGGCTTGTCGTGCGATCACCATTAGAAATACCCTCTTACTTTATATTGGCAAGTCGGTACAAACTTATTTAACGCCACTCCTCTAAGTCGATTTATGTCTGATATAGTGCCATTGCCAAAGTATCGAGATTTCAAGCTCACGACTGTTGGGCAATGGTATAAAATAAGCTCCACTGTTTCGGTGTCTTCACCGTATGCCCTGCAAACTTGGGTATACATGTAAGTCTGAATGTTCCGTGAGTACACACATTACAGTACTCACGTCTCGCTTATTTAGTTTTAAAATACTCATGGTTCTCTCCTCACTAGGATCGTTATTTTTCCTCCTGTATCATTATTCCACAATACTCCAAATGTGGCGTTTTCGCCCAATTTTCAAGCTTGGTCTTTAATGCACTGAAAAGTATTGAATTACTTAAGCTTATGGTAGGTAATATTCTGGCTCTGTTAGTCAGAATATTCGATTCCACACTTTCTATCACTGCATGATGACTACAAACCCATCAACAAACAGAAACTCATTAGTAAATCTGTTGCAAGTTTCAGGCTTGGCTTGCTATATTTGAGAAAATCTGAGACACGGCCGACTCAGAAATTGCTCCGCCTTCGCGTGCGTTTGCTACCTCCGTATACAACTGTAAAGGTTGATCTCATCGCATTTGAAAACGGCAGTAATCTCAGCTTGAAAGACATTTAGCTATTTATCCAGTAGTATCGATACATTTTGGAGCCATCAGCACATCAGTTCATTAACACTCGTTCTGCATATAGCCCTCAACGGGCAGAAATATTTCTTTACATACATAATTGGCCATTACAACCATTCAGTTAGGATTACGGCCTAGCTTCTCACAACAGTCATGTTGTAGGTGTTAATTTTATAGATGAGTGGCGGGACCTACAGTTTAAAGTCGACTCCGAACTACAAATTTTTGAGAAACTTTTTCATGGCAATTTTATTTACTTTCAGAGAGTTTTTGTCAGAAATCTACCGAGAGGAAGTCGCCGAAGAAATATATCTATTTCTTATTTTCGTTGTGATTGTGTATAACCGTGGCCTCACTTCCAATAGCCAACACACTACCTACTAGACTACGGCGATTTCTCTCATTGCTTTTCATATTTTAAAAACGAACGTAGATTCTGTTACATTCCGTGGACGCTTAACTAATTCTAGTTTTGCTTATTTGCATAATATGTGTTCCACAGTTCATGGTGCCTGCAGAAGCTGTTTGAAGAAACCGTAACTCATTAAAAAATCCGTTACGCGTGATATTTGGCCTGCTATATTTGAGAATATGATCGGTGATCTGGTTAGGGTAGATCAACAATGTCACATTTTGAATTTTGGAGCCATCTGTATATCAGTTACGAACAAAGTCGTTTCGAACTTGTCCCCAACAGACTGTAATATTTCTTTAAAGGCCATCATTAGAACTTGGCTTTAACTAAAGGCAGGATTTTAACTGGCAGATAAATTGTTTGTCATTACTATAAGTGCACAATAAGATAGTACTGAGCCTTAATCTAAAGCGGAGATCATCCTACCTGTAACTTTTAAAGTTCAGTATACGTTGACGTCAATATGGTAACTTCAAATATAAACAAAATGAGCGAACAACACTACGAAAAAAGATGCTCGTCGTTGCCACTGCGTTTTAAAAAACTTGTTTAATTTGGCAAATGATACCGACATTGCTCCGGCAAAACGAAAAAAGTTAAAGGTGACTTTAAAGTTCACTTTAGTTAAAGTTACCTTTAACTAAACTCTACTTTAACGGCAAGTTGTAATAATGGCCCTAAGTAATGAAAAATTAAAATAAAAATAACACAATATTTTCTGAGTTTATACTCTCTAGCATCTTAACAGCTTTTTATTCCAATAAATTTTTATTTCTTTTCTCAAATGTGGATTGATACTATAAAAGTAAAACAATTTTCATTATCAGTTTTACCATTAAAACTTAACAAATTAATGTTTTCTTCTGTTTTCTATAAATATCTGTAGAAATGTTTTCTAATTACTTTAAACATTAAAAATAAGAATATTTTTTTATTAGTTGTTTTCTATATAAAGAGTCTATTAAAATGAGCTTTTAATTACTCCTGTTTAAATGCGTATGATTATTTGAAAGCAAAAAGATAAATTCCAATTTGATTCATAAATTAGAAACCAAATAATCACCTCCTAAAAGTTATTACTACAAAATAAAAACTTTATTCGGCAATTAAGTGGCTGTGGCAGCATATTATAGAACAAAAAGAGAAACAAAGAAATTAAAACCAGTACCTTAATTAACGCCTAATTTATATTTTAATCAGGTAATTATATTATATTCACCGTACTTCGCATTTAAATATTTGAGTTTAAAGGCTTGAGGATATAAAATAACTGTATATCTTTATAGGCCGTATTGTATAGTTAGTTACCTGTTTGCAATTTTGGCCACAAGGAGGCGGAAACATTGTAATTACGGCAAAAGAAAGATTTGAATTTAAACATTTTTTATGATTGTTTAATAAAAACTATGATTCATGATGTTATTATGGTATACCCTATAACGTCATTAATGTACGCAGAGATCAGCAATGAACCGTTTTTTTTCGCTACTCATAAGCACTCATAAAATTTTGAATATAAGTGAGCCAACAATATTGAAATTTACTCACTACAACGTTGATTTATAAGTATAGCTTGCAATGAGTATGCGTACAACGTTGACATCAAACTCATATCATTCGAAGTATGTTTGATTCATAAGCCTACTCATTCAGACTCATAACTTAAAAAGAAAAATAAACATAAACCAAAAAACACAGAGCAGCAAGCAGAGCAAACACACAAACTTATTTTGTAATTCTTGTAAATGTTGAGTTATAAAGAGTCGAAACCAACAACATCATACGTGTTGTTAAGTGTGAATATGATGAGTACTTCAAACTTTGAATATGAGTAGACGTTCCATGATATTAAAATAAGTACAAATGCTTATAAGTATCAGAAATTATGAGTATGACTCGATTCTACTCATCTTTTTGAGTACTCATTACTGATTTCTGAATGTAAGCTTTAATCTATACACATGCATACATAATTGATCATTGCAACCCTTCAGTCAATATTTCAACCTAGTTTCTCACATCACTTATGTTGTGTGCGTTAATTTTATACATGAGTGGCGAGACATACAGTTTAAAGTCGACAACGAAACTTTACATGGCTATTTTATTTACTCTCAGAGTTTTTGCCAGAAATCTGCTGAGAGGAAGACAAGAAGAAATATTTCTTCTTATTTTCGTTTTGATGTCTGACCTGGGTTCTGAAACGTGACCTTACGTATATAAGCCAATACACGACCTACTAGACTACGGTGACTTACCTATAAAACCTAATAGGGCAACATTTACGTTTTATGACTGCCTTGCGACTTGGGATCTAATGGCATTGTTTGATTCGATAACATATTTTTCGTTTTAGGCTGTACCAAACAAATGAACTGCATACTAAAACTTAAAATTGGGCAAGGGATTTAGGTCTTATTCAGATGTCTGCAATAGCAAATAATGTAACAGCTTTTATGGTATAAATCTTACTTAATAGCGCGTATTTTCCATATGGCTTTCAATGTTTACTTCAACATTGAAGCTCATTCCTGACTCGATCACCTATGGGAATCAGACAAACCATAAGTGATTGTGGAAAGGCCATTGCGTTCGGGAAATATGGCAGTTAGTGGCGCATTGTGATCAGGACAGTATTAGTGATTGGACGGTATGGCAGCGTGATAACCAACATCAGTTGAAAATTATAAACTGGATGGTATGTGGTTTCAACAAGACAGGGCTACAAGCCACGCTACACAGTAAATTTTTTTCTTTATGAGAAGTTTGACGAATATGTCATGTGTTGGCAACGTCAGTTGGCAACCAAGATCATGCAACTTGACTCCGACAGACTTTATGTCTAGAAGAGTTACATTACATACCATGTCTACTCGGATAACCCCTTAACATTGAAGCAAAATAGTAATCGAACATAATATCAAAAAGATAGACTACTGCAAGCTTAAAGGCTGGCCAAGCAATGCAAGCTGATTCTTATAATAGGATAAGTAGTCGGCGTTGTGTATTAGACGTGAGGCCACGATTCACACTCCAGGTCAGAGAACTATAGCAAAACGAAATATGAAAAATATTTCTTCGGCAACTTCATCTCAGCAGATTTCTGACAAAAACTCTGAGAGTAAATAAAATAGCCATGAAAAGTATCTCGAAAATCTGTCATTCGGAGTCGACTTCAAACTGCAGATGCCGCCACTCATGTATAAAATTAACACACACATTATAAGTGATGTGAGAAGCTAGGTTGTAATCCTGACTGAGGGTTGTAGCGACCAATTATATATGTATGTATGTAATGGGATGATAGGTTTTGGTCACAAAAGAAAAAAATTTCTTCTTGCTCCTTGATAATGTTAAAACTGCAGGCAAGTAGCATTTGATGGCGATCAAAAGTTTACTGAGATTACTTAAGTATTTATAAAGCAGGTGGAGTCATGACAAGCAAAACATAATTTTAAAAATCCTAAAAAAAAAAATTTGATTAAAAGTAATAACAAGATTTGATCAATTCAATCAAATTGTCTTTTATATTACAAAATAAAGCCTAAAAGCGAAATCTCTTCTTCTATATTTTTTAATTGAAGTAACAAAAATGATTGAAGAGCTTAAAATACCTCAACAACCGATATTTATAACAAGGTAACAGGATATTTAATAAGAAATAGTTGCCTTAGCTAAACGAACAAAGAAAATCGAATTCATTGAATGTAATAAACTTTATCTAAACAAGTGCAAGGAGGCAATAGAGAAATACAAGTATTGGCAATAGTGGTTATGGATGAAAAAAGGACACCGGAAACGGATGTTATTTATGCTTTGGCAACTAAAAATGTATAAGAAAAAAAAAGATAAGCTTGTTACAAATACAAATAAAAAAATTCAATTCAAACACTCACTTGTAAAAACCTGAAGGAAAATGCACAAAAAAGGCAAAGGAAGTAAACCTAAAAGTATACTTCAAGGGTTTTTTAAAATTTTTTCTTTAAATTTTTGTTTGTTTTTCTTTTGTAGTTTTTTTCGGCTTCCTTTAGGTTACACAGTTTGTTGTTGTTGTTGGTGTTGTATCTTTTAGTGAAATAATTTTGGGCGTTACCATGAGGAGTGTTGTCGTTACTTTACAAACAAACAAACAAACAAGCCGTTTCCACTGCCTGGAAGACAATTTCGTCTAGTTGAGTTGTAACTTTTCTTCTTTTTATTTTTTTTTTGTGTCTCATGCTCTTCATTTTAACTGCTTAACAACGTTCTGTGGTGCTCTTTTTAGTGTTCTTTTTAAAATTTTTGCTCTACGGTTTCCTTTTAAAACACTGAACTCAACATCTTACTTTTTTTAATTCCTGTTTTGTGACAATATCAAGTGAATAGGAAGAAATTCGTTGACTTCTAGTTATTTGAGAAGCGCAGTGGAATTTTTGTAAAGATTTTTTTCCTCTTCAGGAGTTTATAAACGAATTTTTAATATTATCTGAGACATTGTACAAATGTTATATTTTTGTTTTTTTGTTGGCAATAAAACTAAGACTGAACAACAAAACTGAACAGCATTTTTTTGTGTTTTACTTGTCTGTACACCAGAAAAATTTGTCTCTAACTCAGAGAATGACAAATAAAGATGTTGGCAGTAATTCACTTCAATTGGAATCTGCTCAAAAAAGGAAAAGAAACGTGTAGTAGGGACAAATTGCAGTTTATTGACATCCAACATCATCAAAAACAACAGAGACCTCATTAAACTCTCTTCAAAGTAGATCCTTGCTTGGTGATGCCGGTGATGAATCAATCACTATCAGATTATCAATCAGACTATCAATCAGATCATCTATGCATCAATGTCAGAGAGACCGCATTAAACTCTCTTCAAAGTAGATCTATGCTTGATGATGACGGTGGTGAATCAATCACTATCAGATTATCAATTAGATCATCAATCAGATCATCAATCAAATCAATCTATTCACCATTATCAGAGAGACCTCATTAAACTCTCTTCAAAGTAGATCCATACTTGGTGATGCCGATGGTGAATCTGTCACTATCAGATCATCAATCAGATCATCAATAAGTTCATCAATCAGATCATCTGTTCATCAATGTCAGAGAGGCCTCATTTAACTCGTTTCAAAGTAGATTCTTGCTTGGTGATGTCGGTTGGAAAGAGAACCCTCTGTACTACCATTTGCATATAGTCTGTATGTATCATCAATCAAAACATCAATAATATTATATATTCATCAATATCAGAGAGGCCTAAGATGCTTACGAATAAAGGGCATCAACCGTGATCATTAGAGACCGATTTTCTAGTTGGATCTGCTAATAGACATCAAACGGCTTAATTATTCGCTTTCTTCTTTGGAAACAATCAATCCCATATTTCGTGAGTTACTAAGTTAAACTAACCCTGAATCTCATGTATTAAACCTTATGTATAGAGATCAATCCAATGAATCCATCTTAAATCTTACAGTCTCAGTCTAGACAAAAGCGTATCAATCACGAGACTTCCGTTCATAAACAAATCATCGATTTGATGAATTTTTTAATCGAGTGATATAGTCAGGAATAATGACTTCAAATATATTCTCTTCAGAATTTAGTATTCCCTTCCAGAGTTACAAGCACTACCATTCCGTAATGTATCTTAATAACCTCAAATGCACAGCAGGGCGATATAAAAATGCAATAACATGTGATGGTAAAACTTTTAAATTTAAAATTCCATTTAAACATTGAAAGGAATCGTTTTTATTTAAACTGTTTTACGGTTTCTGGTACGTTGTACGTCTCTCTTTGTGTCGATGTTGATGCTGTTAAAGTGATTGTTTGTGTTACAAAGTTACTACGATGAAATTATGTTTCCCTTTTGTTTTAGCATTTAAAATTTCATATGAACAGTTGTATACACAAAAAAACATTATTAAAGGATGCAAGCAGAGGCGTTGCTAGTTTTTAAAAAGATGTATTGTAAGGCAAGACTAATTCCAAAAATAATAATTGAAATGGTTGGGGCCCGTAAGTGGTCAGGGGATAGCGACAACTTTAGGCATCAAGCGGATGGTGATTTTTACTCGTCCCTTAGTTAGACGCCCCTGTTGGTATTTGCTTGTTTTTGTTCGTTTTTTTTCTTTTGTTTTTAAGCTTAAAATGCAACAGAAAGTAAATAAATTACATCAAATTAATTGTGCCTTTTTATTATTTCCTCTTGTGTTGTATTGTTTTCATTCTTTATAATGTTCTTTGTTTTTATTATTGTTGCTGTTGTTGTTGTGTTTGGTATTTGTTTTTCTTCTTAACTTTTAGCTCATTTTCCCCAAATGACATTCTACCATAAAAGAAAAAACAAACAACATCAGCGAAACAGGGAAAAATAAAAACCAAACAAAACAACAAAAAACGAGCATTAAAAATTCTAGTGTTTGTTGTTACAACCAAAAGCAGTAACCAAATGAGACCAAAATGCCATTAAAAAGGAAAAATGTTGCAGCTTTTTACTTAACATTTTCAAAAAAATTAGAGAAGTAATGTTACCAACAAAGGATTCCCAACACTACTCTACACTTTTCAAGCAAATGGAAGCAACACAAATGTCAACGACAAAGACAACAAGAATGCAAAAACAGACTAAAAAAATAGATGTGGGAGTTAAAAAAGAAGCAAAAAACAAAAAACTAGGAACACAAATTAAAAAAACATTTTCAAAAACCTCTAAAATCAACAAACAATACTTTGCTGTCTACTACTACTAAACAAAACAAAATAGCATTTCCTAATATACACACACTCAGACACATATACTTGTGTTTCTAAACGCAGAAGGACAAACGCGGAAATATACATTTCACCACACCATAGCTTTTAATTAAGACTGAACTTTTAAGGGGAGCTCCCTAACATTGCTGCTGAAAAAAAAGTTTTTAAACGAGAATTCCCAAGCAGTTTAAAAATTTAATCGAACACAATGTAAGTTATTATCAGGAAGAAGGATACAAAGAAGAAATAGCACAGAAAAAAAACGAATATTTATGGTAGAATATATTCGGTACATATAGATTAAGTGAGATAGAAGGACAAAAGGAAAACTAGCTCCCAATTAACGCGTGACCCCTGTTGCTTCCAATGTATGGTAGTAAGTAAGCTATCCAGTTGTATTTATTTATTGAACGCAATAATAAAAAAGTAGCCGTAGTCACTATAGTCTAGTATGTTTGCTTATTAGACGTAAAGTCCACGTTTCAAACCCCAGTTCAGACATTAAAACGAAAATATGAAAAAAAAATATTTCTTCGGCGACTTCGTCTCAACAGATTTCTAGCAAACGACTTAGCGGAGAAGACAAGCTCTACTGTCAGCCTATATATTCCAAGGGTTGTTATGCTATAACGTCTGCCAGATGCTGGCACATTTCTGTGTGAATCCTGTGTATTAATTTCTTCCATACGGTATTGCGGTATGCGAATTTGATGTACACATACATACATAATTGGTCATTACAACGCTTCAGTCAGGATAATGACCTAGCTTCTCATATCACTTATGTTGTGTGTGTTAATTTTATATGTGAGTGGCGACATGGCCAACAGTTTAAAGTCGACTGCGAATGACAGATTTCTGAGAAACTTTTCATGGCAATTTAATTTATTCTCTGAGTTTTTGCCATATATCTGCTGAGAAGAAGTCGCCGCAGAAATATTTTCCATGTTTAGTTTTGATGTCTGACTTGGGGATTGAACCGAGGCCTCACGTCTAATAAGCCAACACACTACCTACTAGAATACGGCGACTTCACCACCTCATAAGAATACGTACCAAATACTCTCTTTGCCGTATGCAATGGATTTTCTACAAACACTTCTATGTTCTCCAGCCCCATGTAATACAATTCTTCCTATTGATGTAACCAGCGAATGCGCAAAAAGCTTCATAACTGCAGAAAGATTTGTTCGAACTATGGTTGTTGAGATTAACGTTGATAATGGATTTTTGTGAATTGGACTTTGTATGGACTTCCATCCCTAAGTCCTTGTGCGAAATATGACATAACATACGGCGAATAACTGAGACCACCTTAGAATTGAATTATCCGTTGGAGTTATGTTAGGTTCTCAAATGGAACGGAGAAAATTAAAATTCTTAATAAATTACTAGTTATTGAAAAAACTAAATAATCTTGCCAGCCTGCATTTTTCAGCTGAGAGCTTCAAATAAAATGTTTATAATTAAATTAAATTGTTTTAAGGACATCTCTATCCCTTAATGACAAACAAAATAGAAAATCTTTTTCGCTGCTGCTAAAAACACTTGAGTGTTTCATTAATTTTTTGTTTTTTTTTCTCATTTCATTTTTGGTTTAGGACAGTGTGATGTCAGCGTAAAATCATTAAATATTTAAGGCACCAAGTTAAGTTTCTGGATTCTTTTTTCTCTTATTTTCAATTTGGTCCTGTTTTATTTTGTTTTTAACACACACATAATAATGTGGCATGAATTGGACAAGGACAGTTGAGAAAATTAAAAAAAAACACAAATATAAAGCAGTAAGTAAGTAAGTAAGCAATTAAAAAATTTGGGCAACAACGACTTGATTATACTCCAAGGACTTGATTATACTCCTCTTATACGACCGATGAAGGAGCATTGATTTAATCAAAATTTGTTAAACATGATCAGATATCAGCAATTCATGAAATTTTGAATATAAGTGATTCAACAATATTGAACTTTAATTCCTGACTCATTCGTATTCACTACAATGTTGATTTATTAGTACAGGTTGCGATGAGTATGCGTACAACGTTGACACCAAACTCATACCATTCGCAAAATGTTTGATTCATACGCCTACGCACTTAGATTCATAGAAAAAAGCTATGAGTCCTTATAAATAATTTGAGTGATTCGAATGATTCATCAAAATTTACAGTCTTAGTTGTTATTGCATTTACAAAAAAAAAAGAAAAATGACGGAGCAGCAAGAGCATATTCATACTTATTTTGTACTTCGTGTATACGTTGAGTTATTTAGAGTCGAAATCAACAACATCATACGTGTTGTTAAGTATCAGTCTGATGACCACTTCAAACTTTGAATATGAGTAGCGGTTCCATGATATTAAAATAAGTATGAATGCATATAAGTATCAGAAATTATGAGTATCATTCGATTCTACTCATCATATTGAATACTCATTGCTGATCTTTGAACACGATGTTTAAATGCAATTTTAAAGGCTGTGCAGCTGTGTTCTTTAAAATTTAAATAGGATCAAATCTATGTTGTTTTCTAAAGTGTTTCGAGGTTTAACTACAAGACTTACAATGATGTAGGGTACGCAACCAGTGGCGACATTTAATTTCAAGTGCCTTCAAACACACACAAGCAGATTTATGGTATTCTCTTTCTATTTTGTAATTAATTTAATGTGCTAGAGTTTGTGGTTTCTTAATGCGAGCAGATCCGAAAACTAAAGAAGCTTTTCAGTAATTTTTGCAAAAAAAAAACCAAAAAAAAAGTTGAATAAACAAATTCCACAGAACATTTTTTTTTTCAAAGATTTGCAGTAAAAGAGGATATAAAATAGCTCGACGAACTATGAAAATTTTATTTTATAGTTGACAAAATGATGGTCCATAAGGCCATGATACTTACTTACTATTCTTCATACATACTTGGAATAGAAATGAAGTTTTTCCACTTAAATACTACAATAACTATGTAAATGAAGAACTAACTTACTTACTTAATTGGTTATAACAACTCTCTACTCAGGATTACAACGTAGCTTCTCACACCACCTATGTTGTATGTGATGATTTTACTCATGAGTACCAACACCTGCTATTTAAAGTCTACTCCGAATGACTGTTTTTTTCAGAAACATTTCATGGCAATCACTTTTACTCTCAGTAGAGTTTTTGCCAGAAGACTACTGAGAGGTGACTTCCTTTTTATATTTTCGTTTTTATGTCTGACCTGGAGTTTGAACCACGGCTCATGTCTAATAAGCCAACACACTACCTACTATACTATGGCAATGAACAATTTCTTTACTTCGAGGTAATTTTCGGCCACTTTTTGACACATTTTGGGCTGTATCTCAGCCATAACTTGACTCAAGAGTTTAAACTTGTGCTCAAGAGTTGAAGGTTTATCTGCATAAACACGGTCTTTCGAGTAGCCCCATAAAAAAAATTTAATGGTGTCAAATAGCATGATCTTGGAGGCCAGTTGATATCGCCACGACGAGAAATTACGCGACCAGGAAATGTGTCTTGCAATAAAGCCATATTCGCTCGAGTTGTGTGGCATGTGGCACCGTCTTGTTAAAACTACATATTCTCCAAGTCGTATTCTTCAATAGCAGGCAAAAAAAGTCGGTTATCATATGACCATAACGCTCCGAATTGACGGTGACAGTCGTTCCATCGTCGTTTTCCAAAAAGTAAGGTCCAATCACACCTTCGGACCAAAGAGCGCACCAAACAGTGACTTTTTCTGGATGTAATGGCCTCTCTTCAATTACTTGAGGATTCTCAGAACCCCAAATACGACAATTTTGTTTATTAACATACCCACCGAGTGTGAAATGTGCTTCATCGCTGAAGAAAATTTCGTTCGAAAAACATACGATACGTGGCTGGATTTGATAATTTTTATGCGTTGTGTGATAGTTAAGCGATCCATTTTCGTCAATGTCAGACTTTCAACTGTAAAGAAAAAAATTGATTTCAAAACTTAGTTTGACAGATGTCGAATTGCAGTCCCATACTTTTGAAACCACGAAATGGATAGCCCTGTATGTACGTATGTAAGTGTAATTCTATCAGTAGTGTTAACGAGATATTGAAAACCACCCGCTGTAGTGGATCGTTAATTTAATTATCGAAATGCAAGTAACAAGCGTTAAAAGTGTTTATCAAACTGAAATTAAAACTAATAGAAAAACTCTTTCACTTATCCATGTACCTGACAACGGTCAACTGAATGTTGACTGTCGCCAAAAATTTTGATGGAAATGTCAGAAGAACAAAATGGTCGATAACTTCAAAATATACTTAAAATTTGTTGGCAGATGTCCAGAAATAAGAACAGAAAATCCTAAAGGAAAATAAGAAAATGAATATAAACCAGCACAAGGAAATAATTAAAAAATTTAATACAAATTCAATTTGAAAACATAAGAATTACACAGCTTTACTCCACATAAAATAGGAAATAATTTCTGTTTCATTTTGTATTCCTATCAGTATTAATAAGAAAATCTGTTTTAAATTTTGTATGGAGTTTAAATATTTTCAATTAAATTTGAAAATTTATTAATTTTTTGTTGTATGCTATTACTGCCTGTGGCATTAATGTCATTAAGAAGTGTTTGATGTGTGTCAAAACTTAAAGTGTGTCATATTTCTGTATGGTCGCAAGGAATGTAAAATTGTTTAAAAGTGTAGCTTAATATAATATTAACCACACAGTAATAATTAATTAAAAACAATAATTGAATTTTATTTTAATTAATTATCTTTAGAGAGACAGTAGTACATATACAGTGAGCGTCAAAAAAACTTCACAACATAACTCATACGCTTACATTCAAAGTCATACAAACGATTTGTTTATGATATTTTGTTTTCTTAGATTTATCAACACAACGGATATTTTCGTAGAATAAATTTTTTGTCTGAATCAAAATTTTGTATTGCATTTAGCTATTGAGTTGAAGTCACCTTAGTCTAGTAGATAGTGTGTTGGGTTATTAAACGTGAGGCAACGGTTCAAGCTCTAGGTCAGACAGACATCCACAACAAAACGAAATATAGTAAAATGTTTCTTCTTCGGCGTCTGTCGCTCTGCAATTTTCTAACAAAAACTCTGGGAGCAAATAAAAATTGCCATGAAAAGTTTCTCAAAAATGTATCGTTCGGAATCGATTTTAAACTGTATGTTCCAGGAAACTTAGTCGGAATCCTGAGGGTTGTAATGACCAATTATGTTTGTATTGTTACGAAAATGGAAACGGTGTACATCGTTTAATATTAAAATTAGCCAAAGCTACACCAACAAATACAATGAACTTGTTAAAAATAAACCAACAATATCAGTATGAAAGAAAAGGGGATACATAAGTAAGCGAGAACGCAACAACAAGCAATGCGAACAAAATACACAAACGACATTGAAGTCGCGATAGAGTTCTCGAGAAGGCGAAATCCCTAACGTTCGATATCAAGAACCTTCATCAGACTGATTACGTGGGCATATAAAAAGGCAAGACAAAGCAGGCAACGAGTAGTAAGAATTCAGTCAGTCTTGTGTGAAGACGCGTTGCGTGTGAAGAAAACAGTCGTGGTTCGAAGATCGCCGTTGAAAATATCTGCATTGTAAGCAAAAAAGAATAGCGAAAAAGCAATTATTATTGTATTCGTCAAGTTGTAAACGGTGGCACATAAAAGTAATGCAAACAATAAAGAGTTTAACTGAAACTAAACACATTATGGTTTTTATTTTGTTTGCAATCAGCGAACTCATATTTTAAACGTTTTTAAAAAGGTATAAACGTAACAGTATGTATGTATGTATGTCTTATCTTCTTCCGATACTCCCAAATATAACCATCATTTAAGCATTCGTAAGCCAATTCACTTTTGTTCATTAGAGATGTCTGTCTATCCACTAAACTTCATTACTCTGACCTACTAACCACACCAGTAACATAATTAAGATCCTTTTTTATGGTAAAAGCACTCAGCACTCCATGGTCATCGACAAGATGCCAATAAATGACACTTAAATGATAATATGATGCCTATACCTGTATAAATATGTTACATATCCACAACTACGGTGTTCGTAGATAGATGCAAACGAATATCTGTCACTCCTGAAACATAAAAAAGGATTTCATAGAAGAAAGAATAGGAAAAAACGAAACATTCTTTACAGAATACGAACAAAAGAATCCGATGTACACTAACAACCAACATCAACATCAACATTTTTCAATAAATGACAGCTGGAAAGCAATAAAAGAAAAGCAATAAGAAAAGTCCTAAACAAGGATATACGATACAGTATAAGAAGGATACATCTACGTTGTATACGGATTTATGTTAGACGTCCGTACGATAAATATTTGCATATGATATTACAAAGGTGTTGCAAGAAACGAATCAAAGAATCACAAGAAGACAATAAAAAGCACAATTTCAGTTTGAATGTATGGAAATGAAATGAAGAATTTTGTTACAATTTTGCTTTCTATTTCATTTCAGGTGCTGCGATGAAATGGAAATTCCATAAAAAAAATTCCGGAAGCTTGAATTTCTTAAACACCTTCAGCAACATTGTAGATTCCAGTTAAAGATTCGAAAAGATGAGTAGAATCTAATCATACTCATAATTTCTGATACTTATGCTTAAAAGAATGTGTATTCGTTTAACACGTTAAATAAATCCGAAAATTCTACAAATCCGCAGTAGTGTTTGCTAAATGCAGCTGTAATTAAGGTTTAATGTACCATATATGGCCATCAGAACGTATACGTAATATTTTTTTGAAACTTTATTCATTTGCCAATATAACTCATACGCTTACGTTCAAAGTCATACAAACGATTATGTTGTGTGTGTTAAATTTATACATGAGTGGCGGGACCTACAGTTTAAAGTCGACTCCGAACAATAGATTTTTGAGAAACTTTTCATACCAATTTTATTTACTCTCAGAAGAATTATTTTTTTATACTTTCATTCAGTTAAAAATGTCTGATCTGAGATTTGAACCAAGGCCTCATTTCTAATAAGCCCACACACTACCTACTAGATTACATCGACTTCAAGAAACTAAACAGTGTTTAGTATAAAAATGGAACCTAAACAATGTTACATGTATGAAACGATATATGGACCTTTCAGGAGGCGATTAATCGAAAGTAATAAACGTTTTCCCAAATTTGTTTTGCTTCCTAGTTATTCCATGCAGGTTCACCTAATAGAATCTAACAAGGTAGCAATTAAGTGGCAGCCCTTTTAAATAATTTCGAATTTTTGATAGAATGGTAAGGAAAATTTTTTCAAATTAATTACCTCCTATGTATTGTAAATTATAGCGAACAAATGCTGTCGCGTATAACCAACTAGTCATTTTGCGTATGCCAAATAAATACTTGAATTTAATTTATTTCCTTTAAATATTTATTAAAACAATGCAACATTACTTATCAAAAACACATTTGATTGCCACTGTAATCTAAAGGATCATGTATTTCTATGTTGATTACAACACGATATGAAAACGATAATTAGAAACGGTAATGTAAACCGGACATGAGACGGAAGTCAAAAATCTGTTAAAGGCAAACGAAACAATGCTGATAATCAGATTTCATGATGCAAATTACGAAAATGTTTTTTTTTTTTTTTACACATACGATACGTTAGTACTTCTAATTAACAAGTGATTACAAAGGAGAATATATTTATATAGAGGATGTAAGTAAGCTTCAAGGGATTAAGAAATATTGCACAATTAGTTGATTCAACGTGTTGTTATATACCAACTATTGAGTACTAAATACACTCATAAACCAAACTGTATTCAAGACATCAGTACACATTTTTAGATAATATTAATATTAGAGATCAGAACAAGGGAGAATACTTTTATTCTGTTGTTTTAATTATGCTATTTGTTTTGTTTTTGTTTGCTCTAAGTAAAGCTGAGTAGATTACTGAACTTACATGACGCTCAATAGTAACGTATGTATATCAGTTGATAACCAAGGAGTCATCGCCATGCTCTACAATAGTTTGGGCGCCGATAAACTCGTAAATATATGAAGAATGAGGCATCAGTTGTCTATAAATAAATACATACATACATACATATATAATTGGTCATTACAACCCTTAAGTTAGGATTACAGCCCAGCTTCTCAATGTGTGTTCAATTTACACATGAGTGGCGGGACCTGCAGTTTAAAGTCGACTCCGAACGACAGATTTTTGAGAAACTTTTCACGGCAATTTTATTTACTCTCAGAGCTTTTGCCAGAAATCTGCTGAGAGAAAGTTTCGTAGAAATATTTTTCAATACTTTGGTTGTGATGTCTGATCTGGGGTAAGTTATGCAATTTGATTTGTAAAGTGTGGCATGGTTCTGGCCTTAGTTTTTCTGATTACCTAATACAAGATCAAACGCTTGTTTTGCAGCATCTTTGCTTGCCTTCGAAACGTTTAAACGTTCATATCGCAAGGTTTTTTATAAATTTTTCTAATACGATAAGGTATCCCTGTGATCGATTTTGTTCTTCATTTTATTTATTGTAGCAGGGCGAAGAATTAAGTTGGTTATGAGTAAGCTGTAGCTTGCAGATGTCAACATATTCTACTTATCGTTTGTCGTGTGTGTTGAAATTTCAGAAAAATTAAAAAATTCGAAAGATTCTTAAGAAGTAGGCTGTAATTAAACGTATTGGAGGATTTCGACTGATTAAAAAGTATTTCGAAATTTAGTTTTCCTTTATCCAGCTTACGTTGGGTGTTTTCAGACACAACTAGTAACGTAGGAAAATTTTTACAAAATCATAAGTAAGATAAGGACAATAAAGAGGTGACACAACATACGTAAGTCATAATTCTTAATCAGTTTTTGGTATTTCCAAATGCTTCTGGAATACATAGTTGTATTATATTGTATATGACAAGAGTACTGGCAGTAAGATTTTTTTAAATTTGTGTTGAATGTTTCATGAATGTATTCATTCTGTTAAGCACTTCAACATCAAATTGACATTTTATGTTATAGACTACGGCTTACATCACTAAATAATGGAGACGTCGTCACACAAATGTAACTGAAAACAATTTATGGGCTCTAAAAACTTACAAACAAAAATCGTCCTAAAGAATTTAAAAAACAGAAAATAAAATACGAGACAAAAAATGCAACTACTGAGCAGTAAATGGATTCTCTAATGTTATTTTTGGCAGGAGGCCGTATTACATGAACATAATTTAACAACAATAAACCAAAAAAATATCAACGACAGTTTTTTATATAAAATATATAAGACTATATATATATATAAGAAATATATGTATGTACATACATGAATGCAGAAATATATACAGGGTGGCCCAAGAAGGCATATGAAAATTATGGCGACTTCATGTTGTGGTACAGTGGTTGGAAAATAATTCGTCTGTCTCAACTACCTTCATTCCAGTCATTTGGTTATTCCTGTAACAATATTGCATTTAATTTTAGAATTGAATCTTATGCATCCATAGAAAATTGAAATTGTTCCAACACTGCTATCACGAGATCATTAATAACAATACTAAAGGGTCTTATATAGGCTACTCTGTATTTAATTACACCATATATCTGATAAATAGCTGGACATATATTTATAACGTCTGTTGTGATTAATAATTAAAACTGATGTCATTTAGTATTATGTGCAATGATATGTGAATGCTAACGGCTGTTATTTGCCTGCAAGTTCTGTTTGTAGCTGCAACAGAATAACATTTTTGTATACAGCGCGGGTAATACAGAAAATAATGATGACATTGCTGTATATGGGATTATAAATTATGTTTAAAGTTGTTTATAATTATGTAAGAGGTTGTGAGGTCATAAGGTTTGATAAATCAAAAGAATTAAGATCTGGTTAAAGGTAGTAGCCGTTGCCGTAGCGTAGTAGGTAGTTTTTTGGCTTATTAGATGTAAGGCCAAAACGAAAAAATGAAAAAAATTTTCGTCCACTTCAGCACCATATTCCTTAATTCCTTGAAGCTTATTTACATCCTCTATATAAATACATTACCATTTGTATTTACTTGTTAATTAAAAGTACTAACGTATCGTATGTGTAACAAATAAAATATTTTCTTAATTTGTATCATGAAATTCTGATTATCAGCCTTGTTTGCCTTTAACAGATTTTTGACTTCCGTCTCATGTACGGTTTACATTACCGTTTCTAATTATCGTTCTTATATCGTGTTGTAATCAATATGCGAATTCATAATCCCTTAGATTACAGTGGCAATCTAATGTTTTTTATAAGTAATGTTGCATTGCTTTAATAAATATTCAAAGGAAATAAATTAAATTCAAGTATTTAATTGGCATTCGCAAAATGACTAGTTAGTTATAGGCGACAGAATTTGTATTCTATAATTTAGAATACATGGGCGGTAATTAATTTGAAGAAAAATTTTAAAATTCCTTACAATTCTATTAAAAATTCGAATTTAATTGAGAATGCTGCCACATAATTGCTACTAATTGTTGAACCTGCACGGAATACCTAGGAAGCAAAATTAATTTGGAAAAGCGTTTATTATTTTCAATCTAATCTCCTCAAAGGTCCATCTATTATTCCACACATCTAAAGTTGTTTCGATCCCATTTTTATAGTAAACACTGTCTAGTTTCTTGAAGTCGCAGTAGTCTAGTCGGTAGTGTGTGGGCTTATTAGATATGAGGCCTCTGTTCAAACCCCAGCTCATATATTTCGACCAAAACGTAATATGGAGAAATATATCTTCTCTGTCTTTTTCTCAGCAGTCATCTATTAGAAATTTTTAGCACAAATAAAATTGCCATGAAGAGTTTCTCATAAAAATCTATCGTTCGGAGTCGAGTTTAAACTGGAGGTCCCGCCACACATGTATAAAATTTACGCACACAACATAAGTGATATGAGAAGGTTGTAATCCTGACTGAAGGGATTTTTTGATGTAAGTTTTGGTTAGAATATGTGCCGTACTTAACAGAATACATAACATAATTGGTCGTTACAACCCTTCAGTCAGGATTACTACCGTGGCCTTACGTCTAATAAGCCAACACACTGCCTACTACACTACGACTTCACAGAATACTTAACAGACTTGTACTTGTATGTAAATTTCGCAACATAATCTCTTGTAATTTTTTTAAATTTTAATAATTGACATCAAGTCACTATTCATGCAAAACGCTTCCAAGGCCTTTTTTCAAGAAATTTCACAATGTTCGCTTTAATTGAAAATTAGGATTCCTTTTTTTAATCCTTAAGGATATTATCCTACACATTTCCCATTAAAAAAAATAATTTAAATTGAATTATTCGTTAACATTAAGGATCATATCTTAAATGACAAAAATTATCTGCATTTATGAGTGAAATCAATGTAAACCAAACTCTTTAGCATAAAATGGTCACATTAATTTGGATTTTTTTTTGTGAGAAAATTTTTTCTTTTCAAGCAGAAACCTCTTTTCCTGCAGGAAATTACTTGGCTTTTGTCAAGCATTTATTTGCCATAAAGATTATCTATTAATGGAATGGAAATTAAAAAAAAAAGCCAGCAAAGTGGGTTGTTTTCATTCTTATCATCCTCTCTCTCTATGCCTTTACAATTTTTCTTCTTGATATTGCTGATAAACAGTGGCAAAGTATCGCATTAACCGGAACAAAACTTATGAAAAAATATTACAATTTTACACCATAATGGAATGGTCTTGTCTTGATGTTTCAAGTACACAAATTGAATAACAAATGCTTGAGGTACGAGTATTAACTTTGTGCACCACCAACACCACCTTCACCACCACCACCTTTTGACTCCTTTTATTCATTCAGGTTGATGGAGGAAGAATGTGCATGAATAAGGAAAAGAAAAGTTAGTGACGGTAGATGATACTCCTGTAGCCTTTTTCGTTATTATGATATCGTTTATGTCTAGAAGCTTAAGCTGGCTGGCATAAAATCCTCTCGTCTGTATGACAATGTCATTAAATTGCTTTTCAAGAGTCTCAAGGCACTTTTGCAAATATTTTTCACTTAATTTTATGCTTTAAGAAATTTCTTTTCTTTGAATTTAAAATTTCCATGGCCTCCTTTAAAGCTTTTTTTTAATTTCAATGAATTATTATTTAAAGTTCTAAGCTGCATTTGATTAAGACTTTAAGGACAGTGCCCGAAAAAATTTGCCTATATTTCAAAATTTTTTGTAATTTTTTTTTTTTTTGTTTCAATTTTAAAGACTGGCAATTGGAAACAATTTTAAAATAAAAATAATGGTAATTTATTAATGCCTTGTTTTTAATGTACAGTTTCTTTTGACGTCCACTGTACATTTAGTTTGCAGATATTTTCCTCTATAATATTTTAACAAAAAATTTGTTTCAATTTCTAAGTGATTGGCAATTCATAAAACATTTATTTTCCTAAAAAATTTTGCTTTAAATTACTATTGAAGAGAGCATTAAATGAAATGAAAAATAAATTTTAAATTGCTTAAAAGCTTTGAAAACATTTTTAATGTGAAATTACAAATAAGCAAGCACTTGGTGTGTAAGTCGCAAATTTTATTTCGTTTGCTTTCTACTTCTCTTTTATTTGGAACCTCCAAGGAATGGAGTAAAAGTTCTTTATTTTTCAAATAAAATGTAAAATAGCGACGAATAATTTATTATATTTTCCGCATAATTAATGTTAAACACTCTGTTAAATAGTTGAAATACTTCCCATTTCACTACCAATTAGTTGTGAATAAATTTTCTTTGGTTTACAAAATATTTTGGTGGCAAAAAGCATTCAATTGTCACACTTTTTCCAATGCGGATTTGGTATGTAATGAGAAACATTGTCTTAGCTTTGCGCACGATTTATTTATTACATCAGCAAATGAGTTTTCAAAGTGAGAACGGAAGTATACTCGTGACGACATGCACATTTTTCAGAGATTAGCTATGGGTATTCAAAAAGATGAGCAGAATCGTAGCATACACATAATTTCTGATACTTATACGCATTCAAACTTATTTTAATATCATGGAACCCATCTCTACTCATATTCAACGTTTGAAGTACTCATTATATTCATACTTAACAACACGTATGATGTTGTTGATTTCGTCTCTCCATAACTCAACATATACACGAAGCACAAAATAGGTATCAATCGCGTACGAACACTAAAATACTCACCAAAAGAGACCAAACACACGGTCTGCTTGCTACTCTGTCTTTGTTGCTTATGTGTCTGTTTTCTTTTTATGTAAATGCAACAACAACAAGACTGTAAATTTTGATGAATAATTCGATTCACTCGAGTCATTTATAAGTTTTGTAAGTATTTTTCTGAAGTTATGAATCTAAAGGAGTAGGAATCAAACATATTTCGTATGGTATGAGTTTGATGCCAATGTTGTACGCATACTCATTGCAACCTGTACTTATAAATCAACGTTGTAGTGAGTATGAATGAATCAGAGTACATAGTTAAATTTCAATATTGTTGACTCACTTATATTAAAAATTTCATGGGTGCTTATGAGTAGAAAAAATATTATTCATCGCTGATCTCTGATAAGAACATGACTTCCGAAAACTGTAGCAGAACTGTAGTAAAATCTGGAGCGAGACTTGTTACTGTTAAAATCATTTTTTGTCTCTTTTTGCACCTCGGTGGACACTTGTAGAGCATACCATAATGATACGTAGTTTTTTAAATTATTTTTTAGCTCCAATACTTACTTACTTAACTAGTCGTTACAACCCTTTAGTCAGGATTACGACCTAGCTTCTCACACCACTTATGTTGCTCGTGTTAATTTTATTCATGAGTAGTGGGACCTACAATTTAAAGTCGACAGATTTTTTGTGAAACTTTTCATGGCAATTTTATTTACTCTTAGAGTTTTTGACAGAAATCTGTTGAGAAGTAGTCGCCGAAGAAATATATATTTTTTTTTGATTTCGTTTTGATGTCTGAACTGGGATTTCCACCGTGGCTTCACGTCTAATAAGCCGACAGACAATCTACAGGGACTTCAGTAACATATGTATGTTTTATAGTCATTTATAATAATTAACCTAAACTTATGTAATGTCAAGTTTACTTGTCACTCGCTCATTTAATACTTTTCATAATAAAATTATTTGTAACATATGATGGTAGGGTATCATATAATCTACCTTCACCAACTTAAATCATTTGTTTCCTTTTTGAAAATGTTTTTTAACATCGCTAATCTTTGTGACAATTTCATTTCATGCATGAATAGTTTTTCAACAAACCATACACACAGACTCGTATATATTTTTGAAAGGAGTTCGTTTGATGAAAAACTTAATCGACAAAATGTTTTCTTTATTTACACATGAACACAAAATAAATATTTATTCACTGGCGAAAATTAGAATTTCAAAAGGCCTTGAAATAGGCCTGCATTTCTGATTATCTATGAAATATTTGCTTTGAAATACGAATTCTCCTACTTAGATATTCTACCAGAACAGAAAAACAAGAATAAGTACAGCGTCCTCGCTCATTACGGGGACGGGCTAGTAAAAATAGCTGAACCCGCAAGAAAATTTGAAAAGAAATTTCATATGTTTTGTGTGGGACGTGGTGTTTTTTAGTTGATCGAGTCGTAATCTTTTTTCAAGTGAAGGAGCTTCCTAGTCTTTCTATCGTTGCTGATGTTATGCTCTCTTAGGGAGACTGACTTCATAATTTTTATGCGTTTTAAAGCCATATTCTTCGTGTTCAATGCTAATTGATGATTTACATTCAATATCAGCATTGCTTTCCAAGTTCATTACTGATGTGAAGATCTTATAACTTACATGTGAGTTACTACATACATACATAACATACATAACTGGTCATTACAACCCTCCAGTCAGGCTTTCTACCTAGCTTCTCACATTACACAAGTTGGGTGTGTTAATTTTATACATGAGTGGCAGGGCCTACAGTTTAAAGTCGACTCCGAATGACAGATTTTTGAAAAACTTTTCATGGAAATTTAATTTACTTTTAGAGTTTTTTTATACAGTGAGCGTCAAAAGAAACTGTACACCAAACTCTACCTTTACCACTTAAGGAGAGTGCCCGAAAAAATTTTACAATATTTTGAAATTTGTTTGTATTTTTTTTTTGTTTTTGTCTTTCAATTTTAAAAACTGGAAATGAAACAGTTTTTTAATAAAACTAACGGTAATTTATTAATATATATTTTTTAATGTACAGTTTCTTCTGTCACTGACTGTATGTTGAATACTTTTACTTCACTTTCAAAGGCAAAATAATATCAAGGAATTTGGCTTTCTTTGGAAACGCATATCAAATATTATTTCTCTTGATGTTGCCTTTCTTTGTTAAAATTTGTATTGCAAATACTGCTTGCTTTTAAAGCTATGAAGTGCATATATTTGACACTCTTCCATAGTAAAGATTCTCAATGGCCATCTGAAACACGTCTAGTACGTACGCTGTCTATATTCCTGGTTTGCCCTTTTAAATACCTCTCTTATGTTTGCAATATCTTAAGTCAGATTGGTATACAGAGCGCTTGCAACTAGTATTGGCATTGGAAACCTCCATCTTCTAACTGTAACTGGCAAATGCATACGTATTCCTATTTGATGATTGTATTGCTACTATTGTTGTTTCATATGATTCAGGTAAATATCTGAATAGAGCACTCAAAATGAAAGCAACAGTATCGACAGAGATAGCAAAAGACGATACTTCAACAACATAAACTACCAGCAACCGAAAGAGCTTATAAACACTGTTGAAAATAAATTTACACACGTGCATACTCTAGGCTGGAGTAAAGTAATGATTTAATACCCGAACAGGGTGTCTTTTTCATGTTGTTTTCTTTTGTTCCATTTAAAATACAATGCGATTATAAAGCATCTCCCTCATCATGTTATTTCATTGTTTTATTACCGTCTTCTTAATCCAGTCTTCAATGCGAAATTGGAGCCGAACACTTTCACAATTCCCCTGTAGAAACTGTGGAGCAGATAGCAGTGAGCAATCAAAACAAAATTTTTGTTAATCACTGAAGAAAATAATGCGCTTTGTAAGAGCAAATTTTTGGCTCTCTCAGTGCAAGCGAAATTAACAGGCAACTTAAACTAGCAATTTAGATTCAGAACACGCTTTTGCCAAGCGGTCTGTGTACGAATGTTACAAATGCAAATTCACTCAAATTGTAAACAAAACCAAACCTAACCCAAAATAAATCGTAAATCTGCTGGAGTTTGAAGCTGCATGGTTGCAATTAATTTAAACTTTATTCTTATGGCGTAGATATTGTTACGTTTTTACCTTTTGAAAACGTTTAAAATATGAGCTTTTAGATTACAAATAAAATTAAAATAAATTTGTGTTTAGTTTTAATTAAAATTTTTTATTATTCGCCCAATTCTGTGTGCCACTGTTCACAACTTGATGTAAACAGCAACAATTGATTTTCTTTGTTATTCCTATGTTTATACCCTTTGCATAAACAATAACAATTACTAGATAATTATTCTAGAGATCTTTGTAATGGAGATCTTCAAACCACGATTACTCTCTTCAAATGAACCGCGTCTTCACACAAGACTGACTGAACTTAACTACTTCAGTCGCCTGCTTTACCTTGCCTCTTATATGGTAGAATGACGAATGTTGTTGAAGTACAATGTTCGTGACTTTGCTTATCGAAATCTCTATAAATGTAGACATCGTTGTTTACATTCATTATTGTTGTTTGTATATTTTGTTTGCATTTATTCTTGCAGTATTTGTTGTTGTATTTTTGTTTACTTGTTTACCAATTTTTTATACTGGTGTTTATTGTCATTTTAAGCAGTACGATAATTTGTAAACAGGTTTGTTTACTGCATTGTTTTGTTTTTGTAGCTTTTGTTTATAATTTTAATGTTAGGCGATGTAAAAGCAAAACACCAGTATCTAGATTTTTCATTTTCGTAACATTATTTACAAAGAAAGTTGGACAACATTTAGGAAGTTTGATTGCTTGTTGCGTGTAAAATTGTGACGAATGTCGAACAAACATTTTTAAGCATCGGCGGTATGAATAACTTATTGGATGAATGTGCTTGGGTTATAGTTAGTAGGACTTTATTATTTTGCCACTGTATTTGCAGCTCGTTACAAACATATGTATCTCTGTAAAAGGTTTAGAAATATTAGTGATGATTATTTAAAGTGTGTGTACTTCAGTTAATACATGTTGATATGAGTTTGCAGAGATAAAAAGAAATGTTTGCTTTTGAATCTTGCTATTATTGCTGTTGACAGAGAGTAAAATGGTTTCTTTTTAAGAATTTTATGTATTTATGTATGGTATGTATGTATATATACATTACTTATTTACATTTGCTAAATGTTTCTTTACATTTGTCACATTTTCTTTGTGTTAAATGCATATGAAAAAGAGATTTTATTTTTAAATCTTTACAATTTTTTTAAGAGTTTGACATAGATTTTGAGTAAAATTTCAAAATAGAAAATTTATGGTTTCAAGGAGAAATAAAAGTAAATTTTTTGTTTGTTTAATTGCAAAAATCTGTATTGCTGAAGGTCTTGGGCCAAAATGCCGCTCTTTCTTTGCTGTACTGTTGCAATTTCGTCGATTTACGTCGCAGTTGGTTCCAAAAAAAGGCGACATAAACGAAACGACGTAAAACGAATTTCATATTGCTCATACTACAAAGTAGTATGTTTTTAACAAGGAACATAAAAAAGTTACAGTAATCCCTCGATTTACATCGCAGTTGGTTCCAAAAAAGGCGACGTAAATCGAAAGACGACGCAAATTGAAGTTAGAGGGAACAAAAAATTTGACGACGTAAATCGATACAACGTTAATCGAGGTGACGTAAATCGAGGGATTACTGTAGTTGGGATACAACCTGGCTTCTCATACCACTCATGTTGTGTGTGTTAAGAGGAGGGCCCTACCGTATAATGTTGACTTCGGACAACAGATTTTAGAAACTTTGCATGGCAATTTTGTTTTCATCTCAGAATTTTTAGCAGAAGAATACTGCGAGGAAGTTCCGGAAGAATTTTTCGAATCATTCATCAAAATTCACAATCTACGTTGTTAGCCATGTACAACAAAAGAAAAAGACACATAACCAAAGAAGACAGAGCAGCAAGCAGAGCAAACACACAACCTTCTTGTGAGTATTGTAGTGTTCGTACGCGAATCATACTTATTTTGTGATTCGTCCATATGTTGAGTTATGGAGAGTCGAAATCAACAACATCATACGTGTTGATAAATATGAATATGATGAGTACTTCAAACTTTGAATATTAGTAGAGGTTCCATGATCTTAAAATAAGTATGAATACGGCGTATAGGTATCAGAAATTATGAGTATGTTTCTATTTTACTCATCTCTTTGAATACTCTCTGCTGATCTCTGATACACATAAGCAATCCAACTGGCATATTTGTAATCAAAGATCATGTCCATAGCTTTTAAAGTCACTAAGAATTCGTAGACATAGTAAACAACGTTTTTTAATTAAAACTGCATAGATTTTCAAACTATTGTTGTGCTGAAAAACAAAATGTCTGATCAAAAACAAATTTTTAAATACAAAACATAATTTAAAAAAAGTAAAGTTTGAATAGAACTATTTAATTAAAAATATTTCTAATTTGAAATTAAATGAGATTTCCTTCTTATTCAGAATTTTAATAATTCTGCAAATATTTGAAAACATACGCAAATTTCGATTTCACGGCCATAATATTTCGCCACTTACTTATTTATAACATTTACATTACCACTGAACCATTTCGGCATAGAATATCATGTAAAATTTTGTGCAAGCTTCATGTCAAATAATTATTTCTGAGCTAAAGGTCATGTACATATATTTGTAAAAAAATATATTTTTGTTACCATTTCCGATGAATTTGTTGAAATGTAAATGCGAATGATTGCAATGACATACAATCTATTTTTATATGTAATCGTATGCATGGTATGTATTTGTATATTGCATTGTATATATGTTTATAATTCCATTTCAAATCCTCTTCACCTTCACCCACATCCAATATGTAAATTAATATGACAACGTGTTAATATATTCTATGAATGTTGTGCGAAAAAAATGAGAAAAAAATTGCAAATTGAGATGACACAAAGCGAAATCAATGAGTTTTACAACATTTTTTTAAAATACATTACATGCAGTGAGCGTCAAAAGAAACTGTATACTATCGATAAAATTCTAACAATCACCAAATCAACTTTTAACACTTAAGAAGAGTGCCCGAAAAAATTTGACAATATTTCGAAATTTTTTATAATGTTTTGGTTTTTTTCGTTTCAATTTTAAAAACTGGCAATGAAACAATTTTAAAATAAAAATAACGATAATTGTTAATGTATTTTCTTGTAATGTACGGTATCTTTTGTCACTCACTGTACATATGTACAATACATTATATAACATGTATATTCAATACTAATCATACGAATAGTATTCGAAATAGAAGCTTTGGAAGTCTACACATTGAAGACATTGATGACAAGCATATAGTGTGGAGTGAATGAAGGGTTGGATTTGGAAGTTTTATTTACAAACAAAAAAAGATGAAATTGAAATGAAATGTTATTTAAATATACAATCAATTGAAAGAATGTATACACGTTTAACACTTTACATAAATCCGAAAATTCTTCAAATCCGCAGTAGTGTTTGCTAGACCCAGCAGTAAATGAGGTTTAAGGTACCATATATGGAACGTATACGTAATATTTATTTGAAACTTTTTTCATTTGTCAATATAACTCATACGCTTACGTTCAAAGTCATACAAAATATTTGTGGTGGCCTTAGCTTTTAATATTTACCATCATAGTTACATACTCGTGCATAATTGGTCATTACAACTCTTAAGGCAGGATTACGAACTAGCTTCACACACCACTTATGTTATGTGCGTTAATTTTTATGCAGAAGTGGCGGGACCCACACTTTAAAATCGACTCCGAACGACCGTATTTTTGAGAAACTTTTCATGACAATTTTATTTACTCTCAGAGAGCTTTTGCCAGAAATCTGCTGAGAGGCAGACGCCGAAGAAATATTTTTTCATATTTCGTTTCGTTTTAATGTCTGACCTGGGGTTTGAACAGTGGTCTCACGTCTGATAGGTCAACACACTACGTACTAGAGACTACGGCAACTTTCAACACTTAAACGACTTAAATTTACAATTGCGCCGGCTATATTCCAAGAGTAAGTGCCTTGTTTGACTTAAGATTATATTAGTTATTGAGAAAATTTTATTCAATGTATCACAGTCTTTTTGGAAACTAGAAACGTTTTCCATCATGTTAAGCTGCATTTAACGGTACATAAACCCAGCTATGTGGCATAATATGAACTGAACTCAAGTGAAACTTGTCTCAATATTGATAGTCAGGTTGGTAACAGCTATCAGCAATAATTATTCAAAAAGATGAGTAGAATCGAATCATAGTCATAACTTCTGACACTTATACGCATTCATACTTCTTTTAATATCATGGTGCCACTACTCATTTTCAAAGTTTGAAGTACTCATCATATTCATATTTAACAACACGTATGATGTTGTTGATTTCGACTCTTCATAGGTAAGGTTAGGTTAGAGGACGTGTACTTGTCAATCACAATACCCGGAGGTCGAATTGACCCATTGTACAACGTCCTAGTTTCTCACACCACTTATGTTGTCTGTGTGTTAATTTTATACATGAGTGGTGGGACCTACAGGTTAAGGTCGACTCCGAACGACAGATTTTTGAGAAACTTTTTCATGGGAATTTTATTTACTCTCAGAGTTTTTGCCAGACATCTGCTGAGAGGAAGTCGCCGAAGAAATATTTTTTATTTTGATGTCTGGCCTGGGGCTCGAAACCTGGCTTTTACGCCTAATAAGCCTACACACTACCTACTAGACTACGGCGACTTCATAAAACGACTCTTCATAACTCATCATATAAACGAATCACAAAATAAGTATTATTCGCGTACGAACACTAAAATACTCACTAAACGGTTGCGTGTTTACTGTGCTTGCTACTCTGTCTGTTTTGCTTATGTGTCTTTTTTCTTTTCTTGCAAATGCAACAATAACTAAGATTGTAAATTTTGATTAATAATTCAATTCACTCTAATCATTTATACGTATATATTATAAGTATTTTTCTAAAGTTAGTAGTGTGTAGACTTATAAATCAAACATATTTCGAATGGTATGAGTTTGATGTCAACGTTGTGCACATACTCATTGCAACCTGTACTTATAAATCAACGTTGTAGTGAGTACGAATTAATCAGTGTCCACAATTAAATTTCAATATTATTGGCTTACTTATATCCAAAACTTATATCCAAAATTTCATTAGTGCTTATGAGTAGCGAAAAAATTATTCATTGCTGTTCTCTGTTTCATTGCTGCACTTGGACTTCATTTCTACTTTTGAATTCTTCTGAATATATTTGGCTTTACGATATCAAAAAATATGGACTGTAAATGCCTTTAACTTTCTTACTTGCAATCAAATATGAATATGCGTAGGCATTAATATGGATTTGAAAAGATTAAAATGGGCGTCTGTTTATATACTCCTTGAGTTTTAAAGCTTCATTCAAAAAGTATACATTATTATATGCATTTATGTGTGTTTGTCTATTAAAGTGTATGCATATGTATATAAAATAAAATACAAAAAATGAGTTACTGAATGCTTTTGTTCAGAGAAAGAGAAGACAGCCTTAGTCGAAGGGAAAACTCTATTTATGTCCTCTAATACATATGCGCTAGAGAATGTTTGTATGAACGAATATGTCGTGCCGAGTGCAATTGTTGACTTAAAATTTTTCTCTCGCTTTTATTGTAGCTTTATAGTCGTTGTGCAAAGGCTATTACAATATTTACTTGTGTGTTGATTTTGTAAAACCGATTTATACTCAGGGATAAATTCAAGTATGTATGCATACACATTTGTTTGACTGAGTGTGTGTGTGTATTTGTGTAAATTCTATTGTGTTTATGAAAGCATTACTGTATTTCACCATGCATGCTGCATGCATTTAACAAAAGCGGCTGCAGCAACAAGAACAACGAAAATAAACACCACCACCACTACCAAAATAATTTCGGTAAAACCCATTTGACTTGACTTGCTTTGTGTGTGTATGTGGGGTAAACAAGTGTATGCATATAAATGAATATTGTTATAGGAAAAGTTTTCACTTTATTTTCGCTTTCTCTTCCTCTTTGGAATTTTTCGGGTTTTTTTTTTTTTTTTTTTGTTAAAATATTGTTGACGTTGCTACTTGACCCAATTGGCAAATGCCAGGGCACTATCAAACAAATATTTTTCTATGCAAACAGACAAACGCATATTTTCAAACTTTGTTCATGACGTTTTCGTTTTCGTTTTTTTTTTTCTTTTTATTGTGAAGAGAATTTCGTTTAAAGAAGATTTCTTTTAAAAGGAATTGTATTTGAAATGTTTTGTTCAAGTCAAGTTTTTTATTTTCATGTGAACATTGCGTAGTTGTTTGTTGCTTTCGTTTTTATGGACAACAGGAAGTGAAACTAGAGCCGTTTGTTACGATATAATAAACGACAATAAACTGATGCTGTCCAAAATTTTTTACAACCCACAAGATCATACGAAACATGACAGAATACATATGTCGGTGCAAGGAGCATTCGAAAGTAAAACTCCTTTTGGTTTGCTTTTCTGACGAATTACGTGAATTTGTAGGTTCATCTGTGTTTATACAGCACACTTTGAATGTGTTCCGTTAGGAAGCTAGGCTCTGTACATATATAGAGTTTACAGTTGTGCTTATTTGAAGCTAAAAGACCGAGTTTATTAAACAAGTTGCCGCTTTAATTTAATTCTTTAGGTTTCTGGGTGATTGTGGAGGACTAAACACACATTCCAGTTAAGGACATTCAAGGACAGATCTTGTCACAGGACATATTGCAAAAAGGACCAACATAGGTGTACTTATGTCTTCATACTTGGTTGCTGGCATTATCTTATATTGCTTCAGCATACATCCTCCATATTACAAAGCAATATAGCAACACAATTGGGAAACATGCATACTGTGGACTGATTACTGCCATCGGGCCAAGTTTAAACACGAATAAAATTTTAAAATTTCTTTGAGTAAAATACATACAATATCGTGGTGTTTTGCTTTTACATCGCTTAAAATTACAATTACAAACAAAAGCCACAAAAACAAAGCAATGCAGTAAACAAAACTATTTAAAAATTATCGTACTGCTTAATATAACAACAAAAACCAGCATAGAAAAAATGGTAAACAAGTAAGCAAAAATACACAAACAACACTACAATAATAAACGTAAACAACGATATTTACATATATATATATAGAGATTGGGAGAAGGCAAAACCATAAACATTCGCCTTCAAAAACATTCATCAGACTGCTTACTCTGCCATCAAAAAGGCAATGCAGAGCAGGCGACTGAAGTAGTGAAATTCAGTCAGTCTTGTGTGAAGACGCTGTGTGTTTGAAGAGAGTAATCGTGGTTTGAAAATCTCCGTTACAAAGATCTGTGGAATAATTGTCTAGTAATTGTTATTGTTTATGCAAAGGGTATAAACAGAGGAATAACAAAGAAAAGCAATTGTTGTTGTTTACATCAAGTTGTGAACAGTGGCACGCAGAATTATACGAATAATAAAGAATTTTAATTAAAACTAAACACAAATTTATTTTTATTTTATTTGCAATCTACGGGCTCATATTTTAAACGTTTTTAAAAGGTATAAACGTAACAATGTGTTCTTTAATGTTACATAAATTAAGTTTATTTATGCTCCAACTACTGTATGGTATTTCAGTTGAAATAGTTTCTTAAATTGTGGCAAAAATAATATGAGAGGAATTTTTTTTCATTTTTTTTAATATTCAGTCGGCATATTGGCTTCGTTAACACTTTCCTTTTTCTCGATAATATTTTTACATGGAAATAGTTTTCTTCACAGAGAATGAACTGCTTCTGTACATATTAATTATCAATAAAAGTATTCAAACTAAAGAAACAAAAGAATTCAACTAAACTACTGGCATTTAAGTTTTTCTTCCAACTTAGTTTTCTACGATTGTATGTGTCAATGTCTATATTACATTAGTTGTTATTGTTGTTTTTCCTCCAGTTCGGGGATTTTGGCAAGCATTTTTGCTTCGGCTACATTGTCATTCAATTCAACAATGCCAGCAGCAACGCAAACAATAGCATCAACAGCAACAACAGCAACAACAGCAATCGCAATTCAGTTGTTATTGGATACTCAGTGTTCAATAATGTTTAAAAAAAAATTTTTTGCGGACATTTTCAACACACACACACAGCCACACACAAAAACTGAAACAACAAACAAGTAGTGAGTGAATGTTCAAAGGATAAAATGTTTGTTGAACCAAGTCGTAGTTAAATGTCAAACAATAATTGTGTAGGTTCCGCAAGAGATGCCACAATTCGATTTGGACTTTCATTTCATTTCGTTTTTTATTTTTCTGTATAATCAAGGAGAAAAAATTGAATTTCTTTTTGGGCTGTCAAAAATGGCGCCATGCTTCCACTGCTGTATTCGACAATATTATAGAAAAAAAAACAATTCATTTCATTCCTTTGAAAATTAACTTTAAAGAAAAAAAAACAAAAACAAAAACAGTGCATTGTTCACCACAATTTAGAAGCTATTAAAATTTATAAAGCGTTTAGAATTTGTTTAAGCCATTTTGAAATGTTTTGGCTGGTACAAAAAATCTGGTTGGAATAAAAATGAAATAAAGACACAAATAATATGCATGTGTGTGCTATAAACAATATGTAGAGAGATGAAAACAAAGAAACATATATAGATGTATGTACAGTGATCGTCAAAAGAAATTGTATGATATGGATGGAATTCTAATAATCACCAAACTCAACTTTTATCACTTAAGGAGAGTGCCCGAAAAAAATTTGACAATATTTTGAAAAATTTTGTAATTTTTTTTTTATTTTTTAAAACGGGCAATGAAAGAATTTTAAAATAAAAATAACGGTAATTTACTAATGTATATATATTTTTTTAAGGTAAAGTTCCTTTTAACGCTCACTGTATATAAAAGAAACTAGGAAATAGTTTAACTTTTTGTTCTAATGTTAATTGCATGTTTGTCTTATTCATCATAGTTTTCGAATTTATAAAATTATCTCTCCCGACAACGAACATCGCATAGCTCTCAAGCAATGCCACTTCTTGAGAAAAAGTATGACTTACATACATACATACATAATTGGCCATTACAACCCTTCAGTCAGGATTATGGACTTAGTTTCTCACACCACTTAAGTTGTGTGTGTTAATTTTATACATGAGTGGCGGGACCTACAGTTTAACGTCGACTCCGAACGACAGATTTTTGAGAAACTTTTCATGGCAGTTTTATTTACTCTCAGAGTTTTTGCCAGAAATCTGCTGAGAGGAAGTCGCCGAAGAAATACTTTTGTTTTTTGTTTTGATGTCTGGCCTGGGGCTCGAACCCTGGCTTTACGTCTAATAAGCCATCACACTACCTACTAGACTACGGCGACTTCAAGTTAGGACTTAGCTAGCAAAAATTACTTAACAACATTTTAGGAACATCTGCGGCAAATTTATCACCAGCTTAGTTGGAATTAACGAAACTAAATCAAAGCAAGAAGTCGCCATAGTCTAGTATGTAGTCTGATGGCTTATAAGACGTGAGGCCCCGTTTCAAACCCCAGGTCAGACATCTCCAGCAAGACGAAATAAGGGAAAATATTTCATCGGCGACGTTCTAGCAAAACTCTGAGAACAAATAAATTTACCATTAAAAGTTTCTCATAAATCTTTCATTCGGAGTCGACCTTAAACAGTATTGTGAATGAAATTAGCACCCACAACATGAGAGGTATGAGAAGCTAGGCTGCAACCCTGATTGAAACGTACGTAAATCAAAGCAAAAATGTTGTAAGAAAATGGGAATAATGCCCGTCCCGTGTTTTAAAGGGAAGTGAATGAAGTTAAACGACTTACTGTTAATTATTATAGCTCCGCCAATTGTAGCACAGCATTATGCCATAGTTCTGGGAGGACCCGATTCTTTTCCACTACTGTGTAATTATTCAAATTTAGGAGGATGTTGATATTATGTCTGACATTGGGCTAGTTGGTGTCTATCTAATGTTCGTTATTGGTAACATGCATGCGCAGAATTTCATATGCTTCATGCTCATTATTTGTATATATAACTGAGTAGCAGAGACCTCTCTCATACGACCAAACTAAAGACAAAACTACAAGACGCTCATCCTCACCGGTCTTCTTTATGGCGTAGAGACATGGACACTATTAAGCACTCATGGAGCAGCCTTGAAAGTATTCGAGAGAAAAGTTCTTCGATCCAGTGCGAGTTAGCAATGATTTCCGCATCCTATGCAACAGTTAGCTGTATGACCTCCCCATCGGCATGGACGTTGTGTAGCGTATTAACACCCAGCAGTCGCGCTTTCACTTTCATGTCGTTCGAATGGGTGAGGACGCTCCAGCGAGACGAGTATTTGTTGCGTGGATCTGTATGGTAGTGTAGTAGAAATGTACTGCATCGATGTTATCGATGTTAAATAATGCGCATACATTGTGTTGGTATATGCAACTCGTATCACTAGTACATTTCCTACTGTCTTTGAAAATGTATTTCAACATGAAATGTTTCCTGTTTACAACTGTGGTAGTTATATCTGCCACTTGCCACTTACCACACTTTAGTGGAAGACTTTTAAAATATTTTCTTTGAAAGGAAACATATTGCGAGCACAACAGTTATGGGTAGTAAAGATTTAAACACAAACTAATAAATTTTTATTTTTCTTTTCTTTCTTTCGTTTTTTTTTCTTTTTTGGTAGGAAATGTTTCTTTGAAATAAAAATTAAGTGATGGAAATCGAAAATAAAATTTTATGACTCACTGCCTTTGGCAATAATGTGAATGTGATTATTTTATAATGTCTTACTTTTTGGTTATTTATCGAAAATTATGAATTTGTTTCGAAAATTAAAAAATCTAGATACTGGTGGTTTGCTTTTACATCGCTTAACATTAAAATTACAAACAAAAGCTGCAAAAACAAAACAATGTAGTAAACAAACCTGTTTATTATCATACTGCTTAATATAACAACAAACACTAGCATAAAAAATGGTAAACATGTAAACAAAAATACAACAACAACAAAACACACAAACAACAATAATGAAACAACGATGTTTACATTTAAAGAGATTTCGAGAAAGTAAAGTCATGAATTTTCGACTTCAAGAACATTCATCAGACTGTTGACGTTGGCATATAAAAGGCAAGACAAAGCAGGCAAAGGAGTCAGTATAAATTGAGTCTGTCTTGTGTGAAGATGCGTTGCATGTGAAGAAAATAATCGTGGCTTGAAGATCTCCGTTATAAAGATCTGGCGAACAATTTTTAGTGTTTACGCAAAACAGTGTAAAGAAGGATAACAAACAAAGCAATTGTTTACATCAAGTTGTGAACAGTGGCATCCGGAATTGTGTGAACAATAAAGAAGTTATCTAAAACTAATTACGAATTTATTTTTATTTTATATGCAATCTATGAGCTCATATTTTAAATGTTTTTAAAAGAGTAAAAACGTCATAATATTTAGACAAACTCTAGCATAAAACGTCTTTAGTGTTTCATACAACTTTAATTTACTTTTATAAAAAATCTTTGGAAAAAGGGCTTTCTTTCTCCTTTTGATTATGTTTCCTAGTATTCAAATATTATAAAATTTTTTGACGAAGTTTTTAATTTATCCCTGGAGCAATAAAAGACACCGGAGAATAATTTATATTTTTATAAGATACCTGAGGTTTTTTTAGAATTTTCTTACCAACGAACCTCATTTACTTCTGTGTGCGGAAATGTTTTTAAGACATGTATAGTGATATTGTATATGATTTATAAATGAAAGATAAGTTTTAATTACTTAAGCTTTAGCTTTCCTTTAGAAAGGAAGTAAACCTGTGAGCTCACATAAAGAAAATAAATTATTTTTTTAATTGTATTTCCATGTGGCTTAAAATTATAAGTGTCATATAAATATTTTCTCTTTTTTTTGTTAAGACGTATCTAAATTAGGTCGGGGGTTAGTTGGTTTATTAATAAATATTAATAACATCATTGACTACCTAACAGTCGGCCCATATTAAATATTTGACACACATTTCAACAATGACAATGACAATAACCCCGGGGCATTAAACGACATTATCATTAATGAATATGAAATGGAAAGGAAAAAAGAAGAACAAAACAGAATAGAAAACAAAAGAAAAAGAAAAAAGAAGGAGAATTATGAATAGAAATTTATCTTAATTACAGCTGCTGAACTATATTTTATTTAGAGGTGATGACACTATAATTTATTTCATTGCCTTTTGCACAAAGCGTTTATATTTAATTTATTTTCTCCTTTCAGTTTCAACTAAAGAAGTGTCACCTTCTTTATTGAAATTGACTGATTTTTAATTACCGTCAATTATGCAAATATTTCATTCATTCAGTTTCATAAATAGCCGTTTGACATGCTAAATTTACTGTAATTGGATGCATATCGTACGAAGACAATTAAATTCGTGTCAAATGTATTCTTTTTGCAGATTAATTGAATTGAAATTGAATATATTTTCTTATTTCATGGGGTTCATGGCGTTTATGATTATGATTAGCAAAATTGAATGCAATTGTTTAAGTTTTATTAGCGGTATTCGTTTGACATTTAAAATTGACATTCAAGACAGTATGGCAGAATGATTGAAAGTTTTCAAATATAGAAAATAATTAAATTTTAATTGAAATATGCCAACCTAATACCATAATAGGATATTAAATTTGTAATCAAAATAATTTATAAAAAAAAACACGGTTTTTTTAAACAAAATTCAGCATAATTTTCTTTTAATTAAAATTAAATTGAATGGTTTTTTAAGGTCAATCAAATGCGCTAAGATATTAAGAACAATTACACTATGTGACAAAATAAAAAAAAATTAATTACACCCAGCTAATGACATAGTTTAAGTTGTGAGTTAAATAAACATATTTTTTTTATATTTCTTGAACCCTTCAAATTTGTTTTATTTGACAAAAACTGTTTTTTTAATACAAATTATTTACTGAATACGCAAACATTTCTGAACCCATGTCTAAAATTTAAACCTTATTAGAAAGGAGATGGATACGCCTTTAAAACAATATGCATATATATATTATTTGCCTTAACCTGCTATGAGTTTTGATAAGGTAAACTTGACAAATGAGAATTTTTTCCATATTTCTCAAGTTTGTCCGTTCATAGTGGCAAACTTTAATTTAAAACTATGAAATAAGTGATGACATTCTGAAAGTACATTACCTTGTGAAGAGATTGACACTTCATTTGATCAAATGGGACAACAATTACGGGAGTTCTTATATAAATAGTATAACAGTCGAGGTACATTTATCATATATATGTGTATTTTGCTTCAAATGAATTTTTAATTCAAAAATTTTCAGAATTTTTGATGGATCTTGATTGTTTATCGGAAAATGTTTATCAACTCCACGTTTGAAGCTTATAAAAAATATAACACGACTGTTTTATTATTTAAATAATAACTACGGTACTTTTTGTCCAATTTGATCAAACGAAGTGTCAATCTCATCACAATATAATGCACTTTTAGAATGTCGCCACTGATTTCAAATTTTTTAATTAAATTTTCGATTAAGAATGACCAAACTTGAATAAATAAGACAAAAAATCATATTTTCCAAGTTTACTTCATCAAAACTCATAACATATGTATATACCATTTTAAAGACTCATCTCTCCTCTTTCTAAAAACGTTTGGATTTTTAAAATAAGTTAAATAATATTTGGGTAATAAATATTTTGTGTGAAAAAAACAAATAAAACTCGTTTGAAGGGTTCAAGAAACATAAAAAAAATAAATTTGAGTTCCAATCAACAAAACTCAAAACTTACACTATGTAGTTAGCAGGCTGTATTTTGACACAAGGGACAACGGTTTAAGAAGATAAAACCCTTAGAGTAATTCCATAGGTTAGGTTAGCATCCAAAAAGGGGAGCTTAATTTCTATAGTAATTGATGTGAAATAAATCGTATAAAGTAACCAGAGATCAGCAATGAGTATTCAAAAACATGAGTAGAATCGAATCGTACTCTTAATTTCCGATACTTATGCGCATTCATACTTCTTTTAATATCATGGAACCTCTACTCATATTCAAAGTTTTAAGTACTCATCATATTCATACTTAACAACACGTATGATATTATTGATTTCGACTCTACAGAACTCAACATATACCCGAAGCACAACAGAAGTATGATCCGCGTACGAATTCTAAAATACTTACCAGAAGGTTGTGTGCTTTGCTCTGCTCTGTGAGTATTTTAAATATTTTTCTAAAGTTATGAATCTAAATGAGTAGACTCATGAATCAAACATATTTCGAATGGTATGCGTTTGATGTCAACATTGTACGCATACTCATTCCAAGCTATACTTATAAATAAACGTTGTAGTGAGTATGAATGAATGAATGAGAAGTTAAATTTCAATATTGTTGACCCACTTATATTCAAAATTTCATGAGTGCTTATGAGTTACGAAAAAACGATTCATTGCTGATCTCTGATATGTGCCAACAGTTCCCGATTCCCCCTACTTTCCATTAAAACAGAGTGCAGAACTCAAGCTGGACTATAGACCTGCTGCAATCGTGCGAAAATTTAAATCGACTTCTAGGATTTCAAAGAGAAATTTTGGGTCGCTCAAGGGTAACTCTTAGAAGTTTGGGGATATTTGCTGCAATCTGTAAGAATAATTAGTTAAATTATTACAATTAATCAAAATCTCCACTGGAAAGGATACAGGTAATTACATATAGTCATACGATTTTAGAATTCTTACTGGGGACTTCTGTACTGAAAGTATATTTATTTATTAAACTTTCTTATAGGCCGACTGACAACTACAGTGTATTCCATGCAGAGGACTTCACAATTTGAAAAGCAGCACAATGCTTGTTGATGGCAGCACAATGCTTGAAAATCTCTTAATAGCTGGAAGATGAATTGTAGAGTAGGATTCAATTTCTTCTCAATCAATACGAACAGTCTTTCTAACGCATGGTACGTATCTGTATTTGCTTTGACTGATTATTTGATACCGTATACCACATTTGCACATGCTTAGCTGTTATATTGTTACGTTTATACCTTTTAAAAACTTATAAAATATGAGCTCGTAGATTACAAATAAAATAAAAATAAATTTGTATTTAGTTTTAATAAAAATTCTTTATTATTCGCACAATTCTTCATTTTTCCATTTTCGTAACAATATAAAAACCTCACCTCTGTGTACAATGTAGAAAATATAAGATTAATTTTACTTGTCGTCATTACTTAATGTAACAACAATTTATTAGCGAACGTAATGAGTGATAATGAATTTACGAAAATTGGTAATTTTTATGTTTTTTTTTTCTTTTTAATGAATTCTAATATATTGTCTATCTATTGTAAATTTAGTTTAATTTAATGTACATAAATGAGGCTAACATTGTTACATACAAACGAGTGAATGTAAATAATTGTTTATTATAATGGCCACATAATTCCAAGTACTTCAGTAAATTTTATTTCAATAATTAAAATGATAAATTATGCTCTAATTAATGTCAGCATAGGGAGGGCGAATTACTATTTATTTTTATAACAATCTATGATAATATGCATCGTCATAAAAATAAAATTTATGTTGTGCATTAATATAAACATAATAAATGTAATAAATAATGTTATTTACATACCACAAACTAGCTTATGTATGCGGATAGGTCATCCTCAATTACGCACATAGTGTGTCAGGCGAAATTTTGATAGTAAATATACTAATTCAATCAAATTTGGTAGCCCCCTCTAAGTGGATGTAGTGAACGTTTTGTTCCGAATACAAGGCGAACTTGTTTGAGAAAATTTCCTGTCATACTGGCCGTCTGATCTCAGCCAACCGAACATGGTGGCTAATGGTAGAATATTTGGTGCAGTCTCATTCAATTTTGATGATTTCCCATATGCATTCTAATTTTAAAGTTCGTTTAGCAACTTGAACTGAACTGAATTCGCCGTAGTCTAGTAGGTCGTATATTGGCTTATTAGACTGTAAGACCTCGGTTCAAACCCTAGGTCAGATATCTCGAACAAAAGGAAATCTGAAAAAATATTTCTTCTGCGACTTCTTCTCAGCAGAGAGAATTTTCTGGCAAAAATTCTGAGAGCGAATAAAATTGATCTGAAAAAGCTTCTCAAAAGTTTATCGTTCGGAGTCGACTTTAGACTGTATAGTAGGTCTCACCACTCATGTATAAAATTAACACACATAACATGAGTGGTTGCAATGACCAATTCGTCAATAACTTCATGTTTCATTTACTGCTCTTATCGAAACAGAATTTTACACAGAATTTAATTTGCGGACAATTTTACGCTTTATAGACGTGGGTAATAAGACATAAAGCAAGTGTTCTAAACGCAGTGGCAAACTATGCGATACATAACTACTTTTACGCTATGTCATCGGACGTATTTATCTCTTAGAAACAAAAAGTGATAATCTTATGACAAGTCTTTTGTCGGGCTATTAATAAAGAAATAATTTTGTATTTCATAGTCAACCCTCCAATAACGCGGTGAGTTTTTCTTGTATTGCTTGAATCATTTGAGTTAAAAGAGATTTCCAACACGCATTAATTTCCGCGCAAGCTGATGGCATGTTTCTAATACAATCCAAAATAGAAAATTCTATCAACACTTGAGTAAAAGTTTTATTTTCACTATTTTCTAATCTGACGAGAATAAAACTTATATTAAACCCTCTTACAATATCTCGTTACTAGAATCATTCATAGGTTGTGCGGATGGAACATATGGGATGTTGTTTAACGGAAACCGCGCTGTAAGAGTATCGCGTTATAACAAGGCTGTCGCAATTACAGCTCCGCGTTATAGGAGGGTTGTCTGTATCGAGTTTCGAAGAGCATATTTTAATGGTTCAACATATTGCGTTCATATTAAAAAACTAACCTTCGATTAAGTTTTATTAATAAAATATTATTAAATGTGAATAATATTAACTTCTTACCAAATGTTGCAATTGATTTAAGATTGAAATTATTACAACAGAAGTTATTTCTCTATTTATTTACCAGAATACAAAACAACACAAAAGTTTACAATTCCTGCTCACCTTTTTAAGGAATTTCCATTAAAGTAACTGAAAAAAAAACAAAGAAAATAAAAATCAAATCAAATTACTTTGAGAATAAACAAACAAACAAACAAATACCTGGGACAAAAATAAAATCACAAAAAAGTTTTTATTGTTTCAGTTTTTGTTAGCAGTTTGTTTGCAGAACAAACAATAAAAATATTGACCAACAAACCACGCAATTACTTTTCCTAAGCCTAACAAGTTTGTGAAATAAAAACTTCAGACTTTATGTTGTTCTAGTCAAATATGAGAGAATTTTGTAAACAAAAAATGAGAAATGTGGAATTTCAATACAGTTGTGTTGGAAATAATAGAAAGTGTTGATTGTGTGTGGTTGTGTTGTCTTTTTATTTTTTAATATTGTTACGAAAATGGAAAAATTTTGGTACTGGTGTTTTGCTTTTACATCGCTTAACATTAAAATTATAAACAAAAGATACAAAAACAATAAACTTGTTTACATGATAAAAAAAAGTAAACAAAAATATACCAAGAAATCACCAGCTTAAAAAACGATAAGAAGTAAACAAAAATACAACAACAAACGCTACAAGAATAAACGTAAACAAAATACGCAAACAACAATAATGAATCAACGGTGTTTACCTTTTATAGAGATCTCGAGAGCGCAATGCCACGGACATTTGCCTTTAAGAACATTCATCAAACTGTTTACCCCGCCATATAAAAGGCAAAGCAAAACAGCCGAGTGAGTAAGTAAAGTTCAGTCAGTCTTGTGGGAAGACGCGGTGCGTTTGAAGAGAGTAATCGTGGTTTTAAGATCTCCGTTACAAAGATCTGTCGAATAATTGTCTAGTAATTGTTATTGTTTATGCAAAGGGCATATATAGAGGAATAACAAAGAAAAGCAATTGTTGTTGTTTACCTAAGGTTGTGAACAGTGGCACACAGAATCATGCAAATAATACAGAATTTTAATTAAAAGGAAACACAAATTTATTTTTTTTTTATTTGCAATCTACATACATATATAATTGGCCATTACAACACTTCAGTCAGGATTACGGCCTAGCTTCTCGCACCACTCATGTTGTGTACGTTAATTTTATACGTGAGTGGCAGGACCTACAGTTTAACGCCGACTCCGAACGACAGATTTTTGAGAAACTTTTTCATGGCAGATTTATTTACTCTCAGAGTTTTTGCCAGAAATCTGCTGAGAGGAAATCATATTTCCTTTTGATGCCTGACCTGGGATACGAACCCAGGCTTTTCGTCTAATAAGCCAACACACTTCCTATTAGACCACGGCGACTTCAATTCAATTTGCAATCTGAGAGCTCATATTTTAAACATTTTTAAAAGGTAAAAACGTGACAATGCCATATTCATGCAAAACAATTTACCCATAATTTAAAGTATAGGGTGGGCCATTTAAAACTTTAAATTTGATAATGCAATAAAACAAAAAGGGTTTGAAATTTTGTGAAATTCATTTTTTTGTTGTGAAGTACAATTGTTACGATTTCAAATGAAATATTATTTCATTCATATGGCTGCCACTGGTGGCCGCACTGTACCTCATTCGATCGGACCATATTTCGTGCACTTTTTTGAGTGCATTTGGTCGTATATCGGCAATGGCCTATTGATTTCATCAATTCGACTAATTAAACGGGTATCAAATGTTTGACACAATAAATCGATTGTGGCTTGAGATGTGTTACAAGTTGGACCATCCTTTTGAAACCAAACATCGTTCTCATCAATACCATGAAGAGCGAGTACAAAAAAAGTGGTTATCATGGTGCGATAGGAGTGTTCATTGAACGTAATGAGTACTCCGTCTTCATCTTCAAATGAATGTGAGTCAATGATGCCTTCGCTCCAAAAGTCGGACCAAACAGTCACTTGAGGGAGTTTTCTCTTCCTTTTTATTGGGAAATAAATCCTTTAATTTTAACTAAATTACGACTACGTTATATGAAATGCATCCGCAAAACATAACAATTTTATTTCCGCAGTTCTGAATGTTTAATGTTTAAATGTTTAATGTTTTTAAAATGAAATGCTATTATTTTTTCCATCAGCTTCAAAAGTAGCTAATTTGGTTTCCTCTTAAAAATAAGAGAAACACAAGCATTTATAAAACAACAGCAGAAAGTCTATAAATAAATAAAAACAATAAAAAACTTTTAATATATACGAGTATTTATAAATAATTTCGTTTTTTTTTCTCTCATCCCTTCAAATAGGAATCACAATATGAAAGTTATTCTTGTGTGGTAAACCGAATTAAAAATATCAGAGAGATGGACAGAGAGAGAGAGAGAGAATAAAAGTAAACATAATAGAAACAATTTTAAAACTTTTCTTTCATGCCTAGTTTATGGGGAGATCAATTTTTTGCATTGTTTGTTCGGTTTCAGTAAATTAAAGTGGCTTAAAACTTTTTTACCACCACAGACCAACCAACACCCAAACATTCATTTATGTTCTGTATTCAACTATTTGGCACTTTTTTATTTGTGGTCACCTCAGTTACAAAACAATATTTAAACGAAGTTTAGTTAAACGGATTTCCAGTAACAATTTCAACAATCGAAAATATTTTCGTTTATTTTGTTATTATTTTTTAAATGAAACTTACAACAAATGGCGTATATCTCACATGTTTTGTATGTTAAATAAGTTAAATGGAATAATTTATACTTACTTAGCCAATGAACGAAATAATGAAAATAACAAGAAATTTTACTTCGAAAATTCTATGATTTTCTGTTTTGCTTACATACTTACATACATAATTGGTCACTAAAAACCACCAGTTAGGATTATAGACTTAGTTTCATATACCACTTACGTTGTGTGCGTTAATTTTATACATAAGTGGCCTGATCTACAGTTTAAAGTCGACACCGAACGACAGATTTTTTGAGAAACTTTTCACAGTTTTTGCCAGAAATCTGCTGAAAGGAAGTTACCGAAGAAATATTCTATTTATATTTTCGTTTTGATGTCTGATCTGGGTTTGAAGACTAGACTACGACGACTTTCTGATGCTACCTATGGTATTGTGGGGCTCAGAAGGTTAGTATCTAATACGTGCTGTTGTTAAAATACAAGCGGATGATCATAGAACAGATAAACTCAAGTTCCACTAGATCATAAAAGATGCATATTACCTTGCGGATTCCAATATATAACCATTCTGCTTATATCGATTACCTGCTAATAACATAGCTTATAGACGGACGTTTTTGACATAATGGAAATATGTTTTTTTGTCATACTATTATTGGCCAGCAAATGCTTAGGTTGCCACATACAGTTACTAAGGATAAAATTCTATCAATCACCAAACTCAACTTTTACCACTTAAGGAGAGTGACCGAAAAAATTTGACAACAATTCGAAATTTTTTGTAACTTTTTTTATTTCAATTAATTTTAAAAACTAGCAATGAAACAATTTTAAAATAAAAATAACGGTAATTTATTAATTTTTTTAATGTACAGTTTCTTTTGACGCTCACTGTAGATATCATATAATTTTTTATATCGCGAGTAGCAACGTTTTAAGTTTCGTTATCATACAAAAGAGTAGACATTCTTTTCGCACTGTATATCGAACTTCGAGGCCCAAGGGATTAAACTTCTTCTTGCAAGTGTTAAGCGATAATTACAGTCCTCTGCTTGTACCAATCACTTTTATCTATTTGCCGATCTTCTATTCCAGTACCTATCAAGCGGATGCCCTTCTAGAGTTGAACAGATTTAGTCTAATAAGGATGTTCGATATTTCATACAATTGATTGCCGACCATAGCGATGCCTAAGTGATGATGTTCAACCAGAAATTCCCAACATTGTCTCGCTGTTAAATACATCATGAACCAGAGATACAGTTTTAAAAAGTCTTCACTAATTGCATGCCTACATACATATTTAAAATAATTTAATACCTCTTCTCTGTACTAATTATAGAATTAATTATTCATTGTGTGACAATTAAACACATCAAAAGTTAAATACTAAGCATATTTGTTGTTTATTTTATTTAAATGTCATGCATTTTATTCAATTCAACTAATTTACAAACATAGGCAAAGAAAAAACACAAAATAATTACGGCAAACGTTTAAAATTATTTTGTGATTTTGGTAAACCCCCCCTTACTTTTCAATTTCAAATGGAATATTTTTGTGAAAAAAAATTTAAGCAGCTAGGCTGGCTGTATGATAGGCATGTATGTACATATATTATGATGAAAGCAAAAGCTAACAATTTAAATTATTGTGTTCCTACTTTTAAAGCGAATATTGTGGGACTTTGAATACCTGGAATTGAAAATAATTTAGAGAGTAGCTAAAAACAATGCTTAATAATTACTGCATAAGTACTAAAACACTTTTATTTATATTGTTACGTCTTTACCTTTTAAAAACGTTTATAATATGAGCTCGTAGATTGCAAAAAAAATAAAAATAAATTTGCGTTTAGTTTTAATTAAAATTCTTTCTCATTCGCACAATTCTGTGTGCCACTGTTCACAACTTAATGTAAACAACAACAATTGATCTTCTTTGTTATTCCTCTGTTTACACCCTTTGCATAAACAATAACAATTACTAAGCAACTATACGACAGATCTTTGTAGCGGAGATCTTCAAACACGCCGCGTCTTCACACAAGACTAACTGAACTTTTACTAACTCAGTCACCTGCCTTTTATATGGCAGGTTAAACAGTCTGATGAATGTTCTTGAAGACGAATGTTCGTGGCTTCGCCTTCTCGAAGTCTCTATAAATGTATACATCGTTGTTTTATTATTGTTGCTTGCGTATTTTGTTTACATTTATTCTTGTAGTGTGTATTGTTGTATTTTTATATTTGTTTACAATTTTTTTATGCCGGTGTCTGTTGTTGTATTTTTGTTTATAATTTTAATGTTAAGCGATGTAAAAGCAAAACACCAGTATTTAAATTCTTCATTTTCGTAACAGTATGTAAATAAGCATAATTTTTTGTTGATTAACTTCAAACAGAAAAAAATAATCAAAGGCGATTACTATACTATGATAAGGTAGGATTTAACTGATGATCCTAAGGGACAAAGAAAGTGCATCTTTACGTACAAATTTGTAATGTATGCTTGCTGAATCGTTTAAACTATATATATAAAAATGAATGTTTGTTTGTATGTAACTAATAGAATCGTAAACTATGCATGTTATGATCTTCAGCAAAGTTGTTGCGCATGAGCCGGGGAAGGTTTCTAAGTTGGTATGACCAATTTCCGACAGGTGGCGCCACTGAAAATTACTAAAAATGATTTAAATCGTAAATCGTGAATTTAATCATGTTATGATCTTTAGCAAAGTTGTTGCGCATTAGCCGACGGTTTCTAAGTTTGTATGACCAATATCCGACAGGTGGCGCCACTGAAAATTACTAAAAAGGAATTACATCGTAAATTGTATATTTGGTCACGTTATAATTTTTAGCAAAGTTGTTGCGGATGTGCCGACGAAGATTTCTAAGTTGGTATGACCAATTTCCGACAGGTGACGCCACTGAAAATTATTCAAAATGAATTCAATCGTAAACTATGCAGTTGATCGTGTGTTGATCGGACAAATACCAGACATTTTAAGATTCATCATTTATGATTCGAATAACTTTTAGTATAACTTATTCCCGTAAAATGTCAATCACAAATTTTAAACATATTAATTTGGAAAATTTTTAAAAGTGCTGTTAAGTTCAATTTAAATGCATTTTTCACGTCGTTCCCGTCCGTTGGTCGTCCTATACCTCAACCACGGAAGAAAAGAGCGTTACGAGCCTCAGAACCAGACGAGCAACGAGCATTGAGACTGGAAAATCTTCGAGTACATGCCGCTGAGACCCGTTGGCATGAATCACTTGAACAACGAGAAGTGAGATTAGAAATTGATCGAATGCGTACTACTCAGGTCTGTTCGTCTGAAACATATGGACAACAGAAAAGAAAACCAATAAAATGATTCAAAATTAATTGGACATTTGTGTAATGTCTTTCCTTTAAATTTATTTTAGTTGGTACTGCAGCAAAGCGTGCAGGGTACAGCTAGTTTAATTACAAAATTTAAAAATAAAATAATAATTTCCAATTATAAATAAAATGGGGTCCATTAATCATAGACAATGACATATTTTATTCACGTATATTTTATGCAGAAGAAATTAAGGCGAAAAAATTGCCAGTAAAACATGGTTTGCATTTCGAAAACTATTTGTAGTTGAAATTATTTTTTAAATCTGAATTGATCTTTTTTTGTTTCGTGTATTTAAACTAAAAGTAAACATAAATAACAGATTTTTAATGTAAAATAGGGTTTAGAATTTGGTTTACAAAATATTCTACTCACAGGAAAAATATCAATTCCAATAGTATAACTAAAAAAGAGTTTTTTCACTTTTCTGAGCATCTATACTTATTACCAGTTTCCTGTATAAATAATCAGAGAAGTTTTCTATAATTATTGTTTCTGTTGTATTTCCCTAACCAGTAATCTAGTGAGACTTGAGTCTCATCTGTTTTTTTTTATAAAAGCTCTCAGGCCACAACCAAGTTCTGACCACAATTAATGTGTAAAGTTATGTAAAGCAAGTACCATTGCGAATTGTTAATTTTATTCATCCGTGGTGGTCTTCCATTTTTTGTTTTTCCAGGAATAAGAAGGCATTTACAATCTTTACAAAATGAACGTGATCGTAATGCTAAACGTAATAAAAGAATCGAAAATAAAAAAATTGTCTTAAATTGAATGAAAAATCAGAAAAACTTATTGAAACCACAATTATTTAAATGCTTTCAATACAATTTAATGCAATTTAATAAGAAACCATATTTCTAAATTGATATTTAGTATACGGATGTTTAAAGACAGGCTCACTTTCTCCATTGATGGCAACATATTCAAGTTACATCAATGTACCTTTATTGACTACAGTGAACGTTAAAAGAAACTGTTTACTATGGATAAAATTGGGTGCCCTGGTAGTCTAGTGGGTAGTGTGCTAGACTATTAACGTGAGGGCTTAGGTTCGATTCCCACCAGAGACTCTGGTCTGCGACAGTACGCCGAGCATATGGTCAAGTTAATCCGCACGTATATAATTAAAATATAATTTGTAATTGTATTGTAATTAATAAATAAATAAAATATGGATAAAATTCTAAAAATCACCAAACTCAACTTTTACCAGTTAAGGAGAGTGCACGAAAAAATACAATATTTAGAAATTTTTTGTATATTTTTTTTGGGTTCAATTTTAAAAACTAGCAATGAAATAATTTTAAAATAAAAATAACGGTAATTTATAAATGTATATTTTTTTTTAATGTATGTATTTTTTTTGTATGTATGTATGTATGTCATTTGACGCTCACTGTATATTAATATAAAGTCATCTTGCACTGGATTGGTAGTGCCAATTTTTATAGAAATTTTCTTAAAAAAATAATTTATTTTTAAAACTAAAATTAATACAACAGAATTGTTTACGATAACATACATACGTTCATTTTAAAACGATAACATATTACCCAAATGAGTTTTAATGAAATTAAAATCATTTTTAAAAAATTGACAGAATTTATGCATAAAAATTTCGTTCATAACATGCTTTAAATAAATAAATATGTAGTCCTTGAGACAAAATATTAAAACAGGCAAATGGGAAAACAAACCATAAATGAATGAATGAATGTAATGAAATGATTTTTATGCTTTTGTTCATTGCACTTTATATACGCATTGTACGCCATTGTAATCCACACATTATAAACAACATACAGTAAGCATGAAAAGAAACTGTACATTAAAAAATAATATACATTAATAAATTACCGTTATTTTTATTTTAAAATTGAAACCAAAAAAAAAAATACAAAAAATTTTGAAATATTTTCAAATTTTTTCTTGCACTCTCCTTAAGTAGTAAAAGTTGAGTTTGGTGTTTGTTAGAAATGTATCCTTAGTGTACAGTTTCTTTTGACGCTCACTGTACATATGTATGTATGGAAAAAGTTTGATTTCCCAGAACGCTTAGCACGGAGAGAAAGCGAACCTCAATGTTAAAACAAACACGACCTCTGCATACTTTTCTAAATTACAACACAATGCCTGTAAAGTAAACGCACAAAAAAAGTTCATGCTTCCAGCAGTGTTAGAGGTTAGTTTTGTTATCACACAACACAGTCACACAAAGTTAATAAACCCATTAACAAATTTATACGAAACGAAACGAAGGCAAGGGTATGTATGCATATGCAACGGCAACAGCAGGAGTACACGCAATGGCGTACATACTGTATGTTTGTATGCAAATTGGCCATATTTTTACTACGTTTGGATTAAAAATGAGTGAAATTTAATTTTGTTAATAAAGTGTGTGTGAATATTTTCTGTATGCTCAAGCTAAAAAAGGTGACACACTTATGGTTTAAATCCCTTGTGACTCCATATCTAAATAATGGAAAAATAGTCTGTCATTTGAGACTAATTATTATCATTCAAAACAAAAAAATATTTAAAATTCTCCTCATAATTCTAAAACAAATCCGAAAAAAGGAGGTCAATAGCCATAAGATTGTTGTTTACATGCGTGTGTGATTTTAAACAAATGTTCTGCTGCCCGTACACAGAACAATTATTAAATTCATAAAATGACTTGTTAGGTTTTAAGCCAGGGAGACCATTAATACTCAGGGGATGGCCCCTATTCATGTAGAACATGGTGGTGGAGTACAAGAAAATGAAAGGTTGAATCAAAAAAGGAAAACTGTGCGGTTATTAGTGCTGAATTATTTCTTTGTTTTTTTTCAACTTTGTTTCGACTATATGTAGGCAAGGCCATCAGGGTCATTAAACTTTATATGAAAAGAAGGAATCTTAATTAGCTCAGAGCAAAAAGCAGTAGCTATCCTTAAAAGGCAGAAATGACATAGATTTCATAGCAGAGTTGATTAATACAGTATCATTTGGTCGAACTATTAATCTCCTAAATATTGTTACAAAAATGGAAACGGTGTACATCGTTTAACATTAGAATGAGCTAAATCTACACTAACAAATACAATGAACTTGTTTACAAGTAAACCCACAACATCAGTATGAAAGAAAAGGGGATAGACAAGTAAGCGAGAACGCTACAACAAGCAACGTGAACAAAATACACAAACAACAATGAAGTCGCGATAGAATTCTCGAGAAAGCGAAACACGGAACGTTCGACTTCAAGAACCTTCATCAGACTGAATACGTGGGCATATCAAAAAGCCAAGACAAAGCAGGCAACAAGTAGTAAGAATTCAGTCAGTCTTGTGTGAAGACGCGTTGCTTGTGAAGAAAACGGTCGTGCTTTGAAGATGGCCGTTGAAAATATCTGCATTGTAAGCAAAGAATAACAGTGAACAAGAAATTATTATTGTATTCGTCAAGTTGTAAATAGTGGCACACAAAAATAGTGAGAACAATAAAGACTTTAATTGAAACTAAACACAAATTTATTTTTATTTTCATATTTTAAACGTTTTTGCAAGAAAGCAACGGACTTACATAACATAATTGATCTTTACAACCCTTCAGTCAGGATTTCGACCAAGGTTCTCATACCACCCATGTTGGGTGTGTTAATTTTATACATGAGTGGCGGGACCTACAGTTTAAAGTGCAATCCGAACGACAAATGTTTTGAGAAACTTTTCATAACAATTTTATTTCCTCTCAGAGTTTTTGTCAGAAATCTGCTGAGGGGCAGATGCCGAAGAAATATTTTTTCATGTTTTCGTTTTGATGTCTGACCTGAGGTTTAAACCGTGGCCTTACACCTAATAAGCCAACTCACTACCTAATAGACTACGCGACATCACATACTCGAACTTCGAAGAATATTTATTGGAAAAAGAATTTGTTATCAATCGAATGCTAACAGTTTTATAGAAGTGATGTCACTATCAGAGAAGAACTGGGACTCTGTCAACAGATTAATTGCAGCAGTTATTGAAATGATTCATAGGGAAATAAAGAGAGATGTGCGTACTTGTTTAGACGAGGACGCTGTATAATATATTTCAAAAAGTGTAATTCAATATCTCATACGTTTAGCCGGATGGCGTGCGAATCAAACTGCTTAGATATTGTAAATAGATCAACTGACATACATTTATGTACCGAAAGTTGCTCGGCCACACATTAAATTGTTGATCAAACTAACCTTTTTTGTTATTGTGTTTGTAAATAATACTCACACGTATAAGACGAGGTGTGAGTTTGACGAACATCAAAATATTTTTGAATACAATGAAGTTTGAAGGTAAAATTTTGATGTGTTATTGGGCTAAGTTAAATTAATGTGTCGCCATGCGCCATAACACAGAGCTACTGTTGAAAATAATCTAAAATATCCCGTATTGTATAAAACCTTTACGACCAGAGTTGCCTTTACGGCAAATTTGAATAAATTGTACACTCAAAACCTTCTTTAATATTGTTTTCCTTTTTCTTCAAAAATAAGAATAATTTAGTCGAGCAAAAGAAAAATTAAAAAAAACCCTTCATAGCAACAATGTGTGAATGTCACTGAAGCACTAAACACAACAATAGAAAAATAATTCCTGCCATCGACATTTGATATACAGTGGAGCATGAAAATGTTAAGGTTTTCTTTTTCGTTCGGTAAAGTTTCACCTTGAACAGGTTGCAAAGGCAAATTAAACAATTTGAGTGTATGCCACAGTTAATGGAAACATTATACTTTTGTTATATGATTTCTATAAAATATTGAATTTTTTTGCTTGCCACATACAGTGAGCGCCAAAAGAAACTTTACACTAAGGATAAAATTTTAACAATTACAAAACTCAACTTTTAAGACTTAAGGAGAGTGCCCAAAAAAATTTGTTAATATTTTCAAATTTTTTTGTAATTTTTTTTTGTTTAAATTTTTAAAAACTGGCAATGAAACAATTTTAAAATAAAAATAACGGTAATTTATTAATGTATATTATATTTTTAATGTACAGTTCCTTTTGACGCTCACTGTATATATGATGAAAAATTTCCACAAAATATTTATTCTTGGAAACAGATGCAAATACTGCCGCTAATGTTGGCATAACCAATAAACAAACAAATTTCTCAATAAACTCTGACATTGTATTCAAAAAATCGAATAAATAATGGTAATATGGCATACGTTTAAGGCTTGCTATTTATATTTGAGTAAAGGCAAGGCATATATGTCCTCAAGACAATTTCACTTTAACGCCGCAGTACCAAATTTCACCAATCATTCACCACCATTATAGTCTACGCCAGAGATCAGCAATGAGTCGTTTTTTCGTTACTTATAAACGCTCATGAAATTTTGAATATAAGTGAGTCAACAATATTGAGATTTAACTATGTACTCTGATTCATTCGTACTCACTACAGCGTTAATTTATAAGTACAGGTTGCAATGAGTATACGTACAACGTTGACATCAAACTCATACCATTCGAAATATGTTTGATTCATAAGCCAACTCATTCAAATTCATAACTTTAGAAAAATACTTAGAATACTTATAAATGATTCGAGTGACTCGAATTGAATAATTTTGAATTGATTTTTTTGTTTTCTTTCCATTTTGCAAAATAAAAATAGACAGCCCTCGTATAACATTTGTTTTGCATTCTCACAACTTTCAAGCATAAAACGCAGAAACCGTAGATGGGTGGTGAGACGTTAACAGCTCACAGAGAAACTGTAGAAAAATATTTTTAAAATTTTTTGGTGATTCTTGAACGACTGCCAATTAGGTCAACTCTAAGAATTGTGGTTAGGAATTCAGATTGTTATTGTATTTTTTCTTTGCCGTTGCTTGTTGAAGCTACAAAATATCGCAAAACGACAAAAAAGTCCTTGATGTGATTCCTTCATTTTTTTCAACGAAATTCCATTTACAACTGTATGAGTAAGTAGAGCAAGAATTTTAGCGTCTAAATGGAATTTTTGTTCCAAAATAAGACGTAAAATTAGAAAAAGGGGAAAACAAAATTGTGGCAAAAATTTGCTTAAAACGAACGGATTCTGTTATTGATTGGAAGACACATTGTTAGTGTGCTACTCTCGCAATAGAAGTTCTGGGAATAAAACAACAAATTATTGTTTTAAAATTATTTTTAACAATTTTAGTGTTCAATGCATTTTATGGTATTAAATATTTGATGGTAAGGGTAGCAGTCGCCGTAGTCTGGTAGGTAGTGTGTTGGCTTATTAGACGTAAAGCCATGGTTCGAGCCCCAGGCCAGACATCAAGAAAAAATACAAAAATATTTCTTCGGCGACTTCGTCTCAGCAGATTTCAGGCAAAAACTCTGAGAGTAAATAAAATTGCCATGAAAAGTTTCTCAAAAATCTGTCGTTCGGAGTCGACTTTAAATTAACACACAAAACATAAGTGGTGTGAGAAACTAGGTCGTAATCCTGACTGAAGGGTTGTAATGAGCAATTATGTACGTAACGGTAGCAGACGATAAACTTAAGCTAATATGTCTTGTATGTGCGTAGCGTACAAAATAAGCTACCATCTTCTTTCAAAATTTTGTTTTCATTTCTACAAATCATAACAAAAAAATTCAATCTTGCCGCTTTTTGAAGTAACAACATACGGATCATTGCATTTCAAACAAAGAAAATTTGATAAAAATAATCAAGAAACAGGGAATTCGAAATTAGTTTCCTTTGCAATGCAGTTTCTTTCGGCGGAAAAATTGTAAGACGAAAACGGAATTGTGAATAAGGACAAGACAAAATACATACATATGTAATCATGCTGTCTACCCTTATACATTTTTAAACAAGTGTGAATTAAAATCTGAGGGCCCCGCGACTCATGTATAAAATTAATACACACAACATAAGTGGTGTGAGAAGATAGGTTCTAAAACAGAATACTTAGAGTTTGAGAATCACAAGCTAAAAATGGCAAAAAATCCACGTGTTAGTCTTAGGAATTCCAGCATCATTTGCCTCATCTTCTCTGCTTGCAGCCTGTAATGATTATTTATTCTTTCTTAAAGTGATGATGAAAGATGAAAATAAAAAAATTAAGAAATATTGAAGAGGCTGCTATGAGAAATAAGCCGAAAACTTGTGTTTCATTTCAAAAGTCATTGACTTACTCTCGTCATGAATTTTATATTCATTTGATTTAAAGAATCTATAATAAGGATGGCAAGCATATCGTGCTCTTTTTATTAATTTTGCCTGGCATAATTGTTTGCTATTTTGTTTAACATGCACGTATTTGATGACTGTCTAACACATCGTTCGCTCTAACGCCAGGTTCTTGACCTTGACCTGCCTAAAGGCCAGTGTTTAATATTTTATTTATTGGCAAGTGGTAAACAAAGAATTCGAAGTGATATGCAAATAAACAGAAAAATTTCAAAGAATTTGATGCGCATGCAGACAAAATTAATATGTAATGATGAATAATGCCCCAAAAACTTGTTGTGTATTCAGACAGTTAGCGAGACTGAAATGAATAAATAAAGACAACGACACGAATTTTAAATATAATTTTAATAAATAAATAAAATTTCATAATTTTAATACAAAAATTATTATATTTGGCATCAAGTAAATATTTTTGATTTCAACAGCTTAAATTGCCTTAAAGAACGCAATACGTTGTGTTTTTAAGCATTTTCAAATTTAATTTTATTTTATTCCTGTTTTACTTGCCATTTACAGTGAGCGTTAAAAGAAAATTTGCACTAAGCATAAAATTCTAACAATTACCAAATTCAACTTTTACCACTTAAGGAGAGTGCCCAAAAAAATTTGACAATATTTGGAATTTTTTTTTTTAAATTTTTTTTTTTTTTTGTTTCAATTTTAAAAACTGAAAATGAAACAATTTTAAAATAAAAATAACGGCAGTTTATTAAAGAAATTTTTTTTGATGTACAGTTTCTTTTGACGCTCACTGTATATGAACTAAAACTATTTGCAGAAAAACACCATTTACCCCAAAAATATTTCCTTAAAATTTTCAAGATTCCACAAAAAGATGAATAATCTCTTGGCATGTCGTTCAAGTTGATTGGGAGACTCTTTCAGTTTTGTCTTCTTTTTGTGCAAAAACTTATAGGAAGTCATTTAAGTTACTTTTTCAGAACTTTCAGGTTCTAGGACATGAACTGACTTTATAGTCAAAAAAATTTCTTGTTTTCATATTCAATCACAGTTTTTTGCTGCAATACATAACTTTTTTGAATGTTGTTTTCATGACTTCATCAATTATCGTCAAACTGTTTATAAGAATGTTTTTTGTTGAACCTCCGGATATTTTTTGTTGGTTCACCAGAATATAAGGACTAAATTAGCTAAGGCCAACCAAGATTGTATTGCGAACAACATCGTATTTTTTACATTCTTTTTTAGTTTTTCTTTTTTTTTCGTTTATTACATGGAAGAGAAAAATAGAGGTGAGAAAAAAAATCAGATGTGAAAAGAGAATGTTTTTATTGAGGACATGACATTCGGTCAGGATTACGACCTAGCTTCTCACACCACTTATGTTGTGTGTGTTAGTGGTGGGACCTACAGTTTAAAGTCGACTCCGAACGACCGATTTTTTGAGATATTTTTCATGTCAATTTTATTTACTCTCAGAGATTTTTTGCCGGAAAACCTGCTGAGAGGAAATCGCCGAAGAAATATTTTTTATTTCGATTTGAACCGATGTCTGATATGATGTTTGAATCGTGGCCCCACGTCTAATAAGCCAACACACTACCTACTAAACTACGAAGACTTCAGGCATACATATATACCGAGATAATCTAAGGACACAGCATAATGTTTCTCAAAAATCTGGCGTTCGAAGTCGACTTTAAAACTGTAGCTCCCGCCACTCATGTATAAAATTAACCTACACAACATAAATGATGGGAGAAGCTAGGTTGTAATCCTGACTAAAGGGTTGTAATGATGTATCTATGTATGTATGTATGTATGTTATTTGTATTTTATTTCCCTTTAATGTAAAATATTATTTTAAAGCTCCATTGTTTTTCCAAGATGTTAGGCAGATTTCTTTTGTTTCTTGCAAATTTACTTATTTTTTGAAAATGTATATAAGTTAACATATGCAAATATTAAGACAAATAAAGAGTTTCCGTATACAACAGCAGTGAGTGGCTAATTAGAACTAATCTTTAAATACCATATTCAAATGAAAGAAATTCAAATGTGTAATGAGAAATCAACTGAGGCATAAGTTAATACAAAATATTATTCACTGCTTTTCATTATTCCTTGTATATAAGGTTATATAAAAATTTTATAAACTTCAGCTGTATATAAATATGTGAACAAAAAATCTCATATTTAAAGAAGTTCTAGAACAAAATAACCAAACCTATATAAATATTTATCTTATTCTACTACAATAAATAGAAGTAAATATACAAACTTTATGAATACAAAAGACAAAATAAAAGGAAATAAAAAAGTAAAGCAAAAAGAAAAAAAATTATTGTCTTTGACAACAAAATGTAAAACAAACAGGAAAACAAACAACACAGAAGTTGAAAAACAAATGAAATTTCGTTGATTACATTTACATTCTATGCTGTCAGGTAGGGAATTGACTTAGTTTTCTTGTTATTAAGCGTCTGAGTTTTTGTAAAAAAGAAAAATTTATTTGGGGATATAAGTGAATGCCTACAATTACGGCAAGTAAATGTTGTCAGCCTCTATGGTCTAGGTGATCGGATTGTTACGTTTTTCCCTTTGAAAAACGTTTCAAATATGAGCTCGTAGATTGTAAATGAAAATCAAAATAAATTTCTGTTTAATTAAAATTCTTTATTATACGCACAACTCTGTGTACCACTGTACACAACTTGATGTAAACAACAACAATTGCTTTGTTTGTTATTCCTCTTTGCACTCTTTTGCATAAAAACTAACAATTACTATTCAATTGTTCAACAGATCTTTATAACGGAGATCTTCAAACCACGATTACTTTCTTCAAACACAACGCGTCTTCACACCAGACTGACTGAACTTTTACTGACTCTGTTGCCTGTTTTGTCTTGCCTTTTATATGGCAACGTAAACAGTCTGACGAATGTCCATGAGCTTAAATTTTGGCATACTTTATTCAAAATATCGGCCGATATATCACCAACTGCAGCTGTAATATTGTGACGAACTTGTTTCTGCAAATGAAACATTTTTCTTGTCCCAACAAAAAATAATTTAATCGCTTAGCTAAGTCTGTTTGTTTCAGCTGAATTTTTTTAAGTTATTAAGGACACAAACCATTGTGTAATAGATACGTCATTAGTTTTGGATTCCGAACTTTCAAGCCTCAGAATATTGATGATATTATCTACCCAAGAAGTCGCCGTGGTCTAGTAGGTAGTGGGTTGGATTTTTAGACATTAGGCCTCGGTTCAAACCCCAGGTCAGACATCAAAACAAAAACATGAAAGACTATGTCTTCAGCTACTTTCTCTCAACAGATTTCTGGTAAACATTCTTAGAGTAAGTAAAATTGCCATGAAAAGTTTTCTCAAAAAATCTGTCTTTCGGGCTTGACTTTCAACTACAGGTTCCGCAACTGTAATCCTGACTAAAGGCTTGTAATAACCAATTACGTATGTATGTATGTGTATATACACCCAATATTGTACTCAAAACCAGAAATTGTTGACTTTAAAGCATCCAAAACGAATATGTGAAATATGATTTTTTTAATGTTCGAACAGCATATAAAACTTCTTTAACGCTTTTATTTTACGTGCTGATCCTTTATATCCTTCTCCTGTTTTTATTGATTTTCTAAATTTTTTTCTGTTCAATACTATCAGTATTTATGGCTAGCATCGTGTGTGTGCGATGTTAAAACCATGTTTTCGTATTTTGTGTGTTCAAATATTTATTTTTTACTTGTTATTTTAACATCACATCCTTATTCTTTGTTTTATTTTTCTTTGTTGCTATGTACCGATACTCCTACCTCTTCATGTTATGTCAGTTGTTACAACATTAATGGTTTTTACTACTGTTTTGTTGTATTTTGGTTTTAATGTGAGTTTCCACTCACATCCTACCGTAGGCGTCAAAAGAAGCTATACACTAAAAAAAATGTACATACATTAATAAATTACCGTTATTTTCATTTTAAAATTGTTTCATTGCCAGCTTTTAAAATTTAAACAAAAGAAATTTACAAAAAATTTCGAAATATTGACAAATTTTTTCGGGCACTCTCCTTAAGTGATAAAAGTTGAGTTTGGTGATTGTTAGAATTTTATCTTTAGTGTAGAGTTTCTTTTGATGCTTACTGTATATCGTCATAAATGGTAGGTATACTGCATATATTCTTATATTTGTTACAATATAAATTATGGATTTTAAACATAATTCTTGAAATTTAAAAAAAATTTTAGGATCACAAAGATGTCATAAGGGATCTTCTTATTTAGTTTCAGAGATCAGCAATGATCATTCAAAAAAATGAGTAGAATCCAATCATATTCATAATTTCTGATACTTATAAGCATTCATACTTATTTTAATATCATGGACTCTACTCATATTCAAGGTTTGAAGTACTCATCAGACTCATTCATACTTAACAACAGGTATGATGTTGTTGATTTCGAATCTCCGTGACTCAACATATGCAAGAATCACAAAATATGTATGATTAACGTACGAACACCAAAATACTCACTAAAAGGTTGTGTGTATGCTCTGCTTGCTGCTCTGTCTTTTTTGTTTGTGTGTCTTTTTTCTTTTGTTGTAAATGCAACACAACTAAGACTGTAAATTTTGGTGAATGATTCGAGTCACTGGAATCATTTATGAGTACATAATGAGTAGGCTTATGAATCAAACATATTTCAAATGGTATGAATTTGATGTCAACGTTGTACTCGTACTCATTGCAACCTGTACTTATAAATCAACTTTGCAGTGAGTACGAATGCAGAGTACATAGTTAAATTTCAATATTGTTGACTCACTTATATTAAAAATTTAAGGAGTGCTTATGAGTAGCGAAAAAACGATTCATTGCTGATCTTTGTAAGGGATCTTCTTATCCTATTCATATCGTTTTTTTTTTCGTTCATTTAGATTCAGATCTTTCACTTCTCACTGAAGCATAAAAAATATTGAGCGATAAAAAGCTCAGTTAAAAATGAAAAATAATTAAATTGCTAACATAATGGTGACAAATAACACAATAGATATCCAGAAACAACAAAGAATATAAACAATATTTTGTTTCATTTAATTTAAGTTTAGATTTTATAAGTTAAAATGTATGACCAAATTCGTTTGTAGGCATTCCTTAATACCAATGAGTTTTTTTTTAATTTTTAACCATTTTTCCCTTTCTCCAAGTCGTACATGACCGATTGAAAAACACTTTTCCTTGTCATGTTCTTTGCGTTACACACACGTACATATTTCTTATCCACGTGTATTGTCTGGAAGGAGAAGAATAAACAAATATATACGAAATATGCTGGAGGAGAATGATTTTGTTTTGGGGTAAATGTGCAGTTGTCAGTTTAAAAATTCGAATTATTAAATCCAAAGGAATATGTTTACAATGCAATAGCATGGCTTTGATGTAAATTGTGTCAAATATGTTTGTAATAAAAGTTAATTGGAGAAAATATATGTATGTATGTATGTATGTATGTATGTAAATTGTATTCATTATTTATTTGCTTTCTTTTAATGGCAAACAGAAGAAAATGGCTTCAGTGAGAAATAAATTCTGAAAATTTAATTTTTTGAATATGAAAATTGTTTTCGTTTATATTACCAATTCTAGGTCTTCAATAGTATAATTGAAAAGTTGGTGTTATATAAATGCCAATTTCATAGCTGAGTTATGTATTTCAGTATCAAGTTTCCAATGTATGCTTCACGGAATATCCTTTTTTGCTAGTTTAATAATAAGGACATAGATTGGAAGTATTATTTAAAAGTAACCTAACATTCAGTGAGCATCAAAAGAAACTGTATACCAGGGATAAAATTCTAACAATCATCAAACACAACTTTTTCCGGCTTAAGGAAGGTGCCCGAAAACATTTACAATACTTTTTTTTGTTTCAATTTTAAACTGGCCGTGGAACAATTTTAAAATAAAAATAACGGTAATATATTACCACATATTTTTTTTAATGTTTAGTTTCTTTTGATGCTCACTGTATAAATATGTACGTATATAGAGAGCTAAAGACTGTTTTGCATAAATATTGTTCGATTTAATATTTAACATTAAGTACCATATTTTTTATTGCTTCACCCTCCTTGTACCGTTAAGTGAATATGAAAATATGGAAATAGTTGTTGTAAGTGCCATAATCTACGATTATTTGAATGAGACACGTTTCTGAGACGTACAACAGTTTATGTGGTTGTACACAAATACCAGTAAAGATTACCAACACATTTTACAAGTTCTTACGTACATACATATATTTTTGTAAACAATCACACTAAAATAACAATGAAGGCAAATGAAATCATATATACTCGTGTGTATGTCTACATAATCTGGCATAGAGAAACAATAAAGACTTTAACAGCACTTCCTTATATTTCTAGTGGAGTTGTGCGTACGTTTCTCTTTACATCATTAAACTGTTTACCTTGAGGAGAGAGGGAAATGCAAATTGATGGGAAATAAAAACCCCTCAAATCCTTATAACATCAATGAATTATTGTTTATTTTAAAATCGTGGTATTTGTTGTTGCCATTTAACGATTAAAATTCCCAAAAGTCAACAAAAATAATTGTTTAACAAATTTAAATCGTTAAAATGTTTATTTTTAAATATTTATTCGATATTTCTCTTATTTTTTCTTTCTCTCTTTTTTTGTGTGTCATTTGCTGGAAAAATTTATGGCACATGAAAATCATGTTTTTTGTTTTTTATTCAAATTAAATTTTATTTTTTGTCATCGAAAAACTGTTTACAGATGTGTAAATATGAGGCTGATATTTTTGTTCAGAATTATTTTAAGCCAATCTAAATAATGTTTTAATTTAAAAAAAATATAATAAAAATTTAAAAAAAATTGTTTTTAAATGGATTTGTTTTTTTCTGTTGAATTCAATTAATTTTAAGCAACGAATTCTGTTTAAAAAACGAGTATAAAATAATAAAGTGTCAGGATTACAACCTAGCTCCTCACACCACTTATTTTGTATGTGTTAATTTCCTACATGAGTGACGAGACCTAAAGTTTTAAAGTCGACTACGAATGACAGATTTTTTGAGAAACTTTTCAGGGCAATTTTATTTACTCTCAGAGTTTTTCCCAGAAATCTGCTGAGAGGAAGTCGTCGAAGAAATATTTTCTCATATTTTCGTTTTGATGTCTGACCTGGTGTTTGAAACGTGGCCTTACGTCTAATAAGCCAACACACTACCCACTAGACTACGGCGACTTCTTCTGAGAGCGCATACAGCTGCTAAATTAAGTCGGAAACATTATTTTCTCCACAAGAATATAGTTTTTAAAATTCTTAGATTTTTATGGATCAGCTATTTTGAATCGAAATATTTTATTTTTGTTTTATAAACCAAACATCTGCTAAATTATATGTTAGTGTTGACAGCAGATTTGGTATCAATTTCCTCAGAATATACACACGTGACCACATGACGAAGTCTTAAGCCACGTCAATTACTAACACACTGAACTGAGATAACGAATTTATTTTCTAATCTCACTTACTTACTTTATTGGTTATTATAACCTTTTAGTCAAGAATAAAACCCAGTTTCTTACATTGCTTATGTTGTTTGTGTTAAGTTTATACATGAGTGTCGGGGTCTACATTTTAGAAAATGTTCATGTTTTTTGAGGTTTTTTCAGAAATCTGCTGAGAGGAAGACACCAAAGAAATATTCGAATTTCGTTGTGTTAAAGATGCCTGAACGGTTTGAATCGTGGCCTTGCGTCTAATAAGCCAACGCACTATCTACTAGACTACAAAGATTTATTATTACATTTATTATTATCTTATCCCTCAATCAAAATTCACTATCATCCTCTAGACAAGTGGGAGACATGTTTTTGGGGGCATAAAAGTGGTAAATGATGGTGGTTTTGTAATTTTTTTAGTCACTCTAAAGTAGCGTCTGCAGGCCTCCCTCTTGTACAAGTTTTCCGATAGCAACGAACTTTAAGATTTTCAGACTAAACATAGAATAGTAATGAGTAGACCTTATGTCACAGGGTAATAAAAAAGTGAACTCACACGAAGAGAGATCAGATAAATATGAACATTTATGAATATACAGATAACACGACTTACATGAAGCCTAACAATAACCATTATGTTATCTTCTTTGCGGTCCTATGAGACATTGGTCTCTAACTATACACGACCAGAGGCTAAATGTATGGTATTTTCAAAAGAAGAGATGTCAACTGAACATCTGCTCTGACATTTTCTAAAGATTTTTCAGCAGAACTTTTCTAGCAGAGATCAATTTGCAATTACAATTGCAAATACCTATTTGTAGTCCTTCTGAGTGGTTTGTAAAATGGAATCCTAAATATTTAGCATTGGAAATTTACATGCGGATTCATTTATATTTGCCTACCCATAATTATAATTGTATATGAATAACCACCTTTAACATTTCCTGAGTTTTTGTTTCTTATTTACTTCTACCGACATATGATAGAATCGGTTCTTTAGTAGTCCAGCTTCTCTTCTATGGGCCTTCTCCAAATTGCTTACTTGTTTTTATATTATTTTTATCCTCTGTGGTAATTGTTTTGTTTTCATAAACACGATTGTTTTTCTTTAATTTACTGAAATAACATTGAAAATATTAAAAAAACTTGCATTGGCTCAATTAAAAAATACTTTTTTGTTAATAAATTTAATAGAGTGTAACTCCTGCATTTTGCATGCTTTTAAATTAAGAACAAAAGTAATAAAAAATAAAAAATCTTTTCTTTTTTTCTCAAATTAGAAGGCGAACAATTTTATTTATTATACAAATTATTCATGGCAAATCCGAATTTTGTTTTTCTATTTAAACACTCACGTACGATAAAATAACGCATCATCTGGGTACTACTGTCCAGCTGATCCAGATAATAATATTTAAGTAGACGTACTTTAACACGTAAGCATAACAAAATTTATTTTATTTTAATCCTTAAATCTTTTTGAATCCTTTTGAATGAGAAATACATCAAAAACAGTAACAGTATTCCTGTAGTAACTGCTGCAATTTGCACTAAATTAAGTTATTTTGTATTCGTACAACAGAGTGATTATTCCTACGAAAACAATATTTATTTTGGATGTTAAAACTTAAATGAAAGTCACAAGCTTGTAGTCATATGATTGACGAGAATAAGGGAAGTTAATACAAGTCCATTTACTACTCTACGTTAAGAGTGTAAATTGAGTATATTAAGAATAGAGTATTATAAATAAGCGGTGGTTGTAGCCTAGCAGTAGTAAACGAATAGCAATAGTAGCAGGATAATAGAGGTGGTGATACAAATAATTGCAGAAGCATTAGAACAGTAGTAATATAAATAAAATAGTAGTAGCAGAAAGGTAGTATTAGTAAAAGAACATAAACAGCCGTGGTAATTCAAATAAAAGCAGTAGTGGTAGCAGAAGAATAGTAGTAGTAGCAGTAGAATAGTAGTAGTAGTAGAATAGTAGTAGTCGTAGTAGTAGAATAATAGCAGTAGTAGAATAGTAGTAGGAGAATAGCCGTAGTAGTCGTAGAATAGTAGTAGTAGTAGAATAGCAGTAGTAGTAGTAGAATATTATTAGTACTAGAATAGCTATATTAGTAGAATAATAGCAGTAGAATAGTGTAATAGAACAGTAGTAGTACTAGAATAGCAGTAGTAGTAGAATAATGGTAGTAGAACAGTAGTTGTAGTAGAGTGATGTTAGTAAAGTCGTAGTATTAGTTAAAACCTGTAGTAGCAGAGTATATTTATGTATTAGTAGAGAACCTGTAGTAGTAGAGTAGTAGTAGTAACAGAGTATATGTATTAGTAGAAACCTGTAGTAGTAAGGCAGTAGTAGTATCAGAGTATAAGTATTAGTAGAGACCTGTAGTAGTAGAGTAATAGTAGTAGCATAGTGTATGTATTCGTAGAGGCCTGTATTAGTAGAGTAGTAGTAGTATCAGAGTAACAGTAGTTAAGTCATAGTATTAGTAAAACCTGTAGTAGCAGACTAGATGTATTAGTAGAGAGCCTGTAGTAGTATAGTAGGAGTAGTAGAGTAATAGTAGTAAAGTCGTAATATTAGTAAAAACCTGTAGTAGAAGAAAAGATGTATTAGTAGAGAACCTGTAGTAGTAGAGTAGTTCTATTAGCAAATAACCGGTTATAGTATAGTAGCAGAATAGTAAGACTAATTTAGTAGTATCTTCATACATCTATCGTTGCCTAGAAAGACGCATAAATTTTGTAAAGTTTCTCAGATTATTAGTCACTCTGTAAAAGTACAAATTTGTTCATACCAACACATGCAAGTGACAGCGTCGTAAACTTGCTACGTGCACAATTAAGAAAATGTCAATAATGAGAAAAATAAAAGGGAAATAAAAGGAAAATACTGTTGAAATACACATGCAGCAGCAACAACAACAAGTGCAACATATCGCAGTAGCAGCTTACTAGTGTTTTTTAATATTTATAATCGATTTTTTTATAATTATTGGTATTGAAATACACGTTTCTTATTTATTATGCTTCTTTTGACAACTGACATTTGCTTAAAGCTTCTGGTTATAATGGTACATTATTTCTTACTGAATAGGCTTTCATACGAGGAAAATTAACAAATTCTTAAAAAAATTTGATTACATACATACATACATAATTGGCCATTACAACCCTTCAGTCAGGATTACGGCCTAGCTTCTCACACCACTCATGTTGTGTGCGTTAACTTTGTACGTGAGTGGCGGGACCTACAGTTTAACGTCGACTCCGAACGACAGAATTTTGAGAAACTTTTTCATGGCAGTTTATTTTACTCTCAGAGTTTTTGCCAGAAATCTGCTGAGAGGAAGTCGCCGAAGAAATATTTTTTTTTTCATATTTCATTTTTGATGTCTGACCTGGGATACGAACCCGGGCTTTACGAATAGTAAGCCAACACACTACCTACTACACCACGGCGACTTCATAGAAAATTTTAAATCCCGGTAATTTATTTATTAGGCAGCGTTTAAAAACCAGAATTCCATGAACAAATTGGAATTTTTTCTGCCTCAGGTAGCTTTAAGTTTTGTTAGCTTGGACACGGATTTTTAGTTTAAGCTGCTTATCCTAAAAAATTATAAATAAAGCCAGACTAATAAATATTTGAGGTTGCAGTACTCTAGTAGGCAGTCCATACATACATACATACATAATTGGTCATTGCAACCCTTCAGTCAGCAATACGACCTAGCTTCTCACACCACTGATGTTGTGTGTGTTAATTTTATATATGACTGGCGGTAGTCTAGTAGGTAGTGTATCGGCTTATTAGACGTAAAGCCCGGATTCGTATCCCAGATCAGACATCAAAACGAAATATAAATATTTAAAATATTTCTGGCAAAAACTCTGAGAGTAAATAAACCTGCCATGAAAAAGTTTCTCAAAAATTTGTCGTTTGGAGTCGACGTTAAACTGTAGGTCCCGCCATTCAAATATAAAATTAGCGCACGCAACATGAGTGATGTAAGCAGCTAAGCCGTAATCCTGACTGTAGGGTTGTAATGGCCAATTATGTGTGTATGAGTGGCGGGACCTACAGTTTAAAGTCGATTCCGATCGACAGACTTTTGATAAACTTTTCAAGGCAATTTTATTTACTCTCGGAGTTTTTACCAGAAATCTGCTGAGAGGAAGTCGCCGAAGAAAAATATTTCACCATATTTCGTTTAGTTGGAGATGTCTGAGCTGGGATTTGAATCGTGGCCTTACGTTTAATAAGCCAGCACACTACCTACTAGATTACGGAGACTTCAGTAGGTAGTATGTTGGCTTATTAGACGAGAGCTCGTGGTTCAGCCCCTGGCTGAGACATCTCGAACCTAACGATATTATATATTTCATTCGGCGACTTACTCTCTGGCAAAAGCTCTGAGAGTAAATAAAAAATTTACATGAAAAGTTTCTTAAAAAACTATCGTTCGGATTCGAATTTGAACTGTAGATCCCGCCACTTATCAATAAAATTAACACCCAACATATGTAATGAGAGAAACTAGGTTGTAATCCAAAGTAAATGTTTGATAGTAAACTGCAGCAATGTGTGAATTATGGGTTTCCTTTGGAATTATTTTCCATTTTTTTCTCCATTTTTCGGTTTAATTGAATTTTATTTCTCGAAATAACTACGCCATTGGATCAATATATTTAACTTTTACCATAATGAAGTGATGAAGTTTTTGTGTGAATGTGGTTTTTCAATTTCATTCGCAACAAAATGGATTAACTTTTCCAGTCACAATAGCAAGAATAAATTGTGTAATAAAAAGAAATGAAATTTTTTTAAAGTTTCTTTAATAATTTCCCAAAAAGTTAAAATTATTCTTTAATTGTGTAAGTCTTTCTTTATACAGCTTAAAAATTTTTTCGAAAGTTTTTTTCTAAAAAGAATTCCACAAAAAAATTTTTAAATTTAATTTCCTTTTTATTACATCTGTACACATAAAAAAAGAAAGAACAAGAAAAAAATTTGTTCAAAATTTATTTCAGGTTTTCTTTTTGGCAAAGCAAAACAGCACATACAGGTTTGTTCAGATGTAGTATGTAGGTAGCCGCTCATTATGACACCATATTTTAAAACCACAGGTAAAAAACTTTTTCAAATTATTTTCTTACAAAAGGAAATAAATTTGTACACATTTTCAGTTTCTTTCTTTCTTTTTTTCTTCAAACCATAATTATCGTTGTTGTTAAATGCAGTAAAAATAAATTATTTCCAAAACTTCTGTTCATTTCATTCTCTTTTTCGTAATCTTGTTTTAAAAAGTTGTAACAAAAGCTTTAAAAATAGAATGAAAAACGTTTTTTTGGCAAAAAATATTTTCACATACATTTGTGCTTGAAGACAAGCTAAAGAAAGATTTTCCGAAAATTTATTAATGCGTTTGGTTGGAAAGAGTATGTTACACTTAACATTCGAGGATGTGATATAATAAAAGAATATATCTTCTCTTAAGTCTGACAAATTTTCTATGCTTATAACACTTGGATTTGAGAATTGGAATTCAAAATAAAAGAGCAGCCACTTTTTAGGTGACCTCAAACGCAAAAACTATCCACCGTGCACTGAAGCAAATGGACAGTATTGTTATGAAAATGAAAAATCCAGATACTGTCGTTTTACTTCTACATCGCTTAACATTAAAATTATAAACAAAAGCTACGAAAACAAAACAATGCAGTAAACAAAACTGTTTACAAATAATCGTACTGCTTAATATAACAAACACCAGCAAAAAAAATTGTAAACAAGTAAACAAAAATACAACACAAACACTACAAGAATAAATGTAAAGAAAATACACAAACAACACTAATGCAACAACGATGTTTACATTTATAGAGATCTCGAGAAGGCGAATCCACGGATATTCGCTTTCTGCAACATTCATCAGACTGTTTACTTTGCCATATAAAAGGCAAGGCAAAGCAGTCGACTGAGTCGACAGTATGGTGTGAAGACGCGTTGTGTATGAAGAGAGTAATCGTCGTTTGAAGATCTCCGTTACAAAGATCTGTCGAACAATTGTATTGTAATTGTTTACGCAAAGAACTTAATAGACTGCATCGCTGGTAATCAAGGGCGCTGGTCTACGAATTTTAGTTAAATAAGCGGTCACCGTGGCCCAGTAGGTTGTGTGTTGGCTTATTAGATGTAAGGCTACGGTTCACATCCCAGGTCAGACATCAAAACGAAATATGAAAAAATATTTCTTCGGCGACTTCCTCTCAACAGATTTCTGGCAAAATCTCTGAGAGTAAAATAAAATTGCCATGAAAAGTTTCTCAAAAATCTGTCGTTCGAACTCGACTTTAAACTGTAGGTCCCGCCACTCATGTATAAAATTAACACACACAACATGAGTGGTGTGAGACGCTAGGTCGTAATCCTGACTGAAGGGTTGTATTGGGCAATTATGTATGTACGTATGTATAATAGAGGAATAACAAACAAAGCAATTGTTGTTGTTTACATCAAGTTGTGAACAGTGGCACACAGAATTGTGCAAATAATAAAGAATTTTAAATAAAACTAAACACAAATTTATTTTTATTTTATTTGCAATCTATGAACTCATCTTTTAAACGTTTTTTAAAGGTAAAAACGTAACAATATCTTCTCTTAATTTTTTATTGTGTAGAGTGCTTTTTATTTGAATTTCAAATCTAAAAGCTGACTTAAATCTGATCTTGTCTTCCATCACTTCTGATATACGTAAACTGTCTACCGTGCATTGAAGTAGATGAACAGAATTGTGGATAATCTTCGATGTGCTTCATCTACAATTCTTTTGCGAGAGGTAATGAAATTCGTGTTTTATTCGTGATGAAAAATTAAAGTCCTGACATAAACAATGAATTTATTGCTGCTGCCCTTTTATCTTACCATACATTCAAACATTGTTTCCAACCGGAAGTTTTACGGCCATGTTATTATTTCATATACATATCTGTTCACATGTGCGTATGTTTATTGTACACATATACACATGGTCAAACAAAGTATATCAAAAAGTGGGTTACAACCATATGCAGCATAGAAATGTTTACATGCAGCTGAGGGCATTTAAAAAGTTTTTTAGCATTCAAAAAGTCAAGGGCTTAGTCCTTTTTGCCATGTTCGTTTTTTTTTTGTTTGGAAGCGTATAAAAGCATTTCTATTTACTATTTTATAGCCCTGAACTATTCTTTTCCATTTAATTAGTTACTCAGTTGCATAAATTTTTGGTAAATTTAAAAATTTTTCTCAAAATTTCGGAGACTTTGACTGAAAATGTGAAGGCTAAACTGTTGTTTTGTTGGTTTTATTCTTGTGTTCAGATGTAATTTAACTTAGAGTTGAAAGATTGAGTGAAAATATGAGATTAAGTTATGACAATAAAATGAATAATTTCATGGCAAGGTCATGGCATTGATGCATGAGGTGGAATATAGTCTTCTCCTCCTCCACAAGTCCTTAGTTCCTGTAAAAGTCATTTGAGGATATTCTGATTCTATCAACATGCCTATAAGAGCTTCAACAGTGCGATAAATGACAAAGGCGTTTAAGGAAAGAATACAATAAGTCCCCTTAATATGTATTTAGATCGGTTCAATAGAGCCATTATTGAGATCATTATCTGAGATCCAATACGCCGCATGTCCCTACTTGTTGACATCATATACTTCGTTTTGCCCTCATTTAACTGCCAGACCTATCTTAGTAGACTGCCGTTCAATAGCGCTGAAGGCAGCAGTTACATCTCGCTTGGTACGCCCTATGATGTCAATGTCGTCAGCGTACGCAAGCAACTGGTGGTTTTTTTTGAAAAATAGTGCAATTTCGATGCACTACCGCCTTTCGCCGAACACTCTCCATGACGAAGTTGAAGAGGTCGCATGATAAGACATTGCCTTGTCTGAAACCTCACACGGTATCAAAAGGTTCGGAGAGGAACCAAATTTTGTTTTAATTACATTAAATTAAATTAAACATTTCGGATTAAAAAAAAAACGAAGTTAATGAGGTTTAAGAAAAATTTTATAATCCGTCTTTAGTCTCGTCTTGTTCAAATTTCGTATATATCAGCTCAAAAATAAATAAAGGCTGTGTGTGTCTTCAAAAGAATTAAATTAAAACGTCTCAATTAAAGACATTTTTGCTAAATGAATGCTTATTTGCATGCTTGTCAGTCTGATGGCATAACAAATTTATTTCATCCTCCTTGTACGTATACGTACGTACGTCTGTCAATTAATATTTCAAACGTTGATTGCGTACAATTTGTTTGCAACACTTAATTCCACGCCCCACTTTGAAAAGTTCATTGTGAACGCTGACTGACATTGATGATGTTGATGCCTTTGTTGTCATGAAGATGCCGATGCAAATGATGACACGCACACACCCGATGCTGTAATTGTTTGAAACTCTTATTGTTTCTATTTGATGTTTTTATGTACATATGTATTCAATGCAGTTTCTCATTTAATAGATGATGATGCAGTTTCAATTGATTTGTTTTTGATATTTTAATGTTTAATTTTTAATTAATTCTAGTGGAAGAAATAATTTGAATATTGTAGAAAACTTTTTTGTACTTTTTAAATAATATATTACATACATACCAGAGATCAACAATGAATAGTTTTTCCGCTACTCATAAGCACTCATGAAATTTTGAATATAAGTGAGTCAACAATATTGAAATTTAACTATGTACTCTGATTCATTCGTACCCACTACAACGTAGATTTATAAGTACAGGTTGCACTGAGTGTGCGTTCAACGTTGACATCAAACTCATACCATTCGAAACATGTTTAATTCATAAGCCTACACATTTAGATTCATAACTTTAGAAAAATACTTATAATATGTACTCATAAATGATTAAGAGTGACTCGAATCATTCATCAAAATTTACAGTCTTAGTTGTTGTTGCACTTACAACAAAAGAAAAAAGACACATAAGCAAAAATGACAGAGCAGCAAGCAGAGCAAACACACAACCTTCTGGTAATTATTTTAGTGTTCGTACGCGGATCATACTTCTGTTATGCTTCGGGTATATGTTGAGTTATGGAGAGTCGAAATCAATAACATCATACGTGTTGTTAAGTATGAATATGATGAGTACTTAAAACTTTGAATATGAGTACAAGTTCCTTGAAATTAAAATAATTATGAATGCGTATAAGTATCAGAAAATATGAGTATGATTCGATTGTACTCATCTTTTTGAATACTCATTGCTGATCTCTGATACATAAATACAAACGTAATTGGTCATTGCAATCCCAGTAAGGATTGCAACCTAGTTTCTCACATCACTTATGTTGTGTGTTATAATTTTTATACATGAGTGGCGTGACCTACAGTTTAAAGTAGACTCCGAACGACAGATTTATAAGAAATGTTTCATGGTAATTTTATTTACTTTCAGAGTTTTTGCCAGAAATCTGATGAGATGCAGACGCCGGAGAAATATTTTTTCATATATTCGCTTTGATGTATGTCCTAGGGTTCGACTACTACTCTTATTACGAATTTTATATAATTTTTAAGGCTATAAATACTTGATATTTTTCGGTAAAATATAGTGTGAACTACCTTTCTCTAAGCAATCACTTAAAACACTCACGAGAGGTTATATTTGCCCAGAATCACGTCAGACCTTACATGACGACTTGGATTATTAAAAATTAAGCACAATATTTTACCGGCAAAATGAAATTAATACTCTATACGTGGTAATATACGCAAAAAACACAGTTTCCCGCCATTAATCTTGCATTGTATTAAGGTTAGGCTCACTGGATGCAGTAAATATTTTACCTCAGCTTTGTTTTGTTGAGCTTCAAGTAGAAAGTTGAGATTTCATGATGCTTTCACAAAGCGTTTGTCACAAAGCACAATTTCCGGGGTATGCTTGTTAATACTAACTATAGAGGTAGTATTGTCTTACCTGTCTAAAGTGTTCATTGAGAATTAAGAAGGTGTTTCAGAAAGTATTAAAATTTTTTAAAACAAAGCAGGAATTTATATAACCTGTGAGCACAGTTTAGGTCATCTACAATCTTCGGTCATTTAAAAAACAATATGAAATTAAAATTAAAAATTTTCTTCGATTTAAATTTATTTAAAGAAAATAAAACGGAGCCTTTATGGCGCTCATAACATAAAAAATACCTTTCCTTGTATAAGCTCTGTTGCTTATTACTTTGCATAGCCTCTTCCAGTTATTATTTAATTTGCTTCTTACTCAATTGTGAGTGAGGAAAGGACTAAAACTTTGTCAATTATTCAAATTATTTCATTTTCTCCTTTCACTTCACTTGCATAGCAAGAATATAAAAAATATAACAGGAGATAATAAATAAAAAATCAATTATTTTTTATTGCCAGTTTCATTAGTTCAGTAAATCGAGCGAATAAATTATTTCACTGCACGAATCATTGCCTATACATTGTTGATCAATGATGCAACAACACAATTCACATTCATCGTGGTAACAATGTCTCACAGTACGGACATTGTTTACATTGGATTTGGATTTATATGGTAGAGAGAGCCATAATCATATCAATCATGTTGTTATTAAAAAAAGAGGAAAAAATAGAAAACTTTTGTTGCATTTTTTTGAGGCTTATAAAATATATTAGAAGTGAATATAATTTATAAATTTGTTTTAAATAATTTTGTTTAAATACTGCAAAATTGACTTGTATTTACATCTCCCTTGATATGTATAGAATTCTTACAGGTATAGGCTGTAATGTATATCCTTTAATTTGTTTTTATCCATCAGTTAGGGAAATAATTCTTTTTTATTTTGGTTGCCATTTTTTGTTCCCATTCCTGATTGTTTTTACAGGAAATTAAATTGCTAACGTTTATTTGCTTTCGTTACATGTGTAATGCTTTAATATTTTTGTTACATATCCATGCCTATTTTTATGGGAAATCAAGGTGAAGGAAGATATTACGTTACACAGTATTTAAAGGGAAACAATTTGGAATGTTAAAACAAAAAGAAATTTCTTGAAAAGGGGTATTAAATTGTAGCTTTTAACGCGTATTGAATTAAAACTTAAACACATTGTTTCATACTATTAGATTTAGGGCCATTATTATAATTTCCCATTAACTAAAGGGAGGATAAATTCTTTTTCATTATTACATGTGAACAATATGGTAGAAGTGAGCATTAAGCTAAAGGGAAGATCATCGTACCTTTAAAGTTAAGTTTATGTCTGAAGTTGCCATATTATATATTATTTTCAATATGGCAACTTCAAATATAAACAAAATGAGCAAACACAACTAAAAAAGAAGCTCATTGTTGCTATTGGGTTTTAAAACAACTTTTTTAATTTTATTTGCCATGAAAAGTTTCTCAAAAATCTTTCGTTCGAAGTCGACTTTAAACTGTAGGTCCCACCATTCATTTATAAAATTAACACACAACATAAGTGGTGTGAGAAACTAGGTCGTAATCCTGACTGAAGGGTTGTAATGACCAATTATGTATGTATGTATGTATGTTTTTAATTTTACACATTTTATCGACATTGCTCCAGCACTGGCATTCTTTTGAAAAAGTAAACTTTATTTTGTCTGTTGGTTGTAATAACGAAAAAAAGTTAAAGGTGCCCTTAAAATTCACTTTAGCTACCTTTAACTGAACCCAACTTAAAGGGCAAGTTGCTATAATGGCCCTAAGATGCTTACCGTAGCACCTTTTCAGTACATATATCCTGGCATTACATTTCTAGGCATTAATCCTGTATATCGATTTCAGTAACCTGGTCTATGATGCAATCAAAAATCAAAGTCGACTGAATTGAGACAAGACAACATTTTGTGGGTAGTTCGAAGACATTGCTGCAGTTTTCTTAAGTATTCTCAATTATAACGAAATTTACTTACGACATAAAACGGGTAAGAGTAGTCTCTAAATAAGGTGATCGTTTCTCGTAATCCTCAATCACTATAAGGAATACCATAAAAACCACGTATTAATCGACACATTGACACTGCATTTAAAAACACTTGTTTAATTGAGTAATGTTATCGACATTGCTCCGGCACTGCCATATTTTTTAAAAAGTTAACTTTATTTTATCTGTAGGTTGTAATAACGAAAAAAAATTAAAGTTGATTTTAAAGCTCACTTTAGCTAAAGTTACTTTTGACTAAACCCAACTTTAACTTTTTTAATGACCCTTAGAAGAATTTTTTAATTTTCTTCTGCTTAAATATTATGTTTATAATAGTAATACCATAAAATGAAATTTAATCCACTCTTATTTCAACCTGCCAGTGTTAGTTTATTGTAACGAAATACTTAAATGTTATTTCAAGTTAAAGCAATTACAAAGTAACTGATGTTGATGATAAATGTTGTAAAACCTCATGCCTAGTATATCAATTTCTAACCAATTTACACTACTTGGTATAGAAAATATTGGATACAATCTTAACCCATAGGCGTAATAAACATGTACGATTGTTACTAGTTCTACGTGAATTACAATTAATTAACTTTGACACTGAACTTGTAAATTATAACGATTAGGAAGCAAGCACACCTAATACTCCAAAACAACCAGAAACCGCTCTATTATTTATTAACCTCCCCCCTTAAATGTTTAGCAAATTAATAAACAAGTAAATAATTTTATTTTTATTATAGATGTATAAGTATGTATAGTATAACCATATGTAACAGCTAATTATCGATGCCTTGCTTTTTTGTAGATTTATTTGCTTTCAAGGCAAAACAAACCATCGTCCTCGCACTGTAGTTAAATCAATAAAAACTATTTTCTTTAATTTCCTTTTGTTTTATTTTTCTATTTCCCATTTCCCTTCCTTTTTATTTGCTAAGAGTTCATTAAATTTGGTACACATTTCATGTAAATGTTGTGGTTTTATTTTTATCTGCTGGGATTTGCTTAAATACTCTGCCTAACTTGCTTTAATTAATTAAGTAACTTTTGTTTTTCTTTTTTTTTTTTTTTTTGTTTGTCCTGAGTAAAAATCTTTTCAAGGCAATTTCTATGCGTAACACAATTTGAAGGACAAAAATATAAGTTTTTGATCCTTAACACACAACTTAAACTGTGGCAGGGGATCTGTGTGATAAGAAATACAAGGAAAAACAAGGAAAACAAATTTTACGAAAATCGTAAATTATGTTTGTTTAAGGATTGTTATGCCATGCCATGCCACTTGTTATGTTTAATTCTTAAAGGAATTAATTTCAAACTATTTAACGTAGAATTATGTACGTACTTAGATACACAAGAAGTTGTATACATTGAGTTAAAGTTGCAAATGTTCTCTTCGGAAGAAGACCGTTCTGCATCGCTGGTATTCAAGGGCGCTGATCTATGAATTTTGGTTAAATAAGCGGTCGCCGTGGTTTAGTAGGTCGTGTGTTGACTTATTAGATGTGAGGTCTCGGTTTAAACCCCAGGTTAGGCATCTCCAACTAAACGAAATATGAAAAAATATTTCTTCGACGACTTCCTCTCAGCAGATTTGTGGCAAAAACTTGGAGAGTAAAAAAAAATTGCCGTGAAAAGTTTCTCAAAAAATTTTTCATTCGAAGTCGACTTTAAACTGTAGGCCCCGCCACTCATGTATAAAGTTAACACACACAACTGGGTATTGTTAGAAACTGGGTCATAATCCTGACTAAAGGGTTGTAATGACCAATTATGTATGTATTCAAACAAATTCTATACATTTTAGAACCATTGCCACTTGAATTGGCTGTATGTTCTTAGATATTGAATGGATTTTGTTAACTTGATCTCATCTTATGGTGTCCTTTCTTCGCGTAGGGTGAAATATACTGACATCTTTAATTAACTTTATCGAACTCCAGGCACTGTTAAACGTATAAGTTTTCTAGTAATGGTGTGGTGTTGCTTACTACTTACTTACTTACTTACTTGATCATTACAGGATTACAATGTAGTTTCTCACTGAGAACGTTTTCATAAAATCGATGATATTATACAAAAACATCCTTGTACAGATGTGTTATAGAATATAATGTAAATACATAGCCACTCTATTCGATATTTTAATATGATAACGCACCAAAGTGTACCTCACAGGTTGTAAACATTTCATTGAATCAATAAAAGTTCGCTGTCTTGGAGTGGCGTTTACCCGAAAGTAGTAAATTCCAAAATCTACAAGATGAGGATAAGGCAAGCCCATGGGAAATCGTTACAGCTAACGGTTAACATTTGGTCGAAAATTTCAACTGAAAATAAGGTTTATCGATTCAACGCCAAAAAGATCGCCTCATACATAATTGGTCATTACAACATTTTAGTTAGGATTACGACCTAGCTTCCCCGCCACTGATGTTGAGTGTGTTAATTTTTATGCATGAATGCTGGTACCTACAATTTAAAGTCGATTCCAAACGACAGATTTTTGAGAAACTTTTCATGGCAATTTTATTTTTACTCTCGGAGTTTTTGCCAGATCTCTGCTGAGAGGAAGTCGTCTATATATGCATCTGTTTATGCAGTGCCTGAGCAACATGTCTTCCGTGTTGATTTCTCTAAGAAACTTTTCTTCAGCGATAAAGCTTATATCCCACTCGATGTACAATATGAGTATTAATCTGCAAATTAAATCAAAAATTCATGTTCAACATGAACCAATTTTGCAAAAGCAATAGCAAATGAAGTGCTCAATTTGCCCACAACATATTCAGAGTACATGTCTCGTATAAATATTTAAGACTATTATGCTGTCAAATATTGTATTCTATTGTATTTACCCATAAAATAAAATCTCTTATATGGGCCGTAGTGTAGCTAGTGCTGAGGTTTTTATTTATTTATTTGCTTAACATTGGCAATATCTACACGTTAATAGTCTATAGGCGTCCATAATAAATTTATGAGACGAGAATATTTTCACACGAAATTTTTTTTTATTCAGAGAAATTTTTTTTTTTTTTTGGAAAAATAATATTCACAGCTGTAGAGCAAAACGTTTATTTGCGTATTTATTAATAAATCATGATAATAGTACAGCATAAGAAGCTATACATGCTGACAGAATATTATAAACGTGTGTCACCGCATAGAAAACTTTATATACTTTGCTTTCGTATGCATATCCATTCGTTAAAATGTTGCAGAAGAAACGACGCTTCGAGAAAATAAAATAGATTTTATGAGTGGAGTAATATGTTCTTCAATAATTCAAAGATAGTTACAGTAAGCGTCAAAGACGATACATACAGTGCGAGTCAAAGGAAACTGTACATTAAAAAAATATAAAATTACCGTTATATTTATTTTAAAATTGTTTCATTAACAATTTCCAAAATTGAAACAAAAAAAATTTCAAAAAAATTTCGAAATTTTGTGAAATTTTTTCGGGCACTCTCCTTAAGTGATAAAAGTTGAATTTGGCGATTGTTAGAATTTTAACCTTAGTGTATAGTTTCTTTTGAGGCTCACTGTATATTGTGTTGGCGATTTAACTTCAATTAATATTTAATAGCAGTGTAGTCTTGGATCGGTACAAGGAATTTGATATTATTTCGATAGTGGGAATACATATACAAAATGCTTCGTAATTATCATTAATATGTAGGATTTAATTATTAATGCTCCTCTGTAAATATTGTCAACATGCTTTATAATGCATTTAAAATATGAATTTCATATTTGCATATTAAAATCACCTTATTGCTGCTTATGGCACTACATATGTATGTACATAACTTTAGTTTCTTAAGATATTTTATCGATTAATTGCACTTACCTGTCATTTATTCATGGGGATTTTATCTGATTAAAATTGCAATAAATTTAATTTCAAGTACGAGTACACACTTACCATAAATAATTTCAATGAATTCCACTTATGAATTATGAAAGCAACTTGTGCGTTATTAATATCACAAGTATTTTAAACTAATTAATGAAATATTTTTGGGATTATAAATAAAATATCACCCCCAAATTGCTTTTAAGCTTGAAGATATTTTAAATTTATTTCATTAGGACAGTTGAATAACTATTCTAATCAATGGTATTATTCTACCATAAATGCTGTTATTTTAATGGATTTAATAATGTCACGAATTAGTATTAAAAATTACCAAAAACTATACTGTAGTCGTATTTCAAGTTCAAAAGAATCAAAGAAAAATCTTATGAAAACAAGATTATGGAATTAAAAGACAAACTGTCTGGTTATCCATCAGGTGGTTTCATAAACGCAGGCTATTGGTTGTTAAACATGCATGTAAAATGTCATTTAATTATTTACTATAACGAACGGTTCAACAACAGGAGAACGCGTAAGAGTAGTTAAAATTTACATCAAAACTAGCGATACACATCTGTCCACATTTCTATTATTTAGGGGTGATTATGATCAACATAATCGAGCTGGAATATATATAGATGATGGTCCGCTTGTTTAACGCCTCTTTAAATTACACGCTCTATTCCTTCTTCGTACTGGAAGGTTGCTAGTTTATGTATAGTATGTATAGTAACCAGAGATTAGCAATGAGTATTCAAAAAGATGAGTAGAATCGTGTCATACTCATAATATATGATATTTATACGCATTCATACTTATTTAAGTATCATGGAATCTCTACTCACGTTCTAAGTTTGAAGTACTCATCATATTCATATTTAACAACACGTATGATGTTATTGATTTCGACTCTCCAGAACTCAACATATATACGAAGCACAAAATAAGTATGAATAGCGCACGAACACTAAAATAATTACTAAAAGGTTGTGTGTTTGCTCTGCTTGCTGCTCTGTTTTTTTTGCTTATGTGTCTTTTTTCTTTTGTTGTAAATGCAACAACAACTAAGACTGTAAATTTTTATGAATAATTCGAGTCACTCGAATCATTTATAAATATTAAAAGTATTTTTCTAAAGTTATGAACCTTATGAATCAAACATATTTCGAATGGTATGAGTTTGATGTCAACATTGTACGCATACTCATTGCAACCTGTACTTATAAATCAACGCAGTAGTGAGTACGTAGGAATCAGGGTACATAGTTAAATTTCAATATTGTTGACTTACTTGTATTCAAAATTTCATAAGTGCTTATGAGTAGCGAAAAAACGATTTATTGCTGATCTCTAATATAAACCGATCTCTGCCATTTATATTCGTTGGAACATAAGCGAAAAAGCGAAAAGCTTTACTAAAGATAGCTCACTGTTGTTAAAATATTGTTTTCAGTTCGATAAATACGGCAGTAATGTAATCTCACGAGAGGCTAATATGTGCCGATGGCAATTTGTATTAGTTTTGTGGTTTTGTAAATTTCTTAAGTTCACATTAGATGGAAATCAAAGTCATCCGGGATTGACTTCTAGTATTGCTACCACGTAGAATACACGTGTATGTAATTAATAAATATTTGGGCAATTCACACAAGCCCTTGTATCGTTGTATTCACTGTATTGTTGGACTAATATAAAATATAAAAATCATATAAAAATCCGATACACTTATACACATTTTCATATGTTTTTGGAAGTTGTATTAGTTTCGTGCTATCAGTTTATGCTAATGCCAGTAATGAAGAAGAAGAATAAAAATACAAAATATTTTCTATGTAACTTGAGTCAACAAAATGATAATTGTTCGCACAGATAATTAATTAATTTACTTTTTTCCGTAATATTTTTCATTTTGTTGCTTGAAAATTAAATTATGAACACTGGTTCCTTCTTCTTCTTATCGCTTTCTGACGTTTGGAATACAAAATACACAATACAGCATAGCATTGAGCGTTCACAAATAAAAAGTGTATTCAATACAACATACACGATACAAAGTCGTGTGAATTGGCCAATTTATTTTACATTATTTTTGACTTCGCTCTTAAGCTGCTTCGTGTTAGAACTTGACAAACTCTCTTGTAGTTTCATGAAAATATTCTATTTATGGTACTTAAAGCAAAATTATTAAATTCCAAATTTATTAAATGTAGTAGAAGTTTTGTTGGGAGTTTCATAAGTTTTCTTGAGATTTACGTTTTTCAAACCTTTTCAACGTTTGCTTCTTAAACACCTCTTCCACTTCAAATATTTTATTCAAGTTTTTTTTTAGCAGTTTATTGCTTCAGTAAAAATTAACTGACTAAAACATTTGAAGTGCTCTTGAAGCAATATTTTAAAGCTAAGCGCTTTTGGATGGAGAATAGAAATGTTATATTAATTCGACAATCTTTACAAAGTAAACAAAACAGCCAAGACAAAGGAAATTTCTGTTTTTTATGATTATTTCTTCAGTTAATTCTTTACAAACTATTTAATTTCATTGAAAGAAATACGCAAACATAATATACTCAACCATAAGTCTTTATAATACAACACCTCTTGCAATTTTTTTGCTCTCCCATTTCCATAGAAAAACAAAATTTGGATAGAATGTCAAGATACCCTTGTAAAGTCGTCTACTGCTGTCTTGTTTTTATTACACAAAATTTTTACTGAGCCCAAGTGTCAAATTATTCTTTTAGTTGTTCCCTACCTATTTCAAGATTTTTAATATAAAATTTCGAGCTCCGGCAAAACCCTTTAAGTGATTTTGGAGTTGTTTCCTTAGTTTTAAATTTTATAACTGGAAAACAACAACAACAACAGTAAAATGACAATAAGAAAACAATGTTAATTTTTAATAAGCAACAGATTCTTGCTTTTATTTTTTTCATTTATTTTTTTTTAATTCAAAACGCCTCGAACCATAAAAACCTAACAAAAAGTAACTCAACGGAAAGGGGTGACAGAGTAGACCAAAAAATTTTTTAAATATTTTAGTATGATGTCGTAAGAAACAACAGTGTTATGCATAATAATAGCAGACTTTAGCATAAAATTTTGTTTTACATTAAAAAAAAATAGATTTGGGTGAAGTCGTCGTAGTCTAGTAAGTAGACTGTTGGCTTATCAGACCGCGAGGCCTTGGTTCAAACCCCAGGTCTGACAGCTCGCACAAAATTAAATTTGAAAAAATATTTCTTCGGCGACTTCTTCTCAGCAGATTTCTGGCAAAAACTCTGAGAGTAAATAAAATTCCTATGAAAAGTTTCTCAAAAAATTTGTCGTTTCGAGTCGACTTTAAACTGTAGGTCCCGCCACTCATGCATAAAATTAACGCACACAACATAAGTGGTGTAAGAAGCTAGGTCATAATACTTACAGAAGGGTTGCAATGACCAATTATAAATGTACATATGGATGTAGTTTTGAAATTTATGAACTTTTTAGATGGATTTTGTAACGCTAATTTAAGTTCAGTTTTTCTTTGAAATTAAAATTACCGAAAAGTACATCACGAAAGTTTTCTTAAAAAAACTTAAATCTTTGTTTTAACATTTCTCTTTTAGGAAATTTGTAGAATTTTTAACGGAAATGTTTTTCTAAAACATAACTAGGGAATACAAAAAAAAATTAGGCAAATGGGTATGATAAAGGTAAATGGGTATGATAATAACCGAAGAAACTTTAAGACATGACAACAATAAGCCAGAAAAGAAAAGAAAAACAAATGAACAGCAATGTCAACAACTACAGATACAATAATAACATGGGTTGATGTAGATGGGAGTACAAATTTTAATATTTTTTATTCCAAATAAAAAACTACATTAAATCAGATCTTAAAAGTGATCGAAATAAGGTTCTAAGAAGACTGTTAAAATATGAAACATGACAAAAGCACTCACTGAGCTTCCAAAGACGATACATAAAGTGTGAGTCAAAAGAATATATTTTATATTTAAAAAAATATATATTAACAAATTACGGTTATTTTTATTTTAAAATTCATTCATTGACAGTTTTTAAAATTGAAAAAATTTAACAAAAAATTTCGAAATTATATCAAATTTTTTCAGGCACTCTCCTTAAATGGTAAAAGTTGAGTTTGGTGATTGTTAGAATTTTATCTTTAGAGTACAGCTTCTTTTGATGCTTACTGGGTATTAACAGGAGGAAAATTAGGCACCACGATCTCTTGGAAGATCCTATTTCTTCAAATAAAGAAAAAAGTAATAATAATCATCTCGTCCGACTTCCTTTCCCATCATTATAGCCTTTCTGTAAATTATCGTAATGTATTTTAAACCTGAGGGCATATAAAAAATGTGTAGGCTTTCATACATACGCTAGAAGTCGTTCTTTCTCGGCTCCAATCAATTTATAGCAGCAGTAAGGAGTTTACTTAAGTGGTCATGACAACCACCATTACACACAATTTACCCGGCTATTTTATAAAAAGGATGTAGAATATCAAAAAAGAGCAACAACAGCGTTGACTATCTAATCAATATTTACAAACAACTAAACACCGTGTGTTCTTTAACTAGGCATACTTTAAACTAAATTCAGTTGAAATACACCTTTTTATGACCACCTTTTCTTTGGATTACATTTTCTTTTTCAACTGGATTTATGAAACATTTTTTGTTTAAATTTCCATTCGTTCGTTTAAATTAAATTATAAGCTGCGACATAATAAATCACTTCGAATGAATGCTTTCAAGTGTATACACCCTGGCGTAATATTATTAAGTCCTAGAGTATCATTTATTTTATTTTGTATACAACATTAAATCTTATTTTAATTTTCTTCGAAGTGGCAAAATATTTGCCACTTCATCTTGCCTACTTTATTTGCATAAAAATATGACACAATTTCGGAGAAAAATAAAGAATTTTTTTCTTATGATTAGTCGCACTAAGTATATACCCAACGAAGCAGATGGTGGTGTTCATAAAAAAAAATGTTTTTCTGCTACTAGTGGGGCACAAGCCATATTATTTGTCATTATTTTTTCTATTAAATTTCGAAATTTTTATTGTGTTAATATTATATACGTACTATATGTGTTAAAAATTAAGGTGTGGGACAAAAATATTTTGGCACACATTTTTCTTCGTTTTCTTATAAGTTTTATGTCATAAACAAGTAGACCAATATTATGTTATTTGATACAAATATGCTGGCAGTCCCTACTCTTTCTATTAAATACTTTTTAATTTGGGCGGAGATTTTTGGGTCTTTTAAATGTTTTTCTTAATAATGACCAATTCCTCGCAATAAGGTGTGATTTAGGCAGTTGGTTCGATTGTTGTACAATTTTATTTACATTCAACCACTTCTTGTTATAGCAACGAAGGATAATACATGGCCTAAAAATATTTAACAATGATAACAGTCTTGTTTTTAGTCACTTACGTACGTATGTAATTGGTCATTACAATCGTTTAGTCAGGATTACAACCTAGTCTCTCGTTCCACTTATAGGTAGAAGATAGGTAGAAGTGGCTGTCCCCTCGATGGAGTCATGAGCGGACACACTTAGGCCGCACACAGGGCTCTTTGTGATATCACAGTTCCACATTCTCCCCTATTCGAGGAACCACTCTGAGCTTCCGATAAAGCGACTCAGACTGCCAATATCCATGCATGACAGTCCATCTAGGTCCTCCATGTAGTAGGCACCCAGGTGTCTCTTTCTCCTCTGACCAAGTGCCGAGCATGTGCACAGTAGGTGAAGAATAGTTTCATCCTTCTCCTCATCTCCACAGCTTCTGCAGAAATCATTGGCAGGGTGTCCAAGATCAATACGCCTCGCATGCGTTCCTATAATACAATGCCCCGTAATAACCCCGATAACAGCGCTGAGCCTGCTTCTTTGGAGTTTAAGCAAAGTCGCCGTGCGCCTCCTATCCAGCCTTGGCTAGATTTTTTGCGCCGTTCTGCCCTTATCCGAAGCTGCCCACCTACTGTTGACAAGGTCCACGATTGTATTGTCAATTATAAGCCAGCATGTATCCAAAGGGATCACCAATGTAGAGAATTCATCAGAGAGTTCGATGGTCGTGCCCCTTCTGGCCAAATCATTCGTTCTGCAGTTGCTGTGAATATCTCTATGTCCCGGTATCCGTGTGATACAAACATCATATCGGTTCGACATCTCATTGAGACATCTGCGACAGTTGTACATCGTCTTGGAGTTTATTACACTAGAATCCAATGCTTGGATGGCCGCTTGACTATCGAAAGTATGGTGATTTTCCGCCTGTGAACAGTTTTGTCCACAATAATTTGCGCCTATTAATGGCAAACTATCGCGTAATTTGAGGAGAAGATGGAAAAGAGAAAATTTCGTACAAAAATGCATATACAGTGAGCATCAAAAGAAACTGTACACTCTAGGTATAAAATTCTAACAATCACCAAGCTCAACTTTTAGCACCTAAGGGGAGTGCCCGAAAAAATTTAACAATATTTCGAAATTTTTTATAATTTTTTTGTTTCAATTTTAAAAACTGACAAATTTTAAAATAAAAATAACGGTAGTTTATTAATGTATAATTTTCTTTAATGTACAGTTTTTTGACGCTCACTGTATTAAGCCACTAATTACTTAATCATTTGCATTATTATCATGACTTAAACTTTAGTAAGTTAACCTAGTACTTAAAATGTTATGCACTTATTGCCCTATCCTCGTATTTAAATGTTACACTGTATTTGAGATTTTAAAATTGCAGGTGATTATCTTTTTAAAATACATTCAAAGGCAAAGGAGATGGCAAAAGATCTCATTATTTTAAAATAGCAATTTAATGGCCCTTGTTTTCTTTCTACAGTTAACAGCAGTTCGTTGTAAGACAGCTAAATATGTTATCGCAAAAGAAATGTTAATAGCACGTATAACGATAAGCATAAAAATAATGATAAACCAAGAGAATACACTTCCTTATGTTTCCTCATACCTAGTAACTACACGCTATTATTCAACGTGTCTCTCAGTGTATATATGCGCGAACTAAATGAAATCAAGATTATCATAAAAAGTAAAATGTCCAGAAAATGGTTCCATCCACCTTACTAGACCTGTGCATCTAATAGTTTATGTGAACCCAACATGTTTTTCAAACGCATTATTCTTTTGGGCCCAACATTCTCAAACTGTTTATCAGTGAAAGGCAAAAGGAAGATAAAACGTAAGAAAAATAAAGGAAATAAATAATTTGAAGCTATTTTTCTTGTTTTTAAATTATAGATTAAGAGAATTTCTTTTATGAGATTGAAAGATTTAACAAAAGACAAGTCATTTCCTGTAGGAAAAAGTCTTCGTGGTAAAAAAAATAAATCCAACAAAACTAAATAAACTCAAGATAATGTTGCCAATTGCTCTGGTTTCTGTAAAGTATTGTGTATTCTAATATTGTGTTATCGCTTGGCTTTTACATTTCATGTAATGCGTTACTTGCTAATTCAATAAAATTAAACAGAAGTACAATATATTTTAAAAAATATTTAAATTTAAGTGTATATCTCGAAATTAATCTTCTTTCTCATATTCTTGTTAAAACCATCTGCCGTTCACTTCGGTCATTTCAAATCAGTTATCATATAGGCACACATCTTTGTGTTGACAATAGAGGATTCTGATGTAAGGGATCTTCACTGATATACAGTGAGCATCAAAAGAAACTGTACACTATGGATAAAATTCTAACAATCACCAAACACAACTTTTACCACTTAAGGAGAGTGCCCGAAAAAATTTAACAATATTTCGAAATATTTTTGAAAATTTTTTATTGTTTCAATTTGAAAAACTGACAATGAAAGCTTGATTTCATTTTGACAAATTTTAAGTCTTTAACTGGACTGTTAGAGAAATACCATTCCAAACAGATATTGAAAAAATACATGAGTTTCGTGAAAAAATATGTAAAAATATAAAACATTCCTTACAAATATGGTGGGCAAGATGTAAAAACATTTTAAAATATAAAATCATTTCCTATACCTGATATTAATTTAATTAATAATCTTGGTCTGTTTTTTAAGTAGTAATTCATAATTAATTTTGTAAATTGATTGCTGTATACATTTCATTTCAAGAGGCATTTGTTGCTCTTAAAAAGACAAACAAAAATGATTTACAAACTTTATTTCTGTTAAATTTGATAACCGGATGTGAAGTGTTTATTTATTTGCACTCACCTGTTAAGCATATTTATTATTTAATTATTGTATAAGTATGTACGAGTATATCATAATGGACATGGTTTATTTATGTTTAACACAGGAAATGTAAAATTAATCTTATCCAGCATTATTATTATGCATCAGTGTCGTATTTGTACTTAACAAAATACAACCAAAGATTCATAATTAACTTAAGGACTTGAAGGACTTTTCCAAATCATAAAATTTTATAGGACAAGTGACGTATTTAGGAGATCATACGCACAATTTCAATTCTCAATTCCAATACTTTTAGGATTTAACAGAATTTTTTCTTTACATTTTAAATTCTTTTCGCTTTAGCCTCGTAAGTGACATAGTTTTCTTTAATGGTTTCCTTTACAATCGGTTTACATTTCTGCTTTTAATTAATTTAATGTAATAAGTAAGGATATATGCATACATACATACATTGTATATGATACACATGATCATAATTGCCTTCTGTGAATTGCCCCGTATTTTCCATGTTATTACGTGCATTGTATTATTTACCATACAATCAGCAACAATAAGAAAAATGCATTCAGTTAAGATTTAAAGAAAATCTTTATTTAACATTTCCATTGTATTTGCTGACCCTTGATAATTGAATTTACAAATGAAACATGAAGATTATATAGGAATGTACCCTAAATGCCATTATTACAACTTGCCGTTAACTAAAGGGAGGATTTTTACCGGCAGATAAATTGTTTTTCATTATTATAACATGACAATAAGGTAGAAGTGAGCGTTAAGCTAAAGGGGAGATCATCCTACCGGTAAATTTTAAATTTGAAGTTTATATTTGAAATTGCCATATTATATATTACTTTCAATATGGCAAATTCAAATGTAAACAAAATGAGCATATACAACAAAAAAAGAAGCCCGTCGTTGCCACTGTGTTTAAAAAAAACTTTGTTTAATTCAACTTTGCTCTAGCACTGCCATATTTTTTAAAAAGTTAACTTATTTTATCTGTAGGTTGTAATAACGAAAAGAAGTTAAAGGTTTAAACTTTACTTTAGCTAAAGTTACCTTTAACTAAACCCAACTTTAACGGGAAGTTGTAATAACGGCCCTAAGACTTCTAAAAAAAATTCCATTTTCGAGTTTTTCTTATTAATTTATGGTTTAAATTAAACTGGGCTTAATAAGTAGATTTCAATAACTTTTAAGCTTTTCTCCTCTTAGAGGATACCATCTCTCTTTGATTTTTTATTACGAAATGGTCTTCTTATTAATTTAATTCTGTTCATTGAATTTATATTCAAATGAACATGGCATTTACGTGAATGTTTTTAATTTTTTTTGCTTTCAACGGACATGCCATATTATTAATGAATGTGGTAAATGGCTCCTGTTGCAGATAATTTAAACAGAATTAAGGATGTAAGGATTGTAAATTACTTATAAAAACCTTAAAAAACATTGTAAATCATAATGAATAAGACACTGTCAGAATAGTAATTTCATGGTGAAATGAGGTCAAAATTATACGATAATATGAGTGTATTATTTATAAAAGAAGTAAACGAAAATTATCTTAAGGTTGCAGGACTTTTAAAAAAAAATGTTGCTCTTTTATTAATGAAGTGGTTTTAAATGACAAAGAGTGGTTGGTTGGTATACTAAATTGCAAATTTTTAATTATCAATTTACAGGCTGTGATAAATGAGGCACCAATTCCTCAAATATTTGAGTAAAAATCGTCAAAATCGTCAAAGACGTTTATTAAAATCGTAAAAAAATCATCAGAAAATATAAATAAATAAATTAATATTATTATTAAAAACCAAAATTATTTCTATTGTAGTGAAACATATGAAGTCGATGTATCTACATATCTGTGTTCAAAAATAAAACATTTAACAAAGAATTTATTGGAAATTAAAAGCTAGCATCCCTCATCTTCATTTAATATTTTTTTTTCCAAAAAATGAAGAAATTGTGATCATTTTCAGGAAATAATTGTTTAAGGTTTAAACAATATATCCCAACATTGTTTATTGACACATAAGCGCAGCAATAATATTACATCATCTATATCTATGCGCGGTGTAGATATTAGGGAGTCAGAAGCTTTTGACACATTTTTCAGTACCTTCTCAAGTTCTTATCATCCGATATTACTATTTACACCGTTTATAAATGACAGAGAATTGAATACAACTCTCATGTCTATTTGCGGTTTCTCGACCGTGTACAAGAGAGGCCATAATATCTCGTTAATGACGGTAGTGTATCCAACTCCATTGAATCATTGGAGCATCGTTGCAATGTGGTTTGTGTTTCACTGTTCTGTCGCTACTATAAAATGGTTTTGCTTGAACGAAATAAGGGGACTTTTCTCGAAAATCATATATTCCTACATAATGCTCGTCTTTTTCGGCCAGCACATCCGTATGTGATCGATTGTCCAGTGAATCGCACACTGCATTACAGTAAAAATACGGTTTTTAGTCGGACTGTGTCGGAATGTGGAACTCATTTCCTGCAGAGGTCTATCCTGTTACTTATGGTATAAAAATATACAAGCCTAGTATTCCATAAACACTGTTCTCTCTTTCGTTCTTCTCATAAAATAGTTCCAAACTCAATGCCATCCATCCCATGAGTGTTGGTCGCACAAAAAAAAAAATAACGGCGCTTGCCTTTGTTCTTCCGATGGCAATATTAGAAGCTATACTAGAATTTTTACAATAGTCTGCAACAACAAGTGATATATTATTCTTAACTACGAGGTTATTTAGGAGTTGTAATTTTTCAGCTTTTAAGTGATTAAAAAGGAATAAAATACAGATAAATCATCACAGGTATTCGAAAGTATCTTAAAAATATAATACTTTACTCCTTGTTTTTAGTAACATAAATTTCCAATAGTAACAATTGCAAAGTAAATACAAAGCTTAAAAGTGGCTTTTAATGTAATAAAGTAAAGAATATGATGTAAATTTTTAATTTTTTTAAATCGTCAAAATAAGGGCATAAATCCGCGGCAGCCATAAAAATGAAATAAAAATCCATTTCCAACCGGAGCAGTTGTAATTCATAACAAAGAAATGAATTTAGCAAAATTTCAAACTATTTTCGTTTTATTACATTTTTAAATTTAAGCTTTTAGATCGCCAACCCATTATATTTACACACATTATGCTCATATCTAATATGTAAAATGCATAATCCAGAGAACATATGTGACGTATGAGTTATATTTAATTCCATTAGTTTCATACATGACAAAATCGAAGTTTTTTATTGCATACTTTTCAGGTTAACTATTCTAGTACATGTAATATGATGCGTATGAGTAATATAGTTCAAATATAATTAAAAAGGAAGTATACTCCATAAATCGTAAAGAATATGACTTAAATTTTTAATTTCTAAAAAATCGTCAAAATAAGGGCCTAAATCGTCAAATCGTCAATATGATATTTTTGGAGCTCAAAATCGTCAAAAGGACGATAAATCGTCAAATCTGGCAGCTATGCTTCCACATAACATCTGCAATTTTTATTATATAAATTCAATCAATCACATATCTGACGGACGATAACGTAACTATTATAACCATTATATGACAATTTCTAACAACTACAGTGAGAGTCAAAAGAAACTGTACACTAATGACAAAATTCCAAACTCAACTTATACCAATATTTCGAAATTGTTTGTAATTTTTTTTTGTTTCCGTTTGAAACAATTTTAAAATGAAAATAACAGTAACTTATTAATTTATATTGCTTTTTAATTTACAGTTCCCTTTTACGCTCACTGTATAAATGACTAAAATTAATCTACAATAATAAGGTACTTCCTTGCATCCTTGGAACTGCAACAGGTTTTTTCGAGCGTGTAAAGCCGGTACTTAGAAATAATTTTCATTTTGTCTGCTCTTTTCCATTTTTATGAATTTTTAAGGAGAAAAGTTTAAGTTTCCTTTTCCACACAAAATGAAAGAAAAAAATATTTAAAAAATCATAAAATATTGTTGAATGTCGAAAGTTTAACAAATATGAACATTTATTGGGAATTATTTTTATGGTTTGTTCGTACATTTATGGATTTTTCCCAAGGTAACATAAGGAGAAATAAATTTTAACAAAAAATGTTTAAAGTTTCTTATAGGTAAACTAAGAATTCTATGAATATTTCATAAGTTTAAGCAAAGAAAGATTATAAATTTAAACAAATACATAAGGGGTAATATTTATATTTTATGATTTCAAAAGTTATGTTAAATGAGTGCTATAAGTAAAACAGACAGAGAATTTTTAATCACTAAAAGAAATTTATTAAGCCATGCTGGTGTTTACTGAGGTAGCAGTCTGGGCTCTGTTCTTAATAAGTCCATACTTCTGCGTTTGCTGATGATACTAGTTTTCTAAGGATGAATGGTTTTAGACTGCCGTCTGTTTCTATAGAAAAACACTCAATTTTTTTATGTTTTCTGAGGTATAAAAGTACATTAAAATGTCTTAGTCTCCTCGCAAAATTAACAGACCTAGTACTTCTATTAGAAAAATTGTTAAACAAGTGGGGAGTTATACACGTAGTGTACACTCGAAGACGTTAAGCCTCGGTACAAACCCATACATCAAAACGAAAATATGAAAAATATTTCATCGGTGACTTCCTCTCAGCAGGTTTCTGGCAAAAACTTTGAGAGCAAATAAAATTACCATGAAAAGTTTCTCAAAAAATCAAAAAAAATATTTCTTCGATGACAGATATCTGGCAACAAATCTGAAAGTAAATAAAATTGCCATTAAAAGTTTCTAAGAAATCTGCCGTTCGGAGTCGACTTTAAACTGTAGGTCTCGCCACTCACGATAAAATTAACACGCAACATACATAAGTGACAGTACTTACATGTCAAATACTTCGGTATATATTCCGATCAACGCTTGACGTCGAAATATTAAAGAGAGCAGAAATTAGCACAAGAAAAATTACAAACAATTCATATCAAATGGAGGAACTCAGCTCTAAGTCTTGACATTAAGCTTTTCCTATACAAGTTAAGTGGTAGTAAGGTGTACTGAGGTCTACGAAAAGTGAACCACTTAACACGATAAAGTGTGTTAAAGATTATGAAAAAAGCAATATAAAGCTTCACAGACTGTGGCAGAGCAATGATTGGTACCAAAAAAGGCTATCTAATTCAATTTAGATGGTCTAGTTATTCAACTGAAAATACATTGTGTTCTATGATGACAACGCCAGATCACACAAACAGTCAACGTCAAAAAGAAATTGCGCATTCAAATATAAAAAAAAATTTACTTAACAAATTACAGCAATTTTTATTTTAAATCGTTTCATTTCCAGTTTTTAAAATTAAAACAAAAAAAATAAAAAAAAAATTTCGAAATATTTTTAAATGTTTTTCGGGCACTCTCCTTAAGTGGTAAATGTTGAGTTTGGTGATTGTTAGAATTTTATCCATAGTATACAGTTTCTTTTGACACTCACTGTATCACTGATGATTCTACAGACACTTAAAAAACTTGGTTTGGGGAGATTTGATGCGGCTGCCACATTTTCCGGATCCTGTTTCTTCAGATTCTAATTTTCTTCGATCTTCACAAAAAATTTTGTCATCAGGTAAATTTGACTTACAATTAGGTCTAGAAAACTCAATTTGTTATATAGTTTTTTCTGACAGAAAGCTCTGGTGGAATAAGAGTTTAATGAAGGCTTGCTTCATAAGAAAATGGTGTTTCTTTTTTGGTAAAATTTTTAACCGAATTTTTCCGAATACCTCAAAATACTCGTCTATTGTGGTAATACACAATGTAGCACCTTCCGTTTATTTTCTTAAATATTTGGTTTCATAAATAACTGGTTTCAAATACAATCTACGAAATAAGTTGGGCTTCATTTGTGTTAAAATTTCTAAACGAATTTTTTCGAACACTCAATATGTGTTCTATTGACGAGAACAAAAACACAATGCAACACCTATACGGTTACGGAATTATTTTTCCTCTTTTTGTTGTGAAAAATTTCTAATTTTAGAAATCAATATTAGACTTTGAAATATGTTTTCTTTTGACCTTAAATGTCCTAAAAAATGCCACAAATTTCGTTAGTCTCAGTATGTGTGTGTGTGTGTGTGTGTGTGTTTTTGTATACCATAACTGTTCCAAAATGTGGCAAATTAAGATACAAAAAAGATGTGTAAATTGATGTCAGAATGCCAAACGTATTTGAAGGTAAATTCAATTAAGTTTTTAAATTTAATATTCTTACGGAAACTTACATGTACATACATATGTACAAAATCTATGGTAAACGTATGAATATGAAAACCTTGATAAATGCATGTGTATGCCTGTATGTACATATGTACATAAGTATTGGAAAGTATTTTTATACGTCTTACGTATGTAGAGACTGCATTTTGTTAAATGATTATTTTAATTATTCTTGCAACATGGGCAGTATCCTTGCATGCATGTATGTATGTACATATGGTTGTATGTATGTTACTTAAACAATAGAATTCATGTGTACATTTGTAACATCATTTGCAAAAATAAAGTCATACACACACTTGGTAAACTTTCCAAAAACCAAAGTAATAACATTGAAATCAACGCACTCACACTCTATTAAGAAGTAAAAGAAAAAAGGAAAGAAAAACAAAAATAAAATACCAATAAATGACACATAAAATGCAAAAGATTCGGTAGAAGTATGTACTGATAACCAATGGATTGATTGCTTGGTTTTCTTATTGAACAGTCTGAGTCTAATGAATATTAATGTATAGGATCAATTGAAAACAAGGAAATATTAAGTGCGATGAGGTGCCTTAATATAGTGATTAAATTGCCTTAGTAATTCTGTTTGAACAACGGAGAAGGCAATCAAAATTTCATCATGGTAAGAGGCTTTTATTTCCTTCATATAATTTTTCCCCTTTTTAGTCGTTATTTTTTCATTTAAAAAATTCTTTTATAAATAAAACACGTTTAAAAAATTTTCCTTATTCTATGAACGAACATCCACGCCTGTGTGGCTTGGTTTTACCAGCCACATATTTGCTTATGGTTTCTGAAAAAACCTCCACATTTTTGTTTGCATTACGTGAATATGTTCTACGTTTAGAAGATTGTTTTTTACTTCGTTTTGTGATTCCAAAACGTTTGTATGATTTATGACCGACCAAAAAAAAATCAAGTATTTTCCCTAAAATTGTGTTAAGAATTGTTTTTTTTTTGTTTGTTTTTATTTTATTTGCCATTACTTTCGTTGAGTAGAGCGCTTTGCAATAACAGAATACCTGTTGTGAACCTGTATTGTTCCGCTTAACAAACACATTTTTTATCGTATGTGTTTTTTTAATTAAAAATGCGGCAAATACCATGAAATAATTGAATGAATTCTGTTTTTGTAAATTGTTTTCCTACACATGTGGGAGAATTCTGTAAAAAAAACTGTTCAGTATTTAAAATATAAGGATTAGCCCGTTTGAAATGCAGTGGAAACAATAAAAATCGTTTCAAATTTTATTTATTATAAGCGGTTTAATGGAAATTTATGCGAAATATTTAAGGCGATTTAGTCGTTTTTAAAAACCAATCAATGGCATGAATTATTAACACCTTCACTTCATAGCACAAAGTAGGAACTTTAGGGAATGTATGGAAAAAATCGGACAAACATTAAAGAGCAATATATATTTTTTTTTAATCGAACGTCCCCGGCCTCACACTAACCCACCCTCACCCGACCGCGGAGGACTCGTCCCCATTACGTAGGGACACGTACACACTACAGTCCGGACTATAGCGGGTAAGGGAAAAGTAATGGCAACGAGAACATAAAACAGCTACAGAACTTAATCACAAGCTGAATACAATAAACATGAACTACCTATGACAAGAACGAAAATACATTTTTATATAATAATTTATAAATTAATGCCAGCATATAAGCTACGTTTTATATTACAAACACTACTATTAATGTGGGGGTGATAGGGGAACGAATAAAATAAAATATTTTGCGAGAAGTTTGGGTAAAGAAAATACAAAAGTATTAGATTAAAAATAATCAATTATTATTTATTTCGATGTACATAAACGTACCTTTCGGGTTGGGGGTTGATCGGGTATTAATCTCTTTTCGTTTATATCACAACAATTCTGTCATATTATTAATAATTCACAATATTATAAACGTAAGTACAGGGGTGGTTTTTACACTTCAACAAAACTTAAATCTAAACTTAAAGGTAGGGTGGCCAGCGTGAACATCCCGCCCCCCTTGCAACATTGCAACAAGCGGACCGAGACATCACCTGGCCAGAGATCAATGAGTTTACAATTCAGGGTAATATTCAGTTACAATTCAATATATAAATTCCATAAAAATAAGAATAATAGAGTCATCACGAAGAAATTATCTGCCCAGAACGTTGATTACGATGTAGCCCCTGGAGACGCATTCGATGCTACCATTATTGCCCCATTACCGGAAGTATGAGGTTGACCAACACACGTGGATGGTTTTTCCAGAGCTTGGTTGTGGGTTGTGCTCTTCTTCTTGGACTGGGATCAACAATAATCATGTCGAGGTTGTCGTTAGTAGAGCGTTCGACAGATAGCTCACGGGGTGTTAGATGATCTGTAAATTAAAACGACGAAAACACAACAGAAAAAGAGAGAACGAATTAATACTGCTCTAGATCAAAAAGCGGCACGAGCTTCACAATTGGCCGTTTTAGAACGCCATTGGCAGTTCGAACTAAAACCACTCGCACTTCGAAACAGCGACAAACTAAATTCGTTCGATTCGACTGAATTTTCGGTCGTTATGGGGTTAATTGTCATAAATAATGACAACATGATCGACAACAACAAATTTTCTGGGGTGAGTCTTCTGACGAGTAAAAACTGTCGTCATAGGGTATCAACTTCATGTAGAGATTCCACGTGATTCCAATTGTCAGTGCCTACCTGGTCCACGATAAACGATACTCGATTTGCCTCAAAAGTTGGCCAATGGCACGGGGGTTTTTGAAGCCAGGACAGAACGATAGTCGAAATTGTCCCACAAAGGCTTCCGACCTGGTAAGATTCAGCTTCTTACGAAGTGAAAATACCATTTTTTGCCAATAGAGTTGCATCGCAGAGCTCTAAACGGGGTAAAGTTTACACTTCTACAGGCACAACTTTACTTGGCAGCGAGTAAGTGGGTGACAAATTCACCAAACGGGGTTAGGACTCTACTATACAGGATGGCAACATATGCTTTCTCTGAAGCATCACAAATTGCATGAAATATGTACTTCATGCTGAGGGTTAAAATTAACCCAACGGGGGATGTTAATCCTGTCGATGTACGAGTAATCATCGACAAACTCAAGCCACCTGTTAAACTTCATGGGTTTCAAACATTCGTCACAATCTGTTCTGCCTTTACAAATTTGTCGCATAAAATAATCTTAGCAACTACGATTTTAGGTGCCACTCACCCAACGGGGTCAAATAGCTTTGGCTATTTGAAACAAGACAGAACCTTTTGACTATAGAGAAACAGGGCGTTGGAGCTGGCTTGAAGCAAAATGTTTCAATGCTCGCATTCCAACGTAAACCCAGAGTTTTAGCGGTGCTGGCGTCTGACAATTTCAAAAATCTGGAATCTAGTGGATGTTCGGGAGGCAAACAAAACAAAACATCAATTATCTGACTTAAAAATGGTATGATAGGGTAAATGGTAACTGGAGGAGAATAAAATAGAGTCAGAGTGGTCTAGGGAAAGGTATTCCTCAATTGCTTCCTCGTATTAGGTTTCAATCTCGGGGCTCTGTAGTTACCAAATCTCACATTTTGAGCAAATGCATCTTTACGAGTTGGACCAGGACTCAAGTCCGTAGGGGATTCGGATTTATAGGATAACAAATTTGACTGACGTGTTTTGCCAGTTACAATCCAACCGAAAACGGTTCGTTGAGCGATTAAAGGGTTTTTGGGGTCTTTACGAACTCCAGAAAGCAATATTCGGGAGTATACATCTCCACCCAATAGCAAATCCATGTGGGTGTATTTAAAATCTGATACCGGGAGATCAGGTGTACGATCATCATACGAGCATGTGGGTAATTGACCAGTAAGTTCTTCAACAACATACGCCTCCGTGGTCAATTTAAACTTTGGATTAATGGGAGACCGTAATGAAACAATACAAACTTTTCCAGAGTTTGCAACCACTGCGCCATTAAGGCCCACAACAGTGGCAGCAGGTGGCGAATAAGTCGGAAGATCTAGCTTCCGTTGCAACTTTTGAGAGATGAAAGTAGCTTGAGACGCTGGGTCTATCAGAGCTCTCGCAGAGAAGATGGCACGATCTAATTGTATATTCACATGGGCAGTTCCTAACAGAACTGTTGAAGACGGGGTGGACTGTAGTCGGGTAGCGAAGTTCTGAAAAGTACGGGTAGTAGTGGATGTCGATGGATAATTATCCTCATCATTTCGCTTTTGTGCAGGAGACCGGGGAATTTCTAAAGAGCGATCTGGGGAAAATGGGCCAAAGGGGGTAGTTTCAGCTCTAAGTCCCTCCCGGGTAGAAGATTCGATACGATGAAGTAGCGAATGATGTTTTTGTTTGCAAATGTAGCAAACGTTAGAGCTATGGCATCTGTTTGACTCATGGGAAACGGCCAAACAATTCGTACAACACTTATGATCTTTAACAGATAATAAGCGTTCACCAACAGACATTCTTAGAAAATCAGAACACAAACGAATAGGGTGATTCTGATTACAAATCGGACACTTTCCTTGGGTTAGATTCGGGGCAACAGTCTCATGAATTCTGTATTTTCGGGGGCTACCAGAGCTGCTTTGGTTAGTAGCCTGGGTAAAATTGTGACTGCCGATAATATCAGATACTAATTCCAAAGTTCGATATCTGGCCGTCAGGAACGCATCCATCTTGCTCCACTTAGGTAGGTCTGAGCAAGGCCCTTGAGACTGCTCCCAAAGACCTAGGGTGTGTTGGGGAAGTTTAGTGGAGCAAATGTAAACAAAGATGATATCCCAATTTTTAGTTTCTATTTCCAACAACGACAAATTTGAAATGCAATCATTAATTGTCCGTTGTAAACTTTTAATCGACGGGCCAGATTCTTTGGATATGGAAGGGAGGTTGAAAAGAGTTTTCAATTGAGAATTTACTAATACTCTTTTATTCTCATAACGATCGACGAGATTCCGCCAAGCCATGTCGAAACCATCATTCGTCATGGGGCACGTTCGAATAATATCCCTCGCTTCACCTTCCGTTTTTTGTAGAAGATAATACATCTTCTGTATATTAGTAATATGGGGGTTAGTACCGTAAATGGCTGAAAACATATCTCGAAATGTTGGCCAAGAAGCATAATCGCCAGAAAAGGTTGGGGTATCGCAAGGGGGAAGGTTAATAGGGACAGTGCTAGTAATGGGTTTCGTGGCCTTACTATTAAGGCTATCAATCAATCCGTCAATTAATGAAGCGGATTGAAAATACAAGGTATATCCCGACATATATTTGGCTTTCGCGTCTTTTGTCGAGACTTTGGTTTCTTCGGCATTTTCCAACAAGTCTTCGTAACTGTCACGAAAGACTTCCCACAAACGAGTCAGCTCCTGCCGATGAACACCTAGAGAGTGAACCGAATGTTCCTCTCGCGGAATAGCTTGAATAAAGCTTTCCAAATCGCTTAAGCGGTTATAATTTCTATTTAAATTTCGCAAAGCGGCCATTTTGCTACAATTCGGGTTTTTGTAATTAATTTATCGAGAAAAAATAACTCAAATAGAATTTGAAAATTTCAATTAATTTCAATGAAAGAAAAGTTCGAGAAAAACTCCAAAAAAATATGGGGTATCGAAAAGAAAAATGAAAGTTTAAAACACCTTCAATTACAGAACTTAAAGAAATATTCGCGATAAACTTTAAAATGGTAAAAAAGGGTTTGCGAAAATTTCCGAAACAAAATTCAAAGAAAGGAATCGAAAAATTTAAAGTGCACGGAGAAATATATTATATAAGATTTAAGTATAATAAAATGTATATATACTCGGTATAAATATACTTAAAAGTTATCGCAACTTTTTCGAAAAAGTTCAAATAATTTTAATTTAAGCGTAAGAATATAAAAACTTGCCGAAAAAAAAAACGCAAAAAATAATGTCAACAATCGAAAATTATTAACAGCGGCTTAGTAAAAATTGACAATTTCACATAGAAAGCAATAAACTGTTTACTTACAAAACTAGTAAACAAAATAAAATAAAAAAATAAAAAACAACACTTGTGCGCTTCTTATAAAAAATAAAGCAACACTAATGCACTTGTTTGTATTTATTGCTTTCCGACAACAACAACGCACTTTCAATTTTCACTTTTTATTCTTTATATTCTTACACTTTTAAATAATACACTTCACTTTTTTATATCAAAAAATTCAAATTACATACCTTGAAAAATGTAATTAATTAATATCAAATTACAATATAAAAATTATATGGAGGGGAGAAAAGGGTGTAATTTATCCAAGAAAAAACCAGTATGGCGATCTTCGAGACAATCTGCAAATATAGTCTCGCAAATATTTTATTTTATTTAGGGGATGATCCGGTTCGAAGGACCAAAATGTGGGGGTGATAGGGGAACGAATAAAATAAAATATTTTGCGAGAAGTTTGGGTAAAGAAAATACAAAAGTATTAGATTAAAAATAATCAATTATTATTTATTTCGATGTACATAAACGTACCTTTCGGGTTGGGGGTTGATCGGGTATTAATCTCTTTTCGTTTATATCACAACAATTCTGTCATATTATTAATAATTCACAATATTATAAACGTAAGTACAGGGGTGGTTTTTACACTTCAACAAAACTTAAATCTAAACTTAAAGGTAGGGTGGCCAGCGTGAACAATTAAAATCAATAAAATCATAATATAAGTTAAAATCATTACATAATCTACGAAAAGGAAAATTACATCCATAGTTCGTTCCACAAAAATCTAAAGAAAGAGTACGATAGTGCCTTGAAAATCTTGCTGGAATACTGAAGTTCAGGTTATAAAGCAAAAACTCAGAATCGATATCACCTTTAATCAGATTAAAAACAAAACAAACCCCTAAAACAGTCCTTCTACGTTCCAAAGTTGGAAGTTTTATCAAACCTAATCTAGCGTCATATGTATCGAATCCCAATATAAGCCACATAAAAAACCTGAGAGTGAAAGAGAAAATTAAAATTTAAATTCTGTTCGATTATTTTAAGTGCGGTCCCATAATCAATCTTCTTTTTTCTGATCTCCTTATTGTATTTTTATACATTTCTTTACACTAATTTGTAACTTTGATGGAAATACGCTTGTTTAGTTTATAATATTTCGCTTCAAAAACATACTTTTTTATGTACAAAAATGCAGGCTTTTGTGTCTCAGCCGGTTCGTGCATTTGTTGTTGGCTTTACGTTGTTTTCCATGCCATTTCGAGAACATGAGATAAAAGGTTAACAGCGGCATGATTGTGTATATACAGTGAGCGTCAAAAGAAACTGTACACGCTCAAATTTTACCACTTAAGGAGAGTGTTGTTATCCTTTTTTTTTTGTTTGACAATGAAACAATTTTAAAACAAAAATAACTATAATTTATTAATGTATATTGCTTTTTAATGTACAGTTTCTTTTGACGCTCACTGTATGTATGTTTATAGATACAGTACAGTACTATAAAGGATTAGAGTGGGGCAAATTGTTAAGATTAATAAGGTATACAAAAATAAAATAAAAATCTAAATCTAATCAACAATGAATGGATTTTCAAATTTATGTAGAGAAACTGAATCAGAAATACGCACAACTTTAGTAGAAAATGTAAGATTTTTTGTACATAACATCATTTCTTAATAAAATTTAGCTGTTCTATATATCAAGGCAAGGTGTTGATTTCAAACATGTGGATTTAAGATCTTCTCATACATATATACGTAATTGGTCATTGCAACCCTTCAGCTAGGATTACGACCTAGTTTCTCACGCCATTTATGTTGTGTGTGTTCATTTTTGTACATGAGCGGCAGGACTTAAGTCTAAAGTCGACGGCGGACTACAGATTTTTGAGAAACTTTTCATGGCAATTTTATTTTACTCTCAAAGTTTTTGCCAGAAGTCTGCTGTTGGAGGTTTGAAGCGCTGCCAACACAATACCTACCAGACTACGGCAACTTTTCATAGGTTACCTACCATATATGCTTTTCGATAAAAAAAACCCTCACTGGTGCATATGTTTATCCCTTTAGCTTGGTGGAGCATATAATATAGATTTCTCTGCAACAGTAAATGAATACAATAAGAAAAGAACACGATACAAAACAAAATAACGATAAAAAGAACAATTAAATCTTTATAATTTATTTGCTCTTGAATTCATTTTAACAAAAAATTACACTGATGCGCCACTATGAGAGGAGTAGGGGAGTTTTATTTCTGTGTAACCACAATATTAATGTAAACAACACTTACAAAGCTTTTAAAAAGTTTTCGCATTTATGTACATGATATGGTTACCATACAATAGTATGTTATTGGCTTTAAGCAGAATGCCTATGCACTATCTTTAAAACAAAACTTTGAATTTCGGCAACCGAGGGCCTATATAACTCAGGTATTGTTTAGTCTATAATTCTGGGTACCTTCCAATAAATAATTTTCCTGACATGTTAACTTTAAAACTACGTGATTAAAAGATCGTTTTCAGGTTCTACTAAGAACAACAAATTAAGGAAAAAAAATTATCTGCATTGAAGGTTATCACTTAGTCGTACTAAGCCGATTATGAGTTTGTTATTTTGTTCTTCACAAGATTCATTTAAAAGAAGTTAATTTTTTTTTTGAGAGATTAAATTAATGTTTTTAATTAAAAACTTTATAGTTTAATTATATTTGTTAACGAATTAAAAACAAATTTTTCAAGAAATTCTTTTATAGTGAATGAATTGTGATATTTGATAAGAAAACATTTGCATGCATGTGTATGTATGGTAAGACCATTTACACTTCTTACATGGAGTGTTCAAGTCATTTTTATAACATTCAAAAGCTATAAATAAATACGAACCACACTTAATTAACTTTTGCACAAAGGAATAAGGAATATTATACAAAGATATCGAAAAATAAAACAATTTCTGCTTCAATGATCGAAGTTCCTGAAAACTAGCTACACTACGGCTAATATTATAGAATACAATGCAATATTTGACAGAATCTCCACGTTCATAATAAGTTTTAACTGTTTCTTTGTGCTCTTGGGTCGTCAAACGAACTATGTATATTCGTAAATGGCAATCATATTATTTTCCTCATATGAAAAATGCCTTACAAGACCGGCCATTTTAAAGCCACTGAGTGTATAATTTAATTATCTGTGGAGATCTTTTGAGGTTGCCGTAGTCTAGTATGTAGTGTGTTAATTTATGCCGAGGCCTCACGGTTCAAACACCAGGTCAGACATCAAAATGTAAATATAAAAAAGTATTTCTTCGGCGAAATAAAATGAAAAGTTTCTCAGACCACAGAGAAAACTTTGAAACTATAAAACAAGAGATTCTTACATGGCCTCTTTTCGTGCTTTACATAGTGATTATGGTCGAAATAACTGATGTACAGTTCATGAAATGAGAAGAAAAAGAAATAAAAATGTATTGAAAACATAGACAGGTATATATAGGCCTTTGCATCATTGAAGTGGATACACTACAGAATATATCGATTCTGTAAATAAAAAGTTATCAAATTTGTTGTTCTTAGCAAATGAGGCTATCTCTCAGCTTACTATGGCCTTTTTTCATTTCAAGTTGCATCTCCATGCATATAAAGTCTAACAAAGGCAACAATTAAAACCGACTGACCATTCAGAATACTACATCTGTTTATGCAGTGTCTGAACAAAATGTCTTCCATGTTGATTTCTCAAAAAAAAAAAAAAAAACGTATAAAGTTTTCTTGAGTATATAGTTTCTTAGTCAGACATCAAAACGAAATATGAAAAAAAAATATTTCTTTGGCCGTCTACTTCTCAGCAGATTTCTAGCAAAATCTCTGAGAGTAAATAAAAAATTGCCATGAATAATTAAGGTTTAATGTACCACATGTATATGACCACCAGAACGTATATGTAACATTTATTTGAAACTCTTCATTTGTCAATATAACTCATACGCTTACGTTCAGAGTTTGTGAGGTCTTGCCTTTATAGATTTATCGCCACAACGGATATTTTCGAAGAATAAGTTCCTTGTCTGAATTAAAATTTTATATTGCATTCAGCTATTGAGTTGAAATTACCGTAGTCTAGTAGGTAGTGTGTTGGCTTATTAGACGTGAGGCCACGGTTCAAGCCCTAGGTCAGACAGACATACACAACAAAACGAAATATTGAAAAATGTTTCTTCGGCGACGTAATCTCTGCAGATTTCTGCCAAAAACTCTGAGTGTAAATAAAAATTGCCATGAAAAGTTTCTCAAAAATCTGTCGTTCGAAGTCGACTTTGAACTGGAGGTCCCTCGCCACTCATGTATAAAATTAACACACCCAACTTGAGTGGTGTGTGAAGCTAGGCCGTAATCCATACATATGTATGTATGTATGTACATATATAGTTTCTTAGTGTGCATAGTCTTTGTTACAAAAATAGAATATTTATTCCAAGTTGAGAGACGAAGTATTTCATGAACAATTTTTGCTAAATATTAAGTGTTTTCTTCTTTTTTTGTTTGGAAACAATCATCGCAGTACTTCCATATACACACCCCATATACGTACAGTGAGCGTCAAAAGAAACTGTACACTAAATATAAAATTCTACTTTTCCACTCAAGGAGAGTGTCCGAAAAAATTTGACAATATTTCAAAAATTTTTGGTGATTTTTTTTAATTTAAAAATTTTAAAATGATAAAATTTAAAATAAAAATAACAGTAATTTATTAATGGAAATTTTTTTAATGTATAGTTTTTTTTGGCACTCACTGTACTTTCCTATATTCATAACACTCATAACTATTTCTTAAAGTGTTTTAAACGACATTTATAGGTGTGTGTGTGTTACAATTTACCAAATAAAAGTTTTCTCACCAAACTCCCGTAATTATCTTAACTTTTGTCATAAATTCTTGGTATACCACTTACTGCTTTGTTACCGGGTTTGGTTGGCAAAAGTTTTTCGTAAAATTTAATCGGATTGGAATTTTCTTTACCTTTTCGTCGTTTATTTGTCATTTGGCCGTCTGTTTTCATTAGAGTATCTTTTCATTAAGAAAAGTGTTTGATTGTGAATTCAAGTGAATCCTGTGTACGTACATACATCTTTACTTATTTATTTACCACAAGAATGTCACCAGCATTTGCTTTCACCACTTCCATGTATTTATCTGCTTCAGACTTGTTCGTTCGTTCGTTGATTCGATTTTGTGGGTTGTGGTTGGTAGAGTTGTGTGGAGATGTGAAAGTTGTCTGCATTTGTTAAGGTAAAGTTTGTGTATGGCTTACACAGTAAAAGTAAAATATGTATTGACAACTGTTTTGAAAGTTGTTTGCTTAGAAGTTTTCTAACAACATTTACTTTTAACAGTAATTAATGAAATATTGAAACTGTTTTGAAATTATTTAAGAGAACAAAATATCATAAAGAAGAGTGAGAATATCATAAAGAAAGAGGTGAAGGTGTATGGAGGAAATGTCACTACTTTTGAATTCTAAAAGAATTCTTTGCTCTTCTTGAAATTTTTGAGACTATTGTAAAGCAAATGGAGTTTTGTGATACCTTTGTTAGGGTTTCCACTTGTTGGAAGCCCACAACACTTTAGTCAGGATTACGACATATCTTCTTCTTACACCACCATTGTGCGTCCATTTTATACATAAGTGGCGGTGCCTACAGTTTAAAGACGACTCCGGAGGACAGATTTTTGAGAAACTTTTCATGGCAATTTATTTTACTCTCAGAATTTTTTCCAGAAGTTTTCTGAGAGAAAGTCGACGAATAAATATTTTTTTAATATTTCGCTTGGTTGTGATGTGTATGCTGGGGTTTGAACCACGGCCTCTAGACTACGGCGACTACAACACCTATATTCTGTGTGTTAATTATGTCAATAAAGAATGATCTGTAGAGATTAACATCAATTCCGAACATCTTAATTGAGCAGTCTTTTCAAGACAATTGAATTGAAGATGTTACTGGGAAAAAGTTTTTGTGTTTCTAACCCAGGGAAGGTGCAGAGAGAATAACCGAAAAGCTGACGAAAAGCTAAAGACGAAAAATGCTTGCTTACATAATTGGCCATTAACAACCCGATAAAGGGATTTCGAGCTGCCTTAACACATCCTTCCAGGTGTCTCTGCTTCTTATGTGCCTGCGCCTTTTGGTTACACCAATCGATGATAGGGCTTCCACGATTTGGTTCTCACAATCGTCCTCTTCGCTGACTTCCGCAGATTGCCGTATCAAATACTCGTTTCGCTGGAGCATCCTCCTCCATTCTAACGACTTGGCCGAACCAGCGCAGCCGCTGAATGTTAATACGCTGCAAAACGTCCATGTCGTTGAAGAGCTCATACAGCTCACTGTTGGATCGTATAAGGAAATCATTGCCAACTAGCAAGGGACCGAAGAACTTACATAGAAATTTTCTTTCGAATACTCTTAAGGCTGCTGCATCAATGCTTAATAGCCATAAAGAAGCACGGGCAGGATGAGCGCCTTGTAGAGTATTAGTTAGGAAAAGAGACGAGCAAGAAACCAACTAAGGGCTTCATTTTAGCCAAAACTGTTGCATTCAAAATAAAAATTCTATTACAAAAACGTTAAATTATTCACACTTGTTTTCATTATTTTACTGAATGAGTGATATTTTCTTAACTTGAATTTTCTTAACTTAAAAACTGGAAACTTGGAAAACTTTCCAAGTTTAACTTCTCATTTAATTTATTTCCATTACTTGCATTCACTCTTACTTCTGACATTTATGAGCGAAAGTCGAGTTACTGTTGCTGCTACCAGTGTTTCAATTACGAAATCCCTTCTGCAATGAGATTAATGGAGAAAAACAAGTTCGAAGTAGCTGTTGAAGTTATACGATAATTTTAAGAACATGTATTAAGAAACAAGTAAAGAAACTGATATTTGGTTTACGTCGACTGCATAATACTCTACTGTCTACTGTTGTTTCCAAAACAAAACAACAAATCAAATGAAATTCGTTGCAGGAATAAAAAACAGAAATTTTCGTTGAGTAAACAAAATTGATATCCGCAGAATTTCAACTGCGTGTACGTAAATTGTAGTTGCGTAACATTATTTGTTACGTTATTGAAACTTTAAGCAAATGTTACCATATGTGTTAGTACAATGCGACAAAGTATGCCAAAGTATTACAGAAATAATGAAGACTATGCTACATACACATATACATATGGTATCTGCCCTTATAGATTTAATAAAAGCGTTCATTGAAAGAAGTATTGTTTGAAATTGTTGTCCTGCCTTATTTAAAGTAAGGCGTTCACACACATCACCTTGTACGTACAGTGATCGTCAAAAGAAACTGTACATTAAAAATAAAATATACATAAATAAATTACCGTTATTTTTATTTTAAAATTGTTTCATTGCCGGTTTTTAAAATTGAAACAAGCAAAAAAATACAAAAAAATTTCAAAATATTGTTAAATTTTTTCGGGCACTCTCCTTAAGTGTTAAAAGTTGAGAATTTGATCCTTAACGTAGAGCTTCTTTTGACACTCACTGCATGTACTATGCACTTTGCAACTTTATGTCCCGAATGCCACTATTAAACCAAAAAACCTATTGAAAAAGTTTTATTCAAATTCCGCTACCTTCCTTTCTATACATTCATTACTATTCGTGTTAAAAATAACTTGTGAGTTCACTTTGTTCTTGCACTTACAGTTTATTATGGAAACTTTATGAAATTTTACTTCATTTCATAGGAGAAGAGAAAAAGTTTTCTTTTAACTAAAACCCACTTCCTTAACGTGTATACTCGCGTGTAACTTTTCGAAGAATTTCAAAGAACAAAAGTAACATTTTTAAAACTTTCAATTAATTTTTATGTTTTAAACGATATATGAAGAGTGTTGCGTATATTTTTTGTATTTTTTACTAGGTTTTTAAGTTTTCTTTTACAAATTTATATGGAAAGTGGTACGTGTAATACCATGTTAGGGTACTCCATTGTAGAGTTCTAAAGCGATATAGTTTTAGGGAACATACTTAAGAAGTCATCATAGTCTAGTAGGTAGTGTGTTGGCCTATTAATCCGTAAGGCCACGGTTCAAACCCCAGGTCAGACATGTCGAACAAAAAAATATTTTTTGGGCGTCTGCTTCTCAGCATATTTCTGGCAAAAATTCTCAGAGTAAATAAAATTGTCATGTAAAGTTTCTCAAAAATTTTTAGTACGGATTCGACGTTAAGCTGTAGGTCAGGCCACTCATGTATGAAATTAACACACACACCATGGGTGGTGTGAGAATCTAGGTCATAATCCCGACTGAAGGATTGTAATGACCAACTATGTATGTAAGTGTAGACCAGGGATCAGCAATGCGTATTCAAGAAGATGGATAGAATCGAATCATACTCATAACATCGTATTCATACCTATTTCAATATCGTGGAACCTGTACTCATATTCAAAGTTTGAAGTACTCATCATATTCATACTTAACAACACGTATGATGTTATTGATTTCGACTCTCCATAACTCAGCATATACACAAATCACAAAATAAGTATGAATCGCGTACGAACACTAAAATACTCACTAAAATGTTGTGTGTTTGCTCTGTTTGTAAATGAGTAGGCTTATGATTCAAACATATTTCGAATGGTATGAGTTTGATGTCAACGTTGTATGCATACTCATTGCAACCTGTACTTATAAATCAACGCTGTAGTGAGTACGAATGAATCAGAGTACATAGTTAAATTTCAATAATATTGACTCAGTTATATTTAAAATTTCATGAGTGCTTATGAGTAGCGAAAAAATACGTGGTATGTACTTATGTACTTATTTGGCTTATTAGACGTAAGGCCAGGGTTCAAACCCCAGGTCAAACATCGCTAACGAAACGAAATATGAAAAAAAATATTACTTCGGCGACTCTCATCAGATTTCTGGCAAATACTCTGAGATTAAATAAAATTGCCATGAAAAAGTTTCTCCAAAATCTGTCGTTCGGAGTCGACGTTAAACTGTAGGTCCCCCCACTCACGTATAAAATTAACACAAGCAACATGAGTGGGGTGAGAAGCTAGGCCGTAATGTGGACTGAAGGGTTGTAATGGCCATTTGTGTATGTATGTACGTACTTATAATTAGTTTAATAGTGGGATTATTTTAGTTGATGAACTGATAAGTTGTAATAATGTTGGGCAACCTGCACAAGTGTTTACCAAACACTCCTCTAAAAGACAATTAAAAAATGTTTAAATAAAACTCAACTAAAACCAAATCCTCGCTGTTTAATTCCTATACAATTTAATAGAGTGGCTTCACTGAAATCGTTCACTGTAACAGACGTACTTCAACAATACCTCCTCTTAAAGCACGGACGGTTGTTTATTCATGCCAATTAGTTGTATACCATTTCACTGCAGCTCGTTTACCATGCATTCTCTTTTTGGACAGCACACACTTAAATTAATAAAAAAAATAAAATGTGAATAAAAATTCCTAATTGCTGTGTCTTGTTCAATATTCACATCGCTTACATAGACTACACGAATAAACCCCTGTTACTCCCATTCACAGATGAAAATTATTATTAAATACTGAATGCCATAATTTGATTTCATTTGATTAACTTTCCCTATTCATTTCCTTCTGTTTTTTTCTTTTGGTGTAGTTTTATTTTACCAACAACAACCACCGTGGTTGGCTGTTATTCGATTTTCATTCATATGAAACGATATTCATTTGCAAAGTGAAATATTTTTTTTTTGGGGTTTGGGTTTGGGTTTCCATAAAAATACGATTAAAGGTTTGAACGACGTGGTAAATGGTTTTCTAAAGACACAATCAATTTTAATGAAATTCTATTTATTGTTTTGGCCTTTTATTGCTGCTCATTCATTTAATAAATTTATTCGATTATTATTCTATACATGGGGTTCACTTAAAGCGCAATTAAAACCATCAGGCAAAATGAATAAAAAAAGTAATTTTTAATACTGAATAGAGCTTCCGATTTTGATTAAAAGAAAATTATAAAAGCAATGACATATACAGTTATGTAAATACATCATTATAATTAACATACAAACAATATGTATATCTCTCGTATCTACTATGAACCATACATTCAAGGTTTTTTTTAAACTGATTCAGATTAAATTCGTTTATTGATAGAGATTTAATTTTCATGGATTTCATCATGGCAATAGTTTACATAGATTAGGGAGGTGAAACGCCTTAAGTAGATTATCCTGGAAACCCAAGCGTTAGTTTTAGCAGGTACATAATATTGTTAAGTTTTTACCTTTTAAAGACGTTTAAAATATGAGCTCGTAGATTGCAAATAAAATAAAAATAAATTTGTCTTTAGTTTTAATTAAAATTCTTTATTATTCTCACAATTCTGTGTGCCACTGTTCACAACTTTATGTAAACAACAACAATTGCTTTTCTTTGTTATTCCTCTGTTTATATCCTTCGCATAAACAATAACAATTACTAGACAATTGTTCGACAGATCTTTGTAAGAGAAAGATCTTCAAACAACGATTACTCACTTCAAACACACGCCGTATTCACACAAGGCTGACTGAACTTTACTAACTCACTCGGCTACATTGCCTTGCCTTTTATATGGCAGGGTAAACAGTGAATGTGAATGAATGTGGGTGAATGTTCTTTAAGGCGAATGTTCGTGGCTTCGTTTTCTTGAAATCTCTTAAAACGTAAACATCGTTGTTTCATTATGTTGTTTGCGTATTTTGTTTACACTTATTCTTTTAGTGTTTGTTGTTGTACTTTTGTTTACTTGTTTACCGTTTTTGTTATGCTGGTGTTTGTTGTTGTATTTTTGTTTATGATTTTAATGTTAAGCGGCGTAAAAGCAAAACGCCAGTATTTATATTCTTCGTTTTAGTAACAATATTGCTTCTTCCAATATCAAGTCTGTTAATCAAGTGAAAGAGCCGGGAATGGAGATATATGCATAAGGGACCAAAATAACACTGCCGTACTGAGCAATCAGTATTTAATATACAAGACTCTAATCCCCCCGTGCTTTTTTATGGTGCAGAGGTAATGGACCTGAGAGTATACGAGAGAATAATACTACGTAAAATATTCGGTCCAGTGTGTGCTGGCAATGATTATTATGGCTGTATGAGCTCCTCAACGACATGGACGTTGTACAGCGTATTAACATCCAGTGGCTGCGCTGACTCTTCCATGTCGTTGAAATGGAGGAAGATGCTCTGGTGAGACAAGTAACAAAAAAAATTAATTAAAATATATTAAGGACTTAATATTGTTCAGGCATATTTTTTAATATTTGAAAATAGTTCATTTAAGTTCAGTTTTCATTTGTTTAATGCTCGTAGTGGGGTAAAGAAATAATGGTCCTTAACTCAATATCCGCATTTCCCTCTTAAAAGAAAAATGAGACTAAGTGGGTTAGAAATTATTCAAAATACAGGGAGCGTCAAAAGAAACCGTACACTATGGATAAAATTCTAACAACCTCTAAAGTCAACCTTTAATACTTAAGGAGAGTGCCATAAAAAATTTAACAATATTTCGATATTTTTTATATTTTTTTTCAATTTTAAAAACTGGCAATGAAGCAATTTTAAAATAAAAATAACGGTAATTTATAAACATAAATTTATTAATGTTCAATTTCTTGGTCACTTCGTTTAATATTATTCAATTAAGCAAATGGTTTATTATAGTTCTGATACCACATCTGGTTCAATAAACATGAAAAGGTATAGTTTAGCTAACGTTAAAGTTTCCCCAAGGTTTATAGGAAAAAAGAAAGGAAACACGTCCTAATAAATTCTCATTGGTGTGGTACCACATCCACACAAACAATAATAGGTTTCCAATGCTTCAATGAAATTTGCGGCGAATAGTAGATGGTTTTACGAACGAAATGCTGTTTGATTGCTTGTATGGATAAAGGGCAGGTGAATTGTATGTTTAGATGAACGAATACGATGTGGTGTTATAAGTGCGTACTAATAAATACTAATAAAGTTTAATAAGAATAAAAGAAAATCTTCTATTATTTATAATAAATTAGGCCAGTTTAATAATCGATTATTGAGTACATTTGTTGTGTGATATTGTTTACACTTACAAACATACATAATTGGTCATTATAACCCTTCAGTCAGTGTTACGACCTAGTATCTCATATCACCTATGTTGTGTGTGTTAATTTTTTATATGAGTGTCGGGACCCACAGTTTAAAATTTGAATAAATTCAAACGTTACAAAATATTTCAATTTAAAAATTTATATTTCGTTTAGTGGTTAAGGGGTCAAACATATACCACATTAAAATGTTTCTGTTTTCTTTATTCATTTGCTCACAAATATTTCAACTGTTTGAACTTTACTTTTTTGTGGTCACCGAAAGTGTTTGTTTTTAAGGAGGAACAGAAACGCAAAAACAATTTCAGAAATATTTCATTGCAAAAAGTTTTAAAATGTAAATTAGGATAGGAATTCAAAAACAATTTTTAGGATTGAAAACGGAAAACTTTTAATTTTTTTTAAGCAACTATTTAGTGGTTGCGAACAGAAAAACTTTTTGTGTACGAAGTAAATTATAGGAATGCATTGTTTGTGCGGCATTTAAAGCGCAAAACACAGCAGAATATGGCATCAACTTGATAAAAGGAAAGCGTTTTTGAAACTATAGTTGTGCTGCAACAAAAATGTATACGTCTTAGTAGAATGACACTCATACATACATAATTGGTCATTACAACCCTCAGTCAGCATTACAACCTAGTTTCCCACACCACTTATGTGTTGTGTGTTAATTTTATACATGAGTGGCGGGACCTACACTTTAAAGTCGACTCCGAACGACAGATTTTTGAGGAACTTTTCATGACAATTTCATTTACTCTCAGAGTTTTTGCCAGAAAACTGCTGAGAGGAAATCGCCGAAGAAATATTTCTTAATATTTCGTTTAGTTGGAGATGTCTCGCCTGTTGTTTGAAACGTGGCCTCACATCTAGTAAGCCAACACACTACGTGCTAGACCACGGCGACTTCAATCGAACAGCGCAGAAAATAATTATTATACGTGGCCCCCAGATATGAGTCGAAAATCGACAATACAGTGACAGACTGCGATTTCTTTCTATAAAACAGTTTTTTGATATCATCACCAACTTAAATATAATTTTTAAAAACATATTGTTACGAAAATGGAAATGATGTTACACCGCTTAACATTAAAATGATAAACAAAAGCTACAAAAACAAAAACAATGAACTTGTTTATACATACATACATAATTGGTCATTACAACCTTTCAGCACTTAAGTTGTGTGCGCTAATTTTATACATGAGTGGTGGGACCTACAGTTTAAAGTCGACTCCGAACGACAGATTTCTGAGAACTTTTCATGAAAATTTTTTATTTACTCTCAGAGTTTTTGCCAGAAATCTGCTGAGATAAAGTCGCCGAAGAAATACTTTCTGTATTTTATTTTGATGTCTGGCGTAGAGCTCAAACCCTGGTTTTATGTCTAGTAAGCCAACACACTACCTACTAGACTACGGCGACTGTTTCTATGATCAACAAATAAGCAAAGATATAGCAACAACATCAGTATAAAAAAGGGATGAACAAGTAAACATAAAGCAACAACAAACATTACAAGAATAAATGTAAACAAAATACACAACAATGAGAAAACGATGTTTACACATAAAAGACAAGGCAAAGCGGGCAACGGAGTCAGAAAAAATCCAGTCAGTCTTGGGTGAGGACGCATTGCGTGTAAAAAGAATAATTGTGGTTTGAAGATCTCCGTTATAAATATCGATTGAAAAATTGTTTGGAAACAAAGCTATTGTTGTTGTTTACATCAAGTTGTGATCAGTGGCACACAGAATTGTGGGAACAATTAAGAATTTTAATTAAAACTGGACAGAAATTTATTTTTATTTTATTTGCAATCTACGAGTTAAAAACATAACAATATTGTCTGTGCAATGAATGCTTTTGTATTTCCTAAATTCAAACCAATTAATGTCTTTACCGATCCACATATTTGTGGTGGGTGTTACAATATTATTAGAGTTTCAGATTGTAAGATAAGTAGGCGAGTAGTCTGGTGAATCTAGGGAAGCTATCATAACTCAAATATATAATAAAACAAATTCAAATAAACGCAACTATTTTTCCCCTTCTTTCAAACCTATCTCAAGCGCATGTAAGCAGCAGCATTAAAGGGGTTAAAACGATTAAAAAAGTGTCAGCATTTTAGTGGTTCTTGAAACATTGCCAATCAGGCCAACATTTCGAATTGTAATGTGGGAAACCGTGTTTTTTTGCTACTGTCTTCCTGCTCATTGTTCTCTTCTAATACTATTTTTGTTGCAACAAAAGTTGCAATATAGAAAGAAAGGAAACATTCTTGATTTGGCATATTTCCTTTACGTTTTTTCCTTCTTTTTTTATTCTTAATTTCATTTACAATTGTATTCTTTCAAGTAGAGCAACAACATTTGAAATTGAAAGAAATCTTCTAATAAAACAAAAAAAAACCTCACAGATATTGTTTAAGGAAATTTTTAAGAAAAAACTGAAAAATAAAAGAAAAAACTTTTTTTTAGAAATTGAAAATCACCAGAGTCCATCTCATCTAATGCTTATAAAAACAGCTTTCAATTCATTGCATTTGCCAAACAAAGAACATTTTCTTATGAAGTAATCAAGAAAAATATAAAAAAACAGTGCGAAATTCAGTTTTCTTTCATGCAGTTTCGATGTTTCTTTTCTTCTTTTTTCTTCTGTTTTTTTTATTTAATAAAAACGTAAGTAAAGATAATGGATAAATAAAAGAGAACAAGAGAAAAATCGGCATTTCTTTGTAAATGTTTAGTCAAATGTAAAAGAAAATGTTTGAAATAAAAGAATTTGAAGCATTCAATGAAATAGAACGGAATTGAAATTTTTGACATTTGTAGCGATAAGAAGATAATATGGTTTCTAAACTTTATATTCTGGGATCTTGTAATACAAAGAAATTAAAAGAAAGTCATCGGAAGCAAACTACATCCCAATTTGAAACGTTGCAGTATATATTACTACTTGCGTTAAAGTTGAGTTTAGTTAAAGGTAACGTTAGCTAAAGTGAACTTTAAAGTCACCTTTAACTTTTTTTCGCTATTACAACCTACAGATAAAGTTAACTTTTTCAAAAATATGCCACTGCCGGAGCAATGTCGATAACGTTTTTTAAAACTCAGTGTCTTTGACGAGCTTCTTTTTGTTGGTTCTGATCATCTTGTTTATAGTTGAAGTTATCATATTGAAAGTAATATATAATATGAGAATTCCAGACATAAACTCAACTTTAAAAGTTAAAGGTAGGACGATCTTCCCTTTAGCTTAACGCTCATTTCTACCTTATTGTCCTCTTATAATAATGAAAATCAATTTATCTGGTCCTTAAAATCCTTCCTTTAGTTAACAGCAAATTGTAGTGATGGTCTATAGTCTAGTAGGCAGTGTGTTGGTTTATTAGACATGAGGCCAGGTTTCATACCCCAGGTCAAACACCTCTAACAAAACGAAATATGAAAAATATTACTCCTCTCAGCAGATTTCTGACAAAAACTCTGAGAGTAAAGAAAATTGCCCTGAAAAACTTTCTCAAAAATCTGTAGTTCGGAAGCGACTTCAAACTGTATCTCAAAAGAATTTAGCAGACTCCAAAATAAGTTATATAGTCAGATGGTTAAAGCTGACAAATTCGTTTTTTCCAATCCCATGAAACACTGCTTTCGCCGCATATCAAGCCTTGAATAATATCGACCAATACAACTAGCCCGTAATCCTGACTAGAAGGCTGTAATGACCAATAATGTAAGGCAATGCATTGAACATTGAAATCGCTGTGGTCTAGTAGGTAGTGTGCTGACTTATTAGAGGTGAGGCCACGATTCAAACCCCAGATCAGACATCAAAATAAAATATGAAATAATATTTCTTCGGCGATTTCTTCTCAGTAGATTTTTGGCAAAAAATCTGGGAAGTAAATAAAATTCCCATGATAATCAATAAATTCCATGAATTCAAAAATCTGTCTTTCGGACTTGACTTTAAATTTTAGGTCCCGCCACTCATGTATAAAATTAACGCACACAACATAAGTGGTGAGAGAAGCTAGGTCGTAATTCTGACTTAAGGATTGTAATTACGAATTGAAATGTATGTTATGTATGTGAATACATTGAATACTTTCGCATCAGTTTTAAACGAGTGACAAATTAAGGAATTGTTTTACAAATTGTCGCTTTTCAAACAGGCCTTAGACACAATCAAATTAATTTCTTATCCTTTTTTCGTTCTTTTTTATTTCAGCACAAGACTTTTCTTATAACAATATTTGCCGAAATCACTTGCCCAAATGAATTTTTTATTCATTCCATCCGTCATTATAATTATTCTGATGGCAGTACCATTTGAAAAGAATGACGCAAAGTGGAGACCTTAAACAAGAAACATCAATTAAAAGCAGTTGAAAAGAGCAATGTAACAGAAAAAAAAGATTTCTTAACTAAAACTAACTTCGTAAATACCAAAGAGAATGTGTTAAAAAGAGTGATTAAAACGAAATTCATTAATTTTTTAACAAACAGCACGACGAACTAATGAAGAAGGCAAACTAAAGTGGGGCAGATAATTGCGACCACCAGTGTTACAGTAATTGCAACAGAAACTACATACACCAGCAATGAGCGACAGTGGCAACAATCGGGCAAGCCATTTAAGTACCATTTGTGTGGTGAAAATAAGGCCAACAGCTTTGAATTTTTATACGCCTTTTCTGCGTGGCATTTTAACATTGTTTCGTGGCTTTTAGAGCAACAAACTTTTTCGTCCGCTTAAAGTGCTATTTAATCAAAATCAAATTGACGATTTCAATTGCATTGTTGTTTCACTTTTGTAAAGTTGTATTTCCCCTTTCCCATTTACTTTTGCTTTATTGCGTTTTGTTAAATGAATTTCTTTATGCTGGAGATGGTTTCATTTCGATTACTTGGCTAATTAAAATCGTTGAAATATTCGGGCTTTTTTAATTGTTTCCAAAGGCAATAAACTTCTATTGTGTGTTCTTCATTAAGACTTAATTGATATTTAAGTTCTCTGTGACACGATTTAATTAGGGGCAGTTAAAAATAAGTTTAAAAAATATACTTCTTGCAGAAATTAGTATCGTTTTGGAAGGATTAATGCAATGTATTAAAACTGAATTCATTGTTTCATCTTGGCCTGGGATCAATTTAATAACTTAATACCCATGTCTATACAGTAGAAACAAACATACAGTGAGCATCAAGAGAATCTTCACACTAAGGATAAAATTCTAACAATCACCAAATTCAACTCTTACCACTTAAGGAGAGCGCCCGAAAAAATTTGAAAATATTTCGAAATTTTTTGTATTTTTTTTTTTGTTTCAATTTTAAAATCTCTCAATGAAACAATGAAAAAGATAACGGTAATTTATTAATGTATTGTTACGTTTTTACCTTTTAAAGACATTTAAAATATGAGCTCCTAGATTGCAAATAAAATAAAAAATAAATTTGTGTTTAGTTTTAATTAAAATTCTTTATTATTTGCACAATTCTGTGTGGCGCTGTTTAGAAATCGATCTAAACAACAACAATTTATATTCTTTACTATTCCTCTGTTTATACCCTTTGCATTACTAAACAATTATTCGACAGATCTATGTAACGTAGATCTTCAAACCACGATTACTTTCTTCAAACTCGCCGCGTATTCACATAAGGCTGACTGAACTTCACTGACTCAGTTGCCTGCTTTGCCTTGCCTTGCATATGGCAAAGTAAACAGTCTGATAAGTGTTCTTGAAGGCGAATGTTCATGACTTCGCCTTCTCGAAATCTCTATAAATGTAAACATCTTTGTTTGCATTTATTCTTGTAGTGTTTTTGGTGTATTTTTGTTTACTTGTTTACCATTTTTTCGAAGTCGCCGTAGTCTAGTAGGTCGTGTGTTGTCTTATTAGACGTAAAGCCAGGGTTCGAGATCCAGGCCAGACATCAAGACAAAAGACAAAAAGTATTTCTTCGGTGACTTCCTCTCAGCAGATATCTGGCAAAAACACTGAGAGTAAATAAAATTGCCATGAAAAAGTTTCTCAAAAATTTGTCGTTCGGAATCGACTTCAAACTGTAGGTCCACTCATAAATAAAATTAACACACACAACATAAGTGGTGTAAGAAACTAGGACGTTGTACAATGGATCAATTCGACCTCCGGGTACTGTACTTGTCAATTAAGACAAATCCTTTAACCTAACCTAACCTTACATTTTTTATGCTGGTGTTTATTGTTATATTATATTGTAAAAGGTTTGCTTACTGCATTGTTTTGTTTTCGTAGCTTTTGTTTATAATTTTAAGCAGTCCCTAATTTTTTTATATTCGTAAGAGTACTAATTTTTTTAATGTACAATTTCTTTTGACGCTCACTGTATATATGTACCAGCTGAAAATTAATTTTTACAGCTTATCAATAACCAAATCTTTATTAATTTTACATCAGCTGGCAATATATAGAAAAACTCTACAATATATAAAGAAACTGAAATGCTTTTCCTTTGTTAAAAATTTAAATTTCTTGTCCCTTTAAATAATGAAGGAGACATATTTTAATTAAACATCAATTTAATTTCTTTAAATGAAGATGCTTGTCTGCCAATTTGTCACATACTTCTCGTTTAGGCCTTGCTTACATTTAATGTCAAACCCTTTTCAAATGTTAAAATATTTCAGAAGCTAATTTTAAGGGTTTTTCTTTGCCTTTTTAAGTGATTGTTTTTCGCTCAAAAGCTCTTTCATGCAATAATAAATCTTTTGAATTTTTTGAAGCATGAAATTTTTTATTTCTCAACTGGCCTGCTCTTTCTAGAATTTGAAAATGTCAAACTATTTTTGCAAAATAATAAATTATGCATGTGAGAAAGCACTTCTTTTACTTTCTCTTTCTTTAAATGTCTTGTAAAAAGTTAAGTTATTTTGATTGATGGTCATAAAATTGTACCCAAAGGGACAAAAAATTTCGCTTCAGATTTTAAATAAATTTTAAGACACAAGAATTCCTTAAGAAATTCACATTTGCTTTCCTTAATGAAAGATTTACTTCACCAATAATGAATATTTAGTTTTAATTTCAGCACCATAATCAGTTTAGGCGGCCAATGCAAGCCTAATTTATTAACCACTGCTTGCTTACATTCTCATTGGCAAACAGGTGTAACACATTTGTTAATCGTGATCATTATTAGCAATTTGTATACTCTTGTATTTGTGCACTAATTGTGCACATTATCTTGCCCATAATCACTGTAATATATATTCCCCACAATGGATGTTATCTGTTCATTTCAAAACTTACGTTACGTACGGTTACAATTGAGAGGCTCCATGTGAATGATGTAAATATGGTTTCCGATTGTCTGATATGTTCAGCCATAAACGAGTGAAATATTTCAAAATAACTTGGTTGTGCAATATGTGTTAATATTAATGTTCATTTGCACATACATACATATGTACAGTGAGCGTCAAAAGAAACTGTACTTTAAAAGTATATATACTGTTACAAAAATGAAAAATCTAGGAACTGGTGTTTTGCTTTTACATCGCTTAACATTAAAATTATAAACAAAAACTACAAAAACAAAACACCAGCATAAAAAAATGGTAAACAAGTAAACAAAAATAGAATAACAAACATCACACGAATAAATGTAAACAAAATACACAAACAACAATAATGAAACAACGATGTTTACATTTATAGAGATCTCTAGAAGGCGAAATCATGAACATTCGTCTCAAGAACATTCATCAGACTGTTTACGTTGCGAAATAAAAGGCAATGCAAAGGAGGCAACGGAGTTAGTAAAAGTTCAGTCAATCTTGTGTGAAGACGCGGTGCATTTGAAGAGAGTAATCGTGATCTGAAGATCTCCGTTCTAAAGATCTGTCGAACAATTGTCTAGTAATTGTTATTGTTTATGCGAAGGATATAAACAGATGAGTAACAAACAAAGCAATTGCTATTGTTTACATCAAGTTGTGAACAGTGCCACACAGAATTGTACGTATAGTAAAGTATTTTAATTAAAACTAAACACATAAATTATTTTTATTTTATCTCATATTTTAAACGTTTTTAAAAACATAACAATACATTGGTAAATTGCCGTTATTTATATTTTAAAATTGTTTCATTACCAGTTTTTAAAATTAAAACAAAACAAAAAAAAAAATTGCAAAAAAAATTTCGAAATATTGTCAAATATTTTCGGCTACTCTTCTTAAGTGGTAAAAGTTGAGTTTGGAGATTTTTGGAATTTTATCCTTTTTGTACAGTTTATTTTAATAATCACTGTATACATACACATATAAATGAGTATGTTATCTAGAAGGCTTTATAATTAATAGGAATTAAATAACACTCATATGCCTAAGAACACTATTTTGTACTCAAAGCTAAAGATGTGAATACAAACTATTATTCTGGTTAGTAATTCAAGGAACTCTCCTCCGCCCCCTTTTGATAATTAGTTTAATTATGTAAGTTCTGATTATGAAATAATATTAAATGAAACTTTACTTACATAAATTTATAGAAACATAACCTTACTTTAGGTTTAGGGTAGAGGACTTTAATTTGCCAATTGAGAAAAGTACGGTACCCGGAGTTCCAGTTAACTCATTGTACAACGTCTTAAAGTGGAATGGATAATAGGGGAGATTGGGAAAAAGGAAAGGAAGTAGAAAAGGGAGAATAAGGAAGCAGAGGAATTACACAGACTATACTATTGGAGCCTTAGAACTTCTCAACCAGCTCAAACTAATAATGAATCTATGGAGAGCCTTTATGTCCGACACTCGACAAAGAATTCCAACCCTCAAAGAAGCGCCAGCCAAGGGTCTTCCTTAGTCTTTACTTCACTTAGTCAGTAAAGTCCTCTATTTTTGTTCAAAGTATTTAAGACAACACATGGATTTTAAAAAAATCTCTTCTAATGCCAGGAACAAGTTTTAATAGAAAAATTATTATGCATCTGATGTTTGTATTTATTTCAGAATATTTTTACACCTTTAACACGCAAATACCTGATTTTAATTAAAAATATAAAACTTTACTTTTTGGTTTATGTTTTACGTTTCAATTGTTTTCGTCACATTTCGAAACGATAAGCTGTATTGCAATACAATTTAATTAATTCAATACAAAAAGAGCAAACATTCACGATAAAATTATATTCCAATGCACGTTCTTAACAATACAATTAGTTGCGCGTGTAATTTTCAATTCATTTGTAAATGCGATGTTTAATATTGAATTTTGAAATATTGAAACTTCCCCTCAGCATGTCTGCTGCATTGGTCAGACATGTTTTCCATTAAATTAACATAATTTCTCATGAATATACTTTTCATATGATATTGAAAAATAATGTATAATTTCCATAATTTTATGAAACTTTGTAAAATAATTACAAAAAAAGTGTATGTATGTATAAAATATTTTACAAATACTATCATAGGATTTAAAGTTTGTAGAATATCTGTTTAAAATATCTCGTGCATGTTTTTAAATGAAATTTTTAACTTTTTCGTGCTTTAGAACTTTGCATTTCTATTGAACGTGATAATTGTAATATTATTTACAATGAGCGTCTTTTTTACACTGAGCCTCAAAATCAACTGTACATTAAACAAAAATTTTTTACTTTTTTATTTTTTAAAAACGTTTAAAATATGAGCTCGTAAATTGCAAATAAAATAAAAATAAATTTGTGTTTGGTTTTAATTTAAATTCTTTATTATTCGCACAATTCTGTGTGCCACTGTTCACAACTTGATGTAAACAACAACAATTGCTTTTCTTTTTTATTCCTCTGTTTATACCGTTTGAACAATTACTAGACAATTATTCGACAGATCTTTATAAAGGAGATCTTCAAACCACGATTACTCTCTTATTATATATTAAAAGCACGACTACCAAACGCTGGAAACCAGCCTGCAAATTAAATAAACGAAGCTATATCCTTGACATCAATGGATGATAGCTCCGTTAAGCTGACAATCAGCCAAATAACTTATATCTGCACCTCTCAAGAGATGGACATTGATAATGAAAGTGAATAATAGTTTCCTCTTTTTCAGCAGATCTACCCACGGCTGAAGTCGTTAGATGGAAGCTGGAGTCTTTCCCCATGTCTTCCCATAACGCGAGGACCTGTAAGCATGGCCACTTAGATCGAGATGACATTACAATCAAGTCCGAGTAGCTGGTTGGTGAGCTTCCTATCTATCGAGGTCTAGGTGAGTCTGGTAGTGGAGTAGGATTCCTCATTGAGCCAGTATAAATTGGCGTCCTGAAAGAAACCCCTTTTAATGGCCTGCGGGAAGTTTGGAAGGTTTTCGTTACTTGGTTATGTTTGTCTTCATTGTCCATTCAAAAATTGTTAAAAATTTCTGCAAAATATTAGTTTACCGTTCTTAGTTATTCAAGTCCAACAGAAGTTTTTTTCGTAATTCCTGTAATATTTACTTTTTATTTTACTTTCATTAGAATTTCAAGACCAAATTTAATTTAAAACACGAAGATAAAGGAATACAAGAAGAAATAAAACAAATATTCCTAACTCAGACGTATTTAATTAGAATTCATTTCTTTGCTTTATGATATCTTAGGCAGTTTTTTCTTTTGATTATTTTTTACAATCTTTTTATGTCCTTTCTCAATCACAATATTGAACAATTGGACGGAGCCTATAGTTTTCTTAATCAAATATGGAAATTCATTCAATAAATCAACATCAATAATGTTTATTTACGAGTGACAACAACCAACAGTTGTTATCAACTATTTAGAATTGAATGAAATATTTTGCTTGGCAAACTTCTTTGTACTTAAAGTACCACCACGGCATTACTATTGAGAGCGCAATAGCTATACATCCAATGCAAACATAAGTTTACAGTTAAATAATAATAAAAACAAACATTTCTTACTTTATTAAGACAATTTTTTACACACAATTTCTGACACTTGTGTTACGGCAATACATAAAAAGAAAAGTATTTAGCAAGGGCATCTCAAACTTCTCACAAAAAGGTGGAGAAATCCTTTGTCGGCAATAAATATTTGTTAACATTCACATTTTTATCACAGCGTGACATGACAATAATAAAAATGTGCTCATCGACTGCATGCCATAAAACATTTTGAAAATCATTTTTATTAAAAAAAATATGAAACAGAAATAAAAAAATATTCATTCAAATATTTTCAATTCATTCAAATGCAAACAGAAGGTAGAAGAATAAAATTAAATCTCAAATATTTATCAATACATTTCATAATTATTAAGAAGGAAGATAACATTTCAGCATACAACTCAACCTATCTGTCAATTTAGTATACTAACCTAGATTATCTGGCAAAATGAAGAGAAAATAATCCTTTGAAGCATACTATATATACTTGCAGGTTTTTTTTGTATTGGGCTGGAGTTGGGAATCTTTGAAAGAAACTTTTGTTCACTATCACTGGTGCCTTCATACTAAACCCACCCTCTACATTCTCCAACCACTCTCCCTCCATCTAAATCTGGTGCAGCTTATTAGAATATTCTCCGCATCTTCCTCCTCATCTACACAGTTCGGGCATATAGGGGAAGAGTCTTGTCTAAATCTGTGCAGGTACTTCCTGAGGCCTCCATGACCAGCTAGGGACTGGATCACATACTAGTTCAACTCGCAATGTTTGTTCTCCATCCAAGGGATTATATCAGAGACAAGGTGAAGTGTCCATCTTCCCTCTAAACTGTTCTCCCAACGTGATCGCCATTTGCCCATGGATGTCCTTCGTTCCTCCACTTTTATAGATGTTGTTTGTCCTAGATACTTGAGACGGCGTCTCATGTCATCCGCGAATACGTCTATCGGTATTGTCTTTGTCAATAGCAGTACCGCTTCATCAGACACTGTCCTAAAGCCACTTATCTGTCTAATCACGGTTAGACATTACACCGAGGACAGTTTTCTCGTTGTCCTCCCCACCGAGAGTGCCTCCGACCACATTGGGCAAGCATATAACATTACCGATGTTACAACCCCCGATATTATTCTCCACTTAAATGGCTTTTATCCTCCAATATTTGGCATCTTCCTCGTCAGTGCTCCCTGGGTGACAGATGCCTTTTCGTGCTCCTTGAAGTTCAACCTGTCGGCAATAATCACTCCCAAGTATTATATGGCCCTCTTAGATCCGACCTTAGTGCCTTTAGTGAGTATTTTAGTATGCGAATCATACTTATTTTGTGCTCCGGTATGTGTTGAATCATGGAGAGTCGAAATCAATAACACCTTACGTGTTTTTAAGTATGAATATGATGAGTACTTCAAACTTTGAATATGAGTAGAGGTTCCATGATATTAAAATAATTATGAATGCGTATAAGTATCAGAAATTATGCATATGATTCAATTCTACTCATCTTTTTGAATGCTCATTGCTATGGTAGGTAACGTCTATGTACATATAATGAAGATAATGAACTTTGTTTTGTTTAATTTGCTTTTTTGCGAATTAGTTTAAACCATTTAATCAGTAAAACTTAATCACTTTCATTACAAGTTCATAAAAATCAGCTACGTTCTCATTTATGGCAAGGCAATTCCTCTATGCGAGTTACTCTACCGCTCTCCCTAATGATACAAGCAATACAATTGTTTAATACAACGAACGCAAATTGTTTCTTTGATTATGTTTGTAATCCAAACTCTTACATTAATCTGTAAATATCCCCCTCAACAATAACTTATTAAAATAAATTCATTAAATGAAAATTAAAAATGCAATTAATAAAGATATTTAATTCCTTTAACTAAGTATTTATAAATAAATCATTTCCAATTAAATGTTTTTGTTCATCAAATAAATTCTAAATGATTCGTTTGCAAATAAATTCGAGTTTATTAATCGGCAACAATTTTTCAATTTAATAACACAACACTTCCTTAAGGACGTTATTCATTTTACAACATTGAAGTATAATTCAATAATTTTTGTAAAAACATGAAATAATTTGCCGTAATTTAATCGTAATCTATCGATAACTGTCTCTTCCTTGCTGTAAAAATTTCCTTTTTCCGTTACTTTAGAGTTTATTAATGTCTTAAGAAAATTTCTTTTTTTTCTTCTTTCTTTTTATTAAACTGTGTCCGTACTACATACACATACACATACACATTCGCATACACAAATACAATTTTTAGTCTTTAATTTATTGCAAAAATAAATCGATTCTCTGCAATAAGATTTACTGATATTGGCTCATCAAACATTCTTGCAAATATTTCAGTTTGTGTGGCTGTTGTGTAGGCTTATTTGATTGGTTGTTAAAGTAAACAAATGTCTGTATGTGCGTGTATTTGCTATAAAATTTATTCATCTATCTAATACCGTGGCAATAATAAATTATACTCGTTTATTTATAACAGTTTCTCTTCTCTCTCTGGTTAATCAATGACAATGTAATCAAGTTTGTACTACGCTTCTCATATTTTATCACACTAATTTAATATTTTTGATATTTTCGGGTTTTCTCTCTCTCTCCTTCTATATCTTTCACGAATTCTGTAGTATTTGTTAAACAAATGTAAATATATTTATCATATTCTATATGACTAAGAGAGTGTGTGAGTATGTGTCTGTGTGTGTGTGTGTGTGAAAATCTTCTTAATATTAGTTGCCTGATTTATGGTTAATAATTTAGCAGATTTTCATTTTGCTTCCTCATCTTCATGCTTCTTTGATTTATTTTCATATTTTTTTTTTGTTTTTTTTTCTTTGTATAATAATAAGCCTTGTATTTCATTCATAATATTTCGTAATAAATTGTTTATGGTATGTACCAGCTTATGTACATAAATAAATACGTATGTATGTATATATAAGTGTTTGCAAGTAATTGCACTAGTTTACCATTTTAGGCTGTGATTACTTATTTAGAAATTGAATTTTAGTTTTGGTGACACAATCTAAATTGAATTTAAATAAGACAACAACAAACATTACTAACTTGATAATAAGAATTTAATTTAAGTTTTCCAGTAAGGAGATATCAGGGTGAAGCCGACCAATGTGTAACTTGCCTTTGAGCAACTTTTAATCTCTGAATATACATACAAAGGCAAGAAATTATAAATAAAAAAATTTTTCTTCTAATTTCCTTTTGTTCAGACACCTTAAGTCGCGACTCGACCCATAGCCAACACACTACCTACTGCACCGCAGCTAATATTATCCAATTATAATGTTTTATCAAGAATTTTTTTAAAAGAATTGGTTCTAACGATGAAACATGTCCTGCATTCTATTGCGTGTAAGCCAAGCTCACTAAAATTTGTATTAAAAAATATCTCCTTCTATCACATTTAAAGATACCAAACGTTATTGCGAGTTCTTAGAAACAATATGCAGATAACTTACATACATTCATATACATATAGTTGGTCACTACAGCACTTCAGGTAGGATTACGTCCTAGCTTTTCATACCACTTTTGTTGTGAGTGTTAATTTTATACATCAATGGAGGGCTCTTCTGTTTAAAGTCGAATCTGTCGTTCGGAGATTCTTTTGAGAAACTTTTCATGGCAATTTTTATTTACTTTCAGAGCTTCTGCCAGAAATCTGCTGTAAATAAGTCACCGAAGAAATTGTTTTTTCATATTTTCGTTTTGATGTCTGACCTGGGGTTTGAACAGAGGCCTTACGTCTACTAAACTACAGCGACAACAACTTATAGTAGCACTTATTTTGATCCAAATCTGATTCAGCATATTTCTGAATGAGTCCCTTCCCTGAAAACTAAACGCATTGTAGCGCCTTAATTCATTTTCCCATAGAATAAAGCATTCACTGTCTGTCTCTTCCAAACAGATCTTACAAAAATCGTAATATAAAGAGCCCATGTACATGGAAACAGTCCAATTATAGTCTTCATTAAATAAACCCCAAACAATATCTGAGTGTTTAACTCATCAGAGTAGACCTAAACATCAAGGATAGTTTTCACGTGGCGGCGCCTGAGAACCTATATTCCGCTTTCCCTTTGCGAAGGAAATTAAAGTTGTTACCAATTCAATTAGAATACATAATAAAATTTACCGCCATCAGTGAGTGATTTATTTTTAAAACAGGCAAAATCATAGAAAAGATATGAAAGTCTCGGGAGTAATAACTGGCTCATACAGACATCTCTTATAATAGCCATACTGTGTGTAATCTATATCAGAGATCAGCAATGAATCGTTTTTTCGCTACTCATAAGCACTCATGAAATTTTGAATATAAGTGAGTCAACAATATTGAAATTTAACAATGTACTCTGATTCATTCATACTCACTACAACGTTGATTTATAAGTACAGGTTGCAATGAGTGTGCATACAACGTTGACATCAAACTCACACCATTCGATATATGTTTGATTCATAAGGCTACTCATTTAGAATCATGACTTTAGAAAAATACTTATCCGAGTGACTCGTATCATTCATCAAAATATACTGTCTTAGTTGTTGTTGCATTTACAAAAAAAAAGGAAAAAGACACATAAGCAGAAAAGACAGAGTAGCAAGCAGAGCAAACACACAACCTTTTAGTGAATATTTTAGTGTTCGTACACGATTCATACTTATTTTATGCTTCGTGTATATGTTGAGTTATGGAGAGTTGAAATCAACAACATCATACGTGTTGTTAGGTAGGAATATGATGAGTACTTCAAACCTTGAATATGAGTAGAGGTTCTATGATATTAAAATAAGTATGAATGCGTATAAGAAATAATGTGTCTGATTCGATTCTACTCATCTTTTTGAATACTCATTGCTGATCTCAGATCTATACGTTTCGTTTTACTTCCAACCACATACCATATTTTCTTTTCCATTGATAGAAAAGCCCAAGGATTCCGGACGTCGTATGTATGACTTAGTATTTCTCAATGCCCATTAATCTAGCAAATATGACAGCGCGACTAAAGGACATGTACATTCCCTTGATCAATATCTTCTCCTATGTTGTCTGAATGACTTGCTGTTTATTTGATAAAATTTCGGTTTGATCAAGAAAAGTCAATTTTTGTTTATGAAAATCCGTGAAATCTAATACAGAGTAGTTGATACAAAATGAGGCTTTTAATACCAAAATGTTTTTTAACATGGAATTTATTTCACTACATTTTCTGTCGAAAAAGGTTGTTAAAAATTTTAAAAAATTCAAACATTTCGACGTCTTTACGAATTATTATGAATAATGTTGGCTTCATGCTGCAATAAATTATCAACAATTAAAATTATAAATAATTTAAATTCTAATTGGTTTATTTTCATTATTAATTAAAAAGTTTATGTTATATTCGATGGCTTTCGACATTGCAACATAGAAAGTTTAATTAAAATATTCGTGTCATTTTATTTACAACTTAAAAGTTGTTGTTAAACAAAAATGTGAATGAATGTAAATGTAAATTTATTTTACATGATAGTTTAGTGTAAATGTATTTAATTCGTATTTAATTACAATATTTACAGTACAAAGTAAAGCTAGTGGCTAGTAGAGACAAACTATAGTACATTTAGAAAAGGTGCATGGTATTATAAATTTCACTATCAGAACTGAAAATATTTTTTTTTTTTAATTTTTGCTGCTTTTTTTCCTCTGTTGACTTATGTTGTCAGTTGACTAGAATTTCTTTTGACTTGTTGTTCATGTCTTGTTATACATGTTTTAAGGTATCTTATCAGAATAATAAATAATAATAATACATGTTTAAGTAAATCAACACATGTTATATAATAAATAATAAATAATTATTGTTTACTTTACATACAAATACATACAACATGCAGAATAACTTTTAATTGAGACGATGTAAAGGTTTTAATTGAGTTTTGTTTACTAATTTTCTATTCATTTGGAATTTCACAAAAAATTTAAAACAATTTATTAAAATTCCTAAAATTTAAATAAAGACCGTAATTCTTGCATTGTAAAGACTAATAATTTGTGTCTCTACTTACAGTAAGCAGCAAAAGAAACTGTCTGCTATGGATAAAATTCTAACAATCACCAAACTCAACTTATACCACTTGAGGAGAGTGTCCAAAAAAACTTGACAATAAATTTTGAAATATTTTGGAATTTTTTTTTGTTTCAAAATGGCAATTAAACTATTTTCAAATTAAAATAACGGTAATTTATTAATGTAGCGTTTTTAAAATTGAAAGAAAAAGAAATAACAAAAAATTTTGAAATATTTCCAATTTTTTCGGGCACTCTCCTTAAGTGGTAGAAGATGAGTTCGGTGATTGATAGAATTTTATCCATGGTGTACAGTTCCTCTTGACGCTCACTGTATCTATGTTATAAAGTTAATTAAATATTAAGTAAATATTTGTCATACTTTTTGGTTGCATAATATCAATTCATGTGGAAGAAATTCTTGTTGGTAAAATTCACAAAATAAAAAAAATAAATGTTTTCATGACTTAAGCAATGCAATTGATTTATTTATAAAACCACCAGTATGTTATGAATAATTAAACAAAAAAAATTCAATTGTGTACGTAATATTCGAAGAGTCTAAAATATTAACTACGTATTATTTAAAATGGAATTTTGTGAACCTCAAAGCATACGAGTATAATGGAATGCAATAGGATATCAATTACAATTTAAATTTAAAGCAGAAAGATTAAGCTTATCGAATTACATATGACTTACATACATAACATAATTGGTCATTACAATCCTTCAGTCAGGATTATGACATCGCTTCTCACACCACTTATGCTGTGTATGTTAATTTTATACATGAGTGGCGGGACCTACAGGTTAAAGTCGACTCCGAACGACAGATTTCTGAGACCTACAGTCTAAAGTCGACTCCGATCGATAGACTTTTGAGAAGCTTTTTCAGATCAATTTTATTCGCTCTCAGAGTTTTCTCCAGAAATCAGCTGGGAGGAAGTCGCCTAAGAAATATTTTGTTCGTATTTTCGTTGTGATGTATGACTTAGGGTTTGGGCCAGGGCCTTACGTCTAATAAGCCAACACACTATATACTAGTCTACAGCAACTTCAACTCAATAGCTAACTGCAATATAATATTTTAATTCAGACAAAGAACTTATTCTTCGAAAATATCCGTTGTGATAAATCTAAGAAAACAAGACCACACAAACAAATCTTTTGTATGACTTTGAGCGCAAGCGTATGAGTTATATTGGCAAATGAATAAAGTTTCAAATATTACGTATACGTTCTGGTGGCCACATATGGTATATTAAACCTTAATTATTGTTGCGTAATTCGTCGACTCGGAACGATAGATTTTTGAGAAATTTTATTTACTCTCAGAGGCTGTATGCCAGAAATCTGCTGAGAGAAAGTCGCCGAAGAAATATTTTGTTCGTATTTCGTTTTGTTGGAGATGTCCGATCTAGTGTTTAAACCGAGGCCTCATGTCTAATAAGCCAACAAACTACCTACTAGACTACGGCGACTTATAACTTAGATTTTGTTTTTAGTTTAGGCAACCATTAATTAGGAAACAATCGCTGCAGTGATGAAACGCATTCCAATACTGAAATTTAAAAAAATTAAAATTTTTCACAACTACCGCATGCGAATGTTTTCAAACCAACTCCAACTTCAAAAATAGATTGGAAAACTGTCTAAAATATTGCACAAACATATTTCACAGGATATTGTGCTATTGTGGTGGTTTCTGTTGTTCCATATACTGTTTATAAAAATTATTCAATACTTGACAGACACGTAAAAAACCCAACCAAACTTTCCATTTAAGCTGATTTGTACTCATTTCAAACGTGCCGTGATTTTTAGAGCATTTAAGTTCCTGCAAAAAGAAATATTCTTCAATACTTTTCAAACATTTTGTTGTTGAAACTACATTTGTTTCCACTTTAGTTGTTTATTGTTTAGGTGGCATCATTGGGGGTGTTAGTTCTGCTGTTGTTTGAAAAATTAAAAGCCAAGAAATGTATTTGAAAAGCTTTAAGAAACTTTTGACAGCTTGTTAGAACGTAAAATTAGTACACCAATCACACACAAATATCCTTAAAAACTAAACTTCCAATATACCATACAACACGATTTCTGTTGTGTTACTTTATTTAAAACTTTTTGCAAAAACAAGAAAAAAAAAGTTGGCATATTAAACAGAAATTTTAAGGTTTCTTGCATCAGTATATCGAAGAATATGTTTAATGTTCTACTTTAAATACCATTAAGTGTTACAAAAAAATAATAAAAAATACTTTCAGTACATTAAGAACAAAATCAAAAAGACAAAACAAAGATATAAGACGTTTAATTCGCAATGAAGTTGGTTAGAATCTCCACCACCATACGCATATTATTTAAGAATGTGTAGGGAAGTCGTCGTAGTCTAGTAGGTAGTGTGTTGGCTTATTAGGTGTACGGCCAGGGTTCAAACCCCACGTCAGACATCAGAACGAAAATATGAAAAAATATTTCTTCGTCAACTAGCTCTCACCAGATTTCTGGCAAATACTCTGAGAGTAAATAAATAAAATTGACATGGACAAAGTTTCTCAAAAATCTGTCGTTCGGAGTCGACTTTAAACTGTAGATCCCGCCACTCATGTACTATAAAATTAACGCACACAACATAATGGGTTGGGAGGGTTGGTCGTAATCCTGACTGAAGGGTTGTAATGACCAATTATGTATGTATGTTCCCTACATCACTTATGTTGCGAGCATTAATTTTATACATGAGTGGCTGGACCTACAGTTTAATTACGTTGCCATAGAAAAAGCAAGGCAAAACAGGCAGCGGTGTTAGTAAAAGTTCAGTTGGTCTTGTGTGAAGACGCGGTGTGTTTGAAGAGAATAATCGTGGTTTGAAGATTTCCGTTACAAAGATCTGTCGAATAATTGTCTAGTAATTGTTATTGTTTATGCAAAGGGTATAAACAGAGGAATAACAAAGAAAAGCAATTGTTGTTGTTTACATCAAGTTGTGAACAGTGGCCCACAGAATAGGGCGAATAATAAATAATTTTAATTAAAACTAAACGCAAATTTTTTTATTTTATTTGCAATCTACGCGCTGATATTTTAAACGTTTTTAAAAGGTAAAAACGTAACAATATAATTTCGCATATAGCACCTGCGTTCAATTCCTAGTTTAAATAGTCACAATAGCTCGATTTAATTCTTGTACTTTCAAGTAACATTTGGTACAATTAACCAACGTATTAAATTTGTTCATCTCTACTATACATATGTATGTATACCACACAGTCAGTCATTGGTTTAATGTTTACTTTAAAAATATTGTTCGATTTTCTCTTTTCTGTTCTCTTTTTATTTGTATGTTTTCTTTCCAACTTTTTTTTCCTCTTTATTACAGTCGATATCCTTGTTTGTGTGTGTGTAAATCACGCATGTATGTATGTATGTACACATGCAAGTTGTTTATTTATGTTTTCCATGAATGCTTTTGTTTTTGTTGTCTTTGTTTTGTTTACTGTCAGTTCTGCTTGTACTAGCGTTTATCATTTTTCCAATATTTTTCTTGAATATGTGGCCTCGAATGTGAAAGACATGGATAGAGTAGAGCCTTAAATGTAGGCTGTTTTTAAAATTGATTTTTTTTATTTAAAGAGAATATATAACAACAACAAAAAAATAATTGAAAATTGAAAATATTAAATTGAATAAGGAAATTATGTAAATTTATTTATGTAAGTATTTATGTACGATGGTAATTCCAAAATCCTTAGTGTGCAGATTGCAGGAAGTGGAAAGTTAAAATCTTTAAAAACTTAGGTTTTTAGTTTCAAAACTTCACGAAGCTAGCACGTAATTTTCTGCTGGAACCTTAAAAACTGAAGTCTAGCAGGAAGTGTGCTGGCTTAGTATACATAAGGCCACGATTCAACCCCGGGTCAGACATCATGGCAGCAGATTTCTTGCAAAAACTCTGAGAGTAAATAAAAATTGCAATGAAAAGTTTCTAAAAAAACAAATCTGTCGTTCGGATTCTAATTTAAAAAGTAGGTCCCACCACTTATGTATAAAATTACAACACACAACATAAGTGGTGTGGGAAACTAGTTCATAATCCTGTCTGAAGGGTTTTAATGGCAAATTGTGTTTGTATGTATGTAACTTTTAAAACCGAATGATCGCAGTATAATAGTTAACATAGAACAAATTGATCAACGTTATCTACACTTTGATTAGGTCTCAGTTCAATCAATGTTAAAACCAACTGGAAATCTTGTCTATAGGTAGGCATTCTTACGCTTGCGATCTTAATATATTGAGTGGCAGATCCATCACCATCTTTTCGGGTGTTGCTCTTACGTTTGCGTCTTTAATATATTGAGTGGCAGAGTGTAAACGAGACCGTACGAGCTGCCAAGACATAAAACATTAAGATCGAACATTTGAGATGTAATTCCTGGATACGGTAAAGTAATGATTGCCTTCTGAAACTACGTAAGCTAGATACAGGTACTTAAGCAGTATGACACACTTTAACAGGAAGTCTGGAGATGCAAAAGCTGTCCGTAAGGTTTGTAATAAATCTAATGGTATAATAATCGGAGGTCATTTATTGCAAAGTATAAGTTTTGTTTCATTAAACCCATGTACCAGTTCAAAAATCGATTGTTGTGATGGCCAAAGTAATTTAAATTTAAAATATGTTGTTGTTCAGTTTATTTGGCTATCCTGGATTATTTTCTAATACAAAGCATGTAAAACTTTATCAATCTTTAAAAATGTGCTAACAATGTACCTCCGCCTACACTTAATAGCTATTTTAGGAAGCTTGACAATTCCCACAAAACGTAAGGTAAAGATGGTTTTGAATAGTACCGTGAGAAGTGAGTTGAGTTGAATGGAGGTACATACATACATAATTGGTCATTACAGGCCTTCACTCAGGATTACGACCTAGCTTCTCACACCACTTATTTTGTGTGCGTTAATTTTATACATGAGTGGCTGGATCTACAGTTTAAAGTCGACTTCGAACGACAGATTTTTGAGATACTTTTCATGGCAATTTTATTTACTCTCAGGATTTTAGCGAGAAATCTGCTGAGGGTTAGTCGCCGAAGAAATATTTTTTCATATTTCGTTTTGCTTCAGATGGCTGGGATGAGGTTTGAACCTTGGCCTTACGTCTAACAAGTCAACAAACTATCTACTAGACTGTGGCGAGGCGACTTGGCTGAATGGAGTTAATGGTTTTAAATTTATTGTATTGTTTTTTTCATTTGGTTAAATCACTTGGTACTGCCCTCGTATTTACTATATATAAGCCTATACGGATGGATGTTTGTAAATGATTTATTTTCTGCACATGTCATTGACTGAAATGATACAAAATACGCGTGTAATTAATGTTAATTTGTTTTTCAATTTGTTTTTCAATTTGCTTTTTTTTGATGAATAATTAAAGGATATGTTTTGAATTTGAAATAAATTTTAAATGACATACATTTAAATAATTTACTTTTACTACTGTATTGTTTAATTGTATTTCCTATGACTCAAAGGTTAATACTCAATTCGAAATTCAATATCATTAGTTCGGTATGAGATAATATTCTATTCTAATAGTCCAGTATTGCAGAATTACAATTTTTGTAAAATTTTATTCTATTGTTTGAACTCTCAAGAAGGAAGGTAGCGATACTTCCTTTCTCTAAACTGGTCTTTGAATAAAAATAAATGTTCTTTATATGGTAGAGAAGACACCCTATACAAACACTCTGTTAATTATAACTGATATGCCAAAGTGAATACTTAAATACAATAAAATATTTTGTTTATATGGTCTGTACATTCTTGTATGTACAGTGAGCCTCAAAAAAATGTACATTAAAAAATATACATTAATAAATTACCGTTATATTTATTATAATAAGTTGCCAGTTTTTAAAATTATAATTGAAAAAAAAATACAAAAAATTTCAATATATTGTAAAATTTTTTCGGGAACTGTCCTTCAGTGGTAGAAGGTGATTGTTAGAATTTTATCCTTAACGTACAGTTTCTCTTGACGCTCACTGTAGATGTGTATAAAGCATAAAAAGAAAAGAAACTGAATTGAAAAATTATTGATCCATGATTATGTGTATGAACACATATTAGAACATTGTAAGACATACGGATAAGTCCTTATGTTAACATGAACACTTTTCTTATTGATAATAAAGTAAAAAAAAAGAAAAACAATAAAGAATAAAAATTAAAAATAGAATAAATAACCAAAGAAATTTATATAGTATAAGTGCCACATAGTTGGTATCAAAGAGAGAAAAAAATAAAATTCTAAAGATTATCACATATGCAGGTACTTGAAAAATTTTAAAAATGTTTACATATGAGCACATACATATGTACATAATTCGTTATTACCTTCAATCAGAATTAAGATCTAGCTTCTCACACCACTTATGTTGTGTGCATTAATTTTATACATGAGTGGTGGGACCTACAGTTTAAAGTCGACTCCGAACGACAGATTTTTAGATTTTCATGGCAATTTTTAATTAACTCCCAGAATTTTTGTCATACATTTACTGAGAATAAGTTGCCGAAGAAATATTTCTTTATATTTCGCTTTGTTGGAGTTGTATGACCTGGGGTTTACTCCCAGGCCTCTCGTCTAATAAACCAACACACCACCTACTAGATTAAAGCGACTTCACTGTTTGGATTTACATAAAGAACATATAAAAAGCATCTGAGAAATGTTAAAAATCAGAGGCACTAATACTACTTCAATGTTCTATCAAAGTGTTTTGGCCTACTTTACACATTTGTGGTCCCAAGCAAAAGAACAGCTTGCAAACAACACCTGATGGTGACCTTCCATCTAATGTAATACGGCAAAATTAGTGTTTGCAAACTCTAACTTGATGAGTGTCAAAAGTTTTTGTTCCTTAAAAGTCGCTGTAGGACGGTTCAAACATCAGATCAGACATCTCCAACTAAACGAAAAATGAAAAAATATTTCTCCGGTGACTTCCTCTCAACAGATTTCTGGCAAAAACTCTGAGAGTAAATAAAAATTGCCATGAAAAGATTCTCAATAATGTGTCATTCGGAGTCGACTTCAAACTGTAGGTCCAGTCACCCTTTGATAAAATTAACACCCGCAACGTGAGTGGCGGGAGATGCTAGATCGTAATTCTAACTGAAGGATTGTAATGACCAATTATGCGTGTATGTATGGCTGGGTAGTGTAGGAGCAAAACACTTTTTCTCATCAGGTAGTGTTTGCAGGCAAAGTTCAATCCTGTATTACATCAATTTACAAAAATTTGCACACCTTGTGGTTGAAATTTAAATTCATTTGATTTCCTGGTTAACAATTATATTTTTTTAAGTTTATTTATAAAAACATTTTATTTCCATATTTTCTTGATCTTTATACAGCCAGTGATTGAAAAATTATTTGTAGTTTATTTTCAATTTTGTTGAAATATTTAAGCCGATTTATACTTTCACTTTTTTGTACAAATCTTTATTGATGACAGTTTTATTGTTATTAAAATCAGACCTGTCGTAAAGCAGACCGCAAAGTATTGTTGTTGCAATTGCAATTGTCAATTGTTTCGCGTGCATATCCTTATTATATTTCACATTGATATTGTTTTCATAAAAATAATTTTAAAACTTAACAAGAACTTTATCATGGAAATATTGTCATAAATTTATTTCTTTTTTATTTTTAAAATTAATTCGAATCACTTACCTTTTATAAATGTTAAGCGTTAAGTGTTGTTAAAACGAAAAATGTAAATTATTGAATTAAAAATAAATGAAAAACATATAGTAGGCATCACAAGAAAATTTTTAAAATCGTAACAAAAAAAATAATTACAAAAATTTCTAAAAATTAACAAATTTTTTCGATAAAAGTTAAATTTTGATAAAAGTTAAATTTGGCGATTGTTAGAATTTTATCCATAGTGTACAGTTTCTTTTGTCGTTCACTATATATACAGGTGAACTTATATATCTCACACTGGGTGCTAAAATGGATTCGCCTGTGAAGGGCGAGCTACCTGTTAACCTAATCTAACCTTTACATACAGGGTATCTTAAGTTCATAACTACTCTTTTGGTGAGGATTACATTTCCAATTATAATTACGACAATGAGTAGCCTTATGAATCAAACATATTTCGAATGGTATGAGTTTGATGTCAACATTGTACGTATACTCAATGCAACCTGTATGTATAAATGAAGGTTGTATTGAGTATGAATACATCGGAGTAGTTAAATTTCAATGTTGTTGACTTAATTATATTGAAAATTTTATTAGTGCTTATGAGTAGCGAAAAAATGATTAATTGCTGACCTCTGCTCTCAATACTCCCGAAAATACCAAAACAATAACACAAAAGCTTTCAAAAAATTTCGAGAAATAATTCGTTAAATGCTTCATAAGTACGTGCATACACAATTGGTCATTACCATCCTTCAGTCAGGATTACGACCTAGCTTCTCACATCAATTATGTTGTGTCTGTTAATTGTATACGTGACTTGCGGGATGTACAGTTTAAAGTCGACTCCTAAGGACACATTTTTTGAGAAACTATTTCGTGTTAATTTTATTTACTCTCAGAGTTTTTGTCAGAAATCTGCTTGGAGAAGTCGCCGAAGAATTATTTTTTCATATTCCCTTTTGTTGGAGATGTCCGACCTGGGGCTTGGACAGAAGCTTCCCGTCTCATAAGCCAACACACTACCTACTAGGAAACGGCGACTTCATTCTTCTTAAGTACAAATGGGAATAAAATGGTACCATAAAATTCTGAATATACACAACGACCTTGTGTATGTAAAATTCGAATTAAAATGTACGTCTGTTTACGTACACGTGCGACAAAAACTTACTTTTTATAAATTTCTACCATAAAACATAAAAAATATTGTTTAATTAATTAATAAATTGGAAATTAAAAAAAAAACATTGTTGCACGTGGGCACATTACATTGTTAATAGATTAGTTTTCCTAAAAAAACACAGAATTTTAATAAAAAAAGAGAAAACTTTTTTAAATTCAACTAATTTGTGTGTAAATATGTTCTGCCAAAGGCAATTAATTTTAAAGTTTTTGTTTTTTTGTCATGGCCTTGATTAAATGCTACAATATAATTAAAACAAATACATTGTTTTTGTCACACTTTGTTGAAAAAATGTTTCAATTTTTTCTTTCTTTTTTTGTTTTTCGATAGAGAATTAATAAATTCACACCTTGTCCTTCTGTTAAATTTCACTGGGACCAAGCGGTGTAAAGGGTATGGAAGTGCCAAAAAAAACGCTACAAGTGACAATTTGTATATGTTAAGTGTTACATATGTGTACACAAGTGTGATATTTATCTCAATAATCAGCCATTAAATTATTTCTCTCTCGTTTGTTATTTTCTTATTTTTTGTTTTCACTTCAGTTCAATAAAAAGTTTGTTTTGATGACAGTCGCCAGATGTTGTATGCTATGTCTTTGCAATTGGGTATGTGAGAAAATATTTTCCGAAAAAATAACAAAACTGTAGAATGTTGTAAGTTTCTTTCTCTGTTCTAAAAGAAATATTTTTCAAGGCTCAGTCAACCACAAATAATTATGTTAAGTCTGAACCAGAGGTCAGCAATGAATCGCTTTTTCGCTACTCATAAGCACTCATGAAATTTTGAATATAACTGAGTCAACATTATTGAAATTTAACTCGTCTGATTCATTCATACTCACCACAACATTGATTTATAAGTACAGGTTGCAATGAGTATGAGTACAACGTTGAATTTACAAAAAGAGAAAAAAGACACATAAGCAAAAAAGACGAGCAGCAAGCAGAGCAAACACACAACCTTTTAGTGAGTATTTTAGTGTTCATAACCGAATCATACTTATTATGTGCTTCGTGTATATGTTGAGTTATTTAGAGTCGAAGTCAACAACAACATCATACGCTTTGTTAAGTACGAATATGATGAGTAATTTAACCTTTGAATATGAGTAGAGGTTCGATGATATTAAAAAAAAGTATGAATGTGTATAAGTATCAGAAATTATGAGTATTATTCGATTCTACTCATCTTTTTGAATACACATTGCTGACCTCTGGTCTGTACCTGATGATTCAATGATGAATATGGATGCGATCTCTGAATATCTGTAGGATATAGTGTAATCAATGTTCAAATGTTTAAAGGGGACGTAGTGCAATATGTAGTGTGTTGGCTTATTAGGCTTAAGGCCACGGTTCAAACCCTAGGTCAAACATCTCCAACAAATCGCGATACGAAAAAATATTTCTTTGGCGACTTCCTCTGGCGAAAATTCTGAGAGAAAATTAAAAATTGTCATGAAAAAGTTTCTCAAAAATCTGTCGATGTTCGAAGTCGACTTTACACTGTAGGTCCCGCCACTCACGTATAAAATTAACACATAAGTGGTGTATGGAACTCGGTCGTAATCCTGATTGAAGGGTTGTAATAACGAATTATGTATGTATGTATGTATGCATAGTCAAACAAATTCCTAATTTCTGCACTACTTATATATTTGTTCCCTGGACATCAGTTCACCCATAGATTCGAAGTACTGTGGCAGTCCTGTGTCCCTTAAAAAAAAACAAAAAGGAAATATAAGAAAAATTCTGTTCCCCTAACCCAATAAATTGTTATTTATTACTCACATATGTACCTTTCAACCCCACAGTTTTGCGCATAAGAAAAAAAGAACGAAAACAAACATTCTTATAAATTTTTGGAGTTTTTCTTTGATGACATGTACAGTGTGGTTGGTATAGAATAGCAAGCTCTACTTACAAGTCTCAAATAAGTTTTTTTTTCTTAGTTTCTTAACATGCTCGTGCTCTGTTAAGCTATTTTTTTTCTTTCTTCGAACAAATCAGTTAAACCACGAAAACAAGAGAATAAAAACACAACAAAAAACTTTTTCTTTACATGCAACAAAATTGTTTCGAATAGACTGGTGGAAGTAATGCTCACGTTAAGCCAAAACTAAAGTGAAAAATCTGATGAGACAGAAAAACATTTTCCACGAGACTGTCGTTAAATAAATTGTAGGAGTTTAGGTGGAAATGTAGTGAAGAAATTTTAGTTGTCTAGATTACATTGCTGGAAATGAATTTTCATTTTGTTTGAATTTTTTTATTATTTTGTTAATCGATTATTTGTTGTCATATTATTCCGTCGGCTTAACACTGAATCATATTAAAGTTGAATCAACTGGTTTTGAAAATTTTTTTAAGAAATTTTATATTTTTTTAAGGTTAACCTAGCACTTCCTTTTTCTCAATAGCCGCCTGTTATCCAAAAGAGGAAACATGTATGATAAATACTTCCTGTAGACATGTGTAAAATCACACACACACACACCCCCACAAATTATAAATTATTTCCTTTCGTTTTGCTTTGTTTGTTGTCTCTTTGTTTGTGTCTTGTAAGATTTATGATCATTTCTCTCTTCAATATGCTCTAATATTAGAGTATCTATGTACATACATACATACATACATATGTAGAGAAGGAGAGAGAAATGTTAGCAAATAAATCATATTCATATTAAACGATTATTTCCAAATGATGATATTTTTATTTGAATTTTACAAGAATTCTTCGAAGTATTAAATTTGAATTTGATGTTCTCTTTACTATTACGATTTATAACCTTATCATCATCCTTATCATCATCAAAGTTATTTATTCATGGGGCATGAATACATGCATCATTGTTTTGCAAGTGTATAAGGAAATAGTTTATGGCGTATAAAAGACGGTAAAGAGGATATGGTTCAGGCTTATTCAAGCATATAAACAATGAAAGTATAGTAAAGGATTTTATGATTCCGTTTAATTTTACAATGGCATTGAAGAGGAAACAGACTTTCTACCCTTCACTATGATTATTAGCAGCAAAGTTTTTATATAAATTGTCAATGAATACCCTGGAAGAATAAAATTCCGTAATAGTCTGGTTATATAAGAGTTGAGGGTTCAATTACATAACATAATTGGTCATTACAACCCTTCAGTCAAGATTACGACCTAGTTTCTCACACCACTTAAGTTGTGTGTTGTAATTTTATACATGAGTGGCGGGACTTACAGTTTAAAGTTGACTCTAAACGACAAATTTTTGAGGCACTCTTCATGGCAATTTTTATTTACTCTCAGATATTTTGACAGAAATCTGCTGAGAGGAAGTCGCCGAAGGAATACTTTTTGTATTTTGTTTTGATATATGGCCTATGGCTCGAACCCTGGCTTTACGTCTAAAAAGCCAACAACGGCGACTTCAGGGTTCAATTCCTACTATTTATGCAGTTTATATTAACTAAATTCCAGAAGTCGCCATAGCCTAGTAGATAGTGTGTTGGCTTATTAGACATGAAGTCACGGTTTAAACCCCAGGTCAGACATAACCAACGAAATGAAATATGAAAAAATGTTTCTCTCATCAGATTTCTGGTAAAAACTCTGAGATTAAATAAAATATTTGCCATGAAAAGTTTCTCAAAAAAATGTATCGTTCGGAATCGAGTTCGCAAAAAAGTAACTTAATAGACTTGGAAATCTGCAGATATTCAGAGAAGATCGCTTCCATATTTATCATTGAATCATCAGGTTCAGACTTAGAATAATTACAGGGACCGTCAAAAGAAACAGTAGTCGCCGTAGTCTAATAGGTAGAGTGCAGGCTTATTAGACGTAAGACCACGCTTCAAACACCAGGTCAGGCGAGATGCCTGACCTGCCAATAAAAACGAAACATAAAAAAAAATTTTTCGGTGACTACCTCTTAAAAAGTTTCTCACAAAACTGTAGGTACCGCCACTCATGTTTAAAAATTAACGCACACAACATAATTGGTGTGAGAATCTATGTCGTAATTCTGACTGTATGGTTGTAATGACCAATTATGTATGTATGTATGTAAAATGTAAATGCCATTATGATCAACAAATTTTAAAAATCAATTTCTCTGCTGTTGCTTAATCTAACTTGACAACGATCTGAGAACAACTATCACTATCAACAAGATTCTGAGCTAATAGACTCCAACAATAGTGTTGAGTTAGTTAATAGACTTTAAGTTCCTTCTTCATCCTCCTCTGTATCTTAGCAAATTGACGTTTGTCCTGTGGTTCATTGATATATAGCAACACAAAGCATTTGTTCTTATGTCTTCCACAAATTCTGTGAAGAGGTTTCATATTCCTTGGAACCACCACAGTGTTTTATTTTATAATATATCCTGTGTATACTGTAGTAAATTGGGTTTAGTTTTCTTGGCATCACACCCCATACAGTAGGAGATTGGCAATCATTGACCGTAGTATGCTGTATTTAGTCGTTCATGTATTGAATTAAAGTAAAAATTTTAAGAAAATTTATAGAGATTAAGTTAAGCTATCAAGCAATTTAAACAATTGATTGCAGCGTGCCAAAACTTATGCAGTAATATATCCGTCATATCTATGAGCATCATTTTCGATTATGTGCTCATAAGCCAAATCATACACTCCGTTCTTTACAATTGCATGCAGTTCAAACTTTGAAAAAATTTAAATTCATGTAAACTGATACGCAGCAAATAATATACATACAGTGAACGTAAAAAGAAACTATACACTAAGGATAAAATTCTAACAATCACCAAATTCAGCTTTTACCACTTTAAGGAGAAAAAATTTTACATTATTTCCAAATTTTTTGTTTTTTTTTTGTTTGAATTTTAAAAAAATGTTAATAAAACAATTTTAAAATAGAAATAACGGTAATTTATTAATGTATATATTTTTTAAAGCTACCGTTTCTTTTGAAGCTCACTGTACATGTTTTAAAATTTGAGAACATTTTTTTTAACAATTTTACGGAATACTTGTAGCCAGTCAACCATAGTCTTGTATATTTTGCAAGCGGAAAATGCATATTTTTTATGCATTCATATCAAAAAGTGTCAACATAAATCAAAATTAGATTTATTACTGACAAGGGTTCCACCAAATACAACAAACAAAAATGTAAATAATGCAAAAAAAAATTAAAAAAATATTGTGAATGTGTCTAAAATAATAAACAAAAAAAAAAAACAATAACAGACAGTAACATCATCATCACCAAGTAAGAAAAGTGTTTGATTAATATTTTATAAAAATTAAAACATTAAATACTTTAGTTTTGGTTGCATATGAAAAGACCCCCAATCATGAAGTAATTTGTATTCAAACTATGTAAATAGCTTCAGCAAATGGTGCTTTGTGCATAAGTTTCACCTGAAGTCTTTAAAACCGAACGATCGCAGTGTAATTGCCAACACAGAACAAACTTGTCAACATTATCTAGACTTTCATTAGATCTCAGACATACACCCATAATTGCGCATTACAACCCTTCAGTTAGGATTACGACCTAGCTTCTCACACCACTTATGTTGTGTGCATTAATTTTATACAAGAGTGGTGGGACCTACAGTTTAAAGTCGACTCCGAACGACAGATTTTTTTTGAGAAGATTTTTCATAGCAATTCTTTATTTACTCTGAGAGAGTTTTTGTCAGAAATATGCTAAGAGGTAGACGCCGAAGAAAGATTTTTTCATATTTTGTTTTGTTGCAGATGTCTGACCAGTGGTTTGAACCGTGGCCTTACGTCTAATAAGCCAACACACTACCTACTAGATTACGGCGACTTCTTCAGCCTTTAGAAAATGAATTAAATATCATTCATAAATACATATTTATATTCGTTTAGATGTATTTATAAGTACATATTTGCTAATAACATTTCATTAATCAAAAACACTAAATTTTATAAGCTAAACTAAAGAACATCTTAAATTTCGTATTTTCCTTTTAAAGGCAATTGCGATACATTGGTAGCAGAGGTCAGCAATGAGTATTCAAAAATATGAGTAGAATCGAATCATACTCATAATTTCTGATACTTATACGCATTCAGATTTATTTTAATATCATGGAACCTCTACCCATATTCAAAGTTTGAAGTACTCATCATATTCATATTTAACAATGCATATGATGTTACTGATTTCGACTCTTCATAACTCAACATGTATACACGAAGCACAAATTAAGTATGATTCGCGTTCGAACACTAAAATACTCACTAGAAGGTTGTGTGTTCGCTCTTGTCTTACTGCTCTGTCTCTTTTTTTTTTTCTTTTTTTTTTTTGTAAATTCAAGACTGTAAATTTTGATGAATGATTCGATTATTATAAGAATTTTTCTAAAGTTACGAATCTAAATGTGTATGAATCAAACATATTTCGAATGGTATGAGTTTGATATCAACGTTGTATTCATACTCATTGCAACCTATATTTATAAATCAACGTTGTAGTGAGTACGAATGAATCAGAGTACATAGTTCAATTTCAATATTGTTGACTCACTTATATTCAAAATTTCATGAGTGCTTATGAGTAGCGAAAAAACTATTCATTGCTAATCTCTGATTGTTACCCAAAGGCAGTACATAATATTGCACTCCTGGACAGTTCAAAGGTAACAAATTTTTTTTTCAAATTCTGTTTTCATCCTGTTTTTATTATTGTCTTCTAGTAAAACCACACTTTCTTTGTACAAAGTGCTGTGAGAACAATGGCAATAAAAATGTTACCACAATAAAAATATTCATATTCATACGTAGCACATCTTAGCAACCAGAATAGCAGCAAAAATTCATATTTTTATTTCCATGTTAAAAATCAACAAAAAGGTATGAATGTTGAATGCTTTTTCGTACCTGTTAGTTTGTTCCTTCTGTTTTTTGTATGAAATTCCTGGTGGTGCACGTAAGCATGACAATAAAAAAAGTAAAAAAGAGCAAACCACCTCTCTTTTGAAATCATTTTGAAATACTGAGACAAAACTTATGAAAAAAAGTCACCGCATTTGTTTTTTTGATTCATTCGTTGGTTGTGTTGTAACTGCTGTTGTAACACACGTATCTCCAACAGGGTGTAGTCATGACAGCCGACATACTTTTTTTAAAATCTTTTTTCAATCCTTTGTTCTCATATTAGCTGTTCTCTTTAAGAGAATCTGACAAAATAGAAAAGAAAAATATCACATGTTTTGAACATTGTAACTGAAAGTGTTAATTGCTTGGCACCAATTTTATTTAAATTTCATATAAACAAGGTAGGCGAGTATAATTGTTCAACAATTATAATTGCTTGACACACTTTAAGATAATGTGGTTCAGTTTTGTTAACAGATAAGAGAGCAAAACGGAGTGTATGTTGTCAACAAGCAGAGATATTCGGTGTATTGGATCTCAGATAATGACCGATAATTATACTTTAGATGTAATGAAGGAATTTATTTATCTTGGCTCTGCCGTTACTAACAGAAATAATGTCAGTCTAGAGATCAAACGCAGGATCACTCCTGCCAACAGGTGCTACTATGGTCTCAAAAGACAATTAAGTACCAGAGACTTCTCTCAGATAGTTCCTCTACAAGACGCTCATCCTCCCCGTGCTTCTATATGGCGCAGCGGAGGCATGGGCACTATTAAGCACTGATGCAGCAGCCTTGAAAGTATTCTGGAGAAAAGTCCTACGTAAGAACTTCGGTGCAGTGCGAGTTGACGATGATTTCTGCATCCGATCCATCAGTAAGTTTTACGAGCTCCTCAACGACATAGACGTTGTGCAACGTATTAACTTTCAGCGGCTGCGCTGGCTCGGCCATGTCGTTCGAATGGAGGAGGATGCTACGGCGAGACGGGCGTTTAATGCGAAGATCTGCGGAAGTCGGCGGAGAGGACGACTTTGTTTGCGTTGGAAGTACCAAATCTGGGAAGCCTTCTCATCAATTTGTGTGACCAACTGGCGTAGGCGCGCAAGAAGCAGAGGCGCCTGGATGAATGTGTTATGGCATGCCGAAACCCCTTAATCGGGCTAATTAAGTAAGTAATTAAATAATGGAGTATTAGCCTCTGAGCTAGACAATCCTTTTTTCAATAGGGTTTCTAGTACTTCCTAGTTTATCCAGTAATAAATTGTTTTCGAAGAATTAATAAGAAAATGGCAAGAAACTCTAAAACTAACCTGAGAAATATTTCACCATCGACAGGAAATTGCTCCTGCCATTAAAAACTAATGTTGGGACAACAATCCCTGGGTAGAATTGAAGTTGCCTTGCATGATTGCTTTTGTTAAACTGATTGCCAGCTAAGAGTTGTGGACTACAGCGATAGTCAAACAGAAGGAAGTTGTTAATTTTTACACAGACGCACATGCATGAGGATGTAGTATAAGAGATATTTTCAAAGGCAATTGGTAGGTATAAAGAATAATTTCAATATATTGCAGAGTTTTCTACACAGCCATCGAGAGGGGTGTAGATATGTGGAAGATCAGTCACATATTTTGTGAACTGTTATCCATAGCTGTATTGCCGTTGAAGCCTTAAAAATCTTTAGCATCACTAGACTTCAATAAGAATATTTATGAATGATAGAAGCAAAGCATAAATTATAATCCTTGGTCAAACATGCCTAATGCATGCTGCTTGGCTTAATTAAAACGCAATGCCAACGCTTCCTATTGTTATATCGCCGTGAAGAAGTTGTAGTAGCAGTACTGCAACAATACGATCTGTTGTAATGCTCTCAAACTTTACAGAGTTTTCTCATAATATCTCAAGCCCAAGCCATCCTAACTTTAGGCTTCTACTCGGTATCATGAAGGACAATTCCCTGCCCTGCACCTGATATGTACTCGTTCGTTCCTTGTCGAATGCTTTAGTATTTCTCTTGGATTTATATGAAATATCTGCAGATTACTTTAAGTTTATTGTAGCAATCTCGTAGATTCATATCACTTCGCAATATAACACCTCTTCTTTGTTTTAATCATTTTGGCATTGAAAACATTATTAAGCAGAAGTATTAATGAAACACAAACTTGACACGCAACCTTCCATGTAAGACAGGACATATTGCCCAATTCCTTAACTATAAAATCCCTCCATATGAAATGGTCTAGTATACCAAATACGATTCCAAAGTTTACAAAGATATTGCCATTGTAGTCATTCAAATAACTGCCTCCAATCGATTATCACCTTCTATGATACTAAAAATTTATTCCTTAGTGTTGGCGTATCAGATAGTTTCTCTCAGAAAATCTGTGAAAGACTCCAAAAGTTGGGAATTTCTTAAAATAATTCTTATGAAATGTGTTTATTATTGCAGCATGTTGGTAAACACATCTTCAATATTTTTATTATGATCTACGGTGCGGATGAGTAATATTTTAATTGAATGTCGCACATACTTGACATGAGGCATTTTATTTATATTGAAAACACAAAAAGAAACAATAAATACATACAGTGAATATCAAAAGAAACTGTACACTATGTATAAATTTCTAACAATCACCAAATTCAACTTTTACCACCTAAGGAGAGTGGCCGAAAAAATTTGCTAATATTTCGAAATTTGTTTGTATTTCTTTTTTTTTTGTTTCAGTTTTAAAAACTGGTAATGCAACAATTTTAAAATAAAAATAACGGAAATTTATTAATGTATAATTTTTTTATGTGCATCTTCTTTTGACGCTCACTGTAGTTATCCCAGAACCTACACATTGCCGACTACCGACCTCAATCATTGCAGAATGCAACATGAAGCGGAGAATTTCTATCAAGAAATTAAATTTTTTATGTACAGTTTCTTTTAATACTCACTGTACATACAATATGTTCAATACATATGTATATACATACAATATGTATAGTATATATATATATGTATGTAATGTTTCAATAAAATTTTAAAGAACAACTAAAAACTGGCAACTCTTGCCAAAAAAAAAGAAGGAAAGAAAACACATTTTCGACTTGTCTGAGCAGAAATATAAACATGATAACGAATGAAAACTTAAATAAATACCAGGTTCAATAAAAAAACAAAAAAAAAACAACAAGAGGCTGGACAGAATAAAAAGAATTGAACTAAAAGACAAACAAACAGACTCCATAAAATTTAATCGCAAAGAACTTTTATACGCCGTAGGAAAACAAGTCAGTGAAAAAAAAAATATAAAACGAATATCTTTAGGACATGATATCGCACAAAATTTTGCAGACGTATTTTTACAATCCAGCTTATTTAAAAACAAAGAACTGAAGCATTAAATAATATTTATCATACAAAATGTATTGAATGTACCACAAGAATACATATATAAAAATCATATATGTACGTATACGAATTAAATGAATAATGTCGCATGGATTTATTCCAAATAAATTAAAGAGAAAAATAATATTTTCATGCAAGATTTAATACGAATTTTCTCTATAGTTTAACAGAAAAAAAAGAAAGAAATTTAGAGGGAAATCAACAAAAAGAACAGAAAGAAATTCAACAGAAATAAATTGAATTTTTCTGCTTTTAAACTTGAAAAGAAACATTAGCTTGGAAATAAATAGTTTATCAGGTTGTTTTATTTTTTATTTGTATCCGCATTAGCCAAATGAAATTAAATCAAATGACAAATAATATCATAACTATTCATTATGGATCTCCAAAAAGATTGCAAATAAAAACAATTTTCATAAAAGAGTTTTCCTAGCAACTAAATTTCTTTGTATTTTTTCAAATTTCAGTTTTTTTTCGCATTGAATTCCATTTTTAATTGGAAATTGTGGTACAGAATATATCGAAATTTTTTGTAATTTTTTTATTCTGTAACAAGTTTAAATACTGGCAATGAAACAATTTTAAAATAAAAATAACGGTAATTTATTAATGTATATAATTTTTATTGTACAATTTCTTTTGACGGTCACTGTATGAGGAATATGAATGTTTATATCCCTAACTGTACATATTGTTACGAATATTAAGTATGCAGGTACTGGTATTTTGCTTTCACATCACTTAACATTAAAATGATAAACAAACAAACGAAAATGCAGAATAAACACCAGCATGAAAAAAATGGTAAACCAGTAAACAAAAATACAACAACAAATACTACAAGAGTAAATGTAAACAAAATACACAAACAGTAATAATGAAACAATGATGTTTACATTTACAGAGATATCAAGAAGCCGAAGCCACTAACATTCGCCATCAAAAACATTCATCAGACTGTTTACCCTTCCATATAACAGGCTAGGCAAAGCATGTGAGTTAGTAAAAGTTCAGTCAGTCTTGTGTGAAGATGCGGTGTGATTGAAGAGAGTAATCGTGGTTTGAATATCTCCGTTACAAAGATCTATCGAACAATTGTCTAGTAATTGTTATTGTTTATGCAAAGGGTGTAAACAGAGGAACAAGCAAAACAATTCTTGTTGTTTACATCAAGTTATGAACTGCGGCACACAAAATTTTGCGAATAATAAAGAATTTTAAACACAATTTTAAACACAAATTTATTTTTATTTTATTTGCAATCTACCAGATTTTACTTTAAACGTTTTTAAAAGGTAAAAACGTAACAATATCTTTTGTTTTTTAAAAACAAAGAAGCCATTAAAAAATATCAAATCATCATTCTTCTCCCTCCACTCCTAAGCTCTTTGACATTTTATGAAAGCTATACTTATGGTAGGAGTCAACAAACAACAATTAGTCACAGCAATCAATGTACTTTGCAGGTCGTCATCTGAAGGCTGCCTGTAGGCCAAATGCGTGTTTTTCACTGCCTGTATGTTTAAAGTGTTAGGCCAGTGATTAATGGTCATTAAAACAAATAAGAACTAGTGCCGCAGATAGAACGAAATATCTAATGGAATTCTTTCTGTTAAAAATCTTGTAACTTAAGCTCTAAAAAAGCACGATAGGAATATCGAAAAGAATACAGATACTGGACTCATTAACATTGTACTGGTACAATGGCGGGAAAAAATGCTAAAGAAAGCAATTCAGACATTATAGCTATAAATAAAAGCAAGAGGTGGACTATGCTTTACAAACACCATTATAAACCATATCCACACATGTAAAATGTATTTTTGCTTTATACTTCCTTCCCTTTCATTAAAGAATATGGGGTTGTCACAAAGCAGCTCTCTCATCTTCTTGGCTTTGCATTAAATTCATTAATCAAGTTGTTTCAGCTAAGCTATACGTACGTATGTTTACTTTGGTATTTTTTTGTTTCTCATCCTTTATTTTAGAAAAATTTTATTTTACCAAATCACTGCACACGATATTTTTATTATAAATTTACGACGTCCCCTTGGTATTTGCCATTTTTCTTCTTCTTATTTTTTTTCTTTTTTTTCGTGAAGGCTGAGTTAACTTTAAAAAATTGAAGAAAAACTGTTGTTCTTGTTAAAATTTCCTTAACTTACTACACACATGTCTTACAACCAACATACCATACCTATGTTATGTCATGTTGTTCCTGTGCTCTTACATGCATACGAGTATATCCCATGTAGTCTTTAACTTTTTTCCCTAACAGTTTACTGTTATTTTATTTAGATTTCCATACATAAAATTGTTGTTGCCCTGATTCCTTCCATTTTTTTTATTTTTTGTCCTCCTTTTCTCTTCGTTAATTTCTTGGTCTTGATTTCTGTACCTACGAACACCTCAGGGGACTGATTATGATTATTTGTTAAACGTGCCTCTAAATGTTATGCTAAAAAAGCACAAAAAAACGCATGTTTTTCTTACGTTTGTGTTTATAAAAACAGTTATAATTTATACAAAAACAAGTTTATGCGTGAATTGATTATAAATAATATATGAAAATAATATATGAAACACCACACATACGTACGTACATATGTACATATGCATTGAGTTGAATGGTTGGATGAGTTCAAGTGTGTTTACATTACATATCGAAATATTTACAATTCCTTGTAAAATCTCGATTCTATTATTTTCATAGTGGCCTCTAAAAACAATGACAATAATTTACTTTTTGTTTCAGAAAACAAAACTGTTGCTTAAAACTGAAATTAAATATTTTAATATAAATACAGTGAGCGTCAAAAGAAACCGTACATTTAGAAAAAATATACATTAATAAATAACAGTTATTTTTATTTTAAATTGTTTCATTGCGAGTATTTAAACAATTTTTTTGGACATTCGACTTAAGTGATAACAGTTGAGTTTGGTGATCGTTAGAACTTTATCCATAATGTACAGTTTCTTTTGACGTTCACTGTATGTATTTATTGGTTCTTTGTTCGTTTTTAATATAAATAAAATGCGTCATACGAAGTATGCGAAACATTCAATTAAAATATTACTCATCCGTACTGTAGACCGTAGTAAAAATATTGAATATTAGTGTACAGTTTCTTTAGACACTCATTGTATGTGATAGATTTCCATAACTTAAAGAAACAATTGAAAAATATTATTTACTTATTACTTTGTTTTTATACTTATAATAATAAAAGAAATTAAACCAAATTATATTGAATAACCTCGATTAATGAGTCCATTTTTCAAATGTTATGTTGAACATGATTTTTTCCCTATTTTCTAAGCTTCTAATATCTACATACATGCATACATAATTGGTCATAACAACCCTTTACAACCTAGCTTCTCACACCACTTACATCACTTATGCTGTGTGTGTTAATTTTATAAGTGGCGGGACCTACAGTTTTAAAGTCGACTTCGAACGACAGATGTTTGAGAAACTTTTCATGGCAACTTTTATTTTCTCTCAGAGTTTTTGCCAGACATCTGCTGAGAATCTATCGTTCGGAGTAGGTCCCGCCACTCATGTATAAAATCAAAACAGACAACATAAGTGGTGTGAGAAACTAGGTCGTAACCCTGACTGAAGGGTTGTTATGACCAATTATGTATGTACGTGAGAAAACTGCACCAGTTATGCAGGCGAAATGGAGTCACGCTCTTGTTACAGCCCCAGAAATGTGAAAATGGGCTTGGCAGGAGGGACACCCAAGGGAAACAACCAGAATATATCTGCACATTAAGAAAAAAATAATATTATGGTGAAACGAAGGAGGAGACTGAAGCTAACTATTTTTAAACCAGGCGATATTGAAATCCGAGATTTGCTAGCCGTGCTTAGTAGACCCAAAGAACTTTTGTATCGCATAGCAAAATCTATAGTGTGTAAGAAAATTACTACAATGCTTATATGCATTTCAGAACTAATCACCTGGGGAATTATCAAGTATTTGAAGGGTATTTATTTTTATTAACATCTTGTTATTGGATAGGCCAACAGGATTTGCGAAGACATTATTAGTACTTCTACACCACAACAGATAAGCATGGGTTGAATGGAGTTTTTACATGTTCTATGATGAGATGATTGTCGTATCATATATTGTCATATACTGGCACATCTTGACAATTTTTCATTCCATTATTTTGTTTATTGTTGTTAAATACTCACTTGGCTTTAACCTGTGTACTTGCTGACTGAATATCTTCTGTCAAAGTCTTATGCTAATTTAATTTTTGTTGTCGGGTTTAAAGTGTTGAAAACTATCTGTTGATGTAAGCATTAAAATGTTTGGAACAGTACTATTCATAAAATTTTATTTTACATTTTCGGCGAAGTATGCCTCTTGCGAAGCTACGAACTACTTATCGTTATTCTGTTAATACTTCAACATATGTTATGGAAAAATGTTTAAAACTTTTCCCCATGAACGAAGACAGGTTTTAATAAAATATGTTTATATTTTCCAACTATTTCCCCATTGTGGTGAAAATGTAAAGGATAGCACTTAACATAGACATGCTATAAGAAAGCGTATGTAAACATATGCTCAACATTACAATAAGAAAGACTCCTTAAATTGCTTTGCCGGCTACATAGCATGATTCGAACAAATATTCGCTTGAAAATTTTAAAATTTAAATGGTAAGTTACACACAACATGTCTGCTCATAATAATTTCTCCAACCTAGGCAACAACAGTAATGAGAAGTTGTTAACATAATCTCTGTTATTTTAAATAAGAAATGAGAAAATGAAATCTTGTTCTCACGAATTGTGAAAATTGAGAGAAAAAGAAAAAGAAAAAACCGAATAAGCAAAAGCTTTTGTTTTATTGAAACCAATTTGAAAATACAGCCACTATCACTCCATTAAGATGCCATAAAAACAGTGTAATTCTCAAAAACAGTTGTCTGCAGCAATGTTTAAAACACATCCAATCTGACTCCCAACAGTAACGATATTTCTGATTATGCCTGATGCTGTAACTATCAAACAGACATTTAAGCGTAAAATTTTAGATGAAAATCTTGACAAAAATTATGCACTATTGTGAGCACTATTGTTTGCAACAGTCTCATAGGTCATAGAATTTTAGCATGTTTTGCAGAAATGAAGGAATACAGCCTATTTCGGAAACCTTTTTCTGAAGCGCATTCTTTACAGGTTGAAATAAATGGCAGTAGGAAGGAGCAAAAATGAGTTTTTATTACTCATTTCTTAATAGTTTTTAAGTCGTCTTGAAACATGTGGTCAAATGATGTTACATTGGGATCTTAGGGCTTCATGTCTGGTAGCATATTACGAATATTTTTTGGTCAAAGTCAGCATCAGCTGTGTCCTGATAGTAGATCAAATGCTGTAAATGCAAATGCTGAGTAATACCTTAGTATTGTTTCAGCTGGTTGATCAGGTTGAAATCGTCGTATTTTAATAGGTAGTGTGTTGGCTTATTAGACGTGAGGCCATGGTTCAAACCCCAAGTTCTGACATGAAAACAAAAATATGAAAAAATATTTCTTCGGCGTCTAACTCAAAAACTCTGAGAATAAGTAAAAAATTGCCATGAAAAGTTCTTCAAAAATACGGTGGTTCGGAAACGACTTTAAACTGTTGGTGCCGCCACTCATGTATAAAGTTAACACTTACAACATAGGTGGTGTGAGAAACTAAGTCGTAATTCTGACTAAAGGGTTGTAATGGCCAATTACGTATGTGATCAGTCATCATAAATGAAATCTTATGCTTTGTTTCGTTGTAATGGATCAAGTTTTCCTCACCACTAATGACTTGTTACAAAATTGATATGTTTTTTGGACATACAAGCATTTCGTAGGTGCAAAATTGTAATTTTAAACCTGTCAAGGTTTTAATTCTTTTGATAGCCAATTCCCCTGCTTTTGGGTGAATTATTCTGCAAATGTATGTATGTTGGCACAAATATTCATTCTATTTCAATCCATGAAATGAAATGCAATGAAATTTATTTAAGACAGAAGCCAGGTGCGAGAAATAATCCATTTGATATGACAATTATTCATTTATTTTTTTTAATTATGCACTCACACCATTTAATTTCGACTTATCTTCACCTGTCCTAATTTGTAAGAATTGTAGAACACTTTGATACGTACATAGAACGCAATAACACTTGGAATATTTAGAGATTTACAGAAAATGTTTTTTTTTTCTTTCTGCTAAGTTATCTTGTGCCATTTTACTTTCACGGTGTGATCCTATTGTATTAATAAAAATGTTAATCTCTTAGAACAATACAAAACAATTTTATTGGCTTTGTTTTTATACGTGTTCACAATTGTGATGACAATTTCAGCTGTCACAGAAACAAAAAAACAACAAAAAACAACACAAAAAAAAACAGAAAAAGATATACAAACTGACATTAAATACAATTGTCATATAATTTAGGCAATTTTTTCTGTTTCTCTCGATTTTATTTCATTCTTTAGTTTTTTTTTTCGTTTTTCATATGATTGTTGTAGTTGCCTTCATACCCTGCCATACCATACCATGCCATACACTTAATCCTGTTGTTTTATTTTATGGTTCTGTGTTTATTTAAATGTTTTGTTTGCATAAATAAATTTCGTAAAACAGTAGTAGTTACTGTTGTTGTTGTTGTTGTTATTTTTTTCATTACATTTTCATCTGTTTCAATTGTTGCAAATTTCCTTATTTTGCTAACGGTAAGGCACAATGTGTTACAACTCAAACCTTCAAAATATAGCATGAAGAGGCAACTTATTCTCCTGCTGCTGCTGCCTGATAGCGTGTATGCCAGCATATATGTATGTGTGCAGTAGGTAGGTAGTAACACTCTCACTGAGTTAAATAAAAAAAATTTACTTTTAGACACGACGACAAAAGGCAAAAACGAAAATAATAATAAAAACCCATATTTTTGTTTTGTTTTTATTGTAGTGTGTGTCGTCTTGTACATCATGTGAATATACATACAAACAAAAAAATGTTTCGTTTAATTTTTGTGTGCAACACAGAACACAATAAGCATTCAACACAACCCAGTACAAGGATATGGTGAATAAGTATGAACCACAAGCCCTGTTGGCTTTCAACACTACAACAATTGTATGTAAAAATGGTGTTGTTGTATCTGAATGCAGATACGAATGAAAAACATTTAAAATTAAAAGAGTTAAAGATGATTTATATATACCCCTACTGCTTATAAAAGCCAAAGTATGGCAAATCAAAAAATAAGAAATGCTGCAACCATGATCTAATGTAGAGTACATCAGTAACTTGTCAAGTAATTGATAAACAAATTAGAATGTAACTAGCATTACCAGTGCGAGTTGTTAGTGCTCAGGACTACAAAAAACACAACCTTTTTATTTAAAGTACAAGAAATATATAGTCACACACATAAAGTGACATACAAATAGCCAGAAACAATTAAAAACAATGGATTTTCTCATATTTGTACAAATGACGGGAAGGCTAATTCTGTATAAATTTTTTTTACGGCGAAAAACTTCCTTTAACACATTCATCGCCACGGTAATAGCAGAAAAATTTTCACATGGCCACGGTAACTTTATTTGATAATTTAGTTAAAAATGTATCAAGGAAACTTAATGTATCATAGAAAAAAAATTTTTGCCAAAATTCCCGGAAAAACACTATTTTTTATGTCACATATATATGACTGACATGGCCCTATATCAAAACTTTTTTATTTATTTATTTATTTAAAATGCGTATTTTACAAAAAGAAAGTTGTAAAATACAATTCCAAAATAATGTGGACTACAAATCGCGTACGTCACACATTTATCTGTGACATGGCTCATGTAGAACTTTTTAGCGTCAGACACATATGACATGGCGATGAACGTGTTAAAGAAAAACTCAATAAAAGACCATTTTAATCCAGAAATTTTAAATTATTTTAGAAAACTGAATTGCAATGCACATTCTCTTGTAGTCTCTTGTAGTTGCCGTAGTCTTGTAGGTAGTTTGTTGTCTTATTAGACGTAAGACCACGGTTCAAACAGCAGCTCAGACATCCCCAACTGATCAAAATTTGAAAAAATATTTCTTCGGTGACATCCTCTAATCAGATTTCTGACTACAACTCTGAGAGTAAATAAAATTGCCATCAAGAGTTCCTCAAAAATTTATCGTTCGGAGTCGACTTTAAATTGTAGTTCCCGCCACTCATGTATAAAATTAACTCACCCAGCATAAGAGGTATGACCAGTTATGTATGTATCAGAGGTCAGCATTGAATCGTTTTTTCGCTACTCATAAGCACTCATGAAGTATTGAATATAAGTGAGTCAACAATATTGAAATTTAACTATGTACTCTGATTCATCCATACTCACTACAACGTTGATTTATAAGTACAGGTTGCATTGAGTATGAGTACGACGTTGACATCAAACTCATACCATTCGAAATATGTTTGATTCATAAGTCCACTCATTTGGATTTATAACTTTAGAAAAATACTTATAAATGACTCAAGTGACTCGAATCATTCATCAAAATTTACAGTCTTAGTTGTTGTTGCATTTACAAAAAAAAAAAAAAAAGAAACATAAGCAAAAACGACAAGCAGCCAGCAGAGCAAACACACAACCTTTTATTGAGTATTGTAGTGTTCTTATGCGATTCGTACTTATTTTGTGATCCTTGTATATGTTGAGTAATGGAGGATCGAAATCAACAACATCATACGTGTTGTTAAGTATGAATAGGATGAGTACTTCAAGCTTTGAATATGAGTAGAGATTCCATGTTATTAAAATAAGTATGAATGCGTATAAGTAACAGAAATTTTGAGTATGATTCGATTTTACTCATCTTTTTGAATACTCATTGCATATCTGTGGTAGGTATGTATGTATTATTCTTGTATTACATACATTCAATTACAAGCCGATGCAACTGCATAGATTTATCCCGATAGGAAATCAAATTTGGATATTGGTCTTCTCCCTTCAACATATGTACCGTATAATCAATTAATGACAACCGATTTTGCGTGCCAAAACGCCATAAAAAGAAGTTACTTTTACATCGACTAATTACTGGCGATTTACTAGTATAGATTGCATGGGTTGTCCCTGAAAGTTTAACCTGCCAGTTGATTCGACAACTGTGTAGCTATGGTGTGTGATAGTGTGCATAACCAAACGCAAGCAAACACGATGGTATGTAGTAACGGCAACGAAAGTCATTTCTAATATTTTTTCGATGTTTAAAACGTAAACAATTCTGTAGAAAAAAGCAGAAAATTTACGTTGAAAATTATCATTGAATTCTTCCGAATCTTATTTCTTCTCGTCTAAAATCAGTCCTACAAATAAACATAATTTGAATAGTCCAGGCTCATAGAAGTAAATGCAAACATCAATAGACTTATAAATCATAATAAATATTCATTCATTCATAGAATTATTATTATACCATCATGCCAAAGGTCAAATTTATTTAAAATTAATCTTTTCATACAAAACACTACAAAAATAAAATATTATTCTTGTTGTACTGCCGATAATATTAAAAGTCGTTGAATATAATAACAGGCTTAAAAGGGATTAAATACCAGAAAGAAAGAAAAAAAACTGCTACACAAACCAATGAAATAAAAGGCCAGAAAAGCAGACGATGTGATACAAAAATTTAAACAATACAATGAAAAACTGGCTTATTTGAGGCAAATGAAAAGAAAAACAGACAAGAAAGGACTTCCCCAAAAATATTTATCGAGAGGAACATAAATAGTTAAGCATAGCAATCGGAAACGGAAGTAGGACAACAAGTATAAGCCAAAAATAGAAAAAAAGAAAGAAGAAAACATTTGGTTTATAGGCATAGAAAAGCAGGAAAATATATGACCGACGGATAAACCTTCACTAAAAGATAATATTTATTGTGTCAATACACAAAGAAAAATTAAAGATTTCAGTATTGAACATAAAAAGTTTCGGCCTTTGGAGGAAAATTTAAGGACTAAAGGGTCAGCTATTAACAAAATTTTATGAAGAACATAAAGAAAGTCTTTTTAGAAATGTTTTCTTACGTACATATATGGTCAATATATTCAATTTATCATTAAGAAGTTTCAATTCCCTTCAAACAAAACAAGCCTAATGTCCAGTGGCTCAGCTGGTTCGGCCATAATGTTCTGAGGGAACCGCTTGCTTCACAGAGACAGCTATTTAATTTGAAATTCTCCTGATGTCTGCCTAAAGGATTGCTAACATTGACTGCATTGGAAGTCCCAACTAGGGAATGACGGCGTATGTAAAATAGAGGCATTTGTAAGGAAGTTCTCAGGCAGATCGAAGTTCAGCAAACGAGTTGTTAAGCTTAAGAAATCAAGTAAATAAGATACGAATACATTTGTTCTCCACTACTTTTTAATGTATATCAGCAATATATGCAATGTATATTTAAAGAAACATTAGCAAATGTAGAGAAAAGTCTTAAAATAAATGACGTACAGTGCGAGTGAAAAGAAACTGTACATTAAAAAAAATACATTAATAAATTACCGTTATTTTTATTTTAAAATTGTTTTATTGCCAGTTTTTTAAATTGAAACAAAAAGAAAAATTACAATAAGTTTCAAAATATTGTAAAATTTTTTTGGACACTCACCTTAAGTGGTAAAATTTGAGTTGTGAGTGATTGTGAAAATTTCATCCGTAATGTACAGTTTCTTTTGACGCTCACTGTATATATAAATAGTGTAAAATATTCTGTTCATGTAACATTGTTGGCTGGCAGCTTAGCGTGTATAAAATCTAAAGCCATTGCAAAATCCAAGAAGAGTAAGTAGAGTTGAGTGCGTATCCTAACAAGTGTTTAATGATTATGCGAAATTCTTTACCCTCTACTCTCTAATACACTAGTGTGTTGGCTATATAGACATAAGGCCTCGGTTGAAACCCCATGTCAAACATCAAAACGAAAATATGAAAAAATATTTCTGCGGCGACCTCCTCTCAGCAGATTGCTGACAAAAACTCCAGGAGTAAATAATTTTGCCATGAAAGGTTTCTTAAAAATCTGTCGTTCAGAGTCGACTTTAAACTGTACCACTCATGTATAAAATTAACACACTCAACATAAGTGATGTGAGAAACTAGGTCGTAGTCCTGACTGAAGAGTTATAATGTGAACAACACTCAGGCGTTTGCATCAACTTTAAGCATCACTGCAACGTCTAACTAAACGTTCGTTTACAATCAGTTCATATCGTAAGGTTTGGTAAAATTTCTCTTCTACAGCAGGATATCCTGTCTAACCCTTCAATACTAAAGTCCATAGGAGAACCCAAAAGGTGCTTGCTAACCAAGTTCTTAATATAATGAACAGAATAAAACCACCAAAATCTTTAGTACAGACACAGTGTATAGGCCATGCTTATCCATAGACGTTTGAGAGTCATTAGTGTTGGAAGCAAGTAATTAAGTAAACTGGAGGTTCAGAACCCTGTTAATGAATACATTCTGTTTTAGGGCCATTACTACAACTTCTCTTTAACTAAAGGCAGGATATTAACGGTTAAATAAATTGTTTTTCATTATTATAAGAGGACAATAAGGTAGAAGTGAGCGTTAAACTAAAGGGAATATCATCTTACCTGTAACTTTGAGTTTATATTCGAACTTGCCATATTATATATTATTTTCAATATGGCAACTTCAAATATAAGAAATATGAGCAAACAACACACCAAAAACAGAAGCTCTTTGTTGCCACTGCGTTTTTAAAAAAAAAACTTGTTTAATTTGGCAAATGTTATCGACATCGTTATCATTAGTTGTAATAACGAAAAGAAGTTAAAGGTGACTTCAAAGTTCACTTTAGCTAAAGTTACCTTTAAATTAACCCAACTTTAACGGCACGTTATAATAATGGCCATTAATGTTACAATTTTGAATTAAACAATACACTTGAAATCCATATACACATACACACTCTTTTTATATACATTGTACAGTTATTGAATATATACATTTTTGTATGTATTAATCGCACGCAATAACGTTGTATATATTTTATTAATTTTATTTTTTAATTTATTAAAGCATTCCAGTGTATATATATACGTATGTATACAATGAAATATGATAGAATCAATGATACAGCATTTTAGTCGTTTAATATTTTTATTGCTTAAGGTAAGGTAAGCAGCATAAGTTTTTAAAATTTTGAAATACTTTGCTACATACCTGAACTCCTTTTTTTTATTAAAGATTTATTGATTACAACAGACTGTATTTATTAAATTTCTATTGTAAAACCTTATTTATTTGCAGACTTCTAAACAAAATAAACAAACATATGCCACACGCCTATTGTTTATCTTTAAAACATTAATCTTAACGTTGCAGATTTAAAAGAACGTGCCTTTAAGCCTTTAAAGCCTTTCCTTCTTTTTTTTTTGGTTTTAAATTTTTACAAAATGTTTTCAACACTTTCAGTTTTACAACTGCTGTTCGGCCTATGACCGCATTCTTTAGTTGACACATTAGTTTGCTAATCTTGTGTTGTGTTGTGTTGTGTATTTGTGTTGCGTATTTGGCCTTTCTTTTAGGCTTCTTTGTAAAACTTTGGCGACAATAAGTTATAAAAACCACACTCATTGTGTGTGCTTGCTTGTTTGTTGTAACATAAAATATTACAACAAACCATAGAGTTTTGTAACATAAAACATAGAAACATAAAGGACAGGAAATACCATAAAAACACAGAATATGATATGCTGGACCACAAGCTACACTAGAATGGGGCCACACATAGCATTCGCAAGCAAATTATTTTTGCTGAAAGGACGTGTGGATGTGTGGCTGATAGAACATGTGGTAGATCGTTATAAGACCACTACGAATGACAGAATACACTTAAGGGTATAATAAAACAGAATATTTTAGAAGAACATAGGGGGGACATACGGTTTTACTTAAATTTATGCCTGTAAAATTATTTATACAGTTTAACATTTAAGTAATGAAAGAAAATAGAAAAAAGAGAAATTAATTCCTCTTCAAAATTTAAACCAAAATCTGTTTATATATGGTAAACACTTTAAAATTTATTTTTGCATAACAAAGGACATATGACGTCAATAGGAGTATTCATGCAATCACTTGTTCATCATTTGCCTTCACCTCTGCACTTAAACTTGTTGTTTTGTTCGTATACATTATGTAACTGGATTAATTACATTGTCTGGTAGATACTCGTATAAATAAATAGGAAAGCATTTGCAATTCCAGGAATTAATTGCAATCGAATATTTGCTTTGAATTTACTGATGATGATGATGGTGTGCGGTAATTTTTATACAAAGCTTTTGGGTGCCGTTATGCAACCACAATATTTGTGTGAAGAGAAGTCGCCGTAGTCTAGTAGGTAGTGTGTTGGCATATTAGACGTAAGGCCATGGTACAAACTCCAGGTCAGACATTAAAACGAAAATATGAGAAAAATATTTCTTCGGCGGCTTCCTCTCACCAGATTTCAGGCACAAACTCTGAGTGTAAATGCATCTGCCATGAAAAGTTTCTAAAAAATTTGTCGATCGGGACGACTAAGGATAAAATTTTAAAAATCACCAAACTCAACTTTTACCACTTAAGGAGAGTGGCAGAAAAAATTTGACAATATTTCGAAATTTTTTTGTAAAATTTTTGCTTCAATTTTAAATACTGGCAACGAAAAAATTTTAAAATAAAAAAAATAATTTATTAATGTATATTTTTTAATGTGCAGTTTCTTTTGATGCTCACTGTAGGTATACAAATTTAAATGCTTCAGATAATAGGATATTAAAAATGCAATTTTTAAATTAAAATTTACAATGTTGAAATGAAAATTTCTTTTAATTTTGGATACTTTTGGCTTTGCAATCTAACACCCCCACAACTGCATGTGCCGGATAAAAACAAATTTTAATTCTGTTATCAAAAAAATCTGGAATTAAAAATCCATAAAAAATGTCATGCACCGCTTGAAACGTTAATTTACGTTGCCATTGTATTTACTTCAATTCTTCTCTTTCAATGAAAAATAATAAAATGTGCCATCATTTATTTATCTCTCTTTCATAATATGGTGCCGCACTTTCTCTTTCTCTTATTGACCTCGTATCATTACTGAAACAATAATAACAATAACAACAATTCAAGCGTTGATAAATCTTTGTGATTAATTGTGGCATGAACTTGACTATTCGGACTTGATGATTTAATTTTTTTTTTGTGTAATTACTTGTAATAAAATTTTATATTTAATTTTTATTAAACAATACAATAAACATTTAACAACATTTAATATACACACAGAACAGTTTATACAGAACAGTTTATAAACGTATAACTATATTATTCATTTAATATTAAACAATATAACGTTCTATACGCTCGATTAACTTAATTAATTATGTTGGCTGTCCATCAGTTTTTTTTATAATTTTTAGGTTTTTCGATTATTTACGATTTATTTTCATTTTATTTTAATTAAACATGAGGTTAATATTACTGAAAATCATGCTGAATTCTAGTAATTGTAGCAGAGTATTGTCATCGATGAAAGTCGCCGTGGTCTAGTAGGTAGTGTGTTGGCTTATTAGACGTAAGGCCTAGGTTCAAAGCCCAAGTCATACATCTCCAACAAATCGAAAAATGAAAAAAAATATTTCTTCGGCGACTCTCAGCAGATTTCTGGTAAAAACTCGGAGAGTTTAACACATATATACATACATACATAATTAATCATTACAACCCTTCAATCAGGATTATGACCTAGCTTCTCACGCCACTTATTTTGTGTGTGTTAATTTTATACATGAGTGGCGGGACCTGCAGTCGACTCCAAACAACAGATTTTTGAAAAAAAATTTACATGGCAATTTTATTTACCGCAGGGTTTTTGCCAGAAGGAAAATTTTTCAAATTTCGTTTTGTTGGAAATGTCTGACATGGGGTTTGAACCGTGGACTCACGACTACTAAGCCAGCGCACTACCTGCTAGACTACTTATTTATTTATATTTAATACTTGTATTAACGGAACAGAAAAACTAATGACTTATACTTGTTCCTCACTTACTAAAGCCGTGTTTCATAAAACATCGACGGAACGTAATGGAACATACGTTCGTTGTCAACATATGAAGAACAATGTAAATGCTTACTGAAATTACATTTCTGTTCAGCAAGCGTTCTCATTGCTTTTCGTATTCTCAAAACGAACGTACGTTTCGTGGACGTTTGGCTAACCGGGGCTAAAGACTAATTCAATATATGTTGAACATACATTACGTTGAACATGTTGCTGATACATTAATAGCAGAAAAGCGCATGACATTAAATATTTAACAATAAAAAAGTACCGAAACCACTGCGGGGGTACTGCAGTATTTTTAAAATGGGAAAGTACTGAAAAAAGTACTAAAGTACTGAATTTTTCAACATTGATGCAGTGTGATGATGAATAAAGTCTATTGGTCTGACTTGGCCATTGCAAGAACCCTTGGAGAGAATGGTTTTTATTTAAACACTAGAAGGTTGTCTAACAAAAAGTGATCGTATTAGTTGAGTTTTGTGCACTTGTTACGCGTTTTCTTTATTAATTATCGTTTTACGCTAGTGAATGCAGAAATCATATATCGTGTCTTAGCTTACGAATACAGTTTAAATTTTTTTAATACGATTGAGTCAATAAGCAAAGGATAGATTAGTTTTTAATATAATTCCTTGTTTTCCTACTGCAAATAATTGCGTGTATTAAGTATTTCACATTGACGTCATAATAAAACATTTGCTTTCAAAAAAATATACAAATTTTTCTATCAGCACTTAAGATCAGCTGAAGTGCAATAAAGTCCTGACCATAAAATGAAGGGGGCGCAATAATAGTAAAGCCATCCATGATGAGTACTTAACATTTTGTTTTCTTATCTGCTACTTGTAAACTTTATTTAACGTTTTTTCCTCATCATTTCAAAATAAACGTTCAGTTTCTTATGAACACGTAATAAAAAACAAAATCTCATAAAATCTTCATAAAATGGTATACGATAACGTAGTGGCCTTAACAAAACCTTTTACTTTCACTTGTTATTACCAATCTTATGCAAATGCCTATAAATCTGCAACATTCGCAGACAATAAAGGCAAATAATTGACTTTGGGTTTGTTATACTCAAAGTGTAGAATAAATTTTTAATTTGTAACGGAACAAAAAGAAAAATGGTTTATTGTATACGATACTCTACATTATTGTGAAAGCAAGACTGCCTTACAAAATGTATCAATACAAAGTTTGTACGCAATTCTACTACTGTATATAAACTATGTAGACAAACAATGCATCAACTATAAATCCGACGCCTGATTGCTTTTTGACTGCGTTAGAAAAACACATTGACGACGTTTTGAAATAGAATACATTGTATATATTTTGTACAGCAACATTATGAAACACGATACTTTGTTCAAACACAAACCAACTAACATTTTGGAAAGCAGCCCAAGTCTCAGTTATAAACCAAACGAATTTAAACTGGTGTTTCAAATAAAAAATTAAATGAAATTAAACATTATATTAAAACCGTTTGATTCTTGTAAAAGTATGGTTTTCACACATTCATCAGTTGCTTAAGGCTCCTTTACTTTTCCATGCCATCCTTATATAAAACTGAACCTAGCTGTCAACGCCTAAACTAAATCAAAAAAGGAAATCTTTCACTATTCAACTTTTTCCTGCTTGCATTTATGTAAAGGGTTTAGCAAAACGTAGTGTTGCCATACTTTCATTTTTAAATCTCGCTTAAGCTATTGTAAAACTTTACAAGAGGAAGGCGACTATAATAAAAAGAAACTGGGGTTTATTGTCGTATTTTATCACACTTTCGTTAGAAGATATTGATTTCTAAACAAATTTTTTTGTGTAATGGATTGTGTTGCTTGTGTCAAAGTTTTCAAATCAAACACACGAAATGCAAACAGTAAAATCGTAAATAATTTAAGAGGTAATCTACAAGAGGGTTTATACCATTCTTATTTGCAAAAATGAAAAAACAAAGAAAATAGTAAAAAATTGTATTACTTCAACCTTTATAGTCTTTATAAAAACTGATTTTAACCACTGATAAACTGGTTGAAATGGTTTAAATGTTAATATGATATGTATGCTTTGGGTCATTATCCTGCTGGAAGACTCGTTTGAGTGTATTTGAGTATATTCTTAGGCATACGGCCTAAATTTCGGTTTAATCAGCCGATTTCATTACATTCTGGATACGGTACAGAGGACCCACACCATAATAAGAGACTGACACCCATACCACCCTGTTTTACCGTCTTTTGGATTGAATTCTTAGATCTTACCATGTAAGAAGACCAATCCATCAAGAATTCAATACAAAATATAATTTAAAGATATTCAGCATAAATATCTACTTAGTTTTACTTAGGTTACTTATAGCCTTAAGATTTCATGAAGTGTCCTTATTTTTTTCACACTTTAAACTACATACATTCATACAAAATCACAAAAAAATCAAAATATATTACAGGAATAGCAAAAATTTTGTTTTTAAATTTGTTTCTACCGTTTAAGAAAAAATAAGTCGTTTAAACAAGAAATAATTTTCGAGTTTTTATTCGGTTTTAAATATAATGTAAGTTTGGGTGGGCACTGTCCTTACTATTTTTCACATCACTGTATGTACATATGTATGTTTAGTGTTGTTGTAAGCAGTTATTGTGTTAAATTTCATTTAATTTTTATTTTGTTGAATGAAAGAAAAACCTTTAAAATTGTATCTTTTATTAACTGAAATGAATTATAAATCCTGTTTGTACCACCTATTATACTCGGTCAGTTCTCTGCTTAGCTTGAAACCGTGGAGTAATGAAAGTGAAACAATTCAAAGATTGTTAAAATGCTTTATTACAACCTCATGTTCCTTATAAGAAATGAAGAAAGGAATGACAAATCAACTTTTACAACTTAAGGAGCCCCAAAAAATTTGACAATATTTTGAAATTTTTTGTAATTTTTATTTATTTGTTTCAATTTTAAAAACTAGCAATGAAACAATTTTAAAATAAAAATAACGGTAATTTATTAATATACAGTCTCTTTTGACGCTCACTGTACTTCCAAAGGATTTTATTTTCGTCTTTGTTTTTCTAAAATAAATTTATGTAACCAAATAAAATTTCTTATATATAAAAAAACATTTGATTGGCTATTATTTTTTCCCCCAGTTGTGGAACTCATTTTCTTCTAATTCATGGATCTAAAATCTATGCTTTAGTAATGATTGAAATGATTATTATAAAGACAAGTATTTACGATAAGAATATTGCAAAGTAATTTAGTTAACAATTTCCATATACTGAGTCATCAATCGTGGACACTTTGACATCTTATATATTAACGGTTGCACACTCCTAAATTTTGATAAAAGTTCTTAATGTGAATAAATTATTTTCTTAAACTTGATATATACAGTGAGCGTCAAAAGAAACTGTACACTAAGGATAAAATTCTAACAATCGCCAAACTCAACTTTTACCACTTAAGGAGAGTGCCCGGAAAAATTTGACAATATTTCAAAATTTTTTTAAATTTTTTTTGTTTCAATTTTAAAACAAAATTAACGGTAATTTATTAATGTATATTTTTTTTAATGTACAGTTTCTTTTGCAGCTCACTGTAAAATACAGTATTATAAAAACATAATTTTACTTTCAGTAAACTTTTTAATATTTTACTTACAATTTTTACAAAGAAAATAATATGACATGCATGAACGTTAGCATACGTAGCCATTAATTTAAACTCATTAAAGTTTCCGTTTCAATATTGCATATTAAGGTGGTGATATTGAAGTACGCAAATGTACAATTTTTGAGCATGTTCTTAATCTTAATGGAGCATATTCTTCTCTTATTTTGTGAAGGTGCTTTGACCTATCGAATCCACTTGTTTACTACTTTCCACAATCTCACAATGCATTGCAGGAGTAGAGGTCACAGTTAAATAAGAATCCGTTGATGTCAAAGTAGAGGGATAAAAACACCAACTCACGCATGAAATGTTTTTATGCTCCCTATATTGCACAACCTAACTCCAAAGGCAGAATTTCATGAAAGTTTCCAAATGCTTTTGGAAAATACTCCTCTTTCAGAGTAAAATTGAAGAAAAAATTAAAGTTTCTTTAAATTATTGTATTCTATCCTTTGAGAGATTTTATTTGATAAACTGAATTAAATTTAAATAAATTTATTACACAGTGCGGTTAAAAAGTGTTTTATACATATTTTTTATATTTTCAATGAGAACTCTTGCTTGTATGCTCTCATGTGATAGCCATTCACAAATAAAACTTTTCTTCGTGATAGAAAACAAATGAATTACAATGAGCAGTTGATAGCCCAGTGAAAAATGTGATGGGAATTTAAAATTTATGAATTCATTGGCTATTATTCGAATACATACATAAATACTTATAATATAAACGATTGTAAGAATTTACAAAAAAAAAATTTGAATAATTAGAAATACAATCATACTCTCTCTCTCTCTCTCTAGACGGTATATGATTCTGCAAATTTTTATACTTATTTAATGATAAAAAAATTTAAAATTTTTGTTGGCTTTACAAGTGAATTAATTGATCAATAAAATTCAAACATTTCCTAACCACTCTTTTCTTATGAAACTAAAAATTATTCACTGGGAACAGCAACTAATGGTTGCAAATCAACAACTACCGTTTAACTTCCTGTATGAGTAAGTATCGTGCCCCAGAGTTTTGTAAACGTTCGCATAGTAAACGAATTTCAAATGAAACGATGTCTACAGAATGAGTGAATGAGAATGCCTTTGCCAAAGCGTTAATTGTCTACATTACATGGCCAGAAGCTGGACTTTGAAAAGTATGTGATTAAAATTGTAGGACACGGAAGACAAACAACCACCAGAACCCAAAATGGTTTCTGCTTAATTTGAGATTTTAAGCTTTGTAGGCTTATTTAGCCAAAGAACATTAAAAAAAGTAAAACGCAATTAAAGTCATGGCATTGTGTAATGCCTATGGTTTGTTCCAGCTAGCGAGTATGCAAATGTAAAAGAGGCTTCTCTGTATGCTTAAAAATAAACTACACACCGTATAAATTGCGTGTAATTGATTAATGTTTAAAGCTTTGTATGGATTAGTGACTATGCTTAGAAAGTAGGGTAAGGATTGATGAAGCATACAACTGTTTGGGTTAAATATTAGAAATAGTTTGTAAAATTAAAAATACAAATGCAAATAATAAATACAAATTAGTTTTAACCTCACTTGAGTTTAAGTTCTAGAATGTATTCTTCATTTACTATTCAATTTATAGTCTTAATGTAAAGCCCTATGGGCTGGCTGCATAATGTTGAGTGGCATTAACTAAAACATACAGTGAGCTTCAAAAGAAACTGTACATTAAAAATATAGATTAATAAATTACTGTTATTTTAATTTTAAAATTGTTTCATTGTCAGTTTTTAAAATTGAAACAAAAAAAAATTTCAAAAAATTTCGAATTATTGTCAAAATTTTTCGGGCGCTCTCCTTAAGTAGTAAAAGTTGAGTTTGGTGATTGTTAAAATTTCACCCATAGTGTACAGTTGACGCTCACTGTATACTATACTTACCTACTTAATTGACCGTTACAACCCTTTCGTCTGGATAATATCATAGCTTTCCTTGCCAGCTATATCTTGTGTTAATTTTAACCATAAGTGGCAGGGCCTGTAGTTTAAAGTCAACTTCGAACGAAAAATTTTTAGAGAATGTGGCTTAGCTCTTCACACCACTTATGCTGTGTGCATAAGTTACGGAGTCTACAGTTTAAAGTCCAATCCGAACGACACATTTTTGAGAAACTTTTCATGGCAATTACATTCATTCGCAGAGTTTTTACCAGAAGGCTGCTAAAAGGAAATCGTTGATGGAAACATATTTTTTTCTTTCTCATATTTCGTTACATTCGAGATGTCTGGTCTAGGAGTTGAACCAAAGGCTCTAGTCTAATAACTAAACACGGCGACTACAAGGCCACTGCGTATTTGTTACAACAATATCTCCTTTGTTTTTGCCACCAAATATATCCGGGTTAGTCTAATAGCTACGGTATCGGTCATTCACTATGGGCTCTTGTCTAATAACCCAACACACTACCTACTAGACTACGGCATATGGCAGCAATCCTCTTCATGCTACAATTTACCAAAACATGAGTTTATTTTGTTAAATTTTTCTTCCAATGCGTTTAAATTTTATGTTCTATTTTCTTTCATAAACATGATAATGTTTGTCTGACTGTCTGTCTTTCTAAGTTTAGCTGGAATTTCTATAAAATTTTATGTTATTTTCATGAATACACAGCTTCTCCTTATGTCTTTAACTTTATTCCTCTACAGGTTTTCCGTTATTTCTTATACACTTCTTGTCTATTACAGTTAAATTACTACACGACTATCCTGCATGCATTATCAATAACTAATGGCCAGTTGTTTCAAATGTTCTTGACATACAGTGAGCGTCAAAAGAAACCGTACATATACATTAATAAATTACCGTTATTTTTATTTTAACATTTTTTCATTGCCAGATTTTAAAATTAAAACAAACAAAAATACAAGAAATTTCGAAAAATTGCTAAATTTTTTCGGGCACTCTCCTTAGGTGGTAACAGTTTGGTGATTGTTAGAATTTTATCCTTAGTATACAGTTTCTTTTGACGCTCATTGTATATTGACTGACTGACGTCTCTGTAAGTAGCGTAGGTGTAGGTGATACACGACAAGGAAGTGCTATTGTTTGTTTACCTTAATGTAACATTAATAGTCCTTTATTGTTATTGTCACTGTTGTTCCTCATTAACGTACATTAGCAACGATTACGGCTTTTTTCTCATTTGACGTTTAAGCACTCTGTGGAAATATAATAAACAGATGGCGGTGGGTATATAAACTAAAACTCAATTAGGTTGTGGACAAAGAAAAAAAGAAGAAAGGAATTTTATTTCATTAAATTGTGACACGTAAGAATATTACAACGAATAAATAGAATTGAATTGTTTAAAACGGCCATAGAGATGTTAATAATTTTTCTTGTTATTTTAAATATGTTGAGTACAGATCAGAGAGCAATGAATAGTTTTTTCGCTACTCATAAGCACTCATGAAATTTTGAATATAAGCGAGTCAACAATATTGAAATTTAACTCCTCTCATGCATTCATACTCACTACAACGTTGATTTATAAGTACAGTTTGCAATGAGTCAGAGTACAAAGTTGGCATCAAACTCATACCATTCGAAATATGTTTGATTCATAAGCATACTCGTTTAGATTCATAACTTTAGAAAAATACTTATAAAAGATTCGAGTGACTCTTCAGCAATCAGAGCAAACATACAACCTTTTAGTGAGTATTTTAGTGTTCGTACGCGAATCATACTTATTTTGTGATTCGTGTATATGTTGAGTTATCCAAAGTCGAAGTCAACAACATCATACGTGTTGTAAAGTATGAATATGATGAGCACTTCAAACTTTGAATATGAGTAGAGGTTCCATGATATTAAAATAAGTATGAATGCGTATAAGTATCAGAAATTATGAGTATGATTCGATTCTACTCATCTTTTTGAATACTCATTACTGATCTCTGGCACAGATATAATGTGTCTACGAGTGTGTTCTTAAAATTTAAAGTTTATTAAGTTTTCTTTTTAACAACAAATTCTTTTAAATATATTAACTAATCTGGTTTATATTTATTACCGCCCTTTTTATACTTCTTCTTCTGCTTATACTAGATAATAAAATTGTTCACATTATTTGCTTAAAAACTCACATAAAATTTATGGCCAACCATACCAATAAAAATGAAAAGAAGAGCATATTGGCAGTAAAACTTTTCACTGTACGAGTGTATGTAAACATATTATGTTAAATTTAATGGGTATCGTTCAGATACATGCTAAATATAATGCCAATAATAAGTAGCATTGTACTCGTATCCATATATGTACATACGTACAGTGAGCGTCAAAAGAAACTGTACATGAACAACACAAAAAATACATTAATAAATTGCCGTTATTTTTATTTTAAAATCGTTACATTGCTAGTTTTTGAAATTGAACCAAAAAAAAATTTTAAATTTCAAAATATTTTCAAATTTTTTCGGGCACTCTCCTTAAGTAGTGAAAGTTGGGTTTGTTGATTGTTAGAATTTTATCCATAGTAAACAGTTTCTTTTGACACTCACTGTACTATACAGCTTGCATAATAGAAGCTTATGTAAGTCAAAGTGTTTGTATCAATTTTGTTGGGTATTAAAAATGGCAAGGAAGGATAAATTTTATTGGCCTTCAATGCTGGTAATGAAAAATTCAGTTGTTCATGTAAGAAATGAATTAAAAATCAAGGTCAATTAAATTTGAGCAATTTTTCGTGTTTGTTTTTGATTTTATTTTTAATTTCTTAAGTGGTGTGATGGAAATATTGGAAATGTTGTGCAGAAGAAGATAAGTTTTTTTCAAATTGCATTATTGTGTTAAAACATGATTTTATTATTTGGTTATCCACCATTAAAAGACCTCCTAACATGAAATTTATCAGACAAAATTAAAATTTCTTGCCCTCTCACTTTTGTTAGAGTCAAAGCAAATTTTGACTGGTACTTCTTTCAGCATGATAACAAGATTACGAGATACCGGATATAACAATCTATCGATTATCGTCCACCACAGACAGACATGTTCATGTTTATGAAAGAAAATGGACCATAGAACTTAAACGCATTGTAAGAAAAATTTAACAAAATAAACTCATGTTTTGGTAAATACAGAAATATTGTTGTCTTAGTATGTAGCGTGTTGTCTTATTAGACGAGAGCACGTGGTAAACGACCGATACCGAAGCTATTAGACTAAACCGGATATATATGTATGGTCTTGTAGTCGCCGTAGTGTGTTTGGTTATTAGACTAGAGCCCTTGGTTCTCGAATATAATAAAATTTGAAAAAATATATTTCTTTCGGCGACTTCTTTATAACAGCCTTCTATCAAAAACCTTGCGAATAAATATAATTGTCATGAAAAGTTTCTTCAAAAATTTATAGTTCGGAGCCGATTTTAACCTACAGGTCCTGCCACTTACGGTTAAAATTAATACAAGACATGGCTGGCAATGAAAGCTATGATATTATCCAGACGAAAGCGTCAATTAAGCAGGTAAATAAAGTACACAGTGAGCGCCAAAAGAAACTGTACGCTATGGATGAAATTCTAACAATCATCAAACTCAACTATTACCACTTAAGGAGAGCGTCCGAAAAAATTTGACAATAATTCGAAATTTTTTGTAATTTTTTTCTGTTTCAATTTTAAAAACTGGCAATGAAACGTTTTTAAAATAAAAATAACGGTAATTTATTAACATATATTTTTTTAATGTGCAGTTTCTTTTGACGCTCACTGTATTTTTTGATAGGTAACCCGTTAGTGTAATATGGAATTTGTTATTTTAATTACTAAGTAGCCTTTCATTCTAAAAGAATACCTTATTTCACAAGTTCTATTCAGTGCCGAGCCCATATTGCCGATTATGGTGAACGAGTTCCCACCGTACCAGAAAGGCATCGGTCAAAATGGTAGATTCTGGTTTAAGAGCCCATTTCCTTCCCAACACAATAGTCCAAGAAGGAATACTATTTTACGCATCTGAAGTTTGTTTCGAAGTGAAGTAACTCTCAGCAATCAAAGAATAAAAGAATTAAGAAGGAAAGGATTAAGAATATACCCTGTTATATGAATTATCTCTCTCTCTCTCTCTCTCTCTCTCTGTAGTATAGAGAGTTTGAGGAATTTTCACTTTCATTTTAGAAATAAATTCTTCATTTTATAATTCCTAAGTAATATGTTTGTCCATTTTCGAAGAACACCTTTTTGCATGTTTAAAGTGTAATGTTCTACACCTTCATATACTACTTAACTTTATTACTTCAATTATCAAAAATAAATAATTGCCACCACTTTTAACCACATTTGCTCTTAAAATAATGTGTGGTTAAAAATAAAATCAAGAGATATTTTCCTCTTACCATAAATACACCAGAAGTAGCAGCATTTGAAATTAAAAGCGTATGTTATTTTAAATATCTGAACCCTTTTATTTATATTGGTTTTCTGTTTCCAAAAACAAACCCCGGGAAAAACTTAAATTTTGTTTCTAATTTTCTAACACAAAAACTTTTCTTACAAATTTTAAGTAATTTTCTGCCTTTCTTTCGCGTTTCATTTTTTATTGACTTTACCGTACACATTTCTTTACCTGCTCATTTACCATGCTCCGTCGTCTTGGAATGTGCCTTTAAAACTCTTGTTCTTTTGTTAGTTGTTATCGTCGTTAGTATCTTGGTTTTATTGTTCATGAGCTTTTTCTGTTATTCTCTGTTTTTTTCTTTGTCTCACGTAGTAGCAGTGCCTTGTTTATTTGCTACTTTTGTTCTGGTTACCACAGAACCCCCCGCATTTTTCTTTTGATACAAAAAGTAAGAAAACTGTGGCAACTATAGGGTACCTTATCTTCATTAGCATTAAAAAACAAACATGGCTAGAAGTGAAAGAAAAATTAACAAATAAATAGAAGGGTGGGGGTCCGTGTAATTGGATTAAATTGTACAATTTAATGTCGATAAATAATGTTTTGGTTTGATAGAGTAGATATGATGGTGAGTAAAGGTCAGCAATGAGTATTCAAAAACATTAATACATTAATAGAAAACATTATCATTAATAGAATCGAATCATACTCATAATTTCTGATACTCATATGGTATTACTTATACTTATTTTAATATCAAGGAACTTTTACTCATATTAAGAGTTTGAAGTACTCATCATAGCCATACCTAACAACACGTATGATGTCGTTGATTTCGACTCTCCATACCTCAACATTTACACGAAGCACAAAATAAGTATGATTCGCGTACGAACACTAAAATACTCATTAAATGGTTGTGTGTTTGCTCTGCTTTTTTTTCTTTTTTATAAATACTAAGACTGTAAATTTTAATGAATAATTCGAGTCACTCGAGTCATTTATAAGTACATATTGTAAGTAATTTTTCTAAAGCTACGAATCTAAATAAGTAGGCTTATGAATCAAACATATTTCGAATGGTATGAGCTTGATGTCAACTTTGTACTCATACTCATTGCAACCTTTACTTATAAATCAACGTTGTAGTGCGTGTGAATGAATCAGAGTACATAGTTAGATTTCAATATTGTTAACTCACTTATATTCAATATTTCATGAGTGCTTATGAGTAACGAAAAAATGATTAATTGCTGATCTCTAATGGGGAGTATGGAAATAAAGTCGAAAATGTTTTTGAACTTTTTAAATAATTAAAATGTTTTAGCAAGACACTGAAATTCCAAGACAAAAAGTTTGATCGCTGGGTCATAACACGTTGTAAATCACCAGAGGAAGTAGGTAGGCAGTCACTTGCTTACAATTTGCTAGGGAGAAATCTAGAATTGTAGTGTACGGTTTTAAATAAAAAAGAAATAATCTTAATGTCATTATTCTGACACTCGCTTTAGTCGTTTGAACCACTGTAAAACCTTTTCCTTATATGTTAGCAAGAACATAAACTGTTTGATCGCACAAAAGCTTAATACTTAATCTTATCAACATGTTGCTAGCATACAGAAACATATAGCCAATCAAATGTTTATAATGTAAAAGAGAAAACAACATAAATATTTACGAGATCCTATATGATTTTTCAGGAAATTAAATATGAAAAGATTTTCATAATATTCATTGTTTTTTAACATAATGCGAATGTAAAATGTACTAACATTTCGTAGAAGAAATTTAATTAGTACAGTACATACATGTACATATGTTGGTTATAGTGGCAATCATGTTATATATTTGTTTGATTGTCAAGAGCTTAAACAAGCATTAAAGTTTACTAATACGTGTTTTCCCATTACACCCTTTTTCTGATTGCTAACAGAGGTTTCTTTACTACGAAAATTAAACAACTCGTTCATTCTAATTGAAACTCTGAACTTAATATACAGAAAGTGTAGCAAAAATTATTAATTATTTAAGAAAAAAAAAGAGAAAAGAAAAGTGAGTGGTGATAAAAGTTTTGATATCTTGTCTGGTGATCCTGTAAATCTTTCGAAGGAGGTATAGTATAGTAAATTAAATATGTATGTGATAAAGTGACATGAATATTATTTCTTAGTGAAGTGAAGTGTATAAACTTTCCATTATTGGCCTTAGGGCCAGGATTTTTCTTGGGATTATTGTGTTATACTCGGGACGTCCTTACGAGGAGGTAAATACACAGAGAAAAAAGGAAGAATTTCTATAGGCATTGACACATTTCTTTTTAAACAGGTCCCGGGAATTCAATTTATTCTATTTAATTTTATTTTATTCTAATTTTTTCTTCAATTTAATTCGAACTCTACGAGCCGAAACACACTGTAATTCGGTGCTGTAAAAACCGTTAATGACAGTTATGTAACAGTTTCATCTCTCTACAAATTGCCTTATTATTTATAACTTTCATAAATATGCTTAAGTTATTTTTCTAAAATAATATTTCATATTAAATTATATCAATTGTTTCTAGAGATTATATTTGTCAATTTTCTTTTATAATGAATATTTTTGCAACCTAACATGATAAATTTTGTTAACTAAAATTATTTCTAGAAATTTCATTTGTAAACTTTCTTTACTAAAGAGTAAATAATCAATCTAAAATGTTAAACTTTATTAATTTTTATTAAATCTAAGTGCTACCTTAATTTTATTACTGATATTTGTTACAAAATCTGACGTGCCTACTGTAGTGATCATTCCAACTCAATCATTACTATAGTTTAGTCAATCTTTAGATTTCCATAATTTCGTTTTTTTTTAAGTGTACTTATTCTCTTTCATAAAAACTGGTTTAGTATAAAACACATAAAATAGAAAGAAAAAAAAAAGAAATAGAACCACAAAATGCATTGTGATAATCACTTAAAGTTGTAATGATCACGCAACATGTCTGAAGCAAACCTTTTTTATATTTAATTTCATCTTATTAATTTGTTTTGTTTGTATAATGTAATTTTTCTAAAATTGATTTCAATAACATTAATTTATATTTTTAGCTATAAAAACGTTTAATATTAGTATAATTAAGAACATTTATATATATTCTATTGAAATATTGTAAAAATTGTAAGTGCAAGCATTATATATGGCATATTTATCTAGATCAAATTAATCAAATTTTTTTAGTCAAATTTCCAGAAAATTCTAAAGCAACAACAACATCGGTACCTCGAAATCTTGAAGGCCTTCCAGAAATCGATTACACGTATGTTTGGTGAGTGCTAATTTTATGTTTCACCCTAATATTTAATATATTCATTAGTGATAATGATATCGAACATGTTTGATCAAACATAATCGATCTCTTAATTAAGTTGTTGTTATATGTTTATAATCAATATCACTGATATAGTTGAAGAAAAGTCAGTTTAATTTATGCTTGAAATGCTTTCACTTAATTTTTCTAGTACACCCAAACCTGTTTTTACACGGTTTTTTTTTACGCGAATTTGAAATAACACGGTTTTTTTTTAACAAATTTACCATTTTTTTTGTTCGCTCCTGTTTATACGGATAAAATCGTTTAATAAAATAAAAACTCTGTGTATATTATTCAACTAAATCTGTGCGTTTTTATAAAGTTATTCAATTTTATAGGCATATGTAGGCTGCTGCATCAATCCTATGTATATTTTTCAGTTTGTTTATACACTTACATACATACATAATATTTGACTTTTTTTACGCGTTTTTTTTTACACGGTAACCACTGGAACGTATCTACCGTGTAAAAAAAGGTTTGGGTGTAGTTTAAATATTTTTTTTTATAATTCTATTAATTCTTTTTCCTAATTTTATGAATAAATCCTAAATTAATAATTATGTTTGAATAATTGAAGTACACAGTGTTTTCGTAGTTGAGTATTAGTTTGGTGCAATAGATTATTTGGGGTCCTAATAAAATGACGTCCTTAGGGCCAAGGTTAGTGGCGGGTTTTGAGACAGGCGTATCAATAACACCAGATACCGCTCTTAAATTGGTTATGTCAGTAAAATATGTCTTTTTGTATTTAAATTTATTTTGCTTTCGTTACAAATGACTGTAATCGGGCATTTGTTTTTTTTTATAACATTACAGTCATTTCCAGTCCATTTAGAGTAAATTATATCTAAAAATAGGGAGTCTTTAATAAAAAAAACTTCTGTACATGAACAGGGTTTTGTTATTGGAAGAACCTTACCCACACGCCCGACTGTTTGCTAGCGAATCAATGGCTCCCGCAGTCCTTTCGTAACAATCTCTTACAGCACTAATTCTTCTGCTATAGTGTAATAATGCGGTTATTCGTCATGTACTTTTGGGATAGTTTAAATGGCGGATATTGGCATGCATTACAGATAATTAATAGGCATGTGTACATTACAGAATAAGCAACAAAAATATTTTTTTTTGCATACTGAAAGAATCGTATTGAAAGAATCTTCAGAAAAATCGGAAATTTCTAAAATATCGTTTCAATTGATTAAGTTGAAGAAATTTTATAGATTTTATTGCAGTCGCTGAGAGAAACTAGGTCGTCATCCTAACTAAAGGGTTGTAATGACCAATTATGTAAAATTATGTATGTATTGTCGTCGCCGTAGTCTAGTAAGTAGTGTGTTAGCTTATTAGAGGTTCACCAGGTCAGAAATCTCCAACTGAACGAAGTATGAAACAATATTTCTTCGGCGTCAAACTTTTAGTAAAAATTCTGAGAATAAAGTACAATTGCCAAAGTTTCTCAAAAATCTGTCGTTCGAAATCAACTTAAAACTGTAGATCCCACCACTCATGTATAAAATTAACACACACAACGTAAGTGGTGTGTGAAACTAGGTCATAATCCTGACGAAAAGGGATGTAATGACCAATTATGTTCTGTATGGTATGGCTTTAGAGTTCAAGTTTAAAAAAATGTTGTTTTAATATCAGGCGATATACGCTGAGCGTCAAAAGAAACTGTACACTAAAGATAAAATTCTAACAATCATCATGACAATATATCGAAATTTTTTGTAATTCTTTTTTTGTTTCAATTTTAAAAACTGCCAATGAAACAATTTTAAAATAAAAATAACAGTAATTTATTAATGTATATTTTTTTATGTACAGTTTCTTTTGACTCGCACTGTACCTCATTTATTTTAGGACTTTCCTGTACGGTTTCTAATGCTTCTTTAAATATACATTGCATATGTTGCCGAATATACATTAAAAAGTAGTGGAGAACAAATGTATTCATAACTTATTTGCTTACTTTCGTAAGCTTAACAATTCGTTTGTTGAACTTCGATCTGTCTGAGAACTTCTTTCTTAATGACTCTATTTTTACATACGCCATCATTCCCCAGTTGTGACTTCCAATGCAGTCAAGCTTAGTGATATTTTACGCCGACATCCACACAATTTTGGATCGAACATCCGATGCCATCTGAACGTTATGTTTTTTTAATGTACAGTTTCTTTTGACGCCTACTGTACATATTGACTAGTGGCTTTTTGTGCTTTTTAAAAACATTCCCCCTTCCTTTTTTTAGTTATGTTTCTTGTTGCTGTTACTTAAAAATAAATGATAAATTTAACCCTGCTTACCATTTAAAGTTTTACCAGCTTAATGATACTTTTACCCCCAGTTATTCATTATAATCCTTTTCGAGTTACTCATCACTTTGTTGAGCTTTTGTAAAAACGTTATTCATTTTCTGTTCAAGTCTCTTCATCTTTAGAATGAATGCCAAAATAAAAATATGAAAACGGAATTGTTTGCCTACTTAGCTTTGTTTGAACTTCCAATTGCTAGAATGCCATCCATTTTTCTTTTTCGTACTAAAAGTCCTATTCACTGGGTCACTTTAACTGGCTTTGTTTCTTTTACCCTCAAATACTTTTTTGCGCAAAGTTTAATCGTCTTTTGAAAAATGAGGGGAAAATTCTACGAATATATTTACGCGTATAAGAAGAAGCGAAATACATTCATAGTTTATTCAACCAACTTTTTCTAACATTTAATAAAATAATGCCACTCAATTACAATATTTATTGCGACATAACGATACTTTTTTTAAACGTTATTCACTGGGGATATCGCCCACCAACTAATCAAATGTTGGTTGTAATAAATTTTTATTGTACCACGGGTATAATTTATGATACCAGTTGAAGAATATTTTTTTTTAAAGCATTTGAACTCGTGAAATATGTTGCTCAATTGCTTCGTTAATTATGAAAGGTGGTGCAGATCTTAGAACTATGCCTTGCAAGAAGGGCAGAAACTGCGTTCAGTTGCAAGTTTTATAAGGTAGACAGGAAAATATTCCTTTCATGTCTGCTGTAGGGCATTACGAATTCTTCTTTAGCTTCTGCTGTCTGTTGTTAGGGTTCTTATGGTTTTTGTTTTAAGTTTTATTCCATTCATAAATTCTTTATTAAATGTTTTGAAAACTTTTTTTGTTACCAAATTTGTGGGGGAATAAAACAAATTGTTTAAATAACGAAATAAATATGAAATAAAAAGGGAACTTGCATACAATTTTATCATTCAAATTTGGATTTATTTTTTAAGGGTGCTTAATATATGTCTCAAATATTTGTGCCACCTAAACAGCCAAAAAAAATGGATTAATTTCCCCTTACTCATGTGTGTACAGTTCCCAAATCAGTCAACACTTTAGTTTTTGGATAAAAATGGACCTAGCCTGGTGGACTGAATTGCCATAGCCTCAAGGACTCCAAAACATATTTCCTTAAGCGGTCAAGCGTTACTTGGGACCGCAGATATAGTCGTCGAAGCTAATTGTTTTCTTCAATTGAGCAAAAAAAGTTTTGTATATAAATCGGGCAAAATTGTCAGTGTCATGCGTTTTTTTGTCGATGACTTGCACTTTTTGTCAATGGCTATCATTTTTTTGGGCGATGACTTGCACTTTTTGTCAATGGCTACCATTTTTTTTTTGCGATAACTTGCATTTTTATGGTTGTTAACTAGAATTTTTTTTTTTGGTTGATGACTTGTACTTTTTTGGTCAGTCAATGAATTGCATTTTTCGATCGATGACTTGCATTTTTTGGTCAATGATTTGTATTTTTTAGTCGATATCTTGCATATTTTGGAAACCTGTAAGTTTATAATTGACAATGTAATCGTGCACTAAGTCAACAATATGGGGGCGGCTTCAAACACGGACACAACGGCGCAGAAAATCTGGCCAAGCTTGCATAGCAGGCACACTGTAGCTCTGATTAACCTCTAGACAAGCAAGCTTAGCACTGTAGCCTGGGTTGATACGGGACGTTGCATTATGGGCATGCATGTGAGACGCATTGGTCTTGGACACCTCGCAAATGATTTTTGTAGAAGCTGTAGATATGAGGAGGTTAGATTAGGTTAGGTTAGTGTGGTAGCTTCATACTAAAAGCTAACTTGAGAACGTATAGCGGCCCGTTGTGACGCCACAGGTGAACGCAGTTCCTGTACTAACAAAGTTTCCCCGAACCCAGGAGGGGAGGTCGGTCAGCGCAAGATCTGCATATCCAAAGCACGACTACCCCGCATTGGAAAACCAGCCAGAAAGTTTGATCAACGAGGCTATATCCTTGACATCAATGGACAATAGCTCCGTCAAGTTGACAAGGGTCGGAGAGCTAAATAACCTATATCTGCACCTCGGAAGAGATGGGCATTGACAAAGAACCCACGGATCTGCACCCACGACAGAAGTGCTTAAATGGGAGCCGCATTCTCACCGCGTGTCTACCCATAACACAGTAACCTGCAAGCACTGATGCCGCGATCAAGTCCAAGTAACTGGTTGGTACGCCTTCTATCCATCCGGGTCACAGTGTCCGGGGACCCAGACAAGTGTTACACTGAAGCGCCCAGAAAGAAGATATGAGGAGGAGGATGAGACTATTCTCCAACTATTGGTTACATGCCCGGCACTTTGTCGAATTAGAAAGAGGCACCTGGGTGACTACTATATGGAGGATCAAGATGAAATGTCCTGCATTGAAATTGGCAGTCTGAGTCACTTTATCGGAAGCTCCGAGTAGTTCCTGGACTAGAGAGAAAATGGGAAACTGTGGTATCACAATGGCACCGTGTGTGGCCAAAGTGTGTCGGCTCATACTCCTTGAGGGGACAAACTCTTCTACCTACCTATCTAATTTATAGTTTACATCCCCCAAAGTCAGCTAAGCCGGTGATTTCTTAGTCCTTAAAAAACTTTTGGATTATTAATACCAGATCTGTCTTTATTACTCAGTGCCATTCATTACATGCATGCTAAATTCAAGATTACATTTCACCACTAAAATGCTAATGAATTCTCTTTATATGCAATACTTTCTATTATCATTTTTTCACGGTCCAATTCACGCTCTGTTCCAGGTGCCGTTTATTAAAGGCACCTGGCCATATAACTCTAGATATATTGTTCCCAGGTTTCCATGTTCCTTTAAAAAATGTATACCATGTACTCAAATATATTTTCCTTTTCGCTATTCAATTCAATTTATTCAATTACATCAGTACACCTACTTACAAAGCATCAAAGTGGTGCTCTCAAGTGTATGCTCTTCGTTTACTCCATATTTTCTTTTCCTTCCTTTAATTTCATTTCACCAAAATTCGTATTGATTCAGCCAATTCATGTTATGGTAGCTGCAACATGAAAAACTTTAAATTGCTTACTGGAGACTCCATAAAATGCGAGAAGAATATATTGCCGGGAACCGGAAAAAGTGTATGAAATGAACAAAGTACTCATGAGTTATCTTGCGTTGTGATAATTGGCTTTCAAAAAATAAATATTCTGCTGTAGACGGTGTTTTACTTTTTTTGATGTCGTTATATATGAATACGAATAAAATACAAGGAACAAGTGAATTTGTATTCAGATGAAGGATGAAATAATTTTGAAAAGTTATTTTTAATAATCATTGGAATTTAAAGTAAGAGAAGGGGGTATGTATGCTTTTCAAACAACCTATTTTTACGAAAATGAAAAATCTAGATACTGGTGTTATGTTTTTACATCATTAAAACATTAAAATTATAAACAAAAGCTACAAAAGCAAAACAATGCAGTAAACCAACCTGTTTACAAATAATCGTACTGCTTAATATAACAACAAGCACCAGTATAAAAAAATGGTAAACAAGTAAAGAAAAATCCACAAACAACACTACAAGAATAAATGTAAACAAAATACACAAAAAACGCGATACCGAGAAAGCGAAGTCACGAACATTCCCCTTCATGAACATTCATCAGACTGTTTACCCTGCCATATAAAAGGCAAAGCAAAGCAAGCGAGTGAGTTAGTGAAGTTCGGTCAGTCTTGTGTGAAGAGGCGGTGCGTTTGAAGAGAGTAATCGTAGTTTGAAGATCTCCGTTAGAAAGATCTGTCGAATAATTACCTAGTAATTGTTATTGTTTATGCAAAGTGTATAAACAGAGGAATAACAAATAAAAACGATTGTTGTTGTTTACATAGAGTTGTGAACAGTGGCACACAGAATTGTGCGAATAATAAAGAATTTTAATTAAAACTAAACACAAATTAATTTTTATTTTATTTGCAATCTATGAGCTTATATTTTAAATGTTTTTAAAAGTTAAAAACGTAACAATATGTTACCAAATTTGATCTACAGCTTGTATTAGAGTTTTATATAAAAAAAAATTTAAAGATTTTCTAATTTTATCTTAAGAAAAATCATCCATGTGTTGTTAAAATCAATTTCTTGAGTACATATTAAAGAGTAAAATGAACAAGCGACCTACCGAATACTTAATATAAAATATTTGGAAATGTAAATGGAAGCTTAAGAGGCAGTTTATGCTCATGTATTGATAAAGCAGGCATCATTTTATTGCAGCTCCTTTTAAAACATTCAATCTGCTTCGATTTCCCTGAAAGCAGAATAAGAAAACAAGCAAAACGAATCCTTTAGCGAGGATTTATTTCCTTGGAATACAAATACAGCCACACACTTATAGCAAAAACATATTTTAAACCAAGATATGGTTGAAGTATTTTATGGTTAAAAGCCATACGAATTCTTATACACACATGCATATACATCCGTTATAAAGCCGCTGTATATTCACAGACTTTTCAAAGTATCTCACAATATCCCTGTACGCTGTATGCGTATGTTAACATGTATTACAGAAATTCTTGGTGGCTATGAAAAGGCTTTATAATCAGAACAAAAAAATAAAACAACCATGACAGCAACAAGAATTATAAGAAAAGCACAAACAGTGGCAATAACAAGAAATCAAGCTGCTCAAGAATTTCCTTTATTTGTGTGTGAAAGAGAAAAAAGAAAAACAAAAATTCCCATTAGTGTCATTACACAATTGGCATTAACCACGCCGTATGCTTATGGGCCATTAGCTGTGTTGCCTTTTGAATGTAATAGGCAGTCGGGTATACTTTTTGGAACACCACATTCAAGAAACCTTCATAAACTATTTCTTAATGTATGACTAACAACTCGTAATTAACTTCAGGAATTCAACGGGTATATCATACATGTACGTCAAAGTTTTTCCAAGGGTATACTTAGGTTTGATATCTTAGTTTGAATCAGAGTTCAACAATGAACCGTTTTTTTCGCCACTCATAAGCACTCATGAAATTTTTAATATAAATGAGTCAACAATATTGAAATTTAACTATGTACTCTGATTCATTCTTACTCACACAACGTTGATTTATAAGCACAGGTTGCAATGAGTATGCATACAATGTTGCCATCAAACTCATACCATTCAAAATATGTTTGATTCAGAAGCCTACTCTTTTAGATACATACCTTTACAAAAATACTTATAATATGTACTCATAAATGATTCGAGTGATTCGAATCAGTCATCAAAATTTACAGTCTTAGAAAAAAGACAGAGCAGCAAGCAGATCAAACACATAACCTTTTACTGAGTATTTTAGTGTTCGTACGCGATTCATACTTATTTTGTGCTTCGTGTAAATGTTGAGTTATGGAGAATCGAAATCAACAACATCATACGTGTTGTTAAGTATGAATATGATGAGTACTTCAAACTTTGAATATGAGTAGAATAGGTTACATTATATTAAAATAAGTATGAATACTCAGAAATTATGAGTATGATTCGATTATACTCATCTTTTTAAATACTCATTGCTAACCTCTGGTACATATATAATTGGTCATTATAACCCTTTAGTCAGGATTACGACATAGTTTCTCACACCACTGATGTTGTGTATTTTAATCATTTTTTACATGAGTGGTTGGACCTGCAGTTTAAAGTCGATTCCGAACTACAGATTTTAGAGAAACGTTTCATGGCAATTTTTATTTACTCTCAGAGTTTTTGCCAGATATCTGCTTAGAGGAATTCACCGAAGAAATATCTTTTCTTTTCATATTCTTGTTTTAATGATTGACCTGGGATTTGAACCTTGGCCTTACGTCTGATAAGTCAACACACTGCCAACTAGACTATGGCGACTTCTCCTATGTTCCATTCGGTACTGCTAATTTCTACTGTACGAATTTAATAAGAAAACATTAATTAATAGAGCATTAAATTTGCTTACATTTACTGTCAGTTTCAATGATATTAAATTTATTGTGTTCTTCATTTTTATTATTGTTTTTATCACCTCCTTTCTGTGCTTGATAACGTCGCTAGTATAGCACACACAGTGCCTTTCGAGAAAAGCGAATAAAAATGTTTTTATTCTTACACATGTTACACAGTATTGGTCAAAACTTTACAATAAGAACGTGACAAATAATAACTCAAATTTAATATTTAATGGCAATACCATTCTTAACATTTTTTAGGTATTAAATCGATAACTTTATTGATGCTTCTATTCACACTTCCAATGAAGCGTATTTATAAACTCTCTCTATATTTTGCACAACCGAATTCTTGTCCATTTCTTTTCGACGGGATTAAAATCGAAAGACTGTACAGGTCATGCCGCCAACGAATAGTTACAAAGTTCGGAATCTGCTTTGATTCGTTGAAAAGTTGAACCATCTAGGACAACATACATAATTAGTGATTACAGCCATTCAGTCAGGATTACGACCTAGCTTCTCACACCACTTATGTTGTTATTTTATACATGAATAACGGAACCTACAATTTAAAGTCGACTCCGAATTACAGATTTTTTTGAGAAACTTTTCATGGCAATTTTATTTATTCTCAAAGTTTTTGCTAGAAATCTGCGGAGAGCGGAAGTCACCAAAGAAATGTTTTTTTTTTTTATATTTTGTTTTGTTGGAGATGTCTGACCTGGGGTTTGAATCAAAGCCTCATGTCTAAGATGCCAACACACTACCTAATAGACAACGGCGACAATGTTAGTTTATATAGTGCCATTATTACAACTTGTCGTTAACTAAAGGAAGAATTTTAACGGGCAGATAAATTGTTTTTCATTATTATAAGTGGACAATTACGTAGAAGTTAGCGTTAAGCTAAAGGGAGGATCAGCTTAACTTCAACTTTTAAGACGTTGACTGCCACGTCATCCCTATTCGGATGATAGTAAAGTTTCTGGTCGGGCCGCTTATTTGACTACTTGCGTACAGCGGTACGCGTGTCGTAAAGGAGATTTTACTGCATACGCGTGTGGCAGTCAACATGTTGAAGTTAAGTTTATGCTTGAACTTGCCATATTAAATATTATTTTCAATATGGCAACTTCAAATATAAACAAAATAAGTAAACACAACAAAGAAAGAAGCCCGTCGTTGGCACTGCGTCACTGCCATATTTTTATAAAAAAGTTTACTTTATTTTATCTGTCGGTGGTAATAACCTAAAGAAGTTAAAGGTGACTTTAAAGTTCACTTTAGCTAAAGTTAGCTTTAACTAAACCTAACTTTAACAGCAAGTTGTAATAATGACAGTTAGCGTAAAAGAACATAAACAAACATTATATTTTATAGAATGTAGCCGTGTACCTCGACAGTATCGAGACTTTAAGCAGCCTTTTAAAGCAAATATTCTGTAAGGTTTTTAAAATTGATGTCAGATTTTTTTATTCAGTTTAGGGGCACACTGTATATTGTCTTATACTGCATATAGTCTTTATTGTATTGCATTATTTATTTCAATTCGTTTAGTTCAACTTCATTTAAGTGTATGCACCCGTAAACGATTTCAAATAGATAAAACGATTGTAAAATAAACATTTGTGTTATGGAAACATTGTTTTTTATACACTCAATAGCATAAAAAAGGCAACAGCAAAATAGCACAATAGCGTTTTGGGAGTTTGGAATCTGAAAGTATAATTTACAATTGCTGCTGCAGTTGGATGCATTTTTTGAAAATTTTTTTTTCTATAAAATGTTATCAAAATTTCTGAATTTTTTTTAAGAGGTATGGGGAATTACTTTAGTGACATTAGAATTACATTTTTATGTAATTTTAAATGAAATTTCTAGGAACCGATTAACATGCTCGCTTCATAGTAACTTATTGCATAGAAATACGTTCGATCTTCCCACACTCTCTCTCTAAAGATTTATTTATTTGTGATAATCAAATCTCTTGTATTTTTATGCATTGAACTTGTGTGTTACATTCAGGCAATTTCCTTATTAGATTTGTATTTCACATCCATTAAATAAATATTTTTCCTTAAATCATATCAACAACACATACGAGGAAAAAACGGAAGCAAATCAAAATAAGTAATTTGGTAAATAGCCCCAAGTGATTGTATGTGTACATACAACATGTCAATGTTGAAAACAAAAAATATATTTATGCTTGGTTTGCTTTAATTTATACTCCCTCTGATGTATTGAAATAATAAAGAAAATAAAAATAAAAACTTAAATAAATAAATAAATCAGTAAACAAATGTTACATGATATCGCCATTAGAATAAATATTTAAATGCTGCTGCTGCTGTTATGTTATGGTTTCTCCTTCTGTTCCTACTACAAATTCCCAAAAGGAATATGAAAGAAAAATTAAAATTTTTAAAGTTTCTTTTCAAGTAAAAAAATATACACTGAGCGTCTAAAGAAACTGTACATTAAGCAAAAATATGTATACATTAAAAAATTACCGTTATTTTTATTTTAAAATTCTTTCATTAACAGTTTTTAAAATTAACTCTTGTCAAATTTTTTCGTGCACTTTCCTTAAGTGATAAAAGTTGAGTTTGGTGATTGTTAGAATTTTATCCGTAGTGAACAGATTATTTTGACTTTCACTGTATGTTTATATAAAAAAATATTCAAAGCTAAGGAATAATTCCTCTGAAACTAACTAAAACGCAGTTCAATTAAAAGTTTATAATCTTAAATCTGTATGAGTGTAAACTCATTACGAGGATTAGTCAGGAGATTCTTTTCAGTTATTGTTTTTTCAGTGTAGTAGAGACCTCTACTGGACATTAAGAAAGTTCAGCATCTCTTGTCCCTGTACAGCCACAATGTAATTCTCTTAAACACTATTTTACCATTTAAAATAATGATGCATAGTTACTGTAGTATTTTTCTAACCTTAGCTTTGGTTTGAATGATATTTTTTTTCACAAAAACTAATGCATACTAGCCCTCGGATTAAAAAATCCGTATTACCACGTGACTATTAAAGTGAACGGCACAACTAGTTGAAGTATTTTACAAAAGTTAACTGAAGTCGCCGTAGTCTAGTAGATAGTGTTTTGGCTTATTAGACGTAAGGCCACGGTTCAAACCCCAGGTCAAACATCTCAAACGAAACGAAAAAATGAAAGAAAAAATATCTTAGTTGACTTCCTCTCAGCAGATTTCTGGCGAAAACTCTGTGACGAAACAAAATTGTCATGAAAAGTTTCTCAAAAATCTGTTGTTCGGGACCGACTTTAAAATTGTAGGTCCCGTCACTCATATATAAAATTAACACACACACCATAAGTGGTTTGAGAAGCTGGGTCGTAATCCTAACTGAAGAGTTGTAATGACCAATTATGTATGTATGTATGTAGCTATGGTTTGAATGATGGTTTCATCCACAAAAACTAATGAGTAAACGTCTTTGAATTTAAATTTCTCGTGTTAGTACTTGGATGTCTAGCTAAACGTCACAGCGGTTGAAATATTTTACAAAAGTTAACTGACAGACGGTTGTTGACAGGAGTAGTGTTGCCCCTCCTGTTAAGAGGTGGGAAATTCAAAAACTAACCGACTTATTTAACTACTCTTGTAGTTCCTGAATTAAATTCGAACATTTTGGCCGTATTTATGTCTCACTAGAAGTAGAGGAATAAACGATTTATTATACTATTTCAGAGCACACTTTTTCATTCGTTGTGTTTATAAAAGTCATGCAAGATTTCTAGTGAGTAACCACGTTGTTTGACAAATACTTTTCTCAGTTAGCTAAGTTCCTGGGGAAAAAAGTGATTGAATTCATTCAGGACCTTATGTACATGTGTCATATGTATGAATGGAACATTTGATGGAAATTCCTTGGCAAGACAACTTTTGTAATCGGATACAAATCGTTCCTTGCGAACTACACCTACGTTCATATTATTCATATAATTTTACGCCCCTTTCCGCTGGACCTTGGAAGCTTTCTTACAGAGCCACTATTCCATAATTGATATTCTAGATATGAAAAGTAAAACCACAAATCTTTCCAAAGTTTTTCAAAAAACAATGTAAACGTAAGAAAACTTTAATATTCTCTCGTTTTGTTTAAGTTTAAATTAATTTTTAAAAATGATATTAAAAACATCAAAAAAATGTGTTATAGCTCCACTCAATTTTCTTTCTTTCATTTTATTTTTTATTTTCTTTTTAGATACAAGAAATATTCAAAATTATTGATAATTATTATTTATTAATTAATTATAATGCAATTACAAATTATATTCTAATTATATATGAGCTAAGTAACTAGACCGTATGCTTGGTGTATTGTAATAGACCAGATTCTCTGGTGGGGAATAGGACACACAACCATAGCTGCCAGATTTGACGATTTATCGTCATTTTGACGATTTTGAGCTCCAAAAATATCATATTGACGATTTGACGATTTATGCTCTTATTTTGACGAATTTTTTGTAATTAATTTAATTCATTTAATTTAATTTTTTTAAATTAATTTAAGTCATATTCTTTACGATTTATGGGGTATACTTTCTTTTTAAATTTTATTTGAACTATATTACTCATACGCATCATATTAAATGTACTGGAATAGTTACCCTGAAAAGTATGCAATAAAAAAACTTCGATTTTGTCATGTTGAAACTAATGGAATTAAATATAACTCATACGTCACATATGTTCTCTGCATTATGAATTTTACATACATATTAAATATGAACATAATGTGAATAAATATAATGGGTTGGTGATCTAAAAGTTTAAATTTAAAAATTTAATAAAACGAAAATAGTTTGAAATTTTGCCAAATTTATTTCTTTGTTATGAATTAGAACTGCTCCGGTTGGAAATGGATTTTTATTTCATTTATATGGCTGCCGCGGATTTATGCCCTTATTTTGACGATTTTTAAAAATTAAAAATTTACATCATATTCTTTACTTTATTACATTAAAAGCCACTTTAACCTTTGTATTTACTTTGCAATTGTTACTATTGGAAATTTATGTTAGTAAAAACAAGGAGTAAAGTATTTTATTTTTAAGTTACTTTCGAATACCTGCGATGATTCTTCTGTATTTTATTCCTTTTTAATCACTTAAAAGCTGAACAATTACAACTCCTAAATAACCTCGTAGTTGAGAATAATATATCACTTGTCGTTGCAGACTATTGTAAAAATTCGAGTATAGCTTCTAATATTGCCATCGGAAGAACAAAGGCAAGCGCCGTTGTTTTTTTTTCGTGCGACCAACACTCATGGGATGGATGGCATTGAGTTAGGAACTATGTTATGAGAAGAGCGAAAGAGAGAACAGTGTTTATGGACACTAGGCTTGTATATTTTTATACCATAAGTAACAGGCTAGACCTCTGCAGGAAATGAGTTCCACATTCCGACACAGTCCGACTAAAAACCGTATTTTTACTGTAATGCAGTGTGCGATCCACTGGACAATCGACCACATACGGATGTGCTGACCGAAAGACGAGCGTTATGTAGGAATATATGATTTTTGGGAACAAGTCCCCTAATTTCGTTCAAGCAAAACCATTTTATAGTGAACACAAACAGTGAACAGTGAAACACAAACCACATTGCAAGGATGCTCCAAAGATTCAGTGGAGTTGGATACACTACCGTCATTAACGAGATACTATGGCCTCTCATGTACACGATCGAGAAACCGCAAAATAGACGTTGAGGCACCAACCCTTACATGAGAGTTGTATTCCATTCTCTGTCAGTTATAAACGGTGTAAATAGTAAGATCGGATGATAAGAACTTAAGAAGGAACTGAAAAATGTGTCAGCATTACACTTCATGCACAGAACATCAAAAGCTTCTGACTCCCTAATATCTACATCGCCCATAGATATAGATGATGTAATATTATTGCTGCGCTTATGTCTCAATAAACAACGTTGTGATATATTGTTTAAACCTTAAACAATTATTTCCTGAAAATGATCACAATTTCTTCATTTTTGGGAAAAAAAATATTAAATGAAGATGAGGGACGCTAGCTTTCAATTTCCAATAAATTCTTTGTTAAATGTTTTATTTTACATACATATATTGACTTCATATGTTTTACTACAATAGAAATAATTTCAATTTTTAAATAATTTTAATTTATTTATTTATATTTTCTGGCGATTTTTTTGACGATTTCAATAAACGTCTTTGACGATTTTGATGATTTTTTCTCAAATATTTGACGAATTCGTGCTTCATTTATCTGGCAGCTATGCACACAACCCCCCTACTTAACAGTCTAACACACTACCCACTAGACTACCAAGGCTCTCAAAATATTGTTTGGGTAATTAATTTTTATTTTTATAATAAAATGCCACCAGATACCAAACATTTCTGAGAAAAGCAACAAATCAAATATCTTCATATACACTTAAATATACTAAGGCACGTGTGCACATTAGATGACACCCTGTGTCTGGGACAATCCTTCATAGATTGAGTTCATTGTGATGTTGTTTGTGTTGCAGTCTAAAAATAATTACTTTAGCAATTTTATCCAAATAGATATGCCGTCTATCCTTTGATAATCAATAATAAAAAATATTTGCTTACATGGTCTGACAAAACATAATTCAAAAACACACATGCAATGTTGTACACATGTTTGTTGGGTACAATTTCCATAATTGCTGTCGAGCAATTTTTTTCTAGGCACCATACCTACGCAAATACACAAAAGGTCTCCCAACAACGTGTCAATTTATGGACATAATATTACTTTTAAAATATTTACACTCACACACACACACAGATAGCATATATAAATAATTTAATTCATCACATTGTGTACAGACAGTTTGAGAGGCCGTAAGTCTGTTTGTCTGCAGACACCTAAGGTCATATGAAGACATGCATGATGCATGTCCAATATTTATACTCGTATTGTATTCAATCAGAAATTGGAAGAAAAAACAAAAAAATAAATTTAATTACTGAACAGTAGGTGTCAAGATCATGTCCTTTGCACATGCAAAAGTATTGTGTTGTTGTAGGCATTTCTTTTACAAAAATTTATTTGATTTATATACGAATGTCTAAATGTATATACAGTGGGTGTCAAAAGAAATTGTACATTATAAAAAGAAAACACGTTAATAAATTACCGTTATTTTTATTTTAAAATTGTTTCATTGCCAGTTTTTAAAAATTTAAACAAAAAAAATTTCGAAATTTTTTCGGCCACTCTCCTTACAGTACAGTTTCTTTTCATGCTCACTGTATACCCAAACTTGCTATTGATTCGTAGGTAGCTAGGTAGGCAGGTGGAGGTAGCTATCTATTTTAAAAACAAGTTGGATAGACACACTTAGGCCACATACGAGTCCACAGTTTTCCATTTTCTCTTAATTCTGGAACCATGAGAGAATTCTGATAATCCGATTTAGTTTGTCCATGCCTGACAGTTCTTTTAGATCGTTTTATACGCTAAGACCCATTTTCTTCTCTGGTATAGTGATCCTCATGAAAACGTATATCTGTTGTAATAAAAACGAAAACTTAAACCCAAATGTGTTATTTATTAAGTGTGATATTACGCTTAAGCCTTTGAAAACTTTTGGTTTTCTTTTAAAATTTTTTTTCAAATACTTTCTTATCCTAGAATTTTACCCTTAGCGTACAGTTTCTTTGGACGCTCACTGTATATATGTGTGTATGTTGTGCATTATAAAGTCATAATAAATGCAATTCAGGAATTTTTTTGATTTAAGAGTTTATGTACTGACTTGTATGTTTTCAATCATACACAGTGAAGCCTTTACAGATGTACATATCAATTAACAATCTGTGATGTTCGAACATACAACATGTTTTACCTATCGATTGTATTCAAGTCGGGTCCAAATTAAAATCCATTTCATTTCAATCTAAACGCCGTAAGAAGTAAAAAAGAAGAAAGCTTAACTGACCCCAATAGCTAGTGTCTCTGAGAGAGTGTTTTTTATAAGGAGCTACAAATAACAATCCTATCATCACATGAAAAAACGTAGAGAACACTCCAGTGTAAGAACTACGGAAAAAATCAGATTCTGTTCCATATTCTCTGAAAATATACACAAGTGGCTAGATGTTGAATCGAAAGACTACCTGTGCTGTGTGTAAATGTACGGATTACAGGATCATTTCAGTATCCTCCAGGCTATCACTATGCTCAGTAGCACAGAATATACATATATAGAATCTAAGAATCTTCCGATCTATACGGACAACTAGTAGTCGCTGTAGTCTAGTAGGTAGAATTTTGCCTATTAGGCTTAAGGCCTTTGTTCAAACCCCAGCTCAGATATCTCCAGCAAAACGAAATATGAAAAAATATATATCTTCGGCGACTTCCTCTCAGCAGTTTCCTGCCGTAAATTCTAAGAGTAAATAAAATCGCCATGAAAAGTTTCTCAAAAATCTGTCGTTCGGAGTCGACTTTAAACTGTAGATCCCGCCACTCATGTATGAAAATGTCGTAATCCTGTGTAAAGGGTTATAATGACCAATCATATATATACAAGAGATTAGCAATGAGTATTCAAAAAGATGAGTAGAATCGAATCATACTCATAATTTCTGATACTTATACGCATTCATACTTATTTTAATATCGTGGAACCTCTACTCATATTCAAAGTTTGAGGTACTCATCATATTCATACTTAACAACACGTATTACGTTATTGGTTTCGACTCTCCCTAACTCAACATGTTGCACGAATCACAAAACAGGTATGTTTCGCGTACGAACACTAAAATACTCACTAAAAGGTTGTGTGGTTACTCTGTTTTCTGTTTATGTGTCTTTTTTCTTTTTTGGATATGCAACAACATCTCTAAATTTTGACTCGAGTCATTTATAAGTATTATGAGTATTTTTCTAAAGTTATGAATCTAAATGAGTAGGCTTATGAATCAAACATATTGCGAGTGGTATGATTTTGATGACAACGTTGTACGCATACTTGTTGCAACCTGTAGTTATAAATCAACGTTGTAGTGAGTGCGAATGAATCAGAGTACATAGTTAAATTTCAATATTGTTGACTCACTTATATTCAAAATTTCATGAGTGCTTATGAGTAGCGAAAAAACGATTCATTGCTGATCTCTGGTATGTACTTAGGTATGTATTCGAACAACTAGAGTACCATATAGTTCTTATCGATAGACGCTTCCTCCGAGGTTTATTGAAAAGTCCGCAATGTTTGGATCCCTTTTCAATAGGGTGCACCATAGCAAATATCGGGCTGGACAATCCCCTATTGATCGGTTTATAGTACATATTTTTTAGATAGAAGAGGGAACATGCCAAACGCCCGTACTGAGCTTCCCAGAGAGAACAACTGAACGTTTGCTACATGGTCCATGTTCTTACGTAAATGCCTTCTGTAGAGAAATGCCCGTTGACTAAACGAACCGCTTGCGATTTCTATAGAAGTTGTGACTCAGAGAAGGAGAGAGAGGAGACCTCATTTTTGACAAATTGATAGGATTGAGTAAGGTAAAATTAAAGGATACTTGTCCGGTATATAAAAGTGTTTAAATATCTTGATCCCGGCAACCTTTCCTAATGCTGTTCATCAGTAGTTTTCTCTCAGAATAGGACACGGTAGCACAAAGTGCATTCCCAAGCTAAGAATGTGACACACAGAATGATTGATTCCTTTACGATTCACATTTTTATAAAAAGTTGCTCAAAGCTAATATTTTTATTTCTATGAAACTCTTGAACTATTGTTGCTTATCGATAAGGAAATAAATATACATACGATACGTGCTGATTGATACGATACAAAAAAATGAAATGAAAAATACTTATTTTGCTACTGATACTGATGTTCATTGCTTTCATTTTTTTTTTTAAAGGTTCTCCTGCATTTCTTGAAAAAAATTTCAGTTTTGCATGCATCAGTCACACAAATATTGGATATTCGCTGTGCACTGTCGAAATGTTTAACGTGGTGTGAATGCATGATTTTGTTTTTCTTGTTCACTCGAAAGGAAATTCAAAGTGTGAAAGGAAAGGAAATGATGTGCATATTTTCGTTGAAAGAAACAAGTTTTTAAAATGATTAAATTGAAGGAAATATAGTTTCACTATTTACAACAAAATGTGCTGATGCTGAAAACTTGTAAAAAAAAATTGTATTTGTATTGAGAAATATACGTGCTATGCTTGTAAATATTATGATGAATATTTAAATTCACAATGACAGAAATCTACATATATTCTTAAGTATATTTTATATTGGAATAAATGTTTAAGTTTTTTAAAATATTATTCATATTTTTCTAATGGAAATATAAACTCCTTATTGTTATAAGAAATATACAGTGAGCGTCAAAAGAAATTGTACATTAAACAAAAAATATAAATTAATAAATTACCGTTATTTTTATTTTAAAATTGTTTCATTGCCAGTTTTTAAAATTGAAACAAAATAAAGTTATAAAAAATTTCGAAATATTAGCAAATTTTTTCTGGCACTCTCCTTAAATGGTAAAAGTTGAGTTTGGTGATTGTTAGAATTTTATTTTTAGTGTACAGTTTTTTTTTGAGGCTCACTATACATATTAAAATAAAAATTAAATTAAATATTGAAATATCTAATCTCGTATCATACAATTACAAAAGAAAAAAGAACCTTTTTCGGCAACTTCTTTTAAATTTTGTTAAACGATGTTTTTTAAGAAAAAAAAAAACTAAGAATCTGAACGTTTACAAAAGCCAGGTAATTTCCTAAAGGAAATGGTGTTTAGATATGACAGAAAATGAAGGAGTAGATAAACAAATGTGGCCAATTGTTAACATATAACATCAGTTTCGTATTAAGTTGAACATTTATGATGAGTAATTATTTGAAAAAAAATTTTGAAGAAACAAAAATGTTCAAAGGCTTAACACTAAGTAAATAACACATTTGGGTTTAAGTTTTCTTTTTTATTACTTAAGGTATACGTTTTTCTTTGTTATTTATTACCCTTAAACGAATGAAAGTTGTACATACAATGCATCAAAAAGAAGTGGGGAAGGCTGTTCATCACCTATTAGCTACAAGCCCATCACTATGTCGGATAAGAAAAAGACGTGTTGGCGTCTATCACAATCTAAAGGAAATGTCAGGCATGTAAAGTGAAAATTGCTGCGACTCATTCCAGGATTAGGGAAAAACGGTACAAACCTTACGCTAACCAATTTCTGCGATGAGTTCGGTAGAATTCGGTCAGTACAGGGACTGTGTTTACCTGTGGCATCACACCGGGCCCCTATACGTGCTCATGTGAGCTATGGTATCACAACTACCATTCCTACCTAAATCTTAACCTAAGGAAAAACGGAATACTGTGGAGTCTCATTTGGCCTATGTGTGCCTATCCAACTTTCTTTTAGATAGACAGCTACCTCCACCTACCTACCTACAATGTATGAATTGCAAGTTTTGGCTATATACTGTGAGCGTCAAAATAAACTGTACATTAAAACAAATATACATTCGTAAATTACTGTTATTTTTATTTTCATTGTCAGTTTTTTAAAATTGAATAAAATTACACAAACTTTTGAAATATTGTCAAATTTTTTCGGCCACACTCCTTAAGTGGTAAAAGTTGAGTTTGAGTTTCTTTTGACGCTCGCTGTATATTATAGTAGTACTATCGCAGTCAGAATATTTTCTCAAAATTACACAAAATCATAAAATTCTACGAGAATCTTATTGCTGGCAAATTTTATTTTAAATTTCTCTCATCAACAGCATTCACTTAGTTGCTAGTCTGGCCTGAGGCTCGAACTCTGACTTTACGTCTAATTAGCCAACACACCACCTACTAGACTACCGTGACTACCTCTGCTCATTATTTGTTTGTAATTGCTTACACTGTCCTTAAGGGAAACCCATGATAACAATCTTAACTTTACGTTTTTCGTATTAATTTCCTAACGAAACATTTCAAATACAAATGTATTCTGATTTGTTGTACATGCATACACCCTATTTTGCTTACTAGACTAGATAGATGGCTTTCAACTAATTTATCTTCTTTACGCTGAACAACTAGTCTAATAGCTCACGCGACTGTCTGTTCACTCTATGCCACAATTTATCGTCTTTAATTTCTCATTCCTTAAGTTGTATTATTGTGTTGTGTCATCTTCTGCTGGGGAGACGCCAATTGTGGTAGAGGCGTCGTTGTTATTACACAACATACATACATGCGGTCGGTTTTGTATTGGTGTTGGCTGTTGGCAGTAATTGTGTGGCATTGATAATGTGTTGCTGTTACATCCGTACTAGAATTGTTTGATACTTTTTTGTATTGTTTTTTTGTTTGTTCATCTTCTTCTTTTTTCTCTTTTGCAAGTCAGACAAATATTCCAATGCCGCAATACATAGGAATTCATGTGGCTTGTAAGTGCAGTGCACGCCAGAGCTGCAATTGTGTTTATAACAAGGACGACATTGTTGTAAATAATTATAAGAATTTACTCTCACTCCCTTACACATGGTAGGACAAACCTTGAGGGGTAGATTGTATCATAAACCATATACATACTCGTACATAAGTATATAAAAAGAAAAAGTCTGGCATCATTGTATTCTAAGCTTTCATTTATAAATGACTACCATATTTATATGTGTTGTATTATTTTCTCCTCTAACATGGTTACAGCTTATGTTATCTAATTAGCAAAGTAGAGATAATCAATATTGTTACGAAAATGAAAAAAGACACTGGTGTTTTGCTTTTACATCGATTACCATTAAAATTATAAACAAAAGCTACAAAAACCAAACTGTGAGCAAATCTGTTTATTATCGTACTGCTTAATATAACAACAAACAGTAGCAGGAAAAAAATGGTAAACAAGTAAACAAAAATATACCAACAACACTACAATAATAAACCTAAACAACGATGTTTACATTAATAGAGACCTCGTGAAGGCGAAGTCAAGAACGTTCGCTTTCAAGAACCTTCAGCAGAATGTTTACTTTGCCATACAAAAGGCAAGGCAAAGCAGGCGGCGGAGTTAGTGAAGTTCAGTCAGTCTTGTGTGAAGGCGCGGTGCGTTTGAAGAGAATAATCGTGGTTTGAAGATCTCCGTTACAAATTAATTGTTATTGTTTATGCAAAGGGTATAAACAGAGGAATAACAAAGAAAAGCAGTTGTTGTTTACATCAAGTTGTGAACAGTGGTTTTTAAAAGGTAAAAACGTAACAATATGTTTTCGATTTCTGTTAACTTATGAAAGTTATTGTCTGTTATAAAATAATTCACGTATGGAAACGAAATTCTTAAACAATTACTTTCAATTCTATTTTGTAAACAATGGCTGTAAGTCTAAGTGCTTAACACGCATTACGAGCAACATAAATGAACACGCACACACACAGACACAGTTACTCATCTAAAAATGGTGTGTGTGTATAAAATAAGACACACAGTAAACTGTGTTACAACATTCCATCCAATTCCGTTCCATTTTGTCGTAGATAAAGAACACAAGATTGTGTTTGTTGTGTGTGTAAATGGAAGACAATTTATTCGGCTTAAAAAGGTTCATTTATTATGCCGTCTTAAAATTTAACACATTGTCTGTCTTAAATGCTTTTATCCTTGAACAAACAACAAACACAACTAAAAAAGCAAAAACATACAAATAAAATGTCAGAAATTTAAAAATCAACAACCAAATCATTTTATCAACAAGAAAACAACAAAGAAATTTAATTTGAAATGAAAAAAGTTTTTATTTTTTTTTTTGTTTTTAACAAGAACTGTTTCAAAATAAAAACAATATTTTTGCAGAAATTTAATTTAGTTGTTGGCCTGGCATATAGAACAAGTGAATTTAAGGCGACACAATTTAAAGCCATATGTTTTGCATTTTTCAAGGTTATCTAAAGTACGATTGACACCAATGTAAAATATGTATCTCGAGTGTAACAATCTATCTGGCAATCTGATCTGATTGACAACATGGTTTACCTAAAGCCCGTTCTACTGGTGGCCAGCTGATGTTAAACTGCGAAAGGTAAAACCAATCTTCCTAACGATTTGTAGAGGTAAGGTAAGGTTGTGGCTTCAGAAATTTCCAAAATATTTTATAAAGTGTGACTAAATGGCATTAATTTCGATCACTTTTTTTCTCACTTTTCTTATTATAGTTGTGCTTCCAGGCTGATGAGATCAGATGCATTCTGGCTGAATTCAAAGGTACCACCTGGTTCTGTTGTAATACCAAATGCATTTCTTAACATATTTGTTTTTATCTTCTCTGTTTAGCTGTCAGTCTTAACAGTTCTTTTGCGGATGACAATCCTTTAAAAATTAAGGCGATAAGACTTAAATAAAAGGTACATCTACAGGCAATCTCCGAAAGAGATTGTAGACATATTATTTAATGCGAATTTTAAATTTAAATTTAATTAAAGCTCTTTGTATGAATATCCAGTCTATTGCTCAAGTGGTTTGGTCACTTTAGACAGTGCATAAACTAGATACTTCAGTCCAAATAATCTTACTGATTACTTCGCCTATATCCTACAGAAAGTGAATAATAACTCGCGTTTAGTGAGAAACTAGGACGTTGTACAATGGGTAAATTCGACCTCCGGGTACTGTGCTTGTTTTAATTGACAAGTACACGTCCTCTAACCTAACCTAACCTATTATAGTCTATTCAAGTCTATTTGGACACTATTCGGTTGTATACTGAACAGGGAAAGTACTTATTGGTGGCAGCATGTTATCAAACTCTTTTAATTCATAAGAGCATCGTTGCAATTAGTCTTATTTTTCTTCGTATTCTTACTTACTTACTAACTTAATTGGCCATTAACAACTAGCTTAACGGATTTCGGCCTGCCATAACATATCCTTCCAGGCGCCTCTGCTTCTTGCGCATCTACGCCAGTAGGTCACAACAATCGATGACAGGGCTTTTTCGATTTGATCTTTCCAAAGCAAGCAAGGTCGTCCTCTTCGCCGCCTTCCGCAGATTGCCACATCAAATACCCTACTCGCCGGAGCATCCTCTTCCAATCGAACGATATGGCCGAGCCAGCGCAGTCGCTGGATGTTAATACTCTGCCCAGCATCCACGTCGTTGAAGAGCTCATACAGCTCACTGTTGAAACGGATGCGAAAATCATCGCCAACTCGTGCTGGACCGAAGATCTTACGTAGAACCTCGAATTCTCTCAAGGCTGCTGCATCAGTACTTAACAGTGTCCATGCCTCCTCTGCGCCAAATAGAAGCACCGGGAGGATGAGCGCCTTGTAGAGTATTAGTTTAGTCGTACGATAGAGGTATCTGCTACTCAATTGTCTATTGAGACCATATCAGCACCAGTTAGCAAGAGTTATCTTGCGCTTGATCTCCAAACTGACATCATATTTGGTGGTAATGGTGGTGGTGACTATATCGAAGGTATAGTTATTGGCCCTAGTCTAAAATCCATTACGCCTTACGTCTCTACTTGACGTTAACATATACTTTGTTTTGCTTTCATTTACTGCCAGAACCATCTTAGTAAACTCCCGTTCAATCACTAAAAGCAGCAGTAACAGCTCGCTTTGTATTACTGATAGTAAAACGGAATGTCCTCTAATGAAGTAGAGGAAGTTGTTTCCGACAATCAAATATTTTAATACAGTACTCATCTTTGACATCGCGATCGGTTTGACTGAATCTCTCCTTCATTAGTTGCACTATCTATATGTGGAGTTGTATTCCAGCATTAGTTTTTTCGGTAAAGTACATAGCACATGAATTCTCACATCCATAAATACTACTCACTCTATTCGTTCTCCTACAATCTACTTTCTTAGCAACAGAACAATGCACTACACAAGTTATGATCATCTTCTGAGTATTAGTCGCAAACACATTATTTTGATTTCCTAAACTAAACAGTTTACATAAGCAAAAATGGCGGTTTACTTCTGATTTAATTTCAATTTTAAATTTCTTTCAAAAATAGTGGGAAAACATAAAATCAGATTTTTTTCCATTCTTTAAAACATTTAATGTGTGTTTAAGGAATAGAACTGGAAAAATAAAAAATGTTCAACGAAATATTTAAAGCGTGTTTTCGCTTGTCTAAAATCATAGTGTGAAACGTTTCCATTGTCTCTGTTCTACAAATGTGGTAAATTTATGGCTGTATAATAAATTAATATACGAATATATGTATGTATGAGTGTGCATGTTTTCCATTTCCACATTTTTTTTCTCCCATAAAATCCTAGGATTTTCTATTGCATCTAATAAAACCAGAAACTGCCTTGAGATGAAAACAAAAATAAAAAAAAGGATACAGACTCATTTACGCACACACTTTACAAAAGTTAAAAGCGTGAGACAGCGCTTTCCGCTTTCATCATGTTTCCGTTTTGTTTGCCGCATATGAACAAATTTCTATAAAATAAGCAGACACGGATGTTGAAAGTTTTGCTTTTAAGTGTCTGAGTACTTATGTATGTAAGACAGTGAGTGTGTAGCAAAGCGAAAGTGTATGATTAGATAAAACAAAATGAATCCTTTTTATTGTCCTTTAAAGACTAAAATTGCTATTCCTTAGAAAACTCGTTATTTGTTTATTTTAAAAGCTCTAGAAAGACAAAGAATATGTCGTCTAACAAAATATTTCTGAAACCAGACTTTTAAATATCATGAATGAAGAAATATAAGAATTTTTAGTTTTTAAAAATTAAAAAGAAAAAAGAAAAATAAACTGAAAAAGACACAAGTTTTTAAAGCCGATTACTATTGTGGCGAAAGTATTGTTACATAAACAAAAACAAACTAAAGAAAAATAGGAAAACGGGACAAACAGACAATAACAAAATATACACATCATACGGTAATCAGAAATTACACAAACGAGTAGAAAGCCAACAAAACAATGCATAGAAAGATCGTGAAGTTACCAGACAAAAGTAAATAAAGAAGTACCAATAAAACTGCCAATCGAGAGGAATAGTTAGTCAGTTCTGAGTTAATAACCTACAGTTGTATGAAGTATGAAAATAAAGCAAAAATTTTTCTAAGAGTATGAGATTACTTTGTTGCAAATTGATTACTTTATTGTAATTTTATCCTTTACATATAATTCTTTTACACAATTTTCTTTCCAATTTTTAATATTACATTGTTGTTGTAGTCGCTCGACTCAATATGGAAATGTCAACTAAAAACCAACAAAATATTTTGCTGCACAAATGCATAAAAAATGAAACCAATTCGTTTGAACGTTCAAAACGCTGTGTTAAACAAATTTTTTGAAATTTGCGATGATATTTATGTTACAATGTTTATCGCCATAAAAAAACAACAGTTTTTATCTGGTGGTATGTCATATTTTCTACTCGCTTTAGTTTTATATGATAGTAGTAAAGTGAAACCAGCATCAGCAATTTACAAAAAAAAAGAGCAAAGCGCACCTTTTGACAGATTAGGAAATACGTGATGACAGTTTTTAGGAAGATATTATAAAACAATACATATAAACGTACCTTCATCAGCTTCAGAAAAAAACATATTTTAACATAAAAACTTATTGCAGTATCCTAGTAACCTTCTAAGAAAGCATTTGTATGAAAACATTGTATGATATTGTTGTGTAGAGCAGTGATCAGCAATGAGTATTCAAAAAGATGAATAGAATCAAATCATACTCATAATTTCTAATACTCATACGCATTCATACTTATTTTAAAATCACGGAAGCTCTACTCATATTCAATGTTTGAAGTACTCATCAGACTCATTCATACTTAACAACACGTATGATGTTGTGTTGATGGAGACTCTCCATAACTCAACATATACAAGATTCACAAGATAAGTATGAATCGCGTAGGAACACTAAAATACTCACTAAATGGTTGTGTATTTGCTCTGACCTGTCTTTTTGGCTTATTTGATTTTTTTCTTTTTTTGTAAATGCAACAACAACTAAGACTGTAAATTTTCATGAATGATTTGAGTCACTGGAATCATTTATGAGTACATATTATGAGTATTTTTTTAAAGTTATAAATCTAAATGAGTAGGCTTATGAATCAAACATATATCGAATGGTATGAGTTTGATGTCAATGTTGTACGCATACTCATTGCAACCTGTACTTATAAATCAACGTTGTAGTGAGTACGAATGAATCAGAGTACATAGTTAAATTTCAATATTGTTGACCCACTTATATTCAAAATTTCATGAGGGCTTATGAGTAGCGAAAAAACGATTCATTGCTGATCTCGAATGGGGAGCCACAAAAGTACTGCAGCTATTTATCCATACGACCTTATATACTACCCCAAATCTATATTCAACTTCTGTGCCTATTAGTAATTGCTGTTAATCTCCGGAAGAAACTTAAGAAGGCCTTTGTCCTCTTAATCCTTTATACTCCTTAGTTGGCTGGCTTCTTACATTTCCACTCTCGCTTGGAGAAGTCGGCGTAGTCTAGCAGGTAGTGTGTTGGCTTATTTCACGGTTCAAACCCCAGGTCAAACCCCAACAGAAGGAAATATAAAAAATATTTCACTTCCTCTGAGCACATTTCTGGCAAAAGCTCTCTGAGTGTAAATAAAAATTGCCATGAAAATTTTTTTCAAAAATCTACCGTTCGGAGTTGACTTTAAATTGTAGGTCAAGCCACTCATATATAAAATTAACGAACACAACATAAGTGGTGTGAAGTACGTATGTATCTATGTATTGGATAAGAGAACTGAGATGTTGCAGCTTATTCAGCATATTTTCTGTATTTATCACAATAATTTTTGAGCTTCGAAAATCCTTTGTCTTACAGAAGCACGGGTTCAAATTCTTGCCGTAAAAAAACAACAAAGGACTAGAACGACTATAACGCCTACACTGGTTTGTGTTTTCATTACTATTTTTTAACTTTTTCAAATATTGTTGTCTACTTTATACGGTCAACTAACAACAACATAACAACCATAACAACAACTTAAAAAAAGAGATACGATAGCTAAACTCTAGTCTTACAACATCAAATATTTATTTGAAATTGTCTCGTTGTTATGGGATACTCAGTGTTCAATAACCATTTAAAACCATTTTGTGGACACGAGAGAGAACAAAAATAAAAAGGAAAATAAAAAACTGGGAGATAAAACTAGAAACTAGAAAAGGATGAAATGTTTGTTCAACCAAATAATAGAAAAATTACAACAAATAAAAATTGTGTGTAGGTTCTGGAACAGATAACACAATTTGAAATTCTTTTTGTTTTTTTAAATTTTATTCAAAAGTTTTTGTAATTTTTTTCTTTCTAATTTTTAATTGTAAAAAAATTCTTTGAACTGTTTAACTGATGAAAAATTCAGTCAATTTAATTTCACAATTCATAAGGTCGTTAAATATATAAACATACATAATTGATCATTACAACCCTTCACAGTTAGGATTACGACTAGAGATCAGCAATGAATCATTTTTTCGCTATTCATAATCACTCATGAAATTTTGAATATTAGTGAGTCAATAATATTGAAATTTAACTGTGTACTCAGATTCATTCATACTCACTACAATGTTAATTGATAAGTACAGGTTGCGTATAACGTTGACATCAAACTCATACCATTCGAAATATGTTTGATTCTACTCATTTAGATTCATAACTTTAGAAAAATACTTATAAATGATTCGAGTGACTCTGCAGCAAGCAGAGCAAACTCAGAACCTTTTAGTGAGTATTCTAGTGTTCGTATGCAAATCATACTTATTTTGAGATTCTTGTAAATGTTGGGTTAAGTATGAATATGATGAGTACTTCAAACTTTGAATATGAGTAAAGGTTACATGATATTAAAATAATTATGAATGCGTATAAGTATCAGAAATAATGAGTATGATGCGATTCTACTCACCTTTTTGAATACTCATTGTTGATCTCTGATTACGACCTAGCTTCTCGCACCACTTATGTTGTGTGCATTAATTTTATCCATGAATGGCGGACTCTACAGTAACTTTTCATGCCAATTTTATTTACTCTCAGAATTTTTGCCAGAAATCTTCTGAGAAGAAGTCACCGAAGAAATATTTTTTTTTCATATTTTCATTTTGATGTCTGACCCAGGATTTGAACCACTGCTTTGCGTCTAATAAGCCAACACACTACCTACTACTAGACTACGACAACTCACATAAATAGTAAATTAGTTGAAAGATTTTCTTCTTTTTCATAAAATTTTTATTTTACCATTTAAGAGGACATCATTTCAAAAGCAGCTGCTAGTGCAGTGGCATAATTTTGTATTCAAATTTCTTATCATGAAATTGAAATCATAATCCATTTTAGTGGCAAAACTAAACAAAATTAAACAAAAATTAAATTAAACTCATGTTTGCTTATTCTATACATTTTATTCAACATGTTTTGTCTCAGAGAAGAACTGTTTGCAAGTGTTTAATGAAAAATCTTTTAAGTTGTTTGCAAAACTTGACATGAAATCTTTCGAAAGTTTTTTCGAACGTATGCTTACGCATATTTTATAAGATTTATAAGCCAAAACATTCAGTATATTTCAACACATTTATGAATTTATGGAAATTATGTGACATCAAAAACAAAACTTTAATTTTAATTTTCTATTCACGTTTAAAATATTAAGGCAAGGAATGAAACTATAGCATTTAACATCACATAATAACACTATCAAATCTCAAGAGACAGAAAAAAACAATAATTCGGTGTACCAATTATAAAACTCCAAGTCGTCGTGGTCTAGAAGCTTGTTGGAGACCAGCCAATGGTTCCATCCCTGGCTCAGCCATCTTAAACAAAACGAAACAGAAAACATTTCTTCGACAACTTACTCTCTGAGTCTTTACCAATTCTCTGCTTTAAATAAAAAATTAAGTCTTTGAGACCACTAAGTCTCTCATTGCAAGTGTATCCAACCTATAAATTGTTTCAATTGCCGCTTCTCTGATTCAAATACGGACAAGAGGTAAAACTATTCTTAGATTTTGTTTTATTTTTATAAAAAAATGTTTTATTCTGCAACTTAGTCAGCTTTGAACTCAATAAACTTCGTCCACATAATATTAATAAGATTTCTAGTGAAAAAATTTCATTCGCTCAGTCGAGTCCTTTCTTCTCGGGGATAAATCTAACAAATAGCCAGACAAGGAGGTAATTCGAAGCCTAATTAGTAAATTTTTGCAATTTTTAATGTTCTTTCTCATGGCCATCACACTCAAACTAATTGGCACATGGCAGTGTGGCAGAGACTGTATTATTCTTTTTGTTTACATACTTGGCCATTAACAACCCGATTAACGGATTTTGGCCCGCCTTAACACATTCTTCCAGGCGCCTCTGCTTCTTGCGCATCTACGCCAGTTGGTCACACCAATCAATGACAGACCTTCCTCGATTTGGTCCTTCCAACGCAAACAAGGACGCCCTCTTCGCCGACTTCAGCAGATCTCCGCATCAAATACCCGTCTCGCCGTAGCATCTTCCTCCATTCTAACGACATGGCCGAGCCAGAGCAGCCGCCGGATATTAATACGCTATACAACGTCTATGTCGTTGACGTGCTCGTACAACTCACTGATGGATCGGATGCGGAAACTCTCAAGGTTGCTGCGTCAGTGCTTAATAGAGTCTATGCCTCTGCGCCAAAAAGACTTACGGGCAGGATGAGCGTCTTGTTGAGTATTTGTTTACATACATACATAATTGATCATTACAAGCCTTCAGTCAGGAATTACGGCCTAACTTCTCACACCAATTATGTTGTGTGTATTAATTTTATACATCAGGGACGCGACCTACAGTTTAAAGTCGACTTCGAACGAAAGATTTTTGAGAAACTTTTCATGGCAATTTTATTTTATTCTCAGAGTTTTTGCCAGAAATGTGCTGAGAGGAAGTCATCGAAGAAATCTTTTTTCGTATTTCATTTTGTTTCAGATGTCTGATCGGGGCTTTGAACCGAGGCGTCACATCTATTAAGCCAACACACTACCAACTAGACTACGGCGAGTTCACTCATGTATAAAAATTAACTCACACAACATAAGTGGTGCGGGAAACTAGGTCGTAATCCTGACTAAAGGGTTATAATGACCCGTATGTAAGTAAGTGGATGCAAGATAATTTTAAACTGAAGTAAATTTAATGGCTTATAAGCGAAAACTGAATAATTCTTTTTATATTTAGAAACTAAACAAAAATTTTATACGTAAACAGACTAACTCTTCTAGTATGTTTCTTGCACGTTTCTAATTAAACATCTTTTCATAACACAAGTGTATAAAACTGTACAGTCAAGAAACCTCAATGACATTTAATTTTTTAAATAATTTTTCTTCAACGAGATGTATCACTTTAATTCTGTTTTTCTTTATTTTTTTATAAGCTTCTGTCATCTTTTAACTTTTCTTCTTAGACACCATGGTCCTAAGCAGTGACATTTCTTTAATATGTATTATGTACACATGTTTGCAACTAACTGATATGAAGAGTCATTGTTTGAGTATCTTCATGAAATAGCCAAGTGGCTTTTAAAAAGTAAAAAAAAAAAAAACTAAACAGACAGTATGTTGTGCAGTATTGTCTACTTTCAGCAAAAGGATGATAAAATACAAGTGAACGCACTTAAGGTGTATATTCTTTAAAGAAAATATGTTTGAATATACCCAACATAAGCAGCTTTAAATAGAAACTTTTAAAGCAATTTTTCTATTTTAAAAGGCTAATAAAAATCATTAGGTTACTGAAAAAAATTGTTTATGTTCATCAAAATAGAGTAAATCATGCTCATTTATCAGAAATTAATTTAAAAAGTGCTTGAATCATACTCATAACTTCTAATACTTATACGCATTTATACTTATTTTAATATCATGGAATCTCTACTCATATTTGAAAGTTTGAAGGACTCATTACATTCATACTTAATATGAATGATTGTTGATGTTGTTGATTTCGACTCTCCACAACTCAACATTTACAAGAATCACAAAATAGGAACACTAAAATGCTCACTAGAAGGTTGTGTGTTTGCTCGAGTCACTCGAATCATTTATAAGTATTTTTCTAAAGTTATGAATATAAATGAGTAAGCTTATGAATCAAACATATTTCGAATGGTATGAGTTTGATATCAACGTTATACGCATACTCATTGCAACCTGTACTTATAAATCAACGTTGTGGGTACGAATGATTCAGAGTACATAGTTAAATTTCAACATTGTTGACTCACTTATATTCAAAATGTTATGAATGCTTATGAGTAGCTGATACATACATACAAATATCCATGATTGATCATTACAAACATTCAGTCACGATTACGATCCAGCTTCTCACACTACTTCGTTGTATGTGTTAATTTTATCCATGAGTGGCGGAACCTACAATTTAAAGCCGAATCCGAATGACAGATTTTTGAGAAACTTTTCATGACAGTTTTGTTTAACCTCAGAGAATTTTTGGCTAGAAATCTGCTGAGAAAAAGTCGCCAAAGAAATATTTTTTCATATTTCGTTTAGTTGGAGATGCCTGACCTGTGGTTTGAACCGAGGCCTCACGTCTAATAAGCCAACGCACTATATTTCATAACTGCCTTTAATTGTAAACTTCTCTCGCTAAATACTGGGCCATGATACACTGCCCTTGTGTGTGTTTATTCCACTAATAGATATTCATGCTCTCTTATTTTAGTTTTACTTGAAGAAATGCCTTTTGAAGTGTGTGGCTATAAAGTCTCTGAAAGTTCATATGAAACTTAAAGCAACAGGGTTTGAAGATGACTGCGGTTAAGCTGCTTGCCGCTTTAATTTCTGATTTTCAAATATTCAACTTTACATGGTGTTGGAACGGTATGTTCTTTAATTTTATTTGCTGCCACGTTGTCTATTATCATCTCTTATCGTTCTATTTAAGAATGAAAATACGTGTTCGTTCTCCTTTACTTTAAGAAAATACTCAGTTTTCTTGTCATTCCCCCGCTTTATTTAATTTTGTGGTTGTGGTCGTGTTGATGATGGTGTCATTGGCAGTTTGTAGTTGTATTTAAAGACATAAAATAAAATTTCCTTTCACTGGCAAGCAGGAAAGTTGAAAATTGAATACGAGTCTGACCACAAAACGATTATATTGAATTGCCTACAGTCGTTCAAATGAAATATCGATTTCTTCCATATGCATACTTTAGTTTATCGTTTCATTGCAGTGCAGAATTTAAGAACGATTTAAAGAAATTTCTCAATTCTTAAAGAAAAATTTAATGTTAAAAAAAGGACTTTAGTAGTTTCTCAAAAAATCTGTCGTTCGGAATCGATTTTAAATTGTAGGTGCCGTCGCTCATGTATAAAATTAACACACACAACATAAGTGGTGTGAGAAGCTAGGTTGTAATCCTGAATAAATGGTTGTGATGACCAATTATGTATGTACATATGTGTGTATGTATTTATATTGAAGAGACTGCTCTCTTCTAGTTTGTTTTTCTTAAATTTCATTTCAATTTTTCAATTTATTTTCTTACCAATATAAGCAGCAGCTAATAGAACAGTTACAGTCTCAATAAATTGACTTTACTGTAAAAGGGTGGTTTTCTAATGAAAGTCATAAATTTTAATTAAATTTCCTTCACATTGAATTCATATTCATACTCAAACGGTTACGAGACAATTAAGCTGATGTATGTAGATGCGAATGTGAAGGTATATTTGTGCTTCAAACAGACTCTTCTGCAAAGAGGCCATACAATGAGCCTGAGAAATAATGGAATGATAATTATAATGTTTATCGTTATGTTTAACAGAATTCTAAAAGAATTTATTGCTAAAAATATATTTACTTCAGCTGCTTACAATCTATAAGAGTTACATATCCAAGAATATATTGAAATTTGTTTCTAAAATATCACTCAAAAGAAAAGTGTGATTGAAAACTATAAATCAGTTACACAGTCAGTAATAGTCAACATTTTCTTTATAAAACTCTAAGCAAATGTAAATATCCTTCTTTTAAATTACGCCAATCGATAATTAAGACAATAAAACATAAGGTAATTATGAATTTTGGTTTTGAAGAGATTTTAATTGTCTGATATGAAAATTCTAATAATATTCCTTCCACGTTAATGAAATACAGTGAGCGTCAAAAAAGTGTACACTATGGATAAAATTCTAACAATCACCAAACTCAACTTTTACCACTTAAGGAGAGTGCATGAAAAAATTTCACAATATTTCAAAAAAAATTTTAAATTTTTTTTCAATTTTAAAAACTGGCAATGAAACAATTTTAAAATAAAAATAACGGTAATTTATTAAGGTATATTTGTTTTTAATGTACAGTTTCTTTTGACGCTCACTATATGTACATTCATTATGTTATTGAAACAATTACTAATGTTTACAACTAAATTGAATGCTTTTACAGACAGAAGGAGTATATGTTGATTGAGTGAAAACAACAACATGCTTCAGAACTTAACAATTGATTACTGCTTCATATTAAATATTAATCGATGACATTAATTATTAAGAAAGAAGAAGCATTATGAAGTGGCAGTTCATTTCGATATACGATGATAAACTACTTGACATGTATGACTTACGAATAAATTTTGTTTGTATAAATTTGCCCACTAAATGGCCTGTATATATGTATACCGTCAGCGTCAAAATAAACTGTACATTAAAAACAAATATACATTAATAAATTACCATTACTTTTATTTTAAAATTGTTTTATTGTCAGTTTTTAAAATTGAAACAAAAACAAAAATTACAAAAAATTTCGATATTTTGTCAAATCTTTTCGGGCACTCTCCTTAAGTGGTAAAAGTTGAGTCTGATGATTATTAGAATTTTATCCATAGTGTACAGATTCTATTTAGGAACGCATTGAAAATGGAAACCAGCTAAGAATAATATTTTTATCGACTAAAAAATTAATCTCAAAATCCCAAGAAGACCTTTTTTCCCGGATGTCCTTCTGCAAATCGCAACTAAATCGGATCAAAGTTGACTTGTTTATGAAACGAGTGACTAGTAGCGATAATAAATCACTCACTAGGTCTGACAAAAGTGATCGTAATAGAAATTTTGAAAATTAAAAAATCTGAACATTTTATTTGAACACGCATTTATTTGCTGCATGTTTCCGAGTTTGTCAGTGGACCAGTTTCTGTTGTCAAAAATTGCTTGGATCTAAACATTGTCTGTTTTTATATTTGCATCTCTTTTAGTGTGCCAAATCGAGATCAAAACTATTTTCGAACATAATTACTCTTCTTTGTAATAAAAGTTGAAGTGGTGTCTTGTTTAGATCCGCAAGTTAGTGTGTTTTGGCACATGCTTTAAGTAACTCCTTTTCTTAGGAGAATCTGGTCTGGAAACCTATTTATTATGGTACGCGTTGAAGTCGCCGTTTTACGTAAAATTGTTTTTATTGCTGAGACTAAACTACATACCCTGGTGGGCTAAAAACTAATGTGAATAGCAAGGTTTGAAAGCTAATAAAGAGTTTAACTGTTTAACTCTTCATTACTCCTTAATGATCGTTTACACTTTTTTTCCTAATACAATAGTACTTCCAGCCTTAGCAGTATTTTAAGATTGTAAGTATTCTACGTTTCATAACTTCATCACCAGAAGTAGAACTAATTGAAGCTCCCTTTAGCATTTTGTGATGATGTGTTCTAAGTTCATATGCATTCCACAACGTGATTTCTAATGTCCTTTTGAATTTTGTAATAGAAAAATTGTTGTATTTAAATACATACATGCATACATACATAAAAGGACATTTCAACCCTTCAGTCAGGATTACGGCCAAGCTTCTCACAGCACTTAGGCTGTGTGCATTGCGCTTATGTAGAGCGGCGAGTCCTACAGTTTAAAGTCGACGCCGAACGACAAATTTTTTTGAGAAACTTTTTCATGTTAATTTTATTTTTACACTCAGTGTTATTGCCAGAAGTTTGCTGAGAGGCTGACGCCAAAGAAATATTTTTTCATATTTCCGTTTTGATGTCTAACCTGTGGTTTGAACCGTGGCCTTACGTCTAATAGGCCTACACGCTACTTGTGATATGAGTCAAACTTAGGAACGAAATAATTAAGGAATTGCTAAGCATGTGTTGAGAACATTTTAAAATTTTTCTATTCAATTTCATAAGAATATAATCAAGAAATTTTCGTTAGATTTTTTTATAAAAATTTTCCTCTTTGATACTCTACACTCGTATCAAACATAAAACTGAATTACATCATCTGCTCAATCCTCGATTTTGTTGTTGACTTTATGTTGCAATCAAATGTTGTATTCCATTACTGGTTAATTGGAAATTTTTTAGGAAATTTTCCAATTTTATGGCTTTAATAACAAATTCTATTTCATAATGTAAATAAATTTGCACATGTAAGTACATACCATACATATGTACTCGTATGTATGTTTCCTAAGAAATAAATAAAATTTTAAACAAATTAAAAACATGTATAATAAATGTTGCCTGAGCTGGCGTCTTATGTAATAAATAAATCAATAAATTCTATATTCTCAATACGTTAAGAGGTTGAGTAGTAAAGAGGCCTTCCGTCCAATATTATGGGTTTGCAATGAATATTTCGGAACGGATTATTCTTCAAAAACTTTTCTAAAAATTTTTATAAAGCGTAAAACATACTACGCCACAGGTCTCTAAGCAACAAATACAACCCCAGTAGATTTAAACTTATGTGAGCATTACTTTTGGTTTGCAGTTCCTCTAGAAATATGAGAAAAAAGAGACGCTTTAATGTGAAAACAGTTCTCAGATAGGATTATATCCATGACTTTCTGTTCTACGTTCTTATATTAAGCACCTACAGCCTCTAATAGTTATAATGCATTCGTCTGGAACTTTGTAAATGCAGTCGTGACGTTACGCTGGTCGTAGAGAGTAATTCTAGTGATTTTCCAATTGTGGTATTCAGCGCACAATGCCAACCATCTCTTATTATTTCATGAAACAAATTAACCTGATCATGAACAACAATAAAAGTGAATCTCGTTTCAATATTCACAATCATAGATACAGCGGGCGTCAAAAGAAACTGTACACTAAGGATAAAATTCTAGCAATCACCAAACTCAAATTTTACCACTTAAGGAGAGTGCCCAATATTTCGAAATTATTTTGTAATTTTTTTTTTGTTTCAATTTTAAAAACTGGCAATGAAACCATTTTAAAATAAAAATAACGGTACTATATTAATGTATATTTCTTGTTAATGAACAGTTACTTTTGACGCTCACTGTATGTAGACATACTAAATAATCAATGGGAACAGAAACAGCTATTTATCAATATTGCCGATCCAATTCTTGGTCATGCAGATCTTTTGGAAAAAGTTAGTTTATGATGATTTTGATTTCTTTGGGCGTCAGCTGAGATCAATGACCTAGTTTGAAAGGAAATAACCACTGCATCGTAATAGCATTTAAAAAAGAGTTATTCAGCTCCATTAAGTGATTTTATTTAAAATAATTCGTGAGTAAAATTTATTTGAAATATTTTTTTAAACTGAATTCCCTGATATTACATATTGTTACGAAAATGGAAAAAATCTAGATACTGGTGGTTTGCTTTTACATCGTTTAACATTAAAATTATAAAAAAAAACTACCAGAACAAAAACAATGAACTTGTTTACAAATTATCTGTGTAATATAACAACAAATACGAGCATAAAAAATGGTAGACAACTAAACAAAAATACAACAACAAACACTATAAGAATAAATGTAAACAAACTACAGAAACAACAATAATGAAACAACGATGATTACATTTTATAGAGATCTCGAGAAGGCGAAACCATGAACATTCGCCTTCAAGAACATTCATCAGACTGTTTACTCTGCCACATAAAAGGCAAGACAAAGCAGGCAATTTAGTTAGTCAAAGTTCAGTGAGTTCTGTGTGAAGATTCGGTGCGTTTTAAGAGAGTAATCGTGGTTTGAAGACCTGTAGAATAACTGTCTAGTAATTTTTATTGTTTACGGAAATGGTATAAACAGAAGAACAAAAATGAAAAGCAATTGTTGTTGTTTACATCAAGTTGTAAACAGTGGCACATAGAATTGTGCGAATAATAAAGAATTTTAATTAGTTTTTAATTTTAAACTTATTTTTATTTTATTTGTAATCTATGAGTTCATATTTTAAGCGCTTTTTTTTAAACGTAAAAACGTAACAATATTTAGAATTACAAGAAAAACCCCGTTAAAGAATTTAATCAATTCACATTCAAATGTTTAATTTCCTTCTATACAGCACCATATATCGTATATGTTTTCCAAAATTGTTTAACTTTAAGGCACCAAAACACTCAATTGCAACATACATACAAATTACTGGGTATTTTATTTAATTTTCCCTGATAAAAAAGAAGGAAATTTATTTATATGTCGCACGTAAATATCTGATACAATAAATTTTTAAGCAATAAATGCGAAACATGTTTCCTCTTATCGTATCTGTTATGTTTTGCAATAAAAATAACAGTAAAAACAACAACATGCACTTCTTTCTCATTCGCATCTCATCTCATCCATCAAATTGAAATCCAATTATTGTTGCAAATAAAAATAATAATTACAAACGGATTGTGATGATATTGTGTTGCGAATACCATACGTACGTACAGAGTGTGCTGTCTGCTGTGTATGTTGTTAATGATAATAATGACGACAATGATGACTGTACTGTATGTACTGTGTTGATAAAACTGTTAATAAAAGTATCGCAAAAAATTGTCTGCTTGTGCGAATCACTTTGTGATTCTATTGGAGCATATTTTTCCTATTATAGGCAATGATATGAGAAAAATAATTTAATTTCACTTTTGTTTCCGTGTTTTTCTTTTTATTTTATTTTATTTTGATGGAACAGTTTTCTTTTCCTTTACCATACATTCAATTTTTGTTTTTGTTTTTATTATTAAAGTGTGTCACTTATTTTAAAGCGTGCCACTTACATATAAAATTGTTGCGTGCATGTTTTGAATTTGTAATTAATTTCAATACGTACTCAATATATACTCAATATGTTTACGTGTGCTTAGAAACCGAACGATATTTATTAGATACAAAAAGAAACCAATACAATAGAATACTTTAGTAAAGTATCATTCAGCTGAAGTAATTGATACTTCCGGAAGCAATCAGTTTATCAGTAATAAGGAGAAGGAGCATATTGAAGTACAACAATAAGAGCTACTTGAGTAAAATCATGATGATATCTACGTATTTAGGCACAAAGAAATTATTACATAGTATTTAAACACTTGAAGTCGTCGTAGTCTAGTAGGTAGTGTGTTGGCCAATTAGACGTAAGACCACGGTTACAAAGCCCAGGTTAGACATCACAACGGAAATATGAAAATTATATTTTTTCGGCGTCTACCTCTCAAAAACTCTGAGTGTAAAAATAAAATTGCCATGAAAAGTTTCTCATAAATTCTGTCGTTCGGAGTCGACTTTAAACTCTAAGCACCCAACGTAAGTGGTGTGAGAAGCTAGGTCCTTATCCTGACTAAAGATTATGTTATGTACATAAGGTGGATCAATAAGTCCTAAAATCTAAAATTAAGATTATTTATGATGTAGTAAGTTGTAGATAGTCCAACTACAGTGAGTGAGTGCTACAGTGAGCGTCAAAAGAAACTGTACATTATCATGTCATTTTTTAATTTATTGGCTATTATTCGAATACATATGTATATAAATACTTATTGATGAATACGTCATAATGTAAACGAGGACACAATTGAAAGAATTTCTACAAAAAAAGATGTGAATAATTAGAAATACAGTCATAGATTGTTTACAAGTTTTTTTATGATTTTACAAGTGAATTAATTGATCAATAAAATTGAAACAAATTCTGATCCCTTCTTATGCAACTAAAAATTTTACTCTGGGAACAGCGACTAATGGTTGGAAAATAACAACTGCCGTTTGCGTTTGATATCATGTATGAGAGAGTATCGTGCCCCAGAGTTTTGTAAACGTTCGCATAGTAAACGAATTTCAAACGAAACGATACCTACAGAATGAGTGAATGAGAATGCCTTTGCCAAAGCGTTAATTGTCCACATTACATGGCCACAAGCTGGACTTTGAAAAGTATGTGATTAAAATTGTAGGACACGGAAGACAAACAACCATCAGAACCCAAAATGGTTTCTGCTTAATTTGAGATTTTAAGCTTTGTAGGCTTATTTAACCAAAAAACAGTAAAAAAAAACGCAATTAAAGTCATGGCATTGTGTAATATGTACGGTATGTTCTATCGAGTGAGTATGCAGATGTAAAAAGGCTTCTTTGTATGCTTAGAAATAAACTACACACCGTATAAATTGCGTGCAACTGATTAATGTTTAAAACTTTGTATGGATTAGTGACTACGATTAGAAAGTAGGGTAAGGATTGATGAAGCATACAACTGTTTGGATTAAGTTTTAGAATACAGTTAAAAATAGTTTGAAAAATTTTAAAAACGCAAATTATAAATATAAATTAGTTTCGCCCTCACTTGAGCTTAATTTCCAGAATGCATTCTTCATTTACTATTTAATTTAAGTCTTAATGTGAAGCCTTATGGACTGGCTGCATAATGTTGAGTGCCATTAATTAAAACATACAGTGAGCGTTAAAAGAAATTGTACATTAAAAAACTATACATTAATAAATTACAATTATTTTTATTTTAAAATTGTTTCATTGCCTGTTTTTAAAATTGAAACAAAAAAAAAATAAAAAAAAATTTCGTAATATTGTAAAATTGTTTCGGGCACTCTCCTTAAGTGGTAAAAGTGAGAGTGATTGTTAGAATTTTGTCCTTAGTGTACCTGACACCAATAAAAGCAATTTCAAAAACAATATATACCCAAACCTGTTTTTACACGGTACACGGTTTTTTTCAATAACTGCCAAGTTGATACTTGACGGCCTTCAAATGGCAAATAAGTTGGCAGAACACTTTTTGACATGTGATAACATAATTGAAAGAGCTGTGAAACATGTATGACCTACAAACATGTATGACTAGATACAGAGAGCTCTGTAAAGAGCTTTCCAAAGTTGGATCACAGCGCACTATAACAGAATTTGCTGTTAAAAGAAATAAACCAGCGCCAGAAGCAGCCTCTGAAGATGTAGAGGGAATAAGTATTTCTACTGACGAGACTGATATTGAGCCACCCCAGCAAAAGAGAATGCGCTTGCTATAAGAAACTGACTCCGAATAAAATAAAAAAAAATTGTATTGAAAATAATTCCGTTCCTAATTGTCTTAAGAGTTTGATAACTAATTTTATTTTTATAAATGGAAGAGAATTTTTAAGTTTTTTCTTTATTTTTTTATAATCACAAAACGAAATAAAATAAAAACTCTGTGTATACTATTGAACTAAATCTGTGCGATTTTATAAAGTTATTCAATTTTATAGGCATATGTAGGCTGCTGCATCAATCCTATGTATATCTTTTCAGTTTGTTTGTACACTTACATACGTACATAATATTTGTCTTTTTTTGCGCGTTTTTTTTACACGGAACGTATCTACCGTGTAAAAAAAGGTTTGGGTGTATACTTGAGGTTAAATTCTTCGAAATATGTTTACAGTGATTGGCAATGTTTTAAAAAAAATTATTAAAATGCAGAAAAAAAATTTTCCTGTAAAAGTTTCGCCTTTCCCACCAATATTTTTTATTCCAAGTTCAATCTAAATTACTTACGTAAATCTGCCTGGTTTTAATGAATAATTTCTGAGGGTTAAGCAAAAACTAAAAGTCCCCATACTGTAATTGACAAAAACAAAAACACAGAGGAGTGGGAAACAATGTAGGGCGCATCAATACAAAATGTTCAACACCATTAGCCTTTATGCTTCATCGTGCACGTTTATGTGTTTAGGAAGCAATTGTTACCGTACAACTGGGCAACAACTTAAATATTCGAGTTTATTTCCACTTGCCATTGCTGGCATGACCGACCCTTAAACTAAAATGACCACAAGCAACTTTTTTTTTTGCATTTTTAAACAATAATGCGCACAATTATTCATGCATATCATGGCGGGGCGCTATTACCTAATTTTTGCTTCTGTAGTTTTTACCTCATTCAGCTGGCAACTGCACGTATTAAGACTGCAGCCAAATAGTGGAGCCATTTGTTTTTAACACAACAAAATTCAAATACGTAATCGTAGTTTAACTGGAATAATTTTCCGCCATTACATGATGTAAAAATCCATTTTTAAATTCACCAAAAAATATTAACAAAAAAACCCTAAGGGTACATAATGCATATACAGTGAGCGTCAAAAGACATGGTACATTAAAAACAAATATACATTAATAAATTACCGTTATTTTTATTTTAAAATTGTTTCATTGCCAGTTTTTAAAATTGAAAAAAAAAATTTAAAAAAATTTCGAAATATTAACAAATTTTTTCGGGCACTCTCCTTAAGTGGTAAAAGTTGAGTTTGATGATTGCTAGAATTTAATATATAGTGTACAGTTTTACGCTCACTGTACAGTTTAATATAAAGTGTTGATACATAAAATATGCAAAACTTATCAACATATGCATTTTGTGATGCGGCATTAAAATTTACATTTCCGGTTACCGGCATGAAATGTCCAGCCAACAAATTAGCAATTTAAACTTGCACTTTGAAAATAATTCTTGATTTTCTCATTTCCGTTTTTTTTTCTCACATTGCGGTTCAGTTTCTTGGTCAACATTTGAAATTCATTTGAAATTCAATTACAAATACAAACGTTATCGAGTTTCTCTGTTCTCACTGTTCTGTGAATAACTTGAAATGGCTGAAGTTAGTTTATCAACTACTTTGACATTGAAATTGAATTTTGAATTGCAAAACTTAAACAAACCTTATGGGAATTTCACAAGGGCTGATAGTAAATATGAATTGTTGCCTGTTTTACTTTATTCAGTAGTTTTCCATTCATACAGGGCTTATGGAAATTATATGCAAATAAAATTGATCCTGTTCTACTGTTACAGGAACTACAAAGTTTTTTGTGTGGACATTGTGTGATTGCCTGGAAATGATTTGGAATGTCTGCAGGGATTGATGTCTATAAACTTCTATAAGTTTTCATATACTTTGTTCTCTGTTTGTTACACTCAATAAATTTAAACACATCTGGGACGTCTTTATTGTTAAATAATCTTCCTTAGGGGGTTTGTCTATGTATGCATAAATTTATTAAGAAATTTATTAAAGAGCAAGTAATTGCTAGAAATCAGAATGTATAAGAATTGGAGGTAAAACTCCTGATTAATTGAACTTGTTGTACTCAGTGTCAGCCTAACCTCCAGAGGTCTATGGGAGAAGGTGTTGGTGTACTAACTGTCGTCCTAACCACTAGAGATCTATGGAAGAAGATTTTGACGCCTGTTTGAACGACGAATACATCGTCAATTTTCATAGATGGGGTGGATAGATTAAGCGAATCCCTATATGAATACTGTTACGAAAATAAAAATCCAGATACTGGTGTTTTGACTTTACATCGCCTAACATTAAAATTATAAAGAGAAGCTACAAAAACAAAACAAAACAGTAAACAAAACTGTTTACAAATTATCGTACTGCTTAATATAACAACAAACACCAGCATAAAAAATGGTAAACAAGTAAACAAAAATACACAAACAACACTACAAGAATAAATTTAAACAAAATAAACAAACAACGATATTTACATTTATAGAGATTCCAGGAAGGCGAAGTCAAGAACATTCGCCCTCAAGAACATTCATCAGACTGTTTACTCTGCCATATAAAAGGCAAGGCAAAGCAGGCGACTGGGTTAATGAAGTTCAGTCAGTCTTGTGTGAAAATGCGGTGTGTTTGAAGAGAGTAATCGTGGTTTGAAGATATCTTTCTTACAAAGATCTGTCGAATAATTGCCTAGTAATTGTTATTTTTTATGCAAAGGGTGTAAACAGAGGAATAACAAACAAAGCAAGTGTTCTTGTTCACATAAAGTTGTGAACAGGGGCACACAGAATTGTGTGAATAATAAAGAATTTTAATTAAAACTGAACACAAATTTATTTTAAAATTTGTTTGCAGTCTACAAGCTCATATTTCTCAAAAGATAAAAAAGTAACAATACGTTAATCTAATGACTGAAAATAGGCCCATGTGCGTACTGCTTATCACATATCAAGGATATAATGCATTGCGTTCAATCTCAAAGAACAAATGCTTATCTAAAGCTGGCTAACAGTGTCCTTCTGTTGCAGGCAGAATTATGCTTTAGGAAACTATTTTAGTGTAATTCTGTAAAAATCTTTTATCCTCTGGCTTACAGTGTAAAACTTCAATTTATTTTTTCTTTATATGCGACAAAAAGAAAATATTCGTCCGCATGTTTTTCTATTATGCGGCTAAAAAATTTGTGGTTCATATTCCTTTCACCGCAAACATATTGAGAAAAGATTTTTGTGAATCTAAAATACATTAAAAACACATTGTTCTGTTTACCTAGGACGTCGTTTTATCAGAACCAATATCATTATGAAGCAACACAACTAGGAAAGTATTTCCTGTTTCAAAAAGGAAAAAAATTTCATCAACAAATTTCCAAATTGGATTTTTCCTTTTTGAAATTAAAACAATTGTTGGAGTGGTAAACTGTTATGAAACTTTTGAATAAGTTTTAATTTAATTTATTTATAATTTTAATTTATTTATATTTATTTATCATTGGAAATATGTTTGATTCATAAGCCTACTCATTTAGATTCATAACTTTAGAAAAATAATTATAAATGATTCGAGTGACTCGTATCATTCATCAAAATTGACAGTCTTAGTTGTTGTTGCATTTACAAAAAAAGGAAAAATACACTTAAGCAAACACACGACCTTCTAGGGAGTATTTTAGTGTTCGTACACGAATCATACTTATGTTATGTTTCGTGTAAATGTTGAGTTATGGTGAGTCGAAATCAATGACATCATACGTGTTGTTAAGTATAAATATGATGAGTACTTCAAACTTTGAATATGAGTAGAGGTTCCATGATATTAAAATAAGTATGAATGACCACGTCGCCGTGGTCTAGTAGGTAGTGTGTTGGCTTATCAGACGAAAAGCCTGGGTTCGAGCCCCAGACCAGACATAAAATATAATACAAAACAAATAAATAAAAAAAAATAAATAAAATAAAATACAAAAAAATATTTCTTCGGCGACTTCCTCTAAGCAGATTTTTGGCAAAAACTCTGAGAGCAAATAAAATTGCCACGAAAAATTTCTCAAAAATCTGTCGTTCGGAGTAGACTTTAACTTTAGGTCCTGCCACTCATGTATAAAATTAACACACACAACATAAGTGGTGTGAGAAACTAGGTCGTAATCCTAACTGAAGGGTTGTACGTCTGTTGTGTGTGTTAATTTTATACATGAGTGGCGGGACCTACAGATTAAAGCACAACACTATCACTTATAAGATTAATATCTTGTTGCGTTATGCTAGTTATAATAAACAAATAAATAAATGAAATAACTAAAGTCGACTCAGGCCAGATTTTTGAAAAACTTTTCATAGCAATTTTATTTACTTTCAGAGTTTTTGCCAAAAATCTGCTTAGATGAAGTCGCCGAAGAAATATTTTTTCAGTTTTCGTTTCGTTCAAGATGTCTGAACTGGGGTTTGGACCATGACCTCACGTCTAATAAGCCTACACACTACTTACTAGTCTATGGCTACAGTTCACTGAACATTTGTCGTAAATATGCACACTTTAATTTCGTTTTCATTTTTAATAGAAAATCCCTGTATCAATATTTGTATTTAAAAACTTTTATTTCCCGTGGGTATCTTTTGCTTTACACATAATCACAGCTATCACTTGCCATTATTTTGCATAAGTGTGGCCTTCGTTGTCTAAAGGACAACAGAAAAAAATATCCATTTCAGTCTCATTAATTCCAAACATACGTTGAAGAGATTCATCGAATAGATACATGGGCAACAAATTATTTCATTTTAGAATTCTAATGCTGTGGCACGCACGTACATCAGTTAGATGCCCAAACCATGTGTATATCATAATACACATAAACAGATGTATTTGGACGTGTAAATGAGTGTGTATATTTTAAACCATATTTTACACTATCGTAAGCCTATTAGCATTAGATATACCAGCATAAAAACATTAAAATGGAGTGTGACTAATTTTCACCTTTTTTTATCAGTAGTTTTAGGTCGCCAATAAACCGTTTTCTCCATAGGTTTATCGCAGCACAAAAGTATTTCAGTAGAGACTAATTAAAATTATTTTAAAATTATTTTCTTTTAATACACTAAATACAGTAATGGAAAATTATAAATATTTTTGGAAAATTCGATAAAACAATGAATATACAGTGCGCGTCAAAAGAAAATGTACTTTAAAAATATATATATTTTTATAAGTTATGGTGATTTTTATTTTAAAATTGTTTCATTACGAGTATTTAAAATTGAAACAAAAAAAATTAAATTACAAAAAAAAATTCAAAATAATGTATAATTTTTTCGGCCACTCTCCTTAAGTGGTAAAAGTTGAATTTGGTTTGGATTGTTAAAATTGTATTCTTAGAGTACAGTTTCTTTTGACGCTCACTGTATGTTTTTTTATTATTATCTACTGCAAGGTCATCAAAAAGGAAAGGATAAGGTTGGTCTGCAGAGACGTCTAGGGAAGATTATGGGAGAAATAGCCTTCGTTATCTTTAATGACCCTTGTCATGTAAAGGTTATAGTGGACAACCAACTGTTATGCAAGAATGGCGTTTAAAGTTTTATTTGTAATATATTTCTCACTGAGAAAATAATACAATTTGGAAATGACAGGAAACAAGGACACACAAGTACTGAAGGAAACTCACCAAATAAAAATGGGTTTGATAAGCAAAGTAAAGGATTCATGCCCATTTTTTTTTTATAAAATGTGAAAGTATTATTACCACCACAATCTTAATTAGTGATCTGTATTATGTCTTGAAGCCACCGTAGTCTAGTAGGTAGTGTCGTGTCTTATTAGACATAAGGCCTCGGTTCAAACCTCAGGCCAGATATCTCCAACTGATCGAAGTATGAAAAAATATTTCTTTGATGACTTCCTCTCAGCAGATTTCTGATAAAAACTCTGAGACGAAATAAAATTGCCATGAAAAGTTTCTCAAAAAATCTGTCGTTCGGAATCCTGCTTAAACTGTAGGTCCCTCCTCACATGTATAAAATTAACGCACTCAACATAAGTGACTGTCCTGACTAGGGGGTTGTTCTGACCAATTACGTACGTACATATGTATGTATTTTGTCTATAATGTATCAAAGAATTTAAATATTTAATTGCGAACTATTAATCAACAAATTTACAACATAATTCATTTACATTTTGTCTGTTTGCATTCAAAGATGGCAATGCATTCTATGTGCAGTATTCTTAAGCTGAAGTGAAGGACAATGCTTACAAAATAACAACAAAAATTATAATGAAAATAAAAACCGCTTTGAATTATTATTGTCGCCATTTATTTTACTGTTATTATTTAAATATGGCGCCAATAGTCACAGTTTCGTATCGTTTATTAATGCATTTCTCTTTGTTTTTCTTTGTTTGTTGTTTCCACTTTGTTTGCATTCGTTGGCCTTGGCGTTCAGCCTGAATAAATGCAGTGTTTGAGTTCCTTCCGGTATCTTTATTTCGCAGTTTTATTTACCTTCGTTTTATAAATTGGAAAGTAATGCCAACATGTATGAAACCCGGAGACTTAACAAATTGGGGAGAATAATTGTTTGTTGGCCATACACAAATTGATATACAATATACAGTAGGCAGCAAAAGAAACTGTACATTAAAAAAATATATATACATTAATAAATTACCGTTATTTTTAAATTGTTTCATTGGCAGTTTTTAAAATTGAAACAAAAAAAATTACAAAAAATTTTTAAATATTTTCAAATTTATCCGGCACTCTCCTTAAGTGTTAAAAGTTGAGTTTGGTGACTGTTAGAATTTTATCCTCTGTGTACAGTTGCTTTTGACGCTTTCTGTATCATGTATTGTCTGTTTCTGTTCTTTCAATATCGAATACGTATACTTTTATTTTATTTTTCCGGTCTTTAATTTTTAATTTATATCATATGCCTTTCAATTAAGTAATTGCTCTACTAAATCCCACAGCAATATATTCAACAGAAAACATTGTCATTGCAGTTGCTCTGCCATCATCAATAAGGCTTCTGTTGAATACAAAGTGTTCGTTTGTTGATTGTATATGCAGTGTGAGCCACAGGCCGTATGTAAAAAGGATTAAAAGCAACACATTGAGCACAGCTTGGGACAACGATAAGAAATATGGAGGCGCAAAAAAATATTGAATATTTTACACTGAAAATGTATGGCTGGGAAAAGATGAAAGCTGAAGAGCTTAAAAACAAATCATAACAGTTGGATACATACATACATAATCGGTGATTAAAACCCTTCAGGATTACGACTTAGTTTCTCAAACCACTTATGTTGTGTGTGTTAATTCCAAACATGAGTAACGGGATTTACTGTTTAAAGTCGACTCAAAATGACAGATTTTTGAGAAACTTTTCATGGCAATTTTTTATTTACTTGCAGAGTTTTTGCCAGAAATCTGCTGAGAGGAAGTCGCCAAAGAAATATTTTTTCATATTTCGTTTTGTTGGAGATGTCTGGCCTGGGGTTTGAATCCTGGCTTTACGTCCTACCTTCTAGACTAAACAAAAAATTTCGAAAAATTGTCAAATTTTTTCGGACACTCTCCTTAAATGGTCAAAATTGAGTTTGGTGATTGTTAGAATTTTATACATGGTATGCAGTGAGGTCTAGTAGGTGGTGTGTTGGCTTATTAGACGAAAAGCCAGGGTTCGAGCCCCGGCCAGACATCAAAATAAAATACAAAAAATATTTCTTCGGCGACTGCCTCTTAGCAGATTTCTGGCAAAAATTCGAAGAGTAAATAAAATTGCCATGAAAAGTTGCTCAAAAAATCTGTCGTTCGGCGTCGACTTAAACTGTTGGTCCCGCCACTCATGTATAAAATTAGCACACACAACATAAGTGGTGAGGAATCGCCGTGGTGTAGTAGGTAGTGTGTTGGCTTACTATTCGTAAAGCCCGGGTTCGTATTCCAGGTCAGACATCAAAAATGAAATATGAAAAAAAAAAAACTCTGCAAATAAAAATAAACTGCCATGAAAAAGTTTCTCAAAATTCTGTCGTTCGGAGTCGACGTTAAACTGTAGGTCCCGCCACTCACGTATAAAATTAACGCACACAACATGAGTGGTGTGAGAAGCTAGGGCGTAATCCTGACTGAAGGCTTGTAATGGCCAATTATGTATGTATGTATACAGTTTCTTTTGATGCATACTGTAAATCCTATCATCATATCATTCCACTTTTCTGCATTCGTAGTTGTAAAATTTTATTCAAATTTTGATTTCTAAAATTTGGATTCTGTTGAAATTATTTTAAAATTATTTTATTTAACTAGAAATACTATAAATGACCATTCCCTTAGGTCCTGTACACTAGAAAGAGCACTTTAAATTTTAAAACAACTTTCTTACTTTACGCGTATAGGCTTTGAATTGATAAAGCAATCTGTGACTCAATGAATAACGAAAAACATTTGTTTGACAAACAAATGTTTCATCAAACACACACATTTAATACCCTACGCTAGCTAATATGATAAACATTATACGTGTTATACAGTGGGCATCAAAAGAAACTGTTCACTATGGATAAAATTGTAACAATCACTAAACTCAACTTTTACCACTTAAGGAGAGTGCCCTAAAAAATTTGAAAATATTTCAATTTTATTTGTATTTTTTTTTGTTTTAATTATAAAAACTGTTAATGAAACAATTTTCAAATAAAAATAACGGTAATTTATTAATGTATATATTTTTTTATTAATGTGTAGTTTCTTTTGATGCTCACTGTAAATGCATTCTAATCAATTCTAATGCATGCTTAGCTTATCTGTGATACGTCGCATGCCATTCTAATAGCAACCCCCAAAGTTTTTAAAACATTTTTTGTTGGTGTCTTAATCTCTTTTGAAGATAAGATTGTTCTAATCAAACCAAAATAAAAATATGAATTGAAGTCTAAAGTTGAAAACAAAAAAATATTTTTAGTCTCACACGAAATTTATTAAAAGAAGACATGAACGTTCCGTGCTGCTGAATTTAGGAGAGAAGAAAGTGTTTGTTTATATGGGAGAATGAAGTCAAATGCAAATGTAAATAAAATATGTGAATAAATTAATTAAATGTAATTAAATTATTAAACAATTGTTTTTTTTTAGTTTAAAGAATTAGAAATTCCACTTTCTATGGGCATAATAGCGGCTCGGTGGTATGGCAATCAAAATGAAAGACCCATAATAGCCATGCACGGCTGGCAAGATAATGCAGGCACATTTGCTCTGTTGGCACCCATTTTATGCAAGCAAATAGCCATATTAGCAATAGACCTGCCAGGGCATGGTCGGTCGTCACATTTCCCTAACGGCTGCATCTATCATACACTAGATTTCGTAAGAGTTCTGAGAGAATTAAAGGAGTTCTACAAATTACCGAAAATATCGCTCATGGGCCATTCAATGTCTTGTGCAGTAATCTATCAATACGCCTCTCTATATCCAGAATCAGTGGATATAATCATCAGCATTGATGTCTTGCATACGCGTTACTTTAAATTGGACCAACAACTTGACTTGCTAAAGTTTTATTTGGAAAAATTCCTAAAGGATACGGAAAGAAAACAGGAAGATAAGAATAAAAATAGCTCCGAACCACCAGCCTATACTTTAGAAGAAATGGAAATGGCATTACATTTAGGTTCTGAAAAGTCGGTGGACTTGAATAAGACAAAATATATTTTAGAACGTAACATCCGACCTTCCCGTTTACAAAGTGATAAATTCCATTTTAGCCGTGATACTGGCATAAAATATTTGCTTGAAAATTATACAGAACCAAAACTAACCGAGGCTATGGCGAAAAGAATTCACAATATAAAATGGTTAGTTTTAAAAGCTGAACATTCTTATCACCTCAATGAGAATAGCTTTACGACACAAAATGTTTTCAAGATTTTAAAAGAAAATAATCCCGATTTCTTGTATTACATTTTGTCCGGCGTTAAGCATCACTGCCATCTTAATAATGCTGAAATGGTTGCTGAGTATATTCTACCGTTTCTACAAAAATTCAGGCAAGTGGAATATCTTCCCTACAGAGCGGCAAATAAGTTATGAAATTTCTATAAAATATGGTGAATAAACTCTGATTATATAGGAGTACAGTGAGTGCCAAAAGAAACTGTACATTAAAAAAAATATATATTAATGAATTACCGTTATTTTTATTTTAAAATTGTTTCATTGCCAGTTTTTAAAATTGAAATAAAAAATTACAAAAAAATTTCGAAATATTGTCAAATTTTTTCGGACACTCTCCTTAAGTGGTAATAGTTGAGTTTGATAATTGTTAGAATTTTATCCATGGTATACAGTTAATGAATACAGTAATGAATTACTGTTATTTCTATTTTAAAATTGTTTCCAAATAATTGTTTACAAAAAATTTCGAAATGTAGCCACATTTTTTCGTGCACTCTCCTTAAGTGGTAAAAGTTGGCTTTGGTGATTGTTAGAATTTTATCCTTAGTGTTCAGTTTCTTTTGGCGCTCACTGTAAGTATGAGACAGCAAAATTAAATATTGTTTGAAGGCTGTTTGTGTCAGATTTTGCAGAAGCAAGGATTCCTCATAATTTCTGGTACCTTACGTAATTATTACTGTTGTTCTAAATATAGCATAGGTCCGTAATTGGTGAATTCAATTTTAATATAAGATATTTGAACACGTTTAAGGTTAAGTTAATGATAATGACTTCGTCCTCTATTTGCCATTTTCATTTTTCGCCTGCCGTAGTCGCTAGAATTCCTCAATGTGTTGCCAATCCATCCTCAATTTATTTACAACGACAGTGTCAAATGCGTTGTGGAAGAAGTTTACTTGACTACAGGCCTCATCGAATCAACAAATTAAATCGGCCCTTAGGCACAATCCTGATACATACATACATACGAGTACATAATTGGTCATTACAACCTTTTAGTCAGGATTACGACGATATGTTGTGTGGGCATAAATTTTATACAAGAGTGGCGTGACCTACAGTTTAAAGTCGACTCCAAACGGCAGATTTATGAGAAACTTTTCATGACAATTTTTTATTTACTCACAGAGTTCTTGCCAGAAATCTGCTGAGAGGAAGTCGCCATAGATATATTTTTTTTATATTTCCTTTAGTTGGAGATGTCTGACCTGAGGTTTGAACCGAGGCCTTACATCTACAACTAGACTATGTCGACAATCATGGCACTGTCTCTTATACCCAAGAAACTTCGGCAAAGGTTTTATATTGATCGCTAACTCCCCTTCCACTTTTCTCGATTGTCTAACGGTGCTATCATTACTTGAAGTCTAATAGATCATGGCTTACATTTTATTCCGAATTCTCAAGTCAGAAATTACCGTCTAGACTGACAAAACTGCATTTGTCAATAAACTCAAAAGCTTTGATTTCAACAAAGTCTGGCACTCCATATTATACTCAACAATTTCACCATAAAAACTGAATCAATAGGAAAGCGAAAAACCGTGTAAAAATTGAATCACAAAGAAAAATAATTGTAACGTATGCAGTCCTTGGAGAACAATAAAACATCTCACTTGTATTGCTTTTGTGTATGTATGTGCGACTGTGTCGTCTTCCATACTAGTAGCATGCAATGAGAAAAAAAATTTGATTGTATTGCACTGCAACACCAATGGCGTACATACATACATAAGTTCATGTGCAAGTGTTTGTTGATGTTTGCTTAATTGTTTGTTTCTCTCCATATGCATATTCGTGAGAGAATTTGTGTCATTTGTTTCCACTTTCAGTTTTATTGTTATGCAAACTAAAGCCTTCCAGCAGCACACACACACACACACACATAGGTGTGTAACGAAATAAACAAAGATCAACAGCATGAGATTCGTCATGTGAGTAATTTAGTTGGATACGCAAACAAATGTGGCATAAAAACAAAAACAAAATAAAATAACATCAACAGCAGCAGCAATAAAAACAACGACTGCAGCAATAATAAAATAAAAGATATACAATAACAATAACAATAAAAATCAAGAAGAATAGCATTAATAAAATATACATACGATATACACATGTATATGCAGATGGTAAATTAAAAGGCAAAACAAACAATGCAAGGAGAGACCATGCCTTTGTATACATAAAAGTAACAGAGTTAACAGAGATTTTTAAGGTCGATTTTAAGATACACTGCAATGGCTGACAATAGCTTCTGGTTTGATTTGACATTAAAAAGCTATAAGTATACAGCGTCACTGTCAGCGATCAGCAATCAATCGTTTTTTCGCTACTCATAAGCACTCATGAAATTGTGAATATAAATGAGTCAACAATATTTTAACTATGTACTCTGACTCATTCATACTCAATACAACGTTGATTTATAAGTACAGGTTGCAATGAGTATGCGAACAACGTTGACAGCAAACTCATACCATTCGAAATATGTTTGATACATAAGCTTACTCATTTAGATTCATAACTTTAGAAAAATACTTCGAGTGACTCGAACCATTCATTAAAATTTACAGTTTTAGTTGTTGTTGCATTTAAAAAAAAGAAAAAAGCCACAAACAGAGCAGCAAGCAGAGCAAAAACACACAACCATTTAGTGAGTATTTTAGTCTTCGTAAGCGATTCATACTTATTTTGTGATTCGTGTATATATGTTGAGTTATGGAGAGTCGAAATCAACAACAGCATACGTGTTGTTAAGTATGAATATGATGAGTACTTCAAACTTTGAATATGAGTAGAGTTTCAATGATATTGAAATATGTATGAATGCGTATCAGAAATTATGAGTATCATTCGATTCTACTCATCTTTTTGAATACTAATTGCTGATCTCCAGTTTGTATTTGTAGTATAATCTATATTGATTAGGACAGTGTGTTCCACAATTATTAAATCAATCATGAGCCCATAGTCATATACGACTTTTAGCCTGTATTTCATCATGTTTTCAATTATTTGCATCATTCGCTTATTAAAATTATCAATTCATGTTATAGGGTATTACAAAGACCGCTATCACTAATTACAACTGACTATTCCATGTTTCTTTTTTGGGTTTTTTTAATTGTTATTTTCAAATTTTTTTTTTTTTTTTGTTTCAAATACATTGTTTTAAGATAAAAAGTTTTGTTCTGTATTGTCGATTGTTGTTGTTGTTGTTTTGTATGTATTTTTAATTTGACCCAAATACAACTGCAACAACAATACTTTTGTAAAATTTCTAAATTTTTCTTTCTTTATTAACAAACAGCAACAATAACAAGCAACGAACATTGTAAGAAACTTCATAATATTTTCGATTGTTTAGATTGTAACAATTGTTGTCGTGTATTATTGTTAACATATGTATGCATGCGAATGTAAATTGAAATTGTATTATACCAACTACTACTACTACGACTACTATTGTTAGTAAAACTACAATGAATTTAACAATAATAACTAGAATAACAATAACAATAGCAATAGCATACAAGGATGACTACAATTAAACAATGCCTATACATGTATGGTATATGCATGCATCAAATATGTTTAAGAATTGAACTTCGCTACAAGCATTTAACCGATCATTTTCTACTCCCTGGTGTAAGTGTTACTACGTTGTTAGATACGGTGAGCGTCAAAAGAAACTGTACTTTAAGGATAAAATTCTAACAATCACCAAACTCAATTTTTACCTCTTAAGGAGAGTGCCCGAAAAAATTTGAAAATATTTCGAAATTTTTTTTAATTTTTTTTTGTTTCAAATTTAAAAAACTGTCAATGAAACAATTTTAAAATAAAAATAAAGGTAATTTTTAATGTATACTTTTTTAATGTACAGTTTCTTTTGACGTACACTGTATGTATTCATTGTAATTATTATGTATAAATATGAATATGGAATGCAATTTAAATAAAACTTTACATAAATTAATTATATTAATGCACTGTGGTATATTTATCTTTAGGTTCTTGGACTATACAACATATATTAAAATTTCTTACGCCTTAAGGATTGATTGTAGCAAATAAGTGTGTTAAAAAGAAAAAATGTATTGGACTTTATAAAGAAAATATATGGTAACTCTGTTGTAAATATAAAAATAAATCCATGCTACTATCTACCTGGTATAACACAGTAGCAAGAAATTCATTAAAAAATTGTTTGCCGGTTTGCTACAAAATATTTTTAGGAGATGAAGAGATTATTTCCAAAAATCAAACTGAATAAAAAATTTATTTTTATCTTGTTTTTTTTTTAATCCATCTCTAGACTTGATATGACAAACATTTCCTGTCATGTCTGACATGACAGACATGTTTAACAATTTTGTGTCAGAAATAAAAATGTTTGCACAAATATTAAACACAAAGACTAAATATGTTCTACATATGTATGGTATATACAGACATATGCATATGTAAGTATGGAAAGCATTTAAATTTGCTTTCAATAAAAACTAGAGTAAGGTTGGGAAAAATGAAAACAGAAAATATTTTTCCAACTTTAAATGACAATTGATTTTAATAGATCCTTTGTTCAAGTGCCTTAATGCATAATTCTATGTAAAGGCATTATATTACTATGAAAACAATTTATTTAGGTTGATAAATACTAGGCACATTATCAATTTAGTCTTTCTTAGGGCCATTATTACAACTTGCCGTTATCTAAACGGAGGATTTTAACGGGCAGAAAAATTGTTTTTCTTTATTATAAGTGGACAATAAGGTAGAAGCGAGCATTAAGCAAAAGAAAAGATCATCCTATCTGTAGCTTTAAAGTTGTGTTTATGTCTGAACTTCCCATATAATATATATATTTTCAATATGGCAACTTCAAATATAAAGAAAATAAGCAAACACAACAAAAAAGAGCCTGTCGTTGTCACTGCGTTAAAAAACTTGTTTAATTGAGCAATGTTAACTTTATTAACGTTAACTTTATTTCATATGCCGGCAGTAATAACGAAAGAAGTTGAAGATGGCATTAAAGTTCACTTTAGCTAAAGTTACCTTTAACTAAACCCAACTTTAACGGAAATTTGTAATAATGACTCTTAATCTATAGAGGATAATTGTACTTTGACGGAATTGATTTGGCCTTATAAAATATCCAGTTGAAGTTTCAAGGCAGATTTTTGTTTTTTATTCTTCTGGGTGCCATTATCGATCAAATATTTTGAAATATTTTAAAATTCAAAAAGCTATACGTTTTATATTGATTGAAAATTTAGAGATTAGCAATCTATGCACAAAATACGGTGTCTAAGTTGAGTTGTTGCGACTATTCATTACCATGAATTAGACATGAGCGTACAACTTCAATCCTGAGAAGAATAAACAGTCACCAGAGACTTGAATTGTGAAGATGGTGACAAAAGAAAGCCAAGTTATTTTATATTCGCAAGCAAGGTCATCTTGACTATTATTTGAGTATACATACATGCATACATGTTGTATGTCATTATAACCCTTCAGTCAGTGTTACGACCAAGTATCTCATATCACCTATTTGTATTGTGTTTTGTTGTGTATGTTAATTTTTTATATGAGTGTCGGGACCTAAAGTTTAAAGTCATGACTGATTTGTGAGAAACTTTTCATTACAATTTTTTATTTACTGTCAGAGTTTTTGCCAGAAATCTGTTGAGAGGAAGTCGCCGAAGAAATATTTCTTTTCATATTTTCGTTTTGATGTCTGACCTGGGGTTTGAACCGAGGCTTTATATCTAATAAGCCAACACACTACCTATTAGACTACCGCGACTCCACTAATGAGAAAAATAAACAGTCACTAGTAGACTGTATTGTGAAAGTGGTGGTCAAAAAGGTGAAATGATATCGTCTGTTATTGGAATATGCGTGGAATAGTTAAATGATTATCTCGAAAGATATTTAATAACCAAAGGCGAGTGATGTATAATATCTCTTCCTCTTACTATTACTGTTGTTATTGGAATTGAAAGTTGTCCTTTTGCTGATAATGGAATGTTTTTTTTTCGTTTTAACAGTGCTTTAGCAAGAGCTTAACTTAATTTGTTGTCTAAAGACAAATTTAAGAGCGAAATTGTTACAAAAAGAAAACGTATTTCTTTTAATTTATTTTTACTTCCAACACTACCACAACTACAACCACTAAACAAAGAAACGTTTTAGACAAATATGTTAATTAACCACACTTCGAAAGGGGACTTTTAAAAGATTTTTTAATTAAAGGCTTCTTACATTCGCCAGAGGATTAATTAACAACTGAACATACGAAAAAAATCATTAAAATCACTAAAAAGGAAATCGTTAATTATCAACACCAACAGCACAAAGTAACGATTTTGGCATCAACGTTGTGGTAAACAATTTGTGGCCAATGCCACTAGGATTTTAACGTCAACTAAACACACATAAACACGACAATCGCGATAGGGACATTAAAGACCATTAAACCGTAGATGTATGTATTCGTCTGGCCAGAAGAATTCCTTGGTTTGAATATAATGGTATTAGTTTTCTTCATTGTTTTTTTGTCATTTTAACTTTAACGTATAGCCAAAGATAAGGACAAAAGAAAATTCACAGTTGAAATTTTATTGTGACAATCATGTCTATGGACCGCGATAGTTCAGACAATAAATGATTTGGAAATTTTTTTCAAAAGTTTTTTCCATCGTAATTTAGAACAAAATTCTTGTTTGCTAATTGAATCATTATTGCCAGCAGTGCTAAACTTATTTCCTTAATTGGTCATAAACAAACTGATTAACGGATTTGGGCCTGTCTTAACACATTCTTTCAGGCGCCTCTGCTTCTTGCGCGCCTACGCCATTTGGTCACACCAATCGATGACAGAGCTTTCTCGATTTGATCTTTCCAACGCAAAAAAGTCGTCCTCTTTGCCGACTTCCACAAATCTCTTCATCAAATACCCGTCTTGCCGGAGCATCCTCCTCCATTCGAACGATAAGACCGAGCCAGCACAGCCGCTGGATGTTAATACGCTGCACAACGTATATGTCGTTGAGGAGCTCATACATCTCACTGTTGCATTGGATACGGAAATTATCGCCAACTCGCACTGAACCGAAGATCTAACGTAGGACCTTTCTCTCGAATACTCTCATGGCTGCTGCGTCAATGCTTAATAGAGTGCATGCCCCTGCACCATAAAGAAACACGGGGAGGATGAGCGTCTTGTAGAGTATCAGCTTTGTGGTACCAGAGAGTTCTCTGCTATTCAATTGCCTATTGAGACCATAGCAGGACCTGTTGGCAAAAGTGATCCAGCGTTTGATCTCCAGACTGATGTCATTTTTTGGTGATAATGGCGGAGCCAAGATAAATAAATTCCTTGACTTCATAGAAAGTATAGTTGTTGGTTGCAATCTGAGATCCAATACGCCGCATGTCCCTACTGGTCGATAACATATACTTCGTTTTGTCCTGATTTACTGACAGACCCATCTTAATAGACTCCCGTTCATATAGCACTAAAGGCAGCATTAACACTTCGCTTGGTACGCCCCATTATGTCAATGTCACCAGCGTAGGAAAGCAACTGGACGCTTTTTTGAAAAATCGTGTCATTGCGATGCACTCCCGACTTCCGCAGAACACTCTCCATGACGAAGTTGAAGAGGTTGCATGATAACGGGTCGCCTTGTCTGAAACCTCGCACGGTACCAAAAGGTTCGGAGAGGTCTTTCCTACCTTGACGAAGCTGCAGAAATTGCTCAACGTCATTTTTCATAGTCTTATCAGCTTCGCAGGTATACCGAGCTCAGACATTGCGGCAAAAACACGATCCCTTATGGGGCTATCGAAGGCCGCCTTATAGTCGACAAAAAGATGGTGTGTGTCGACTTGTTTTTCGTGGGTCTTTTCCAGGATTTGGCGTAGTGTGAAGATCTGGTCGATGGTGGACTTGCCAGGTCTGAAGCCGCACTGATAAGGTCTAATCAGGGTTTTGACGAGTGGCTTCAGTCGTTCACACAATACGCCTGTAAGAACCTTATATGCGATAGTGAGAAGACTTATATCTCAGCTGCAGGAATTGCTCAACGTTATTCTGCATATCCAATACAAAATTATCAAATATTTACGGAACTCTTCTTTACAAAACTTTCTTTGACGAAACTTTACCACATAAGTGTTGCTCCTACTTTAGGTCCCTGTCCCTATCCCTTAATAACGTGATTTCTTGATACTCGCTATTGTTTACATACTTCTTTAACCAAGAAAAAGAGAACATTTTCTTTATCAAACCTGTGCCAAATTTGTGTTAAGCGAAGTAGTAAAGCATTTTGCAATCCACATTAAATTTAATCTACTCTACTCTCTCTCTCTCTCTTTCTCTCTACTTTTATAGCCGTTTTACTTTTTATTACTTCGATATTTAACAGTTTTGTTTTGTTGTTGCTTTTTTAAGTATACATTCATGCCAATTTGTTAAAATGCATTTATCACGAGGCATTTAAAAATACAACGTAAGACAAAATAGAATGGAATATTAAAGAACACGAAGAAAATAAAACAAGAAACTTTTAATTTAAGAGAAAATCGTATCATTAGATAAGAAAGAAGTTGGTACTGCAGTCAGGAATTTTAATACCCTACCAAACATACGCTATGGTTTGCTATTTCATCATGAATATATTGACCAACAAAATACTCAAAATTTGAGGTAAGCGATAGGTTAGGTCGAAGTGATAGCTTTGATTACCAAAGCTCACTTGAGCACGCATAGCGGCCCGTTGTGACGCCACAGATAAACGCAGTTCCCTGGACTGATCAAGTTCCACCCAACTAGAGAAGAAGTTGGTCAGCGCAAGGGCTGCACATTATAAGCACAACCACCCTACGATGGAGAACCATGCAGGAAGTTTAATAAACGAATCTATATCCTTGACATCAATGAATGCTAGCTCCGTTAAGCTGATAAGGATTGGAGAGCCAAATAACCTATATCTGCTCGTCCCAACAGATGGACATTGATAAAGGAAGTGAATAATAGTTTCCTCTTTTTCAGCAGTCCTACACAAACACAAAACAAACAAACTTTCCGCGTGTCCCATAACACAATGGCCTAAGGGCAAGACCACTGGGATCAACACGACATTACGATCAAATCCTAGTAGCTGGTTGGTGCGCCTTCTATTCATCGAGGGCCATGTAAGTCTGGCAGTGCAACAGGATTCCTCATTGACCCCGAATAGGTTGGCGTCCCGAAAGAAATTCTGCTGAATTGTGAATTTAACCGAGGTAAGTGGCATATCCAAATCGATTGACGACCGCTGTCATAATAAAAGCAAAATTTCCACACCTCTAATGTAGCTACTCATCACTTTATAATAAATTTGATTTCAAAATTTGATTTCAAAATGGAAATCATCGTAGTCTAGTAGACCGTAAAGCTACGATTCAAATTCCAGGTCAGACATCAAAACGTAAATATGAAAAATTATTTTTTTTGGCGACTTCGTCTCAGCAGACTTATAGCAAAAACTCTGAGATGAATTAAAATTCCCATAAAATTGATTGTCGTTCGGAGACGACTTTAAACTGTAGGTCCCGCCACTCATGTGGTGTGAGAAACTAGGTCGTAATCCTGACTATATCGTTATAATGACCAATTATGTATGTATGTTTGTCATTCCCACGTACATTACATACCTCAAACTCTCATACAACACAATCCATCCCAACAGCACATTTTATAGCAACGTGTCTATCATGTAACAAGAGATCATCCTGTACTGAGAACTCCTGTCTTTAGAATATACTTGCTGATGTAAGTTATAAAAATAGATCACACAGGTAAATCCTATAGCTGTTCTCTGATTTTTTTTTTTTGTTTATCCTTTTCGGTTTTATCCTTTAATTGTCCCTTTTGTCTCTTTTTAAAAGGATGCTAAAGGAATTTGTTGTACAACACAAAGTGTAATTAAAATGTCTCTTTGTCCGACAGCATGAAAAATGTGAATAAAAATAGAAGAATAGAAGAGAAATTTTTTTAATAAAATTTTCTAATTATTCTTTGAATTTTCTAGTTTCGGATTCTTCAAATAAAATGAAAAACTAAAATAGAAATTAGAAAATAGAAAATAAAAGGGACTTTAAAACAAAACTATAATATAACACAGGGCAAGTACATGGTAGTAATAATTTCGTTTCTTAGGGGCGTATTAAGTTTATGTAGGTGTTTGCCTTGTACATATTTCTACAAGCAAATATTTTAATTAAAGTGTAGTCTGTTGTGTAAAATAAAATGAGGATGTAAAAAGGTAAGACATTCTCCCATATGGTCATTTGTGCAACTATAGTTCTCATCAAACAGCAATCGAATAAATAGTTAATCTTGCAGACAACGACCAGACAAAAAAATATTGTGCTGACATAAGGGTCACGAACTTTTTCCAACTAACAATAAAAGAACTGAGCTTCAAAGTTATTCCGTTTAAAATTAGACATTTTCCAGCCTTAGAAATAATCACCACCTTGTCTTCTGGCTCATAGAGAATCTAACCCGAAAAAAGCACAACCGGGAAAATATGTGTCCAGATAGTCATAGTCTACCTACCAGAGATCAGCAATGAATCGTTTTTTCGCTACTCATAAGTACTCATGAAATTTTGAATATAAGTGAGTCAACAATATTGAAATTTAACTATGTACTCTGATTCATTCATACTCACTACAACGCACAGTGGTTTCCCTTATATGGAAAAGCGGTCAAAAATCAATATCTCCAAAACCTCAAAATTGGTCAGCCCATAGCATGTCCTAAGAACTTAAAGCATGCAAATTTTTAGGAAAAAATTTTAACAACTGTAGCCAAAGTAGCCATTTGATCTCTGAAGGGTTAATTGGCTTATAGATTTGTTTAACGAATTTTTGAAATAAAGTATGAAAATTCGTTTGTTTTCCGAATTAAAGTTTTGTTTTCCGTGACAGGCTGAAGCGAAACATATGATGTCAGAAATAGAGAACTGTCATCCATAAGCCTATTTGACGATTTCTGCTTGAATTGGCTGTGGCCAGAACTGCCATCGAATAGCCATTTTCCAATCAGTGTTAAACGTTTTTCTCCTGAGCCTAAGGCTTCATCAAAAATTTAATCTATAACAGGTTTTCTTAGCCGTCAAGATACATTTATAGCTGGGGAAAAAATTATTCGATATTTTTTATTCACAAAATCTTTTATAGTTAAGTACGGTTGCTTAGTAACTCTTGTTTCAACGAAAAGAGCCAAAAAAAAAATTATATTGCACGTCGTGGGATAATTGTGTTTTTGTAAAACTTCTGTTAAGTAATTATCACCTTGCGTAATTTTAGATATGTTACGCCTCGTTGTTCTTTCTGAAGACTTGAGAAATTCCTTAGCAGGACGACCACGCTTTTGACTAGGTGCAGGTAGTTCTTTTATAAGGTATTTTGCTTCTAGCTGAATAGTTTCAAGACATTCAAACCATTTTTTTGCTCCTTCAGACTAATTAATTTGCTTCGATAATTTTTAGTCTAAAGTTTACCAATCCGCTTACAAAAACTTTTTAAAACTTTTGTTAAATTGCTCAGGTCGAATTTTATTTTTTCAGCCTTCAATTTTTCCTCCATAATTTGGAATATATTTTTTCTTTCGAATGATAATTACCAGCTGTGGAACTCCAAATATCAATACATACATTCTAGAAAATTGGCACTGACTTAATAAACCTTCTATTTTAATTTCCCTATTGAGTTTTTCCAAACGTATAACACTATAGCGAAATCAATTAATTAAATTGCAATATAAAGTTTAAGACAACAATTTCTTAAACAAATGTTTTGTCTTTATTCATAACTGTATCAAATGCCACAAAATTGCAATAATAATTAATTAATAATTAAATAACAAGATTTAAAAAAAATTATTTCTCTTTACTCATGTTCTTAAAAAGATATAGTACAAAACAAAATGCGTTTTTTATTATTTTTCTTAGGATGACTATGCAAATCACATCCATATGCGAAAATATGCAAAAACCCGCGGCCACAATATTATTTAATTTAAAGAGGGATAAAAAATCTACAATTTTATGTATAATAAGTTGTGGGCAGATGAGGGCCAAATAACTAAAAGTCTACGTGAAAAAATAGTTTTTAATAAACGTGTGTTTTGAAAAGGTCAAAAAAGTATGCTTCAGGGATTTTTTAATGTTCTTAAATTTTTGCAACTTTTATCATTTAATTTGGTAGAAAACAAGTCAAAATTTAATTTTTGTTGAGTTTTTGGAGACTTCTGCCACAATAACACAAAAAAATTTTTAATTAAACTTAAGTTTTTTTGTAGGACTATACGACCACAATATATGCAATAAAAACATACCTTCACTTTCAAATGGCGCAAATATTAAATGCCGCAAAAAAAACAACAAAATTTGTTAGATTCATAAAATTTAGAGTGTTGTCAATTAATTTAGTGCAATAAAGCTTAGAAAAAAGAACTAACTTTTTTTAATTTTTGGCCTATGGCGGAAACCAGTGTGCAACGTTGATTTATAAGTACAGGTTGCAATGAGTATGCGTACAACGTTGACATCAAACTCATACCATTCGAAATATGTTTGATTCATAAGCCTACTCACTTAGATTTAGAAAAATACTTACAATACTTAGAGTGACTCGTATCATTCATCAAAATTTAAAGTCTGAGTTGTTGTTGCATTTACAAAAAAAGAAAAAAGATACATAAGCAAAAAAGACATAGGAGCAAGCAGAGCAAACACACAGTGTGAGTGAGTATTTTAGTTTTAGTACGCGAATCAAAGTTATTTTGTTATTCGTATATATATGTTGAGTTATGGAGAGTCGAACTCAACAACATCACACACGTTGTTAAGTATGAATATGATGAGTACTTCAAACTTTGAATATGAGTAGAGGTTCCATGATATTAAAATAAGTATGAATGCGAATAAGTATCAGAAATTATGAGTATGATTCGATTCTACTCATCTTTTTGAATACTCATTGCTGATCTCTGTTATCTACTAACAGACCTCTGAATGTAATCGTGCGGCTTATTATAAAAAATTAGTGTTTAACAAAGAAGTAGCCGTAGTTTAGTTGTAGTAGTGTGTTGGCTTATTATACGTAAGACTTCGTTTTAAGCCACAGGCCAGACATCTCCAACTGAACGAATGAAAAAAATATATTTTCAGCGTCTGCCTCTCAAAAGTTCTGAGAGTAAATAAAAATTGTTATGAAAAGTTACTCAAAAAAAAAAAAAAAAACTGTCGTTCAGAGTCGACAGGCCCCCCCCCCACTCATGTATACAATTGACACACACAGCATAAGTGGTGTGAGAAGCTAGGTCGTAATCCTAAGTGAATTATGTATGTATGTACGAGAGTGTTTAACAAAGTCTGGTACCCCGTTGTTGACCTCATGGCCAATTCACAGAATAACATGCTAAATTTAACAAAAACTGATGCATTATTTGTTTAAAGCAAATGAATGTTAAACTGTTAACTCTCTCTCTCTCTCTTAGCAAGTAACGTTTTTTAAATGTCATTTAAAACGTCTCTCTTTATATAATTAAAAAAAGAAAACAACAACCATAAAATAATAATAAAAGTGGCCAACAATTATCCCGCAAAACTACTACACAGTAACATAATTTATTACTTCCATGTAATGCATGTTTTCCTACACTTTCTAATGTAAAATACAATTGTTGTTCTTGGCAGACAATTGCTGACAACATACGTACATATAATTTGTATGTATGTATGTACGTCATGAATTCATTGCATGGAACATGTATTATTTTAATTGTCCCCAAATAAAAATGACTACAAACTACACTTGTTATGCAAATTTTTTGTAATGCTTCTGCAGACAATACAACAAAGAGAAGAAGAGGATGAAACTATTACCGCCAACAGCTACAAAAAAAACAAAAACAATATGAAATAGAAATTAAAATCCGCACATGTTCTATACTTTAGTTCACAAACAATCACAAACAACAACAGCAACATTCCAAATGTTGCCATCAGTTTTAGTGTTAATGTTAATATTGCTAAAGAGATATGAAGTGAAATTCATGAATTCATATTCATTTATTCATTCTTTCATACATCGTATGAGCGGAGCACTCACTCAAACACAAACATTTGAATTCATTTACTTACTCATACACCCATAAATGAATGTTTCTATTATAATTTTACCAACAACTGTGACTGTGTTAAGTGTAAATATATTATACATACATATGTATATACATACATGTACAGTGTTTGGCGAAAGTTAACATACTTTTACGTTTTTACCTTTAAAAAACGTTTAAAATATGAGCTGGTAAATTGCAAATAAAATAAAAATAAATTTGTGTTCAGTTTTAATTAAAATTCTTTATTATTTGCACAATTCTATGTGCCACTGTTCACAACTTGATGTAAACAGCATTGTTATTCCTCTGTTTATACCCTTTGCATAAACAATAACAATTACTAGACAATTATTCGACAAATCTTTGTAACGGAGATTTTCAAACCACGATTACTCTCTTCAAACGCAGCACGATTTCAGATAAGTTTGGCTCAACTTTACTAACTAACTCGCCTGCTTTGCCTTGCCTTTTGTATGGCAGGGTAAATAGTCTGGCGAATGTTTTTGAAAGCGAATGTTCGTGACTTCGCCTTTTCGAAATCTCTATAAATGTAAGCATCATTGTTTACATTTTTTATTGTAGAGTTGTTTGTGTATTTTGTTTACATTAATTCTTGTAGTGTTGTTTGTGTATTTTTGTTTAGTTGTTTACCATTTTATTTTATGCTGGTGTTTGTTGTTATATTAAGGTAATTTGTAAACAGGTTTGTTTACTGCATTGTTTTGTTTTTGTTATTAATGTTAAGCGATATAACAGCAAAACACCCAGTATTTAGATTTTTCATTTTCGTAACAATTCTTTATTATTTACAGATTAAATGCTGTTCATAGACGTTAGAAATAAAATATTGAACAACTTTTATTGTTTATTTACTCTAAGAAAACATGGTTTTTATTTATAATTATACCCACCAAAATAGCAACAAACAATGAAGTAATACCTTAAGCCATGATAGTAATTTAAATCACTTTTCTACTCCACTGTAAAGTATTCACTTTATAAACAAATTATTGTACAATGAAAACTACTTTAGTGTGTTGGGAGAAACGGAAGGAAAAACATGGCGAAAAAAAAGAAAATGTGAACACAAAACAATCGTAGAGCAATGCCAGCCATGACTGAAATGCTAACAATAATACAACTTTAGATTACGTATCACATTTTTCCGCCGAAACATTCATGGTTTGTTAATAAAAAAAAAGAATTGAAAAAAAAAGAAAAATCTCTCACACTCTCACATATAAAACTACAGTGAAAAACATACAGGAACAATACAACTAAAGTCCTTATGGTGCTCTCTTGCTATCGCAGTTGCTTGTCATGTCATATACTGTGTTGTCAGTTCATGGCTACGCTCGAGAAAATAATGTTAATCAAAGCATTTCCTTGAATTTGTAATGAAATTTTCGAAAAATATTTGAAATGTTTATAGTTTATAAGTTTATAATTTCTAAAGAGAGAATTAATGGTCATAACGAAAAAAAAATCCGTTATTCTTCATTCATTCGTTAATAAGCGTTTCCCGAGCTTGGACTAAGTATTGTGCTTCGAGACTTTGCACAAACTGCAAATTCACACAGAATAGACAGAAATACTTGCATGAAGCAACCATTGCCAAGTTTAATGGAACCTTACCTCCCTCTAAACATCTAAACACAGAGCTATCTTTTTGGGCACTCCCAAAATAGTTGATGATGATATCTGTATATCGTTTTAATTCAGTATTGTTTCAGGGCGATTAAAAATAGTTATCAGCAGAAAATTGTTAAAAATGATTGTCGGAAAATGATAAAAAAATTTATGGTCCTATAACCGTCGCAGTAAATCATGCATGCATTATATCATGCAGTACGTCATGCAGTACGTTACGCAGTTCAGGCTTAGAAGTGGTAACTTTGATACCAAAACGGCCCGTTGTGACACCACAGTTGAACGCAGTCCCTATACTGACAGTTCTAACAAACTAGAGAATAAGAAGCGCAAGGGCTGCAGTACATGATGCAAATGATTGACGTGAATCATCATCAAAAGGTAATGCGAATCATAATTAAATTTTTTTTGGCTGTAAATTACGCTGCAACACTTACACATTCGTACGACGATAACATGTTTGGCGTAACATAACGCCATAAGTATGTGCAAATGTCCCACGATACCAACAACAATTTTTGGACAATATTATCAACTATTTTTTCTGTTTTTTCCATTTTTGTTTTCTATTTTGACATGACAAGCAAAAATAAAAAAAGAAAAATAGAAGATAGAAAACAGAAAACTGTTTGGAAATTAACAAAGTTTTGTTATTGTGCGCCATTAGTGTTAATGTGTATAGGGAAACACGTGACACTTTATAAGGGAGAAAATTAGAACAGAATCGAATGCTATTCGCTTTCGCCTTTCGAAGGAAATGTTAACAAAATGCTACAGAAAGTTACAACACACTTATGGGAAATGTGCCTCAAACATGTTATTCTTATTTTTTCCCAAATTAAAATAGAAAAATGTCTCCTGACATGTTGATTTCATTAAACAGATTGACGTTTAATATGGGAAAGAATTCATGGTGCAAAGTTCATAAAGTAATGGTAATAAGGAATGATTTTTTGTTGGACTCTTATATTTGGGAATATGTGCTCACTTATAGTGAAACAAAGATTTTCGGCCGATTAACTAAAAGACAACAGAATTAATGCCTTCAAAAAACATACAGTAATGATAATGGACACTAAGGATAAAATTCTAACAATTATTAAACTCAACTTTTACCACTTAAGGAGAGTGTCCGAAAAAATGTGACATCTCGAAATTTTTTGTATTTTTTTTTTTTGTTTCAATTTTAAAAACTGGCAATGAAACTATTTTAAAATAAAAATAACGGTAATTTATTAATGCACATTTTTTTGTAATGTGCAGTTTCTTCTGATGCTCACTGTATGTCAGTTGACTTATGGAGAAACACGCTGCTTAATTAATTTAAACTTAAATTCTTTCGAGCATCTATGAATCATTACGGATAACAAAATTCTTATGTCCTGGGGCACTGATTTTTAAACATTTTGAAAGGAATTGCTTACAAAAGGCTTCTGCTTAAAGTAGACTGTTAAACTACTGCCAGAATATTTGGTATAGATACGAACTTGGCTTAAAAAAGGCAGTAAATATCCCCAAAAAACGATAACCTAACAAACACTAGCATGTAAATTCACACCCAAAACCAATAGCCTTATACTTACTTACTTAACTGGCCATTAACATCAATGGGATGCGATGCATGTAATCAAGGTAAAGTTTCTGACTGTGGTCAACGTGGCGACCTCCAGGACGATCCTTAAATTGCTGTATTCAAGTTGGCAAGCAGCCTCTATGTGGAACCTCCTGTATGGCATTCTAGCACTCGCTAGATGTTAATTAATGCGTGCAGCGAACGCCAATACCTTGGACTTTAAATTTGAGTTGTCCATAGGGCTTGGAACGCACCACATAAAAATATTAACCAATGAAAACCAACACACAAGCCTCTATAGAGATTAACCGTAGCCTAATCCAAGCTTTTTATAGTGAAGTAAACACGCCGTAGTCTAGTATGTAGTGTGCTGACTTATTAGACGTAAGGCCACGGTTCAAACTCCAGGTCAGACATCAAAACGAAATATAAAAAGTATTTCTTCGGCGACTTTCTCTCAGCATATTTCTGGCAAAAACTCTGAGAGTAAATAAAATTGTCATGAAAAGTCTCTGCAAAAAAATCTGTCGTTTGGAATCGACTTTAGACTGCAGGTCCCGCTACTTATGTATGAAATTAATGCACACAACATAAGTGGTGTGAGAAGATAGGCCGTAATCCTGACTGCAGGTTTGTAATGACCAATTTTGTTATGTGTAAAGTTTTGATATTGCAGCAGGTGTCACCCATGGGAATGCATTCGCCCTTCCATAGTATTTTAAATTGTTTTGGACAATTTAAATTTCAAAGCTAATGAACCAAATAGAGGCATAATTTGAGGGCCTCACACTGTAGATTAATTTATATTCAATTATTTAATCTGCTATTACATGATAAGCGATCTATAATTGATAAAAACGAATTGTTTAATTATGTTTCAATACAATTACAAGATTCCAATTACAAAAGTATTTTACTTCAGTTATAGTGTTTAATGAGTCCCAACTGTCAGTTCTAATAATAATAGCGTTTACCTGTCATTTACAAAAATGTGGCAGAAAACTTTTCATAGTAACTTACATTGTGCAATTTAAACATGCAACAAATTGTTGGCTTTTCTCTGTTTGTTTCGGTTTTTTTTTTCAACAGTTGAAACTTTTCCAAACTTCATCGGTCTATAATTGTTTTGAAAGGCAATTAAAGTTCTCTTTTTTCGTCTCCACAATAAATTAGTTGTATAGAAATGAGAAAAAAAATGAATTGCAGAGAGGCACCAAATTAAGTACTTAAAATGATAGCAGAAAAGTTTTCCAAGTCAAACTATTATTTATGGTTGCGAAAGTTAAAATCACAGAGAAGGAAGAGTTTTTCTTCATGCTTTTAGTAACACAGATAGTTTACAATGATAAAATGATGTTCAATAGTTTATTGTAAGGAAAAGCAACAGAAATTTTAAACAAAGTAATTGCTTGATATTGATCAGGAATATTGTCTAATACTTGTTTTATTCTTCTTCAAAGTCAAATTTTTTCTTGCCATTATCCTGCTAAAATCTTGTGTTACATACATACCAGAGATCAGCAATGATTATTCAAAAAGATGAGTAGAATAGAATCATACTTCATTCATACTTATTTTAATATCATGGAACCTCTACTCATATTCAAAGTTTGAAGTACTCATCATATTCATGCATAACAACACGTATGATGTTGTTGATTACGACTCTCCATATCTCAACATATACACGAATCACAAAATAAGTATGATTCGTATACGAACACTAAAATACTCACTAAAAGGTTGTGTGTTTGCTCTGCTTACTGCAGTCACTCGATTCATTTATAAGTATTTTTCTAAATTTATGAATCTAAATGAGTAGGCATATGAATCAAACATATTTCGAATGGTATGAGTTTGATGTCAATGTTGTATGCATAGTCATTGCAACCTGTACTTATAAATCAACGTTGTAGTGAGTATGAATGAATCAGAGTACATAGTTAAATTTCAATATTGTTGACTCACTTATATTCAAAATTTCATTAGTGATTATGAGTAGCGAAAAAACAATTCATTGCTGATGTCCCTCCCCTTAGTACGTTAAATTTCAAAACTAATGTACCAAATAAAGGCATGGAATGAATTGATTGAAAATAGTTACAAATTCGAAAACTTCATGACGAATTTATCATTTGCCATTACAATTTCATCAGTATATTGTTTAATAATAACAGTGTAAACTGTATACACTCACACAAATGCTAGTTAAACTGAAAAAAAATGTTCCTGCAGCAATAGCAGTGTGAAAAGAAAGTAATTTTCGTATAATTGTTGTGCTAATTTCTCTTCCTACAAAAGAGTGACAAACTTTGGTAAACTTTCAAACACAACTTTCTTGCCCCCCAACTTTTCAGACAACAAAGCCAACGTTAATGCCAATAGCAACACCTTTAACTAAAATGTTGGCAACAACAATAAATTAACAAAACAATAACAACATTGCAAAGCAACAACAAAATAAAGTCCTTAAAAGGGTTTAATGGTCTTAAAATCAAGACACGTTTAAAATTAGAAAAAGAAGAAGAAAAACAAAATCGGCTTAAAAGTTGTTTTGTTTTGCATGCCGATTGAATGTGAAATAGCAGAAGCTGTGACAGAATAACTTCGAACAATTTTTGTGTTTTTTTCGGTTTTTCTTTCAAACTTAATACGAAACGTGTATGCAACGTGACTACTTTTCTCGATTACATGTTAAATGAACTTTTGAATTGAATGCAAGTAAAGCTTGATGAATTGTAAGGAAATTAATTGCTTAAAACTAGGTTAACCAATAGCTAGGTCTGAAGGGAAATTGCGGATCAAAAAGTTGTCAGTTCCAGTTGGATTTCAAGAGAACTCTTTTGTTGATCTCAGGATCTTTGAAGGTGAACAAATTGTGCCTTCAACCAATTAAATTGATGTAAGACAAGGCTTCGCCGTAGTCTAGTAGGTAGTGCGTTGGCTTTTCAGATGTAAAGCCTCAGTTCAAATCCCAGGTCTGACGTCAAAACGAAATACGAAAAAATATTTCTTCGGCGTATGCCTCTCAGCAGATTTCTGGTAAGAACTCTCTGAGAGTAAATAAAATTGCCATGAAAAGTTTCTAAAAAATCTGTCGTTCGGAATCGAATTTAAACTGTATGTCCCGCCACTCATGTATAAAATTAACACACACAACATGAGTGGTGTGAGAAACTAGAACCATAATCCGGACTGAAGGGTTGTAATGACCAATTAAGCATGATTGTATCAGAGATCAGCAATGAATCGTTTTTTCGCTACTCATAAGCACTCATGAAATTTTGAACGTGACTCAACAATATTGAAATTTAACTATGCACTCTGATTCATTCGTACTCACTAGAACATTGATTTATAAGTACATGTTCCAATGAGTATGCGTACAACCTTAACATCAAACTCATACTATTCGAAGTATGTTTGATTCATACGCCTACTCATTCAGATTCATAACTTTAGAAAAATACTTATAATACTTATAAATGATTCGAGAAAAAGACAAAGCAGCAAGCAGAGCAAACACACAATCTTCTAGTGAGTATTTTAGTGTTCGTACGCGATTCATACTTATTTTGTGATTCTTGTAAATGTTGAGGTTATGGAGAGTCTAAATCAATAACATCATACGTGTTGTTAAGCATGAATATGATGAGTACTTCAGACTTTGAATATGAGTAGAGATTCCAGGATATTAAAATAAGTATGAATGCGTATAAGTATCAGAAGTTATGAGTATGGTTCGATTATACTCATCTTTTTGAATACTCATTGCTGATCTCTGATTGAGACATCAAATTTCTTTAGTCATTCGATTCTTTTTTTTTTTGTTTGAATTCAATTCCTTTTCTTTTCTTATTTATAAAACAACATTTTAAATATCGAAATTATTAATTAAAAAATAAAACTCTACAGCATGTCATAAACACTTAAAAAATTACGTTGTAACCTACATTTGGTGAACGAACACCTTTTCGTATAACAAACACACACAATAAATATTGACATTAAAAAACCATTTCACCAAGAATAATACACAGAATGAAATGAATTTATTTACAGTTCATTGAATTTTTATATGGGTTTTACAACAACAACCACAAATACGTCGATAGTATTGCACAACCTGAAGTTTATTTTTTTATCAGCAAATAAACACTCTCAAACACTTGCAACTTAACTTCTCTACACTTGAAACCATTTATCAAATGTTCGATAAGAAGAAGAAGAACGAGAAAAAACCAACAGCTGCTGCTGTTTAAAATTATCTTATATTTGTGGTTGGAAAACTTAAGAAATACCAATGCGTTGACAACAGACACACTGGCTTTAAACTTTCAAACGCAGAATGGATGTGAGGTTGCTTCCCCAAGAGTAATGGATGACACGCTCACGAAATCCAAACAATTCTATTAAACTATGGCAACCATCAGAGTACACTGTCATATAATCTCGTTTACCGCTATACCTCTCTGATTATCTGCAAGAAAAAAAATAAAAACAAACACTGTAATGGTAATAGTAACGTTAAAAACAAAAACAAAGTGAAAAAATGTTTGAAACTTTATTTTTATAAATCACGAGTTCATATTGCAGGTTCAGTTGCTTTCATCATTTATCACAAACGCAATTCTTTCTGAATGCTTATGTCACAAAGTAAATTCACAACCAAAATGTAATATTTAAAGGAACTCTGACTTCACAAACATTTGAGAATTCCATAAAATAAACCACAAAAGAGAGTCAAAAAGCTATTAAGTATACAACTATGAACGTTTCTTGTGTGTATTTTTAATTTTTTGTACTAATTTTTGGGCTTTAAAAAGATTAATTTTTACTTTGTGAGACAATACCCATTGCTTCAACTATAGTCACTTACTTGCTTAACTAGTCATTACCACGCTTTAGTCAGGATTAGGTGTAGTTTAGAGGACGTTTACTTGCCAATTGAGACAAGTACAGTATCCGGAGGTCCAGTTGACCCATTGTACAACGCCCTAAAGGGGGAGAGGATAATAGGGAAGACAAGGAAAAAGAAAAGGAATTAGGAAAGGGAGAATGAGGAAGCAGAAGAATTACACGGACTAACAAAACACACAAGAGAGCGCGACTACACTATTGAAGCTCTAGCACTTCTCAACCATCTCAGACAAATAATGAATCTATGGAGAGCCTTTATGTCCGCTCTTGACATATAATTCAAACCCTCAGAGATGTTCCTGCAAAGGGTCTTCAACCCCAAACCCACTAAGGGCTGGACTGCTAAAGAGGAGGTGTTCGCTAGAGAGTCCAACTCCACCTCATCGCAACATACCCTGCAATAGTCCTGCTGGGATCTGTTCCAGATCCTTGTCAGCGATCTAATCTCGCAGTGCCCCGTAATAAACCCAATAAATAATCTTAAGCTGGCCTTATCCAAACCCAGCAGCCAATCTGTTCTTACACTGTCTACAGCAGGCCATAGACACCTAGAAATATAACAACTCGATTCATTACCCCAAGGCCTCTGCTCTTCCCCCCTGACACATCCATTGATGAGGACGCAGACTGGGGGATGAGGACCAAATATTAAATCGCCCTCAGAAAGAGAACCTAATCCAGTGAGAGCATCCGCCGTCTCATTACAGAGAATTCCACTATGACCCGGAACCCAGCATAGACGATAATTCGCTTCGGTCTGGTCCAAAAGTCCTTAACGACTCCTTGCACTCGCATACGAGCAGTGATTTGGCAAAATTACAACCTAGCTCTTCACACCAACCATGCTGGGTGCATTAATTTTATGAATGAGTGCCGGGACTTGCAGTTTAAAGTCGCTTCAGTACTACAGATTTTAAGAAATTTTGCGTGGAAATTTCAGTGTCTTTCAGATGGTTTCTCAGAAGACTACGGAGAGAAAGTTGATGAAGCAATGCATGTACACAAGCCTGGACACGACAAACCTTTAGCGAGGGTTACGACCTACATAAATGGTAGGACCTACAGTCTAAAGTCGATTTCGAACGACAGATTTTTTGAGAAACTTTTCATGGCAATTTTTACTTACTTTCAGAGTTTTTGCCTGAAATCTGCTGAGAGGCAGACGCCTAAGAAATATTTTTTTATATTTCGTTCAGTTGGAGATATCTGACCTGAGGTTTGAACAGTGGCCTTACGTCTAATAAGCCAACACACTACCTACTAGACTACCGCGACTGAGTATCGCATTGGCAAACTTAAGGAATTCTGCTTCACAATATCGCTATAAAAGTGGTTGCCGAATTTTATTTTTTAATTCTGTTTTACTTCTTTTCTGTATAATCTTCCACCAATTTTTCTCAAAATTTTTTTCTATTTCCAGTTACAATTACACAATTACATCCACATATTATACAAACAGAATGAAATATGCAGCTTGAAGGAATTCGGGGAATTGAAAGTCCAAAAGTCTCACTATTTAATATGGAATTTGATTTTCTATTTGTTACTTCCAGCTGCTATTGATGTGATTGATGTATTGATGTTCAATCAATAATTTCATTGAAAAACTCTGTTATAAACAAAAATATGGCATTAATAAGGATTTTTCACGCAATTGAATGAAATAAAATTTAATTAAAATACTAAGGTCTTCTTTTTAGTAAAAAATAAATCAATAACTTTCAAAGAAATTTAAATGTCACTCCATATGTTTAATAAAGGCTAACATATGTATGTACATTGAGCGTCAAAAGAAACTATACATTAAAAAATGTATACATTAATAAATTACCGTTATTTTTATTTTAAAATTGTTTCATTGCCAGTTTTTAAAATTGAAACAAAAAAAAATTACAAAAAATTTCAAAATATTGTCAAATTTTTTGTGGACACTCTCCTTAAGTGGTAAAAGTTGAGTTTGGTGATTGTTAGAATTTTATCCATAGTGTACAATTTCTTTTTACGCTTACTGTACATATGTATGTAGTTGGATCAAATGTAATTACTAATCAGTGTGTATAAAAATGTTTGTGTAATAATGAATTTTTAAATAAATAGGATTTAAATTAAATTAAACTGAATTAAATACATCATATACATACATCTACAAACAAATATTACAATAATAAAATTAAATTAAAGCAGAATTTAATAAAAAAATTAAAAAACCAGAATACCCAGGGCTAAATAAATATTTGAATTCCCCTATAAAAGTATGGTATTTAAAAACAACACTGTGGTGGACATAGTGAAAAACGAAAAATGAAATCCTATCCTATTTTTCTTTTTTTTTTATTCTGTAAATATATTTTTATATCTGTTTTGTATGAATAACCAAACCCATGTACACACATACATACGAGTATATATACCAGCCAACTATGTTTTGCATGTTCATGTAGGAAAAAAAACTTCTTCGTTTTTTTTCCCACTCATTCATATCAAAACAGTGTGTCAAAATAAATCATAATCAAATTTATTACTGACAAGACTTGCATGAAAAAGAAAAAATTATGAGAAAAACAAAACGAAAAAAAGAAAAAAAATTTTCATAAAATTATGAATGAATTCCTAAAATAACAGCACACCAGCCAGCATCATCATCATCAGATCATATTAAAAAAAAAAAAAAAAAAAAAAAAAAAAAAAAAAAAACTTTTGAAAATTTATAAATTATTTAAAAAGAAGATTTCAAAACTTATTAAAATACATTTTTATTTGGAGAAAAAAATTAAAGCTTTCGATAATTAATTTAATTTAATTTCTTTAAAGCGAATAAGAACAACAAAAATTTTAATTTCCATTAAACGTAGAAGGTTTTTAAACTCAAACTATAATAAACATTACAGTTCATAAAGTTAAATAACACATACACATATATACACAGGTATACACATTCATACATACCATACTCATATATATGTACATACATTCGTATTTGGTCTTTACAACCCTTCAGTAAGGATTACGACTTAGCTTCTCACACGACTGTTGTGTGTTTTAATTTTAAATGGCGGGACCTACAGTTTAAAGTCGATTCCGAACAACAGATTTTTGAGAATCTTTTTCATGGCAAATATTATTTACACTCAGAATTTTCGCCAGAAATCTGCCGAGAGGCAGTCGCTGAAGAAATCTTTTTATTTCTATTTCGTTCAGTTAGAGATGTCTGAACTGGGGTTTGAACCGAGTCTTCTAGTCTAATAAGCCAACACACTATCTATTAGACTACGGCGACTACTCATATACATATGTTTGACCATATTTGAACGCTTTATTCTCTTGTAATAGATGCACGAACTAACAAGTTTTTAAACAAAAATTGATTTTCTATAGCAAAATATCAGAATCTGGATTACCTTAACTACTGTCCCAACTGAATCCCATTAAAGAGAACCCAGAAGACTAATCAGCTGGGGCAGTATAGAGGAAATTGTTACTAATTCAATCGTTGACACAAATAATGCCCATAACCAACGCTACTGGCGAAAAGTCTGACGCATCTCTGCACAGCAAGCTAAGAGGTGAGACTAAGCAAGACTAAATCGAACCAAGTTCTTATGAAGATCAGTAGAGGCTGCTCTGTATGCAGAAGTTCTCTCACAGTATGCATTAACATTCATGGCGCTGAAAGAATAGATTGATTCAGGGACACATTGAAGTACATACATCGAAAGTGAAAGAGACTATGTGAAGAGAGGAATACTTCAGAGTGACATACTTTCCCCTCTCGTATGGATCACCACTATTTCCTCCTCCTGATGACATTTACCGACTAAGGACTTAATTTAGCTTAACTATCTATATGTATAGTGGAAAGACCAAGATCGTTCAGATTGATAGCACCCGGTTTTTTAACAAAGAGATTCTGATGTCTCACCAGTTGAAATACTTGGCTGTTGTGCTATGGATAAAACTGAAAGAGACACAGGATCTGCTGGGCCGTATGTAGGACGTTCGTTTTCTTATTATTTTTAACGTAACTTTGAACCGAATCAGACCTGCAGTTGATAATGTAGAGTATATGTCGGAGAACGAACGATGGAACACTTTGTATGTCATTTCCTAGCATTAGTCTGCTTGCAATCCCAAAATTTTTGGGCAATATAACAGATATAACTCATTTCAGAAGACTGATGTGGACGAAGGTAAGAAATACAGACCTACTATAGGAAGTATGGTTGGTACAACCAATTGAGAGGGCGCAACAAACTTCATCACTTAGGTGTAGGCCTATAAGCATAAAACCGTTGGTTTGATTACTCTAGCGGTAGAGTATCAGTTCATCGACATTATTTTTCTCTCTTTTTCAAAATGTTGGTTTTTGTTTAAAAGAATGCTCTGAATGTCTCTTAAAAGGAAGTCTAAAACTTGAAATTTCAAAATAACCGTCACCCAAATATTTATATATGAATTCATAAACGTCGTAGACGTTGTCTAGAAATCCCTTACTTTGTATATAACCCTACAAGAAATTTGTGAATCGAATTAAATCCACATTAAACCACAAATAACTCACTCAGTTAACGTATTATTCGCATATAAAAATACTTTTCTTTTGGCGTATGAGTAATAAAAATTCCTAAGCCAGGTACAAATATAACGTATACGTATACCGTTTACAAAATTAAAAATAACTGCACATTACCACCATAAATGTTCTGCAGAGAAAATGGTATTTAATTATAATTAAAATTGTTGTTGTTGTTTTTAGCACAAATTTTCAAGCGAAAAAAAAAACAAACAAAACATGTGAAGAAAGCAAATCTCATACCGCATTTATGCTTTTCATCTCCAGTTTTTTTTAGTTTCCGTTTTTAGTTTCCAGCCAAACCAACACATTTTTGGCAGAAATTTTAAAACCAAAAACAAAAACAACAAGTTGAAAAACAAAACATTACCTTAATAAAATAAATTCATATTCATTTGTAGCTCAACCTCTTGCTTAACATCAAAATCACACCAATACATATGTACGTACATAATCTGTTGGAATTTTTTCTATGCATCAGCCGGCTCTGCTGCTGCGCTTGTTTTGTTTTGTATGTTTCATGCATGTTTAGTTTTTATTTCATTTGTTGGTGTTGGTGTTAGTGTTGCACTTAACTTGATTCTAAAACATAAGATATTTTGTTGTTGTTTTTTTCTTTCTCATTTTCGTTTTCATTTTCTGTTTGAAGAGAACATGTTGCTGTCATGTGGACGTGTGCTTTGGTGTTTAGTTGTTACAACACTGTGTGTACACATCATGACCTACACCATCAAGAGATGTTGTGGTATTTTTGGATTCCGGTTAATTGCAAGTCCACAGCGAAAAGTTTAAGTGGCTGTAAATTTATGATTTTAGAACGAAACTCTTAATTTACTATTCACATGTAAATGTGTTGACAAATGCTGTTTAGAAATTAAAAAAAGTGAGAATAATTTCGTCTCAAAAAAAAAAACATTTTTTGAATGCCAAAAAAGATATGATATCTTGTGAGAGGACACTGAGGGTATGTAAACCAATTCTATAATAAGCTTACAATGCAATATGTTCCGCTTTTATTATTGAAAAATAATGTTAACTCAGGGACCGAATGTTTTATCAACGCTATGACTTAAGCACAGGTTTTTCCTTTGTAATCTGTTACGTACTTATTTGATCATGGTGGTTTTAGGTTTAGGTTACAGGAATTGAGACAAGTACAGTACCCGGAGGTCAAGTTGGCCCATTGTACTACATCCTAAATGAGAGGGGATAATAGAGGATATAGGGAACAGAAGAGGAAGTAGGAAGTAGGAAGTGGAGAACAAAGAAGCGAAGGAATACCACTGACCACAAACACACAAGATAGCGCTACTACACTATTGAAGCTGTAGCTCTTCTCAACCAGCTCAAACTAATAATGAATCTATGGAGAGAGAGACCAGACATAAAACAAAATACAAAAAGTATTACTTCTTTCGACTTCCCCTCAGTAGATTTCTAGCAAAAACTCTGAGAGTAAATAAAATTTCCATGAAAAGTTCTCAAAAATCTGTCGTTCGGAGTTGACTTTAAAAACTATATGTCCCGCAGCTCAAGTATAAAATTAAAACACACAACGTAAGTGGTGTGAGAAACTAGGTCGTAATCCTGACTTAAGGTTTGTAATGACCAATTATGTATGTATGTATGGAGAGAATTAATGACGGCACTCGACAAAGAATTCAAATCCTCGAAGTAGCTCCTTTCCAGGGTCCTCAAACTCAACCTACTAAGGGCTGGACAGTTGCAGAAGAGGTGTTGGATAGTTTCCAACTTCTCCTTGTCACAAAATACCCTGCAAAAGTCCGGCTGGAATCTGTCCCAGCTCTAATCTGGCAGTGCCCCGTAATGATCACGGTATCGGATATTAAAAAACCGTACTTTTTACTCTACTTTTAATTATAGACCACTAGTGTTGCTGAACGCCCTTTAAAAATCATTTGAATAAAAAGGTTTCATACTTTGGGAAAAATATTTGCGAGCCACAATAAAAAATACGCACACAAAAATACATTGAAAACAATGAAAATAGAATTCTTGTGGCTAAAAAAAAGAGAATTTCCCAAAATGCTTGTGCAAAAAATATTTGTAGAATTTTTAAATTTAATTTAATTAAAAGACTGCAAGAGAATTTCGTTTTGTGCAGCGCCAAATTCGGCAAAAAATAATTGTAAGTGCCTTGTAGTTAAGATTAGTGCACGTTTTTCGGTTTCCGTTGCACCAAAAGAAATCAAAACACAGCCATTGGGGGCACACGAGCTTTCGAGGACTGTATTCAGTTGCTATAGTTTCGAATGTAAAACATTTCTTCTGTGCATTTTTGCATAGTCGAATAACAAAAGTTAATAAAAAAATACCATATAAATAATGCATATGTTATCGTTATTACTTTACATATTTATAAGAAAATAAATACAAACATAACAGTAGAACAACAATAAAATAAAATAAAAAAATATTTTAATTTGTATATGAAGAATACTTACGTGAATTAAAGTGCCCGTTTGAGTGGCTACTTGAAATGCAAATGCACTTCATAATGCCTTGCTCCATTACTGGTAAATCTTAATAATAAATTCTTTAATAAATTGTAAAAGGAACGTAAATCACAACACAACACATAAGACCCTACAGTAAAAATCAGTATAACATTCTACCAGTGAGTGGTTAGGAAAAACCAGGTAAAATAAAACTTATAAAGCGATGCGAAAGATTGAGATAAAATGCAGAATAACTACCAACTGCAGCAGCTGTCGGTATGATGATGATGATGATGTATATCACGGTATGATGGACCAGATCGAATCCGTTTATGCTGGATACCGCGACATAGCGATATACTTGATAATGAGGCAGCACATGCTCTCACTAGATTAGGTTCACTTTCTGAGGGCGAATTGGTAATTGGTCCTGATCGCCCAATCTGCCACTTCTACAACCTCATCACTTGATAGGTCTGGGGGTGGGGGAAGAGCAGAGGTGCTGGGGGTTGTGTATCTAGATGTCTATGCCCTGCTATAGAGAGTGATAAAACAGATATGCTGCTGAGCTTAGATAAGGCCTGTTTGAGGCTAGTTATGGGTTTTATTACAGAGTACTGGAAGGTTAGATCGCTGACAAGGATCTGGAACAGATTCCAGCCGGACTATTGCAGGGTATGTTGCGATGAGGATTGGAAACTATCGAACACCTCTTCTGCAATTGCCCAGTCCTTTGTAGGTTGAGGTTAAGGACCCTGGGCAGGGGCTTCTTCGAGGGGTTTACACTCCTTGCCGAGAGCCGACATTAAGGCATAAATATGTTGAACTGGATGAGAAGTGCTAGGGCTTACAAGTTGTAGTCGAGATCTCTAGTGTGTTTATTGACTGTTTTTCCTCCGTCTCCTTATCCTCTCTTTCCCACCTCTTCTACTTTTCCAATTTCTCTATCTCCTTTACTATCTTCTCTCTCTCTCTCCCCCTCTAGGGTTTGTTACATTTGGGTCATTTTGTCCTGCGGGTATTGCACTTGTCCTAACCTAACCTACTACTTTCGACCGAGACTAATTTGATTTTGGGCTCTTAGTTTTGCCCATCCATTTCTAAGCCAGATGAAAATTTTGTTTTTGAACAACGAAATATTTGAATCCAATATGTTCAATAAAAATAAATCTATATTTGAATGATTTATTACAACAACAAATATTTTCATAAAATTTAAATTTACCAACGAAACTTAACAGTGATAATTAGCGGTTTTAAATAAAAAAAAACAAATTCAAATATTATAAAAAAAATGAAAAATAAAAATTCTAAAATGAAAACATATTTTTGGATTCAGAATAATAAAAATCATAATGAATTATATTTACAAACACTGTGATAAAAAGATAAATGTACAGGAATTCATTTATTATTGATACAATAATTGTTTTTCTTGTTTTTTGTTAAAATTTTTTTGCTATTTTAATCTAGTTTGCGGTCATACTGCAACAATAGACGAAAAATTTTTGTAAATCGTATGACAATCATTTTCTCTAGCTCAGACTGCATCCGCAGCAAAAAGGGATAATTTACCAGACACGAGCGTTCAACTCTCTTCTCCTTTTTCACATTATTATAGCTACAAAAATGGTAATTAATCTGTAAATTTTTTCATATTTCGTTTTGCTGGTTATGTCTGACCCGGGGGTTGTAGCCTGGCCTTACGTGTAATAAGCCAACACACTACCTACTAGACTGCGGCGACTTCTCACTCTTTTACTAACCGAGAGATATTTAATGAATTTCCGCTTGGCTGTTAACAAAAATACTTTAACCTGAGGTAATAAGAGCTCTTTCTCTATTACGAAAACAATATTAAAGATTCGATTTGGCTTCGATTGAAAAAACGCAGAATTAAATTTGGTCATTCTATCAATATCAGGACTGTACTGCGAATATAGGAATTATCACTTAGAATTTGTTAAAGAAATTCAGTTCGGCGATACTGTAATCGATTGTTAACAGTATTTCGCCTTGAAGTTAACAACAAACCTTACAATGACTATATGCTCTAGCGCTCAATACTCCAGAGAAATTGTGCACAATTATGAAGTACCATATGAACAGAACACCGGTCGATCTCAACATCTCCCAAGCATTCTGAGATTTATTGATTTCTCCACTAACGAGCGCCTTACTATTGCGCCATAAGTAAATAAAGGACCCATTATGATATTGTACATCCAGAGTATATTTTTTGGCATCGAAAGGCATACTTGATTTAGTTTGTAGTTGGGTATTGCTTTAATTTTTAAATGAATTAATGAAGAGTAAATTATTCATGAAGTCGCCGTAGTCTAATAGGTAGTGTGTTGGCTTATTAGACGCAAAAGCCAGGATTCGAGCCCCAGGACAGACATCAAAACAAAATACAAAAAGTATTTCTTCAGCGACTTCCTCTCAGCAGATTTCTGGCAAAAACTCTGCGAGTAAATAATAATTGCCATGAAAAGTTTCTCAAAAATCTGTCGTTCGAAGTCGAATAGTAATAACTTCTGTGGTTCAAATCAGAGATCAGCAATGAGTATTCAAAAATATGAGTAGCATCGAATCATACTCTTAATTTCTAATACTTATACGTATTCATTCGGCGCTATGCTCCCTAGAGGAGTAAGAGGAACATATATATACGTATTCATACTTATTTTAATATCATGGAACCCTTACTCATATTCAACGTTTGAAGTACTCATCATATTTATACTCTACAACATGTATGATGTTGTTGATATCGACTTTCCTTAACCCAACATGTACACGAATCATAAAATAAGTATGATTCATGTACGAATACTAAAATACTCACTAGAAGGTTGTTTGTTTGCTCTGCATGCTGCTCTGTCTTTTTTGTTTATGAGTCTTTTTCCTTTTTTTGCAAATGCATCAATAACTAAGACTGTAAATTCTGATTCTAGTCCCTCGAATCATTTATAAGTATTTTTCTAAAGTTGTGAATCTGAATGAGTAGGCTTATAAACCAAACATATTTCGAATGGTATGAGTTTGATGTCAACGTTGTACGCATACTCATTGCAACCTGTACTTATAAACCAACACAGTAGTGAGTATGAACAAATCAGAGTAGTTGCATTTCAATATTGTTGACTCAATTATATTTAAAATTTTATGAGTACTTATGAGTTGCGAAAAAACGATTCATTGCTGATCTCTGGTTAAAATAACTACTAAAACCAGGTTTCACTGTGAATTTTGTCTTCCCTTCTAACAACAAACTAAATCGAAAGTGTTGCTCAATAGGCGACAACATGGCTGCCTTCCAAAATGTTAGTTGCTTTGTGTTTGAATAAAGTATCGTGTTTCATAATGCCGCTGTACAAAATATATACAATGTATTATATTTCAAAACGTCGTCAATGTGTATTTTTAACGCAGTCAAAAAGCAATCAGGCGTCGGATTTATAGTTGATGCATTGTTTGGTGACTTTGCATATCTACATAGTTTATATACAGTAGTAGAACTGCATACAAACTTTGTATTGAGACATTTTGGAAGGCAGCCCATCAGAATACATAACGGTACCTAAAATGAGTGCACAAATAGTACTAAGTACTCCAAAAAAGTACTCAAATGTTTGCTTTCTCTGTGCTCATCACTTGTATCCGTCAAACAATTTTAATTAGACCAACTATTTGTGTATAGTGCTGTGAATTCCCGGTGTGAAACACATTTTATTGTAATTTAGAATTCCAAAATAATATAATTGCTTATCTATACAGAGCAGATTTCGTTGGCTTAGCAGGGAAACAGATGGAATTGATAACATATTTGAACAAAAAAAAAACCACCATTGTTGAATACATCATTATGTGCCTTTATTGGTGTTTATTTTTCGCTTTATGGTGGTTTGTATCAGGGTTTGCCTTCATCTATTTAACCACAAATGGAAGTTAATTTAATAGAAAGAAAAAATAAACAATTTCGGGTGAATGCTGATTATGATTTTAGAAATTAAAACCAAAAATATCAAAGCGATTTAAATTTCCTATTTTTAAATTATTAAAACTTAATTTTGATAGAAAAAATGTTACCTTTAATGAGTTTTAATGAGTCTAAAATTAATTGACATATTCAAAGAAATATAAAAAAGGAATTATAATATGCCACACTATGTTGCATTATTGATTCTGAGTTCAATTTTTAATCAGTAGAGATTCTAAAGGAATTAAATTGGTTTTGAAATATATTTTCTCTTGTGGATAAGGTTAAGGGTAAGGTTAGATTAGGTTGGGTTGGCGTGTGTAGCCTTGATGCCAAAAGCTCACTTGAGTACGCATAGCGGCCACAGGCGAACGCAGTCTCTGTACTGACCAAGTTCCTCCAAATCAGGAAAAAGAAATTGGTCAGCGCAAGGTCTGCACATTTAAAGCACGACTACGCCATGCTGGAAAACCAGCCCGAAGATTCGATAAACGAAGCAATATCCCTGTATGGACGATAGCTCCGTCAAGCTGACGAGGATTGGAGTCAAATAACGTATATCTGCACCTCGCAAGAGATGGGCATTGACAAAGAAAGTGGATAACAGTCTGCTCCTCCTCGGCGGATGTGTACCCACGACAGAAGTCGTTAAATGGGAGCGGTATTCTTTCCGCGTGTCTTCCCATAACACAATGACTTGTAAGCACGGCCTCATTGATTGAGATGATGTCACAACCAAGTCCGAGTAAGTGGTTGGTGCGCCTTCTATCCATCAAGGTCCAAGTGAGCCATGCGGTGGAGCAGGACTCTTCATTGACCCATGATAGGTTGGAGTCTCGAAAGAATTTCCGCGCGATGGCCACCTTGACCAAGGTAAGTGGCATCCCCAAGTCCACTGAAGTAGTGCAAGCACGTCGTCTTTGCAGTTTCCCGGAATATTGCTGTGAGAAGCGCTCAGAGAAGTGTGACACTAAAGCGCCCAGAATGAAGGTCGAGGCAACAGCGACATTCCCTGACAATCCTGGAGTTATTCACAACATACGATAGAGAGCTTATGGCAGCCTGACTATCAGAAAAGATTGAGATGCGGGTGAAAGGAACACCGTAGTCGAGAATCCATTAAGCAGCCCTGGTTGAGCAGATGGTCATTACTTCCGCCTGAAATACGCTAAAGTAAAGGAGGTAAATGTTCAAATCCAATTTCGTAGAGTAGACTCCTCTACCAACTCCATTATCGAGTTTAGAGCCATTGGTGTATATATCCAGGAGTTCCAGGGGGGATGTTCATGACAGCGACTCAGTTGTCCCTGCTCGGAATCAGAAAGTGAAAATGCTTGTCAAAATAATATTCCACAGGAAGACAATTGATGTTCTGTGGGGCCACAGGATCAATCACCAAAAAAGAGGAGTGACCAGTGAGTGAAACACCTTAATTCTCTACTTTTATAAAATATTGAAATTCTAACGAAATACTGAATAAAGCTTCATTTATATGTTTTAAAAAGGATTCAAGCATCATAATTTTTAGTAAAAGAAATTATTTTCCATTATTTGTTTAATTCTCCTAATAAATCCATATGGACAACACCCCGTACGATCCAATTTTACTAAAAAAAAATCAAACTCTCAGTGTATAATACAACTGCGTTTCAACATCAAACAAAATGTCTCTCTGTGCACTCCTCTACAATTTTTACACATACTTTAGTACGTACCAACTGTAAAGCATACATTCATTATGCAATGGGTAGAAGAATGCTTTTGTGAATGCTACAGGCTCAGTAACCGGTAACCAACAAAACCAGATTTATGTTGGACCAATAAAAAATGTGGTGAAAACAACAGAAAGGAGCAAAAGGTAGAGGAAAGCTGACAAAGGAGTAACTTTGTGTGGTTTTGTAACTGCAATCCTTTCAATAGTGGCATGTAACCAGGCACGAACACTACAATACAAAAGGAGAACACCAAGCAAGCAACATGCCAATATTGACAATATTTAACTTTAAATAGAGGAAATTAAAAAGGATATGAGGCCATAATGACCATAACAAAGGATAACAGGACATAATGAAGGAATCAAACGAATTGCAAACAATCGACACAAAAAAACTTGACAAGAAATTCAATATGAAGCAGATAAGAAGCAGCACAAAAAGCTATCAAGTGTAGGAACAAAAACGAAAAATGTAAAAAAGAAATTGGAAAATTCCTTTTCGAAACAAGATAGTGAATGACCTGTCACCTGCCATATGCTATAAAGTAGTCGTGTAGCATGTTGTTCGTAAGCAATAAGTTGAAATGAATTCAAAGGACAACGTTGGTGTCAAATTACATGCAGGAAATGTAGGTTTAAATAGGAGTGTAAAGAAATTTAAAAGTCATTCAAATTGGAATAAGTAGATGGTATCGTACACATACTTTATGTTTGAAAAACAAATTCCACACAAACTTCAAAAACACGCAGACACTCTCGAAGTTTACTTCAATTGTCTTTGGCATAAGCAATCTCGTAATAAACTACACAACTGCACATACATAAATACGTTCCAAGTGCTCATCTACTGTTAATGTGGCGACAAAAAATCTCGAGTACATTCAGCGTTGTATGATAATACCAATCACCTTGTGTTTAGGAATGCATTGAAAGCTACATACTACAGTTTACAGTTACGAATATTAAATATCTAGATACTGGTGTTTTGCTTTTACACCGCTTAACATTAAAATTATAAACAGAAGCTACAAAAACTAAACAATGCAGTAAACAAACCTGTTTACAAATTATCGTACTGCTGAATATAGGCTGCCTTCCAAAATGTTAGTTGCTTTGTGTTTGAATAAAGTATTGTGTTTCATAATGCCGCTGTACAAAATATATACAATGTATTCTATTTCAAAACGTCGTCAATGTGTATTTTTAACGCAGTCAAAAAGCAATCAGGCATCGGATTTATAGTTGATGAATTATTTGGTGACTTTGCATATCTACATAGTTTATATACAGAAGTAGAACTGCATACAAACTTTGTATTGATACATTTCGGAAAGCAGCCATAACAACAAACACCAGCATAAAAATTGGTAAAAAAGTAAACAAAAAATACACCAACAACAATACAATAATAAATGTAAACAACGATGTTTACATTTACAGAGATATCGAGAAGGCGAAGTCATGAACATTCGCCTTCAAGAACATTCATCAGACTGTTTACTTTGCCATATAAAAGGCAAGGCAAAGAAGGCGACTGAGTTAGTGAAGTTCAGTCAGTCTTGTGTGAAGACACGGTGTGTTTGAAGAGAGTAATCGTGGTTTGAAGGTCTATGTTACAAAGATCTGTCGAATAATTGTGTAGTATTTATTATTGTTTAATAATAAAGTATAAACAGAGGAATAACAACGAAAAGCAATTGTTGTTGTTTACATCAAGTTGTGAACAGTGGCACACAGAATTGTGCGATTAATAAAGAATTTTAATTAAAACTAAATACAAATTTATTTTTTTTATTTTATTTGCAGTCTACGAGCTCATATTTTAAACGATTCTAAATGGTAAAAACGTAACAATATTAAACGCTAAAATAAATTTTTGAGATTAAAATTTAAACAACATGCAACAATAGTTGCATCTGAATGAAATAAATAAAACGCATTAAAAGTAATAATTTTAAGAACACAACGATTATACTTAACCAACGGCATTTGAATAGATTCGCATCAGTCATAACACACGATATATTACACATTAAAGGGTGTTTAGTTATGAGGTTTTCCAAAACGGGCAACTAGAAAATAGAAAACATGAAGAAACATTTTTCAGTAAATAAATTACACTTTTTTCGCATAAATATTGTGCTAAAAACACTTGTTTCCTATGTATATTGTTGTCAGCGTACGAGTATAATACCAGTTAACGCGTATCTATGATTTGTAGGAGCAACTTTACTGTTTCTGTAATAAACACTATAATACGACGAACATTTTATATTCAAGGACAAATGAAGAGAAGAAAACTTAAAGGTATTCAATCATCAATGATAATACAAAGAAAGACAATATTGAAGTAGCTAGCAGAGATCAGTAATGAGCAGTTTTTTCGCTACTCATAAGTACTCATGAAATTTTGAATATAATTCAGTCAATAATATTGAAATTTAACTATGTACTCTGAATCATTCATACTCACTACAACGTTAATTTACAAGTACAGATTGCAATGAGTATGCATACAACGTTGACATCAAACGCATGCCATTTGAAATATGTTTGATTCATAAGCCTACTCATTTAGATTCAAAACTTTAGTACAATACTTATAATACTTATAAATGCTTTGAGTGACTCTGCAGCAAGCAGTGCAAACACACAACCTTCTAGTGAGCATTTTACTCTTCGCGAGTGAATCATACTTATTTTGTGCTTCGTGCAAATGTTGAGTCATAGAGAGTCGAAATCAAAAACATCATAGTTGTTTAGTATGAATATAATGAGTACTTCAAACTTTGAATATGAGTACAGGTTCCATGATATTAAAATAAGTATGAATACGTATAAGTATCAGAAATTATGAGTATGATTCGATTTATCTCATCTATGTATTTGAATACTCATTGCTGATCTCTGATAGCTAGGCAACCATTAATTATAGTTTTTGTTTTAATTTCAAGCATATACTGTGCAGCTTAATTATTTTTTTCTATAGTACTTCAATGAAATGATTATTTAATCAAATTCAACAAAGAATCATTAAAAAGTACCAAAACATTGTATGATAATCCACTACTAAGAAATTCCTCCCATATTTGCCTTCAATACCTCAAATTAGTGCAAAAATACTTAATCGAATCGACTTTAAGTCGAATTAAATTTGTTAAGCGAAATTTTTTTTTAATTTTTTCCCAATCGATTACAATTAATTCCTTTATATGCCTGCTTATCATGGTATTTGTAACTTCAGGGCACAAACAATTTCAAAACAATTCATGTTATTTAACAGCAACAACAACAACAATAATAACAACGACGATAGTAACAAGAATTCTATTGCATTAACCCCATCTAATTTTGCAATGCAATGACCATGAATTATGGTTTAATATGGCAACACTTGATACGATGCTAATATGTAATTAAGCAATTTTTCTTCCATCCCCCCACATATTAATAATTGCTTGAGTTGATAATAAGGGCGATTTCATATTTAAAAAAAATATTTTTACTAGTTATTTAAGTAGATTCCATGCTATAATCATAAATCCATTCGGTTCATGATAAATTTTTGGAATAAGACATCTAGCCTATGTATCATCACAATGTACGCACTGTTAAAGTATAGTTTCTGTTACAAAAATGACATCTCCACCTCTGTAAAGTCAAATTCACTCTGCAATCAATCGGCTTGATCATTCACAAGTCATAGTAACAGGCTTGCAGTTCCGAATTTTCTAGCAAACCTTTCCACCGCAATGAAGCTATTTTTCAGTCGGCGGTTACGTCATACATACATACATAATTGGTCATTACAACCCTTACAGGGACTTCATCTCCACCTCTGTAAAGTCCAATTCACTCTGCAATCAAGCGGCTTGATCATTCAGAGGTCATAGATATCTTGATTGGGTGCTATAGCATTAGGCCTCCAATGCTGCATTTTCCAGCAAACCTTTCCACCGGCTGATCTTCGGTCCAGTGGACTTTGCGAAGCGTATTAACGTCCAGAGGCTGCGCTGGCTCGGCCATGTCGTTCGAATGGGAGAGAATGCTCTAACTAAACGGGTATTTGATGCGGGCATCTGCGGAAGTCGGCGAAGAGGACGAGATAGTTTGCGTTGGAAGCACCAAATCGAGGAATCCCTGTCATCGATTGCTGTGACCAACTGTCGTAGGCGCGCAAGGAGCAGAGTCGCCTGGAAGGATGTGTTACGGCAGGCCGAAATCGGTTAATCGAGTTGTTAATGGCCAGTTAAGTAGGTAGTTTTTTAAAAAATTGTCACTCTCGAGCAATTTAAATATTTACAAACTACTGCTCCCATATGCATATACGTGAGTCTGACTAATTTCACAGCCAACCTCATCTTAGTGTAGAATACCCCCATCATTGTAATTGCGATTTATAAGGATTTCTATTTTTTCTTTTTTACGTTTATTTTTCATCATTGGAAAATGGAAATTCAATAATTCCTTTCTGCGAACGTTCGGTACATGCATACATATGTATGCCTCCATGTAACAACCACTTGAATGGTAAACTTTAATCCTCTAAAGTTACTTATAAATGTTGCTGGTGATTTTGTTGCCGTTGCTGTTGCTGTTGCAGTTGCAGTTGCTACTGCTAACGTTACTGTTGTATTGCAACAAGAACAAGGTTAATGGAGAGAAGGTTACACACACACACTTATTATTGCATATCTGCTGTTAAAACATCATTATTTCTGCATTATTTTAAGTGCATTTACCATAAATGAACTGCCAGGAAACCCATTTTAACATTGAAAACGTATCCTTATGGTTGTTTTTCTTATTTTTTTTTCTTTTTTAAACTAGAATTTAAACGAAGAGCATGATATTGTATGTAATGAAAATAATTATGAAAATAAAAGATAATTTTTTAAAGGGAAAACAGAAAACTTTTTCATGATTTAATGATTTAATGGATGCGCTACGAGTTTAAGTGACTTAAAAACTTAAGAAAAATGAATTATGAAAGCGATAAAGAAGATGAGCAGTGTACATAACAAGGATAAATTATTGTAAAATAAGTTCAAACAAATTGGAAAATTAAACTTTATGGCTTTAAAAACATTGCTGATTACAGATGAACAACATTTTAAAGAGCAAGAGTTAGGTTATATGATAAGTTTAATACGTAGAATATCGAACACAGTAAACAAAGAATAATGGATCATTGAAAACTATATTAAGAAAAGGGCTAAGAGAAGACAATATATTTTTACTGAATATACATACATACATACCAGAGATCAGCAAATAAGTATTCAAAAAGATGAGTAGAATCAAATTATACTCATAATTTCTGATAGTTATACGCATTCATACTTATTTTAATATCATGGAACCTCTACTCATATTCAAAGTTTGAAGTACTCATTATACTCATATTTAACAACACGTATGATGTTGTTGATTACGGCTCACCATAACTCAAACGAAGAGCAAAGTAAGTATGAATCTCGTACGAACACTTAAATACTCACTAGAAGGTTGTATGTTTTCACTGCGTGCTGGTCTGTCTTTTTTGCTTATGTATCTTCTGTAAATGCAACAACAACTAAGACTGTAAATTTGGTGAATGATTCAAGTCACTGGAATCATTTATGAGTACATATTATAAGTATTGTTATATGAATTTTTATGAATCTAAGTGAATAGGCTTATGAATCAAACATATTTCGATACTCATTGTAACCAGTACTTATAAAGCAACTGTAACCAGACATTGTAACCAGTACTTATAAATCAATTTTGTAGTGAGTACGAATGAATCAGAGTACATAGTTAAATTTCAATATTATTAACTCATATTCAAAATTTCATGAGTGCTTATGAGTAGCTAAAAAACGATTCATTGCTAATCTCTGATACATACATACATATTCAGTCATTACCACCCTTCAGTCAGGATTATGGACCTAGTTTCTCACACCATTTATGTGTGTTAATTTTACACATGAGTGGTGGGACCTATAGTTTAAAGTCGTTTCCGAATGACAGATTTTCTTGAGAATCTTTTCATTTTAATTTTTATATTGCTCTCAGAGGTTTTGCCAGAAATCTGCTGAGAGGCAGTCGCCAACGAAATATTTTTTTCTCATTTCGTTTTGTTGGAGATGTCTACTTCAGGAATTGAACTTAGGCCTCACGTCAAATAAGCCAACACACTACCTACGGCGACTATTTTAACTGAATATAGGTTGAGATAATTGGCGAGATGAATACACAGAACACTCAAGGACTTTAAAAAGATGGAAGTGGAGCAGTAAGCTTTATGATAGGCCCAATTACTGAAAACGCCATGTAAGTTTATCAGTCAAACTTTCTCAAACCGCAATTTTATTTACTCTCAGAGTTTTTGCCAGAAATCTGCTGAGAGGAAGTCGCCGAAGAAATACTTTTTGTATTTTATTTTGATGTCTGGCCTGGGGCTCGAACCCTGGCTTTTCGTCTAATAGCAGAGAAAATACACAACCATTTAGTGAGTATTTTAGTGTTCGTACGCGAATCATACCTACTTTGTGCTTCATGTATCTGTTGAGTTATGAAGAATCGAAATCAACAATATCGTACGTGTTGTTAAGTATGAATATGATGAGGACTTCAAACTTTGAATATGAGTAGAGGTTCCATGATATTAAAATAAGTATGAATGCGTATCAGTATCAGAAATTATGAGTATGATTCGATTCTACTCATATTTTTGAATACTCAGTGCTGATCTCTGGTATGTATGTATTGTAGCTTAATCGTTGGCATTCAATAATACTCTAATTTTTAAAAAATTTAAAAAATTTTTATAAATCGATTGAATTTTGTTTGGGTTTCACTAACCAATTTGCAGATTACAAGTCTTTTGTGTACTCAAAAAAAAAAACAATCAAAACAAACCAAAACATCTTCCACAAATTAATCCATACAATTGACCACATAATACTTAAGTAGTGTTTGCCAAATCTATGGCAATTAAAAATAACTGCCAGACTCCAAAAACAATAACGTTTCATAAACTTAAGTAGAAGTATTTGAATTTTAGCCATATTTTCTTATGCTAATAATCATTAACCAAGTTAATAACGATGATAACATTTGTTCTTGTGGTTTTCTTTTAATGTAATATTGGTAATGGAAACAATACATAAAACTCTCACTGGTCATGACCATATTATAATGCCAAATGTTTTAAAATATGCCCCTCGTTTCTAAAGGAAAACCTACAATAGAAAATGCAAAGGACAGAAAAGATAAACAAAAAATATTTAAAAACAAATGAACAACAAAAGAAACCAAAGAAAATAAAAGAAAATATGAAATAATTTCATTAAAATTCAGCCTTTTAGGCAGTCAAGCAAAAAATAAAAGGGACAGACAGCAGCCACACCAGCAAAAAATCCCAAGCAAATCATTAAAACAAACCAATTAAAATTGCCATTAAGGAAACGAAAAGCATAACCAAGAAATTAACCGAGGAACAGGAAAGACCGGAAGTGGAAGAGATATTGAAAGATTAACAAAAACAATAACACTCAAGGCTAAAGAAAAGTGGACAATCCCCATGGCTGTGAAGAATTTTTCAAATATTTTACAAGAAATTGTTTGTATTGCACGTATAGAAAGGTATGCCTTTTAAAAAGTTTTATCAAAGTTTTAAAGATGTTCAGATGTTATACTGTAGCGAGCCAAAGATAAAATATTTCTTTTATTTTTGAAACAGTGAAATAAATGAAAATGTTCTCCAAAAGCACATACATTTCTCTACACATAAAAAATTAAACTTAAAATAAATCCAAAGTGTAGCAAAGTAATAATGAACACAAATCCAGACATAACAAATATAATCCCCGATGATAAAATCAAAATCTCAACTATAAAAAAAATAAAAAAGAAACAATATTTACTGATTTACTTACAAAACCAAACAGCTCACATTACATACAAATCTGCGCCAAAGAAAAATTGGCAACTTGGTTATATACTCGCTCGAAGGCTTAACATTCCAATAAATTGTGAAATAAATAATATGGTGGATATGAACACTAAAAATATAATAAAATGCCAAATACAGTGAGTGTCAAAAGAAACTGTACACTATGGATAAAATTCAAACAATTACCAAACTCAATTTTTACCACTTAAGTTGAGTGCCCGAAAAAATTTGAAAATATTTGGAAATTTTTTATAATTTTTTTTTTAGTTTCAATTTTAAAAACAGGCAATGAAACAAATTTAAAATAAAAATAACAAAATACAATTTCTTTTGATGCTCACTGTACATATTGTATTACTTTTTGTCTTTTTTAATTACAAAGCAAATAACAAGAGTTGAAATTATTTTAAATGAGCCAGAATATGAAACAAAAATAAATACCACAAAGCCATGAAAAATAAAATATCGGCAAACGAAAATTTGTTTGCCAAAAATCTTAATGAACTCGTGTAATAAATAGGAAATAATAACACATACGTACGTATACATATACAGTGAGCGTCAAAAGAGAATGACATTAAATGAATATAAATAAAAATAAAAATTACCGTTATTTTTATTTTAAAATTGTTTCATTGCCTGTTTTTAAAATTGAAACAAAAAAAATAAAAAATAAAAATATTGTTAAATTTTTTCGGCCACTCTCCTTAAATGGTAAAAGTTGAGCTTGATGATTCTTTTGACGCTTACTGTATATTCGAAACTTTACAAAGTGAAAAGAACTTCAACTCAAAAAAATCGATAACATGCTCCAAAAACAATCAGAGCTTAAGCGCAAGTCTTTTATTATGTCATAACGAAATCGGTTGAGCCTCTAAGCCTGAAACAGTGTAGGGGACTGAAGAGTAAAGTGTGCCGGAAGAATGCAAGACTTGTTGTTTTTAATACCATTCTGCGCCTCTGGGCATTGCCCTCCTTATTTTATTATTTCTGGCTGAAAGCACAATCAGGCTGAAGGACATAGGCTAGTTGATAAGCCAAAGCCCTCTTTCCTAGATTAAAACAATAAAGGATTAGTAAATCTGCAGGTTCTGTTCTGCGGGAAATCTAAGACCTTGTTTAAAACATACGACAGTTTAACAAACCTCAGTGCTCAACAAAGCTCTTTTAATTATGAAGATACACATACATACTCACATAATTGGTCATTATAACCCTTCAGTTAGGATTACGACATAGCTTCTCACACCATTTATGTTGTGTGTGTTAATTTTATACATGAATGACGGTACCCGACAGGACGACAGATTTTGAGAAACTTTTCATGGCAATTTTATTTAGTCTCAGAGTTTTTGCCAGACATCTGCTGAGAGGAAGTCGCCTAAGAAATATTTTTTCATTATTCGTTTCAATGGCTGACATAGGGTTTGATTCGCTGCCTTATGTACATCTAACAAGTAGTATGTAGAACCAACTAGACTACAGCGCCTTCACAATGAAGAATTCTGTTCCCCAATATAATCAAATGTAATCTGCTCTTCTTAATATTACTCTTTAGCCTTTTCCTACTTAAGCCTCTTATGTACGAAATGAACAACTACCCGAACTGTATACAATATTTCATGAACTTCAGTTTCTCATGTCATTAAACGAAAACTGAAGTTAAGATGATCAAAAACAGTCTTGTCAATAATTTAGAACAACTGCTGAGCGCTCTTGTAATTTAAATTCTCAAAGACCAAGAAAATGAAGTGCGTTGTTATAAGCAGGAAAACACAACAACTTTTCTTTTTTTCTCTTACCATTCATGGTAATTTGTCATTTTCTTTAGAAAACCTAAGTCTTTGTACTTTCCATTATGAAAACATGGGTGGAGGAACATAAACATTAAAAATAATTTGCCTATCAGTAGCAGTAATGATTGTAAATTAAGTTTAATTTCCTTATTTTGCAAATGAAATTTAATTTTTATCAAATTGTTCATAAGACATCATCAGCAATGAGGAAAAACCCACAGCGGTAAATTGAAAAATGATGCAAAAGAAATTTTGTTTGAACATTTTTTGTTTTTAAATATGCTGCGAGGTAGTATTGGAAGAGTGTTTATACAAAGTATGTAATCAAATTTACATATATAGTATATATACAGTGAGCGTCAATAGAACCTGTAAATTAAAACAAAAATATACAATAATTAATTGCCGTTATTTTATTTTAAAATTGTTTAATTGCCAGTTTTTAAAATTTAAACAAAAAAAATTACAAAAAATTTCTTAATATTGTCAAATTTTTTCTGGCGCTCTCCTTAAGTAGTAGTCAGGTTGGTTATTGTTAGAATTGTATCCTAAGTGTACAGTTTCTTTTGACGCTCGCTATATATAGTTGCCGTAGTGTATTGGTTTATTAGACTTAAGGCCTCGGTCCAAACCCCAGGTTAGACATCTCCAACAAAACGAAAAATGAAAAAAATATTTCTCAGCAGATTTCCGGCAAAAAGTCTCTGAGAGTAAATAAAATTGTCATAAAAAGTTTCTCAAAAATCTGTCGTTTGGAGTCGACTTTAAACTGCAGGTCCCGGTATATGTATGTGTGTGTCTTAATGCATACAACAGAAATGGCTTAAGAAGCAAGATCGTAATTCCTGACTGAAAGGTTGTAGTATGTAGCATAAGAATGATTTTTATATGATGTTTTGTATGAAGTCGCCTTAGTCTAGTCTTAGACCGTGGTTCAAACCTCAGCTGAGACATCAACAAAACGTATTAGAAAAAACATTTTTTTGGCGGTCTTCTAGCAAAAACTCTGAGAGTAAATGAAAATTGCAATGAAGAGTTTCTCAAAAAATATGTCGTTCGCAGTCGACTTTAAACTGTAGGTCCCACCACTCATGTATTAAATTAACGCACACAACAAAAATGCTGTGAGAAGCTAGTTTGAAATACTGATTGAAGAATTTCAAAGACCAATTACGTATGTATGTATAGCAGCTAATAACAGAAACTCAACATTACCTCATTTGCCATCAATCTAGGCTTCAATATTTTCAGATTGAAACCATTATCCTAATAACCCTAGTGATTCCTGTAAGAAGTAGTTTGGTTTTGTTACGTTCTAGCAGAGTTCCAATGATGTGTAACTCAGTCAATCAAATTTATTTGCTTTAATTCTTGTGGTACCAACCAATTAGCACTTTAAAACAATTTGAAATTCTTATTTGAATAATATTAAGTACTCTCGTTGTGTTATCAACTTGTATACTGTCTTGTATACCTATCTTACACCACTAGTATAAAATATCGTTTGGAAGCTTATGATTTACCGGTTTTGACGCCTGTTTTTTCCACATTACACTGCCTAGAAACGGAAATATTTCCATCGACCATTATTTCACCACCAATTGAAAACGCATAACGATTATAAGTTTTTATATCCCGAGATTAATTTTTTACTAGCTCTCTATTTCGGTGATTTATATTTCAGTTTATTGTGTCGAATACGTGTAGAATATCGTAAAATACGGCATTACCGACAGCAATTTCATTTTTTATTTGAACGTATTTAGGTAGGTCGGTAGAAGTCGCTGTCCCCTTAATGGGGAGACAAACAGGTTCCATTGTGATACAGCAGTTTCACATTTGACCTTATTTAATACGATAAAAATTTTATACGCGTGTAAAATTTACATGAAAAACAACTTATGCAAGTTTTTTATGTAAACTCACTCCGAAAAGTATTACATACTACGCATACATATATAAAATGTGTGTGTATGGTAAGTAAACTAAAAAAGTTATTCCAAATTTAATTTTGTTTATAACATACCTTCAAGGTGTATTGTTGAAAGTTAAGTTACTTACATGTACCTAACATGTGCCCCAATAGCAGACCATAGATGTGAGCATGACCTGTTGGTTTTCCTTATGTTATGTTTGTATTCCCAACTTTAAAGGGTTTCTTAAAATTAAAATAATCAGGTCAAAATGAAAACTTATTTAAAACTAATTTAACTAATTTTTTTGGATTTATTCAAATTAGCATGATGCTGAAATTATGTTATGATTGAGTTTACTTACATACATAAGGTCATGAATAATTATGTTTCGTTTTAATTAAAAAACTTTCACTTTGTAAAATCAAAATTATTCTTAGAATGAATATTAAATGAAGATAATGAAATAATGAAATTTGTTAGAATTCTAAACGAATCTGCTTAGGAAACCACACAAACATGTTGTTATTAATAAAACAAAAATGTATTATGTGGACTAAGGACACCATATGAATTAAAACTTTTACTAGCAGCAGCCATATTAACTGTAGAATCTGATGCTGTTGGTACTATTAGAATTCAATCCCTTTCTTGTTGCCATATATCATTAAATACAAATACATATGGGATATTTTAAAAATAATTATTGCTTTTGATGTGCAATTAAATTGTTTAGGTTAAGTTAGAGGACGTGTACTTGTCTTAATTGACAATTTTGAAAACAAGTACAATACCCGGATGTCGAATTGACCCATTGTACAACGTCCTAGTTTCTCACACCACTTATGTTGTGTGTGTTAATTTTATACATGAGTGGTGGGACCTACAGTTTAAAGACGATTCGGAACGACAGATTTTTTGAGAAACTTTTCATGGCAATTTTATTTACTCTCAGGGTGTTTGCCAGAAATCTGCTGCCGAAGAAATACTTTATGTATTTTGTCTTGATGCCTGGCCTGGGGCTCGGACCTTGGCTTTACGTCTAATAAGCCAACACACTACCTACTAGACTACGGCGACTTCATAAATTGTTTACAAATATTTAATTCTGTACTCTAACAGTACAACACTAGGGGCCATTATTACAACTTGCCGTTAAAGTTCGGTTTAGTTAAAGGTAACTTTAGCTAAAGTGAACTTTAAAGTCACCTTTAACTTCTTTTCGTTATTACAACCTACAGATAAAATAAAGTTAACTTTTGCAAAAATATAACAGGGCCGGAGCAATATCGATATATACATTACATTACAATCCTTTAGTCAGGATTACGACCTAGCTTCTCACACCATTTATGTTGTGTACAACATGATTAGGGGGACCTACAGTTTAAAATCTATTTCGATAACATTTGCCAAATTAAACAATTTTTTTTAAAACGCAGTGGCAACGACGGGCATCTTTTTTGTTGTGTTTGCTAATTTTGTTTATATTTGAAGTTGTCACATTGAAAATAGCATATGATATGGCAAGTTCAGAGATAAACTTAACCGTTAAAGTTACAGGTAGGTCCCCCCTTTAGCTTAACACTCACTTTTACCTTATTGTCCACTAATAATAATGAAAAACAATTTATCTAACCGTTAAAATCCTGTCTTTAGTGAACGGCAAGTTGTAATAATGGCTCTAAATCTTGTGTAAAACAAAAAAAATAACAACAAAATATTTTATGGTTGTTGTTATAATTAACCGCCAAATCCTAGAATAATAAATTGTTCCGTTATCCAGTTGTCATTGTGTATTAATCATTGTGATTTATGATGGATCACATCTTTATAGTTTGTCGAACGAGTGAAGGCTTTAGCAATAATTTTGAGGTCACGAAAAGAAAATTAACCCAATGCTTAAATGTTAATACAAATAAATGACAATAAAATCATAGAAACTTTTATTGCAAAAACTAAAACGTCTCTGTAGAAATGGAGCAGTAAATTGATATAACAAATCACAATTGTTAGTTAGTTTCATTAAATGACAAGTAGCTTAATGAGATATGATGTCAGGATTTAAGTTATGAAATAAAATCATTTCTATTACAAATTGATATATTTCCCACACTTTTATGTATCCGTATACAAACATACATACAGTGAGCGTCAAAAGGAATTGTACATTAAAAAATATATACATTAATAAATTACCGTTATTTTTGTTGCCAGTTTTTAAAATTGCAACAAAAAAATTCGAGATATTGTAAAAATTTTTCGGTCACTCTCCTTAAGTGGTAAAAGTTGAGTTTTGTAATTGTTAGAATTTTATACTTAGTGAGCAGTTTCTTTTGATGCTTACTGTATATACGTAATTGGTCATTATAACTCTTAAGTCACGATTACGACCTAGCTTCTCTCGCCACTTATGTTGTATGTGTTAATTTTATACTTGAGTAGCGGGACCTAGAGCTTAAAATCGATTTTGAATGATAGATTTTTTGAGAAACTTATCATTACATGAGTACAATGGGTCAATTCGACCTCCGAGTACTGTACTTGCCTTAATTGCCCAGTACACGACGTCTAACCTATCATTATATGAACTCAGCATGTAAGCTGCTTATTAAATGCTTGATAGTAGCAGTGTGTTGGCTTATTAGACGTAACGCCCAGGTTCAAACCCCAGGTCAGACATCAAAACAAAAACATGAAAAAATATTTCTTCGGCGACTTCCTCTCAGCAGATTTCTTACAAAAACTCTGAGAGTAAATGAAACTGAAATGAATAATTTCTCAAAATATCTGTCGTTCGGAATCGACTTTAAACTGTAGGTCCCGCCGCTTATGTATAAAATTAACACACACAACATAAGTGGTGTGAGAAGCTAGGCCGTATCCTGACTGAAGGGTTGTAATGGCCAATTATATACATATGTATGTATGCATCATGGCAAAACTTTATTTACTCTCAGAGTGTTTGCCAGAAATCTGCTGAAAGGAAATCGCCGAAAAAATATTCAAATTTCGTTTTGCTGGAAATATCTGGCCTAGGGTTTGAACTGTGGCCTCACGTCTAATAATCCAACACACTACCTGCTAGATACAGTGACGATACGATATTTAGAAACTACTAGACAAAACCATGTAAGCTTTGTTAATCTCTTCCTGTTTATAACAATTAAAATTAATAATAATTAAGCACTTAAGTTTGTATGTGTAAGAGTTTAACCATGAAAGGAATTTTAATCAAAAATAATCTATGTATTCTTACCTAAGTACCATTAAAATACGTTCCTTTATATTGTTCATCTTCACTTGGTATCTCTTTTCAATGATGCCTGATGATTTTAAAATCGAATTTCCTGTGTGAAAGTGAAATGACTTGCCGTTATTGAATTTTATCGCGTTGATCGCATCAGCATCATCGTCATCATCAGGGAAAACACATACTCACGTACAACGATGCTTATTTTATAATCCGTATCATATGGGTTTTCCGTTTTAAAACCTTTAGTTTCCTTATTTTCTCTTCTTTTGTCAAAAATCAAATTGTCAACGCTAATTTGCTTTCAATGAATGACAAGACTGGTTAAGTATGTTGGTTGTTATGTGCCAAAACGTATATAAAAACGGGGAATGAAATAAGCTTTCGAAGACTAAAGACAATATTTCGTTACGAAAGGGTTTAACAGACAAATGAGTTAAAAAAAATTAAAAAAAAATATGAAATGAAAATGAGCATTTAATGCTTCTTTCTTGTGTGACTGCAGGTGGTAAATTTAATGCCTTCCCTTTAACATATATTAACTGAGATTGAGGTGGTTTCATTCGCATTAGGGGTTTTAAAAAATTAAATGATAATGAATATGAATGAATTAAAAATTAGTTTTGAAAAATTATCAGCATCAACAGAACAAAATAAACAATATTTCTTTGGCGTCTTCCTCTTAGCAGTGTTCTGACAAAAGCTCTGATGGCGCATGGCGACACATCAAATTTAACTGATCAAATTTGCGTATGTGTTGGTAATATTTACTTTGCTTAGCACAGCAACACATCAAAATTGAACCTTCAAACAAACGAGAATCATTTACTTGACTGAAACTAACGATAATAAAACAGATGTTCATGTCTTTACTATTGATGTATTAATGGCGCATGGCGACACATCAAATTTAACTGATCAAATTTGCATATCTGTTGGTAATATTTGAACCTTCAAACTTCATTGTATTGTTGTTCTGAAGAAGAAAAGAACTTATGATTAATGGAACGCAGGTAGTAACAATCAAAAGTATTTTGATATTCTTCAAACTCACTTCGGCCCATACGTATGAGTTTTGTTCTATCAACACATTAACAAAAAATGCGAGTTTGTTCAGTAATTTGATATGTGGCCGAGCAACTTGAGAATAAATAAAATTATAATGAGTAGTGTGATAAGCGAACTAAAATGTTATATTAATCAATTAAGTAAATAAGTAAGGGCTCTTGAAAGTATTGTCCTACAAAGTAAATATTTTCTTTTTCCACACAACTCATATATGAAACACTATTCAGAAGCCTTTACTATCTCTTGCAGTAGAGACTGATACATTCCAAATCCAAACAGATACGAATTTCTCTCTTTCATTCTACGTACATACATACATAATTGGTCATTACAACCCTTTAGTCAGGTTTACGACCTAGCTTCTCACACCAGTTATCTAGTGTTTGTTAATTTTGTACATGAGTGCCGAAACTTACTGTTTAAAGTCGATTCCCAATTGCAGATTTTTGAGAAACTCTTAATGGAAATTTTATTTATTTTCCGTGCTTTTGCCCGTGCTTTTGCCCGAAATCGGCTTAACATTATTTTTTTTGGTATGTCCAGGAAAAAATTTTCTACCTTTTCTTCAAAGCAAATTTTATTCAATCATTCTAAAGCATTACTGTAGCCAAATGGCTATCAAACAAATACAGTGAGCATCAAAAGAAACTGTCCACTATGGATAAAATTCTAACAATCACCAAACTCAACATTTAAGGAGAGTGTCCAAAAAAATTTTACAATATTTTGAAATGTTTTTGTAATTTTTTTTTTGTTTCAATTTTAAAAACTGATGATGAAACAATTTTAAAATAAAAATAACGGTTATTTATTATTGTATATATTTTCTTTTATGTACTGTTTTTTTGACGCTCACTGTATTTATGAAAAATGTACACCGGGAGCAATTTATGGGCAATAAGTTTCAATGTACGAAATATTTTCACTGGAATAGTTTTTCTTTATACAGAATCAATAGCTTCATTCTGTTTCAGATTACGTCATATAAATACCTATTGTTTGATAAATGAAAAGATTCGACCACAAACATTCAATAACAGCACAGCAGTATGTATTGGTAAAGAAGTACATGAGGACAGTTTACTTATAATTGCTGGCTTCAAGCAAATATTATCACGGAATTCTTTATCCTTCCTACGCAACGCATAATAAAATCTTATTGTCTTTAGTTTAACGCAAACAATGATAATGTTTTTGTTCCCAACACTTTTTGTTCGTTAAGTGTAAAGCAAATAACCAGTATTGACGTTAACAAAACTTCCAAATACCAAAGTGTTAATAACAAAGTATTAATATCTGACAAGTAGATGAAGAAAACCTAAACACAAAAGTTTGAAGAGTAGAAAAACAATATTTTCGGAATTGTCAAAAGAGATAAGCATTCTTACCATTTAATCGAAAAATAAATTTGACGTTGGTTTATAAAAAAACAACACAAGTTGTCATAACTACTCTCCCTACTGCTCAAAAATGTTTTTGTTTTGTCTGTCAATAGAAGTCAGCACAGTTTAGTTTGAAATCCAAAGACGAAAACAATCGAACAAAAACTCTTTTGATGACTTTTTGTTTTGTTTGTTTGTCTACGATTGTATGTATACTGATGCCTTGTAAAGGAATGAGTTGGTCAACACAAGTTCATTCTGGAAAATTTGAAAAAATTGTTTCTGTTTTCCTTATTTCAGTCTTTTATTGTTTTTCAAACATTTGCTGAAATATTTAACTGAAGAAATTTCCTTGGAATATTGGTTGTACGAAGAACTTTTTAAAAGCTTCCAAAAGTACGATATGAAGTTAAAATTTCTTATGAAATGTAAACTTCTTACTAAATTCTTGATATAACAAATTGAAATATATTAGTTTCCAGCTCTCAGAGCTGGAATAATTTTGTTTTTTTTTTTTGTAAATTTAAATTTGACTCTCCCAGCGTCTTTGAGGTTAGTATAATTGAATATGATAATATGCTATGGGATAGGGAAAAGGAGAAAATCGTATTTATTTTGATTTGGAATGGATCAGACTACACTGCAAGAGGTAGTAAAAGGTTCTGCAAGAAATGTATTGCATATATGAGCTGTGCTACGTACATTCAGTTACAATTACGACCTAGTTGTCTTATGTTGTCTTAACTTTATATAAGTGTGGCTGGACTTACAGTTCAAAGTCGGGAACCGTTCCATGTCAATTTTATTTACTCTCAAAAGTTTCTACCAGAAATACACTGAGAGGAAGTCGCCGTTCTTTAAATTTCTTCGGCAACTTCCTCTCAGTAAATTTCCGACAAAAAATCTGAGTAAATAAAATTTGACATAAAAAGTTTCTCAAAAATCTGTCGTACGGAATCGACTTTAAACTGTAGGTCTCGCCACTCAAGTATAAAATTAACGCACACAACAAAAGTGGTGTGAGAAGCAAGGTCGTAATCCCGATGAAGGGTTGTAATGACTATTTATGTATCATAAGAACTCATGAAATTTTAAATATAAGTGCGTTAACAATATTGAAATTTAACTACTCCGATGCATTCATACTCACTACAACGTTGATTTCTAAGTACAGGTTTCAATGAGTATGCGTACAACGTTGACATCAAACTCATACCATTCGAAATATGTTTGATTCATAAACCTACTCATTTAGGTTCATAACTTCAGAAAAATACTTATCCGAGTGACTCGAATTATTCATTAAAATTTACAGTCTTAGTTATTGTTGCATTTACAAAAAAAAGAAAAAAGACAGAGCGCCAGCAGAGCAAACATACAACCTTTTAGTGAGTATTTTAGTGTTCGTATACGAATCATACTTATTTTGTGATTCGTGTATATGTTGAGTTATGGAGAGTCGAAATCAATAACATCATACGTGTTGTTAAGTATGAATATGATGAGTACTTAAAACTTTGAATATGAGTAGAGATTCCATGATATTAAACTAAGTATGAATGCGTATAAATATCAGAAATTATGAGTATGATTCGATTCTACTCATCTTTTCGAAAACTCATTGCTGATCTCTGGTATGTATGAAGGCATAAAATTTTCCCTTGGACATTAAACTGGGTTTTAACAAGCGTTGAAGTAGCAACGAAATATGAGAATTAACAATATTTGTTGCGGATACGGAGATGGTGTTAAAAATGAAAAGGACACCGGCTTCGTATACATTAGATTTTATTTTAGAATTTTTTATTCTTTGAAATAAAAAAAATTCGTGGTTTTACTATGTGAACATTGTTGAAGACTAAAAAAGAAAAAAAGAAATGAACTGTTTCCGCTGGCTGGAAGGCAGTTTATTTTTCTTGAATATCAATTTCAATTTTTTTTGTGTCATATTTCGGTCTGCTCTTCTTTAAAATACTTTACCTCACTCACTTCATTTTATTACAACGTAGTTGATGTGATACTTTTCGTAGTTGCTTTTGGTTTCTGGTTTACACGGGTAATATATAGTTTCCTCTGTAAGAAAGAAAAAACCGAACGAACGAATTATTTTTTATTTCCTGTGTTATAACGCAATCACGTTAAGAAGACATTCGTTGACTTTACGTTTTCCTTGAAGCAATGAAACTTGTTTTCTCTTTAAAATTTTGTTTTTCTAAGAATTTCACGACTCCTTAAAGGATTTTTTAATATTGTCTCTGATAGTGTAGAAAAAATAAACGTATGACGACTGGCTATTTAGAAAACATTTGGAAAAATGTTTGTTTTTATTGGCATGTGGTACTACAATGTTGTTTTAAAATAGTAAACATGGTTTTAAATTTCGAATTTCAGCAAAAAACTACAAAGAAGACTTCTTTCTGCAGCTGTTGAGAACTTGGAGATAATATTTATCCACTTATACACACAATTCGCGCGGAATCTCACAGAAAACTGAGAAAAAATCGTTTCCAAGTGCTCTAACGTTATTCTTGGCCTTTGACATAGTTCCACAAGAATAGGCTAAGGTAAGCTGATTGCATGATCTTGGCAACCAATTAAAATGTAATCGTCGTAGTGTAGTAGGAAGTATGTCGGTTTAATAGACGTGAGCCAACTGTTCATACCCCCAAAGTCAGACAGATTTCTGGCAAAAACTTTGATTGCCATAAAAAACTTTCTCAAAAATCTGTTGCCCGGAGTCTACTTTAAACTGTAGGTCCGCCACTCATGTTATAAAACTAACGCACACAACATAAGTGGTATGAGAAGCCAAGTCGTAATCAGAAGGTTTGTTACGATCAATTATGTATGTATGTATGTGTAGAGCCAAAATCGGTCATGGTTTCATGATCTTTACTGTCCAGCTTATAACTTTCAATTGAAGCATAAACAAGTATTTTATCATACGCCCATAAAACTTTGAAGTAACGGGAAGTGACAATGACACTTCCACACCACAATTCGAACTAAAAAGTCAATGTTTTTGAATGCCAGGGGTCTTCTACAGTCACTTTCAAATCTCATATGTAAGAATTGTTCTTGTCGACCTAATCACTGAGTAAGGCTGCCTTCCAAAATGTTAGTTGGTTTGTGTTTGAACAAAGTATCGTGTTTCATAATGCCGCTGTACAAACTGTTTACAATGTATTCTATTTCAAAACGTCGTCAATGTGTATTTTTAACGCAATCAAAAAGCAATCAGGCATCGGATTTATAGTTGATGCATTATTTGGTGACTTTGCATATCTACATAGTTTATATACAGAAGTAGAACTGCATACAAACTTTGTATTGATACATTTTAGGCAGTCTAAGAAATCACCTTTGAAATCGGCATATAAAAGACTTGTGAATGGTCTTTGTGTGAGTAGATCAATTGCAAATCCAAATATCGTAATAAGCCCGCAGATAAACCAAATTTTAGAGAATTTTCTAAAACCTCTAAATACGGATTATCTGCCATATCTTCTCTAACTGAAGTGTTCTTTAGGCAATGCGGACATTGCAATGACGCACATGGCTAACCATATCTGCAACGATTCCAGTTTCTGCACTATCTAGAAAAGTGCCTTCAGTAAATCGATTATGGCGACCACATCCGAGCTGTAATGCTTAAAAGATGTTCACATTGTACATTCAGTTTGGAAAACGTTTATGACCTCTGCGGATGTTAAACGAACGAACCCTATTAGTAAGTGATAACAAACATACATACATACATACATAATTCGTCATTAAAACCCTTTGGTCAGGATTACGACCTAGTTTCTCAGACCACTTACTCGTATGTTGTGTGCGTTAATTTGTATACATGAGTAGTGGGACCTACAGTTTAAAAATGACTCCGAACGACAGATTTGTTGAGAAACTTTCGATGGCCATTTTATTTGCTCTCAGAGTTTTTGCCCGAAATCTGCTGAGAAGAAGTCATAGAAGAAATATTTTTTTTATATTTTCGTTTCGATGTCTGACCTGGCGTTTGAACCGTGGCCGTACGTCTAATAAGCCAACTTACTACCTACTAGACTACGACGACTTCATGTTCATAAAACTTTCACTAAATAAATGTCACTTCAGATGACCGCCATAACGAACAGGCGGTTTTGAAACCACTAAATGGATAACCCAATACATTAACACAATTTTTAAATACTGTATGTGTGAGCATTAGAAGATATTTTTAAGAACGTGAACGAACGTAAGACAGTCTATGATAAAAATCTTCTTTGATAGCATGTGTTGTTAAAGAAGTGTGTTGAGTTGCATTTGTACTTCAAGTATATTTGTTCAGTTTGCTCTTGTATTGTTGTTTTACAGTTGCATAGAGAGAGACCAATATTTATGTTGTTTCTGTAAAACCGATTTGTACTCATGGATAAATTTAGGCATGAGTTAGTGTATGTATGTGTTTGTTTACTTGTAGTTGTTATTACTCCATTGTATTCATGTGGATTTCTTCTGCAATCTTTCAACAATACCAAGTAGAACAACAAAAATAAAAAGGCATTTACTTTAACTATGAATTTGGCAAGAGGACTTGCATGTTGGCTTGCATTAGATATTAAGTAAGCAAATGTTGCACAGAGAGAGAGAGAGCAAGAGTGAGAGAGAAAGTTTTCACTTTATTTCAGCTCCTTGTATTTCATTTCCTTTTTGGTGAAAACACTGTTGACGTTGCCACTTGACCCAATTGATAAGTGCCAACAATCCTGAAAAATTTTTCCAGACCTCAATGGATAGACTCGTATTTTTTTGAATTTGGTGTCTTGAACTAGTTTGGAAAATGTGCTTTAAGGGATGATATTTATTGAAAGCATTTGCATTTGCATTGTAGCAGGCCTTTTGAATTTCTAATGTGTTAAGTTAGTAGTTTTAATACATGATAATAGAAAGTAATATTCGATGAGTTTAAGACTTTAAGACACTTCACAATAATACAGTAAGTTCATCTGCTGTTATCGATACAAGTTATTTGCTTTACAATAGTGAATGCTGTCGACAACGATGGCAATATTAGAAGTCTAGTCTTTTGGTTAATTGGGGATACATTTGAGATATTTATAGAAAGTCTTTTTAAATATCTCATTAAAGATATAAAATGAGAATTTTCTTTATAGAAGGAATGCGAAAAGTGTACAGAGGCAGATCTAAATTCAAATTTCCATCCAATAAAGACACATCATCCCACATAAAGAGGTATTAAACATAATAAAATAGAAAATTTCTATTGTCGAGACTATAAACACTTCTAATTCCCATGAAGAATCATTTATTGGACTAAAAATCAGGGGTTCAAATTAACGGTAATTAAACAGAAGTATATGACTTTACTATGGATGCACTGAGGACAGTAACGGATGTACCAAATTCGCCAAACTTTTTACCAAATACTTTAAAGAGAGTGCATTTTACAACTGATTTAAAAACTGCTTAAAATAGTAAAAGAAATCCTATTAATCAGACCTATTTGTCTCATTAGTGCATACATACCAGAGACCAGCAATGAGTATTCAAAAAAAGATGAGTAGAATCGAATCATACTCATAATTTCTAATACTCATACGCATTCATACTTATTTTAATATCATGGAACCTCTGCTCATATTTGAAAGTTTGAAGTACTCATCATATTCATACTTAACAACACGTCTGATGTTGTTGATTTCGACTACCCATAACTCAACATTTACAAGAATCATAAAATAAGTATGAATCGCGTACGAACTCTAAAATACTCACTAGAAGGTTGCGTTTTTGCTCTGCTTGCTGCTCTGTCTTTTTTGCTTATGTGTCTTCTTTCTTCTTTTTGTTAATGCAACAACAACTAAGACTGTAAATTTTCATGAATGACCCGAGTCACTCGAATCTTAGTTAAGAATCTAAATGAGTATGCTTATGAATCAAACATATTTCGAATGGTATGAGTTTGATGTCAACGTTGTACGCATACTCATTGCAACCTGTACTTATAAATCAACGTTGTAGTGAGTACGAATGAGTCAGAGTGGTTAAATTTCAATATTATTGAGTCACTTATATTCAAAAATTTCATGAGTGCCTATCAGTAGCGAAAAAAGCAATTCATTGCTGATCTCTGATACATACATACATACATAACTGGTCATTACAACCCTTTAGTCAGAATTACCACTTAGCCGCTTAACATGCTAAAATAAATCCGGTTAATAAGCCCCCTTAAAACTGTATTTTGTTATTTTCAAAGTTCAATATTTACTAGACTACGCTGACATTGGATTCAAAGGAAAAGTAGATGGCTGTTTATATCCAAACAAATGTTATTCTCATAAGACGAAAAGAGAAGTGAGAAACCTAGAAAGATAGACTGATACCAGACTCCATACAAATCTGTCTCTGTAAAGACAACTAAAGGTAGTCTCCTCTATGCTTAGGTGGTTTTATAATAAATATGATACGAAACAAAGCAAATACTCGATTCTCAATTATATTTTTAACTTGATGGATATCCTGATTGCTCTGTAAATATCACATGTTTGACAAAGTATTTGACAAAAGCATGAATCATTTCGAGTAGAAAACTTTTTTTTTCTAAGCGCTGTGGATATATTTCACTTGAATTTTTAATTCTCCATCTCCATCTCTTGTTTGTTTTTGCAGAAATTTGGCAAACATTTCTGTCTATGCCACACAGTGACATATAACAGCAATGCCAGCAAACTCGAAAAAAAAGAAATTGAATGCAATTGTTAAAGTGTTCAGTGGATGGATGCTCAGTGTTCAATAATATTTAAAAAGTTTTTTGTTTTGTGGACATTTCCCAACAAGCCCAAATGGAAAATAAAATGAAAAAAGAAGAGAAAAAAGGAGAAAAGCTAAAATGTTTATTGAACCGAATAGAGTAGAAAAACTAGCAAATAATAATAATTGTGTAGGTTCCGCAAGAGATGCCACAATTCGATTTAGTTTTTGCGAGTAAAAATTTGAGTTTTTTTTTTTGTTGCCCCAAAAGGAAAATATTTTTCTTATTTATTTCTAGGCAGGCCCAATACGGCGCCAAGCTTCTGAAAACTGTTATGTGGATGTATTAGAAAAAAATTAAAAAAAGCAAAAAGAATTATTTCAGTTTCTGGTAAATAAATGTATGAGTTATGCTGGTCAACAGTGACTATTTAAAGGCCATTAAAATTCATAATGCGTACACAATAAAATGTTAAAATGAATTAAAAAACTTGAATAATTTTTATTCAAATAAATACTCCTTCAAGCTAACATAAGTTAGATAGCTATTTCATGTAATATGGCTTAAAACTATCCTAATCCGCTTATATATGTATATATTAGTATGAGGTAATTTCAAAAGTGGTGACGGCCATACAGTGAGCATCAAAAGAAACTGTACATTAAAAACAAATATACATTAATAAATTACCGTTATTTTTATTTTAAAATTGTTTCATTGCCAGATTTTAAAATTAAAACGAAAAAAAATTACAAAAAAATTTCAAAATATTGAAAAATTTTTTCGGGCACTCTCAAGTGTTAAAAGTTGAGTTTATTGATTGTTAGAATTTTATACATATACATATACATACATATACATATCACTTGTTAGACCTATTTTGGAGTATGCATCTATTATTTGCAATCCACACTATCGTTGTCATAGTGATTCAATAGAGTCTGTGCAGAAACAGTTTTTATTATTCTGTTTACGTGGCTTAGTATGGGACTGTGCCAATGAGTTTCCGTCATATGAGGCTAGATTAGGTTTGAAAAAACTTCCAACTTTAGAACGTAGAAGGACTGTTTTAGGGGTTTGCTTTGTTTTTAATCTGGTTAAAGTTGTTGTCGATTCTGAGTTTTTTGCTTTGTAACCTGAATTTCAGTATTCCAGCTAGATTTTCAAGGCACTATCGTACTCTTTCTTTAGATTTTTGTGGAACTATGGATGTAATTTTCCTTTTCGATTTATTGATTTTAATTGTAGTGTTTTTAATATAGAACGTAGCATATATGCTGGCATTAATTTGTAAATTATTATATAAAAATATATTTTCGTTCTTGTCATAGGTAGTTCCTGTTTATTGTTACTTTATTCAGCTTGTGATTAAGTTCTGTAGCCGATTTATGTTGCCATTACTTTTCCCTTACCCGCTACAGTCCGGACTGTAGTGTGTACGTGTCCCTATGTAATGGGGACAAGCCCTCCGCGGTCGGGTGAGGCCGGGGACGTTCGAAAAAAAAGTAGTTTCTTTTGAAGCGCACTGTTTATTTATTGGTAATAATAAGAATATATTAGGAAAAATAATTTTTAAATTTTTCTTAAGAAATCCAGGAATATAATTCCTAATTCATTATATTTTACATTATACAGGAGTATTATTGATTCGACATCTTTTTACAAACGCTGACATTTGATTTGTTCTGTGTTAATAAATCTTTAAAGGCAACCACGTATTCACCACAAATTCTTCACAAATGACGGAAATAATGACTGCGTTTGTTAAACAGTCTATAAATTCTTCCTGATACACTAACTATTTATCATTCTACTTCTTGGATTTAGCTTCAGAAGAAATCTCATTGCATCAGTCAAATTGTGTTGAAAGAAATTTAAACATGTTTTCTCATTTATAATGTTGGTTCGGATATTTTTTGTATGGTTTTTTGGAACTTTCTGTATAAAAAAGAACCTTATTCTTACTTATATTTCACAAATTAGTGTTAAGACTCTTTATTGAGAGGTATTCGATTTTTCGCAAACTAAAAATGGTAAATGAAGAATTGGTGTGCTTTGCATAGAGGCAAATTATCAGTAATGAGTGGGTAAGCGGAACAAACGTACTGATAAGGATATTCTCATTTAATTTTGCTCATCCTTGTTACAAGCATTTGCTCACAGTTCACTGCTCAGAAATTTGTTAAAATTTCATGAAGAATTCTGCAGCATAAATAATGCCTCTTAATGCAAATAAGACTTCAAGGAAAATTTTGCTATTAAGTACGTATGTACAGTGAGCTTTAAAAGAAACTGTACATTAAAAAAATGAAATATGAAAAAAAAAATATTTCTTCGGCGACTTCCTCTCAGCAGATTTCTGGCAAAAACTCTGAGAGTAAAATAAAATTGCCATGAAAAGTTTCTCAAAAATCTGTCGTTCGGAGTCGACGTTAAACTGTAGGTCCCGCCACTCACGTATAAAATTAACGCACACAACATGAGTGGTGTGAGAAGCTAGGCCGTAATCCTGACTGAAGGGTTGTAATGGCCAATTATGTATGTATGTATGTATGTACATTAAAAAAATATACATTACCATTATTTTTATTTTGAAATTGTGTCATTGCCAGTTTTTAAAATTAAAACAAAAAAAAATTAAAAAAAAAATTCGAAATATTGTCAATTTTTTTCGCGCACTCTCCTTAAACGGTAAAAGTTGATTTTGGTGATTGTTAGAATTTTATACTAGCGTACAGTCTCTTTTAACCTTCACTGTATTTAACAGAATGTGTAGACAAATCAGATTTTTAAACATAAGGAAGATAAGTAAAAAAAATTAAGAAAATTGATAATTTTTGCATCAAATTAAGCAGTTCTTCGAAAAATTTCTAAAATAAAAATAAATAAATATAATAAAAATTCAGTTTTGTTCTTTTTTTTAAGACAATTGACAGAAATTTAGTTTTTTAGGCCTATTAAACCTTAACTCTCCAACTTAAATTTTTCTTTTCTTGTTTAAAATCGCATGGAAAAGTTTGTAAATCTTGCTACAGTGGCGGATACAAAATGTCTGATGCAGAAAAATACATGATTTTTGGAATTTCTTCTTTTTTTTCTTCTTCTCTTAAGCCGAAAAGCTTAAAAGTGAATCGTAACGAATGGTTTTCTTGTAAATTGCATGTACAATGATTGCAAGGATATTGAAAAGCAAATAAAAAGGAAATTTCATGTTAAACGCCTTTTTAGAAGTTTCCACATTGAATGGCCACAAACTACATTTCGTTATTGAAAGTGAACGAACACATTTAAAGTTGATTTAAGACGAGAAAAAGTTAAATGGAAAAAGTTAACACTTGTTTTGACCAGTTTTACTACAATCTTTTGGAATTCTAATCAATCCACAAAACTACGCAACATTCAGTAAACAAGCTATTTCGGCTCAATAAACTTACAATTACGACACAAACACATTTACTATTTTCTCCATGGAATGTAAACACTTTATTTCGAATAAGAAAACTTGGTTAACTGTCATCTAAATGTGGAAGATTATCTGCCACATTTAGGTGTGAGTGAAACGGGTTGAATTATAAGCGGAGTTTTAACAGGATCACAAGGATATCTGGCCTTAACGAAGGAGAAACTGGTACACCAGGAAATGTATACTTTTATAAGAAATAAACTTTAAAATGCCCGCATAAATTGGTTGACAATTTCTGTACGTCTGATTATAATAGTTTAACTTACTCACCAAGATATACAGTGAGCGTCAAAAGAACTGTACACCATGGATGAAATTCCTACAATCACCAAATTCAACTTTTACCCAATAAAATCGTGTACCATTTTTTTCCATTTGTTAATAAACGTCTGTAGTGACAAGCATGAATACGGCATCGGGTCTTTCAATATCAGGGGAATAGAGTTTAGAGAATTCATTAAGTGGTCGTTTAATATTTAAACAATAATTTATTCAAACAATAAATTTTACCGGTAAACAATTGCTTATAATTTTATATAAATTCCTCCTGGTGCAGGCGTTTAAAGAAACGTTTGGAGTACTTTCATAGGACAACATGTAAAAAAATGTGATTTAATGGTTTTGTAAATATTTCAAAAAGTTTGTACAGGTTTAGCTTTCAATCATAACTTTTAAGCAAATAATATGTATACTATGGCCTACATTAAGTCACAACTTCTCTTAACAATATTCCATCTTCATTAGGTTCTGCGTGTCTAATGTTAACAGATTTTCAAACTCATAAAAAAACAACTTGGAAAAGTAAAAGATTGATTGTCTACTCGAATATCTGATGTTCTGTTGTTCTTTTTTTTTCTTCGCTAAAATTTTTACAGTTTTTCTTCTTTGTATTCCCTGATGGCGAAAGTGGCTATTTATAGAAAAATAAAAAGAATTTAAAAAGTTTTCATTTCAAGACTAGTCAATGTATTCTAATGTATTTCAAATAATGTTTAGAAATTCATCAATCAAACCAATGTCTGCGTTTTTTTTTCTTCTTTTTCGTTTATTTTCTTAAAAGGAAATAAAGTTTTAATATTTAACTTTTTTATATTGAATTGAAAATGTACGAAGGATAAAATTCACTAAGGATAAAATTCCAACAATCACCAAACTCAACTTTTACCACTTAAGGAGAGTGCCGGAAAAAAATTTGAAAATATTTTGAAATTTTTTGTAATTTTTTGTTTTTGTTTTTAATTTTAAAGACTGGCAATGAAACGATTTTAAAATAAAAATAAAGGTAATTTATTAAGGTATATTTATTTTCAATGTACAGTTTCTTTTGACGCTCACTGTACGTAGCTTGTAATGTGAATGTAGTTGAAACTCTGAGTCATAATCTGAACTTTATTAAAGCTGGTAATACCCTAAGGGCCTTTATTAGGACTTGCCGTTAAAGTTGGATTTTAAAGTTCACTTTAGCTAAAGTTACCTTTAACATTATTTCAACTTGCAGTTAAAGTGAGTGCAGTAAAGTTACAATATTGAAAATAATACATAATATGGCAAGTTCAGATATAAACTTAACTTTAAAAGTTCCCGGTAGGATGATCCTCCCTTTAGCTTAACGCTCACTTCTGCCTTATTGTCCTGTTATAATAATGAAAAACAATTTATCGGCCCGTTAAAATCCTCCCTTTAGTTAACGGCAAGTTGTAATAATGACCCCAAAAAGAGTTAGTTAGGTAAAGCAGCTTCTAGATTTTGTAGAATCCTGCAAATAAGTGTTAAAATCGATTTTAATAATTGGAAAATCCTCCACAATATTTATTAACTGCTTATAAAAGATGATTATGAATACAACACAATAAAATCAAACCTACATTATCACATATGTATCTGGCAAATAAAATCCTGCTCTTCTCTTCTACCTAAAATCCATACAAACATTTTTATGTTTACATATTTGCATAAAAGCAAACAGCAAATATTGTGAGCAACGAAAAAATAATATTGAATCGAGGAGAACAAAATGTGCGAATTAATGTGAAATAAAAGACCACAAATGCCAGCCACTAGCAATGAATTACTCGTGTTTATTTTAAAATCGCTTGTATTTATTGTTCACCAAAATCAAATAAAATTCACCAAAAATCAACAAAAATAAAGACGACAAATTTAAATCGCTGCAAATATGTGCTGCAAATATTTACTCAATCATAGAATGGTAAAATTTTTATTGTTTTATTTTACAATATTATTCGAATGAATATTATTTTAATATTTTGTGGGATATTAGTTGGTATAAATACAAAAACATTTAAATTGTTTAATTAAATCATTTTGCACACAGTAAACAGTAAACAATCAAAACAGATTGTAATAAAAAAAATTGAATTAAAATTACAATTACAATGGGTGGCCCACCCATTAAAATAAAGCAGATATTGAAAGAATAGCTTAAAAACCTGCATTGTATGTTAAAACAAATACACGCGCAAAATATAAACCGATTCAAACTTTTGTCTAACGAGGCGGTATAGTGATTAAAATACTCGGCTACAAAACCAAGCATTGCTAACTCAAACCACATAAAAGTAGAAAGAAGTTGATCAGATCATCTAAGTTTTTTCGAGATTTCCATCAAGGCGTGACTTGCTAACTTATCCCAGAGCAAGCTTCAGTCTGTTTCTAATACATACATAATCGGTCATTACAACCCTTCAGTCAGAATTACAACCTAGCTTCTCACACCACTTATGTTGTGTGTGTTAATTTTATCACGAGGGGCGGCACCTACAGTTTAAAGTGGACTTCGAACGACAGATTTGTATTTACTCTCAGAGTTTTTGCCAGAAATCTGCTGAGAGGAAGGAGCCGAGAAATACTTTTTGCATATTTCTTTTTGTTCGAGATGTTTGCCTTGGGGTTTGCACCGTGGCTTCACGTCTATAAGCCAACACACTAGGCTACGGCCAGCTTATCATGTTTCTAATAGAATTCACAAATCTACACGAGTTTGTAAGAGCTACGTCATCCCCATAGGCGATTAGTCTTTAACCTATGTTTTCTAACGGCACGAGCAAATTGAATCATTACAAAATTCCACAGAAGAAAAGAAACTATCGCTTTGCATCTTTTAAAGAGTCGACCGTGCTTCATAACGTCGATTACTTTATCCAGTCCAGCATAGTGATCTGTTCACCCTGATCCCTGTAAATGTATCCATAAATTTCAAACACAGTATGATAGGTAATGCTGAGACTGAGGATGGTAACGATTACACAATAACTGACTTATCAGATCGTTGTCATGGGTTAGGTGGTATGTAGCTTTGATTATCAAAGCTCACTTGAGCACTCATAGCGGCCCGTTGTGACGCCACAGTTAAACGCAATCCCTGTACTGACCGAGTTCCACCAAACTAGGGAAAAAGTTATTCAGAGCAAGGGCAGCACTTTAAAAGCACTCCCACTCTACGCTGAAAAACCAGCCTGAAAGTTTAATAAACAAAACTATATCCTTAACTTCAATGGATGATAATAACCTATATCTGCAGCTCCCAAGAGATGGGCATTGATAATGGAATTGGATAATAGTTTCCTATTTTTCATCAGATGTACATCCACGACAAAAATCTTTAGATGGAAGCTGCAGTCTTTCCATGCTTCTTCCCATAACACAATGACCTGTAAGCATGGCCATTGTGATCGAGATGAAATTACGATCAAGTCCGAGTAGCTGGTTGGTGCGCCTTCTATCCATCGAGGGCCAAGTAAGTCTGGCAGTGCAACAGTATTCCTCATTAACCCAGGATAGATTGGCGTCCAGAAAGAATTTCTGCCCGAGATAAGTGGCATATCGAAATCGATTGACTATCGTTGTCATAACAAAGCCAAAATTACCACACCCCTAATATAGCTACTCATCACTTTATAATAAATTTGATTTCAAAATGGTAGTCGGCGTAGTCTTGTAGGTGGTGCGTTGATTTATTAAACATAAGGCCACAGTTCAAACCACAGGTCAGACATCAAAACGAAAATGTGCAAATATTTCTTCAGCGACTTCCTCTCAGCAGATTTCTGGCAAAATTTCTGAGAGTAAATAAAAATTGCCATGAAAGAACAAACACCTGTCGTTCGGAGTCGATTTTAAAACTTTAAGTCCCGTCACTCGTATATAAAATTAACGCACAGAACATAGGTGGTTCGAGAAGTTAGGTCATAATCCTGACTGAAGGGTTGTAATTACCAATTATGTATGTATGTAATGGAATTTATGTAAATTGGATGTTATTGAGCATTCTAATTTGGAATTTTGTATTTGATTTTCACCGGGCGTTTATTTGACCATTTCAGACAACATTTGAACTCATCCGCAAAGATGTCAGGCTCCCAAACGCTGGTAAAAACAATGTAAATAGTTTTTAGCAGCAACTGACACTTAAATTAGATACTTACAGAGACTTGTTTTTAAATGAATATAAAATAAAACAAAAATATATTTTACTATTCTATACAATTTAATTTTGACGAAATTTCGTTGCAAAATTTATGTTCCAGGCTTTATTATTTTTTATTTCATTCTATCAATTTATTTCGTGCAACACCTGGAAATAAATATCCTGTTGGTTTATCCAGTAGTTTAACCAAACCAAACATTTAAAGAGAGAACAATTTCAACAATAAATTTTAATTTTGATTTATTTTGATTTCATAATCCTTTTAGAACGCTTATAAACAATTTCTAATATCTGACACGTAGTAGAAATATTATGTATTGCAGCTGGATGCTAAGGATAATAATTCTAAAATCATTAAATGGGGGATTATTTTATAAGAATGTGAGTGACAAGAAATATGGAGGACAAAAAGAAAGAAATAAACTGTAAACTAACTAATAGGGACGGCTCCTATTAGAATTAGTTGATGGTGTCAGTGCCTTACACCAAAAGAAATTTATTGGCTTTCAATCAATTTTAAATTGGGAGCGAGCTTTTGTTTACTTTAACTTTCTAATGAAGTTTATAATTAAGGCGTCAGATAAGTGTCAAAAATTTGGGGAACATTTAAGCAATATTTCACAAACTTTTTTCTATAGAACGTAAGTGCATGCATACATACACATCAGAGATCAGCAATGAATCGTTTTTTCGCTACTCATAAGTACTCATGAAATTTTGAATATAAGTGAGTCGATAATATTGAAATTCAACTACGTACTCTGATTAATTCGTTCTCACTACAACGTTGATTTATAAGTACAGGTGGCAATGACTATGAGTACAACGTTTACATCAAACTCATACCATTCGAAATATGTTTGATTCATAAGAATACTCATTTAGATTCATAACTTTAGAAACATATTTATAAATGATTCGAGTGACTGCAGTAAGCAGAGCAAACACACAGCCTTCTAGTGAGTATTTTAGTGTTCGTACGCGAATCATACTTATTTTGTGATTCTTGTAAATGTTGAGTTATGGAAAGTCGATATCAACAGCATCATACGTGTTGTTAAGTATGTATATGATGAGTACTTCAAAGTACTTCAAACTTTGAATATGCGTAGAGATTCCATGATATAAAATTAAGTATGAATACATATAAGTGCCAGAAATTATGAGTATGATTCGATTCTACTCATCTTTTTGAATACTCAATGCTGACCTCTGATACATACATAATGGGTCATTACAATCCTTCAGTCAGGATTACAACCCTCCTTCTCACACCACTGGTGTTGTGTGTGTTAATTTTATATATGAGTGGCGGGATATACAGTTTAAAGTCGACTCCGAACGAAATATTTTTGAGAATATTTTGACATGGCAGGTTTTTATTTATTCTCAAAGTTTTTGCTAGAAATCTGCTGAGAGGAAGTCGCCGAAGAAATATTTTTTTCATATTTTCGTTTTGATGTCTGACCTGGGGGTTTGAACCGAGGCCTCACGTCTAATAAGCCAACACACTACCTACTAGACTACAGCGACTTCTGAATGTGCCCACCATCTATGCTTTACCCTGTTTTGCAATCCCAGTTATTGACTGGACAACAGGTACAAATAAAATATATTTCGGAGAAGAGAATAAAATCCTTTACACTCCGTTTATAAATCATTACGTGACAGAATTGCTGGCAGCAAGGTCGTAAACTTAATACGTGTGTACAATGAGGGAAAATGCCAATAATGAGAAAAATATTAAAGATTTTTAAGAAAAAATTAATGACACAGCAAGAACACATACGAGTACATATTATAGAATACATGATAGAATTATAAATGTGCCAACAGTTTAGCTTTTAAATGGAATTTCTTTTTATAATTACAGACATTGCAATGTCATCATACATGACATTTTTTTTCTAATTATCCATGGGATTCTTTCTATTATTGTTGCAAATTTTTAGAGAAAATTTCGAATATTCTCTTTAAAATGTTATTTTCTCTTTAATTGATGTGTAAAAGAATATCTAAATTAAAATCTTTAAAATTATTTTCCTTGTCAAAGCAAAACATATTTGCTTCTGTGTAACCTGAGTTTATGACACCGAATTTTCTAACTTAATGACCGCAGGAGAAAAGTTTCAAACAAATTTTTTGTTTCCAGGTTTTCTGTTTGTTTCTCAAATTTCTCCGTTAAATAACAGTTGAAATAAATAACATCAAAAAGTTAATTTAATTTTCTCAATTGCGTTGAGAAGTTTTGACAAAAGCAGGAAAAAAAATTTAAAATTTAAAATTTTTGGCCAATACTGTAGAAAGAAATCTGTTATATTTGCATAGCATTGTAGACTTGATGTAGGACAGTGAAATTGATCCTGGTGGTACGTATCAGAGAACAACAAAGAGTATTCAGAAAGATGAGTAGAATCGAATCATACTCATAATTTCTGATACTTATACGCATTCATACTTATTTTAATATCATGGAACATCTACCCATATCTAAAGTTCGAAGTACTTGACAACACGTATGATGTTGTTGATTTCGACTCTCCATTACTCAACATTCACAAAATAAGTATGATTCGCGTACGAACACTAAAATACTCACTAAAAGGTTGTGTGTTTTCTTTGCTTGCTGTAGAGTCACTTGAATCATTTATAAGTATTTTTCTAAAGTTATGAATCTAAATGAGTGGCTTATGAATCAAACATATTTCGAATGGTATGAGTTTGATGTCAACGTTGTGCGGATACTCATTGCAACCTGTACTTATAAATTAACGTTGTAATGAGTACGAATAAATCAGACAAGTTAAATTTCAATATTTTTGACAAACTTATATTCAAAATTGTATGACTATTTATGAGTAGCGAAAAACGATTCATTGCTGATCTCTGGTATGTACACTGTCATTTGTTTCTCAAGAATGTTTCCTATATTGTTGAAAAACCTTTACATTCGGCTGGATAAACAATAACACACTTTTTCCCCATTTTTTATTGTTTTGTTTTCAAGAAGAATGTTTAACAACACTAAAGAAAACTAAAATGAAAAATAAAAATCTCAATTCTCCGTTGATATTTTTATTATTGCAAAATGCTTTCAGTAGTCATACGCAATAAAAATAAAACAATAACCCGAATTGAAAAATATTAAAAATATCCATGGACCATTTTGTAGTCATAAATCATAAATATTTTTTTTTGGGAACCACAAAACTATGGTCAAATCTCCGAAATGTAAAAATATTTTCATGCAACAGCAATAAAATCTAAAGAAGGAATTTTTCTACAAGAAAAAACATGGTTTTTATGGTTATCCCACACAACGTAAGTATTTAAAAAATTAGAAAAATATTCTAGTGAAAGATATAAATAAATGAAAATAGCATATGTATTCTGTATAGAAATCATCTCCAAAGCGGTTTCTTAAGACTCGATTCGGCTATACTTTCTATCACATTCATCGGTCATTTCATGGCCATCAAAATTTAAGAATTTTTATAACCAAACTAGTCTTAATCGAATTACAGATTGTCACTGCATTGAGCACATACAGTTCTATAGAGTTTTTTCTTATGCTTAAACTTTATGCTTAAACTTTATAGTTTTACTTATCATTGCGTCTAACAAAAGACGTTATAACGTAAATATACAGTGAGCGTCAAAAGATAAGCATAAAATTCTAACAATCACTAAACTACCGCTTGCATTATATTGATTTCTATGGGTACTGAGTGCAACAAATGTCTTCTATTCTTCAGTTCTGTTCAAGTTTTGGCATATCTTCCTTCTCTTCTGTAAAAATCCTCGGACATTCAAATTCACATACATACATACATAATTGGCCATTACAACCCTTCAGTCAGGATTACGGCCTAGCTTCTCACACCACTCATGTTGTGTGTGTTAATTTTATACGTGAGTGGCGGGACCTACAGTTTAACGTCGACTCCGAACGACAGAATTTTGAGAAACTTTTTCATGGCAGTTCATTTTACTCTCAGAGTTTTTGCCAGAAATCTGCTGAGAGGAAGTCGCCGAAGAAATATTTTTTTTTTTCATATTTCATTTTTGATGTCTGACCTGGGATACGAACCCGGGCTTTACGAATAGTAAGCCAACACACTACCTACTACACCACGGTGACTTCAAATTCAAATTCAGAGAAATATTTTATTCTCTCAACAATACACTAAAGATTGATGAGCATATTTCAAATAAAAAAAATTTTTTAAAAAATTTCATATATTTCTTAAGAATAGTTTGAAGAAGTGAAAATATTACAAAGAGAATACAACATAAAAAGTATTTTTTAATAAGTGACAGATAAAATGTGTTTGAAACAGGAGGTTGAATGCTACAAAGTGAAACACTCGTAAATACAGTGAACGCCATAAATTCTCTATCATAAATTTTCTATTATAAAAAAAAAGTTCCTTTATCATGAATTGTTCTTTTTGTTTTAACATTTTATAAGTAATAGATAAACGTTTTTATTTTTGGAAATTTATTCGACTATTTTCATTTACTTTTCTCGCTATCCTAATAAAATGAATGAGAATTACTCACTTTTGACGCTCACTGTATATGTAAATTGTAATACATTTGAACAAAAATAAAATTTATAAGGAATTGTGTTTTCAAAATATTTCAATAAAAACGTTATGGATTCAACCGATAGTTGAAGTATAATTTTAAAGTATTCGGAATTCTATAATTTTATGAAGAAAATTTGAATTTGAAAGTTTTATTCAGCCCTTGCCTCAGATGAGCGTGAAGATAAATTCGAATTTGAAAATCCAAGACGCAATCCATAAATTTTAGCAGCGCCACATTTAGCATTAACAGTGCAAAATTTTCTCTTAACAGAGCAAAATTTGCACTTAACAGAGCACTGTTAACTGTTTAACAGTCGAATTTCAGGGCATATACTAGGACTATGAGTACCATATCATTCTCAAATGAAGGTTCCAAGGCCTCGTAATGCAATCAGCAATAAAAAGTTACACGGTATTGAGAAAATTGGCTTTCAAACTATAAATTTTTTGGTTGAAAATTCTCTAGAAAATCAGTGGCCATTTTGGAGCATATAAGAAATAGCGCACCATATAGATTATATGGAAATGGTAGTCCAGAAGGTGCTCTTTCCAACCGTGGTAGTGGGATAGCTGAACTAATTCCGTCTTCCATTCCCACCAACCATCCTTTACATTTCAACACTTTTGTTCGTTAAAAATAATGATCATAATGAGAATTATATTTTATGTCAATAGTCCGTAATAATTGCTAAGTAGTAGAATAATCCACTATTGCCACTGTTAAATAGTTAACAGTGCTTTGTTAATGGCAAAGTTTACCCTGCTAGGGACAAGAAGTGACGCTGCTAAAAGTGTGGGTTTCCGTCTTTGGTTTTTAAATCTAATTTATATTGGAAAACATCCGCCTCAGATATCTCTACCAAAACGAAATGTGTTCTCCGGCAAAAACTCTGTGATTAAAAAAAATTGTCATGAAAAGTTTCTCAAATCTGTCGTTCAAAGTCCACTTTAAACAGGAACAAGAGTGGTGTGAGAAGCTAGGCTGTAATCCTGCCTAAAGGGTTGTCATGACCAATTTTGTCATTCTTGTTGAATGTTGAGTTATGAAGAGTTGAAGTCAACGTTTGTTGTTAAGTACGAATACGATTAGTACTTCAAACTTTGAATATAAATAGAGGTTCCATGATATTAAAATAAGTATGAATACGTATGAGTATCAGAAATTATGAGTATAATTCGATTCTACTCATGTTTTTGAATACTCATTGATGATCTCTTTGTATCGATAAGAACGATATGATTTATGTAAATAACTGCAAGCATTATAGACTACCAGGCATGTATAGCTTTTACTTAAGTGCGTCTTTAAAACCTTTTAAATTTTCCTAACTTCAGTAACAATGAAATACTAACATATTTAGGACGTGTATGATATCGATAACTATCGTAAGTTAAACATCCTGTTTAACAGTGTGAATAAGAAAGGAAAATTTGCTAATAATACCGTTTGTTAGTGTTACTCACATTAACAAAAACAACTTTTCCTACAGGAAATTACTTGGCTTTTGTTGAAACTTTGTAGTATCGCATAAGAAAATATTCCATAAGGCATATTAAAAAGAAACTTAAAAATCGTTTTCTTTTTCTCTTTGCTTTTCTTAATCTCCTCTTTGATTTCGCTAATAAGAAGGTACAGCAGGAGAGTAAAAGGCAGCATTAAAAAATATTAAATTTTTCGTAAGTATGATGTTGTAAAAAAAATGCACAAACAAAGTTAGGTTATGCTGGGCGTTCCATTCTTTTTATGCTAATTTTGCTTTCTTACAGATTCCATTATGCGCTGCATGCAGCAGCAGAGGTTGGCATAAATAAGTGCCTGAAGGTAGATAGTTTTTAAATTAATGGCAAAAGATGAAGTGAAGTGTTTGAGTTTTTTTTCTTTTTCTTTTTCTTCTTATCATTTATTTTCCGTTCTTTCTTTCTTTTTTAATCTTTATTCCTTGCTATCTTTTCATTTGCGGTGACACCTTTAGCGACGTTTTTAGCGACGTTACGATAAATTCCTATCGTCGTCTGTGTCGTCGACAGTGTTATTAAACTGAAGTGTCATTTTAATTTTAGCTGTAGTAGTGGAGCTCTTATGATTTTTTTTTTATTTTCTCTGAAAATGTTTTTAATTCCTTTGCTCTTCTTTCGTCACAGAATATTAAAGAAATATAATTAAACGTGTCTCAAGAGAGAACCATTAGAAGTTTTGAATACAAATTTTCTTTTTCTATTTCGCAGTGGATTTAATTGGTGCAATTCACATGTCTGAATGCTTTGTATATGAATGCATATGAATAGATAACAGCTGTTCTATCATTAAAACCGCCTTTTAAAATACAGTCGACGTTGCATGATAATGGAAAATGATAAAAAAAATTATATTTAATAGCTAAAATGCTTTCCATTATAAGTTTTAATGCACATTGTTGACAGCACATGTAGGTGATCTCCAATTGCCTGACAATGATAGAGAAAATGGTTCTTTTTTCTTCCGGTTCTGCAGCATCTTCAGAAGTCGTTTGGCCTTACATGCATAGGGGCCAGTGTTTTGTTGTAGCTGGTAGCTGTATCTTGAGTTTTAAAACTGGATTCTTCATGAAGCCAGAGTTTTACGATATTCTACACCTTCCTTAGAGAATATATTTATGTTTCAAATTAATAATTGTAATTATTAGTGCGTCGTATATAATATTATCTTCTCGTTTCTCATATGCAGCGAAATCAAAATTATTTCGATTTCTTCTCCAGATGCTTCCGGATTGCTTAGGTTAGGTTAGGTTAGTGTAGTAGCTTCATACCAAAAGCTCACTTGAGCACGAATAGCGGCCCGTTGTGATGCCACAGGTGAACGCAGTTCCTGTACTGAACAAGTTCCCCCGAACACAGGAGGGGATCTCCCCTCAGCGCAAGATCTGCATTCCGGATTGCTTAAAATAACATCTATTGGCCTCATAGTTATTATTATGCGTTTATTTTTATAGGCATAACATACATAATTGGTCATTACAACCCTTCAGTCAAGATTACAACCTAACTTCTCACACCACTTATGTTTTGTTGTGTAAATTTTATGCATGAGTGGCGGGACCTACAGTTTAAAGTGGACTCCGAACGGCAGATTTCTGAGAAACTTTTCATGGCAATATTATTTGCTCTCGGAGTTTTTTTTTTGCCAGAAATCTGCTGAGAGGAAGTCGCCGTACAAATATTTGTTCATATTTTCTTTTTGAAGTCTGACCTGGTGTTTGAACTGTAGTCTAACGCCTAATAAGCCAACACACTACCTACTAGACTACGGCGACTTTATAGCCATTACTTCAGCTTCAATTCTGATGCCATAATTTTAACGGACATACCAAGAGTCAACTAAGCCACCTTACCATGTGATCAGATCTCTCTTAGTGAAGATCAGTGAGGAGAAGACCATTTTCATAATACTATGCCCATGTCATTCATGGCGTTTAGATTCAATAAATAAAACTTGCAGTTGCTAATTTTAGTTGTATTTCAAGAAGTAATGAAAAGTTCTATTAAATCATACAAACGACATGCTCTGTTCATTACTGTTCCGGCCATGAACTATAATAAATCATGGGTACTAGGAAATTGCTACTGATACTAGATAGAGAACACAAAAGTTGTATGAATTATCTTAAAAACAAAAATTCAGTGAAATAATTTAACTCATAATCATTTCGGTGAGTATATTTCAAAATACTTTACAACATTTTAAAAGATTTTAGACTCAGTAAACTTTTTTTGAGTAACATAAACTTTTAAATCAAAATGTTTTAAATCTTTGATAACAATTGTTAATTCTTTTTCTGTTTCTGATAATTATTCAAATAACTTTTATTGTAAATTGCTTCCACTTAATGCAAGGCATTAAAAGCATTCATATTTAAATAGCAATTAATTCTAACAGATTATCACTGAAGATGTATAAATTCAAAAACAAAAAGAAGGCATTTAACATGGAAATATTTATATGTTTACAATTAGAATTCCATCTAATTATTCCATTTAGTTATTCATTTATTTATTTATTCCACTTTTTCCACTTCATTTACAGAGCTCTAACGCAATACATAAGCAATTAGAGGAACAATTTCGAAACGCATAAATAAAATGTGAGTTTCATTTAGAGCCTACCGGCTTTAATTGATGCTAAACACTATGTTAAGTATTGTATATTCATAATATTTTGTTATTTTTCACACTAGCACACAGCACACAAATAAATGGGTACACTTAACTTGAAATTTTATGGCAAAATTGTATGCGGAAGAGAAAAAAAATACAAAAACTTTCGAACTATTGTCAAATTTTTTCGGGCACTCTCCTTAAGTGATAGAAGTTGAGCTTGGTGATTATTAAAATGTTATCCATTGCGTACAGTTTCTTTTGGCGCTCACTGTATATTTATACGATATATTCATATTGAAGTCGCCGTAGTCTAGTAGGTAGTGTGTCGGCTTATTAGACGTAACGCCAGGGTTCGAGCCCCAAGCCAGACATCAAAACAACATACAAAAATTATTTCTTCGGCGACTTCCTCTCAGCAGATTTCTGGCAAAAACTCTGAGAGTAAATAAAAATTGCCATGAAAAGTTTCTCCAAAAAAATCTGTCGTTTGGAGTCGGCTTTAAACTGTAGGTCCCACCACTCATATATAAAATTAACACACACAACATAAATGGTGTGAGAAACTAGGTCGTAATCCTGACTGAAGGCTTGTAATGACCAATTATGTATGTATGTATGTATATACAGTGAGCATCAAAAGAAACTGTACATTTAAAAAAATAATATACATTAATAAATTACCGTTACTTTTATTTTAAAATTGTTTCATTAACAGTTTTTAAAATTGAAACAAAAAAATTACAAAAAATTACGAAATATTGTCAAATTTTTTCGGGCACTCTTCTTAAGTGGTAAAAGTTGAGTTTGATAATTGTTAGGATTTTGTTCATAATGTACAGTTTCTTTTGGCGCTAACTGTATATTTATACGATGTATGCATTATGTGGAGCGATTAAAGGTTTTAAGTGTATTAAAAAGTTTTACTGATGGAGTATTAAAAATGAAGAAAATTTTGTGAGGAATCCCTATACAAGCTTGGACATTAAAAATTTATTTGAATTTGATTTTTTAAATAAATTTCAAACACTTTTTTATTATGGCGCCTTAAAAAAATTTAGTCCACATTTTCTAAATGCTTGTGTCCTCAACAAACCTAAAATCCTAAATGGAACACACATACATATAAATAAAATATGAAAACTTTTAAACCAACAACAAAACTATTCATATGTATTTAAAGCAAAACAAAAATGTCAAATCAGCTTTTGTTCTAAATACAACAAGAAAAAGGACACACCAACTAAGCCATATGGTTTGGCTATAAGTTTTTCATACGAAATAAATTATTTCCTTAACTGCCTATTTTGGAAAATCTACAAAATCAGCAAATATTCAAATAAACTTATGCTGTACACATACATATACAGTGAACGTCAAAAGAAACTGTATATTAAAAATAAATATACATTAATAAATTACCGTTATTTTTATTTTAAAATTGTTTCATTAACAGTTTTTAAAATTGAAACAAAAAAAAAATTTTTAAAATTTCGAAATATTGTAAAATTTTTTCGGGCACTCTCCTTAAGTGGTAAAAGTTGAGTTTGGTGATTCTTAGAATTTTATCCTTAGTGTACAGTTTCTTTTGATGGTCACAGTATGTATGCTAATTTTATGCTAACTTTTAAACAAATATTTAGCTTTGCGTGTTTGAATAAGATGCACAATGGAAATCGCATATGAAAACTACGGCAAATATTTGTTATTGTTTTACAAGAAAATATTTAAAGTGCCCAGAGTCTGTTTCATTTGTTGAAAATCTTTGTAGTCGCCTCTATTGAAGAATTGTAGTTAATTTATGATTACGATCTTTACAAATATTTTTATTTTATGTTGTTACTGTAGAGAGAATTTATTTCAAATCGTAGAAATATAAACATTTAGGAGAAATATTGTCATAATATTGTCTTTAAGTATTTAATGAGTTATGTTCAGAGTGAAGACTTCTCATACATGACACATGTACAATGAGCGTCAAAAAAATATGTACATTATAAACAAATATACATTAATAAATTACCGTTATTTTTATTTTAAAATTGTTTCATTGCCATTTTTTTAAAAATAAAAACAAAAAAAGTTACAAAAAATTTCAAAATATTGTCAAATTTTTTCGGGTACTCTCCTTAAGTGGTAAAATTGGAGTTTTGGTGATATTTAGAATTCCCCGGAGAAAATAACATCAACAATGAACATCAGAGAGGAATTAGATACCTACTAAGGAGGAAGACACATTAAGAGTAAGACTTGTTGACACTGTTCCTCATATAATAACTTTATAGTCTTCACATAAAACATATTTGGGCAATTCACACAAGCCCTTGTATCGTTGTATTGAGTTTATTGTTGGACGAATATACAACAGTGTAGGTTTGTTGTTGATAATTTTCATATAAAAATCCGAAACACTTATACACATTTTTGTTCATATGTTTTTAAAAGTTGTATTGGTTTCCTGCTATAAATGTCAGTAAACAAGAAGAAGAAAAAAATACTAAGTATCTTCTGTGTAACTTGAGTCAACAATTAACATATGAAAGTTATATTGTTCGCACAGATAATTAATTAATTTACTTTTTTTCTGTAATATTTTTCTTCTTCTTCCTACCACTTCTTGACGTTTGGGATACGAAATATACAATACAGCATAGCTTTGAGCGTTCACAAGCAAAAAGTGTATTCAATACAACATACACGATACAAATTCGTGTGAATTGGCCAATTGTTTGCCCCATTATTTTAAAATCTGCTACAATAGATGAAAAAGCTGCTTAGCTGTTTAAAAGAAATGAAGCGAGAAGAGAAGAAATAAGAATATTTCTACAAGGTCTCAAGGAATTAAAAATTTTTTTGGTGCAAAAACCTTCATATAGGTCACTTCAGAGTTCTCAATTTCGTCTTTCCTGATGGGAGGTATAGACTTTCGGAAAAAGCCGAGGCTATGTTCCTGCCTAGTTTAAGAATACATATGCCGGAAAGGGCACAATGGAATGGTGGGGTACTCCAGGAGCAAAGAGGTATGCCCATCTTCACAGATGTGTCTAAGTTAGGTGGAAGTATAGGTGCTGGGGTTTTCTGTAGGAAACTCGGTCTTGAACTTCACTTCAGGTTAAATGATGACTGCAGCGTGTTTCAGGCAGAGATTTTCGCAATCTTGAAGGCTGTTGGGGCCATAGCTGGTGCTCCCGCTTCGGATTCGAAATCCTACGTGATCATCGTTGAAAGTCAGGCTGCCCTAAGGGCCATTGCGTCAGTCTAGTGCAAATCACGACTCGTTGGCGAATGCAAGGAGTCGTTAAGGAAGAGTCAAAACTCTTCATAAAAATTAAATTTTTTTAAATTTCTAAACAGCAAAAGTTCTTGGATAATTTGAAATTAAATTAAAAGTTTTATGAAACTACAACATCGATTTCTATTAAAAATATGCGCATATAACATATCCAATTAACATACAAAATCAATGGATTCATCCAAAATAAACCTGCTTAAATAAGACATACGTTCTTATACGTTTCTTTATGATATCATACACTATCGTATATTTTACTGTCTTTTTTCCTGTCTCTTTATGAAGCTGCCCTCCTTCTCCTTCAAGCACTTTTTATTTCGCTTGTATTTTTCTTTTCGTGGTTGTTGTCATCTTTTTAACAATTTTGAAAATGTTTTGTAAACTGTTGCTTATTAAAAATTAACAATGTTTTCGTTATTGTTGTTGTCATTTGTACTGTTTTTGTTAACAACGACTTAAATTACGTATCCTTTAACAAATGAGGAAAGTTAAGTAAAGATTTATTCAAGGGTTTTTGGGCGAAAGTCAAAATTTTTTATATGAAAATCTAGAAAAAGGCAAGCAACAGAATAATATGACACCTGAGCATTGTTGAAACTTTATGTAATAAAAGTGTAGTGGCTGTACAAGGATAGATTGAAATTCTATGCTGTATACTTGTATTATATTTGAAACTTTCGTTGAAAGTAAATGGAAGGTATTGTATAAAAAAAAAATAATTATTATTTTCAAATATTTTTATAAATTAAAGTTTGTTTTAAGACGCTAAAGAAATCTTAAAGAATTTTAAAGCATTCATGTGTGTTTATGTACAAGTAAATAAATGAGATGAGATTTTCGATGTCCAGGTCTTCTATGCGGCGAATACGCTTAATTAGGCTGACCAAGTATTATAATGACAAGCAGAACAAGATTCAATAATAAAGGCAATAATACCAAACCAAATCTGTCATCCTTTCTAGCAGCCACTACAGTGAGCGTCAAAAGCAACTGTCTATTAACAAACAATATATACATTAATAAATTACCGTTATTTTTATTTAAAAATTGTTTCATGGCCAGTCTTTTAAAATTGAAACAAAAAAAATTTTCCAGATGTCAAATTTTTTCGGGCACTCTCCTTAAGTGATAAAAGTTGAGATTGGTGATTGTTAGAATTTTATCCTTAGGGTACAGTTTCTTTTGACGCTCACTGTATATCATCATTTACTAAAGCATCAGCGTATATTCTTCTTACAAAGTTTTTACCTTTTATGCCATCCAAACAGTTTTAGATGAGAATATCGAAGAATATTAAATAAATGTTGGTCGAGGATTGATTTTGCTAATAGAGAAAATGGATTAAATGTGGAAAAATTTATGATAAATAATATTCTTAAGGTACAAATGTCTCGCATTATCAGATAACAAACATAACCTGAGACCTCAAAGTGTCCATTATCAAATTCATTCGAACAAAATATCGCTTTAAATTTTCTGTAGAACTCCCAGAATACAAAGCACATATTACTTCCAGCGTTAAGGAGTTCTTTTTCTTTCAATATACATGTTTGAGAATTACAATTGTCCGTCATATGTATTTGATCGTCCCTAAAAGGCTTTTTCAAAATTGTTCACATACTAGATTTATAAATCTCACAATACGCTGTATAACACAGTATAACACTGACAGAACGATGACTATTTCACTGTAATCCTCTCACAAACGAAAATGGTGTACAACACAACTGTTTTGAATAAACCGTTGACTTCAATGCAAATTTTACAGTTTCTAAACTGCATGCAAGGCACCTCAAGTGTATCCATTACCCATAGGGTTGGCTAACATAGCAAAGCAGCTTGTATTTGTCAATTCAAAAACGAAATATTTTTCTGTTGAAATTGTGCTTGAAAATGTTGCAGGAAAAATGTTACAGAGTCTCATTAGTTAGAATGAAGTGCATTTACAGAGGAAAATTCGTTACTAAGATACACGGCTTCTGTTTGAAATGGTAAACATTTTCAAGCTGAATGACCATCCTTTTCCGTTTTCTTGGATAACTTAGTAGCCATTCGCAAAGCCCTATTACAAGAATGAAAAATTGTTGGCGCACTGTGTTGCTGATAATTTGCAAAAGAAGTATTCTTTTTCTTTCTGTTGTTTTGTATTTCGATTAGCACTTGTTTAATAAATTACATTTCAATTTATTATACAATTGTTGCCACAATAAAATATCATTCACTTAGTAATGTTCCATCATTAGACGTTTATTTTAATTTCTCTATGGAAAAAAGTACCACAATATTCAACTTCTAAGCGTGTACCACACTAACCATAATTATCCTAAGTTTTGTGATAAATTGTCATAAGTTCTGGAAAACTTTATTCAATTCAACTTTCAACTTTTTCATTGTTTTCCTATTTGCTACATATACAATGAGCGTCAAAAGAAACTGTACAGTAAGGATAAAATTCTAACAATCACCAAACTCAACTTTTACCACTTAGCGCCCAAAAAAATTTGTCAAAATTTTTCGAAATTGTTTATATTTTTTTTCAATTTTAAAACTGCCAATGAAAGAATTTTAAAATAAAAATAACGGTAGTTTAATAATGCAGTTTATTTTTTAATGTACAGTTTCTTTCGACGCTCACTGTAGTGCCTCCTTATTTCCATAAGTATGGGAATGTAAATTTAAGTGAGTGTGTTACTTTCTTCAATTACTTACCTCAAGTCTGTGTCTTTTGTCGTTTACTAGTTTTGCATTCACACATTCATAGGTTTTAGAGTTTTTTGTTTACTTGTTTGTGTAGAAGATAATAGCAGAAGTTAAGACTTGTTAAGGTAAAGTGAGAATAATTTTTAACCAGATATAGGATAATGAAGTTCTTTTTAACAATAAGTTTTCCTTCTTTTTTAAATGTTTCAACCAACAGATTCATATAGTGTGAGCGTCAAAAGAAACTGTACCCTAAGGATAAAATTCTAACAGTCACCAAACTCGACTTTTACCACTTAAGGAGAGTCCATGAAAAAATTTGACAATATTTCGAAATTTTTTGTAATTTTGTTTTTGTTTTCAATTTTAAAAACCGGCAATGAAACAATTTTAAAATAAAAATAACGGTAATTTATTAATGTATATTTTTTTACTGTACAGTTTCTTTTAGCGCTCACTGTATAGGGTGACCATATATTCGGTGTAAAGTAACTGATCAAAGTCTTTAAAGAGAGTACGATTGTCATCCAATTTAAACGATAACAATATTTCTATTAAATTATTGCAAACAAATTAATTTAATTAATTAAAAATCGTATTTTTCTTAATACAATATTGACAACACGGTATTGTTGCTATATGGTATGGCTACATTGTTTAAATTTTAGTTCCATTCCGAGATGTATTTGTACGGCAATTTCCAAATTGAGTTCTTTAACAAAAAAAAAGTTATCAACACTGTTAAAATGTTAGAGTTTATTTAATATATTTTTTTTCTGTTTATTTTACTTTCGATATTAAATTCCATTCCAACATTTGTTTTCATTTAATTTCCAATTGGAAAATTTTTTTTCTAAAACTTACCAAAAAAAAAAATTTTTATATATAGAAGAAGCCTTCAAAGTAAATGTTTACATTTTGCAGATGATGGATAAAATATAGAAAAATTTTAAATAAAATAGAGTCTTTAAACAACATTCAGTAGTACTGCAGTGCATAAAATTATGCTGTATGATACAACTAAATACATACATACATTCGATAAAAATACGAGCATTTTCAATGGAAACTTTAAAATACAGAATTAATTAGGCTAACCCAATACTTTTCTAAATTCCATTGGAAAATCTACGCCATAAATAAGCAAATTAGTGAAGGATCTTACCTTTGGCGAAATGAAGATTGTTCTCGTACATCAGCAAAGTGAAATATTGCCCAATAATCCGTAGTCGCCGTAGTCTAATAGGGAATATGTTGGCTTATTAGACGTAAGGCCATGGTTTAAACCCCAGACGTCTCCAACAAAATGAAATATGAAAAATATTTCCTCGGCGACTTCCTTTCAGCAGATTTCTGGCAAAAACTCTGAAAGTAAATAAAATTGCCAATGAAAAGATTCTTAAAAATCTGTTGTTCTGTAGGTTCCGCCACTGATGTATAAAATTAGCACACACTACATAGGAAGCTACGGCGTAATCCTGATTGAAGGGTTGCAATGACCAATTATGTATGAATGTATGCTAAATAGAAACTATTTGAGGCACAGACAGACAGAGCAATAGCATTTGTTAACAAACCACTAAATTTATATACAAATATGGGAAACTAAGTTTAGTGAAAAGGACGTGATTTAGATCATTTAATACAACAATAATCAGTAGTCAGATTACCGCTACTATTTATTAAGGGCCTTACCTCAAAAAAAAATATAAAAGTTTCTTACATACTGAGAGGTAGGGAGCAGAGATCAGCAATGAATTGCGTTTTTGTTACTCTTAAGCACTCATGAAATTTTGAATATAAGTGAGTCAATAATATTTAAATTTAAGTATGTATTCTGATTCATTCGTACTCATTACCACGTTGATTTATAAGTACAGGTTGCAATGAGTATGCATACAACGTTGACATCAAACTCATGCCATTCGAAATATGTTTGATTCATAAGCCTACTCATTTAGATTCATAACTTTAGAAAAATACTTATAATATGTACTTATAAATGGTTCGAGTGACTCGAATAATTCATCAAAATTTACAGTCTTAGTTGTTATTGCATTTACAAAAAAAGAAAACAGACACATAAGCAAAAAAGACAGAGCAGCAGGCAGAACAAACACACAAACTTTTAGTGAGTATTTTAGTGTTCGTATGCGAATCATACTTATTTTGTACTTCGTGTATACATGTTGAGTTACGGAGAGTCGAAATCAACAACATCATACGTTTTGTTAAGTATGAATATGATGAGTAGTTTAAACTTTGAATATGAGTAAGAGGTTCCATGATATTAAAATAAGTATGAATGCTTATAAGTATAAGAAATTATGAGTATGATTCTATTCGACTCATATTTTTGAATACTTATTTGCTGATCTCTGGTACAGAGTTAGGGACTTTACTCTCTTCTATATAATTTTCAAGCAACCAGGAACAGATTTACATGTTAAAGACAATTATGCACACAAGTCTTAAAGATAAAAAATTTCACCGTCAATCGAAACACAAAAAAAAAATATGTTTTTATATTTGCATTGAATTGACAGTTTAAAAGATATTTTAATAAACATTTTTCTTCTTGGAAACGAGAGCAGAAACTGCAAAAATTCTGATGAAATTCTGCCAAGCATTGTCTATTTCAAAAACATTAAAAGCATATAAAAATTGTTTCTCTTTAGTATGATAAAGAAATTGATATGAACTTATCATATCTATTTCATATGATTGTATCATAATAAATCACGGAATTATATTTATAGCATTGACTTAAGCACTGTCATATCAACTCACAAATCGTTGCATTCTTTAAGCGTAACAGAGTTTTTATTAAGAAGAACGGAAGCAAAACCACACAAAACAATCAAATAAAAATCTTTCCTACAAAGTTATAAAGACAATCCGACAAATGGCAAGCAGGCATTATTTTGACAAGATTATCTGATAGAAAGAGAGAGATTTTATTTTTATTTTGTAGAATATTTAAGACAAAAAAATAAAATATAGAAAAAGAAAGTCTAATAAAAGGAAGTCAACTCGTCGTATGACATGAGCTCATTCGTTATGATATGCAAATACTTTTTATTTTCTGAAATCTTATGTCTTCTTAAATTGAAGCAATTCACAGGAAAATTCTTTGTTTTCAAATAAATTTGTATACTTGCAGTGTTGCATGCAGCAACAGTTTTTGCCACGTGCTAAGCTCTACTAACTAGACTGCATGTATTTTATTGGAAATCATTTCTTTATACAGTAGGCGTCAAAAGAAATTGTATACTAAGGATAAAATTCTCACAATCACCAAACACAACTTTTACCACTTAAGGAGAGCGCCCGAAAAAATTTGACAATATTACGAAATTTTCTGAAATTTTTTTTGCCCATGAAACAATTATAAAATAAAAATAACGGTAATTTATTAATGTATATTTATTTTTTTAATGCCCACTTTCTTTTGACTTTTACTGTATATGTTTGCATATGTTTACATATGTTTACTCATATGTGTACATACATAATGCATTTTTTCTCTGTTGCATACAAGTAAACATAGAGAAAAACATGTTTTTGCTTTTCTTACATTTGCATTTTGTAATACAGTAGTAGTTGTAGATCCTATTATTATTGTGTCTGTATATCTGTCTTATCAAATTAAACTTCATACATGCATAACTACATACAATCATTTACACGCACAAATATCAAAGCATATACTATGTATGTTACATATCTACATACATACATAACCCTTGCTAGTTTAAATTTGAGAAGGAGTCCAGTATCATGAAAATAAGGCTCACATTTATATGCACAGTGTGACAGACCATTTTGCTATTGTCAAAGAGGTATTGGAATATCATGAATTCCAAATTGGTGCAGGACAGTGGCCACAAAGAGTAAAAGAATGATCTTTATTTAGAATCAATATTTATTTAATGTTGTCACTTCAACGATTTTTTCTTAATTAACAATCTTTAAAAAACGAAAGCTTATTTATACTTTACAAAAATCGTATGATTTAACGGGATTAACAGGATTAACAATAAGGGAATATTTGATAATTTATAAGTAAAGAGTAAAAAGAGATAATTAGTAATTAGGAAAATAGTTGATAATATTAAAAATAAAGAGTATTACATAATAAATGATATTTAAGAAAATATTTGATAAAAATGAAAATTAAAGAAAAATGTTAAAAGAAGAATAAATTATGTTAATGAATTACAATTGATATAGCATTATAATGTTAGAGTGGCGTACATATGTATGTTTATACATAACTCCCCCACCCTTCGACAATACATTACTCCTGGAATGTATTATATGTACATATTTCAAAAAATAATTAAATATATTTTTTTTTTTTATCTATTTATATAACATAAATTTTACAAAAATTTATATTCCTTAAAGCCAAATAATTTTTTTTTTTTACAAAGTTTTTAAATATTTCATTTTTTTTATTTTATTTTTGTATTACAATATTTTTAATATATAGTGATATAAATATATGTATACAATTTAAATTTTTTTTCTCTTTATTTTACATAAATTTTTATATATGTATATTTATTTGTGTAACAAGTTTTACTAGAGCTATAATGAACAATGGAATGGAATGGAAATTTTATGAATCTTATTTTTTTTTATTTGTATAATTTCTGCCGGTTAATTTTCTTTCAAATTTTTCATCGGGTATTTGATTTTGATATTTAAAATTTCTTTTTATTATTTGTCTATCACGTTTACAATCTTTTTCGTCCAAAAAATGTGTATCTTTCTTTTCTTTTACTTGTTTTATGATATATTTTGGTTTCTGTTTTAAATTATTAAATCCTAAATTTTTAACAAATTCTCGTTCTCCAAATTCATGACAATCTTGGCCATCTTCATTAGACTTCGCAATTCTTTTTAGTTTTTTTCCATGAACAGTATCATGTAAATTTTTCCAAATTGATGAGTCAATTTTGTTGTGCAATAGATCATTAGGTTTAACACCAATTGTGCTATGAATTGAATCATTATAAATTTCTACTGATTTATATACCAAAGACCTATCGTCGAGATCCTGATCCTTTTGTTGCAATTTAAACAACCTAATATGTTCATTAAGTGTAAGATGGAATCGTTCAATGTCTGAATTTCCTGTGTGTGTATTTGGAGAAGTAAAGTGATAATTTATATTCTCTGACCTCAAAAAATCTCTCATAAGAGCAGTATTAAATTCATTACCTGCTATAATTTTTACCGGTTTTCCTAAAATGGCAAATCTTTCTCGAATTTTTTCAACAATACTTACAGAATTTTTATCAGTCAAATAATGTATAGATACATGTTTTGTCAGTTTATCGATACATGATAAAAATGTCGTATTCCTATTTAAAAACCATATATCCATATGTACAATTTCATTTGATTTTAAGGGTGTTTCAGTCACACAAAACTTGTTTCGAATAGGTAATCTGTCGAATTTGCACATATTACACACGTTTCCTCAATACCTCTGTGATTCTTATCATTATGAAATTTTTCCAGTATATTCAATAGTTTTTCTTTCTCTAAAACATCTTTTATAAAATTTGTACACTTAACAAACTTCATTCCTGGTACATTAGAAAAAAAATGGATCAACGTTTGTTGTAAATTTTTATATATTTCCAAATTACTACAAAAAATTCCTACAGTACCCTTTATTGGCAATATTTTTTTCAAAAATTCCAATAACTTTTCTTCAAAATAATACTTTAATGTAATTTTGTGTCTTATATTTTTAAATACGTTTTCCTTTTCATATCTGAAACTATTTCCCAACATAATTATAATTTGATTTTTATATATATTTATAGGTGACTCTGAAATAAAAATATGGTTATTTAAATTATCCTGTCCACTATGAATTGTTGCTAAATCCGAGCTAGGATTTTGCTCCTCCTGTAGAACGTTCACTTCTAGACGACTAAGATAATCTGCTACTACATTAGTTTTGCCCTTAATATATTCTATGTCAAAGTCGTACTCATTCAGTTGAATCTTCCACCTTTGTATTTTTATATTAGGCTCTTTCAATGAATTTAGCCATGTTAGGGGACGATGATCTGTTTGAATTTTAAATTTTCTGCCAAACAAATATGGCCTAAAATATTTAACTGACCAAACAATTGCTAAGAGCTCCTTTTCAATGGCACTATAATTAAGTTCGTGCTTGCTTAATGTCCTTGACGCATAAGAAACTGGATGTCCATTTTGGGAAAGCACTGCTCCTAATGCTCCATTACTAGCATCGGTTGTTAAAACGAATAATTTGTCAAATTTGGGATATGCCAGAACAGGATTTGTACATAAAATTGTCTTTAATTTACTAAAGCAATCAATGTAATTCTGGTCATTAGCGTCAATTATTGAACCTTTTTTCAAATTTGAAATAATAGGGAGAGCTATTCGGCTATAATCTTTTATAAACTTTCTGTAGAAACCAGTTAAACCTAAAAATGATCTGATTTCTTTAATTGTTTTCGGAATCGGAATTTTTTGAATAATTTTGATTTTATCCGGATTTGGCCTTATACCATCCGGAGTAATAATATGTCCTAAATATTCAGATTCACGTTTGAAAAAATTACACTTATCTACCTGTACTTTGAGATTATACTCTGACAGTCTTTGAAAAATTTTCTTCAAGGAAACTATATGTTCCTGAAGTGATGTAGAAAACACCAAAATATCATCTAAGTAAACAACACAAATGTTGTTTATAAAATCATGTAGCACCTCATTCATCATCCTTTGAAAAGATGCAGGCGCATTTTTCAAACCGAAGGGCATACGGTTAAACTCATAATGTCCCGTTGGCGTGGAGAATGCCGTTTTATGCCTGTCTTCGGGTGAAATTGGGATTTGATGGAACCCCTTTGCTAAGTCGAGTGTGCTAAAATATTGAGAACTTCCTAATTTTGTGAATAAATCCTCCATATTGGGAATAGGAAATTTATCCTCAATAGTCACCTCATTTAGTTTTCTGTAATCTACCACAACTCTCCACTTTTGTTCGCCAGAATTATCTAATTTCTTAGGAACTATCCAAATGGGAGCATTATATGGACTACAGGACTTAGTTATTATCCCCGATTTTAACATCTCACTAACTTGTTTTTTCATTTTCTCCCTGAAAGACTGCACTCTGAAACTTAGTATGATTTTAGAAAACCATGTTCTGCTATAGACAGATACGATGCCCTTTTCTGTAGAAACAGCAAAAAAGTTATTCAGCGTTGATCCAGCGAAATGCAAAGCGTGTGGTTGCGGCACTTGATGTAAAAAATACATTTAATACTGCGAATTAATAAAGAACAGTCGTTGTTCCTTAGTAACTGGACATACTACCTTATTTTGGTTGCTACGATCGAGGACTTTCTGTAGTACATAAGTGGTAATAATGGATGATATGGTCACATAGCACAGCACATCAAATATGTAAAGGGGGGGCGTAGTAGTACGTGTCAGAAAATTTAAATGCTGGAAGCAATAAATAAGAGCATAGTGTTGTACACATTGTAAAGTCGCCGTAGTCTAGTAGGTAGTGTGTTGGATTATTAGACGTAAGGCCACGGTTCAAACCCCAGGTCAGACATCAAAACGAAAATATAAACAAATATTTCTTCGGCAAGTTCCTCTCAGCAAATTTCTGGCAAAAACTTTAAGAATAAATAAAAAATTGCCATCAGCAGTTTCTCAAAAAATCTGTCATTCGGAGTCGACTTTAAACTATTGATATCGCCACTTATGGATAAAATTAACACACACAAGATAAATGGTGTGAGAAACCGGGTCGTCATACTGACTAAATGGTTGTAATGACCAATTATGTATATATAGTGTTGTACGCTGCATATAATTGACCAAATGGTCTAAAGTACAGACGGTACAGTAGCATGAGTAGGGAATATAATAAGTAGGCTATAGTCCAACATTGAGCTTAAAGGCAATGAGGGTTGCATTTTAATTTAATTTAATTAATTGGCCATTACAAACCGTATTAACACGTTGACTGCCGACTACGAGATAACTCGTAGATTACGTTCCCTTCTAGGGAGCCAACTACGAGTTATCTCGTACTCACTAAACCTGCCATTTTTGTGTAGCTACGAAAATCGTATTATATCAGTGCTAGTATCGATAAATGGCTTCTGGGAAAAGAACAAAAAGTCAATGTAGGCTTACGTGGCCAGTTTTCTGAAAATTGCCGCGGCAGTCAACGTGTTAACAGATTTCGGCCTGCCTTAACACATCCTTTCAGGCGCCTCTGGTTCTTGCACGCCTACAGGGGCTTGTATGTTGGTTTTCAATGGATTATAATTTTATGTGGTGTCCAGGGAATTGGATTTCACTGCACGCATTAGTTAACCTCTGTCATCCATGAGGGGCCACATGGAGGCTGAGCGTTAACTTGTATATAACAAGACAAGGATCGTCCTGGAGATTGCCACATTGATCACAGTCAGATACTTAACATTGTTTGCTTGCATCCCATCACATCTCATCCATGTGAGCTGCATACATACATATGTGAATTTGGACGTTAAAGAACTGCTTGGAAGCTTTCCAAAATATAAAAAAGTATTCATTTATTGTAAAAAAAATATTATTTTTAAATTAAAAAATATTTCTTGCTGTAAAACTTTACATTATACTTACCGTTTAATAATCCTCCTCCTCCATCGTTGAAGATGTATACTTCAGTTAAGACTTTGAAATGAACTGAAAATACTGCAATTCGGATTACGTTCTTTCGAATTATCTTTTCTTCGAATTGTTTTATTCCCATGAAGTTATTTTTAACGTATATTTTAAAATTAAAATAAATATTTCCATACTGGACTTTCTTAAGCTTTAATTTCTTCTTCTACTCTCTTCATTTCATTTCTTCTTCGTTTTATTGTGTTCCATTTTTCATTTGTAATATTTTCAAGATTAATAATAATGTTGCTATTAAGAGAATACAGGGACTTGTAAAAAAAACTTCATTCATTCATTCTGATATATTTTCCTGTGAAACTCATGTATTTATACTTGTATGCATGCAAGGAAAAGGAAACAAATAATACCCAATAAATGTGTTCGCATTGCTAAACTTTCGATTTGCCAATATTTTATGATTTTCAAATAATATTTGTTTCTTGTTGTTTTTTGTAGCAAAAGAAAAAATATTTCTTTGAAAATCATAGGAATTTATATGACAAACAATGCATATATATACCAGACATACATACATATACTACACATTTATTTAAAAAATATTTTAACTTTTTTCAAACCGTATGGAAATTAGGGTAACAACGGAAAACATGTTGAATTTTTCTTCAAAGGACTTTGAGTATAAATTTTAAAATAATATTCCTGGTGTATTGTTTTGGCGTATTTTGAAACAGTTAAGATGTCGTTTAATCTCAGATTATGTTCAAATATAAATAACATTTTAATGAGATTTAATATTTAACTTTTACCAGACCTTAATAACAAAAATCAGAATTTAAATCAGCAACCAATGGACATTGCAAACAGTTCGCTCCATGTATAGTTGATATAATTCACATCGTGCATTAATGTCTGCGTTTTGCTACTAAAGAAATCCGATTGCTTTCAGGTATTCGGCAATAATAATTGATTCTTAGCTTTTAATGGTGCGTGATGTTAATACTGTTATGTTTTTACCTTAAGTTAGGTTAGGTTGGAGGACGTGTACTTGCCAATTAATACAAGTACAGTACCCGGAGGTCGAATCGACCCATTGTACAACGTCCTAGTTTATCACACCACTCATGTTGCGTGTGTTAATTTTATACATGAGTGGTGGGACCTACAGTTTAAAGTCGACTCCGAACGACAGATTTTTTTGAGAAAATTTTTCAAGGCAATTTTATTTACTCTCAGAGTTTTTACCAGAAATCTGCTGAGAGGAAGTCGCCGAAGAAATACTTTTTGTATTTTGTCCTGATGTCTGGCCTGGGGCTCGAACCCAGGCTTTACGTCTAATAAGGCAACAAACTACCTACTAGACTACGGCGACTTCAATAACGTTTTTACCTTTTAAAAACATTTAAAATATGTGCACGTAGATTGCAAATAAAATAAAAATAAATTTTATATTGAGTTTTAGTTAAAGTCCTTTATTATTCGCACAATTCTGTGTGCCACTGCTCACAACTTGATGTAAACAACAACAATTGCTTTGTTTGTTATTGCTCTGTTTATACCCTTTGCATTGCAATAACAATTACTAGATAATTATTCGACAGACCTCTGTAACGCAAATCTTCAAACCACGATTAATCTCTTCAAACAATTCGCGTCTTCACAAAGGACTGACTGAACTTACTCACTCACTTGCCAGCTTAGCCTTGCCTTTTATACGGCATAGCAAACAGTCTGATGAATGTTCTTGAAGGCGAATTTTCATGACTTAGCCTTTTCGGAATCTCTATATTGTAGTGTTGTTTGTGTATTTTGCTTACATTTCTTCCTGTAGTGTTTTTTGTATATTTTTGTTTACTTGCTTACCATTTTTTTGTATGCTGGTGTTTGTTGTTATATTCAGCAGTATGATAATTTGTAAACACGTTTGTTTATTGCATTGTTCTGTTTTTGTAGCTTTTGTCTATAATTTTAATGTTAAGCGATGTAAAAGCAAAACACCAGTATCTTGATTTTTCATTTTCGTAACATTACTATTCTAGGCTAAGAAGAACACATGTTTCCTTTAGTTTGATTTAAACCATGCATAGGGATTTTAAACGAACTGTAGCGATGCATGGTCTTTATGGCCAAGGCCCCACCTTATAGGAACGAAACTTGTCCTAAGCATGGGGAGACGGGAGATGAGAGCTATTCTATCAGTACTTACTTTAGATACAGAATCTGTAGGTAGAATAGGAATATCTCAGATTTCTGTAGGCTATGTGAACGACCAGAGGAAACTGTGAATCATTTTTTATGTCACTGTCTTTATTTCCAGAATAGTAGGCAGAGATAGCTTGGTAGACTTTTGGATCTAATACGGTTCATAAGTGGCACTAACTGGATAGGGAGAAATCTCTGGATGTAGGAATTCATCTACGGGTGCCTTGTCGTTTTCCAACTTTACTTCTTTACATTTTTTGCCTTTCAAATATTATTAACAACAAGACGGAACTATTAAAAGAAAGTAACTACGCCAGGTTACATACTCTATGATGGCCCGCCCATTGCCTATTTACTGTTCTTCACTGCAGATTTTTAATGTACCCAATGTATACTCAGAACAATAGTATTGTCTAATTAATAGTTGTTTCAGGAAAACTCTCTCGATCCCAAAAAGAAATGGCGTACCTAAAAGCAGTTGATTATCACTGAGTCAAGCTTGTACTGGATGTTCCAACAGAATATTTGGCCATATTTTATGGCTTTAAAGACGATTTTTTGTGTCAAATTGAGAACATGGGCCATCACTTCACAGTTGAACAAAGGAACAATCAAGTCGCAGGTTTAAAAATTGAGAGAATTATCTCCGAATGAAGATGACAACAGTTTTATCTGGAGACAGGATTCTAGCTACTCAAGATGGGTAATATACGGTGTAATAGAACATAGTGTACATAGTGTAAATAGAATAGTGTAAATTAAATGTGTATCTCTACAATAAAAATCATTTCACTTTATCGTGCACACCTAAATGTTTACATACAAATAACACACCAGAGAGAGAGAGAGAGAGAGAGTTTAACAAAATATGCAAAAGGTATTCATGTATGATACAAATGATGATGATGGTATTTCGGATATTTTTGCATATTTTTCAAAAGTCAACAGGAATTCTAGGAGATTTTTATTTCTCTTAGTTTAAAGCAGAAAATGTACAAAAGAACTCAACACTACAGAAATATTTTTCAATAAATGACAGGTAAAACATTTGAAACAGGTGAGAACATATTCAAGGGAAAAAAAAGGTCAAAGGAAAAAATGTATAAAAACATGATAAAAGGATACAACAACCAATAACTGTTGTAATAAATGTTTGTTGATATTAAATTTTGCCATAAATAAATATCAATGTGTTCAAAAGCAAATAAGAATAATGGAAGTAAAAATAAGAAATAAGAAGAAAAAAGAATAATTTATAAAGACTTTCCTAAACATTGTAATACAAATAGAAAATATATGGTGTTGGAAAATTATGTAGGTATTTAAAAAAATTTTAATAACGTAACAGCAATTATTCAATTCCATTACTTACTTACTTAGTTAATTGGTCATTATCAACACGATTGACAGATTCCGGCCTGCTGCCTCGACTGGTTCTTCCAACGCAAACAAGGACGTCGTCAGATCCCCGCATCAAATACCCGTCTCGCCGGAGCATCCTCTTCCATTCGAACGACATGGCCGAGTCAGCGCAGATTCTAATACGCTGCACAACGTCCATGTCGTTGACGAGCCCCTACAGCTCACTGTTGGATCGGATGCGGAAATTATTAGCCAACTCGCACTGGACGGAAGATCTTACGTAGGACTTTTCTCTCGAGTACTCTCAAGGTTGCTACTCCAGTGCTTAATAGTGTCCATGCCTCTAAGCCATAAAGAAACACGGGGAGGATGAGCGTCTTGTAGAGTATTAGTTTTGTCGTACGATAGAGGTCTCTGCTACTTAATTGCCTATTGAGACCATAGTAGCACCTGTTGGCAAGAGTGATCCGGCGCTTGATCTCCAGACTGACATCATTTTTGATGGTAACGGCGGAGCCAAGACAAATAAAGTCCTTGACTACATCGGAAGTATTGTTATCGGCCGCAATCTAAGATCCAATACGCCACATGTCCCTACTTGTCGATAACATATACTTCGTTGTGCTCTTATTTACTACCAGACCCATCTTAATAGACTCCCGTTTAATAACACTAAAGGCAGCAGTAACATCTCGCATGGTACTCCCTACGTTGTTAATGTCACCAGCGTGTGCAAGCAACTGGACGCTTTTTTGAAAAATAGTGCCATTGCGATGCACTTTCGCCTTCCGCAGAACACTCTCCATAACGAAATTGAAGAGGTCGCATAATCAGGTATCGCCTTGTCTGAGGTCCATTCATACCTTGACGGAGCAGCAGTATTTGCTCAATGTCATTCTGCATAGCGTTATCAGCTTCGCAGGTATACCGAACTCAGGCATTGCGACAATAATACGATCCCTTATAGGGCTACCGAAGGCGACAAAAAGATCATGTGTGCTGACTTGCTTTTCGTGGGTCTTCTCCAGGATTTAACGTTGCGTGAAGATCTGATCGATGGTAGACTTGCCAGGTCTGAAGCCGCAGTGATAAGGTCCAATCAGTGTTTTGACGAATAGCTTCAATCGTTCACACAATACGCCCGTTAGAATTTTATATGCGATAGGGAGAAGGCTTGTAGTTGGCGCATATCGTAGGGTCTACCTTTTTCAGGACAGGTCAGAGGACATTGAGGTTCCAATCGTTGGGGAATACTTTCCACAAGCCATATTTTGTAAATAAGCTGGTGCATGCACCCTACCAACTCATTACTACCGGTCTTAAACAATTCAGCGGGGTGGTCATCAGGACCTGCAGCTTTATATTTTTTAAGGCTCATAATCGCGACTTTCACCTCTTCATGGCTAGGCGGTGGAATCTCCACGCCGTCATCATCGATTGGGTTCGGTACATCATCTCTAAAGGCGGTATTGTTGTCGTCATCGCCTCGTAGCAGAGTAGAGAAGTGCACCCCTTCCGGATCTGTTGCCTGGTTTCCATTCTCATCTTTCATTCCATAACGTCAGAAGATTTTTTAATATCCTCTTTGGACTTCTTTCATGACATATTTTGTGGTAGTGCTGGTTTTATCTGATAATATCGAATATATATTGAAAAATATTATCCTATTTATATACAGTGTGCATCAAAAGTAACTGTACATTATAAAAATAAATAAAATCCTAACAATCAAGAAACTCAACTTTTACCACTTAAGGAGAGTGCCCGAAAAAATTTGACAATATTTCAAAGTTTTTTGTAATTTTTTTTTTTGTTTCAATTTTAAAAACTTGCAATGAAACAATTTTAAAATAAAAATAACGGTAATTTATTAATGTAGATATTTCTTTTAATGTACAGTTTCTTTTCATGCTCACTGTATTTATGGATGACACCATTAGAGTGCTTTAAAAAACTCATATTAAAACGTAAATTTTCTTTTATTTTATCAATTGGCTCTTAATATCCTTTCGTTTACTTTACGCTTCATTAAAATTCTTTACTTCTGATTTCCTTTTTGATTACATTCCGCCCGTAATAAATGCATTATTATTTACTGATAAAGGGGAGTTAAGCGATACGCAAGTAATGTATTTGAAGAAAATATATTCTCGTTGGATATGTGGGTTCATATGAGTGGATAAATTTATAGTTAAGAAAACATTTAAAAAGAAATAATCGGAATGAGAAAGTATCCTCGACATATAAACTGAAAATTTAAAAACAATTACACGGTAATTAAGAAATAAATAAAGTTTATACGTATCTGTGGTTAATATTTCGTTTAATATCTTTTATTAGAATTTAATTTCAATTTTTCATTAAATTTAATTTTTCATTAAAAAGCAGCATTCCTCACTCTCTACAGAATCCCTTTGATTCATCTGTAAATTCAATTATTAAAGGTCAGAACAAATAAAAATTTTAATGGAAATGCTACTGAATGTTATTATTTTTTTAATCCAATCTTTATTGTATGAATAAAACAATACACATTTAATGATACAGGAAAATTCGCGGAAGGCAATTATAATCGTATACATCATACATACACACATATTCTTACTGATTACATTACTGTAATTAAAACCAGAAATGTAAACCGAATATAAAAGAAACTGATAAAGTTAAGTAAAAGCAAACATGGGTTAACCTAAAAGGCCTTTCAAAGGGTAAAAGCTATAATTTTATAATTAAATAACCCCGGACATAAAATGGAAATGGAAATGAAAATTACTATAAGGAATGGACCAGTTATTGGCTGTTTCTCAGTTATTTGCCTTCCTAAGATGGACTATAACATTGTAGAATCTTTCCGATATGTATGTCATAAATTCAGGATCAAAAATTCATTCAGTATCGTGTAGTTAGTAGATATATTCAAATCAATCATCAATCAATCATCAATTAATTACCAGTCAATCATCAATCAATCACCAATTAGTTATCAATCAATCATCAATCAATCATTAACTACTCATCAATCAATTATTTATCAATCATCAATCAATCAGTATTATATGTATGTATGTAGTATGTTTCTATTGCGTTAATTCTGTAATATTTTGTAGGAAGAAAAGGCAGTTTCTATCAGTACCGTGTAGTCAGTAGAAATATCCCAATCAATCATCAATCAATCATCAATCAATCAATCATCAATCAATCATCAATCAATCATCAATCAAATATTAACCAATCGTCAATCAATCATCAATCAGTAATCAAACAAATGTTGCCATTGCGTTAATACTGTAACATTTTGTAGCAAGAAAAGGCAGTTGCTATCAGTGTAGCACTAGAAATATCCAAATCAATCATCAATCAATTATTAATCAATCATTAATCTGTAATCAATTAAATGTTGCCAGTTGCTAAAGTGTGTATCAAACCGATCTTCTAGTAATTTAGATGACAGATTTCCGAAAAGAATAAAAACAAATATTTTCTAAGGTTTCGGCAATCAATTGCTGTGAAGAACTGAAGTCCTCTAAACCTGCTTGATACCCAAAATCTTTAGAAGAATAAATCATGGAGAATTTTGAAAAATTGAATTAAACCAGTAGTCGCCATAGTCTAGCAGGTATAGTGTTGACTTATTAGACGTGAGACACTTATGTTGTGTGCGTTAATTTTATACATGAGTGGCAGAAGTCGACTCTGAACGACATATTTTTGAGAAATTTTTCATGGCAATTTTATTTACTCCCAGAGTTTTTGCCAGAAATCTGCAGAGAGGAAGTCTCCGAAAATAATACGAAACGAGACTCAGTCATGACTATATGTTATGTTTTAAAATTTCTTTAAATCTCGAAATTAATTGTGAATCTCTATTTTTATTGTGAAATCCTACGCTTCCGAATAAGAAAATGAAACTAAATAGTCATGTAGCATAAAATTAATTTCATATTTCCATGATAAACATGAATGATACAAATTTGGACAGGAGTAAGTAAGGCCTCACAATAATTAAATTTTCAATATGATTAACAGATAAATGAAATTCAATAAACACGACGTATCATGTTTTCGTGTAACAGCAATAATGTTTGTAAATCAATTTGTATACATTCTTTAAAAGCGAACGCATATGGAAATTATGGTACAGTACAGTAAACAATTTGCTGCATTACATTAAAATTATTAAAAATGCAGAAATCAATTCATTTTATACTTAAAGTCCTTGATGTACTTTTTTCTATATAAGAATTGAATTGAATTATAAGGCGTTATACTATATTAACCGATTAATTGCATATGATTAGGCACCACTAGTACAATATTTATTAGGTTTTAACAAAAAGTCTTCAATTCTCTTCTTAATAATATTATTTACTTGTATATAATACATCAATACATATATACAGTGAGCGTCAAAAGAAACTGTACACTAAGGATAAAATTCTAACAATCACCTCAACTCAACTTTTATCACTTAAGGAGAGTGCCCGAAAAAATTTGGAAATATTTCGAAATTTTTTGTAACTTTTTTGTTTCAATTTTAAAAACTGTTAATGAAACAATTTTAAAATAAAAATAACGGTAATTTTTTAATGTATATTTTTTCTTTTGACGGCCACTGTATATCTAAATTCTAATTAACCATACTTTTTGTCTCGTGTCATATATTTCTTCTTACTTTGTCACTGTTTTTATATTTTGTAATTTTTTATTGGTTTTATGGTTCCTACACATTAAAAATTAACATTGTTTTCCGGTTGTTGTTATTATTTTTAGTTAAACATTCTAATAAACAAATGAGACATCTAAGATGTCATTTGCAGGTTTTATAGAAAGACAAAATTTTATATTAAAAAACTTAGAAAAGGGTTAAGAAGAGCACAAAACATAATGGGACACCAGGGGTTTGTTCATATTTCATGTAATTAAAGTTAAGACAAGGTAGGCACAAAGAAAAAACTCGAAACTGTTAACGATATACGAAGAGGAATAAGAAAAACAAAAACAAAATGCATACACAGTAAAGCTCTTTGATGAAAGTTATGTATATGAAAGGAGGAAAGTTGTAATTATTTTTTTAATGCTTCGACAATAGTTTTTCATGTCTTTTGCGAAATAATACCATCCAAAATACTTCTTCTTTTGTTTGTATACTCAGCATAACATATTGTTACTCAAAGGGAAACGGTGTACCATCGTTTAATATTAAAATGCTAACAAACACACTAACACTAACAAATACAACGAACTTGCTCGCATACATATACCAACAACAAGTATGAAAGAAAAGGAGACAGACAAGTAAGAAAGAAAGCAACAACAAACAACATAAGCAAAGTACACAAACAACAATGAAGTAGCGCACCTTCTACTTCAAGAATGTTCATCATAATGATTTTGTGGACATATAAAAAGGCAAGACAAAGCAGCCAGTCAGTCAGTAAGAGTTCAGTCAGTCTTGTGTGAAGACACGTTGCGTGCGAAGTAAACAGTTTGTAGATCGCTATAGTGAAGGTCTGCAGAACAGTGGAATTGCTTACAAAAAGGTTGTAAGCAGAGAAGAATAACGAATTAAACAAGCAGATTATTGATACATACGTACGATAGCTGTATACGGTGGCACACAAAAGTAGTGTGAACAATAAAGAGTTTAATTGAAACTGAACACAAATTTGTTTTTACTTTGTTTGCAATTAACGAACTCATATTCTATACATTTTTAAAAAGGTAAAAACGTAACAACCTAAATTACAACCTAGCTTCTCACACCACTTATGTTGTCAGCATGAATTTTATACATGAGTGGCGGGACCTACAGTTTAAAGTCGACTCCGACCGACAAATTTTTTCCGAAACTTTTCATGGCAATTTTATTTTTACTCACAGAGTTTTTGCCAGAAATCTGTTGAGAGGTAGACGCCGAAGAAATTTTTTTTTGTATTTCAGTTTGTTGGGGTTTAAAGCCTGGTCTCACGTCTAATAAGCTAACACACTATCTACTAGACTACGCTGACCTCAAAACTTTCTATACTCTAAAGAAAATATGCTAGTAAGGCTTTGAATTTGCTTTCAAAAGACATTATTACTGGAGTATAAAATTCAAAGCAATTGCAGTAGAAACACTTTTATGGATGCATTTGTTGCATACTAAGTTCTAAGGAAAGTAGAGAAAACCAGTATTTTTTTTTCAATTTAATTTTTTTTTTATTAAATATTTGTAAATATTTTATCTTCCTTTTCCAAGTAGATTTAGTTGAGAAAAAAATTGAAAATATTTAATGATTTTCAAGATAATTTATGTTCAACACATTTTTAATATTGTCGTGTCATTATTTCAAATGTAAGCAAATATTTATTAAACGACAAAGGATTTTTTCTTCTCTGTTTATTTATTTCATTTATTTTTATGTAATTTATTTATTAATGTAACAAAACTCTCAAAAATTGTATGAAAAATTGTCTTTAATAAAGAAAAGAAGGATATTTTTCTATATTTTTGTCTATTTGTCATATGATAGATAGGAGCTCCAATCAAATTTATATACTCGTACATTTATAATGTGACATTTTTAATAAGGCGTTTATAATTTTCATTACTACTAATATTAGTTAATTAATATGATGATATTTATTAATACAATTACAACTTTATGATTAACGATTATGATTTATGTTTTACAGATGATGGTGGCAGATGATTTCATTTTCTATTCGAATCACTCCTTATTTGTTTACATACATACATGCCGACATTCAGAATGAAAGGATTGATTAAACGAATAAATTTAACGAATGAATGAACAGCCATAAAAAGGCAATCAACAAACAAGCAAACAAACAACAGTTGATTAAAATTCATCGATTCTTTTGAAAAACCATTAACAGCGCTGTATTCAAATCCTTAATCCTGTCCCATATCCTGTACAATTCATGGCTTTTAAATACTTCTTCATTCAAGTGTACATATGTATGTACATATTTCACATGTGAATACAACTAAATATAGAATAACAAAAACAAAAACAACAACAACCAATTGATAAAAATAAAACAACATGTGTTGAAAGAAATTAATGAATACTTAATGAATAGAAGAGAACGAACTCAATACAATACAATACAACATCAAATTATGGCTTTTGCCATACAATACATAATCATTTCGTACACAAATGAATCAATAAAACAGGATGGTTTTTTATACGTGGGCAATGCGAATACTAATCATGGCACGCAATCGGGAAATTTCCTTTCAATTTATTTTATTGCCATTCATAGTTAATATGACAGAGAAAACAAAATTACAGTGATAAACATCCATAAAAAAGTGAAAATTGTATACCCATTGGGATTAAGAACGTGTACAGTTGTTAAAGGGTTTTAATTACGCGGATACTGATTAGTAAACTCCCTTATTTGAACTCAAAGACAAGAAATCCGAAGACCGTTTCCACGACTTTATTATATTCTATGCTGTACGGACGTTAAATTAATCGGGGATCAATTGATTACAAACCCAGTCACAGTGATACAAATTAAAAAGGAAAAGAATTAGTATGGTTTGGATATAAACAAAGTAGGCCACTAGAGGAGGAGCATTCCTCCTGTAAGATGTTCTAAAAGATACGAAAAACTTTCGAGAGTACAATACCAATGGAGTCCCTAATATCTAGTAAACCAAAAAAGAACAAAACTGTCTGAAGATATTATATTTTGGAATGAATTTGCAATTGTAGTCGCCGTAGTTGAATAAGAAAAATTATTTCTCCAACAAATTTCTTTCAGCAGATTTCTGGAAAAATCTCTGAGAGTAAAGAAAGAGGCAAGAAAAAGTTTTTCGACTTTAAACTGTAGGTCCACACTACTCGTGTATAAAATTAACGCACACAACATAAGTTGTGTGAGAAGCTAGATCGTAATCCTAACTGAAGGGTTGCTCGCGTTATGTTGTTTGTGAATATTGAGGCTTAAGTGACAGCGTCTACCAATCCCCAATGGGTTGCTTAATTTACATGCCGAGGTTGAAATAGTTTTAAGAAACATTGTTTTGATAAATATTGTTATGCAAAGGGAAACAGTGTAACATCGTTTAACACTAAAATGCTAATAAGCACACTAACACTAAGAATACAATGAACATATTGATTTTCTATAGCTGCACTAATACATACGACATACATGCTTGCATATACCAACAACATCAGTATAAGAAAAGGAAACAGACAAGGATGAGAGAAAGCAACAACAAACAAGCAATGTTAACCAGATACAAACAATAATACAGTCGCGATAGAATACTCGAGATGGCGAGAACAAGAACCTGACTGTCACGATATTATAAGAGTGCTTACTCTCCACCTGGATTATGCCTTTACAGAGAAAGGGAAATCGAGAATTTTATTTGAAAAAGATCTCAAAGTAAACGTCACTGAGTTCCGAAAAGACTCTTTTAATGCAAATCAGTTGTGAGCCAACTTGTGCACCCGTTTGTTGCATTTGGAACTAGAAATACGAGCTGCTTTAGACAAAAAGTCGTTTACTTTAGTTCAATAGTTTCTTATGAGTTGAGAAGAAGTTTCGCTTGAAATAAGTGCAAGAACAGACGGCTGGATATTCTCATAAATGTAAAAGCACCCTCAGACACCATGAAATGATGGTAAGGAGTAAGATTGAAATTATTCTCGACGAAGAAAACATCAGCTCCAACACCGTAGATCATGTTGTATCCATCGGCATAAACCTTAATATCGTACCCACGTAAAGAGTTACATTTATTCCATTCCGACTTGGAAGTTAAATTTACCTCGGAAAGACTAACAAAGTTGAACTCGGAAGTGCAGTAGTTGGAGTATAGTGAAAATCTAGAATGCTCTAGTCCTTCAAAATCCTCAGTCTCACTGCGCTGCAAGCCACTATTGCAAGAATAAACGTATCGGTTGTGAGCATGTACATACATACATATGTACATATATATTTCGTCATTACAACCTTCAGTTAGTATTACGACCTAGCTTCTCACACCGCTTATGTTGTGTGCGTTAATTTTATAAATGAGTGGCGAGACCTACAGTTTAAAGTCAACTCCGAACGACAGATGTTTTAAAAACTTTTCATGGAAATTTTATTTATTTTCCGAGTTTTTGCCAGAAATCTGTTGAGAGACAGTTGCCGGAGAAATAATTTTTTATATTTTCGTTTTGATGTCTGATCTGGGGTTTGAACCGAGGCCTTACGTCTAATAAGCCAACATACTACCTACTAGACTAAGGCGAACGTTGTAGTCCTCCAATCCACTACGGCATGAATAAACATATCGTTTGAGAGCATGTAATAGGCTCAGAGGGGCACAGTCTAAGAAAGTTTTTGCAGTGATTTTATAGCTCACTGGTTATTAAAGCATGAAACCGAATATAAGTATTGTTAGTGTAACATGCTTTGACTTTTTTAGTACTAAAATTGATATTCTTACCAGATATTATGCCGTAGAAAACAATACCACGCAGTTTTCTGTGTTCATTTTGGTGGACACATCTACTTCTGATGACAATTTCAGCTGCTACAAATAAAATATGCAAACAAAACAATTCTCATGTAATATAATTCAAATTCTTATGTTGTTTTTGTTGTTAAAAAGAAAAATATTAAAAGAAATATTTTATTTGTAGTATTTATGCACTGCTTTCATGCATATGATTCTGCATTTATTTCAATATTTTCTTTGCATAAAATTGTATGTATATTTCGTATAACAATAGTTGTTTTATTGTTTTATTTATCTTTCTTTTTATTTATCATTTTTTTTATTATATTTTCATCTGTTTCATCTCAGTTTTTGCAAATTTCCTTTGTACTCTGCTAAAGGCACAAGCACACAATGTGTTACCAATTCTAAGCCTTCAAAGATCTAAGACGATAAGGCAGCCTTAGAAATAATCTCTTACTGCCAAAGAGTATGTACATGAGTATTCACAGTGTAGCCTATATTTGTGCTACAGGTAGTAAATTTCATTAAATTAAATACAATTTCGTATTTTCAGACACAATAAAAGTAATAATAACAATAAAAACCATGTTTTTTTATTGTCTCTCCGTAAACAATTTCTTTGTAAATAATTCTTTGTACAAAAATATAAAAAAAAAATTTTTGGTTTCATTTTTATTGCAACACAAACATAATAACCATTAAATATAATACAGGGACAAAGTGAGTGAGAGAAATGTTAATTTTTTTCCTTTCTCTTATTGGACAAAATCATATTATGAACATATTGTTTCCTCACAGAATATTGAGCCTTAAAAAATTTACTCCAGTCGTTTCTACTTAGTGGTAGGGTTTCAATTCCTTTAAGCCTCTAAGTTATGATATCTAGTCCCCTTTGCCAAGTTTATGATGATCATTATCTTCTACTGCTGCCATGCCTTCTAATGTCTAAAGCACATACTGTACTGATTTGATCGAATACTTATCGAGCTTCCTACGTACTACATAACATTGGCTGCTGCACAGGAAGTAAAAATGATAATGTCAGTATACCAGCGCATTCACGTTACTCTTATCAGTAGTATTTTCACTCTAATATATTACAATTTTTCAGTGCGAATCTCTATGCCAGCTATGCAATAATAATTTGGAAATATATTGTTACGTTTTTACCTTTCAAAAACGTTTAAAATATAAGTTCGTAGATTGCAAATAAAATAAAAATTAATTTGTGTTTAGTTTTAATTCAAATTCTTTATTACTCGCACAATTCTGTGTGCCACTGTTCACAACTTGATGTAAACAACAACAATTGCTTTGTTTGTTATTCTCCTTTACACTCTTTTGCGTAAACAATAACAATTGTTTGACAGATCTTTATAACGGAGATCTTCAAACCATGACTATTCTCTTCAAGCACTGCGCGTCTTCATACAAGGCTGACTGATTTTTTATTGACTCCGTTGCCTGCTTCGTCTTGCCTTTTATATGCCAACGTAAACAGTCTGATGAATGTTCTTGAAGACAAACGTGTGTTTCGCCTTCTCGAGATCTCTATAAATGTTAACATCGATCTTTCATTATTGTTGTTTGTGTATTTTTGTTTACATTTATTCGTGCAGTGTTTGCTGGTATATTTTTGTTTCCTTGTTTATCACGTACTTTGTTTTTTATTTTGCAGTAGACCAGTAGAGCGTTGTAGCTCCTTATTTCATTCGCCTTACCAATTTTAATTTTCTCAGAGAGCTTAAAATATATTAGGATTGCATTAAAATCGCTTCAGACAATGATTTTAAATACACTTAAAAATGCACTAAAAAACTAAGTAATCATTCCTTTAATGATTGAACGTTGCTAGAAATTTGTGTTAAAACTTTACGACTTTAAAACGGCATTTAAAGTTTTATGATCAATTTTTTATTGCAATTACTAAAAACAATTTTTTACTTTCGTTTCCTCAATCTAAATGAGCAATAAATCTGTCAAACTCTTAAAAATTGTTGTGTAGATTTCGATTCCATCGTTAAAAAAAACACGATCAAATTTCAAATGTTTGACATACAAAATATGGCTATAAAATGAAAGATGGGTTGTCCGTTTTAATTTCCTCCGCTTAGATGAGTTTTGGACAAAAAAAAAATAAACAAACCAGAACATCAACATCTTTATGGTCATTACGATTATTTATATGCACAGAAAATTAAATTTTCTTACATGAAAAACGCAATAAAAAAAGAAACATTTGAAAAATTTACATAAAAAATGTTTGTATTTTGATGATTTCCTCGAGCCCTCTGTGTGAATTATTGCCAGTTTTAGATTAAAAGACCCACTTAAGTTAAATATTTCTATACAACCATAGCTTACATTAAATTCTCCTGAAAGTTTTAAATGCAAAACAATTCTTGAGGTAAACATACCATACGGCTCGGCTCTACAGGTGGTATGAGTAATATTTAATACTTTTTGAAATATCACTCATACGCCATCATCAGTTCCCTTCATCCCATTTTTTTTTGTTTTAATTTTTAATTTTAATTTTTACTGTTTTAATTTCAAATTTTTTTCATCATCGAAATTCTAAATAAATTCATTCCAAAAGGCGTTAAAAATATTTTTGCTTCATTACCTGCTACCACACCCAGTTCAAAAATGTAAATACAACAAGATTTGAAATTTTTCCACAGACATACTTACCTGTATATACGCTCGTATTGTGTGATTTAATACAGAGCTTTATAAGGGTTTTACATTTTAAGTAACCTCGTTTATCCTCTACCTTCTCAGGTACAAGAAAAGTTCTTAAATTTTTTTCTTCTCCATCTACTGTTACTTAATACTTCTGACTCAGGGTATTAAATTGCCAATGTTTTCATGCTTTCGAAGAAAGCATACGATAACTCAAAGCATTAACACCTATGGGATCGAACTGTCAATTTTTGAAGGGCAAATGGAAAAATCAAAATAAATCAAAAAAACAAAAGGGAACATATCGTTACAATAGATTTAACATGGAAGCATTATCATACGGCATGGAAATATTTCCATTACTTTGCCGAATAAATAACATTTGTGAAAAAATTTTTGCGAATTTGATTTTTAAAGCCATTAAGCAGTATGAAAATAAAAATATTGACTACCGTAATATTCAGTTTCAAAATGATTATTAGGCTTTATACATATGTTTGTTTTAAAAAAAATAATTTCAGGAATACTCCGTTTCCATTTGATATTATTTTACAGGCTTTCCGTTTAACGTGAAAGTTTAAGTTTGAATGGAAAAGTGTATTCAAAGCCCTTACATAACATACATAATTGGCCTTTACAACCCTTCAGTCAGGATTACGGCCTAGCTTCTCACACCACTGATGTTGTGTGTGATAATTTTTATACACGAGTGGAACGACCTACATTTTAAAGTCGAATCCGAACGACAGATTTTGCAGAAACTTTTCATGGCAATTTTATTTACTCTCAGAATTTTTGCCAGAAATCTGTTGAGAGGAAATCGTCGCAGAACTATTTTTTCATATTTCGTTTTGACGTCTGACCTGGGGGTTGGACCGTGGCCTCACGTCTAATAAGCCAACACACTACCTCCTAGACTACGTCGACTTGATGGCTTTAATTAATTAACTTTTAAAATAGGCCCACTTCTAAAAGGAAATTGCAGCAGCATGTTTTTAAAACCTCTCTCCAACGAAGAAATCTGCACCTGGGCACCTGGCACCTTATGGAGAACTTGAGAAAGCGAAAAACGGTGATAAGGAATAGTTGAACCGCTCTCTAGTTCTCATCCTGTCGCAAACCATGAAATATAATTTTAAGCGAAGGCCATGAATTCTGTGTGCCTCAAAAGAAACTGTACACTAAGGATAAAATTCTAACAATTGCCAAACTAAACTTTTATCACTTAAGGAGAGTGCCCGAAAAAATTTGACAATATTTCGAAATTTTTTGTTTTGTTTTTTTTCGTTTCAATTTTAAAAACTGTTAATGAAACAATTTTAAAATAAAAATAACGGTAATTTATTAATGTATATTCTTTTCATTATGTACAGTTTCTTTTGACGCTTACTGTATATGAAGAGGATTCATATTGGATTACAAGTAACCTTTGCAAGCATGAGTATCTGGGTATCCTACTAACTTCAACTTGAAAATTATTCTCCTGAACAATATTTAATGGCTGATAGTTTACTAAAATTATAAACTGAAATTGTTTTTTTCTTTTTTCAATTTTCTTGTATGATTTATATTTTCCACTATTCTGTACGACCATATTGTATGAAATTTAGGCAACTACATCTGTAAACCTACCTCCAAATATAACGTATTTTTTTCATGCTCTTGATTCCACCAATTCATGTAATAGTTGGTGTTACAACATGAAAAACTTTAAATTGCTTACTCAAGTCTCTCCTTCAAAATGCAAAAGACACGAAAAAGGAAAATATTGCCGTGAGTAGGAAAACCGTATGAAATGAACAAAGTGCTCATAAGTTATCTTGTGAAATGATAAATGACTTCCAAAATAAATGTACTACCACCGTAGGCGATGTTTTTCTCTACTTTACCATGCCATATGAATCATCGTGAAATGTTATCAACTGTCAGTGATCAGTGAATTCAAAACAGTTTCGAATCGAAACACAAAAAAGAAAGAAAGAGGAATAAGCTGAATGTCTAATAAAACAAATTTGTTTGGCATTAAAAAATTAAGGCCAGCAATGAATGTAAAGGAAGCGCATAGCATTTCAAGTTGATGAAAATATAAATAAATTCGTAGCAATAGATGTAATTTTATGAAAAAAGTAATCCGTAGACTATAAGTTATTTTAAAATAGCAAATTAATGTGCAAATAGTAGCATAAGACAGTTCGAGTCAAATTCACTTCACAAATATAGCCAGAATACATACCCAAATTGTAGTCGCAGTAGTCTAGTAGTTAGTTGCTCTGAGAATAAATAATATTGCCATGAAAAGTTTCTCAAAAATCTGTCGTTCGGGGTCGACTTTAAACTGCAGGTTCCGCAACTAATGCATAAAATTAACACACACAACATGAGTGGTGCGAGAAGAGAAGCTAGGCCGTAATCCTGACTGAAGGGTTGTAATGGCCAATTATGTATGTATGTATGTATGTACATACCCAAATTCATTCGCCGATTCAGAATGCGCATACAGTGAGCGTCAAAAGAAACTGTACACTATAGATAAAATTCTAGGGATCCCCCAAACTTCATCCTTTATCACATAAGGAGAGTGGCCGAAAAAATTTGACAATATTACGAATTTTTTTATAATTTTTTTTTTAAATTTTAAATACTGGCCTTGAAACAATTTTAAAATAAAAATAACGGTAATTTAATAATGTATATTTTTTTAATGTACAGTTTCTTTTGACACTCACTGTATTTTATAGCTTCAAAACAGTATTCACACCCAATTGGGAAATTTTTAAATGCACTCCGTTCAAAAAATCTTAATGAAACGAATGTTGTATCGTGTTTATCTCAATTTGTAATCCTAATAGCTAACAATGCATGTATACAAACAATTATTATTTCTTTTATAATAAAACTTTTTAAGCATTAAGTTGTATAGATGAAATGTAATTACTAAAGCTGTATTTAATTACAAAATTTATCGCACAAACTTCCAAAAAACAACCACTCTAATATGTACATCTACGGTGGCTGTCATTAATATTCGGTTGTTTTATTTTAAATGCTTTTTTTAATTTTTCATTTTAATTTATTTCAAAACAGACCTGGCGTACTTAATACCTAAGCTGTTATACTCTCAAAAAAAGAATAAAAATCAAAAAGGCCGATTATCAGTGGTAGTCACTGTATAAATATTCCATAATACTTACGCACGTATATATTTAAAACAATACTTTTTGTATTTTCCTTATTCTGCATTTCCTTTCCTTGTTTCCGTCGTCTTCATCAGTTTTCATAGATTAAAGTCATTGCAATCTATTATTGCAGTATTGTTATGATTATTTGTATGAATTTTCCCAAGTTGATGTGACTTTAACTCATGCAACTGATGTAAATTATTATACACATGAGCGTGCACCAGCACACATGTATTGTTCACATGATTTGAGAACAAATTTCTAGAGTAGAGTTTAATGGAATACATACATACACACATACACACTTATGCAATTAATTTATTAAATTGTTGACTTTCCTAGAAAATTGTTATATAAAATGAATTTTGAATTGAAGAACTTAAAATATTTTAATTTACTGGCAAAATAAATACACAAAAACAATACACTTCGTTTATTACAGTTTAGACGGATATATTCTGCTAAGAAGCAATAAATGTATGTTTTAGAGGCATTGTTGTCGAACAGGGACATGCATCAAAGTCCTATTTTGATTTCAATAAACAATAAATTAGAAAATGAAAGCTTTCAAGTGAAATTTGAAAAGTGTCAAAATCATGCGTTATTGTATGGAATACAGGCACAAATTATGTACACATTATCATATTATAGGGTTCTCTATCTAAAACTATTGTTTGTTTGTGTCTGATTGTTATTTATCCTGAAACTATCTTCAATAATAATACCAAAAAAATGAAATGTTAAAAATATAACGACAGAATATAAATGTTGTTAACGTTTCGTAATAATATTTCAAATACTACGAAACTGTATAAAAACAAAGTCAACCTTCAAGGTGGTAATTTGGTTGTTGCATAACTGGCGTCAATTATAAAACGACTAAGACAAAATAGTTAATTGGAACTGAGTTCAATGCCATTGAAATATCTTAATAAGACTATCCATGGGTCAAGTCGTCGTAGCCTAGTAGTAGTGTCGGCTTATTAGACGTAATGCCACGTTGTATACCCCAGGTCAGACATCTCTAACAAAACGAAGATATGAAAAAATATTTCTTAGGCAACTTCCTCTCAATGGATTTCTGGCAAAACTTCTCAGAGTAACAAAAATTGACATGAAAAGCTTCTCTAAAATCTGTCGTTCGGAGTCGAATTTAAACTTTAGCTTCCGCTACGTATGGACAGCATAAGTGGTGCGACAAGCTAGATCTTAATCCTGACTAAAGGGTTGTAATGACCAATTATGGAAGTAATGTGTCAATTACCTTCCATTGAGTTATATAAAGGCTTGGACGTCATTATTAGTAACCGTAGAAATTAAACAATACAAATATCCTTCTGGACCAGCAACCACTCTTCAAACCATCGGTCAGTATCAGACCATGTTTTCAAATTCTCCTATATTTGTCGAGGGGAATTTTCAAATTTATACTCTCGGGAAATAATACTGATAATAATGCTTTGATTTCTAGCAAGAAATATACGTGTTTTTTGAATACAAACGAGGTCACAATATTAAGTCCATGATCGGCTTATTTATGATGTCCATCAGGACTCTGAAGGTACGATATTATAACCTGCTTATAAATTCAAAGTTTTTATCTAAGACGTCTCAATTCTTCTGAAAACGTAACATCAACGCTATTGCTGTAACTATTCTGACTGATCATGGCTTCCATTTCCCTTCGAAGCTTGCCAAATCTCGAGAATTGAAACTAAAATTGCTCCATAAATTCGTATTTATTGAGGCATTGTGGTCGTTTTGCTAAGAAGATGTGCCCAAAAGCAATATGGTCGACTTTTATAAACACCCTGATTTAGTATGTGATTACATTGTTGTTGTTGTTTTTGTACCTTAAAATATCTGTGACTTGTTTTTCCGACTACATTCTCATGTACCATGCTTGCCATTTTTGTGGATATTTGTTTGTTTCATCAGTGCAAGTAGTGCATCAAAGAATAACAGGGTTTGACTTTGGTATTCCATCTTTCTTTGATAGCAGCATGTTGCTAATAACAAGATAAAAGAGGAATATTGACGTTATGGAGCTAAAATGTAAACTTACAATTTCCGCACTCCAAGCATTACAAGTGATATGCCAATATTTTCTCGTAGTTTTGGCCAACGGATTCTAGCACACTTTGAAAAACAGCGTATGATGTATATTTCATGACTTGCCCACTAAAGCCATATGGCATCAAGTTACACATGAATGTAGTACATACAGTGAATGTCAAACGAAACTTTACACTAAGGATAAAATTCTAACAATCACCAACTTCAACTTTAACCACTTAAGGAGAGTGCCCGAAAAAATTTGACAATATTTGGAAATTTTTTTTTTGTTTCAATTTTAAAAACTGTTAATGAAATAATTTTAACATCAAAATAACTGTAATTTATTAATTTATATTTTTTTAATATACACTTTCTTTTAACGCTCACTGTATATGCATACAAGCACACTCATAGATTCGTAAAACAAACAAGACTTTATGCATTATTGCCACTTACAATCGTATACTCAAATGTAAACAGTTTATAACACAAAACTGCATTTGCATTCACACAATTTTGAATAATTTACAGCAAGAAATTCCACAATAAGAACGTGACTGTTATTTGTCACTTCCATAGCAGACAGAAATAGCAACAGTACTTGCCATTAATTATGTCCTCTACCTCGTGGTTATAAAGAAATTCCTTGGCAATCACAGTCTTAGCATGCCGAACAAGAGCAGATCCTTTAATGTAGCATCAGATCCTGTTCATCCAGCCTACAGTGAGCATTAAAAGAAACTGTACACTATGGATAAAATTCTAGAAATCACCAAACTTAACTTTTACCACTTAAGGAGAGTGCCCGAAAAAATTTGACAATATTGAGACATTTATTTAATTTCTTTTTTGTTTCAATTTTAAAAACTGGCAATGTAAACAATTTTAAAATAAAAATAACGGGAATTTATTAATGTATATTTCTTTTAATGTACAGTTGCTTTTGAACCTCACTGTATATGCGTCTAATAGTAGGTAAGACATGTACGAATCATAGTGCTACAAAGTATTAGTATTGATATGCTCATCCCGTATAGGTGCTTATTTCAGTCGTGGCCTTGTAATAGCATCCAACAATGCCTCTAAGCGTTGTCTGTTAAATTACTTTACTTACTTAATTGGCCATAACAACCTTTTTGCGCGCCTACGTCTGTTGGTCACACCAATGGATAACAGGGCTTCCTCGATCTGGACAACGGACACAAGGTCGTCCTCTTCGCCGACTTTGAGGAGCTCATACAGCTCACTTTACTACTACTACACTCATTTACTGCCAAATTTAGTAGACTCCCGTTCAATAGCACTAAAGGCAGCAGTAACATCTCGATTGGTACGCCCTATGGAAGAAAGGGATGGGATGCATGTAAACAAGGTAAAGTGTCTGACTGTGGTCAACGTGGCGACCACCAGGACGATCCTTGTCTTGCTGTATTCAAGTTGACACGCAACCTCCCCGTGGGCCCTCCTGGATGGCATTCTAACACCCGCTAGATGTTAACTAATGCGTGCATCAAAGTCCAATCCCCTGGACGTTAAATTTGGTTTAAGCATAAAAACTTTGTCCAATCAAAACCAAAACACGGAAAACCATAAAGATCGAATGTGTTAATAATAATACTTTGAAGAAAAAATAAAGAAAAACTATGAAATTGTCCTTATTCATTAGAAAATATACTTCCATTGATACTTACATTCTTTTGAATGAATACGTCTGCTGAAATCTCGCTTTATTTTGAACAGTTTTTTTTCGTCAGAAGTTCACTTATTTCTTTAGAAATTCGAATTTTCTTTTTTATTTTTGCACGCATCATTCACAAATATTGCTGATATGCACTGGCTGACGAAATGTGCGAATGCAATATTTTGTGTTTTTCTTTTCCACTCGAAAGGAAATTCGAAGTGTGAATAAACGGAAATGATATGCAGATTTTTGTAAATAAGTTTTTAAAAGGATTAAATACGTTTATTTATATACATACATACATATACATATACATACATATAGTATAAAAGATAAGGAAACCCATGAAAGGTAGAGAAAAAATATCATACATCATCATGTACCATATATGATGTATTGATAAATATATTGGTACGTGACTTATTTTAGTTGTCCTTGTTAAATATTGATGGATGTCAAGTCAATTTATGTATATGAATATGAATAAACATTTAAACATATCTTAAATAAGTTAAAGTTTTAAAAACGTTGTAAAGGTTACAATTTGAAAAGAAATAAATAAACATCCAATATAAAATTGTGAATCCATATTGTTACGTTTTTACCTTTTGAAAATGTTTAAAATATGAGCTCGTAAATTGCAAATAAAATAAAAATAAATTTGTGTTTAGTTTTAATTAAAATTCTTTATTATTCGCACAATTCGGTGTGACACTGTTCACAACATTATGTAAACAACAACAATTGCTTTGTTTGTTATTCTTTTGTTTACTCCCTAACAATTACTAGACAATTGTTCGACAGACCTTTGTAACGGACGCAACGCGTCTTCACACAAGACTGAATGAGCTTTGCTAATTCACTCGCCTGCTTTGCCTTGCCTTTTATATGGCGGGGATAAACAGCCTGATGAATGATCTTGAAGGCGAATATTCGTGGCTTCGCTTTCTCGATATCTCTATAAATGTAAAGATCGTTGTTTCATTATTGTTGTTTGTATATTTTGTTTACATTTATTCTTGTAGTGTTTGTTCTTGTATTTCTGTTTACTTGTTTAGCATTTTTATGCTGGTGTTTGTTGGTATATTTTTGTTCACTTGTTTATCATTTTTGTATACCAGTGTTTGTTGTTATATGTATTATGCAGTGAGATAATTTGTAAACAAGTTCATTGTTTTTGTTTTTGTAGTTTTTGTTTATAATTTTAATGTTAAACGATGTAAAAGTAAAACACCAGTACGTAGAACTTTCCATTTTCGTGACAATACGCTCTCCTGAAATATTTAAACAATAGAACACAGTGGTTCTAATTTCCTTTATATGGCTACGCATTGAATTCTATTTACAAGCGTAGATGTTTTATATGAAGTCGTCTTAGTTTAGTCTTAGACCGTGGTTCAAACACCAGCTGAGACATCAACAAAACGAATTATAAAAAAACATTTCTTCGGCGGCCTTCAAACAAAAACTCTGAAAGTAAATAAAAATTGCCATGAAAAGTTCGACTTAAAACTGTAGGTCCCCCAGTCATGAATAAAATGAACAAACACAAGATGGGTGGTGTAAGAAACTAGGTTGTAATTCTAACAAAAGGGTTTTAATGGCAATCTAAGTGAATTAAATTAAATTCCCTGTAAACTTAATTAGCTTTTAAGCCTTGTACCTCAAATTACAGAGACAATACAAAATTAATACCAGGAATTTAACCTCCTTTCTTGATGTCTGCATCGTTTACTTTCAAAAAAATTATTAATTTTTTCAATTATTTTTTAATCAAACCAACCAAAAAACAAGATTTCATTAATTAATCTCTCTTACATAACATATGTACATTAGGGTGGCCCCGTTTATATGGAGAAAAAATTAGGTATAGATGTTCCCAACTAAAATGAAAGTTTGATTCATTCTAAGACTACGTTTCTCAATTTTTTCGTCCTGGGGTCAATATTTGGTGAGCTGAATCAAAGGATAAAAAGGTCCTTTTTTGAGGTTTTTTGGATTTTTTTCATATTTCTTCCAAAGGAACTATGTATAAATTTGGTATCATATGAAAGGTCTTTAAGAGGCGCTTTCAATAGGTTATCAGAAATTTTAAAAAAAATTTAGAAAATTTAAAAAATTTTGAAAATTTCGGACAAAATTTTAGTTTTTTTAATTTTTTCATAGAATTTACTTAAATAAATATTTGAAATTTTTTGACTATAAAGACAATGTAATTTAACCAAAATGGTTTTTTCCGTTTTTCAAAATTCAATCTAGTTCAATTTTTATTAAAATTTTTTTTAGACCTAATTTCTTCTCTATCAGACAACCTCTGTTAACTCAATTCATATATGTAATGGGCATCGAAATAACGCAAATTTTATAAGCTTTCCATTGATGTATAATTTCTTATACTTTTATTTTGTTATACAACGTATATTTCAATTTAAACCAAAACATGTAATTTTCTTGTTATTCCGTAATAATAATAATTTGTTTAATGTTGTTGTTTATTTTTAAAGTTATGAAGAAATTGTATTAAACCAATGATAACTAGTAAAATTTAAAGCCAAAAAATCTCTTTTTTATTTTTGACAAAAAATCTTATTATTTTGATGCCCATATATGAATTGAGTTAACAGAGGTTGTCAGATAGAGAACAAAATAGGTTAAAAAAAACCTTAATAAAAATTTAACTAGATCGAATTTTGAAAAACGGAAAAAACCATTTTGGTTGAATTACATGGTCTTTATAATCAAGAAATTTCAACAATTTATTTAAGTAAATTCTATGAAAAAATTAAAAAAAACAATAATTTTGTCCGAAATTTTCAAAATTTTTGAATTTTCAAATTTTTTTTTTAAATTTCTGATAAGCTATTGAAAGCGCCTCTTAAAGACCTTTCATATGATACCAAATTTATATATAGTTCCTTCGGAAGAAATATGAAAAAAATCCAAAAAACCTGAAAAAAGGACCTTTTTATCCTTTGATCCAGCTCACCAAATATTGACCCCAGGACAAAAATTTTGAGAAACGTAGTCTTAGAATGAATCAAATTTTCATTTGAGTCGGGAACATCCGCAACTTTTATTTTGGGGCCACCCTAATGTACATACATAGTTCTGCTAACTATTTTCGTCCTACTGTCTTTGTCCCCATAGTATGGTATTACCATAGTTTCTCATTCCATAAAACTTATTGCATTGTTTTGCCACTTATGGTGGAGGCTTGTTTCACTTGTCATTGCAATACGATATACGAGCACATACATACATTGGCTTATTGTTGTTGATATTCACAGTAATTGCGGCATTGCTAATATTGTTTGTTAAATCCATACTAGATTTGTTGTATGGCTTACAAATCTATTTTTGTTCATATCAAACATATATTCGTATGGCGAAGTGCACGAATTCATGTTGCTTGTAAGAGAAATGAACGTCATGCGAATGAACAACAGCTTAGCCGACCATAGTGTTACGAATGAGGCCATTGTTGTAAATAATTATAGAAATACATACACACATACATACATATATTCGAGTATTCTAGGCATTTGTAAATGGTCGTTTATATTGTACTAAACATATCGTAAAGTATTATATTTTCTCTGATTGTACAGCTTATATTAACTAATTAGTAAAGAAAATGTAAATGTAAACAGAAATACAACAACAAGAGATTTTTAGAAGGCAAAGTCATTTGCCTTCAAGAGCATTCATCGGACTGCTTACATTGTCATATAAAAGGCAAAAAAGAGAATAAACGTGGTTTGAAGATATCCGTTATAAATGTCTGCCGAACAATTGTTTTTGTTTACGCATAAGAGTGTACATACATACATAATTGGTCATTACAACCCTTCAGTCAGGATTACGACCTAGTTTCTCACACCACTTATGTTGTGTGTGTTAATTTTATACAAGAGTGGCGGGACCTACAGTTTAAAGTCGATTCCGAACGACAGAATTTATGAGAAACTTTACATGGCAATTTTATTTACTCTCAGAGTTTTTGCCAGAAATCTGCTGAGAGGAAGTCGCTGAAGAAATATTTTTTCATATTTCGTTTTGATGTCTGGCCTGGGGCTCGAACCCTGGCTTTACGTCTAATAAGCCAACACACTACCTACTAGACTACGGCGACTTGGTGTAGTAGGTAGTGTGTTGGCTTACTATTCGTAAAGCCCGGGTTCGTATCCCAGGTCAGACATCAAAAATGAAATATGAAAAAAAAAAAAAAAAAAATATTTCTTCGGCGACTTCCTCTCAGCAGATTTCTGGCAAAAACTCTGAGAGTAAAATAAACCTGCCATGAAAAAGTTTCTCAAAATTCTGTCGTTCGGAGTCGACGTTAAACTGTAGGTCCCGCCACTCACGTATAAAATTAACGCACACAACATGAGTGGTGTGAGAAGCTAGGCCGTAATCCTGACTGAAGGGTTGTAATGGCCAATTATGTATGTATGTATGTATGTATGTAATTGCAGATTTGAAGCCTATAAGAGTGTAAAGAAGAATAATAAACAAAACAAAGAAATTGTTGTTGTTTACATCAAGTTGTGAACAGTGGCACATAGAACTGTTCGAACAATAAAGAATTTTAATTAAAACTAAACACAAATTTATTTTTATTTCACGTATTTGCAATCTGCGAAGTCATATTTTAAACGTTTTTGAAAAGCAAAAACGTAACAATACATTTCTTTATAACTTTAGGCATTGAAGCAAAGTCCTATTAGTTCTTATTATTTAATACCAACTGTGTACTCAACATGCTTTGTTATAAACAGAAAATTAACACAATTTCACTCATCTAGAAATGTATATAAAATAGCACATGGCACTCTGTTACAACATTCCATTCAATTCCTTTCATATTGTATTGTACATGAAGAGCCAGGCTGAGATTGTATATTTTGTGGGTATATGGAAGACAAAATTTTTTTCGGCTTAAAAAGGTTCATTTATTATGCCGTTTTAAAATTTAACACATTGTCTAAATGCTTTTATCCTTGAACAAGTAACTCTAGAAGAGAGAGAGAGAGAGAGAGAGAAAAAATAAAATAAAAATGCCACAAACTTAAAAATGAACAACCAAATCGTTTTACTAAATAAAGAACAAAGAATTTAAATTAGAAATGAAGAAGAATTTTTATGTGCGAAATAAAAATGGAACTGTTTTCGCAAACAGATTTAATTTAGTTTTTGGCATAAGCCTGTATGACATCAGATTTAAAGGCAACACAGTAAATTAACAGTCAGCAGTTTAAGGGGTTATTGTAACCACACAGTAGTATGGGTTGGAAACCATACTTAGTTATTTATTTTATGAATTTCAAATGCAATTACGAAATATATATTACAATTTAATTTTATTCTCGTATTTTAATTTTAGTACAAAGGAATTATGGGAATTGAACCAACAGCCTTTATATTACCATGTAACTTTACTTAAATTCCATTTAATAAGGAGAAAAGAAAAATCTTTTTACTTTAATCTGGTAGATAATTTCATGGCATTTATATTATAAATATGACTTCCGATATGTGGCCGACGTGGCCACGAGTTACTTACTTACTTACTTACTTAACTGGCCATTAACAACCTGATTAACGGATTTCGGCCTGCCCTAATAAATTCTTCCAGGCGCCTCTGCTACTTGCACGCCTACGCCAGTCGGTCACACCAATCGATGACAGGGGTTCCTCGATCTGGTCCTTCCAACGCAAATAAGTCGCCATCTTCACCGACTCCCGCAAATCTCCGCATCAAATAACCGTCGCGCTGGAACATCCTCCTCCATTCGAACGATATGGCCGAGCCAGCGCATCCGCAGGGTGTTAATACGGTGCACAATGTCCATGTCGTTGAGCAGCTCATATATCTCGACTTCCGCAAATCTCCGCATTAAATACCCATCTCTCCGGAGCATCCTTCTCCATTTGAACGATATGGCCAAGCCAGCGCAGCCGCTGGTTGCTAATACGGTGCACAATGTCCATGTAGTTGAGGAGCTCACATATCTCACTGTTGGATCGAATGGAATTATCGCCAACTCGCACTGGACCGAAGATCTTACGTAGAACTTTTCTATCGAATACTCTTATGGCTGCTGCATCAGTGCCTAATAGTGTTTATGCCTCTGCGCCCGAGAGGGGTCCCTGCTACTCAATTGCCGATTGGAACCTTTTGGCAAGAGTGATACTGCGTAGCTTACGAGTATGACAGTTGGCGCAGACCATTTCACGAATGAAAAAACGCCGCTTAGCCCAAATCCCCTGCCTTTGAATTATTTCTTCATCCATTTAATAATGTTTTCTCATGTTTAAACTGACAGCGCAAAACGTTTTTATGTCCATGTGGCAAGAATGTTAAATTTATGGCCGTAATAAGCAATTCTTTTGCAAACAAACAGACATAAATACGAGTTTCTACTACTTTTCAGTTTTCAATTTCATTTTCTTTGCCACAGAATTCTATTGCTTATGCCAACAAAAGCAGAAAATGTTTACAAAGAAAAACAGTACAGCGTCTTATTTATGAGCACACTCCACAAAAACTTGAAGTGTGAGGCAACATTTGTTTCCTTAAAACGGAAAGTTTTGGTTGAATAAAGAAAAATTTCTGTGGAAAGTACAGACGCGAAATTTAAAATCAGTTTCTCATCAGTTGTATGAAGTACAGTGAACATTAAAAGAAAATGTACGCTAAGGATAAAATTCTAACAATCACCAAACTCAACATTTACCACTTAAGGAAAGTGCCCGAAAAAAATTTGACATTTCAAAAAAAAAATTTTAATATTTTTTTTTCAATTTTAAAAACTGTTTATGAAACAATTTAAAAATAAAAATAACTGTAATTTATTAATGTATATTTTTTCAATGTACAATTTTTTTGTGACTCACTGTATAAATTAAAATATGATTTAATCACTTAGCGATACCAGTCTACTATCAACAGGTGGATGGCGTTTTATTTTTCAAAGTTTGAGTATAAAAATCTCTATGAAGATTCGAGTAACTTTCAAACTCTGCTTGTAAATTAGTCGATTATTATCCATGGAAAGTATTACGTTTGTCCCGAATAAATAAATGACAGACATTCTACGGCCTTAAGGTAATCTCTATTGGTTATTCTTTTGAACATTGAACCTACATTTGATAAATATTCTGGCTGGTAAATGTATTTGGTATGGTAACGTTTCCCAAAAATAATAAATGTTTTTATGTTTGTCTTGAATTTATTGTTGATTTTCTCAAAAGCATTTATGTATGTACATATGTATTGTACTGAATTGATTACCATAAATAAATAAAAGTGTCAGTTTTATGTCATGTTCACAAGGAATATTTTATTTCCACTCATACATACATACGCACAAGGACACACCTGTGCATTGAGATACAAAATAATATTTTAAATTTATATTCACCGTGTATGGGAAAAAAGGAAAGAGAAGAGAAAGAAAAATCTAAAAACCCCAAGGAAATTTAATAAAATAAAAAAAATTTAAACAATCACTTGAAATTTTCCCTATTATAGATGACTATCAGGAATTTTTTATAGACAGTTTTGTGAAGTTATTAAAAGAGTATCAGGTTTGGTGTACTTTTACTGAAAATTATCACAAGAAGGTAACAAACTCAGGGCCATTATTACAACTTGCCGTTAAAGTTGGGTTTGGTTAAAGGTAACTTTAGCTAAAGTGAACTTTAAAGTCACCTTTAACTTCTTTTCGTTATTACAACCTGCAGATAAAATAAAGTTAACTTTTCAAAAATATGGCAATGCCGGAGCAATGTCGATAACACTGCGCAATTAAACAAGTTCTTCTTTAAATGTTTTTGTTTGCTCATTTTGTTTATATTTGAAGTTGCCATATTGAAAATAATATATATGTATGGCAAATTCAAACATAAACTTAACTTTAAAAGTTACTGGTAGGATGATTTTCCCTGTATCTTAACGCTCACTTCAACCTTATTGTCCACTTACATACATAATTGGATTATTTATTTTGTTAGTAAATTTGTTGAAAGAGTAAAATGTTTAACAGTTTCAAACAAACTCTGTTAAAAAGTTTTTATGAAGTATTAACATTGATTTGTCCTTGTACTAGCCCTTTGTCCTTATGGTCTGTGGGCTAAACGCAAGGACACAAGAACCAAAAAGAAGAGATTAAATATTCAAATTGTTTTCAACAATTTTCAAATACCATACGGGAATGCATATCCATTCTTCTTTAATGTTTAAAATATAAATTGTTCTAAAGGGAATATGTTGTGTAAGCTTAAATATCTCATGCTTATTAAACATAATATACAAACCTTCATAAATACAGAGTCATTTTAAGTGAAAGCTAAGTTATCTTATTTGTATTAGGCAGTGAAGCTCACAACAAACCCCTAAACAAAGTTAAAGCCCATGCCAATGATCAAAGAAGGTGGTGAGAATTCGGTATCGCCTTAATCTAATCATAATATTTTATCACACATAGCCTTATAAACAATATCTATTTGAACATGCACTACACATAAGGAAACTAAAGCATATTGTTATGTATTTACCTTTTAAAAACGTTTAAAATACAAACTCATAGATTGCAAATAAAATGTTTAGTTTTAATTAAAATTCTTTATTATTCGTACAATTCTGTGTGCCACTGTTCACAACTTTATGTAAACAACACAATTATTCGACAGATCTTTTTAACGGAGATCTTCAAACCACGATTACTCTCTTCAAACACACCGCGCCTTCACGCAAGACAGACTGAACTTCACTCCTACACTCGTTGCTTTGCCTTGCCTTTTATATGGCAGGGTAAACAGTCTGATGAATGTTCTTGTTTATGACTTCGCCTTCTCATAATCTCCATAAATGTAAACGATGATGTTTACATTTATTATTGTAGTGTTGTTTGTGTATTTTGATTACTTTTATTCTTGTAGTGTTGTTAGTAGATTTTTCTTTACTTGTATATCATTTTTTATGCTGGTGTTTGTTGTTATATTAAGCAGTACGATAATTTGTAAACAGGTTTATTTACTGCATTGTTTTGTTTTTGTAGCTTTTGTTTATAATTTTAATGTTAAGCGATGTAAAAGCAAAACACCAATATCTTGAGTCATTTTCGTAATGCCAATTATGAATTAACTTTCCCTTTTTAAATGGTTTTCATCATTAAATAAATTCCTTTATATAAGGGCTTTAAAGCTACAACAAACTTGATTAATTTAATGAGAACTACTATTGAAAAACAAATTGTTTTAAACGTTTTGTGGCGAGACATTATTATACGACCTTGAACTCTTATGCTTGCCAGGTGTTGAAAAATTTGTTTATGGCTTAAAACAGACCGCAGCCGCCGAATTAATAAACAACCAGGTCTGAAGTAAACGAAACAGTTTCACAGTGTTGTACATCACTGAAGGTGTAGTTTTATTCTGAAATTCTTAAACGCACGCTTATGTACTATAAATGCAGATGAAGGGATAAGAAGCCAATAAAAACAGACAAAAATTAAAGTATAACCATGGTAACCTCAGCGTCTAACAGATGCATGACAGAGACAGAATTTAATATTTATCTGTGGATCTTTAGAGCGCGTAAGACTAATTTAGTTTTAGTTAAGAAAAACGCGTTAAAAATTTAATTTGAAGCAATTTATTTCCAAATAAAATCAAAGTAATCGACCGTCAGTTTATGTAATGATAACACGGGTCAGAATAGTTCAAAGATAATTCTATTCCTGAGAATTTTGTCTCTAATCTATGATCACTCTACCAATAATCTGAGCAGACTATTTGCCTTAAGTATCATTGAAGTCACCGTAGTCTAGTAGGCAGTGTGTTCTCTTAATAGACGTGAGGCCCTGGTTCAAATACCAGGTCAGACATCTCCAACTGAAAGAAATATGAAAAATATATTTCTTCGGCGACTTCCTCTTAGCAGATTTCAGGAAAAAATTGCCATGAAAAGTTTCTCTAAAATCCTGTCGTTTGTAGTCGACTTTAAACTGTAGGTCTAGCAACTCAGGTATAAAAATTAATGCACACAACATAGATGGTATGAGAAGGTAGGTCGTAATCCTAACTTAAGGGTTTTAATGACCAAGTATGTATGTAGCCGTCCATTTCTCATGGTAGCATTTAGTTCAGTTCAATACTTATAGATATACTGAGCAGTTTAATAAGCATCTTGTTGCTGATTTTATCAGTTCCAAGAGAATTCTTTGGATTGGGTTGGGCAACAGTTGCTTAAATCTTTCGAAAATTGCAATTTATTTATTGCATATAGTTTTGGCTTACTAGACGTGAGGCCACGTTTCAAATCCCAGATCAGACATCTCCAACAAAACGAAATATGGAAAAAAATATTTCTTCGGCGATTTCCTCTCAGCAGATTTCTGGAAAAAACTCTGAAAGCAAATAAAATTGCTATGAAAGAGTTTCTCAAAAATCTGTTGTTCGGGATCGACTTTATACTATAGGTCCTGCCACTCTTGTATAAAATTAACACACACAACATAAGTTGGATGAGAAGCTAGGTCGTAATCCTAACTCAAAGGTTGTAATGGCCAATTATGTGTGTATGTATGTATGTATGTAAGATATGGTAACCACAGGTAATGTACCAGCTGCATTATTGCACAAATTTGGGGTAAAGGCGTCTCTTTAGTAGTCAACAAACAGATTATGTTTCTCATTTTTTCCAATTCTCTTGGCTCACTATTGATACAGTTTCTCAAAGAGAATATATACTATGTAAGAAGCCTTTTATAATTCCTATTGGGCCCCACAAAGAATACTTGCAACTGTAATTCCAAGGCCGCAACAGATTTAAAGCGGTTTTATGCATTCCTTAAGACTAATTTTACTTTTATATTGAATGCATCTGTACTGTGGCCGTTCTCTTCAAATTCTTCTTTTTTCATTTTGTATTGTGCGACGTATTAAAATACCGCCCTATTACTCCACCATAATTTATAATAACTTTCAATTACAACAACCGTTTTCGGAGAGAAACGCTTATTCCATGGTACTGCCCTTCTTGCTAAAGAGCTTTGACACGGTCTCTAATGAACCCATTATTCCATTGGGATGTTTTAAATTGTTCCACTCACTGAACTTTCATCCACCGCACGGCACTCTTCTTATCCAGTATTTGGTGGTTATAAATAAAGTAAAAGCCATGTTACTTAATGGCTGCAATTGTAATAGTTTTGCTAACAATTGTTAGCAGCAGTTTGTACAAGAATTATTGCCAAAACTAAAAGGCAAAAAGCACAAAACCTGAGAAAATAATTTAAAGCGGAAGCAAGCTAAAGGAGAAAAAATAATAAACAATCTGTGGAAGTAAATTATGAACGAAAGGAGAAGAATGCCGGTAAGAAAGTATTTTTATTTCACGTTTTTCCTTGTATTGCGGTAAAAAAAATTTATTCCTGTGGATAAAGTATATCACAGGACAAAACAGGTTAATTTAGTTTTAAGTTGAAAAGTGTAATAAAAGACGAAATTCGAGGAGCATTTTTCTTATAAAGTTTTAGAAAAAGAATCAATTTAAAGTTCTTGAATGGTTTCAAAAAGAATTTCATGAATTTAATTCCTAGTAAGCATGTATGCATGCCTGTAAGCAAATGTAATTCAAATTTTCTAATTTCGTGTTTATAATATTCCTGTGACAATTTTGCAAGTGACAGATTTTAAAATCGAAACATTAAACAAGTGAAAACAAAGACTTTATTGACTTTAATGCAAAATGTACTCGTATTCATAAAGCAATCACTTTGTGAGGCGCACAAGCATAAAATTTTCATCACAATGTCATCAACAATACCAATCATTGTCAACAACATTTTTATCATTAAAAATGCTAACTATACTCGCTTGCAACATAATTATCAATACGATTGTCGTGGTTATTTGCAACAATAATTCGATTTAAACTCGATGAATAAGGAAATACGGTACACATACATTTGTATCATCGTGAAAATTGTATTCGTTGTTGTTTATACCGCCAACATAACAGCTACAACATGATTAACATTTATTGTTAAAATTTATTTACGTGCAATAAAAAGTTTCCTTTATCGGGAAAATCAAATGAAAAATACCGTGAAATTATAAAGGAAGTAAAATAAAATGTATTGCAATGCATTCATATTCATTCATTTGAAATATTAAAAAAATATTTTATTATGTTCTGAAAATTTCAACAAGAACTGTGCAGCAATAACCTTCATGCATGATAAGTAGTTGCCATAGTCTAGTAGGTAGTTTGTTGGCTTATTAGTCGTACGGGCTAGGTTCAAACCCCAGGTCAGACATTTCCAACTAAAGGATATATGAAAAAATATTTCTGCGGCGACTTCCTCTCAGCAGATTTCTGGCAAAAACTCTGAGAGTAAATTAAATTGTCATGAAAAAGTTTCTGGAAAAATCTGTCGTTCGGAGTCGACTTTCAAACACTCATGCATAAAATGAACGCACACAACATAAGTGGTAAAAGAAACTAGGTAGTAGTCCTGACTAAAGGGTGTAATGACCTATTATGTATGTATCAGATATCACCAATGAATCGTTTTTTCGCCACTCATAAGCACTCATGATATTTTGAATATAAGGAGTCAACAATATTGAAATTTAACTACGTACTCTGATTCATTCGTACTCACTACAACGTTGATTTATAAGTACAGGTTGCAGTGACTATGCGTACAAGTCATACCATTCGAAATATGTTTGATTCATAAGCCTACTCATTTAGATTCGTAACTTTAGATAAATTTGTACTTATAATACTTATAAATGATTCAAGTGACTCGAATCATTCATCAAAATGTACAGTCTTAGTTGTTGTTGCATTTACAAAAAAAGAAAAAAGACTCATAAACTAAAAAGACAGAGCACCGAGCAGAGCAAACACACAACCTTCTAGTGAGTATTTTAGTGTTCGTACGCGAATCACACTAATTTTGTGATTCGTGTCCATGTTGAGTTATGGAGGGTCGAAATCATCAACATCATAAGTGTTGTTAAGTATGAATATGATGAGTACTTCAAACATTGAATATGAGTAGAGGTTCCATGATATTAAAATAAGTATGAATACGTATAAGTATCAGAAATTATGAGCATGATTCGATTCTACCCATCTTTTTGAATACTCATTGCTGAAATCTGGTATGTATGTATGTTTGGTAATCCTTTGACCTGTGGTTAAATTTGAAAAATTAAGTTCAGAAGTATTTTTTTAAAGGAACCTTTTAAAAACAATACGATCTTGTTTGTAAGTATATTCAACAAGTTCATTGCAGTTAATTTGCTATACATGATAACAAAAACTCTGATGATGAATTATTACAATCAACAGCATTGATTCACATTAAAATTACAATCCAATTACAATTTTTCACTGCCTTATTATAATTAATTACGTTAGCATAGGTTCCCAAGTCAAACTATTAACAATTTAAAGGTAAACAAAAACAAAAATTATAAAACTATTGTAACAGAAAATTATCCGGGGCTCTTGAAGAAATAAAAATCAATAAAAATTTTCTAAACCATTACACTTTATGACTCATCATATACGTTATGCGTTCGTTTAGGAAGCAATTCTTACGAAAACTGTACTTAAGTTGTAATATTCAATTTTATTGTTTTTATTTTTATTATTTTTTTTCTTTTCCTTTACAACTGCTTGAAAAACACTGGGGGGAAATCATGACCCAAAAACTTAAATCACTAGAAGCAATTTTTTTCTTTCGAAATTTTTAAACAATAATGCGCACAATTACTCGTTTTGTAATTGTGGCGGTGTTGCATGATTTTATTTTCAGTTTCAACCTTGCTGAACCGGCAACAACTCGTATTATGACTGCAACAGAAACAATAAAAATAAAATAAAACCAAACACAAACACATTATCGTAGGTTAACTGGAACTTTATCCGGCATTAAATAGTAGTAAACTTCATCTAAAACCTACGAACACATTTAGAACTCTGTGGTAGAGAATATACACACTTCAAATTATAGTGGGCAACGAAATTAAACTGTCATTAAAAACTAGAAACAGTTCAGTAGTATTTCATAATTAGTTTTTTGATGATAACTGAAATTGTTTGGAGACAAAAAGTTTCTTTATTTGACGTTTAAGCAACATTGAAGTCGCCATAGTCTAGTAGGTAGTGTGTTGGCTTATTACACGTGAGGCCAGGGTTCTAACACTAGGTCAAACATCTCTAACAAAACGAAATTTAAGAAAAATTTTCTTCGGCGACTGCCTCTCAGCAAATTTCTGGCAAAAACTCAGCGAGTAAATAATAATTGCCATGAAAAATTTCTCGAAAAACTGTCGTTCGGAATCAACTTTAAGCTGTAGGTCCCGTCATTCATGTATCAAATTATCACACACAACATAAGTCGTGTAAGAAACTAGGTCGTAATCCTGATTGAAGGATGTAATGACCAATTATGTATGTATGTATGAATCTGAAGAGTCAATGAATTTAATTGTGTTCTATACATTGAGAATGCCATTCTTTTTAGCGTGTTTAAAATTTTAATAACTTAAAGAAATGAAGCAACAAAAACTTTTTAAAATAAATTTTTTTTTGTTTTACCTCGTATGTATAAAATTCCTTGTCTACTATTCCCTCAATTCATTTTACTTTTCACAAGACATTGTAAGAAATATTTTACACAGAAAATTAAATGTGGTGGGTATTTTTTTGTGGTATTTTTTACAACTCTGACGTATAATACGCAACAATTCTTACGTTCGGGTAAGTAGCTCTTGAAATATTGCCAATTAGGTCAACGTTTAGAATTTGGTTTCGTTGAAAGTAGGCTGTTATAATGTTTTGTTTTTTATTTATTTTCCTGTACTTTGTTTATTTCTAATATCTTTTGTTGTAATAGCATATTACAATAAAGAAGAGGGGAAAATTTAACTCGTTTATATTAAATTATATTAAACAATAGAATATGAAGACGGTCCCAAAATTACATGAAGTTGAAGCAAATGGACGCCATAGTCTAGTAAGTAGTGTGTTAGAGTAAGGCCTCAGTTCAAACACCAGGTCGGACATCTCCAACAAAACTATACATGAGAAAATATTTCTCTTACCACATCCTCTCTGCAGATTTCTGACAAAAACTCGCAGAGTAAAATAAAATTGCCATGAAAAGATTCTCCAAAAAAAATAGTTTATTGGAATCATCTTTAAACTGCAAATCCTGCTATTCATGTATAAAATTAACACACACAAAAGTAATGTGAGAAGCTAGGTCGTAATCCTGACAGAAAAGTTATAATGATCAAATGATCGACACTGACTCAATTCTTTCTATTAAGTTTGATTTCCAACCAAATAACACTAGTTTCTCTAACTTTTCCTCCAAATATACTTCCTCGACTTATTCCACCATGAGGATTCCAATCAGAGATCAGCAATTAATTATTTTTTCGCTACTCATAAGCACTCATGAAATTTTGAATATAAGTGCGTAAACAATATTGAAATTTAACTCCTCTGTTTCATTCGTACTCACTACAACGTACAACATAAGTACAGGTTGCAATGAGTATGCGTATAATGTTGACATCAAACTCATACCATTCGAAGTATGTTTGATTCATAAGCCTACTCATTTAGATTCATAACTTCAGAAAAATACTTATAAATGATTCGAGTGGCTGAAATCATTCATCAAAATTTAGAGTCTTAGTTGTTGTTGAATTTACAAAAAAATAAAAAAGACTCATAAGCAAAAAAGACAGAGCAGGAAGCAGAGCAAACACACAACCTTCTAGTGAGTATTTTAGCGTTCATACGCGATTCATACTTATTTTATGATTCGTGTATATGTTGAGTTATGGAGAGTCGAAATCAACAACATCATACGTATTGTTAAGTATGAATATGATGAGTACTTCAAACTTTGAATATGAGTACATGTTGACGAATGGAGAGCGGAAATCATCAACATCTTACGAGTTGTCAAGTATGAATATGATGAGTACTTCAAAGTTTGATTATGAGTAGAGGTACCATGATATTAAATTAAGTATAAATGCGTATAAGTATCAGAAATTATGAGTATGATCCGAATTTACTCACCTTTTTCAATACTCATTTCTGATCTCTGGTTCCAAGCAATCACCTACTTGAGTATGTCATAATGAGGTCACTTCAAAACAAGATCTTCCATAGGGATTCGCGGGTACGTAGGCCGATATATCTGTAGGAACCAAACGCAGAGAATGTCACCTGCCAATATCGGCCAAATAATCCTTTAGTGGAACCCGCAAGGATGCCATCTACATGGTAGAGCAGCCTATTAAACGAAATGAAACATTTCATATTAAATAGTGCAGCATTGCAGAAATAATATCAGTTTGTTGCCCTAGAATTAAAATTTAAATATTTTTTCGCAATCAATTACAAGACTCTTGAATACGTGGCACAATTTTAATGCACTAAAGTAGGTAAATTAAGAACTACAATATTATTCATTTAAGTTTTCTTTTTTCTACCATATCTACAAACAAATATGAGCATATAATTACAATGCAAAAAAATAAAAATATCCTTACAGATGGTAATGCAGTATTTACAAGCATTACTGCAGTCGAAATACCAGATAAGGAAAGACAAATAAAAAAATATAACAAAAAACTGTATATAATTATTATTTTTCATTTGTATTTAAAAAAATTTCTAAGGAGACGCTCTCTCTCTCTCCATTTAGACGCCATTTTATTTACGTTTATTATTTATACAATACCTGGCGCCAATAGTCACAGTTTCGTCGTAATCGTTTTAAATGCTTATTTCTTCTCTTTTTGTTTGTTCCATTCATTGTTGTTGTTTTTTATAGTGTTTGCAGTTTGCAGTTTTACGATCAGCCTGAATAAAGGCCATGTTAGTCAGTGTAATTTTAATTTTCTTTTTTTGTTTCAGCATTTGAAGGATTTTCATTCACATTATTTTACATACAAAAGATAGAAGGAATTATAAGTGGTAGTGAAAAAGAGTGAAATTAGGTAGTAAATCGAAATGAAATAAAACTCTAATAAAATAAATTCTTTTTTTCCTGAAATGGGGGGAAAACACTCCGCAACAGATTCTAATTGTAATTTAACAATAATACAGCACTACTATGTTCGATAAGAACTTACTCCTAAATGCCACAGCGTTTAAACTGCCGTATTATAGTTTTGAATATCCTTGTACCTGTCTAAACTATAGTCGTCGTAGTCTAGTAGGTAGGGAGTTGGCTTATTAGACGTGAAGCCACTGTTCAAGGTCAGACCACTTCAGGCGACTTATTCTCAAAAGATATCTGGCAAAAATCCTGAGAGTAAATAAATGAAATCGCTATGAAAAGTACCTCAAATAAAGTCGTTCAGAGTCAACTTTAAACTTTAGGTCGCGCTACTCATGTATAAAATTAACGCACACAACATAAATGGTGTGAGAAACTAGATCGTCATCCTGATTGAAGACAGGACGGCGAAGAAAATTGGAATAGCATAGCCAGTTATACTGAAGCCTTGTTGAAATCTAAAAAATTTGACTTGGATGAGAGGATTATCATAGACGTTTAACAACTTTTCAGATCTCGTTGCACAATCCGGACGCGGACATGGCCAGAAGGACTCCACTTCGATGTAATACTACAGTAGTTCTGGAGTGCGCACAAAGAGTACAGAAGAGGAGAAGGAGATTTGGTGGATAGTGACGACTTCCTCTATGGTGCGGTTAGGTACATTTACTTCTCCTCAGCGGAAAAAAAACTTGATTGAAGAGACGTAATGACCCATTATGGATGTTTTTGTATGTTAACCACCACATAATCCCTTTTCTCTAATGTTTAGACTTCACTTGAAGAACAATCTTTTGAATAAGTTTTCTCCTGGAAAACTACATCAGTTTATACAAGTTCAGAGTAATTGTAAAGAAAATAAAAGCAACCTTCATTGCTATCAACAACAACTTAATATTTAATACAACAGCAGCAAATCAATACGCATTGCTATTGCCACTTCATATCAATTTCTCTGCAAATATTCTGCGACCAACGCCTATTCACCAAGTTCACGGAACTTTAAGCCACTCTGTAGCGATGTACTGTGTAAAAAAATATTTTATTAAGAACAAACAAAAAATTAAATTTCATTTATTTAATGTCATACAAACATATGGGCATGTATACTGGCATATACACATATGTATATACAGTGAGCGTCAAAAGAAACTGTACATTAATAAAAAATATACAATAACAAATTACCGTTATTTTTATTTTAAAACTGTTTCACTGCCAGTTTTTAAAATTGAAACAACAAAAAAAAATTAAATTCGAAATATTTTCAAATTTTTATCGGGCACTCTCCTTAAGTGGTAACAGTTGAGTTAAGGTGATTGTTAGAATTTTATATTTAGTGTATAGTTTCTTTTGACGCTCACTGTATATACATGTGTATGTAAATATGTGCTTGTATTTTTGGAATTTACTTTTAAAAAATTATTTTAAAAAAATGTTAATTTGTAATGCAATTTTTCTTACGGCTTTAAAAAATTTAATTTCTAAGCAATTTCTGTTGCATGTTTGCCTGTTCAAGTTCCCCTGAATTTCCATTCTTTCTTGTTATTTTATTGCAATAAAATTACGATAAAATGGCAGTCACGTTAAACAAATTAAAATTAAAACCAAAGCGAAATAATTTTATGACGCTTTTAAAGTGTTAAAATGGCATCGTTTTACATTTACTATGACTATGGAGCTAAAATGTTAAGAATTTAAGGAAGCCTGCAATAGAAGTGTTTAAAAGGGGAATTACTTGAACGCTTTAGTGTTTTATGAAATCACGGTAGTCAGTATATTAAAGCAGGGATTTCAGGAAAAGATTCAAATAATTTATGGATGTTATGACGTACTATTTAATGAATATTGCACAAAAAAATGGGTTACTTTAAATTCAATAAACATTACAAAATATCTCTTGAAACTTAAAGAGCAAATCTACTGCCGTATAAAATATGTTGCAACTGATTGTGAAACGTGCAGTACAATAGCGGAGGATAAATTGGACGAACTTGTTGCTTGATTTTCTGGCCGTTAATTATTAATTGAATGTCAAGTAAGTCAAGTCAGTTAAGTAATTGCTGTCATAAATCCTTGATCAATATATTCAATGGAACACCGTTTTTTCAATAGTTGGGTTTTTAATCATCCAAAAAGGCCTTTGTTGACTACAATTTGTGAGAGGTACCGGATGAAATTACAAAAGATTAAAAACAACAAATTTACTGTAGCTCTGTTACATGACAAGAAAAATAAATAAACTGGTGAAAAATTCTGAATATGTTATGGTAAAATGTCTGTATGATAAGGCAAACATATTGAATTTTTTAATTAAAAAAGGCCTACAACGGTATGAAACATTTTATAAAATTCAAAAATTAATTGAAAGGCTTTTTACTTCACTCAAGCATATAGTGAAAGCACAATGTGGATTCAAAGAAAATCAATCAACAAACTTTGAAACAATACTGAAAAAATTGGCACCATTTAAAAGCTTCTGTGATATACAGTGGGCGTCAATAAGAACTGTACTTTGAAAAAATACACATTAATAAATTTTATATTAAACCGTTATTTTTATATTAAAATTGTTTCATTGCCGGATTTTAAAATTGAAACAAAACAAAATTACAAAAAATTTCGAAATATTATCAAATTTTTTCGGGCACTCTCCTTAAGTGGTAAAAGTTAAGTTTGATGATTGTTAGAATTTTCTCCGTAGTGTACAGTTTTTTTTAAAGCTCACTATAAATATGACAAGGCTGTAATACAGGCCAGAAAAATTTAAACAATGCAAATTTAACAACATTGTTATCCTAAAAATTAAGTCGCCGTAGTCTAGTATGTAGTGTGTTGGCTGCTTAGGCGTGAGGCCACAGTTCAAAGCCCAGGTCAGACATCTCCAGGAAAACGAAATATGAAAAATATTTCATCGGCTACGTCCTCTCAGCAGATTTCTGGCAGAAACTCTGAGAGCAAAATAAAATTGACATGAAAACTTTCTTGAAAATCTGTCGTTCAGAGTCGAATTTAAACTGAAAGTCCTGCCACTCACGATAAAATTAACACACACAACATAAGTGATGTGAGAAACTAAGTCATAATATTTACTAAAGGATTGTAATGGCCAATTGTGTATGTACCAGAGGTTAGCAATGAATCGTTTTTTCGCTGCTCATAAGCACTCATGAAATTTTGAATATAAGTGAGTCAACAATATTGAAATTTAACTACGTACTCTGATTCATTCATACTCACTACAGCGTTGGTTTATAAGTACAGGTTGCAATAGGTATACGTACAACGTTGACATCAAACTCATACCATTCGAAATATGTTTGATTCATAAGCCTATTCATTTAGATGCCATAACTTAAGAAAAATACTTACAATATGTACTCATAAATGATTCGAGTGACTCGAATTATTCATCAAAATTTACAGTCTTAGTTGTTATTGCATTTACAAAAAAGGATAAAGACACATAAGCAAAAAAGACAGAGCAAACACACAACCTTTTAGTGAGTATTTTAGTGTTCGTACGCGAATCATACTTGTTGTGTGTGTCTTGTAAACGTTGAGTTATGGAGATCCGAAATCATCAACAGCATACGTGTTGTCAAGTATGAATATGATGAGTACTTCAAACTTTCAAATATGAGTTGAGGTTCCATGATATTAAAATAAGTATGAATGCGCATAAGTATCAGAAATTATGAGTATGATACGATTCTACTCATTTTTTTGAATACTCATGGCTGATCTCTTGTATGTATGTAAGTATGTTATCCATAAAAATTTGTTAAAATCTTCCTACACATGCTTTTTATTAAGTTCAATGGTAAGTACCTAAGATGAACTGCAATTAACTTCCGGTGTTTTTATTATTGAGCCTTTGAGTATTGTCACAGCCAACCTTTAACGTCTAGCAACTTTTAAAAAAATTGCCGAAAAAATGTATTGAAAATAAATTGATTGCTTGGATGCTACAAAGCGAAACTTCCATTGAAGTTGAATTTATTTTCAGTCGATATGGCATAAAGCCTGAAACATAATAAAAATGGAAAACAAATAATTATTATAGTGTACGATGGATGTCCTTGGAGAGGAAATTAACGTTTCATTTGCAATGCCTTTGTGTCTATAAGCAACAGACTCAATACACAAGAGTGCAATTGAAAAGTGTGTGCAATTCAATGAAACTTTTTTTTGCCATTTTTAACTTTATTTCGCTAAAGCCTTACAGCATAGTTGCAATGAATTAAACAAAAACAAAAGGCACAAGATCCATCATACGGTTGAGGATTTTACTTGACATGCAAACAACTGAGGCGCACTAAAAATAACAGGCAAGAATAAAAACAACAATAGCTTTAGCAGTCATAAAAATAAAATAAAAAATATAAAAAAGGAGCACAATAAAAACAATCAAATATCTGACACACACAGGCATTTGTAAATTAAAAGTAACAGCAGCAAAGAAAAAACAAACGATAAACAAAAGTATTAACAAAGATGAAAATGATACGCCTACAATGATACCCTACAACTATATTTAATTAGTAAATAAAATTATGCGTGAGCCATTTCATTACATCCTCTAATATGGTGACAAACGGTCCTTATTTGAATTTAAAATAAACAGTTGAATTGGTCTTAAACAACTCAAGAGTCGCAGTTGTCTAGTAGGTAGTATGTTGGCTTTTTAGGCGTCAGGCCACGGTTTAAATCCCAGGTCAAACATCTCCAGCTAAAGGAAATATGAAAAATATTTCTTCGGCGACTTCCTCTCAGCAGATTTCTGGCAAAAACTCCGTGAATATGATAAAACTACCATGAAAACTTTCTTAAAAATCTACCGTTCGGAGTCGACTGAGTCGCCACTCATATATAAAATTAACCCACCCATCTTAAGTGGTGTGAGAAGCTCGGTCATAAACCTAACTGAAGGGTTCTAAAGACCAATTATTTATGTATGTATGTAGATAGTCGGTTGTCATCACTAGTATAATATTCAAGCGCCAAAAGTCCTCTCTCTACTAGATTTGTATGTGTATGGCTTTCAGCCCGCCTAAGCATACCCCTCCAGAAGTATCTGCTTCGTTTAACTTATTCTTTAACCCTTCAAGGCTGTAGAATACCTTTAAATCTCGTAACATGCAGAATTGCCAAGAAGAGTAGACAAATGTGCAATTGACTGCCACTCGAAAACTAAATTTTAAAAGATTTGTTAATTAAAGACCACTTGCGAACGACAAAAAAAATGTGTATGAATGCGCCTCAAAAAAAAGGAAATCATTTAAAGAAACCCGTTAGTTTTAAACACCAGCACAAACTAACAATATTATCATCAACGTCCTGGTGGAAAATTGTGTTAGCCAGTGGCACTATTATTACAACAGTAACTACAGTGAGCGTCAAAAGCAACTGTACACTACAGATAAAATTCTAGCAATCACCAAACTCAACTTTTACCACTTTTAAGGAGAGTGTCCGAAAAAATTTTACAATATTTTGAAATTTTTTTTGCAATTTTTTTGTTTCGATTTTAAAAACTGGCAATGAAGCAATTTTAAAATAAAAATAACGGTAATTTATTAACGTATATATGTTTTTAATGTAAAATTTCTTTTGACGCTCACTGTACATATGGCTTAACGGACAGCAACAGCCATTAGAGCAAATTAATTACATACATGTCTGGATAGAAGAGCTTCGCTTGAATCGAAAATATTTTTTCTTTTTAAGTTTTTTGTGGCATTTTAATTTTAAATACTGGAGTATAAAGCAAGAAATTCATTTCGGCTGTTAGAAATTCTAGCAACATTAATACTTATGATATTATTATTGACATTTAAATTCTAAGGCTATTATAGAAGGCTCACTAACAAATCCTTTTTCAATAAATCCAATATTTTTAAATTTTCTTATTTTATAAATCATTTCTTATTTTATAGAAAAACAATTAAAAATACCTATAAAAAAAGTTTAAAAGAAAAACAAAAAGTTTTTAATTAAAGACAAAAAAAATGTCATCGTTAGACAAAAAAGAAAGAAAAGGAACTCAACTAGAAAGGTTGAAAAGGATAATCTTGCAATGCGAAATTTTCTCTCCTTCTTCTTATTTTTTAACACTTTTGTGCTTAATGACAAAATTTGCAAATTTAACTTGTAGATTTAAATAAGGAGTGCAAACGAAAAAATTTGGGCATACACATCTACATTAATAAACAACTTTTTTAAATTTATTTACATTAAAGTAACAGTAATTATTGTTTTCCTATCACATTTAAATACATAATCCTAGAAGTTTGTCCAAATTGTTTTGTGGGCAACCCTTATCAACTGGGAAAGGATTATAGCTTCTCTAAATAGCATTTATTGCTATTATTCTTTAATTAACCCTTTTTCTTTTGTTAAGAATGCAAAAAAAAAGAATTTCATTGCATTGCCAAGTTTAATTAAAATGTCTTTTTGTCTGACAAAATAAAATTCAATATAGAATAACAATTAAGTGAAAAGGAAATTTGCAAATTATCCTTTGAATTTTCCCCTTTTTTGTATGCTTTATATTAAAAAGAAAAACTAAAATTGATGAAATAATTGAAATTTTAACAAAATACAGTGAACATCAGAAGAAACTGTACACTTGAAAAAAATATACAATAATAAATTACCGTTATTTTTATTTTAAAATTGTTTCATTGCCAGTTTTTAAAATTAAAACAGAAAAAAATAATTGCAAAAAATTTCAAAATATTGTCAAATTTTTTCGGGCACTCTCCTTAGATGGTAAAAGTTAAGTTGAGTGATTGTTAGAACTTTATCCATAGTGTACAATTTCTTTTGGCGCTCACTGTATAATACACGAGTAGGTGGAACAACTATACTGGGATAATGCTTGAATTTCGCTTAGTCTGTGTGCAGTTTTAATTAAAGTACAGCCTGCAAATCTTATAGAAAATGGAAATAATTGTAGAATTTTCTTATTATCGACATATTTGCAGTCTACATTGCATTTAAAGTTGAAACGTAAAGAAACTTATGATTACACAACGATAAAGGTGGAACAACACCAAAAACCTCTGAGACGTTGCCACACGATTACGTTTGCGGTAGAAATCTTTTATATATCCACGTGACTATTATCTCTCGTAAATTCACTCCCAGATAGGCGATCATTAAAACGTGATCTTTTCAGTTGTTACAGGTGTAGAGTTCTCATTTGGGCATACAGAACTTTCGCCAGTTTGCGTGCGTATTTTATTAAGCAAATTTTTACCTCTGATAGCATCGAGTTTTCATAATATTTAATGGGCTTAACCTTGATTTGAGTGTTTTTTGCAAAAAATAATGCTTATTGAGCACACGAAATTAATTTTTTCCATTTTTTCTCAAATTATGCTATAAAAGGCGGTTAAAAACAAAAAGCTATTATTCGAGTGCTTCAAACATACTTACAGTGAGCGTCAAAAGAAACTGTACACTAAGGATAAAATTCTCAACTCAACTTTTACCACATTTTAAGGAAAATGCTCGAAAAAATTTGTCTAAATTTCGAAATTTTTTGTATTTTTTTTCTTGTTTCAATTTATAAATTGGAAGTGAAACAATTTTAAAATAAAAATAACGGTAATTTATTAATGTATATATTTTTAATGTACAGGTTCATTTAACGCTCACTGTACATATAGAGCTACAATTTTTCTGTTACCTGCTTCGACATGATTTAGTAACTCATAATGGATAACTACCCTTTCAATCGTATGCTTGTTTGCTCGTTCATCCAGGTTTTGTAGTTGTATTGGTTGTAGTCAGCAAACAAAAACTTTTTAAATAATTATTTCGTCATTTCACCTACTTTTGAACGGCCATAATAATTCGTTTTCTTTACTCCAATATATTGAACTCTCGGAAGATATGTAATGCATTCAGGTTATACGAAACACTGCCCTTATGTTGACCCTTATTTCTTATATTCTTTAAAAAAAAGTCCATTCAATGTGAAATCAAAAACAATAAAGTCGTGTCAAATAGAAGTTTCGTACATGTTAACAAACAAAAATCCAAGAATATTAAAGGAATAAACTATCGAAGGCATTTAACAAACGAAATTAGCTGATAATGTTTTTGTTTTTATTGTATAGACATAAGTCGTGTTTAACCCTAAACTTAGCACGTAAGGAAACGACTTATATTTAAACAGAATTTCTTTGTAATTTCAAACGTGTCTTGATTTTAAGACCATTTAATCCTTGTAAAGAATTATTATCTTGTTGCATACAATGTTGTACTTTATTAAAGTTGTTGTTGTTTCTGTTAATATTAGAGGTTATGTTATCTGCAATCGTACAATGCCAAAAAAGAAAATTTTTTCAAAATATGAAATAAGAATCACACAAATATTGCTCTCCATGACATCTTAATACGCCACTTCTCACATCACTTATGTGGTGTGTGTTAGTTTTATACATGAGTGACAGGACCTACAGTTTAAAGTCGACTCTGAACGACAGATTTTAGATAAACTTTTCATGGCAATTTTATTTACTCTCAGAATTTTTGCCAGAAATACTTCCTTCCGTTCCAAATTTGACAGTAACTTGTTGGTGATTGCGAAAAGAACTATACGTATAGAAAACATCAAATGAATGTATTTAGTTAGAATTCCATGTGTGCATTATTGCACTATTTTTCTATACCTTCAGTTTCTTTTTCTTTTCATAGTATTCAAAAAGACGAACAAATTATGAAATATTCCAATATTTCTTTTTTTTTTTGTTATGATATGTCTTGAAAGATTTATTGGCATTTTTCTCTTCGTATGCTGAATCCATGAACATCAATTTTTGCATGGAAACATCGGATAATGAAGAACATCGAAATAAATCAATTTCACATCGAAAGATTAGTATGAATGATGAAGTTTTCATTAGAATATCTTTTTGAATCGACAATAAATAAGTTTTTCTTTGGAACGTTAAACTTGAATTTAATATTCCGTTTATTATTGTGATTTATATTTATATTATATATATATACAGTACTTAGAATTAAATTCATATCGAATATATGAAAATAATAAATCAGCTGGCAATAATAAGGTACGAATTCTGCAGAAAGTTCAATTTCAATTTCATCTAAAAGACGATGCACAAAATTAACTTCTTTAAAAATTTTTATTAAGGAGCTGGTATTCTTAGCACAAGCCAAAGACTCAAAGATGCAGTGATACAATGGCTTTAGATACCTATCTTACTGTTCACACCATTCTGGACTAAATGGGTAACAGTTACAGAAGTTACATTAACATGATGGTTAAAATTTTTACTGTAATGATTCTTTTGCCGGATAATCACATTTGAAGTCATAATGTAGTCGCCATAGTCTAGTACATAGTGCGTTGGCTTATTAGACGTAAGGCCACGGTTCAAACCCCACGCCAGACATCAAATCGAAAATATGACAATATTTCTCTGGCGACTTCCTCTGAGCAGATTTCTGGCAAAAACTCTGAGAGCAAATAAAATTGCCATGAAAAGTTTCTCCAAAAAAATCTTTCGTTTGGAGTCGACTTTAAACTGTAGATCCCGCCACTCATGTATAAAATTAACTCACACAACATAAGTGGTGTGAGAAAATAGGTCCATAACCCAGACTGAAGGGTTGTAATGACCAATTATGTATGTATGTATGAAGTTATAATGAGAAAGAGAATTAAGAGAGCGTGACTTACCTCCAAATTTTGACTATTATATCGGTTTTGAATAGAATTACTTTTGAATAAGCGTTTTACTGTATTTTATTATGATTAGTTGACGTTCAGCAGTAGCAAATTGCACTCACAGATTTTAATAATGTCTCTACGTCTACTTTACATCTTTGAATAAACCAATGTGACCTTCCAAAAGCATTCTAATCAAGTAAGAATGTTGCCAGAAAGTTTATATGAGTAAAAGACAATTGCTGAGTATTACTTACGTACTTGCTTAATTGGTCTTTAACAACGTGATTAACGGGTTTCGGCCTGCCTTAACACATTCTTCTAGGCGCCTCTTCTGCTTGCGTGCCTACGCCAATCGATCCTCGATCTGGTCTTTCCAACGCAAACAAAGTCATACCCTTCGTTGACTTCCGCAGATCCTCGCATCAAATACCTGTCTCGTCGGAGCATCCTCATCCATTCGAAAGAAATGGCCGAACCAGCACAGCCGCTGAATAAATATATTCCTGAATGAGTATATTCCTGAGTATATTGGGTCTTAATTCTGAACAAAAAAATTACTTTTAATAGAACGGAATAGAGACACAATCCAGAGTCCATGTAACTTTCAAAAATATTCTATAATAACTACGATAAAATGTCAATTCTGCCAATTGAAGACCCAGATTAATAATGGCACAATATTTCCGGTCCTTCCATTTATTCTCGATCGATTTTCAAGCTACATTTTTAACGCATACGTGGAAAATTTACTGGATGTCAAAAAGTTTTTCTCTGCTCTAACCACAAACACTGTGAAGTTGAGTATATTTTACCCTAACAAGTCACTTGCCTACGGTATATTGGAAACAGATAGATGTGTACGGCTATCACATTCGGTCTTGTCTTGGCGATGTCAACCAGTCATGTAGATTGTTTGTAAACAGAAGACTTAGGTTAGGTTAATACTGTGCAATTCTTTTAAGTTTGTCCTCCTTTTTCCTTTTCAGCTTAACAGCCATTCTACCTATACAAACAATTACATGCGATAATTTCTTGAAATAGTGCAGATAAACATATCAGCTGCCTTTTGGCACACTTATAACTTGATAGGAATATATACAGTGGGCGTCAAAAGAAACTGTACATTCAAAAATATGTATACATTAATAAATTACCGTTATTTTTATTTTAAAATTGTTTCATTAACAGTTTTTAAAATTAAAACCAAAAAAAAAAAATTACCAAAAATTTCGAAATATTGTCAAATTTTTGTCGGGCACTCTCCTTAAGTAAATAAAAGTTGATTTTGGTGATCGTTAGAATTTTATCCTTAGTTTACAGTTTCTTTTGACGCTCACTGTATGTAAACAAGTGTATTTGAAAATGGTTCATATGTTTATGTTTGGCAATATTCACTTTCTATTCTATTTTACCCTACACTACGCGGTGTGTAATCTATTGACAAATGTTCATGACACTCTTTACTCTTACTAAGTAGAAATATAAGTAGTAGTAAAACCGATCCATCGTTTATATAAACTGGGTAATCGCGGTAATCTTTGCGAAATTTTTATATTGAATTTGTATTAAAAAAATTCTGTATCTTTTTCAGTAGCTAGCGGGGTCAAGATGAATTTAAACAATTAATTTTCTGTAATTCTCTACCAAATTTGATGGAAATCAGTTCATAGTTGACCTCAACTGCGTTTTAAAGATTAAAACACTTCAATAGCCACCCTAAATTAGACCTAATTGTGCTAAATTTGGACTTGTATACAGTTTTTGACGAGTTGACCTCAATGTTAACATGTCTAAATAAGATATTCTCTTACGAAACTACATTGACTTTTAAGGGTATCACTAAGTCGAATATAACCAACTAAACACAAAATTTTTTTCAATTGTTTCTGACAATATTTTCAACTTAATTTCTTCCTCTTCTTTATTTCTTTATAACGTTTAACAGTTTTCTTCGAAAAAAATAGCTTTTCAGTTACACACCTACTACATGCTGTATACAAGATGCAATATGTTGTTCGTAAGGAAAGCACAGAGTAATTGTCCAAAATTTGATTGCTTAGGTTTAAATTTGGTTGGCTGTCTGTTTGCCAAACTCTTAGTTTGAAGCTGGTATTGATGTTGTTGTTTACGTTGCTTGAACAAATACTTCCGTTTGGAAACTTCATTATCATCGAAATCGATGGATTATAGTTTTTTTATCGATAGTATTTTGCAAATGCTTTAAAAATTTTCTTTTTGGATATGTTATGTGAACAATTTTCATTCTATTGCTGAAAAATATTGAATTTTCGTAAATGAAATGCGAAAATTGCAAAAAAGAAATGTTTGAGTCTTGAAAAGATGGATTTTTCTTTCAAAGGACTATTAAAGGGTAGAGTGTACTTTATAACAACAAACTAAAAATACAATAACGGATGATTGGGAAACGATAGGAGTATACTTGTATTTGTAAAAACAATTTAAAATTTAATAAAATTGTATTCAAAAACATTTAAAAGGAAAAAAAAAGCAATTTAACGTGACTAGATCGAATTACATTATATTGTGCTGTAATATAGGAAACATATTTATTTAACACGAAACATACTTTAAATGTGATGTCACATGTCAATAGAAAAAACACAAATACGGATATGAGAGCAGACAGTTAGTAAAGAGCTGTCAGTTGTCTCTTAGAAGTCTGGAAGCTTTCCAGCATTTTTGTTATAAGTTCAGGATCAAAAGCGTGTTCGGCTATCGTATAATCAATAAGGAAATCCCAGTTCCTTTTACGCTCACATATCTGTTATTATTCAGTTCAGAGTTGTGAACAATTTGTCAGGAGTAACAACGAGAATCTTTAGAATCTTCTCTTTTTATGGTTTTCGCATAGAAAAGGCGAATCTTAGAAAGTCTGTTGTCATCATTAATTGAATATTTTCAACTTTATTCAGTAACAAAGTTATTTTATTACATACATACATACATAATTGGTAGTTACAAACCTTTAATCAGGATTACAACCTAGCTTCTCACACCACTCATGTTGGGTATGATAATTTTATACATGAGTGGTGGGACCTAAAGTTTAAAATCGACTCCAAACGACAGTTTTTTGAGAAGCTTTTGCATGGTAATTTTAGTTACTCTCAGAGTTTTTGCTTGAAATTTGCTGAGAGGAAATCATCGAAGAAATATTTTTTTATATTTCGTGTTATTGGACATGCCTGCCCTGGGGTTTGAACCGTGGCCTCACTACGGTGACTTTTATTAGATTTTTTATTATTGCTCTACTAAAAGTTACTTTTAAAAATTCTCCGCATATAAACGTTAGTTCCGATTTCGTGGAAAAAAACAGGAGCATCGCTATACTACTATAGGTTATGAAATTGTCAGTACACCTACACAATAGCAAGCATTTTCTTTTTCGGCATCTTTTGGTGGGTATAATGTCTCGCAAGAGTTTCCTGAGAGTTGCTGTGCCATGTGATACAAGTTTTACACTGGATATGGGCAGCAGAATGTGCTTCAAAAGCCATATTTCACGGTTAAGTTTATTTGTCAGTCAGACAGAGCCTTTTACATGGCCTCTCTCTTTGAAAATTGTTAGATATCAACAGAAATCCATATTTTTCAAATGAGTTGATTTTTTCTAGGGTCCTTCTATTATATGGTACATGTCCATATCGAGTCATTAAAGGTTCATTGGAAATTTCGCCTACATGTGACATCTTGAGCTATAATACGTTATATTTTCCTGACATTTTCAGCGGATATTTTCAGATTCATCTCTACTTCAATACAAATTCTTAAATATTATCAAACTCTGATGAGAGATAACATTCACTAGTCACATGTGCGTTGAAGTAATTGAATTTACGAATGAATTTGTATTTGCTTTTGCACAATGACATTCGCTTTATAAATCTCTTACTCCTGTATGAATAATTAAACCACAGTGAATATTAAACTTATGCACCAGCACGGACATGCTTCTTTTCTATGCACTCATTTAAAAACAATGTGTTAAAATAAATCACAAACAAATTTATCGTTGACAGGAGGTACAAAAAAAAAACACAAAAAAAAGAAAAAAAATGTACAAATGTTGCGAAAATAATAGCGGCAACAGCTACATGAATATGTATATCATCGTCAAAAACTTTTCATACATACAAGGGTAATGAATTATTAAAAGAGAACATTTTGTTTGAAAGGTTTTAAAATTGTATGCATTTTATTTCAGGCATGAGGCACAGGTTAGTAACATCAGTAACAAAAAAGTTTTGTTAAAGGAGATGATTTCATTTATGGAGATATGTTTGCTTTCAAAGAGTAGTATTTTTAAATATTTAAAAAACTAAATATAAAATAATGTCCTGTTTACACATATAGATACAGTAAGGATAAAATTATAACTTTTTACCACTTAAGGATAGTGCCCGAAAAAATTTGACAATTCTTTTTCAATTTTAAAAACTGGCAATGAAACAATTTTAAAATAAAAGTAACGGTAATTTATTAATTTATATTTTTTAATGTACAGTTTCTTTTAATGCTCACTATACATAATTACTCATTACAACACTTCAGGATTACGACCTAGTTTCTTACTTGTTTATGTAGTGTGCGTTAATTTTACACATGAATGGCGGGGGACCTACAGTTTAAACTCGATTCCAAACGACAGATTTTTAGAGGAATTTTTTACTGGAATTTTGTTTATTCTCAGATTTTTTGCGAGAAATCTGCTGAGAGGAAGTCGCCGAAAAAATATTCTTTTAAAATTTCGTTTTGTTGGAGATGTCTGACTTGGGGATTGAACCACGGCCTCGCGTCTAATAAGCCAACACACTAGCTACTAGGATACGACGACTTCAATGTAACCGTTTTTAAGATTGGATAATTTGTCAACTCACCAGTTTAATTGAATCATTTAATTTTAATGTAAAATCTCGACTATTCATTAGTTATTAAAGTAGAAATGAATATGAATGTCCAATTACAAATTGCAAATATATTTCATTTTGAATAAATAAATAAAAATATTTATTTCATTGATATTTTCATAAATTTTATACGAACTTTTTATATGCGATTGTAAATGCTGAATATTATTGTCAACTAATTTTTCATTCTGTTCCATATCTACCACAAAAAGAAAATATCAAAAGCGATAATTAGCGGTTTTAAATACAAAATTAAATTATTTATAAAAACAGCAACAATATCATGACAATTGAAATCATATTTTAATGACAACAAAAGTTAAATTATGAATAGAAACAGTGTGATAAGAGATTACAAGTACAGTAATTATAACGTTAATATACATACGTTCAGTCAGGATTACGATCTAGCTTCTCACATCACTCATGTTGTGTGTGTTAATTTTATCTATGAGTGACGTTATCTACAGTTTAACATCGACTCTGAACGACAGATTTTTGAGAAATTTTTCATGGCACTTTTTTTTACTCTGAGTTTTTGCCAGAAAAAGTCGCCGTAGTCTAGTACGTAGTGTGTTGGCTTATTAGACGTAAAGCCAGGGTTCGAGCCCCAGGCCAGACATCAAAACAAAATACAAAAAGTATTTCTTCGGCGACTTCCTCTCAGCAGATTTCTGTCAAAAACTCTGAGAGTAAATAAAAATTACCCTGAAAAGTTTCTCAAAAAAAATCTGTTGCTCGGAGTCGACTTTAAACTGTAGGTCCCGCTACTCATGTATAAAAATTAACACTCAACGTAAGTGGTGTGAGAAACTAGGTCGTAATCCTGACTGAAGGGTTGTAATGACCAATAATGTATGTTTGCCTGAAATTTGCTGAGAGAACAACGACGAAGAAATCTTTTTTCATATCTTCGTTTTTTATGTTTGACCTGGGGTTCGAACCCAGGCCTTACGTCTAATAAACCAACACACTACCTACTAGACTACGGCGACTTGCCGAAACATTAACACCAGTTTCTTTGCAAGTTAAACCTACTTTATGAGTAAAGATTTTTTATGTTTACTGTTATATTATGTTGTATTTCATTACACCTAGGAAATGTACACTAGATGCACGGTGACTGGTGAAATTTTCATACATATTTCGCTGTAATTGTGGTTTTATTTTCACAACGAATGTTGCCACTCTAAACTTCAATTGTTTCTGTTGACTCATTTAAACAAACTCTGTCGTCAACACAGCCTTACAAGAAATGGTTCTTAGTCGTTAAACCCCAGAATAAGGCCGATCTAGTTATTAAACTTCTCATAGAAAATCGAAAAATCGCTTGTCGTTAAATCTAATAGTTTCGCCAATTTTTTCAATAATTTCTTTTGCAAGCTCTACAGCTATTTGCCACAGCATTTAATTAATGCTACCTATCAATATCCATATAACCCAACATTGGTTAAAACAGATTCGCCTATTCGTTATCCGCCGACCGGAAAATCCATTTAAAATTTACAAAAAAAAATGTTTAGAAAGTAGATGGAACTCTTTTAAGTTTCAACTTTGCAACCATTATTCCCCCGGACACGAAAAGCTTTGGTTTCCCGGAAAGCGACTAAGAGAGCCATAATAGTAGCTGCACTCAATTGCTAGCTGGCATCATTATGGTATGAAGTCGCCGTAGTCTAGTAGGCTTATTATACATGAGACATCTTCAACAAAACGAAATAAAAAAATATTTCTTCGGCGACTTCCTCTCAGCAGATTTCTGACAAAAACTCTGAGAGTAAATAAAACTGCCATGGAAAGTTTCTCAAAAATCTGTCGTACAGAATCGACTTTAAACTGTAGGTCCCGCCACCTATGTATAAAGTTATCGAACACAACATAAGAGGTGTGAGAAGCTAAGTCGTAATTCAGATTAGAAGGTTGTAATGACCAATTATTTATGTATGTATGGCTTGCCGTACCATCTTATTGATGCTACCTTTCCATATAACATTGTTCACTTCAAATTTACACAAAAAAAATTTACAGAAAGTAGATGGAACTCCACCTGTTTCTGTTTTCTTGTGTTATAGAATTCAAGTTATCCTAAAAGAAGGGGACACAGATTGCGCATTTATCGGGGTTTTACAAGACCCTTCGTTTCCAATTTTGTGCCTATGTTCAGTGGCCGATTTGTTGTAACAGAATAAAATCTGTACGATAATCAGATAATATCGCTCATGTATTGTTACAAGTGCCTCGTCTGCAATATACAGATCGAGTGTTTGCAAGTATATTGGACATTTGGGTAGTAAAAGCTTTCCGTTCGTCTCTCCCTTTTATCGTGAACATTTCAAAAAATTCTCGAGTTGTGACCAGCAAAGATCCGAATTAATCTCTTTAACAAGCCGCCTGCCAACAAAACAACCTTAAAAGTCCTTTGAGGAGGCTTAGTTTAGTTGCTTTTAAAGAGATCAACCTATTTTACGCTATGAATGAATTAAAGATCTGCAAATATTAACTTCATTTACTGTTGTGATAAGTACCTTAGTAAAAGTACAATACTCAGCATAAACTGTACAAAATATTGGGCTTCTAATTACATCACAAGCGAATATTTTTTAACATTTTTAATTAGACCATCTGTTTGTGTATTGCGGCAAACTCGCATTATGAATCACATTTTATTGTAAAAAGAAAAAAAATCGTATTTAATGCTCATATAAAATATAAAAGAGTTTTAGTTTTCAAGAACAGCTGGTTGGCTTTACAAACAGAGAGAATGAATTTATAATTGCATGGAAAAACCGCCATTAAATGAAATAAAATAATATTTTCGCTCACCTCCATCCATTTGATTCAATTTTTTAATTATACGTTATTGGCGTTTATTTTTTGGCTTTAAGGTGGTTTACAACACAGTCTGTTTTCATTTATTCAGCCACAATTGGTATTGATTTCAGAAAAACACATACAAAAACTGATGCAAAACAAGAAATGTCGATAATGGCATGACAATGTAATCAAAAAAATATTTGCGTTTGAAATTCGCATTTGACAAATTGTTCAAATTATTTGTGTTGAAAAGGTAATAAAATCAACTGAATAGCAGAGATAGATAGCTGACAAAGGTGCAACTTAAAGCTGTTTTGTATTGTTACGAAAATGAAAAAAATCTAGATACTGGGGTTTTGCTTTTATAGAGACTTCGAAAAGGCGAAGTCATGAACGTTCGCCTTCAAGAACATTCATCAGACTGTTCACTTTTCCATAAAAACGCAATTCAAAGCAGACGACTGAGTTAGTGAAGTTCAGTCAGTCTTGTGTGAAGACGTCGTGCGTTTCAAGAGAGTAATCGTCCTTTGAAGATATCCATTACAAAAATCTCTCAAATAATTATCTAGTAATTGTTATTGTTTATGCAAAGGGGTATAAACAGAGGAATACCAAAGAAAAGCAATTGTTGTTGCTTACATCAAGTAGTGAACAGTGACACACAGAATTGTACGAATAATAAAGAATTTTAATTAAAACTAAACACAAATTTATTTTTATTTTATTTGCAATTTACGAGCTCATATTTTAAACATTTTCAAAAGTTAAAAACGTAACAATATGGTATAATGCCTCCTCCTTCAGCATACTGCGACATAAAAATATTACGTACAATAGAATAAGAAAACAGTACAAGGACGCCTGTATGCAACATGCCAACATTGCCAATATTTAACTTTAAATACAGGAAATTAAAAAGGATATGGGCCCGTAATGACCATAACCAAGGGGTTAAAAGATCTGCAAAAGACCAACAAAAACTTTACAACAAACCGACATGGAAATAAGCAGAACAAAAGATATCAAGTGAAGGAATGAATAAAAGGAAGCATAAGAAAGAAATTGGAAAAATGTCTTGTCTCTTGTATAAGATAATGAATGACATATCATTTGCCAAACGATAAATAGCATTACAAAGACTGCTGCATGGTGTTGGTAACTAGAAATTGGTCTTGAATGGATACGAAAAATCTGGCGTCAAATTTGATGCAGAAAATGCGAATTTAAAAGAGCAAAAAGTGAAGGCGATAATTTAAATTGGAAATTAAAGGTACAGTTATTATTAATATTGTGTAACTGTCTATATTAAAAATAAGTATTTACATCCCCAGGTCAGACATCTCCAACAAAATGAAATATGAAAAAAATATTTCTTCGACGACTTCCTCTCGGCAGATTTCTGGCAAAAATTTTGTGGAAAAATAAAATTGCCATGAAAAGTTCCTCAAAAATCTGTCTTTCGGAGTCGACTTTAAGTTGTAGGTCCCTCTTTTCATGTATAACATTAACACATAGAAGCTACATAGGTCGTAATCCTGACTAAAGGGTTGTAATGACCAATTATGTATGTATGAATGTATTTATATCTTACTTGAAAATCAAGAATTTTTTAATCGATTTTGGACAAAAAAGTCTAAATGTCTAGATGTCTTGACCTTTATATCGAGTTATGGATAGCAAATACTATTGCCTACAAAAGAAAAATTTATTATAGAATCTGAAAAATACTGTAGTGTACGCCTCTAACAATTCTAACAACTAATTTGAATTCATTCGTACAGATGATTTCATTAAAGGGTATAGTAGCTATTGCAGTTGATTTATACTGTATAAATCACACTGAACTTCTCAGTTTTTGATTAAAAAAGTACAATTCAAAAACCTCTTTAGGTAGCGTTTATTCGCTACTCAGAAGCACTCATGAATTTAACTACATACTCTGATTCATTCATACTCACTACAGCGTTGATGTATAAGTACAGGTTGCAATGAGTATGCGTACAACGTTAAACATCATACTCATACCATTCGAAATATGTTTGATTCATAAGCATACTCATTTAGATTCATAACTTTAGAAAAATACTTATAATATGTACTTATAAATCATCCGAGTGACTCGAATCATTCATCAAAATTTATAGTTTTAGTTGTTGTTGCATTTACAAAAAAATGAGAAAAGACACATAAGCAAAAAAGACAGAACAGCAAGCAGAGCAAACACACAACCTTCTAGTAAGTATTTTTGTGTTCGTACGTGATTCATATTTATTTTGTGATTCGTGTAAATGTTGAGTTATGCAGAGTCGAAATCAACAACATCATACGTATTGTCAAATATGAATATGATGAGTACTTCAAACTTTAAATATGAGTAGAGGTTCCATTATATTAAAATAAGTATGAATGCGTATAAGTATCAGAAACTATGAGTATGATACGATTCTATTCATCTTTTTGAATACTCATTGCTGATTTCTGTACTAGACTACGGCGACTTCGAGACGTTCATTACTACCACATAAAAAACCATAGAGCCGCTACATGGGTTCAGTTATATCAATTGCATTTAATTCCATACATATGGTGGTAGATTGTTGAAAACCAAATTGTATGCCAATAATATTCAATTTATGCACACTTTTAAAATACCATATAAAATTCCTTCTGTACAATAATTGAGCCAGCAAATGCACCAAATGTTTCATTGCTGATTTCATGTACATATGTATTAAACATTCATTCTTGAACATCAGTTATTTTGTGTTTTCATTAAATTTAAACAATTTCATTTTAAAAAAAATGAACAAATTTTCTGGATTTTTTTTATTTACAAAATTCAAAATATTTTATTTATTCGTTACATTTGCTTACACATATAAAAATATTTGTTTTCTACAACTACACTTAAATAACTAAAAAAAGATAGTAACAGAACGAATAAAACAATCAAAAAATGGGCTTTTAAAAGGCTTTTGTCACTTCATTACTTACTCATATAATATACATACATACATACAGTGAGCACCAAAAGTAACTACGCTAAGGATAAAATTCTAACAATCACCAAACTCTACTTTTACCGCTTAAGGAGAGATCCCGAAAAAATTTGATAATATTTCAAAGTTGTTTGTATTTTTTTTGTTTCAATTTTAAAAACTGGCAATGAAAGCATTTTAAAATAAAAATAACGGTAATTTATTAATGTATATATTTTTAATGTACAGTTTCTTTTGACGCGCACTGTATGTACATATATTTACAAAAACCCAAGCCACTTGTAGTCAATTTTATTTTTATTTTATGTTTCATTGAAATTGTATGTCATTTCGAGTCAAAACTACATAGGACAAGTGCCTTAAAATTTTTGGGTCTTTCTGAAATACTGTTTTTTTCGCTATTTATTGTCAGACATATTACAGATACAGTTACTCTCATTGCATTCAATTTTATCATATAAACTACGTTTTCATTACATTCCCCCTTTGTTTTCATGTCATAATTTTTATTTGTTATTTTTGTTATTTTTTGTATTCATTTACAATTTCAACGATGCTTACATATGTGCCAACAACACCACCGAATACACCGAATAATACCAACAAAATATTTTTGGTTAGTCTTAACTTCAGGGGTCCATAACCAGTACGGTATTGTACACAAATTTGTAATAGGGCTGGAAATATTATGCCCAAAATTGATAGGCAAAATGAACCGACCAATGACAGAAAAAGTGACAAATTCGGTATGAGAATAGCGGCACAAACTGTAAAAAAAAGACAGGAAAATAGAATTAAAAACGTGTTAGTGAATAACTCTATTCTCTACGAGGTATGCTACTTATATTGTAAAGACATAAATTCGTTCAACTTTAAGTTTGGGACTTGTTCTCCCATGTCTTGAAGTCATAATGAAAACTAATTTTGAAAATTTTAAATTTCTCTTTTTCTTCTTAAAATATAAATAGCAAGCCTCGTACAATAGTAATAAAAATGTGTACATACAGTGAGTGTCAAAAGAAACAGTAAATTATGGATAAAATTCTAACAATCGCCAAAGACACCTTTTACCGCTTAAGGAGAGTGCCCGAAAAAATTTGACAATATTTCGAAATTTTTTGTAATTTTTTTTTTTTGTTTCAATTTTAAAAACTGGTAATGAAACAATTTTAAAATAAAAATAACGATATTTTATTAATGTATAAGTTTCTTTTGATGCTCACTGTATATGCATATACATATAATGTTATCAACTTACATGTTAAAAGTACAATGGCAGCGCGTGTAAGCAATTCAAAGAGAACATGTTTCGAAGTGTCTTTCACTCTTCTGGACAAGTATTTGTGCCAAATAATATCGGCCGTAACATAACCCTGCAGGGCATACGATATCCATGTGGTAATGGCGAATATTATTTTTGTCACTTGTGCCAAACTATAAAGAAGTAAAAAAATAAATAAATGCACAAGAAAATGGTAATCAGTGTAAATATATTTTTAAAATTTTTATGTTTCTCAGAACTATAAATTTAATAAAATGGCCTGCTTTTAATATTGTTTTTCACAATAAAAACAATTCGGGTTTATAAATAAGTTCCGTGAAATATTGTAATGAATGAAACCTTGTTCCTCTATTTTAAATATTGAAACTTGAATTGTAAAATTCATAGCAAAATACTGTGAGTGTTACGGCAACACTCGCTCATTTTAAAGAGTTTTAAAATTAAAATTATAAGCCAGAACCACTTTAATAAGCATTCAATACAAAATAAATTGAAATTATTATAGCCGAAATAGGCCCGCATGCTAAATATTTAAATTCCAATCATCTTTATTCTGGTTTAAAATGATACTTACACTTCTTCTTGTGGTATATTTAATGTAATGCTGCCCAAAGACTCATCACCATATTTCCAGTAGCCAAAGAAACCCAAAATAATATACAGACCCAAAACTATTGACATGCCCATATTCATAATGCCAAATGGTTTCAAATAGGCTTTTGGTGTTGCCATGTTTTCCTCAATAGCTAATATCTTAAAAAACCAAAAAAAAATATAAAAAACAATAAAGATTAACAACAATACATATTAAAAGTAAATTAACACCAGACCAACAAAAAAAAAACAAAATATAGGCCTGTCCATTATATCCAATAAAATAAAAACCAAATTCTAAACTTATAAAAATTAACCTGTTATTTTAATTACATTTAAATCTTGCTTTAAATAACAAACTTAAAACTTTTTATACATTTCTAATACCCATACGTAAAAAAAATTTCTAAAAAGAACCACCTGCCTATTAAGCAACCAAGCGGGACAAGGATTTTACAGAAACAACAGCCTGTAATAGCAAATTAAGTTAAAAGAAACAAATTAAAATGACCGCAAAGTAAATGGAAACCGAAACATAAAATTAACAGAGGAAAAGGAAACACCGGAATTGGAGTAGACATTCGGTACCAAAGTGAATTAAGCGATAAATAATAAAAAAACTCAAGACTAAACAAAGAACGGTTAATTTGGGATAACGCTATAGGGCAGTGAAGAATTTTGAAATATACTAAAACAAGGTTTGTGTACTCTTGGTTAAGAAAATCTACAGATTTTGCTGCTAATACCCAAAGAAATTGAAATGGATTATTGGCAACCATAGTAATCAAGTCCAAGGAACCAAGACGAATTAATTATAAACCTGGCCCTATTCAAAAATGTCAGAAATACATAGGACCACATGTGTTGATTCAACTGTTTACCATGATCATTATTTAACTGTACTTTTTTAGAAAAATAAATCTTTTTCAAATATTTTCACGACCTTAACTACTTAACTTAACTACTTGTAATAGTATTGCCATATATATATATATTATTATGGTGTTTTGTTTTTACATTGTTTAACATTAAAATTATAAACAAAAGCTGCAAAAGCTAAAACAATGGCCTTGTTTACATGATAAACAAGTAAACAAAAATGCAACAACAAGCACTGCAAGAATATATACACACAGTTACTAAAGTGTACATACAGTTAACAAATGCAACCAATGCAAAAGACCGTCTTAAAATCGAAGAAAGATGTCAGACAATTATAAAGATTTTCAACGGAAACGGATTGGTTAAAAAATTTCTGAAATTTGTTAACCGTATGTATACTTTTGTGGCTGAGTGTATAAACAAAAATACACAAACAATAATAATGAACGAAACGATGTTTACATTTATAGAGATCTCGAGAAGGCGAAGCCGTGAACATTCGTTTTCAAGAACATTCATCAGGCTGTTTATGTTGCCATATAAAAGGCAAGGAAAAGCAGGCAACGGAATCAGCAAACGTTCAGTCAGTCTTGTGTGAAAACGCGGTGTGTTTGAAGATATGTCGAACAATTGCTATTGTTTACGCAAAAGAGTACAAAGAGGAAAAACAAACAAAGCAATTGTTCTTGTTTACATCAAGTTGTGAACAGTGGCACACAGAATTATGCGAACAATAAAGACTTTAATTAAAACTAAACGCAAATTTATTTTTATTTTACTTGCAATCTACTAACTTATATTCTAAAAGGTAAAAACGAAACAATATGTATGCAATGGGCGTCAAAAGAAACTGTACATTATGGTTAAAATTCTAACAATTGCCAAACTCAACTTTTACCGCTTAAGAAGAGTGCCCGAAAAAATCTGACAATATTTCGAAATTTTTTGTATATTTTTTTTTGTTTCAATTTTAAAAACTGGCAATGAAACAATTTTAAAATAAAAATAACGGTAATTTATTAATGTATACTTTTTTTAATGTACAGTTTCTTTTGGCACTCACTGTACATATACTTTTGAAATATTTTTAACTTATTTAAGCTGAATGCGCTGGTCCACAGACATAAGCAACATATAGTATAGCACGCCCTATGGTTCTTCTTTTTAATTTTTCTGTTCTACTAATATTTTATGTATTCTACTTAAAGTGTACTAAATATCTCATTTCAATTTATTGGAAATCCAAAATAGGAAAATAAATTATTCCTATATCTATGCTTTAAAAAAAATAAAATAAATAAATAAGTTCTTCGAACAAAACCACATGCATGCACCAAATTAAACCTAAAAATACCACAAAACTTTTTAAAGTGTAGTAATATTATAATAAATACAAATCCAAACATAATAACAAATATAATCTGGTACTACAAACAATATCTAAAATATAAAACAGAAATAAAAAGAAAATAAAAATATTTACTCATTTACTTACCACACCAACAGCCTCCAGGGCAAACAAAACTGTGCCAAAGAAAATTGGCAACTTGGTGATATCCTCGAATGCTTTACGTTCAGATATGGATGGTAAACTATCGAATATATAATAGAGTATAACACCAAAACCTAAAAAAGGGAAAAATACAAAAATGACATTTTGATCGTATTCTTATTTGCAGCGTAAGCATTTATAATTACAGAACAAAAAAATGTGGCTGGGGAAACTTACCCGCAAATAATAAAACATTGGCAACCGAAGAAAATATTGCCAAAAATCGTAATGATCTGATACTGTAGATGAGAAATAATGGCACCAGAACGAAACACATGTGTATACGTATGTCTAAAACGACCAAATATTCGTCAACGATTTGCTTAATACTCTCCGAAATGAAGACAACGTAAACACAACAAATGCCAAAATGATAGAAGGCCAAAAATCCATCAACAAATGGCCTATTAAGGGTGAAAGGTGAAAGTAAAAGAAAAAAATTAAAGAAAACTAAATACTGTATAAAGTAATGTAATGTAATGCTTGAAACGATGTAATGGTGACTGTAAGGAAGAAATAATACTTGAAAAACTAAACAGTATTATAATTTGGTGCATAGACTAAATATCGCAGCATTATTTCCATAATAGACCGGCTTAAAACTAGACTTATATCCTTTGGGAATTTAACCACCTTGGAATTGCTTTGGAGAACTGTGGTTATATCGCCCCATGTTTATTTTCGCTAAGCCGACCTCCTTTACTTTTCCCAATTCCTCATAAAAACATGCCCCGCATTTCCAGTTCTCTTCTTCTGTTATTATCTTGAAGTCGTAGTTTAGTAGACAGTGTGTTGACTTATTATAAGAGAGTTCAATGGCTTAGCCTTCGCGCACAAAACGAAATATGAAAAAATATTTTTGGCATAAACTCTGAGAATAAAATAAAATTGCCATGAAAAGTTTCTTAAAAATCTGTCGTTCGGAATCGAGTTTAAACTGTAGGTCCCCCGCCACTCATGTATAAAATTAACACACGCAACATAAGTGGTGCAGGAAGCTAGGTCGTAATCCTAACTAAAGGCTTGTAATGACCAATTATGTATGTATGTATGTTTTTATCTTCTCCATGATAGTTTCTATCGTAAGATATACTTTATAAATTAGGATATGACACTGTGGCATCAAAACGTATAAGTATTAAGAGTATTAAAGTAATTGCGTTACTCATACGCGCGGATGTACATACAATAACTTTAATAAAGCAAACGTACAGTAACCAGGGATTAGTAATAGAGATCAGCAATGAATCGTTTTTTCGCTACTCATAAGCACTCATGAAATTTTGAATATAAGTGAGTCAACAATATTGAAATTTAACTATGTACTCTGATTCACTCGTACTCACTACAACGTTGATTTATAAGGACAGGTTGCAATGAGTATGCGTACAACGTTGACATCAAACTCATACCACTCGAAATATGTTTGATTCATAAGCCTACTCATTCAGATTCATAACTTAAAAAAAATACTTATAAATGATACGAGTGACTCGAATCATACATCAAAATTTATAGTTTCAGTTGTTGTTGCATTTACAAAAAAGGCACCTAATCAAAAAAGACCGAGCAGCAAGCAGAGCAAACACACAACCTTCTAGAAAACATTCTAGTATTCGTACGCGCTTCATACTTATTTTGTGGTTCGTGTACATGTTGAGTTATGGGGAATCAATAACATCATCCGTGTTGTTAAGTATGAATGAATGATGAGTACTTCAAACTTTGAATATGAGTAGAGGTTTCATGATATTAAAATAAGTATGAATGCGTATACGTATCAGAAATTATGAGTATGATACGATTCTACTCATCTTTTTGAATACTCATTTCTGATCACTGCTTTGTATACGCCTTTGCAATATTATTGATTTTTTTTTTAATAAACGTAGGTTAAGCCTTTATAAAGGGATAATTTTGACCTCTGAATATTGCACTTGTCCCAATGACAAGTACACGCCCATAAACGTCCTCAAACCTTGGTTAAGCCAAGCCTTAGTTGCGCCTTCAAAAATAAGCATTACAAATCGCCATAATTAATAAAATTCCAAAGGCCTCATAATTCAAGACAATTTTACAAATCAATAATTATTTACTTGTCCCTTTCTTCAACATTTAAATTACTTTAATACCATTACGATTTTTTGTTGCAATATTACAATTAATTCTAATAATTTAATTGCAAATTAAGTGCTTATATGTAAGTGTTTTTGTTTTCACGTTTAGTAAGTAGCACTTCTAAAACTGCTTTGATTTTGGTAAACACTTGAGCGTATGAATAATAAAACAAAAATAATACAAATATTACTCATACGTCAAGAGAGAAGTGCCAGGTTTCTATGTGTAAATAATTGATAATTTTAATGCGAATACATCCTCCTTAAAATTTTATCGTCGAAGATGTGAAAACATAAAAACAGTTATTTTGCATAATTTTAATCACGCTAAGAACTCTTTAATACTTACAATACAATTGGTGTTATACATTTTAAAAATGGTGGTCCCTCTTGGAAACCATATTTCATGGCTTCGGAAAATGTTAAATACGGCACACGTTTCCGTTTACACAGCAAATACATGGAATTAATCTGTAAAAAGTAAAAAATATAATGTTAAACAAAACCTTCTCTTGATTTGAACGTTTGAAGAACTATACCAATATATGTAAACAATAAACGGCTATGGCACCTATGATAACAGTCAATATAAATCCATTAATATAACCGGCATTAGCAAAAGCACTGGGCATGGCTAGAACGCCAGTACCTATACTGGCCTTAATAAAATGTGCAAATGTTTGCCAATTGCTAAAAAATATAAAGGAAAGAAAATATTATTTTTAAATATATTCACTTGCTATACGGACTTACGTTGTTGGATTTGGCACATTACGATGTTCATGTGGATCATAGTCATCCTCAGTGCAGGTAACAGAATGTTTTTCTTTGGTAGGATTTTCTTTTAAAGTATCAGTCCTAGAAAATGTGAGACAGACATAGTAATTTAAGGATTTTTAAAATTTTATGAGAGTAGATATAAAATGTTAATTTGATGCCAAATGATCTTAATTTTTATCGATGTAATGATAAGCAAGTTCAATTGACTTAAAAGCAAATATTTAGGGTTTCATTGGTTACTCTAACTTGTTAAAACCTAATGCTTTTAACTGTTGTCCTAAGCGTTTTACAATAAATCTGTCCGTACTACACCCTTTGTTTACCGTTGTTTATACTACACCCCTTGTTTACCGTTGTTTGTAATTGACTTTTATGTATAAGAATAATAATACCTGTACATCGAATTTATTTGCATAACTATAGTGAGCGTCAAAAGAAACTGTACACTATGAATAAAATTCTAACATTCACCAAACTCAACTTTTACCACTTAAGGAGAGTGCCCAAAAAAATTTTACAATATTTTGAAATTTTTTTGCAATTTTTTTTTTCGTTTCAATTTTAAAAACTGGCAATGAAACAATTTTAAAATAAAAAATTACGGTAATTTATATATGTATATATTTTGTATATATATTTTTTTAATGTACAGTTTCTTTTGATGTTCACTGTACATCGTTCTCTAAAATAAACACAATTAAACAAATTGTGGCACTGAGAATTTCAGACATTTAAGGAGAATAAGGTACATATACAGTAAGCGTCAAAAGAAACTGTACACAATGTATAAAATTCTAACAATTACCAAACTCAATTTTTAACACTTAAGCAGAGTGCCTGAAAAAATTTTACAATATTCTGAAATTTTTTGTATTTTTTTTTTTCGTTTTAATTTAAAAAACTGGCAATGAAACAATTTTAAATTAAAAATTACGGTAATTTATTTATATACATTTTTTTAATGTACAGTTTCTTTTGAGGCTCACTGTACATCGTTTACTAAACTATTGAGTTTCCCATAACTTTTGTTTGTGTTTTATAACTTTTTTTAATTGCGGATACATTAGTTTTTCCAAAATTGGAAACAAAGCATGTTGCTTATTTTCATTCTTTTATTTTAAAAATAAATCGTATCACATTTCAAAATAGTTGTTGATAAATAAAATGATTATTTTACCTTATTTTCTATCAAACACTTTGAAAACAATTAATCAAATTAACCCATGTCATTGTAAATAATAATTTATCAACAAGTTTATAATTTTAATTGATATTTAAACTGTAGGTAATAAGTATCGTTTAAATTCAATAGGTTATCAAACTGATAACAGTTTTTGTTGTTGTTTTTGTTTTTATAAACTTAATTACATTAAGTGGTAAGAGTATATTGTTATTGTTTATAACACTTTAATATCAAAATTTCCTTTAACCAATGCATAAAATGATTTCAGTTCTCAGTTGTAAAAGTTTAGAGGTTTTACATGGAGTGTCAAAAACTCAGATTTGAACTTGATAAGTTCGTAGTAATTAAGAATCTAGGTTATTGAGAAGCTAGGTCGTAATCCTGACTGTAGGGTTGTAATGATCAATTATGTATGTATGTATGTAATTTAATAGCTTCCAAACAATTGTCACTTGTAGTGCACTTAATTGTATTTCGTACCTTAAGTATGTTTAATTTGAAAACAAAATTTTTTTTTAAATTCGTATAAATTAAATTTAAAAAAAAAAGGAAAAAAGAACAAAAATATTTACTTAACACTTCAGCACTGTTCATAAAGATTAATGCAATAAACAAAACAAAAAGTAAGAACAGGGTGTGTTTTTATAAGGCCAACAAATATTTGTTGTTGAGCGTAAACCAATAAACATAAGTTCCAGTTCCCTGTCATTAAAAATATGGGGTTTTTATAGGGTAATAAACGTTATTATCTACCAAAAATAATATCAAATCTGTCAAATAAACAGCAGCTATAAAAATCAACTTAACTGACGTGATATACATACGTACTGTAATAAAATAAAAAATGCATGAAAAATTCTGAATTTAAATTTTTGGTTTATGATAAGCGCTCATAACTTTAGTTTATAGAAAATGGTATCGGCTTGAAAATACATACAAAATTGGTCATTACAACCATTTTGTCAGGATTACAACTTAGTTTCTAACACCACTTATGTTGTGTGTGTTAATTTTATACATGAGTAGCGCGACCTAAAGTTTCAAGTTGACTCCGAACGGCAGATTTTTGAGAAAATTTTCATGAGATTTCTCAGAGATTTTGACAGAAATTTACTGAGAGAAAGTCGCTAAAGAAATACTTTTTCTTATCTCTGTTTGTTCGAGATGCCTAACCAGGGGTTTGAACTGTGGTTTCATGTCTAATAAGCCAACACACTGTCTTCTACACTATGGCCAGTACAATACTACTTATATGATACTTTCTTTTTATTCAAAGCACTATTATGGTTTTCAGACAAACATATACACTCTTAAACGTATACACATACGCTGGTCAATTTTAATTAGAAATGGAAATTCATACTCTACTGACGTAATATAAACTGGAATAGATGCGACAAACGTGATAAGGTTTGTGTAAAATATTAATTAATTTATTATATTGCAAACAACTTTAAAAAAAGTTCAATGTATCAGCATGTTTTTTGAACTTAACTTACAAGAAAATATTGTTTTCTAATGAGAAATCTTCGTGTAATTATTCATAGTTTGATCAAATTTTCTTTACAATGCAAAAATATAAAAATATTATTATCAACTTTTTTTATATATACATACATACGGTTTAAACAAATAACAAAATTTGCTTAACACTTTAAATTATTTAAAACATGCAATAAAAATTCAAGCAACTGAAAACTGCATATTAAAATTGCTTCTTTTCGAAATGGTCAACCGTTAAATACATTGCATTTGCGTGTTAAAATAACTAAACATCAAGGCCAGCGTATGCTTTTAGTATATTTATTACTAGAATTTATATTTATGTACAGTGAGCATCAAAAGAAGCTGTACATTAAGGATAAAGTTCTAATAATCTGCAAACTCAACTTTTACCGCTTAAGGAGAGTGCCCGAAAAAATTTGACAATATTTTGAATTTTTTTTGGAATTTTTTTGTTTCAATTTTAAAAATTGGCAATAAAACAATTATAAAATAAAAATAACGGTAATTTATTAATGCATATTTTTGTAAGGTACAGTTTCTTTTGACGCTCACTGTATGTGTTTACATTTTTAAATTATTTTAATTTAAAATTTCAAGCTAGAAATTTCAAATTTACTGTGAAAACAATATGTTTTTTTCATTTTTTAAATGAATTTTTAATTAGTTTCACTTGTTCATGTAACTGTTTTGGGGTGCATGGTATAAAGTTATTAAATTATAAATTAATTGCACTCCACCCACCACTCTTTTAACACAAATGCAATTTTTATGGAAAATTATAAAGAATTTATTGGAATATCCATGCTATACTCACTTCATCCTTTTCTAATCTACAATATTTATTAATTTTATAAAAAAATATCACAATTATTTTAATAGGAATTTACAATAAAAACTTAAAATATAAGAAATTCTTTTTATTTTTCCGCGATTGTTTTGTTAAATTTTTTATTTTCAATTTTAGAACTTTAACGTGCAAACACCACAAATGAACTGAAACACTAGTATAGGCCAGGTACTAAACAAGAGGAATTGAATAAGTACCTGTCAATACGTTTATACTAACTTTAGTATGTATGTATTAAACAACCAACAACAAACATGTTTTTATTACTATTTTTTGTTTCAACGTGTAATCTCAGTTAAAGTGTCGAGCAATTAAAAATAATTATTATCGCCATAATTGTACGATAATATTGTTTTCTTACAGTTTTGTTTTTTCTTTTCTTTTCACATATTTGTTGTTGTTGATGTTTATTATTTTCCCTCTTTGAAAATCTGAAGATTTGTTACGTTTTTATCGTACATTGATTAAATTAAATACATCACAAACGTATCTTAACATTCGAGATAAGCAGAAGAACTGGAAGATTTTAAGGAATTTTATTTCAAACAATTGAAAGTAACTTAATACTGGAAATTTAATAACGATTACAGGCGTTCTGTAGGTAATGGAAATCGTAATTATTGAATATAAATTGGGCGCAAAGTAAAAATTAAAAAATCAAAAAGATGAATAGAATCGAATCATACTCATAATTTCTGATACTTATACGCATTCATACTTATTTTAATATCATGGAACCTCTACTCATATTCAAACTTTGAAGTACTCATCATATTCATTCTTAACAAGATGTATGATGTTCTAGATTTCAACTCTCCATAACTTAAAATATACACGAATCACAAAATAAGTGCGATTCGCTTACATACATACATATATAATTGGCCATTACAACCCTTCAGTCAGGATTACGGCCTAGCTTCTCACACCACTCATGTTGTGGGTATTAATTTTATACATGACTGGCGGCACCTACAGTTTAAAGTCGACTCCGAACGATAGATTTCTGAGAAACTTTTCATGGCAATTTTATTTACTCTCAAAGTTTTTGCCAGAAATCTGCTGAGAAGAAGTCGCCGAAGAAATATTTTCGTTTTGATATCTGACCTGGGGGTTGAACCTCTGCCTTACGTCTAATACGCCAACACACTACCTACTAGACTACAGCGACTTCGCTTACGAACACAAAATACTCACTAAAAGGTTGTGTGTTTGCTCTGCTTGCTGCTCTCTCTTTTTTGCTTATGTGGCTTTTTTTTTTGTAAATGCCTAACGACTAAGACTGTAAATTTTGATGAATGGTTCGAGTCACTCGCAAAAAAAGTTATCAATCTAAATGAGTAGACTTGTGAATCAAACACATTTCGAATGGTATGAGTTTCATGTAAACGTTGTATGCATACTCATTGCAACCTGTACTTATAAATCAATGTTGTAGTGAGTATGAATGAATCGGAGTACATAGTTACATTTCGTTATTGTTGATTCACTTATATTCAAAATCCCATGAGAGCTTGTGAGTAGCGAAAAAACGATGCATTGCTGATCTCTGTTATGAACTTCCAAATCCTTCGAGAGAACTGCTAACTTCGTAACACGCAATAAATATTGATTTCAATTTGTAAATATCTCAACGTCCATGTAATATCCGAAATATTTTATCTTTCGATAAATGCAGGCCGGATTTAGGATTCTTATCAGCAAACATAAGTTGCCTTTAAAAAAATCAACAAATAAATCGTGCAGAAATTTGTGGTAAAATGTAATCTGTATAGCCTACGATAAAAAACTATTATTTTTTACATTTATAAAAATAAAATAAAAACATTTAAAAAATCGTTTTTTTAATTGTAGTTTTTAAAACAACACTATACGTCATTAAATTAATTTTTCTACGTTATTTTAATTTTAAACGCCCACAAAACGAAGTTATCGATAAGAAATGATTTGCAAAAAACTTTTGATAATATTGTATAATTCGTGTACCAATTATAATTGCATTAGTGTCGAAAGATAAGCATTTTGTTATGAATTAATCTTATTGTATAACATTAATACATACATATAAGCTGTAAGCCTACGTTTTAATTTTTTTCCTTTTATAATTAATACATATAATTTGTAATTATAATATACACAAATATGTAACATATACTATGGTAACGTACTTAAATAAAATTGATAATTTTTCATCATCATATAACAAATTTGTACGTCAAATTTTGTAATATTAATATTATTATATTATTAATATTGTATTTAAAAATTAACTTTACACCAGCATAATTACAGCACATTCAAGCCCAATGCTAGAATACTCTCCAATTGAGAGTTATTTAAAGTTTCTCAAAAAGGCTCTGCTCTACAAATTTGAAAAAACACTACACCATACATACATACATAATTGGTCTTTAGAACCCTTCAGTCAGGATTGCGACCTAGCGTTTCACACCACTTATATTAGGTGTGTTAATTTTTATCCATGAATGGCGGGACCTATAGTCGATTCTGAACGACAGATTTTTAGAGAAACTTATCATGGCAATTTTTATTTACTCTCAGAGTTTTTGCCAGAAATCTGCTGAGAGGAAATCGCCGAAGAAATATTTTTGTTCATATTTCGTTTTGCTATAGATGTCTGACCACGTGGTTTGAACCGTGGCCTCACGTCTAATAAGCCAACACACTGCCTACTAGACTACGGCGACTTCACCTTCGAACCATAGCTATGCTTGGCTGTAGGTCAGAGACGAAAATGTTGTTCACAGTAAGCCTCTTAAACTTTATTTCTAAAGGCATAGACTATAGTCAAAGTAATACGAATATTCAAATCATTTAAAAGAAAAAATAGGACGTATATCCATATTGTGCCTTAACTCATCTGCAACAACCCTTCTAGTATACACTGATGTCACCAAATGTAATCCTGTAAAATGCTTTGAAAAAGTCTAGAGCCGTAACCTTGCTTGCAACAATTTGTTGAATAAACTGGTTACACCTCTCAAAGAGTAATGTCATCCGGTTTTACAGAAATCATACAATCTGTTGCTGATGTGATTGTTCAGTTCAGGAGTATAATGTTACTGAACCCCGATTTTCAGGGTTATTAGCCTAGTCCTTTTTGTGGGCTGTTATGATAGTAATAAATTCTAGTAAGATGGAACAAAACCGGCACGATATGAACAACTAAAAAAATTACTTTCGGAGCCAGTTCTAGCATACCAACCGATATTTCATTCATCTTTAAGAGCTCATAAGGAAATACTGGTCATAGTTACTGATATTAAAGATGAGGTTGTTTGCTTTGCAATTTATTTCATTTATTAATCAATCATAAATTAGTGTTATTAGTAAAGAAAATCACTTCCATTATATTGAAATTTAATCCAATTAATTACATTTTTCTTAAATTATTTGTTAAATATTTTGGCAAAATTGTATTATTTTACAAAAATTTATTGATATTTCAGAAATTAGATGTTTTCAGCTGCCATCTGTTATATTTAATTCCTACATTATGAAATACTACTACTTTATCACACTTTTAAACCAATTGTTGTTTAAAATGAACTTTTTCCGTTAAAAGCTTTTATTATGAAAGAAATTTAAAACACAACTACTGCTGATTACAACAATTTTGTTCATTTTAACTGGAATCGTTTACTGCTCGCTATTAAAATAAACTCAACGGAAATGTTTAGAGGCTACGTTCCCATACTTCGAAACTCATCCAATTATTGGAAGTGCAATAAACAATTGTGGACTAACAGTAGCTAATAATTTATTATGCTCTTGTTAAGATAAATTTATGATGGTATACCATAAATATTTATAATTTATTTATTGTTCCATCATGTCAGAGATGATAGACATTATTAATCCAGTAAATTCGGTAAAAAAAAATTATCAAATTTAAATGTTTTCACCCGTTTAAGATGGATTTGTGATTGCTTTGATAAATAAAACATGTTTTTATGTGATGAATTCAAACGTGATATGTACATAAATAATATACAGTGAGCATTAAAAGAAACTGTACTCTAAGGATAAAATTCTAACAACCACCAAACTCATCTTATATCACTTAAGGAGAGTGCCCGAAAAAATTTGACAATATTTTGAAATTTTTTGTAATTTTTTATTTTCATTCAATTTTAAAAATTGCTAAAGAACCAATTTTTATATATATATAACTTTAATTTTTTAATGTATATTTTTTTAATGTACAGTCACTTTTGACGCTCTTTGCATACATTACAAATAAATTTGTAGAGATTAGATTTTTATCTAATAGTAAATCTTTCTGCGAACTATTAAACGCGATAAACGTGTAAAAGATAATGTTAAACTGATTTCGGTATTTTATTTTGCAGGATGTGATACACAAAATTAAATCACATAACACAACGTAACGTAATATAATATATAATTTTTGAGAACCGTACAGCAGAATTACGAGTTTAAGTCGAACTTCTCTCTAAGACTGAACCGTATTCTATAAAAAAATAAGCATATGAAAAACAACTTTTCATTTCAGGCCTGTTTTCAATCCAATTATTAAGCTAAGGTACCGATGACTGTAACCAACTGTGAACAATTAATTGTTTTTTTTTTTCCTTATACCATATATACAGTGAGCATCAAAGCAACTGTACATTAATAAAAAATATACATTAATATTATTACCGTTATTTTTATTTTATAATTGTTTCATTGCCAGTTTTTAAAATTAAAACAAACAAAATTACAAAAAATTTCGAAATATTGTCAAATTTTTTCGGGCACTCCCCTTAAGTGGTAAATGTTGAGTCTAATGATTGTTAGAATTTTATCCATAGTGAACAGTTCCTTTTGACGCTCACTGTAGTACATAAACAAGTGTTATGTCAATTTTATAAACAAAAAAAAACTACAGCAGTAGTAGCAATGATTCCATATGCTGGCCCTTAATAGGTTAAAAAAGCTTGAAACTGGTTAAATTTAGTTTAAAATACTTTCTTTCATTATTTTCTAAAACATTTTCTATTCACTTATCCAGCTTTTAGAATAACTTTACCGAAAACTTTCATTAAGAAATAGCTTTTGCCAAAAGCCGAAAGACGAACACTTACAAACATAAAACACAATACAAATTGCGATAAAATGAAATCGGACAATTGAGAAAAAAATAATAACAACAATACACAATAACAACAAAACGACAAAAATAATAAAATATTTAAAAAAATAGAGTCTCAAACAAACGCCGCTAAAAACATTTTAGTTCACTGCCACAATCACTCTTTCTCTTCGTGTCGTTTGGTATCGTTGTGTTTTAATACTCGACGGTTTGTTAAACAATAAAATACGAAAAATCTTATGAGTTTTAAACAACAAAATAAGAAAATTAATTCCTATAATTTAGTAATTTATTTACAAACAAAAACAAATAAATTAATAAAGAAATAAATAAATACGAAATATTTGTAGAAAACAAAAATAGAAGAAACAAAAAAAACTACAGGTGGAGTGAAATGTAAAGGTGCGAATTAAGCGGAAAATAAATGTTGCGATAATTATTAATATTAAACGGTACAGTGGAACAAAAAGCCGAAAACGAAATTAATTTATATAAAAAAGAATAAAGATTGGCAACTTTTTTTGGTTATAAAGAAACGGAAACAATGTGTTCAAAAATTTAAAATTATTGTTTATTACTCAATTGTTTTCTAGAAATTTTAATTGATATTCATATGGATTTAAAACATTTTAAATTACTCGTATGAGTTATTGTTGAATAACCGGTTTAATTAGGGACTTTTTCTACCTTTAAATATTTAGTAATTTTTCTATTTTTTTTCTTTTTTTTTTTGTAAGTCTTGTTTAATTATATTGTTTAATTGTATGTAAATAAAAATATACAATAGAAAATTATACTAAGCAAATATATTTATGGTTTGCGATTTCGATTAAACGGCAACAGTGAGTAACAAAATGATATGAACCTTGGAAGAAATTACAATATTGATAAACGCAGTTTAATTGTATTAAAAGAAATGTTTTATACATACATAATTGGTCATTGCCCTTCAGTTAGGATTACGACCTAGCTTCTCATACCACTTATGTTGTCTGCGTTAATTTTATGCATGAGTGGCGGGACCTACAGTTTAAAATCGTCTCCGAGCGACAGATTTTTTTTTTGAGAAGCTTTTTAATGGTAATTTTATGTTTAGTATCAAAGTTTCTGCCAGAAATCTGCGGAGAGGAAATCGCCGAAAAAATTTTTTTTCGTATTTTTTTTGTTTGAGATGTCTGCCCTAGGATATGAACCGTGATCTCACGTCTAATAAGCCAACACAGTACCTATTACACTAAGACGCCTAGGTTTATAAGAAGCTGATTAAAATAAATTCAATATTTTAATTCCTACAGTTTAAAGCCGACTCCGAACGACAGATTTTTGAGAACCATTTTCCATTCAATTTTTTTTACCCTCAGAGTTTTTGCCAGAAATCTGCTGAGAGCCAGTCGTCGAAGAAATCTTTATTCATATTTCGTTTTATTGCAGATGTTCGACCTAGCGTTTGAACCATGGCCTCACCTCTAATAAACTAACTCACTACCTACCAGACTACGCGTGTCTACAGTGATTTATTCACCATTGTGTATAAAAAAATAGTAAAAACCATTGAAAATTTGAAGAAGTGAAGTAAAATATTAATTTAGGACGTTAAATGAATGTCTGCTTTCTAATTGGTTTTTCGTTTAAATGTTGTCCTCGGCTATACCACAAAATTGTTCATCCATGAGCTCCAATTTCGCATATTTTTTCCAGCATTTCGGTCGGTATCTCACCAATGGTATTCGTAATTTTGCATTCCAAAGTTGGAATTGTTTATAGTTTACCCCTGTACTCAAGGGACTTCCTGTATTTTCAGAAAAAATACTCCAATGAGATAAAATCGTATGATTCTAGAAGACAATTGACTCCTTTAAATCATGAGATTATCTTGATGAAAGCATACCTCGATCCATTCAGTGGAACGTTGCCAATTTCATCATTATCGAAGATATGTAATATAATGATGCCGCCGATCTACAAAATTAGCCAAACAATGCATTTTCAAACTACGTTAGCAGCTCTTTCACTGCTTCTAGCTGGTCGTCAAAAAATATTCGACAATATTCAATGACTTGGTCTCTTAAGATAATTTTTCGTTTTACGCAATACATTTCTCAAACAACACGAATTATGATAATTCTATGTTCTCCAGTTTCATAATGTAATTCTTAATTCGATTAATCTTAAGCCAGGTTCAATCAAAAGTCACAAAGCGAGATACTAAATTCGTGTACAACTCTAAGCTTGAATTTACCAAGAAAACCGTACGAAACTCCTAAGAATTAATTTTGCAAATTAAGATTTTAAACCCAACTAATTTCATCATAGCTTAATGGCGCATGGCGACACTTAAAATTTAACTGATCAAATTTGCATATATGTTGATAACATTTGTTTTGTTTAGCACAGGAACACATCAAAATTTAACCTTCGAACTTCATTGTATTATTCTTGTGGAGAAGAAAAAAACATATGATTTATTCAACGCACGTAGTACAAATCAAAATTATTTTCATATTCTTCAAACCCATCTCGGCCTATAAGTGTGAGTATTTCTTTACTAACACATTAACACAAAAGGCTAGTTTGATCCATTATTTGATGTATGGCATGGCAACTTAACACATCATAAAGGTCAACTCTTATTACGCATTAAATAAGGCCTGTAATCAATTACGAGCGTATTGTTAAGTTATAACGCTGAAACTTTTTTCTTCACATATATTGTCCTCTGAGTCTGGGTGGTACACATGTTTCTTTTTTAATCCGTTTCGGCTAAAAGTAAATAAATAATTTAGAAAATTTCATTTAATTTATTTAATATTCCAATAAAATTCTTAATTAAAAATTCTTCTTAAAAGCTTCGGTATTAAATTGTTACTCACTGTAGATTTTCAAATTAAAAATATTCCATATGTAAATAATAATTAATGCCGCTCTCTGTTTATTATTTCGTTAATTTTTTTTTTTGTTTTTTTTAATTCTTAGATTTGAATTTGTGCTATTTTGGAATTATTTCTCATTTATTTTTGCAAACAAAATAAAAAACAACAACGACAATAAAAATAACAACAAAGGTGTACAAAAATAAAATAAAGACAAATCATAAATGGGATATTCAATACAGGTAAATATTGATTATAATCGTAATCATAAAATATTATACGTTAATACTACGTAATATAAAAATAATAACACTCTAAACATATACTCGTACAGACATTTTCAACTAAAAAAACATACAGAAAGAAATTTTAATATTTTATAAAAATACTGAATGCTTTCCAGTTTAATCTTAATTCCTCGGGATAATTTTTAAACAATTTGACCAGTATACCATCAGGTTTATTGTAGTAATCTCCCATCCCGGTCCAGGTTTATTAAGAAACCGTTAAGAACTTCTGAAAAATCTAAAGTGGCTAATTACAGTGAAACATGGCATACTATCGATTTACTGGAATAAATGGGCGACCAAATGCTTTATATGACAATACTTTATGCTGATATATCTCACAACGATTTCTTCGAAAGCTTTCCTTACAAATTCCATGCCTTCCAACATTTATTCAAATATATCCTTCGCTAGTGATTTCATCACAAGAGTCTGGACTTAAAATGAAGTCAATTTTATTTTAAAAATCAATCAGTAAAATATGGGTCATCGTAGTCTAATCAATGTTATCGATAAAATAGTGAAAGACAGGCCACTTTGCAACAGTGTTCGGTCGAAAAGCTTTAAAATCTATGTCAAGGTACCGGCCAGAGATCAGCAATGGATCGGTTTTCGCTACTCATAAGCACTCATGAAATTTTGAATATAAGTGAGTCAACAAGATTGAAGTTTTAATATGTACACTGATTCATTCATACTCACTACAACATTAATTTATAAGTACAGGTTGGAATGAGTATGCATACTACATACATGTTGACATCAAACTCATACCATTCGAAATATGTTTGATTCATAAGCCAACTTATTTAGATTCATAACTTTAGGAAAATACTCATAATACTTACAAATGATTCGAGTGACGTTGTTAGGCATTTACAAAAACAGACAGAGCAGCAAGCAGAGCACATACACAACCTGCTGGTGAGTATTTTAGTGTACGTACGCGAATCATGCTTATTTTGTAATTCTTGTTGAATGTTGAGTTATGGAGAGTCAAAATCAACAACATCATATGTGTTGTTAAGTATGAATATGTATGATGAGTACTTCAAACTTTGAATATGAGTAGGGGTTCCATGATATTAAAATAAGTATGAATGCATATAAGTATCAGAAATTATGAGTATGATACGATTCTACTCATCTTTTTGAATACTCATTGCTGATATCTAGTACCGACCCGTACATGAGAGTGGATATCTATTTTTTAACCGAATAAAGCCCAAATGGAATCGAATAGGAAATAACATTATAACAATATAACAATGAACACATGTCGTCAAGTCATATTTCAGATATGCGAAATTGCTGAACTACTCTGTTCAATCGTTTTTAATTTCGAGCTTAATGTGTAATTATGTAATTATGAGTATTCACAACACTACAGTGAGATAGTATTTTACCAAATTGAAAGCAATCAAATTACAGTAAGTGACAGTTTTTAAGAAAATAATCGAACAAGGAAATTATTTTTTTGTTTAATTAGAATTTTTAATATCTATGCTATATACTTCACCTCAAGTGTACATTAATTTTATTGTCTTTAAGTACATATTTGTATTTATTAAATTTGTAAAACGCGTCTAAATATTTGAAAAACATCTTGTCAGTAGTGAGTGGTCTAGTCTAAAGTATGGCACACTTAAATACTGTATTACTCGCAATAAATTATGTCGTCGCATTTGCGAAAGGTTGCGCCTGTTATGAATACTATACGCAAAGATAACATATTCGCAAAATTCAATTATGAGTAATAACTCATAGAATAACAGGGTGTCTCTACAAGTTGTTAAATATTATGGGAAGACAATACTTTTAATAAGACCAACTTTAGATGAAAAAACTAAATTTAATCACAATGACTTTAATTCATAACTCACTCTCTATTTAATAGATTTATTATAAATCTGTTTTAAAACAAAAAATATATTTCGTATGAAGACTTATTAATTTTCTTAATACAATTGTTTTTTTTTTATTCCTTATCACTTAAAGACTTTTCTGATAAACATTTTTTTATTATTTCACAATTTATTTTAAAAATTTCGTACAATGTTTACTGAATAGTTGTTGCTTGTAGTATGAGAAGTAATTTGTATTTAAGTGTTGGCGACATTCAATAGATATTACACTCGAAAGTGGAAACGTAGGAGATTTTAAACTAAAAAGGCTCTGCATATTTAATATTTAAAGGCAATGTAGACAAGTTTTAATTTAAACTGACTAATTATAAAATACAGACAGTCAAAAATAATGCAATGGGCAATTAATACCCTAAAGGGTGTTTCAAATATAAATCAAATGCTAGTTTTCACTTCCTTCGGCTTTCATTTTGACACTCAAAATCTTGATTTGGAATTTGGTGAATTTCTTGGAATCAAAAAACAAATGTAGTTTTTGATTACAACTTATACTACACATACATAACATAATTGGATAGGATTACGACCTAGTTTCTCACACCACTTTTGTTGTGTGTGTTAATTTATGAGTGCCGGGGCCTACAGTTTAAAGTCGACTCCGAACGACAAATTTTTGAGAAACTTGACAATTTTATTTACTCACAGAATTTTTGCCAGAAATCTGCTGAGAGGAAGACGCCAAAGAAATATTTTTTCATATTTCGTTTTGCTGGAGATGTCTGACCTGGGGTTTGAACCGTGGCCTTACGGTCTAATAAGCCAACACACTGCCTACTAGACTACGGAAACTAGATGGTACCCAGTTTAACTGAATTGAACTGAATACATATCGTTAATAACGCCTAATAAGCCAACACTCTACTTACTAGACTACGGCGACTACAGCTTATACTTGCTTTAGATTTATGATGATGTTAAACCAACTCAAGTACTTGAAACGCTTTAGAACGAGTTCATCACACTGCAAAAGATTAAAGTATCTAAAAAAAATCTCGTTCAATAATTCGAAAAATCCTTCGAATGGCAAAGAACCTAACAAGGGCCATACTAAGGCACAGGCTGGACGAAAGGACATTTGACACTACGCAATTAGTCGTAGGTTAGGAAGACAATAATAGCGTTTAACTAATTAAGGTATTTTCCATACGAGGTTACACAAGCAGGCACTCAAGCAATGCTGGATATTATTTACTTTTTGTTATAAGATTGTTTATAATGTTTGGCAGCAAACAATGCCTTATAAGGATGAATTTTTCCTAGGTATTTAAAAATAGTTGCTATCTGCACAATTGATTTTGTTGGAAGGACACTTTCAATTAATGAAATAGTTGCCATAACAATTAGATTTAAAAGACATATACACCAGAGATCAGCAATGAGTATTCAAAAAGATGAGATCATACTCATAATTTCTGATACTTTTACGCATTCATACTTATTTTAATATCATTGAAACTCTACTCATATTCAAAGTTTGAAGTACTCATCATATTCATACTTAACAACACGTATGATGTTGTTGATTTCGACTCTCCACAACTCAACATTTACAAGAATTACAAAATAAGTATGAATCCCGTACGAACAATAAAATACTCACTAAAATGTTTTGGGTTTGCTCTGCTTGCTGCTCTGTCTTTTTTTTTGCTTATTGGCCTTTTTTCTCTTTTTGTAAATGCAACAACAACTAAGACTGTAAATTTTGATGAATGATTACTCGAAGAATTATAAGTATTTTACTAAACTTATGAATCTGAATGAGTAGGCTTATGAATCAAACATACAAAACGCATACTCATTGCAACCTGTACTTATAAATCAACGTTGTAGTGAGTATGATTGAATCAGAGTACATAGTTAAATTTCAATATTGTTGACTCACTAATATTTAAAATTTCGTGAGTGCTTATGAGTAGCAAAAAAACAATTCATTGCTGATCTCTGATACACACATAATTGGTCTTTACAACCCTTCAGACAGCATTACGACCTAGCTTCTCACTCCACTTATGTTGTGTGTGTTTATTTCATCATGAGTGGCAGGACCTACAGTTTAAAATCCACTCTGAACGACAGATTTTTGCGAAGATTTTTGACATAAATCTGCTGAGAGGAAGTCGCCGCAGAAAAATTTTATCGTATTTCGTTTTGTTATCTGACCTGGGGTTTGAACCGTGGCCTTACGGTCTAATAAGGCAACACAGTACCTACTACACTACGGCGACTAGTAGTATAAGAAGCTGATTGAAATAAATTCGATATTTGAATTCGATCGGTTGTTTAAGAAGTGAGAAAACTATAATAATTGCATATAGTTTTCAAACTAATCACATAAAATATTATGTAACCATCTGTTTACGAGTATTTATTTATTTTAAAAAAAATTGTATTTTTGTATTGTTCTGAACAGATTTTATAAACAATATTAAAAATCTAAAAATATTTACTGGATACTGATAAAAAAGTTTTTAATTAACATGCTTTAAGAGTTTTGAATGGCATACGATATGCAATAATAATTAGAAAATCTAACACACTTTATAAATTTTTGTTTCGATGTTTAGTTAATTGTTAAATCCGTATCAGTTTGTTTCATAATGTAAACGATATAAACAGGCAAAATATCAATCAAGTAATACTTGAGATAGACACTGTAAGATAGAGACAGTAAGATTAATATTAGGATGGCACACATTTCTCAAAGCTTTTTCTTAAAGCTTAAATTGAAATTCCGTGGTGATATGACAGCCAACCAAGTATGATAACTAATCAGTAATTTTTGTTAAAATACATCTTAACTAGGATATCAATATTGGATGGGCTTTTTTGTAATTATTTTCTTACCTTAATCCTATCTAAGATATATGTATGATACAACGTATTAATCTATTATTTAATTAATTGTTATTGTTGTTATACTAGTATAGGGCATAGAGTTTAACAAATGAAAAACTAATTAAAACGGTTTGCGTGTTATTAACTCATATTTTTCAATTTAATCGATCGAATAATTTGTTGCATGATTAAAATATTATCAAACAGTTAACAAATGCTTCTTGACAACGTCTTTACATTGTTTACTTAAACATATTTATTGTTGATATAATATTTTAATATAGGTATTTTAAATTCTGCATCTATGGACTAACTTGGTCCAAAGAATATAATGATTTAAAACAGTAATTGGTAACATTACAACCTTTCCCTCAGGATTACGACCTAGCTTCTCACACCATTTATGTTGTGTGCTTTAATTTTGTACATGAGTGGTGGGGGACCTACAGTTTAAGGTCGACTCTGAATAGTAGATTTTTTAAGAAACTTTTCTTGTCAATTTTATTTACTTTCAGAGTTTTTGCCATATTTCATATTTCGTTTAGTTCGAGATGTCTAACCTGGGGCTTGAACCGTGGCCTTACGTCTAATAAGCCAACATACTACCTTCTACTTTACTACTTTACTACTATAATATACTATACTATACTATACTATACTATACTATACTATACTATACTATACTATACTATACTATACTATACTATACTATACTATACTATACTATACTATACTATACTATACTATAGTAAAAATCAAAAAAAAAATTTGAGGCTTTATTTTAGACAGTTCGAATGATTTCATTCAGATCAAATATACCCTGTTCTGCTAAATAATTTGTAGACATTTTGAAAATAATTTCGTTACTCCTCTAGTCTATTGGCAAAAAAAAATCTGGGTCAAAAACATTTTACAAACTTTTATTGAGGCTAATTTTTCAATTATAAGCCATAGAAAGGGAGATGAGGGTAATCACTTATTAGCAAGTATAATAAAACCTTTGGAAGTCGCCGTAGTATAGCAGGTAGTGTGTTGGTGAGGAAAATGGTTCTCAAAAATCTGTCTTTCGGAGTCGACTTTTAAACTGTAGGGCCCGCCACACATGTATAAGATTAAAATACACAACAGTGGTGTGAGAGCGCCTCTAATAGCAAACACCTTAATGAGTCAAACGCTATCATTTCTGCGTCTAATTGCGTAGTCCTTTCGTCCAGCCTGTGTGTTAGTATAGCCCTTGTTGGGTTCTTTGCCATTCGAAGGTTTTTTCAAATTGTTGAACGAAATTGTTTTTTGAATACTTTCATCTTTTGCAGTATGATGAACTTGTTCCAAAGCGTTTCGAGTACTTGCTTTGATTCAACACCAATCTTAATCTAAAGCAAGTATAAGCTGTATTCGCCGTAGTCTAGTAGGTAGAGTGTTGGCTTATTAGACGTTATTAACGATATCTTTCAAGGCATAGGTGTTCAGTTAAATTCAGTTAAACCGCGTACCCTCTAGTCACGGTAGTCGAGTAGGTTGTGTGTTGGCTTATTAGACGTGAGGTCCCGCCACTCATGTATAAAATTAACACACCCAACAGGAGTAGTGTGAGAAGCTAGGTCGTAACCGTAAATGAAGAGTTGTAATGACCAATTATGTATGTAAGATACCATCATTATCCTTAAAATGTACACCTAGACGCTTCATTTCGGTATTAGATTATTATTAGCAATAAAATTCCCTAAATAAACTATCCCTATTTGCTCGCCATACAGCAGAATGTTATCTCAAAATCGCGAAAAGCCAATAAAGTTTTTAATAGGCATGGTAATGACTCATGTGAGTCATTTGCCCATAACTTCTGCTATTTATTATAAAAAATAATTACAATTAAAAATATTATTTTATTTGTACGACTTATCTTAAAATGTGTAGACATATATGTATGTACGTGTACAATTATTATCGATATCAATCATGAGTACTTTTCTAGTCTTAAAAAAAAAATTGAAAATAATTACAAACAAAAAAACAAGGGAGGGAAAAAGTTGGTAATAGAAAAACAAATCGATTTTAAAGAAAGATGAAAGCAATTATTTGTTTAAACAAATCACACACTTATGTTAATTATCAATATTTAATTTATTACAGAACTCTGAAACGGGTGAGGTCATCTATATACAAACAGATACCGCCAATGTAATTGAGCCCAGCTATGACGCCGAAACGGGTGAACCGATTATGGGCAAAGTAAAGGTGCGCTATTTGAAACAGAAACATTTTCAAATTCCGAAAAAACTATTGCGCGGTTCAGCCTGTGAGGAATTCGAAAAGGAAATTTTAGGCAAAAATGAGGAAATTTACCAGGAACCGTATGGTAAAATCACGAAAGAGTCAGATGTAGCGGCCAAAGCCACTGCCGAAATGACAACAAAGCCTAAAAAGCAATTGTACGAAAGAGACGATTACATGAACATGGAAGGTGTATCAAATGTAATAAAAAATAAGAACATAAGAAATAATAAATTTTTATTAATTTAAATAACATTTCTCTTCCTTATTTTCAAGGATATCATTTTGGGTTATAATAAATCCAATTATCGTATATTGTTATTGCCAACATTCTTCTTTTTCAATATTTATGCCGCCATGATTATTATGCTTTTGGAAATTTTCTTTCATTTCTGGGCTCATCTTAAGAATGGTCTAAATATGGACAAGAACTTTTATTATCGCAGTCCTTTACATGTTATGACCTCACAGTTTTGTGCCAAATGCCGTTCAGAATCAGAGGTGGACACCAGCATATTTCTTGCCTTAAATAGACAAATGAGAGCCGCCCGAAAATCTAAAACCCTTAAAGATGTTACCAAGGCTATTAGCTGAATGAAATTTGAAAAGTATATAAACCTTTCCGATTTAATTTTAACAATATTTTAAATGCACGGTAAATTGTTGTGATTTTATTTGCTGTTTGTTTGTGTTTGTAACAATAATAATAATTAATAATATTCATTGAAAATTCTTTTTGTAAAAGTTTAATTATACGTACATAAATTTATTAATAAAAAATAAAGTTTAAAAGTAAAAAAACTGACATAAAAAATTATAACTTTTTATTTTTGTAATTTACTAATGCCATAGAACTAGTCAATATTTTATATATTGTATATAACAGAGATGAGCAATGTATCGTTTTTCGCCACTCATAAGCACTCATGAAATTTTGAATATAAGTGAATCAATAATATTGACATTTAACTATGTACTCTGATTCATTCGTAGTACTCACTATAACGTTGATTTTTTAGTACAGGTTGCAAGGAGTATGCGTACAACGTTGACATCAAACTCATACTATTCGAAATATATTTGATTCATAAGCCTACTCATTTAGATTCATAAATTTAGAAAAATACTTACAATACTTATAAATGATTCGAGTGACTCGAATCATTCATCAAAATTTACAGTCTTAGTAGTTATTGTTGCATTTACAAAAAGAGGAAAAGGCACATAAGCAAAAAGACAGAGCAGCAAGCAGAGAAACAGAACCTTCTAGTGAGTATGTTAGTGTTCGTACGCGAATCATACTTATTTTGTGATTCGTGTATATGTCGAACTATGGAGAGTCGAAATCTACAACATTATACGTGTTGTTAAGTATGAATTTGATGAGTACATCAAACTTTGAATATGATATTAAAAGAAGTATGAATGCGTAAAAGTATCAGAAATTATGAGTATGATTCGATTCTACTTATCTTTTTGAATACTCATTGCTGACCTCTGGTATATATGCGGTACAACTGATGTCCCGTAAATAAACGTAGTATCAAATATAGAAGCCTAAGACAAGTACTACAAACGTCGTTACGAGAATAATCCGTACGATTAAACATACGTATGTATGTCCGATCAACTATCAACTATCGATAACAATCCATTAATGACAGAGTTTATAATATATCGCCCTTTACTTCCATAATGTATTCTATACCTGCCAAATTTCATTTCATTCATTTTAATGAATACTTGATGCTGATGAATGTAGATTTTAATTCAAAGTTAAATGGACAGCATTTTTCGCATTGCAAATGGAACAGTAGCGGTTATTTTGTAAAATTTGATTTAAATATAAAAGAATTGGTCTAGAATATTGGGTAAGCATACGCAGTTTCATCGTTTTATATTGAAAAAGTATAATCTACGTCATCATCTTTCACACAAATTTTGCTTTCTACCCTCCAATCAGATTATTATTCCAATTATTCTGAAGTCTACAGCATAACTAAATATAAAAAGGCGTGTACTTATTTAAAATTAAATGCGTGAATACATACAGTAGTCGCCGTAGTCTAGTAGGTAGTGTGCTGGCTTATTTGACGTAAGGCCACGGTTCAAACCCAGGTCAAACATCAAAACGAAAATATAAAAAAAATATTTCTTGGCGTCCGCCAATCAGCAGATTTCTGGCAAAAACTATGAGAGTAAATAAATAAATTGCCATGAAAAGTTTCTCAAAAAAATCTGTCGTTCGGAGTCGACTTTAAACTGCCACTCATGTATAAAATTAACGCACACAACATAAGTGGTGTGAGAAGCTAGGTTGCAATCCTAACAGAAGGGTTGTAATGACCAATTATGTATTTATGTTATGTATGAATACATACAGTAAGCGTCAAAAGCACTAAGGATAAAATTCTAACGATCACCAAACTCAACTTTTACCACTTAACAGTGCCCGAAAAAATTTGGCAATATTTCGAAATTAGTTGTAATTTTTTTTTCATGTTTCAATTCTAAAAATTGGCAATGAAACAATTTTAAAATAAAAATAACGGTAATCTATTAATGTACACTTTTTTTTAATGTACAGTTCCTTTTGACGCTCACTGTATGTGTATGTATAAGCAACAGGATTTGTAATTATATACCCTGAATTTCTACATACTAATGTTATATAATTTTAATAATGGAAAGGAGTCACACACTCCATTGATTAATTGTCCATGTGAATATATTAGGTAGAGTTATAGTAAGCTAAGTTATTAAACTATTGTTTTTATATATAACATGGAGAGCGATAAGCAGCATTTTGACATACATATCTTACTGTTTTACTACAGAAAGAGTAAAAATGCTGTTCATGCCACAAAGAAATTGGCCGATATGTATGGAGAAGGTGTGCTGACAGTACGCCAGTGTCGGAACTGGTTTGCTAAATTTCGATCCGGCAATTTTGATGTCGAAGATGCACCACGTTCGGGAAGGCCGGTTGAAGCTAATAAAGACGCAAAAAAGGCATTAGTTGATGCGAACCGGCGAATAACAACACGTGAGATTGGATTGAGATTAAATCGATCAAATTCAACAGTTTATGACCACTTGATTGATGTTATACGAAAACTGTCTTTCATTTCCGCAAAAAAAACGAAATTACTTTCCAAAAAACCCAATATACAAAATATCCGAAAATGAATAATAATGGTGTGAGATTCGATTGTATTCTAGTTTTTTGAATTTAATTGTTTCTTAATTATTTCTTTTGGTCATAAAGACATGAATAAATATTTCACAAAATATTAAATATTACACAAAAGAATTAAAGCCATAACTCCATTACACATTTTTGTGATACAGAAAACGTAATTTACAATAATTTCCATCATTATAGTCACTTTATTACAATTTTTTCAAATTCTTTTTAACTTATTATTGGTAAATATATTATATTAAAAATATAAATGCAATTATTCATCACTCTTAAACGTATTTATAAAGAAAAAATAATATTTCTCATACTCAATGCAATGCAAACTACATCTTACTACGACTTAAATGTTAAGATTTTTGTTTCACTTTTTATAATATCCTTACGCAGTAAAAATGGGTATTGAGGTATTACAACAAATAGAACCAGTCCACTTTCAAATCAATTTAATAACAAACAAAAATTAAGCATCAATTTGGCCCATTTTCTTAAGGTTGGGTGAAACTTGGAATTGAGCACCAGTACTGGCAATAATATCATCAACGGTTAAACCTTCAGCAATTTCCACAAGCTTCAGACCGACACCTTTTTCAACTTCAAAGACAGCCTAAGGAAAAGTTCATTAAAAACAATAACTATCCGAATAAAACAAATAAGAAATCAAAAACTTACCTTTTCGGTAATAATCAAATCGACCACATTTTTACCAGTCAATGGCAAAGAGCAGCTTTCTAAGATTTTTGGAGAACCATCGCGGGCATTATGTTCCGTAGTCACAACTACTTTAGTACCAGGAGCAGCAACTAAATCCATAGCACCACCCATGCCCTTAACAAGTTTACCCTATACATTGTAAAAATAGAAAATCTTTAAGATACAGTTTTGATATTTCAATAAAATAATGCAAATCATACAGGAATCATCCAATTGGCCAAATCACCGGTACCGGAGACTTGCATAGCACCCAAAACAGTCAAGTCCATATGACCGCCACGGATCATAGCAAAGCTATCATCGGAACCAAAGAAAGATGCACCAGGCACAACGGTAACAGTTTCCTTGCCAGCATTAATCAAATCGGGATCAACATGATCCTTGGTGGGGAAAGGTCCCAAACCCAAGATACCGTTCTCAGATTGTAACATTACATTGACGCCCTTGGGTATATAGTTGGAGGAAAGAACTGGCATACCAATACCCAAATTGACATACATACCGTCACGGAATTCCATAGCCACACGTTTAGCAATGCGCTCACGCATGAGTTGAGCGGGTGAAGGTGCAGATTTCTTACTGTTATCGGTTTCAGTTATGCGCACTTTTTCAATACGCTTTTGATAGTTGCTACCGCGGAAGATGCGCTTTACATAAATGCCCGGAATATGAATTTCATCTGGTTTAATTGCACCGACTGGTACAATTTCTTCAACCTCAGCGATGGTGATTTTGGCAGCACGACACATGGGTGCGTTAAAATTACGTGCTGCCTTATTAAAAACTATAGGAAAACAAATTTTTTTCTACTGTCAATATGATTACATTTAAAATACGTTTCTTAACAACTCACCTAAATTGCCATAAGGATCAGCTTTATGGGCTTTGACAATAGCGAAATCAGCAAACATAGCCTCTTCCATAATATAATTTTTACCGTTAAACTCTTGTACGGGTTTTGGTCTGCTGGCAATTTCAACTTTACCGTCTTTGCCATATTTAATGGGGGCTCCACCGGTTTGTATTAGGGTACCATAACCAGTAGGTGTGAAGAATGCAGGAACGCCAGCACCAGCTGCTCTAATCTTTTCGGCCAATGTGCCCTGAGGAGTCAATTCAACAGCCAATTCTCCAGATAAGTATTGTTTAACTAATTCGGCGTTTTCACCAACATAGGACACAACCATTTTACCCAACTGGCGTGACTGCAAGAGAACTCCTAAGCCGGCATCATCAATACCTAGAAACGACAGTCAAATAGACGAGCTCAGTTAAAAAATGCATTACTTTTGACAAATTAGTGTACTTTACCTCCGTTATTTGAAACAGCTGTCAAGTTTTTAGCACCCTTTTGTTTAAGGGCTTCAATCATTTTCTCCGGAATACCACACAAACCAAAACCACCAAACAGAATTTTAGCGCCATCATGTACATCTGCTACTGCATCAGCGGCACTTTCATAAATTTTACCATTTGCTGGTTTACCACTCGTAGAATAGCAAGCAATTAGCTGAAGTTTGAAAGAATAAAGAAATCGAAATTCGTTAAAGAAAATATTTTTGCGTGTGTATAGAATTGAAATACGAATTTAGCTTGGACGCTGTAGTATAAATAGAGTTCTGCTATAAAAGAATCGATACCCGAAGTGTTACAAATTCTGTTTTTTTCTCTTTTAAACCCTTCAGCATAGGTAAACATTATTCTCATTCTCTGATTTTTAGCTTCCAGAATCAACTGAACAGAACCAGAGGTCAGCAATGAATCGTTTTTTCGCTACTCATAAGCACTCATGAAATTTTGAATATAAGTGAGTCAACAATATTAAAATTTAACTGTGTACTCTGATTCATTCATACTCACTTTAACGTTTGTTCGAGTGATACGAATCATTCATCAAAATTTGCAGTCTTAGGGCCATTTTTTGAGTGCTAGAGTAAGTTTAAGTTAATCTCCAGTTAAAATTTAAGTACTCATGAAATTTTGAATATAAGTGAGTTAACAATATTGATATTTAACTATGTACTCTGATTCATTCGTACTCACTACAACGTTGATTAATAAGTACAGGTTGCAATGAGTATGAGTACAAAGTTGATATCAAACTCATACCATTCGAAATATGTTTGATTCATGAGCCTACTCATTTAGATTCATAACTTTTGCAAAATACTTAAAATACTTATAAATGATGCGAGTGACTCAAATCATTCATCAAAATTTACAGTCTTAGTTGTTGTTGCATTTGCAAAAAAAAAAAGGAAAAAGACACATAAGCAAAAAAGACAGAGCAGCAAGCAGAGCAAATACATCACGTTTTAGTAAGTATTTTAGTGTTCATACTTGAATCATTCCTATTTTGTGATATGTTGAGTTATGCAGAGTCGAAACCAACAACATCATACGTTAAGTATGAATATGATAAGTACTTCAAACTTTGATTATGAGTAGAGGTTCCATGATATTAAAATAAGTATGAATGCGTATGAGTACGATTCGATTCTACTCATCTTTTTTAATACTCATTGCTGATATCTGAACAGAACAGCTAATTGATAAATTAAAATTATTTCTGGTGTTAGGAAAAATTAAAAAAATTTTCCGATAACAAAGTGTGCTTCATGTTATAAATCAAAATAATGAATTTATTATCAGCAAACAGAATATTCCTATTACTTAAATCCATGCATCTTAAAACTTGATAAAAAAAATAATCAAATGGTACTTCTACAAAATCAAGATAACTTATCTAATATTTGGCTAATAGACATAGCTATAGCTAGGCATTCCTCGAGGTAGTACCAACAACATTTCAAATAAAAGTTGGGGGAAATAAAAAAAAATCTATATTTAGACACTCGAAGTACTTATTGAAAAATGATAATCATTATTATTAATCAGAGTTTACTAGTTTTTTAAAATTATGCTTGTTAATGTATGCACTGGTTAATTTTGTTTGTGGACGTACTCGTTTCTATTTGTAAATCATTATTAAAACCAACCGATTGTTGGTCATTGTCAATAATATAGATGGCCTTTCGGCCGGGACGACCACAGAAAAATACTATGCCTGATAGCATTTCATACATACAATTACATAATTGGCTTCTCACACCACTTATGTTCTGATCTATAGTTTAAAGCCGATTACGAACAACAGATTTTTGAGAAATTTTATTTACTCTCAGAGCCGAAGAAATATTTTTTCACATTCCGTTGTGCTGGAGTTGTCTGATCTGGATTTTAAACCATGGCCTTACGTGTAATAAGTCAACACACTACATACCAGCCTACATATATACATAATTGGTCATTACAAACCCTTCACTTTGGATTAGGACCTAGCTTCTCACGCCACTTATATTGTGTGTGTCAATTTTATACATGAGTGGCGGGACCTACAAATTAAAGTCGACTCCGAACGACAGATTTTTGAGAAACTTTTCATAGCAATTTTATTTACTCTCAGAATTTTTTTTCTCAGAATATTTTTTCACATTCCGTTTTGCTGGAGTTGTCTGACCTGGATTTTAAAACGTGGTCTTACGTCTAATACGCCAACACACTACCTACTAGATTACGGCGACTTCATTTCAGCCATCCCAAATTTTTCAATTAACTTTCTCATTTCAAGCCAGCTGCACGTGTATATCAACGAAAAATATCCAAATCCACTTTTTCAATTTGATAAGAAATTCTAATTTTGTATACTGTTTTCGAAAGAAATTTAACAAGTTTTTTTATATCTCTACTAAAAAAAAGAATCTCGAACTTGCAATCTATTCGCATTAAACTAATAGCCTTCTGTTCGTTAAAGACAAATGCCGCTGTATTTAGAGATAGAAAAAACATCGAAAATGAAAACAAGTTTTCTTTGCTAAGTCAACAAAATTTAAATTATTTTTTTCTAATCTGCATATTTGTATGTAAATTAAGGACCAGCAAAACTTGAAATATGTGGTTTGATTTGCTCTACGAGAATTTAAAAATTCTAACTTACAAATAGGTACATACATACATACTATGTATAAACAAATAGAACAACTTTTTCAAAATCGCCATATGGAGACGAATAGTTCAATACAATAAAAATTGTTTTAAAATTTTTAACTTTAAAATAGATTTTCTAATTAAATTGAAATATTAACACATAACTACGTGTAATATATAATTTTTTCATTCAATCTTATTTACTATCAGAGTTATTGCCAGAAATCTGCTGACAGGAAGTCGCGTAAGAAAAAAAAAATATTTCTATATTTCATTTTGAAATCTGAACTGAAGTTTGAACTGAGGCCTCATGTCTAATAAGCCAACATACTACTTACTAGACTACGGCTACTTTCAACAGCATTATACCACATCATTATACATATTTGTAGAACAAAAAACATTCCAACATGATTAGCGTTTTTACGAATTCATTATGCAGCAGAACAAAATTGAGAGCTTAACTCTTTGCAGTTCATTATAATGAGACTCCACTGAAGTATTATTTTCTAATTTTATTTTTCAATGTGATTGCACAAATTATTCTACATTATTAAGTTTAATCACATAAAACTCATGCATATGTACGCACAAATAATTGCAAATCAGAAATAGCAATAATACAACAACAATACTTAAACTATAATTGTTTACAAACAATATAAAAACAATCATACCACATGCAAAAATTTTCACACAACATATTTTTAATACAAAAAAAAACCTGGTAAATGAAATTCAATGTTTTATACGTAACAATACAAAAAAAAACTTTAGAAAAAAAATGTTTTTCAAATTAATTTTAAGACACTATTTGTTTACATAAACTTTTTTATTTTGAATGTAATAAAAGCCAAGAATAAACGAAGACAAAATAGAAGACAACAATAATTATTATGGATTATTTGTGTAGAGTTTATGTAATTCGTTGCGAGCTTATTGAATGATAACAAATGTCAGCATTTCCTATAAACATCAACAGGAGAGTCTTTCGATTTTATACCAGCTATTCTTATCTACTCAACGATTACACAAACACAAGCACATAGGTAGGCACTAATAAAGCAACAAGTTAATTCTCTAAATAAATAAATTTAGAAAGAAAAAACATTTTTTCGATGATTTTCGTAAATTAAAAAAGATCAAATAGTGAATCAGCAAAAATTTTCTTGTGCAAATATTTTATTAAAATTTGTATTGTGTTTTGATTTAGAATGGCCTACATAGAATATCTTAAACACAAAAAAGTTAATACAATCAAAAAAAATTCTAAAAAACAAAAGACATTTACTTGTAATATTTATTAACTCCGGATCGTAGAGTCGTGCATCCAAAACATTTTGAAATGGCTTTAGTAAATATGTTGCATGATTTTCTAGTTATTCTTTTCATTACGCCTGGCAAACCAGTTGTTCACATGTTGCATTTGTTTGAATCGGATGACCAAAAAATAATTTTAATTTTCATTATACTAATGAGTTTCAATCTTTATAAATTTGTGATATAAATATTTTGATTTTGCCAGAATTTTTCGAAGATGCATGTGTGGCATGAGCTACATTCTTTAAGGGACACTGACATGGTCAAAGTTTGAATATTTCTTAACATCTATTTCTAAACGTGCTTATGTGCTTATATGGAAACGGCGTGAATTGCAACATAAAAACTGGCTTGTAAAATGTTTATTTTAAATGTTTTAACAAAATGTCCACACGAAAATACAATTTTTAATATCAAAGTACGAAGCACTAAAAAAACTAGTGTTACGTAAGTCCCTATTTGAAAATTTCATTTCTTTAAAGGAATATTATTGTTCTCTATTGTATAATAGCTTTAGTCAAGCATACTTTAAAATTAGACCTTTAAATCGCACAGCTAAGGCCAGAATTAGTAAATTAATTGAAAAAAAGAACTTTTCTAGTCCTATAGAAGACATGTAGAATCATATACGCATATTCGTCCTGGTCGTTTTACTGCAAATATTAACAAAGATGAAAATAAAGACTTTCCAATTCATCGGCATTTATCATTTTGAAGAAATATTAAATTTCTGTAAGAATATTATCCTTACGCAGGTTGGTATGTACACGAAATGAATTTAAACGCTCAACTCAAATTTTTTGAAAAAAATCCCCAACAATTTGCAGACAAGAGGTGTTTGTTTTTATTTTTTATCCAGCTAGTGCATTTTTTTAATATCTTGTTGTGACTATCAATTACAAAAACTATGACTTTTGACACGTGTACGTATACATATAATTACACGTGTATAACAAACACTTTAGTCCTGTAAGGATATTTTAATTTTTTAGACTTAACATTCACTTTAAATCTTATCTTACATTCCCGACTGTCTTGGGAGAACAGTTTAGAACTGTGTGCAGAAAAAACTTGATTGCGTTAACACGTTTTAATATGTTATAAATGTATGCTTCCGCATCAAGGTACTCTAATGATGTAAGAAAGTTTAATAACATTCTTATCATGTAGTGGGTAGCCTGGTTGAATTTAAAAAGTAATTTGAAATGCAATTAGAAATGTACTATTTAAAAGCTTTTCAAATATCTTCTTATTGGATCCAGAAAAGGAAAGTTATCCTGCTGGAATTCTATTTTCCGATAGCAATTTAAAACGTCATTCATGATTCGGGTAATAATATTTTCTTAAGTCCAATTATGAAAAAGATTTTCTTTCTCTTCAACCACGTTCTCTCTATCTCCATGCAACAGGAATTTTTCGGCAAAAAATGCAAGCACACGCATTCCGCTATTATTATGCCACATTAGCGAAATTTGGTTAGAGGATTTCTCTTAATGTTCATGTTTATTATAAAAAATAGGAATATTCATTTCATCCACAATGAAAATGTTATTAGTTATCTGTTGAATGTACTGTATTGAATATTATATAATCAGGAATGAACAGTTAGATTTTTAGATCTGAATTTATATAAAAAAAAAATGTTTCATATCATTTACATATTTGATATTGTAGGGTTTCAAGAAAACATTTCTAATTAGAAAAGAATAAATTTGCTACGATTAAAGAGAATACATATATCTTTTTCTTTATTATTTAAGACCTACACAACAATAACAAACAGCAAATTAACCGAATACATTAACACACGTTTATAATAGATACAAAAGCAAAGCAAATATATCTATCTTGAGCTCTTTCAGCTTGCACAGTATGCGTACGACTCCGTATTATATCGATCGTACAATTAAAGACAAATTTTAAAATTAAAATTCGTTGTAAAAATGTAAGTATTTTTGACTGGATCATATTTTAACATACAACATAAAATTGTTTAATAAGAAGATATTTATTGTTGTTGTTATTTGTGGAATATCTGACAAACACTGTTTAGTACAGGGTGGCAATTTTTATACGTTATAACTATAAAAATAAAAATATTAACTTCAAGAAATTTTCCATGATATTCAAAAACATAAAATTTCCACTTAAGTAGCTATCGATTCCTGCCCCTCACCATCTATCTAATTAGATATGCGTGTTCATATATGTATGTATAAGCAATACATTGATTGCACTACTGTCGTTAGGAAATCTGTCTTTCTTACCTTAAAAGTAGTGTTTTTATTGTAGATACAATTGTTGAGGAATACCCGTCTTGCTTGTTGCACAAACATTTTTCTATGTTATTTATTTAAAATCTTAAAAAATTAAATATTTTTGTTTAGTTCCACGTTTAGTAAAAAAAAAACTTCTAGACTTGGTATATGGCTCAACCAAATCGAAGGCACACTCACAAAAAACGATCTACACACCGAACGAGTCTCTTAAGAACTGAAGTTTGTCTGCCCGTCATTAAATGGTTTAAGGAAATTTAAGAGAATACTAAAGCTTTTGTCAATTAAAGCTTTTTTGCTAAAAATTAGTAGTGTCACCAAGATTGAATTAATTGAAGAAATTTTAAAACATGTGTTTAAAACATATGTTTAATTAAAGCAGTGTTAAAAAACGTTTCGTTAAAAAATCTAAAAAGATCAGAGTATTAACATAATGAAATCGATTTGAAATTACGGATTTTAGAAAAACAAACAACAAGTGGGAATGTAACATACTTAATATTGATTGGATATATTTTAAACAAGTTTTCTTTCTTATAGTAGTTTAAACACTTTTGAAGCGATTAAAACCATTACATTAATGAAAGATCCCGAATTGTTATTTGCTATATCGAATTTTTAGATTCATCTATGATGTATTTCAATTCAGTTTGTAATTGTTACCTTTTTTACCTGAAACCTAATAATATTAATTGGTTATTAAGCCAAAATCCACATGAACTTGTAAATTGAGAATATAATTTTTAATCGTATAAACTTGCTATATTTTTGATGACGAAAAATGTAAAACCATTCTCAGTTAAGTACTTATTACAAATGATTTAAGTCAATTTGAATAAAAAAGAAAAATATTTATATAAATAAACAGATATGAAAGACAGAGTAGTCATTGTACCAATAATTTTATAATCGAATAAACAAGTTTTTTTTAACGTAACCAATATATTAATAGAATCATTTTTCAACACTGCTGCTGATGAAAGCAACACTGCTGCCTGAACAGTTGGTTTTTGTTTACATCTTTTATTTGTTTTTGTTTTTAATTGCGTTTATTTTATTATTGTTTTTCCTTTTATTACTTGCATTAACACCGTTTTCTGTGCATATTTATTAAACATTCATCATTTTTAGTATTTACTTCGGAACAGAAAGTTGTTGAAAACGGGAGAGATTACAAAAAAATACATAAGAAAAGGTGATTTACAAAAAACTGTTGGCTTAAGAAGAAAGAACATTTAAAAATTAAATTCTAAATAATTTATATACTCGATACATGCAGCGATAAAAACTTAGCCATAATCAATAAAAATGCTAAACATTTAAAAAATTATTGGAAGTGATAACCGTATAAAAGAAATTGTTAAATTTTCGGAAAATCAAAAACAGAAGTAGTTTAAAGTGATTTTTTGTTAATAAAACGGGTAAGTTTTCGACAAAATGTATTTCTTTTTAGTTAAAATCTCAGTGACGAAATCATTTTGTACATGAGAAATTTAAAACGCAATTTTATAAATTTTGCTGCTTAAGTTTTTCATGGCATTGGAAATAAAATTTTGTTTTATACTTTTTGTTACTCTTCGATTACGTTTAATTATTTTTAAAGATAAGCTTATGTATAGGCACATTTCTATAAGTGGCCTTCTTCTTCAGTTATTCTTATCATTATTTATAAATGTAACCAGTTCATCAAGACATCCATTGCACTTACTAACCAATCAACCGCTTTACTTTCCACTATTGTTCTTATTACAAAGTCAAGTGTAAGTTATATATATTGGTAACCAGCTGTTCGTACGGTCACTTCCAGTCAAGGCATCCATCCAATCCAATATGATAAGTTGCAATTGCAGTAACTGGCATTTTTGTTTCAACTCAGTTTAGGTTGACTGATTGTCTTAGACAGACCCATTGAAAGTAAGTAGGAAAGAAGTGCGATTATACAAATGTATGCATGTATGATGATGCTGCAAACACAAGTATAACTTGTTGTAGCCTTATCTATTTTTGAACACATTCATAGACCGACCTATGTCATGAATACAATTTGTTTCATATTCTTATTGTAGTTGCTGCTATTTTACTTAAACATTTGATACTTTGTGGTCAATGGCTTTTTCTTTGGTAGACTTGATTTTATAGACATAAAATCATATACATATATACATACATATACATATGTATATACATATATATACCACCATAATTCACGTTCTTATTATTATTACTTCTCACTTTGTTTTCTGCTGGCATACTATTTATATTATTGATTTTGTTTATAATAATTGATGTTGGTCAGTTTTGTAAATATTGTTTGTGTGTTTGAATATACGTAAAAAATGTAAAGGAGAACGATAATTGTAATAAAATTTGATGGAAATTGATAAGGAAATTTACATTTCATTTCAAGTAACTGAAGTAAATAGCGTACTTGTTGAGGTTCCTGTAATTTTTTGAGAAATTTTTACCGTTTAATTTGCCATAGCAACCCATAGAAGCAAAATTCTAATTAAAAATCTAATTTGATAATAATATCAGTAGAGTATTTAAGAGAACCAACTCTTGTAAACACGCTCAAGCTGTCAGACAGATAATCTAAAACTTTTAATTATTCTGATTACATTGATTTATTTTATTGAAAACTTTATACTTATTTAAACAGACTGCTTTGAAAAATATTAAGTAAATTGCCGTCCTTTTCCGTATAGCTATTCAACCACTAGTTTAAATTTGTTACTTTTTCTATAAATTGGAAGATTAGTTGAAATTTTATCGCATAATTTATTTTAAATATTTTAATTAATATCCTTTCTCTAGAAGTTGTATTGGGGTTTCTAGCATAACTTTCATTTTTTTTTATTCATTTTAAAAATAATATGTCTAAAGATTTTTATGTTTATTAGTAATACTTAAAATTTATTAATATTTTACAGCGACAATCATAGAAAATCACATAAAGTCGGCCACTAATATCATTTTATTTTCAAATAGAGAAAAAATATTTTCCATTCTAAAAAAGAAATTAAGAAAGTTATTGAAAAATGATAAAACAAACAAAAAAATTATAAAAATATCTTCCATTAATTTCTTCAAACACTTTCCTATTTGAAAATATTTTTAAACTTTGAAAATAAATAAAAGTTATCAATTATAGGACACAAATATATATTACATACATATTATTATTATGATTTACAGAACTGTAAATGAATAAACCAAAGAAATATACATATTGTGCAAAAATATAAGTTGGACTTAAAAACGGCTTTTTGTAAGAGCATGTTTATAAACCAATTCAACGTTAATTCAGCTAAGCATTTTGTTTTAAAGCAAGCAGCTATGTGATATAATTATTCTTTAGAATATTGAAAAAAATGTACTTAATAATAACGAGAAATTAATATTTTATTATTTTTTTTCTTTTTTAAATGATTAAAAATTAGAAGGTTTTAAATTGCAATTAATTCATTCATATATCATCAGGATACATACATATATTTTGCATAAAATAAACCATTCTGTTACAGCTCTGATAACTAATTAGAAGATTTCTATAAAGAAAATAATTACAAGTTGCTAAGTCAACAAACTATAATCTTTTTTGTACTTTCTTTTTTTATTATTTACAATGTATATTTATTTATTTAACCATGTATACGTATAGTTCGTATAGATTTTCTCAACTCGTCTTTTTGTTTCTTGTAAAGTGCAAGATTGCCTTGCCGTATAGTGTAAATGTGGTAAAATTCCCAGCAATCGTAATTTACGGGACAGTAAAAATATAATCTGTGCTTCCGTTTATAATTTTTCATAATCTGAGGCCGGTTTTTGGACTATTCTAAAAAATATTTATTGATTTTAAATAAATAAAAAATATAAAGTTATAATATAATTTAGATTATTGTGTGTGCATTTTTCAACTGATTTATAATACTTTATTGCTGAAATACAATCAGTTTAAATAAAATAACATGAAAATATCACGCATCGTTGATTACTGTGAAAAAACAGAATAATAGTAATAAAAACGAATCGAAATAATACATACTATATTGTAAGTAATTTATTTATAATCTTTTGAGTCTTATTGGAAAGTTTTTTTCACTAATAATAATGTTATTGTATTCTGTTCGTAAACGTAGAATTCTTTATATCCTATTCTTAAAATTTGCATTAATTTCGATTGAGAAAATTCAAAAAGTAGAAAATTTAAATTAATCGCAATCTTTAAAATTGTTGACATACATTTAAAATTTAGTTGCTCATTTGCACGTTGATTACCTGTTGAGTTAGTACAAATCCGTTGAAACATAACTTTTTTACATTCATTTTAATTTCTTTAAGAAATATAGAACTGTTAGACAGCATCTCCCACGTTCTTATTATTATCATACTTAGTATGATATGCTTTGCAATTCCATGTTTTCAATTCATTCCATTTTGCAATTTCGATGAATTACAAAAAGATCCTTTGGGGCCATGTAATCCGTATGGTCACCTCACTAGACCCACCTAACTCCTTAAATAAATATTTTGGCAACGAAAGTGAAAGAGTTTTTTTTATTACTATTACTTTTTCTGACTTAAAATAAATTTTTTTATTGCCTTTTTTACCTGAAAATGTAGTATAATAAACCAATTTACGTATGTAAGTGAATAAATAAAATTATTTATTTTACGATGGTATGTAACGGATTAGCAAAATATTGAAAATAAATATTAAAACATTAAGAAATTATTATAAACCTGAAATAATAATTAAAAAATAATATACACTGAGCGCCATAAGTGAGTTAACACTTTTGTTCTTAAGTATAAATCAGTTTTGTTCTTAAGTATAGAAAAAGTTCCTTTATCATGCATTGTTGTTTTTGTTTTAACGTTTTATAAGTAATAAATAAACGTTTTTATTTTTGGAAATTTATTCGACTATTCTCATTTACTTTTCTCGCTATGCTAAGAAGATGAATTATTTCAGTGGTGTTTACTCACTTTTGGCGCTCACTGTATAATATTAAAGAAATATTGTATTTTGTACGTGTAAATGTTTAAAGTGAAAAAAAAACAATAATAAACAATAAAAATAAAAATTATTCATTATTCCGCAGCATAATTTACGTCTTAAAAGTGTTACAGTTATTTTTAAATTATTTAAGTGTCTTAAATTTTGCAGCGCCCAGTGATATATGAGTCACTTATCATTAAAATTATCTAATTTTAAATTTACTACCAGCATTTAATGTTGTAATGTTATTATAAATGACGCTTAAAATGCATTAATCTCATAAAATACAGTATGACACTAAAAGAAGCATGCAATCTTTCTCTCTACACAGTTCATTAAATAAATCTGTGTAAATTTATCCAAAAAAAAAAAAGAGAAAAACTTTTGTACGATTAAAGGCAATTTTTTGTTATGCTTATATGATATATTTGTATACCTGTATATTTTCTAACTGCTATTTATTTGAATTTTTCCATTATCAAATAAAGGTTTTCCTATTTTTCCTTTAAACTCTATTATAAAAATAAAAAGAGCTCTAAATTTTTATAATTATTATATCATTCGTTGTAATATCTGTAGATAAATCTCGCAAAAAATTTTAATATGTAAAAAGTAAATGTAAATAAAGATGAAATTGGAAATGAAATGAATGAAAATTAAAATGAAACACTAACTTGTTAAATGTTTAGATTACATACAGTTGTTAGAATTATTTTAATTATAGTAAATAGAACTTGTCTTCTGTAAAGCTAAATAAAAAGCTGCATATTATCTTCTTTCATACTTACTTTTGGGACATAAAATAGCGAATATCGCTGTAATCAAAAAAAGTGAAAGGATCGCAAATAACAGTTTTGTAATCAACATATCGGCAAGATTAAAATGTTTGCAAAAAAGAATAGCGAATGATAAAATGAAAATATCGAAAGAAAAAAATGATGATGTTGCAAAGAAAACGAAAATACAAGGTGCACACTTTTTTTACAGACCTACTGTATATTAAATTCATCTGCACTACAATATAATTACCACACATGATCTCTGTTTAATATTTTGCCATTCTCTCTTATCTGCAAACAATGCGAAAACTTACCCTGTAGTAAGTGCACTTCATTTAAAGCAATAACGATCTTAGTTGGCTTCCAGTTCTCAGTTTATTTTAGACCATACGTATTGAAACATCATAATTCACTCACAACGGCGGCAAATAACATTTCATCCTTCCTTTATCACATTAACATTTTAAGTATGCACTGCCTATGAATATGAATATGAATACTTATAAAAGCGGAAAAACTAGCCATTGGGTAATTGTTCTTTTATTTATAGTTATGTCGAAGGTGGTAATACAATTTGTGTCATCTCATTATTCCACATTGTTATTAACTATTCTATTCGCCGCAAAGATTAGCTACCATTGCTGTTGATGCTGAGCTACTGCTGGATTATTTTTACAAACTTTTCTATTTGCCATGGATTCAACTTGTATTGGCAATAAACAACAAGTACAACAATTTTATTATAATAATGCAGATTCCGATTTACTATTGGAAACTTTAAAAAACATTTGGCACAATTATCTGCAGACCTTTGACGATGTCGATCTCAAGGTAATTATAAACAAAAATGATGGCTTTATAATTTAATTTCATAGTATAAATTATTATATGCATACATACATATGTATAATTATATATTTGTATTTGTTTAACTTCACTTTCAGCAACATTGGCTACAATTATTTCTATTTAACTTTCATTTTGTCACTGAGGAGCTATTGGAAACTGAAGAATTTAAAAGGTAATCCTTGCTATAATTCTGTATTTGATTTTTTCTTTTTTTAGTTAAAAATTAATTAATTTTTATTTACTTTATTATTCAAAATCATTCTTTACATTCGAGCAAATGAAATTATTCTTTTTTTCAGTTTTTTCAATCCTATACCTGAAGAACTATGCTCGTTTTTGCTTGAACAAATTTACGAAATAATCAGTAAATCTGATCTTTATATGCCTTCTGAAGAAAATTTTGAAAATTATGATACGTCCGTCGATAAAAATGAAGAAAGTATTGTTGATGAGAAGCAAACAAGTGAAAAGAACAAACAGTTCTTGCAATTATTAAAGAAGAATCACAATTTTGCACAGGTAATTATACCATAACAAATTTAAATCACATAACATAGGAATATAATCGATCGATTTGTTTTAGTTAATCCTCAAACAACCCAGTGACTGTAGCAAAATAATAGCCTTGAGACAATTTCTGACGCATCAATTAGGACAACATCTATTGGAATTTTTATTAAGAGTGGATATAAAGGTAAGTAAAATAATTTAATAAAAAAACATTCATTTGTACTAAAGATTACTCTCAAATTATATTTTATTTCAGTTGGTGGCTTCACAAAAAAGCTTATGCAACTTATGCATTAATTTGTTTCCAAATTGTCCTTGGTCTGAAGTTTCTCATCCTTTAAATAATCAACAAAGTATTTTTACTTTTATAAGCAACTTTCAACTATTTCAAAAAATCAAATGCAAACCAAGCAATTATACTAGCAAAGGTATTAAGGATAATGAAGATTTTCTTAGACAAAGTTTAACAATGCAAAAGACTAGCCCTACATTGGAGGAGTTCTTAAATGAAACAAAAACCAGTGATGAAATTGCCTTAATCTTAATACGCATCTTAATAAAATGTATAGCAAATGAAAACTTCGCAACACTTCACACTGATCAGTCAATGCTCATGTCAACTTTAAACTTTAGCTTGGATTGCTTGAGTGTAGAAGACCAGGCATTCTCTTCTTTACACAATTCAGAAGTCATTAAATGTTACCTGCTAAAGTTAAATGAACAATGCTTTAATAATCTGTTTGCTTTGGCGGAAAACTTCCTAAATGAAATTCAATTTCAATGTATATTTGCCAAACTTATAGCGGCTTTAGAGATTAATTTACAAACGACACGTTTATCATATGCACTGATTTACATAATATTTGCCATTCTACATAATGTGGTAGCAATATATAGTCAAAAGACAGTGTGGAATGCTAAAACTAATTTATATAATTTAAAATTTATCGATGAGAGCATGGTTGATTGTTGTCTTTCAACGATGGAACATTTGCTAAAACATCACCCACCTGAACAAGACGAAATGAAGTCTTTGTTTAATTTAATATTTCGCATCTTATTGAAAATTATAGAAAATCTTAATAAATACGATATGATGAATTCAATCATAAGCAATAACGTTTTTACAATGCCTAACACAAACAATTCAAGACAGGGGCCTATTCGTTATCGTAAATTGAAAACCAGAAAAATGCATTGTTTATCAAATATACCCAAGTTATCTTGCTACTTTCAAAATATACTGATAACAACGTTACCATGCTTACCAACTGATTTTCAGGAACAATCTATGCTCTATTTAGCCCGCTTTGGCTTATGTTGTTGCCACTACAATCTGGCATTAGTTAATACAACTTTAAACATAACAACTAATATAACAACTTACTATCAGAAATGTGCCTACAAGTTTTTATACTACAAAATGCTGAATACGATATTTATAAAAGCACCCGTGGATAATTCAGTTACAACGCCAACTTCAACATATCATAAGCGTTACGGAAATGTCAATTGCCTTAAATGTGATATAAAATTGAAGTCATTGGATTTTCATCAAGGTCTATTGAAGATTTATAAATCCTTTTATAATAAACTACAAAACAACAATCAGGATTTAATGGATCTTATACATTTCCTAAAGCATCTTAAACATTTGGCGTTTTTATTAACAAATGATATTGCTACGGGCATATTAGCTGAAATAGTGTTGCCTATTTTTCGCGAATACAAATTACATTTATTTGCCAAAAGTTCACAGAATACTCCACAACACAGTTTGAAGTTCTGGCAAAAGCCAGTAACATCAGAATTACCTGGAAAAAGAGTTGATCTGCCTTTAATCATAACATCGAACAAAAGCTCAAAAGATCATATCAGAAAATTACTCAATGAATGCCTTATTATATTTGCAATGTATTTAAGAGATATACGACTTATTAAAGCATTTTATAATGAGGAAAATATTAGACATTTGGAGGATTTATTAGAAGAGCCATTCTTAATTAGAGCTGTGTGCGATTTAATTAAAATAGGCATCGATAATATAACATTTTTGGGTGATAACAGCCAAGAGCAAAATGTATTAAGTCGTAGACTAATAACATTACAATTTAATAGTTCAGAACGGGCACAACTACTATTCAATTCATTGCTGCTGAAAGTTAAAAATATTAAAAAGGATTCAGTTCCCCAATTTTGGCTGTTTGAGAATTCAACAATTATAACAAAACCGGACAGTTTAGACTTGAAAGCTGTAGATATTTTGCATATCGTAGCGTTACAGTGGACCCTCAATTATGAACTATTAAAAACTAGTCAATATTTTTACAATGAGTTTGCAAAAATCTATTCAATAAACAAAGACGATTATGAAGAGCGGATGGACGACGATGCGGCTGATCATCAACAATCGGAAAATTCAAAAATGTATCTAAAACCAGGTGATAAAACAATAATAGATATATTGCAACTGAATTATAATGCATTAACAGCATACTTAATGGTACAACCTAAACGAAAATTAAAAAATTATAAATTTTCTGCGAATACTCAAAATTTTCAATATCAAAATAATCATTACCATTCATATCACGGACGACAACAAACAGAATACAATGATTTCGATTCAGATTGGGAAATACTAGAGAATTTCATAAATTCCATACACTCAACTGGGTCTTTAGCATCAACGCCATCCACACCAATGCTCTCTACATTAAACACCCCTGCAATGACGACAACAACGTTTAGTTTATATTTAAACGAAGCCCTAACAACATCTCTTAATAATACGAATTGCTTACAACAATCTATATGCGATAGTAAAGAATCATTTCTATTACAATTGCATCAGAAAGATACTTTAAAAGTTAGTGAAAGTTCTATTAACGAAAGTATTACAATATTCGATATACGCCATCAAAAGCATTTTCTAAACAGCTTTAAAAGTATTGATCAATTGAAACAAGAATTAACCACAACAAAAAACTCACCCTCAACCACCATTTACGTTGACACCTTCAACTGCTGCTCAGCTGATGACCCGAAAACACTAACAGCAAATATTGTCGCACAAGTGTCAAATGAAAGCATTCTCAATAAAATATTTCACATATTCGGTTCAATATTTACGTTTCGTTCAAACTCTTTAATTGATTTCAATAAAACATCAGACGCAAAACAAGAGGAAAATAAAAAAGACGAGGGTATAAAAGAACCCGACATTGATGTGGAATTATTGCCATTGTACGATACCCATAGTGATTGCAAGAAATTGTTATTGAAAATATTCGAAGCCACCATGGCTATTTGTATTAAGGGCTATCAAAATGAAGAAGGTATGTACGTATCGTATGTATATACGATTATTAAATATGAATTTTTGTATAAAAGTATTATTTTAGAGAAAATCTGTTATATTTTTAAAACATTGTGTACCTTTTTGTTATTAATTGCATGTTAGATTTTGCAATATGAATGCCTATTATTTGTTTAGAACATCAAGAAGCCGTACAAATTATAAGTGAATTACTTTTAAATCAGTTAAAAACATCATAGTACATGTATAATCGTTCGTATTGCATAGAATACTCGTACACTAGTCAACTGAGAGTACTTATAGAAATACCTTTAAATAATAACACTAGTGGGAGTGAAAATTTTAATTTCACACTTCGGTATAGCCACTGAATATACGTTAGAGTAAAGCTACTTTAATTTACTTCCTTTAAAGAAATTATGATGCATGTTGTGTTGTTCTATCGCGTATATATGAAGTGTTGAATTTGAAGAACTGAACTTGAGTTTATTATTCGTAGTTTATAAACAAACAAAAAAAGTGATTTTTCTATTAACATTCCATTTGCCCAGTGTTAGAGGCACTATTATAGAGTAACTATATCATATTACCATTATTTCAGTGTGGTTGCACACGTTACCTGAAAGTAAATAAGACCTTCAAACAAATATACAAAACATTTGAATTTTTCTCCCTTTCTATGCTTCTATGCAAAGATAAAAGTAAACATCAAAATATAATATAGTTTCAATCAAACCATCACTTGTGTTACATCAAATTACTTGGAAAATAAACTAAAATCTTTTTCCTATTTTCATTTAAATGTATCACACCAAAACATTAAGAAATTGTTGAGATAATAAGATCTTATCTCTTAAATACCAGTTGATTAAGAAGAAAAAAACCAGCAATAAAAGCTTAATGAATAGATCTTTATTATAAGGCAGTGTTTAGTAGTGCTTTTAAGTAAATCAGAGCGTGTACTATTCATTGATATTTAACAAACGTTTTCTTTCTAGTCGAAAAAATGCAAAAACATTTGCGTAAACTAAAAAGTGTTATACTATCGAATGCCACCTGCAATTGGGAAGAGCACAGCGAAGAGCACTCAAGAGAAAATACTGTTATACAGACATTACAATGTCTACTCAAGATAGCCGAACTATCAAATTGTGCAAAGGAACCAGCCGGCGTTGTGAGTCCAAGTATTTTAACATCGGCCACTGAAGATCAAACGAATTTGACAGATATGAGACCACGCACCAGGTCATTTAATAGTTCCCGTTTAGGGGGTGAAATTTCCTACAATTACCATCAATTATCTACAGCTTTGCCGAGTAAAAATACTGTACTTACAGCAACAACACCACCACATAGGCCATTGTCAGGTGAAAGTGGTGACGTCGATTATCTTTCTACACGGGCATCGTATATTTGCGGCGATAGTGAGTTGGAGTTTAGTGAAAATGAGCAAGATGACTTTTATTTGACGGCAGATGAAGGCTACGAGGCAGACGGTGAAATTCAAGAACTATCCGAAACCGAAGGTATATCAGATGTTGTCGACCTATGGCATCCGTTTCAACCTTCCTCGCGATATCGCACTCATATCTTACATGCCGGTATTTGCCGCTTAGTAATTGATATTCTTATTGAACTCGGCCAAAAATGTTGTCAAAATCCTTTGGGTTGGTGCGATAGTTTGGCTCAATTGATCAATCGACTTTATGTTATACGTGAATATCTAGGTGGACCCTTATTTCTGCTTAAGGGTTTCACTCCCGTTCTCAAATGCAATGATGTTCGCCTAAGAGAATTACAACAACGCATTTTAGAATTGATTGTAGATATGAATTCACCGGAAGTTTTAACAATATTTTTCGGTATACTCTCTTCCAAAAATCCGCCAATAGACATTTTAGTGAAATATATGAATTACGTTTGCATGAATACTCTGAAAAAATGTCAACCAAGTGTTGAATTGGAATTTCCAGTAAATATTGGTAAGTTTAGATGACCATTCTTACTTGTAAATTGTTTTGTATATATTTTAAAACGTGATTATTGGTTTTTGCAGATGGCAAATGTATGTCAACAAGCGATCTAGATGTTATCGAAAATATCGATCGCGTACGTAACTATCATTTACACTGCCAAGCAAATACTCCTTTTACAAGATCACCTTGCATGATACCCATAACACATGCTCGTCTTTGGAATCCTGATGGTTTTACGATATCCTTATGGCTCCAAGCAAAGAGTTCTCAAACTCACAAGAGTGCCAGTCAAATAATTGATGAGGACAACCGATCATCTAGTGATGTTTATATGGTATGTCAAGCCTTTTTAATTCGATTTCGTTTTTAGATATTTTTTCTATTCCGTATTATTTTCTTAGAAAACACATGTTTTATCCGTGGGTACAAATCAAGCTATGCTAAGCATATATTTAAATAATAATCTAAATCTGGCATTCGAAACATTTAAACCAAATGCTGAAATTTCTGTAAAAGCTACACAAGTTGATGAAACGTTTGATACCAAACAAAATGTAGTCATTAATGGCACTCCAAGCTCTGAAAGTAAAATTAACAACAGAAGTCACCAAAGCGCTAAACAAGAACCTATGACGCCAAGTGGTTCTGATGTTACATCACCTTTTTCTAAAGCGTTTAAACATACAAAATTAGCGTTTCTTAATAGCTTTAGTAATATGCATTTATTTAATGGCCACTCTGAATCTGATACAAACTTTGAGAGTAGCTGCATTGACTTGAAACAATATCGATTGCCAAAGAACAAGTGGACACATCTGACGTTCGCTGTAGAAGTACTAACGGATAAATTGGATTTAAGCATACTAGTTGATGGCTTAGAACAATATCGTTTAGTTATGCCTTTTCGTAATATACGGTTGCTGACACGAACACATGTCTTTCAACTGATTGCAATAGGGGATGGCAATATTCCGAAATCTCAAAATACTGCCGGTTATACTGAGTCTCGTTCTACTTTGGATAGCTTTCCCATGCGTATTTCCATATCAAATTTAATACTCTTTAATCGAACACTTAACAAGAAAGAGGAAATTATAAATCTAACAGCCATGGGCCCCGATTTTAAAGAGTTAACACAATGTAGTATTGCAAATTGGAAGCCAAACTATGGTTATTTAAATTCAAATAAATTACAATCTGCATACTTTTCCAATCATATTGAATCGTTGAGAACATTAAAAGACTTAAGAATACTAAGCTATTCTGCCGCCCAACCAGATATGGTGATGTGTTATGATAATAGCATGGAATTAGATAATATAACATACGGTAAGAGCTTTTTATCATATTTACTACAGTTTTGAATATTTTATTATTTATAGGTCATCCTTATGGTGTAATTCATTATGGTGAATTGGTTCAAAATAATATACAATCCCTACAAACGGCCACAATTTTATGTGGTGGTTTATCAAACCTTTTATATTTATTTGCCAGAGTAAGTACATACATACGTAATACATACGAATTTTAATTGTGTTTTAATATCTCATTGTTATTAATAGGCCGTTGAAATTAGTTCCAACTCATCAACCCAAGCTATGGCTTTAGATATTTTACTAAGCATCGCATTTTCGGAATCTGAACTGTATACTGAATTCCAACGGAATGACTATATAAATCTTATTGGTTACGTGATTAAAACTGAACGATGCACTAAAGATTGTAATCTACTTAAAAGCATCATTAATAATGCTTGCTCTCAAAATGTTATACTGAATAAAGGGGATTTAGTGCAGGTGAATGACACAACCGTGTCTACAGTGGTTTATCCCAAGCTGTTTATTTCAATATTACATAGATATTCAGATTGGCATCGATCAGGAGCTGAAGATTCCAATGTTTTGGATATGCTGTTTCAAAGTATATTGGCTCTGACTAGGGAAAAGCATCCACAACGTGACTTTAACATCGAACAATTCACCAAAGAAGGATTAATGAAAGAACTATTGAATCTTTGCAAAGTTTATGTTATAGAATCACCAAATCCGGTCTTCATTTCTGTAAAGGCGGCCACTGCCTTTGTCAATATAATATCGGTTTTCGCTGGTTCTCCACCAAAACCATCATTACTCGACGAAATTATGAAACTTCTTTTGCTGTTGCATAAGCCTAGTGAATGTTATATTACACATGACAGATCGAAATTCTATTTTCTTTTAACGCCTGTAGTACCCATTAAGGAAAAGTCTTCCTTAGGTGCAGCCGCTAATTTTGGTAAAGTTACTGCATCATTTAAAAGAAATTCAACAAAACGAAATCAAAACGGAAGTGCTAAACCACTAAGTGATAATAACTCCTACTCCAATTCAAACACGACATCGAATTCATCTACTAGTGATGTGGACCCGGCGCGACAAGCACGAATCAATCGTTTGAAAAAATTTCATAAATCTTCATCGGCTTATAGAAAACCTTTGGATGAATTTGAAGAAAATATGGAGAATATGGCCGACTGTACAAGACTCAATAAGAATGCTTTACGTTTAGTGAATCCATTAGAAGCTACAAGATGGCGTTTAAAATTCAAAAAATCATCTACTTTGTCTTCAGTAGTTAGCCCTACTAAAAACACACAGTCTCATATGCCACTTAAGACAAGAAACATATCAAAGACGTCAGCATTCTTAAAACAATCGCAACAAAATAAAAAAATTCAAAGGAAAAAAATACATCTTAACAGAGCAAATTCAACACGTTCTTTAATTCTGACAGACAAAGAACAGCATTTGAGAACGGGGCCACGTAAATCAGACTCTAGTTTATACTCTCTGGCAGCTTCGTTAAACATTGATTTATCCGAATGCACTGGCTTAAATGAGGTTTTCAATTCAAAAACTAACTTACAGCATAGAAAATTCAAAATGCTACACAAAGCAGATACGTTTAGTTCGGCGGGAATAGCTGCCTTGCAAAGTGGACTGCTATTGTTGCTGAAAGATTTTCTTTGCCTTTTGCCGGATAACGATATCGATGATGTAAGTTAAATTAAAATAAATTAATGAAATCACATAATTAAAATATTTTTCTTTTCTTTTATTAACAGGTACTCAATCACTATATAAAGGTTGAATTTTTATTAGTCTTAGCTAATCATAATAGTCCTTGTGTGCGATCGGCAATTATAAAATTAGTAAGTGCTTTAACTCAACGACTCTATCCGCAAGACATACAAGTTTGCATAAAAGCTTTATATCCCCATCATTTGGCAAATCAATTGTCGATTCGATTTTGCGACATCGTTATGTTTGAATCTTGTTTGGAATGGGTATGTGGCACCATGAGTTCTTTAGAAACAATCTTAAGCTGTGATATACCTTTGCGTGTACAAAATCGTTTTGGTTTAAATGCTTTACTCGCAATAGCCACCAAGTCTGTGGCTGCAATAAACCTTCAACATGACTTTAGCGAAAAGGCATTCAGTGCTCTTAAGAAATTGTACTTAGGGGTAAGTGTTTACATTTTTAATATGTTTGTTTGTGTGTTATATTAACATTCCTTGATTTCAAGGATTTGGATAATCAACAAACGATTGTCGAAGCAGGTCTGATACAATGCTGTGTGAAAGCCTTATACCATCTTTATAGCAAAACTACCACCTACAATATAAAGGTAGAGGAATCTATAGCTGATTTACTTACAACAATTGGTGAAATCTCTCTTAAATCTGTTGGTCACATAAATGTAAGCTTTGGCAATCCTCTCATTTTGTCACAAGTATTTTAAATAGAATTTAATTTCTTGTTTTCTACAGATCATTTGGGACATTATTAATATGTTATCATTCTATCAAGAAAATCAACAAATAAATATTATAAAAGGTTTTCGGTCTATACAGGCGAAATTGCAATTGAATTGGTTGAATGTGTTTTTTGAAAAGACTAATGTGCCGTGGAGCTTTAAAGGTATTTAATATTTAAATAGAATAAATTATTGTTTTTTTACTATATTATTATTTCCAGTTTGTCAATTTCCAAATTTTTCAATATCAGAGACAAAAACAAGACTTGAGTTGTTAATCAATCGTTGCTGCCAATTTTATATGATCTTTAAAGAGAAATCAACACCTACACCATATGAAACCGAACTGTTTAAATTGTTGGTTTCTTATAGTATAGCAACCAATCAACGTTGTAATAATTTTATAGCATGGGGGCTACAGCCTTCACAACCTAGAGATTTACGCTGTTTCATCGTTGACGCCTTATGGATATCATGTGCAGATGATTTTATGCCATCCATTATTTGCGATGGTAAAATGATTAAGGCTCTCTTGTGGTTAAGCTTATTAGAAGATCTAGATGAGCCTATCGAGCATTTGAAGCCGTTATGCAAACGTTTGGGTATTAATGAAAATGATTCGACTTGGAATTTAGAAAATGAATTACAACGTATAGATTTATACAAAACGAGCGAAGCAGCTAAACAAAAATCCTCCTTAGAGAAAACCGTTTATCGTTTTGAGCCGCTGGCCCAGGTTTGCATAGAATCATCTATGATAACTACACGCAGAGTGGCTGAATTACAAAATTCAGAACGTAAACTATTAATGAATCATATGAAAGATTATGACGATACACACACATACACAAAATGGATTGAAATAGTTCGAAGAATGACACATGAAGGTGCCCCATGGTTTAGTGAACATAATGGTGAAAAGTAAGTATTTATTTGAAAAATAAAATAATCAACAAGTATATAACAAGGATAAAACCTAAAATTAATTTATATTTGTAGATCATGGGAGTTAGACGACACGGAAGGACCATCTCGTGTACATACCCGCTTACGCAAATGCCATCTCGATCTTGATAAGCGATTTTTTATGCAAGACTATAACGATTCTATCACGGATATGGAAAGTTCCACTAGTAGCTACGCTAAACGTGCAGAATATTCCCGACCTTTAGATTATCTCATCTCCAGTTATGACCAACAATTGAACATATCATTAAATTCTCAAATACTTTATAATTTCCCTGCAAAATATTTGCCTGTCGATGGTGATATTGATGGTGAAATTATTGTTACTGACCACAAACTATATTTCTTGGCTACATATCGTTGTAAATATTTTTATGTCAACTGTGATATATCGAATATAACAGAGATTTGGTTGAAGCGTTATCAACATCAAGAGAAAGCTTTCGAAATTTTTCTCGACACCAATCAATCGTTGTTCTTTTCGTTACAAAATCAAGAAGACTGGAAAATTATGCGTGATGTCTTTTGCGATAAGATCGTTATACCACCCGATAATAGCAAGGTGCTATTAATAACACAACAATGGCGAGAAGGTCTTCTAACCAACTGGGAATATTTGATGACTTTAAATCAAATATCTGGGCGTACATACAATGATCTGATGCAATATCCCGTTTTTCCTTGGATTCTGTCGAATTATTCATCAGATATTTTGGATCTAACAGAAACGACAAATTTTAGGAAATTAGCTAAACCTATTGCCGTTCAAAATGAGGATAACGAGCAGCATTACATCAACAATTACACCGTAAGTAATGCAACTGAATTAATCAGGTTTCTGAATTAATGTTTCTTTTTTAAAACTTTTGCTTTTAGTATATACAAAATACCATGACCAATATGGGCTCAATGATATTAAAGCCATACCATTATAGTTCACATTATTCAAATTCAGGCACTGTGCTGCATTTTTTGGTAAGAGTACCTCCATTTACCAGCTATTTTCTACGTTATCAGGGTAAGATAACTTCTTTTTAAAGTGGTTTCTTTATTAAAACCGATATTTCTATTTTTACTCAATGTAGACAATAATTTTGATATACCTGATCGCACTTTCCATGCTCTAAGCACTACCTATTGCTTGGCCAGTCGAGATTCGCCTACAGATGTAAAAGAACTTATACCGGAGTTCTTTTGCTTACCGGAAATGTTTGAAAATTTTGAACGATTTAATTTTGGCTGTCGACAAAACGGTGAACGCGTTGAAGATGTTGCATTACCTCCATGGTGTTTAAACGACCCCAGGCTATTTGTGTTAATTCACCGCCAAGCCTTAGAATCAGAATTCGTGCGCAATAATATACACCATTGGATTGATTTGATATTCGGTTTTAAACAAACCGGTGAAGCTGCTGTAGAAGCTATAAATGTTTTTCATCCCGCAGTAAGTGAACAATTGAATTAATTGTATAATCATTTCCTTTAAGCATTTCTTCATTCGCCATGACAGACATATGCTGTCTTCTTAGAATCGGAAATATCTGATCCTATTGAACGTGAAGCTGTCGAAACAATGGTTAAAACCTACGGCCAAATGCCACGCCAATTATTCAAATCGCCACATCCACCTTCCAAACCGTTACAATATCAAAGCGACAAACAAATATTACTAAGTGTTCTCGGTTTAAGATGGGGTATATATTTGGGTTCCCCCCAACTACCTGAACCAACACTGGGTAATACTCATAAATTATTGGGTGCCGAATACTTATTGTCGTTTAACAATACCAACGTTGTGTATGGCTTACCAATGCGTTCATGTGTTATGCAAGGTGCTGAAACTGACACATTTAATGTTATATCATGGGGTTATGACGATCGTATCATACGAATTCAACCTTTAAATAAATTAAATGCCAAGCCCAAAAATTTACTATACAACAGCACCTTCGATGATATTACAGCTTGTGGCTGTGATGCTAATTCGAACCAATTGTGGTTTGGCCACAAATCGGGTCGAATATCTATTTATAAATGCTGTAGTGTAGATGCAAGTCAGCGTTTGGGAAAAAGTCGACAAAGTTATGTCAAAGGTTTGAAGTTATCATACAATTCAGCTTTTCGCAAAATAACTAGTAAAGCTATGGATTCTGAGGGTGATTTAACATCGTCTACCATATCATCGAATTCTTTAAATTTAGCTGAAACTACCATTAACAAAGAGAGTGCGGATTTATCTTGGTCTGGTCCTACAGTATTAATACGTCATACAGACGAAATCACCTGTATTGCATTGTCGGTAGAATTTAAAATTGCAGTGACAGCAGGAAAAGATGGAATAGCAGTAATATGGGACTTGAACAAGTTAGTTTCAAAATTGCAAACATATGTTATTATTTCGTTAACTTTATTCACTTTCACAGCTGGTCTTATGTACGCACTGTGGAACGGCCTGCAGAAATTCATCATTCTCCCATAACATTAGTTTGTATATCGCCTACTTTGGGCGATATCGTTACGGTTCACTCGTTGGCGACACCGGTTGGAACACCTGTATCTCAATCTGATAATAGCCTGCAAGAAAAACAAAATTATTTATCTAATGCAACACCTCCGCCTGCTGATGAATGCTTTGAAGTTACGGAAGAAAACCTGGATGATTTTGTAAATGTCTCCATAAATCCAAATGGCAAATCAATATTACGTTTGCATTCAGTTAATGCTCGTTACGTACAACATAATGTTCACGAGGATCGTATAATGGCTGTATGTTATTCATATATTAAAGAGGGTGTAGGAGTAAATGTTATTGCTACTGCCGTCGAAGGTGGTATTGTTCGTCTATGGTCAAGTTGGAATTTAAGTTTTATTACAGAAATCGTCACGGGCATATCAAATATAAGAAGGTACGTAGTCCTATAATTTATCCATCGACACTTTCGATATAGAAATATAACACAAATACATTAATTAATAACATATCTACCGAGAAGTATTAGTCAATAGAGAAAATGAAATTGGTTTGTTTGTTGCACATTGTTACATTGTAAAATATTTCTATTTTCAGCCTAACGTATTCTACTCATCAACATTTGGTGGTCTTAACAGAAAACTCTCATATACAAGTGTGGGAAACTAAAGGACTGTGTGGCAATTCACCAAAATTTCCACAAATTGCATATAAATGAAGACTTACAAAATATCATTATCGAAACAAACGATCAATTACAATTACATACCTATAAAATGATTAATCATTATTAACATTAATCTTTTGAAAATAAGCAATCATTAAGTATTAGGGTTGAATGATAGATATTCTTATAAATATTTTAATTTTTAAGATTAAGAGCTTTAAGAATTAAAATCATATTTTGTAAATAAAAAGAGAATTTTATTTTGTCATAATGAATCAAAAAAAAAACCAAACTCGAATAAAAAACATGTTTTTGTTTGCTTTTCTTGTTCAAAGTGTACTCATTATACACAACTTTGGAACATAATCTTTTAAAATACTTTATAATATCACTATACAATAAAGTTTTATAAAAATCGTAACTATAATAGGGACTAACAACTTTAAAAATGCTATTAAAATTAAATTTATAAAGAAAAAGAATAGTTTTATGCCTTCCAGGGTGGTTTAGAATGGCAATGTCTTTTAGCAGATTTGTCCAGCTTACCTTTAGATTCTTTAACTTTTGATGATAAGGCTAAAATTTCATCCAGTTTATCAATATCAGTGGGAGATTTTGAAAGCAGCTGCAATATATCAAAATATTTATGGGCAATGAAAACTTTTAGGAAATTAACACTCTTCCTTACCAACTCTATATATGCTTGTAATTTATCTATAGGTGAGATTTCATTCTTTTGCAAGACGTTTAAATTGTTTTCTTTCTTACTCGATTTTGGGGTTTCAAATTGCTGCTGCTGATTCAGACGTTGTAAAATTGCTCTGTTGTGACTGTCATTTGATTCTGGCGATGTTGAGTCGTTTTCAGTATCATTATGTGTTGAACGAGTTAAATTGTGTGGTGATGTTAGTATTTCCAATGCCTTTTGCCACTGTGTCTCCATAACGTTATGTAACTTTTCAGCAATATCGGCACGCTTGGATTTATAAACATTCAATTTCATTTCCAAATCATCAATTTTTTTTGAAGCATTTGCTAACTGAATGCGATACAATTCCACTTCTTCGTTGTGTTTCTCCTGCAGTAAATTCAATTCCAGTTCATTTTTTTCATTGATTAATTCCAATTGTTTGACAGCTCTTTCGGCTATTAAACGTTCACGGTCCCGCGCCTCAGCCTTAAGTGTTTCTTCGGTTTTATCCAACTGTTCTTGAAATTCCTTAAGTTTTTGCGCTACAACATTTTCCAACTGCTGTTGATAGTGGGATTTTAAAGCTTTCTGTTGCAGTTCCAATTTCTTTTTTAACGCACACTAGTGAAATACACGTAAAAATCAAAAACGTTAAAAATTATTGGAATTATTCTATTTACCTCGTTATCTGTCAAACGTGCTAAAGATTCCTGTAATGATTTTCTTTGTATATCTAAATTTTCGGCTCTTGTTTTTTGTTTTTGATGATAATCTTGTAACATATCCTTCTGATGTCTCAGAGTAGTATTTTCTTTATCCAGTTCATCACACCGAAGTTTTGTCTGCAGTTAAAAATTATTCATAAGACATGAAATTATTTAACAAAACATAAATATAAATGAATTATTAATTAATTAAAGTTGGAAACTTAATACAATACTTAAGCTAAGGACAACCTCAATTTTCAGTTATATTTTTATTGTTAAGTTTGCGGGCTTATATTTTGTTCACTTACTTTTTCATACAAATGTTCGGACTTGGCATATTTATCTTTAATTTTGTGCAATTCATTGATGGCTAATTCCTCAGATCTTTTGCATGCATGGGCTTTGATTTCAAGTTCTTCTAATTTTTGTTTATACTGATTATAAGATTCGTTTGTTTTCCTTTAACAAATAAAACATTGTTAACATTGTGATATTGCAAAAGGATTTAATTGCTTACCTAGAACAGTTTGTTAATTCTGTTTCTAATTTTTCAGTTTTCTCTTGAAATTTTGTTGCTAAACTGACAGCCTGGGCTAATTCCTTTTGCAATGCTTCCTGTTTTTCATCGTAGTTTTTGCGTTGCATTTCAAATTCTTGTAATGTTTTGCGCAACTGTTGCACTTCTTCATTTAAGCTTTAAAATTTAAAATTGCCATTAATTACAAGAATCATAAATTAATATTAACTTTTAAATAAATATCAAGTATGTTCTAAACTGTATATATTTTTTAATTAAAATTTTAATTTTCAACATAAATTTTACCTTTTGTTTTCTATTTGAGCCGTATTTAAAGCATTATCTTTAGATCGATCAACTTCGATTGCAACTGAAAGCCTTTGCTGATATTCAAGAAGGCGGGCTTGCAACTGCCTTATAGTTTTCTCCAAATGCTGTCTTCGCAGTTGTTCCTCTTTTAAATTAGATTGCGAGGATGCTGCTATCGCTGTTGCTTGGCCACTTTTACCCCAAATTTCACTTAAACTAATTAAGTTATTATCACATTTTGACGTTTGATAATTACCGCTGCCGCTTCCGCTACCAAGAGATTTCTCAGAGGGTGGAATTTGTAATTCTGTTGGCAAAGTAGCAGTCTGTGTTTGATGGTTCTTCAGCAAATTTTGAAAATCCTGCTGCTGATTGTTGCATTGGCCATTAGTATTGCTTTGCTGCCAGTATTCAACGTTGTGTTGTATGTCATCATTTAACAGGAAATGATCGATTTCTAATAACACATCCCCTTCTTTTGAGCCTGGTTTATTTGAATTCATCTTATATTTTGAAAACTGCTGCTGGCACTGTTCCTTGAATGATGAACTCATATTCTTCGGTGTGGAATGAACCATGCCTACAGGTTCTCTATTAGCTCGACTAGGACCCAACTGTGTTCTAATCGTATTAGCTGAAATGCTTGAAATATCTGATGGACTATCTCCATATATCATTTCCTCTCTTTCCAAGTAGTGTAATTTAGCATTTATGTCATTAATTTCAGCTTTCCTAGTGGGAGGTAAACATTGATAAGATGACGCGGTCGCTGCAGTAGGTGGGGGAGGCATTATTTTTGCATCGTAGTTTTTACAGGCTGCTAAATCCATTGCCTGGAAGTCTCTTGTTAAACCCCGCCTTAAAAAATTCTGTCTGCTATTTATATCCAAACAGTTTATCTCCTGTAAACTTTGAAATTGTCTTCTTTGCAATGCTTTCAAGTCGTCCAACAACAGTTGTTCCTCAGCGTTGGCCAAAAAATAATTAGGCGGTATCAACAAGAGTATATCAGTATCATCGGAATCACTCATTACCATAAAATCAAACAATTTTAAACTACTTTAACATTTTAGTATAATTGTAAGTTTGGTAATACAATTTATAAAGAATTTCAAAAAGAAATTATTTTTTTATTCTCATTTAAATTTAAATACAAATAGCAGCTGCATTATAAACAACTAACAAAAACGAAAATAGGAAAGAGAATAAAAAGAAAGAACATATGAACAGGGTTGCACAAACATTGGTATTGCCAGGTTGGAAACACTGACCAATAAGATTGTTTTAACGTTGCAATACGTTTTACAACACTGAATACGGTAATTATAAACAAACTTATTTCACAATTGTGAAGTTTTATTAAAGCAATATTATTATTTTGGCCTAATGTCGAGTATTTCTATAAACAAATTGTTAAAAACGTCCTCCAATGCGGGAGACAAAAAACTCTATCTTTACATAAAAACAATATGGGATGATGAAAAGATTACAGTAAAAATATTGGATTCAGAGACGGGGAAATGTTATCAAGGTATTCTAACCAATACTGCAATCGAGGAAAAAGCCTCAGACTTAGATATGCCCTACAATGATTATTATGAACAAATATGCTTAGCTCTGACGACATACCTAGCGTTACCTGGTTTTTATTACAAACTTGAAGAAGACATGGAAGTTGTAAATGTATGGAAGTCGCAACCAGAACTGACACCTGCCATCCCAATACTATTTTTGGACATAGACATTAAAGAGGTACAAAACAGCTATGAGCTGCTGGATTCAGCTGTGGATTTACTACATGAGAAGGAGGAAAAACTTTCTGAACGTGTTGAAAAGGCTCATAAATTTGATAAGCATTCCAGGGAGTTATTGGAAGAATATCGATTGTGCGTAGAAGAAAAGAAAGAATTAGAGCGAAAGATTTTTAAGAAAGTATCAGTACTACTGAATTCTAAAAAGGAAAGAATTATGGAATTGGAAGATCGTTTAAGGAAATACGAAGAAGTAGAACAAAACCAAGAAACAAGTGACGCAGATGAGAACGAAGATGTTCCACACACAAGCAAGAAACGCAGACTAATGGTAATGGACAGTGATTCAGACAGTGATTATGCGGCTGATACGCAACCTTTAGATATACCAAATGAGAAGGAAATAAATAATAAAGTTTAATAAACATACTAGATATTTATTAACGGTTTTTTGTTAATTATAGTAAGCAATAAGCTTAATTTCTAGTGTTTAGTTTCAGTTATCAATAGTGCAAAACAACTGAAAATTTAGTTATCAATGCTTTTTAGTCCGAGCATCTTTTTAACTTCTTCCTTGTAGTTATTTAAATTGTACACATTCTCGCCTTCGTTAATTAAACGTTCTAAACTCTGAACAAATCCCTCACTGGCTTGAAGTTTTTCTCCATCATCAGTTTTTTTACCCCAATTAAGTATGGACTCTACAGATTCCTTTGACTTATTGCGTTCGTATTTATAATATTCCATATCAGCTTCGCTTTTGGAACTTTCCCAAGGTTCGGTAACAAATGATTCATGATAACATGCTGTTAACAAATAAATGGCATATTCATAGTTTTGCTTACGCAAGGGGCAACGATCTGCTACTATAGTCAAAACATCTGTTTCGCTATTGTAACGATCATCGACTAAACGTAAAAACTTATCCTTGGCATGGGCATCAAATTTCAATTCGGACAGTTTCAGTGTCAATGTAACACGTCGCGCTTCTGGATTGCGAATAGTAGGTATGGCTTGGCAGTAGTCAGTACTGACTACATCTACTGGAAAGTGGCGTTTCCATTTCTCTTCGGTTTCCAAACCTTTGGGCCATGGAGTACAAAACTTCTTCAAAGCTTCACATTGCTGTTTAATGGCTGGTGGTGTAAGATGTAAGAAATTTGGAATTTTAATTAATTCGGCATTTGCGTATTTCGATGGCGGTGCAGCTCCCTTCTCTGTGAAACCCTGGCGCAAAGGCAAAGGCACTGAGGCTGGATGGAATGAGCGGGGCCCAGGCCACACTGCTGTCCAATCTTGATCTGTGGCCATTTTTAAGGTGCGTGGAGGCATTACATCAGGTTTCTTATATTCACGTCTCCTTATCTGCCGCTGTTGAGTTGTACGCAAATTGAAAACTCGAAATTCTAAAATGAATATTTTTAGTATCATAGATAGTACCATAATCACTTTACTAACCTTCATCCTCTACATTAGCCTCATTACCGGCAGGAGATGCTTGAGTGCTAAAGAACTTTATATTTCTAACACCATTTACATGACGTAAGTTATGCTCCACTAAACGTGTTAAAGAAGACATTTCACTATATATTTTATATTTTTAGTAATTATTTGAATATTTTTACTAAACTTTTCAACTATTCTATTTTATTCGCGTGCCATTACGAAAACATTCCCAAACCAATTGTCATCACACTTTTGACACTCACAGCTGTTGCTTAACAACTCTGTTCTTGTTTAATGACAGCTGTCAGTTCTAAAGAAACTGTTATTAACAGTTCCTTTACCAACCACCCCATAAATTACATTCTCAGGAACAATAAAAATTAAAAATTTATAAAATACTTGAAACTTATTGCTTTTAATTTAAATATATATTTGGTTGCGTTGTAGAAATTAAATTCTTTTAATAAGTGCCAAAATTTAATTACATCAGTGTAACAAATTGTAAGTTGTTATATATATATGTAAGTATATTCTTTATATAAATATGTATACAAGACTGTAAATAAGCAACAATTTGTATTTACATAGGTACATAAATATTAAAGATTATTTTTGCTATTCTAAAAAATTATTAATTCATTGTCAAGTGTATTACAATTCACTTGAATTGTAATTCATTGTTTTTAAAGTGAAATATAGTATGTCTTACGAAGTTGAAGGTGTATTAAGTTTTAGCAAAGCTTTAAGACACATTAAAATATTTTCATGTAAATCCACTATGAAAAAATTTACAAATCAGGAACTCTATTGGACTGAGTTAAACCATAGCCTTTAAATGACTATATAAATACTCTGACACGTTAATAAAATATGCTTAAAGAATTTTTATCATATGTATAATGTAATACAGCATAAAGTTTAAGATCGAAATTAATATTTTTCCCAGTATACTCGTAATTGAGAAAAAAGAACAAATAGATCCTTATTGCTCAAAGGATTATATGCTCATGTAACCTAAAGGAGGACAAAAAAGATGTTTAAAATATATATTTCAAACCATTTTTTTTTTCAGTTTATCCTTTTATCAATAAAAATTCATTCTAATCTTATGCTGTGAAGCATCGTTTTCAAAACTTCTTTCGATTCGAAATGCTGAATAACCCTCCAGCTATTGGTTTCCTGTTATATTTCAATATAATTTACAAGGTATTTCTATGTACGTTATATGTTCGAATTGGAAAAGACAAAATGTTACATGCTAACACTTTAAAATTTGCAATATTTTCATTTGTTTGGTAAATTTAAAATATTATAAAATTATCTGTTTATTTTTCAAATAATCAACATCAAGAAATCTTAATCTTAATCGACATTTTTATTCCAACAATTTTGAATTGTTTTGTATGGTATATTGAAAGATGTATTTATTTATGTATATATTTATAAATATAAAATTATAAAAATCTTTAAAACATCCACACATACATCAATTACTACATTGGAAACAAAGATAAAAGTGAAATTCTAAGAGAAACTGTACATGCGTTTAAAATTTTGATTTGGAACCACACCATAGTTACTAAAGCGAGTTTAATATTTTCCAAAATTATTGCATCCACACCACTCATCAAAAGTAGAATAAACTACTTACATTCTTATCTACGCCTTAATATTATTTATAATTCTTATTTTGTTTATTATTCACACTCACAGATAAGATACAGTGTCAACAAGTGCTTACAATATAATTCTATCGCAGTGGTTGAAAGTCATTCGAACAGTACGTACGAACAAAAATAATACAGAGATGTCTTCGGAAAATTCCAGTGGGGTAATTAAAAAACGAGTTCTATCCATACAGAGCCATGTTGTACATGGCTATGTGGGCAATAAAAGTGCTACATTTCCCTTACAGGTAATTGTGTATACATACATATAGATTATATTGAAATGTTTCGCACATATATTTAAAATAATTCATGATATAGGTTTTGGGATTTGAAGTCGATGCTATAAATTCTGTGCAGTTTTCTAATCATACCGGCTATAAAGTAGTAAAAGGTCAAGTGCTACAAGAAAAAGAGTTGGGTAAGTTGTTGCTTTTTTCCTTTCCAATCACTATAAGCTAATTTCGTAATTTATATTTAATCAAATTTAGACGATGTTTTCCAAGGTTTAGAAGCAAATGATCTATTAAAACATTATTCGCATTTATTAACTGGATATATTGGAAACGCTTCATTTTTGAGACAAGTAGCCAAAATTGTCTCTAAGCTACGAGCAGCTGATAAAAACGTTATTTATGGTTTGTAAAATATTTCTATTTGGGTGTTAAATAATTAAAACGAATAAAAAAAATTGTATAGTGTGTGATCCAGTTATGGGCGATGACGGCCAAATGTATGTGCCACAAGATTTACTGCCAATATATCGAAATGAAATAATTCCCCTGGCCGATATCATAACACCTAATCAATACGAAGCTGAGCTTTTAACTGAAAGGAAAATTACAAATGAAACCGATATATGGAGCGCTGTACAATGGTTTCATGATAAAGGCATTGACACTGTAGCTATTTCTAGTAGTGATTTGGGTAAACCTGGAGAACTTCGTGCATTTCTTAGCAAACGTAATGGACCACGCTATGCCATTAATATACCAAAACAAGGTTCAAACATTTCTTTCACCGGTACCGGAGATTTATTTGCATCTCTTTTCTTGGCTCATAGCTATAACACAAATAATCTTGGTTCTGCTCTTGAATATACAATTGCTTCTTTACAAGCTGTCATAAGGCGTACAATAGAAACTATGCCAACTGAAGTTCGTGAGGGTAAAAGAGAGGTGACATCATTTGAACGGGAATTAAAGTTGATACAAAGTAAAAAAGAATTGGAAAGTCCTACAATTATTCTACGTGCTGAACAAATTAATTAAATTTGAAAAAAGTATTTTAATTGTATTTAATATTGTTAATTATTTTGCTTTATATCTTTGTTAAAAACATATGACAATAATAATTAAGGGGCAATACATTTATATAATCAAAAGTGAAAACAAACAAACAAACAATCAATCAAATTGAGTAAATAGTCATACTACTTTTGTCTAGTTTTCTTAGTCAAGTACAAAACTAGTTGATGGCTTTTATGCATTTTTTAAGAATTACTGAACCTCTAACAAAAACGAGTGACAGACAAGTTGTTTACCTAAACAAAAGAAACAAAATTTATGTTAGTATAAAAGCATCTAGTAATTCTTTTCATGGCATAAAGTAAATAAAACCTTCAACAAAAATGTACTTTCTACGATTACACCTTCTTCTTATGGGAGGTCTTATAACTGCAGAGATTTTTGAAAAAAACAACAATAAAACAAATGTTACTTCCTTTTTACCATACACGTTGAATGTAAAGCTTAACAAGGATATGACAAATATTAATGAACCGATGCCGAATAATGGGGGTGATGAAAACAACTACACTATGAAGGATGATATTAAGGCGCTAAATCTTTATGACAAAAAGAATGCTCATAAACTATTACCAGATAACAATTGGAAACGTTTAACGACGTACCATCCATCGCAGGCAACGAACACCAATCAACAAGATCTCCGTTACACAGGATATTTGGATTATACGTGTAAAAATCATAACTCATATGGATACCAAACACAGTCAATGCCATTGGTTCCAATCAGCCAATCCGTATTATTATTTATACATTCTGGAATTTTATTGTATATTTTTTTCGGTATTGTGGCATTGTTCTACCGTTTGTTCTCTCTTACTTCCGCTACAAATGTGTCCACAGTTAATGAAGGGGGTTATTTTTATTAAATTTCTTTTTTATACGAATCTTTATAAAATAGAAATAAAAACATTTTAGTAAAAATAGAACATATAATAAAATTAAAAAATACACGTTTTAAAGCATACTGCTTTCACTCTATTATAATAAAAAGATAAATTACTTCTTTACTCTAAATGAAGCCGCTCTATTAATCCTCACAATAGGCGCATCGCCATTACCGTTGCCTAAACGAGTTGCTTGACGTTGTTTTACTAATGTAGAGGCTGCTGTATTGAGAACTGAAATTAAAATCAAAGATTGTCAGAATTATATTTGACTCATTGAAACATGCTTACCTTTAGTAACAACTCCACGAGGACTTTTTCTTATACGGTTAGGACTGAATTTTTTATTTTCCTTTTGCACACCTGCAGCTACCGTCTTCAGAAGCGCTCCATGCGTGAATTTCTGAGATTTTAAAAGGACTACAAATACAATCATTATTATTATGCATTCATCGGGTATACTATATTATCACAGTTTAAATACTTGCCATTTTTTAATTGATCTGCATTGGCAGGTGTTTTCACCATTTGTTCTGATATTAAATTCGATACCATGTTTGACCTACTTGAAGATAATACTTTTCCATTTTTTACAATGTTTTTGTTTTTTGCTGTTAGAGTTGACGATGGAGAAGGATCTGTATGAAATGTAGCATTTGCAGTTGCACCCAGTTCACTTAACACATGAGTTTCATTGAGATTACGTGGTCTTTTTGTAGGTATTTTAAATGTAGCATGCATTTCCTCTTTAGGTTCATCACCATCATCATCTGTACTAGTGGAACCATTTATATCTTCTAAATCATCCAATTCATATTCATCCAATCGCAAACGTTTACTGCACAATCGTTGTTGTTCCTTATTTTTATCGTCTGTTTGCAAGTGTTCACCATCTTCATCACTGGATGTTGGATGTATACCATTAAATGAGTTTTCAACAACATCTAACTCATTTTGTCTATTGCCGTTAGTAAGAAAACGAGTCAACTGGTCGTAGTGAAAGCTCCGTAGTGTATTTAGACTACCATTTTGTATAACTTGACAAGCTAAGGTAAAAGCTTTTTGAAGCCACATTGTATTCATATTTAATTCTGTGTCAATTCCAGTTATGTGTTTGTTAATTAAAGATTTTTTAGAATTTTGTACTTCTAGGTTCTTATATTTAAAATAAATTAGCAAAAACTTTGCATATTTCGAAGATTTTATTTCGGCTTTTAACTTATCTAAATCTTTATATACATCACGAAGTTTTTGACGCCAGGATGGAATTTCCTTCGATAGTTTGTCGATCTGGGAGTTTAAATGACATACGGACGAAGTATAGCTATTGAAAATCTGCAAAAAAAAATACATAAATAAAGAATAAAATTATTAAATTATTATATCTCAAGAGCGGTAAGCCCTTTCACAACTACTGTCAAATGTTGGGACCTTACATTCAAATGTTTAGAAACACTGTTTTCTAAAGAAAGAAAATAACAGCTGACAACAAACAAAATACAAGGCAACCCTTATACACACGACAGATGTTAGAAATGTCAAAAATAAAGCAACATTTATTCTTACAATACAACTTGAACAAAAAAACCACGGAGATTCATATTTAAAATAATTTTAAACTATGTGTGCCACAAAGTTCTTCCCAATAGTACGCAACTTAATTGTGCGTACTCAATTTATTACAATAAATACTACAAAAAAAGAGTTCTATCTATTGAAGCCACCTCTAGGTGAAATAGTTTTTAAAAATCAATCGGCATTGCTTTCGACAACAAAAAATTATTATGCAAAGACCAAGGATAAAAAAAAGGAAAAAGGTGGCAAAAAAGCCGCTAAAGTGGAAATCAATGAAACTCAGTTAAGGGAAATTATAAATTTTGATGCCCTCAACACTCAAATGCAAAAGGCGGTGCAACAAATGAAAGATGACTTTATAAAACATTTATCACTTCGTTCAACGACTGGTGCAATTGACACGCTCCGTATTACTGTAGATGGTGCAGAACACGAATTACAAGAATTGGCTCAAATTTCTCGTAAAAATCCAAAAACTATTGTTGTAAATATGATTGCATTTCCTCAAACAATACCAGATGTTTTGAAAGCCATAGAAAAAAGTGGAATGAATTTAAATCCCCAGCAAGATGGTACTACTCTTTTTATTCCTATACCGAAAGTCACAAAGGAACATCGTGAAAATCTTTCTAAAAATGCAAAGGGTTTGTTTATAAAGTACCGTGATAGCATTAAAGATATACAAAATTCAACTATTAAAAAGCTAAAGAAACAAACCGATATCTCCAAGGATGATATGTTTGATGTTCAAAATCAAATAACTGCCATAGCTGATAAGTATATCGGTGAAGCTGACAAAATATTGCAAGTAAAACAGAAGGAATTACTAGGCGATTCTTAATATAAATAAATTAAATCACGAATATGAAGATCGATGAAATTTTTTATTGTTAAGTGGTTTTCCTTGTGTGTTTTAAAACTAATTAATTAATAAATACGAATGTTATCGATTTGTATTGGCTTTTCGAAACTACGATCATTAATTGATTAGGAACCCGCATTCGAAGAAGAATTACGAGAAACGATTTTTCAAATATATTTTTATTTATTAAAACATAACCGATATACGCACATGCTTATATTATTGGTAATTAAAACCGTGTGGCCAGGATTGCAACATAGTGCCTCTACATCACCCAAATTGGGTGTGTTAATTTTACACTCAAATGGAGGGGTTGACACCCATCAACAGATTTGATAATTTTTATAGAATTGTTTCTTCTCATATTTCATTTTTTCACACTACCTATTTCACTATGGAGCTCGCGATAGGCTAATATATATGGTTTCTTATAATCGGCATGAAATTTGATTACAAATACTACAGGATAATAGATTTCAGAATATTTTTTATATCACATCATACATCATGTTATGAAAGTATTTCAAATACTACTAAATAAACTTGAATTGAATTGAACTAAAAAATAGGCTTTTTTGACATCGACAAAGGATAAGTGATGAAATTTGATCAGAATTACCACAAATAAGACTCTAAATTAAAAAATTTCATATGAAGGTATTGCAAATGATTTGAAGTTATCGTTTAAATTGTTATAAAACGAAACCAAAGAAAGTATCATAATTTCCGTCGATTTAAATCCGTTTGTGGCGAGGGGAATTCGATTTATTTTAGTATATTAGAATACAAACTTACCTCTTGTGTATCACTATCTCCAGATAACATTTTGCGTAAGTTTTCCATATCAGTTTTGATTTTTATACGATATGTTAGGTTTTTAATTCGACTTTTAAGAGTTATGAACTGTTCTTGTGTTTTCAAAACCGACAGAAATATTTCATCAATGCGATTGTACCAGGGACTTAATTCATCTTCTTCGAATATTGATGCCTTACTAGCTTTAGCTTCTAAAGCAAGGTTGGTTTGTTTAAGACGTTCATTTTCGTCCATTAGTTCATTCACCTTCTTAACATAGAACTCCTTTGGCATATTCGATTTTAACGCATTTTGACGCAAAGTAATGCGTATTTTTTTTGCTCGACTGGCATACTGCAAAAAAAATTTTAAATTTCCAATCATTAATAAACAATATTCCAAACATAATAACAACAGTATTACAATTACCTTTAGAGTGTTATAAGTATCTTCATATGTTAAAGAACTCATTGACACATTAGCAACCATTAATGTTTGACAATTGCCACCCAAAGAATCTTTTAAAATTCTTGTTAGGTTTGAGTCGCGATAAGGTATATGTTTCAAACCGTCAGCCAACTTATTAATACAGTTTCCTAGTGCCAATAAACTTTTATTGATACTAGCACCCTCCTTAAATCGAATGCCTATACCTTTTGTACTAGCTGCTCGTTCACTGCCAGCTAAATCAATCATAGACAATTTAACCATACGCTTATTTCCAGTTTTACGATCTGTCATACGTATGTGGACTTGAAACACAGCATGTGATCGTGAACTCTCTGCGTTGGCATCTGTAGGATGCTGTGTTCGATTTGAATTTCCTAAAGCCAATAGGTCTAGCAGTCCTTCTGCGCTATAAATTGGTTTAAGAACCAACCCACTAACAACTACCCCATTTGAATCTTCTAGCAATTTAAGTGGTCCAGTTTTTGTTAAAAGGTTCATTACTTGCTCATTATATACTTCCAAATAACTAACACCGATGTCAAATTTTCGGGTATCACTCTGAGCATCAATCTTTTTAAAAAGATCTCGCATTGTAAGAAAAGATAAACCTGGGCAAGTTGCACTACCTAACATTGTAAAAGTCTTTCCTGCGCCCGTAGCTCCATAAACAAATACAGAACAGTTGTAGCTAGAAATAATGGAATTAATTAGTTAAAAGGTAAACATGTAATGTAAATAAATATTTTATTACCCATTTAACACAGAGTCAACTAGCGGTGCTGTATATTCTTCAAATATTTGCATATTCGTGGCGTCCGTGTCAAATACACGATCATATTCCATTGACAATTTCTTATGTACACGTTTGGTCATATCACGAAAATTTTGTTTAGTTCCTTGAAAGAAAAATTCATCGTCTTCTTCGTCAGGATCAAACAAAAGCGTCGTTTGATCCATCACTTTAATGATAGTCCTTTGATTCTGTTCCAATTCTCGTCGATTATATGGCCTGACGCGCACAACTACTTTTATATTTTTTTGTTCAACTGACATTTTGCTCTTTTATTACGACTTTTTATTAACTTTTTATATAAAATTATTGTTGTTTTCTCAATAAAAACAAAACCTTCTTACGATTCCGTATGCTTTCATTTGTTAGGCGTTTAAACAATTCAAATTTATTTTTGTAATTCAATTTTAGGTTGGTATCACTGTAATTCAAACATTTCACAGAGTTGCATTAAAACAATAGAAAGTAAAATATTGTGTATATAATAATATGTATTAACGACATATAAACAGAATAGATATATATATACAACATACAAATTTGTGTTTTTTACTCGGTGGCTAGTTCACATCAACTCCATACGAGATTACTATTTAGACAACTTGATTTGATTACGGATCCATTCATCCAGAGGCTCAACGCTGAAGAAATATGTTAGCCCAACCGAACACAGATTTCGTTGAGACAACTTTATTATTTACATTCGTTGTTGATTGATTCATCCGTCTGTTATTATAATAATATATTTGCAATACAGATTTGATAAATAACAATTAATATGACACCTTCAAGAAGGTGGCCAGTACCAACTGTCGGAAGTCCCTGTTGGAAGACCCTATATGTCCATATATAATTAAACACATATATATTTTAATAAAGGGACAAAAAGTATATTTCCAGTTCTATATAAACACTTTTTTTTATTAGAGGTATTTTCTCTTCGATAATTTGGAATATTATATTTACTTAAATAGTTTAAATAGGTTTCGTTAATCTGCCCAAGTTTTCTGTCAGATCATAAGTTAATATTCGTTGTACTCCCCATGTTACATCAAGTATCAAGATGAACATTTTTAACATAAATAACCAAATGGGTGCCCTGGTTGTCTAGTGGGTAGTGTGTTAGACTATTAGCTTCAGGGTCGTGGGCTTGTTCTCAACAGAGACTCTGATCTATGACATTATATAGAGCATATGGTAGAAGTTATTCAGCTCGAATATAATTAAATATAATTTGTAATTGCATTGTAATACATTATTAACCAAACGACACTTTGGAACACCCTGTATATTAACCCAGAAAACAAAAATGCAGCACTGAACACAAAGTCGAACATTAAATTGACAACTTGACTAATTGTCAGTGCTTTCGTAGTATCTTCGAACAAATATTGTTCGCCATTTTTATTTTTTACAACTTTTGACAAGGAGAGTTTTGCGTCCTTTGCAAAAAAGTGAAATTTATCAAAAATTCTACAAATAAAAACTTAAAAGTCCAAATAAAAGGAATTCAAAAAAAAATTTCTTAAAATACTAACTAAACAATAGAAAAGAAAAACAGAGTATGAGTGGAAAAGTATTATTTGCGTGTTCAAAATGTTTCTCAAGACATCCATTTGAGGAGTTGTCATCAGGAACACAACTTTGCAAGGTGATAAATAATAAGAAAATGTGCATATAAATGCTAAATAATAATCAAAAAATAAAAAACATTTCATTTCGAATTTTTTAAATATAGTATGAAAAGCATACAATAGGTAATAAATGAACGATGGCTTTTTTTTTTGTAAGACAAAGTAATGAGACGCGGTAAAAAGTGAGAATTGTTTTTGTGTGCGCTCAGTGTTCGAAAATAAGAATGCATTCATACACTGAAAGAATTTACTAACATAACTTGTTTTGTTTCTTGTGTTATATTTCAGAGTTGCCGCGGATCTACATCTGTCGTTAAATGTACTTATTGCCGTTCGGAATACCAACCAAATTCGTAAGTAAATACTTTTTCTAACAACTTTCGTAAAATTTCTCACTAAACGTTTGTGAACTATAGGAAATCTCAGAATATATGTAAAAAATGTGAACATAATTTGAGCAAATATGGCAAACCTAGTGCCTGCGAATGTTGTAAAATTGTTGCCGCATTTGGAGGATCTAAATGTATGAGGTCAGTGCAAACAAAATTCTAATAGTAATTTAATTTTAGTCTAATTTGTAGAATATGTTAATTAAATCTTATTTGAATACACAAGATTCTTAAGACACAATCGTCTTATCCGAAAATATCTACAGGCAAACTCTCAAAAATTTAAAACTTTTGCATTTCCAATAACTTAATGAGTATAAGAATCAAATTCTAATTAATTAAATGTTTCTTTCGATACTAACTTAATAATTTTATAACTTATAGAAAATCAGTAACATTTTAGCCTTTAAGAAATATTTTATGATCAACTGCATACTTATGAAAGAACAATAATATTATTTAAGAAAAATTGTATGGGAAAACAAAATTACATTTTCAGATCGATTGAGCACGCAAAATAAAATTTAATTGCGTTGCTAAGATTTATTGTAAACTGATTTCGAAGCTAAAACTCAAAGGCAAACTACATAACAACAAAAACATTTTAGCCAAAAAATTATTATTAAAAAAAACTATAAAGAAACGTTAGTAATATGAACCTGAATTAGTGTATTCAAACCAAAAGAAGATTGTAACATATTCTATTTATTTTAAAACTTGTATAAATCTTTAGCGAATTTGTACAAACATTTTTTATTTTATTTTGTACTCCACGTTTTATGAACGCAAACATTTTTCTTCTTCTCTTTTCTACATACATAACACAAACAAATTAAAACCAATTACCAATCTTACAAAACAACCTTTGATTGATCGATGGACAAAATTACCTTTGACAATGGATGCGATTTGATTGTTGTTGAAAATAAAAGATGTGCTAGCTACGAGGCAAGGTATGGACCGCCAGTACAGTGTGATGAATGTAAATTGAGATCGGCTTTCGACAGACGAGATGAAAATAAAAAGGTGCGATAAACAAAAATATATAAAACATATGAAAAGAAAAACAATACGTGTTAGTTCAAATGAGATTGTTTACATTAATCATTGAACGTTAATTTATAATAGTAGTTTTATCATTCGGCGTAGAGAATTTTATAACAAATATATCTTCATTTATTTTTAAACTATGTTTGCGTTCATAAAATGTTGAAAATAGTTTTTAAATTTGATCTCGAAATGTATTTGTCTTGTTCATTTTTCTTTTAGGTCAATGGAAAATTGTTGTGTTGGCTTTGTACCTGTGCGTATAAGCGCGCTTATTTAAAAGCTCAACAAGAAGGTCGAATATCGGCGAAAAAACGACCCCATGAAAAGTCACATCGTGAAAGTTCCACTGCTGCGGCCAAAAAACCCTCACGTAGTGAGATAACTAAAAGTAATACTAGTAATCCAGGTGTAGGAGTTTCGGCGGTAAGTGCTGCCGGTCTTGATATGCCAGAAAAAATATCTCGTACAGGATCTTCGGGAAGTGGTAATGGTAGTATAGGATTAGGTTCGATAGCCGCTCCGGCTGTTGTTAGTATTGATCCCAATTCTGCAGATCATGTCGTTGCGATGACAACTTTAAAAGAACGGATTGCAAGTCTGGAAAAAAGATTGTCGCAAAAAGACAAAGAATTGTTAGAAAAAGACAAATTGGTAAATAACAAAAACCTTTTAAATATATTAATTCTAATGAACTTTTACTTCTTTTTTAAGCTTACCGAGCTGAAAGGTAAAAACTTTGAAAAAGAAATTGATATGCGCAACAAATTGAAGGACATCGACCGATTAAATGCAATGAAGGTCGATAATTTAAACAGAAAAGTGGCCGCCTTACTTAAGGAAGTTGCTGTACTGAAAAAGAATAACAAAAAGAATAATGGCGGAGGTGTGGCGGTCACAACAGTACCAAACCGTGAAAAGGAAAGAGAAAAACGTGAACGTGATAATGGCTCACCAAAGGAAGAAATTACAGCAGCCAGCACCGCAACGGAATCATCCGATAAAGATGATGACAAGGAAGATGCGAAAGATGATCTTAAGAGCGAAGAAGATTCACGTGATTCAAAAGTCAGCATTAAGGAAGAAGTTAAGCCACTTAAAGTGGAAGAAGAGGCTAAAGAGGACGAAACGGAAAAACGTGAAGAACGAGAAAAGAGTGTTAAAAGTGAAAAAAGTGAAAAGAGTATTAACAGTCAGAAAAGTAACAAGAGTGACAAAAGCGAAAACAGTGAAGCCAATAAAGAGGAAGAGGTTGAACATTCTGGCTCCCGTTCACGCTCGGGTTCACGTTCAGTATCACGATCACCATCTAGGTCGAAATCACGATCTCGTTCACAATCACGCTCACGTTCTCGCTCTCGGTCCCGCTCACATTCTCCATCTAGATCTCGTTCAGGTTCTCGTTCGCGTTCGGGCAGCCGTTCACCTTCTCGTTCTCGCTCTAATTCGCCTGACTCCAATTAAACAACGACTGTTTCCTTACAACCTCAAATATCTAAAGCCCTTGAACAGCATAAATAATGCAGTTTTCTTCTGTGTATCGTTTAATGTTATCTTTTCTTTTTGAATATATCAAAGGGAATATATTTAGTAATATCACTAATTTGAGTTAAATATGATAAAAATTTGGAATATTATAAATATTTATATCTACATTTCATTTTCAAGAATATAATTCAGTAATAAATATTTGTTTCTTTAAGACTTTTTTGTTTAGGATTTACCAATTTTATAATTGTTTTTTGCTTAGATATTATGATGCCTTTAATATTTTACTTCTCATTGTAATATTCATGTTATTGTTCTATTTCTTCTTATTCAAAACGTATTTTTTTCATTCTTGTTATTCCTATGATTAAGTTAATATTTTCTTATTATTTCATATTTAAACTATAATTAGTAAAATTTAATTGATATCATTTTTTGATTTGTACATACTCGCTTCAAGTTGAAGGAGGAAAATGAAAAGAAAAATTACAATTTAAAGAAATGATATTCTTTATTGTTTACTAACCGCTACTCTCTATTTTTTCTTATTTTTTTCATATGTTAGCTTAAGATGACTATTTAATTTTTGTAATTAAATTTAAATGAAAACACAAATATGGTTTTAAAAATAAAATTTGAGTCAGATTGAAAAAGTATTTTTTTTAATTAGCTGTGCTGCATCTGATGCTAACACTTAAAATTCGCATGATACTATATCTAATACAGACCTTAATACTAAAAGATGAACGATCATTTTTTTTTGAATTTGTACAATTTGTAATATATTTTTCATTAAAACTCAATTTGTTAGCCTATATAATAATAGCATGAAATAGCCATAGAAGTTACCACAGCCACTTTCGAGAACTATTCTTCGAAAAATATGATTAATGAGGTTTGGGCGTATGGCCATCAACGTAGAAGTTACGTGTAGCTTTCGGTAATGTTAACTCGATACCGTCTAGTTCCTTTGTTAGTACTATTTGACAGCCTAATCGAGAATTTTCTTTAAGAAATGGAGCCATATCCAATAAATCATCTTCTTTTTCTTCAGCTTCCGGTAACTTATCTAAGTAATCATCGTGAACATATACATGGCAAGTTGTGCAAGCTAATGAAGCTTCGCATGCTCCTTAAATATAAAAATATACATACATATATTATTTTATATATATTTCATTTTTGAACTATTTACCCTCCATTTCAATTTCATAACGATGAGCTAAGTATAATGCATTATCTCCAACTTTTCCTTTAACCTCTATTCTTTTGCCATTTTTGTCTATATAAGTTACCCGTACACTATAAGTAACAATGGTAAGTTTAAAAAAGAAGTATGTATTGTATAAATTGTAAACGTTATCTTACACTTCATTTTCTGATTTTGGATCTTGCCACTCATATTCACCGTGTCTTTGTACTGTTGAATTGTTTGAACTGATTAATAAAATATACTTCAATGTCTTGCAACTTACTCTGTGAGGTGTGTAAAAATTTAGGTCCTAATATCCTTGGAACTTGTTGGATATTTTTAGTTATAATACTATGAGAAATTCTCATTTGCCGCAATAATAAACAAAGCATTTTGTCTTCGCAGGTTATGAAATTATTCTATCAGCTGTCTAGTGTTTACATTTAAAGTGATGCCCTTTTCGTAAAAAAGGTAACAATCTTACATATAATGCTGTAATATTGATATCATGTTAGCATTTCTGGTCAAATAAGGAGTTTTTACATATTTAACGCTGATAAATTCTAACGAGAAATATACATACTATTTACTACTATTTTATACTATTTTCCGATAAAGATTATTATGCCCTAAATCGCTGTATGTCAATTATATGTGAGTGCGTTTGTAAAAAACTTCGAGTGTGTTAAAAATTGAAAAGCCTATCCAATATTTTTAAAATTTCAGAGTTGATAAATGTTAAACAAATCGTTTGAATGCCTGTATAATTGCCAAACACACGTTTTTATTTTCGTTGGCATCACTCTGTTGATGCATATATAGACAGAGATGTTATATATTCTAATTTTTGTTTTGTTTTAGGACACAAAAACAAAATACAAATATAAACCACAAAATATAATATAAACAAAACCTAAAACGCTACTCACTTAAAAAGTGAAATGATTAATCAAAGATTGCAAACATCAGAGGAAAATCCATCGCTGGCTAAACAAAACAGGATCTTGACGGCTGTCGCTCAGGACATTGTAAAAAATGAAGTTGATGACATTGTGGCGGATGGAATGGATATTTGCGATATAATTGATAATCATCATTCAATGCAACCGAGCCAATATGTGACATCTAATGATTTACGTTCTCTGGGAGAAACCATAAGGAATACTTTGCTAGAAATCAATGAAATTCGTGAACAAAATCGTGAACGCCGGCACAGAGAGTTACTGGAGACCTTAACAAATATCTCACTACCTAACGGTGGTCCGGCAAAATGCGATGAGGTCAAAACGATAGTTGATAACGGTTCCATTGTTATTAAAGAGGAATGCTTAAACACAACAAAAGATCAAAGTGCTAGTAATCATGTAGCTGAAGATAATATGATACAAACGGAGTCACTAGACAATTCAAATAAAACAACTGAAAGTAATAGTTCAACAACTGTACCGCGACAGGGATCCGATCACAGTAAAAATAATCAAATATCTGAAAATTTAAATTTTTTAGATGAGAAAACAACAAATGACTACACGGAGGCATCACAAATGTATTCAGTTACACAAAAAAAAGGTATAAAGAAAGCATGTTCGACGATATTAGGAAACCGAAAAATTCTTACCGCAAATAGAATTTTTGCTGTAAAACAGAACACCAAAGAAGAACTCCAGCAAATGCGTGCCAAAATGCTGGAACTACAACGTAAAAAAATGGAAGATCGTGAAAGGAAGAAAAGAGAAATGCAACTGCATATGCAATGACAAAATAAATAATTTTGCTTATTAACTACTTTTGTCGAAATGAAATATTTTGTTTGAGTTCTTACAAATATGCGCACATATGTAGACCTTAAGGTAGGGCATACTGCAATTGTATTTTATAGTAATTTGTGATAGTTCACAATTTAAACTCAATATAATATTTGTAATTCAATGAAACAGAAATGTTACATGTACCCCTAAAATAGAATTTCAGTATTTATTAAATATGAATAATTTAATGTGAAAAATTAAACACGTTTGTTGTATAATTAAAATAACTGTCTTCTTAAAAAATATTTTTACCATGACTAAATTAAAATTATATAAGAATTATAATTTACTGACCCCTGTAGCAATAATAATAATTTTCGAAATTCACGAATTTTACGAAACTTTAATGCAATGAGTTTAACCATCTTAGGCTCCGCAAATCCTCCACAAAAAAGAGATGACAGATGCTGATCTTTGCCCTCAAAAAACAATTCTGCTTTAATATACTGCCGGATTCCGTTCTGGAACGGTCAAGTCCGGGTCATAATAACCTCGAGATGCCGCCATGAGGTATCTACTCCCAGCCTGAACATCTGATTGCCACAAAGTAGTGTCCCAAAGGACATAACTGACCTCTCCTCCGGGTTCAATCACTTTGTCACTTCGTCTCTTCACACTTTGCATGAGCCTATTGAGGTGTAGGCAGAAATCAACCTCGAGTGGACACAATACCCAGTCAGTGCCATTTAGGCAGTCTGAATAGTAATCAATATAAATATCATCTCGTGACCGCAAAAACAACTACCCATCCTATGCCATTTTTCCACATTCGAAAATGCCGATGTATACATGACAAAATTATACAACCTGATTATATAATCCGCAAAATTCGAACTTAAGCTCCGTATTCCCAATCAATGTGACCTACATACATACTGCATACTCATTCTTTCTTGGTTATGCACCACAATAGCTGCAATATTTGCAATCAAACAGTTTCACACGCAAAGTAGTAATGCTCGATCAATTGAATTTAATTGAAAATTCATAAAGCCGTAGTAGAAATTGAATTTATATTCAGAATTTAGAGTTTCATTTCATGAAAAATTTGCTTATTGACCCGAAAAGTAATTAATCAATGTATGTACATATATTTTTTGGAGCAATTTATTATTTTATTTATTTGGTATAATTATAAAAGTTAAGAATTATAGTTTAAAATACATATATTTAAGTAAAGTGTTTTTTTTTGTTTATATTTAATTTTTTTCATATTATTTATGAAATTTCAAATATAATAAAATTCTTTGAAGTTATTATTTATTATAAGTTAGTAAAAAAAAATGAATGGTACTACATTTATAAAAAAAACTTAGTCTTAAGTTACATTTCGAATTAAAAAATACGTAATTGAATACTTTGTTACTTTACGTTTCCGCAGGATAGCACATTTATATTTATGAAAAAATACCACATTTTTAAGGGATGATTCCTAAAAAAGATTCATTTTAAAGTTACTTATTTTTTGTTTAGATAATTGTATTACGTATTCCAAAATGGCCCAATTTTTTATAGCATTTGCCTTTTTTTTGTTGCAGTAGTTGTTTTTGTAGTATATTGGAATTATTGGTATATCTTTATATTCAGTTTTCCATTGAAAAGAATTATGAACACTGTATTTATTTATGAACACTCATGTTGCAAATTAATAAATCTTAATAATTATTCTTGGGAATAATGGATTAGAATAAATGTTACTGCGCATACATAAATACTTTTCATATTTTTTCCCCTTGATTTGATTAATTCTGTTCATCACCGTTTTTAATTTTATCCTTGTCACCATTTTCAACTTTCTTTAGAAACAAATCGTTCGGTCCTGTTTGCTGTATGGGTATAATACGCTCTTTGGGCTCATCAGTTGACTTGGGTAATGTAACACTGAGAACACCGTCCGATGATAGCTTACAGACAATACCATCTGGATTATGACCCTTTGGCAACTCATAACGACGTACAAAATGACGAGTTACGAAACCAATATCATCTGCTTCACGTTCCTCATGCTTACCTTCAATGATTAAATGGTCATTTACAACTTTGACAGTCAATTCTTCGGGTAGGAAGAGTCCAACATCAATATGGACAGCAAAATCATGATCCTTATGTGCACCCTTTAATGGAAGATGAGACAAGTCTTCCTTAGGCCTATGATTAGCTTCCAAATGACGTAAATGTGGTGCGAGTGCAGAAATCAAACCCATGGTATGCATGTCTAGAGGATGATGTTGTCTTGAATGCAAACGACGGTAAACATTATTTGGAAATATGTCCGGATTAAGGAAGGGATGTGGATCAAAGTTTAGAACGAATGGTATATTAGACATTTTAGACTATTCTTTTTTCTTCCTTGAATGTGTATGTATATGTGGTTTGGTTATAAACTCCCTTTAATTATTTCTGTGTATGAATGTTTTTGACTTGTTATGCTCTTTGATGTCAAAATACTAATGAATACATTTCTTGCATTTGAGTGGTTTATATAGCAAAAATTTGTCTCTACCTATAGTATACGCGTCCTGTATTTTAGTATTTTCCTAAATTTATGCAAACTGCAGTAAAACATGCCCAGCAAACAATTTAAATTCAATTTATTATTGTCATATTGGATCACAAATATTCTTTATATCGCATTCAAAATATTTTGGAACAACATGGAAGAATTTCATTGTTATTTACAAAGTAACGTTTTTTTGGGAGCCATTATAAAAAGTATTGTTTAAATACTATTAAATAAAAAATACGATTCTATATTGAAGATTTAAAGACCTATTTGATTAATAATGATGTTTAATCAAGTAAATTCCGATGCTTACATTAAGGAAGTATTGTGAAAAGATAAAAACGTATAGCACTTAAATTTAATTTGTTGTAAAATCTATAGAAATAATTTCAAAATAAACAGAACGTATGTATTTAAATCTAAAAGTCTGTAAAACATATAATTATATAACGTACATACAGTATAATATTATACCTGTAATGTAATATAAAATGTAATATATTATATAAAAGTTGGTCACTTTAATTTTAACTTTGTTTGCATACTGGGTACAATCTGTAAAATGTTTTCTCTTATGGAACTAACTGGAAACATATTTATTTGCCTGTGTGTCACTTCATATGTATTTATTATCCTGTATTTATCGCATAAGGATAAATAAAACCAAATTAAAATGATGTGAAAATACACAAGTATTTCAAGTAGTATAATAAATAAAGGCATACAAATTTAAATGTGAACTTTTTATAATGTTTTCACAACACTTTCACTTCCTTTAAAATAGGAGAGAAATAATTCTGAAATAAAAACATGCGTACAACCGTCCTTGCTCTCAATCAGTGGCCGTTTCTTCTTTTATTTTACCAATATTTATATTATAAACAAGGTAAAAATAAAGCAAACTTAGGAAAGAATAATTTGAATAAAATTCTAAGAATTTTATTGCATTCGTAAGGTTTAATTGCAAATATTGTATCAATGAAATTTGCTGTTTAAGTGAAAGGTATATTTAATAATATCTTTAATATCTAATACCTTTATTAATAATATCTTTTAGTAATAATAATTCATAAAACTCTTTTCTTATTTAATTAGATACATATGTACGTTCATGCAGGACATTAGAAAAAGATAATCTCTTTAAACTTTTTTTAAGATTTTTAGTTTGCATCGCCCTTGTCTAGAAGGTAGTTTATTGGCTTATTAGATGTGAGACGGTTCGATCCCCCGGTCAGATATCTCTAATAAAACGAAATATGAAAAAATATTTCTTCGGTGACTTCCTCTCAGCAGATTCTGGCACTCTGAGAGTAAATAAAATTGCCATGAAAAGTTTCTCAAATTTTTGTGTGTTCGGAGTCGACTTTAAGCCGTAAAATATATAAAAATTAACACACACAACATAAGTGGTGTGAGAAGCTAGGTCGTAATCCTGAGTGAACGATTGTAATGACCAATTATGTATGTATGTATCGAGTAAACCAAAAATGGGACAGTTATGCCAACCATTTTTAAAATACATATGTAAAACCAAAATATATTCAAGTAAAAAAGTTTACGAAACTGTTCACCAATTTTATCAAAATTTAAAACGAATAAAGCTAAACAAGGATTAATAAATGGTCAATCAATGTAAAAATTATTAAGTTCGATAACACTATATAAATTCCCCGAACTAACCTTACACCTTCTAATTCAGCTGTGCGTTTGGTACAAAGGAAAATCATTCCCTATAAAAGCTGCTTTCGCTATTTCTAAGGTCAAATGCGTCCAGACAGAATTGTGAGGGTGCTTCATTTTCCGTTTCAAACGTATTCACATAATGAAAGCTTTGGTTGCGATAAAACTTCAATTTCATTGTGCACATTGCAATGATTCTCACTTCTGACCACATCTATGACGCTTCTAACATTCAAACAATCTATAGCAGTAAATGCTAAGATTACACCATTACTTTGTATTAAATTATCGATGACTAGATTTTTCGATTTTTCTGTAAAACTCAACAATGTGCACCTAACTGATAAGAAATGTAATTGTTGGACTTGTTGTTAACTGCAATTCCATTTATCAAACGCTATACTGAATACCAATGAGAGCGGCAAGAGTTAATGGTGGTATTCGTATGCAAAGCTTTAATTTTGAAATAGTGTTGGTAACCACATATTTCTATATAAACAATAATCTTGGATCTTTTTTCAAACGCTCGAATCACTTTTTGGAGAACTTAAACCCTTTTAATGATGTAGTTTTTCTATAATATTGAAACAAGAACTAAAACTCATCAACAAAAGGACGGTGTTTTCCTAGGAAACGACAGATGGGTCTTTTATAGTAGACCATGCCGATTTAACCCGATTCTAAGTTGAGTTTCCCAAAGGTTGTAAACATTGGATTGTAATTGAGATTTAAAATTTCATTTCTTAACATCTACATATTTGCTGGTTCCAGCGGGCAAAGCAATTGAAGTTTACTTGCCATCTGTAATTGAGCCATTTATTTAAAATTTAGCGAAATTAGGGGAGAAAGCTATCAACTTTGTTCGATTTATACGGTTTTCAAAGGAAAAAACTACGTTCCATATTCTTTACATATCCCCTCCCCAAAAATAAATTCGTATTCGATTACGGATGACAATTAATACGGCCCCGCTGCCGTATTAAAATTCTTTCCTTTGCTGCTTGTAATAAGCCCCGTTAAAAATAAAAATAAAAACAAATTCTTTTAATTTTTTTTTTTGGTGTTTGTTTTTATTAATATTACGGTAAAATGTTATATCATTTTCTAACACTACCAAAGATAGCTACAATACTTTTTTTATTGTATTTAAGATTGAAAATAGCTTTTCAAATGCTCTTCTCTTCTTTTCCAATAGCTAAACTAAAAATGTGAAATAATACTTAGAAACTAAAAAAAAGAGTAGTTTGGAATTCATTTATAGTGTGTATGGTGTTATAATATAGGTGTAGTAATAGGTATGATGAATATGCTATTCCTAGAAACTGAATCCAATATGGATGACGATATTAAAATGGCATTTATTTCTTTTCCTCTTGTGGTTCACCATTAGCGCCATCACCCACTTTTTCCTGAGTATTCTGCTTAACATTTAAATGAGCAGGACCAGTTTGTTGAATTTGGATTACACGCTCATTTGATTTTTCCTCCTCTTGAGGCTTGGGTACACTCACAGTCAAGACGCCATCAGAAGAGAGAGTGGAAACCACTTTATCAGCATCGTAGCCTTTGGGCAAAACGTAACGGCGTACAAAGTGACGTTGTATAAAACCGTGGTGGTCTTCACGCTCTTCATGCTTGCCCTCAATAACAATGCAATTGTCTACAACTTTTACATTTAATTCGCTCGGCTTGAATTGCGCTACATCCATACACACTTGGAAACCATCTTTGCCAATTGGTGAAAGACGTCCTTCTTTCTTCTCTCCACCACGACGAGCAACTTGATGGTCACTGAGACGATTAAGCAGACTCAATGGTAGACCATAGCTAACCAAGTTGTGGGCTGGTTCCCGCTGAGGATGATGTTGGCGATGGATGAGATATGGAGGCAATCCCAATCCGAAATCATTTCCATAGTAAGATGGGTTGGACTCGCGATCCAATTCATCAATAAGACTCAACAATAGTGGTAGACCGGCCATTTTGTTTTTATTGATTTCTTTCAGACTTTTCACACACAAATGTATTTAAAAATTTGATTTTTTTCTCTTTGACAATAAACGCTGTGTTAAGCACTGTTTGCTTATTAACTTTTGTTTTCACTTTGATAAATGAATTTTCAAAACTGATGCAGATTGCTGAGTTTTGCCGGCTTTTATACCGGCTGAGAACTGTAATAAACATTTCGAGTAAATTCTTGAACACCCTAGTACACACCTCTGTATTGAAAAGCTTTTACTAAATTTTTCTCTTTAAAAATTTTAGCTTTCACAATGAGTGCAGAGAGAGAGTGCATTAAGTATTTCTCGTATTCATTGAGTGTAACTACAAAAAGAGACTTTTTGAAAAGAGTATCTCTGTTAAAAGTTTTCTTTTCTAAGAGACATTTTTTATAGTCTTAAATATGGATGTCATATATGTATGTGCATAAACTTATTTATTTTAAACTGTTTTAATTTTTTTTATAAAACCAACATTTATTACCCATGCATATACATATATACATATATTGTATATATTCGGTTTTATTAAAAAATATGTATGTACATAGGTGTTTCGATTTTTGATATTGAAGATTTTATTCGGTTTACGATCAGGTGATGAAGTTGGTCACTACATAGCACTCACATTATTATCACGAAACACGAAAGTAATAAGATTGGAGGTGTCCTTGAGGTCAGCATATTTCTGAAAACATCAGTCTAATGGCATCATTTCCGCAGTGAAGTACATCATGATGCCTTCATGATGATTTTTATTATTAAATATTTTTATATAATCCACAATTTTTTTATTTAGAAAGCGTAAACGACCAGAGTCCCAGGTTTAAGTGGAATCCACAACTTCCATACCACTCACTAGACTACTAAACAGTATGTGTGAATTTATTTATTTATTAGAAAAGAATTAAAATTTGTTTATAATCATTACGAGCTGAATAACTTAAGCCCTAAATATTAGGAATCGGTTGGTTGTCAAAAATGTGTACTTGACCTACTACTTGTTAAGTCATAATAACCCTTTAGTTAGGATTACGACCTGGCTTTTCACACCACCCATGTTGTATGCGTTAATTTTAACAACAGCTTTGAGAAGATATTCCTGGCAATTTTATTTACTGTCAGATTTTAGCTTTGAAATCATAAGCTCTAGCCTACGGTCATTTTATAAATATCATAATTAACGTTTTTTAAATATACATACATACATACGTACGTAAATTTGCATATGCAATATAATTTAATTTTTAAACAATATTTTAAATATCTTTAATAACTGTTTGCAAGTTCTAATCATGGATTTGTTATTCAGAAACACTAACAAAACAAATAATTTGATTTTGTTCTCTATTAAATGAACGACTGCTAGTTAAAAGCATATTCGTGTGATTTTAACTGAAATTACCTTAAACTCTAATTATCTAAACGCAATTGTTGTCAGTTTTAGCTTTAATTTACGAATAATGCAGCAACATCGTCATATTGTCTACGGATATTCACAGAGATTTTAAGCAGTCAGGGCACATAGATTTAGAAAAAGCCAACTGTATTATGCACACTTTTTTCAATTAATAAATAGACATGTAGAAAAAAAATCGCCCCTACTAGAATATTAGAGACATTTTAAATAATTTATTAAAGAAGCAAAACAAATGTTGAATTTCAAAAACAGAGTACTTAGAGTGAAAAAGTTTTGTTTTTTTAATGAGATGAATATGAACATTGAAATATACATACATACATATATCCATACATACATACCTAACTGCTCATTACAACCATTCAGTCAGGATTATGGACTTAGTTTGTCACACCACTTTGTTGCGTGTGCTAATTTTATACTTGAGTGGCGGGACCCAGAGTTTAAAGTCGACTCCGAACGAGAGATTTTTTGAGAAACTTTTCATGACAATTTTATTTGCTCTCAGAGTTTTTGTCAGAAGTCTGCTGAGAGAAAGTCACCGAAGAAATATTTTTTTAATATTTACGTTTTAATTTCTAACCTAGGATTTGAACCGTGGCCTTAATAAGCTTATAAGTCTACACACTACCGGCTCGACTACGGCGGCTTCTTAGCTTGAAATATACATAGACCTGTAAAAATGTATTGATTGGTATAAAAATATGAACCTAAACTCCTTAAACATGATCGACAAGCTAGTGATATAAGTTACAGTACTATTATCATTATTATTTAAAGTCCAGCAGAGAAATTATTGATTGAACTGGAATTTCAGAGGTTATATAGATTGCACGTCATCTTAATTGGCAGAGGGTCTGCTGCTGTCTGATCGATCTTTTGAACATAGTGGCTGATAGAGGAGGATAATAAAATTGTAGAACTTTAGCTAATAATACAGGACTATTTACAGTTAATAGAACTTTCACAATCGTTGACATTATATCTGCTGATGAAAGGCTATTCATCTAATCGAATTAAATTTTAACGAGTTCAATTATGGGGCGCATTTTAAAAAAAAATAAATTTAAATTTAACCGGACTCAAATTTGACATGAAAATCAATTGTGATTTAGTGATAAAACAAGTCTTCGAAGTCCCCGTAGTCTAGTAGGTAGTGTGTTGGCTTATTAGACGTAGGGCCATGTTTCCAACCCCAGGTCAGACATCAAAGCGAAATATGAAAAATTATTCCTTCGGCGACTTCCCCTCAGCAGATTTGAGTTTCTCAAAAAATCTGTCGTTCGGAATCGACTTTAAACTGTAGGTCCCGCCACTCATGTATAAAATTAACACACACAACATGAGTGATGTCAGAAGCTAGGCCGTAATCCTGACTGAAGGGTTGTAATGGCCCATGATGTATATGTATATGTATATGTATATGTATATTTATGTATGTTATGATAAAACAATATGAATAATGCATTTGAGCCAAAATTCTTATTAAATTGTTAGTGTTGCCGACTAGTTGTAAATCGATTTTTAGCAGAAGGATCATTTTGGTTCATTCGGTATAGTATTTCTGATCTGGCGGCTGGAATGATATTTTCTTTAAGATTAAAAACTTGCTCAATCTTGCTTATAGTTTCTATTTTATTTAAAAAAATTCCAGCTAAAATCCTTTTGGTCGTTAATTCTATTGTGCTTTATTTAAATTGATTAAAATAAACGATCATTTTTATTCAGTTTGCATAATCCAATTCTCCAACTATATCCACACAATACTTGAACATCGTAGATGCGTAGGAAGTGCCAATCCCATTGTTGCAATTCTGTAACGCAAACACAAGCTTGCTTTTAAGACCCCAGCAGGATTATTCTATTGTGCTTTATTTTTTTTTTTAGATTGAAGAAATTTATACTAATTCTATGTAGCATTTATCATAGATTTAATATATTGCCTAATATAAACCTTATTCACGTTAACTGCTTAAATAGTGGAAAATTTTTTCTGAATTTCTATTACAGCAACACAGTTGATCGGTTAAATTTTATAATTTCAGCTGTTTTTAATTTATAGATGAATTATTTCAACAATAGCTTTTGATAATATGATTTTGTAAAGGGACAAGGGCACATTTCGTTACAAATACAAAATTATAGCGATTTTATGAATAGTAATAAAAATTTCCATATAAAACGGTTTGTATTGTAGAGTATAACACAGTTTGAGTAGTAGATTTGCAGCAGTTAACACAAAACGTAACCGCAATTGCTTTAATAATAATATTCTCAGTAAAAATTTATTGAATTTTGTCAAAAAAAAAAAAAATGTTAAATTTTAAACACTTAATGGTGTGTTGCTTTATGGTCGGTGCTGTTTGGCAAATTGTTGCGGCCGATAAGGATAACCCAGACTTTGCTACTTACGAGGAAGTAAAGGATTTACCAAATCATCCAGAAAAATATTTAATTGAAGTAAGAAGTAAGGATATGGTGGAAAAAGATGGTTCTATACCTGGTAGCATTAATATACCCTGTAAGTAGTTGAGATTTTTTGTGATTGTTACACGTGCCTTAAATAATTTTCCTTCTTGTTTAGTTACTGAACTGGAAAAAGGTTTAATGATGAACGACGATGAATTTGTATCGACTTATGGTGCTGAAAAGCCTCCTAAAGATGCTGTTGTTATATTCAGTTGCCTTGGTGGTCAATATGCTCAGAGGGGTGCGGATTTAGCTAAGAAGATGGGTTGGAAAAAGTGAGTAATAATTTTAACGTATAAAGTTTGCGGTCTTAACGATAGCTGGCATCGTCGAGGGGTCTGTGATGGTAAGCTATTCCACAGGCTTCCTGATAAGTGCAGTGTCGTGCAGATTGAGTTGTTTATAATCAGTAAGGCAAAGGAACTGTTTAGTGAATGAATCATTTATGTGGACATAAAGCATATTATCTTTAAATACTGTTAGCCTTGGGCTGATTTCATTGTACACGAAGGAAGTATAAGACTGTGCCGTATTCCAACGCTTTGTGAGGTAGGGGGTGACAGTATCACAGATGAACGAACGAGAAAGATCGGGGGAAAGTACGCGGGCATGGTGAAGCCTGTTAATAGGTTGTATGGCTACCAATCCTTTGTTTTCTGCAGGGTATACGGGACCTGATATTTTCGGCCACAGTTTCTCTGACAGCCTTAGGAATTAAGTTTACGATTTCAGACTTGTCGAGATTCATCTTTGGCATAGTCATGAGTCTCCAGTTCTTCTTCACTTCTCGAGGATAATTAGAGTTTTTCCAGAAGACTGCTAAACGGAAAGATATATTTTTTTCATATTTCGTTTTTTAACTTCAGATGAGGTTTGAACTCGGTTTTGGGTATTTCTATTAATGTGAAGTCTATATAATTCTAGTACATAATTGAATGGAAATATGTCTTAAATTTAATATTTGCAAACAATTTTATATCAATTTTAAAATATGATATTAATTTTATGTTTTAATTTTAGTGCTAAACCATATTTGGGCTCATGGATGGAATGGTCAAAAAGAGAAGGCTTGGCATAATATATTGTTTTCAGTAATACGCTCACATGAATAAGTAATGGACATCTGATTTCTAATTATATGCAAAAAACCTTTGAATGAACATACATTATGTATTTATATTCTACAAATTAAATAAAAACAGTTGCATTAAAAAATATTATGTGAAGATAGTTTGTTCTTTCATAGCTTTTAGTAAGTAATTAAATTTTTAGATTACTTTCCAGTAGAGCGTCTTATTAGAAACTTAAAAAAAAAGTTTGCGTTTCGTTTTGAGTGAATTTTTAAAAAATTATTCTTATTACCAAGATACATTAAATTAATTCGCCTTTTTTAAAAATTAAACAAAAATGGCAACTTCTGTGATAGATTTATTTATTGTATGAAATTGATAGCCATCTTTTCTGCATAGCACTTTATTCGATATACGTACAGGTTTAATAGGATCATGTTAAGCTAAATTGTGGTTAATCCGTACAAGTTGTTTTTGAATCTATTAACCCTTAACTGTCCGGAAGTATTTGAAGTTTACTTCCTAAAACATTTTTTAAAACAATTATGGAAAAAGAAATCAATCAAGCCAAAACAAGACGGAATTTGTATTCGAATAACAAAAAGTGTCCGCAGAAAGGGCATGGTACAATACCTAACGTATTACATTAATAGTCATAAAACTAATAAAATTGTTTTTGACACCATATTTCCGCCATTGGATCCAGTAAGTAAAAGTGTCATGTTGCCTATGTTTCTACAGGAGCTATGCTTTGTAGTTATATTGCATTAAAAAACACATTTTCAAAGAACTAAAAAACAGAGAATTCATTTTCACAACGTAGCAACATTGACAAAATTTCTATACTCTCTCTTGAAATGATTTTCTATTTTCTCTTAGATTTTAAAAACACATGCGCTATTCTCACCCTCTCTGATTTTGCAAATCATTGTTTGGTGCTCATTTATATGCCGACTATAGATACTAGAAGTTACGAAACGTTTCTGGAACAACAACAATTAATAAAAAAAAAACGTATGAGTAATTTTGTTTATTATTTGTGAAATTTTGTATTGTTTATTTTGGCCTTTGTCTGGTATAAAGCAGCGTATAATTAACTAACCTATCTCAACATGAACACATTCTAATAAAATGTGTATAATGAGTATGTGTATAGAATGTGTGTGTGGTATGTACACAAACAAATAACATCTCGGACAAAAATGATAATGCAAATTTAATTATAGAACGTTAATATTGTTGAGTAGATTTGAATGAAAAATAAATCTATTTAAAAACTTGTTGTTTCACAAATGTACATGCATACATACATATGTAATGTAAATATGAATTAAATACTTCAGATATTATATTAACAATAAAGAGACTCAAATATGATTTGCATAGTATTGTATTGTTAATCATTAGGTAGGGAAAATATAATAAAACAACTCCTTCAATACTAATCATCTGGAGGGCTAAAAATTACAATAATTAAAAAAGGAATAGATTTAAGTTTAAGATTTTTAACTAAATTTTGTTTTTACACTACCGCACTATGCTGAAGAAGTCGCTAAAGTTTAGTAGATAGTGTGTTGGCTTATTAGACGTAAGGCCACGGTTTAAAATCCAGGCCAGACAACACCAGCAAACCGAAATATGAAAAAAATATTTCTTCAGCAACTTTCTCTCAGCAGATTTCTGGCAAAAACTATGAGAGTAAATAAAAAATTGCCATGAAAAGTTTTTCAAAAAATCTGTCGTTCCTAATCCACTTTAAGCTGCAAGTCCCGCCACTCATGTATAAAATTAACCTACACAACATAAGTGGTGTGAGAAACTAGGTCTATAATCCTTACCAATTATGTATGTACTATGCTGGGCATAAGATTTTAATCATTCCTCTAACATTTCCCATTTAATTTGTAATTGTACGTTCATAAATTAAATAAAAATTGAAAGAACTTCAAAATAAAGAATTCGAACGTTTGAGCTATTCAATCAAACGTAAGAAGGTTAGATCCGAGAAGTATAATATCATCATCAGTGCGGCTTAGATTTTATTATAATCGAAAGTCAATGGCATATACATAATTATAACCAAATATATAAGAAATTCTGGCCCAACGTCAGGTCATACACATTGACTGTGACTCGCCTAAACCATTGTGAGTTTGGTTAAACAGTTCTTACGTGTCCATTATTATGATCTCCACTTAGGTGAAACCTATTACCATCTGTTTCTGGCTATGGCGAATGATTTTGTTGATTCCAAATTCAATATAAGCTTGTTTACATCGATTGCTCCAATTCTTTCAAATAAAGACAATGATTTTTATGCAGGATTTTATGTTATTGGAAGAAAAGGTTTATAATTGCAGGGAATTATTCTTTGTTAAATAAAACCTTTAATTACTTTCACCAGTAACGAATTTATTGTTATTATTAAAATGAAAATTTTATTGATTTAAATAAAACCAACAAGACAATGCTTCACAATAGATACATAAGTGAAAAAAGGTAAATATTTACCTTTTTTTATTTATTTTATATAAAAAGAAATTAATCGTCCAAATAAACCAAATTGGCATTACATTTTTTAATGTCAATTTTTAATAAAGTTCAACCTTAGAAGAATAAATAGCATTACATTTCTACAATAAGTTTAAAATTTACACATCCATTGATTCAGTTATCAGAGTATTTCATATGACCAATATCATTAACAACTATCACCCTGTATTGTACTGTAAATTTAATTGCATCACATTTAAATATTCGATAAGGTTCTCGAAATTTCGGTTAATGAACCTTTCAGAACCTCAAATTTCCTACACAATAGTAGGCGCAGAGTGCACATGACTTTTATCAAGGCATATTCATAAGAGGTAACCGCAAGAATACAACAAGTACAACAATGCAAAAACAACAGGCATTTTGTTTTTGTTAAAGAGTACACGGAATGTCAAAAACAGCTTCATAACTGACTGACGAATAACAATAGAAAGAGAAATGTTAAAAAAATTTATAAAAATGGTTACAAAACACTAAAAAAACAACAAAATTTTGACATTTTAAGACTCGTCAGCTGTTGACTTACTCCTACCTGATATAAATATGCCATGACTTTTATATTTCACAAATAAAAATTCTCTCTTACAATTCTCTTTTAATTGTAGCACACACACAAAAACTTTTCAATAAGAACAAAAATACGCGAAACTTCTCGTAAGCAATAGATTGTTAAGAGAATTCAACCAAACATTAAACCAACAACTTGCCAGAGTATATATAGTGGCGGCAGACAGCTCACTGTTATCAGTTTATAACAGAGCGAAATACAATTGAAATCGTTTAGTTACAACACAAAGGCAGAAAAAAAATATTATTTTTGTTTTGAAAAACCCAGTAAACAAATTTGTGAGAATATAATAGAAATAAAACAGAATGCGTACTCTACCAATTTTATGGCGTATGGCTGAAGATTTGAGACGTTTGGCTTTGCCATCGTCACCACTATTTGAATATCCTTTCGCAACAACTTATCGAGTGGCGTCTCCATGGAATCAGCTGAATCGCATGATGCAAGAAGATTTGGCTAAAATCAACAAGGATGGCTATCAAGTGTCAATTAATGTTTCTGAATTCAAACCAGAGGAACTAACAGTCAAAGCTGTCGATAATAATGTGATTGTTGAAGGTAAATCCGAGGAACAACACGATGACAATGGTTATGTTTCCCGTCATTTTATTCGTCGTTTGGCATTGCCAAATGGTTTTGAGGCCGATAATGCCATTTCAACACTTTCATCAGATGGTGTACTAACCGTTAGTGTTCCAAAGCCACAAATTGAAGAGAAAGCCCGTGAAATTCCCATTCAACGTGTGGAGACACCGTCCCTCAAGGCCAAAGAATCAGCAGCTGACGATAGTACTAAAAAGGATAGTAATTAAGAAGAATTGATCATGTTTATATTTCAATTCCATTAATAAGTGTTACTGAAGAAATTGTATTGAAGAGGATTCGGACTGACGTATTAATAGTCATAGTTTTTATTGTTATTGTAGTTGGTAGAAAAGATACCTAATAAATCGATAAATTTTTGAAATATAATAAGCAAAAAAGTGTTTTTTCTGAGCAAGTTTGTGAAATGCATTAAAGCAGAAGAAGAAATTAAAATTGATTGTACTTCATTGTATATTAATTGTATACGTAATTGGTCATTACAACCCTTTAGTCTGCATTACAACCTAGTTTCTCACACCACTTATGTTGTGTGCGTTAATTTTTATACATGAGTGGCGGGACCTACAGTATAAAGTCTACTCCGAACGACAGATTTTTGAGAAACTTTTCATGGCAATTTTATTTTAATCTCAGAGTTTTTGCAGAAATCTGCTGAAAGGAAGTCCCCAAAGAATTAATTTTTCAACATTCGTTGAGTTGGAGATGTTTGACCTGGGGTTTGAACCGACACACTACCTACTAGACCACGACGAAGAATAAAACAAATAAAATTTTTGTGCCGGCTATACCTATTAATTTATTTAATTTTGTGCCTGTTTTAATTGCTACAGTTGTGGTATTACAATGAGCCCTGGGTGCGGCCTATGTGTGTCCGCATATGGCTCCATCGAGGAGACAGCCACTTCTACCTACCAATTGCGACAGTAGGTTAGTTTTAATTAAATAAGCGTTTGGGTTTAATCACTTTCGTGGGCACATTCTATTCAATTTTAACTGTCCTAGTGTCAGAGGTCCTGACAAGCAAAGTGGCTCAAAAATCGTCAACATACATATTTTCATCGTATCTGTGAGAAATATAAATAACTTTCCTCAGCATTCTTCTAATTTGACAATATGCCATCGGAACTTGTGGACATAGTCTTTCATTTTGTTTTCTTTTGGCGTTTTTTTTTTTAAGAAATAAGTTCAATTTTACATGACAATCTTATAAGATTAATTAAAATCTATTATCAAGTTATTATTTCGAGAAATTGTTAATATTTTTTGTACTGATAATTGTCCAACTGAGGTTGACATAATACCAACGTTAATAGAAAAATTATATATGAAAGCATTTTTATTCATGGAAATTGAATAATTTGGCAGCGTTACAACGCTTTTGCCTATACACAACGATAACTTGTTAGCAGCTATTTTGTTCGGAAGTCTTAGAAGCTTGGTGTAAGAATTGAAATCGAAAAATAAAATCCATGGCTATAAACTTCATTCATCAACAACGAGATAGTTTAGTTGAAATAACTGTTTTTGAACGCGAGGTACTTGACAGATAAAACTCTGTACAATAAACGAACTCAGAACCTCTATAATTCATACATTAACTTTTATCTCGACACCTCTGTTGAAGGTATGGTCCTTCATCAAATTTGTTGACATAAAAATAAATTGTAAACAATTCTCAATAAAGCAAGTATTGACCAACGAAAGATTTTCAAGCAGAATAAATTGTAGTACAAATAAGTCCTTATACATATACTTTCCAATAAATAAATCCAAAATCATTTCATTTTCTGTTCTGTCGTAGATTTTTGATGTTTTCTACGTAGTCTACGTAAGCAATTTCTTGGTGGCTGTGTTGGTGTTAAAAGTTTATTAAAATATCTTAAATCGATTCACCACTATCTTTAAATAAAATCAAGATTTCCTTTTTTAACATAATTTTATTTATTTAATTATTTATTCAGTTATTTTTTGTTTATATGCAAATAGATTTTGACGAAATTTTAATTTATATTTAGAATTTATAACCTTGAATTTATTTTATTCTATTTTTTTGTGTATTTCCCGTTTGTGTACAAAATCAAGTACATTTTATAATATATATTCTGATGTATGTATATTTTTTAACCCGTGTGGCCACTAAGGAGAGTAAAATAAAATCAATTTTTTACAAATTAGTTTAAAAGATGCCCATAGGTTTGTTTGTTTGCTTTTATTTTTTGTATTTTGAATAGAATCTTAAACAGAGATTTTGTTAAAGTTATAATATTTACAAGGGTCCCCAATGATCTTATTGATACCACTAGGGTTAATTTATATACATATATTTTCCTACTTAGTTAACGTCACATTTACATTCATACACATTCACTTGCACTTTTCACGGTACACAAACGATTCGTTCGTTATGGCCAATTGCATTAATCAAAGTCTATTCATTGGCTTTTAGATGGAAGCTGCTGAAGGCTTTATTACTTCCAGGGTAAAGCATATTTACCCGTCTCCGTAATTGGAACTGGACGTTCAATTGAGGAAAAAGTTTTCTTGGGTGGCGGTGGTGGTGGTACTTTAATGGTTAAGTAACCATTTACTGACAAATCGGAGACCACGTCGTTGGCATTAAAGCCTCTGGGTAAAAGATATTTTCGTAAAAATTTACGCTCCACATAACTGTTGGTATTTTCACTACGTCTGCCATGTTTACCCTCGACAATGATATAATCGTCGTTGGTCTTAACCTCGATTTCGTGTGGTCTAAACTGGCTGACATCGATGTTTACGTGAAAACCTTTTTCATCGATGCGCACCCGTTCTCCATTGTAATAGTTGTCCCATATTAGCGGATATGACCAGTCGAGCAGATGCGATTGTATATATTGATTGCGTACGCGACGTGTTACCAACTCGTCCATCGGATTTAGCAGAGCACTCGAGGGCCACAAAATACGCGGATCATCCCAAAGGTAGGGATACAAATGAAAATCGTATGGGTAATAACGTGCACGATACGATGATGGCAAAAGAGACATTGTTTTATTCTTTATATTTATCTTCGTCTATATTCTTTGAAAAACTTTTCTTTTCTATTTTCTGTTTAAAATGATTTGTTGAAGGCGAAAAGAAATTGAAAAGATTTTGCACTCTTGTGTGGTGATTTAAAGGTTTGGCAACTGAATGAAATGAATTGCTTTCAAATCTTTTGCTTAAGGTGAGCAGCAAAAGAAATTTATATTCTTTTTTTGGTTTTAATTTGTTTTAAGTGCAAATAATATAGCCAAATTTAATTTTAATTAAATACGAAATATTATTCAAATACAATACTATATGTATTTTAGTATTTGTGAGCGTGGCAATAACTATTTACTGGCATTGAACGGCAAGTGAATTGAATATTTTCTTTTCTTTTTAAATTTTTCTCAGTGTATAATTTTGACGTGTCCAATTTGCGATGTTTGTTATACTTTTATATGTATGTACATATATATGTATGTATATATACAAAGGTTTCAAATAGAATCATGAATGATTCATTCGTTTTTTTTTGGTTTTTGTAAACAAAAAGTTGTTTACATTTTAAAATAAGACGCTTATTTCTTTATTTGAATAATAATAATAGAATTACAAATGTTATAACGAGCAGAGTTATTAAGATCTTATGCTCCATGTAGGATAACAAAGCCTCTGGTAAGAACCGATTCCTCGAAATCCTGTATTAGCCTCCTAATACATCATTTAGATTAAATATAAGTGAGGGTACATTGTAAATTCAATTTAATTTTCATTCTTATCTAAGGCTCCATCCCGTTTAACTAATTATCTCAAATCGTAGTTTAGAAAATTGTCATGGAAATAACTGAAACTGCTTCTGTTTTTCATATAGAAAAAATTCAAACATGCCAGAACGAGATTTCACATACATATGATTACAGCAGTACCGTGGTTCATCAAAAATTCGAACATACATACCGATTTCAACCTGAAAGCATTTTAAACGGAGTTTTTAAAAGTATAAGCAAAACACTAAAACAGGCTTACATTCCATTCAAATGCCATGGCTTGTAACACAATGACCCACAATGGGCACATTAAGCCTTATAGATTTTGCTACAGCTACAGAGTTTATAGCTCTTTATCTCGAACTCATCTAGCACTGATATGGGATCTGATGAACTTGTCTTGAGGACAGTTGTTGATAATTTTGCAGCCACTTCAGCTTTGAATTCAATTATATACTATGAGAGTAAAAATACTAAATATAACCTCTCACTGAAACGACTGTCTTTTTAAATATCAAGAATAATAATTAGGGTATCTGGGGGAACATTAAATATTCTCAGGACATTCATTGCTTCTGGATATTTAGCAAAAAGCGAGTAAAATTGTACTCTCCTGATTGGAAATTCGGATTTATGAATGAGGGAGTGATTTAAAAAAATACGGGTCATCACTATTGATGATGAAGAAAAGAGAATTATATAAAATCTAAGGACCACATTTATATGAGTCAGTATTACAGAAATAAGACGCAGGCCGCCACTTTGAACCCCACTAATAATAACTACCCACCCAACAAACTGTTTTTTTTTTCTATTCGCAACAGCGCAAGTTCTATAAATTAACGAATAAAAGATAGACACAAATAAAGACAGAGACGCTAAATAATTTATTCAATCTCACATACAATTATGCAATTTAATTGTTTATATTGTTTTTAGTTTTTTTTTTGAATTTATTATTAAATTCTCTTTAATTAAGAGCCTTCAATTAGTTGCAAAAGAAAAATTAATGAATCAAATGAAAAAATTAAGAAAACAAAAAATTATTATTGATTTTATATTATAATAATCGTTCTGTTTATTTTATCAAGTCATTAATTATTTCATAATTAATATGGATTCTGCTTATGGTTTTCGCTTTAATTTAGTTTATTTGATTTGCTTTATTTAAATTTTTCTTTTATTTATTTTGTTTTTCTTTTATTAATTTAAGGTAAATACTTAAAATTAAATAGTTTGAATAGTATTATTATGGTTTTCATTTAAATGTATTTTTTTTAAGTATTTTTTCTTTCTTTTCATTTCTTGAACTCTTATTTATTTTGCTCACTATTGTTCAAATTATTATTATTATTTTTTTTAATATTATTTATTCATTATTAATTGTATGTAATAATGGAAACTATTGTACTTAAATTTATAAAACTAAATTATATTTTAATAGAAAAAATAATAATAATAAAAAAAATAGGAATTTTTATCTTTTTCTTTTTTGTATCGCATATATAATTAGTATAGGAAAATTCGCTGTAAAGTAATAAAGAAAAAATAAACTGGTAGAAAAAAAAGAACCTTAAAATGATTTTGTTTTTCTTTTTAATTCTTTTTTTTCTTTTTTAAATTTTCTGTTTAAAAAAGCGTTCACACTGCTGCTGCTACTATCATTTTACAGGCAGTATTTTGCTACTATAATATAGAATGTCTTTTATTTTCTTAAGTTGTTCTCGTGTGCTCTTTGACAGAGCAAAATAGGGAAATTTACGCTTAAACAGTTCTCAGTTCTTTTTCAGTCATGTCGATTTTTTTTGTATATATATGTGTGTGTGTGTTTTTTCGTCAAGTTAGTCAGGGTTTTCTATGCACGAGTTCTGCTTTAAAGTCGTATCTCTCTGTTTCTGATTTGCATTCCAAGTCTCTTTTTTTGTTGTTGCTTTTGTTGTTGTTTGGGGGAAAATATAGGGATTTTTTGTTTGTTTATAATAACTATAATATAAAAATAAAATAGGAAAACGTGTAGACAATTTTAATTGGCCATTTCTTCTGTAGCCACTAGTGTTGTTGTTGCATTATTGCCATTACCCAAATGCGTCTTTTTAGCAAAGAGCGAACACTCAACACTGTCAGCAGCGGCGGTGTCTGTAGTTGTGATGCCATCAATGGCTTCGTTCAGTATAATTTTCTCTCCGTCTCCTTTGTCTGTTATAATGGCTGGGTCAGCTGTTGCAGCTTTGAGTAGAGCAACTTCGTCTATAATAATGCTGGTGGTTGTTGTGTCTGTATTTAACACTACAGCTGTTTCTAAATCAGCTTCCCCATCAATAACAGATTCAGCTTTAGTGTTTGTTGTAACGGTGGCAGCGATAGCGGCGTCGGCGACGTCAACAACAGCTGTGTCAGCATCATTATCGGCAGATGATTTTGGAATGTCAACTGGAATTTTGCCGGTTACAACACCATTTCCCTCGTTACCACCACCATCTTTAAGAGCAGTATCTTTTTTAGAATCGGAATTGGAAGTGTTGTTAGTGGTGGCGGTGGTGATGGTGGTTGTGATTTTCTTGGTGGCGGTGTTTGTGCTGGTATTATTGTTAATAATGGTAGTGTTGCTGTTGCTACTACTGGAAGTGTCTACATTATTGGTTTTCTCTGAGTCTGTTTCAATCTCTTTTTTTTCTGTAGCAGCTTTAGTATTGTCGATTTTCATATCATCATCATTAGCATTAGCATTAACATTATCGTCATTATCAATTTCCATTTTGGTTACATTCGCTTTCTCAATACCTGCATCATTTTTAATTGCTGTTTTAGCTGGAGATTCGCAATCTTTTTCTGCAGTGTTTGCTGCATCTGTGACACTACTGCACGATTCTTCCATTTTCTCACATGAATTTTTCGTCTCTCCATTAGACTTGTTCTTCGTGCCCTCTTCCAAAGGTTTTTGTTTCGTTTCTGTTGTAGTTTTTTCCTGTTCTACAGTATCTACGATTTCAGTTTTTTTCTCATCACTATTCTCAGGAAGAGCAGCATCTGATTTTTGCGGCTCCGGCTGTGCAACGAGAATTTCTGTGATTTGTTCTTCATTGGATTTTTCCATTTCAACATCTTGCGATACTTCTTCTGTTGTTGCAGCTGCAGCTGGTGCAGAGGTTTCGTTATTGTTGGCTGTTGCAGATGGTAGTGGTTGTGGTGGTGGAGTAGGTGTCGGTATTGCTGTATCAGAAGTCTCTTTAGGCTCTGGTTCTAGGGGCAAATCGAGTTTCTGTCTCTTCTCAGGCAATTGACACTCTAAACGAGCTGATGGCGTCGCTACTTTTTTCGTTGTCTCCTTTGTCGGTGTTTCCTTTGCAGACACCACCAACACTGGGGTTGGTCCTGGTGTCGGCTGAATTTCGATAATTCGCTCATTGGATTCGTCATTCTTGGCAGACGGCGGTGGTGGTGGAGGAGCCTTCACCGTTAGAATACCATCCGAAGATAAAGTTGAGAGCACATCATTGGGATCGTAACCCTTTGGCAACATATACTTGCGTACAAAGTGCCTCGAAATGACGCCATGTCCATCCTCTTTGTCGTCATGTCTGCCTTCGACCACAATGCAGTTATCGATTGTTTTAACCGAAAGCTCATTCGGTGCAAATTGCTTCACATTCATACTCACTTGGAAGCCATTTTTGTTGACCACTGAATACGAGGCCGATTTTCCCGGTGTGCCACCAATGCTAGATGAAGTTGGTGCAGCAGCATCTGCTTTTTCCGAATTAGCGACACTTTCTTCACCAGACTTGGCACAGCAAGCAGTCTTTATGCGATTATAAGGATGATGACGTTTCGAAGGCATCCAAATCGAAGAAAACGATGAAGTTCGACTACGTCTGGGACTTGACTGCTGCTGTTGTTGTTGGTGTTGTGACTGTTGTTGATCCGAACCAGTATAGAGACCAAACCCGAAATCATTTATATCTACACCATTGGCCAGACAACGACTGAACTCATGGAGTTCATCTGCCAAATCCAAAATGAACGGTATCAGGGACATTCTTCAAAGTCTCTCTTTCCTGAAGATTAATTATTATTTTGTTTTCTTCTTTTTTTTTTGGGGAAAATTTATTTTTTCTCTTTATATGAGACACTTTTTTTCATAAATTTTCTTTTCTTTTTGTTCTTTGCCACACTATGTTGTAATTTAATACTGTTTTGTAATATGGACAGAAAATGTGGTTCTTCCGTCTGGTCTGAAACCGTTTGAATGCAATCGCCGAGTGATGCGTCGTCGTCGTCGCCAAAAACACACACGCCCGTGTGATTTCTTAACTGGTTTTTGCATTTGCAGCTCTCACGGCTGAATGTAAATACGAATCCAAAAAAAACGAATGCGTGTGTGTGTATTTTGCCGTTTTGAAACCAGTTTGCAGTGCTGAATGGAAATTATTTATATGTTTGTTGTTGCTGTTGCTGTTTCCATTTATGATGTTGTGTATGGAATGTCGTCGTCCCATGTTCATTTTCATTGTCTCGTTACTTCCTTGGATTCGTTTGTGCATTCGTTATGTACATTCAATCGGTCGTTTTTTCATTACGTCGGTACTCATTCAGATATGGATGTATCTATAATTCTTCTGTATCTGTATCTTGCTTGTCTGCAAGAAAAATGTGTATTTGCCAATTTTTCATTTAAATCTCGCTCTCTCTCTCTCTCTCGGTCTACCTCTCTCGCTACTTTTCTCCGTCTCACGCTCTTTCTCTCTTTTCATTCTCTTCCTTGTTTTACCCGAAGCGAATGCTCTACTACTTTTTCACTACTTTCCTCTTGTAGTTTACTTTAGTATTCCATATTTTTTTAGCGCTTCACTTTATGCCTGTCTATCCTTAAGTCGACAAATTTCATCCACCCCCCATCTTCCTACCCTTCGTGGAATGCATTTTTATTTTAGTCAAGATTCATGTATAAAGAGGAAGAAAAGAAAATAAAAAAATAAACCAAACAAACAAGTACGAAGAATGTTATTGTATTTTATTGTATTGTATGTTGATGCTGTTGTAAAACAAATATCGATTTTCTAAATAGCGAGTACGAGTATCAAATTTTCAATTTGGATAGAAAAGAAATACAAATTAACAAAGTTATGTATAAGCCAGCATTACGACGGGAGGCCTTTGCAAAATATCTGCAATTTAAAACGTTAAAGATATTTGAGTAAATAAACTTTCGACACGGCTTCTCTTATTCAATAAAAATTTCCTTTTAGGTACCCACTTTCACTAAGATACATACATACATACATATGTATGTAGGTGTTGTGTACTAATGCAGAACGTTAAAAATACTTTGAAATTTTTCATTTAATCGATATTATTATTACAAATAACTTTATCAAGTTATAGATTTTTCGAATTCTTATCGCAACAACCTTAAAGATTTTAGAAAATTGATGTATGAATTTGCAAAGAGAGGAACATTTCGGAAAAAATTCTACCAAAGGACGTAACAAAGACGCTGTTTAAAATCTTCTATTGCAGATTTTATCAACATATGCAGCCTAAGCAAAACAGGTACCTTAAATTCTTTAATCCCAAACCTGTATAATACCTTAGTTTTCCAAAAAAATATGCTTCAAAACTGTGAATTTCAATGAAAGCCTGACATGTGCACAAGAGATTAGTATTGAATAAAAAAAGGTCTTAAAAGTGTTCATATTTAAAATGAAAAAAAAAAACAAACGTTGAATGTTATAACAATTTCCCATTATTTCACCATCATTTTCATTTAAACATTTGTTTTCAATTCAAATCCTATGTATGTATGTATGTATGTATATAGTGATGCATAGGAACTAACCGAATTCTTTTAAAATATATTTGCTTTACATACAATCACATATGCATTTATTTATGTATGTATGTACATACTATATGAAATTGACAAAGAACAGGAAGAGTATATTTTCTTCCTTAATTACACAAATGTTATCAAAAAGGAGATTTTTGGTTTTTGCAAACGCGCCTTCAAAATTTCATTAATTTCTTAATGAATATTGTTTTATAAAACTTCAATAAAAATATTGAATCAATTGTGAACGTTAGTCTAATATATGTATGCAATAAATTGTTATTCACCAAGCCTTTGAAAAAGGCCTATGTAGGTATGAATGTATATGCAAGTAAAACCCAAAGAAACATTGAGAAAAATTGACCACTCCAGCTAAGCTCGTATTTCCTATACAAAACTAACTCTACTCCGGCGTTTTATTTAAACAGAAGGTTGAGCTGGTGACAGTAAGGCCAAAAAAGTTAACTCCGATCCAAAATGGACTATGACTGAGAAGCCGCATGCATGCTACATGGTTCCTTATAATTTTCTTAATAGGAGAATTGATTTTGTGAAAACTGCTTCTTGTGAAATGGGATCTTCCGTGAAAACCAATCCTCTTTTGAAAGTCATCTCGAAAGTCCGTCCTTATCTTATACAGGTCCAAGGTAATAGGGATATCGAAGTTACTGATGAACCCTCCCTCTACAGAACTCATAATTAACGATACTTTTCAAGGCATACATATGTGTTCATTGAGTTAAACTGAGTATCCTGTAGCTGGTGTTCAAAGCGAATCAACTTCATTAACTGCATTTTGGCAGAGACTATATTTATTGCTATTCTCTCCCGACTGATCTAGATAAGAGCACTCGCATGAGTGAAGTGAAGAAGAGAAGGAGACTCACGTTACGATTCACTGCCTTTGATTGAAGGGTTGGATGTGCTTGACTTAGCATTTCTTTTCTTATATGAAGTCGTAAAATAAAAACTATAGCAATAGCGATATTTATTTTCGAGTCGGAATAGTTTCCGTGGTCTAGTAGGTCGCCGTGGTTTAGTTGGTAGTGTGTTGGGTTATTAGACGTGAGGCCTCGGTTCAAAACCCAGGTCAGGCATCTCCAACTAAACGAAATATGAGAGAATTTTTCTTCTGCGATTTCCTCGCAGCAAATTTCTGGCAAAAACCCTGAGAGTAAAGAAAATTGGCATGAAAAGTTTCTGAAAAATCTGTCGTTCGTAGTCGACTTTAAACTGTAGTTTACACTCATATATAAAAATTAACCCACACAACATAAGTGGTGTGAGAAACTAGGTCGGACCAATTATGTGTATGGAATGGTTTCCTATAATGACTGTCTGTGAAATATAAAATTTTGTTAGACTTTAAATTTGTTAGCTTTGAGTTTTGTAGATTGCAATGTTAAAACGCATAAATATAAAATAAAGATACATATACATACATATGTATGTATACTGCTGCAAGACAACTTGTAAAAACGTGCATCAGCAGTACATTAATTTCATTCATTGCAATTAAGACTTTGCAGGAATTATGGGCTGGCTTTTCTTATACACACTTTTAGACAACCAGCAAGAAATTTAAATTTAATGCAATCATCGAAACCATTTCTTTTAATTTTGAAAATTTTATTCTTATGTTTTCGAGTTTGCAATCGTTTTAGTTTTATTGTGGAAACCTTTCAGGATTATTTCGTAAATATTATAAATAAAGCACTTGTTTTATTTAGTATCATTAATGTAAGCTTTCTGTATGCATATATGTATGTATGTATGTAAATACATTTTATATACTAGTTTATATATGTATACAATGTATGTATGTGCTTTGGATTACTTTAAATAAGTCTGTTCATACAAAGTTTTCATTCTTGTTATCATGTAAGTGGTGGTATCCGCGTTTACTGTGCATTTGGCATATGAATTGCTTTCAATTCAAGTTCAATTTCTTTAACATGAAATTATCCACGACATATCGTGATGGAATTTTGCTTTTTTGTGTTTTATTTTTTGCAAAATGGAAAATACGTTAAAAGCTTGGACATATAACATGGAAATTAAGAAAAATGTCTAAGTAAATCATAGATTTACAGAACGGAAAAAAAAGAAAAACATTAAACATAATGATACCGGCAAAATGACGACCGGTTTGAGTTTTTTTCTTTTGGTTGCATGGAAAATAAACTGGAAAAGTTACAAGTATCTGTGCAGTACGTGTGTATCCATCCATGGGTTTTATGCCTATTGGCATATGTACATATGCATGTGACCATGAACAAGCTCTCAGCTACATTTAAACGCACATACATTATACGCTTGTACGTTTGTTAAGATACCGGTTTTACATACATGACTAAAAATATACACACAGCACTCAGATAATAAAAATTGCAGACAATAGAACACAATTACGAACAAACCAACATGGAATAAAGAGAGGGAGAGAGGGAGCGAAAGAAAAATAAAACAGCTGATAATAAGTGAGGGGAGCATTTGTTGTTTTAGCAATGGCAAGCAACATTAAATACAAACAGTATAAATAAAAAGCCGGTCATTGTACCGGCAACAAGATAACAATAACAACACAATCGCAACAACAACAACAGCTGTTGGGCCGGCTGATTTTTTGTTGACTAAATATTGTTGTACGGTTTAATTTGAAGTCACATTATTGCCAAGTTGTTAAAAAAATTTCAACTCACATTTACGAATGCAAAAAATATCCAATAGCCTACAATGATGTCAGTTAATATAACAAAAATTCGAAAAAATTAAACAACTTTAGCAACTGAGCCATATTCACTATACCATACGAAGTCAATAAAATTACTTCTTTAATAATATCTTAAGGTAAGGTCAAAAATTTACCGAAAAAACTTTATAAATACGAAAGAATAATTTTGAACAAATATTTGTTTGAATTTACAAAAACAGCTCCAAATAAGATTTTATTTCGCCTTTTCAGAATTGAGCAAGAGGTTCTTCTTTTAAATGAAATAAATGTTTAGAAAATTTGGTGTTGTATACCAAGATCGTACTTCTGAGAACATCTTAATAAAAATTTGCCCTAAATTAGACAAAGAATTGGCAACTCTTTTTCTCTATAGAGCTAAAAATAAGTCTCTTGAATACAACTGCAATCATGAATGTGTGAAATTACCGCTACCTCGGTTAAAGGGCTTAATTTCAAAACAAATTCTTTTTATTGTAGTGAGATAAGCAGCTCTTAATTAGTACCGTAAGAAGAGGTTGATGTGTTTCAATCTTTATACTCTCCATAAATAAAGGGCGTTTTGGAATAAGAAAATATACATACATATGTATGTATGTATATTCAAGTGATACGCAACCGCATTAAGACTCTGCGACACAATAAACTAAATAAATAACTTTACGATGTAGTCTTGTACTTTGTGCTCAATGCATCGATGTACTTACATACATATGTACATATTTTCTTTTCATATCTATATACTTGTATACGTATGTATGTATGTATCTATGTACATATTTAGCCATTAATGCATTCATACATACCCACTATGCATGTACCCATATTGTAATGGCATATAACAACAACGACAACAATTAGATAAATAGTACGTACATATGTACGTACACAGAAAAGAGAACCATTGAGGGAACATATTAATGCTTTAGAGAAGGAATAAAAGGAAATTTCTGGATGGCACTGGAAATCAGTATGGTTTGAGAATATAAAGAAGTTTGTTGGTAGAGAATAAATTATCTGTAGATAAATTTCAAGTTGGACAAAAACCAGCTGTGTTTTTTTACATTTGGTATATACATACATACATATTTATGTAAGTATGTGTACACATATCGAATACTCTTTTTCTTTTGTTTAAAATGTACAAAAATTTTGCACTGCAGTAAAAATTCACTCTAGATTTCGCCAATAAAGGCTGGAAAACTTTTCAGATCTTCACCAAATTCAACATAAAAGTGGTGGTATTCAAAAAGGAATATGTATGTACATACATATGTATGTACATATGTACGTATGTATATTTATACATTTCATGTCAATTTTCAAAGCACAGAGTATATCAAGTTCGTGTTTTATTTCAAAATGTTTAAATGTTTTTGACAGATTTTTTTATTCGCATTAAATTAAGTTTAATGGGAGGAATGAGGTTTGCAGTTTGACGCTGGATAATATTGCAATAATGTACCTACATCGGCTGGAATCATCATGGAACGTGAAGCCGTTGTCGACCAAGAGAGACATTGCAATGAAGCTTAGCCAAAAGTCTGATTAAAAATCATATCTAGTACCTAAGCGTATAGTATATATATAGTATAGTAAGTGGAACAAATGAAAGTTAAAAAGAAAGACATAAGATTTTACTAAAAATGAAAAACTGACTCTTGTACTTTAAATCAAGCAAGTGCCCTAAATTTGAAATTTAGCTTCTAGTGGAATAACACAGGCCGAAAAATTATCAAAAAATTAATAAACCCAAAACCTAACTATATTTTTATAAAGATTTTTGTGTGCTCAATCCGAATCTGGAAAATTGTTTAATTTTGGTCTGTATAAGATATCTATGCTGTTTCTGGAAATTACCGTTTTATTTCGTCAAAAAATTTAGTTATACATATACATATGTATGTACCTATATAAATACATACATGAACTTATAGCTCCCTTTCCTTTTTTTAAGAAAAGCAGGGGTTTCACATAACATCTGTCCCGTCTTATTTCTTTACTTTGCTTCAGTTTCATAAGTTCTTAATACAAGCTGATATTGTAAATATTAATTTTATTATTAACACAAATAAGTAAATTATATACAAATACATTTGCAACAATGCGCTTATAACAGTTTATTTTTTTTTCTTTGGCGTAAACAACTCTAAAAATAAATAAAAAAAAATTCTAGAAGTTTGCTGATGTTTGTTTTATGAATATGTTTGCTTGTAAACAAAACATCAAAATTGCTTATCAATGCAGAAAAATCAATGCAATAATAAAATAATTATAAATAAGCTTTTACTCTCATATACTTTCTCTGAATTTATCTCTCTTTACCACAAACAATTTCTCTTAAGCATTTTGAGTACAGAAAAGCTTAATTCATAAGTAAACAAATTATTCTCACTTTTTAATGTTTACCGTAATACTTGTATGGCTTATTAAATAATGAAAATACTAGAAATATCGACAACAACAATATTGCATGTACCACACACCGTATTCAATATAATCAGTGGCCGAATGTTGTATGAGTGCATGAATTTAGAAGTATAAATAGCGGCTGGTATTCCACTACCGGCATCAGTTAAATACAGCAAAGCGTAAAAGCAACAAACAAATAAACAAAGCGATTTAATTTGATATCCTAGAGGGAATTAAAGCACCAAAGAATACAATTTTCAAGTTTTTCTTTTTGAAAAAGTAATAAGTAACAAAAAAAAGGAAGTGAAATGGCAAACCTACCACTATTATTAAGCTTGGCTGATGACCTTAGCGGTCTGTCCTTGGCTAATTCACCATTCTATGAATCGCCTTTCTACTATGTACGCCATCCAGCCTTATTGGCTTTGGCAAATGCTGCCGATCAAACACAGCAATTGCGTAGCCGTGATAAACAAACAGCAGGATCCGTTTCCACCATTGGCAAGGATGGTTTCCAAGTGTGCATGGATGTTCAACAGTTTAAACCCAGTGAGTTGAATGTGAAAGTTGTGGACAACTGCATCGTTGTGGAAGGCAAACACGAAGAACGCGAGGACGATCATGGTTACATCTCACGGCACTTTGTACGCCGTTATGCCTTGCCCAAGGACTATGATCCCAATAAGGTTGTGTCCACTCTATCATCCGATGGTGTTCTCACCGTAAGTGTTCCAAAACCACAACTAGAAAATAAATCCAATGAGCGCCAGATTCAAATTCAACAAGTTGGTCCAGCTCATCTGAATGTGAAGGAAAACCTCAATGATGAAAAAGACAAAGAAAGTGGCGAAGGTGAAAAGGGTCAATCAAAACTGTGAACAAATCACAGATCTCTGCACTACTGTTTTTAAGTTGCGGTTTTGATCAATTTTTCCTTAATCTTGTCACATTCACTATCATCATCTGAGAGTTAATAGTCTGTTAAATTTTATTTTGTAAAGAGAATTCTATTCATAGTTTAAGAAAGATTTTTATTGTTTAAATAAATAAAAAAAAAACCTATTCAAAAATTAAATAAATTGTGTTTTATTTACATAATGAAATTAAGTTTGGAAAATCTTTGCAGAAATTATTTGAATTATTAACTTAATTGGTGTGGAAATACTCAGGCATTGTATTGCAAAAATAAGGGAGAATAGCAATCGAAATTCCATTGCATTTCCAACTTGTAATCAAGAATTTATAGTTGTTCAAACAAAAAACTGTAAACTGTAAAAACTTTAGGAATCCATTTGCACTATTTCTCAATATGTTGTTATAAAATGTTTAAAATTTTAAGACGAAAAATCGGAGTCTAATGGTAATGTGTAATTTTTTCGAGATGCTGCTATATCATATAGAAATATAGGGAACCATCAAAATAAAATCTTACTCGATATATAATAACGAAAAGCTGTTTGTGGACAAACTTTTCTTGATATTTTTTTATGAGTGTAAACCCACAAAACTCTTCTAACTGATCATCGAAAATTGAACTTAGATTCGTCAGATCATAATAATAAACGAAATTAATGGTATTCCTATCAAAAATCATGTAAAAAATCAATGGAAAAGTAATGTGTAATTGAAGAGTTATGCTATGGTTGCAAATGTGTGCAAACAACACCGTATATTGCTCATTTGTATGTTAAAGTGAATTATTTACCAACAAATTACGGTTACAATGGGTACCGAGTGCATTCATAAGAAAGTAAATTGTGTTTCCCTTTGTTCAAGAGTTTAGCAGCACCCTTCCAGATCAGATCGTTTACATTTACGAAAATGAAAAAGAAATCTGGAAGTCTAGGAAGAAATTTTATAACTGTAGAACCACATATTTTATGTATGATTGATTGTACATTCGTTGTTTCGATTAAATTAAGGAACTTTCCAAGTTTTATTTAAAGCAGCTGTTCCCTGTATTATTTTCGTTCTTGAAGTGGTATTTTGGGTAAATTTATCGTTGTATTCGCGAATTTTTCTCTAGTCGACTTTACTCGAACAAAATTAATGTTAATTTCCATTTCATTTTCGAAGCAAATAAAGTTTTTGACCTTTAGTATTTGACTTATAAATAAAGAATCACATTCAAACGTTCACACTTATGTACATGTGGTATTTATAGGCATTTGCAAAAGCAACATATGTACGTGCGAACGTATGTGCAGCATATTAAACTTCAACAAAATTTTTACTTTAAATTTTTATAAAAATAAAATTAAAAAATTTAAAACACTATAAAAATTGCGAATTAAAATTAATGACAATTGCATGCAGAATGCTGCTGGTTATTCTAAAAATAAAATAATCTTATTTAAAAATTTTCAAGAGTAACACAAGAATACTTTCCATTATTTATAGATATCTACATACATATGTATGCCTACATATGTATATATTTATGCATGTATGTATGTGTACATATACGAGATAAGAATACAATAAGAGAGTGAATAATCGAGAAGTGCATTATACAGCACGCACATATTTACGTGTGTAGTGCGCTTAACACCAGCAAAACAATAAAATCTAGAATTTTCTATAAGATTCATAGAGCATATAAAATTGCCAAAATTGAAAGCCACATTAAATTTCTTTAATAATTATAAATTAATTGTAGGCTAAAATTAATATGAACAATTAGCTGCTTAAAAAATAACAGAAAATCTGATAATACAAGAATTCTCGTTGTAATTATTGTATTTGGAGAGAGAAACTCTCTCTTTCTCTCACTTAAAAAAAAACAATTTCACATAAACAAATGCCGGTCTCTTAAATAAACATCAAATACATATTCTAGAAAAGCTTTTCTAGTGTTCTCTTTCGATTTTGCTCTTTAATGCAAATCACAAATTTGAGAGAATTATGTAGGTAATTCTCGAAACATCTCTTTGTTACCAAGAGTATAAAAACGCTTCAATTGCTCAGCTCTCTTCAGTTTATATTGACAAGCATAACTGTTAACAAGTCTGAGGCTGCAAGCGAATTAATTTAGCTAACCGTTATTTTAGCAAAGCAATAAACAATCAGATTATTTATAGAAAAAGTATAAGTGAAGTACTAGTTATTGAATAGCAATACATTTATTGGAAGATTTGTAAAGAAGCAAACAACGAAATGTCTTTGGTCCCTTTATTAAGCGAATTTGACACTCGATGATGTTGAGCAAATGTTGGAAGATACTTTTGGTCTGGGCATACATCCGGTAGACATATTCCGGCCATTCCAGCGTCCACTCGCCTTACGTGCTCCACGTCGTCGTTACAACCCATATGTAATAGCTAAATATCAGCGACCCAACCGTAGCAGAGCTGACGTTGATTTACAGAAATCTGATTTAATGCCTCATGTGGGCAAAGATGGTTTCCAAGTGTGCATGGATGTCTCTCACTTCACTCCCAATGAGCTAACTGTCAAGACAGTGGACCGTGACGTTGTGGTTGAAGGCAAACATGAAGAACGTGAAGATGAGCACGGCTTTATACAACGACACTTCATCCGTAAATACAGCCTGCCCAAAGGCTATGATCCTAAGGATGTGGTCTCCACCATTTCATCGGACGGTGTACTGACTGTAAAGGCTCCTCCACCAGCTATCAAAGCCAAGAACAACAATGAACGTATCATTCAAATTCAACAAACAGGACCGGCTCATTTGAGTGTAAAACAACCGGAAGAGGCTAAAAAACAGACCCAAGAGAATGGTGAGGCAGAGAAAATGGAGACAAAGTAGATTTTTACTATTAAGAGACAAATGTTACGTTTTAAGTTCATTTCATTATTTCTCAAAAATATCTACACAATATCCATTTAATATTACTGCCCCTACATAAATACTACTGTGTAGTATTTTCGTATTTAAAATAAAAAAGAAAAAAAAATTAAAAATCTACAAAATGCGTTTTTTTACAGTATGGGACACAATTTTGCACTTTGTTTCAGCTTTGATTCTGTGATTGAAAGTGAAATTTTTAAGTATTACTGCCAATTTGCCATCTCTTCTGTATTACTGCTAGCTAGCAGCTATAATTTGGTTGGCTGTTATGGAAAAAAGTATTACAAAGAGAGTAACAGGATGACAGAAGCTTATAGATTTCGCTAGTGGAAATTCCCAGATTTGGTAATATTTATTTAAAATCTGTGAAAATTCGAAGAACTTTGACAGCTTCGCAATTCCGTTGTGTGGTATAATTTCCAAATCAATTTGATTCCATTTTAGTTCCATGTTATAAAGCTAGGTATCTAAAATTAACTTCTTTCACGGTAACTTTAGAAAAAAAGGAAAGTCATTAGGTTCGAGTAATTGCAAGAACCGTATAAAAATTCGCTACCAAACTCTAGACCTGTGAATAGTTTGGAGGGAGATTGGGCGATAATATTATATGAAGTCGCTGTAGTCTAGTAGGTAGTGTGTTGGGTTATTAGGCGTAAGGCCACATAGTTCAGACATCAAAATGAAAATATGAAAAAAACATTTTTTCGGTGACTTCCTCAGAATATTTCTGGCAAAAACTCAGAGCAAATAAAATTGCCATGAAAAGTTTCTCAAAAATCTGTTGTTCGGAGTCGACTTTAAACTGTAGGTCCCACCACTCATGTATAAAATTAACACACACGACATAAGTGGTGTGAGAAACTAGGTCTATAATCCTGACTGAAGGGTTGTTATGACCAATTATGTATGTATGAGATTGCGTAGGCACATACATTAAAGGGACCATAATATATTCGGCCCGTTTGTATAAGCAAAAATGTTATCGCTGCAAGAAACAATATCAAAATTTGTTAAGGGCCTTTAATATATTATATAATTTTGGTAAAATTTGATTTGGTTTTGGAAGCAAAACATTTATCAGCAACGTCATCTACAACTGATTAATTCCATTGACGAATGACCGAATGATATTACAAAAATAAGTTCCTCATTCGAAACAAAGTTTAATTAAATTGATTATTGGTTAATCTGGACATTGGAAAAATTGATTTGGCATGAATGAAAAATGAAACTCTATGTGACGATCTTGGGATTCTGTAATAATGAGATTTTAAGGTTTTCGGCATTATCTAAATTTTAATGTGTGCCAGAATTTATTTAAATTCCAAAAATCAAATCAAATCAATCAAATTACGTGTGGCCTCGTTTTAGTTTCTCTTTTTTTATAATGGAATTAAAACGTTAATTAGAAGGTATATTCAAAGTTTAATTTAACATAAGGAGGAAGAAGCTAATGTAAGTTTGAAAGTTGACGAGTTTATTTTAGCTTAGGACCCCCTTTTACAAAAACAGCAGAATAGACTGGTTCAAAAGTTTGCGCTAATTTTGCCTATGAAATAGAAAAAATAATTATTTTTCTGCCTATTTGATTGGTGCTCGTATTCTTACAAGATTATGAACTCAACTCAACTATTTGACACTGAAAAGTATTAGTTATTCTAGCTCAATTAGAATATATGTATTTGAAAACATACATATGTATATATATATTATTTGAATTTTAATAGATCTTTGAAAATCTTTTCTGATTTCGTAAAACGAATAATTTTAGAAGACTGAAAATCTTTTATAGACCGCGCTCAATTCTCTATTAAAAATTCAGAGCCTGAAAAGATTGCTGATTAAAACCAATTATTCTACAACCCAAATTTAAATATGTAGATGAAAACCAAACAATTAAATTTGTTAATACTTAAATTTTTGTTTATTGGGTTCAACAAAAAACTTTCAACACAATTTTTTCCTATAAAAACTTAAAATTAAACTGACTATTGACTTTCAAAGCTATTGTAGAATGAGCAAATGAACTTAGAGTTAAAAACAAAATACTGGAGATAACATAAATCCATTATTTATGACTCTGATTTATCCTTTTCGCCTTCTTTGTCTTTGTCCTCTTTGGGATTCTCCTTAACATTCAGGTGAGCTGGACCAACTTGCTGAATTTGAATTTGACGTTCATTGGATTTATTTTCTATTTGTGGTTTAGGAACACTAACGGTGAGAACACCATCGGATGATAGAGTGGATACAACCTTATTGGCATCATAGTCCTTGGGCAAGGCATAACGACGTACAAAGTGCCGTGAGATGTAACCATAATCGTCTTCGCGTTCCTCATGTTTGCCTTCCACAACGATACAGTTGTCCACAACTTTAACATTCAGGTCACTGGGTTTAAATTGTTGTACATCCATGCACACCTGGAAGCCATCCTTGCCAATGGTGGAAACGGGTCCGGCTGTGTGTTTGCTACGGTGCCTTTGTGGTGTTTTATCAGCAACATTTGTCAAAGCCAAGTAAGCAGGATGAGGTACATAGTAGAAGGGTGAAGCAGCCAATGAGAGACTGTCGAGTTCGTCAGCTAAGCTCAACAATAGAGGTAGATTTGCCATTATTTATTTTTTTAAATAACACTCCTTTCAAGAACTTTAAAATATTTTATTTAGGTTTTTCTTGCTAGGGTTGCTACTAAGAGAAAATCAAGTAGATTCACTTTGATTTGCTTGCTTTGTGGTTTTCACGCTTTCTTGTATTTAACTGATGACGCTTGTGAACAAACGGCCGGTATTTATACCCTGAAATCTATATTCTCACAAACACACGCACACTCGAATATGAGCGAATGCATTTGTTGAGTCATTTAGAGGGCACATACAACATTTGCGTATGGTTGGTTGAATATCTCGATGTTTCTAGCTTTTTTCACCGTTTTATGTACATGCACAAAACAAAATATTACTGTTATTACGCTTGAAAAAGTGAGAGAATAGTAAGAGTGGTGTTTTAGTTAACTGTATTAAATGTGAATTAATTCCAGAAAATTATTGAAATTATTCGATATTTAAAAACATTTGCCGAAAATGCTGTTATTTTTTTTCGTATTCAAAATTGTTAACTAGATATTTAAATTGCATTATTGTTGCTTTACTCGATTGTTCTCGTATGTTTAAAGTTCTCTTTGTGCAAAGCTGTTAAACTTAAATAAATGTGCCTATGTGTGTGTGTTTTGCTTTTAATCGATTGTTCTCGTATGTTTAAAATTCTCTTTCTAGAAAACTATTAAAATTAAATAAACGTGCGTATGTGTGTGTGTTTTTTTATAAGAGTGAAAGTATATTGTTTGTTTATAAACAAAATATTAACTGATAAAATTTATCAGTAGTGGGGGGCTCTCCTCAATGCTTGTCGTCAATTTTTGGCAAACAAATTCTATTAGTCTTGAAATAAATATTTTGATTTTTTATAGAATAAATTAAATTTTATTTGAAAATGTAAAATTATAGATTTCCAACATGTTCTATTTTGTTCTTGTTGATTAATTTCGTTCAGAAAGAATGGATACCATATAAAATACAGAAAGGTAGATAATAAAACAGATGGCATGTATTCACACATACATATATTCCACATATAGGATAAACTTATACAATTTTTTTTGCATAATTCATATGTATGTACATATGTATATTACACAGCCGATAATCAAAATTAACTTCTTTTTAGAGTGGCCACGAATAATTTACAGAGAATATTCACCACAGTTATAACACACATACATACATAATTGGTCATTACAACCCTGCGGGTCAGGATAACGACCTAGCTTCTCACACCATTTATGTTGCGTGCGAAAATTTTATACATGGCAGGACCACAGCTTAAAATTCACTCCGAACGATAGATTTTTTGAAAAACTTTTCATGGCAATTTTTATTTACTCAGAGTTTTTGCCAGAAATCTGCTGAGAGGAAGTCGCCGAATAAATAATTTTTGTATTTTGTTTTCATGTCTGTCCTGGGGTTTGAACCCTGGCTTTACGTCTAATAGGCCTACACACTACTATATAGTATATCAACCAAAATATTGTAGGAAAACTGATTTTTGTATCCAAAAGTACTATGACGGATTGCAATAATATAATAATAATAAGTTTGTTTTTCGGCGGGGGCGATAATAATCGATTTACTCCCCCTAATTTTTTCGAAATTTGTTTTAATTCGCCACTAATTAAGAAATTATCGATTTTTACAGATTTTTTATTTCTAAATATTTGTAGTGATTTTCAAAAGATATACATATAATGATTTTTATAAAATACGAGAGGTGTATTCATTATACTATAAAAAGAGTATTCGAAGTTTACCGAAACATCTTTGAAATTTTAGGTTCGACTTTGGTTATAAAATTTATGTCACATTATTAAAGAAAAAGGCAAATTTAATGCCAGAAAACGCTGCCACATAAGGCTTATATATTTAAGGAATAGTTTATAAGAAATTAATTTTTTTTATTGATTTTTAGTTCGCAATTTGGCAAAGTTCAATAGTTTTTAATTGCCTATGCACCCATAGAAATACACAATATGTTTGCACATGCATCAGAAAAATCTGGAAACTTTTAGCGCTATTAAATACAAATTAATAATAATTATTGTACAGCATTTATCTTTTTAATATTGTATTATACATACATACATAGATACAATGTGTATAAAGTATTAATAATAATTCTGTATATTTTATCTAAACAAAATGAAATAAAAATAAAACAACTGCCTGATAATTATTAGCAACATTGTGTAAAAACTCACGTATCATACTTATAATAATAAGATTGTATATAATGAATAAAATTAATTAAATTATTTAGGAAAGAACAAACGCATCACTAAAATTCAACTAGAATGAAGATATATTTGAGAAAATTTAAAAAAATTTACACATTTTATAGACTTCTTGTAATTCAATATCATTATAAATAGTTATGATTCTAGTACCAACCAATTGCACAACTTTACGACGGACAAACATTTTTGAATTCGAACTACTAAAAACCTGGAGAACATAAACAAAATTGAGTATATTTTCATATAAATAGACGTTCGCCTGAAACCAAATGTCTTACAGCAGCAGGGTATAAATCTATTACAATTGAACACAGTGGTATCGAGGCTTCCGATTGTATGTATGTATGTCTGTCAACTGAATTTCAGTTGAATTACTGGTCTCCCAAAAGGTATGACAATTGATATTCAATATTTTAAAATTTCGCTTGAGTTTTTTTTGTACCTTAAATTTTTTAATTTCCAGACAACAACGTAACTGAAATTCAGCTTCCATGCCATTTAAACCCATGGAAAATTTATAATAAATAAAGAAAGTGCTTATGGATTTGCCTAGAACGTTCACTTATTTTATACTATAAACAATAAAATTCGTTGGATAAAAAAACCAAACGAAAAAATCTTAAAAAAAAGTAAAATTCGCGTTTCAAAGCTCTATTCGAACCTTTGAATTTTTTTTTTGTTCTCATTACTAAATTCTACTGCCTGGTTATTCAAGGCAAACGATTCCAAACAAATGAAATTCTGTTTGAATATGCATTTTTTGATTTTCAATTTTATGCTTTTCGTATAAAGATTGCGATGAAACCGAATTTATGCAAATGAAACATATTCAATTAAAGTTTTTAACTTTTTGTTTTATTAAGTCAAATTAAATTTCCTTTTGTAAACTATGAGTACAATGTAAAATACTTTTTATAGAAACTTAAAACTTAAACAGACTATTGACTCTTAAGATTCGCGAATCAAAGGAAACAATATCTTAAAAGTAGAAATTTATGACTTTGATTCAACCTTTTTTTCTTCTTTGTCTTTGTCATCTTTGGGATTTTCTTTAACATTTAGATGAACGGGACCAACTTGTTGGATGTGAATTTGGCGTTCATTGGATTTATCTCCCAGATGTGGTTTAGGAACCTTAACGGTGAGAACACCATCGGATGATAGAGTAGATACAACCTTATTGGGATCATAGTCCTTGGGCATGGTATAGCGGCGTACAAAGTGCCGCGAGACATGTCCATGATCGTCTTCGCGTTCGTCATGTTTGCCTTCCACAACGATACAGTTGTCCACAACTTTAACATTCAATTCACTGGGTTTAAACTGTTGTACATCCATGCACACCTGGAAGCCATCCTTGCCAACGGTGGAAACGGGTCCGTGTTTGCCACGGCGCCTTTGTGGTGTTTTATCAGCAGCATTTGCCAAAGCCAAGTAGGGTGGATGACGCACACAGTAAAAGGGTGAAGCAGCCAATGAGAGACTGTCGAGGTCGTCAGCCAAGCTCAACAATAGAGGTAGATTTGCCATTCTTCTTCTTTGTTGAAAATAATACTTCTTTCAGTAAAACTGTTAAATCTTTTATTTGGTTCTTTATTTCCACTAGAAAATCAAGTAAATTCGCTTTGTTTAACTTCACTTTGTTGTTTTAACGCTTTCTTGCATTCAACTGATGACATTTGTGGAAAACCGGCCAGTATTTATACCCAGAAATTGATGTGCTCACTAACTCAGACACAGCAGAGTATGTTTATTGAGTGATTGTTAAGTAAATGCACGAACGTTCTAGTCCTTTCTTTACATTATGTATCAAAAAATATATGTACGTACATATATTACTGTCTGGCATTGAGTATAGGGAAGAAAAAACTGTCTGCTCAATAAATAGTGGAGTAGTGGAAAAAAAGTTTTCTAGAAATGTAAAACTTATTGTTGGCATAAGGTTGTGCTATGTGTAAGGCAAGTGCTATGAGAAAGTGAGAGTAAATTGTTTGTTTGTAAACAAAATTTTAACTGATTAAATTTGCTATCGGTAGAGGGAACTCTTCTGTGCATTTTTTATTCAATCATTTACTGCATCAAACACATTTTGGATTAAAAGAAAATTTAATTTTTAATTATAAAAATATTTTGTAAGAATCAATTTCGAATTTTTTATGCCAATATGATGATGATACATGACGATAATTAAATATAGAGTATGTAGGTATGTGCAAATTTTGTGTGGAAAATAAGATTTTTAAATTCGTCACAATTCATCTTTAACTGTGTTTTAAAAAATTTACTGGTATGTAGCGATTTTTGGATTGATTACAAATTTGTTTAGTATTAGTAATTATGCACTCCCTTTTTTCTTTAAAAATATGTATGACTAATAAGGTATTTTCCTATATGTATGTATGTATGTACATATGTATATGCATTGAAAACATGCTTGCCAAACCAACCAAAACTTTTTTGGGCTGTAATTTTGGCTGTGGTAAAAAAAAGTCACATAAAGCTCAAATTGCATACAGGTTATGTACATACATACATATATAATACGTACTTGTTTACATACATACATATATGTATGTATGCACAAACATATGTATATATAGCATATTAATATTATAAATACTTTTTCACTTACCCACTCAGTACAGTTCTTTTCAAGGTTGCTTCACCAATTGTTTTCTTTATTATAATTTTTTCACCAATAAATTTTATTTGATCATTATTTTTAGCACTGCAAGTTGCACAAAAAAATCATAAATTATGATCTACTGTATACATGTGAAAATAAGAAACTTCCAGAAAAATTATATGTAACTTCTGGAAAACTGATATCAATTTGTATTACACTGCATTCAAGTATTTATACGTATTATTCATTAAACAATGTATGTACATATATAAAATGTTAATAAATGTGATAATTTTGCTTACAGAAAATAAAACGAAAAAAACAACTCCCTTATAAAAATTTTTAATCACTGTATTAATATGTACGTATATATTAATGCATGTGCAAAAATTTTAGGTACAGTGTACACATATAGATGTAGCAAAAAGAGTGATAATGACTCATAGTATTAAAAACAACAACTCCTCAAAAATGCCGGTCTCTTAAATAAAACAAAAGTTAACTGAAAGAGCTTTCGCCTCTTTTATTTTTGCTTTCAGTGGTATTGTCTAAGTTAAGGGAATCATAAAGAAATTTCTGGAATATTCTCTTAAATGTTATACTCAAGTACTCAAGAGTATAAAAGCGGTAAAATTTGTCAAGCTCTCTTCAGTTTGTATTGAAAAGCAAAGCAAAAAACAAATCTGCAAGCACCCAAGCTGCATAGTGAAAAAAACTTACTTTTTTTTTTTTTAAACCAACAAGCAAGTGTGAAATAAAGAAATATAGTAAAGAAGAGACAAAAAATTTAAAATAAAATACGCATAATTAGTGGATACCATAAAAAGGCCTTATTTATTAAGTTACATAGTTTACATACATTAAAAGAAGAAGAAACATGTCCTTGGTTCCTTTACTAAGCGAATTGGACGCCTTCAATGACGTTGAGCAAATGTTCGAAGATACTTTTGGTCTGGGCATACATCCCATAGATATATTCCGTCCCCATCAACGTTCACTAGCTTTACGGGCTCCACGTCGTCGTTACAATCCATATATAGTAGCCAAATATAATCGACCTAATCGTGTAGCAGGCAGTAACAATTTACAAAAGAGTGACTTGGTACCACAAGTTAGCAAAGATGGATTCCAAGTGTGCATGGACGTTTCCCAGTTCACACCCAATGAATTAACTGTGAAGACGGTGGATCGTAGTGTTGTTGTTGAAGGCAAACATGAGGAACGTGAAGATGAACACGGTTTTATACAAAGGCACTTCATACGCAAATACACTTTGCCCAAAGGCTACGATCCTAAGGATGTTGTGTCTACAATTTCATCAGATGGTGTTTTAACCGTTAAAGCGCCTCCACAACCCAGCAAGGCAAAGAACAATAATGAGCGCATAATTCAGATTCAACAGACTGGACCGGCTCACTTGAGTGTTAAACAGCCAGAGGAGATTAAGGACCAAAGTCAAGAGGCAAAATAGACGTTGAAGATGTTTGTACTTAATATTTAGTTTATATAGGTTTGTCGATATATCATTATACTGTATAAAATTCACATCATTCATTTTAAAAATTCGATGTTAAGCATACTACTGTGTAGTAAAACAAAATTTTTTTTATTCCTAAATAAAACAAAGAATAATTTTAAATCATATATTATTGTGCACGTTTTTATTCTATAAATTGCACTTTCTGTATTAGATTGTCGCTACTGATAACTTTTTACACATTTTGAGATATAAGGGAGAGGTATCTGATCACAGATCGCCGTAGTCTAGTAGGTAGTGTGTTGGCTTATTAGACGTGAGGTCATGGTTCAAACCCTAGTTCAATAATCTTAAATAAAATATGCGAATATTTCTTCGGTGGCTCTTTCTCAGCAGTCTTTTGGAAAAAACTCTGAGAATAAACAAAGTATGTATGAAAGGTTTATAAAAAATCTGTCGGAGTCGACACTCATTTATAAAACTAACACGCGCAACATGAGTGGTGTAATAAACTAGGTCGTAATACAGACGTAAGGGTTTTAACGACCAATTAAGTAAGTAATCTGTTAAACAAAACTTTAAAATCGTTCTCATAGATAATCTTTTAAGGGCTAGTTTTCGTATTCGTTTTATAAAATCCCTGTTATTTTCGTTTCGAAAGAAAATTAAGTTGAATTTCAAATTTTGTTCAACTATGTATATCTACTCTCTGTGACTATTAAAAGTTTTAATTATACCCTTTTCTCATCTTATTTATTAAGGGTTAAAACTTTTCTTTACTTTTCTAATGACGAAAAGGATAGAAAATAATGTCCTTGGATATTTAATAATTATGTACAAAAATACATACGTATATAGAGCAGCTGGTAAATTGATGTTCTTCTTTTTTCTTTTTAAAGTTGGCCTTTTTCTTCGTAAATATAAACTTACCAGAGCAACATTTAGTGAATGTATGCATACATATAGTGTGGCATAGCCTTAGGTAATTGGATCAACAATAAATGAAATTGAAATTGTTTATTCATGGAAAATTTGAGCATTTAAATCACAACAAAAGATAACAAAACTTATAAAATTCTATTACACAAAAGGCCTGTTTCCCTATTCTGTCTTACCGTGCTACTTAAACGAACAGGAACGCAGAAGAAATTTCTGTATTGAAGAATCTAGAATGCAAAGTCCTTATATACAAAGTCCTTGAATACATAGTTTAATAAAAATTAAAAAACATTATTAAAAAACTAACACAAACGACAAATAAAATAATAAAGTAAAAAGCCAAGACATAAATTTGTCCTTCGACATTGCAAATTGTGTAGGTTACACAGAAAACCGCTTTGAATTTCATTCTGAATCAGCCATCCATTGCTACAAATGACAATTGACTTACAGTCGTCGCTGTGTTGTAATACTTGGTTGACTGGATGTCAAATAGTTCCTGAGCGGAGATCCGAAGATAAAGAACCAAGGTAGTAAAGCTAACTTTGGATATTTTTGTTGAAAATAAATGTTCTTTTTTCAGTCCTCTTTGCATTAAACATACAGAAATAAGAATAAGTGAAGATACTTAACGTGGCCCTTAATGCGGCCACCTTCACGAGTTATAAATAAGGGGAACTTGATAACATTATACAAAGAAATTGAGCGCTACTTTGCAGGCCCAGTTTAAGCCCCATTCCTCAATGGCGAGTATTTCACTACCCAATATAATACACATCGAATCATTACAATCAAATGAAAACTTATGAAAGCACGTTTACTTTTTTCTTTATGAAGCGCGCTCAAGTTTGCTTAGTTCAAATATTTCCATCTGCATTGATATGGATGAACTCATATAATATTTTAAGGGCAACTATTGGAAAAACGAACGAATAAGAAAATAAACAATACCATATTTGAGAGTACAAAAAAGTTTTATTTATTATAAATTTCATTACAAAAGAAAATCGTAGATATCTTTTTTTTTAACTACACAGTAGTATAACATGGAATCCAAGTAAATTAAAAACTAAAATAATGTTAGAATTAGAGAGAAAACAAAAATGAAATTGAGATGTGGAATAAACATATGGAATCCAAGTGAAAATAATAAAAAAAAATACTTTAAAGTTCCTGAGGTATTCCTCAATTTTATTTGGCAGCTTCAACTTTTTCTGCACCGTTAGCCTGGGTCTGCTGTTGTTTGTTGGCCAGTTCAGGCTGTTTCAAGTTCAAATGAGCCGGACCAGTCTGTTGAATCTGAACCACACGTTCGTTAATAGCAGCGGTTTTGTTTGGCGGTGGTGGAGCCTTAACGGATAAAACACCATCCGAAGAAATGGTTGAGACAACATCTTTCGGATCATAGTCCTTGGGCAGTGTATACTTGCGTACAAAATGACGCTGAATAAGGCCGTGTTCATCTTCACGTTCCTCGTGTTTACCTTCTATAACGACAGCGTTGTCCACAGTTTTTACAGTCAATTCGCTGGGCTTAAATTGTGATACATCCATACACACTTGGAAGCCATCTTTGCCAACAGTAGGCATCAAAGCAGTGCTACCAGATGTTGAATCATTTCTTTCACGATGATGACGTTGGCGTCTGCTTAGCCAATATGGCGAATACCCGGAACGTCTGGGCTGCAAGAGCGATGAGTTGGCAGTTAAACGTGGACGAAAGATATCTACAGGATTAATGCCAAAACCAAAATCATCATCCAGAAAACGATCCCAATCGTCAAGGCCATGATGATGGGGGTAATCGTTTTCCAAGCCACGAGCCAAATTTACCAACAATGGTACAAGCGACATTTTGTTTTTTATTTCAAACTCAAATATTAAAGAACAAAGGAAAATAACTTGAATGCAGTTAAAAATGGCAGGAAAAAAAATTGTAACGAGTTTTACACTTCTTTACTTTCTGTAAACAACTGAAGAGAGCAACGAAAGCTCTCGCCCTTTTATACCCGCATTTGGAATAAAGAGTATTTTCCACTTTCAAAGAGTATGTTCCAGATTTGAACAAAAATTTGCAGGAATATTGTAGTGAATTCTCTTTAAAACAAAAAAGGTATTGTTTTAAGAGAACATATCATGCCATTTGGCATTTATTACACATACACTTAAAGAGAGTGAGAAAGAAAAACAAAATAAAACAAAACCAAAATAATAAAAATAAAGGAATTGTGTATGAGAAACATTGTACATGAAAAAATGTTTGTGCCAGACGAAACCGGTGAATATATTTTACATGATATTCTTAATTTTTCGTATTTCATTTTCTGCGGTTGAATGAAATTTCTTTTGCAATATTCTTACAGTGTGTACGTGTATACATAAGTAGTATGTGCATACGTCTTATGGTTTCGTTGTACTGTGGCTGGATTACAATTATTCGTTACATGCAGCTGCAATACTAATTGTTGCTAAAGTATATACACATACATACATATTAAAAATTCAAGTATTTATGCTGTCAATCACTTTAAAGATGCATTTCCTGAATGAAGTCTTATTCTTATCAAAAATTTAAGTATAACAATATGAACCAATATTATAAATTATTATATATGTATGTAGTTCGACTGGGTACATTAAAGTACATATTACCAGGCTTCTGTCTGAGTTTAAACCAACAGAGTCTAAAGACATTTGTGGTGAAGTAACTGTATATATATTTATACTATATATGTACATATATATTTATTATATACATTTGTACTTGCTCTATATTTATATGTGTATATGCTATATACATATACATAAATACCTGCATACAGTTGCGAGCAAAAAAATCCAATACTGCATTTCAATGTAAGTATACATACTTGTATTTTAAAATAACAATCCCAATTTATGTTTCTTATTAGATAATTCATGTCTTTTAACTAAAATTACAACAAAAATCTTTTAAATAAATCATGTACATACATATGTACGTACGTCATATACGTCTTGAATGCTATAAAATATTCTTATAGAATCTGTGATGAATGAAAATTGTCTTCAAGCTAAAACCATTTAAGGCTCGATTTGTTCTTGACGTTGCTTAGGCAGCTTTGCTCTCGCTATATGTCTGATATTTAGAACGTATTTAAATTCTAATAAATACGAGAATCATGTAACAAATCCTATGTAAACAAGATTTCTTCAAACTTACTCCGAATATTTCATTCGTAGGGTCATGCGTAAAAGTATCATTAGGTTTTATAGCAAGCGAGTTTGATTAACTAGAAGCTCAAATGGATTCCTACAGTTATTAAGAGCGATTCTTAGGACACGATAACACCACCAATATCACCAAAAGTGAGGCAGGCAACGATCTAATTAATGCACTCTTTATCGTAAATATTCCAAATAAAAACAAAAAAAGCAAATCGTATTACATTTGTATTTAACCATAATACATACATTTATTTATTTACGACTATACATATATACCATACACATTTATACATATTGAAATTCGTTTTAAGCAATTCTTTAACGTTCCCTTAAAATTTCTAATTCTTCAGGTAAAGCATAGATTCTCAGTTGTTTTTCAATTATCAAATCCTGTAGGTGCGATAATTCTTGTGGCACATAAGTGGCACCATCTAAATATAATGCCTTACTCCAGGGACACTCATCTAAACCGGTGAGTAAACATTTTTGACTCAAATCAAATGAACAATTTTGATCGGATAAACAGCGTAAATAACATCGCCAAAATAAGGAATTACGCTGTAAGGAAGAGTACAAATTTAACGAAGTTGATGACAACGAAGTTGACGTTAAAACCTTAAAAAGATTTAAAATACGCTGGCGCACTAACATTTCATGATAATTGAGATCATTAATATTGTTGTCAAAAAAATTCTGCTGATATTGTTGTTGCGTCGAAGTTTCTACGATTAAAGAATTTATGAAACGGCATCGTGCTAGAGATATTAGGTAAATAACAGATTTTATAGAAGGATTTAGTTTAATAAAGCCTGATCTTAGTTTATACCAGGGCACAGCTTGCTGACAACCCCATTTCTGTAGCAAAAATAAATTATTTGGATAATCCTTCAATGCATTATATATAGTTTGTTGAATTAGCTTATGGGAGATATAACTATTACCCTTAGGCAACTGTAATACTTTAATATAGATCTCATATATTTGCTCTTTTAAATAGATGTGGCGCTTATTTGTTTGCGATTTAAATAAATCCAAAAGTTTTTGTAAATATTCCAGAGGTTTCTGCTTTTCCTGTAGGCTATAGCAAAGAATGCAATAAATATTTATTAGACTAACGGTGTAGTCATTCATGAAATACTGCTCAAAAAGCATTATCTCAACATTTTGTTCTACTTTTATGGTAAGATCCAGTTTTTCCTTTAACTTACTTAGTGCCTGTAGCTTTCGGGCATTTGTTATGCTATCTAATTGATTGTAATCCAACTTCAGTGCATATAAGGATAGCAACTGAGAGACTTTATCATACTGCTGCCACTTTAGAAGAATTTCAGCATATGTTAAATAAACATAAGCCAATTCAGATTGAAGATTTTCTTCTTTATTATAGGCTTCTATTAGATTTTTAAATATGTTTTCTATATTTTCGCTTGAAGCCTCTGCCACAAATTCGTAGAGTGCAAATTCTACATATAATTGCAGGCTATTACGATTATTGCGTTGCTTCAGCATAGATTTAAAACGTTTTCGTCCTTGTTGTATAAATTCAGGGTTTATTTTTTTATTTAGTTTTTCCACAAGCAATAATAAACGTTCGAAACGACACCAAAATTGCAAGAAAATTAATCTTTTCCTTTCATCGATTTGCTCATAAGCTTGGGCACAATTTATTAGCAGACTTTTCAGACATTGGGTGTACAGTTCATGGGCTATAGTATTGTTTAAGAAACTAGGTGTGCTTACCATTTCTTTGCTTAATTCATATAAACTTTCGAAAAATTCGGTATGATCCCAGGAACATGTATAATTGGAGTTTGTATATACGGCTAATAAGTCTTCTATGGCATCAGTTTCGCCCTGTAATTGTGTTGCCAAAGTATGTGTTGTTATAAATGGAAATTTTAATAGTTTTAATATCAATATAAGTAGTTTGAAGGAATTATCTTGTGATTTCAAAGGATACACGTAATGGCATATGTCCTCGTTGAACACTATTCGCTGAGGATCACTACATTTAGCATTATCACCGGGATAGGGTAAAAAATTAAAACCCTGTCTAAGTTTCTCTATTCTTAGCCATATTTCATTCATCGGTAGACCAGATTGCAATATTAATTCCTCATATTCTAACAATGTTTGTTCATCTGCAGCGCGCGGTTGTAGATCCTCCAGTAGCTTAGAACTAACGGCAACATTCAATTCAATAGCCAACTTGACAAGAGCAAAGAATTGTTCATACAAGCCTGCTTGTCGTAAAAATAAAGAGCAATTGTAAAATAATTCCAGCATCACCTCGTCATTCACTTCGATATTTGTGCTCTGTTTACGATTGTGAAACATTTTCTTCATGCATCTTTCATAGATTTGTAAAACATCAGGTACTGTACAGCGGGCCATAGTGCCTTGGGTACACATTATTAATGCCTGCCATAACGTAAGACTGTAGGGGTCTTTTGCTATTAAGGGCTCCAACATTTTACTGACATCGTGGGAGGTGTAGGCTTGAGTTATTATATTAATATACACCTGATATAATTCTTCCTGATTGGGATGGAAGGTTAAGGCCTTTTGTACATAGTCCAACTTCTTTTCGGCCACTCTTAAGCGTGACCATTTATATGGATTCCTGTCCTGCAACTGTATCAAGTCAAGCCAATTTTTCAAGTCTTTACAATTTTCTATAGTTTGGCGATTGAGTTCACCCATTTTAGCCGTGTATTCATTTTCATCCATAGCATAAGTACTAGGATTAGTTGAAAAATCGCCATTACTGCTTTCATCTTTATAACGATAGTAACGTTTTTGTTTAGATTTTTCACTCTGATAAGAACGTTTGCCTAAAGTATGATAATATACACGATATCTGGGGCAGGCGGGTCTGTGTAACGTATTGATGGTGTTGTATTGTTTGGCCTTATTTTTATCAACGTAAAATTCCTCTTGGCCTGTAAAGTCTAAAATCGGTTCTGATATCACCATAGGCTCTGAAGATTTTTTACGTTTTGATTTCTTTTTGGATTTTTTCAATGCCTTTCTTTTTGTTTTCACATTACTAGGACTTGAGTCCGATTTCTTATCTTCGTCACTACAGCTAGAGCTCTGAGAAGACTCTACGCTACTAATTTCCTGTGCTGCTGATGACTTGCCTTGTATTGCTGTTAAATCTTGACTGCTTATAGCAAAGCTATTATTCTCCAACCAATGGCCCTCTTGTGCTGTTGAAGATGAGGTTTCATCAAGCTTCTGTTCCTGAATTATTTTTTTATCTTCTTTAGAATAGGCGGGGAATAGCGACATTTTATTTTGATTTTTACAGTATGAACTCAACAATATCAACTTTAAACGTTTATTTACATTTATTTGTGTCATTCCCTCTAAACTGATAGCAACAGCTGTTGATGGATTTTTTATACAAATGACAGGGTGTGATTGAAAAAATAAAAATCCACTACTAAGCCACATATATACATAAGTATAGAAATAAATTATATATATATAATTTATGTACATACATATATGTATGTAGGTAAATAATTATTCTACTTGGAAGATTTCGAATATATTCAAAATTATACATATATTTATGTATTTTGGATGGAGCAAACAATTTTTTAAAAATATTTTACCTTAAGATATTTGAATATTTTTTATATGTCTGAATATTTGTTTTATATACTTCGCTACGTCTGGGGTTATGTGACATCTACTAATAATGTTCAAATTGCTTCCAACGATTAAAAAGTTTATAATATCCTCCACCGATTCATTAAAGTTTTAATCCTTACAAATCACACACGCGCCCTGTTGACCAGCAGAATAATAAATAGCGAATAGTGCACTGGCCGGTTTTTGATTTGTTTAGGCCTAGATCCTTGAAATTAAATTTGATTATAGTTTTTAGATCAAGATAACTGAATGTTTCTTATAAAGTTAAGCTTTCAGATGTACATATGCGAATGTAAAATTTAAGTAGAGCGTTAGTAGTTAATCTAAATTTTACCGAATTTATAAAGCTTTTATCAAATACTTATTTTCATAAAAATATCGTCAGCTGAATCCCAAATTACCATAACTACGATTTTTTAAGTTTGTAAGGGTGGAAAGAGAATACATTTTTGTGCAAAAACGTATTTACCGTATTAAGGCCAATTTAGTTATTCTTTCAAATTGATCATATTAAAGCCCATTTATTACAGTAGTACAGATTTTAAACCAATTATGCCGAATAGAATAAATTTAAAAAAAGTTGATATTAAAACTGTTGTTTGTGATAATTGCAATTAATCGCTTATTAAAATAAGCGTATTAAGTAAATGTTTTCTAAAATTTCCATCTTAAGTGGATTCACTAACTCAACAATAATAGTAATATTATATTTGTGACAGACATTACTTTCAAATTTTAGAGCAGATATATTTAACTAAAGAACTCATAATAGTTAAATCAATTTGTAGCTTTTTATTTTACTTTTTTGTTGGGTGTCAAAATCAATCTGGCTTGTCGTCTTTTGATACTTAATGGGACTTCAAGCAACAATTGAAACAAATAATTAAATTTATACTTCAAGTTTCGTTGAATTTAAGCTTTTTATTAACACAAAGAAAATTTTATTCTATACCATCTAAATTAATGATAAAATTTTGTTTATTTTTTATTCTATATACAGTCTTATTAACTTAAAAACTTATACAATTTTCATTATAAAAATATTTTTTTTTTTTATTTCATTAAGGATTGAAAATCGACGATAAATTTTATAAAAATTGATTTACAAATTTGAATGCTATTATATATGGTTTCCAATTAATCGAATCGGTATACACAAGTTTAATCATTTTACAAAACAAAAAATTTTATTCATCTGAATGTTATTACACATAATAAATTTAAATATTAATTGATCATACAATAAAATCGCTTTACGTTCGATTTTCAAACCTTGAAATTCAATTAAGTATGTAGCTTTAAAAATAAGTAAATGTTTAAAAATCAATTATGTAATAATTTTTAATTAAAGAAAACTTATTTTTTTTATTATTTCTAGCTAATTAATATCGTAGATAAAATATTGAATTTGAAATTGTTAATATTAAATAAACAGTTAATTACGTAATTGAAATAACACGGTTGATTGATTGATTATTTCGCGACAAGTGTAAAATCGGCCAGTAATATTCTGCAAAAAAGTTTATTTTGAGCATATAATTATATTGAATAAACATATTTCAAATTAAATGCTTTACTTGGCTTAGGTTAAAGTTAATTTGTCATTTTATTTAATTCTTTTTCTTTTAAGATTCAAAGCTATATTACCAAGTGGTAAATGTTTGATATATTCGAACAAAATGATTGAAAGATTTCTGAATAATTTATTCAATGACAATGAATTTCAATGAGATTTATAAATTTAGTTCATCTAATATCAGCATGGAAACACTTGATATGAATGTTTTTTTTCGAAATATATTGTTTTAAAAAAATAAATCAAACTGATAAAAATTGTTGAGAGTACATGATGGATCAAAGACATTTCTAAGATAATTGTGACGGTATTTAAATTCAAATTCCCCAATATTGATTAGTTAATCTTATAAAAATGTTTTGTCCTTTGAAATTTAACAATTCGTCGCAGATTTTCAATCTAACTTTGAACAATTTTTCATTAAACCTTTAAAAACTTTCTCTTCTAACAATCAACGGCCCATGTTACGAAATTGATTTGAAATAAAACTTTACAATAAAAAAAAAAATAATAATGATCATGGGATTTCTTTTGTCTAAGAATTGCAATTAAAAATATTATTTTCGAAAAAACATTTGTTTCTTCTATCTTTTGTTTATAAAAACGATCGACCTATAACCTATGTCAGGCTTATTTTTGAATTTCATTTCAATTTCTTTAATTAGTTGTACTTCAATTTCTTTAAAAATAGAAATTAATGTGAATTTTAAATTAGTATTGCGAATTCGCCAACGAATTCTCCATCAAATAAAATTAAAACCATATTTTTTAATTAATTTGTCACATTCACACACATTTATAGAACTTTTGCAATATGACAAATCTCACTCCTATTAATATAATACCAATTAAAACAAAACATTTGTTTCATTACAATTTTGTATTATGACTGTTGCAAGCAAACAGACGAAATACACATGAATCTCGAATTGAAGATAATAAATTATACACATGAATTTTAAAGGAATATAAAAAAATATAAGGTTTATTTGTTTAATTCTGTCTTCTAAAACTATATTTAAATAAAAAAATCTTTGAAAACCTTAACAAAAAAAAAAAGGCAGGGAAAAACGGACGCAATTATGAGTTCTGCTTTTTGAACCAGACGACTTCAGAATCTAGCGTCTAAACATCTTAAGATGTATGAAGGTAGTGATCCATTTTAACCATTTTTCTCATTCTTGGTATTTTCTTGTATTTCTTCACTTTGTTAAAACAAAATCAATTATGAAAATGAATTTCGTAGTAAAAACATATTTGTAAAACAAACGAACTGAATGAAATGAAAATGAATTGAGAATTGAATTAAAAAACTTATTTTTAAATGAGACTTTCGCAACTGCTGCTTAAATTTGGCAACGATTTAAAAAATAAGCGGCCTTTGTCAATATGCTGGTGGCCCTGCTGTTGACTATGGCTATGATTAGTACTGTGATTACTGCTGCTGCTACTGGTTTTAGGAACCATCGAATCGTCCAATTCTTTACCTATGTCAACCATATGAACAGAACGCCGCATTAGTATTTGACTTTGCGGTAGATTTTGTATTACAGAAGGAGATAAAGGTGATTGCGGCAGCTCTATATCGAGCACTGTATGCCTGTTACTTTTAGTTGCAGATGCTGCAGATTCCGAGTGTTGTTTAACTAATTGACGCAAACGTGGTGGCGGTGGCGGTTGTGTGTTAAGATTTGTTCTATGCGCTGATGTTGTATGACTCTCTAACATGGGATCACAAGCGTCGGCATCTACACTGCCCAGCAGTTTCGTATCCGAATATCTACGCAGATCTTTGCCCAAATATTGTTCTAGTTTGTCAGTAGTGGTAGTTCCATCACTGTCTGGCGGTGTTAAAATATTAGAATTATGTCCGCAGTACTCGTGTTTCAAATAAGGTCCGCTGTCAAGATCTAAATCTACAGAATCATTGAGTATATCACGATTTTCTAGGAATATTGAAGAGTTAGAATAACGTTTTGTATGTGGTTTATACACGAATCCTCCAAGGCCATTTGCTACAGCATGCGAAACACCAGAGCTAATAGAAGGAGCTTTATGATCCCCACTACCTAAAAAACCACAAGTATTTCATTTTTAATATCAATTTTTGAATACGTTTTTAAATTTACACTACTTACCACTAAAACTACTCAGTTGTAAGGCATGTTCCCGTCCAGTGTCTGTTGACAAACCATCAGTACTTAGATCTTGCCGTGAACCAACGCATAAATCATTTACCGACACACGACTAGAATCTTCAGAGTGTTCTAGCACATTGTGTATGGAGTCATGGAAGGGTGTCATACTGCCTGATCCTTGTGGGCAAGGACGGAACGAAGAGATCTGTGAAACAACATCGTCCAGAGCATAGTCACGATCATAATTATGCTGTGATTGTGTACATTCAATGTTGGCTGCAACAGCTACTTGACCAAGTTGGGAATGATTATGATGCGTGTGCTGCTGTTGTTGTTGATGCTGTTGTTGAAGAGCCGCAAGGGTGTGGTGATGATGATGCTTTCCGCCCAATATTCGAGTTGGCAAACCACCCACCGATGTCTGTGATATCATTGAATCAATATCGAGATCAGCATGTTGTAGCATATGATGTGGTGACGTTGGTAAATTGTCACTACCATCTGCTACATCCTCAACTTCATTTACCTCAACTGTGGAAGCGTAATTATAACTAGTTGTAGGTCTGGGATTTGGGACGTTCACATCAATATTTATATTGACACTATGTGGCGTTGAATTTGCAATGTGGGACTGATTTGAAGAGCCATTATTGCGGCTATTGCGTTGTTGTGCTAAGGGAGATGGCGGTGAATTGGGATGAACCTTTTCAGGGGCATTTTGTATGAGCAATATTCTATAAATAATCGTAATTAAAAGAAGACAAAGATAAATAACAAAGACCACAGAACACAGAGGATAGAACACAACACCCACTCATTATTATCATGTGTAATTAATTATATTGATTCGTCATGAGTTTGACGACCGGTACTTGCTCGTTCGGTTTCTCTTACCTATTTCTAGCCTTCCAACGATGACACAAGTGTAGATAAGCCTTGCATTGTATGTACATGAAGACAATGCCACCCGTTAGACCAACCGCAACCACGGCAAGCTTTGTCCAGAATGGCCATTCTATTTGAGCGATGAAAATAGAAAGTAATAAGAGAAATTAAACGTTATAAATTGTCATACAACTGCTAGTATGTACATATTTGTACAGAAGAAATAATTTAATCAAATTATTGCATTATCATGTAAGGAATACATAAGAGATGTGAAAAGCTTTTCATGTCTATTGTGCTTAATAGAAGTTAAAAGTTTAAATAGATTTTGAAGCAATGTAATGTATTTGGAAAGGCTAAACTCTAGATAATATAGTATCCCAAAGATCCATAATTCTATCAACTGTTTTTACGGCCACCGTCTTCCATTTGGGAAAACGAAGCCATCTTAATACCATTTTCAAGTCATATCTAAATTTTATAACCTTTTTTTAGAAAACAAAAGATTCGTGAGAGAGCTTTTTAAAGAAATAGAAAAAAATAAACACCTACAAATCCTTTTAGTAAACGACAATGGAAAAACGGAAATCAATTATTCGATTTATGCATGTGCTAATGCATTAATTAATTGAAACACACACATGTTAAATTAGCTCTTTTCAAAACGGACGAAAAACCACAATAATGTCACAAAAATAGGTCGGTGCATGACTTCCATTATTGTTATTATAAACATTCATAAAATATATTAAGGAATTTTTAAAATATGCAGAACAAAAGAATCAAATTTGGTACAATCGAATGTACAAAGTAATTAAATTTTATCGTACATTTATAATATTTTAATCACTATTATTTATAATCAATAAAATGTCTTTTTTCATTTTTGTTTTTGGTACCTTAATAGACTTTTTATAGCACAAAACAATCATTCTTGTTAGATTCTCATACCTATGTGTCCATGTTGTACATCTTCTGCTGCCCGTTCAATTAGCACACAAAGAGACCAAATGACACACAAAGCGGCAGCACAATGAAACAATACCGAACAGCACAATCGCCTTCTTTCAATACCAGATATATCAAGGCTGCGCCACTGTAATAAAAGAAAAATAGAAGGAAAATGAAAATAATATACAAACGTATATATGTATGTATGTGTGTATATTATAAACTGCATATTGCATATAAATAATATAAAAATAGTAGAATTGAGGTTAAAATTACAATAATTTCTTAGTAAATTGTTGTACATACAGATAAATATTTGTCGTTAAATAATAATGGACGACAGTGATTTCTGTGTCAGAATTTTATACAAATTACAATCGATATTTAAGGGTGAAAATTAGTAATTCGACACGAATTATAAACAATGTATCTTTATCGGCTGAAGAACTACAATATTTACAACATTTTAATTAAGCATTGAAAATCTGTTCTTAAATAATATGGTATTATGTACACATATTCAATAATTAAAGTTTATTTAATTATTAAGTTGCTGTTAAACAAATGTAACAGTCATACATATTAATATTCCTTAATATCGTGTTATGCATTTAGAGGTTTCATAACCGTCGCAACCAGCACGGCTATTTACTCAAAAGTTTACCCTTTACGAATATTACATACATAATTGGTCATTACAACCCTTCAGTCAGGATTACGACCTAGTTTCTCACACCACTTACGTTGTGTGTGTTAATTTTATACATGTGTGGTGCGACGACCTATTGTTTAAAGTCAACCGCGAACGACAGATTTTTGAGAAACTTTTCATGGCAATTTTATTTATTCTCAGAGTTTTTGCCAGAAATCTGCTGATAGGAAGTCGCCGGAGAAATACTTTTTGTATTTTGTTTTGATATCTGGCCTGGGCTCGAACCCTGGCTTTATGTCTAATAAGCCAACACACTACCTACTAGACTACGGCGACATCACGAATATTGATCGTTTAATAATCCAAGAACAATCATCGTAACCAACCTACTGCAAAAGAATTCTCATAATTATAAGAAATTTTAAGAAACTGAAGAGAAACTATTAGAGAAAGTTTTGCGGAAAAAAATGGATATTTAAATAAAATTGTCAGCAGCGATGAAGTCCATATGAGGCTCGATTTAACTAGAATTTTGTATTTGTGTTTGGGCATTATGGTCTGGAAGTGACATTAGATTGTTCTTTTTTCTAAAACAACCCGGAATAGTTTCCGTCAATTTAGAATTCTATGACCGTATGATAACCGACTTTTTTGACCTTCTATTGAAGACAACGGCCTAAATAATTTGTGGTTGGAACAAGACGATACCACCGAGTCACACAAAACAATCGATTTATTGAAAAGCTTTTAGAAAGCGTAATTTTACGTTTAAGCAATGTTGGCAACATTAAGACTTTTTTGAGGCACTATGGCAAAGACCGCGCCTACACAGATAATTCCTTAACGTTTGAGCGTCTCAAACACAACATCATCGACAGCATTATAGTAAACTAAAAATTCTATCGAAGTCATAATTTTGTCTGTGTTCTATTTAAAATTACTTTTGAAACTGAAAAGTGGATAACCCTGTAAGAGATTTTAATTTATTTATAAATTTTTTAATTAATTTTTAATTTCATTGCATTGTTTTCATTTTCTGAGCAATCGTATTATTATATTTTTGCATTTTTAATAGTTTTCCATACCCTAATAATTAGTTCAAGGGTGCAATAACTCTGACTTGAGGTCTACAATGGAAAAGATTTTATCTGCTATTGAATTTGACTTTTGATAATGTTACATTAAACACTTGTTATGAGCTACAATATAAAAAATTTCATAAATGTAATTGATATATATTTTTAACCCAGATCCAGAATAATGCATATGATTTTAAAATAAAAGAAAGTCAATTTAGTTAACTTTTTATATATGACACTAAACTTTGTAATGTACTTAATGTATACGTGACAATAATCGACACAGGTTTTAAGTGTGTACATAAATTTTGTGACAGTTACGAAGATCGGCACTTAGTTTTTTTGTTTTCTTTTTAACAAATTACAACAACATGGATTTAACATCATTTAAGTGAAGTATGACAAATTGTAAACATTAAAGTAATATTATTGACTAAAATAATTAATACATACATACATATGTAAATATAAATTTATCGTCATATGAAATCAAATAGCCAGGAGTTATAATTTAAAATTTTTCTTAATTGAGTTAGGACTTTTTCGATTTCATACAACAATATGTATTATAATGAATGGTACCAACCTCATTGAATGGTTTAATTTTTGTATGCATTATAAAGGGAAATTTACATAGTTCGCAGGAATTAGTCTCGGAAGCTGTTAGCCACTGCTGTAGACATGCCTGATGTACATATTTTAGACTTCCCGAACAATAGCAGGGCGTTAAAAGCGGATTTTGTGGATCACTTTCACAGTGACAAATGCGGCATATATCACCGCTGCTCTGTGATGCCTGGCTGCTGGCCGAACCAAATCTGAAATAAACAAAATTTCATTTAAAATTCATTTCTTTTTCTTTTTGTGTTAAATAAAATATTAAAGTTTTAATATATCTCCTCAGCAAAGGGATAAGCGTAACGTACTTGATTTTATGAAATATTAATAAGAAACGTGATTATACAGGAGCAATTTAAATAAAAAATTTATTTTTTTTATTTAAAAAACAACTATAAATAAAAACATATGTAGACACTCATATGAGTGATGACATTGAACTTGAAAAAATTAGAACATGGAAAACACAATAACAAATTCTTTAAAATTAAGGTAGTTGTTAGTAAAGTAAACACAGCTTGTAGTGTAGCAGCATGATGGTTACATACATAGTTTCAGAGTTTTGTAATAAAAACAATTTCAAATCAATTGGTTAAAGAAACATGGAAATAAGATACTTCTGTGTTTATATGACCTTCCTTATCAATTTAGTTTGGAATTGAAACATATTTACTTAATAAATTATGTAAAGGTAGGTCCATATACATAGTATCTCTCAATACAATACCATATGAATTCATTGAGGGGGTAATAGCAAGCATGACAATCTAAACCAAATGATACTGTTTTTTATATTTGATTTTAAACGGCCCTAATATAGAATAGCCAACATCTAAATATTACAAACGTAAATACAAAACAATTAACATATATGAGATGTTTTTACATTTGCGTTCTGTTCAGGCTCTAAAAGCTTAATTGTCATAACCAATGTGGTCTGAGCATGGCAACTGTCCACTTAATATTGTACAAATTGTTGTTAATTTAAAATATTTTCAAGTTTTTACTTTAAACAAAGCGTGCAATTAATTTCCCATATACATACATACATATTAAAATAAATTTTTTATTGATTTGTTTTCTGACATTGCACCAATAATCACAGTTGGAGACCGAAACGTTTAGAAAAAAGTGATATGAATTTGATATGATGACCCGCCTATTGCACTAGGTATAACAGAGCAGTGTTTATGATTCCACGCCATAGAGAAGCACAGGGAAGATGAGTGACTAGCAGAGCGTCAGATTAGCCGCAGGAAAGAGTTCGTTACTACTCAATTGCCTATTTATCTAGACAGAGCCAAGATAAATAAATTCATTAACAACGTAAAATGTGCAGTTATCAAGTAAAATCTGCGATCCGACAACATATACTTTGTTTTGTCCTCATTTACTGACTAATCCATCCCGCTTTGTAGCGCTAAAAGCAATAGTAATTAACATATCGCTTTGTATGTCTAATGTTGTCGATACCGTCAGTGTACTCAAGTAACTCTCGCTTTCCGCAGCATACACTCTCTGACAAAGTTGAAGAGGTCACATGATAAGGGATCGCCTTTTGTGAAACATTGCTCGATATCAAAGTTTTCGGAGAGGCCCTTTCTTTACAAAGCTCCAAAAGTTACTCAACGCAATTCTGCACAACTTTAAGAGCTTCTCGGGAATACTGAGCCGAAGCATTGCGCCAAAATCACGAGTTCTTATTGGGCTATTAAATGCTGTAGCTAAAAAGAAATTCAGTGTCAACTTGGTTTCTACGGGGCACCTCCAGGACTTGGCACGATGTGTATTTTGTACTTACCAGGTCTGAACCTGCACTGTTAAGGTATAATCAGTGCCTTTGCAAATAGTGTTAATCGTTAACACAATACGCTCGTAAGGACATTATGGGCCATTATTACAACTTGCCGTTAAACTTGGGTACCTTTAGCTAAATGGAACTGTAAAGTTACCTTTAACTTATTTTCTTATTACAACTTACAGATAAAACTTTTCAAAAATATGGCAGTGCCGGTAAATGCATAATAAATAAATAAATATGCAATGTCGGTAAAACTGTTCAAATTATTTTTAACGCAGTGGCAACCGCGGGCTTCGTTTTAATATATAATATGGAAAGTTCAAACATAAAGTGACCTTTAAATGCTAAATGTAGGATGATCCTCCCTCTAGCTTAACGATCACTTCTATCTTATTGGGTACTCATAATAACGCGTTAAAATCCTCCCTTTAGTTACCGGCAAGTTGTATTAATGGCCTTATGTGTGGTAGATCAAACTTCACAATTCAAATTTTCACAGTGTATACACGCCGCGTGACATACTATACCTCACTGGCAACGGTAGCTTTCTAGAACTTCTAGAAACTTTCTGTTATTTTTTTCTTTTCTATTCTTCTTGGTCTGAACATGTTGGTTTGTCATTGTAATTCGATCTCTGTTTTCTGTTGTTGTTGTTTTTTCGTGTTTTTTACATTTTTATTCATTTCCGATAAGTTTGTTGTTAAAAGTCCCTTACACAATCGATAAAATAAATATACATAATATTTTTAGAAAAAAAAAAAAAAAAAAAAAAAAAAAAAAAAAAAAAACAATTACTTTGACATGTTAACTCTACAATATTAAAAGAGGTATTATAGATAAAGTGGCTATTAAATATTAATTTTTATTGAAATTATTCTACACAATATATTGTCTATATGCGCATAATTAATAAAAGGGAGGTACTCAAAAACTGTACTGTGTGTAACTTGTCATCACCATGAGAAAATGACATGACAATTAGTGCAAATGCCAACTGATTCAGATTTAATTGCTTTGAATTCGGGGTGTGGTCTTACATTCAAGTTTTTATTTTCATCTTGCATATCACGAAAGCAGAAAAAGTTGTCTACTATAACTAATTTACTGAGCGTTTCATATTTATATGTATATATACATACTTATGTACATATGTATATGGCTTTTGTTAAATGTAATTAAAATTAATTGGTAATACCATGGAATCCTGTAACAAATGATAATGAAACTAAAAAGAATACCAATACGAGGGTTGATGAACAAATAAGTGATTTTGAATAAAAATCTATTACTACTACCACCATTTTTTTTAAGATGTTCCATCTTGTGATAGGATACAATTTATAAACAAATAAATAAAAACAATATTTTCTTTTAGTTAGGGCCATTATTACAACTTGCCGTTAAAGTTGGGTTTAGTTAAAGATAACTTCAGCTAAAGTGAACTTTAAAGTCACCTTTAACTTCTTTTCGCTACTACATGCTACAGATAAAGTTAACTTTTTAAAAAATATGGCAGTGCCAGAACAATGTCGATAGCACTGTCAATTAAATAAACGCAGTGGCAACGACGTTTATTTGTTTATAAAGTTCGTGTGTTGAGTTTTTTTTTTGTGTTTTTTGTTTTAAAATAAATATAATGAAAAAAAAAAACTATTAATATATGAACGTCTATCCCTCATGTTTATATTTGAAGTTGCCATATTGAAAATAATATGGCAAGTTCAAAGATAAAGTGAACTTTAAAAGTTAAAGGTAGGATGATCTTCTCTTTAGCTTAACGCTCACTTTTATCTTATTGCGTACTTATAATAATGAAAATCAAGTTATCTGCCCTTTAAAATCCAGCCTTTAGTTAACGGCAAGTTGTAATAATATTTTATCATTTCCAAAAATTAGATTTGTTTGGGAAATAATTTCATCGTTGGATGCAAACCGAAGATTAAGGGAACATTTTATAGCACGACTTATTAATTTTTGCCATTTTTGTACGAAATTTCAATTTTTTTCTACTCAAATCTCAAGGTAGCCTGCTATCAATGGATATTGACAAGTGTCAACTGACATATACAGAACAGATAAAGACAGAAACACTGCGCAAGTAAAAAATAAAAAAAAAGAAACATGGACCCACTGTCGTACAATGTTATTAATATTAATAATGATATTTATGGCTATGATGACAAATATGATTACAACAATGGCTATGATTATATCCATAGTTGCAGTTGAATGCAAAAATGATGGTGATGCATAATTTTATGAAGTTGAAAAAAAAAAACGTAATGTATACACCATATACTTATTATTGTAGTCATACATATATAATAATGAAATTATTACTAAAATGCTTTTAATATTTAGTATACTGTCATTTACAAATAGCGCGATGTACGACGAATGGGCTGACTGATTAAAATAATAAATAATATAATTCATATAAATTTAACAATTATTTTTCGTGATATCATATATTGCGCTGTCATGTCATATACTTATTCACTAAAAGTAATACGTTTTCATCTTCAATAAACGTCTATGTATATGAACAAAATATGTATTAAGGAATATAGCAACATGTTAAGGAATAATTCGTATCCGGCATAGTAAATCAACAATGCAATGTACAATTATTGAACATTATGTCGTTTTTATTTAACTCGTATTTTTTTGGTAAATTTTTGTATGATAGCCAAGACTGGCTAGATATGAGCTGATGTTCGGCAAATTTTCAACTTATTAAAATGTTACAAAAACATTTGTCTACGTCAAATTAATAAACTGGTTGGAAAGAACGAATGGGTCTACAGTTTATGAATGATTAATAATATCCGACAAATCTTTTTAATATTAATATTATTTCAAAGTAATATTATTTTCATACTCATTTATTTGTGTGTGAAGTTAGCTGCGAAAGTCGTCTTAGTCCAACAAATTTAGTTTGTTGGATTATTAGACGTAAGGTCATGGGTCAAACCCCAGGTCTGACATCTCGAACATAATGATGAAAAAGTATTTCAGATTTCTGGCTATAACTCTCGAGAGTAAATAAAATTGCATTGAAAAGTTTCTCAAAAATCTGTTGTTCGAAGTCGACTTTAAGCTCTAGGTCCCGCCTCTCATGTTTAAAATTAACCCACACAACATAAGAGGTGTGAGAAACTAGATCGTAATCATGAGAAAAGGGTTGTAATGATCAATTATGTGTGTATGTATGTACGATAGCTACGAAAGTAATATTCTTTCTTTGCAGTGGATATTAAGTTAACTGAGACCATTAACATAATTGAAAAGTTTGGAAAAATATAAAAAGGAAATCAATTTGGTGAAAAATTAAAAAATGAGACGAAGGAAAACCTTTGAATTTTACAACAAAATAAACAAATATGAAAAAAACTCTTTTCTCTTCTTTTTAATCAGGTAAAAGATCAGGAATAGACTGGTGGGAGAAACGAAGCTAGTGGGCTGGGATTGTAAAACAGTTTTCGCTATGGTCGTTACGGAATGGCGTTCTTTTCTAAAACAATTTCTCTATTATTTCCTAGTTTCTGTTTTTTTTTTTCAGTGTCCAAAAGTTGACAGTATCAATCCTGGCTTGATACAGTATCAGAACTACAAATACTATTTATTTATTTATTACTATTTTATTTATTAATTTATTACTATTTTGAAAAACAAAAAGACCAAACTAGTTGTAAAACTGTCAATGAACAGCACCATATTTTTACACATCATTGTAAGTATTTAGTTTGCTGTTTAAATATATTATTTACGTACAAGTGTGTATGCACGAAATGTGTTTGCAATTTATATTGCAAAATTATTTTAATTTTCATTAAGTTTAAGAAGAAAATAAAGAGAATAAAGAAAATAGCTATAGAAAACGTGACAATAGTTGTTAATAGCTGATGTTAATGGTTAATGATCTTACCTAGCAGAATGCATTTTTCGTGTAATTTTTTTTTTTAGTTTCGCACTATAATCACTAGCAAATATAATGGGTAAGTAAACTTAAGAGAGGAGTACAAAATTTATTTCTACTCAATTCAAATAAATGCTGAAAAACAGAACCATATTTCATACAGTAAAATCTTTTAATGGCTTAAAATTAAATAAAGGCTTGGGCATTAAAACCAATGAAAACATTTATTGTTGTTGTTTTAATTGTTTATAGTTTTCTTAATGCAATTGAAAAGCATTAATTTCTTGTAAAAATTTGAGGTGAAGAAAATTTTGCACTAAATTTTCAAGAGGGCCAGGACGTAATTCTCTTTAAAAGCCCCAAATGTTTTTGGGTGAAGTTATAAAGGGAATTGTGGTGGGGATACGTTCAATAGTCGCGTTGACATAGCATTAAGACGGTGTTATCTAAAGATCGCGAATGAAGCAAGCATAAGTACTGAAGACGTCAACAAGAAAGATAATACAGTGTGCCTGATTTTACAACCTTATCAATCGATTGATTCTGAAATCTCCTCCTGTCAACAGTTCACGGACAACAGCAATTCAATTAAAAGGATCATCATGATAGTGTCAGAACATGCATCATTGTTGATGATTTTAATGCATCCACCATAAAGCCTGATTCTTATACTTTCAGATTAACAGTTATTTCATTAATTTCCATAAATAATAAGCTTACGAGTTCATTTTAAAAATTACATTAGAATTATTGAGAAAATTCAATTTTAATATTTGGAAAACCCTTTGCCAAACAGTGCTACAATCTTTAATCCTTAGATTTTTATAATTCATGCCTTATTAGAGTATCTATCGTATCAAGAACATATAAATTTGCTGCTAAATTTTTGCACACGACTGCATATGCTCTGATTGGAGTTGTCTGTAACTAATTCAGTGATCTAAATAATATTTTAAACGTAAGCGAATTTGAGCTGGTTTTTCTGTAAATTGCAACATTTTTAACAAAAGAATAAAGAGGAAAAAGTAAAAGACTAATGAAATTGAAAACTGTGGCAAAAAACAACATAATAAAATATAAAATTACCAGGGTACATAAATTAGGCATCAAAATTAATAGCAACTTAGTGTCTGGAATAAAGTTTGCGTATATAACAACTCTACTAAGGACAGTTTAATCAAGTGTAAAGAAAACCATTCATCTGTTCACTTATCGATCATACAACCAATCAATCATAATCCATTAATCCAATTTTGAATGCTTAATGGCTGTATTTTTCTTGTTTGATACGTAGTATAGTACTTTCGATTGATTGGGGTTAGTGGTGCAGCGTGTTATATGCATGTGAGCTTGCTCCCCAATTGAACTGAAAGCTTTACTATACATTTGCATACGTCTACAATACTATAATGATTGCTGATTTTTAATTTTTTTTTGTTGTTTTTTTATTATCATCAAAGAACCGTCTGTCAAATCCGAAAGATTGCAGTCTTTACGAGGTTTATTGTTACGTGATATAATTTAAATAAACCGACAGTGTCGTTTTTGTTTCTCCAAAAGACAGTGGTTTTGTGGGTTATTATTTCGACACGGGTTGTTTGTTTGTTCTTTAAAATTCAATATTAATTAGTCAATCTATAGAAATATTTTATTTCAATAATCATACTGATAACAGATAATAAATGTTTACATTGATTGTGTAAATTGAATACATTTTTCAATCATACAAAGTAAGTTTTTGCGGTGGATACTACATATTTACATTTTGCAAAATGGCAACATGCTGTATATTCATTCAACCACTTCTTTGCAGATTATATAACATACATACATAAATAATAGGCCATTACAACCCTTCAGTCAGGATTACGACCTAGCTTCTTACACCACTCATGTTGTGTGTGTTAATTTTATACATGAGTGGCGGGACATACAGTTTAAAGTCGACTCCGAACGACAGAGTCATGGGAATTTTATTTACTCTCGGAGTTTTTGCCAGAAATCTGCTGAGAGGAAGTCGCCCAAGGAATATTTTTTCATATTTTCATATTTTTTTTTGTCTGGCCTGGGGTTTGAACCGTGGCCTTGTGTCTAATAAGCCAACACACTACCTACTAGACTACGGCGACTTCAGTCTTTGCAGATAATTGGAGTCATAACCCATAGTATCCTTTATAGCTTTCTTTTAATGATACACCACTTCTGAGTTGCTTATTCTCCTGTTGGCCAGGAGACTAGTTTGTAAGAGATTGCGTTCTTCAGAACCTATATGTATGTCTTGTACATATGTACGTTTTATTCCTGTACTCATGAAATTAGAATCAATTAATATTTGCCACTCTATAATGTGTGATACCAAATATTATATTTCAAATTTCTACTGTAATTTTGATTATCGCCTATACTTAATAAAATATGACACAAAAGTATACATAGTACATAAATGATAACATACAATGTGGAAGTGTGTATTTTCTAGTTTTAAACTGAGTTCATATATTAATCTTTATACGTATATAGTGGGGGAATATCATAAAAAAAGAAATATTTATACTAAATACATAAGCAAATATGTAAATAGTTTTGTTTTGACAAGAAAATCTAACAGAATTATAACTTTAAATGAATTTGTTGTACTTAAACATTTACCTCAACAATATTTATACATTCACTTACGTTTTTTTTCGTTGTTTTTTTTTCATTCATTCATAATCACTTTATAATTTATAAAGTGTGAAAAAAATATTTTATAATCTTATCATCAAGAAATGAAAACCTCAAATAAAAAAAATAAATAAACAAACAAATGGAACATGGAAATTCATACCACCACTCTTTTAAGTGCTAGATGTATAACAAGCTGAGAACAACAGAACAGATGGGTTAAAAAAACAATAACAAATACATACATATGTACATGGAAATAGAGACGAGGAAATTCAATATATTTTTGAATCAAAATTTAGTGGTATTATCAGGCGATAAATTGAGAATTATTAATTTGGAAGCACTAAACAAAAGCCGTTTAAGATTACATAGATTGAACTTAAATTATTGTAGAGGGGAATATTTGAGTAATACCACTGAAGTGTTACTAAAAAGTGAGCACAATGGACTAAAATAAACCGGTTCGTTATCTAAAGAAAATTGATTTTTATTTTTAATAAAACCGCATAAATCCCTTGATTAAAAATATCTCAAGAACTCTAAATTTAGTATTTTTGGTATACAGTCAACCCTCCTATAACGCGGTGAGTTACTGCGGTGGAAACTGCGCTATTAGAAACTCGGATTTAATAGTACAAATCAGTCTAATTAGTAGCGCGTTCTATGGAAACCGTCTACCGCGTTGTATGGAAACCGCGCTTTAAGAAACTCGGAATTAGTACAAATCACATCATTCTTACCGCGTTATATGGAGACCAAGACAAGATAAATTATAAATTATTTTTATTGAATTAAAGAGTTCATATAAGGATTGATAAAAAATGAAACAAAACCTAAACTAAAAGACTGTTTTCCACCAAAAATAAAAAAACTTTGTAAAATTTTGTAATTTTTCAACATTCATCCTCACTGTCAGATATGAGTTGCAGAAATTTTTTTAGAAAGTCTTGGTCACCAACCAAAACTTATGTACTGTGAAAGTGCTCTGAGATGACTGAAACCGATGTTGTAGACGGCTATGAGATAAGTTGGCATGTTTATATAGACATGTTGTTCATATAACTCGGCTGTGATTTTGCGTCGAAAATAAAACTGATATTAAACACTCTTACAGGCTGTGCGGAAGGAACTTATGGAATGTTGTTGAACGAAAACCGCGCAGTAAGAGTACTGCGTTATAGGAGGGCTGTCGAAGTTACAGTTCCGCGTTATGTGTGAAACCGCGTTATATGGAAACCGCGTCCTCAGAGTAGCGAGTTATAGGAGGGTTCTCGCAATTTCAGCCCCGCGTTATATGGAAACCGCGTTCTGAAAGTGCCGCGTTATAGGAGGGTTGACTGTAATTGGTTTTCACCAAAAATATCAATTTGTTTAGGTGCGACAGCATACTTCATTTTTAATGGTATATTCTTCATATTTTTGTAAAAAAAAATGTTTTCTTGTAACAACGTATTTTTATAAAATGTTTGATCACAAATTGGAAACAAAATTTATCTAAATTGCAAATTTGCCGAATAACTGATCCAATTGGTCTTAGCCATTACACCACTAAGAGTATTTTGCGAACATCGAAACAAATGATATGAAATTGCTATGATCGTGATATATGTACTTATATAGTCAAATTGTCTCAGCTTCTACTGTCTCATCAAAGATATATGTTTGGCGATGCGACAGACACGACAGCTTTTCTATTGCTCCAGAATCAATTGTTTAAATTGGTAATAAAAGCACAATTCCGTTCTTGGTTTCAAACCTGGCCTTTCCTCCGTTTATGAAACTTCACCTGGTTTCTCTATGATCTTTTTCACACATTATTGACATACGTAATCCACTTTTCGTCGTCATTTATTTTTTAAGTCATCCATTGTTAACCATGCGGTACCCAAAGATCGAATTTGCTTCGAATGGTTGATAATTCTTTAATGTTAACGCTTTTTAATGTTAATCTTTCCTTTCTCGACTTTTTAAATAGTTGATCTATCTGAACTGTGGTTTTTCCAGTTACAGTCTCGACTACGTTAATGTTCTTGTTTTATTCAGCAACCTGCAAACCATTCTTATCTCTTCTACAATAGACAAGTTAAATATGACGGTAATATTCCAAATTGTCGCTTATTTTTAAAACACAACAAAGTTTTTGTATTTTGTTTGATTTTTCGATTGTGAATTAATTCTAAAATAAAATAAAAATACAGTGAATCCAAAACGTTGATCAAAATAGATACTTAAACCCTGTTTCATGCTGTTATCTCAAAATAGCGATTATAGAGTTTACAAAGGCAGTCAAACGCCATTACTCGCAAAACACAGTGATGACCATTTAAAATATCGAGCTTTGTACCTTCTTATTGCAATCAATTTTTGAATTTCTATTTGTCTTTGTTACATTTCATTTATTTAAGAGTATATAGTCTCCAAACATTTCACTTAAAATCGTTTATTTACCCATTTAAACAATGTGGCAATAAACCAATTGCGACATTCATTAAACTGGCTGTGCGCACTTGGTGTAGGTCAGTTATCTCGTTAAACACTTTGAATTTATGATGAAGAGAAAAAAATATACAGTTATATAAAACTTTACATTTGACCTAAATCGAAAGAAATAAATTCTTATTTTTATTAAAATTGGCGTTAAGAGCATTTAATACTAACAAAATTTAACGAGTAATGGAAGTATTAATGTTTTTGAGGATTACTTATTCACGTGCAGCAATTTAATATAAGTGAGTTTAAGTTTTATATAAATTTATACTTTTCTATGGGTTCGGTGGTCTGTTTTTACTAACAGATCACGAACCATATCACAATCAATATGAAAAACATGATACAAGGTTATATGCTAACGTTTTGGATTTCAAAAGGCTCAATGCAACGAAAATTAAAACTTAAATTGAAGTGAATTTACAGAAAATTGATGTAATGCCAGTCTTTAAAACGGTAACGGTAGCCTATATTAATTAAACATTAAGTGCACATTAGTGCAGTGTGACAAAAAAAATATTCCTAAAATCTAAATTATTAACGTCACCTGCCTATTATTTATTTAGCCTTGCTTTTGTATTTGACGAAATATGTTCACACGATATCCCATTTCTATTTTCCTAATGTTGATACAACCGTCTACCTATTCTGAGGAAAATAAAAGATGTCACTGGATAAAAGTGGTTTGGTTTGGTCCTGCATATCAACAACTTATTAAAAAGGTTAATTTGTAATTGTAAACGTTAAATTGTATTAATGCATCGTTGAATAATAATTAATGTCTCTATCACCAGTGACTTCAGATTATGAAGTCAACGTGGTTGACCATTATACAAAGTCATAGCTTCTGATCAAAACAACACCGCAGTCATGACCCAAATACCATACTCAGATCATTTGATAACGGCTTATCCTCTAAACAAATCTCGTAGATTAGTTGTTTTATACAATGTTAGATAATTATTAACTATATTGCATATTTAATACATACATATTTACATTCAATTATATTTTTTATTTAATAAAATGTAAACACATATTGCTTTAAATTAAAATCACAAACTTCCGTTAATAAAATTATAACAAAAATTGTTCTACAGAAAAAAGCGTTTATAATCACCACCGATTAACAATTTTTTATTCGGTAATTGTTATAAATTTTATTAGATACTCAAATTTAGTTTGACTTGAAAAATAATATCTTTTTCTACACATTTTTTTTAACTTGATCACATACTGTCTCCTTAAGTGTTTTATACTTCACTCTTATCACGCTTATCACTCTCTTGGCACTCATACAAAGTACTATTTACTTGGTGTGCACAATCTGTCAATATTTACATAAACGTTCTTGAGGTTCACCCAGTCACAAGTAAACACAAGTTGACTGTAAACTGTCAAATCCGGCATCACAAGACAAGGGGATTTTCTTTTAAACATTTTTATTTAATTTTTCTTTTTCAAAGAGTAAGAGTATGAAGCAATATTAAATATTAATAAGAACACTTGATATCAGCTACATGAATGAATTATATGCGATGAACTTAATGAGGAAAATAACAGATTATTGCAATGGACAATAAAATTATGACAAATTAATAATGTTGCTTATGTATCATATAAAAGAGTTACGGTAGAAAAATTATAGACAATATAAACAAAATTAAATACATACATAATTGATCATTACAACCCTTCAGTCAGGATTACGGCCTAGCTTCTCACACCACTCATGTTGTGTGCGTTAATTTTATACGTGAGTGGCGGGACCTACAGTTTAACGTCGACTCCGAACGACAGAATTTTGAGAAAGTTTTTAATGGCAGTTTATTTTTACTCTCAGAGTTTTTGCCAGAAATCTGCTGAGAGGAAGTCGCCGAAGAAATATTTTTATTTTTCATATTTCATTTTTGATGTCTGACCTGGGATACGAACCCGGGCTTTACGAATAGTAAGCCAACACACTACCTACTACACCACGGCGACTTCAAACAAAATTAAATTAAATAACCCGTTTTAAATTCTGCATACATAACTTTATATTATTTGCCATTACAACAAGTTCCGATCGTTATGTATAAATTCATGGTTTCTCAATTATGTTGGAGTTTTATGGCTTTTATGGGTTAGAGAACGTGTCAATAAAGACCAGTACTGCACCCGGAGGTCGAATTGACCCATTGTACAATCTGGCTTTACTGATCGTACAACCTTAAGATAATGATTTGTAGTAATCTACGCCACAATAATTCGTAAATTAGTTTAATTTGTTGGCCACTTTCATTGGAATGTTTGGACTTGGTTTTAGCACCATAACCATCATATACCCATAATATTAGGGGCTAAAATTGAAGAGTGCTGGTAAAAAATTCGTTGCTATTGATCAAAATTAAACATCATTAGTAGAGACTTTGCTTAACGTTTAAAAGGTACAAACAAATATTATGATGCTTGTAAACTGTAATGCTTACATCATTAGTAGTTTCTCTAAGATTATATTTACTTTTTTAATGATTTTCATGACTTGTTAAAGTATCGAAAACTTTACAGATATTCTATTCGCAAAGTATAATTTGCATTGAACAATAATTTTAAACTAAAAATAACCCAATTGAATAATAATGCAAGTGCATTAAGAAAATAAATATAAAGTTCTTTGTTAATTATAAAAAAATATACCAGTAAAACAGGTCTTATAATAAACGTTTTCTAATTAAATACGACGGACGTGTTCGAGTCGTCTACCAGTATCAAAACCATCAATTTTTTTCATATTTTTAGACGCCTATCCGTTTATTTTTGCTCACCTCTCAACTACAAAACTGTTAATGACGTTTTTCTACAACAAAAACATCTTTTTTCTAAAGTAGCCTACTCGGAAATAATAGTGCTTCCTTCCAATCGTGAGGGAAATATGTATAATGGATTGCTTTTTACTACATCTAATGTTATTTACAATTTACTGTATGGAATTTAACTTAATATTTTTATAACGTATTGTGTTAATGTAGAAACTATTTTTTAACCGAAAACAAACAATATTCTAATGGATAATTGTGGAAAATTCTACTTTCATTTATTGATTTTCACTACAACTTAAACATGTATAAACACATTTCATTGCAGTTCATTTCATTAGACTACATTTCATTACAATAATTATATCTCCGATGGTCATTTAGCATTCATTGTTTCATTCGTTTGCAATGAAACATATAATTTAAGTTTGCTTGTCTATTTGTTTACCTATTATTAAAGGTGACATTTGGTTTAAGTGCAAAGTATTGATTTTCTTTTCCACAAAAAAAAATAACAACACAAAATAAAGTTTTTAAATAATAAATAAATAATCCCTTGGGATCTCAGACATAGCCGACGAATCTCATTTTTTATATGAGCAAACAAAATGCTTAATATAAATTGGGCAAAATTCGATATAATTTAAAAAGGTGCGGTTTCCTGACCTAGTTGGCTAGATAGCTATTGGATCAAGGATTCCAAGACAGTTTTCGTTACGGTGGGATAACCCTTAAGACCAGAGATATAGCCGACGAAGCTATTGAAAATACATTGTAAAACATTATTTATTTTAAATTGATAACTGTTTTTAGTTTTATTATATAATTAATTTATTATGTATAATGTATTATAAGGATAATTTTGTATCTAGGTCTAGGAGACCGTAATAATAATAATAATAAATAAATAAATAAAAAATAAAAATAAAAATAAATTATTTTCTTCAAATGAAAATATGTAAATAAATTATTAGCAGTACTTCCTTTTCAGCATCTTGTCAGACCGCAGATTGAATGCGTGAAAGGAAGTGCCGTCATTCTCAATCCCAACACTCTCGTATACTTTGGATGTGCAACAATACTTAGGATTTTTTTTCTTCTGCACATAATTTATCTATAACTTCTGGTAGTAATAAAAAGGTGGGTCTTTATCTCAGTTTTTAATGTGATTTGTTAAATTGTAAAAAACTATACGTTTAAAAAAGACATACACACATATTTTCAAGGCATTATGATCTCTCCAAAGTAAACAAAAACTAATGTACACAGTTGAAATACTATTGGGAAATGGGAACCTGTAACCACCATTTATGTACTCCCAGTAATAACTTTTTTACTTTATTTATTTCTGAAACTAATGCTCTATATATAGCCTGATAAAACAAGTCTTTATGTAAATAATTGATCACGTCTCATTTTTATTTATTTTAGTATTATTTTTTGTACTCTGTTAAACGCGTGCGATATTTTACATTTTGCACTACATTTGAATATAATGGAATAAAAATAATTGTAAATTAAAAAAGAATTAAAAATGTCACACACTAACTAACAATTAAATTATGAACAACAGTAACAACGGCAAACAAATTATAAAAATACTTTTAATTACAATTTCATTCAAAATCAATTAATTTCATTATAAATTCACAAATTTCTATAGCGTTTTCCTTTCGTCGAGTTTTAGGAAAACTACAATTTAAAACCTATTTACACTTTCATAAGTTATTTATTTACAGTAATTAACAATAAAATAAGTTAAACTATTTACTTTCCTCTTGATTTATTTAGAACGTTAATTATTATTAATATTGGGATTTGCATAAATTATATTTCGTATCTGAGTAAGAAGGTATGGAACAATCAAATACATTTAATATATTCTAAATATTTTAATCGAATTGGAAATAAACCGTATAAAAGGTATTTAATTCTTAATTAAAGTGGAATTAAAAATATGTATGTGATGGGTCAAACTTTTAATAGACAAAAGAAAATAATAGAACATTAATTATTGTTGTTAATTTACAGGTAAAGATAATACGTAGGTTAAGGCCAATTATATACTACAATATCTTACTACCAGGCGTCACATGTTTAATATATTTTTCAAAATGTAGGTATAAAATAATTAAAATTGTTTTATACAGTTTTATTTCAGACTTGTATTTATTTAATTAGCTGTTAAAATATACATTAATATAAAAACTATTGTTTAAAATAAACAAATTGAATAAAAATCGAAGGGATAAAAGTATTTGTAATTAATACAGATTTGTCCCTAACTGTTGAAATATGTATTTATCTCCTTCAAAAATTTAGTATAAATATATGCAGTGATACAGTCTATCGTCTCAGTTCTGGAAAGAAGAAAAGACATAGCGAGCCATATCCTAATATAGAGGTAAGGTGAGGCATGATTCTAGTGTTCGTCTTTGTCAAAACATTCAATTTATAATGTACATTTCCTACCTATGTATATTTTAATGCAAACTGCGTAATAAGCATATGGAACAACCATTAGTCAGAAAGTGAAAAATCACTTTATTATTGGAATATTAAATTTTAGAAGTATTCAACATATATTTGGATTAAGCTAAAGTTTGGCATTGAAGTACATCTGTCGACATTTTATATACAATATTCATTTAATTAAATTTATTTGAAACGTGTTTCTTCGTTTACTCTATAGTTTTTTCGGGAACCAGATACCCTACGTGAATAGATCTGCAAGTAACGACATACATATGTATGTACGTATACCTATATAGCTAAATCAATTTTTATTCTCTTTTTTTTCGGAAAAAATCTAGTTCTAGGTTTATAGCCATTTGTTAAGTTACAAAATCAAACTCACATGCACTGGGTCTCTATATGTACGTGACGAAATATTGAATTTATTTATTTATTAATTACAGCGTATTTTTGGTTTTCTAATTTAATTAGTTTTTATTTAATTTTATTAAAAAAAAAAGAATTTAAAAGAGATGAACACAACTTACCGAACATTATAGGGTTGACTAGTGGTGCCAGTACTCCAATCGGCATGTTCAATGTCTGATGAATTCTTTGTGGTATTATCGCAGGGCATTTTTGTTGTTTGTTTGTTTGTTGTTGGTCGTTTATGCTATTCCTTTAGTTATTTTTTATTATGTTTAATTTATCTCTTGTATTAATTTTTTTAGCAATTCCAAAAGAAATAAATCAAAATAGGAAAGTATACTTTAAACGTAAACCAGACATTATTCATTCATTTAATCATTCATGCTTCAATTGTTGTTTAGTAATATCCTATTGTTTATAATTTATAAGTTTTCTCACTATAAAAAATTGGAAATTACTTTAAAAAAAACTAATATTTACAAGTTATTTTATTTAATAACAAACATTTCACAGTAAATTGAATTTTTTCCATATAAATGCGATTTTATTGTAACTTCTGTATTTTTTTCTTGTTAAAGAAATGAAAACCGAATGATTTTCTGATTATTTTCAGCTGATTGATTTCGATTTTTCTGCTTTGTTGTAATTTTAATTTATAAATTGACCGTATTTTTTATATCATTATTTCTGCTTTTGCTACCACTTTTATTCGTATTATTTATTTTGATTCTATTTGTATATATTTTCTTTTTTTACAATGATTTTGCTTCCTTTTTTTCTTTCTATTGAATTTTTCCAATATTTTCTTTGCGTATTAAATGTATCATGATTGTTTCATATGGTAGTTGGCTTTGTAGCTTTCGTGTCGAAAACGATGAGTAATTGAATGTGTCTACACAAAGAAGACACAATAACAACAATTTAATATTAATATAATTGTATATATTTTTTTCGATTGTTTATCAATTGTACAAGACAAAGAAAAATTATAATTGAAAAATCATATTACAAAGCACTAAAAACACAATGTGTTTTCTCAATTGTTTTTGCTTTTAGTGTGGCAAAATATTATTGTTGTTTTTGCGAAATTCCTTCTTGTTTTCTCTTTGTTTACACGCATGCATATGAATGTTTATGCAAGTATATGCGTGTATGTTACGAAGAATGTTAGCAAAGGAGAAATCAAGGAAAATGACAAGCCAAATAATTAAAACAACAACAGCAAACATACAAAAACATTAACATCATTATTATCATATAAGTATAAAGTGCTGTCATTAGTACACATAATAATGATGGTTTTTTTCTCATCGACAATAATGAAGAAAATGTCTGCATGATAGGGCGTATAAGAAGAAAATACATAAACAAATTGCCAATATAGCCAATACACGTAAATATATACTATATATACTAAAAATTTTCAGCGTGAAAACGAAAACCTTTTCAAAAAAAAAACTCGGTTTTATTTTTAATCAAAATACAGAAAAATCATACAAAAAATTTACGAAGAAAATGGTAGAGTTTTTATGCGTTTTTCTTTCTCTCCTTCACACTTTAGCAAATAAAACATTTTTTGATATGTTATTTATATCATAAATTTTAATTATTTTCTTTTAAAATTATTATATATATTGTTTTACTTGCTGTAAATAAAAATTTTACTATCGCTATAAATTATATTTTTTGCTTTTTATGTTTTTGTCGTGAATTTTTCAACACCACACGCACGCACCGATTTGACTACACTTCACAAATGAACTAAAATCTAGAGAAACAGGAGAAATGAACGAACGCAGTGTTGAAAAATTTAGTACTTTAGTACTTTTTTCAGTACTTCTTCATTTCAAAAATACCGCAGTACTACCATGTACTACTAGCCAAGCTTTCAGTACTTTTTTCATCAAATTCGTTTTAGTTCGTTCAAAAAATAAATATATATTTAATAAATAATTAGCGCATTCTAAGAAAGGTAAAAAGGTAGTTAGTTCGCTTGAAAAAAAGAAGCCCGGTTCAACCCCAGGTTCGGACAAAACGAAAACAAAAACATATGGGATGTTGTGTGGAAAGTTGTTGTTGTATTGTTTGCTCGCTCCTGGTTGGAAAGAAAAGCAAAAATAAATATTTTTTTAATTTTTTTGAAGTGTGTGAATTTTGTAGTGTGGTGAGTTTCTAATGCGGTGAGTTCTTCCAAAATGTAATGAATTTATCCGGTGTGGTGAATAAAATCGAAGAATGGTGAGTTTCTAGTGTGGTGAGTTCTTCCAAAATGTTTTGAAGTTCTCCGGTGTGCGGAATGAAATCGAAACTCACAAATGCTGTTATTCGAAATGGGTACTGTATTACCATAAATACATGTAATGTTTATCGTGCTTTGGACGGTGCGTGTCTCGAATAAGTGATTTTCACAACTGTTAGTGGAGGCATTCACAGATATGTCTGGTTACTGAATTAAAACAATGTTGCCATTGTGTCATTCTATTTAAAATTCTAAATAATTTAAATTAGAAAAGTGCATACATTTTGTAAATTAATTTTTGAATAATTTCTTTCTTTTATGTTTTATTTCCAAAATGCTTTTGCAAATTGGAAATTCTTTGTCGAAATATTTATAATTTTTTGTGCTTTGTTCGATCTAAATTTTGTAAAATTTGTATCGGATCTAAATTTTATATCAGGAAAAATTATTAAAGAATGAACCGTTGAGTCGACATTTTTGACTAAACCTTATGTTTCGAATCAACTGTTTTTGTTTTGTATATGAGAAACATGTAGTTAGTTTCTCTATTCCATTCCGTACGTAAGTATAAATAAATATATTTTTATAAAACTACCATTAAATACAAAAAGGTACACTTTCAGTTATAGTTCAGTACTATTTCAAAATTTAAATTTTGCAACACTGAACGAACGAGTGAATGATTGAATACTGGTTTGTAATTGAACATTTTGTTATGATTAAATGAAAAAAAAACTTCACACTAAATAGGGTGAGTCATGAATTATAAATTTTTTTGTTTTGAATTTACACTTACAAAAATGAATTGAAATCTAGAGGGAAGAGACAACAACCAGGGAAAAATTAACGAACGAGCAGTGTTGTTGTTTTTGGTTAGTTCTAACCAAAAAAAAGCCGTGATTAGGAGCATATATTTTTCTATTTATTATGAGTATTTTTTCAGGAGTTGATTATAAATATTTTATTCCTGGAAACACTGATGGTTGGAAAAAATCGTTTGTTGAGTTTTAGCAAGTGTAGTGAATTTGTCCAGTGTAGTTCGGCTTCATTAGCGGAGACATTGGGATACCGATATGTCGTATATTACATATAATTTGACATTACTTGTATTTGATTACAAATACCATGTACCATCGCTATTTAAAATTTCAAATAATCTGGCAATATTTGATTAAATTTAGTAATTTTGTGTCTGGTAACACTCAGTGTACGATATAATAATAACTGTATGCATCGCAACATTGTTCTTATTTGTTTGGGATTATTTGAGTTTATAAAAATTTGGAAGAATTCATGATGTGTCAGCAATTTTCATACGAGCGTCTTAAGAAAATTGCTGCAGACGATGTAACTGCCCAGGAAAATCTTGAGGATATTAAATTTCAATTCCGTAATGAAATTGGCTCGGCTCGTAACATGTATCGCATACGGACAATGGCGGATCTCATTGATTGCCTGGAAAGACATGACGCCCTATCTGCATTCAATATTGAGCCATTTAGAGAAATTGCCGATGAATACGGTGGATCTTTAGAGAAAGCCATTGCCTGTTATCAAGCGCCCAAAGATATATCCAGGACACACCCTATTAACGAATATCGGGAAATGCGTTTAGCTCATGAGAGCAGAATGCGTCCAAATCTAAATGGTGTTAATCGCAGTGGTATACAAAGTGAAACAAATTATACCGCACCAGTTTCGAATTCTGTACCTGCACAGGAACCGCTTTTTACACAGCCTTTGAGTAGTGAAAAACGTTCTGCCATTTACAAGTTAATTGCTCAAAATATTGGAACATTTTGGCGTAGTTTTGGTCGTGAATTAAACATGAGCCAGGGAGATATGGACGAAATAGAAATACAATATCCGCGCGATTTAAAATCTCGTGTCTATAAATTATTCCAAGTTTTTGAAGAGGATCAGAGTATCGATCCTAAAAATCATTTATTATTAATATGTCGAGCTTTAGACGACTGCCGCCGTAAGGATTTGCGTCGTAAGATTGAGTCTTTAATGTCACACTGAAAATTTGTCCAGTTTTCTAGCATTCTTTTACGTTTTGAACAATTTGTTAAATTTTATATGTATGCAGGTATATAAAAGATATATTATGTACATACACTTATTATGATGTATACAAAAGTAAAATAAATACGTTATTCTTTTCTATCAATTAAAATTCTTCGCATTTAAATAGAATAGGATACCACGAGTTTTGCGTTCAAAATAAAGAAACTGTCCAAGGCGAATTGAAGTTCGTGCTGGCACTGTCTTTCTAATTTGTGTTACATACGTACATGTTATGTGTCTAACATTGTATATGACCATTTGTTCTGTCTTCCACAATTTTCATGAAAATTGATACAAACATTGATATAAATGGTTTTCATCTGTAAAATTTGTTGCGAGTCGTTTGAAAGCCTATTAAATCACAAAATCTATTTCTATTTATTCCTTGAGGGTTCGATTCTGAAATAAATTCGATAATCAGTTCGGCTACCGCCCGACCAGCAAGCCAGAATTCTTAATTGTAGTTAATTTTGTTGGATTTTGGTTATCATTTTCATAAATATTCGACCCGTAATCTTGAATTCAAAATGCATAATACAACAAAATTTATTTTTATAAATTTTTTTTATTTCATTTTTTTGTTTTAGATCAATTTAATGTGTTGCGATTATTAAAAATAATGGTAGTAATAATAAATTTTCATTCAAATATTCATTTACACATATATTTTATAAAATAAAAGAAGAAACAGACAAAGAAATAAGGATATAAGTATGTTTTTAATAGTTATTAAGAAACTAATACAGGATGTTTATAAGAGCAAGTTGATGTTATTTTTTTTTTTATCAAAAACCACAAGTGTTGTTTACACAAAAAATAATTTTAAATAATTTTTCTTTGTAAAAGGGAAAGTACATTTATCCATATTAATTTTTTTTTCGATTTTATTAGAAAATTAGGCTAAAGAAAATTTGCTAAAGGCCGGCTTTTTTTCCATAAAAAGTAAACAAAATTTCTCAATCATAGAGAACAATAGAAAAAAATATTTAAATTATGCTGCTTGATAAACAACACTTGCCAAATTCATTAAATTATTATTTTGTTTTGTTCATAATCCTTAGTATTAAACGTAGAAAATAATTTTCTTTGTTGCCATGATAATTGATGATTTTTGCAAAAATTTTCAATTATTGTTTTTTCGTTGATTTTCTTTTTTTTCGGCTTGCAATATTTATATGTATGTATGTATATATATATATAGTATATATATTTATTTTTCATCTTGCAATAGGATCGTATTTAGAAATATTTTCACACACACCCACTATGAGTAAAATTTAGTGATGGAGGCCAGAGATGTAGTCTTGAATTATTAGTTGTTGTTTATGTTTTGGTTTAAATTGAAGGTGCGCGTGAGCTAATGTTTTCTAATAAAATAGGTGTTGTATGACTAATTACATACTACATCTCAATTTGTTTGTTGTTATTGATATTTTCTTTTGAACAAAATTTATTTACAATGTATAAACGGATTTAACATTTGAGCCCGTTTTAACCATTGTGTCTTTGTGCAGTTGATAATTCAAATTTTGACGACCTAAACGTAAAGCATCCCGCAGTTTATGACCAATTTCTAATGCGGCTTCCTCATTGTTACCGTTAGCAGTCCAAATAGCTGAAAAAGAAAACAAACAAAATTAACATAATGCTTCAAAATGAGGTGTGGTTGGTTGTATTAAAGTTTAACTGTAGACAAGACTTTCAAGAACTTTTCTAATAAAAATTTGCTGCTTTATTGCTTCAGTTCTGCAAAGGAATCTTTTGGCATTTAAAATTTACATTTACATTTAAATTATTCTGTGAAAAGTTATCCGCATTTAAAAATTGAGTATAAATTCGGAAAGTTAGTAACGTATTTTCTTTTCTATAATATAAGAGGTAAGAATGCATTGCAGGCTGCTAAAAGTTTGTAAAGATTAAACATATTTCTTTAAACCTCGATAAGTCTGGTCGATACCCAATCCAGCTCGATGTATCATGAATTAGCAGTGAAAAATTTAGTTGAAAAAGATCAGGGAGGAAGCAGCTTGAAGTTTAGCAAGGGGTGGCAAAGGCGTTATGAGTTTCTACAATCTGGTCAAACCGTCTACTTTCAACAATTAACGAGAATTAAACGAACAATTGAACAAATGAAAAGGTTTTGTGTTTCATCATGACACACTCTTTGGTCTTTGATGGTCAGGCTAAAAATAGAAATTTAGACCTTCCGGCCTCTACAGATGTCTCCTAATAATGACTTATAGAATAATCGCTTTACTGTACAAAAATTTAAAATTGTACACCAAAATCACATGCATCTGGTTTTATAAAGTTCATTGTGAATCCAACAACAAGTTGATTCATTTTTGATCAAATTTATAATCGAATTTTCTCGAGAACCAATATACTTGTGTGTACATATATATTAAAATCTTTTGCCTGATAAATATGTAGTTCAACCTTGGTCAAAATTGCATTATGCTACAGTAGATATCCAAAATATATACATATATTCAATTATACTTACAAATTTTATTATTCTTATTACGTATGTTGACTACTGCACCACAAATTTGATCTGAATGATCAAAAGCTTCGCCAATTAAACACAAAAGCTAAAACGAAACAAGCATTGTAAATAAAATAAAAAATATCACAAAAAACGTTAGTAAACGATAAAAAAAATCCTGTTTTATTTTTAAAACTTACCACATCCAACCATAAATTATCCAATTCTGGTTTAGGACAACGATTTAAAGTGATTACCCAACGACCACCTTGCTTATTAGCAGCATCTTCCCACATTGGTCGGATTCCTTTTTTGAATAGAGAGTAATCACTGCCAGCTTTAATATCGGATGGTGGTTTAATGTGGTTGTAAAGACTGTAAATAAACAAAAATTAAATACGTATTCAAATAAATTCAAATTAAAATAATAAGAATTATTAGATTTCACATCGGAAATTAATTTGTTCAAAACTATAGATTAGCTTTAAAAAGAATATTTGTTTCGTTATTAAAGATTTGGAAATCTCTTTTGTTTCGAATAAAATAATATTTAGCATAGGCATTAAGTGGAACTCAATAAAATTTTGTATTTTCGTCGTGATAAAAAATATCGGAGAAAGTCCTCAATATTAACAAACAAAGCTTGGCGGAAGATTTCACCAAACACACTAACTGGTCGAAACAACTCTAGTTTGTTCGATAGTTTCCTTGTTCTCTCTCTCATAAAAACTCTGTTCAGGAGGTTGATAGCTATTCTCTCCAGAACTGCGTAGATTATGTTGTATTTAAACTGCGATTAGTTAGTGGCAAACCGTCCAGAGGCCATCTCAACACATATGGGGCACAAATATACATTGAGTTTTTAGTTTTATCCACTTTTGTTCAAGTGCTGCCAAATAGATTTCATAATTTTTAGTTCATTATCAATCGAAATAGTTTGTAACATGACGGTTGAACCGAATTCTGTATCTCCTCTCTTTTCTGTTATTTGCTTCAGCTCGTCTGTTTCTCTTAATTTTTTTTTATTGTTTTTTAGTTTAACTTGTGATTCTAAAGGTACCCGCAAGAATCTTTCTCTGGGTAGAGCTGTGTTGCAACCTAATCTAACCCATGTAGAAGTTAATAGATTTCTTACGATTCATTTGGTAATATTTTGGCGTATAATTTCAATGTCATCGTTTTAAATCAAGAAGATTTGTTTTCCCGTTTGCACACTTATTGTTGGCTTTAACTTTACTGTTTAGACAAGTAGTATTTCCAAAGGATGAAATAAAACTTACCTCCAGAAATCTTCAACAGTATCAAAACTGGTTATTTCATTTTGCATATCCTCCCACGATTTTGTGCGATCGTTCTCCAAATACCACAAGGTCCAGGTGTTCTGTAATGGATGTTTGAATAAATGTTCGGGACGAACTTCTTCTTGTTCTTGCTTAGCATTGCTTTCCTCTTTGGCTTCGGGGCGTCCAGCGACTGGTGTGGGTTGATTAGGAGCTGGTGTGCTCTCCTTTTGTGTAGCGGAGTTCTAAAAAAAAAAACATAAGAGAATGGTGTTCACATGATGATGAATTGTATTTTGACACGAAAAAAAAGAGAAAAAAATTATTTCACATTAATAGGTAAAATATCTTACACCAAACAAATTTGGATTTGCAAAATTCTTCTTTCTATGGAAGTCGCTTTGAAACATCATGACACAAATATTTAAAACGAATAAATTATTGCAAGAATGAAGAATAGCACAAAAATACTTTCGACCACAACGAATATATGGAGAGTCCCAAAAGACTACAGAAAGAGAGAGCGAGAGATGGATGAGTTGGTTGAGTGTATGTATGGAAATTTGTTGTGTGTTTGCTCTTATTATTGTTGTTGGTGCTTGAAATGCTCCAGCTTTTTCTTTTTTTAAGGTGGGGTATGGTGGATTTATTAAAAAAGAGCAGAGAAAACCAGAAAAGGTTTCTCTTTTTTTTCGTTAAACACTTTAAAGAGAACTGCACATATACAACTATGAGCAAATAATGACGAGTTTTAGCGGAGAGAAACGATTAACGATTAACACACGATATTAATGGAGATATACTCATGTATTTAATTATATAGAGGCCAGTGTAGAAAAAATGTAATGAAATTATTACAAGAAAAGGGACGGATGGCTACAAATATGTGTAATTAGTTTAGTAGCTTTCAAATGTAGAATTTAAAAAACGACAATAAAAACAAGATCACTAGAGCAAGAGCAAATAGACAGACAGTATGTCACTAGACAAACGTCAATAAAAGTGCGTACAGAGCTGCAGTTACCAAATCACCAAAAGGGGAACTAAAAAAGAACCAAAAAGAAATTATTGTTCTTCGTTTTTATAATAGCCGGCGCCCTCAAAGTGCTGTTCTTCAACTTTTGCTTGCCGTTCTATCCAGTTGAGTTTTTTTTATTTAGTGCGGCAGTGCTCCGGTGCACTGCTGAATAGATTCACGTGCGTTTCTGTGCTTTTTCTACTCCTCTTTTTGTTGTCTTTTTCCTTGTTTTGCTTAATTTTTGGTTTTCAGCCTTTTTATGCTTTTCTTTTGACAATTTCCGAAACTTGGCGTTTATTTTTTCTTTGTGGGTTTTAAGGGAATTTTTTTTGCGAATTTAACGAAATAAACAAACTGAATTGAAAGTAAATTTTTTTAAACTGATCTCAAGTAAATTTTTCTTTTTTTTTAGCACAACTGTCACAAATGAAAAACACAATTTCAAGGCAGACTTGATTTTAAATGTATGTCGTTGTTGCTTTTACAAAATCATAAAAAAAAAATAACAAAACTTTGCTTTCGGTAAAGTTCGAATCACATAAAAGTTTACTTTTACATCTTCTTTTGAGTTCAAATCATTAGAAGAAATTTCTTTTTTATTATAAATATTTTACAATTGTAAAAAATAAAACCGAATAAATGACCAAAAGAAATAAGAAAAAAGTGATATAAAATAAGCCTACGGCAGCTCTCCTGCTTGCTTTTTACAGAAAGATGTTTGTTTTTGAACTGAATAATCATGTGCAAATACAGCCGAGATTTAGTAACAAAGGCAAAGAAAAAAGAATATGGACGAATAGGCATAAGCAGGCAAACAAACACAAATACAACAATGTACAAAAACCACTCGACAAAAGAGAAGACAATGAAAGTTTATCATGAACAGTGTGTCTACATATGAACAGTTTTTTAAACATCTGGTGTTTCAAAATAAGAAGAAAAAAATGACGTTATTTATTCTTATAGAGTTATAAGAAAGGTAATTAATTTATTTAACATTAAGAAACAACAAATTATAATGTCATCGGAGGAAATTCAAAGAAAAATTCAAATAGTGTAGTAAGCTAGTGAAAAAAAAATTATATTAAAAACGGAGCTTAACCACGAATCTATTGGTTCATAAAAATTACATTGCTGCCTGTAAAAGTTATGTCAAAGAAAAAAGTTTTATTTGCCATTATTGTTGCATTTATCATTAATAATATGCTTCCATTATTTTCTTTCGATACAAATTAAACAAAAAGCTAATGTTAATAAAAAAGAAAAGAAAATTGTATCCGTATACATTATTAACATTAAACTTATGGCTTATTCAAAACTTTGCATTTTATTATTATAATGTTAAAAACGAGAAATTAAAATAAAAAATGCTACAATGGTCGCACTGATCATATAAACAACTCACACAAAAATATTCTCAAAATTCACTCACACAATTTGCGGCAGCCAATGAGTATTTTTCTTTTTGTTGTTTTGTTGTCTGACTGTTGCTTTTGCGCCAGTTGTTTGTCTCTCTTACTCTTCATCTCACTAACACACTTTGCTACGTTAAATAAAAAATTTTAAAGTGGAGCTAAAATGAAAGTAATTGCCTTTGTGTGGCTGAAGTCTGCATCGTTTGTTTAGTGCTTTACTGTTATTGACCGTTTGTTCATTAATCTAATGAGTTTACAAGTAGTATATACCAAAAGCAGAAATGTCCCACTCAAATGCAATAGAGGTCAAAAACATATTCAAGTTAATTAATGATCTCAAAAATTATAATTTAAATTTTTTTTTCGTTTGATAGATAACCGAGAACTTTACTTAACTGGTCACTTTCTAATATGCAGACATAAAAACATGCAGAATTAAAAGAGACTTCTCAAAAAGTCAATGTGTTAGCCATAAAATCCCTAGGCTAGTACAAAACTCCTCATTCACAGCATGCCTTAAAACAAGAAATGTCGTCTTGTTTGATCACAATAAAACTTGAATGGAAGAATTGGCAGATTTTTTTCGTTAAAAACATTATTACGAAAGTTAGCATTTTACTTTTTAGAAATAAAGAAATAAATTTATAAACTAGACGGCCCTACCATATACTTCCCAAGGGTCTAGTTAACGTGGAAGCCCGCGAATGTTTTGCCGCACTGCTACAATGTACGAACTACCTGTTGAAAGGTTGTCAAGGGACGAGATCATTTGTTCTCGAGCTGGAGAATTTAATTAGTAACTATTCAAATAATAACACAATCTCCATTAACTAATAATCTTGTACTTAATGTCGTGTTCAATTTCTATTTAAACAAATATTAAACCAAAGTAGTATTAAAATAAAATAAATTTAAAATGATAAATAAGTTCAAATATTTATGCACTGCAAGCACAGACATATGGTTGCACCACCCTGGTTTAAAAGGTATACTGCAATATTAAAGCAACGTTTGCTAAATTGTACTTTTACTTTTGTTTCGCAATTAAAAATTTGTTGTTTTTCAAAATTATTTCTATTTTTACTTTATCAGTTATTGATTATTTATTATTATAACTCGGCTATAATTTATTTTATTAATTCTTTTTTACGAATTTATTCAGTGGGTCTTTCTACATATACATGTATGTATGTAAGTTCAAACAGTTGTTTAATACACATAATCTTTGAATATTTCGCCTAATACATGCACTTATAAACCGGTAGGATTACTTAGTCATTTCTGTTAGATTTGTAAAAAACAGATTTAACGATCAAGATAACGCGATGAAGTATTTTCCTAAAGACAATTGTACGTGTAATTAGGGGGTGTATCTTATTATGAATGTATGTGTCTTATATTCTCTATATATTTTTCTAGATCCTTGAATTTTATTGTCGGTATACTTTAGGAATGAACTGTAATTCGAAAGCATTGTTTCGATCCTTATTCGGTAAACTCGTTACCGTTATTTGCTGCCTTAATATTATTGTTAAAGTAGTTAAATGCAATTTAGTTCATTATGTTGTTATGTATAATGTTATATTAATAAATGATTACAAAAAATTGTAACGATTAAAAAGTAGACTTGATTTGTGTATCTATGGTACCGAGCGATTATGTCGCCAATTTTATAGGACTTCAATAATTTATTTGATGCCTTAAATTGAATTTATTATCACGTAAGGAGACGATGTGCTTGTGAAAAGATGTGCATAAAACGAAACGCAGCTTCATGAAGATTATAAAATTGAGGTGGTTACGAATACTAAATTCTACAAGCCTGCAACATATTGTGTTTATGATTATATCTTTAAATACAAGAGATGTCCATAACAACATAAAGTAATCTATGGGTAAAATATTTGTTTATTGCCCTCCTTTGTGTGACAACAACTCGACCTCCTAAACAAAAGATCATTTTGGGCCAATAATTATAGAACATATCCACTCATTTGATATATGGAGATAGCGAAATGGTCAAAATATGTAAGTCTTTTATGAATTTCGCCATGTTACCAAGCAATGAAAATATATAATATAAGCTGATGTAGGGTATATAAAACAACAAACATATACACTCGAAACAAATGCATGCTTATGATCTAAAATAAATTAAATATAATCAATGAATGTATGTGTTTGTTGTGAACAATATCAGCCAATACAATAACACAACAAATTAATCTGTTCCTAATTAATACGAAGTTCTTTCGGTACAGAGGTATTTGTTAAAATATGAATTCCCATAAAAAAGAAAATGAACCAAAATATTAATTGAACCACTATTTTACTGATGTTTAAAAAATGAAAAAACGTGCGTTAACCAGGAACAATATGAAGGGCACCACAAAAAGACACATACACACATTGCGGCTCATTATGTATAAAATTCCACGACGTCTGCATACGGCCACCAGTTCTTGTCTAATTGGTAATGAAATTAAAAATATTTTACCTTTTCGTTTTCAGCCAAAACCATTATGATGAATTGAAATTTATTATTTTACGATGTCCTGTTTTAAAAATTATACACTTAATTGTGTACAATTATTGAAATTGTATGCTTTTAAATAATAAATTATTAATTAGGTTCGCGTTTTCCAACTTTTTCTATTAAAAACTTTAATAGACGAGTCAGTTTGACACATGTAGTCAAACTGCACAGTTGCAAAAAGTGTAGCAAAAATTATGGATGATTTAATGTGGAGCTGATATATAACTACGAAAACCAGTTATTTATTAATAGAATGTTTTGTTGCTTTAGATTGTAAATAATTAAAAAAAATATAAAATAATTAATGAAAATAGAGGATGTATTAAAAATTGTTAAATAAATAAAGTAACTTGTGTTTCAATACCTTTATAATACAAATGAGAAAAGCTTTTTCTCTATCACTACTATTTCGTACAACTTTGTCTTATTATTTAACGGTACTGCCAACAATGTTTTTAATGTTTTATTTTCTTACAAAAATTTCTTTACCGCCTTAAAATTGTTTGTATTTATATTCTACGGGCCGGTGAATTTTAAACAACGAAAGTATAATTAAATTCCTTAAAGTGTTAAAAAAAGAGTGAAAGAAAGTGAAAAAGTGTAGAAAAAATAATAAACGCGTGTTAGTTCAATATAATAAAATATAAAGGTAATTTTTTTGGGCCAATTTTTTCTTTAATAAGTAGCAGTGGCTAGATTTCCATATAGTTTATATGTTCCAAATATAGCTTTAACTATAGTAACGTCTTACACAGCGGTACGCAGTTGAAAAGATTAGATTTACAAAGAAGGGTCTACGTTCATACAATGTGTATCCATCTCAAATAAATGATTTTAATATCTCCAATAGTTACCGAGCACTAGGTTTTTAAGTGTGTCATATGGTGTGGATAAAGTCTCGGAGATTTATTTTCGTTGAGCATTATTTGTTTTTGTCTTGTTTATCTAAAAGCCCAGTTCTTTTTGTACTAAAACCCATTTTGTTGCCGTATACAGAGCCAAATTGTAGGCATGGAGCAATTGTGGAATAAAGCCCTGATTGAATGCATTGGCATTTATTGCAAAGTTGGCCACTTGTGAGTGATTATTTACTGCAGAGATTAAATTATTGATAGACTACGTTAGAATTTAGAGATTAAGCCTTCCTACTTGTTAACATTTGTTTAGCCAGCGTTGGCGGCGATTAACCACATTCCAGACAACATCGTTTTCACTTGACGATGTCGTAAGTGACCCATTAGTTTTCAAATTTCGTTGTCTTAAATGGAAATTCTGTTTGTTTTTTCTTTGAACAAACCAAAATTACAAAATTATTAGGAACATAAAAACTATTCACAGAAAGTTAAATGAATTTTTTTAAGTACACAATCATATCTTCCTAACCCTACGTAGTGTATGTAATTCAATATTATTTATATTACGCGACATACAGATTATTAAATCTACCTGTTAAACTACAGGCAATCAATTTCTTACGTCCACGACAGATTCAAAGAGCCTTTCAATGGCCATAGGCTCCAATAGTTGAGGTGGTTGATTGTTTTGTACTCTTCCAATTCAGTTGCTGTAAGTGCAAAAGACTGTTTTTCCCCATGACTTCGATGAGGAAATATCCTATAATCTCTACAAACAGTAGTTGCAATTGCGCATTTGAATTCTGCTCAAATCTTTATTGCACAGGTAGATTCTCTTATGATCTTGTCATTGTCCTTAGCGCGCAATTTTCAACAGTAGTTTTAAGTGAAGAGAAAGGACATTAACAATAATAATAGGTACTGATCTGACTTAGCTCATTTACCACATACTAGGTTTTTCCCATTTTTAGCTTTATAATTCACCTAAGTACAGGTTAGGTTTGAACCATTTAAGAAGGAGAATTTTCCATATTTCCATTCAGAAACTTCGGCTTGGTGAACTAGGCAGTCGTCTTATTGTTTTAATCTAATTTTGTTGCCCGTTTCCCTGGTGTATATACTAGATATCGCCTTCAACTTTAGACATCAACATTGCCGAATACTCTCCAGTCCCTATTGAGGTGATCTTGTCGAAGAAGGACCAATAAATTTTCTCGAAAAATTATTACCAAAAAAGATGTTGGGTGGCAGTAGTCTATATTACTGAAATATGGACTAAAAATAGCAATATACTGATTATTATAGATATCTAGTCAATAAGTAGTCATTTTAAAATACTATTAGCGTCCTTCTAGGAGTATTTGTTTGAAGCTCACCAGTGAGCAGTATAGAACATTGCTCATTAGTCCACGATTAAGAGCCTTCTCAAGAGTAACCCACCAAACTAACGTTCTACACAGAAACTAGGGCCGGACTATCATATCAAAAAAAATTATAACAGGAATTGGGCAAGATTCCAATTGAATATACATTTACATATGCACCATATGTACATAGCACTGGAGAGCTGAGGCTTGAATATTTGAGCTCCAAGTCAATTTGAAGTCTATAATTATCGAATTCTAATTTTCGATTAATGTCAGAAACTTTTTGACTTCATAATATTATCACTCACAAATCGATAAATGCAAGTAAATATCGTCGCCAGTTGCCTGAGTTCATCCAAGAACCATTGAGAGCAAATTAAATAAGTTATTGTCGGTCACTCATCCATTATATACATCCAATATTATCGAAAAAATTGAAACACATTTACTAGCATATTTTTATTAAATTATTTTTTTATTTATTTCTTCTGTTTACGAAAATACATTTAATAATTTATTTATTTGTTGTTCTTTTGTTTCTCAATCAATAACGTAAAATTATTTAAATTAATAAAGTTACTAAATACATATATATTTAACAAATTTCAAATAAGTTTAAATTTATTTTTCTGTTTAATTTAATTAATAAAATTATTAAAATTGTAATTTTTTCAATAATTAACAATAAGATATATTCTTGATTTCACTTAATTTTTATTTTATTTTTCTTTCATTAAAGCCATAGAGGATGCTAAAGAAAAAAAAAAAGAAAATAGTGGTTCCTGTTGCAATTTTTGGATTTACTACAAAACGTAAGTAAAGTTATTTTATAATCTTTTTTATTTTTTACTAAACATTAATGTTCACATCGTTAGTTATAAGAGGGGGAAGTATTGTTTTGTAAATTTTAAGTTTAATAAGTTGATATTAAAATATAGGGATTTATAAACAATTTAATTGTTTTTAAGTTTTAATTATCATAACAAAGAAGAAGAATATTAGGAAAATGGAAGTTTACAAAAATCAAAAATAATAAAAAATTAAAAAAAAGTCATACAAAATTAATTTAATTAAAATAAGTAAAGGAGGAAGTCATTTAATTGTATTAAAATAAATATTAAATAAAATACACATTAAATATTAATAACTACAAACCCAGGGTTAAAATTCAAAATTGTTTATAAATAAAATTTATTATTATTATGATTTGTTTTTTTTTTAAAGTTGTTGTTAAAAAATTTAATTGTAGATTTAGTTGTGCATTTTTGATTTCTTTTTTAATATTTTGTTTTTTTGTGTTATTTTTAAACTTTTATTTTATTTCTTTCGTATGAAATGCAGTGTTTGTTTCTTTAAATTTTAATGATAAATTTCGTTTTTTTTGTTTGTTCTTTTTTTAATTCTAATAAAAATAAATCAATTTAGAGGCTTAAATTCAAAGAATTTTAAATATTGTTTCCATTGTTTTTAGAAGTTTTATTGCTCCAATATGTTTCTTGCATTTATTTAGAATTGTTTTTTACTTAATTTTTTTTTAACGCTAGATGACGTCGTTCCGTTTTTAATTAGTTTTCAAAGTATTTTTACATCAATTTTTGCTTAGCGCATTCTGGGCAAATAATATCGGGTCCGTCGGTAATAAAACCGCGTCCGACTAGACTAGTCTTGCAACTGGCACATACGAAACAATCATGATGCCAATGACGATCTTCAAACGATATGAAACGAGTGCCGCCAATACCTTTAAAATAATGAAATTTTTATTAACAAATGCGTCTGTATGTATTGTATTTAGGCAGACTTACCGGTTATAGGCTTAACACATGATGTGCAACGTTTAGCAAATAATTCACCGAAACAATCGGCACAGTAGGGTTTCTCATCACGACTAGTGAAACGTTGTCCAGCCAAAGTTATATTGCAGTGAGTGCAAGTAAAACACTCACGATGCCAGGGTTCGTTTTTATAAGTAACGCCACCAGAAGTAATGACCTGTAATAAAGGGGCATGGTTTAAGGAGTTCGAAAACAATAAAATGTTTATAGAAATATTTTATTATTATTATATTTTTACTGTTAAATATTAAAAACTGATTAATGATCATCATTAACCAGAACTACTAATCAAAACATATATCAAGTGTAGCATTTTTATATCTAGAACAAGTACGATATTCGTAAAAATAAAATTCCATGCTTTCATCAGGGTGCCTACAGCACAATTACATGTCATCGCTTCAGTATAACATAATTCAATTAAATATTCGAAAGAGTTTTCGTATATCGAAGACAATATATACGTTGTTTTCTTTAAATTCGATAAACTCTTATAGCCAAGGCAAAATTTGACTTGCCTGAGGGAGATAGTATTTGCCACACATTCTTAAAGAAGATTACCAATAATGTTTCGGATATAAATTATTCTGCTTATTCTTACCTTGTTGCATTTAATGCATCTGGTTGCGAATTTCTCTTCGTAACAACCAGCACAATAGATTTCCTGCTCCCTGGGTATGAATGACTTGGTGCCGATGGCTGTTTTACAGACACAGCAGCAGAAACAGTTTTCATGCCATTGCCTGGTCTTGTATTCCATTTTCTTTGTGCCTGAAAGAAAAGAAAAAATAATAAAAATTATAAATTTATTGATAGAAACAATAAAATTTATTAAAATTTATGATATTTTTTCCGATCAAAAAGCGCCAGATTGGTTTCATTCCATTGTTAAATTGATTTTGTGTTTAATTATAAGTGAATACCCTTTATTAATTGTGTTTTATTTCATATTTCATTCTTTTTTCAATTTTCCTTGATTAGTTTTCATTATTTTATCTAAAATTACGATGTGGAATATTTTAAGTACTCGTATGCATTTTATTAATTTTTTTTCTCGTTTTCGAATTTCAATTCAATTGTTTTCAATTCAAATGGTTGGTAGTGATGGGTATATTTCTTCATTCCCTTTATGTTCATTATTGTGAAAATGAAAGAAATGATTTTATGGCATATTGTCACGCGATATACATACATATGTATGTATGTATAATAAAATAAAAAGAGAACTTTACGAAAAAATCACATCAATTGATATAACAGATCATTAGTTATAATAACGTATAAAGGCAAAAAAAAAAAACAAAACAAATTTTGACTTTGAGCCATTGACACATAATTTTCTTGTTATTTATTTGTTATGAAAACTTTTATTTTATTGTAAAAGATAATAAAAATAAAATTGAAGTTTAAGTTTAATAGGCCGTTTTATATTTTATCGATTTAATTCGTTTAATTTTTTTCAAAATTACTTTAGAACAATGCAGTGTAATGCACAATGGCACTGGAAAGGATTATAATTTCTGTCATAAAATTATAAAATCGTTCATTTTGGATTAAAGCAAAAAATTCAGACAATGTCTGTTACATAGTTAGTTATAATTTTTGCCTAGAAGCCCAAGAAATTGACACCGATACAATATCTAAAATTTACGGTGATCCACAAGTAATACAAATGAAATGAAGATCCAATAGGGGAACAATTATTGAATAAAAGACAAATATTTACGTGAAATAAAGAAAAATGTCTTATTGGAAAGTCACCGTAATCTAGTAGGTACTGTGTTGGCTTATTAGACGTAAAGCCAGGGTTCGAGTCCCAGGCCAGACATCAAAACAAAATACAAAAAGTATTTCTTCGGCGACTTCCTCTCAGCAGATTTCTGGCAAAAACTTTGAGAGTAAATAAAAATTGCCATGAAAAGTTACTCAAAAGTCTGTCGTTCGGAGTCGACTTTAAACTGCAGGGCCCGCCACTCATGTATAAAATTAACATACACAACATAAGTGGTGTGACAAACTAGGTCGTAATCCTGACTGAAGGGTTGTAATGACCAATTACGTACGTACGTCTTATTGGAAAGGGTTTCAGACAGTAGAATAAAATTTGTATTAAATTCCTTTATGAAGGGAAAGGATTTCCGTCTTCTTAATCGGGTTTTGTATTTTTCCTTCTTTGGTTTCAGTTGCATTAAGCAATTGTTTTTAGTTAAGCAGATAACTACTGCTGGTCTACTGTAACAAATCATAGGACGTCTATGTTACCATTCCACTCTTTGTTGAAATGTATTGAGATAATGTATTAAATGCAGTAGGAAGTAATCATTCTCATTAAGACTTAGGGCCATTATTACAACTTCCCGTTAACTAAGGATTTTAACGGGCAGATAAATTGTTTTTCATTATTATAAGTACCCAATAAGATAGAAGTGATCGTTAAGCTAAAGGGAAGATCATCCTACCTTTAACATTTAAAGCTCACTGTATATTTGAACTTGCCATATTATTTTCAATGTGGCAACTTCAAATATAAACAAAGTGAGCAAATACAACAAAAAATAAAAGAAGCCCGTCGTTGCCACTGCGTTTAAATAAAACTTGTTTAATTTGAGCAGTGTTATCGACATTGCTCCACCACTGACATATTTTTGAAAAAGTTAACTTTATTTTATCTGTAAGATGTAATAATAACGAATAGAAGTTAAAGATGACTTTACAGTTTCCTTTAGCTAAAAGTACCTTTATTAAACCCAAGTTTAACGGCAAGGTGTAATAATGGCCCTTAATATTTCACAATATGTAGAGCTGCTCGACCTTCGTATAATGTTGCTGTTGGTGTTCAGCCTTCCTGGGTGCCATGACCTTTTGAATGGTTTATTGGGTGGGTGAATAAAACTCTTAAGTTTTTTTTTAATTTTTAATCAACTATGGTATAATTCGACAGTCGGTCTCAATACCTTTAGACTCGAGATAGAGTAGATAACATAAAGAAAATGCAACTTGGCAATTGCTCATTTAAAAAGCTTATTTGCAGTAACCCTAAATGATTTGTTGTGTATAAAAAATCAGATTTAAAAACATTTTAACTAAAATCTAAAATTATCATAAAACTTTTATTTATTATTATTGTTTTATTTATTATTGAGAATTATTGTTAGAATAAATTCAGTTTTTTTTTCTATAAATTGCCATCCGCAAAAAAATTATGTATTTCTATAGAATTTATGATGTCTCGTCATTTAGTCTCAAAGATGGTATAGACAAATAATAATTAATAATAATTTTTATATATTTGTTTAACATTTTGTTGAGAGTTATTTATAAATTATGAATGTTTTTATTTTTAAACAACATGCCGTGTGGAAAATTAGTGCAAAAAGTAATATTTCTTTTCAAATTCGCTTTCTTCGTATCTTTTTCGTTTTTTTTTCTTATATAAAACAAAAGCTTATTATGATGTTATTATGCTAATTTATAAATAATTACAAAGTATTTAGGTCTATGAACTTGATGGAATAATAACAATTTTATTTTAATTATCATCGAACATGAAATCATCATGTTTAACTAAACAAATACGGGTTGTTACACTTTAAAAACCCATGCAAATGTTTAAAAACCTGAACGGATTTTTGTTATTAAAGCAGATATTGAAGTTTTAAAATAATTATTTAATAGATTTTGAGTAGAATTCGAAAAAAATTCAGTATATTCCATCAAAATAAAAAATTCACAATGTCAACATAAGGCTGCAGAGAAACATTCTGAGAATTTAGTCTGTGGTTTCAAGCCTATGAGAAATTTTGCTGTCATTTGCAATGGCTTAGGAACCAATCATCACTGTGTTTGTAAACACAGTTCATTGTATAATTACATTTAGAATAACAATTTTCTGTAATAATTGGATTTGAAACACACACTTTTCAAATTTTTTTCTAAAAGTGATGTCATCGTAATGAAATATTTGAAACTAATTTATTATGATTCATCTTCTTTTTTAAATACAATATTAATTTGGTCAAAATATCGAATAATAAATTATTATTAAATTATTTTTTGACATTTTCTGTAAAATGACAGTGGGCGTTTTTTTTTAACTTTTTTCAGAGTTTCAAATTAAACAAAAAAAAAAAAATGAAACTATTGTCCATTATTTTTAAAATAATTTAAAAAAAAAATACAATCTTAACTGATGTCATAAAACTTGAAATGAGTCATTTTTACTTACTTTACTTTACTTTTTCATTCACCTGTAAAGTAATTTACCTGCTTTTGTTGATTTTGGATCACCAAGACGGCAATAGTCACCGAGAGCACAATAAAATTTAAGATTTTCCTCACGTGCTGAAGCATTTGGCAGGAACATACTTAATACCGCTATATCTTCATTATTTTCTTTGGCCTTTTTAATGCGATCAGAACCGATTGTTTTTGTCTGAAGATGTAAACGCGATTTCATGCGTGATGATAACATATCAACGTCGGTCATTTTTACTTTTTATTCCTTTTTATCTTTATTTTTTTGTTAAATTTATAGTTTTTCTTCTGTTTTAGTTTGGAACATATATTGTTTTTTGAATTTATTGAATTAAAAAAAAATTAAGTGGATTTTTTAAAAGCAATTTTAAAAATTGTTTCCATTAATTATGTGCGTTACTTAATAAATATTTCGCTGTTTTATAGAGCAACAAAGTCTCCAGTTAAAATGTAAATCAAAAATAGATTTTTTTCAATATGTTTTGCATTATATTTCTTCCTTTTCAAGAATCATTATTTAAATACCCGTATTAAGCACTCCTCTAGATATGTGATACTAAAGCTAGTCCCCTATCTAAAACGAAGTCAAATAATGTTATTCATTTCCGACTGTCATCTTTAAAGTAAATTTTATTAGAAACATTAGCAGACGGTGTTTTAAACACTTTTAGGGCCATTATTACAACTTGCCGTTAACTAAAGGGAGGATTTTAAGGGGCAGATAAATTGTTTTTCGTTATTATGAGTACCCAATAAGACAGAAGTGATCGTTATGCTAAAGGGAGGATCATCCTACATTTAGGGCCATTATTATAACTTCCGGTTAACTAAAGGCAGGATTTTAACGAACAGATAAATTGTTGTTCATTATTATAAGTACCCAATAAGATAGAAGTGATCGTTAAGCTAAAGGGAGGATCATCCTACCTTTAACATTTAAAGGTCACTTTATGTTTGAACTTGCTATATTATATATTATTTTCAATATGGCAACTTCAAATTTAAACAAAATGAGCATATATAACAAAAAACGAAGCCCGTCATTGCCACTGCGTTACAAAAAACTTGTTTTATTGAACAGTTTTATCGACATTGCTCCGGCACTGCCATATTTTTGCAAACAGTTAACTTTATTTTATCTGTAAGTTGTTATAACGAAAATAAGTTAAAGGTAACTTTACAGTTCCCTTTAGCTAAAGGTACCTTTAACTAAACCCAAGTTTAATGGCAAGTTGTAATAATGGCCTTTAAAGTGGTACTTATAATTCGGTTGAAAGATAGTTTCATAAGACAATCGCTTGGATATGTTTTGAGCGATTTTATTTCTTTGCATGGAACGAAACTTGGTTCTTGGCAAGAGATATAGTTTAATTAAAAACTTTCCATTTTTATTTTTATATATTTAAGAACACATGATGCCTATAAATTAATTAATTTTTATTTAATCTACGATTTATTTCAATTATATTTAAATAAATTAAATTCGGATTTTTGTTTGTTATTCAATTATAATGTACTTATAGGGTCATTTCCCTCTTATTGTGGTTTTAATTACATTAAAAAAAAACCGGTGTGCTAAAATTCACAGGAAATCATTTAAAACTAAAAAATCTTAATTAAGTTATTTAGTAATGGATTTTAATTACTAAAAAAAGAGCATAAAATTAAAATGAAATAAAAAAGCATTAGAAAACAAATATCAAGAAATTTAAGAATTAAACAAATTAAAATTTTTACAAAAATGGCATTTAATTTCCTTTTCGTTTGTTTTGTTCTTCTTTACCAAAAATGGTTTTCATTTCCTCTCATTAAAGCAAATTTGAAAGCAAAACTAATTTTAAATTTAATAACACATGCTTAAATTCATTTTAATAACTTTTACTATTTATTTTACAAAGTAAATATAAATTTTGTATCTGTTTTGCTATGTTAAAAATAATCTCTTGATTTATATTAAAATAATTTAGCATGTTTTTTAATTTGAATTCTTTGTATGATTAAAATCTTATTTTTTTCTTCTATTTCTGATGATGTCATACAAAGCTTTTTTAAGAAATAAAAGCAAAAAAAATGATGGCACGTTTGAGTAGACCATCAGTCACCGAAAAATAAAAAATTATCCACTAAAAAAAACGATTTTTTTTAGATGTTTTATAAAAACGTTTTTTTTTTGGTTATGTCGTAGAAGAATATTAATCATTTAATAATTTTATATTTTTAAACAGTTTCAGAAATTTATTAATAGTTTTAAAGATCTGTTTGTGTTAGAAAATTAATTAAAAAATTTTAAATTAACAACTTTCAATACTACTGATAGTTTTATAAAGCTATTATGATTTTAAAAAGTCGACAATCCTTTAAATTTTATTACACAAATTCTTTAATAAATTTTTATGACAACTGTGACCAGTTTTAGATACATTTGAAGTTTTTTTTGATTTGATCAGTTTGTATGAAACATTGCAAAACTAGTATATGTATGTTTATCCCAATATCATTTTGTTTATCCCAGAAAATATCATCCCTAATTTCAAAGTTTTCTTGTTAAAACTATCAAGATTCGTAATATTATATCGCTTTAGTTTTCACGATAACATCATACATACATACATATATATATACATACAGTTAGGATTACGACCTAGTTTCTCACACCACTTATGTGGTGTGTGTTAATTTTATACATGAGTGGCGGGACCTACAGTTTAAAGTCGACTCCGAACTACAGATTTTTGAGAAACTTTTTATGGCAATTTTATTTACTCTCAGAGTTTTTGCCAGAAATCTGCTGAGAGGAAGTTGCCGAAGAAATATTTTTCATATTTTCGTTTTGAGGTCTGGCCTGGGGCTCGAAGCCTGGCTTTACGTCTACCTGGCTACACACTACCTACTAGACTACGGCAACTTCATACAAATTCTTTAATAAATTTTTATCACAACTGTGACCAGTTTTAGATAGTTTTGAAGTCTAGCCCTTAACGCTACAGGTATTAAACAATAGGAGCCTCAGAGTAATACGAGAAATAATCTGGTTCCACCTTGTCAGCAACGCGGCTATCTGGTACTTAAACAAGCAGGCACCCATACTGAAACAATCCAAACATAGAAGATGTAAAAGGATCGGCTATACTAAAGAAGAATGAAATCCTTAAGGCTCAAGAAGCCGATCGCTACATAGGAGGGCATAGAAATAACAGAATAATAGAAATAACAGCAGTAAACTTTATAAGTTGCTTTGCAACTATAAACCTTTATTGAGGGTAAGGGGAAGATTGTCATTCAAAATTTTCGACAAATTTATGCGTGTTTGTTTTTATAGGCCAATTTGTAAAGACCATAAATAGCGTTTAACAAATTAATTATGCGATCAATTAGAACAGAATTTTTAATAGAAAACAGAATACATTTGAAATTTTTAATCGTCACTATTAATTAAAAACACCTGTTAATTAAATATTTCTAAAATGTAGAAAAAAACATTTTACAGGAGTAGTCACCTTTGAATCATAATGTTTACATAGATTAAAATAATGAAAATATATAATTAAGTAGCAAACCTAATAAATAAATACGATATACGAATGGTGGGTATAAATTAATATGAATGACATAAAATTTTAACCTACAATTAAAAAAAACGGTATTTTTTTACAACACATACTACATATCCGTATGTATTCATTCAACAGTTGGCTGAAAAATATAATGCAAGGCAATACACATAAATGTGTTAAATTAAGTATTGCCAGTGATAAATTTACATGAATAGCACAATACAGATCGATATCTTTGTGTGCTATTTAGATTAATATTTGTTCAAATAAATAAATCAATATGTATGGATTGTATTGATATACATTTGTATATGTACATAGATATAGAGCAGAGATCTTTTTTCTTTGTCGTAATAACAATAAATATTACGAAATATATTAAATTGTCATTTACACCATATTTCAAAATATATTTAAATGACTACATACATATGTACATGCCCATTGATTATTATTTCCTTTTTAACCACAAATCATTTATTTTAATGATTTATAACTTTTTTGATATGAACATACATTCATATATACATATGTTTGTGCATACATATATTGTAGGTACTCCAAAAAAGCTAATTTTAAGGGTTCCCATTTGTATGAGAATAAATCGATTAGTCGAAGAAAATCTTAAATTTTTGATAACGAATCTTCCAAATATATTTAAAGTTACAATTTTATGAATGAAATATAACTTGAAATATAGAAAAATTTATTATTTTTTAGGAAAATTAGATTTTGTAGAAGAAAATAATCAAATTCGAAGTTTTGTGATCACAGAGATTGTAAATGTAATACATCAAGATAAATAGTGATATTGCAGTCTATTAAATATATTTGGCCAATTCACACGACTTTGTATCGTGTATGTTGTATTGAATACACTTGATTGTTTGTGAACGCTTAATGCTATGCTGTATTGTGTATGTCGTATTCTTCTTCATAATTTTTGGCATTCAAACAATTTGATAGCACGAAACCAACACAACTTATTAAAATCATATGAAAACAAATACATTTTTTCATTCACACAATTTGATAGCACGAAACCAATACAACATTTAAAAACATATGAAAAATTTGTGTAAAGGTGTATCGGATTTTTACATGAAAATTATTAACAACAATACAATGAATACAACGATACAACGGCTTGTGTGAATTGCCCAATTAGAATAAACGAATAGTAAATAAATAAAAAACGGAAATCGTAATTTTTTCCAAGTCCTTTGCTCCTTAAAGAAACTAAAATAGTAATAAAATAGATCAATTAAAAGACACTCTGTAGAACGACACATTTGTTAAACTTAGTGATTGAAGTCGCCGTAGTCTAGTAGGCAATGTATTGGCTTATTAGACGTAAGGCCACGGTTCAAACTCCAGGTCAGACGTCAGCAGATTTCTGGCAAAAGCTCTGAGAGTAAATAAAACTGCCATGAAAAGTTTCTCAAAAATCTGTCGTTCTGAGTTGACTTTAAACTGGAGCTCCCGCCACTCATGTATAAAATTAACACACACAACATGAGTGGTGCGCGCAGCTAGGCCGTAATCCTGACTGAAGGGTTGTAATGGTTAATTATGTATGTAACTTAGTGATTGAAAGTTATATTACATGCTATTGTAATAGCAACTTAATACAGATTAGCAATAGTAGTTAACTTCTATTCCAGCCATTTAAAGAAATTTGCAAGAGGTCAGGACTTTTTTATTTCCATTAATTTTTTCAAATATTGAAATTTATTTTGTGAATTATTAAATCTGTTCTATAATCGATTATTTATTCGATTGTTAAATAAATAATGCAAACCCAAATTTTTTTTATGTTCCCTTATATAAATTATTTCAAAAATGTAACCAAAGAAATGTTATGTTGTCAAAGCGTTTTAAAAATTATTACTTTTCGTATTGTATGCTGGTTCCAAGCCATACTTATACGCATAACTGTTAATCAGTCTGGGTTACGCCTCTGCATTTTTAGCAGGTTTAGTGGTGTTTTTTCTATTTTTTTTTTTGTTTCCTTTTGAAAAATTGAATATTTTCGTTAATGATCAGCAGCAGCAGGTCTTTTAAAACAGTGTTTACAGCCGGAAACCTATTTTGTGTAGATAAAAATAGTGTTTATGTCTTTTAAAAATTGGGGTCATATGTATCCGAACTCTAGTTGAGACGATCGTTGCCAAAGAATGTATTAAAGATGGTAACTGACAAACATTAAAATTTTAATATTTCGTCGTTAATTTTTTTCATCAACTACAGTTTTTTGTATGTCAATTAGCAATGTGGCCGACATTGTCTGTTGGATAGTTTGTTGGCTTTCTAAACAAGAACTTCAGGTTCAATCCTCATCTGTCAATTCTTGAAAAAAGATATATGTGAGTAATCATGGCAATTAGCATGTGAAAGCTTCTCAAATCTGTCGTTCAGAATTGATGGTATATTTCAGGTACCGCCACTCATAGGAAAAATTAACACAAAACGTGAGTAATGTGAGAAACTAAGCTGTATTCCCGACCAATGGGTTGTAATGGCCATGAGTGAATGTTTATATGTAATCAGCTAACGAAACTGAAGTTTTTGTATATCGCTTCAGTTTCAAGAGGTGTAGAAATATATATTCTATGATATGGAAATGAGTTCTTTAAAAATAAATAAATTTACGTCGTTATAGAGATGTTACTGCTGCCTTTAGGGCTATTGAACGGGAGTCTACTAAGATGGATAGGGCAGTAAATGAGGGCAAAACAAAGTCTATGTAGAGAATCTATGTAGAGACTAGTAGAGACGTGCGATCTCAGATAACGGCCGATAATTATATTTTCGATATAGTTAAGGAATTTATTTATCTTGGCTCCGCCATTACCACCAAAAATGATGTCAGTCTGGAGATTAAGCGCAGGATCACTTTTGCCAACAGGTGCGCTACTATGGTCTCAATAGGCAATTGAATAGCAGTGATGTCTCTCGTACGGCAAAACTAATACTCTACAAGACGCTCATCCTCCCTGTGCTTATTTATGGCGCAGAGGTATGGACTATATTAAGTGCTGATGCAGCAGCCTTGATAGTATTCGAGAGAAAAGTGCTACGTAAGATCTTCGGTCCAGTGCGAGTTGGCGATGATTTCCGCATCCGATCCAACAGTGCGCTGTATGAGTTCCTCAACGACATAGACCTAAGTGCAGCGTATTAACATTCAGCGGCTGCGCTGGCTCGGTCATGTGGTTCGAATGGAGGAGGATGCTTCGGCGAGAGGGGTATTTGATGTGGGGATCTGCGGAAGTCGGTGAAGTCGACGACCTTGTTTGCGTTGGAAGGCAAAGCAAATCGTGGAGGCGCTGTCATCGATTGGTGTAACCAACTGGAATAGGCGTAAGTGTTAAGGCCCGTTAATTGGCTTACCAATTAAGTAAGTAAGTAATATTATATTAACAACTTAAAAAATCACTTGAAACAAAAATGGAAATATAATGTTTCTCCTTTCTACGCCTTTGTTTGGGTTAAACAAAATTGTTTTGAAAAAACTTCATAACGAAATGGAAAAAATTTCTTTATATTTGTGAATATAAAAATATTAAATCCCCAAACCATACCTACAACACAACGTATGCATTTATAGAAAATTTCACTTTTTCTTAATTTTTATTAAAATGTCACCTTAAAAATAAATTAAAATTGCTTCTTAAAGTACTTTCAATAAAAAACCAACGTTTATAAAAGCTGTCCAACAATTTAATAATTTGTTGTTGGCGATAATATGTGGACAAACCATTTAAATCGCTGTTAAATATTTTGAAAAAATGTGTCATTCCGTCCGGGTGTTGCATTTATGACAATGACTTACTTGGTGTCTTTATTTGTTGCATATGGCATTCGAACAATGTATTGTAAAATGTTTAAAATTTTTAAAGTAAATTTTTGTTACGCTATTGGTCATAAAGAAAATCATTGACATGCTTCAAACCTTTTCAATTATACGGTACATATTATTATTAGCGTGGTTCCTGACTAAGTGGCAATAAGAAATTAAAAAAATTTTTAGAAGAAGTGAAGGTTTTGCAAAAGCAAAATAAAATGAAAATAATATGACTGAACTTCCCTAATTTTGTTTAATAATTACTGACAATTGATGATTCAATAACTACTAACTCAATTAATGCGTTGATTGTCGACAAATTTTTTTTCAAAGTAAATAATAAAGAATATGCCAGCAATTAAAATGGTAATAACTTTAAAATGGCCGTGCTTTAATGGCTAATAAATATCGATTTTAGAAAATCAATTCATTGCTTTGTTTAACTGTCATGCAGTTATAAATGCTTGACTAATTAAAACAAGTTAAAGAAAATAATAGGTAAAGTAAGTGCAAAACGGTGAAGTTACTCAGATTTTTTACAATGTGCAGTGTGCTGATTAGCCTCAGAACGAATTAAAAAGTTTACAGATTATATCATAAACTGATGGATACTTTTCATATGATCCAATGTTTATGTTTTTTTGGTTTTAATTTCCTTTTGTCTGTTATATAAATATTTGTTACATACAAAAGTAAACAGTATGAAAAGAAAACAAAAATAATAAAAAATAAACTCATAAAATATTAATAAAAACATGCAAAATTTAATTATTATTTACTAAACATACATAATTTTTTATTTTTTTTATTTTTTTTTTAGTTTTTATTTCAAGTTAAACGATAAAATATGTTGTGTTCGTTGAGACCGGTGTTTGTTTTTTCTTTTTTTTTTAACAATATTGTTGTGGTATTAAATCGATGAACCTGATCAATTATTCACAAAACGTTTTACAAGTTCACAACTTTCAACACCAATTTTATACGGAAGAAAATGGGCACTTGCACTTTCATTTTTGTACAATATTTCGTTTTTAAATTTGGGAATTGTTGGCAAAAAATAGTTGAAGTTTATAAGGCTTTAGAGTCAGATTCTGATCGAAAAATTATGACAATTATCTCCATTGGTTATATATAACCATTAAGCTGTGTTTGTGTTTTTAATGGATTGTAGGAATATTTAGCCACCTAATTATCTTGGATATGCTTTAAATTTGTCTATCGGCGTAGTCTAGTAGATAGTGTGTTAGGTGTAAGGCCGGGGTTCAAAACACAGGTCATACATCAAAACGAAAAATATTTTTTGTCGGCGACTTCCTCTCAGCAGATTTCTGGCAAAAAGTCTGAGAGCAAATAAAATTGCCATGAAAAGTTTCTCAAAAAATCTATCCTTCGGATTTTAAACTATAGGTTTAAAATTAACACGCACAACATAAGTGGTGTGAGAAACTAGGTCCAAAATCCTGACTGAAGGGTTGTAATGACCAATTATACGAGCTGAAATATGAGCACCTCTTATCATCGAAATTCAATTAGGTTTTCCGTATAGCCAGGAAAACTAACCTAATAATTTTAGCCAATATCCATTCCTTCAATCGCTTTTCAAATCAACTTTGTTTATTACAGCTTGTCTAATCGCAATGATGATTAATGATTTTTGTATTTGTTATTGACTAAGGGCACCCACATAACTTTCAATTCTGTATAATTAATTGATAATGAGAAAACTTTCCACGGAATATGTGACGCGTGTACTCACAATCGGTTACAAATGGCATCGCGTAAGGATTTGGCGCTGTTACAATCGTGATGTAGATAGGTTTAGGTTTAGGTTAGAGGACATGTACTTGCCATTGAGACAATACTCTTAGGTAGAGTTGACCCATTGTACTACGTCCTAAAGGAGAGGGGATAATAGAAGAGATAGGGAAACGGAGAGGAAGTAGGAAAGGGAGAGTAAAGAGGAGAAGGAATAACACAGACCCACAAGAGAGCGTGACTACACCATTGAAGCCCTATCACTTCTCAACCAGCTCAAACTAATAGTGAATCTATGTAGAGCCTGTAAATTGTAAATTTTGATGAATGATTCGAGTCACTGATTTGAAGTCGCCGTAGTCTAGTAGGTAGTGTGTTGGCTTATTAGACGTAAAGCCAGGGTTCGAACCCCAGGCCAGACATCAAAACAAAATACAAAAAGTATTTCTTCGGCGACTTCCTCTCAGCAGATTTCTAGCAAAAACTCTCAGAGTAAATAAAATTGCCATGAAAAGTTTCTCAAAAATCTGTTCGGAGTTGACGTTAAACTGTAGGCCCCACCACTCAAGTATAAATTTGACATACACAACATCAGTGGTGTGAGAAGCTAGGTCGTAATCCTGACTAAAGGGTTGTAATGACCAATTATGTTTATATTATGATATGAAACAAAACTTCATGTTCGTAAATCTTCAGATGATTTGTCCGCAAATAACTCAAAGTTATTTGAGTTATTGACTGATAGTTGCAATTAAAAAAGCAGCATATGATGAATATAAAAAACGCTTAGTAACGTGGGATAATTTTATTCAAATCACCACTTCTTTCCCCAGTCGCTGTATAAGTTCTTTTCACGAAATTATGGTTTAGTTATGCAGTTACGGAGGCGAAAATTGTTTAAATATCTTTACTAAATAGCTCGCCCTATGGTTGCTGGCCTTAAGAGGAGGCATCAATGAAATTCTAATTATTTTTTTTTCAAATTCATTTAAATTTATATATGAAAAGCCCTTTATTTAAATTAAAATTTAAAATTATGCCATATTTCCTAAATTCTAAAATATCGTTTTTATGAATAGCATTTGCACACCCCTACACAGTCTTGAGAAAATAAAAAATAACTGATAATGATACGGGTAATATTAAATAAAGTTCAATAACGAATCAATAAATGTGAAACATATGTTGTCGTTTTGACAAAAAAAAGAAAAAAAAAACACCAACAATAACATCTTAATTATCTTTCAACATCAACCCATATTACAACACGTACATTCATACATACATACATATGTACATATATGTATAGGTGTCTACGTATAGATAGAACTTGTCGGTTTGTTATCTATTTAAACTTTTAATCAACAGAAATGTAACAGAAAAATAAAAACTACAACAGAAATTGTATTGAATTCGTTTACTTCAGTTCGACAATCAGTTAGTCAGTGTCACCATATCTCAAAAAATCATTGACTGACTGCTACAATTTGTAGGTGTTTTGTGGTGTCGCTGTATTGTGTATTGAAAAGAATGTTGTTTAATACTAAATTTGATTTTGTTGTTGTTGTCGTTGTTATTGTTATTGTTTTTCTTTTTAAAGAAACAATTTAAGGTCAAATTGTTAAATTTTAATAAATTATTTAATATCAGAACATTAGTTTAATATTGTTTCCAATGAGTTTTCTTACAATAAAAATAATTTTTTTTTCAAAATTTCAACTTTTTTGCCTTAATTGAGTTTTCAATTGGCAATCAATTGAATTGAATTGAATTGAATGATTGATTTCAATCTTCTTTAAATGCTATGCTTGATATGTTTATAGTTTTTTAATAAATGAATGCTAGAAATAAATTTACGAGTGTTTTTGTATATTTATAAATAAATAAAATTTAAAAATAAAAATAATTTCTTTAAAATAAAAAGAAACAAATAACCTGCACAATAAATTGATTTGCAATACTTATGCCACTGTTCAGTATGTAAGGCCTTAAGGTGAAATTTTTATGCATGACAATAAGCGCCAAGTAAAGGCCCATTTGAACAGTTCAAAACTTTTTTAGATTTGTTTGTCGCTGGCACAAATTGAAATTTAACGCTTTATTAAAGTATTTAAAAGATATGCTTGCTTGTCTAGTAAGTTTTGTTGAGTGTATAATTACCCAGGGAGTCTGCTGAGAAACCAGCAAGCCAGTCAAAACGGATATAAGACTGCTACGACGGTAGATCAAGGTAATTACTGTAAATTTACCGTTGAAAGTCGCACTTGGAAGTGATTAAATTGCATCTTTGTTGTCAGAGAAGATAGGAGTATTATTATTTTGTACTCAACATCAAATCCTCAGCAGAATTAATGGCCATTATTACGACATGAGAAAGGCTGCCTTCAAAAATGTTAGTTGCTTTGTGTTTGAACAAAGTATCTTGTTTCATAATGCCGCTGTACAAAATATATACAACGTATTCTATTTCAAAACGTCGTCAATGTGTATTTTTAACGCAGTCAAAAAGCAATCAGGCATCGGATTTATAGTTGATGCATTGTTTGTTTACTTTGCATATCTACATAGTTTATATACAGTAGTAGATCTGCATACAAACTTTGTATTGATACATTTTGAAAGGCAGCCAAACATTAGATTACCAGTCAACTCTGTTTAGATTTCAAATCTGGTTCAGATCCCATAGAGACTGGGTAGTATGACAGGGCATATATGTGGGTTTATTGCAACAAGTGCAGTCTATTGTCTGACAAGTAGTGTAGGCGAAATTCAGTTTAGCATTACAAAAAGTATTTTTCTAGGGGTAGTATGTTGCACATCTGTAAATTGTATTACAATAGCGTAGTGTTACATTGCGATTGTTATTGAGGTCAACAGAACACTAGAAATTACTACGTAGATAATATTGTTTCAACATCTCCGAATTTGCCGAGTGCAAAAATAACTGCAGTTTAAAACAATTACCAGACTTAGTCTCGAAAAGGAGTTTGTGCTGAATATGACTATATTGACCATATTTGGTCGAATTGGATCAATAGAAATCGGAGAAAATAAAATATGTTTTCGAAATTTTTCTCAACTGTATTCGGCAAGCGGATAAGTTGCTGTTCGAATATATTTTTTAGCCTGCGCCTTTCTTCTGTGGAACAATTAAGTGAGATGATATCGTCTTCTTTTGTATAACTGGACGTCGTTTGCGTTCGGGGTCGCACTGATAATTGGATCGTCATACGTGACTTAGTAGAACACAAAGGTTATTTTGTTAAGTGGGACACAAAGGTCATTTTGGGCCGCAGCATTTGCCAATAGGCAATCTACTGAGTAATGATAATAATAGTAACAGTATTAATCGGGTTCTGCATTCATTTTTATAGAAATTCAAACTCTGACGGGCTGATCTATCGACCTCTACGAGTTTTTTTGTATGGGATATAAGATCGCACTTTAACTTTGTTGAATTTCACCTTATAAAGCTGATTCTTTTTTTATATACTTATACCGATCTTCTAATAGCGAACTTTTATCTGCTACCTGGCTAATATTGTATGGAGTACATTATAAAATCTTTGTAAAAAATTGAAAACTCGTCAGATTAACTTGAAAACATACGATTATAATGAAAATTAAAAGCTCTACATATAGAACTTCGATATGAATTTTTTTGTAAAGTACACTAAAGTGAATTAAGTTCTTAAAAAAACATTCAAGAACATAAAGACATCTTATATTGCTAAGGTTTTTTAGAGGTCTGTGTACAAAAATTTTTGTCATGCACGTACTAAATAAATTTCTTTAGACACAAAATAAATAATAAATAAAAAAATATTTGCAGTTTGTAATTATTAAATAATTTAAAACGTTTTAGAAACTTCGTAGTAATTTTACTTCGCATATTAAATATTCGTCTTTTAACTTTTGAAGCTTTAGATATTTCCATATATCTGTACGATATTTTAGAATTAACAACCTATTAAAAAAATAAATTCTTTTAATATCAAATAACCATAAAAAAGTAAATAAATAAAATAGATAAACATATTTTTTTGTTTGTAATTTCTATAAAGCGTGGAAAAACGCCTTAAAAATCCACTCAATTTTTTCCTTTAAGTTTAAGAACAATAAACAAATATTCTTTAAAACTGCACACACACACATTAAATTTCAAAAATAAATAATTTGTTTATAATTCAACTAATTGTTTCGCACATAATATTTATTAATTAAAATTATTATTAAATTTTGTTTGTTTTGTTGGGGGTTTTTGATTTTTATGAAATTCATTTAAAATTATTAAGCATTAATGGTTAAAAATTTACATTTTGAATATTCAAAACACTTCTTCAAAACACATATGTATGTACATATGAATAGGTATTGTTTTCCTTTTTTTTAATAATTATTTTGGTTTCTTAAATAAATATTTGCCAAATTTAATTATTTTTTATTGTTTTTAAATACAAGCTTTAAGTATTTTGATATTTTTGATTTACGAAATCTTTTGCTTTTAAAGTTTTAAATTTCCGTTAAAACATTCCGCGCTCATTGAATGCTTTCTTATTACTGAATTCATTCAAGTCGTCTGGTACTTTTAATCACTGATTCTGCCTGTTCTGCGGGCCCGCTTTGTTTAGTTTATTTGTTGTTTACTGTTTGATCGCATTGTTGTTGCTGCTGTTTTGCTTGTTTTCAACAGTTTTGTTTAGTATTGGTGTTTATGTAGTTGTTATTATTATTTTTGTTGTTTTTGTTGCTGTACCTCATAAAGTATTTAATTGAAGAGTGAGTAGTAAACTTCGTAAATATTTTGATTGTTATTGTTTGTGGGTATAAACAGTGTTGCCGTTTTTGAGTTTTAATAAAAATGTTTATCGGTTTCATATACATATGTAGGCCGCATAGCCTATTAAGTAGTGTGTTGGTTAACCAGACGAGGGTTCAAGAGTTTAAACATCGGCTCTAATCCGTTTCCAACTGTTTAATATGCTTCACTTTTTTTAAATTGAAATTTCATTTTCTTGCTTACTAAACTAAATTTAATTATTTGATCATATGAAATGTCCGATTCCAGATTGTGACAATTCTTGATAATTCTTATAATATTTCCTATAGTGCTGATAGGACCGTAAAGGAACTTTATGCTTATTTTAAGGTAATTGCTAAAATGTTAGGTTTAAAACAGAGAATGAATCTTTTTTAACTAATCCCACACCATTTTTAAACTCTGCTAGTTTAGACTGATAGTTTAAGAATAAGAACGTCACTAATTCAATAATAAGGCTTAGCCTTGTAAAATTTCCTTCGTTTTTGCATCTTTAATCAGTATTATAAGAAACAGTTTTAAGTTTACTCGGTATGCTTTGTAAACTATTATTGAAAGCTATACAGGGGAAAAAGGCACTACACTTTCCGTAGTTTCTAATAAAAATATGATGAAGTATAAGCAAATATTTGATTTTTGTCGAAAACGAACCTTGAGGAAACGTTAATGTTAAGTCAGAGAGCTATGAAAGTATGATAACTAAATTATTTGGGACTGAAAAGGAACATTATGAATTCCAATAAGATGGTTCCACGAGCCACATAACACAACCGATTTTAGCTTTATTGCATGAGGAGTTTTCAGAAATAGTAATTTCTCGTATTTGAGAAATCATATGGCGAATAAGATCATGTGATTTGATGCCATTAGACTTTTTTTGTAGGTCTCTGGTAAACGTGCAGCATTAGAAAAAAATTCTCTACTCTGCTATCGTACAAAAAACCTTTTGCTTTACCTGATTTACTGCCTATTTTGTTTACATACAATATAGACGCTATGGCAACACTTTCACCACTGAACTGTATACGAGAGCATTTTGTAAAAAACAGATGTGAGAGCACAAAAATCAAATCATAAAATAAAAAAATAAAAACGGTTTCGGTTACAATATTTTGTGGTTAATTTACGATTCGATTATTAATATTATTCGCTTCATATGCAGGAGAAACAATGGGGAGCCCTTCATTTTTTTTTTTGCTTATTTCATTATAAAATCCATAGAAATTAGAAAATCGCAAATGAAAATATTTGAAAAGTTTTAATTTTCATTTTTCTGTGGTGAGAGAGTAATTTAAGTCGTGTTTATGTTTGTTTTTGTATTTTTATTTGCCCACATACCCTGATATGGTTGTGTATGTCGTATGTATGTACGTGTGTACTTACTTTACTTTTTAATGAATGAATTTGCTAAACAAGCATTTTGTTTTGATGTATTTGAATGTGAATAAAAAATAAAATCAAACACTTAACATTCGTTATACGGAATTTTATATAAAAATATGAAAAATTATAATTTTTTCAATACAATTCAATTCCATTTCATGTATTAATTTTTATGTCACTTAGGCTTTCGTTTTATACCAAATTTATTAAGGTTTCATACGAATATTTAAGTGGGTTTTTGTTTTTCTAATTTTTTCTGCTCTGAAATATTGCAAAAATTTCCATCAAAATATTATAATTAAAATGCCCTTCTAGTATTAGTATTATTTTTTAGCTGTTTTTCCTATTAATTGTAGTTAATGAAATGTCAAGCTGTTTTTGACTTCGTTTCATATGATTTATTTCCTTATGTAAAAATGAGCAGCTTTTCTAAAAAAGTGTTGTTGTTCTATAATTTTAATTGTCTGCAGCCAACGCAAAAATTACTGAAAAACTAATAACAGGTTCCATACTTACAACATTGATGCAACAAATAAACACCAACAATATCAACCAACATGTTCATTAAAAACCAGAGGCGCAATTGAATGAAAAACAAAATCAACAGAAGAATATACTTTTAAGAACACTTTAATAAAGCGTTTACACTGGCATTGAAATTATGTTAACATATAGGGTGTATAACGTGAAGGGTTAAACCACTTTGTGCAAGATTATTTTCATAAATTTCCATGGAAATAATTTTCCAGCATATAAATTTGAAAAGAAATTATGTTGCCCTAGTGTGGCACTACATAGGGATATTAAAAATATTTCCTTTTCCTAAAAACACAAGAATGACTACACTACAGGTGGAGATTAGGAAAATAATTGTCTAACTTCCAAGCAATTATTCCATAAACTCATTCCTGCAGCCAAATATTTGGAGTTGACGTTAACTCAAGCCGCTCTGATATAAGATACCTCCAGTTTTTATTGTTCTGAAAGCTGCTTACTCTAGTCACGTGCAAAACTGAGTACAAATCGAATAATAAAACCAAATTCTTCGTCTTTTTCTTCTTTGTGGATCTCTAAAGTAGCTCAGACAAGTCAAACACATCATTGAGTTGTCGTGCTAAGGGCCATTATTACAACTTGCCGTTAACTAAAGGGAGGATTTTAACGGATAGATAAATTGTTTTTCACTATTATAAGTGGACAATAAGATAGAAGTAAGCGTTAAGCTAAAGGGAAGATCATCCCACCTATAACTTAAAGTTAAGTTTATGTCAGGACTTGCCATATTATATATTATTTACAATCTGGCAACTTTAAATATATGAGCAAATATAACAAAAAAAGAAGCCCGTCGTTGCCACTGCATTTAAAAAAACTTGTTTATTTTGGGAAAAGTTATCGATATTGCTCCGGCACTGCCATATTTGAAAAAAGTTTACTTTATTTTATCATTAGCTTGTAATAACAAAATTAAGTTAAAGGTGACTTTAAAGTTCACTTTAGCTAAAGTTACCTTTAACTAAACCCAACTTTAACGGCTAGTTGTAATAATGGCCCTAAGAATTATAAAAAATAAGAAAGATTTGAAGCTTGTAAAAAGAGGGTTTACTCGTCAACCTTTTTACGCACTATCAAGGAATAATAGGCAGATAAATATATTGATCGGGGAATTTTTTTAATAATTCTACGACAAGACATCTGAGAATATGGTTGCTCGGTTATGTTTTGGACCAAGAACAAATAATTTACAATGTCTGAACAAAAGAACTCATTAGTTGCAATACACCTGGGTTCATGGTGATAATCAAGTAGAGATAAACATTAGGAATTTTCACTTTGCAATTATCGAAAAACACCAAAGTAGGCTTGCAAACGCTGCGGCAATAAAAAATTTTAATTGGCATTCCTCTGCAGAGGAGCAAACAACTGATTAGACATATTTAGCACCATGTTTTTGGAACTCCAGTTAAATTCTAACTAAAAAATCTTAAGCCATTAAATTAACTGTAATTGTCATCTTTAGAATAATTGCCAGACCATCATATCACGTTTACCACTTGTTTTTCTAGCTTAAGGCAACGTCCACGTCTGCATTTAATTTTTTTTGTTTTTTTTGTCTTGTCACTTGTCTTATATTGTGTTCTAGTAGTCAAAAGGCGATGTGTTGTATGTAAATTATGTTTAAAGAGGAAGGAGGAATGAAAAAGCGACAGGTCAAAATATTTCTTTCTTTCTTTTAAACTTGTTTACATCTGGCAACAAGCGTTTTAATAGCAACAAGTAACAAGAAATGTTTTCATCGTTTTATGCTGCAAAAAAATGTGTAAAAAATGTTGTCGGTCAGTCTGTCCAACAGAGTCACTGCTGTGCATAGGAAATATTTTGTAAAAACGAGATTTTTTTAGTATTTTTTTTAAATTTTTATTTACCGCATTCATTTATTGCATTTCATGTAAATTTAAACGCAAGTTCTTAAAGTGTTGGCGTTGCCAATGCTTGGCAAACAGAAACAAATTTATAAAAATGAAAAGTATTTAAAAAAATCTTTAAATGCATTTGGTAGAGGATGTAAAAGAATGCATTGATTAAATTGTACATTTCATTTCATACAATTGTTTCAAAGAATACATAACATACTTAACTGCTTATTATAATCCTTCAGTCAGGATTACGACCTAGTTTCTCAAACCACTCAGGTTGCGTGTGTTCATTTTATAAATGAGTGGCGGGACCTATACTTTAAAGTCGACTCTGAACTATAATTTTTGAGAAACTTTTCATGGCAATTTTTTATTTACTCTCAGAGTTTTTGGCAGTAATCTGCTGAGAGGAAGTCGTCTAAGAAATATTTTTTTCATATTTTCATTTTGATGGAGATGTCTGGTCTGGGGTTTGAACCCTGGCCTCACGCCTAATAAGCCAACACACTACCTATTAGACTACGGCGCCTTTAAAGAATATTAAATAAAAAACATATGAGTGACTTTGCACAAAAACTCAAGGTAATAATTGATGCCAAACTAGGCATCATTAGTAGGATATAATTTGGTAGGATCGGAGGGGAATTATCCTTTATGAGTTTCTAAAACATTACACCTCTTTTACTAGTCACAAGTTCTCAATTATCTGGTGGAAAAGCTGTTGATAATGTTAAGAAATACACAAATTTCAGCATGGTTCATTTGTAAGGTTCCCTTTTAACTATTTTAGGTTAGAAAACTGGGATATCATTCGATAGGTTGAGTAATTATACCAACCCATACAGAAAATAATAACAACAAAAATGTAAACAATTACATGTTAAAAATGACTTCTGTTTACCATAATTATACATATATGGTGAAAAATTGATGTGAAAAAATAATTAAAGATTTTTATAAAAACCACAATTTTGCGTTGTTATTAAACATTATTAGTCATTTAAAACAAATGAATTAACAAAAAAAAAAAAAAAAAGAATTAAATTAAACAATAACAATAAGTGCATTAAAATGGAAAAACAAAGATGAAAAAGGAAAGAAAAAATTAAACGTCATTCAAGTTCACTTTCGTATTGATAATGTATTGTGTTGTTTTAAGGTTTAAACCTACATAATCTGAGTAAATTTTTTCATTTTATATGATCTGCTTTAATACGTACATATGTGAAGGTTTTTTGTTTTCATACAGCGGTTTTGCTGCCGTTTTAAGCTTATACTCAATTTTGTAAATTTTTAAAAATTAACTAAGTTTAGTTAAAAATTCTAAAAGCCACGATAGCAGAGAGGTCTTGCTGAAATCTTAGGTACTGTTTGATGTGTGTCCTGCTATATTTATTAAACGATATCTGAACTCGTTTCCGACCCTTGTTTTATACCACAAACACCTTGAAGATCATATTTGAGTAATAACTATTCGTTTTGAATCCGAATCTATGATGGTTCTTAAAACTAATCGAGCATTGCAGTATTTTTTAGTATTGTTTAATACACATACAGGACAAAAACAGCTGATTCGTAACGTAACAAAAGCCCCGTTTAGTCAAACGTCGATGGAACGTAATGTAACATACGTTCGTTTTTAGCATATGTAGAGCAATGTAAATGCTTACCGAAATTACATCACGGTTCGGCAAACGCTTAGTTGCTTGCTTTTCGTGTTCTAAAAACGAATGTACGTTCCGTGGACATTTGGCTAAACGGGGCTAAAGTCCAATTCTACCCTTAGCATTACGTTGAACATGTTGCTAATGCATTAATAGTTGAAAAGGGCCAAGACATAAAATATGAAGTAATAAAAAAGTACTGAAAGCTTCGCGGGGGTACTGCGGTATTTTTGAAATGAAAAAGTACTGAAAAAATTACTAAAGTACTGAATTTTTCAACACAGCCGCTGTCATGCCTATAAAGAATTGTATATAATCGGTCAATATTATTCAGGGAGCTAAAGAGCGATAGGAGGTAACCACATAGCTCGATTACACACTTTTGAAAACTGATACAAGAACTAATTCGATCGAATTCAATGTGAGACTTCAGGACCAAACACAGGTTTCATTTACTCGCAAAGAAAAGCTGAGGAAAACAGAGACTACTTGTGTTGAGTCAAGCAAATCTAGACCTTAAAAATATATACAGGGAATACGATTTGCTTTAAGTTTACTTAAAATCTGTCTTAAGGCCATACATTTATACATACATAATTGGTCATTACAACCCTTCAGTCATGATTATGGCCTAGCTTCTCACACCACTTATGTTGTGTGTGTTAATTTTTATACATGAGTGGCAGGACTTACAGTTTAAAGTCGACTCTGAACGACAGATTTTTGAGAAACTTTTCATGGCAATTTTCATTTGCTCTCAGAGTTTTTGCCAGAAATCTGCTGAGAGGACGTCGCCGAAGAAATATTTTTTCATATTTCGTTTTGATGGAGAAGTCTGACCTGGGGTTTGAACCGAGGCCTCTCGTCTTAAAAGTCAACACACTACCTACTAGACTACGACGACATCATCTTAAGACCATATAGCCGTCATATAGGGACATTGGCTTCTAGTTCACAACGATTTCTGCAAAAGTCGTAATGATGAAGAAAGAGGCCATAGTGTAATTTCGATCAAATCAATACTTATATTGACAAGAAACAATTATAGGAGTTTTGATAACACCCAATCACCTAATCTAAAGTTTCACTAACACAAAATAAATAAAAAAATTTACATTTTCTTAGTTTTTTTTTTACTTCGAAAAAAAGCTAAATTAGCATTACTGCTGTAAGAGATTCAATATCTCAAATGACAATGTCATTCAACTAACAAATCAATCGAACAATATTTATTTACATTAAAAATATTTGCTGTGAATTTGTGGTTTTGTTTTTATATTCCAATGTAATGCGGCGGCAAAAGGAAAAAGAAAAGTGTCTACAAAATTATCAGACTTAAGAAAGAATCAAATCTTTGAATTAAAATCTTCAAACAAATTTTGCAAAATTTTTTTACGCCAGCATATTTATTAAACGTGAGTTTACAAAGAAGTCGTCGTAGGTAGTGTGTTGGCTTATTAGACGCAAGACCCGGGTTCAAACCCCAGGTCAGACATCTGTGAAGTATTAAAGCGAATCTGCTTTTCTGTAAACGGTGTAAAAGTCCAAAAATGTAGTTCTTAGTTTAATACAATTAAGCTAGGTCTTGCGGAATTAGTTTCTAAAGATTAACAACCCATAGTGCATAGTATTTTATATTTTTTGTTTGTTGTTAATAGTTACAATAACTGAAAACAACTTGTTTTTTTGTTCATTAAATTTTAAATAGTAAGGGAAACTGCATTGCAATTTGCCAGTTTTTCTTTGGCATGTAAATTTTCAAAAGCCCACCTAAATTAGATCAGTCAGTTACCAAATATGCAAATATTGTATTATAAATTTATGAAAATATGTCTGTAATATGTATGCAAGTATCAATTATAAAATATAAATATTTATAAAATTTTTAAATTTAAAACGTTCGTAAAATCAAGTGTAGGATTTTCCCTTTTATTTATTTTTATAGACTTTGCTGGTGACAATGTCGTTTGTTAAATAATTTCCGACACTTTTATTATGGTTCTGAAAGTTTGACATTAACTTTCTGTATTTAAACGTGTTTTCATTATAGTCTACATAATCAAGGGCGATTACTGGGGGCAAAATGTGGAAATACACAATGCAACTCAAGTAAAAAGGTCTTCTTATGTAAATCTGTTGTTGATTTGAATCAGTTTGTTGAAAATCATAGTAAGGGTAATGGATTCCTTGAGGATCGGTCCATAATTGCTCTAAATTCGGCAGGGGAGTAAATTATAATCTTTTTTCACAATTGTTTCCAATCTGGGTTTGATATTGATTCAGAATTGACCCTAACTCTCTTCACAATTTTTTATTAAAACACCTAAAAGTAAAGCTAATAAAACTATGACCATCAGCAAGTAATTTAATCCTTATCGATCGGTAAGTAGGACGAAGACATTATAATGCGTTCATTAACAATAATAAAGCTCTTGGACCGAGTTGTATACACACACTGTATACTGTATACTGTATATATATGGCGTAGTATGTTGTAGCCTCTATTCTGACCGATCGTGAGTTATGTTTTGCTTTGAAATATAAGTAAATTTTTTTGGAAGAAATAAAGCATCAATGAGAAGGTGTTGTGAAAATTCTTTTCAATATGGCATTGCAGGTATCTTTTTAGAAATTCAGAAACTATTTCTATTGTAGTATTTTAGGGCCATTATTACAAATTGCCGTTAAAGTTGGGTTTAGTTAAACGTAACTTTAGCTAAAGTGAACTTTAAAGTCAACTTTAACTTTATTTTTTTGTTATTACAACCTACTAATAAAATAAAGTTAACTTTTTTTAAAATATGGCAGTGCCGGAGCAATATCGATAACTTTTGTCAAATGAAACAAGTTTTTTTTAACATGCAGTGGCAACGACGAACTTCTTTTTTTGTTATATTTGCTCATTTTGTTATATTTGAAGTTGCCATATTGAAAATAATATATAATATGGCAAGTCCGGACATAAACTTAACTTTAAAAGTTGCAGGTAGGATGGATGATCTTGCCTTTAGCTTAACGCTCACTTCTATCTCATTGTCCACTTATAATAATAAAATCCTGCCTGTAGTTAAAGTCATGTTGTAATAACGGCCCTTGATCTAATAAATTAAATCACAAAAATTAATACAATCACCATAAAATGAAATGTTTTGAACTTATTTGGCTATAAATGTCAGTACAAATTGATAATAAATAATTATTGAAAATCAAATCGTAAAAAGCAAATACAATGTAAATTAAATGACGTTTTTATAACACAATAAATAATCACAATAAAACTGTTACTGGATTTTAATTAAAAAATAAATTAACGCAGATAATAAAACAATTATTGTGTGTTCAAAATGAATTTTTTTTTTTAAAACCGGCTTTCATTATGAAAAATGTTAAACGCAAATGCGAAACAACAAATAATAATTAAAGAAACGGGTAATCTTAAGCCTGTGTTATTAAGTTCAGGGTTTAAGCACTTGTTATCAAGTGTAGGAGTTCTTTTTTATGCTTTTTGACTCATTTCAGCAGTTACAATGAACTTTTTTTTTTTGAAGTTTAAAAAAACATTTCATTTGTATCTCGTGCTTATTTTTAGATATTGAATGTATTTTTATAAGAGCTTTAATTGTTTATTTTTTGCATAATACTAGTAGCAAAATATGTCTCAAAACTATACCATTAAATTGTTTTACGATGTCAGGGTTTGGATTATATTTCAATGTTTAAAGTTTTACGTTCACTTTCGTTATGCTTGTGATTACGAATAAACGAATATTTGTTAAACTTACCAGCACGAAAGACTTCACCACAGCCATCGCAACGTGATGCGAATTGGGCATCATAACAGTTGCCGCAATAGATTTTATCAGCCTTAGCGCCGAATTGCTTGTCCACCAATGACAGATGACACTTGAAACACAAGAAGCAGGCTTCATGCCAATGTTTGTCTTTGTATGAAAGATCCTAAACAAATAAAAGTTAAAAAAAATTAAATGATAATGCAACATTAATGGATAATAAACGTTTAACAATGTAATAATTTCCATATGAAATATGATATTCAATATAAAATATGATTTTAAATAAATGGTGTCTACAACTGCTGCAGACTTTATTAGAAAGAGAAATAATATTGCCCTATAACAATAGCTAGCCTGCCTAGTGATGACGGAATCCTATTTTCATAATGCCAACAAGATTTTTGTTTAAAGAAAATTGCTTTAACTTCTTGGAAAGATCTGGGATCTGTTGGAGCTAGGTTTCAAAAGTTTTCAAAATTAAAAAAAAAAAATTGTTAATCGTTTATAACTCTACTATATCGTAAAAAACTAAGCATTTTCTACTGTGACCGTCAAAATTAAGTATACGGAATAGGTGTTTAAAATAAATTCCAAAATTTTTATTTTTGTTAAACTTTATTAAGAGATTTAGAAAATTATCGACAACAACAACTTTTCACAACAATCTAAATTTGACTCCGAACGACAGCTTTTTTGAGAAAGTTTCCATGGCAATTTTATTTACTCTCAGAGATTTTGGCAGAAATCTGCTGACAGAAAGTCTTCGAAGAAATATTTTTTCTTTTTTTTGTTTGGTGTTTGCCCTGGGGTTTGAACCGAGGCCTCATGTCTAATAGCTAGCACACTACCTACTAGACTACGGCGACTAGTATTTTGCAAACGTTCGCGCAAAAAGTACGGGTAATACGGTAGGTGCATCTAAATTTACCACCTCAATGCCCACGCTTAAATCTCGGAAAAGGCAAAAAACTTTTAAATGTAGTCCAAATTATCAAAATGAAAATATGAAAAAATATTTCTTCGGCGACTTCCTCTCAGCGGATTTCTGGCAAAAACTCAGAGTAAAATTGCCTTGAAAAAGTTTCTCAAAAAAATTGTCATACGGAGTCGACTTTAAACTGCAGGTCCCGCCGCTTATGTATAAAATTAACACACACCAAATAAGTGGTGTGAGAAACTAGGTCCATAATCCTGACTAAAGGGTTGTTATCACCAATTATGTATGTACATATGTATGCATGCAGTCCAAATTATAATCTATACTGGTGTATATATTATTTTAAAGCTCACAGTATATTACGAGTAAAGAAAATAAGTCTTGTAATTAGGTGAGAACATTTGAATGAATAAACTGGACAAATTTCTATTTTTTAAGACAAATTGAGTATTGAAGTACATTGTATAATATTTCCAACATTTTTGCTTTTAGTCACCAAAAAAATAACCTTTAAAACAAAGTAGAGTGTATCTATATATGTTTGTATGGCAACGAAGTCTACTTCGCATTTCAAACAATTCTAAATGTTTTTAAGAAGCATACAGATGCACAGGCCTGATAGCAATCAGATTTCCATATGAGCAGAGCAAGAAAGATAAAAATAATTAACTAAAGTCAAAAATAAACTACAAATATGATGCAATTATATTTATGAACAATTTCTAATTTTACAAACAAACCTAATACATACATACATACATATATGCATTTATAAATATGTATGCATATATGCAGTTGGATAAAAAAGGCAAGAGAGTGAGAAAAGGAGAGAGAGAATTTCTTTATTATTTTACTCACCTTGGAATCGATACCGATAATCTTGTTGCACTCCTCACAAGTGTTGGCGAAAACATTCTCGTAACACTTGATGCAATAGGGATGATCATCACGTATTACATAACGTTGGCCGGTCAGGCTCTCATCGCATTGCCAGCAACAAAAATGGCCAGAATGCCAATCCTTATCCATGGCCTTCGTATATTCACCACTGAAAATTAACTGCAAGTATAATAGAATAAGGAATTGTTGCATAAAACCAGAATTTCTTTTTTTTTCGTTTGTAGTTTTCTTTTTTAGTGAGTGTAACTTAAAAGAGATTTTTTATGGTTGTTTGTATTGCATGTTGTTTTTGTTTGTTTTGTTTGTTTTGTAGTGTAATGTTTGCAAATATTGGTAGAAATAGTGGGAGAAACAGAAAGTGGTGAGTTGTAAACACGGTTATAGAGAGCAATAAAGTATTATCCGTTAATTGTTGTGGTGTTTGTAAGGTGAAATTGTATGATTTTTGTAATTTACACTTTTATTATATGTTTTCTAAGTTGAAAGATTTCTTTTAAATTGTATTTGTTTTTTTTTTCATTTTTTTTGTAAAAAGGTGTTGGTAGTAATAGAGGAAAAGACATTAAGTGGTGGTGAGTAGTAAACACAATTGCAGAGAGAATTAAATATTTTCCGTTAACAAATGTTGTGTTTCAAACAGAATTCATTGTATTCTTCCAAGTGTAAGAATTTTTTTTTATATTTTCTTTGATAAATATACATTTCTTTTTTAATCCTTTATTATTTTTAGTATTAAAATAATCACTTGTGTGTATGCACGAGTATGTGTGTGTTTTTTTGTGTTGTTGTATTATATTCTTAGTATTTATTTAAATTTGTATGTTTTAATATTTTTATAGAATTTCCATAATTTTTTGTACCTTTTGTTTAGTAAAGAGAGGAGTAACGTGTCGTTTGTGAAATTCATTTCAAGTTTTTCGGGTTTTTCTTTGAATTTTTGTATGAGCATAAGATTTTAGTGTTATACGGAAATTATGTTTCATTGAAAATTATTGTATAATAGTATTATGTTCTTCAATAATTTGCTTTATTATTAATGTAATGTTTCTTCTAAAAAATTGTACTAATTATTCCTATATTGTAAATTAAGTGTGTAGAAATTTATATAATTTATTTGAAAGTAAATTTAGTTTCAATATAAAATAAAAACAAAAAGTAAAATAAAGTATGTATTCAAAAGAAGGGGGCTAAAGTTTCAAAATTTTTAAGTTGCCAGAAAAATTATCCTGTATTGTAATTTATCAAAATTTGAAATGTATAAGTGACAGAAGTGAAAAATATAAATTGTAAAATGGGAAAATATAAAAAATGTATTTTAGTTAAAAATAATCTCAATACTCAACGGTTTTTCAAAGTCTTAGTAGAAGACATAATTTTCTGGATTTACATTGTATGCAATATTTAATTACTAAGCGATTTTAACTTTAAAACTTTACTTATCTTACTCTTTTTTTTAACTTAACAATAATATTGGCTAAAGTACCTGACTCAGTTTAGAATTTTTTTTTTATATTTAAGGTCTCTTTATTAACTTGATTACTGTGACAAAGGCTTGAATAAGAATACAAATTCTTGGAACAGTTCCTACATTTTTTTAGTTTTTCCCTTTACAAGAATAAATGCTTTATAAAAAAGGATACGAATTAAATTTTTTTCGCAAATTTTTGTTTAACTTGTACATAAACAAAGAAGTTTTTTCAAACCGAAGTAATAGTTAAAATCGTTATTTCCATTATAATTTTATAACGAAAATTTTTGTGATGAATTTTTTAAAATTTAAATTTTTAAATACTTTAATTTAGTCATTTTCGTTATTTTTGATTAAACTTGATTCTGCAAAGCTATTTGGGACAATTCCGCAAAATGTATCAATTAAATCTCCAGTATTTTAGGAAAGCTTTAGTTTTCTGGTTATTTTCTTAAGGGTAACTTTGCCTTTCTATTTAACAATCTAGACAGTCTTATCGCATAGACTGTAATTAGTTCTTATGGTCTAAAGTTATTCGTTTCCTTAATATCGTTAGAAACAAATTGTTTATTAAATTATTATTTATTTTAATCCAAGAGTTGTACAAAAAACTATCAATGAATTTCGTTTGATTTTTCATTCACTTCAAACGACACGTACCCCCTCTCATCATTGGTTTGTTCAACTTCGGTTATTTGAACTTCCGATTCGCGACGTTTCGAAGTTTTCTTAACTTTCTTTGTTTTCTTAACTTCCGATACGTTTTGGATAATTTCAACATCCGCCATTTTTTATTATATTTTTTTTATAAATTAAAATTATTAACAATTTTTGATTTAAAAACGAAATTATTACGAATTTCTTTCGTGTTGAAAATTTTTATATTTTATCCGTTCAACGTATGTATACCGCCCGCGTTTGACCGACTAAACTTTTTTGCTTGGAATTTTCTATTTTGGCCAATAATTTTCCTTCGGATTTGTCTTTTTTTTCTTTAACCGATCTTCTTCTCCCTTGTGTTTCTGTTTTTGATTTTAAATTTTGTTTTCCTTTTCTCTGTTCGGAAAAGTTTTCAATGCTCGAAAATTTTTCTCATTTTTATCTTGTTCTGAAACGAATTGTTTTACACTTTTTCGCTTTAGTATTTCAACTGTATATCTGTCGTCTGTTCATTTCAAATTCAAATGACTTTTAAGAAAATTATATTTGAAAAAATAAAGCAAATAAAACATTAAAAATATAAATAAAAAACAATTTCAATCCTACTGATAGATACAGAACACGCATTCATATTTTGCCATTCTATTCACTTCTATTCTTAATGAAACAGACACAATTTAAGTTTTTTTCTTTCTTTTTATTTTTTGTTCTTACAATTAAAATATAACGCCAGGGCATGTGGTATTTAAGGTGGTAGTGGTCGAATTGTGAAATGCGGTATCTGGAGTGCCAAGTCATACAAGAAATAGTGCTCCTGCAATGGGAATGGAAGTTTACCGTAATTTTTTTGCAATTCGTACAACAGTCGATAATTTTTCTTAATTACATTAAAAGGTTCGTTAGAAATCCCGTAGAAACCCTTAATTATTCTCTCATCTTAAGGACGTTTTGTACAATGGGTCAACTTGACCTCTGGGTACTGTACTTGTCTCATTTGACAAGTACACGTCCTCTAACTTAAACCTCAACCTAAACCCAAACCCTTAAAAGAGATCTTCAGAATATTTCTAATTCGAATATCTTTATTAAAAATTGGAGTACCGAAAGTAGGGAACCCAAATGGAGAGATTTATAAATGCATTCGGACCTCCACACAAGTACAGCGACTTGAAAGCAACAACAACGGAAAGTATAATCAAACATGGAGGCATTTCTGCGCGGCTCTCTTATCGAAAACGTAAAAGTCAAGTGTATTTAAATGAGAGAAAACAACTTAAAGAGCGAAGGAGAGAGAGAGCGTTAGAGAGATCCTCTAAAAACAATAATTAAAAATATTTCTTCTAGAGAAGAAACTTTTAATTCATTTCTAATTCGAAAATATATTTTTTTTTGTTTTTTTTTTTGAGGGGGGGATGCTTTTTTCCCTCGTTTTCCGTTTCACGAATACAATCGTGTGAATAGCTAGAGTACATATGGAACAGATAGTTTTTGTTTTATTTTCAGAACAAACAAATTTCTGTCTATTTTCATTTAAAATATTGTATTATTTTATTACAAAATTTATTTCATTAAACATTTGGTATTCAATACATGTTTAGTGTAGAAAAACTCAGTGGAAATTTGTTTTTCCCGAAAAAACTGGTACGAGTATTGTTTGGATTTCCCATGTCGATCTTTCAATTCGATTTCGCTGCCTTGACTGTGTGTGTGTAATAAAACATCTGTTTTTAAGCGAAAAACGATCAAACGGACGACTCTGCGGCATACATTCGCCGCAGATATTGCATGAAAAATGTGTGAGTGATTTTAGTCAACGTCAGCAGTTTTCGTATTTTTTTCTTTCTTTTAAATTTTCAATAAATCTGTATTTGGAAAAGACTACCTTGTAAGCAGCCAGTGTGGATTTTTGTTGTTTTTAATCTGAAAAATTTTTATTTTAAAAAAGTTCAATGCTAGGGTAGTATTATAAAATAATTAATATTGTAAAAAAAACGACAACAACAACAAAAAGTCTAATATATACTATTAATAAAAATGTATGTGTGTATGTGTGTATGTAGTCAGTCTAATAGCCCGTTGTGACAAGATAAATTAGTGATATTTTTTTTATATCATTTCCTTCCTTTTTGGAAGGTTAAGGTTAAATACTTTAATTTTTAAATTAAAAAAACAATCAAATGGTATTTTAGGATTTTTAAAAAATTTCTTTTTTTTATAAGTAAGAAAAAATATTTTATTTGTAATTAAGAAGTATTCTAAAGCTAGTCATGTTCAATTTTCAAGTTCTATTTCCTTTCACTTCATAACATTTTAGTTACCGTTAGAATCGATCAAGGATTATAGTATAAAAGTACCTGCAGAAGAAACTAAAATAAGTTATAATATCTGCAGCAATATATCTGCGGCCCCCCAGAAAATAACAGCCTAGGGGCCATTATTATAATTTGCCTTTAACAAAAGGGAGAATTTTAACGGCCAAATAAATTGTTTTTCATTATTATAAGTGGACAATAAGGTAGAAGTAAGCGTTAAGCTAAAGGGAAGATCATCCTACCCGTAACTTTTAAATTTAAGTTTATGCTTGAACTTGCCATATTATATATTATTTTCAAAACGGCAACTTCAAATATAAACAACATGGGCAAATACAACAAAAAAAAAGAAGCCCGTCGTTGCCACTGCGTTTAAAAAAACATGTTTAATTGAGCACTGTTATCGTCATTGCTCCGGAACTGCCATATTTTTGAAAAAGTTAACTTTATTTTATTAGTAGGTTGTAATAACGGAAATAAGTTAAAGGTGACTTTAAAGTTAACTTTAGCTAAAGTTATCTTTAACTAAATCCAACTTTAACGGCAAGTTGTAATAAAGACCCTAAGTCGACTTAAGTTAATATGTTAATAAAAACATGTTGGCCTAAGTTGTAATGAAGCCACTTTACATTTATAATATGTGTCCAAATATAACAAGTGAGACTAGCTAACCTTAAAAATAGAAACCGAATAAGAAGGTAGAGAAGATGATTTGTGACAGCCTTATGTCCCTTAAGAATATATAAGATGCAGTAAAGAAACTAGAATTCTTGCTTAAAATTTAAGTCTTCAGTAGTATTTCATATATATAATAATAAGTCGCCGTAGTCTAGTAGTTAGTGTGTGGCTTATTAGATATAAAGCCAGGGTATAAACCTCAGGTTAGACATCAAAACGAAATACAAAAAAATATTTCTTCGGCGACTTCCTCTCAGCTGATTTCTGGCTAAAACTCTGAGAGTAAATAATTGCCATGAAAAGTTTCTCAAAAATCTATCTTTAAACTGTAGGTACCGCCACTCATGCATGAAACTAACGCACACAACATGTGAGTGGTGTGAGAAACTAGGTCGTAAACCTGACTAAAGAGATGTAATGACCAATTATGTATGTATGTATTTAATATCCAAAAACTGATGCATAATCATGCAATTATTGATCATGATTATCTAAATACTGTCTCTGATAACTTGAAACGTAAGTGAATTACTACCACCCTACATAAAATTTCAATTTGAACCCCTAAACCTAAAGTATTTTAGAACTTAACCCGTAATCAATGAATCACATATTTATGGCCTTTTTATTTCATATTTTTCCAAGTAACCCACGCAGAGTGGAATAATTTGTTTAGAATATGGGTTCCAAATAAGCAAAACTTAATAGAATATTATGCCGTGTGCTTTAATTAACAAATCAATATATATAATAATAATTTCTTTCAGTGTATTATGTTTTACTAAATCCATTATCCAGTTAGTATGCTTTTTCTAAAATTTTTTTAGTTTTTAAATTCAATTCCATTCAATAAATTCATTATCAAAGTTCCATTTATAATTCAAAATGCAAAAATATATGTATATTCGCTGGCCAAATTAAAAAAAATTAGAAAAAAAAGAATTATTATATAAATATACATGAACGCCGAAAATAATAATAAAAACAACAATTTTAAACGTTTATATTTCAAAAATAAATAAAATTATTTTCTTTTCAATCCATTTCAATACGTTCCGATCCAACGCTGCATGACGTTTACCTTTAAAAAAAATTTGTTTATGGGACTTTTAAATCCAAATCATTAAGGAAAAAAAATAATAATTTATTGAGTTTTCTTTTTGTTTTTGTTTATAAAACTATAAAAACTGTAAACACAAGGAAAATTATTATTTAAAATGCGATCGAAAAATTTGCTCGCCAAGAAACATTTGGTTGCGGTTTATGCGGAACATTTTTTAACTGTTGGGCTAAACATTGTGAGAAGATTACACAATTTTGTAAACCAAATACAATAAATAAACAAAACATAATTACAATTAAAATTTAAATAAATAAACAAAAGAATTTTGTTTATTGTCTTTTGCTTAAAATTTTTTTTGGCTGGAAAGAAAAAGGGAAGAAAATCGATTTTAAAAATAAAAATATTGTGATTATATTTCTGTTTTGTTTTAATTATTAAAACAATTATACTCGAATTTATATTTCAGAAAATTATATCTCTTTATACGATATCATATGGTCATTCGTAATGTTTAAATCAAATTCTTGTTGGGAAAAAGGCGGTCATTATTTCTCTAAAAATCTATCCAGAAGCCCCCTGCCCTTCAAGAGAGAATATAACATCAACAATGAATATCACAGGATATAAAAGAACTCGTTTATAAAACATTTCTACAAATAATGTTCAGGCCAATCAAAGATAGATGGATTATCATCCTAGAGTCTTGAAAATTAAATTTAAACAACGCAGGGAATAGGTTTTTTTTTTTTTTTGTATCAAAGTAAAGGTGCGATTAAATACTAGCCGCACATTCTTATGCAACCCTTGGCAGTGTATTTCAGAATTCTTCCCAATACCGGCGAAGCCTAAAGACCGACTTACTTACTTAATTGGCTATTACAACTCTTTAGTGAGGATTACGACCTAGTTTTTCACACCATCCATGTTATGTGTGCTAATTTTATCAATAAATAACGGGACATACAGTTTAAAAACCGATTTTTGAGAAATTTTTCACGACAATTTTTATTTAGCCTCAGAGATTTTGCAAGAAAACAGCTGAGAGGAAGTCGCCTATATGTTTTCATATTTCATTTTATTCGAAAACACAAGCTACTTAAGAGATATGTCGGGAAACTAACAATTGAAGAACGAAAAATGAATATAGAAATTTACTTTATATAACCGACAGAGTGAGGTATAACCCTAAAATCAGAACCATATTATCACAAGATGTGCATACTACAGCTAACGGGCCTTACAGTTTAAACGCAGACAGAAGTCCAAAGACGAAATGAATGTATTCTGCTGCCTACAAGTAGATGATGTCACTTGCGAGTCATACTAAAAAGACTATAAAAGCCAAGGTCGAGGAAGAAAATAATTACAATAGACTGAAAATAAACGGAATCGTATTGATGATATAGCAGGAAAAATAATACAGTAAACTGAAACGTACAGCATCAAAACCGCTAAGTTTTTGACACTTTGGTTGTGACAGAAGGTATACAAATAGTCACTTGGCTAGAAATACTTAAAGTCTTTGAATTTTAATAAATAAAATTAAATAAATAATATAGTCTGAAGTATGTATGTACGTCTACAAGTTTGTATATACAAATATAATTCACATGGTCTTCCTACCGAAAAACAATTCTTAAATTACTTGTCTGACATTGGGTCTCATCAGTCAGATAACATCTGAAATCTTTAACTCAACACTCAACACATTTAATTTGAAAACTTTTGAATGACAAGATTTCAAGTGAACAGCATAATTTTTGGATTAATATAGTCTATCCTCTACAGCCACCCAAAAGACAAAACAAAAATTCCCATCAAAAGTAATTAAAATGCCAAAAAACTAAGACGATTACATAGAAAATTGATTTTGATGAAATATGAAATTGAATTGTTTAAGAAACAAACAAAAAAAAATAAAAAGAAGTCAAGTACATTCATACAACATGTATTGTATTGTATTGTATGTATAAGCTTAAGTATTAACGTGTCTAAAATTCATTAGTTTTTCATTAAGAATTTTAAAATGTTTTTAATTTTCTTTAACTTGTTTTTTTATGGCTGTGCTGTGCTGCTTCTCATCTCAATGTGTTGGCTATCAGTAGAGATCAGATTCTTTCTTTTTTAATTTTAAGTGTATGACCGATTGGTGTATTCTTCGAAGAACAAGTGTGTCGTGTGCACAAAAGAACAAATTTTTCTTAAAATTTTTTTTCTTGTTTTTTTTTGGTGAGGAGAAAATCATGTATTTTGTTCTTATTTTTTTAATTTTCCATTTCATTCTTAAATTTCATTCTGTACATTAAATTTTTGTAAAAATTATTTTGAAAAAATTTAATAAAGAAAAAACCATTACCAGCCTTAAATTGCTCATGTTCGGCATTCTTTTTCTACCAAAAAGAGGTCGATATTCTATAACTGCCAGCGGTTAATAAAATACCGGCACAGTGGCAGTACAACCATTTATTTCCCCATTTTTTTTAATATTCTTTTTTGTAATTTTCTATTAAAAATTTATTTAATAGTGTTTCGAATACTTTCTTTTGCTATTGGAATTCCTTTTTTATATTCATTTTTTTTCCAAATTCCAATATTTCATTTCCCTATTTAATGATGTGCCAATAATTTATACGCTGAAAATCTCTATTATCAGCATAATGACGTCAAGCGCAACAAAAATACTTCAGTGTTTACTTTTGCCGACTAATAACGGCATTACCTGCATGGTATATAAAGATTTTTAAAATCTGATGTGATCTCATTACGCAATATACTCGCACATGTTAGCAGTGTTATTAGGCTGGAGCCAATAAACTTCTGTTAGAAAAGTCTGAAAATTCAAGAGTAACACTCAAAGATCCAATAGTTTCATCGCAAAGCTCTTAAAAAGCTCCGTTCAGTTTTTTCATATTTTCATTTTGATGTCTGACTTGGGGTTTGAACCGTAGCCTTACGTCTAATAAACCAACCGACTACCTACTAGACTACGGCGACTTCTTGTCTTGGGTATAAGACTTTCAAATAACTGTCTACCTTTACCAAGTACCGACAAAACTATGTTAGTTTTGACTTTATCGTCACTTTTTAATTCAACTACTGTGACGTTGTGATCCACCTCATATTATTTTCACAGAGAGTGTTGTTTCTTGATAATTGAACGAGCCAATCATACCATGCTATGATCAGCGGCAGTTAACCAATTCCCTTCTTTACTTTATCGATAGAAATTTAAGGTTTAAGGCACCAAAAAAAGTATATTTTGCCTGCCTTCCAAAATGTTAGTTGCTTTGTATTTGAACAAAGTATAGTGTTTCATAAAGCCGCTATACAAAATATATACAATGTATTCTATTTCAAAATGTCGTCAATGTGTATTTTTAACGCAGTCAAAAAGCAATCTGGAATCGGATTTATAGTTGATGCATTGTTTGGTTACTTTGCATATCTACATAGTTTATATACAGTAGTAGAACTGCATACAAACTTTGTATTGATACATTTTGGAAGGCAGCCTTTGTCTGAATTCGGGAAATTTGTTTCCTATTGATGGCAAGATTTGTTAAGAAATATTAGTACCCAATGTGTTAAAATAAGAGAATCTTATTTTTCGCATTTAAAAATAAATGATGTCTACTTATACTTTGTGCTCATTTACAGATTAATTGAATTTAATTAAAACTAATTATTATCGTGTACAATTCATTTATGCCTCATTATATAATAATTTTTAATTTTGAAAAAAGAAATGTTTTAAAAAGAATAAAAAAAAAACAAATCAAAAAATATTTCACATCATTAAGGAAAATATTTCATTTATTCCATATGATTAATCATTAAAAACTATAATAAACCATAAGTATTTGGAAAATTTATATCAAAAAAATGAAAAAGAACAAGAACAAGAACAAAGTTTTTGTGGTATTTTCTTTAAAATTAGGAGCAATTTGTTGGTTCAAGGCTGAAAACCTGAGTACGCAGGTATTTGCAAAAAAAAAAAAAACACGAATATTATTTAAACATAATTAAGTGTTTTTATTTAAAATAAATAAATAAATATTTTTCATTATTTTTGCTTGTTAATAAAAACTAAAAACCAATAAACATTAATTATGTGAACTGCAAATATTTATGAAAAAAACAAACAAAAAAAAACGAGAATTTTTTTGTCTCTAAGGACTCCTTCTGTTAAGTGGCACAATGAAACCTTGACTCTTTAAAAATGAAACGAATTAAGGTAATTTGTTGTTATTTTTACAAAATTTGTTTATTTAATTTGGTTTTTTTTTAATATTTATTTTCTTGACACGAAAAATTTAAACAGAAATAAAAGTATTTACATGGCGATGATTTTGTGTGGGGCCTATAAAATAAACCGAAAGAAAAAAATATTACAATCGATCAGCAGCAATTACAGAAGTGATACCCTATGTTGAGTACTAATGCATATACTCTTTAAGCGAGCATAGCGGCCATAGTTTAGAATGCCACGAGATCTCTTTAAATAACTCTCTATGTGTTTGAAGATCTCTTTTTAAGCCAATATTATCAATTGAATTAATCTGGATATCACCAGATGACACAAATCAAATGTAGGTTTAGATTTAGGTTAGAGCACACGTACTCACCAATTGAGACGAGTACAGTACCCGGAGGTCCAGTTGACCCATTTATACAACGTGCTAAAGGGGAGAGGATAATAGGAGAGAAAGGGAAAAAGCAGAGGAAGTAGGAAAGGGAGAATAAGCAGAGGAATTACACCGCCACTTGAAGTCGCCGTGGTCTAGTAGGTAGTGTGTTGGCTTATTAGACGAAAAAGCCATTGTTCGACCCCCGGCCAGACATCAAAATAAAATACAAAAAGTATTTCTCCTGCGACTTCCTCTCAGCAGGTTTCTGGCAAAAACTCTGAGAGTATATAAAATAGCCACGAAAAGTTTCTCAAAAATCTGTCGTTCGGAGTCGACTTTAAACTATAGGTCCCGCCACTCACGTATAAAATTAACACACACGACATAAGTGGTGTGAGAAACTAGGTCGTAATCCTGACTGAAGGGTTGTAATGACCAATTATGTATGTTATGTATGCATTACACCGACTAACAAAATACGCAAGAGAGCGTAAATACACTATTAAAGCCCTATCACTTCTCAACCATTTCAAACTAATAATGAATCTATGGAGAGTCTTTATGTAGGCTGTCGACACAGAATTCAAATCCTCAAAGAAGCCCCTGCCATGGGTCTTCAATCTCAACCTACTAAGGGTTGGACAGTTACAGAGGAGGTGTTCAATAGTCTCTAATTCCTCCTCATCGCAATAAACACTGCAATAGTCCGGCTGGGATAAATCCGTAATAACCCTATGTACATACATACATACATAATTGGTCGTGTTACAACCAAACCTTCAGTCAGGATTACGACCTAGTTTCTCCCACCACTTATGTTGTGTATGTTAATTTTTATGCATGAGAGGTGGGACCTACAGTTTAAAGTCGATTCCGAACGACAGATTTTTGAGAAACTTTTTCATGGCAATTTGTTATTTACTCTCAGAGTTTTTGTCAGAAATCTGCTGGGAGGAAGTCGCCGAAGAAATACTTTTTGTATTTTGTTTTGATGTCTGGCCGGGGGCTCGAACCCTGGCTTTACGTCTAATAAGCCAACGCACTACCTACTACACTACGGCGACTTCTTAATAAACCTAATAAGCTGGTCTACAGTAGGCCATAGACACATAGAAACATAATAACCCGTTTCATTCCCCCAACGCCTCTGCTGTTCCCCCCTGACCCATCCATTGATAATGCCGTGGAGGTGGCAAATTGGGGAATCGCCCTCAGAAAGTGAACCTTATCTAGCGAGAGCATCCAGAAAAGATCAAATGTAACTCGTCTTTCTTAAGCTTCTGATTCTCCATATTTATATCCTCAAACCATATATCACTAATCGATTTACCCGGCTCCCTTTAGAGATTGCCCATAGGTCAGAAGCGAATGTGAGTTGTTATTTACATTAAATCTTTTCGCTTCAGTCTACAAATGATTTGTTCCATCCACGGTGAAGATATACGAATAATATTTTGCTTTCCTACCTTAATAGTGTACAAACAATTGAATTTTGTTTTAATATTTTTAAATATTATATAATGTAGAGAAATTATAATCAAATATAATATAAAAACTAATTTTTTACAAAATATTATTGTAGAATTTCTCTGAAATCATCAAATATGATTAAATATTTTCATGTCTTTTTTTCTTGTTGTTTTCTTTTGGCAAACTGTCTTTCAAAAATTTCAAAAATTTTGTTCAAATGATGTTTTCTCGTCCAATATTTTTTTTGGTTTTTTGATGCCTTTTCATCTACACACTATAATTTTTATAAAAAAAAAAAGAAAAAAAATATTTAAAAATCTAGAACAAGTAGTGCGCGCTATACATTTTATTATGCATTATGAATAATAATATTAAAAAAAAATAAAAAAAAAATAAAAAATTTAATAGAGAATATGATTTTTTTTGTGTGTGTTGCAACACGTTGCATATACTCGCAGAAAACTATTTGCGTTTAGCATCATTTTCTAAAAATATATTTTTTTTAGAATGAATATTTAAAAAAAATTAATATGAAAGCATATTTCAAAAGATTAAAATTGTAGTGAACTTTGTTGCATGGTTTATGAAAAATTCTTTTTTCTTTGCACTCGTTATTAATGAAGGATTAAATAGGTTTTAAATGGATTTTTTCTTTAATCTTAAGAAATCCTACTATGTATGCATGTGTTTATTTAGGTAAAAATAATATATAAAGAAATGAACAATAGTAGCAATTTGTTAAGAATTCAAAGAATTCCTCTTATAGCATCTCTTATTAATTTATTTTTATTTTAAATTTTCAAACCTTAAAAATACTTCGTAACACGGTAATCTGTAAGCTGTCTAAACTCTGTCCAAGTGGCTTGTCTCTCATAAATTCAATATTTTAGATTTTTCCGAATATGAATTTAAAGAAAAAAAAACTTTCTTTAGCGCACGGTGGATACGTTATAAAGTTATAAAGTAAATCAGAGTGTGTACTAGAGATCAGTAATGAGTATTCAAAAACATGAGTAGTATCGAATCATACTCATAATTTCTGATACTAATAAGCATTCATACTTATTTTAATATCACGGAACCTCTACTCATATTCAAAGTTTGAAGTACTCATCATATTCATACTTAACAACATGTATGAAGTTCTTGATTTCGACTCTCATAACTCAACATGACACCGATCACGAAATAAGTATGATTCGCGTACGAACACGAAAATATCATTAGAAGGTTGTGTGTCTGATCTGCTTGCTGCTCTGTCTTTTTTGCTTATGTGTCTTTTTTTCTTTTTTGTAAGACTGTAAATTTTGATGAGTGACTCGATTCACTCGAGTCATTTATAAGTATTTTTCTAAAGTTCTGAATCTAAATGAGTAGGCTTATGAATCAAACATATTTCGAATGGTATGGGTTTGATGTCAACGTTGTACGCATACTCATTGCAACCTGTACTTATAAATCAACGTTGTAGTGAGTATGAATGGATCAGAGTACATAGTTAAATTTCAATATTGTTGACTCACTTATTTTTTTTTATTTTTTATTTCATGAGTGCTTATGAGAGCGTAAAAACGATTCATTGCTGATCTCTGGTGTAAACATGGCATGATTAATGAAACGGTGTTTACTCCCTAAAGCGATAATTCGAAACTTTCAGGACATGGTGTTTTTAAACGCTTTTGTTATTACGATGAATATGTAAATTATGGGCGTATTAAATAAGAAATATTTCAAGGCTGGTGAACGGACTAAACGAACGATTTTGAATTAAATGACGCCAAAGTCTGTATAAACTGTTTTGATTAGATAATCTCAAGAAAATTGAAAGCTCCTAGAGTTTAAAAATTCGAAAACTGTGACGAATAAAAGTTTTTCCTTTTCTGAGATTTAAGTGTAGGCACTGAGCTGGTAAGGTCAGATGCACTGCACTTACTGTATTACCCGTACTTTTTGCTTGAACGTTTGCAAAATAATAGTTGCCGTGGTCTAGTAGGTAGTGTGTTGGCTTATTAGACGTGAGGCCTCGGTTCAAACAGAAGGTCAGACATGTCCAATTAAACGAAATATGAAAAAATATGTCTTCAGCGACTTCCTCTCATGAGATTTCTGTTAAAAACTCTGAGAGTAAATGAAACTGCCATGAAAAGTTTCTCAAAAATCTGTCGTGGTTCGAAGTCGACTTTAAACTGTAGGCAACGCCGCTCATGTATAAAATTAGCACACACAACATAAGTGGTGTGAGAAACTAAATCCATAATCCTGTCTGAAGGGTTGCAATAATGTGTTGACTGTTGGCAACGTGAATATAATCTGGATTATGGCTTAGCTTCTCACTTTAATTTTCAAAATGGAATTGAGCAAAAACCCCTAGGTTCGGTATTCAATTATGTACAGTGTACTCATAACACACTTAACAAATTCTTTGACCAACTTTTGCAGTGTTGTTGCAGCACCACCATATAGTAATAGAAACATAAAGACTTATTAAATAACCCACTTAATAGTCATCACAAGCAATTAAAAAAGAAAAAAGTACAAAATCTTGATACAAATTATAATTTATTTGAAGCCAATTACCTAAGAATTTAATATAACTGCCCCAACAATTAATATTCGCCATATTTTTCTTAAAGGTCTCATATATTAATTTCGTATTTTAAATTTCCTTGCCCATCTGTTGATCTGTTTCGTTACATTAAGTGTCATATATTCAATGTGATTCATAGTTTTAAGCGAATTAAATTGAATTTAAAGTATGCGAGGTTTGCTAAAATCTCTTTTTAATTAAAACACACCTTTGTTGCCTTGCCTGCTGTCGATTGAAATACTTTAAGAAATTTATTGCCACTAATTTTGCAAAAACAGAAGAGCAGCCCTCGTATTTAATAAACGGTCTCATAAATAATTGCTCATGGGAAAGAAAACATTTCATTAACGGCCTGCCTGTATAAAAAAATGATCGAATCATTAATTATTTGATTTAAAAGTTTTAAATTGTTCGAACAAAATATTATGAATTCTATTTCAAAATTTATTTTATGAGACATTTTCTGTTTTTCTTCATTTCTTTGCTTTTCTTTTCTTTGGTACAAAGTGTGAATCACTGAATCTAAAGGAATATGAAATAATTTCGTGTAAAAACAGGGAAGGAAAATAAATAAATATTTTAAATTGATAAAAGATAGGAGGGGAAAAATAATTAAATTAATTAAAATTTTGTTCGTATAATTTTCATACAAATTAACGGGAAATGCATGCGCTATTTTATAAAGAAAGAAAATATATCCACAATAAAATATTATTTTTAATTTTTCAACACTTGCCAAATAATTTTCTATAAGAATTTAAATATTTTTTTATGTTTACTTATTCAAAATATGATTGAATTTGCACTCAGTTATTAACCAGAGACATTTTCTAACGCTTGAGGTAACCATTCTAAAATAAAATATTAAGTCTTAAAAGTCTTAAGAGCGTAACAAAGAACAATTAAGCTTTACTATGAGTAAATTACGGTTAATTGTATCTCCAAGGGCTTATAGTTTTTGTTTATTAGAATTCTTTCCTTCTGTTAATGTCCATTCGTCTTACAAAACAGGATATAAGAGTGCCCGCTTTGGGCAGTGATTGTTTTTGAAAAGCTTTAAAACTGGAGTTCTGAAAACAAATTTTAGTATTTTTACTTCACAATAAGGCGTCTTCTCACCCAACGTGGCTTGTGCTTAGTTAATTTTGGAACAAATAAAGAATTATTACCATACATCCGCTATGAAGTTCAACGAATTTGGTACGTACTACTTCATATAAGGAAATATGCAACGACAACAGTTTCGCTGACGAACTCTAAGAAATGCAAAAATGGGGTGAGGATTGAAAAATGAACTTATTTTTAATTTACCCATAATTAGTTTTAGGTCCTATACCGTTGCTGTAGTCTAGTAGATAGTGTGTTGGCTTATTAGACGTGAGGCCACGGTTCAAATCCCCGGTTAGACATCAAGACAAAATATGAAAAAATATTACTTCGGCGACTTCCTCTTAGCAGATTTCTGGCAAAAATAAAATTGCCATGAAAAGTTTCTCAAAAATTTGTCGTTCGGAGTCGACTTTAAACTGTAGGTCCCGCCACTCATGCATGATATTAAAGCACACAACATAGGTGGTGTGAGAAGCTAGGTCGTAATCCTGACTGAAGGGTTGTAACAACCAATTATGTATGTATACCGGTCATGCTGACAGGGAGGGGAGATGTGTGATACCAACTAATGGCAATTCATACATACCTAATTTGTCATTACAAACCTTCAGTCAGGTTTATGGACCTAGTTTCTCAGACCACTTATGTGGTGTGTGTTAATTTTATACATGAGTGGCGGGACCTATATTTTAAATTCAGATTTCTTGAGAAACTTTTCATTTTTTACTCTCAGAGTTTTTTACTCTCAGAGTTTTTGCCAGAAATCTGCTGAGAGGAAGTCACGGAAGAAATATTTTTTTCATATTTTTGTTTTGATGTTTAATATGGGTTTTGAACCGTGGCCTTACGTCTAATAAGCTAATACACTACCTGCTGGACTACGGCGACTAATTGCAAGTGCTAATCAATAATTTTTTCATTTATTATTACTGCAGATGCAAAACTTTACAGATCCTCTTTTCACTTAACCATACTTTCAACACCCTTGTTTGATGTGCTAGAACTTTCAAAATTACTTTTCTTTAAATGTAGATTTTTAAGGCCCTCAAATACCATCTGAAAATTTTCGTGAATGGAAATTCCAATTAAGAAAAGAAAAAACAGCTTCAACACCTAAAAGTTCATTGAACACCCACCGCTGAAAAATTTTTTTATTCTCAATTAAAATATTTTAATGACGTACATAATATGTATTTCCTTTATTTTTCCGTGATTACAAATACAATGAAGAAATTAAAATTGAAGTGGACCCATTTAGTAATATTTGATTTAAAACGTGTCGATAAATCTTAATTTGTAAGAAAAAGAAAAATGAACAGCATTAATCAATGAGACTTTCTATGGGTGGCGTGTTCTTAGAGACAAAATAAAGTGCGAATAGTATTTATGGTCGTTTTAACTACCGATTCATGCAAAATTTAATAATTATTATTTTTTATACGTTTTTATTAATAATTTCATAGTGTTAATAATCAAAACAACCAGAAAACAAATTAATTAAAACAAGAACAAGATATTCGCATTCTTTTTCTATCTTGTCCAAAAATACTAGAAATTCTGCAAAAGAAAAAATAGATTCATTTGATGTGCTTTTTTCTGTAGTCATAAAGGCTTTGCACACGACCAGGCCAAAGAAGATGCTGCCTGTCTTGCCGGTAATCGGCAATAATAAAATATTTCAGAAATAAAATAAAATGTTTGCTTTACCTCCACAAACAATACACGACGAATAGAAATGAAATGAAATCGTCCAAATTGTTGTCGCCTTCAAATGGATTTGTCATAAATTAATCGAGAAATTAATGCGAAAAATGCGATGAACACATTTTTATTTAACAAATGCTAAAAATATGAATAATTTTTCTTTTTTTTCTAATGCTTAACAATAGAGAAGAATAAAAAGAACAAACATTTACGAAACAAATAAAGTCGATTTAGGGAATACCTTACAAATGATTAAACCTGCTCATTTAAACTCTAATAATCACTTTAAGTTCAAGATTAATTATGAAAACTATTGGATTTTCTTCTATTCTGTTCTAATTATTAAGTATTGTTAAAAAAAAGAAATAAAATTATGGAAATAACAAATGAGAAAAACACCGAAATGGATGTATCACCATAGTAGGCATCAGAGATCAATAATGAATCGTGTTTTCTCTACTCATAAGCACTCATGAAATTTTGAATATACAGTCACACAGATAATTATACGTCCCCCCCTAAAAATCATTTTTTTAAAAAGTAATGAACTTCTAATCTAAAATTTCTTTACATTAGCGTCTGTAACGACACATTTACTTAAATAAAGAAAAAAGATTCCCAAAATCTATGAATTTGTGACTGCAGTTTGCTTAAAACAAATATGGCACCACAGAAAATTATACGTACGACGTATATTTCGTATAAAATTTCACCAAGGGTAGCACGGTATATAAAATGTTTTGTGGATAAAAATCCTAGGACTACAGCCGTAGAAATACGAAATACCGCGGAAAGTGATCACAGTGTTATTGTGCATTTCGAAACAGTTCGAAGTGTTTTGGAAAAGAACGGTTTCCTCAGCCGAGTGCCGAGAAAAAAGCCACGATTGGTTTCGCCCAATAATATAATTTGTTCGGCTGTGCCGGAAAACAAAAAATTTGGCGCAAAAATCAGTTGACTTGTCCACATATTATCATTTAAAAAAAATGATTTTTATGAGGTACGTATAATTATCTGTGTGACTGTAAGTGAGACAACAATATTGAAATTTTACTATGTACTCTGATTCATTCATACTCACTACAACGTTGATTTATAAGTACAGGTTGCAATGAGTATGCTTAAAGACACATAAGCAAAAAAGACAAAGCAGCAAGCAGGGCAAAAACACAACCTTCTAGTGAGTATTTTTTATGTTCGTACGCGGATCATACTTATATTGTGATTCGTTGAAATGTTGAGTTATGGAGAGTCGAAATGAACACCATCATACGTGTTGTTAAGTATGAATATGATGAGTACTTCAAACTTTGAATATGAGTAGAGGTTCCATGATATCAAAATAGGTATGAATGCATATAAATATCAGAAATTATGAGCATGATTCGATTCTATTCATCTTTTTGAATACTCATTGCTGGCAGTCATGGGTAATAAAGAATAAAAGTTTCGCAATTTTTTATCGCCCCAAATTTAATTCAAATTTGCAAATTCTCTGATTTTTTTTTGTATTTTTCAAGTCCAAACTGTTAATTTTTTAAATTAAATTAAATTATGTACTAACTAATGCTCAGTAAAATGGTTACAAAGGTTATAAAGAAATATATCCATTCGTTTAGTATGATTTGATTGTAGGGTACAAATTTTTTTAATGGAAATCGTAATGATCAGTTCGTTGTTTTATTTTTTATTTTTTATTTTTGTGTGAAACAGACGCAATTCGTCAGAAATTAAGTAATAAATCAAAAATAAATTCTATATTTATTTTAAAATAAAAATACGAATAAAATGTATAGTTTACGTGGATGTTTGAATAAAAATTTGCGTATAGTTTTGGCAAACTAAATTCCAGATACATACTATGTGAAATCCATAAAATTTGGAATTTACATTATAAAAAGTTTTTTAATTGATATTTCCCTTTAATTTTATTCTCATTTTTTTGTGTATAGTCTAGGTTAACACATGGGACTTTGGAGACCACCAATGAACTAAGATTTTCTGAACGAAAACTTTCATAATATGAACAAAGCCTAAATTTTTTATAGTCGCATTTGAAAAGTTAAAAAAATTTAAGAAAGACAGAAGCAGAGCTAAGGAAAACTTTGAAACTTGAAAAGTATATTAAAAATAACAAGAACCTTTTTTTCATTGTTTCTAAACAAACACAATAAACATCCTTAATATCATAGATAGGTATACAGCAGGCCTATCAATAGTTCAACTTGAAAAAGAAGAAAATAATCGAAATATATACATACACATTATTGGCAATTATAACTCTCTATTGAGGATTATCGTCTCATAACAACTATGTTGTGTGGGTTAATTTATTTTATAAGTCCCGAAACTTATAGTTAACAGTGCAATCCAAACGATAGAATTGCAAAACTTTTTAATGGCAATTAGTTTACTCTCAGATCTTTTGCCAGATAACTGCTGAAACACCGGGGGACACCGAAAGTAGTATATTTTCGTATTTATTTTTCCTTTTCAAGATGTCAGTACTCTCTCGATCAACAAAAATAAAAACCATAAATAAATAATTATGAAAACGTTCATTAACGCATCATAAAAGCAGTCACCCAAGCAGTAAGATCTGAAGTTACCAATGACATTAATTCATTATAAAGCAACGAAACATCAGGATCTGACAAAATCGAGACAGAAATATTGAAAACAGATGACAGCATTAGCGTGCGACTAGCCCTTGCGATGATAAATGTATTTTGGGGAACTAAAAGTCTGCAGGTCGAGCTTAAAGACGACATTATTGCTAAAATGCCGAAAGCAGGAAACTTGTCGAAATGGACTTACCTTTCGGATAATGGTAAATAAGGTAGTAACGTGTATCACAGCAAGCAACAAGCAGGATTCCGTGCAGAGAAATTCTATTTTACTATTGAACGTTGTGAACCAACCCGCTGGAAAATAGTCGAATGCATTCAGTCAAATTAAGCTCGCTTATCAGAATCACTATCACCCTGCGAAAGCTAAGATTCCAAGAAATACATTATTTTGAACTGGCAACACTGAGCGTCAACCCAAGGAATTTTTGTATAAGTCTTTCGACCATTCTATGTTGAAAGTTTTAAACTTGAAAGTTATATTTTGCCGTTAAAGTTGGGTTTAGTTAAAGGTAACTTTAGCTAAAGTGAACTTTAAAGTCACCTTTAAATTCTTTTCGTTATTGCAACCTACAGATAACTTTTTCAAAAATATGCCAGTACTGGAGCAATATCGATAACACTGCTCATTTTAAAAAGTTTTTTTTAAACGCAGTGGCAAAGACGGTCTTCTTTTTTTTTGTATTTGCTGATTTTATTTCTATTTGAAGTTGCCATATTGAAAATAATATATAATATGGCAAGTTCAAACATAAACTTAACTTTAAAAGTTAAAGGTAGGATGATCCTTCCTTTACCTTAACGCTCACTTCTACCTTATTGTCCACTTATAATAATGAAAATTTATCTGCCCGTTAAAATCCTCCCTGTAGTTAACGGCAAGTTGTAATAGTGGCCATTATGGCCATAATTATCAAAATAAAATTTTATAAAGTGAAAACACAAGTCAGAATAATTTCTAAGTAGAAATTATACAAGAAACAAATGTTCAGTATTTACATACAAAAAACATTTCATTTCAATTGAAGACTGGCAAAAATAAAAAATTTCAATAAAAAAAGTGTATTTTGTTGTTTGTTTGGTTGTCACTCTGCGAGTGGTTATAAATTATTTTCGTTGACACACTTTGTTTGTTCAATGTCAATTTTTATTTAAAAATTTCTTTTTCAGCAAAATTATGATTTAAAAAAAAACAAAATAAAAAACGCTTGTTTTTTAATATTTATGTATGTACATACTTATATTCCCTGTATTTTTTTAAGACTTTTTTCTAATTGTTTTAATATGCAAAACGTATGAATGGATTGATGCTATAGCTTTGGTCACCAAATATTAAAAATGATTGAAGACTTCGTTTTTTTTCTATTTTCGAATTTGACTTTTTGGCAACGATTCTATGAAGTATGACAAGAAATATACGAGAAAAATAATTTTCACGAAACAAGAATTTAAATTTTATTTGTTAATTTGTTTATATTAATTTATGTATGTATGTATGTATAGGAATATGGCAGAAAAGAAAGCATTACTCTACTGTTTTAGTTTTAGGTGTGCAAAACGGCTTCTTTGTTTTTTTTTTAATCTGTTCACATTTTTTAAGTGTATAATCTTATGCATGTGCTTTGCTTTTAATAATTAAAATCGTTTGCATACTTTCAGGCTCGCTTGTAAAATATAACAGAGTGAACTGGAATTTTGATAACAGTTTGTTTTATACCATAGTTTACCATTTCATAGCACAGTTGTGCAAAGAGAACTCACACGCATTCTTGTGCTTTTCATTTAGTTGTCGATCAGACTGCGACAAGAACACATGTGCGGCGGATGCTTTATCATTTTATTTCAGCATAACACTCAAAAAATATTTCATGTTAAAAATGTTCTATGTTATTAGCTAGGCGTATTTCATTTTTTTTATTTTGTCGCATAGTATAATTTTTTTATATGCTTTGGAATGTTGGCTTTTTTTCTTTTAATAAAAAATGTGTTTTTTATTCTTTTTATTTATTTATTTATTATATATTTTTATTATATATTTTTATTTATTTTTCTAAAAAACATGGCCTAATTTTTAGCCAAAGATGGATAGCTTTATGTTCTTTTAATAAAAAATGGATTTTTTTATTTTATTTTTATTTATCTAAAATTATTAAGCCAAAGATCGATAGCTTTACATATGTATGCTGAGGAAATGAAAATAAAAATAGCGTATATTACTAACACTTTTCTATGGCTGTAAATAAATAAATTCTCTCAACTTATTTTCTCTCTCTTACTCACTAACACATAACCAAAATTTTTTTGACGAACCCTGTTTTATACTGTGAGTATTACATTTTTATTATTTTTTAATTTAAAATTGATTTAAAATTTAATATCAGCTTCACAGTATTATATAGTATTTTCTAAAAATATGTGATTAAATAACATATATTATATAAATTTATGTAAATTGTCTATATTGAAAATATTCCACTAACTATACGTCTTGTATTGTTTACAATTAAAATAAAAACTTTAAACCAGTGTTTTAAGCCAAGGCTTTAATAAAAGAGTTGTATTTAAGGTTATGTAGTTAATTTAAAAAGAAAGAAAATTACATCCTACACAGCTTTACGATTCCTATGACTTAAAAAATGCTTTCCTCATTAGTTCATAAAAAATTCAGAATTTTTTAAAGCATTTTTTTTACTACGAGATTGTCTAGAAGTTATGTGGGGAATGTGATTGAACACATTTACAATTTTATCCACTCAGACACTGTCCGGTGTGCAAGTATGATTTCATTTTTATGGAAACAGAATTCCTTCATCGATATAATTCTCAAAATGTGGCCACGATGAGACCTACATACATAATTTGTTACATAATTGGTCATTACAACCCTTCAGTCAGCAATATGAACCTATGTATGTAGTTTCCCATACCACTTGTGTTGTGTGTGTTAATTTTATACATGAGTGACAGAACCTACAGTTTAAAGTCGACTCCGAACGACAGATTCTTGTTGAGAAACTTCATGGCAATTTTATTTTGCTCTCAGAGTTTTTGCTAGAAATCTGCTGAGAGAAAGGAAGTCACCGAAGAAATATTTTTTCATATTTTCACTTTGATGTATGATCTGGGGTTTGAACCGTGGCTTTACATCTAATAAGCCAACACACTAGACTACGGCGACTTCATGAGACGATAAGACCTAAAATGCGTTATCAAGATTGTAATGTGCACATTATTAAATATGTTGGCAGCGCTGTATCTCCAGCACAGACAAGAAATTGTTCTATTGTTACTCCATACCCTGATAATGTTTGGAAAAACGCTTTACCTTGTTATAAATCACAACGTTACAGTCCTAAATCAAGGTGCCCGGCAATGATTACTGACATTTTTGCTCAAAATGGAAACATTGGACATGATTGAAGTAGAGCTTAAAAAGTTAATCTTGGTTTTGCCCGTCGAGATCATGCTAATTGACTAAACTGATGAAATAAGTATGCCAGAGTTATAGCTCATTTACACACAGTTACTAAAGTATACATACGGTTAACAAATTTCAGAAATTTTCCTCGGTTTTAAGACGATCTTTTGTATTGGTTAAAAAATTTCTAAAATCGCACTGAATTGTGGCCCTGCACAGGCCCACAAAAGTATACGTCCGATTAACAAATTTCACAAATTTCTGAACCAATGCAAAAGACCGTCTTAAAATCGAAGAAAGATGTCAGACAATTATAAAGATTTTCAACGAAAACGGATTGGTTAAAAAATTTCTGAAATTTGTTAACCGTATGTATACTTTTGTGGCTGAGTGTATATAGTATCTATGGCGTACAATATTTAAATGAAATAATCTTTAAAAAGTAAATGGTAGGCTCCAAATCATTTAAATTATATGAAAAATATGTTTTTTCCGATTTTTTATTTTTTTAAATTGCTGTATAAGCATTATCTATATTGATAGGTGGGCATACCTTCCCCTTTTCAAAGAATTGCATCTAAAATTAAAACAATTGGAAGAAATTATTGTTGAATGTCAAATTGTCTTCTTCTTAATTGGTTTGGGAATTTCCCTTTGTCTGTGTGTGGAAAAAAGGAAAACACGTAAAATAATTTCACTAGCATGTCCGCATTCCACACTTTATAAATACAAATGAAATAATCAAACTTCAATACAAAGCATAGCGGTAAAGTAGTGATAGACCCTGCAAGAATACAATCGAATTGTTGTTGGAATGAAAGCAAAACAAAAAAGGAAGAATTTTCTTTTGGTTCATCATAAAAATTATTTATTTTTAGAAAATTTGCAAAAACAAAATATTATTTAAAATAAAATTAAAATACTAATAAATTAAACTAAAGCTCTATTACACTACAAACAATCCGTTATTATATGATATAATAAACATGAATTCAACTCATATTCATTCATAAATTATTTTACAAAAATAGTCTTCTTCTTTCTTTCGTTCAGTTCTCTTTCTCTTCATTTTGTTGGCAACAAAGTGCTGCCAATGGTTTCAAGAGAAGAAAACCTTGACGCTTGTTTGGTTCCACACTTGAAAACATTTTTGCTTTTTTGATAATTCACGCCTTTTCTGTTTTTTTCTTTTGGTATGATTTTCGTTTTCGAAAAGCAGTGTGTCGTGTAGCACTTGTTCTTATTATTGTTGTTGTGGTTGTCGTTGTTGGTGTTTTAGCTGATGTCGTTTTCAATATGTAGTTTTTTTTATATTTATATACAGTCTCAAGTGCAAATGCTGATGGCACAATGCTGATGGGCGGGCGGGCGTTCAGGCAAGTTGGGACAGTCGGGGGAGCAAATATATATGTATATATGTATGTAACATATATATCTAGAGAGAATAATGTATGCATTTTGCTACTTGGGATTATTATTTTATCATTTCATATTCTAATTGTTTTGAATTTCATGAACATGTCTAAAAAATAAAAAAAAAATAAACGAAAAGAAAAAAGAAATGAAAACAAAAAATTAATAAAAATATTTAAGCATTACATATAATCAAACAATACAACAGTACAATATAAAAATAAACATGAAATAATAATTAAAAGAAAAAAAAACGACGGACAAATCATAAAGCAAACAACGTAAGTAACGTAACGTAAACGTAGACACATACAAAGACGGCGACTCACACACAAAGTTACGTTTACTGGATTTACTTCTTTAGAAGAGAGGATAGAAATTGGCATCTTTTAGTATATCGAACGTATCCACTGGCGTTGTTATCGATGAAGTTCTTGAAATATTAGAGCTGGGACTACTTGTAGTTGTAGAAGAACTGGTTGTTTCCTTTGAGTTCTCGCTTAATTCTTCCACGGAAACGCTAGCATCCAAGTCTATAGAAATCGGTGTAGTGCATACACTGTTCTGTGGACTAAGTGTGGATAGTATATTGCGTTTGGAGGATTCTGGAGTTACGGCTGCCGATACGTTTGGTATTTCCTTTAAGAGTTCAATTTGATATTGGTTTTCTTCTTCTTTACTTTCTAAAGGAGTTTCACTGACATTGGCCATAGTTTCTTTAACTTTCTTACGTTTCTTCATTTTCTTAGGTCTGGTCGTCTCTTTCACCATGTCGGTGTATTCCTCCATGATATCAGTTATGGGTTCGGCATAGCCAACACTGCTGCGTGGTGAAAACATTCCTACAGTGTCTTCATTTGTAACACTACTTTTGGAGCTGCGTCTAGAACGTGATTTACGTTTGGGTGAATCTGTATCCATTTGTATACTGCTGCTGCGACGTGTTTTCATCTGGCTGTCGTAGGCTTCTTCATCTTCTCTATTCATTGACTCCTCCAAACTGCTTTTAGCCTCCTTGTGAAGTTTCTTTTTTGTTTTCTTTTTCTTTGGTTTTTCAGGTTTTTCCTCTTTAACTTCCTCTTTGATTTCACTTTCATTATTATTGTCTATCATTTCCACATATTCTTCTGGCTTTACTTGCTTTTCTGGACTTTGGCTAAAAAGTGTAACACTCTCACCACCCAAACTAAACTTACGCAAATCTATTCCCGTATTGCCATTGACATCCTCCCATTTATTGTCATCGATATTATACTCCTCATTGTACTCATTCTGTTGTTGTTGTTTTATTTCCTCTATTGTTATCTCCTTATCTTCCCTTGGACTTTCTTCATCCAATTTGAAATTTTTACGCCAATTGTATTCACGTTTCGGTTTGTAATTCAAGTCCACTTCTATGTCATCTTCCAAGCATTTGGTTTGTAGAACCGGATTGTAACCATAGCGAGAACGTAAGCGAGCCGACTGTCTGGCCGTTACATTGGCATCGCCTAAATAACGCATTTCACTTTCCTTGCGTTCATTGTCAATGAATTGCGTATTGAATTCTATGTTTTTGGGTTTCTTTTTGCTTTGTGTTTTGGACCACAACAAATATTGTTCATCGATCTCGCTGCCCGAAGACATTTGCATTAGTATGCTATCGTACTCTCTCAAAATGCCCGATTGTTTACGGTTCTTAATGGCTTCATCGTAGATTTGATCGATGGCAAAAGAATCTGAGTCATAAGGCGAACTACTTAAACCACCCACAGCGCCTTCATCCTCGCTATTGGAATTGTCTCTATGCGGATTTTCGTTGGTTAAAATATCTTCCCCGTCTATAAGTCTATTCCAATCGCTGGCTGCACGCCCAGCATAGCGATCCATTTCGCGTTCAGCTTCTTCACATTCCGATGTTTCATGGTGGGACTCCTCAGCAGGTCCACGTTCATTAAAATCCGTTATATCTTCATCGATTTCATCGTCCACTTCTACTACCGTTTGACGATCATCGTCGCTGTTATTGGAATACTCTTCATCATCTTCAGCTACAGCTTGTACATTTTGCGGCTGTTCTATGTCTTGAGCAGGTTCTCTTTCCACCGAGCTTTCTGAATCATTTTCATTTTTCGCAAAAAACTCATCGACTTCTTCACTGTAGAAATCTTCTTTTAACAAAGTTCTAGAACCACTTCTAGTTCTAACCTCTACCTTCTCAATGTAAATATAATCATCGTTGGGATATTCTTCTACAGGCTCCTCTTGGGCCAAAGAAAACCTGCGAAAATGATGATATTCATCGGGATCTACGTAACCATGGTCTGCGTCCTGTAGGCTCACTAAAATATCAGGTTTTCTTATCAGAGCCGAATCTGAAGCTCGACGATCGTTATCAAAAAAATCAGTGTTTAAGTGGCGAGAAAATTCTTGAAAATTCAAAGGGGTACACGAGACTTCATCGAGAATCCTGTCATGCAGTTCACGTTTTGCTGCCTCTTTTTCTATGCCGGCCAATTCTTTACGTTGGACTTCGTTCAAGGGCGAACGGCTTGCGCTTCCTGATCTTCGAAATTCAGCATTTTTGCGACGCATTACCTCATAATCCATGGTTTTATCAACAGATTCTTCCACGTAAGAGGACTGTTGAAAATCGCTCCTAAACATCTCCTCTTTAATTCTCGTGGTATCGTCCAGTTCATTGGTTAGAGTCAGTTCGATTTCGTAGGAATATCGACGATCGCTTTTTGGGATTGCCCCTGTGCTTTTAGTGTCTTTGGAGTCTTGACTACTACTGGCAGTCAACTGTTGCAATATTTGTTCCTGCAGTTTACGATTCTCTTCAGCCGTCTGTTTGGCTAGTTTGGCATCTATGAATGAGAATGAGGGTGAAGGGCTTCTTGAGCGATCGAAATGTGCTGTTTCTCTCCTTAGGGATTCAAATTCACTGCCTAAATCCATAGACTCACCAACATAGGTGGAGCGTTTGAAACCTTTTTCAAGCCTTTCCTGTTTAATACGTTCAACATCGCGCATTTCCTCCGATATCGTGCGATCATATTCGGGTGTAGTTGGTGATTTTCTAAGAAGTTTTACCTTCTCAGTAATGGGTAAATCTGCCAAAAGATCATGGCCTTGTTGTTCATTTAATTCATCCTTATCCAGCACCAGCGGAGACAATGTTCTGAGCTCAGTTTCCTCTGAAGCGTTTTTCAATTTTTCCAAAGCTTCCTCATCTAACTGTCTCTGACGATTGGCTATATTTAGAGATTCTTGTTCTTCCGTTCTAATGACGAGGGTTTTATTTTCAGAACCTTCCAAGTTAAGCATAATATGGAACTCGTTATAGTGTTCACTCTTGGGCGAAGTAGACCTAGAGGGAGTATGAGAACGATAAATAACCCGATCTTCGATGGAATGGGAGGGCGAAACTGAGTGAGAACGTGAGGGTGACTTGGATCTAGAATGTCTAGATCTGCTGCTTTCAGTTGCTTCATCTGAATGCTCAAATTCATAGACATACTCAACCGCAAGATCAGATGCTGGCTCGGGAGTTTTTGCCCTCTCCTCCATGTGCTGTAACAGCTCATCGTTATATTCGATTAACTTATTACGTCTGGAGTCTAAACTTTTATTTAGGTTTTCATCTGTTGGTAAGCGCATGGGACTCTTGGATCTTGATCTGCTTCGAGCTACACGCAAAGATTGAATCAATTTATCCATATCTTCTCGTGAACAATCTTCCTCGTTCGGCTTTGCTGAAGCATTGCTTTCGGAGTCGGCAAACTCAATCGATATAGTGGGAGTATTTACGTATTCATTTGAATGATGAGTTCGTTCTTGAATTTCTACCTGCTCTGTGTGCTGAAATGCATAGTGAACAGCGGTTTGTTCGATGCTTTCAGTTGCTGCTGGTAGACGCATCGGACTTTTTGATCTGGATCTGCTTTGTGCTACACGCAACGATTGTACTAGCAATTCCATATTTTCGCGAGAACATTCCTCATCCTCATTTTCAGGTGTAGGCGCTTGTGGTCTTATTTCGGATGTTTCGACGGATATAGCAGAAACGGCTTGAGAACTTTCGAGATTACTTGACTCAACTTCGTACACATATTCTACTGTTATGCGTGGCGACTCGGGTGTCTGGGATCGTTCTTCTAGTTGCTTAAAAAATTCATCGTTGCGTTCTATTAACTTGCTACGACGCTTTTCCAAGCCTTTACTAAAATTTTCCGCAGTTGGTAGGCGCATTGGACTTTTAGAGCGACCACGATTTCTATCCACGTGTAAGGACTGTGTCAGAGTATCCATTGGTTGAGCAGAATCATTGTCTTCTAAGGGCGTTGGAGTAGTTGGTTGCTGGTTCGAATTGGATTGCTCAGGTTCTTCTGTGGGCGTTAGTTCGGGTAGCAGTTTAGATTCGATAAGCTTCTCCAAAATATCTTCATTGTGTTTTATCATTTTAAAGCGTCGATTTTCTAAACTACGCTGCAAGTTATCGGGTGTAGGCAACGGTGACTTGGAACGTGAACGTGATCTATCCGAACGCTGTGATCTCAAACTGTTTACCAAGCTATTCATGCTTTCATCAGCAAATTCGTTTTCTTGGGCATGAGTTACTTCAGTTTCTGTGATTATATTAACCATTGGCAAAGGAATTAGTGATTCTGCAGGCATTTTAGTAGGATCATCGGCCACTAATTGTATGTTAGGCTGGATGAAATTTTCTGTGCTCTTCAGAGGCTCTTCTGTATCTTGAACTACTTCACTTTCCTCACTCCCATTAAGAGAGTCAATGAACTTGATAATGTTTTCTCTTTTAAACTCACTATTCTCCAAGTTTTCTGTATCATCGTATACCTCAACCGTAGGATTTTGGGATTCTTCTTCGTTGGCGTTGCCCAAGTTAAAAGAAACATCCTTTGGCAATGGAGTATTGGGAGCAGTATTAGCTGGAGAAGGATTTCTGGATGTCGATCTAGAGCGAGAGGGATTAACCGAAGCCGTAAAGTCGTAAAAGTCACTAATGCCTTCCATTAGGAGACCATATTGATCTCGCCATGGTCCAAAGTCCAAAGGTGTTTGAACATTTATAGACGGTGTACTAACATCGGATGCTGCGTTAGGCGAGTAGAGATTCGTCTCTGTCCAATGTTCTTCGTACTGATTGATTTCTTTTAAGCGAGGACTACGTCGTAAGCGTGGTGAAGCAGAGGATCGTGCAGGTGAAGCTGCTTCATTTTCCGCGTTTTGGGAAGTTTGAAGCTAAGCAATGATGATGGGTTGAAAAAGCGATGAAGCAGAGCGCATACAAATAAGAAAAAAGCATTAGAGTTACAAGATATTGCAGGAAAAGCAAAGGTAGAGTGGATGAAAGCTTATGCAAATGTAATGAAATATTATGTTCGACAGTAATGCGCACAAGAGTCCAAATGGAATGAACAATACCCAACGATATGCTAAACAAATTGTTTTGGCGGATTATGGATAGCAATGGCCAGGCCATATCGTATGATATATTTTTTACAAAACTCTCCATTTCAAAATCTAAACTTACATTTATATTGTCACTTCTGGCCGATTCCTCAGTAGCAGTATGATCCTTGTCCGTATGTTCCATTTTCTTCTATAAGGAAAAAATTACACGTGTCCAATATTATTAAATCCTTAATAAGTATTTGAAAACAAAACTCTACTCACCTTAATGTCCTGCTTAGTGGCTTGTTTACTTAATGCTGTTAAAGCCTCTTCATTCTGTATTTGAGTAGCTTCCTCAAACGATGAAGCACTTGGCATATTTGTGGCTGTATCGTAGGACACTTCTTCACTGGATGGTGGTTTTTCAAATTCCATTTCCTCATCTATCGATAAAGTTTTCTCTCGTTTCCAGAATTCAGTATCTTTATAATGTTCCGGTTTAACTTCGCCCCAGGGATTTGACGACTCTTCTTCACCTAAACGTTCTAGGGAACTGCGTGAACTTTCTTCACTGTGACGCATGTCTTTGGCTGGACTTCTTTTGTGACGTCTGTGATGACCCTTGACCTTAAGAGTGGGTTCACTAGTGTAACGTATGGGTGTAAAATCGGAATCTGCGGTATCTTTCATTTCTTCTTCCTCCAAGGAGGTGAACATTTTCAATTCTTCATCACGTGAGTGACGAGATTCGCGTGATGAATTTGAACTGTTGCTAGAACGACGTTTTTTGAAGGCCCGTCGCCGTCCAGAGCCATCTTCGCGCACAAGTGGTCTTGATTTAATGCCATCGAGAGAACGTAAATAGTCGTCAGAGTATTGGTGGCTGAGAGCAGTATCCTCGCCATCAGGTTCTTGCCGTTCATGCTGTGGGTATTGGGATTCTGTGCCTGTGGTTATCTCTTCCGAGGGTTGCGTGCTAAACGAGGACTGTTGACTTGAAGCAGGATCTATAGAAGAGGCATCATCCGATACGCCTGGGAAAAGCAATGGTTTAGTGCTTACCGAATACGGTTTATCCAAATCCTGTGCCAATTGTGTTTTAACAGTATGGGCTTTGGGTGGTGAAGATTCGCCGCCTAGAAGAGGTGAAAATGTTTTTTTGATGCAGGGCGCTTCTACTATGGGCGTCTGGGGAGCACTGTCTAGACCTGAGGTAAACTCCTTTTTTTCCACAACATCTAGCATTTTGGCCTGCAATTCGGCCATTTCTTTTTCGGCTTCCAAAAAGAGTAAAGCATTTTCGTCTATACGCTTTTGTTTAGCCTCCTGATCTCTTTCACGCTCTAATAGGCGTAGGCTTTGTTCTTCTTCTGATTCTTCACCCAATTGTTCACGGGCCTCTAAAATTTTCCTTAAAAGCTCTGCATCACGTTGTTCAGTACCTTCGGAAGCGGGTAGATTTTGCTTTTTAATGCTTTCAATAAGTTGACGTTCCTTTTCGGTAAGTTCTGCTTCTTGTTCAGCTGCTTGTAATTGTTCCTCCAAACGTTTTTCTATTTCGAGAAGATTTTGTTCAGCTGCCGCTTCCGCTTCTGCCCGTCGTTGACGTTCTTCGTCGAGAGCTTGTTGTTCCTCGCGGGCTTTTTCAAGTTCAGTAAGTTGACGGGAATTTTCTTCGGCTTCTAAGCGTTCTCGTTCTTCCTCTTCTTCTCGTTGGCGTTGTTCTGCTTCTCTTTGTTTTTCTGCTTCCAAGAGTTTGCGAGCAGCTTCTTCAGCTTCCTGGCGAGCTCTTTCCTGCTCTTCTGCCTCAAGTTTACGTCGTTCGGCTTCTGCTTTCTGTTCTTGTTCAAGTTCTAGTCTTTTTTGCTCTTCCTCTCTTTGCTTTTCGGCTTCCAATAGTCTTCTAGCATTTTCTTCTGCCTCTTGGCGAGCTCTTGCTTGCTCTTCTTCTTCCTCACGTTTGCGACGTTCGGCTTCTGCCTTTTGTCGAGCCTGTTCTTGTTCCAATTCTTGCCGTTTTTGCTCTTCCTCTCTTTTCTTTTCGGCCTCTGCCAATTTACGAGCATTTTCTTCCGCCTCTTGACGTGCTCTTGCTTGTTCTTCTTCCTCACGTTTGCGGCGTTCAGCTTCTGCCAGTTCTTGCCGTTTTTGCTCTTCCTCTCTTTGCTTTTCGGCCTCTGCCAATTTACGAGCATTATCTTCGGCTTCTTTTTTAGCACGTTCCTCGGCTTCTTTTTGCTTTTGTTTTAATTTCTCTGCTATCTCTGCTGCCTCTTTTTTGGCCTTCTCTTCTTCTTCATGTTTACGTTGCTCTTCTCTACGCTTTTTGGCCTCCTCTTCCTCCTGCTGCTTTAGTTGGCGAGCGTACTTAGCCTCAGCTTCGGCCAACTCTTTACGCAATTGTTCTGCTATTTTCATTTGCTTGGCCAATTCCTTTTCCAATTCCTTGCGTCTCAAGTCTGATAACTCTTTATCTTTTAACTGCTCCTTCAGCTGATCAATTAAGGCCTGTTGCGATTCAATGCGAAAACCATCCTTATAAGGAACACCATCTTTCATGACCTGTGTTCCAGCCAAGGCCTCTTTGTTCTTAGCATCGGTCAGCTGTCGCCGCAAACTGTCCTGCAGCTGTGTTATATTATCGCCCTGATTTTCAGACGACGCTTGAGCGTCATGATTGCATGAGTAGTGATAGAGATGACGTACGACATATAAAAATTCAATGGCACTCATATAGCCAATGACGAGTGAAAATATTAAATCACCAATTTCTGCAAATAATTCACCCATTTTGATGTTGTTATTGTCTGTTTCGCCTTGCTTTTAAGATTTAGAAAAATTTCTTTTTCGGTTTTGTTTTCTTTTTTGTTTGTTTTTGCTACTGAATTTGATAAAAAAAATTATTTAACGCGTATCAAGCAAAAATATGCTCAACTTGCGTAATCGTGAATTTTTTCAGATATTTTCTGCTTTTTTTCTTTTTTTTGGTGCACAAATTAACCGTTAAAGCGCTGTTAAAGCGTTTCAAAATGCATTTTGGGCATTAAATGTTTTTTAATATTTTTTTTTAATGTTTTTTCTTTATTCCGAGGTTTTTAAATTTTTATTTCTTTTGTTTTTTGTATAAATATAAATACTTATATAAAATTCACCACGATTGTGTAATTCACCAGAAATAAAATTTTATTTCACACTTTGCATTTTTGAATACTGAACACTTAACGGTACTTTTGATTCTAATACACTAGCAAAGAATAATACTTTGTTTTTTCTTTGAATTTTTCTTTCTTTCTGGAGAATTTGGAGAATTACTTTGAGAGAATTTTTGTTGTTTTTTTTTTCAAGAGATTTTGATAGCAGCTACTCAAACACTGAATAAATTGGCGAAATCAATTTGCTGGCTGATGGTTAATAGGCAGGCGAAGACGACGACGACCACTTTGCGTTTAATTCTTATTAAATAACGGATTGTATGAAATGAAATGAGAAATTCGAAGATGTTTCGTATTTATCGATCGATTTGCAACTAATCAAATCGTTGAAAAATCGCCAGAAACAAATAGGAACTCGTTTTCTAAACGTTTTAATTGTGTTTTTAGAAATTTAGAACACTTTCGAAAAAATAAAAAAATGTAACCAAAAATTTAACGTAAATGAAAACAATTATGCGGCATCGGTCTAAATAAATGAATCACGTAGTGAATCGCTGAAACCGGTCGTTCTTTTAATTTAATTCTTTAAATTTGTCAATTATTGCAAGCAATTAATAGAGTAATTCAGTGATAAAATAAATCATTTGTTTCGTTTCATTTGTCGATTTGTTTTTTTTTTGTTTTTTTGGTATTTTCAAATAAAAATAAAAATTTTAAAATTAACACCGCGCGCGTACCGCATTGAAAATTTTCAAGGTATAAACACTGTGTTTACTCGCTAACAAATGCCACAGAATTGTATATTCAAATAGAAACAATATTTTCTCAGCTGCACCTTATTTTCGTGAGATTTTCTTTTATTTTTCTATTTTCATTTTTATTTGTCTGCAAAAGTCAAAATTTGTTTATTTTTTTTCCTTTTTTTGTTGATGACTTTAAGAAAATTTCATTAAAAATAATAAAACAAATGAGAAACTCATATGTATAGGTTCTGTTATAAATATTTAGTATTTATAATAGATTTAATAATTTTCACACACGCCTATGCATACATACTTACGTATATTAAATAAACTCAAAAATTTAATATTGGCCCCATTATTAGAAGAATATTCAGATGGCCAAAAAACGTCATTTCATTGGGGGTATTTTTCAAAAAAAAAAACTATAAATTGTTTACGTATGTTTGCAGACAATATTAGTGAGGGGTATAAGTAAAATCCTTCTTCAAAACGTACTATTTTTTAATACAATTCATACAAGTATTATCATAAAAAATGTATCTAAAGTTTCCCCCTAAATATTGAAAATACTCTTCCCTTAATCGTACAACGTCTTCTTTTAATTGAAATTATCTCAAGAATTCAATTTTTTTATTTTCATTTGAAATTTTAAACGTTTAGTCACAGCTTTTAAGAAATTTGACGGCATTTTATCAATTGTTGACATATGGGAAACCAAATACGTAAATAAATTAAAAAAAATAAGTTTGTTTAGTTTTCATCACATAGTTTCGTTTTTGGCAAATACCAATTGCAAAAAAATTTACCTGAAAAACGTTTTCAAATTAAGTGAATCTATTTTTAAACCTTTTTTATGATTAGCCACCAAATCACTTTCAAAAACTTAAACTCATTAGTTTGATTTCTAATGGGAAATCTATTTACATTGAATGTATATTAGTCAACTGAATTTGTTTCTTATTACAAAAACGACACAAAAGCAATAAAAGAAAAAATATAAACGACAAAAAATTCAGCAAGAATTCTTGAGGTCTAATAAAGTTTCAAACCTATTTGCTTTGCTAACTGCTCTATCCCCTATAAATTGTAACTTTTTGAGAGAGAGAGAGAGAGATCGATACTGTTTCCCGTCGCCCACAAGACACCATTTTAAGTAATCATTTTTTACAGAGCTCGGCACTTCGAAGCCATTTTATAGATTCTTAAAATAAAAGTAAAGACAACAAATATTACTACTTGGAAAATCGAGCCTATTCCAGTGTACCACTGGTACTGTATTAAATTAAATTAAAGACTCATAGCGTTCATCAACGGTAATTCAAACCGTAGAGTCTTAAAACATTTTGTTAAAAAGAAAAGTTTAATGAAAAAAAAGTTAAAAGAAAAATTTAAATGAGTTTACCTCGAACCTAAAATCTTACTGAGAAACCAGGAATTTTAATGGCGAGTACTTAAGCTATTAGCCAGAAACAGTCATTTTTTTTTTTGCGTAGAGAAATTAAAAAATGTTCGACGAAATTGCTTTGTAGTGGCATCAACTATTCAATTTCATAAATTTCAATGATATTTGGCTATAATCTAGAAATGAAATCAGATCAAATTTTACATTACAGGAAGAATTTTGACTCCTGTCAAGGTTCCAGCACGGCAAGGGAATACAATATTTCTGGTTAATCCAAATTACTTATTACCTGCTGACCGATAGGCCGAAATGTAAAAAAAATATAAAGTTGCCGTAGTCTAATAGGTAGTGTGTTGGCTTATTAGACGTGAGACCACGGTTCAAACCCCAGGTCAGACATCAAAACGAAAATATGAAAAAATATTTCTTCGGCGACTTCCTCTTAGCATGTTTCTCGCAAAAACTCTGAGTGTAAACAAAATTGCTATGAAAAGCTTCTCAAAAAATCTGTCGTGCGGAGTCGACTTTAAACTATAGGTCTCGCCACTCAGGTATAAAATCGGCACACACAACATAAATGGTATTAGAAGCTAGGTCGTAATCTTGACCGAATGGTTGTAATGCCCAATTAAGTATGTATGTATGTATGTAATATAGCAATGAAATCAGATCGACTTTACATTACAGAAACAATTTTGAGTCCTGTCAAGAACCCTGCCCGGCTAGGAAATCCAATAATTCTGTTTAATCCAAACTACTTAGCAACTATCGTCCAATATGTCGAAATTTTAAAAATTTTTGAATTTTTTTAATGTTTGAAATAAATTTTTATTTATTCCCCTACCCAATATTAGTTTCTTTTGTTTGTTGCTTTATTTTCTTTGCATTATTTCGTTAGTGTTCGTGGCATTTTCTTTAAGAACTTTTTAACAAACAAACAAACAACAACAACAGCAACACCAAAATTTTTTTTTCAATATTCAAATTCACTTGCAGAAGCAAAACCGAAGAGATGAGCTGAGCACACGTCCACTACGATAACTGACCTTAAACACGCGTAAAGTAAATTCCATTTGAATTGATTTTGTGTTTGAATTTCTTTTTTGTTTTTGTTTTTGTTTTTGTTTTTGTTTTCATTTTCACACATTTCGTCGATAATGACATCAAATCGATTCATACATTTTGAGATTTCCTTGTGTGATATTCTAAATGCATTCGTTTCGTTAAACGATAATTACAAAGATTTCTGAATTGATTTCATTTCATTTTCTCTTGGCTTGGGTTAATTGGGTGTGGTGGTGAGTTTCCGATTTAATTTCGATGATTGCTTATAACACTCACTGTGTCGTTTATTTATAGTGTATCATTCATTAATTTATTAATAAAATTTGTTTAAACATTTGTTAATTAATTTTAAAATATTTCACAGTTTCTTGTGTTTGCATTTTTTTTTTCTTTTTTTTTTGGTTTCATTTTGCATTATTTTGACATTCAAATTTAATTCTCGCTATTCGTGATCATCGTTGTGCTTCTATTTTGTCTAAATGTTATGATATTTTAAGTTTTTTTTTCGATGTCATCATTAATTTTTATTTAAAAATAAATAAATAACCGAAATTAAACAAAATACTTAAAATACATACATATTTAAAAAAAATGTATTGAAATTTTCTTTAAAAATACAACAATGGCTTCTATAGGTAAGCACTATAGAGTTTCTGAATTTTGTTTTAACACGGGCAAATTTGTGAATAAAACTGAATAGAAATTATTTGTCTGTTGAGGGTTGTAAAAAGGAAAAATTCCAAGAATGTTTTCTTAATTATTTCATTAATGCCATGTGGAAAAATTATATTTTTTTGTAACGTCCTCTAACCTTGTAACAATAGTATAATTATTAAAAAAAAAGAAATATACAAATCAGTTTTAAATAAATTTTTTCATCTACATACATACATAACATAATTGGCCACTACAACCCTTCAGTCAGGCTTACTTCCTAGCTTCACACACCATTCATGTTGTGTGCGTTAATTTTCTACATGAGGGACCCACAGTTTAAAGTCGACTCCGAACGACAGATTTTTGAGAAACTTTTCATGACAAAATTTATTTACTCTCAGAGTTTTTCCTAGAAATCTGTTAAAAGAAAGTCACCGAAGAAATATTTTTTTTCATATTTCGTTTTGATGTCTGATCTGAACCGTGGTCTTACGTCTAGTAAGCGAACATACTATCTACTAGATTAAAACGAAATTTTTTCATCTACTTTGTGTTTTTAAAATTATCGAACTAATTTGCGCATATATTTTTACCAAACATGTTCCAGTTTTTTTTATTATTTTTTTATTAAACTTCTTGATGCTTGATTAGCTACCAGAGATTGAGCAAATTCTTCTTAATTTTGACAAATAATGTCTCCAATTGATCATCTTGAAACTTTTTTGGCTAATCTGGTCCGGCTTAATACTCCACATCAAAATTACCCACAAATACAAAGTGCGCAAAACATTCTCCACAGCAGAGATCAGCAATGAGTATTTAAAAACATAAGTAGAATCAAATAATACTCATAATTTCTGATACTTATACGCATTCATACTTATTTTAATATCACGGGGTCTCTGCTCATTTTCGAAGTTTGAAGTACTCATGATATTCATACTTAACAACACGTATGATGTTGTTGATTTCGACTCTCCACAACTCAACATTTACAAGAATTACAAAATTAGTATGATTCGCGTACGAACCCTAAAATACTTACTAGAAGGTTGTGTGTTTACCCTGCTTGCTGCTCTGTTTTGTTTTTGCTTATGTGATTTTTCTAAAGTCATGAATCTAAATGAATAGGCTTATGAATCAAACATATTTCGAATGGTATGAGTTTGATGTCAACGTTGTATGCATACTCATTGCAAAATGTACTTATAAATCAACGTTGTAGTGAGTATGAATGAATCAGAGTTCATAGTTAAATTTCATTATTGTTGCTTCAATTATCTTAAAAATATCATAAGTGCTTATGAGTAGCGAAAAAACGATTCATTGCTGATCTCTGCTGAGCAGATGATGCTATGCTGGCACAAAATTTGACAAAAACAGCAAATTTAAAAATTTATTACTTCAACGCCATCTAGTGACATATACACCTTGTTTCTATATAATTTGATTATATAGTCTAAATTAATTCCACCAAAATATGCTTTTACTATACGACTATAAATGATAGAAAGTTATCAGTACCTGTACATAGATCCTGGGAATGGTGGTATATGATAGTTTTTATTGAAAGCTGACAACTGTTAACCTTGCGAATATACTTTCTAAGACTTTCTAACGAAGTAGAGATATCTTTCATAAAAAAGCGACATGTTTAGACGGAGTAATATCTTGTCAATTTCTATATTTCTCTCGTTTAGTAAATTTTTAAAATTCTTAAAATTATTGAAATCGCAATTCTTCACAGCAATTATTAAATTTTAGAATTTAAGTCACAATTTTTTTAAAAAACAGTATCACTTACAGTACCAATAGTCGCACATTTTGTGTACAAAAAAAATATAAAATTTCAACAAACAACAGCAGCAATTACTTTTCTGAACTGTACACAACAACTATACATGATTGAATGAACCAACTTTACGGACTGTGGTCTATTTCCGGAACATATTCATTTCCGTTTGGTAAATAAAAAGAAAGTAAAAAGAGAAATAATAAAAGTCCACCTTAACATTAATTGTATTTAAAGTAATCAAAGTTCAATGTCAAAATAATAATAAAAAGGAAAAAAAAAATAAAAATAAAAAATTGAAATAAAAAGAATGTGAGTGTTAAAAGCTTTAGGGCCACTCCTACATAAAGTTAAGCGAATTTCATGTTTAAAATTAGCAAAAAAAATTGCATTTGATAAAAAGGAATTTAGATTTCCTTGGTAATCTTTCATAGCATGACATAATACTCGAATTTCATTCACTTAAGTTCTGTTCTCTACACACACAAATTGCATGATAAGTTCGATAATAATTTCCTTTAAAGGAAAATTGAAAAAAAGAAGAAATTCTAAAACTAATAAATTTTAATAGTTTCGCCCCCTGTTTTTCATTTTTGTTGTTTTTTTTATTTTGTGAATATCGCGTGATTTTCTATTATTTTGTTTACACTGTATTAGTTACTGTGTTCTCACCAATTTCATTTGATATTTAGAAAGAAATAATTTGTAATAGCTTTTAAAGAATTAGAAAAATTGAAAAAAATTTACCTCATCACAGCCTGCACAACGAGGTTTTAATAGTTCAGCATAATGACGTTCACAGTATATTTTATCCTCGTGAACACAGTACGTTAAATCGACCAGCAATTCATTGCAAGTATTGCAAGTAAAACAGCGTGGATGCCACATAACGCTCTCCACAAATTTGGGAGCGGCCACTACCATTTCGCCAACGTTTATTTCGCCATCGCAATGGGCACAATGCTCATCATATGGGGCATCTTTAACATAACCTGCAAATGTTTAAGAAATTTGAAATAAAATTATTAAGAAACTTTACTTGTGTTGTAATACGCTCACCTATATCCAAAGCTATTTCATTGCGTGCCGTTACAAAATCTTCATACGAGGCCTCATGCAATTCCTCCAAGTGCTTGCAATGCTCCAGCGAAAGATCTTGTTTCGGCAATTGATATGAGATCTGCTGCTCACGATATCGCGCACCCTCACTACCGATTTTTGGCACTTTTTCAGCAGGCAATTGTTCAAAGTAACGATTGATGCGTGACGATACTCGTATGCCTGGCGGCACCCAAGTGTAGCCCAAATCGCGTGGCTCTACACCCGATTCGGCTGGCGAAACAACTTTAAAACCCAAACGTTCATGTACGGATGTGGTTTGTTGTTGATATATGGCATGAGCTTCGCGGGGACATTTGCAGGATTGGCAAGTTTTTCTAGAAAGATAGAAAATAATTGTTTTTTTTCTTAATATTTTGTAAGTCAAAATTTTTTATTACTCATACGCTCCACTAGTCAGATAAAGGAAATCATACAGAGTATATTAGCAGAGTATGTTAAATGTTTAACAGAAAATAAAGCTTTTTTCCTACAGTATAGTATATCGGAAAGCTTTATTTCATATTGTATTTGAGAAAGATATAAATAAAAGCTTTTCAATAGCAAGAAATACGTTACAAATAAAATTTTTTTTAAAATTATTCGTGTTTATTTTTATAGGGTATAGTAATTAGAAAAATATCTAAAAGTTCTAAACATTTCTTTCTTTTATGAAATTGGTTAGCAATACAGATTTGTAACAGAGTATCGAATGAATTGGAGAAAAATATCATTTCAAATTCAATGAAAACCATTGTCTTTGACTATCTAAAGTATCCAACGAGAATAATTAAAAAAACTACTTGGATCCACATATATGTTACATGTGTAGCTATCAGAGATCAGCAATGAATCGTTTTTCGCTACTCATAAGCACTCATGAAATTTTAAACATAAGTCAGTCAATAATATTGAAATTTAACTATGTATCATTCATACTCACTACAACGTTGATTTATAAGTATAATGTTGCAATGAATCGCTGAGAGAAAGTCACCGAAGAAAAATTTTTTTCATATTTTCATTTTGGTGTCTGACCTGGGGTTTGAACCGTGGTCTTACGTCTAATAAGCCAACACACTACCTACTAGAATATGAAGACATCCTCTCAGCAGTTTTTTTGGCAAAAACTCTGAGAAGTAAAAAAAATAGCCATGAAGTTTTTTAAAAATTTGTCGTTCGGAGTCGACTTTAAACTGTAGGTACCACCACTCATGTACAAAAATTAACACACACAACATAAGTGGTGTGAGAAACTAGGTCGTAATACTGCCTAAGGGTTGTAATGACCAATTATGTATGTATATATGTATGTATGAACAGATAGCAGAAGCAATTTAGATATTCGACTCGTTGATCTTCTGCCTTGATGGTCTTGATTGGATTGTTTTGGTTTTCATGATATTTGTAATCCTTTCAGATTTTTCATCTGGTGCAAGAGTAGCCAAATGTCATTCGCATGTTGCAGTTCTAAAGTCTGACTTACAGACGTGTTCGAAATAATAAGAACATCCAAAACGAAACAAAATTTCGTTTTAAAAAAATTTTTGAGAAAGATTTGAAAATATGGCTTTTTATTATTTTTATTGTAGAGATCTTTAGCTTTTAAAAAACACTTAAAGTTATGTTTTAACTCATATAATTTTTTTTGTACTGCCAATAATGTTGAACTAAGTCGAAAATCAGATGTTCGAAAAAATAAGAACAAGTTGGAAAATTGGTAATAATTTCAATTTTAACGTTTATTAAATTTACAGATTAGTATTATTTGTTTGTAAGTAGTTAATATGAAGTAGCCCCTCCACGATTAATGATTACTTCGGCACATCTGAACCTCATAGAAGCTATCAAAGTCTGACATCTGCGGAGTAGAATATTTTCCCGTGTATTCTTCACTACAAATCAAAGTTTCTCCATATTTTTGGGCCTTGTATTTCTAACACCTTTCTTTACATCAATCCAAAGATGTTCAATTGGATTTAGGTCCAGCGATTGTGCCAGCCAATCCATAACATGGATATTATTGTCCTGGAACCAACGCTTTGCTTTCTTTGAGGTATGCTTCGTTGTCTTGCTAAAAGACCCATCGCAAAGGCATTTCCTCTTCAACGTAAGGCAACATTACGGTTTCTAAAATATTTTGAAGGTAATAGGTGGCATCCATCTTCCCAACGATATGAACTAGAGATCCAACGCCGTTCTACCCAAAGCTCCCCCATAGCATGAGCCTGAAACCGCCATGATTTATAGCTTTTATAGTGTACTTGTCATTGAATTGTTGATTAGGAGGGCGTCTAACGTACTATTTATCTTTGCCGTGGTAGAATTGGACTACTTTTGTTTCATCGGTCCATAAGATATTACGCCAAACAGTGTCAGGCTCATCGATAAACTTTTTGGCAAACAGAAGTCCGTTCTTTAGATGTATTTTTTTCAACAATGGTACTTTTCTAGGACTTCGTACTTTCAAATTGACTGCAATAAAACGTTTTCTTATCGTCGTTGTAGCAATTGGGAGGTTTAATTCGTTTCTAATCTGTAAAGACGTTATACAGGGGTGCTTTTTAACGATCCGTGTGGTCGCATTATCCTGCCTTTTGTTAGTTTTCCTGCGCCTACCGCGACTTTCGATCTTCAGTGACCAGTTCCTGGCATTTGTTATCGCTACGTTGGAAATTCCAAGCTGTTCCCTTATGAAAGCACACATTTCCCTTCGCTGAGCAATTTTTTTTATTATCTTACGTTGTTCGGTAGAGCAATGCTTGCTTTTTTCCATTTTAGAAGAATTTTTCACCAAAATAAGTCAATATTCTGTACAAAAAATGATCAAAGGCATCTCAACAATTATATTTGTAACAAAACTTTAGACTTTTTTCACATGTGAGGAATGTAAGTGGGACCAATATGATTTGTTCTTATTTTTTCGAACACCTGATTTTCGACTTAGTTCAACATCATTGGCAGTATAAAAAAAATTAAATAAGTTAAAACATAACTTTAAGTATTTTTTAAAAGCTAAAGATGTGTAGAATAAAAATAATAAAAAGCCATATTTTCAAATCTTTCTCAAAAATTTTTTTAAAACGATCTTTTGTTTCTCTTTGAATGTTCTTATTATTTCGAACACGTCTGTATATGACGCTATGTATCTCCCTTCTCTCCGAACAGAAATAAGTGAACAGCGTTGGTGAGAAACTAGATCGTAATCCTGACTGAAGGTTTGTGATGACCAATTATGTATGTACACTGAACGCCAAAACTGAGTAAACACCACTGAAATAATTCATTTTCTTAGGATAGCGAGAAAAGTAAATGAGAATAGTCGAATAAATTTCCAAAATAAAAACGTTTATTTATTACTTATAAAAAGTTAAAAAAAAACATCAATTCATGTTTTTTATACTTAAGAACAAAACTGTTTTATATTTAAGAACAAAAGTGTTGACTCACTTATGGCGCTCACTGTATGTTGGTGTAAACTGAGCTTCTGAACTATAATTACTATGTTCATACAAATAAATAAAATTGTCTCGATTACAACATTTCTTTCTTTCTATGATGTGTAATATTTTCCTAGTTCTAACATAAATATTGAGTGCAGCTATGCCATACAAAAATAGAAATGATTACAAAAGTTGGTCATTTTCAAACAAAAAAAAAACTTATAATAAAATGGTTTATTACTCACCTTACAATGAGATCATAGATTTCTTTCTTATCGAATACTTTACAATAGGCATGTAAAACATTAAGACAGGCATAACGCATGCCAGTCCAAGGAACTTCTGTGGATGCTAATGCCTCCCATAGAGGGCAATCAGCATGACGATCCATGTCAAGCATTTTCACCATTTTCTAAATTATCGTTGATAATTTCAAAAAGTATTCACATGGAAAGACTGACTTTATATCACCAGTACTTGACTTTATTATGAATGAATTTTTGTTAATTTTTTCTGGTTTTAAATTAGAAATAAATAAACACGTAATATTCCTTTGAACTATAAATTCATTAAGAACTAAATTATAATTTGGTTTAATTATTTTTTTTTTTGCTTAAATGTTGTGGTATTTGTTTGAAAATTCTCTTGGTTTTTTATAACGAATAGTTTTTTCTTTTTTTTTTATTAAGTTTTCTTTAAAGTAATAAAATAATAGACATTAAAATAAGACATCGTAAAATGACATTTCAGCGGAAAATCAAATAAACTCAACAGAAACTATACGTAAATAAATCTAAGGTCCAGTTGGTTATGAAAATAAAAATAAAAAAAAATATTTTCATTGCCTTATATTGAAAGCCATTTAAAAATTCACTGAACATGTGTTTGGAAAGGGAAAAACAAAAACAAAAAAAAAACAATAAAAACAATAACAATAAAACAATTATGAATATTCAATTTGTTTAGATGAGCAACGAACATCTACACGCCACCCACTATCACCACCTCATCATTGTTATCATCATTAAGATTTTCATCATCACCACCGTAGCGCTCAGTACAAAGAGAGATTCATTCGTTTTTTCTTTCGTTTTAACGATCCGCTTCACTTCTGGCTATTTTCAAATGATGATGTTGATGACGATGATGAGGAAGAAAAACAAACAATTGCTGATAGTGTGTGTGTGTGTGTGCATGAGAATTTTAGCAGCACAGTGGTTTCGAAGAGAATAGCGAGTGAACTACATTGCTACTACATTACGTGCTATTAGACGAGCTTTCAGTTGTTTTTCCATATAGTACGATAGGCATTTGAGAGTAAATGTTTATATCGTTCCAAAAATAGTGTTTGTACTGTTGTAGACAAAGTTCGAATTACACGCTAAATAGAAATGTAATTCATTTGAAAGATTTTGAAGAAAAAGCCAGTATTTAATCAAAAGCCTTAACAAATTATTTTCTGCAGCGAAAATTGAAGGTTTTTCACTTAATGGCAACAGGACGACAGAAATTTTTCTGTACTTTTGCATTATTCCTGATAGAAGGTTTATATTTAATTCTGACCTAATGGTTGTATGTATGTATGTAGGCTGTCTGTGAAAAGTATTATTGTTTAATCTAATAGCATTTGTCGGGGGTAGTGGTTGGTTTTTTACTTTCTTACTATTTATTCTTTCATATTAATTTTAGATTTTTAGATTTATTCCAAATTTATTCCACTGTTGCCATTAATTAACATATAATGCTTCTACGATTTATAAAATAAAATTCAATTCAATTGATTTAAAATTGATTTGTTTCTGCTGAACATTCCTGTTAAATACCACTTCAGAAACAATCAACAGCTACAGAGAGAAAAATTTTCCAATTTTCTTTAAAATGTTTGCAAAAAAAAAACGAAGAACATCTGAATAGAACATCTTAAAAACTTTTTAATATTGCAAGTGTTTTTAAATAGGCATTCAAATAAAAAGAGATGTTTTTTTTTTTTTTTTTTTTTTTTTTTTTGGAACTCATACAATCTCTTTAAAATATTTTATTGTTTAGAAAAACAAAAAAAATTTAGATATTTTCAAGCAAAATAAGTGTTATTAAAAGAATATAGAACGTAAGTACGGCAGCATGTGCCTTTATTAAATATAATGGAGTCTCTTACCCAGCAAACATTTATTCCGTTTATGTAAAGCAAAACAAAACGATCCTTTACACGACTAATATTTTCTCGCAAAGAGTCTTTCAATTGAAATCAGATATCATTACCGAAAACTGAAAAATTTATTAAAATAAATACAATAAAATGGTAATAATACGAGGTTCAATAATAATAGTTTGAAAACAGGTTTGCATTTATTAGGTAACAATAGGAGCGGTAAATGAATTGTCTACAGTAATAGAATTTCATTTGAGGTCTGAGAGTAAAAAAAAAATTGCCATGGAAAAGTTTCTTAAAAATCTGTCGTTCGGAGTCCACTTCCAACTCTGTAGGTCCACCACTCATGTATAAAATTAACACACACAACATACAGTCACACAGATAATTATACGTACCCCCCTAAAATCATTTTTATTTAAGTGATAATATATGGACAAGTCAACTGATTTTTGCGCCAAATTTTTTGTTTTCCGTCACAGCCGAACAAAATATATTTGTTCTCATCACTAAACATTACATTCGCCCAAAAATCAGTTGACTTGTCCATATATTATTGGGCGAATTCCAATCGTTGCTTTTTTCTCGGCACTCGGTTGCGGAAACCGTTCTTTCTCAAAACAATTCGAACTGTTTCGGAATGCACAATAACACTGTGATCACATTTTTATCCACAATACATTTTATATACCGGGCTACCCTTGGAGAAATTTTATACGAAATATACGTCGTACGTATAATTTTCTGTGGTGCCATATTGGTTTTAAGCAAACTGCAGTCACAAATTCATGGATTTTGGGAATCTTATTTCTTTATTTTAGTAAATGTGTCGTTACAGACGCTAATATAAAGAAATTTTAGATTAGAAGTTCATTACTTTAAAAAAAAGAAATGATTTTTAGGGTGGGTACGTACAATTATCTGTGTGACTGTAAGTAGTGTGAGAAACTAGGTCGTAATCGTGACTTAAGGGTTGTAATGACAAATTATGTATGCATGTACATATGTATATGTGCAATTCACTAATTAATATTTCAATTTTCCGTTATCGTCTATGCAAGAATAGTGAGTTTTTTCTTAAACTATTTACTTAGAAAAACGAATCGGGATCAATAAGCCCACGGGTTTTTGAATTTCTCGCCTCTTAATTAAAAGGTCGTGTCAATTAGCGTGTTTTCGTTGTGATTTATTAAAGTTTGAACAAGTAAAAGTTCCTGATTAGGCCACGAATTGCTGGCGCGAAATGCTACTTAATCTTCCGTAGCGTGCCAATTGCGTTATATAGCCCAGAATTCACTGCTTGACTAATTAGTTCTATTACGTTAAGGAGGATTAAGACCTAGCTTTTCAGACTAAATAAGTAGTGCATGTTAATTTTTGGCTATTAGTGCCGAGATTAACAGTAAAAATCATTTTTTCTTCAATACAATGTGAGATGACTTTACCGATAAAGTTTAATTCCCTTTCCGCAGAGCCACTTCTCGTCTCGGGTCTCTGTATTCGATGATTGAGGCGAATTTCCATGAAATTCAGATTCTAATGATGCTGTAATGGTTTGATGGGTTATTATTATTGTGTTATTAGTATTATCACTTAAAAAGCAAACAAAAAAAAAAAAAACTGATAGAAAGATACACTGTATATGCCGCAAATGGATGAGTGCTTCTGTGTTTCTGTTTAAATTCTTAAAAAAATTATTCTTGAGTATGTAATAAAATTAAGGTTTCTTTACTTTTTGTTTGTTTGCAATTTTTTTTATTTGTTTTTGTTTCGTTTCTGATAAGATTAAAAAGCCATAAAAAGAAGGTGGTGAGTACACATTTTGGTATGTCGAAAATAATTCCGTTCCATAGATTTGTTTCGGTTTCATACACTTACTGTGAATAAAATGAAAGGAAATATAGATACGGAAAGGTATGAATCCATTTGTATTATTCTTATGTGTGAGTGTTTTTAGGGTTTTGATGTCATTATTAAGTGGATTTTTGTCAATAGTCATAAAATATTATTTCAAACGATGAAGAAGCCTTTGAAAAACGTGATAAACGGATTCTTTTTTTTTTTGTTGAGGAAAACTGTGCCATAAAAATCAGCAATAAAGATTTGACAGAAATAGAAGTGGTTGAGGCATTAGAAAGACTACCTACTGCGAAGAGTTTGTCAAAGAACAAATAACGATGATTGTAAGTGTTATTTGTTTTGTGTATAGGAGGTTAACCACCGTTTGATATGCTGTGTTTATTATTATTATTAGAAATTTAATTTTCATTTCATTATCAACGTGTCATGCTACATTTATTTAAAAGGTATATGTGCGTCAAAAAATGTTTAAAGTACTACCATGTTTGGACTGTTTTTTTCAAGATTAGTCATTATCATTATCATTATTATTGTACTTTAAATACGATATGATAATAAGTGAATGATTTCTATTTATAATAGAACGTACACATGCATATGAGTATAAAGAATAACAAAATATTTACACAGAATATTCTAAAAATAGAAGTTTTCTTTTGAATGATACAATTAATTTTAAAAAAACCCTAGTTTTGATAATTTAGTTATTAAACAAACAAAAGAAAGAAGTGGGCAAGTAGATACAATTTTTTTATAAAGAATCTGTTTCAACACCTCGACAAAACAAATTGTTGCTAAAAGTTAATAAATTTTTATTTTCTTATAAAGGTTAAATTTCTATGAATTTCTAATCGTATATTATTAAGACTACAATAAGAAAATATTTTAAATGTTATTGTTCCTTGAACATGATTCAATCATTACGAATGCAATCATTCGAAACGCTCATGTACAAAGAATTATAACAGACATATCATACGTTAGGTTAGGGACGATATTACGATATTTAAATACGTTCGACTCTCAAAGATTTAGTTAAAGAAATCCATTGCTTTCACATGAAATTGAAGTCTTCATTAAGCATAGTTCGTTAGTTAGAAGCACAGAGTTTCATTCTTCTTTGAAATTTTTGTCTCTTACGAAAAGAGGAGATCGACAAAATGGAGACGAATAAAATTCTGTGCTCCCAGGTCTTTAAAACGAATTGTATAACCCATTGGCTTTTAAAATTGTAAACTACAAAAAAGTTGCCAAATAAAGATCACACTTCCTCCGTCTTTTTATTCTCCCCTTCCCACCTCTTCTCCTGTTCAACCCTTTAACCCTTCAATCAGGATTACGACCTAACTTCTCACACCACTCATGTTGTGTGCGTTAATTTTTTATACATGAGTGGCGTGGCCGGACCTACAGCTTAAAGTCGACTCCGAACGACAGATTTTTTGCGAAAAATTTCATGGTAATTTTATTTCATCTAAGAATTTTTGCCAGAAATGAGCTGAGAGGAACTCGACGAAGAAATATTTTTTTTCATATTTTCGTTTTTGGTGTTCGAACCGAGGTTTCATGTCTAATAAGCCTACATATTACCTACTAGACTATGACGACGTCTCTTAATAAGAGAAAGCAAAAGCCGTTTATCTAATTTTATTATATTTTTCAATTAAATTTAATAATATTATCTACAAATAAAAGTAAATATTTAATTATGTACTAGACCTTCTCGCCAACCAATCAATTATAAATTATCACAAAACATTTTTCCCACTCTACAGTAGTTTGGATAGATAGTCGACATAAACTGGGCACGTGATGATGTTTGTAACCACTTAGAGAAGAAAGGTGAACCGATAGCAACGTAATTAAAGTCGTATGTATAAAACATATTGATGTAATTATAATATTGCGGTGTGGGGTATAGGGGTAGGTAGTATATGCTTAAACCTGATCGATTTCAATTTTCTTTCTTACTTTGCTTTTATCAATGAAATGACGTTAATGGCGTTTTTTTTTTCGATACAATATTTATTACTGAGGATTCATAGTGTATTACTGAATCTTACATTACTTTTTTGTTTTTAATCAAAATAACTTCTATTCAGTTCTATCAGTTATTAAGTGAATTCAATTTGGCTGCTTCTCGGCTGACAGTGATTTGTTATCATGGAACACAATAAATGTTCGTGTATATTTGATTAGAATTCCTTTATACCCAGCAGATGTTTAGTGCGATACATTTTGGTATTGCTGTCAAGGTTAGGTAACAATATAAAACATATTTATTTATCCAGAAACATATTAATTCGAATTACTTTCTGGTATTTGATAACATTTGTTGTTTTTTTCTTTTTGGCTTGTTTTCACTGTATATTTATATAAAAAAATTTATTTTATTTGTATTTATTTGATGGCTGACCGGCGGCAGTTAATACCGGCCGGTATAGACAGTATTATTGAGATGATATTTGAATTTATTTGTTTTGAAACACGACATTGATTTGTTTAAATCAGGCGTATAAGCATATTTGTTTTAAATTTTCAAAATATGAGGTTGATAAGTAAATCAATAGAATAAAAAATAGTTTCAAAAGGGATTTATTATATAAATTAATCATTTAAAATGTAATTATTATTACAAAAATAATTCAGATTACATATGTATATACACATCAGAAATTAGCAATGAGTATTCGAAGAGATGAATAGAATCGAATCATATTCATAATTTCTGACATACGCATTCATGCTTTCTTTAATATCTTGGACTACCACTACTCATAATCAAAGTTTGAAGTATTCATCATATTCATACTTTACAACACGTATGATGTTGTTGATTTCGACTCTCCATAACTCCACATATACATGAAGCATAAAATAAGTATGAATCGCGTACGAACACTAAAATACTCACTAAAAGGTTGTGTATTTGCTCTGCTTGCTGCTCTGTGTTTATTTTCTTTGCCTTTTTTTGATGAATGATTCGAGTCCCTCTTATCATTTATAAGTATTTTTCTAAAGTTATGAATCTAAATGAGTAGGCTTATGAATCAAACATATTTCGAATGGTATGAGTTTGATGGCAATGTTGTACTCATACTCATTGCAATCTGTACTTATAAATCAACGTTGTAGTGAGTACGAACGAATCAGAGTACATAGTTAAATTTCAATATTGTTGACTCACTTATATTCAAAATTTCATGAGTGCTTATGGGTAGCGAAAAAACGATTCATTGCTGATCTCTGATACACACATAATTGGTCATTAAAACCCTTCATTGAGGATTTATCCCTATATTCCCACACCACTTATGTTGTGTGTGTTAACTATATATGAGTGTCGGGTCCTACAGTTTAAGGTCGATCCCGAACGACAGATTTTTGAAGGAAACTACTACACTATGGCGACTTCATATCCTTTAAAATGTTTTGAAAAAATATTAAAAAAAAGCTTTTTCTAATTTGATTAAATATTCTTCTTTAGCAACACCCTGTTATAAAGTAAATTCTTAAGAATACTGTATTTAGTTGTTGTACTTTCCACAGTGTGGTGTTTGTGTGTGTGTTCAATATTTGCATTTAAATGTCAATAGATTTAATATTACATTTTCTGTATTAATTTTATTCTGGTGTTTGTGTGTGTGTTCAATATTTGCATTTAAATGTCAATAGATTTAATATTACATTTTCTGTATTAATTTTATTCAAGTTCATTACGTTTATTTAATGTTAATAATTTAACAATTTTGCGGTTTTGAAATGTGATTTATTAACTGGCGTCTTAACGTCCCGCCAACTGTTTATTTATACACGTATTGTACTATAAACATATACATATGTATGTACCATGTATGTATATGTAAATTAACAAATGTGACGTTACATTATATCGATGATTTTTTTTTATCACATGAATCATTGACTGTGATTTTGTTAATTTCATTTCCGGTTTGACGACATCACTGACTGAGTGCATATAATGTCTGTTGATATTAATTGAATACAACATTTTGTTAATTGACTTGTTTTCTAGGTGACGAATAAAATTGTAATTGAAAATATACAGAAAAACGAAAACTACACGTAATAATAAATAAATAAATGTGTCTGCATATGCAAATAAGCATTTATTTGAGATTAATTTTTAATTATAATAAATTAATAATAACACTGCAAATAATTGATAATAATTAATATTGACTCGGCAAATATGTAAATTAATGACTTCAACCAAATCGAAGCAAATAAACAAAGGATTTTTTGAATAGAAAACTATTTTTTCTCTCTTACAGCATACTGTAGTAAGACAACTATACTGTACTGGTTAGAATAGTCAAATTTTTATAGAAATCAAAGGACCACTGAATATAAGAAGATGAATAGTTCACGAAAATTACAAAAGTGCATTTCCAAGTGGGCCTAGACAGAGTTGGTTGTACAGTCTCTAAGCCTTTTTAATATGGACGACTTAATAAGATAAACGATAAAATTTCTGAATTTTTGCATGAGAAATTTATTACAATTCCAGACGTATTTTAACATTATTGGGCAATTCACACAAGCCCTTGTATCGTTGTATTGCTTGTATTGTTGTATTGTTGGACGAAAATACAACAGTGTATGCTTGCTGTTGATAATTTTCATATAAAAATCCGTTACACTTATACACATTTTTTTTCATATGGTTTTTAAATGCCAGTAATCAAGAAGAACAATAAAAATACAAAATATTTTCTGTGTAACTTGAGTCAACAATTGACATTTCAAAATTATATTGCTTGTACAGACAATTAATTAATTAACTTTTTTACGTAATATTTAATTTTGTTGCTTGAAAATTAAATTCTGAATAATGGTATTCTTCTTCTTATCGCTTTTTAACGTTTGGAATACGAAATACACAATAAAACATAACATTGAGTGTTCACAACCAAAAAGTGTATTCAATACAACATACACGTTACAAAGTTGTGTGAATTGCCCAAATGCTATATGATATGAACGCAGTAGAGCTTATCGTAGTCTGCTGCTTAGTGTGCTGTGTTACTATCAAAAAAGGAAAAAAAAGACCGAAATCTTAAACAAAGTCAATTTTTTTTTGACAAAGCCCTCTAAGGAGTCTTAGAAAAGTTTTGCTAGTAACTAATTGCTACTAAAAAGTTTCTTAAATTCCTCAATCGATTTCGAATACATTGTAAGTCCTGCCACTTATGAAGAAAATTAATACGCACACCATAAATGGTGTTAGAAGTTAGCCCGTAACCTCTAATTTTTGATTTCAGAAATCAACTGAACTCGCAAAATTCTTCAGTGGTCAGTCTTACGAATTGGATTGAAATACTTACACACATACATTATTGTTCAATACACCCTTCAGTCAGGATTACGGCCTAGCTTCTCACACCACTCATGTTCTGTGTGTTAATTTCATGCAAGAATGGCGAGACTTACAGTTTAAACTAGACTCCGAACGAAAGATAGTTAGTTTTAGGTCCTATACCATTCATGCTGAGAGGGAGGGAGATGTATGATACCAACTAATGGCAATTCATTAGTCATTACAAACCCTCAGTAGGGATTATGGACCTAGTTTCTCACACCACTTATGTTGTGTGTGTTAATTTTATACATGTGTGGCGGGAAATACAGTTTAAAGTCGACTCCGAAAGACAACAGATTTTTTTAAGGAACTTTTCACTTTTTGAAACTTTTTTCACTTTCGAAATTTATTTACTCTCAGAGTTTTTGCCAGAAATCTGCTGAGACTGAAATAATTTTTTTAAAAGTTACTTTGTTACACAACAGACGTTCACACAGTACTCCTAACTCTAAACACTGTTTAAACAAGTACCCTTTGAACCATAAACTGATAATTAAAACCATTCAGCCACAAAACTTATGCACCGCATCGTACATTTAACGTGTTGTAATACGAAAATTTATGTTAGCGGGTGTGAAAGGCGGAAGTCGTCCTTTTATTTAAATCTTCACACTTAATTAAATGCTGAAAGGAGAAATAACTTACAATACACTCATAAATGTGTATGTATATGTATGTACATACATACATAGAGTAAAGTCAATTGCCAATTGTAACAGTAACTTTAGCAACAAAGTGGTGTAGGTGACTCATTGCTAAACGTTGATCTCGGCGTCATAAATCTCAACACAAAGAATTATTAATTCTTGGTGAATATTGAAATGCTAAAACATTAATAAATTCTGTATTTAAATGGCAAAAAAGCAGAATAAAACAGAAACTCGCTTTTATATTGTCGTGTCTCTTTTTTGTTTCCTTCTTGTGAATAAATACAACAAAATCTGGCAATTCTAAATCTAACTGTATAAACTTATCATATTACGTTGAGAGAGAGAGAGTTTTTGTTCTTTCTCTTGGGCATATTTCACTGTTTCACTGTTTTCGTGTTTGTTTGTTTGTATTTGCAAGTGTAAATATTTAAATTGGTAGAAAATGTGTTACAAATGCCGTCTCAGTTTAGCAAACAGACAAAACGGTAAATATTTATTGGGTGCCACACAATTCCATTATTTAAAATACTAAAAAAAGGGTCGCCGTGGTAGGGCCATTTACAATATTTTTTTGGTTTTAATTTTATTTAAAGGCGTTTTTGCGACACGTTTTCTAATTTCTATTTTATTTTCTCCTTCTATTTTTGTAGGCAAAAAAAAGATAAGAATTAATAATTACACTGTGCTGCGAAATTAAAAATAGAGAAATGTTTTCACTTTTGCTTTAATTTAATTTAAAAAATTTTACTCGGCAACTTCGGTCGCAAGGTCTCTTTAAGATAATAAAAAACGTATTTTTATTAGATTGGAAAACTTCAGTGACCCACTGTTACTTCTTGTTAACATAGGCAATAAATTCGGGAGAAGGCGTACATTTTCCATTATGGTTTTTAAATGTTAACAATTATCTTCTACCATCTATCCTCCTGTAAATAATCCATTCAGGAAGCCATGCAGTGCCACCTTTGAGATAGTGTGATACAATAAGCAGGTTGTTTCCTAACCTGTACCCTCCAATGTGAAGAACCAATTGGTTTTTACCAGAGATCAGCAATGAGTATTCAAAAAAATGGGTAGAATCGAATCATACTCGTAATATCTGATACTTATACGCATTCATAATTATTTTAATATCATGGAACCTTTACTCATATTCAAAGTTTGAAGTACTCATCATATTCATACTTAACAACACGTATAATGGTGTTGATTTCGACTCTCCATAAATCAACATATACAAGAATCACAAAATATGTATGATTCGCGTACGAATACTACAATACTCACTAAATTGTTGTGTGTTTACTCTGCCTGCTGGTCTGTCTTTTCTGCTTATGTGTCTTTCCCTTTTTTTGTAAATTGAACATTAACTAAGACTGCAAATTTTGATGAATTATTCGAGTGTCTCGTATAATTTACAAGTATTTTTCTAAAGTTATGAATCTAAATGAGTAGACTTATGAATCAAACATATTTCGAATGGTATGTGTTTGATGTCAACGTTGTACGCATACTCATTGCAACCAGTACTTATAAATCAACGTTGTAGTGAGTATGAATGAATCAGAGTATATAGTTAAATTTCAATATTGTTGACTCACTTATATTCAAAATTTCATGAGTGCTTATGAGTAGCGAAAAAACGATTAAGTGCTGATCTTTGATAGGAACGTTGATTCACAAAGTGAGTTAAATTTTACCTCTGCATAGCAGCTGATCTCGAGTATATGCCCATATAAGATTGAGTCACTTAAGCGTCACTTAGGAGAACCTATTGCCCTAAGCTTCTCTGGTAATTCTAATAAGGAAACAATTTAAAGCCCACATAAGTCTAATTGGTCCTTCTTTCGATAATTGTCACTGATTTAAGTGACAATTAAGACAAGAAAAATTCTTAGTAGCATTGTTATTGTATTGAAACTGAGTTCTATTTGGCACTGACCTATGCTTAGTTTGGAATTAATGATAAATCGTCTTAAACTAAAGTTCCTATATAAAGATAATTTAGCATTTGAGTAGCGATATATTGAAGTCTACAACTTGTATGCTTCAAATCAATCAAATCGCCATCAATAAATTACTTTCCAGCTAATTTACTTCAATAAAAGAAGACAAAGCTGCACAGCTAAAACCTAATAATGCAAATTTAATATAAAATAGAGACGACAGTTAGAGAGCAAGAGATGAAGGAAACTAAGACAGCAAATTGTATAATTTACTTTGAAAACAGCTGCATCAGCAAGTGGTGGTGAAGATATTAGATTCACAGGAAAACATTTAAAAGAAAAAAAAAACAGAGAAAAACAGAAAAAAGAGAAAAGAAAATCACTTTAAACGCCAAGTGTCATTATAAAGCGAAAGCGTATCTAAGAAATGAAACTGCAAGTTGCTACAACATGATAAGGGGGACACCACCAGCAAACAGCATTAAAGTATTGAGGGTGGAAATAAGGCTACACAATCTAGCAATCTAACAACTTTAAGTGACGATTTATTAGTGGCACTTGCTTGCTATATATATGTATGTGTAGCATATTAAAGTGTGTCGAGTCACTCATAATAAAAAAATCTAAACAATTTTAAAGAATTTGAGTGGTTGGTTGGATATTATGTTCAGCAGTTTCAATTTAAGTTTTAAATATTGAAGACGACACCAGAGTTATTAAGATTGATAAAGATGACCTAGACTTAATACTAAGAAATGATTGAATCATAACACAAATCTGTGCTATTGTAATATAGAAAAATGGCAATAATATTCCAAATCGATTGGATTGGTTGTTAAGGAAAGGCTGGCAGTGGGCTTATGCCCCTTTTATCTTCATTTAATCCTGTTTGCCATTGTAATCGGCTTTATGAGAACACAGAACGTGATGTTAAAGCGTTTTTGCGGCTCATATCATTGCACCCTGAAGTAGAAAGTGAAATGATCCACAAGGAAAAATATCTGGCAAACGTTTGCACTGTTTTCTACACAAAATTTTGTTTTATTGGATACACCACAAAATTTCTCTGGTGACAAATTGCAATTGAATGCGTTTCACGCACACGCCTGCTAACAAATCGATTAATCCAATATACATACATTGATGAAATGGTTGCGGCTTTCGTTTCTTTGAATATATTTTCGAAGTGAAAATAAATTAAGAGAGTACAAGTGCGGCATGTGTGGCACTATAAATTATCAGAGATTTTTTGCTCTCTGCTTTTTTGTAGCTTTTTTTCTGTCAAGATATACTTTTTTCTGAGACTTTTTCTTGAGACCCACTGCAGCTCATTAAAATAAATGCCCCAAGTAAATAATGAAATAAAAAAAAACTACTTCCATAGAAATCAAGACAAATAGCAGAATTACAATTTTTTATTGTCTAATTACAAACATTTGATTTGTTTGTTTATTCTTTAAAAGACAAATGAGTTTGTTTTGTTTATATTTCTGACAAATTGAATAACAGAAGAAAAGTTATGACAGGAGAAAAAAATTTAATTTCCATTTAATTTAATTTAATTTGAATAAATTTTAAAGATTTTAATTTATATTTTAAAGAAGAGCATATAAATTGAATTAAAAAATCGCTATCAATGTTATAACATTGAATTGTCAACACACTGTCTTCGAAAACAAACTGTCAAATGTACGTGTATGTCATAGAAATTAAAATATCTTTCTGTTACGTTTATAATAAAATATAAAATTAAATGTTAACAATGCTGTTATCGATAAACTGCTAAACATATTTATTTACAGGAGCTCAAAAGTCTAGGCTATGTTTCGATAAAAAGCCTTTTTAGTTGTAATGCCAACGTCATTTAAACCATCGCCTCTGGATTGGTTCCAGCAGCCGATCCTTTTCGACCTCATTTTGGCACATTTTCTTCAAAAAAATTTCGTATATTTTATATATCTAATTTTATATTTTATAGGTAACCTATAAGTTTATCATTTTAACCATCTGACAACTTTGCTATACTCTCTGTAAAGTTTATGTTAAAGCATTAGTTACCATCGCATTCACTTTCATTTTATTCCATTTACTATTGAATTATTTGCTATCCTCTTATAGGGACTTATTTAAAAAATTTCAATTAGAAAACAAATAAATCCACCCGGCCTGACCATCACTCTGTTATTTCCTCTTTCTCTATTTGCATCAAATATGCAAGTGCAGCATTCATAGTTCAGTAACAATTAAACCGGTCTGTCTCCTATTGTTTATCAAACACTTGTATAACAGATTAATTAACGTAATGAGATTAACCGCTATATTACAATCATGAAACCCATAAAAAACAATAAAAAACAAAAACACAAACAAACGATAGCGACAAAAGCAAAAACAAAAACAAAAAAAAACGCTGTTAAAGAAGAAATAAAAACTGCTTTATCATCCATTACCCCGGTGTTTATTATTGTTAATCAAGTAAATCATGTATGCAACAGTGATCACAAAGGCAACAACAGCAACAGCAACGGCCATCACAATAAAGTGCATTGATTAGTGTTGCCATCGCTTAAAGGTAAATAACCGTATTTGCATACAATTTAAATACGATATATTGTATGTGATTTCCCACTTCAAACTGGTTGACAAGTACTTGAAATATTTGAAATTCGTAAAGAGATTTTAAGTGGAATAATTTATGTTAGAAATCATTGCGTTTGTTATAAACAAATAACAAATAATTATGGACACTTAATACATGACGGAGCAGTTATTTATATGCATGGTGGCGAAGCCATAATTTCATTGTATGAAGCTTTTATGAATAATACAGATGCTTAATGACTATGCAGTACATATCGCAATATATCTTCGAAAGGTTTAGAACCGTAACTGAAATTATTTTCAAGTACATACGTACATACATATTGTATTTGTAATTAGATCTACATCATCTAATAAGAACTTTACACAAAACTGAAAGATTTTATGGGAAACAAGATTGATAGGTGTAACTAAAATCTAATTTCAACAAGGTTGCAGAGAGTTCAGAAAAAGATTTTAACGTGGTTCCTGGCCGTTAAGGTCTGCAAGAAGTCTTAGAATTCGAAGCAAAAAATTGAAAATTGTGTTTCAAAAACTAACAAGACAGATTTGCTATAGTTTTTCTTTAGGGTTCATTTTCATCTGAGAATCGAACCGTAATAAAATTGACTCTTTTCAGAAGAGAATGGTAATTATTGATAAATACCTAGCCAGAACCGACAACATCAGTTGAGAAAGTTTATTTTCTAAATAATCTAAACGTTCACCAGTGAATAATTGAAAGTAATGAAACATTTCTTTTTTTAAATAATGTTTAAATAATTTTCTTTTTTAAATAATTTTTATTTAAAAAAGTTTACATTTCAAAATAAGATTACTATTCCCAAGGAGAAAAAGAAAAATATTATCATAGTACTTTTTAATTAATTTTTATTTAAAGAAGGTTAAATTTCATAATACGTTAATTATTCTCAAAGAAAAAACATTATTTTCATAACAAACGTAACTCGATTACATACCGGAGCGAAGATCTACAGGCAGTTTTTATTAAATGCACTTTTGAAGAATTATTAAATATCGAAATATTTTTAAAGCTGCCAGTTTCAAGATCATGAACAAAATTAAATTAATCTTTTGTTTAAGTACGTTTAAAACAAAACAAAAATTTAATTTGATATTAAAGCTCGTTTTCTTATGACCAAGAATGATTATAATAATTTTTTTAAAGAAAAGTCATTAGTTTTTATTATGATCTCATCCTTACCAAGTTAGATAAATACAAAGGATTTTAAAAATTTCAGTTCTTATATAAAATAAACAAGAGAAAATTCAAACAAATACCTGAGACGCACACAATAAACATTATTTTCAAATTTAATTATATTAGAAATTCATTTTAATTTTGTTTTATTTCGTTTTCAATTATGAAAATTTTAAAATGAAAATTTACTCGACACAGCAAAAAAAAGTAAAAACAAAAATAATAATAAAACAGAACACTAAGAATTTATTTTTAAATTCACCAGAATATTACAGCAACAATAATTACATGAAAACTAATAAAAGTGCACAATTAATCAAAATTATGTCAACACGTTTATTAAATTCAATTTATTTTCTTGTATAATTCTTTGCAGTTGTTGTTTTTATTGGTTGTTGTTGTTATACTATATCATTTATTTTAATTTTTCAATAATTGACACACATATTTTTATTTTATTTGTCTACGTTTCTTATTTGCACTTCTTGACATATACGATAATCAGCAGGAATAATTTTATTACAATGAAACACTGTTCAATTTTACACCGTTACCGTTAATAATGTTTGCTCTGATAAACATAAAATCGCTACAATATACGCCCGTATTTCTTTTTGTTTGTTACTAATGTTGCTTTTATTGTAATGAGGGTTAAAGCGCGCGTAAATTGAATTCGACTTAAAATATTCAAACACAGCACTTATACGCCACTAGTGACGATAAAAGAATAACAAAAACAGAGACAGACGACGATGAACGATGATAACCCAGCACCGTTGTGATCAGTTCAACTTTCAAATTCAAACTGTTCTATTGAATTTAATCAAACACAATACAGGCAAAACAGAAATGAGAGAAAACAAAATAAAAACACCGTTGTTTTGTTTATTATTATGGCTGCGAAATACAAACGAAACAGACTGGCTGAGTAGGAAATCATAAAAGGAGGAGGAAAGCAAAAATCAACTGACGTAGCAGCAGCAGTAGTAGTAGTAGTAGCAACGGCAACGACTATAGCAAAAGCCATAAAGAGGTTGATTTGATAAATTCAAAAGGTAAAAGTGAAAATATAGAGCAAAGAGAGAGAGAAAAAAACAATGCCAACCCACACATACGTAAGAGTAGGAGTATACCCACACCATTACCAAATTATTCTTATAATTTTTAAATGCACACACAATCACAATCGCAGTGTAAACATGAAGATGGTGATGGGGATAGCTGCCCTATTGGAAAATTTATCAATCTAATGGTGGGATAGACAATGATACAATAAAAAGAACAACTGGTCTGTGGTAGCCAGTTCATAACTAGAGAAGTGACTAGAGAAACGTTACGATTATTAGTTAATGGGTAGCAATCGCCAGTATTCATAATGGGTTACAAATAAATCTGATTGTGCGTAAGCATGTGTGTGTGTGTGTTTGTTTTTGTAAACAGACCACAAGAGAGTGATAAAACTTATCAATCCTATATTAAATGACATTTATTTCAACGTTTTTGCTTTACTTTCTGCTCTTTTGCGTGAAAGGGAGAGTTAAGAGATTAATACACGCACACACACGCAAAATATAACACCAACTAGAAAATAACACCAACAAAAAAGTGATGACGACAAATATTTTTAATGGAAACTGTAGCAAATCCTTTATTTCAGTGTTTAAATCATCGTGGGGTGTGTATATTTTTAGGGTTTAGCGTCATTCACAAACAATCCCCTTTTTTCATTTAGGGTTCGTTATCGTTTTAGTTGAATGTGTTATAAAGAAAAACAAACACAAAAATACCAACAGAAGCAATAAACAAATAGAAAAGCAAGTTTATAACTGTCTCACTGTTAAAGCTTAACTAGAGAAACAGCTGATAAGTTAATTCAATTTATTATTGAGTTACTCTCTGTTTATTTTGATATTTACAATTACTCGTATTGTTATTCTTTGTGTTTGCTGTTGTTGTTGTCTTTGTGAATGTATTGTAACTTTATTCAGCTTTCTTCCACGTGCTGTACTGATTTTTAATTGACGGACGTTTTTATTATTCTCTCACAAGATTTGCAATGCCAAATAATTTATGCGATTGGGTGATAAGGTAAGCGGTGTGTATGTAAGTGTGCCAAATTTAAGTGTCTTAACAAACTCATAAAAGTGTTAAATGGAAAGGACAAATTGAAAAAAGGTTTTCCCTGTGAATTTTGAAAAATATTTCATAGTTATTATTGCAGAAAATGCGCACATGGAGAGTAAAATGCGAGTTCAGCCTTATGTATTAATTTTATTCAGGAGCTTAAAGTCAAATCTATTAAAAATTTCTAAGAAAAACTGTCCTTATGCTGTTGATTTACTTACTTAATAGGTCATTACAACCCTTTAGTCAGGATTACGACCTAGTTTCTCACACCATTTATGTTGTGTGCGTTAATTTTTATACATGAGTGGCGGGACCCACAGTTTAAAGTCGATTCCGAAGGACAGATTTTTGAGAAAATTTTCATGGCAATTTTATTTACTCTCAGAGCCCATGCCAGAAATCTGCTGAGAGGAAGTCGTCGTATAAATATTTTTTCTTCATATTTCGTTCAGTTGTAGATGCCTGACCTGGGATTTGAACCGAGGCCTCATGTCTAATAAGCCAACACACTACCTACTAGACCACTGCTGTTCGTTTACTTCATGATATCCACGTGCAGTTTGATATTCTTTATGAATGGTACTGACAAAATAAGAGAATACGACAACATCTCCTGTTATTTGTGGCTAGTACAAATACGTATTCATTGGATTTCCTTTTCACTAATTCTTAGCTCGAAATTTTAAGCGATTTTCGGCTGAATGTGAAGTTTCTATTACACTTTTTAATGAGTAAGCTCCCTTGAAAAGAAGTATTAACTGTAGTAAATTCACAAAGTTCCACTTGGTAAATTTCAATATAAAATTTACTTCGAAAAAAAGATAGGGAAGTGTGGGGTCTTATTGTTGATGACCCCCAATAATTATCAACATAAACACTAAACATGGCAATCTTTACTCAGTGCTCTTTAGAGACTTTAATAAAGTATACATACAGTGAGCGTCAAAGGAAACTGTACATTAAAAAATAACATACATTAATAAATTACCGTTTCATTGCCAGTTTTTAAAATTGAAACAAAAAAAATTACAAAAAATTTCGAAATATTTTTTCAGGCACTCTCCTTAAGTGTACAGTTTCTTTTGACGCTCACTGTATGCTACGCGTATCCATATTTACATACAAATGTATTTATGTATGCACGTGTACGAGAGTATCAATGTATAACAGTTTGTTTCTGTTGTTTAAAATGTTTTGTATGCATATTTATCTGCAACAGGTTGCACACATCAATAAATGCTTGTTGGATGGCAACAACAACCACAAACAACAACAACATACAGCGAGAATGCTAAATAATATTTGTTTTCATTGTTATTGTTGTTGCTGCTCATGAATACATTAATTTCGTTTGAGCTCCACACACACTTACACAGGCCTCTGTTGGGAAACAGCAAGAGACAAATATGTCAATGTGTCAATCTGACATTTACAATGAACTACAACACCAATAACAATAAAAAAAACAAAGACAACAACAAGAAATGTGTCAAACATTTTAATACGATATGATGTATTTCACATACACAACACATGTGCTGTTCTGCTCTGCACCAGTGCTGTATTGTATTCGTATTCATTTCTGGCACATTGTGCAATTTGTTCACTAAGAGAGCGAGGGGGGGAGTGTTATTGTGTATCAATTTTATTTATTGAATGCAGAAGGATTTTAGGCCTTTTGTTCTTCATTGGAATATGATCGAAATGTGTTCGCTTTCCGAGTCATTTTTAATACTCGGAGGAGGCAAGTGATTTATTTTTATAAATTGATACACATTTCTTATGCCCTACATTGTAGTAGACAGCAGCGGCCGGCTATCGCTGCATTGTGTTTATGCTGATATTTTTAACACACCCTAAAAAAATAGTTTTAAAAACAACTTCTTCGTGATTTTGTAACGGCAAATGTGACGTAATGTGTGCGTGAAATTCGGTTCATAACCTTAAAATGTAGGAAACTGCAGGACGAAGTTTGTAAATGATGTTTTTCTATAACTAATATGTTTGTAGGTAACTTTAATCATACTTCTGCCTCTTCATATAAGACTCTTCAACAAGAAGTGTAAGTTGGAGTTGTTCTGCAAGTGCATCAAACTTAGAGTATGGATAATGAGGGTTGATTAATAGGAATGCCAAAATCGAATATATTAAAAGTACTCATCTAGTTTCTTTATAATGGCGTAAGAGACGCCCGAATCAGCACAAAATTTCGAAAAGGCTTCCCTGAACGGTCAAGTCGACAAAAGATGAGGTACATTATCGAAAGAATATGATTGAGAATCACTGGTTTTGAAATAACTTGCCTTGTGGTTAAGGTAAGGACGCTTGACGCTTGAAGGCTCATTCCCGTTTTAAGCAGGAATTAGAATTATTCACCTACGAGTCACTGTTTGGAGCGAATTTTGGTCCAGAGGCTTAATTGGGCCATTTTTCTTCGAAAATGAGCAAGGAGTGGCCGTTACAGTCAATGGCGATCGTTATCGGGCCATGTTGAACGAATTTTTGTTCACAAAAATTGAAGACGAGGATATTGGCAACATTTGGTTTCAACAGGACGGCGCTTCGTGCCACACAGCCGAAGCTACACTCGATGTTTTACGCCCTGTTTTTGAAGATCGCATTATCAGCCGCAGAGCTGATGTCGTTTGGCCACCTCAGAGCTGCGACTTGACACCGTTGGACTATTATTTGTGAGGTGCCGTCAAAGATAAGTGTTACGCCGACATGCCAGAGACAATTGACGCTTTAAAGGACAATATTCGTGAAGCCATTGGTGAAATACAGCTGCACACAATCGATAATGTGCTTAAAAATTGGACCGATCGTGTAGGCTAGCCGAGGCAGCCATTTGGATGAAATTAGTTACCATTATTAACCGGAAGGATTGTACTTTCAAATAAAAAAAGAATTTAGAAAATATTCAGTAGGTATCTTAGTCTAGTAGGTAGTGTGTCAGGTCAGAGATCAAAACGAAAATATGAAAAAATACTTCTTCGGCGACTTCCTCTCAGCAGATTTCTGCCAAAAATTCTGAGACGAAATAAAATTACCATGAAAAGTTTCTCAAAAAATCTGTCGTTCGGAGTCGACTTTAAGCTGTAGGTCCGGTCCCGCCACTCATGTATAAAAAATTAACACACACAACATGAGTGGTGTGAGAAGCTAGGTCACAATCCTGACTAAAGGGTTGTAATGGTCAATTATGTTATGTAAACTATCCAAAGCTGATTATATGTCTCCATTGCTTAGTGTTGAAAGAGATGCGTGAGGCACTTTCTTGACTACACTTATTTGAAACAGTCTTAGTTTTCCATACTATTTACGAGATTCGACATTATTTTTTGGCAATTATATTGTAATTCTTTTTATTTTTGCACAAATAGTGCAAACTAATGTAGTGTTGAATAAATAGTTGCCTTTATCATTCCATTTCTTGTTTTGTTTATTTTTTATTTATTTTGCTGTCCAGCATTTCCATTAAAATACAAAAATTTTAGGAAATCGAATTAGAATTGCAAGATTAATACTCGTATATGTATTGATGTCATCATAATGAATATAGAAATGCAACAGAAATGTATCTTTGCCACAGGGAATAGAAATAGAATCAATGAAATAGAACAGATTTTACTTTACTTACAACATCAATATTCATATCTTGTGATGTCAGCTGAGAAAAATTTTATTTTTAACTTGAATTTGAAATTTATTTAGAAATTACTTAGGTAATCCAGACAGATTTTTTGTTTTTTCTCAATAAGGCTGAGATGGCTACAGAATATCTGAAGACTTTAAGTAAGAATCTTTTTTCTTTTTGTTAAATTAAGAATTCAATATTCTACCATAAAAAATTTCAGCTGTTTATACTGTGGAGAGAAATAACGCTTAGAGGCAATTTAATTGCTGTGGGCTTAGTTTCTTTAATTATGTACTTTGCTGGCTTTAACGCATAATTTTTTAGCTGTCATCAACCAGTGACAGTTTAAGAAACACCAGGGCTTTAGGGTAATTTTGATTAACAACTGTTTTGTAACATATATCAGCACGGTTGTGATGTCCATTCTCAGATTACTGCATATGACGTATGAAGCTTCATATGACATCATCTTTTTCTTGTTTTTAAATAAGTTTCCTAGAAAATCTTTTTTCACTGAGCAGATTGACACTAGTTTTTATGGATCAATTTATCCAAAACAGATGTATTTAATGAATTATGAAGCAAACACAACATTTATTGCGTTTAATTGCTCGAAATTGTATTCCATACGATATTGTATTCCAATTCTGACTTAGCAAAAGGAGTTCAAGAATGAATCTCTTTTTCGGCATTGTAAGCTTCGTTTGTCTGGATGTTGGAAACTAAAGTGATGGCGTTGCTAAGACGGCTTTAGCTCTAGTGAAACAGGGGCTTATTGGGTAGTGACAGACTATGTCAACAGCAATTCAGCATTATACGCCCTTTTTATTGGGCTTAGGTCTTCGAATGTTGTGGTTAACTGAAAGAAGTATTTGTTATACATATGTTGGACGAAAGGTATTGAGAACTCAGCAGTTATAATAGGGCATTATCAATCGAAGTATATGCCAAAACTTTTAAAACAGTATCAAGAATAATTCTTATTATTATTGGCGGATAGATGCACTAATGATCGAAGACCAGATGATCTATTGTACTGTCCAAAAATTATGGCTCCATGCCTAGTAGATTAGAAGTAGACAGACAGGTGTTTCCTTGGGAGATGCATTAACCCTCCATAGTTTCCAAGTACGTAGTCTGTTGATTTGCTTTTATCATGACAGAATCTACATATTGGACTTAAAACTGTTCTAAACAAAAGCTCTTCGAATTCGCATACCCGATCAGCAGGTTGATTACATACATAATTGGTCATTTCAACCCTTCAGCCAAGATTTCGACCTAGCTACTCTCGCCACTTATGATATGTGTGTTAATTTTATACATGAGCGGCGGGACCTACAATTTAAAGTCGACTCAGAACGACAGATCTTTGAGAAACTTTTCATGGCAATTTTATTTACTCTCAGAGTTTTTGCCGGAAATCTGCTGAGAGGCAGTCGCCGAAGAAATATTTGTTCGTAATTCGTTTAGTTGGAAATGTCTGATCTGGAGTGTGAACCGAGGCCTCACGTCTAATAAGCCAACACACTACCTACTAGATAATTTAACTGCGTCGACTTCAGGAGGCGACAGGAGGTCGCTTACTATTCCCTATTTGTGAAGAGTATCATGCAAGAATGAAATCTACCCCGGCTACAATTACGAGTAAGCCATTGATTGTACTACTCTATTAGGTCATAAGATCTGACGTTTGTTAAAAACAACGGCCTGTGTGAAACTGTAGTGGATTATTGTCTAGAAACTTTGTTCATTTAATCCTACTTTTATTCAAGAGGTGGCCTTCCTGTTGTCTCCATTGTTGATGTTGAACTTTCTATGGTTTTCAAGGAGATTTTTTATTTGGAGAGTGATAGGAGCTTATTAAGTTGTAAGAACACGAAAATCGTGGTGAATACTCCCTTTTCTTCCGGATTCGGAGATTATTTGAAATTTTTTAAACTATAACTTGGTATGTATAGACTACGAAAATGTTTACTGGGTATTACAATTTTCTAATTGTTTAACAATAAAAATAAAATTCTATTTAAAATCGTATTACAACCTAAAATATGTTTTTAAAAGCATCTGCTTTAATAATTGAATCTGTTTTTTTCTTCTTCATTTTTTCGTATATTTTGCCTCATTTTTCTGGCATTGACTTTGAACTGAAAAATAAACGTTTGATGGACGTAATAAAAGCAAAAGAACCACTTAAATTGCCAAAAGGTTGCCCAAAGTCTAAACGTATAATACCGTGTGTATTTTTTGTAAATGAAATATTAACAAAGACGCTTTTAGAAGAAATAAGTAATACGAACATACATACGTATGTACATACAATATTTATATGTTTCCCGTTCTGTAATTTATATTTCACAACTTGATTTACGATGGATTTTCATGTAAAAATGATTTCGTAACTCTGCGAAATGTTTTAATGGTCCTCTCGAGTATAATCAATTCAATACTGCATACGTTTCGTAGGAGAGTAAAGAGAAAAATGAAACGAAAAAAATGAAAGAAAAAAAACAAGAAGTGAAAACTTTTTTTGTCAAAGAATGAATGAATGAACGAAGCTGTTAACGAAAAGTATTTTTTTGTATAGTTTTGATGCTATCAGCAATAAAACGTAAAATAAAAAAGTTTCCTTCAGAAACTAAAATCGTTTTTAGCGATACAATATTTAAACCTTTCCTAGATGCTTTGCTTAACATGTCTTAAGAATTTCCTACGTGTGCATGTCCTTCGACTTTAAGAACATAAAATATTAAAATATTTTTTAATTCAATTGTTGTCCCCAATGGGGTACGATGGTAGCTTTACTGAAAGCGGTGACAAAGAATTCGTAGAATTTATTCCATGGATTTATGGAAGTTCAAATTATACATGTTCTACTGTATTATTTTTTAATAGCAAAACAGAAAATGAAAAACAAAAACAATTAAAAAAATAATACATAATGATAATAATGTTTATTGTTGTTTATTTACGTACAAAATAAATTTATTGCTTTTTACTTTTTTTTTGGTTTGGTCAACAAAAAAAATTTTCAATTTTGCAGATTCCTATCGAAATAGTAAAATACAAATCCAGAACAAAAAAAAAAAGAGAAATCCTCATTAAAATGATTTGGAATAGTAAAAATAAAATTAAAAAAAAACAACAACTACGAGTATACAAAAAGGGAATATTTACGCGTGTAACGTCCAAATAAAAATAAACAAAATTTTTCAAAAAAAAAAAAATTGAAGAAATAATTAAGTTTTGTGTGATGTTAAGGTCAAATTTAGGCCAGCCGCTTCAAGAATAATTGATAACCGTCTGTTTGTAAAAATCAAAATGAAGTCAGCTTAATAAGATGATTTATGAAAATAAGTCACAATTAAAGAATATGAAGAAGGCAGAACAGAAGAAATACTTATTATTTGAATTGAATTTCGGTCCAATATTGTTTCCTTAAGAAACCTATTAGGACTGCCTTTATGTTATCACTTCATCTTATCATTTATTTTTTTATCTCAGTATCTGAAGCGAATCCAAAGATGATAAACTTGGCTTAAAACAATTTTTTGTTGTATTAGATGTTGTCTTAAAAGGTGAAACTGGTTGCCCTTCCTATGAATACATGTTTGGACCATTAAATACAATCTTTCGAACAGCAAAACTAGAACAACAAAAATCTCGAAATTATGCCTCGATAACTTCAATGTAAAGCCATAAAGTTTAACTAAAAATTTGCGGGATTATAATTGCCCTTAACGTGAGTGAATTCAATCATTAAATTTTTTTCTTTCATTTCTGCATCGATTCTGGGGTACATTTGTAAAAGAAGGTACTAGCCAGCTATACTAGCCAGCTATACCAGCCAGCTAGCCAGTTATACTAGCCAGCTAGCCACCTATACTAGCCAGCTAATCGGTTAAACTAGTTGTACTAGACAGCTAGCCACCTATGCTAGCTATACTAGCCAGTTAATCGAAAAATTCCTGACATTAAAACTTTCACTTTTCAACCACGACAAGAGGTAATAACATCGTGGAAAATCTACAAGAATGCAACAGTTAGGATTTTGAGATTGTGTGTGGGTATCCAGCTATACTAGCCAGCTATACTATCCAGCTATACTAGTCAGCTATACTATCCAGCTATACTAGTTATACTAGCTATACTAGCCAGCTATACTAGCCAGCTATACTAGTCAGCTAGCCACATATACTAGCCAGCTAGCCACCTATACTAGCCAGCTAGCCACCTTTACTAGCCAGCTAATCGGTTAAACTAGTTGTACTAGCCAGCTAGCCACCTATGCTAGCTATACTAGCCAGCAAACCGAAAAATTCCTGGCGTTAAAACTTTCACTTTTCAACCACGACAAGAGGCAATAGCATCTTGGAAAATCTACAAGAATGGAACAGTTAGGATTTTGAGAATGTGTGTGGGTAAATCTGTTTGAGTTGAAATCACAATAGGCAAATATGTTTGCTAATATTTGATGCAAATTTTTCTCAATCTCCATTTACCGTTTTTAGCAAAACCAAGTGAATGAATCTTAGCAAGATGAAAAACTGCACTAGAAATAGCATAACAAGCACAGAAACTTCCGTTATTGTTATATACTATCTAAGGAACAACAGTAGATTCGATATTTAAATAGTTGGTGCTAAACATTCAGTTCATACATACAGACACATAATTGGTCATCACAACCCTTCAGTCAGAATTACGACCTAGTTTCTCTCACCACTTATGTTCTGTGTGTTATTTTTAAAGTTTAAAGTCGACTCCGAATGACAGATTTTTTGAGAAGAAATATTTTTTTTATATTTTCGTTTTGATGTCTGACCTGGGGTTTGAACCATGGCCTTACGTCTAATAAGCCAACACACTACCCACTGGACTACGGCGACATCAAATATTCACTTCATTGAAACTAAAAAAGGTTTAGCGAAACTTAACGGGTTGTGCCTATTAATTCATAGAATAAAAGAAAGTTTCTCTTCTGAAACGGCCGCAAAAGTGATTAATAGCCTCTTGTCGTCAATAAGACGCGTTTTAATAACTTTTTTAACTAACAATTATTAGATGAAAAAAATTTAATTAATTTTGTTTAAGAAGAAATAAACCATAAACCATAGAAATTTAAATTGAAAATGAACAGAAAAAACAACAAAATTTAAAATATTTACAAAAATCGTATTTATTTAAACAGTTTGAGTATGAAATTAACAGGGTGTTGTCTAACAAAAATTGATATCCAAGTGTTTATATTCGCTATTTATTTATAAATATTAATTTTTGTACGAGTTTTCTTCTTTTTTTTTCATTTAATTTTTTGAATATTTTTCTGCTGGTTAGATTCAGTAATTTTTTTTTGTTTTTATTGTTGTTATACACAAAACAATTCAGCAATTCATAGCGAATAATTAAAAGTTGAATATTTTTTTTATTTTTTTTTTGTTTTTCTCCAACACAAGTTCAATGTTTTAACAATTGCTGCGGCATACTCGTTCGTTAACCAAAATGTGGGTGTCTGTCTGGCTATATGTCTGTCTAGCGGTTTATCTATCTATCTTTCTAACTATTAATTTACATTCTGTATATATACTTACAATCTGTCTTCATGTCTTTCTTTATATTTGACCGCCTGTCTCATCTACGAGTTATATTCTCATTGTATCGAGCATGTCATACAGAATAAGTTGAATTGCAGAAATTGCTTAAAGGTAGTCTTTAACACTTCAAGTGGTGTTAGTAGATGCGGACTTTACTAAGAAAAAAAATAAAAATAAACACTAAGAATTTGTTTATCTGCGAGCAATACTCTGGTGATAGCCCCCACTTATGCAGTTGAATTTTATTCAGGAATTTGCCACAGAAGAGGGGGTACGGAATGAAAAAGAGGAAGTATTGCTAATGGATTATTAATAAGTTATTGACGTTCAATATTATATAATTCAATAATAAATTCATTTCCAAATACACAGAATTTGTTCAAATAAAACTGTCAATAAGGAGAAGGGTATTTATTAAAAATCGCCGTGGTCTAGTAGCTAGTGTGTTGGCTTATTAGACGTGAGGCTTCGGTTCATACCACAGGTCAGACATCAAAACGAAAATATAAAAAAAAATATTTCTTCGGCGACTTCCTCTCAGTAGATTTCTGGCAAAAACTCTGAGAGTAAATAAAATTGCCATGAAAAGTTTCTGAAAAAAAATCTGTAGTTTGTAATCGATTTTAAACTGCAGTTCCCGCCACCCATGTATAAAATTAACACACAGACCGTAAGTGGTGTGAGAAGCTAGGTCGTAAACCTAACTAAAGGGCTGTAATGACCAATAACGTATGTATATATGTAACACAGATTCTTAAATTATAATCTTTAAAATTTGTAACTGGTAACTAAACTCTGGGTATCAACTGTATTAAAAGCTCACTTTAGTTCATAGATTAGAGGACGTGTACTTGTCAATTAGACAAGTACAGTACCCGGAAGTCGAATTGACCCATTGACACATTGTACTAGTTCATAATGACCACTACAAGCTGATAGCGGTTTTTGCCAATCACTTGTATTTTTTGAATATATTTGCTCATCAAAGTGTCACTGCCTAGTATTTTTTATGAGCTAAGGCTAAAGCTTTTGGTATAGCATTGATCTACAAATATATACCAATGCTTTTCAATACAATAGTTTAAATATTTAAAATTTTATACGTTACCATATTGTATCACATGAGTTTGTAATCAATTATATGTACATACCTGCAAGAAGAAAAAATATGTTTTTGATTAGAAAAGTACCACTAAAAGTCAAATTAATAAATAAAAAGTGGTTTTAGGTAAATATACTTAAGCAAAGATAGAAAATAAAATAGATAGTGTGTTGGAATCAGAGATCAGCAATGAGTATTCAAAGAGATGAGTAGAATCGAATCATACTCATAATTTCTGATACTTACACGCATTTATACTTATTTTAATATCATGGAACCTCTATTCATATTCAAAGTTTGAAGTACTCATCATATTCATACTTAACAACACATATGCTGTTGTTGATTTCGACTCTCCATAACTCAACATATAGACGAAATACAAAATAAGTATGAATCGCATACGAACACTAAAATACTTACTAAAATGTTGTGTGTTTTCTCGGCTTGATGCTCTGTTTTGTTTGCCTATGTGTCTTTTTTCTTTTTCTTGTAAATGCAACAACAACTAAGACTGTAAATTTTGATAAATGATTCGAGTCACTCGTATCATTTATAAGTATTATAAATATTTTTCTATTTTCTATTATAAGTATTTTTCTTTGTATCTAAATGAGTAGGCTATGAATCAAACATATGGTATGAGTTTGATGTCAACGTTGCAAGCATAGTCATTGCAACCTGTACTTATAAATCAACGTTGTAGTGAGTATGAATGAATCAGAGTACATAGTTAAGTTTCAATATTGTTGACTCACTTATATTCGAAATTTCATGAGTGCTTATTGAGTAGCGAAAAAACGATTCATTGCTGGTCTTTGGTTGGCATATACAACTTGAGGCCGTTGTTCAAATCTCAGTTCCAAAAGTTTCTTTTTGCTTTAGTGTAGCATTATATTTGGCCATAAATATTTTATGATGGCTTTAATAATTTTAATAATCCCCATGTGAAAACGAGGAAACATTGTGAATTATTATGTTTTTAACGTCTCTGGCAAAATTCTATTATTTTTAAAGATTTTAGGCTACAAAGTAACCCAATTAAATTCTGTAAATGAATTTGCTACTAAAAAATAATTACAGAGTCAAGGGTATGTGGAGATATTTAATTAAAAAAATACAAGGAAATCTAGAAGGTGACAAAGTATTTTCGTATTATGTGATAAAGATGACACCACCAAAAAATTATAACAATTGTAAAAAAGTTTTTTATTTTATTTCTTAATATTTTATAAGAATATTATTTTATAATGACAAAAAACAAGAGGAGCATATAAATTTTATTTTTCATTCAACATATTCTTTTGTAATTAAGAGTACTACAAAAAGATTTTTTAATTTATTTAAATGTAGAGTTTTCATTTTAGTTTAAACAACCACGCAGGGAATGACTCCCATTCATTTACATTGTTTGCATTGTAATAAAGACATTCGTTAGAAAAGTGTTCCCCGTTCAAGACTTTTGCTCAAAAACTTATTACATTTGTAATGTCTTATACGAAACACTGGGCTAAACGATCAAAAAATTTCGTCTTAGTTTTTGAACAAGAAAAATAAATAAAATAAGACAGATTTTTGAGAAATTTTTTCATGACAATTTTATTTTTACACTCAGAGTTTTTGCGAGAAATCTGCTGAGAGGAAGTCGCCAAAGTAATATTTTTTCATATTTCGTTTTTGGTGGAGATGTTTGATCTGGTGTTTGAACCGAGGTCTCACGTTTAATAAGCTAACATACTACCTACTAGACCAAGCGGCGACTTCACTAATATACACAATTTATTTCGATCTTATCGTTACAAATTTTCTGAAATTTTGATTTTAAAGAGATCTGTGCATCACTCTCAAATGGTCGCTGTCTCCTTATCGCCTGATGATGTGGAAGACACTATCGTATGATTAACAATTTCTGAAATACTCAGGCCAAAACAGCCGCACTAATTAGCACATTAACACTGCTACCACATAGGAAACTTTACTTACTTTTTGCACACAATTTTTATATGCACTCCTCCCCCTCTTTTTTATGCCACTCTTGTTAATGGAAAACGTAAGCAGATGAGAGGACCTGACTGAGTTTTGTGACACACTAACATTTTCAAGTTCAAAGAGCGACGTTTTTTTCATGTTTCTGTTGCTCATTTCATGACATTTCGCTATTTTCTGAGTGAGTGAGTGAGTGAATAAAGTTATTACAGCACGATTTTAATGTTTGTCAGTCAACCTGTTTACACTGGTAAGACATTTTCAAATGTCATTAAAAGGTTGCGCCAACTATGCAGCAATCAGCATGTTATTCTACAACAAACAGGCGAGTGTCAGGAATAAAAAAGTGCCCTGATAATAAGTTAAAAAAAATAAAAATGAATTAAAAGGAAAGAAAGAAACAGTCATTTATCAGACCTGTTGAGTTTTGCATGTTGCCTTTTATTTTAATGTGGTTTCATTGTCAGTAAACAAGTCAAAAAGACAAGCCACAGGTAAGCGAAGTAATTTATTGCCGAAAACAATGAAACCTTAAGTACGGCAATATAAAAAGAGGAGGTTGGCACAGTCTAATGGCTTTCTTTTTAGGGGAAAGCAAAGACATAATGGCAACGTTTAACGAAAACAAAAAACAAAGTAAAGCTCTTTAATGAAAATAAAACTATGGAATGAATGTTAAATTTGTTATTAAAAAAAAAAAAAGGATTTTGAAACCTTGGAATCCGTAATTTACTACTGGACTACAAACCCAGGGATTACAGAGCAAAGTGAATAATTTTTCCTCCATTGTGACTGCCAAAAGAGGACAACATCGACAGCTAAGGCCACTTTGAGCCCTACTTTCTGTCAAGAGACTATTTTGCCTGTCCTTTTTATGATTGTTGTTATCCTCACTGGACGTCGAGGGACTTCTAAATGAATTATTTGGAAGATGAATAAAGTCTCTTTCTTGCTTATTTTCGAATTTCATTAATTTTGCTTGTCTTCTTTTGACTTTCCTTTCATCACACCCAAGCAAGAATATTGCTATTACCCTCCGCTAATAGTGCAACAGTCTAGAATTGAATAATTTTTCGAAAAAGTGTTGTTGACTTCAAGCGAATGCAAAACGTTTTTATCGTGTTTATTGTGAAAGCCAAAAAAAACCATATAAAATCGAATGAGTGAGTGACTGAACTTTTACTCATAAAAATAAAATAAAAATAAAAAACAAAAACATTTTTACAAGAATGAAATAACGATGATGATAATAAATTTTATAAAGGCGTATGAAAAAGAAATTTAAACCCCACAAAAAGAACATCAACGCCACCACCAACAAACAACATATTGTGGTTTCAACATATTTTTTTTCGCACATTATAACTTTATTTATGTATTTTCTTGGATTCGATAACATTTCATTCATTGTTTTTATTTTTTTATATTTAACAAAAAAAAAAAATTAAAACCAAAAAACCAAAAATTAAGAAATAAAAAATTTTTAACGGTATTCTGACGTTGTGTTTATAAATTCGAAATTACAATGAAAAGGTGAATAAAATATTTTCTTTTTTTTGCTTAATTTCTTTTTTTAAATATATTTATAAATAAATACACCTACGTTTTATACAATATTTATCAAATTAATTATAAATAATGAACAGTCCCAACAAGCCCGTTGTGTTTCGCTATCTCCATTATAATTGATTTACTTATTACGTTTCTTGCGTCATCTCGAACCAAACTTTTATACTCATTCGACTTCCGGTGTTCTGTCAACAACTGCGTAAGTCGATAATACTTTTTTAACAACAATATTGCACTCAATTTGAAGACATTTAGTCGGGATCTTTTACACCAATATCTCTGTGTTTGCACAGATTTCTAGTTCTCGATTGTACCGGATTTTCTTCTCACTGTTATCCCATATTGGATTGAAAATGTTCTAAGAATATTGCTTCAATAATCAACAAAAGCTTCAAATCTATTGACTTGAAATATCAAGACTTAGAAAATCTCTTGATTTCAGAAGTTCCGTATTTGTTTAATGTTGTTCCGAACCTCCTAAGTAAACGAAATTCTTAACCACTTCAACTTTACATGAACCCCCACAATGATTAACGAATCTATTTCGGTGACTTGTGGAAGAACATGCATTTTTTATTTACTATCAAACATACTGAATTGGCTTCCTTATCAAGTGCACGGAATGACTTAATGACGGTGGTATATAACTGACTCGATTTATTAAAGCTTATCATGGCCGTTTAATATTCTTACGAAAATGAAAAATTTACATCGCTTAACATTAAAATTATAAGCAAAATCTACAAAAACAAAACAATACAGTAAACAAACCTGTTTCCAAATTATCGTACTGCTTAATATAACAACAAACACCAGCATAAAAAATGGTAAACAAGTAAACAAAAATATACCAACAACACTACAATAATAAACGTAAACAACGATGTTTACATTTGTAGAGATTTCGGTGAAGTCATTAACATTCGCCTTCAAGAACATTCATCAGACTGTTTACTTTGCCATATAAAAGGTAAGGCAAAGCAGACGACTGACTGAGTGAGTAAAGTCCAGTCAGTCTTGTGTGAAGACGCGGTGTGTTTGAAGAGAGTAATCGTGGTTTGAAAATCTCCCTTTACAAAGATCTATGGAACAATTGTCTTGTAATTGTTATTGTAATAAATTATTATTGTATAAACATGGAATAACAAACAAAGCAATTGTTGTTGTTTACATAAAGTTGTGAACATTGGCACACAGAATTGCGCGAATAATAAAAAATTTAAATAAAACTAAACATAAATTTATTTTTATTTTATTTCCAATCTACGAGCTCATATTTTACACGTTTTTAAAAAGTTAAAACGTAACAATATCTTTCAATTTCATAAGCATTTTCCAGAAGAGTGGAAAAAATGTGTACATGATGCGTCACCTTGCTTTACTATTTTTCAAATACAATTCCAGTAACTTTCACGCAACTCCAAGTATTTATCAAAGTATTGGAACAAAATTTAATGAGGTTAGGAGTTTAGATTAAGTGAATACTTTGAATTATTTTATTGCCTGCATATCTATTGCATATCCAATTTACTGACGTCAAGTTAACAGTGAGTCAGATATAATGGAGACTGTAATTCACCAGGTTTCTGCAGTTGCAATGTGATATGTACACTGCACAGCACCACATGATAGTAAAATACTCTGAATATTTTAGGCAGATCGACGCGATTATTTTCAAACAAGCAAACAAACATATCTTTATTTATATACACTTACATACATACATACATGTGTACATATATTCATTATAATTTATTTTACAAATTATTATAAACATATTTAATCATTCGCTTAACAGCTCTCGTGACTGCGTGAAAAGTTCTCTTTTTTCGGTTTCCTTAACCAATTTATGTCATTTGGTTTTAAAATTCTTATAAATTATTGCCAACAATAATTATTTCTTTCGTAATTTATATTATTGCTATGATTTGTTGTTGCAATAATTTATAATTAAAACAAATGTGGTTATTGCTGTTTTCAATGTTGCTTTTTTATTGTTTATAAAACAAATTGAAATATTTGGCAAAATCATTAATGAAATTGGCACAATTTACAAAAATATTTAAAATAATGTTAAAAATTCATATTTAATTCATTAATGATGCCAAAGAAGAATTAATTATAATGGGAAGGTATCCTAAATAAAGAATGCCAACAATTTAAATTTATTATTAAAGAGGAACAACTCTTTCGTTAATAACAATAAACAAAACAAAAACAAAAAAATATAAATGAATTATAAGTGAAACTCTTTCGCTAATATTTTCGGCCGAGCATACTCCAGCCCAACAACATCTACATGTAACGCGCTTGCAATTCCTAATGCTTGGCATTATATTCAAACTGATATATCCAAAGCAACTTATATTTCATTTCCTATTCAGATTTAAAAGTTTACAAATTTTTAGAGAGTGAAACTATACTCACTTATCACACAATCCACAGCAAAGTAGAGCATTTGTCTTCCGGCGTCTTATGGCCAAATGGCGTTCCCGCGTTGGAAATTTCGGGTGTTTGTGAATAAAAACCGGTTGCACTTCATAATCGTTACACAAATTCACATTCATTTCATCAATAATTGCAAGTAAACTTGATTGTGATAAGCGATCATTTTTAAGCTCTTTGGTGCGCATTTTGTTTTTATTTTTTTTAAATTTATTTTTTATTTGGTTTTTTTCTTTTTTTATTAAATAAATATTTATGCCTTTACCAATGCAAGTTGTAATTGAATTCACTTCAATGCTTAGACACGTTTTAAATCACACTGAAATTATTGCTTTCAAACGATCTTTAAATGAAGACTTTGTCAATGCGTTTGTTTATTAAAAAAAAAATATTCGATTACATTCTATTCGAAAGATAAGAAAGTATAATGAATTGTTTTATTTTGGTTTGTTTATTAATTTATAATTTTCAATTTTATTTCAATTTTTTTTTATTATCAGAATTCTTTTTTTTTTATTAAAATGACACACACCCCAATCGTTGACATTGTCACCTTATCAGTAAATTTGTGTGCTTGTGTTTTATTTTAATAAAACGTCATAAAAATTTTACGTTTCTTAAGCAAAATCAATTGAGTTTTTAATGATAAGATAAGAATTTGAAAAATTTTTACGCATCATTTTTTTTTTTCTTAAGCAAACACATCTGGCAACACTTTTTGATTTTAGTTTTCTAATTCACAAGTCTAATATGGGCAACTCTGATTTGAATCGCTCACACAGGGTAGCCATACAAATGTAATTTACAATGTAATTCAACCTGGAGAGTAATCAGAGTGTAAAATTCATATCACATTTACTAGCCACGTCTTTAGAATTATTTTCGAAAAAGTACGAAGCCTGTTTATTCGCGGGTCTATATAAAGTTTTTAGACAAACTACAGGTGATAATTCTAAAAACAATTTCTACAAAACAGGTGAAAAATACTAGGAAATGAATACTTCCGGAATCTCGAATGTACTTTAAATATTAAAATTGTATTAGAAGTGTTGCCTGTTTAACTTTTATAATACAAACAAACTAGGAACGTACTGAGCCTAGAGATTAAATTAAGTCAAGTATATCTAAGGTACGTAATTGGTCATTACAACCCTTCAATCAGGATTACGACCTAGCTTCTGACACCACTTATGTTGTGTGTGTTAATTTTATACATGAGTGGCGGGAGCTACAGTTTAAAGTCGACTCCGAACGACAGATTTTAGAGACACTTTACATGATATTTAAATTTACTCTCAGAGTTTTTGCCAGAAATCGCCGAAGAAATATTTTTTTTTCATATATTCGTTTTGATGTCTGACCTGGGGTTTGAACCATGGCCTCAGGTCTAATAAGCCAACACACTACCTACCAGACTAAGGCGACTTCAAAGTATATCTAACACTGTTTTCTAAAAAACCTATGACACACTTTAATGATTTCTTCACAACCAATGTGCTGGCTATAGCGTACTTTGTAATATAATCTCTTTCTAACTTGCTTAAACTCAGAAGCATGTGTAGCCCCTTCCACAAGCCCCTTCCAATAAGTACAAATTTCACCTTGACCTTAGTGTAGGGTAGTAGATATTTGAGCTTGAGCGATCGTCATAACTTTCTTATTTGTTTCTAAGTGCGGTTTTTACGCTTGATAGAACACAAAGCAAAATTATTTCTACGTTTTTATTAACTGTACGTGTTTAGCTGTTATTAATTTTTATTAATTAATTATTGTTTATATTGACTACAGCAAGTCAATGGCTATTATTTTAAATTATACTAAAAAATTTAATTTGTATTTACAATTTAATATTTAACATTTTATTTTTCTTTCACTATATTTGTTATAAAATATTTCTAAAACATCTTTGTTTCTTGTAAATTTTATAAATAATTTTTTAATTTGTTTTAAATTATTGAAAATGGTTTTTTTTAATTTTTTCTTATTAACTGAAATATGTTTTTTTACCTTATTTAATAAGGTATCACACACACGTATTTGCCTTTTTTAAGTAATTTATTCAATTTCTGAACTTTGTTTTTTATTATATTGCCAACTCATGACTAAGACCAATTATATATAGGCTCTGTTTACGACACTCTTTGTTTTTTTATTTTTATTTTTGTTTTGTTAGAAAAAATTAAAATTTTAAAAATAAAAATCACATACACACACTTTGATAATAACCGCACAAATGTCTAATCACAACTGTTATTTAATTTTTAAAACTGAATTTAAAACCGACAGCAGTTTACGAACAAAAAAAAAAAAACAAATGCAAGCTGTTCTCTGATGGGGGAAAAAATATTCATATTCACTCTCATTTCAATCGAAACACGCACACATGAGAATCAGTGCTCGTATAATTGCCTATGTTATATACACCCTACACATGGTATATGGATTTAGTAGGCCTCTCAATGAATATCTATGATATAAACAACAACTCTCAAATAAAAATGGTGTCTGATATTGTAGAAATTTTTTGAATATTTCGAAGATAAAAGGCAGACTTACATTTTTCTACTGGGTAGGTCAATACATGGACATGTTGTCTACAACAGAGATCAACAATGAATTGTTTTTTCGTTACTCATAAGCACTCATGAAATTTTGAATATAAGGGAGTCAAAAATATTGAAATTTAACTATGTACTCTGATTCATTCATACTCACTACAACGTTGATTTATTAATAGAGGTTGCAATGAGTATGCGTACAACGTTAACGTCAAATTCATACCATACGAAATATGTATGTTTGATTCATAAGCCTACTCATTTAGTTTCATAACTTTAGAAAAATACTTCGAGTGACTCGAAACATTCATAAAAATTTACAGTTGTTGTTGCATTTACAAAAAAAGCAAAAAGACACATAAGCAAAGAAGCAGAGCAGCAAGCCGAGCAACCTTTTAGTGAGTATTTTAGTGTTCGTACGCGATTCATGCTTATTTTGTGATTCGTCATCATATGTTGAGTTATGGAGAGTCGAAATCATCGACATCATACGTGTTGTTAAGTGCGAATATGATGAGTACTTCAAACTTTGAATATGAGCAGAGGTTCCATGATATTAAAATAAGTATGAATTCGTATAATTATCAGAAATTATGATATTTCTTTTTGAAGATAATACGGATTTAGTAGGCCTCTCATCGAATATCTATGATATAAAAAACAATACTGAATTAAAAATGGTGTTTATATTACAGACATTTTATGAATATTTCGAAGAAAAATTTTTCTATTGGGTAGCTCAATACATGGACATATTGTCTGCAATTTTATTTCATTTTCATTTTAAGCTTTACTTTGAAATTATACAATTGACAGACACGTTGACATACATATGTATGTGTCTGTATGGCAGGTACATGTCTTTCATATATCGTCAAATATAAAATTTAAATGAAAATTATTATGTTTTAAATACATTTGAATAAATATTTAAATATTTGAAGCTCAACTGAATTCTCAAGTACGAGTACAATGTACAATCAATAAAAAACAAACAATAAAAAAATTAAAAATAAAAACCAAAAAGAAATAAAAATAATTAAATGAAATTAAAAGAGAGAATAAACAAAACATAATAAACAAATCATTTCAAAACGAAATATAAAATAATGAAATGTAATAAAAAACATAACAAAAAAACATAAAATGAAAGAGTCTTTTTACAAGGAGGTTAAACGTGAGTACACGAATATCAGTTGAAAAGCACAACGATGGTGAGATTGTAAATGGAGAGGCAACAAGCGGAAATGGACTTTGTAACGCGATTCAAATCAAAATTTTAATTTTCAATATATTTGATGGTTTAATTGAGAAGAAAGGTTAATAACAGCATATCAATGAACAGATAAAAAAAGTTAATTTCAGATGAGCTTAAAATATAAAATGCAACAAACGGAAACAGAATGTAAATTTCAACGACTAAAAAAAGTTGCAGTCGATTTAAGCGGATTATATGGTACAGCGAAGGTTTAGGAATATTGTAGGAAAATTACCGTAGTTCTACTGGCGTCCTCATGTACTAAACACGCGTTAAATATATTGTTACGAAAATGGTAAAATCTAGATACTGGTGTTTTGCTTTTACATCGTTTAACATTAAAATTATAAACAAAATCTACGAAAATAAAAACAATGAACTTGTTTACAAATTATCGCACTGCGTAATATAATAACAAACACCAGCATAAAAAAATGATAAACAAGTAAACAAAATACACAAACAAAACTACAAAAATGAATGTAAACAAAATACACCAAGACCTCTACAATAATACAACATCGTTGTTTACATTTATAGAGATTTCGAGAAGGCGAAGCCACGAACATTAATCAGACTGTTTACGTTGCCATATAAAAGGCAAGGCAAAGCAGGCAACTGAGTCAGTAAAAGTTCAGTTAGTCTTGTGTGAAGACGCGGTGTGTTAAAACAGAGTAACCGTGGTTTGAAGGTCTCCGTTACAAAGATCAGTCGGAACAATTGTCCAGTAATTGTTATTGACAAAGGGTGCCAACAGAGGAATAATAAACAAAGCAATTGTTATTGTTTACATAAAGTTGTGAACAGTGGCACACAGAATTGTGCGAATAATAAAGAATCTTAATTAAATCTAGACACAGATTTATTTTTATTATATTTGCAATCTACGAGCCCTTTTTTAAAGTTAAAAACATAACAATATAAAATAAAACTGTGATCTAGAAAAATCTATGAAATTAGCTACATATTTAATATGTATTCATATATATAAAATAATGGAATTGTTTTGTGCACATTGTAACACATTAAATTAATTCCATTCTAATATTGAGTTGTAAAGGAAGCTTCATTAAAAGTTTGCAATGTGGAATGCAATACAAAAATTAATCGTGATATTAAGTTTAGTAAAACATATGAATATTATTAATCTGCTTAATAATTGTTTCATTTCAATTTTATGTTTAAATTATTTCATGTTTTTAATTGCATATGATCACAATACTTCCATACACATACAATATAAAAAAAAACAATATTTGTTTCGAATTGAGTCAAGGTCATTGCATAATTTAAATTTTACCGCACAACATACATACATACGACTACAAAAACTACAATGATATTAACGATTAATAAAAGAAAATAAATAAATAAAAAACCTAAAAGGGGGAACAAAATATCGTCCATAAATAACTCAAAAAAAAACATGCCGTCGCTGATCTATGAAATCTACCGCAAGCGCTTAATTTATATGCTGGTCACAATCGCGGCAAACATTCGTAAATGCTTTGCTTGCGTTGATGAGCAGATGGGGTGAATTAAAATGTGCCAGTGACATAGGCTGGGGAATATTACACTGTAATATTGTTAAAATATTTTATTACGTCGATTTTATAATATATTTAATACGAATTGAAATTGTTAGCACTGTGGAGCAAGTTATCTGTATAAGTATTCATGTTTTTTACTTTTTATTTTAATAACCGGTGTTAACCTCAACTGCGTTTGGCTGACTTATTTGAATAAATTTTTTTGCCGACAATATAAATAAACAGATCTGCTCGGAAAGAATTTTTCCTATTATTGATTTGTTTAAGAAATTTACTGTTAGTTTGATGATAATTTAACCCGCTTAATTACTACAATGACGGACGAATACAAATTTTTAAATAAGAGAAGCCATAAACAACAGTGGACTCAGATCAAAAAAATATCTGAAGACGGGTATGACTATGAATTTTTCAAAATTAAGTTTTAATCTAAATCAACAACTTCTACCAAGAATAATGAACTAATAGGAGTTAATATACGAAGTGTATTCAAATGTTTAAACCAATGCTCCGATTTGAATTCTTTGTTCCTTAAGTAACCACAAAATGCTTGAAATACTTAGAGCCTGTAAAAATATTAATACATACCTACATTGGCCATTACAACCCTGCAGGAAGGATTACAGCCTAGCTTCTCACACCACTCATATTGTGTGTGTTAATTTCATGCATGAGTGGCGGGACCTACAGTTTAAAGTCAACTCCGAACGACAAATTTTTTGAGAAACTTTTCATGGCAATTTTATTCATTGTCTTGCCTTTGCCAGAAATCTGCTGAGAGGAAGTCGCCGAAGAAATATTTTTTCATATTTTCGTTTTGATGTCTGACCTGGGGTTTGAACCTTAAGTTTAATAAGCCAACACACTGCCTAATAGATTACGGCGACTTCTGTAAACTTATTAATAATAAGATAAAAAATGAAGAACCCTGCTCGAATGTTTCAGCGCCTCAACACAATTGAAGAAAACTTAAAAGAAGTGGAAAGATTAGCCTTTTAAAAGACTTAAGACTGTTTTCTTTTAAGAAAGCCTCCTGCAGTAGAATTGTTTACAGAGTGAAGGAGGAACGGAGCAAAGAACATAATAAGAATATGCGGAGGTGCTTTGTGATAGTCCTAGTTAAAAATGATTATCTGAAATACCCCAGTTAGGGATTGAGAATTGTTTTGCCTGACCCTAGCCCGGCAGATTTTTTATGTGTGTTTTTAAATACTTCGAAATACATTTTTAGAACAACCGTCATCCACTAGGAAATATTTTCCTAAGAATATTACCAGGTCAAGTATATTATGTATTGAAATTTGACGTTATTGCCTACTTAAGCGTTGTTTAGCTTTCAATCAAAAAAGGTGTCAATGTCACTGACATCTTAAAAGAGTACTAAAATCAAAAATTTAACACCCAATAATAAACTCAAGAAATAAAAAAAGAAGAAACAAATCAAATAAATTTTCTTTCAATTACAGAAAAACACACAAACAAAAGGCATATCCAACTGATTTTATGGAAATTATTTGACTATTAAATCATAAATTAAATGTTTTTTGTGTTCCCGCCAATTTATGGCAATTTAATTGACCAAAATAATCATAAAAACAAAAAACACTGACAAGAAAAAATTACACAAAAGAAAAATAATAATAAAAACATAAGGAACATAAAGAACAAAACGAAATTAAAATTGAAACTAATTTTCAATATCAATAAAAATGCACTATTAACGTCATTATTAAATAGAAAAGATCAAGAAAACAAAAACAAAATTTGTTTAAAAAACAAAATAAAATTAATTTTTTTGCGTTTTTTGCTGCTTAAATTTTAATTTGGGTGGTTTTCCATTGGCTTGATTTATTTTCTTTACTTTTATTATTTTTTGTTTTTAATCTGTTTAATTTTATATAAACACCATCAAAATACGAAAAACGAAAATTTACAATTCGCAGAAGAAAAAACAAATTTTTTGTTGTTAAATTCTGTTTGAAAAAATAAAATGAAATTGAAATTAAAAAAAATCCACCTTAAATATGGCAAAAGAAAATATTTTTGTTCTACTTATTTACCTTTTAAATATAATTTTTTTATTATTTTCGTTAAACAGGAAAAATAAAGGAAATCTAATGGAATTATGGAAAATAAAAAAATAATTTAAGATCAAAAGGAAAAAAAAAACATAAAAAATAAAGGAGGAACAAATCAAAAACAAAATATTTGTTTAAACATATTATAAAATAAACGTCCATTATTTTGTAAATAAAGATGTTTTATTTTCTGAATTTAAAAACAAAATGAAAAAAGATTATAAAAATTGACTTGGAAGTTTGAATCCATAGACTAATACTATGTTCACGTATGCACCTTTATTGCGTAAATCGCAATTAACGCCAATATTGATCTCAATATTTCATATAAAATCTCAATTAATTATTGTTCAATTAAATGCTAATTGTTATAATATTGATTAAAACTTTAAATACAGCACTGTCATAAGTACGTTCAGTGAGTATATTAGAATTTTCCGAACACTTTCTATTGGTATTTGACAACTCAAATATCAACAACGACAAACAAAAAAAAACAAAAAAACAAAAACAATGTTGGTGAAACAACCAGCTATTTTGATTATCAGCTGTCAAATGAATATTCAGTAAGTTGAATATTGTATATATTTATTATACCTGAACGGTTAAAATATTGTTCTTAATTAACCGAATATTAACTCAATTAAATTGCATACGTGAACATAGTGTAATGCATGCATTTCCACCAAATTCACTACTGAAGTAATCAAATAAATCACAGAATTGTAAGGTTATTTATTTTTCTGCACCATAACGGTGTTCGATTTGGGTGTTCTAGCACCCGATATTATATAGTCGTAAACGGAGGTACACACAACAACCTTGAAGCAGAATCGCTCTGTAATAGTGGTTAGACTATGTTCTTTGAAATAAAAGTGTTGAATTACATTTTTTTGTAATTGTATATATTATAACCCTTCAGTCAGGACTACGACCTAGTTTCTCAACAAACTTATGTTGTGTGTGTTAATTTTTATAAATGAGTATCGGGACCTACAGTTTAAAGTCGATTCCGAGCGACAGATTTTTGAGAAACTTTTCATGGAATTTTTTTTTTACTGTCAGAGTTTTTGACAGAAATCTACTGAGAGGAAGTCGCTGAAAAAAATTGTTTTTCATATTTTCGTTCTGATGTCTGATCAGGGGTTTGAACTGAGGCCTCACGTCTAGTAAGGCAACACACTACCTACTTGACCACCGCAACTTCAATGAATGAATGCATCCATTTCAACCAAATTTACCACTGAAGTAAGTTATTTGTTTTTCTGTACACCAGAAAAGGTCCACCAAGCCGGTATTCTGGTTGTCAACTCATAAGTTCTTGTTTGAACTCGGCCACCCAATGTTATATAGTCGTAAACGAAGGTACACACAACAACCTTGAAGCAGAATCGCACTTTAATAGTGATTATACTATGACCTTTGAAATAAATGTGTTGAATTACATTTTTTTTATAATTGGTGATTATAACACTTCAGTCAGGATTACGACCTAGTTTCTCACAGATTTTTGAGAAACTTTACACGGCAGAAATCTGCTGAGAGGAAATCGTCAAAGAAAAATTTTTTTCATATTTTCGTTTTGAAGTCTGACCAGAGATTTGAACTGAGGCCTCACGTCTAATAAGCCAACACACGACCTACTAGACTACGGCGACTGTTGAATTACACAACTTTACCACAAAACTCGGCGTCTTGAGAAATCATAGATCCTATACGACTGCTACTTTACACAAAAGAAACATCGTCAACTTATTTTGGTTACAGTTTAATAGCGATGTAATGTGATTATTTAGTACGATTGGTAAAACAATAAACTTGAGTCGATGTAAAATTTTGTAAAATAAACAAAAACACTTAAATTGATTAGTTTTAAAATTTATATTTTTCTAAGAATAATTTCCCCTTCAAAACCTTACAGTGGTGCACAAAAGAAAGGTCTTTTAGTTTTATTAAAGCTTTATAAAGAGACTTTTAGTTACAATTTAATGTTGGTCTGATGGTAAGCGTTTTTAAAAATAAAAACCTTAAATTCATTCAAAATAATTTTTATTTTCAATTCGTACTATTCAATAACCAGAAATTAAATTTATTTATTGCCTCGTTTTAATTTTCTTATTTATTTCCGAATCCATTTTTTTTTTCTTAAAAACCATGTGTACACTTTAATTTCATTTAAAGAAAATGCGAAATGAGGTAAGTTCGACTATGGAATGACCGTATACATCACATCAGATTCCAGGTAACTAAGGTAACAGACTAAAGTGTCTGGTGGAAATCGAACTTACAAGCCAATTTAAGGGATTAACTAAACATTAGACTACCGAGGCAGTTATTTAAATGTATTTGCTGCGCTGCCATTCTATACATTAAGCCCGATAAGTGGATCATCGATCTGCAGCCAATGTTCGTTATAGCCCAGAGGTCAGCAATGAATCGTTTTTTCGCTACTCATAAGCACTCATGAAATTTTGAATATATGTAAGTGAGTCAACAATATTGAAATGTAAATCTGTACTCTCATACATTCGTACCCACTACAACGTTGATTTGTAAGTACAGGTTGCAATGAGTATGCGTACAACGTTGACATCAAACTCATACCATTTGAAATATTTTTTATTCATAAGCCTACTCATTTAGATTCATAACTTTAGAAAAATACTTATAATACTTATAAATGATTCGATTGACTCGAATATGAGTAGAGGTTCCATGATATTAAAATAAGTTTGAATGCGTATAAGTATCAGAAATTATGAGTATGATTCGATTTTACTTATCTTATTGAATACTCATTGCTGATCTCTGATAGGTAACCAAGCTTTATTCATGTTAGAATATTTTTTTAGAACTCAACCTTTTAAGTTTTAGCAAACATTAGCACGAACAGAATATACTTCAACCTCTAGTAATAGTGTATAGTATAAATTAAAAGTGGAAAAAGTATGAAATATAATTAAAAACAATACCACATAGTGGTATAACATTTTCATAATTGTTCACTTTATGGCCCAAAAAAAAAACAAACAAGTTTTTGCCATAAGTTGAGGGAATATATGAACAACTACGAAATAAATTTTTGTAGGTTTTGGACAAGACAACACAAAATTTAAAATGAAAATAAATAAAAATTAATTGTGTGTTTAGGAAAGAAAGTGTAATAAATGCTCATAAACCTCGGTAAGGATATCGTATAAATAACCAAATAATGGTAATGGTTGTGGTTATAAAAAAAATCCATACAGAAATCTGTTTGCATCACTTTTTATAGTTTTCTTAATAATTTTATTTATTATGAAAGCATTAAACAAAAGCAAAAGCAAAAATAAATCAATTAAATTTCTTCTTTTCATTTATGTAACAACCAACAACAGAATGGAAATCATTACCAGAGCCATCTATTGTTTGATAATAAAGCTAGACAGCGTAAAAGCTTTTTCAAATTCCATAACAGAGGCATGTTAAAAAAAGCTTTTTTTAAAAACGTGAATTCAAACTCATATTAAGTTGGCAACAATTTCAAATGTAACGGAAGAAAACATTCTTTCGTCTTATTAATCGGTTTCAAACTTCTAGTAGTGGTGTAAGTTATGTGCTCGTAAGTGAAGTGTTTGCCTCTCTTGTGTCCTACATTTTGTATCTGATTCTTTCAAACTTTTTTTAACGATTTCTTCTAAATCGTCAATGTTACATTTTACTTTCGAGGACACATACATACATACATAATTGATCATTACAACCCTTTATCGAAGATTATGACCAGCTTCTCACACCACTTATGTTGTGTGTGTTAATTTTTATACATGAGTGGCGAGACCTACAGTTTAAAGTCGACTCAAACAACAGTTTTTTGAGAAACTTTTCATGGCAATTTTATTTGCACTCATAGTTTTTGCCAGAAATCTGCAGAGAGGAAGTAACCGAAGAAATATTTTTTCATAGCACGTTCTGATGTCTGACCTGGGGGCTTGAACAGTGGCCTCTTGTCTAATAAGCCAACACACTATCTCCTAGGCCACGTCGACTACGCATACGGGGACTGTCCTAAAACTAGCGGACCTAACCCAGATATAGAGTACACTATAAATATAAAATACACTAGGAAGAAAGGGAAGAAACAGAAACGAAGAATAAGGTTATCCAAAAGTGAAGAAGGATGTAAAAAAGGAAGAACGAACGACAATTTTTGAGAAAGCTTTCATGTCAATTTTATTTACTCTCAGAGTCGTTGCTGGGAGGAAGTCGCCGAAGAAATATTTTTTCATATCACGTTCTGATGTCTGACCTGGGGTTTGAACCGTGGCCTTACGTCTAATAAGCCAACACAGTACCTACTAGACTACTCCGACTTCAAGAAAAAGGAAGGAGAATACGTTAGTATAAGTAAAAAGAGAGTTAATGCGTACTATAGAGTCAAGAGGCCACAAGCAGAAAATGAGGTCATAGTCCAGGGAAGCTGAAGTGGGTCGTGAAAGGGGAAATGAAGAGTTGTACCCTATTGTCTTTCTAATTAGCCCCTGTCAAGCTTCTGAGGTGACTGTGTTTGTGTGAAACACAGTAAAAAATTGTCGTTCGGAGTCGACTTTAAACTTTAACTTACACAACATAATTGGTGCTATATCTGGTAAGCTAGGTCTATAATCCTGACTGAAGGGTTATAATGACAAATTATGTATGTATTCTCCTTCCAGGATTGTATCCTTTCCAAAAAGAAACTGCCTAGAGAGAAACGGGAGAGAGCTATCTAGAGACCAGCATCACATCTCGTTCTCCCTTAATATTGCCAGCGGAAGAGAACCAACTACATCATAGCAGAACCCATTCCACATGTTTAGATGTTTCTTGAGTGCGGACTATATTAGGTCACTAATGGCTGGTAATGATTTTCCCATCTCATTAGCGTAGCAAACAATCTTCCTTTTTTCAGCTTCGAAGTGAAAGTAGTAGAAGTATTCCTGGATACCGATTTTCTCGAGTAAGTCTCGTCGAGCTCCGAATTGGTTATGCTATATCTCAGCATGGGCGCCAACATCGAACAGCTCCTCTCTGATAGCCTCGTTCGGGACATTATTGAAAGTTTTTCAATATCAAAAATGGCTACAAGCTTATAATGCCGATCCTTCTTAATTTGTACTGTTTACTGACTTTATTTTTTGACAATTGATTTTTATAAAAACAAAAAATTTGGAAAAAAATATTTTTTTTTTTCTTTCCAATTCATTTTATAAGGCAAAAATAAACGATCCCGTAATAATAAAACTTTTATTATAATTTCCTTTGACTTTGATGTTTTGCCGAATATGAAAATAATATGCATTTAAGGGAATAAAGAGAGCCAAAGCAAAGGATTGAATTGAACCAAAAGTTTCAATGATATTTAATACAACATTTTTTTTTTTAATTTTAATTTTATTTTTAAAACTTTTAATCAAAGGAATCAACACGAGATTATTTTATTTATTTATTTGAAGTTGTAAAATTGTTACAAGCAAGGTTAAATTCAGTATCTATTTTTACTTTTTTCGTCCTTTATTTGTATTAAAAAAAATAAAAAAAACTTTTATTGTCCTTGAAATTAACTTTCAAAAAATTTGTTTTTCCTGTAAAAAATAGTTTTACCATGCGATTAATATATTGTATTAAAATTAATAGAAATTTATATTCTTATAGGCATGTAACATGCAACATTGAAACTTACTTTACTTTTACTTTTTAGGAAGTACGGTTCACTAGGCCACACATTTTCCAAAGAGATGGGCAACATGCAACTCGTTTTGGTTAGGTTCCAAAGCTGAAGCATGGTAACGCCTGAATTGAAATATACAGCTCGCTATAGAAGAAACAATCTTCGATTTCAATAAGGCCGAATACAATTCATATGAATTTCATTGTTATATTCTCTTTATTTACTCTTGGCTTTATATTTGGTCTAGTGACAGCCCATAGGTGCAGTATTTACATTAGAACTTGTGGTGTTTTAAGTTTTATCAAGATCTCACTAAGAACTTAGGACAAACAAGGCCTTAGGTTTTCAAATTTCTTTGAGATTGGATTAGATTTCGTCCTTTGGTTCCTATCAGAGATCAGCAATGAATCGTTTTTTCGCTACTCATAAGCACTCATGAAATTTTGAATATAAGTGAGTCAACAATATTGAAATTTAACTCCTCTGATTCATTCATACACACTACAACGTTGATATCAAACTCATACCATTCGAAATTTGTTTGATTCATAAGTCTACTCATTTAGATTCAGAACTTACGAAAAATACTTATAATACTTATAAATGATTGGAGTGACTCGAATCACTTATCAAAATTTACAGGCTTAGTTGTTGTTGCATTTACAAGAAAAGCAAAAAGACACATAAGCAAAAAAGACAGAGCAGCAAGCAGAGCAAACACATAACCTTCTAGTAAGTATTTTAGTGTTCGTACGTGAATCATACTTTATTTTGTGTGTATTTCGTGTATATGTTGAGTTATGGAGTGTAGAAATCAACATCATACGTGTTGTTAAGTATGAATATGATGAGTACTTCAAACATTGAATGTGAGTAGAGGTTCCATGATATTAAAATAAGTATGAATGTGTATAAGTATCAGAAATGATGAGTATGTTTCGATTCCACTCATGTTTTTGAATACTCATTGCTGGCCTCTGATCTCAATAAGGCCGAATACATTTCATTTGTTATATTGTTTTTTTTTTTTACTATTGGCTCTTTATGAGGCCTAGTAATAGCCCATAGGTGCAGCATATACAATAAAACTTGTAGTGTTTTAAGTTTAAGGTCTTTGCTATCCAAATTTCATCGCGAGTTGTTTATATTTCGTCACTTGGTTCCTACTATCGTAATTTAATATCAATTCTTATCTTTTTAAGAGCTTCAAAATTTTCAAAATTTGATTATGAACGCCCCCACACCGTGGATGCGTGGAAGACTTTCTCAATTACTTGGAATAATTTTAAAAAATTACGTATAATATAATGTAATTATTGTTTAAAACAAAGGTAACACAACAACAGTAATTGAATATAATGGCTAAAGGGAAATCGTATGGCTGTTGTGTAACGTTTAAACGCTTGGGGTTCTTATACTAAATACGTACGTACGTATACAATGTAAGCCAAGTTAACTTTTGTACAGGCTACCTACCACCCTTTGGAAAGACAGACAATGTATCGTTACATTTATTGAAAATTATTTACGAGATGGCCGTAGCAGAAATTAATAAACCGCCCACACCTAACCACCCACTTAAACTATACTAATTTACCTCCAATCGTGCGCAGCAAATCCAGAACAATTTGTTTTGCATTGTTCACAGCGAACACCATCCTCCACTTCACGTATGATGACACCCTGTAAAGACAAGAAGAAAAAAATTAAAACAACAACAAAATAAAATTGAATTATTCATAAATAAAATCCTATGAGTACTCACACAGGTACCCCACCCCCACCCACTCTTGGTGTTATTCTTAGTCCTTTAAGTACATTTTAATTAATTGTTTGCTTTGTCCTTATGAATTTAAAAAAAAAAGAACGGAAGAAAAAAAGAAAATTTTTTAAAATAATTATGAAGAAAAAAACAAATAAGAAAGAGATACAAAAATAAACTCAAGTAATTAAAACAAGAAAATTAAATTATATTTTAACAATGTTATGTTAAATGTTGTCTTGTCATGACAACACTGTTATGGCAGTAATGGCAACAATGTTGCAAAAGGAAACGCTTATAAATATCCTGTTGTACAGTCATTAACTGATGCATAAAAATGAGAAAAGAGCGTTTCCCACGCTACTTTATTACTTATAATTTAATAACGTCTTTAAAGAGTTCAAAACGCTATTGATATCACAGTTTAATTACGATAAATTCTTATCCATTTATGAATAATATCTGAAGCTGATGAACAATCATAATCGCCGATAAATATGTAAAGAAGAAAATCTAAAATATGCTACATCAGTGGGTTTGGATTAACTGGTTCAATTTAATAACCCGCTGTGAAATTAATTTTGCAAACGCGTAATAAAAAAAATGAGTGGAGTTATTATGGTAACCAGTTAAAATAAAGAAATAAAGAATTTTATTAAAAATTATATTAATAATGTTTTTCAGAGTAAGTAGTTATGAATGAAGCAGTTGTGAATGAAGTACATGCTGAATTCCATTAAATTCTCTAATGAATAAAAAAAAATATGTTGTCACCGTAGTCTAGTAGGTAGTGTGTTGGCTTATTAGACTGTAAGGGTTCGGTTAGACATCAAAACGAAAATATGTGAAATAATATTTACTCGGCGGCTTCCTCTCAACAAATGTCTGGCAAAAACTCTGAGAGTAAATAAAATTGTCCTGAAAAGTTTCTCAAAAAAAAATCTGTCGTTCGGAGTCGACTTTAAACTGTAAGTCCCGCCACTCATGTATGAAATTAACACACACAACATAAGGGGTATGAGAAACTAGGTCCATAATCCTCACTGAAGAGTTAGGTTAGGTTAAGTTAGTGTGGTAGCTTTTATACCAAAAGCTTACTGGATTGAAGAGTTGTAATGACCAATTATGAATGGATGGATGAATGAATAAAAAATGGAGAGAACAGACTACTCCAGGGCGATAGAGAATAGTAGTCATAATCCCATTGCAAAAATAGCCAGAGTTATTTTCCTGTTCAGCATTACATATAAACTACCTACAACAATAATAGCCATTAAATTGAAACATTGTGAATTACTCTACCAGTCTGGCTAGACATCTGTAAACACAGAGCTTAGTTCTGCTATAAATAAATATTAGAGAAATGCAATCGCCATGACTCTGTATAATTTATAAACAAGCATTAATAATATGAGAACTTAAGCCTTCCAAACTAACGCCTGTGTAAGATGAGTTGATTGTGATACTGACAATCAGAGATCAGCAATGAGTATTCAAAAAGATAATAAATAAATAAATTTATTTATTTATAATTTATAATTTATAATAAATAAATAATTTAATATTTATTCGAGCAAAAATGTTGTTTGGAAACGTTGAAAAGACAGTCAAATCTAACCCAATAATGGGAAATGAAATTGCTCCGAAGCAGAGATCAGCAATGAGTATTCAAAAAGATGAGTAGAATCGAATCATACTCATAATTTCTGATATTTATACGCATTCATACTTATATTAATATCATGGAACCTCTACTCATATTCAAAGTTTGAAGTACTCATCATATTCATACTTAACAACACGTATGATGTTGTTGAAAGGCGACTCTCTATAACGCAACATATACACGAAGCAAAAAATAAGTATGATTCGCGTACGAACACTAAAATACTCACTAGAAGGTTGTATGTTTTCTTTGCTTGCTGCTCTATCTTTTTTGCTTATGTCTGTTTTCTTGTAAATGTGTAAGGCTGTAAATCTAGTCACTCGAATCATTTATAAGTATTATAAGTATTTTTCTAAAGTTATGAATCTAAATGTGTAGGCTTATGAATCAAACATATTTCGAATGGTATGAGTTTGATGTCAACGTTGTACGCATACTCAATACAACCTATACTTATAAATCAACGTTGTAATGAGTATGAATGAATCAGAGTACATAGTTAAATTTTGATGTTGTTGACTCACTTATATTCAAAATTTCATGAGTGCCTCTGTGTAGCGAAAAAACGATTCATTGCTGATCTCTGGTGACAATCAATTACTTTCGGAAAACCAATGCTATAATTGCTCGGATTCAAATCTGTATGACATGATTTAGAGCTGTAATGAGCTTAAGAAATTGCAACTTGAAAACAGTTGATAACTGCATACACTTAAGCTTATAAGTAAATTTAGTTAACGATTGCACTCTGCGTACAAGAGTAAACATAAAATCTGCGGCAAAAATATTTTATGCACAGATAGAGTGCAACAAAACGAGAAACATACCAGCTGAAGTAAAACTTAAATTAGAAATGAGCCTCATTCGAACATATACACTGAGCGCCATAAGTGAGACAACACTTTTGTTCTTAAGTATAAAACAGTTTTGTTCTTAAGTATAAAAAAGTTACTTTATCATGAATTGTTGTTTTTGTTTTAACATTTTATAAGTAATAAATAAACGTGTTTATTTTTGGAAATTTATTCGACTATTCTCATTTACTTTTCTCGCTATCCTAAGAAAATGAATAATTTCGGGGTGTTTACTTACTTTTGGCGCTCAGTGTAGCTGCGAAGCGTAAACACTAAAAAGCGTATACCGGCACCCATAACATTGTTGTTGTCTACAAGTTGGACTTTGATAAGTCTTGTAACATCTTTTGTCTCAGTGCTGTAATTTGATGAAATCATCATCTAATTAACTCAAGCTGTAGTTTAAAGTCAGTAATTGCACAGAATTCGACTGCAACCTTTTCAAACAATATTGCTTTGAAAAAGCCTATAAAAGTTTGCTTTCAAAGGAAAAGTTAAAATAAAAGGAAAATTAAGAAATGCACCTAAAAAACCTTCAGTACAAATAAGTTCTTGTTATTCTAAGAGTATTTGAAAAAAATCTTTTCAATGTTTTTTTTTTAATGTTTTTTCTTTTATGTTTCCTTGGCTTTTGCTGTCTGTGTATCTCTGATTTTTATTTCAATTTTTTTTTTTGTCTGCTTCTTTCATGTTTTATTTCATGATTTTAACGATTCATTATTAAGTGCGGCTAAAATCACTAGCGTAACAACGATATTCTCTGCCAATATTCAATGCCAAAGACGAAATGTCTAAAATGGGCAACAACAAGAGCAGCAACTACAACTACAATACTGTGATGTCTTTATTGGAAAATTGTTGAAAGTATTTCGTGTTTTTCCTTTCTTTCTTTAAAAACAAAACAAAAACAGAAACCGATATTCCATCAAAAAAAAAGCCAACGAATAAAAGAAAATTTAGAGTGTCTTTAGAAACGTACTTGTCTTGCAGTTGTGCTTGTACTTGTAGTTGTAGTTGTTTAAAGTAAAAAAAAAATAAAAATTCAAGGCATTGGGGTACTGCAACTGGGGCTCTTCTTCTCGCATCTAGACAATGTTATTCTTTTAATTCTTTTCTTCTCCTTTTTCTATTATTTTAACACAAAATTAAAAGGAAAGACGACAACAGCATGTTTTTCCTTTTTTTGCCGCCACTGCTGTGTTGCTATTGCTATTGCTGTTCATGTTTTAAGCGGCTCCGTTTATTGTCAACCATTTAACCGGATGTAGGTCATCGATTTTTAGCATGAACTTTGAACGGAAATAATGCCGTCAATGTGCATGATAAAGACATGCATACACGCACACACACTATTTTATTATGTATGTATGTATGTATATACACACGTAAACAATGCATTCATAAATAACGATTTTATTATAATTGTGATGCCAGACTATTAGTTTTTATAATTTTTTTTTTTTTTTGGTGCTGTTACATACAGCTGCGTGCAACTAATTAAGGACACGAAGCTTACATGTGAGCTTGAAGCAAAATATACAAATGGTTGTATGATATTGTCAAAATTTGTCCAAGTTTAGTTAATTTAACTGTTAGTCGTAGAAAATAACTACTTATTGTGTCAAATAAATTATTATTTATAAAGCTGTGAGCCATTTTTTTAAAGAATATTGATTTCATTCGTGCATATAATTAAGGACACACCGTAAACTTTATGAAAAACATGTACTTATTAGAAAAAAAATCAATATTTTGTTGCAAAACCATTGTTGTCGATAACAGCTTGACATTTCCGAGGCATCGAGGCAACAAGACTTTCATATACACTGGTTGGAATGGCCTTCCAAGGTTTCTTTGTTTCGGCGAAGAGATCATCAAAATTGCTTATTTTTACTGAGGTTACTTTGGTTTTTACAACTTTCCATAAGCGGTGCAATATTTCAGAAAAAATTCGACAGCTGAAAACCTGCCTCGTAAACAAAGAAGCCAAATTACGACAGTTCGTGAAGATGCACTGATTGTCCGCGAGTCCAAAAAAAAATCCGCATAAATCAGCAAATGAAATTCGGATAGCAGTCTTTGGTGAAAATGGAGCAAAACCATCTGTAGAATCAGTAAAACGTCGATTGCGAGCAGCTGGGCTCTTTGGAAGAATTTCCCGAATGAAACCATTTTTGTCTGAGCGTAACCGGAAGAAGCGAATAGAGTTCGCAAAAAATACCGCCATTGGACCGCTGTGGAATGAAAAAGAGTGTTATTTTCGGACGAAACAAAAATTAATAGAGTCTCTCCCGATGGAAAAAAATATGTTCGCCAGCCAAAGTTAAAAGTATTTGATCCAAGATACACCCGGGCCACTTTAATGCATGGAGGAGGTTATATTATGCTTTGGGGTGCTATGTCGTCACGCGATGTTGGGCCGCTGCACAAAATTGACGGAAACATGGAGAAGTTCCAATATTTAAGAATCCTAAGCGATGCAATGATGCCGTATGCTGACGAGAATATGCCAGTAACATGGACATTTCAACAAGATAATGACCCGAAGCATACGGCTCATCACATCAAGCAATGGTTTTTAAACAATTCGGTCGCTGTACTTGATTGGCTTTCATGCAGTCCAGATCTCAACCCGATTGAGAATATATGACAAGTTGTAAAAACCAAAGTAACCTCAGTAAAAATAAGCAATTTTGATGATCTCTTCGCCGAAACAAAGAAACCTTGGAAGGCCATTCCAACCAGTGTATATGAAAGTCTTGTTGCCTCGATGCCTCGGAAATGTCAAGCTGTTATCGACAACAATGGTTTTGCAACAAAATATTGATTTTTTTTCTAATAAGTACATGTTTTTCATAAAGTTTACGGTGTGTCCTTAATTATATGCACGAATGAAATCAATATTCTTTAAAAAATGGCTCACAGCTTTATAAATAATAATTTATTTGACACAATAAGTAGTTATTTTCTACGACTAACAGTTAAATTAACTAAACTTGGACAAATTTTGATAATATCATACAACCATTTGTATATTTTGCTTCAAGCTCACATGTAAGCTTCGTGTCCTTAATTAGTTGCACGCAGCTGTACATAACATAATTGGTCATTACAACCCTTTAGTCAGGATTACGACCTACTTTCTCACACCACTTATGTTGTGTGCATTAATTTTTATACATGAGTGGCGGGACCTACAGTTTAAAGTCGACTCCGAATGACAGATTTTTGAGAAAATTTTCATGGCAATTATATTTACTCTCAGAGTCTTCGCCAGAAATCTGCTGTCGCCGTAGAAATATATTTTTCATATTTCGTTCAGTTGGAGATGCCTGACCTGGGGTTTGAACCGAGGCCTCACGTCTAATAAGCCAACACACTACCTACTAGACCACGGCGACTTCATTGTTACAACATTCAAATTAAGTGAGAAATCACTTTGAATTGCGATTAATCAGGCAGAACTTATTGAACGGATTTTTAATGAATTCGAAACTAAAGACTCCGTCATGATGGTGGCATTACTGAGTTTTGTAATCAAAAAGCTATTAATATTAACCATGTTTTGGGAACAAAATTACGGCAGATGGATGACGACCAAAGTTACTCACCAGAGCCTTCAATACATTTTCACAGAGGGCCTTGCTTCTAGGTAACAATATCATCCCTTGGTTTACTACACTAAACCTACTACTTTCCACATAGTTTTCTACCTCTAGAGCGCTTAAGGAGAAAGTTGGCTGAAATCTCAGAGTTTTAAACTTTTGTTCTGATTCTCAATAACAGTCCGACTGAATGCCAAAAAATTCAGGAAATCTGGCAACACTATTCTGCAAAAATGTAGATAAACTTCTGTTAAAACGTGAGAATATTTTTAAATATTAGGGAGGTTCCTACTCTCATATGAATAGCAAACCTAAATGCCATCTAGAAGATAAACTTTGCAATTCGGATTAATTAGTTGAGCTAACTAATCACAATCGAGTCCTAACAACCATTTATTCCTAAAGTTTTTATTAAAAAAAAAACGATCAACTGTAAACATAGCACCACCCTAGTCCTGTATAGGTTCGGGAACGAAATGGACGTGAATGTAAAGGATAAGAATTCGTGTGAATTTGTTTTTAAGGGAACCGCATAGAATCGGTTTACCACGCATGTTTGCCCATATACATAGCTATCCATTCCTTGAAGTCAAAGCCCACCCCTACAATTAAAATAACTTTTATGGTAAAAGAGTGTTGTAGTGAAAAATAATGTGAAAGTTCCGTCCTTATGGATGTCTTTCTAGCCAATCCAGCTGAGTCAAATTCGCTTGGTATATATTTCAAATATTTAAATTTCTTACAATTGGAAGAAATTAAAGAAGTCATTATTTGTTTTCAGATATTGTTCTGAAAAATTTCGATTGTAATAAAATTAAGGAAGTTAATGCTCTAGTAAAACACTAGTTTGATACACTGCCGCAAACAGATGGTCATAGATTCTCTGCTTGAAACAAATTGAAAAGAAAAAATTCTCCTTAGAATTAGGACCACCCTACTACTTCCATTCTAAATATAAAAACTTGTAAAAGAAAAACACAAAAACAACAAAAAGTTTAAAAGCAGATTTTCTATGCCAGAATTATCCGCTGGTCTTCTACCAAAAGTTAAAAATCTCAGGCAGAAACAACAAACAACGGAATAAGTGTCATTTTCAAGTCATGCGACTACAGAATATTAAAAAAATATTATTCAAAAAAAAAAAAAGTTAAACTCCTTTAAAAAGAAAAAGGACTACATTTGGAATTGACATTTTAATTTGGAAAATTAGAAAATCTAACATACCATATGAGTGATGCAAAGGCAGCAAACAGTCAGCAGTCAGCGTGGGAAAACGTGACTTAAATGCAATTATTTCCGTTGGTTGGTATGTTTTCACATTTTTTACAGCAACGAGACGAGAAAATCTAATTACATGGCAGAGATTCAGTTCATAAGACACATTTGATGTCAAGAATCATAGAGGCTGTGATGTTTGTTTGTGCACGGAAGTATAAAAGGAAGTTTGCCGTTTGTAGGATTAGGTTTTTATTTATAATCTGTTTACATTTCTGTTCTTCAACTGATTCTTTATTATTTTTAAAGTCCATTTATTCTCACTTCTACGGAAAAATATTTCTGAATGAGCATGTTTATCTTTATGAATTTTATAACATGCAACCGTTCGACCGTTGTGGACATGTTTTCTATGCGAATGGTAAGCACAATAGTGATTCGTTTTTACTTTTTAAAAATGTTTAAAATATGAGCTCGTAGATTGCAAATAAAATAAAAATAAATTCATGTTTAGTTTTAATTAAAATTCTTTATTATTCGAACAATTCTGTGTGCCACTGTTCACAACTTGATGTAAACAACAATTGTTTTATTTGTTATTTCTCTACACCCTTTGTATAAACAACAACAGTTACTAGACAATTATTCGACAGATCTTTGTAATGGAGATCTTTAAACCACGAATACTCTCTTCAAACTCACCGCGTCTTTACACAAGCCGCTGACTGAACTTCACTAACTCTGTCGCCTGGATTGCCTTGTCTTTTATATGGCATGGTAAACATTCTGGTGAATGTTCTTGAAGGCGAATGTACAGATCTTCGCCTTCTCGAAATCTCTATAAATGTAAACATCGTTGTTTACATTTATTATTGTAGTGTTGTTGGTATATTTTTTGTTTACTTGTTTATCATTTTTTATGCTGGTTTTTGTTGTTATATTTTTCTTTAATTCGTTGTTTTTGTTTTTGTAGCTTTTGCGTATAACTTTAATGTTAAGTAATGTAAAAGCAAAACACCAGTATCTAGATTTTTTATTTTCGTAACAATAGTTCTTCAATTTCCCAAGATTCTCGTTCGATTATATATTTTTGAACAACCAGATCGTACAGAAGAGTATAAGTAAAGCAAATGTTTGCTTAAACTTATCGCCCACACTATGTACTTTTCTAATAACAAGCCTTAATTATGTACTTCTAAAGTAGTTTTGCGCAAAGGAGGACACTCAATTGTATGACAAATAAATTATGTTTTCATGTATGACACCGTTAAGAACGGAACATCCATCCTTTTTTACAATCTGTTGTACATAAGTGCCATTACTCGAGAAAAGAGAAAAAAAACACAAGTGAGGCAAAAAAAATAGAATTTTTTCTTTTTTCTTTCTTATGAACAGAAACTATTGTCGAAATTGTTATCCATAAATAGAACAACAATAATAATGAATATTTTAGTGTGCTTCAATAGTTGCGAAAAATTCCGCCCATTTACCAAAATGTAAGGCACACTTTAGAGAACGTTTAGATTAAAAACTTTTTTCCTGCTGCTGCTGTTGTTGCTGTTGCTACTGCAACTGCTGTTGTTATGGCTCCAATGCTGCTGCAGGAGACCTACACAAAGTTTTTAAACAAAAACATGCAAGTACTTAAAATAAACTACATTGTACTGTACAGTTTGTTGTAAAAGTATGTACATACATATGTATGTCATATACAACTACAACAACTACTACCATACAAGATTACATACATGCATACATATGTATGTACATATATTTTTAGGTGCCCAATTTTCACGATTATTATTCTTTTTTTCAGTTTTTATTTCGGTTTTAACAATTTATACAAAAAAATTTTTGGCTGCAAGCCAAATGCAGTTGAAAACCCATTGCGATTCGAAATGGTTCAAAAGATGAAAATGAAATCCATTCGATATGAAATTTTTTGGGTAACAATTTAGGCTCCAAAAAAATAATTGCTTATAAACACATGCGTTTCAATATTTTTTAATGAATATGTGAAAAAAAAAAACGATTTTAAATAAATAGCTTGTAGGCCGCAATTAAAACATTAAGGTGGTAACAATTTTCAAAGAAAAAATTCAAATACTACATACATACCTACATACATAATTGGTCATTACAACTCTTCAGTCATGGATTATGGATCTAGCTTCTCACACCACTTATATTGTGTGCTTTAATTTCATACATGAGTGGCGGCAGTCGAGTGCGAACGTCAAATTTTGGAGAAACTTTTCATGGCAATTTTATTTGCTCTCAGAGTTTTTGCTAGAAATCTGCTGAGACGAAATCGCCGAAGAAATATTTTTTCAAATTTCGTTTTGAAGTCTAACCTGGGCTTTGAACCGTGGCCTTATGTCTAATAAGCCAACATACAACCTACTAGACTACGCCGGCTGCGGGTTTTTAAATCCATAGAGCGGTTCTAAATATGGAAAAGAAAACTCAGGAGAAAAAAAGTACAAAAAAAATTAGCTTGAGTTGAGAAAAACTCATAAGCATGAGAATTATTTACAAGTTCAAGCACTACAAGTAAAAAAAACTTGGACGAAGTAATTATTTGTGAATGGATACGTACTGTACTGCTTCAAGAACTCGTAAATACGAAAAAACGCACTCCATAACTTTTTAATAGGAAAGGCTTGCAAATGAACGACTATTGAACTAAGAAAACCTTGTAAAAAGAAAAAAACACTTTAAATTTCTTATTATTTTTTTTGACAAAGAAATCCAACTGAATCCTACTACTGTTTTAGTAGAATTTTCTTTTATAAAAAAAATTGAACCCTTTTCTACAGTTTAATTATAAAATATTGAAAAGCAATTAAATTTGACCAAATTGGCCATTAAAAAATTACACACAAATGCGCACAATTTGCCTTATGCTAGCATACGTATACTATTAACGACAATATTTAGATGGCATTCTATGAGAGTGTGATACACATTTACTACACCACTTGCCATAAAACTTTTTAAAACACTACAAATGCAAAAGATGAAGGCAGTGTAAAGGACATGTACAAAGTAAGAGAGAAGCCATCGCAAGAAACATTCACAGTTTCTACTCAGTGACTCGAAATCAAGAAATTAAAAAGACGATTAAAAAAGTGAAGCATTTTTTTCTGTATTACGGATCAGACGCATTAATTTAAATTCTTTAAAAAAAAAACATTATGGCTGCTATGGGTCATTACCCAACATTTGTAATGGACAGCTAAGTAGCTCTCGGCCATATTAATGATTGCATTTCATGTAGCAATTTCAGAATTTCCTACATCTTACTCTACTTCTACTCTCTTTTCAGCTTTACTAGGGTTTCTAAATCACAATACTCTGCATAATGCGATATAAAACTTTATATATAAACATTATTGCCTTATATTCCAATTTCCTATTCTGTTATTTTATTTTTGCCATGGGAAACAGTGTACTAAATGCCATTAGTTTTTAATTACAGTCTTAAAATGCGGTTGGTTTTTTGTAACTAATAGACGGTATTTAAAAATGTATTGAAGCAGAATAAATTTTTTTAAATGCCAAAGGTTTTGATTTTTTTTTTTAAATGAGAAAATAATTGCATGTTGACCGGAATGGTTGCAAGATGAATAGGCGGAGATTTAATTGATATTTGATACGTATATGAACATGAAATTTTTGATTTAGAAAATGAAAATGTTCTGCAGTGTATATAAAATAAGCTACTGTGTGATATAAGATGTAATAAACATATAATGAATGCATAGATTGTCAAAAAAATTTTAAGGGTAGAGAGTAGAGTTAACGAACATAATATTCTTAGCTGAATGGGCGCTTAGAAGACCGCTACTCATAAGCACTCATTAAATTTTGAATATAAGTGAGTCAACAATACTGAAATTTAGCTATGAACTCTGATTCATTCATACTCACTACAACGTTTATTTATAAGTACGGGTTGCAATGAGTAAGCGTACAACGTTGACATCAAACTCATACCATTCGAAATATGTTTGATTCGAGTGACCTGAGTGATTCAAATCATTCATCAAAATTTACAGTCTTAGTTATTTATTGTTGCATTTACAGCAAAAGAAAAAAAAAAAAAGAAGCAAAACAGACAGAGCAGCAAGCAGAGCAAACACATTACCTTCTAGTAAGTAGTACTCGATTCATACTTATTTTGTGATTCGGGTATATGTTGAGTTATTAAGAGTCGAAATCAACAACATCATACATGTTGTTAAGTATGAATATGATGAGAACTTCAAACCTTGAATATGAGTAGAGGTTCCATGATATTAAAATAAGTATGAATGCGTATAATTATCAGAAATTATGAGTATGATTCGATTCCACTCATCTTTTTGAATACTCATTGCTGATCTCTGACTCTGAACTAAAATATGTTCCAGTTAGTAACGAAAGCTGTACGATCTTAGGTTAAGGGAAAAATATTTCAAATGGCAAGAAAATAGTAAAGAATAGAGCATCTTGTACTAAGAATTCAGCATATCCCTCATCTTCTTCACCTTCTCCGGGATTGTATCCCGAACAACTTGGATTTGTAATTGAGTATTTTAACCACTACACCACAAATTGATTATTAACAGCACAATATTAAATCAATTGCACAATTTGAAATTATATTTGAACTCCTCTAGAATTCATTCATAATTCCCATTTTGATTCTTTCTACATACATTCCATATCATTGCAACCTTTCAGTCAGGATTACGACCTAGCTTCTCACACCATTTATGTTGTGTGCGTTAATTTTATACATGAGTGGCGGGATCTAAAGTTTAAAGTCGACTCCGAACGACAAATTGTTGAGAAAATTTTCATGGCAATTTTATTTACTCTCAGAGTTTTTGCAGAAATCTGCTAATCTGCTGAGAGGAAGTCGCCGAAGAAATATTCTCTCATATTTCCGTTTTGATGTCTGACCTGGGGTTTGAACCGTGGCCCTACATCTAATAAAACAACGCACTACCTACTAGACTACAGCGACTTCGAATATTTGATTGGATTCTTACTCCTCATTTAAAAAAAGAAATTCTTTTAATGTCTCTACCAAATTATGTGCAAATTTGATGTTTTTGGCGAAAGTTTGTGGTTTTCAGCTTCACTTCTCATTAACACTGATGCGACCACCGCAATAAATTAAAAATTCGCATATCAAAAAATGATACAAGAAATTGTTATTGTATTATTATTTCGTTTTGTTTTATTGAATATTATAATTTTAAAAAAGAAGGAAAAAAAATAAAAGAAATAAAAAATATATACAAATAATTAAACATGAAACGTCAACAATATTTTCGTTTTATTTCTTCTCTATAACAACACCCTCTCGAGACAAATTATAAATGATAAGTTCAAAAAACAACAAAAAAGAATTATGAAGAAAACAAAAATCCCAAAAATCTATTTCTTGGAATGACTTCATAATAATAATTTCTATAAAAACATATCCAAAATAATTGTTCATAAATTATATGGTAAATGAAATATTGATTGAATAGATTTGCTTCTTTGTACACTGTGTCACGCTGCATCAAACTATAAATTAACAGAGTATGCAACAAATTAATAAAACAAACGAAAACTAATAATAAATTTATAAAACCTATGACACAGTTTAATCGATACAAAACCTACACATGATTTTTAATGATTAATATTTGAAAATTTAATTTTTGTTCATTTGTAAATGTGCCTATAGCAGCAATTTTGTTTGAATAAATTCAAGATTTATTGACTCTAATTTGCATAAAAATAAATTTAAAAGTAATGCCAACTGCTTTTTCAACGAAATATCGACAAACATTGTTTATTTTCAGATTTTTTTCAATATTTTTTTTCATATCGGGTTATCCATTGAATGGTTTCAAAATCAATATTTTATCTGACATTGCATTTATATAGTGAAAAGGCTTGCTATTCACGAATATGGAACGTTTAAAAATCGAAAAACGCTTAAAAATATTTTGACAAAATAATTGGCAAGATTATACAGAAATTTCAGGAGACTTCAAGCTTCGCAGGCAGCGTTGCCAGTAATTTTTTTTAAAAACTTTATTTCTGGAAAAAAAACCTTGTTTTTAGCAAGGAAAACTTTTTTCTACGAACATAACAAAATTTTAAAAGAAACTACCGGAGTCCGGTGAATCTCTTACTTCCCCTGTTGGTGGTTTCTTTGCTAACTTCCCCTGGAGTAAATACACATAATTTGGCCATTACAACCCTTCAGTCAGGATTACAACCTAGCTTCTCACGCCTCTTATGTATGTTGGGTGTGTTAATTTTAATTTTATGAGTGGCGGCACGAACAGTTTAAAGCGGACTCCGAACGACAGATTTTTGAGAAACTTTTCATGGTAATTTTATTTGCTCTCAGACTTTTTGCCATAAATCTGCTGAGAGGAAGTCGCCGAAGAAATACTTTTTGTATTTTGTTTATGGTGTCTGACCTGGGGTTTGAACCGTGGCCTCACGTCTAATAAACCAACACATTATCTAATAGACTACGGCGGCTTCTCTTGGAATAAATATTTCACGTTATTATTATTGAATTTATTGAGAAAATTGGAAATTGAAATTTAATGAAAAAATTTGTTTTGTTAGAAAACAAATTTAATGAAAACTTTATTTGATCTCAAAAACTTGGAAAAAAAGGGGACCTGGCACCGCTGGTCACCGATTACGTCATGCCAGTGCATCATCCTAATATATGTATGTATGCACTTCCGAAAATATAACTTTTGGAAAAAGTAAAAAACAAAAACTAGGTCAAGATGATCGCTTGGTGCCATCAATCGTCATTTCGTACATAATGGCTTTTAAAAAGCTTTGTCCATGATCATGGTTCATAAATACTAACATATCATGGAAATTGTAAGTATTTATTAGAAAGTGTCTGCTGGTTATCTGCTGCATGTGGAGCTTACACTGCGCAGCGTTCGACCTTTGATGCTCTTCGTTCCACATTACTTAAAACCTATCAGCCATACTTGGCTAGCAGTTCGTTAGATTCAGATAAAGCTCAATGGAAGGACATTGCTGAAGGTCCTTAGTGGCATAATAAAAGGAAAGCCAAGAAAACTTAACTTAAAAAAAACGTAAAATGCCATGCAATTAATGGACAATCAGGCATAGTAATGGCTGAATGAAATGTGCAACTAATACCACAAAATAAACTTAAAGTTCAGCTTGCCATGTAGAACTCCTATTAAAACTGAATTTGTGATTTTAATTTACAAAAAGTTCTCAAACGTTTAAGTCTTTTTAATTCTTTTTTTTTTAATTTTTTGTTTGAATTGTATGTTCATGTCTACATACATAATAGTGTCTCTAGCAATTTCTATGTGGGCAGCCTCTATAAAGTTGCTTCTGGCGTCTGAAATAGTTGACGGTAAACCGTTTTTAAGTGTTGTTTTTAAATCTGGTTTTATACTTTGACAATCAACAAAAATTACTTTGAACATGTTGTTCTAAATGTTGTTTGATTGTTGTTGCTTTATCTCTAACTCTATTACTTTTCTAATTCTAATGAAATTCTAACAAACAATTACACTTAAAGTGTTGTTTTGTGTTGAGTTTATAGGAAAAAAACCATAAAAGAATTAAAAAATAAAAAAACGATAACAATTAAAAAATTAAGAATTGTACAAAGAAAATTTCAAGTACTTTTGTTGTGTCGTTTTTTGTCTTTTTATTTTGCATTCGGTTACAAAATCACCAGTAGTCAGTCAGTCGTTTAGTCAAGTTTTGCAGTTGTACGTTTGTATATAAAACCGTGCCAGTTACCAAATACTTTGAGGTTCTTGTTCAACAGAAGTTGGTACTTTTTGTGTTATTTTGCTTCTCTTCAATTCTTCAATTCATTTATTTATTCATACTTTTTGGTTTTAATGTGGTTTTAAATTTCATAGACTTGGCCTCTTTTTCTTTGTTTTTTCTTCTTTTGTTTTTGTTGCTGTTGTTGCTTTATAAAAAAAAATCATTTATGAGAATATTGCCTTCAAGTAATTCACATTGTTGTTAAAATCTTAAATCGTTAACGAAAGCAACAACAAATGCTTATTGTTAAAACCCAAATTGCTTCAAGCCAAAAAAAAACTACAAACAAAAATATTATGTAGCAGCCGAAAAGAATCAAATAAAATACAAAAAAAATAAAAACACAACGAAATAAAATAATTAACACAATTTAAATCATTTTCTATATAATTTATGAGTATGTGTCTCTGCTTTAGATCTAAAGGCTTTATTAAGTTTTATTCTTAAATAATAACCTCAAATTATTTGTGTTTCATTTTGGACCAGAAAACCACTTGATATTAATTCATTTAAGCCATACAGATAGATACACTTGTTATAATACAAACGTATTGTGACTTTAATATCAAATTATGATCTTGTATTATAGTTAATGACTTAATTGGCACTGACATTAAACGGCTAAACGATGGCAATCGTAATTTATACAAAAAAACTACCATGAAAAAGTTAAAAAATCTTTAAAATTCTTTCAATTTTAATGGCCAAGCAAATAACAAAAACACAGCAAGAAAAAATGTAATTGTTTTTATGGGAATTCACCGTAGTCTAATGGGTAGTGAGACGTGAGACTACAGTCCAAACTCCAGTCTAGACATCTCGACCAAAACAAAATATGAAAAAATAATTCTTCTCAGCAGTCTTCTGGTAAAAACGCTGAGAGTAAATAAAATTTGCCATGAAAAGTTTCTCAAAAATTTGTCGTTCGGAATCGACTTTGAACTGTAGGTTCCGCACTTAGGTGATGTGCGAAGCTAGGTCGTGATCTCGACCAGAGATCAGCAATGAATCGTTTTTTCGCTACTCATAAGCACTCGTGAAATTTTGAATAAAAGGGTTGTCAACAATAATGAAATTTAACTATGTACTCTGATTCATTCATACTCACTACAACGTTGATTTATAAGTACAAGTTGCAACGAGTATCCGTACAACGTTGTAATCAAACTCATACCATTCCAAATATGTTTGATTCATAAGCCTACTCATTTAGATTCATGACTATAGAAAAATACTTATAATACTTATAAATGATTCGAATGACTAGAATTATTCACAAAAATTTACAATCTTAGGAAAACAGACACATAAGCAGAAAAGACAGAGCAGCAGGCAGAGCAAACACACAACAATTTAGTGAATATTGTAGTATTGTACGTGAATCATATTTATTTTGCGATTCGTTGAAATGTTGAGTTATGGAGAGTCGAAATCAACAACATCATATGTGTTGTTAAGTATGCATATGATGAGTACTTCAAACTTTGAATATGAGTAGAGATTCCATGATATTAAAGTAAGTATGAATGCGTATAACTATCAGGAGTTATGAGTATGATTCGATTCTACTCATCTTTTTAAATACTCATTGCTGATCTCTGGTCCAAACCCCAGTACAGATATCTTGACCAAAACGAAACATGAAAAAATATTTCTTCGACGCCGTCCTCTCTCTTCAGAGTAAATAAAATTTATCGTGAGAAATTTCTCAAAAATTTGTCATTCGGACTCGACTTTGAACTGTAGGTTCCGCACTTAGGTGATATGTGAAGCAAAGTCATGATCTTAGCTAAGGAGCTGTAATGACCAATTAGTAAGTAAGTATGTATTGCAAGCAAAATTATTTTTGACAAATTAAAGAAAAGCTTTGAGCATAAGAAGCTTTAAGCAATGAAAACTTACAACAACGGTGCAATGAAAACAGAAGAAACTAAAAAACTGTATTTTCTTTATAAATAAAAAGTGATTTCATTTAAAAAACTTGCAAAAACAAAATCCGAAATAAAATGTTTTTAAATGGTTGTTGTCCTAACATTGCTGATTTAGGAACTTTGGCACGTAGACTTGTTGCTTTTATTTAGTCGTGATATTTTTTTTTAACACTTTTATGATCTCGAAAACGAGTGGCAAAAACTCTCATAAAATACCTGTAAACAGCTTAGAAAAATTCTATAAAAAACGAAAAAAACACATGAAATGTAAATTTTTTTAATTGTATTGTTTTGTTTTTAATTTTTTTATATAAAATTAATCAATTTAAGGTTACGCAAAAAGTTTTGTTAACTTTAAAATACATAATGTTGTTGTTGTTAATGAAATACAACTTAAATTATTGTAATTCACATGTCCTTATAAAGAAATTGATTACAAATTCAGACTCTATAGAATATACATACAGTATCGTACATTACAATAAGTACGTTATATTAAATAAGAATTTAAGAAAAATAAACTTAATTTTAAAAATTAAGAACAATAATTATAACACAAATTATTTTTACTTCTATTAAGTTTTTAATTTTTTCTTTAATAAATAAACCATTTCTTAGAAATTTTATGAAATCACCATTTAATTTTGTTATTCACTGTATTTACATTAATAACCTGTTTAAAAGTATAATTTTTGCATTAATTTTACACTCTCTTTTTTGTTTAAACTTAAAATTAATACAGTCCAAGTGCAACAACAACGATACTTAACATTACTTAAATGGAAATCCCCCTCCAAATCACAACATTTGTTGCGATCTATACGCCGATGATTCACAGCGAGACAATAATTGGGCTTTTATTATTGAGATTTTAATAGCAAACAAACAACACGAACTTTTTAAGGATTGCCAAGTGTTTAATGTGCTTCAAAACTTTGGGATTATTAAGCGGGAATGTACACGTTTTAACAACTTTAAAATTTAGCACACCAGTATCTTCATGGTTGTAAAATAAATAAATTTTCTTTACTTTATTTATGAATTGTTAGACCCATAGTATATACATACTCTTAAACGGATAGGCTTTGTGGTGTGCAAAACAAAGTTAGTTTCGAAAACAAAAAGCGTAGAATCAATCCAGAGGTTGTTATCTAAATAAACCGACTTTATTTTTTAATTTAATTTTTTTATTGAGTAACTGGAAATGGTTTTTAATCCAACTTTTTATCACAAGTCGCCGTAGTCTAGTAGCTAGTGTGTTGGCTTATTAAACGTGTGACCACGGTTCAAACTCCAAGTCAGACATCTCCAACAAAACGAAATATGAAAGAGTATTTCTTCGGTGACTTCCTCTCAGCAGATTTCTGGCAAAAACTCTAGAGTGTAAATAAAATTTGCCATGAAAAGTTTCTCTAAACCCTGTCGTTCGGAGTTGACGTTAAACTGTAGATTCCGGCACTCTTGTATAAAATTAACACACACAACATGTGTGATGTGAGAAGCTAGGCCGTAATCCTGACTGAAAGGTTGTAATGGCTAATTATATATGTATATATGTTTTATTACAAATCATTACAAGCTTTCAGTCAAGTTTCTCTCACCACCCATGTCTTGTATGTTAATTTGATTCATGAGTAGCGCAGACCTTCAATTTAAAGTCGACCGTTTGAGAAACTTCTCATGGCAAATTTTATTTACACTCTAGAGTTTTTGCCAGAAATCTGCTGAGAGGAAGTCGCTTAAGAAATACTTTTTTTTCGTATTTCATTTTGGATACACTACCTTCTAGATTCTTGGCAACTCTACAATTAATTTCATAAAAAATTAATCGTAAAAATTTTTCCTATCTTTTCCATGCTTACTTGGCAAACCTTAAGCTTGTCTCATATGAAAAAAAAGCAACAACAAAATAACAGCATGACTAACTAATACGCCCCATATTTGAATTTCATTTTGATTTCAAATTAATAAACAAAATGAGAAACAAAATTCGAAAACACGTAAAATTTAAATAATTTTTATAAAAATTCTATTTTGTCTTTCAAAATAAATTAAAAAAAAAAAAGAGAAAATTACGCAAAACTAGAAAAACAGCGCTGCTGACTACATACTTCCAACGCCTACCGCCAGGGTATTTTAATTGGAGAACGTGAACGCCTCTGCGCCGGTACAATGATACGCGGTTGAGACGTATGGTTCTGATAGTAACTGTGATATTTCAGTTGCGATAGATTGTTATGACTGCTACTGTTGCTATTCAGAACAGAATGTGAAGGCGTTGTGCGCACTGATGAAGCAGCAGATGCTGTTGCTGACAGCGTTGTAGCCGAGGCAAATTGGGGTGATGATGGAGTGTAATATTTATAGCCGGTATATACAGGTATTCGATTCGATGACGGTGACGATGATGACAATGTTTTCAAGTCTACCACCGAAGTGTGTGGCATTTTGGCGGTAAGGTGAGAGTCCCCAAAATAGGTTTGTTTCGAGGCTTGTGGCGCTTTACTATTTGAATTGGAGTTGAACTGTATATTCGCGGAATTGTAGCGTTTACCAAATGAAGGTGAACGCCGGCGGTTGTGGTCTGCAGCCATGCTATTATTTAATTGTACGCGTGTCGATTGTCTGCTATTGCGCTGGTTTACTGGGCAAGCTTTTTGATTAATTTTATCATTCTTGATTTGCACCAAAGTCTGATAGCGTGTTGCACGTGGTGGTGGTGTGGGTGTTGTTATAGGGGCCCTAGCAGGCGATTGCGTTTTATTCCAATTCGAACGTACTGGTGAGTGATGATTTAAGCGGGTAGTGGTGGTAGTACCTGCCGTTTTTATGGCGTACGGGGTATTCATTTGGGGTTCAGCTTTGGCATTGTGCACTGGCATGGGTTTGGCTACACCGACGGGCACCATACGTCCCGGCATATGAGGTGTAATGGAATTTTTAAATTCTATACGTATAGAGGCAGCATTATTTTGTTCCATTTTCGGTTTGCTTAAATAGTCAATGCGGCTAACACGATCCACTTTAAAGGTATCATTACGTTTAACCGGCGAACGTGTGGGAGAACGCAAAGGTTTTCGATTACTTAAGTCTCGTATAGGAGAGCGTGATCCAGGCCTATAGTTGTCATTTTCAAAAACCAATAAATCTCTACGATTTTCCTTGAAAGAGTCTCTTTCTTCTCTTTTAATTTTGTCTGCTTCGGCAGGATCTACTTCTACGAACCAGGCTGGATTATGGGCGGCCTCTTTTTGCTGTTGCAAAAACTTATCGCGAAATGATTTGCGAAAACTATTTAAAGTCACGGTTCTATATTTATCAGCTTCACTAAAAGTGTTTTGGAAATCTTCCTCTTCTTCCTGTTCCTGCTGTTCTTCGACTTTTTCGGTTTCCTTTTTGGTTGGTAAGTCCTGGTCTCTTAAAATTTTCAACTGCTTCTTTAAATCACTGGGCACCTTACCTTTGCGGTAAGTAGAGGAGTCAAACACTTGGGCAGAAGCAGGAGGAGTAGCCATGTATTTCGTGTTGTCGCCGTTCTGCTGTAAAGTCTTCAAAGAGGATTGTTGTTCGTAAAGGAAATTGAAGGGATCATTTTGGGTATCATAGTCCAAACTATTGCCACCGCCTTCAGCCTGCCATTTGTAATAGGTATTGGTGGCATTATCACTGGGATGATGTTCAAAGGTAGAGGCTTCTAGGCGGGCTGGTGTCTTTTTACGTTTCGTAAAAGTACTAAACTTCTCTAGAACTTTAGATTTCTTAGACTTTTTCTCCAGAGTCGAACAATTCGAATGAGTGGGTGTGGTAGCATCGCTCTCATCCAAAATAAAAGTATCGCTGCGATTCAATAAAGATGACTCGTTGCGTGAATCCAAAGACTCACGACGTTTGCCATTGCCGTTGCCGTTGCTGCTGTTAATCGAACTAACAGCACTGCCGGGTCTAGAAGTGCGTACAGGAGTGGTATCGCGTGATGAAGAACGACCGCGCGTTATAGATGAGCGCAGATTACGAAAGAATGACATTCTCTTAAGGTGAGGGCTCTTTGCGTTAAGCACATAAACAATACGCTTGAATAACACTTTTTTTACTTTGTTTTGAATTTTTCTTTCAATTCAACACTTTTCGTCGAAACACTGTAACACTTTGCGTGCAGCCTTCGCTCGTATCTTAAGTTAATGACTTTAATGATCACTTTTTTTTTTTGTTTTATAAACTACGTTTCAGGTAAATAACAAATTATTTTTTTTTTTCATAACGTGCACCCATTTAGGGTTTGTTGTTTTTCCAAAAACAACAACAAGAATAAAACAACAACAGTATTGTTAACACTAAATATGTAAGTTCAATTGAACGTTAACATGTATCGGCGAATTGTTAAAAGAGTAGAAAAACAAATGAAATAATCATCGTAATCTCGCTGTTTCGATTTAAAAAGCCGTTTTAAGCCGTTCTTTTCTACAGCTCAGTTCAAGCGTTTGCAACCAACTGAAAATGTTGCTACAGACAGAGTTAAAGCTGAAGTCTAAATTGAAACTGAAACTGAAACTGAGATTGTCTCTACAAAATAGTCTGGTTGGCATATGAGTGAGTGTATGTATGAGTTTAAAGCGTGTTAATTTGCAGCTAGAAGTTGAACTTTTTTTAGAAGTTTTTTTTTCATTGTAGAAGACAAACGAAAGCTTTTTTTTGGTGTTTTTCTCTCTTCAACACCGGCATGTTGTTTTGGCCATTTACAGCTTGAACTTCACTTCTACAGTGTCAGTGTTTATTTTTATTTTTGGTTTGTTTTTTTATTTGTTTTTCTTTTTATATTTTGCGTAATTAAATAAACAGAAAAAAATAATTCAAATAAAAACATACATACGTAACCAAATCTCTTAGGAAAGTTTAACATTTTTTAAAATTTTCTTTTTTTCCCCTTCATCCCACTAAGGTCGACAGTGAGCAAATGGCAAATGGCTGCGCCAGAGATTACAAAAGCAAATTTTCCACAATTGATTTCTAACTTTACATCTCTCTCTCTATTCAATTGTTATTGCCTTCTTAGATGTAAAGCTCCATTGCAACATTCAAAGGCTTTTTACAAAATATTTGTTTACTTTACTTATTATTACGCACGATAGAAAATATGGCCGTAATATGGTTAACGTAAGTACTCACAAATCTCAGGATAACGTTCGAAGTCAGTAAGGCTATCTCACTGCCGCGTTCTTTATAAATACCCAGGATTCAAAGTGCTTGTGCTGAACTAATGATATTTTTTGAATTTTTCAATACCTAATCAGAAGGCTACATACAATTGTCAGGTTGTTTCTAGATGGTCTGATTCAAGACTCAAATCCCACTATAATTACATTATAAATTTAGATTATTTCAAACTTGTCAATCTCTCCTGAACTCTTTTTCTCACTTTTTAAAAAGGTTATGGGCCCCACAGGGGTGTAAAAACTACACTTCTAACATGCTCAGCTGCCTGCTCATTCTTACAGCAAAGGGTAACCGTATTTCCTTTGTCGAACTGATTAAAATTGCTTAGGCGGTCCTATTCTACAGGAGATACAGGCTCCAACAGCAGTCTGACTTTCAGATAGTATTGCTACATTCTGGAATCTGTACTTCTTGTCTAAGTTGAATAGAAGAATTCAATTAAAATAAAGTCAAAAACCATTTGAGAGATGCATTTACAGTCGCCTGCATTCACTCGTATTTAAGCATTGAAAACAAGAATCAAGTAGCTATTTATAGCTCGTGTATAATTTCATTCACTTTTATTACTCAGTTTCGATTCAAAGCATTTTTCCAAAAAATAGAGTACTGGTTATGTCTAGAGTACAGGAGGAAGCAATCAGACACTAGATCAGTCAGGTCAAGATTCATCATTCTAACCTTACATACATAATTGGTCATTATAAACCTTCAGCCATGATTACGACCTAGTCTCTCACACCACTAATGTTGGGTGCGTTAATTTCATACGTGAGTGGCTAGACCTACAGTTTAAAGTCGACTCCGAACGACAGATTTTTGAGAAACTTTTCATGGCAATTTTATTTTTACACTCAGAGTTTTTGCCAGAAATCTGCTGAGAGGAAGTCGCTGTAAAATATTTTTTCAAATTTTGTTTTGATGTATGACCTGGGATTTGAACCGTGACCTTACGTCTAATAAGCTAATAAGCCAACACACTACCTACTAGACTACGGCGACTTCATTCTAACCTTATTTTTGCTTATTGCCCTGCTTACATCAACGCATGCCAACATCACCTGAGCTATTTCGTTTTATGGCATACGAAAAATATTAAGAGATACCAGCTATGCTGTAAGCTATTAGTTGGTTGTATCTCATACCCAAAACATCTGTTCCAACGAAAAGGTTTATTCCTAACCAAGATTAAGAGTTGACCACTTTAAAAAACATTGAATCTTTTAAAAAATATGTTCATTGCCTGCGTATTATCTTAAATATGTTATGGTACAGTTAAATTTTTGTATTGGCTCAAGGTCCAAATGGCTAATATAGTTGTTATAAACATTAACATATGATTCAAATTTTTTGATTTATTGATTCAAATGATTTATTGATTCAAATGATTTATTTGTAAAATACCAAATAAAATTTCCATCAAATCAACTAATTAACAGTTAATTACAGTTATGGTTAGAAAATGCTATTATTGTTATTGTAATTATAATTATTTATAACAGACGTTTAATAATACATTTATAAGCCCGTAGGCCCAAAATAAAAAATTAATTGTTATGACATTTTTCCTACGGACATAACATATTTTTGCAATTTGGAAATAATTGAAATAATTATAACTCTTTTTTGATTTCGTTTTACACTCAATAAAAGAAGTTTATCAAACCCATCTATTGTGTGGAGCCATACGATGACTTGTCACCAATCGAATTTATAATAATAATACGTTACTCTTTGCTTGAATTTAAATCAATTGTTTCATTCTATTTTTATGATCTTTTATTTAAAAAAAATGTTTATTTTTATATTCTACGTTATACCCTACCTTTGGTTAATAATATCACAAAACCTACCTACTCTAAATGTATTTATTAATAAATAAATAACATTATAATTATTACGAGCTGAATAACTTAGACTCAGAGATCAGAGACTTTGGTGTGATTTGAACCCACCACCCTACATAGTCTAACACTCATTAGAATAGCAGGGCACCTTCAGTCATAAGTTAATGCAGAGTTAAGTAAGTATATCCAGTCTAAGTTTTGTGATTAAGAAATACAACTTTTTGAACATTGCAGTGAACATGCCGCCTATAAGCTGGAATGCTAATTTGCCCCAATGGGACCACTTTCTTTAGTTACTTTGTATACGTAGATCAAGGTAGTAAAAATATCCGCTAGTAAGACCTCGAAGTACTCGAAGTTTCTAAGCAACGATGGATGGCAGCCACAATATCGTAGGACCTGCTACCAATTTACCTATTTTGCTGGAACATACATACATAATTGATCACTACAACCCTTTAGTCAGGATTACGACCCAGCTTCTTACACCACCGATGTTGTGTGTGTTAACCTTAGACATGAGTGGCGGGATCTACAGTTTAAAGTTGATTTCAAATGACAGATTTTTGAGAAACGTTTCATAGCAATTTTATTTTACTCTCAGAATTTATGGCAGAAATCTGCTGAGAGGAAGTCGCCGAAGAAATACTTTTTTTCATATTTTCGTTTTCATGTCTGACCTGTGGTTTGAACCGAAGCCTCACGTCTAATAAACCAACACACTATCTACTAGACTACGCCGACTCCACTAGTAAGTAAGTAAGTCCTTGCTTACAGCAAATACTTGGAGGGCGTTGTTTCTAAGCAACGATAGATGGCAGCCCCAATATACTAGGACCTGCTACAGCAGACCAATTTACCTGCTTAGCTGGCACAACATAAGGTTAACGGTTTAGAAACAAAACAATGCTTTAAGCTCCCAAGAAGGGTAATGAAAAAGTGCTTGCTTTGCCTTAATGACAAACGTAATGTTCTGTTTCTACAATCCTTAGTTAAGGACTCATAAGAAGACCACTGCCGTACCAGCGATGTGTCCTGTATACTGGTCTAGTTGCATGTCAAAGATCTTTAACAAACCAGAGTGGTGGCCTTCTGAAGATACATCGATCACTCAAGCCGTGACAGATGCAAACACCAAATCTCGTTAACAACTTTTGACGCGAAGAAAAGGATAAGAATTGTATCTTGGAATATGAGTACGATGTGGAGGACAAGAAGGCTCTCAATAAAACATGCTGTAGGGTATACAATTTTTTTTTTTTTTTTGCTTATTTTATATTCCTTAACATTATGATTATGATATTTTTTTGCAAAAACAACTGCCAACAGATGGAAATATACAGAAAAAAACAGCATTAAACCACTTGTTGATTTTAGCCATACAGAGTGATCAAAAATGTACGCCTCCACACACTTTATAGACCATAAAAAAATTTTATTATGCATTAAAAAAACGCCAAATCTTTGTAAACGTAATATAAATTGGCAAAAACAAAAAATTATTTTTATTGCGTTAACCAGCGACTACAACAGCTGATGCCTCATTTAGGCTTTTGTGTCTCAATTTTAAATTTTATTTCTTTAAACATTTTTAAACGAAGCAAAAAAAATATAAAAAAACGTTGCGATAATTTCTGAGTGGGAGTTTTAATATTCAAATCTTTATTTCTTTTTTGTTAACAAATTTCATCACAAAGTTTCAAGCCCATTTGTGATTAAATTCGGCACAAAGGCATTTAAAATATGCGAAATAGTTTTTTTTATTATTAAGGCATATTTTTTTAGCTTATTTTGCATATTTTTTTTTTGTTTCTTCAATTATAACTCAAGGAATAAACCCTAGTCATGTAAGGAATTGTATTAAGGCAAAAGAAATTATCTTGTAAGTAATATTTTTGGTAACTTTTGACTAGAATTTGTTCACATCATAAGCCATAGAAAAATTCAAAAGTTCCAAGTGCATTGGAAAAACTAATTTAATCTGTAATTAAACATCCAATTTACAAGGCCGTCAACTGCAAATGGCTTGCTTGGTCTATGGAAAATACTAGGAAATGTGAAGCTGGCAAATTGATTTCAATGATTTTGTCAGCTTACAGCTAATTTAAGTCCGGCTCTTCTTTACAAATGATGCAATAAACATTAGAACCGTAAGAAATAAACATTTGCCATTGGATAATGCATAAAATGCACAAGACAAGTTTTGAAATAATATTTCAACATCATTCATCATGGCTATTTTTAAATCGATGCGCATTATTAGACATTATACCAGTAGTCTACTGCATCATTTGGCATCATCTTGTTTATTAATTTGAAAGCAAAAATCGCATCTCTAGTAGGTAGTATTTCTGTCTTTATAAAAACAAATCAATTTTTTGTTTTTGTAGCCATAAAATGTATTTGGTTTTATAATTTCATTTTGTTTTGTTTCGTGTTATTGTATTGTATTCGATTGTTTTGTTATTGCCATTAGCATCATCAATATCTTCTCGCCAAATAAATTGTTAACAACCAATTTAATATGCCACTCCAGAGTCTAGCCAAATCAGGCGGCTTAAGTGATGCACTTTCATACATGAAATCGTTTTTTTTTTTTAACTACAAAATCTAATGCTATTTTTAGTATTTTTGAAAGCATTTAAAATGAAAAGACTTATTTTTCTCTCCATTTCCGATGCCGCTAAAATTTGACTCTATTTTCGGCCATCAAAATAATTGTTGATGGCAAATACTTTTCAAGTGGCTGTTGGTGAAGAAGTGTTTTATGAAGTGAAAACACCTTTTTTGGTTTCTACTTTTGTTGTTGTGGTAATAAAATAATACCTAATAATGGTTTGGTTTTATTATTTTCAGGCAAAGTATTTAATTAAATTTAAAAGAGGTAGAAAACAAAAAAAATTAAATCGGAGATTACTTTTAAGACTCCGTTAAGTGTAAGAACAGAATACGACTGCAACTTCAAGAGAAAGAGGAGCTCACAACGACATGGTTTCAGTGGTACACATTGCTGCACTTTTGGTATTTTCTTACACGCAATTTGAATTTATAAATATAAAATTAGTAGCATATTTTGTACTTAGGGAGGCTACCCAATCTATATAAAAACAGATTAAAATTTAATTGAGAACAGTTGATGGTTTGTACAATTTCTTGTCTAAAATATAAAACTGCTCAAGAGAATAAGTGCACAGACAATAAGCATGGAGCCTGTGCAAGGATGACACGAAAAATAGTGAATAGTACCATATATAGTACCATACCACTACGACCTGACCATATTTTTATTAAATATTGGACACAATAACCTGCTTATCAAGAAAAAAAAACTTAATTAATGAAACGTACTTAACAAATGGAAAAATGCAAACACGCCATATATGAAGGTGAAGCTAAGAGAACAAAAAACTTTTCAAATGGTTCAGATTCTAACAAAAAACAATGATCGCATTGTACACCATTACCACGATTTAATGAAAGTCTTTCTGAGAAAGGCGATATGAAATTGTCTTCAATGAATTCTGCTTTAAACTCTTAGGGTAATTATTACAACTTGCCGTTAAAGTTGGGTTTAGTTAAAGTTAACTTTAGCTAAAGTGAACTTTAAAATCATCTTTAACTTCTTTTCGTTATTACAACCTAATGATAAAATAAAGTTAACTTTTTCAAAAATATGGCAGTGCCGGAACAATATCGATAACATATCTCAATTAAACAAGTCTTTTTAAACGTAGTGGCAACGACGGGCTAATTTTTGCTCATTTTGTTTATATTTAAAGTTGCCAAATTGAAAATAATATATAATGTGCCAAATTCAGAATTAAAAGTTACAGGTAGGATGATCTTCATATCAGGATTACGACCTAGTTTCTCACCACTTATGTTTTGTGTATTAATTTTATACATGAGTGGTGGGACCTACAGTTTAAAGTCGACTCCGAACGACAGATTTTTGAGAAACTTTTCATGGCAATTTTATTTACCCTCAGAGCCCGTGCCAGAAATCTGGCCTGGGGCGCGAACCCTGGCTTTACGTCTAATAAGATAACGCACTACCTACTAGACTACGGCGGGATGATCTTCCCTTTAGATTATTAATGCAGTTTATGGAATGTAATTATTTTATTGAAATTAACAGAGAAATACTGCGAAAGTTTAAAAAAATTTGTTTAATATACACTCTTCAGTGTTATAAATTGAAGTTTAAAAAGTGCTTAGGCATAGTTAGTTAGAGCATCTATCACAAAGTAAATTTTGTATTCGATTGCATAGATTTAATTACATTCGATTTATATCTGTCTTTCAAAATGATATTCGTATAGAATATCTTGGGTTTCTATGTATATTTGTATAAAAAAAATTAGATCTTTAGTAATTTATAAATCCACCCTCGTATATGTACAAAAAGTTTTAAAAATATATGCTTTATTTTGTATGGAACTGTTTAGTAGCAATCATTAAAATGCCTAAAAGCATGCCTTGATTTTTTCGCTTACAGTGTTACATTCATCGAAAAACAGCAAAATAATGCAAAATTTTTACTGTGCAGCACAAAATAATTTTGCTGCATGTAAAATTTTGCGTTTTTTGACTTAAGCCTGAAAGTACGCTTTAACGTCTCTATCAAATTTTTTAGAAAGAGAAAGAATTTTGCAAAAAAAAAAAAAATAAATAAATAAATAAATAATGTGGAAGGACGTTAAAGTTGGGGCAAATAAACAAACCAACGGACGGACGCCAAAATATTACCTCATAAAAGAAAGTGACTGACTGTCAAAATGAATTAAAATAAAAAATAAATGAAATAAATTAAACGTAAAACTGGCTGAGAAATAAAAACAACAACCCTTAAATGCTAAAGAGGCACAGCTCTGATAGACAGACGGACAAACGCAGATGCGATAGTCAGTCAGCTATTTCGTTTAACACGTTCACGCCGGCACTTTAATTCATGCTTGTCGCCTACTGGCGGCTGCGCTAATTGCATCAATACAACTGTATCGTGTAAAGTTTTGTGTTTTTCTTCGTGAATTCGTCTTTTGGATTTTTACAGTGAAAATAGAACAGTGCTGAATTTTTTTCGAATTCGTGTATTTTTGTTATTAATTATAATTGTTATTAAAAATAAATACTTTTAAGAGAGCGTGATTGGTATTTTTTTCGGCAGTCGAACTGTTAAAGATCTAAATATTTGGTATTACGTATCGTCTAATAGAATGATCAATTGCGTACCACCGGTGGTACACGTCACCCGATGAGGCAGTATGTGCGGACCACCGGTGGTACCCGCCGCTCGATAAAGTAGTCTAGTAGGGGTCTCCGGTGGTACGCGCCGGCGTAAACGTGTTAATATATGATTTTGCCTGTTTAGTGTGTTGTATCCATCCATCCTATCCATCCATCTATGCAAGAAATATGGAAATGTGGTCCATAAAGGCTTAAATTAAATTATGAAACGAAACAAATATTTTTCGAACAGAAAAAGAAAAAAATACGTTTCAATAAAGTCAGCAAAAGTTTTAAAGAAAAAAAATTAATTTTAATTATAATGTTACAGCAATAAGAACAACAAAATTTATTTATAATTAACGGAAGTGTTTAAAATTATATGTTTATTGTATTATTATTTTTTATTATTTTAACACTATTAGTGGCAATTTTCTTTTTTTTTTAACAACAACAAAGACATGATAATAGCAGTTACTTGTATTTTTTCTAACAAAAACAACACATCTGTTCTAAATGACTTCACAAAACAACTAAAAAAAAAGTGTTGTTATTGTTGTTGTTGTTGTAGACCAGAGATATTAAAATTTAGTGGATCTGGCTATAGACCAAAATTTAATTGTTATTTCCCTGATAAAAAGAAATCATAAAAGAGGGCAAATGGATTCAGTAGACATTTAAAAGCACTTTGTGCTGTAGGAGAGAGAGTGCTGGTAAAAGTCTTAATGCTTTTTTTTATTTTATAGTTTTCAAAGTACAGAGCAAAACACCACATCTGAATATTTTTTGTTTATTGCCCATTAGAGTTTGACAGTATTTGGAAAATTGAATTGTTAAATAAAAGAAAAATTAAATTTTTATTAAAAAGTAGGGCATTACAAAACTCTGTTTGATCGATTCTATATTTTGCCTACACGTGGTCTTTTATACAGAAAAAAACAAAAATTTTTTATTGAAAAACCTAAACAAAAACAGTAAAATTTCTCAGCCTTATTGTATCTCCATTGACTGACTTTAAATGTCTGTCTGACTGACGGTACACGCAAGCGTAAAATACGATTCATAAACCAGATTTAAAAATAATTTTTCTACAAATTTTATTTATAGACTCTGTGTCATTTTCAGTCAAATGAATAAAACGATAAAAAAAAAACGCTGAGTACTTTCATTAACAATGTTTTTTTGTTCATTATTGTTATTACAAATAAATAAATTCATGTATAAATCTATGTACAACAACATCATATACATACATACATACATAATGTTGGTGATATGTTGTAGTCGTTGTTGTTATTGTTTTTGTTTTATTTGTAGACCCATATAATTTATACAAAACAAAAAAAAAAGAAAGAAAGAAAGAAAAAACGTTAATTTACTCATTCATAGATTTAAAGTGGGCGATCGTGTTTCCTTCAGTGAGATTTCTTTAGATTTACTCTGCTGACACATAATTTCATTTGAAAGTAACCAACGGTTCCAGGGCTCTACAAGAGCCAACCGGTGAAGTAAATAATGCTCGCTGTCAGTTCAATACATAATTAAAGCAATTTGTTGGAAAAAGGGGATTTTAAACGAAAATCAAGCAACAAAACAATTATTTTGAAACCCACGCAAGTAGCCGAAAATTTAAGATAAAAATTTTTGAAATTGTTTCATGGCGGGAATGCATGATGTCTGTAGAGGATTAGAAAAAACTTTCCAGTTTTATATCAGTTAAGTTGAATTTAAGTTTGTTGTTTTTTTTTTTTTTTTTTTTTTTTTTTTTTTTTTTTTTTTTTTTAAACTAAAATTGCTACGTGGAGAGTTTTATAAAAAAAATGTGGCAACATTTTTAAAAACTTAACGATGTTCTCTTAAAATTTTAAGAAATTTTATTTCCATCAACATCTTTTAATTATCAAACCTCGTCTATAAAAGATCAAAATTGTTTAATTGTTCTCTTCATTATCGTTATTTCTGCTGGAGTCATTATTTGGAATATCAATCTTTCTGTTTTAAATTAAAGTTAAGGCCTTGACCAAGAATAGGGAGGCTACTTTATGTACTGGTCAGTACAGAAGATCTTATACAACTTAACTTTTACAAATCAATCACCAGTTATGTACGCAATATCCCTAGCAGGTAATTTAGTGCTACCCCGCCAGAAATTAGATTACCATCAAGCTAATACATACATACATAATTGGCCATTTCAACCCTTCAGTCAGGATAACCATCTAGCTTCTCACACCACTGATGTTTGTGTGTTAGTTTTATACATGAGTAGCGGGACCTACAGTTTAAAGTCGTTCAGAACGACAGATTTTTGAGAAACTTTTCATGGCAATTTTATTTACTCTCAGAGTTTTTGCCGGAAATCTGCTGAGAGGAAGTCGCCGAAGAAATATTTTTTTTTCATATTTCGTTTTGATGTCTGACCTGGGGTTTGAGCCGAGGCTTTACGTCTTATAAGCCAACACATCACCTACTTGGACTACGGCGACTACGACTTATAACGACTTAACTTTTGCAAATCAATCATCAGTTATTTATTCGATGTCCTCAGCAGGTAATTTAGTGCTACCCTGCCAGCAATTAGAGTTCCACCAAGCTAATACAGCCAGAAAAATTAAAGCCTGAGAGTATAACAAGGATTGGGCTCAAAGCCCCAAAACGACTAAAGACCACTTGTAAACAAAAAGTGGGACAGTGCGATCTCAAATCAGGTTTCGAAATAAAAAAAACTTGCAAGATTCAAGCGGTATGTTTCAAAAGAGGTAAAGGATGAAAAAAACCATCCTCAAAGGCATGAATTTAACAACTCTTTTTCGCCATTAAGTCAATAAATAGTCTAACATCACTTGAAGTGACTTCAACCAGGTGTCTACATACCTGTAATTCGGAACCTCATTACCTAGATTATAGCTACATTTGTCGCTATTGAGTTAGTAGCCTTTTTTCAGATCAATAGAAGTATTTTCATAGGGGCACATAAACAATTTCGCAACAAAAAGCACAGACAATAACAATAATTTCTCCAGTATCCAACTGTCCGCAAACTTCCATGCGATGGTCACAGGATGTTTCAAGACAACAGACAAACAAGTGAAATTAATACGTTCACGCCGGCGCGTACCGTTGGTGGCCCGCACTAGACTGTCTAATCGGGTGACGCGTACCACCGCTGGCCCGCACTATAATGCCTTATCGAGGGGCGTGTACCACCGGTGGCCTGCACTAGACTCCCACATCGGGTGACGTGTACTACCGATGGTACGCATTTGATTATGCTATTAGACGGTACGTAACACCAAACATTTAGATCTTTAACACTTCTACTGCCGAAAAAGAATACTTGAGAGTAAGGCTCTCTTAAAAGCATTTATTTTTAATAACAATTATAATTACTAACGTAATAATTGAATTCTGTTCTATTTTCACGGTAAAAATTCCAAAATATTTAGTGAGAATGAGACAAATTCACGAAGAATTCGCACAAAATTCACTCAAAACTCTTCACGATACCGTTGCATTGTTGGATTGTCTATGCTGTATAATAGCTGCCGCCCGATAAAGAGCACTAAGTGCAGCCGTCAGTGGGCAACTAGCATGAATTACAGGGCTGGCGTGTGAACGTGTTAAATTGGAGTTCCTTAAAGCTTAACGAAAAATTCTATTCAAATAAGTTAAAAATTAAATTGAATTTTAGCAAACATAACATTATTGATACGATCTATTTCTTAAATGTTCTATATAATGCAGCTTTGCTAATTAATGAGTGGAATTAAAATAAAACAGAAATTTATTGATTAATCACTAAGTCTTCTTAGTTGTTACCAGTTATCAGTTTCTAAGAAAACAGATTTTCAAAAGTATAGACTAGTAAAGGTGGAAGACACGCGTATATAAGATGACGTCATAAGTTCTGAGAATAAAAAAAATAAGAACAAATTTTAAATAAAATAATGAAACGAATTTGTGCCATTTGCGGAGTTATTTTTATGGTGCAGCGCCGCCTGAGAATAAACATGATTTTTTTCTTTTCATTTTCATTCTGCCTTCCACAAGACATGAATTTTAAAAATCTTTTCCAAAGCAAATTGGATTGATATGGAAAAAAAGAACTGGGAACTATTTACGTACACTCAAAAGATCAATTAAATTCAAATATTTTAGAGTAAAAAAATTCAAAAACATCACAATTATGAAGTGACAGCAACTATTTTTTTCAAGTTGGCGTTAAACAAAAGCAAACAAAAAACGACAAAAATTATAAATAAATAACAACTAAATAAACAAATACTCGTTTAGTTAAATAGATGGATAAAAACGTATTTTAATCAAAAGATAAACAGGTCAACACAACACAATAATCGTTATTATAAACATCATCATTATTCTCTAATGACTTCTTAATTCGAAATGTTAAGCCTTGCCTTGGCTTGCGAATAGCGTTGAGCTAGCGATAACAATGGATCAACAAAAGCTTGTTTTTGAAATTTTAACAAATTTATGCATTAATTATTGTCATTATGTATGAATATTTAACGAAAATCTAATATATATCGGACATGCCGATTAATGGATAATAACAATGAAATCTACAAGCAAGTGTGGTGTGGATAGGCAATAGAGATAGACATGTTTTCTAATGAAGCGTGAATTTATTAATTGATTGCTAATGCGAGAATTAAACGTACATTTTATTTATTATGCTAAACTGCTATTTATGTATGCTATATTATGTACAAGCACCATGCTAATCTATTTATTTATTTGAATGAGTAAATTCCAAAGAACCATCAAAGAATTAGAAAGGAATTGTTTATACGAGGGTGATTTCATAATTAGTTAATATGATGACAGTAGTAATTTAAATACAATATTCCTATCTAAGAGATCAGCAATGAGTATTAAAAAAGGTGAGTAGAATCGAATCATACTCATAATTTCTGATACTTATACGCATTCATATTTATTTTAATATCATAACTTCTACTCATATTCAAAATTTGAAGTACTCATCATATTCATATTTAACAACACGTATGATGTTAATTTCGACTCTCTGTAACTCAACACTTACAAAAATCACAAAATAAAAACAGACAAGCAAGTGAAATAGCCTGTCTTACAAAAACATCACATAAGGCTGTAAATTTTGATGAATGATTCGAGTAACTCGAGTATTATTTTTCTAAAGTTATGAATCTAAATGAGTAGGCTTATGAATCAAACATACTTCGAATGGTATGAGTTTGATGTCAACGTTGTAAGCATACTCATTGCAACCTGTGCTTATAAATCAACGTTCTAGTGAGTGTGAATGAATCAGAGTACATAGTTAAATTTCAATATTGTTGACTCATTTATATTCAAAATTTCATTATTGATTATGAGTAGCAAAAAACGATTTATTGCTCATCTCTGAATCCTATGCCTAATGAGCTAGTTTGCCCAAGCCAATATTATTTCTTAATACATTACTTTAGACATTCTAAAATTGAAACACATTTTCAACACATAGAGGTCTATAAATCTTGCCAAGAATCTTCTTTCTTACAGTGTTATCAGACACTTGTATGTTTGTTTCATTTGACCTTCAGAAGGTACACTATCGTACACAATCATAAAGATATGCATACAGTGGTGGCCTTATAATTAGAAACGACTTAGCAACATGTATGTTTGTCAATTTGTTTTACAGTTATCACTGTGTACCTGGGATCAAAGGCTTTGTTTGGAGGACGTCTTACATACATACGTTTTTCCATCAGGTTGGGACAAATTAAACTTAGATTCGTCACTCCAGAGAACTCTGTGCCAGAAACATCGTTTCTAATTATAAGGCCACCACTGTATCTGTTAAGCCATGTGTCAAGAGATGTAAAAGTAACTTCAATTGTCGTTTGCCGCCTTTATTGTGTTTTCAAATTTAAAAACACTTAAAAGTTTTTAAGAATTATTTTATCACCATTCAAATGATTCATCAAAACCTCAATTTAAGAAAACATATTTAAAAAAAAATAAAAACAAAATAAAAAAACATTTAAGACTTAAATCAACATTTATTTCAACGTAAAAATATTATGATTAATAAATCCAATTTCATGATTTTATTTTGCTGTGTGTGTCACAAACATATTCAGGGACAACAACTGCTAACGGCTCCCTTACATTCTCAAAGAAAAACAAAAAAAAAAAACAAATGTTGAGTAATTTTTATTAAAATCCATAAGAAAAGAAATACGTATTTAAGTTGGTGAGTGAGTGCTTTTATTTTATTTATTTTTTAATAGGGAAGTGATTATTAAGGAAGTGTTTTATTAAAAACATTTATTGCACGTATTCACGTGATGTTATCCTTCATTTCTGTAACACTTTAAAAATATATCCCGTAGTTCTACGTACATATGTATGCATGTTTGTGTGTTTATATTTTAGGAATGTCCATTGGAATTGTGTGGAGTATTCGTGTAGCACTATCAACAATGGCAACCACAAAAGCAACAAACGTACGCCAGGTCAAAGATAAAAATCAATTTTTTAAGGTTTGTCTTTAGCAAATATGACCAACCAACCAACATTTAAATTCGAGCACAACAGATATCTGTATAGGAGGTGTGGCAAAGTTTGCGGTTTTTTAGGATGACGCCAATGCAAAACTGGCAATTATTTGTATTTTTAAAATAAATATTCAAATAATATTTGTTTCCGATCTTTTGAATATTCGACAAAATTTAGCTATGGATGGAGGCGTTTTTAGTAAAACTTTGACCTCAAAAATTGACAAATAAATCAATAAATTTCTTAAAAGCAAACCCCAAGACTAGCTCAATAAATAGAGATCAAATAAAAATAACAAAACCAGGAAGTGAAGAAAATAATATCAACAACATATCAACAACAAGGATCCAGGTGTTGTCAGACCAAAAAAAAATGAAGTGTTAACAGAGGAAAATATATCATTTCCAGTCCGTAGTATTGTAATTGGTGCCGTAGTCTTATAGGTAGTGTGTTGGCTTATAAGACGTGAGGCCTCGGTTCAAACTCCAGGTCAGACATCAAAACGAAAATATGTAAAATGAGAGTAAATAATATTGTCATGAAGAGTTTCTCAAAAATATGTCGTTTCAAACTGTAGGTCTCGCCACTCATGTATAAAATTAACAGGCACAACATAAACGATACGAGAAGCTAGACCGTAATCCTGAATGAAGGGTTGTAATGGCAATTATGTATGTATGTAGTATTATAGTACAGGTAGTAAGGTACTAGTTCAGTAAGTAAGGATTTTTGCTTTCTTTACCTCTATAATTCATCTACTTCTATTCCTAGATGGATTACATGGTTGAGGATTTAAACGACTTAGAGCCATTATTACAACTTGCCGCTAAAGTTGTGTTTAGTTAAAGGTAACTTTAGCTAAAGTCAACTTGAAAGTCACCTTTAACTTCTTTTCTACAACCTACAGATAAAATAAAGTTAACTTTCTCAAACATATGGCATTGCCAGAGCAATGTCGATAACACTGCTCAATTAAAAAAGTTTTTAAAAGCAGTGGCAACGACGGGCTTCTCTTTTTTTGTTAATATTTGAAGTTGCCATATTGAAAATAATATATAATATGACAAGTTCAAACATAAACTTAACTTTAAGATAGGATGATCCTCCCCTGAGCTTAACACTCACTTCCACCTTATTGTCCACTTATAATAATGAAAAACAATTTATCTGCGCGTTAAAATCCTCCCTTAATCATTTTAAAATTCATAAACCTTGGTGATAGTATTTTCTTCGGTTTTGAAGCTCTAGTCAAGCACATTTTTAACCACTCCGATTGTAAAAATGTTTTTAGAATTGGGAAAATTAGTGAGAAAAAGCTATCAGAACGACACCATAATGTCAAGAAAGATCGAACTACAGAATCCGATTGATACACTATGCTGCATTAAATTTAAACATTTATAAATGGCAGTGCGTTAAAAAGGAAGATCTCCGATATTAAAGCCACGATTTTCCATAATTTGTTGAAAAATATTTCTATTTGAAATAGCCCGTATGCCATCATTATATGCCCATTCAATTCTGCGTTTTTTTTTTTCATTTGTATTTCGGTTCAATATTCAACACTTTTTTTCCATTTTGCCCTTCTAACACTCTCACAATAAGTTTTAACAGCTTACCGGTTAAATACGTTGCCATTAGCACGGTATTCGTAATAATTGTTAACAGTTCGATAACGTTGTCCACATTCAAGGTGTGTTTTATGATACAAACAAACAAACAAAAATAGACTTTTTCTATGGCAGAGTTGGATAAATGAAATGTTTTAAAAAATGTATGACGTAGACAATAAAATTTTATTCTCTTAAAAAACATACATAAATAGAATCGCTTGTAGCTATAAAACAAAAGAAACAAAAAAAAATTGAGTTAAAATTGAAATTTAAAACAGAGTTAAGGAATATTATGAATTGAATCAGAATTGAGAGAAAATAATATCAAGAGATAATATCATAAGAAGGTTAGGCCTTTACGAACATTTCTCTCTTAAGAAATAGTAGCTTCCTGTGGGAGAAATTCCTTTATTACAACGACCAGATGCATTCTCACAAAGGGTGCTGTTTCTAGGCACCTGTCATTGCCTCAGTCCCATCACCTTGAAGGCCAATCACTTGCTTAAATCCTGATTAATGAAATGATCATTATCAGTCACAAATGATCATATTCATTCCACAATTTGATCTCACTGAAGTGTAAGATTCCAAACTCCCAGTGAAATCTTTGAAAACGCTTAAGTTAGACTTGGTGCTTGGCTCATAGATACGATCTCTAGATTAGAATGCCCAGATTAAATAATCAATCTTTACAATGAGTAACAAGTCTAGTTCTGATATTCGTACTAACTTCATTGGAAGCGGCCTGCTTTTATAGCTAGCATGTTAAAGCACCATTTTGAATTGGGCACAGACCTAGCCTTTTGCATATTCCCTGGTAAAATTGAGAAGAGATAGATAGGATTTGTATGGATCCATGACCAATATGGTAATTAATGTGGGGGCTGATGTTTTCTCTGAATCTGGCAATTTGGCAATCGATATCGTGCTGGTAACATTAGAATTTTCTCGATAGTCAGGGTCAGACATCTCCAACAAAACGAATAATGAAAAAATATATCTTCGGTGACTTCCTCTCAGCAGATTTCTGGCAAAAATTCTGAGAGCAAATAAAATTGCCATGAAAAGTTTCTCAAAAAATCTGTCATTCGGAGTCGACGTTAAACTGTAGCTCCCCCGCCACTCATGTATAAAATTAACACACACAACATGAGTGATGTGAGAAGCCAGTTCGTAAGCCTGACTGAAGGGTTGTAATGACCAATTATGTATGTCAGGGTGCTTGTGTTGTCTACAAAGAAATTCCGCTTACGTTCTCTGACATGAGGAGAGTATGAAGTTCTTTCGCAATGTGTACCAATATAATGTTGGAAATGAGTGAATATCCTTCATGAAAGTGGAATCTGTCATACTTTGTCGAACATTTGCTGTTGACGAAGGAGAAGCTGCTGCAGATTTTTACTTGAGAGGGCAGAGTACAAATGGATTTCCATCTCCTGCTGTGCTATTTCAATGGCTATGACAATGGCAATTCACTGGAATTTCTGAAAATCCTGTATCATCTTCCACCCTTTACCTTCACTGCAGAATCTATAGACACTAAATGCAAACAATGCCGTATCTTAAACATCGAATATCTTTTCACTTGTTTAAAGGCATTATTAAATGATCCCAGTTTTTAAAACTATATTAGACTGGCTTATGTCTTTATCTTCCATTTCATTTTTGCAGACATTATGAACCCAAATCGATTCGATTTTTAAGTCAATTACTCTTAATTATGGTTTACAACATATTGAGATTTTTTCTTTATTTTTTTAAGTTAAAATTTCATCAGACAAATTTTGTTTTATAAATTATACCAAATCGCCTGAGACTAAACTTGCTTCAGGGCTGCATAGTAGGCATTAGCATTAAAATATGATATTTTCGAAATTGAAATGTTTATTTTAAATAAAATTTCTTTCTTTTTTTGGTTCTTTTTTTATATACGATTCGTAATGAAACAGCAAAATTTATATTGAGGAAATAATTGTTTATAATTTTTCTTTTTTCTTTTCAGTTTTTTTTTTATTTTTCAGTTTCTATTTTTATTTCCAAAGTTTTATGTTTATTTTCATTTTATCAACAACCACAAAATACAAGAAGAAGAAAAAAATTTTATTTTTTTATTAGTAATTACCTTTATACTTAAAAGAAATAAGATTTTCTGTAATTAATTGTATACAAATCGTTGAATAGCAAGAATAATTCAATATTAATTTGTGTTGATTTTTTCGGTTCATTAACCCCTTAACCGCACAATGGCATTTAAAGTGGTGTTCAAATTCAAATTTGTTTCTCTATAAAGTAGGGAAAAATGAAAGTCTTCGATTCTCTTTGCACATAAACTATACAACCGGTTTGTTTATATCTAAGTTTTCTAAATGTAAGAAAAAAATATGATTTGAGTTTGTTTAAACATCTTTAAAAAGCATTTTTATTTAAAAGAACTTGAAGCTTTTCTGGTACCTGGTTAGAAGACTTAAATCATGCCGTATATGCACTATATGTAGACCAGATACTAACTTTACGTTATACTTATTTATTTATTTATTAATTACAATACAATTAAAAATTATATTCTAATTATATACGAACGGAGTAACTTGACCACATGCTCGGTGTAGTGTCACAAACCAGAGTCTCTGGTGGGAATCGAACCCACGACCCTCACGCTAATAGTCTAGCACACTACTCACAGGGCACCCTACAATATACTTAACGTCAAATATCTACAGCAAAACGAAATATGAAAACATATTTCTTCGGCGACTTCCTCTCAGCAGATTTTTGAAAAAAAAACTCTGAGAGTAAACGAAATTGCCATGAAAGGTTTCTCAAAAAAATTTTGTCGTTCGGAGTCGACTTTAAACAGTAGGTCCCGCCACTCATGTCTAAAATTAACACACACAAAATAAGTGTGAGAAGTTACGTCATAATCCTGATTGAAGGGTTGTAATGACCAATTTTGTATGATGGGTCCGCCATCTAACGTTTTTTTTTCAACTAGTGCTTATTTCGTGAATGGTAACACTTAGCTCATGTCTGATTTGACAGATAATTAGTTTTATCCTTCCGCTGAACGAATATGGATAAATCAATGCGTTTTCGATTCGCTAAGTGCGCCTGCGATCGACTTACAGAAAATGCCGATTTTGGCGAAAAAAAAATCATCTTTTCAGGTGAATCTCATTTTTATCTTGGTGGGTATGTAAGCAAGCAAAATTGTCACATTTGGGGCACAGAAAACCCGCACGCATACATTGAAAAGCCGACGCACCCAAAACAAGTCACTCTTTGGTGCGGTCCAGAGGCATAATTGGGCCATTTTTCTTCGAAAATCAATAGTCAATAGCGACCGTTATCGGGCCATGTTGAACAAATTTTTGTTCCCAAAAATTGAAGAGGAGGATATTGGCAATATTTGGTTTCAACAGGACGGCGTAACATGCCACACAGCCGAAGCTACACTCGATGTTTTGCGCCCTGTTTTTAAAGATCGCATTATCAGTCGCAGAGCTGACGTCGTTTGGCCACCTCGGAGCTGCGATTTGACACCGTTGGACTATTATTTGTGAGGTGCCGTCAAAGATAAGTGTTACGCCGACAAGCCAGTGACAATTGACGCTTTAAAGGACAATATTCGTGAAGCCATTGGTGATATACAGCTGCACACAATCGATAATGTGCTTAAAAATTGGACCGATCGTGTAGGCTACTGCATGTCCAGCCGAGGCAGTCATTTGAATGAAATTATTTTCCGGAAGGATTGTACTTTCAAATAAAAAAAGAAATTTGAGAAAATATTCAGTAGTTTTTTAAAGCATTTTCAAAAAAAAAAGTTATTTGGCGGACCCTTTATGTTTGTTATAGGAGTACTGTAAATATATCGGTAGTAATACAATAAATGGTTATAAACCCGAAGCGATTTTCTTCTAGACACGAGTATTTGTTGTGAATTTTTTATTTATAAAGGACAATTATTGAAGTCTAGGATATTGATACGTACGTTAATGCCTACATCGATTTGAATCAGTTGGCTGGTGGCAATTGTTCAAAAAATCTGTTCAGTCTTTAACTGATGAAAACTTTTTACTATTTTTAATTCCTTTAATGTTTCGTTTAATATTTTTATTTAATTTTTTTTTTTACTCCCGCATTACATCAAAAAATAAAAAATCTTTTATACGTCATCATTGCTTGCTAGTGGTGATACACATACCGACATAATGCAGATACAAAAAGGGAGGCAAATGAGAGGAAGGAAAAGAAAATATATTTCCAGTGACAAATTTGTTTGCGGTTTTATCGGTTTAAATACCAAAAGTGTTAAATTAACTCATGATACAATACCAAAAACAAAAAAAAAAAAAAAAAACAGAATTTGTCTGACACTTTTTTTACACAATAAATACTCAAAGCATTTAAATATCTTCTCCATGGATAAGCACAGCCTGTATTGAAATAATTTCAAATAAAACGGAAAATTGTGGTGAAAAATATCTTAAACACTTGTGCGAATGAAATTTAATACTTTTTTTGTTGTTGTTTTTCTTTTTGTTTTAATGAAAAAATCATAGAGATGGAAACAATGATTTGTGTATAATAGATAGACAAAAACAAAAAACAAAAAAAACTGAAAATTTTGAGGGAGAACTGGTTGTGAAAGTTAAAATAAATTTTTTTTTTAGGAAAAGTTGAAAGTAAATTATATTCAAATGCATAAACGCATATACATAGATTCTATGGCTTGTTAAAGAATTTGACTTTTAAAGGATTACCATAATTTTAAATTTATATTTAAAGTAATTAATGTTTGAAAATGATTTCAATTATATGGAAGTCACTTATGGAAAGTTAAATGTCCTGCAATTTGAAATTGAAGATTCAATAAATAAAAGAATTTCGAAAAAAATAAAATAAAATAAAAATGCCAATCACAAATCCATTTTTAAATGGAATGCCATGGTCCATACTGTTGATATATCTCTATTATAGCTGATTATTAGCTAACAATTATGATCCATTGATTTTCCGACTCAATGTAGTTGAAGGATGCCCTCGTCTTGTTGCATGACACATTGCTTCGTAAGTATTGTTTTCTTTTGGTTCTATGCACCTTGTCAGCCTTCGGCGTTGTATTCTTGATATTTATAAATGATATAAACTGAGTTGTTCCTATTTTGAGAAGAATACTCTAAGCTCTCCTTATGTCCTATCGATCGCATATTTATAGTTGAAACTAAACGTTTAGTGATGACTTGTTGTCTTGGGTCTTTTTACGTTGTGTGTATAATTGGTCATTACAACCCTTCAGTCAGGATTACTATCTAGCTTCTCGCACCACTTATGTGGTGGTTGTTAATTTTATACATGAGTGGCGGGCCTACAATTTAAGGTCGATTCCGAACGACAGATTTCTTGAAAAACTTTTCATGGCAATTTTACTTACTCTCAGATTTTTTGCCAGAAATCTGCTGAGAGGAAGTCGCCGAAGAATAGATAATGGGCTTAAAGCAATTCAATTCTGAACAAGTGATAGATATTCTGAACAAGGTTCTTCGAGTCTACGGTACCCGTTCAGAAGGTCATATATTAATCCTACTAAGACTACTTTTAGATAATCTGATACATGCACTTTAGTTTTTAATCTTGGACATGACTGCTGAATCAAAATTTTTGAATATTTTCATACTTTTTTGAAAATATTCTCTGAAAAAATCTGTAATCACGTAATTCTTCCAGGAAATATTTTTTAACTGCACTTTGAAAGAATTTTGATATATTTTTGGTGATCATTTAGTCCTTAAAAGTAAATTTTGGAAATATTTTTTTTTAATATAAAAGTACTTTCGCTTTCTATTCGCTTGACTTTTAAGAGTCTACAGTACCGTTTCAGATGGCCATATACACTAAGCGCCAAAAGTGAGTAAACACCACTGAAATATTTAATTTTCTTAGGATAGCGAAAAAAGTAAATGAGAATAGTCGAATAAATTTCCAAAAATAAAAACGTATATTTATTACTTATAAAATGTTAAAACAAAAACAACAATTCATGATAAAGGAACTTTTTTATACTTAAGAACAAAACTGTTTTATACTTAAGAACAAAAGTGTTGACTCACTTATGGCGCTCACTGTATTATCCTACAACTTTTATATTGTCTGATACAAGCTTAGTTTGGACATGACTGTTGAATCAAAATTTTAAATGTTTTCATACTTTTTTTAAAATAACCTCAGAAAAAAATCTGTAATTAAAAATTCTTCTTGGAAAAGTATTTGAAAAAATAAAAGAAAATTTTTCTGAAATATTTTTCATTTAGCCATGTAAAGTACATAGTTTTTTGTTTACAAAAGTACTTTCGCTTTCTATTCACACACAATTCTTTGAAGAATTTAAATAATTTTACTTAAAAAAGTTGCATAAATTTTTTCGTGCACACTTCTCTTATGTGCCTTAATATAGGTTTCATTTAAATGTTCCTCTAAAGATGCAAGGCAATGTGAGTGTCATGAATGAAGTGTTAAAAAAGAGGTTAAAGAAGCAATAAAATTGTCATTATTCGCACATTGCCAGTTGAACAGTGAAAAACTTCAAATTGAAACACGTTTTGCGTCTCAACAAAGTGTTCATTTTATTCAACATTATTTTCGTTTTCGTTTCAATTCATTTCATTACACAATTTTGTTTTACATTTCTTTCCATTTTGCCATCATTTCATTATTATTATCATAATTGTTTTTTATTTTATAATTAAAATCAGCATATTATAATATTTTTTTTCTTTTATTTTTTTAAACTGCAATTATAAACAAATAATCCTAGGAAATGTATTTTTAAGTCTTGGGTGATTTTAATATACGAGTACAATATTTTCTTTTTTTTTATTATTCTTTCGACTGTAATAACAAAAAGAAGAACAACCGACTAACCGACACATATTCATCCATTCATTTATTTATTGTGATGTTAAATTGTTTATTTTATTTATTTAAAAAAAGAATATAAAAAATTCTCTTTTTTTTAACATTTCCATTGGATGGATTGGCGTTTTTACATTTGCAATGCTTTTGTTGTTCTGGTTTTCATTCGTTTCTTTTATTTTCTTATTGTTTTTTTCCTTTTTTTTCTTCGTTTTTAAAGTTCTGAAATGTATGTTACGCTTTTTTTATTTTTTTATTTTTTATACAATATTTGATATCAGTGTACGATGATGATCTCATCAGGGCAGCCAGCCGGCGATTGCATCATGAAATTTTGTAGCAGCAAAAACAGAAATAAAAACCGAAAGGAATGAGAAGCTTTAAATGCTCAGCATTTTAATTCCCCTTTTTTTTTGCTAAGAGTAAACGGCCAAAATGATACATAAGATTGAACCAATCATCCCCAAATGTGAAAATATTCAAAAAGTATTTTAACTCTCTGCACAAGAGAAACCAAATCATCAAACATAAGCGAAAAAATTTCGTAATTAGCCGACCTAGTTTGATGGCCTACAGATATTTTATAACTCCCCTTCAAACAAAAAGGAACCAGGAAAAACATAAAAATCAAAAAAAAATTTCAATTCTTTTTTAATATTTCTGCTTCCTTTAAGCAGCATAGGGCTTTCAAAGAAGGACCTCCAATTGAGTAGTTTTCTGATTTTTTTCCTTTGCCTAGTTTCAGCTTCTTTAATCAAGGATTTTTCAGCTGTGGCAGGTCCTAGAATGATGAGGTTACCACCTGTTGTTGTCTACAAATGTTCTTCCTAATATTCCTATCATGTTCGTTTGATTTATGGCATATATTATCCTCTCAATGAGGCTAGAGATCAGTTGGTGTCCTTGATGGGTTATTTAGAGAGATATTAAAGCCTCTTAATTTTTACAAAATCAACAACCATAATGGCAATCGAGCCTTGATTACTCGAGTTAGGCGTCAGAATATCCACATCAGAGATAAGCAAATGGATAGTTTTTTCGGTACTCATAAGCACTCATGAAATTTTGAATACAAGTGAGTCAACAATACTGAAATTTAACTATCTACTCTGATTCATTCGTACTCACTACAACGTTGCTTTATAAGTACAGGTTGCAATGAGTATGCGTACAACGTTGGCATCAAGCTCATACCATTCGAAATATGTTTGATTCATAAGCAGCTTTCTCATTTAGATTCATAACTTTAGAAAAATACTTATAAATGATTCGAGTGTCACGAATCATTCATCAAAATTTACAGTCTTAGTTGTTGTTGTATTTACAAAAAAAGAAAAAAGACAGAGTAGCAAGCAGAGTAAATAGTGAGTATTTTAGTGTTCGTATGCGATTTATACTTATTTTGTGATTCGTGTATATGTTGAGTTATGGAGAGTCGAAATCAACAACATCATACGTGTTGTTAGGTATGAATATGATGAGTACTTCAAACTTTGAATATGAGTACAGGTTCCATGATATTAAAATAAGTATGAATGCATATAAGCATCAGTAATTATGAGTATGATTCGATTCTACTCATCTTTTTGAATACTCATGGCTGATCTCTGGTCATAATATTCAAAACACTTCGTATGGGGTCGAAGGATCTCAATATCTATGAGCTGCTGACAATAATAGGAAACCTATACCAACTGATAAGCATCTGATTTATTTGAAAAGAACATTTACCTTAAAATACTGTGGATATGCAACCTGACATTTCGCCTTATTGGCTTCCCTTTAGAAGAGGATACCCAAAGTTGTCTCAATTTGAGCACACGTATTTGCATAAAATTTTTCTTTTTTATAGCCCGTAAACAAGGTTTAGATGACGGTGCCTTAACGAAAAGCTTAAATACTTCAAATTCATATAAAGTTGTAAAATAAAGCCAACAGTAGCAAAAATTTACAAAAAAATAATAAAAAATTTAAAAAATAAATTAATAACAAAAAATTATTTTGAAAATAATAAAACCAAGAGTAGTAAATAATATTTGATCGCGGTTCAATCGATTTGCCACACGCGTCGTTATTTATTTATTTAATGCTGTGCGCCAACCGCAATACAGCGCCGCATAACAACAGCAATAACAATAAATAAAAACTCTTTTTTTTTCTGTTATATTTATTTGTATTGTAAAATTGCTAAAAAAAAAAAAAAAAAAAAAAAAAAAAAAAAAAAAAAAAAAAAAAAAAAAAAAAAAAAAACTCCCCAAAATATTTATACTCCACCAATTAACCGATAAATAAAAACGCATGACGTTAGCAAATGTTTAATTTTATTAAAAGCTTGCAAGCTGGCGATGCATACACATATGTACATATAGGGAAGAGGCATAAGGGTTGCAGTTTCAAAGGGGGTTGGGGGAAAAGAAAACTATGCTCTTTACTATTGTAAAGACATAATTGAAGTGTTATTTTGAAGTTTAATAGTTAATATGCCACGCCAATATTTATTACAGCTGGTATCTTCTATTCAGCTTTGAAATATGAATTCTGGCCTGTTCATGGCCATTAGTTGCTTTCAATAAGTTGCTGGCAGGAAACTGCTAAGAGGGGGAATTAAGAAGTCGTGGTATTATTGTATCTCCTTCGCAAAGGAATGATTTCATCTTGCAGTCAACTAATTGTGTCCTATTTATTCACTTCCTTAATGAACCAAACGGAGAACTAAGCCTGTTAATCTATCATGATAGTAAATTGGATTGGCAAAAAGTTACTTAAACTTAAAGTACATACATACATACATACATATCTACATCACTGGTCATTACAACCCTTCAGTTAGGATTACGACCTAGCTTCTCACTCCACTTAGGTTGTGTTTGTTAACTTTTTACATGAGTGGCGGGACCTGCAGTTTAAAGTTGATACCGAACGACAGATATTTGAGAAACTTTTCATGGCGAAATGTATTTATTCTCAGAGTTTTTGCCAGAAATCTGCTGAGAGGAAGTCGCCAAAGAAAACTTGTTCATACCTCAACCGAGGCCACATGTCTAATAACCCAACACACTAGACTACGCCGAATCCAACTCAAAGTGCTCTTCTTTAATCGAGAAAACTCGCTATGGCCAATTTAGTCAGTAAATACACAAACTTAGTAGTTTTAAAGAACAAATTCAATTGATTCTGTTAAGTATAGAATTGCACTAAAGTAGATGTATAACTATAATACGTTTGACTAAGTTTAACACGTTCCGCCACGATAGCTCCATCGGACGGCAGCTATTAATTATGCAGCATAGACAATCCAACAATGCGACGGCACCGTGTAATGTTTTGTGTGAATTCTTCGTGAATTTGTCTCTTTCTCACTAAATATTCTGAATTTTGACCGTGAAAATAGAACAGAACTCAATTATTACGTTAGTAATTATAATTGTTATTAAAAATAAATGCTTTTAAGAAAGCCTGACTCTTTTAAGTATTCTTTTTCGGCAGTAGAAGTGTTTAAGATCTAAATATTTGGTGTTACGTACCGCCTAATAGCATAAGCAAATGCGTACCACCGGTTGTACACGTCACCCGATGTGGGAGTCTAGTGTGGGCCACCGGTGGTACACGCCATTTTTCTTTAATCTATTACAAAATTGTCAATATTCTTCTATTATTCGGCAGCTGTAATGAGGCTAATTATATAAACAGAAAAGTAGCCAATATTTAGAAAAAAAAAATTAACATTTTCGTTGTTGAAAGAAAAATTCGCTTTTTGTTAACGTTTTTCAATTGAATTGTATTACTTCACCATTTAAAAATATTTATAAACAAAAACTGTCCAGAGTTCTTGTATATTTTCTTATTTGTTTAACACTTTTTTATCGCTAAATTAATAATAAATAATATTTAATAATAATTCACACATCTTATCATTGCAATTTCAGTTTGTTTTTTTGTTTTTTTTTTTTTTTTGGTTCACAACGAATTTTCAGATTAAAATATGTGATGGCGTTGAATTTTTTTGCGCATTCTATCAATTAAATACCAAAAATGAGTCTTTTTATTTTATTGTTGCTAAAAGTGTGAAAAAGAATATTAAAAAATAATATTAAATAATAAAAAAAAATCAATCACGCATACTAAATGCATAACACTGGCAGAAAATGTTGGAGCAAAATAATCTTGACTTGGAAGTAGCTTCTATCAATGATTTTTTATAATTTTTTCTCAGTGTACATATTTAAATTTTATGGGCATATTATTAATCATAATATTCAATGAAATTCTTAACAAAAAAATCCAAAAACGAAAAACAAAAAGAAGAGTTGACGAAATAAATTTGTATTCAAGTACAAAAATGAAAACGTTTCATATTTGTCGTCTTCCAAAACGTATTATTTTGTTTTTGTTTTTTTTTTTATAAATTGAATTCAAAGGTATTTTGTTTCTTGTTTTTAATACTTTTTATCTTCTGCTATTCAGAGCCGTCTGAATTACGTCATGCTACAGCTACTGCTACTGCAGCAACGAACACAATAAAGTCAATGATAAACAAACAATTAACATTGCAAAAAAACAATAAAAACCATACAAAAAAAATTAAACAAATGTATAACAGCACACACCACATTTTTTTTAATAAATTCACAAATTTTTTTACTGTTGGGATGCATTTAAAATTTGAACAAAAATGTTGTTTGGAAACGTTGAAAAGACAGTCAAATCTAACCCAATAGTGGGAAATGAAATTGGTCTGAAGCAGAGATCAGCAATGAGTATTCAAAAAGATGAGTAGAATTGAATCATACTCATAATTTCTGATACTTAAAGGCATTCATGCTTATTTTAATGTCATGGAACCTCTACTCATATTCAAAGTTTAAAGTACTCATCATATTCATACTTAACAACATGTATGATGTTATTGATTTCGACTCTCCATAACGCAACATATACCCGAATCACAAAATAAGTATGATTCGCGAACGAACACTAAAATACTCACTAAAAGGCTGTGCGTTTGCTCTGCTTGCTGCTCTCTCCTTTTTTGCTTATGTGTCTTTTTTCTTTTTTTAATTCAACACTAACTAGGACTGTAAATTTTGATGATTGATTCAAGTCTCTCGAATTATTTCTAAGTATTATAAGTATTTTTCTAAAGTTATAAATCTACATGAGTAGGCTTATGAATCAAACATATTTCGAATGGTATGAGTTTGATGTCAACGTTGTACGCATTCTCATTACAACCCATACTTAGAAATCAACGTTCTAGTGAGTACGAATGAATCAGAGTACATAGTTAAATTTCAATATTGTTGACGAAAAAACGATTCAATGTGGATCCCTGATTCCTATGCCTAATGAGCTTGTTTGTCCATGCCAATGATTATTCTTTTTACATTCTTTAGACATTCTAAATTGGAATACATTTTCAACACGTAAAAGTCTACGATTCATTGCTGATCTCTGGTCCGAAGGTAAATATTGATAAAGACAAAAATTTGCAATGCGCTTAAACAACCTTATCGACAATAGATTCACAATCGAAAATTTATAATTCAGGTTTCTGTCACCTAAGCTGTGGATGAAGATGTGAAGAAAGCGAAGCCGATTTAGTTCAGTTGCCTGAAATCATGCGTAATGTCCACATTTCTGTATACAAATTATACCCGGTGCTATATCGAAAACTATAGCATAAGCGCTTTAAAGTTTGGCTAACAAATGCCTCCAAATAGTACCCAATGCAAATGAAATTGGATAGGACACACTTTACGAAAGCCAGCAAACAGTTCTGGTACATCTGCCATGGAGTGGTGCAAGTTATCACCAGTTCTTGTCTTTTGCAAAACAATGTTGTTAGTGATAAAATGTTTACCAAGAGAGCAACATTTCCCAATTTTTTGCCAATAGGAACGAAAGTTACTATGTGATGGCAACAGTTTAGAATATAAAGTACTATATACATACATACATAATTGGTCATTACAATCGTTCAGTCGGGGATTACGACCTAACCTCTCACCACCACTCATGTCGTGTGTGTTAATTTTATACATGAATGGCGGGATCTACAGTTTAAAGTCGACTCCGAACGACAGATGTTTTTGAGATAGTTTTCATGGCAATTTTTTATTTACTCTCAGAGATTTTGCCAGAAATCTGCTGAGAATATTTGAAACGTGGCCTTACGTCTAACAAGCCAACACACTATATACTAGACTACGACGAGTTCATAGTACTGTATACTATACTGAATATACCTAACTTCACTTCATTCTCACTATGATAAATAAAACGATAAATTTAAACGAAAATCAATAGCTACCGGTCGGCTTACGCTATTTTCAAATGTTAAGAGACTTTATTATTGTCTCTGAATATTCTATCCAGGAAGCTAGACTAGGGTCTAGAAAGTCTCCCAGAAAGTCTTCCAGAAAGGATAATATCAACAACAAATATGATCCAAACTTGTAGAATGTTGTGTATTTGCCAGAAAACGGAAGCGATACTGATAAGCGCACACAAACGAAGACAAAAATATGATATAATAGGGTATATGAAGGCAGAAACCGGTAGCTATGGGATAACTTCACAGGAGGCGATATCGTAGCCTTGCGTAATGCGTTTGATGAGAAACTATTTGGCAAAAGTTGGCTTTAACACTGAGAAGATAAATCACGGGCTCTTATGAATATTGGCGTAAGTGGAATTGCGAAAAGATGGTTTTTGTCAATGGTAGTAAAGTCTGTCGCAATCTTAATTAAGACATAGACGTCCTCCTGATATAATATTTTATCGGCCGTTGGGGGAGAATTTCACCTTCCTTCTCATTCAAATTTTACTTGAAATATTTTTTTGCCAAAGCTGTCCATCCAGTTGTTAAACAAAAATGTAGTTCCTACTGAGCGTAGAGTGCTCAGACAAAAGTAAAATTAAATAATAATTCGAGCTATGAAAACGTTAAACGTTAAGTCACAAACTGACTGACAACTTTATTATTATTTCGTTGTCCAAGTGACAAGTCAAGAATATAAAAATTTCAATTCAAATTTGCTTTTCATTCCATAAATCATTACAAAATATGTACACAGAGATTCTGTCAAATAGATTTCAATGATTTAATTGAAAGCTAATTAAATGAAATTAAATGAAATTGTTAATAAATTATTATCGATTCATACATATACGGTAATGGAATAGTTAAACGAATAATATATTCAAATTGAATTGAAACTCACCGTTTCCGAAAATTCATCACGTGAACGTCTCGACAGTGTTGTATGCGAATTATTCAGATGATTCATGTTTTCCTTCGTTGGTGACATTCTGCACTATATTTAATTCCTTTTTTTTTATTTTTTTTTTTTGTTATTTAGTTATTATTGTTGATTGAAACTAACTTAAATAGAACACAATAGTAAAACTTTTTAGGGCGGGAAACTGTTTTTCGGAATGTTGCACTGAACGTTGGTTTTTTTTTCTTTATAAAAGACCTGCAAAAAAAAAAAAAGAAAATTCATATAAAAAATAAATAAAATTAAAAAAATCTCTTTTAACAGTTTCTATTACAACAACAAGAAATTAAACAATAAAGTCAAATACTGACATTAATAATTAACAACTTTAACGTTTTCAAGATTTTTTTCTTAACAAATATACTTAAAAAAATTATCTCAACGGAGTTAAATTATTATAAAAATGGAATTAAAAAAGATAGAGGACTTTAGTAATCTACTACTCGCGTTCTATAAGGATTATGATCGCCAACTTGTCTATCTCAAGTGCATTACTACTCGCTGTTCTTCTCAGATTCTTTAGTTTTACTTGTGTAAGAGAAGACTAATACCATTATATTCTCGAGTTTGACCGGAGAGATTCTTTGCAGTTCGCCTTCTCTCTGAACAGACTTAGTTCATGAGCAATACGAGGAGGAATTGTACAGTCTTGCCTAACTCCACCGTTAATATGAAACGGCAACTGTTGAAAAAATCTGAGAGTTCTGATCGCCGTAGTCTAATAGGTAGTGTATTGGCTTATTAGACATGAGGCCTGGGTTCAAACCCCAGGTCAGTTATAAAAACGAAAATATAAAAAAATAATATTCCTTCGGCGACTTCCTCTCAGCATATTTCTGGCAAAAACTCGGAGAAGTAAATAAAATTGACAAGAAAAGTTTCTCAAAAATTCGTCGTTCGGAATCGACTTTAAACTGTAGGTCTCGCCCCTCATGTATAAAATTAACACACACAACATCAGTGGTTTGAGAAGCTAAGTCATAATTCTGACTAAAGGGTTGTAATGACCACTTACAAATATATGTGTATGTAGTTCTGATGATGGAAAGATCAAACTGGGAAGCAGTAAAACTAGCGTTTTTCCCGGAATATTTCATAAATTCCCACTGTGAACGTTTTCTCAGTGTACCCGCACCACTCTAATTGTATGAATCAATGAATGAATGTTAATTAAAACGCCACTTTAAGTGTATGGTATGGTAGGTGGGGTATGCGTTAGTACTGGCAGTGGGAATTTGGGGGGTAATTGATGGCAATAGTTTAAGTGTTGACAGAGACATTTTTATCGTATTTGTTATCTTCCATTCTCTCTTTCTTACACTTCTTTTGAAATTCTTCTGTGTATTATTATTTTGTATCACTTATCAGATGTGTTTACAATTATTACGTACTGTGCAAAACATGTTACAATTTTTGACGATTTTGTTGTTGTTTTTGCTTGGTTCTCTTTTCAATTGTACTATTTTACTCAAAACATTTTGCTACTAATGTTGATGTTCTGTCATAGTACTGTTAGTAGATATACACACACATACATGTACATACATACGATGTTGTAACCCAAACTTAAATAAATTGAGTGTGCAGTATAGACGATAACGATAACAATACACGGTTGTGAGTAGAAGCAGAGAACAAAAAGAAGAGAAGACAGACAGTTAATCAAAATAGATATTAACTATTACAACAATTGGTATCATTGGTAATTGTTGTTATTTTTTTTTTTTGTTACTATTAAAGTTATTGGTTTAGAACCATTTAAACAACACACACACATGCTTAAAAAATGAAAACAAAAAGTCTAAATAGAGAGAAGAGTAACGAAAACAAAACGAAACAAGTTATGGCCGCAAAAAAAATAAAAAAGAACAGTAACAACAAACCGTTTATTTTTATTTATTTTTCAAAATGTTATTTCTTTACTATTTTGCTTTTGTTTTTTTTTTTTTCTACAATTATTTTTAGAAATTTAATCACCCTTTGGCCAAAAGCGTAGACATTTTTTTAAAATCTGATATCAATTCACCCATACAGCCATACCGCCATACAGACATATTTATGTTTGTAAGCATATGTACCAGAATGCCAACAGTAGGCACGCATTCGTTGAAAGCATTTCTTGCAGCACCAACAATACCGGTAAATGAAAAATGGGTTGCCAAGCTATTTCTTTAAAAACTATATGGAGGGAAAAACTCTCAAAGTTGACGGTTTTGTTGCGTTTCCTTGGTTTGTCATTGCATTTGATTGAAGAATTCTAATGCAACCAAGTTTAGAAAGTGCAACAAACAGCTTCTCTGGTACTTCGCAAATGTTTTTGAAAATTGAGAAACAAAAACAATTTATTTGTTTAAACAGTGTCTGGTTAGGATAATCGATATAGTGACAAACTGGGACTCAAGGTGTCCTTACATTCAGGCGTTACTTGGGACTAGAGAGATAGGCGACAAAGCTAATTGTTTTCTTCAAATGAGTATAAAAAAGAAAAAATTATCCGTACATCGGATTTACATGGACTTGTGGTTGAAATGGATTTATTGGGTTGGATAGCCACGATATCTAGGATTCCAAAACAGGTTTCCTTACAGTCAATCCTTACTTATTGCAAGAGAGCGACGAAGCTAATTGTTTTCTTCAAATAAGTAAAAGAAAAGTATTCTGCGTAAATGGAACTAATTAGGATAAAAAATGGACTTGTGGAGGATATGGACCTAGTGGGCTGTATAGCCATGATATCTAGGATTCCAAAACAAGTTTCCATACGGTCGGCCGATACTTGGGACCAGAGATACATATACCAGAGTATCAGTATCAAAGAAGCTGTTTGTTCCACTCATGAGCTTGTGGGGTACTATTTTTAAGGATTCTAGGATATCGTATATTTGGTTGATTTCTTCCATGACCATTTAACATTGCTCTGCTAACCTTAACATTGACTCTGTTAAAATTTTTGATTTTTGTCTTTGTTAGTTAAATTCGAATTTATCTTCACACACATATGTTGTATGTACATAAATTTATCTGGCAGCCAGAAAATCGGAAAAATATCCACACAAATATAAAATTAAAACAATTTCATATAAACCGTCACTACTACTATCAGATAAACATTGTACAGGTATTCATGATCATAACCGTAAATATTCAAACCATGAGAATTGGGTGTACAAAGTACAAAAACAATTCAAAGTATAGCAGTAGCAGAAGCAGAAAATATTGCAAATCGGTAACCAAACAAGATTATTCGATTATTTTTTGGTTTCTGTTTTTATTTGTTTTGTTTGTTTCTTCCTTATCAGATAAGAATCATACTTTATTTACTAAACAAAATGGTAAATATGGCTGGTTAATGACTAATATGTTAACTTTGAGACGCAACAGCAATAGTTTACTGGTAGTTTTCTGCAGACATTTATTTGAAATTTAAGTGCAAATAAATCTTTTGGCATAAGAAAATCTCTATTTTTCTTTTGGCTGCTTTTTGTTTTACTTGATTTCCAACATATTTGTTGAGTTTCAGGTTTTTCCTTTTTTTTTTTTTTTTTTGTATGTGAAGTTGTGAAAATTTTTGGTTCGTTTCAACTTTCCATGGAAAGCGGTTATTTGACCTGTAGTAACAGTTAAAAAAATTCAAAATTCATACGTTGCATGGTTGAAGGATTTTTTCCTAAACACCATTTCAATGGCCATATATCGCTGAAATGTTGCACATTTAACTCAACGTACTTAAACTCAGTAAAATGCAATAAGAAAACTATGAATCGCATACAGAAGAATCCCGTTGATAGCGACATGAAAATGTTGATTTTTCTTTTTCAATTTTTCCCCCCGCTACAATATAACTACTACACCTACTAAATGATATCCGCTGTTGCTTATGCAATTAAGGACTTGTTAGTAATGCTTGCGGCGCATCTTAAGAAATAAGTACAAAGAAGGCTGGAATATCAAAAATATCTTGCAATCTGGTAGATTAAGCTTATCTTTCTCTCTATGTTCAGAATGTGTATCCTTACAACACTTATTGAATACAGCTTCTGTAGCATCCAACACCAAAAGTTTCAATGCTTTCAATTGGTTTATGCTTTTGGAGTGTGCCTCAACTGTTTTTCTTCTACACTTTCTAAATGTGGCTTTCATTTATTCATTCTCGTTTAGAGAGCCATTAAATCGAGTTCAACCTGTACCAATCTAATGCATGTTCATACATATAAACCAGAAACGAAAATAAAGAAGAAGAAAAAAACTGCCAGCCAGTGTTTGTGATAGAAACCACAAACATTTTGAAGAGATGACAAAGCAAGTTGCATGCTGTGTATTGCATGCCTGCTTTCTACACATGGCAAGTCTTAACCATACACTACCGCCAACAATAGCAACAACTGCAACAACAACAACAATAGCAATAATAATAATAAAAGTTAAATAAATAAAAAGTTAAACTCGAATGCCGGCCGGTTGTTTTTGACGTTGGTCAGTCAGTATGGACACAACCATACAAACACAACCAATAAAACATAACTAAATCATCGGCCACATTTATTGTTCGTTGTCAGATGGAAAGAAAGCAAACACAAAAAAAGAAAAACCTGAACCGGGAGAAGGGAAGAAGTGTTGAAAAATGTTGAAATGTGTCATAGAATGCTGTGTGAGCAGAGAACACTGCTCCAGAGAAACTAGAGAAACGGGAAAATTGTATTTGAGTCACAATAGAAACTTACATACGTTTGTATGTAAGTAGCTGTGGCACTACCATATTTCTACTACAACTTTTTCAATGTACAAACGTACGTTCGTACGTATGGTACATTCCTTTAATGAACCGAACCAGTTCAAATGTTTCTAGTTTCAAACTAAAGCCAACTGAAGGAATTGAATGTAAATGGAGTCTGCGAAAATGTTGATTTTTGTGAGTTCAGCAGTGTAAAAATATTGTCAGTTTCTGACAAAGATCAAGTTACGTTGCAAGAATCTTCTGTTCATTGTTGTAGAAATCATAATCTTGTACTGTATACATAATTGGTCATTACAACCCTTTAGTCAGGATTGCGACCTAGCTTCTCACATCACTTATGTTGTTTGCGTTAATTTTATACAGATTTTTGAGAAACTTTTCATGGCAATTTTATTTACTCCCAGAGTCTTTGCCAGAAATTTGCTGAGAGGAAGTCGGCGAAGAAATATTTTTTCATATTTCGTTTTGATGTCTGACCTGGGGTTTGAACCGTGGCCTTACGTCTAACACTATCTACTAGACTATGGCGACTGCTAGCATTTCAGTAACATGAAAGACGTGTAACCCTGAATTTTCAAACGCTTAAGTCATTTTAATTTTAATGTTTTATCTGAAATATTATTAAATAGCTATGCATAGAGCTATGCCATGCCTATGGATCTGTTGAGTCCTTTCAAAATTATTAATGTACACACTCAAATATGTACATGAATGTTTACTTTTTCTGCTTTACAAAAATTCACAAAAGCACGTGAACAAGTTTATGACAATGCAATTTAGAGTTCAGCGTTGTCATTAAAACATAAACACCACTTTTAACGAACTCAACGAAATTCCTTAGCAACTGCCATAATTGGTAACAGCTTGCAAATCTATTTTTTCCATAACCGATCACAATAACAAAAATCCTTACCGCACATACATATGTATGTACATACATACATACCATTATTGTTCACCACTCTGGTAGATGAATAACAGTTATTTTTGCAAAACAGTACACCATTGCTCACACACAAGTATCAAGTGCGCAATCAAATTGGGTGCAATCGTTAAAGCACGTTGTCTCTTATGAGGCGAACTTAACTGAAATTCTTGGCTTTTATTATTTAAAACGCATGGCAAAGAACATAAAGAAATCAAAACATGTTTCTCCATCTTAAAAACAATAAAATACACGATAACTAAAGAAGAAGAAGAATCGCAACACGTCTTAATTTCAGCAAATTCAGCAATAACAACAACAACAACAACAAAAATAACATTATAATGAATAATGATCGGAAACAAAATCGTTTCGTAAAAACTCTCAATATAATAATGATTTGTTTTGTTATCGTTTCAATAATTTGATTTAATGGAGCATGCGCAACAGATTTTAAAAATTTTCATAAGTGTTTTTGAGTTTTTTTTTATGTTTTGCCAGCTGTTTATAGCGTCTTAATATTTGATAGAAATGACAAATCGAATATAGCTTTGGTATTTGAAGGACAGTGACGTTAATAATAAGAGGCAACAGATTGCTACCTAGTCAGCAATGCCCTTCCAGAGCCTTAATTCTGTTTCAACAACAGAACAAATGTTATATAATAACTCTTCATGTAATTGAAAGTCACAATTGTATTGTAATTAATTGATTTCGTGGTTATACGAGGAGCCATATTGCTAATAAAAGAACTGACCGATTAGCCAACAAAAGGAAGCAAAACAACGTAATGAAAGTGGAAGGTTTCATTAAAATATCTTCGGGCTATATATTAAGGCTAAAGTGGTTTCCTCGGATTGAGCATTAGACTCCGACTAGCTAAGCTATTCAAACAAGTATCTTATTCAGATTTATCATAAACTACTCGTTTAATTTAATTTCAGATATGCTTCGTCACTATCACTTCACAACCCATTTATCACAAGTATGTGTGTGCAGACGTTCCTTTTCGTCTGATATCTTGTGGATTCCACTTAAAGGAACAATGGAACTTGATTTGTAACTATCTAATGGTAGATATAGACTATCAAGTATGGCCACGTAAACGCATTTGTATTGCGGGCTGCTAAGTTCCTCATATCACATCCATAGAATATGGTTGACTTGGTACAGACACACATACATATGTATGGACATACATACATACATAATTGGTCATTACAACCCTTTTAGTCAGGATTACGACCTAGCTTCTCACACCACTGTTGCTGTCTGTGTTAATTTTATACATGAGTGGCGGAACCTACAGTTTAAAGTCGATTCCGAACAACAGATTTTTGAGAAACTTTTCATGGTAATTTTATTTACTTTCAGAGTTTTTGGCAGAAATCTGCTGAGAGGAAGTCACGGAAGAAATATTTTTTTTATATTTTCGTTATGATGTCTGACCTGTGGTTTGAACCGAGGCCTTGCGTCTAATAAGCCAACACACTACCTATTAGACCACGGCGACGGTGTTGACTTGATGCAGGAGTTAAACACATTTATTTTTGTTTTCCTAGATAAATGGGCCGCTTTCTATGCTAGGTTTATAGAACCGGAGCCGCTCTATTCTTCACAAAGTTATCTTGGCTAAAACATTTTTAATCGTTTATCTTTTTCAATTGTTGTCACTATTGCGAAATAATACAAGAATAACTTGTACGATTGACCACAATTATTGAAATTAAACATGCAGTCTCTTGTAAAAACATAACCCAACAAACATAATTTCATCAAGGAAAATTAATTCAATGAACTACTCATTCTTCCACAAAAAGAAAAAAACAAGACACAGAGCACTCATAATTTCACTTATGCACGTAACCACACACACACACTCCCTTGTATAATAGTTAACCCATAAGCATAATGATAATTATGAAGAACATAATGATGAAGATGCTTTTGTTGTCAAACGACATTGCAGCAGCCGCTTTAGGAACAGCAACATAAAATGAATGGGTCTGCATGGATTATGTGTGTGTGTGTTTAAGAGAGTTAAAATGATTTAGTAGAGGGATTCAAATTGTCATAAATCTTAAGGCCATTTGTTAACAAAAAAACCAAAAAACAATTTAATAAAGGCGAACAAACAACAATAATAAAAAATTAAAACTAACAACATAACACATAAGAACACTTACACTTTAAAACAATTTTAACTGAGGCTTAAAATTAAGGCTCTGTTTTCTTTCTTTCTTTTTTTCTCTCTTCTGCTTTTATGGATTTTCTCTTTTAAAATGGTTTAGAATTGCAGAAAATTAATTTCAAATAAAACAGAAGAAAAAAAAAACTTTGTTTCGTTGTTTGGCAGGGATTTTATTTTTCTTTAAAACAAAACGAAACAAACAACATTTAGAAGCTCTAAAACAGGTTATTTTTTTTTTATTTTCTTTCTCTTAATGGCGGTTTGCTTGCTGTAATAACTTTTATTATTATCTTCTGCTTCTTCTTTCGTTTTGTTGCTTCTACTTTTAAGTCACTTTCAATTATCACTTTAGAAAACAAAAATAATTAAAGATTCCTTTTCTCTTTTTTTCTTCTTCTTCATAAACTAATGATTGATTTTCAATAAACTTTAAAACACTTTCGTATGCGTTTAATTAATAACAAAAAATAGTTAAAAACCGAAAAATAATTTGCCAAGATTCGCGCTTTTGTTTTTATGCGTAATTTTCTAGTTTGTGTGTTTTTTTCACGCTCTTAATTACAATCGAAAAAGTAAGAATACTTGCGTCAAGTTGCCGGTCGGTCGTATTGCTTCCGTATGACTGAAGTTGTTTTGCTAAAGAAAGAAATACAAATTGTAAAATCAAAAAAGCAGCAGCAGCAACAACAACAAACACAAACGTAAAAGAGAACAGCCGAAAACAAACACAACGTAATCGTTGTCGTCAACATCCCCACCAACATCATCATCGTCGACTTTACCAACAACAACGAAATGTACTCTCGCAAACAAAAGCACGAGTACAAACAGAACAAACACTGTTATTTATCGGCAATGCTGACAGCAACATCAACAATAGCATTGGTCGTAGCAGCAGCAGCAGCAGCAGCTGCAGTAACAACAACAGAGCCTCCATCTCTATTTCCAATAACAAGAAAATTTAAGGCCAACTTAATAGCCACATACAATAGTTGTTACTCTTGTTATTGGTGCTTATATATTGCACAGTGTTAAAATTCGAGCTAAATATTGAAATAAATATATGGATTCAAAGTATTATTTATAAGAAAAAAAATTATGTTGGAAATACAAATTAATTCAATTCATTTACAAAAGATGATATTTAACAATGCAGGAAAACTCAATTAACGATCACTAATTATTTGATTTTTAATTAGAGTTCAAATAAATATTATTCTGAAAGTAATCCTAATTTTTAATACGTTTGCAGTATTTTTAAAAAATATGTATGTATTTATGGAATAAATTCTTCCAAAGTAAGTAGGAAGATAAAATGGTTTTCGAATAATTTAATATTTTGGTTTAAAATTTGATTTTTAATACATAAAATTTTTGGGAAAGGAAATGAAATTTAATGAAACTCAGTATGAAATGCCGCACTGTGCAGCGTTAACGTCGCTGCTATCGTTAACACTCCTTTTATAGAAACCGGTGTTTTTTTCAATTCTTGTTTGTTTACTTTTTATTTCTGTGTAGCTAAGCCACATTTTAATGAAACTTGATTATTTCCAAAGAGAAGAAAAGCATTTTAAGAGAATAATCTTATGATTTAATATAAAGACTTCGTTTAAACATATTTAAACCTGCGCTACTTATATTAACACATATGAATTTTTAAAAATTTTATAAAAATACACACTAGGGATTAATGATTTCACAATATTTCTGTATTACCGAAATATTGATGCTTCATGTTATAAAAATATTTTTACAGTTTTGGTCCAAGGTTTGCAATCAACTGAACTTTGACAGACAATGTTACGTGGCCTAAAATGTATTATAGGGTGTATTTATTTACTGCTGAGAACAAAAATAAATTTCTCTTCAATTTAGCTACACGCATACACATACACTTACATATGTGTTCTCTGTTCAAGTACAGATTTTAGAGAGTAGTAAAATGAAAAAGCCGGTACTAAGTGTTGCCAGGCTTCCTACAACCATTAGAAAAGAAAGATTTTCGTAATTTTATTTAATAGAATAAAGAACGGCCAAAACCCCAAGGTAACAAAAATAATAAACGTCTTATATGGGCAGCCAAATCAAGTACTGCGTTTCATAATAATGGTAATCGGACGTATCCTTGAAGAACGCCAGTATTTATTTCAAAACATTAACTTGTTGCACAATAGCACACTGTTTTATGTTTTAATATGTTTTTTAATACTGTTTTATAATTCTTTGTGAATCTTTCAATCATTTCAGGAACTTTGAAGTGTATTAAAAGTCTGGATGAAATCAACAACCTAGAGATATGTATACGGCTGAACGCCATACCGCTGCCTACTCAACGATTACTCCGATGATAATGGTATGATTCTATTCATTTTGCTCTCGTCCAATACAGCAGCGTCGCGATTATTCTCTACATTAAGTAGAATTATGCCCCTCCAGTCCTCGCACTCTATTTGAACTTATCTTCAGTCGCGACATACTAAACCGTTTCAGGTAGTTCATTGTGTATTCCACACATTTACAATTCTGCCATTTCAAAAATAAATTAAGTATTGAAGAAAATATTATTGTTTTCTGAAAAGTCTTACTAAAAAATTGTGTTAATTTTATAAGAAATAAAAAATTGACATTTTGTTGTTAAAAAACAGTATAAATTTCATTGTTGTGATAACTGGCAACCCGCAAAACTTATTTTAACCACATTAAAGAGAGTCAACCAAGAAAGCGTGTTAAAATTTTTCTCTTAACAAATACCAGCGAACGAACAATAAAAAGAAGAATGCTCTTGAGTAAACACAACAAAACAATATAAACAGGCCAAATAACAACAACACAACACACAAAGAATTTTTTAATTTCAAACCATTTAGAAATAGTTAGTGATGACAACAATAACAATAAAAAGTCGCCATCACAAGGTTTGAATTGTATGAGAGAGCGTGGCGATGTTGTTGATTTTGTTGCAGAGTAAACACACGCACACACACATCCACGTAAATGAATATAAGTAAATAAACTCTCTCAAAAGGACATAAAATATGCAATAAAATATATAAAAAATAGAAATAAATTGCATTTGATTTGAAACTTTAACTCTTGCTTAACTAGCTAGCTTGGGTTGGCTATCCGCATTCATGTTTTGCGTTCAGTGGATGGACATCAAATGGTGGAGTTACATTGGCACAGAGAATGGATTATGTTTGCATGATGGCTCAGTTTAGTTGTTGGTTATCTTATTATCCATACACTTTGATTCTTCTTTTTACTGTTTGAATTTCTTTTTAAGCAGCAGGTAAAAAACTCGTTGTTATGCAGATGATGTCACTTTGTATTGGATTCTATTCGATTCCTGGCTATTCTGTTTCTGCTTTTGTATTGAATTCGAATTGACTGTTTTTCGTCTTAAAAATTATCGCTGTCGCCAAAACAAACAAAGTCAACAAATATTTATTGGATGCTTGGAAACAATAGACTCCAAGAAAGAAAGAAAAACGAAAGAACAACAACATGTGACTTTGCATTGATACCACAAACGTTTTGGAATGAGAACGAAATGAATATGAATAGAGGGTATAGCGTGAAAAGAACCGGTTCATGAAAAAGTATTACAACAGCCAGAATGACTTGAACATTTTAAACTGCTCTACACTTGTAAAAGGTAGTATTGGTTACGTCTTATGATTGGTATAATTTAAAATAAAAGAGAGAGAGAGAGAGGAAACTTCAGAATAGCTGTACGTGTGGTATACGAAAATTTCTTGACTTGAGATGCTAGACGAGAGCGCCGTCTTCAAACTTTCGCTCTGACACCTTAGGTTAGGTTAGAGGACGTGTACTTGCCAATTAAGACAAGTACAGTACCCGGATATCGAATTGACCCATTGTACAACGTCCTTAAAGACGGAAGGATAATAGAGGGAATAGGATAAAAAAGAGATGATGTAGGAAAGAGGAGAATGGGAAGCGGAGGAATTACACAGACCAGACACAAGAAAAAGAGGGGCGCGACTACACTGATGAAGCCATAGCACCTCTCAACCAGCCAAAGCCACTAATGAATCTGTGAAGAGCCTTGATGTCGGCTCTCGACACATAATTCAAACTCTCAAAGAAGGCCCTGCCAAGGGTCCTCCACCTCAACCTACCAAGAGCTAGGCAGGTACAGAGGAGGTGTTCGATAGTCTCCAACTCCTCCTCATCGCAACGTGCCCTGCAATAGTTCGGCTGGGATCTGTTCCAGATCCCCGTCAGCGACCTAATCTCGCAGTGCCCCGTGATAAAACCGACAACCAACCTTGAAGACAAAAGAATAAACAAAAAAATATTTCTTTCGGCAACCTCTCAGCTGTCTTTTGGCACTAGTTCTGAGTGTAAATAATTGTCATTAAAAAGTCCTTAATCTGTTGTTCGGAGTCCACCGTTACATAGTCGTACAAAATACTCAAGAAGTTTTCAAAGCGAAGATTGCAGAGTAACCAACAGTTTACCAAAATCAAACTAGAGTTTCTGCATTAAATTCGATTAACAGTAGAATATAACCGGCTTGCAGTTATGGATCTACTCAAAATATTTTATGCTGCTACTGTCTGGCATAGAAGCGCGAATTAATTTTCCTGTATTGCATTGTCTGTTCTATTTTAAACTGAATAATCGTTGCAATTTCAACAGAATAATTGTGAAACAATTGTTGGAGATTTCAATGGCTGAGTGCCTGAAACTGTTTCATACGTGATAACGATTCTTTTGGTTTTTTTTTCGTTTTTTTTTTTACCAAATCGTGTTTGGCCAGTGGTAGTTTCATACGAATTGCACGAATGCCAATGAGTAATACCCAATGGCAGTCAACAGGTTATCATGTGAAGGAAACCTAGAAAAAAAAAGAGCAAATAAAACAACGAAACAGAAGGAAAAGTTAATACAAAAAAAATACGAGTGTGCCTGTAAAAGTGTGACGCGAATACGAATACAAGTACAATGTGAGAGTATACAGTGTAATTAATGATAAATAAAAGTGTAAAATACATAAATGTTTGCGTATTCAATATACGAAAAAAACTGAACAAAAATTTACGGCTGGAAACAACTTTATATTGAGTTATCACTTAGAAAAGCAGGCTATTCTTAAAATGTTTTGTTATTTGTTTAAGATTTTCAAGGATTTTCGAAATCATTCGAAAGTCGAATCAATTTCTTTTGTTGGACAATTGACTAACAGAACTACTAGCTAACTTCTTGGCTATTGAGGTTATGTATCCATAGAGAACAGTTTTTTCTCTTCGAGGTTTTCGCGTGATTGAAAGACGCGATCGGCAGGATCTTCTCCCAATGTGTTTGTGTCTAGGGGCCATTGAGCTTAATTATTTAATAAATTAGAAAACGATTGCATGATAGGAGCCTAGATAGTATAACTTAAAGTAAATATCGTATACCATTTATACTAAGTTCGTAAAAGTGTAGGGTAAACAAAAAATATATCATAGGCAGTTTAGCAAAACAGTTTAGTACTGAGATTGACATTTAAATTTTTAATCTGATTAAGATTTTCATTTAAATTCTTTAAGCAGAGTCGTTTGATTTAAGAAGGAAAAAATGCAAGTACATAAGGCGAATTTCAAAATTAAAGTGTGGTATTGAATTTCACAGTTCAAGATATCAATGATAAACTTGCCTAAGAAAATGAAACAGCAAACAGGCTTGAAACAAATAACGATGGGTATCCGCCAATTTTCATTATATCGACGTAATGGTTAGCTTGTGGCATACCTAACTTTTCACATTCATCAGGCATTAGGCATTTTTATCTGGTTTTGTTATCAGTGCAGTCTTCAGATCCCTATAGTCATCGATGATTAAAGCCAGACATGTTTGTTAAACAGTTTTATTTTCCATTACCCCTCGATATTGGCATCTCCAGAAATTTTTGTCGTAATGTCCAAAATTTTGTGTTTTGATGTGGTATTTACAATTTTTATTATGCGGATTTAATATTTTATCCGTATCTGTTGAGGTTAGAATAACGCCGCGACTATATTGCCCTCAACACTCTACGTCTCAGTATATGCTAAAACTAGTACAAGTACACTTCCATCAACCTAAAAGCTAAAAACAATACAAATCTAATGAAATCGAAAGAGAAAATCAAAGTCTATTTGCTTTAATCCTTTAGAAAATTCAATGTTAAACATTTAGAATCGATGGTTAATCCCTTGCTAATCCTATGCTATTATTTGCTTCTCTCCTACGTCAAATAGTAATTCAATAGAAAAAAACAAAATCTCATCAAACAAATGAAAGTATAAAAGCTTCGGTCAGTGTTTATAGCAATTTGTCTTAAATGGCCAATAGTACGAGGTAGAGCTTAAGAAATTACGCTAAAAATTTAGCGCGAGTGTTGTTATTTAAATTATGGAAAACATAACATTTCCAACAAATCCGTATAGAAATGTTTCGACTGTATTGCGACCAGAACCCAGGTGAGTATCTATGCATATTTCTTAGTGTTAAAACGTTAATGCGATGTTTTGTGAGATCCATGAGTCTGATAGACTTCATAATGTGTACGATAAAAAGTTATTTCTGCAAACAACAACAACTAGACATTGTTATTAGAAATCTCAACACAAAATTAAAGTGGAACAAAAAAGTGTACGTCACATTAAGTGCAACGTGTCCCTACGTAATGGGGCGAGCCCTCCGCGGTCGGGTGAAGGTGGGTTAGTGTGAGGCCGGGGACGTTCGAACAAAGAAAAAACAAATTGCTTAACCAACAGTAGTATTTGAAACAAATTCTGATTATATACCCATAAGCAGATCCTTTCTGAGGACATTCTCATCACAATGAGAGCGATTGAATAATTAACAACAGATTTTGTGATATTTTACTGAACAAAGTTGCTGAATTTCTAGTAAATTACGGATATTTTACAAAATATTGGCTTAATCACGTTTGAAGCGATTTTAAATAAATTTTCTCATTCGGAAAAGATGTAATCGAGTGCGTAGTGTACGCGTGTGGGTCCCCACTTTATCGGCAGATTCAATATGAGAAATCGAATGGCCCCTCGTAGGGATAATTCACCATCAAAGCATCGGTATAGTAAGCGTATTAACCTTCTTCAAAAAGTCGTATATTCGATTCAAATATCCAAAGAGCTGCTATGCACATGCATGTATGCATTGTCGGAGAACTCTAAACGTATTTTTCAGTTCCGCATCTATAAAGCTTTTTCCCGGTTTTAGCAATTAAAACAGGCAAACAGATGAATCTCAAGCAAATTATATTAAAGAAATGACCCATGAATTGAACTCAAATCTTACAGAACTTCTCTCTTATACCTTATACATCTTATATCCCTTAGATAGGCTAAGCATCTCTGAGATCAACTTTTGGAATAACTGTGGTTTACGTAGTCTATACTAACCGGTTTTCTTTAGCGCACAGCAGAGTAAACTTTACACGTGTTTTGAGTATTTTAAGCTAGGAACGTCTGGCTATTTGGGGGCTTCCTTATGCTAAGAGCAATCATCTGAATAAAGCCTTCACTTTTTTAACCTGTAATTTGTTTCAATGATTTTCATGAAAAAATTTTGCATTATTCTAAAGAATTGTGAGAAACGTACGGTTTATATTCTATTCTGTACTCCTGTATTGAACTTCTGTATGAACATTAAATATATACATATGTATGTATGTTATAATTTAAGGCTTTCGGCCGAAGGACGTTTATTGGGTTGGAATGTGCCACCAGAGGAAATATCTCACATACCAGAACATTGGCTGCAATTTCAAGAGCCTCCTGAATCGATGCATTTTCTTTTAGCCATGTTATACATATTCTTTACCATAATGTCACTAACAGGAAATGGTCTCGTCATCTGGGTATTTACAGCGTACGTTGAGTATATGTATTCGTACAAAAATAAAAATTGTTGTTAAAAGAAAAAAAATTTCTAATCATTTTAGAGCCAAATCGTTGCGTACACCGTCCAATATGTTGGTGATCAATTTAGCTTTGTGTGATTTCTTTATGATGGCGAAAACTCCCATATTTATTTACAACAGTTTTAAACGTGGCTTCGCTCTTGGCAATTTAGGTTGTCAGATATTTGGGATTGTGGGCTCGTACACGGGAATTGGTGCTTCTACGACAAATGCTTTCATTGCCTACGATCGTTTCAATGTCATTACACGTCCCTTGGAAGGAAAGATGACACACGGCAAAGCTATATTAATGATTATATTCATTTATATGTATGCGACACCATTTGTTGTAGCATGTGTTACCGAAAGTTGGGGAAGATTTGTGCCAGGTAAGTACAATACAAATAAGCTATTTTAAGAATAAATCGATTACTTGTTTTATTTCTTTTGTTTTTAATTTATTATTATTTATTTTCAATTATCCTGTTATTATATAGAGATCAACTAACCTATGTAAAATATATATTTTATTATTATAATTTCATTTTAAATTTTCTTGTATTCATACCATTTCTTATCTTATGTACCATATTATCTTTTAGTTTGAAATATATAATTATCATATAATTTTTTGTAATCTTTTAATTTTTTTTTTATATAATTTTTAAATTAATTATAATTTAAATCAATCATGAATGTATTTTTTTTTTTGCTTTCCTATCTCTTATTTATATTATTTATATTTTATTTATAATATATAAAAAATTAAATTAAATTACAAATTGAAGTTTTAAAAATTTGTTTTTGAAACAAAGTATTTATTTTCAAAACATAAATTAAAAAAATAATAATAATTAATCCATAAGTAGTATAGAGTAGAAATTTTCGTATATTCGAGCATGTTAATATTTAAATTAATCAAATGAATAGTATTTATACTATAATTATAAATAATAATGTGTAATTATTGGACATAAATAGAATTAAATTTGCTAAAAAAAAATACAAAACTTTTCACATAGCAAGACTATGTAAAATATTCAAAACGTCAAATGTTTTTTTTTTTATTTGGTTTCAAATAAAAAATTATGTTCAAAATATATATGTATGCAGATTCAATTTGAATTTCGGAAGCAATCTGGAACAAAGTGAATTAAATTTATTTAAATAAATATAAAATTATTGCTATTACATGAAATATAAAATAATATGTCTGCTTTGAAGGATCCTTTGTATCGTAAAAAGTTAGGTCTGAAACATTCTTTCATTTGAATTTGTTTAGAAGAATTTTTACGATATAAATTTCATTAAGAATTTACAAAATATCACAATACGTTTTAAAAAACGTTTGGTTTTTTCCGCTTATAAAGAATTAAAGCAATTTAGATCGTTAAAATCAATCATAGAAATGAAACTTAATCAAATTCAATTTCGAAGAGTTCCTTAAAGGACCATCGAATACATTTGGATCATATAAGTTCCACTTTAAATATAAAAAACTCAAACAACGAACCGAATCGTTTCAATAAAAAAACGGATATAAACGATGTGGCATATATCAAATTGCCTAATTAAGTTTAACTACAGTGGTGGCCTTATAATTAGAAACGATGTTTCTGGAACAGAGTCCTCTGGAGTGACGAGTCTAAGTTTAATTTGTCCCAATCTGATGGAAAAACGTGTGTATGTACGACGTCCTCGAAACAAAGCCTTTGATCCCAGGTACACACTGAAAACTGTGAAACAAATTCACAAACATACATGTTGCTAAGTCGTATCTAATTAGAAGGCCACCACTGTATGTATTGTTTTATTGCAATATTTCGTAAAATATTAATAATTTGTTGCAAATTAGTTTTTGAAAAGCCCCAGGCTTGAAATTTAATGAAGTGAAATGCGTTGATGCATTAAATCGGCTTCGAAGATACATAATTTAGATAGTCACATCAAAAGTATTTAGACTTCGTCAAACTGACATCAAGCATACGTAATTTTCTTTATACTGTATTTGAGGGTCTTTAGTCAAGTCTCAAGCGAAAGAATGCAGAAAAGTTTTTCAGGTCAAAGTTGTGAATCTTAATTAATTACTGTAGAAAATAGCCATGTCACCCTTTTCGAAATCGAGCAAAGATTTAAATCCAACTTATCAATTTATCTGGTTTTTAATTGTAATGTATTATTACTTATTAAGTTTTGCTTAATAACAGATACGTTCCACAAAAATTAGTGGCCATAACTCTTATAACATATTGAGTAACGAATGAAAGTATTATATAAATAGTTAGTTAGCAGCTTTACGAATGTTAAATAGTCAAATGATTATTGTATTGCATTTCAAACATAGAAATATTTAAAACCATAAGAAATTTGGTTTTAATTTAGCAAAATTCAAATATTTACCAACAACCGAGAGTTTATTCATAGAAAGAATTTCATTAAACAATTTTAAGAACTACAGACTGGCAAAATTCAAAGAATTTGTATAGATAGGCAAGAATAAAATGCTTTTAGTGCCAGCCACTAAATAAAATAAATTCACCTAAAAAGTAGTTACATTTGTTATGAATTAATAGTAATAAAAAAGCAAATTAAGAATAATTTAAAGACAAATTTTTTAAGCAGTTTTCAAATATTGTGGATATGCTGAAGTTAAAAATGTTATTTTAAATATATTTTTATGAATATTTTATTGAAATATCAGCAAATGTTTTCCTAAGCTTAAAATTAAAATAATAAAAATGAAAGCAATAATATATAAAATTGTGCTTAAATAAATAATATTTTCTATAATCAAAGAAAGTGGCAGTTAAGTAACAAAAATTTTCATTATGTGCAGGTTGTTACTATCCTCACAAGCAACAGAAAAAATTCTTAAACTTTATGGAATATACCCAGAAAGTTCTAAAATTATATGAACCTTAGAAATCCTAGCAAACAATTTATTTGTTACTGATTCCATTAATATTTTCTGCCATTTTAAACTCAAACCTAAATTAGTAATTTTTTTAATAAAAACATATTAAAGAAAAGCAAAACATGAAAGCGAAAAGCAAACTAATAACAAAAAAAAAACTAACTAATAGCCAAAATTATATTTCAGTGCAATGTAATAACAGTAAAAAATAATTGTTTTTTTTATGAGGTCTTACAAATTATTACAGCTTTTTTCTTTAGATTTAAATTAGATTCTCATTAAATATATGAATGGTATTTTCTATGAATTTCCCTTAATTTATGAATCAAATAATTCATTTTACAATAGATACACATATGAAATTAATCAAAAAAATATATATATGAAGACATTAATACAAAACAAAATAATTAAAAGTTAAGAAAAGTTTTTAAAACCCCTTACTTTTACCTTAAATAATCAAAAGATTTCTTATATCTTTCTTTTTTCGCCTTTATCATACATAAAATGATTGTTTTTGTTTTTGTTTTTTTTCCTTATATGTATTCATATTGAATCATTTGCAAAATTCTGTTTCATTAATGTGTCTTAAGTCATCCACGGCCGAAGCATGAAATATATAGGGTGTTTGTATGCATGTATGTATATATTATTATAATTTATTTTATTACATATACTTCTCATTTATCTCTCTCCAAGTTTTGGATAATTTATTAAATTTTTCCATAATCACTCGTATGCTATTATACAATTGAAATAGTTACATTGATGCCTAAATTGCCATTGTCGGCAAATAACTGAGCAATCGATGTATCAAATACCAAACAGTCGGAATTGTGAATGGCAGAGGCGACACCTTCATGTATGGAACGTGGCATAGCTTCCCAGGTCAAACGTCTTCGATTACCATTTAATTCTAAGCGATAGACAAAATTTTCAGCTTCCTTGCGGGAACCAATAAGTTGAACGATGGCAAAAAATTGTTGATGACCATCATATTTCTCTTGTTTCTCTAGCACCAACATAAAATGATGACCAAAGCATGACTGCATCATAACCCAATCAACTGCACCGGGTAAATTGATGTCTGTGGCCAAGAAAACTATATCCTCCCCTTGTAGGGTTGTTATGCTTTTGTGTGACATCATTAAGTGCTGCATGACTAGATCAAGTGGCCCTTGCCATTTGCAGGAGGCACCTGGGCAAGGACACAAGTAGGGTCGACATTCGCAGGTCTCTTCATGTTCTGTTTTTTCTGTGTATAGCAGTGAAGCTGTACAGCCGTAGCCTGAATGTTTACAGGGAAATTTCACATTTGAAGCTACCTTTTCCATAGCCAAATTGCGTATGTTGGCCAATGGGCCGCGGCATGTTGGACAGCAGGTAAGCTTGGATCGACATGATACACACACCAAGTGACCGCTGGAGCATTGTAGAATTGGTGGTAGTACATAGTCAAAACACACCGGACATTCAAATAATGATGTTAGATCGGTAGACATACCGACATCACCGCCTCCGGCCGACGATAGTGATGAACTGGACGATGAGGATGTATTTGCTGAGGTATTGCTAGTACTTGAGTTCCCTGTAGCAGTACCAGTTGGAGTTTCTCGTCGTTTTGGATTTATTTTACTAGACATTGGACTTTGATGTTTATTGTAAATTTTATTTTTCTACAATTTTGTGAATTTTCCGTTTCGATTTGTTTTCTATACAACTATTTATGTACGTAATACTTGTTGTGTTTGTTAAAATATTTCCAACACAATATTTGTGGCAGTTTTTAAAACCATTAATTTGAAAAAGGTTGCTGGTACGAGGAGATCGGATAATGGCAAAGCAAATACAAAAATACGAAACACGTTGTTAACTAATCATAAAGTCTTATTTTGCTTTTACAATTAAATTTTAGTATAATCTGTAATAAAAGAAGAAAACAAAAATAAAATTGTAAATGTTATCGATTAAATAATTGCTGTAAGATAAACAGAAAAGGCACACATAAAGGATATAAACGCTATTATCAATCTAATAGGCATGTTTACTAATGAGTAATGTACGAGTATGAATGAACATAATAAAATCTGAAAATTAACACATCATTCACTACCAAAAACGAATATATTCGTAATTGGCGTGGTGTCACGCATTGTTAGCACAAATATAGTCGTCATACTTTAAATATATGTGTGTATTACAAATTATTTTTTATAGGTAAAAAATTTGTTACTCTTGAAGCAAAAAAAAATTTTGTTTTGACACATCCGTAATGAATAAATTTTTTGTCAACTGCAGGAACGCAGTGACGGAACAACTGATTCATTTTTCTTTTGTATGCTTTTGTAAATAAACAAAATTGTATTGAAAATTTATTGATTTAAGTGTTTTAAATTGAGTTCGATACAATTAAATAATAATTTTCTTTTAATTACAATTTTTCTTTATAAAAACCATCTTCACAATATTGAAGTGATCCGCTATTGCACTTTTTTCACTTTTTGTTTTTATTTTTTTTTTTTCTTTCAAATCACAAAAAAAATTAAAGAAACCAAACAAAAAAACAGCTGATAGATACTTGACAAAGTATTTTGCAAGTGGAAAAAGGTAAAATTTGCCCAACTTTCTGCGATGTGTAAACGTTTTCATACGCAAACATACAAACAAAATTAATATTAGTTCGAATTCGTTTTCAAATTAATAAAAACACAACAAACAGTACCTGAAAATTTAAAATTTTTCGGTAAAAAATAATTTTATTATTTTAATAAATCACTTTTAATGAGAATTAACGTCGATATATGTAGGCTTATTTTAAAACGCACGTTGAATTTTTTTATCTACTCTGTCCGAAAGCTAGTTGTAACTAAAGCAAGTAAATACGATATAAAACTAAGCTTGCATAGACTAAACAAAAAATTTGCTGATGAACATTTACACGAAACAAATCGTTTCGTCAAAAACAAAGTTTGCAAAACACACAGGGACCATTATCAAATTATCGCTATATCAGGCAGTTAAACATTTTTAAACACTTGCCACAAGCGTAGCAATTAGTTTTATTAACTAAACATTTTTCGGTAACATTCCAAAGGTATGCATAACACCCGAATGAATAATTTTTTCTACTATATTAAATTTCTTTATATTTCTTCTTCTTTTTTCTTTTTTGCAAATTTAATTTTAAGGGAAAAACAGATAAAAACCAAAATAAAAACAAAATAACATATGTACACATCCATACATATACGACGATTACATTGTTGTGCATACTAAATTCGTACAATGTTTACATATACAGTAGAAGGCATTGCTGAGTAAACATATTGATCAAGATTAACAGACATTACTACTAGTGTCCCGATTAAATAGAATCATTAAACATTTTAAACTAAAAATATTAATCAATAACTTTATAATAAGGAGTTTTATTTTTAATACAAAACACAATATTATGTTAATAATACATACGTTCATTAAAACCACAAGTATAAATATTTTTAGATATTTCCACCAATATAAGTTGTTATTCAGAATATTTTGAATAAAATAAATTCATTGAATATTCTCTATTCACCTCTCAGCATTACATACATACATATGTAGAATATATTTAATAAGCAGCACTAGATAACAAATTGTTGAGTCCACAGATTGGGACAAGACTCACACAGAATGAACGCCCATGCAAACGTAATCTGTGTCCACTGCCAGAATATTATGTTCAAATTTTTTTCATCATTAGTTTTACAATGTCGCAATATACATACACGTGTACATATGTATGTATGAACGAAAAGAAAATACCTATAAACTCTAAAACTTTTAGGATATTATTTTTGTACGTGATCAAATAATACTCTGTACCGTAAAACTATTAAAGAAAACCTTATCTTTTCAAAGACACCTGGCAGAATCGTTAGACACTTAAACAAAATAAACATTACTAAGGCTGTCAGTTGGAAAAATAAAACTCTATTTCTTTTTAGTACACCTAATACAAAAAATTATGTGTAAAGAGCATCAATTTAATTATGCCAGCCACTGTACATCACAAAACTTTAAAAAGAAAAAAACAATAATAACAACTAAAATGTTAATGATGGTTTTTTACTTAATTTTTATATTGAAGTGACAAGAAAATAAAATAAAAAAATATATGCAAACTTACATTATTGTTGTTGACTGACTGGCTGGCTGGCTGGGTTGATTTGTTTGTATGATTCGTTATTTTCGTTTATTATTTATTTTCATGGAATTCAGGTGGTTGCAAAGCAATACACGAATGGTTAATCTTTGTTTTTCTTTTTACAGTTGAATGTTGTTGTATTGTGTAGTATTTCGTACTCGGTGTGACTGTCTTCTTCACCCTGTTCAATTAAAAAATGAAAACAAAAACGAAAACGAAAAAACAACGGTAATAAGTTATTACGCTCGTATGCAAGCATGCAGAGTTTTTTATATTTGCATATGTATTAGTGCACATACAAATGCATATGTTTGTGCGTATTACGTTTTTTTCTTTATTTTGAATAATGATTGAATCGGTTAACGGTAGGGGAACTAAATACAAGCCACAAACACACACACGTTGTGACTGACCTTTTTGTATATGTATATATATAATATGTGTGCATGTATTGAATGTAAATGTAAGCAAGCAGTTAATACAACTCAAATTTTCTGTACGCATACGTATGAATATAATTGATAATGAATTTCACTGAAAGAAAATTATTAACTTTTTTTTATCAATCACTCAGTTTTCGACTCGTTTGCTTTATTTTCATTTTCATAAACACGTACGACTCTGGAAGAATAACAATTTACAAAAAAAAACTTTTTCACTAGCATCATACATATACAGTCGTCATCATCATCATCATCATCTGTTTTACGCTCGCGTTTTATTATGTACTGTGTGTTGTTGTTATTGCTTTAACAATTTTGTATTTCTTTTTGCCTGTTCTTTTCCTTTTCTTTATTTATGGTGGTGATAACATTGTAGTTGTTGTCATTTTCTTTTTTGGTAGTGTACAAAAAAGTCAACGTCGCTGCTTTTACTTTAATAGCAGCAGCAGAATTTTTTTTTTTGTTCTTTTCAACAATAACTTTTTTAATGAATTAATAATTTAGAAGCGTAGTCTGTAACTATTTTCAAAATCTCTAATATTCTGTAATTGCGATATATTTATTATCTTTCTTAAATTACAATTTTATTACAAATTCTCTTCGATTCCACTAATTATATCCACTTTTTTTGATGAATTTTTCTTTTAATATTTCTATTTTCGTCGTTTTTGTATATGGCTGTCGCAGTTAATCGTGTTAATGTTGGTGGTCATTACAGATTGTTTTCATAACTACAAATGTTACAAAACACTTTAACTTTTATCAATCGAAGCACTATTTTCTATTTAATATTGATTAAATGTGATACGTTTTAATTATTTTATTTCAGTACCAAGTAAATGAATTTTTCCTTTTAAATAGTTTGACTTTTTATCTACAAAAAAATATGTTCGAAGTTGCAATATTAAATCAATGTTACTGACTAACAAGTAGCGGCGTTGTTACGCCGTTAGGTTTTGGAAATTTACGTAGCCAGTCTAAACTGAACGCCGTCAGGCTATACCGTTAATAGAATTAAAAACGCTAAAATTTATATTTACTACATTTCTAGCTGGATTACATATTTGACGTTTTCCAAGGCTGAAATAGTGACTTATTTCTGTGTAATGTAAAATAGTATGATGAGATAGATTGTTCGCCCAAGTCTTCTATATATTCTAGAACAATTTAAATAAATCATCAAGTATTTATACTTCTACTTTCTAGATCAGACCTACTTCTACCATACCATACTGACATTTAGACTCTCCTTCTTCTAAAATATTTGTTATGCATACAACAGAATAAGCTTTCGAAAAACGTTGCGGTAGATATAAATTCAAAAAATTTTACTTTAGACACAGATAGCGAACTTTAATGCTTTTTTACGATATGAAAAGTTTATTTAATTCTTTTTTAATATTTCAGAGGGCTATTTGACGTCCTGTACATTTGATTATCTCACCGATAATTTCGATACACGTCTATTTGTTGGCACTATATTCTTCTTTAGCTTCGTGTGCCCCACTACAATGATTATCTACTACTACAGTCAAATTGTCGGACATGTCTTCAGTCATGAAAAGGCTTTGAGAGAACAAGCCAAAAAAATGAATGTCGAATCACTACGTTCGAATGTTGACAAAAGCAAAGATACAGCCGAAATTCGTATAGCCAAGGCAGCTATAACAATATGTTTTCTGTTCTTTGTGTCTTGGACACCATACGGAGTAATGTCGCTAATAGGTGCGTTTGGCGACAAAAGTTTACTAACACCTGGTGTAACAATGATACCGGCATGCACCTGTAAAATGGTAGCCTGCATAGATCCATTTGTTTATGCCATAAGTCATCCGAAATATCGTTTGGAGTTGCAAAAGCGTCTGCCATGGCTGGCCATAAATGAAAAAGCTCCAGAAGCAACAAGTACGGCTTCAACAGGCAGTACAACACAACAGCCGGAACAAAACCAACAGCAAACTACAGCGGCATAAACAAAAATTATTACAATAAATATCTCATTTTAATTTTAGTATAATTATAATATTATAAAAACTAAGTTAAGGTATTGTACATATATAGTATAATAATTGACATCGTAATGTTGACGACCTATTTCTACACCTGGCAAATGATTAACACAATGTGAACTCATGGCGAACTGACCCAGTTTAAACACAGTATTATGGACTGATTTCGATATTAACGGCTGAAAGGAAATATTAAAATATGACAGTTTTAAGTCATATTTTATACTTATTTATATGCCCATGCATATTTATTGATAAGTATTTATTTTCGTTTGTAGCTTTTTATGTTTTCGAAAAGAAAAAATATAGATTTTAATGCAAACTTTAAAATGAAGAAACATATTTACTATTTTATGGAAACGTTAACGTTATACGGTAAGTAACATTCAAATCTAAAATTAAATTAATTTCAGAGTTTGTATACCTACAAATAGTTTTCTAATACAAAGTAATTAAATTTTATTTATTTTCTTTTTGTCAAAATGATAAATTTCTTTTATTTACACACTTCATTATTTAAATGAACTAAAGTTTTCTGTTTTTTGTTTCTCTTTTTTTTTTGCAGGCAATACAAAATATAAATTTGTACAATTGTAAAATATAAGATTTGTTAGTTGCTTTGATATATCAAAATTATATATCGCCTCATTATAACATATCTAGTATATATATATATATATATATATATATATATATATGTATGCATATTCTCTATTTACAGATTTGTTGGGAATATGTATGTGTCTCTTAATATATAAAATATTTTTAGTGTTTCATTTTCCACATAGAGCTGTGTGAAGTTTTATTACTGCGAGGTAGTCATTATATGAGAGTTGCCCATTCTTTGATTTATTTTGTACGCGTTTAAGTTTTTCTAAAACATCCGATCTGGCAGAAGCTAAACGAACACAATCGTCCAAATAACGCATTGATTCACGGGACCAAAATGTGGACGGTAGTTTAGTTTCACGTAGTCTACCGCCATTGACATTTTTGTCGAGCTTGTCAGAGCTTATTTCCATTAGCAGGGTATCGCAGGTACTCTTCCATTTATCCGACACTTTTTGTATTGTGGTGCCTACACCAGAACGTTTTTCCGGATTAGCAAAAGGCGGTGGAGGCATTACTTTCTGTGCTTGCTTCTTCGCAGATAATGTTGTGGTGGGCGTAGTAGGATTTGTAGTCGGTTTAGATTTATTTGTAGCAGATGTTGCGGAAATAGCTGTCTTTGTTTTTATCGGCGTGCTTGTGTTACCTGGAATCTTTGTCTTAAGTGGTGTTGACGGCCCAGGAGTATTGCAATTCGATGTTGCAGTAGTCTTAGCTTTGTAGTTTATGGGAGAACCAGAATTATCCGTTCGTGATAAGGTGTTTTGCAAAACCTTGCTTGGGGAGACAGGTCGGGATGTTGGGGTTTTTATTTTATTTACTGAAGGCTGTACGCTAGGTGAAGGAGAAGATGAAGTGTTTGGTACACAGGCATTATGTTTACGTTTTGTCATCTTTGCAGTCTTTTCATTCAACGGATTAGGTACAATTTGCTTTCCTGGCTCTGCATCAGTGATCTCGTTTATTGTAAGAGACAACCTAGGTTGCTCCAATTTTTGTTTTTGTTCTTCAGTAAGGCTGGTGTCTAAAACTTTTTGGCCCAATAATAGGGGATCTATAATCAATTTCGGCACACGATTCTTTGATATTAATTTATTATATGCGCCTACTAATTGCTGATAGTTTTCATGACGATAAGGCGAAAAGATTACTTTCCAGTGATCAGTAATTTCGGAACGCAATTGTGGTGATGTAACCTCATCATTGCTGTAATCGTTTATAAGTGTTTTCAGGCTTCTTAAGAGCTTATCTAAATGCATAGTGCCATCTTTCAAACCAGCTTGCCCCACAAGTATCATATTTAACGATCTTCTCACTTTTTCAGCTAATTTATTGCCAGACTTCGATTGTTGTCTTTCAAGGAATTGCAAACGTTTTAATAAATGATTGACATTACCTAAATTATTAAGAAGTTGCGTAATATTGTCACGTAAAAATCTAATTAGGACATCCGCACGTTTGGGCACATTTAGGTTATTCTGACATTGTTTTTGATTATTCTCTTCAACAAGTTCACGATATTTTAAAAGTAGTTCCCTTTGGAATTTGTCTTGATTGCTAGGTAAGCCGAAAATTACCAATACATGGCCCACGGAAGTAAAATCCAGACGTGCTTTTAATTTATGAGATTTGGACATTTTAATTAAAAAGGCATTGCCCATTGGTGATAGCAGATATTTGCTATGGACATGGGTCAGATATATTTTTGCCTCACATGGCAGCTCAGGTAATGGATCATCCCTTTCGCGATTTTCATCACATTCCATCTCTTCATCGGTTTCAGCAGCTACGAATCTTCTAGAAATGCCGCTCAATGAAGTTTCTATCCCGTTATCTGTTACATTTCTTTCTTCTCTACTTGAATCAAATAAGGGAATAAAATCTGGTAAAGTCTCCATAGCTCTGGGCTTTGGCCTTGAACTATTCAATAATATAGATTCTACCTCTGACGGTACAACTTGACTATCTACTCCTACATCTACATCAACCGATTTCGAAGGTATGTCAAAGTGTTCAGAAAAACTATAATTCGAGTCAGAGTCCAAGACAACTGGAGGCTCTGTGGAAGATTTTGAAGTTGTATCAATAGTAGAAGAAATATTTTTAGGTGATTTAAAATTTCCTTCTTCGCTTTCTTCTACTACTATGGGTCTTTCGTTAACTGTATTTAATTGAATGTTGTCCACACCATTATCGTTCACTGTACTGCCAATCATATCAGTATTATTATCGACGGTCTCAATGTCGGCGGAATTGTCGTCTACATTAATAACTTCATCTATGGCGATTGGTTCATCATCATTTTGATCATCTGTACAATTTCCACTTTCTGTTATTTCTTGGACCTGTTAAAGACAAAGTATATTATATTCGAGAAACCGTTTAAAAATTATTGCGTAAGCCTAAAAATTACGTCTAAATATTTTCTTTGTTTGTTTTTAATTATAAAAGAAAACATACCTGTTGCGGAGCATCTTGTATTGATTCAATATTTTGTTGGTTTGCTGTACCAATTTTTGAATAAGGATTTGCCACATACTTCTTAGAAAAATGCTCGTTCCTCTTAGCTATAGTATCTGCCAGCTCGCTGTTCACTGAGATCTGTCGTTCATTGCGTCGTAAGAGAAATTCCAAGCCTACAGCTTCCAAAAATCTACCATAATATTTATCTAACGAAGTACGTGCAACTAAATCAAAGTTATATTCTTGACATGGTTCATACAATAGATTAAGACCAATGCCGTTGTGTGGTATTTTAAGCGGTATATCACCATATGACTTTTGATGGGACTTAACCGTACTAAGAATGATGGGATATTCCATAAAACGTACCGCACTACGGCAGTTATCTGATAAATGACCACGGGCACCACAAATGCAACAATATTTACGTGGATTATAATTAATACTATTATTAGGATTAACATTTGGTTCCGTCTGAAAAATGATTAATTAAAAATAATGTTTACGTACATATATTTACACACTTTATAAACACAACTCACCGTCGAATGATATCTACGCCATTTATCGGGACAATAATCCAAAGAATGACCACGTATTTTACAGATTGGGCACGTAAGGCGATTTTGATAGGTGCAAGAATTACAGCTTTTAGTAAACACTTGTGTTTTTCTACCACACTGTAGAGAACAAAAAAAAATTAGGAAATTTCTACATATAATAGATTGAAGTTTATAGAAATCTCACCCTTAAACAAATGGTATTAGGACACCGTGGCTCATTATGACCGCTCTCACCGCACATGTAACAAATTTTAGGTTTTCTCGGCCTTTTACATTTGGATCGCATATGTCCAAACTCACAGCAATTTGTGCACTTTAAATTGTTGTGACGTCTATTCGATTTAATATTGAAACGATCTTCCGCATAGATTTTCCATAAATTTTTATCGGCTTTAAAATAATTTTTTTTAAATAATTTTCAATAAATTTTCGATTTTTTTTACATTCGTAATACTCACGATTCATATTCTGCAGAACTTTACTCAATGTGAAATTCTCTCCATTCCATGAATCATTATAAAATTTACGCATTTCATCATTCCAACCCAATCCACCTGGTTTCCTTAGGCCCCGGCTATATATTACGTTATAAACAGGAGAATCATTTTCTTTGTTTGCTTTTAATGGAGCATCATTATCCGGTTTTGAATACTTGGGCGAAATGGCAATAATTTGCGTGTCATTATCGTAGGGCGTCGACTTGTATATTAAATGCTTTTCTATATCACTATCAGATGAATCTGAAATGTTAACTGCATTATCAGGAGTCGAGAATTGGCTTCTATCTTCATTGCATTTATCCATTTTATCAATGGCATCGAACACTTTGTCCAAATCTTTTAAAATCTCTTCAGGTACAGCAACATCGTCATCTAGGGATTTATTTACGTTTTCGTCTCTTGTATGTTTAGTTAAGATCTTTTCAGCGATATCACGAGCTGTGGGAATATTCTCAGTTTCGCTTTCATTATCTTCCCCATCCTGATCGCCCTCTTCTTCTTGACCTTGGACTAAAGTATTTAAAGTTGCAATAAATTCTGTATCCGACATATGACCGGGTGAAACTGTACTCTTAGCAAATTTCTTCTTTTGCAAAATGGGAGAACAAGAGGAAAGAGTTCTGCTACGTTTACGTGGCTTACAGCGTTCCACTGCTGGTCCGCGTGCAATAAACGGTATGGGAGTGCGCAGTAATTTATTATCATCGTCTGCAGCATCGTCTACTTCATCCTCATCATCAGTACTATTGATAGAAATGTCATTGGCAGCATCAGATTCTTTGTTGCTGCTGGAGGCTCGACGTTTACGTAGACGTTTGGTCCTTTGACTACTGCTGCCTATGTCTTCAACCTCATCTGAACTGGTGTCAATTTGCCTTATTACGGTAGGCTTGCTAGCGCCCTTAGAATAGACGCTATCCGTTATATCAGATTCGCTTTCATAAACATCGAGTGCTCTAAACTGAGTTTGGTCAACACGATAGTCTTTTGTAGGCTTTTCTGCACTTGAAATTATGGGGGTTGCAAAATTTAAAGAATCACTTGCTTCTTTATCTTGATCCGGTTCTTCAACAGCAGACTCCTGTTGATTAACTTCTTTGTCGGAATTATTTTCATTGTCAACATTTTGTTTTAGGGGTTGAGGAGCCTCTAATAAGCTATTTATATCAGATGTTAACAACAGAAGGTCTTCATCGTCGGCCATGCCACTAGCAGCAGTTAATAAACGACTACGATCATTTTGTCCTATAAAGTCATCTGAAGATTGTATGGAACAAGGGGAGGTGCAACGTGATGAATTCTCATAACGTCTATCGCCTCCTTCTACAGTTTCTGACGACTGTGACAATATCTGTTGGGGTTTTATGAAAGTCGATAATGTAGACGACATCTGAACATCCGTTGAGTCTATAGCATTCTCCTCGTGCTCCAAAATTATTGGTACATTACTTTTATCATCTTCAGAGCCGCTGTCTTCCACAGTAAATGTAGGTGGCGGTGCTACTGGAACCAATATAACATCACTATTATCAGACTCATTGTCCGTATCTAAATCAATTATTTCTGTGGGTTTTATTTTATTGGCAATTGCTTTGGCAGTATTCTTAGCCTTTTTAGATTTTTGTTTCTTCTCTTCTAGACGTTTAGCTTTTTGTAATTTTTGTTGCTGCTTTCCAAATGGACCATCTTTTAAATTTCTCGTATTCGAATTATTATTTTGTAAACTTTTGCCGTTTCCTTTAATGTTATTACCCGATTTCTTAGTCAATTGTTGTTTATTTCTTTTCATCCAATCAGCTACTGGATTTAATTTTAAATTCGATTTTTCAATTGCTGGGACTATCTCCAAATTTTGTTTTGCAGGCTGGTCAACTTTACTATGAACATTTTTATTTGTTTTATTTTCCTTGTATATTGCTGTTGTTGTGACATTCTCTTGTATTTCACATGCTACAGATAACGTTGCAGTTGAAGTCTTGACAATATTGTCTGTATTTTTTATTTCTGTAAGTAAATTAACATTATTATGAATATAGAAAATATAAACAAGTAGACGAAAGTTAATTAAAATCCCAGTGGCCACAGAAGCATTAAATGTGTAAATACTTATGTACTAAATACATAGAATTTCGACGTTGTGTTTTAATGGTTTTTAATAAAAACGACTCGAAAGTACAAAAAGTCAGATTATACCTATATTGAATGAGGAATACAAAAGGGGAGATTTGACTAGGAAAAAATGTTTATTTGATAACTAATCAAAACAAAAAATATATAAAAAATGTCTTTAAACCTCAACTATTGTAAAACTATGCTTCAATGAAACGGGAAGAAATCTGATTGCTTTGTTTTCCATGCATTTGACACCGTTTACAGAAGTTATTTGAACTCAGGTTAATCAAATGGTTTTAAAGCGTATACAGATATTATATTTCAATATTAGCTCTTAACACATTGAATAGTTGCTGGTATATTTTTTTCCTTTATATAACATGATTTTTATATGATTTTTTTTATCGGAGATTTAAATTTTTTCAAACGTAATGTTTTTGCGTTAAATTTAATTTTTGAAATACGGCGAAAATTTAATGTTGTGATAGTTCCCGAATGACTGACAATATTTATAATTTGGGACAACACTTATTATTTCAAATTTAAAGGGAGTCTGAATATTTAACTCAGTAGCTTCTTTGTGTTGAGTGGCGCAATTGCTAGGTTATTACCGAAAAATATTTATTTATTTATCAAAAATATACTTAATACATAAATATATTAAATATATAAAAAAAAGCGCAGGGTAACAAGACCATATTGCGCGTTCCATTAATATATGTCCGTTTAAACATAATGGGAGAGAATAATACTAAAAGTAAGATAACAATTCATTAAAATAATATAAATAAATGGAACGTTCAGCAGATAACAGTTGAAAACATTTATAAGAGTTATTTGAAATACTTAAGTTAAAAATTTATATATTTAGATTGTACACATATTATTACAATTTTAATTAAAATTATAAAAGAAAATTCATATATCCATTATATTATGTTTAGCAAAAGATTTTAAAATTCTATTAATTCGCTGAGGTTTCGAACAATCCAAAATAAAATCAAGTGGCTCCGACAATCTGGATACTGGACAATCCACAAGAATGTGAGGGACATTAATTACCGAAAAATATATTTTCCTACTAATAAAGTCCTTTATATGGGAGCACAGATAGTAAATGACTACACTATTCACGTAATACGTTTTGTTGACAATTAGGAGATTTTCCCACGATATGTGACAAATATCGCACTTACCTGTATTTATTTTACTGGTGTTATCATGTTTTGTTTTGAAATTTTCATTTGTTGTTAAAGTATCATTATCATTTGCAGTCTCAATTTGCATTTGTTTTGATTGCTGCGTTTGATTTCCAGATTTATTCAAAGTTGAAGGTGTACTATTACTCGTTTCTTGAGTATTTACTTGATCCGATGTTTTGAAGGGATTACGTATGAGCCGATGTTTATTGTTTTGTTGATAATGCTGGGCCCGCTGTAGTAAAGCGTTTTCTCCACTAGACCAATAACGTCTGGACAATACTTTATTAGTGTAAGCCGATGTTTCATAGTTCGACCCAATATCTGTGTTATTGTTTGAAGAATTTGTAGAGTCCTGTACTTGCTGGTTATCGGATGTTTGAGTTTTGTCTATATGTTCAACAATTGGCACGTCTGTTGCCTCATGGTGGATTTGGGCATACAAACGTGCCTCCAATTCATTAAGATCTTCCACATTGTCAATATCGACCTGAAAAATTTTCATAATTTTTATATTGTTTACACTTTGATTGCCTCGTAAAGTGCAATATTTATTATCGTTTTACTTACTTCGTCCATTTTACGTTTTATTGAATTTACATTGAATTATTGAATGCAAATTTTTTATAAAATTAAATTGTTTTTCTTTAACAAAAGATGTCACAAAGAAATTGTAATTCTGTTCTCCGCAATACTCAGTAAATTCCTTTATCTTTAGCTCTCATGTGGTTTTATTACAGTGATGCCAGAGCTTAATGCACGGATATAGCTTTTTACATTTTGGGGAAAATAAATAGACCAAATTCCTGAATTTAAATACTACCTAGATCTAAAATCCTAATGCAAGAACAAAGGAAACTATTAAAGTTGGTATTTGTAAATTAAAGTCATGTTAATAATCCATAACGGAACGACCAAAAAACATTCTTAATAATTGTTCAATGTTAGTCATACTCTAAAGAAATTTTCAAAATAGGAACACTATATTAATTGCGATTTAGAATTTAACAAAAACGTTGAATAGAAAAAATACACAGAATTTATCCAAAAACAACAACATGTAAAATTATTTTCATATAGATTGTTAAATTAAGAATTTACAGGGATATTAGAAAATAATTTTTCCGCCTTTATGTTTGAAGCATCCTGTAATGGTTAACACAGATTTAAGATCTGGTAACTTAATTTTTTTTAATTCTATTTGATTCTAGCACTTTTGACAATTGGTTGTCAAAAATTATTGTGTTTTTTCTTTAAACAAGCCGGGCCACGTAGAAATTACTAATTTTCAATAAAATAACCGAAATAAACAATTATTTATTAATATTAAGTAAGTAATTTATGTAGTGAATGAAAGGCTTTTGTTAAGAATTTTTGTTTCTCTTGTTTATTATAGAATGGAGACCACAATGCAACGTTATGTTTCGCCCATTAATCCGGCTGTATTCCCTCACTTGGCCTCAGTATTGCTTATAATTGGTACTTTCTTTACCGCCTGGTTCTTTATTTATGTTGTGTCTAGACCAAAGAACACTAAAGAGAAGACACTTTTCAAGGAATTAGCCATTAGTTTATGTGCATCGGTATTTTTGGGATTCGGTATTATGTTTTTAATGTTGGCAGTGGGTATTTATATTTAAATGAAGGATATAATATGAAACCTATCGTCGTTAAAACAGTTCGTATTGCTTAGTACCGATAAAAAGAGTTAATTAAGAAAACTAAGTGGCGCAAACATTCTGCATAATAATTTTTTAATTCCAATTTTTTATTAAATAAAATAATTATTTAAACAAAACCATATTATATGTTATTTAGCTTTGAAATAGAACAATGTATTACAAAAATACGGTTGGGTAGTGATGTCCCTTCTTATTTTAAGAAACGTGGGACTGTCACAAAGCATTTCACTCCTATCTCCTTTTCGCTTTCCTTTAATTTATAATTGATTACTTTAACCATTACAGGTCATATTTATAATATTCATAACAATCAAAGAAGCGACCACTTGTTCCTGCTTATGATATTACGATAAGTACAGACGAAATAGTCCACCTATGTATATATCCACATAAACACTTTTCGAACAGCAGACATGAAATATAAACTCAATCTCGCCAAAGGGGATGAAATTTGTTACATGTTACTATCGCAGCGAAGCAATTTTACTACCGTATACCCATAAAAAAATTCTAAATTTGTTTCGTATTTTACACTTTTGTACTTGTGTTTTCCCCCAATTGATATAAAAGAAAAACATTTGAATAATAGTTCACGATTTAAAATTTTAAATGCAATAGGGATATAGGGGACATAAGTTATAAGAATAAAATGTATACCATGTTACAATGATACAACTGATAATAGTAGTCTGCTTACAACAAAAAAATTAAAAATCAACTTTTTATTTTAGAAATTTGTGAATATCAAATAGAAAATAAATACAATAAAACGATGGCATCAGCACTATAAGGGACGACAAAAGTATGGTCAAAAACTTATTGCTGATGATATACTAAATCTGACTTAAATTATGCGTCTCGTGATACTGTGGTTGTTTATTTTCTATACTTGCTGGTGTTTTGTATTGTATAAATCTTGTTTCATCGTGAAATGATGAAATAACATTGATTTAGAATATATAATTTGATTATTATTACGTACTATAATTAAATATCTTTATCGCTTTCTCTTCTTATGTTTTGTGATTTTCAGCGTTTTCTTTTAACGTTTATAAAATTTTATATATTTTACGAAAGTAACGGCAATGACAACATTAAATCGTTAAAGATTTTTATTTTGTTCTCTAAGCTACCTCTTATTAACCAGCTAGACCAGCCTTTTGTCTGCACTTTTGCATTATAGCACGCAACATAAACTGTTTGCGTGATAACTGACGTACATGTTTCAGAAATGTTTCTAAATCAATTACACCACTACGCAAGGCTTCACCCAGATAGTAGATGGCATCTTCCATTGCTGCTTCCTCAGAGTAGGCGTTAAGTAATCTAAAAAAACACAAAGAAATACGTGTTTATATGTACATGAATCTCTTATTGTAGAACAAGAACAAAATCAATCAAAGCTCACTGTCTATATAGCGGTGCTGTTGTTGTTACAGCTTCGTCTGGATCAATACCCTCCGAACTTTCTAAAGATTCTAGACTTTTTTCTAATTCCTGTTCTTTATCACGTAATATATTAATATTCTTTTGTAAATCAACCTAAAAGTTGTTTTATACACAAAATAAAATTACAATTTTAACAAAAACTTGTATGTCATAGATATTACCTCCTCTTTCTGCAAACGTACAATAATTGAATCGATTTTAGTGCTACCTTCTACCAATTCCTGTTTGGTACGATTAAGTGTATCTATTTCAGCTTGATACTGATTAACTTTCTCTTGTAGACGACGTCGTAATTTATCTTCAACTGCGCTTATTAACGAGGCCTTAATATGTTCTTCAGTTATGGTACCAGTTGAACTTGGATTTGAAGGATTCTATTAGAAAATTCATAAATAAATGTTAGTTTAACTCAAATCTTAACATTAACACATTTTACTTACGTATCCTGAGTTGTAACCAGGAGCTGGAGGATAATTCATATACGGTGGATAACCAGTACCACCCATTGAATTTGCAGCTGGCATAACATTTCCCGTAGGGGGATAGGGTGGAAAATTATTAAAGCTATTATTTGGGGGTGGATAAGGAGGAAACGCGCCACCCGCAGTTGGATAGGGTAAATTAAATGAACCACTTGATGCTGCTGAAGTGTTAGGAGTACTAGTGGCACCGGGTTGTGGCATATATGCTAAAAGCAGATAAAGAAGGAAATTTATTAACTTTAAGATTAATGTTAATAAAAATTTCACTACGTTTGAATTTGTACAAAATCAATATTTGAATACATTTACAACTTCACAGCACCAATACAAGATTTTCTTGGTTAGTTTTTGAAGAAATAAAAATATGCGACCTATGCTTATTAAGTATGTAGTTACTTACAATTCGTTGGACCTGCTGTTGCCTGTTGACTGCGTACTGAATAGACAGGTGGTCGTTCTCCAAATATAGCACTCATTATTTGTATTAATGATAGTAAATCACTCGTATTCTAGCAAAAGTTTCAATATATTTTAAGTATTAAAAAATATATGAACAATTGATATACTATTTAACATACAGGATTCCAATCGTGCAAATATGGCAAATAGATTCTCCCAGTACTATCCACATACATAGATACCTTAACCACCATGGTTGATGTAGGTTTTACAAAACACATGGGTGCATTCATGGGATGTGTATCCATTAACCAAATACAAATAGGAATGTTGTAAGTGGAGTCTGTAAATTAACAAAAAATTATCACAGAAATTTAATAAAACTTATGAGTCAGTATGGGATTTCACAAAAATTAACAGAGTATTACTTTTATAAACCACCGGTATTGTGCCTTGCAAACAGAGCAATTCCTTGCTTTTGCCATCATTGAAATCTGAAAATATTTTTAAACAGGCAATAACTGTAAAAATAAAATAACACACACACACTTTTTTGTTACTTACAAAAATTTTCCAATTTATATACTAAGCCGCGATAATTTGTTATAACATCAAGAATTTCCTTTTTAGTGTGAGCAACATGTTTATACTGCAAATGTGAAAAGAATAGTAAATTAATAATTAAAATATGTGGCCAAGATATATTCAATACTATTCTTCTTTGTTTTGTGTTTATCGAAAGCCTTTTCTTTGTGTTCATTTGCTGCTGCTTGGCTTCCTTACCTTTGATAGTAATTTGGTGATTCTTGCTTCATCTCCACTTCTTATCATTTTTTATTTTTAACGTTGTTTAAGAATACGTTTATAAGTTAATTATTTTTATTTTTATACTGCGTATTTGTATAATATGCACTCAGATTATTTTTTATAAATAATTATAATCACTTTTCCTCAGAAATTATTTTTTCGTTAGCCTTAATGACTTTTTGACGTTTCTTTTTCTTCGATGAGTAATTTGATAAACAGTTGTTTTCAGAAAATGTTGCCAGACTGGCAGACTTACTAATAAAGTTTGAACTATACAAAAGAGAAGTAATCATTCATCTCAAAATTATTGCCGAGGTGACCATCTTTTTGAATCAAAAAATTGTTTTCGATTCTAACCTTTTTAGAGAGGAGTATAGGATATTGATTTAGATCTACACGGCCAAAATGTATGTATAAAAATTTGCTTAATTAAATTTTACTCTAACTCACTAAATACGTTTACATAACAGTTAACTAGTAGCTTAAAAAAGTTGGGATATGATCAGACACATATCTGTTAATGTATGGTTGGTTGGTTGGTTTGAGTACTTGAGTCCACCGCTGTGATGGCAAGTACAGTCACACAAGGTCCGAACATAAACTAATGATAAATAAATCAAATGAGCTCATTTGTAATGTTACTTCCTATAAACATTAAACTTTAACGTCTTTCGCGGTGGTATTTGGAATAATATATTATGTTGTTGGGCTTTAGCTTCTGGCATAAAAAAATATCTTCTGAATTTCAATCTAGACTCTCTAACTTATCGGTTTGGTCACATTTTAACATAATTTAATCAACACAGGACACACATTCCGCAGGAAACTGTTTAAAACCATTTGTATTGTTATTACTCTAATTGAATACCACTACACCACGGGGTGTATTCAGAAACATTTGCTTTAGTCTAGTGTCGGTCAAAGAAGCCCGATGACGAAAAAGTCAAACTCAAATTAGTTAATTTTGCCTTTCATATCGTCAGAAGACTTATATCCGGTGGGAATAATTTTATTAATGAATGATTCGATTGTCAAGCCTGCTAATGGAATAGAATGGAATCAAAGTGAAAACAATTTGTCACACAAAATGGTGTCTACTGGAACTGAGATGGTAAATAAATAAATTCAAATTCTCTTGCTCACCGAGCTCTGTTAGTAAACTATCAAATTGAATGAAGGTGTTTGATGTTAAAAAAAAAATAAACAAATAAATCAAAAATGCAAGTTAAGTGTGAATGATAATGTTAAAATTAAGGAATTTGAGTGAAATTTTATTCAATTGTCATGGTTTAATTTTGTACAAGTAACATAAACATTTTTATTCTATTGTTTTAAGATAGTTATTAATTAGTACGTTATTAATTAATTAGTAAGGTTATTATAAAATAAAAATGCAAGTAAGTCTATACATAAGTATATAAAGTTAACCGATTTATATTTAATTGCTTGAGATTGGCTCGTGATTGACCAAAGGTAGTAGTGGCAAAAGTGGTGGTAGTAGTAGCGGTAGTGGTAATATGTATGGGTTTGAAGTTGAAGCCAATAGTTTTATTGGCTTTCTTGAGTTATAGGCATGAATTGGATGATTGAATTGTGTGTAGTGGTCGCGTTTACTCACAATTATTTAAATTTCTTGGTACGTCTGCAAGGAAATATGAAAAAAAAATAAATCTTTTATTAGAGGACTAAAGACTAAGGAAGAAGTGAAAAATTTACTTAAACAATGTTTTTCTAGTTTTTAAGAATATGTCGTATTTGTTTTACTTAATACCCAACCGTTTTTAAGTGTCTACAGTCTAGATTGCAAAAGGTATACGATTACATGAATAGTTTTGTTACCGTTTAAAATTTTTACATCTGTACAGTGGTTAAAAAAAAAATAAACAGTAAAGGTTTTTTCAATATTTCTTGCTATATACACTTGAACACCTTAAATAAGCGTAAAAACTTTTATATTTCAAAAATAAAGTCTTGTTTTCGTATGTACATTTAAAGGTCACTTCATTAAATGAAAAATAAAAGTACATATGCTTGGTTTCTTTAATTTTTTTTTATTATTATTGTTATTACTTTAGTACATATGTATATCATTTTGTTTATATATGATCTACATAAAAAAAAACTTTCTAAAATTTTAGTCTGTATTGTATCTTAGCTTGTATATGTATGAATTCGTATAATAGGAATAATGGGCTTAATTTTGTTTTATTTTAATTTCTTTTTCTTTTTTTTTTTTGTTTAGTTTTGATTGGATTTTGAGTATTAGCGTTTAATATATGTTTTTAATATGTATAAGGATACAATTATAAAAATAAATTTTTTGTATTTATTTTTATCTCTTATTATATACTTCATGATTATCCAAAATAGGGATTAAATATTGTATTGAAATATGTATTTTTGTTCTGTCTTTAAATGTGGATATTCACAATTGAAAATTAAGAAAATTGTTGCATAATCCACACTAAAAAGAATTACAAAAAAAAAAAATTAGAAATAAAATAAACAATAATATTTTAAAGAAAATATTTCGAAAAATAAATAAATTTTACTATATCAAGTCTTTCGGTGTATAAAAATTGAACAGAAGTGCTTAAGCAGAAATACTATGTAGAATATACAAAAGTATAAAGAAAATGTAGCAATAAGTTTTAAGAATTTATTTCGTTTTTGCTCTCAAATTAAGTCCATTGAAAAGGAAACATATTTGCTTGAAATAACAAAAAAAAAAACCTAAGCAAGTAATCAAGTATTTCAAATTCAAACATAAATTGAACTAAACCTATAAAATTAGAGTGAAGAAGAGTGGCTGAAACAACACAGAGGATATAATTCAAGAACACAAAATAAATGAATAATTACAATTCGAAGCCACACATTTCTTTTAAGATACAAATTATTAATAAAACGATTTTTATTTTTAAAAAAATATGCAGTATAAAAAGTTAATCATATGAACAGATGGATGAATGAATATTATATTTAATTGTTATAAGAAATTTTCCTAAATATAGGTTTGCCAGTAGTTATATCCTATAAAATAATATTAGAATAGATACATGACATACATACATATTTAAAAATCGCTGGTCTATTTTGGAATAATATTAGGCTAATAATTTTGTTTACAATATTTTTCCTATAAATACAATAAAAATGTTTTGCAATTAAGATTATTTTGTTCCTTTCGATTTTGTATTAATTAATATGTAAAAAAACTTGTATTCAATCAGTCTATTGCAGATCAATGAAAAAATATTTTCAAAACATATATTGAAGTTGTTGAAAACTTTTTGTCTAGTCTATATTCAACTCAATAACGAACCAAACAATTGGAATTAAATTTTTTGTTGTTGTTTAAATTGAGTCGAAATTATTGGATAGAAAAATACCATAATTTGTTGTAATGATAAGAATTGGATTTGTTTGTTAAAAAGATTATTTTGTTTAAATTAGAATAGCATAAAAGAAAAAAATCTATTAATCATTATAATTATTATTATTTCTAAACTAAATTAAAAATAAAAACAAAATTAAATACATAAAAGAAAAATTATAAAATATAAAATGAAATAAAAAAAAAATAAAAATAATAACAGTGTGTTTCTTACAAGTGTTAGTCTATGTCCATGTTTGTGTTTTGTATATATGTGACAGAGAGATATAGAGAGAGTGTATTAATTTACTTTCGTATTGTATAATATAATTATATTCTATGGAATAACTACCTTAATATAGACTTCACAAGGAAATGTTTAAATAGCCATATTGCGACATTACGAATCGTGTTTTTTATTTTATATTTTGAAAATCATAATATGCGTGTTATTAAAAATTGCATACAATAAAAATAACATTTTATAAAAAATCTTTTTTTTTTTTGAAACAAAAGTTTCAGAAGAAAACAATAAAAGAAGGAAAAAAGATAATATTTTGTATTAAAAAAATTCTCCTCTTTTTTGCAAGCGCTTTTAGTAGTTATTATATCCAAATTGTATATTTTTTTAATGATAAGAGTTTTGTTGTGTGCGTTTCTCTTAATAATTAATGATATTAAATTTGTTTATGCAAAAACTAGGTTTTTACAAATATAACTCAACATTAGATTTAATATTTTCTTTTCAAAAACAAAATAATTACTTTACTCTGTTTTCAAACTATGTATTCATTTGTATTGATTATTAACAGAAATTAAAATCAAAAAAATCTGTCATTTATCGACAAAAAAAGAATAAAAAAATTAGATTTATGATCGTAGCAAAAACATAAACATTTGATTGTTCGTTACCATATTCTCACTCTTCTATGTTCTCATTTGTATGTGTTTTTTGTTTTTTGTGTTTTCATTTTTGTTCATTCAGATAATTTAAGCTATGCATTTTCTATTCGAACACACAAAATTAAAAATGTGATCTGCAAAATTGTAATTTCAAAAGTAGAGAGAAAATTGTTTACGCGGCTATAAAGTAATGAACAATTTAAGCCCACTTTGAATAGGCATAGACACAGATAACACCCACAATAACACCTGCTGTTATATAAGTAATTATTGACCTTCGTTTTTTCGCCGCCTGTTTGTTCTCTTCACTTTCCCGTTGTTTTCTCTTGATTTCATTAACTTTCTGCTCAATATTCGCTTGACGTTCAGCACGTTTTCTACGCCGTAGCTCATTGTCAGGACTATAAGATAAAAGATATTGAAATTCGTTATACTTTATATGATTAAATGATGTATGTATATGATAAAATTGGGTTATTTCTCTTACCTTGTAGGGTCACTGTTTGCAGTCTCAATGCCATTTAATTTCATAGAATCATTTTCTGTAACCTGTTCGTTCGTTGTTACATTGTTGTGTTGCTGGTGATTATTTCTTGGCGTGTTATAGTTGGCATTATGCTGATCCTCTTCTCCATTGTTATCCTCTTCGACATCGTCAATATCATCTTCGTCACTATCATCGTTTTCGAAATATTCATTTTCATCGCTTTCCGATTCGTGCACACGATTTAATGAATTGTTCTGTGTTGGCAGTGGTGGAAGTGGTCGATTTGTCATGCTCGTGTTATTTTCTGAACTTTTCTCATTGTTTATGAAGTTGTTCAAAGCATCTTTGTTGGTGTTATCATTGTCAGGCGCATAGAGGTCATCATTAAAACTAACACTAGCTGGTATTTTAGGTAGAGGTTTGCCATGAGAACCAGCTAAATTCAGCCTTAATGTACCATCAGCTCCACTTCCTGCCATAGGTAAAAGGGAATGAGTGCGCGGTGGTAAAGGCGGTGGAGTTTCATCTATAATATACTTCTCTAGATGTTGACTGTCATCACTGGTAACAATGGGTGATTCATTGTAATCAATGAATTTCTTAAAAAACAAAAAAAGAAATTAATTTTTAATTTTAAAATAAAATTCAATAAAATAGTTTAAGGTCGTTTTTCTATATTATAATACAATATAAACAAACTTCTATACATACCGGATCTTTAAGTAATTTTATGCCTTCAATAATGGCTTGATATGAAAAATACAATTGATCGGCGGTTTGTATTAAACCCATACGGTATCTACGCAGCTCGTATAAAACGTCTTGCACTGATACATTTTGAACACCCTCCTTGTCGACCTTAATTGATTAAAAAAAATCTACAATAAAACTAAAACTTACCAAAACTAAAACTGAACTTACCAAAACTAGACAACAATCTACCAAACAGAATGTACCCGAACGACCAATACCAGCGCTGCAGTGCACAACAGCTGGACCAACATCAGGATCTAAAGCTCCCGAATCACGCACTTGCTTCAGAAATTGCAAAAAAGCAACTGGTGAACTTGGGATGCCAAAATCTGGCCATGTTGTATAGTGGAATTGTATTATTTCGCGACTTTGATTCGACTCATTATCAGTTAATCTAAAAATTAATTATTTTTCCTTATTTATTATTCACAATTAAACATTAAAAACACATACTTAAACCATCGGACACAAAAGTTTTTGTACTCTTCACAACGCAAAAATTCTATGGTCAATTTAACATTATTCAGTTTGAGAGCATAATCTAAACCTTTTCTTTCTGGCCAGTATAAATGACATTTAACTTGTTTCTTTTCCATTAATTTATTCAACATCATTATAGCTTTTGTTTTCTGTTCCCAAACCATTAGCCAAAAATGGCCGACTGTGTCACCGAGAGGTCCTTGTGTTAATATATATTTTCGATCGGCTCGCTCCGACTTAATGAGTATAAGATCAATAATTTACATTTTAGTACTTCTATTAATACGATTGATTAACAATAATTATATTTTGAAGTTTACCTTAACTAAGTTGGCATTAATGTAATCCACGCCACCTCTGTGAATGATAATTCTTGAGTGATCATAGGGATTTACATCGCGGTATCTGTTTAGGCAACGATTTTGTGGCTTTTCCGATTCAATAGTGCCAAAATGTTTTTCATTTGCTTCGCGCTCACATCTTTCTCGAATTTCCTAAAAATATAAGAATTTATTAAAAAAAATTTTTTTTACTAAATTTTTTCATTGTTTTAAATATGCAGTATATTTTAGCAGATTTTAACTAGTTTTAGTTTTTTTAAAATATATTTTTTTTAAATTATGCACTAAAAATATGTTTCAAAATATGCAAAAAATTCTCTATTCAGTTCGAGCCATTTTTCATTTTAATTTGAATTTGTAGATTTGTAGAACATTTTTAACAGACTATCATACTCGGCTATTTGAAATACATTGGCTTGCAATGGGATCCCTAGGAAATTGTTAACTCTGGGTAACGTGTTAAGAACACTTTCGCCATTGCCTTTCAATATCGTCCTTGACTTTATCTATCTACAAGACATATAAACTTGGGACTTAAAAAAAAATTGGAGACATGCAGAGGCATACAAAGCTGTTCTAAAAAGTAAGTACCACCATTAAAAACCACTACGTTCGGTATACCTAGTACTAACATCTAGAGGAAAAAAGTAAACGGAGTACGGCCTCCAGTTGTCTGAATCACGTATATCAAGATGAGGACAAAAACCAGTATATTTATATTTGCATCTATGATTTCGTTTGGCTGTGAATCGTAGAATGTGCATCATCCTAGGATGCTAAAGCGATTCAAAAGTTCTAACATCGCATTTGAAAAATATTCAACGACTCCTTCTGGTTAAACAGAAACTCGGCTGTGTAAATTTAGATGGACACGTAAGCTGTTACAGGGTGGAATCCACAGAGAGGCCCAGAAGGCAGATAGAGAATTAAGACATTAGAGGTACAGGCATAATTTGTTGTGACCACATAAGCCACAGTAGATCGTAAAAGTAAATAGTATATTCACATGTACATATATCGTAATATATGCACAGTCTTGCAACCTACTTACAGTAAGTAATACTTTTGACGATGGTTTCTCTTATTAATAGCAATTCTTTAACTCAAATAAATTTATAAAAAAATTTTAATTTTTTTTTTGCTGTTCAGTGTATGTACATGTAAGTAGTTTAATACATAAATGTTAATTCATAATGCAACATTATAAAAATATTATTTTATTTTTGTCTTGCTTCATGCTTCATAGTTAATAAGGTGACTTTTTCCTCGTGTACACTTTATAACGTCATGAAATTGAAGTAAATAATGGAGAAAGAATTTAATGAAAGAAATAGTATAAGATTTTTAGATAAACTTATTCAAATTTACTTTAAATAAAAATGAAAATATATTTTATGCTAGTGAAAAAACAAACATAAAAATTAGACTTCAACAACATAGGAAGACAGAAACTAAACATTATTTTAATATTCAATCTTTATAGAATATAATTATTAATTATGCTGCGTTTTAATAAATACTATTATACTTATGTTTTCAAATAGAAATTTAATGAATATAACTGTATATGGTATGTTAAACTGTAATTATTACTATTTAGCGTGCAATGAGAAAAATATTGTTTATAAAATAATTCATTTAAAACCATTCAATTGCATCAACTTAAAAAATTCCGCATACAAATTTTAAGTTAATAAAGAAATAAACATTTTAAAACGTTCTTAGATATTAATTTATAGGGATGCACTGCAGTATTCATCTGCATAATTTAAAGCATAACTAATATGCATTTAAAATAAAAGCTGTTAGAAATATAAATCCATTATTTTTGCATGAAATTCAGGTTTTTATTCAGCTTTTGTTGTAATAAATATTCTTTTTAATCAAATATGTAGCATTTTGTTCCACAACAATTTGCCATTTGGAAGGCAATTCTATTACACGTCTGTCGTAGAAACCCAGAGCTAATCTTTTACCAAGAAAATTGTTCGTAACAACCGGGACAGATAGTGATAGTAAATTTTCAAAAAAACCGAACTTAGTTTTTACAAATCTCCTAGTAGATTAGTTCCTAACAATCTCACCAACCGTTTATAGACTAAAGCTTAGCGCCAGTAAAGTCGAAACAGTTCTGAGCACCAGAGTGGTGGATCTATAACATCATCGGAAACGAAACGATGAACAATGTTCAAGGAGAAGCGATATACCGACAGTAGTGGACAATAAAATAGAACAACTTTTATCTAAACTTTTCAAACCAAAGATGACGTCCAAAAACTTTAAATTAAATAACTTTTATTCTTTCATTCAGTTTCAGTACCAAAATAAAGAAATTTAGTATATAAAATTTAACATAGAAATGTTTTAAATGAAATAAAGGACTTTATTTTATTATTTATTTAATATATTTTTTTTAATAATGACGAAGTAATGTCTTGCAACTAGGTTTACAACTAGTTTATAACAAACCTACGTTGCATGATGTTGTTGGTTATATACAACATTTAATATTTATTTACATTTTCTTCAAAGGACTCAAATAAGGCATCACAAAATTTAAGTAGAGACGATTTCATGCTAAATATTTAATTTCGCTGTTTTTTTTTTTGGTTGAGTATAAAAGGTTATAAAACAAAGTGTCGACATGATTTTTTTGTGATGCCTTTATTTGCGCACTCATCAGATTTTCTTGGAAATTAAACTTATTTAAACGAAAGGAACAAAAACCAAGCCAACTCACAAACAGACAATCAGGTTGATGCTCAATAAACAAAAAATATTCAAAATTTATGCTAAACTTATACACACTGTACCATTTAATGTTTGAATAATGAATAGATATTACGAAGCAAATATAAATTGTTATTATTACATTTCCAATCAGTTTTGGACTAAGAGATTTCAATATATTGAAAGAATTAATATCAAAAAAATTAATGTATCGTAACAATAGTGTTTTTTTCCCTAATTTCTTTTGTTTTTAATTCAAATTTGTTAGAAGCAAAAAGATATGGAAGAACCAAAAGAATTAATCTTGCAAGGAGAGGTCGATTCAAAAACATTTCAGCGATTGACCTAATCAGAAATCATATAGTATAACTACAAAGGAAATAAAGCGTGAACTTGCCAGAGCCCAAGGCATTTTAACTATAATAATGTAATGCAACACAATTGTCAGGGTCTAAACGTTTTAAGAAAGTGGGCTTTTACGTTATGGTTAATTTTCGATTTAGACACAACAGGGGAAGGTTTTCTTCTATCAACAAAGTAAATAAAAATGTTTTTGTAATGTTAGGATGAATAAGTTAATACATATGAAATATTGTACATTTGTCAATCAATATATTTGTTTTAAAGAAAATACATGGGACGCATTAGTTTATGTCGATACTTCCTAAACTATATAAATAATTATGGATAACTTTGATTGTCTTCAACTATTTTAGCCCGCAATGCTGAGAGGTTCTTTGATTTTTAGAAAACTTGGCATACTTTCCTATGTTGTGTTCTTTTTGCGCGCTAACAGACTTTGAATAGATTAACTGTTTATGTTGTGTCACCTACTAAAGCCTTTTTAGTCGTAAAAGATAATGCCTTGTTAGTTTTTGTTGTATGTACAATACAGTTAATAGTAAATTATGATTTTTTTTTCAACCACTGAATTTGTATAATTTCTGAAGATATATTCACATATGTATATGTATGTATATTCCAATAAATTACCTGATATAGACGCTGCCAACCGTTTCGATCTTTTGTGATTTTTTGATATTCCAATTCAATGTTATTGGGCGATTCTGTTGTAGGGGTGTCGTTGCTATTACCATCACCAGACATTTTGAACGCACGATTTGTGGAACTGTTACTAAAATCTGTACTATTTGTATCACTTACTCCAGCCGATGTGGATGATGATGATGACGTTGATGATGATGTTGTAGAAGATGATGATGTATTCGAATTTGAAGTAGAAGTCATTGCCACTTCAGAATCAAAGTGTATGTACAATATATTTTATATATCTATGTGAACGTGTTGTGTGTGTCCGTACTTTAAAGTTACTCTGGAACAACAAAACATATATATAAAAACAAAAACTAATATCTTCTTTACTTTTTTGTTTTCTTGTTTTTTTTTTCTTTTGCTTTCTTTCTTTTTTGGCTAAATGCCGATCTAGTAAAGCAGTGTGCAGTTATTTTAACACAAATATTGTTATATTTATTGCTTTTGTAGTTTTAAGTTAAAGTTGTTCTTGTTGCTTTTGTTATTTCTTCTTTTTTTTATTTGCTAATGTTGTAGTTGTTGTGTTGTCGCAGTTACTCTAAATAAGGCTTTTCATTTAACACGTATTAATTAAATTTTTTTCTATAGATTTTTAATTCACAGAAATATAAGGAATTAAAAGAAAAGCACTATACCACGCACGAATTAAATTACAATTTCCATTATATATAAATTTTTCAAAATTCACATGAAATTGATTCTTCTTCTACTGCCTTTTTTTCGTTTTAGATTTTGCGTTACACACAAAATTTATTGTTTAATATGTTCTTATAGCGTTTTATTTTTAAAGATAATATATTTTAAATGATATTATGGTGATATTGTTAACATTATTTTTGTGTAATCAAGGTGATAAAATCCTATTATTATAACTAATAAAATAAAACCCAATTAAATTCGCACTTTTTCTTCTCTTTTTTTTGGCAAAACCGTAGGCAATGACAGAATGTAGAATAATGGATGCACGAGACAAGTGTTGTTGCATTGCATTTAATACTTACAGTGTTGTATATTCGAGCACACAACAGAGTTGTATACTTCAAATTAAGCGTTTAGTAATGAAAAAATAGATGAAAACGTTACATCTAATATTAAATTAAATTATTTTAAGAAAACTTTGCAAACTATGAATGTAAAATGTAATGGTTAAGTTAAAACAAAACACCAAGAACTTCCTTTATGACAAACAACTACACAAGATTGCTGGGTTAACATCGTAATTATGACTAAATATTGCGACCACGGTCCTACGTTCAGACATTTCTGTAGCATCGATAATAAATCAATGCGAATATCTTATGGCTCCATTATCAATAGCATTAGACGGCAACCAACATTTATATTTTCTTTCGGCAACTACCTATTTTATCTTTCTATTTGGTAACCTATTTATATATAAACAAATTTCTTTAATATTGATATTGGTATTCTTTACAAGATTGTTCTTTAAATGTCAATTTTTCATGCTATACAAAAAATAGTATAAAAAAAGAGAGTATATTGGAACCATTTATTTATGAGGTTAATATTTTGTAATTAAAGAATTAATACATTTTACAAAGAAAACAAAAAATGTAGCAACTTCAGTCCTATAAACAAATAATAAGTTTTAAACTACAAACATAAATATTAAAATTAAAATTTAATTCAATTTGATAAAAAAAAACAAAACAAAAAAGGATTTACTCCAATTACTGAACAATAAATCTTAAACTACTTTATGATTATTATATGGATGAATATCTTGGCTTATAAGAAGTAGTATCATGAAGTTCCAGCAACAAATTGCGAAAAAATAAAGGGTTAACGTTTAAACTCATCTTATACAATAGAAACCAATCGGCAAAACTGCGACCCATTAATATCGTACGCACTTGATAATAAGATATATCACTGACACGCATACGCAACATTTGGATACGCAATTTCGACGAAAATATCAAGCATAAGTTAAATAAAATTTTTGTAGCAGCCAATAGAGTGATTAAAATAAACCAAAGCCAAAGAAATGCAAATATTTTTTCATTGAGGATATTCAGTGGCAACATACATAAGGCATCGTTGTTGTTAATTGAACCACCCATGCCATAGGTAAAAACTGTACATTTTGCCAATTTTGGAAAAATTTGAGATGTATGATAATTCCAAATATCCCAATTGTAAAGCGATACTGTCGACAAGACATGCCAATAACGCGTCCAATAACCATTAAGGAAGTTCTCCAAAAATAAAATATTCAAAATCTGAAAAAATAATTTTTAGTTTTTTTAAAAGCCATTCACTATATATATATTAATTATTATATATCAAATGCTTTAGATTTTCAATATTTGAAGTAATTTATAAAAAAATATACTGTGAGCGGACTCTTGGTAACTGTAAGAACTCAAAGGATGGAAAAAAAATACACATTTTGGAAATAAAGAGCATAGATCTTAACTAGAGACCTTTGTAAACGATCTTGTTTATAATATTATTTTGTGCTTTTCAGCCCAAAATTCTGCGTGTAAATATGAAATCGCACGAATGCCGATGACGACAAATTATTAGTAAAGTTAGTAGTCTTTTTATACTTACACTGATGCTAAGATTCATTAACTCACAGGCGAAATACTTTATAACATAACTTCTATGTAATATTATATTGTTATTGTTGAAATAACCAACTACGGCATGGCAATGTTCTCTATTTTTATCCTGAGGTATAATTGCCTCCACTAGAAAGTGAAACAAATTAATGATATTCTTAAATTATCTGTATTTAACTTACCCACAGGAGAACATAATTGTTCCAATCGTTTGCCTTCCCACAACTTCCAAAGGAAAGCCGGTAAATAGAACACACACGCTTCAATTAGTAAAACTATTACAACCCATTGATAGTAGCGCAAAGTTAAATGTTCTGTGGTACCTGGTCCTACACCCACGGCTATCGAACTTCGATCACTCACTGTTAGCAAGGAAAAAGTTCCAAATGTCCAGCAGTAGGAATGAACAAAGTCCAGAAACTTCAAATCGCCCATACATTCAATTGGAACGCCGAAATATTGTTTAGCCGACAGCAACAACGTGAATGAAAGTAAAATTATTACAGTACATTTTGAATGTAAAACGAAAATGCTATCATAGATGCTGATGTTTTTTAATTTTATGTAGTTGGCTAAAGGTTTTGCTGCGCCAATCATCTTTAAAAGTTAACAAATAGATTAAAAAACACTGAAATTTATTTTCAAAGTGGACAGGCTTGTTGTTCACAGCCGTTAAAATTTTTCAAAACAATGATCAATCAGTGTTGACGCTTTTCATTTTTTATAACCAAAACTGGTAATTTTTTGTTTATAGTGTAGATGATGTATAGCTTTTTCTGGTTTTTGTTGTTAAAAAATTTGATCTAATTAATTATTGTAAATAACCATAATTTAATTTTGATAAAACACAAAAAGTATGAATTTAAATTTGTATATTTTTTCAATTTTAGTGATTATTTTTTCAGGAGTCGATTACAAACTTTTTTCCTTTCTGGCAACGCTGGTGGTTGGAAATATGCTTGTTCGTTCAAAAAGAAACATTGAATTTAAATTGAATTAATTCACGCTTTATTTATCCCTGTCCGATTTGTTTAAATGAAAATGAAGCCGTTGTTTGGTTGTGCGTCTTCCTACTTTCCCATCGAATTTGTGTGACTTTCGTCGGGTAAAAACGGGGTTGGTTGTTGTTGGTGTGATGAGTTTCCAGGGTGGTGGGTTTTGTAAAGTGTGGTGAGTTTCCAAGGTATTGAGTTTTTGCGAAAGTGCCGTTATTCCTTATTACCATGGATCACTGTACCCTCATTGGTGAATTAATCGGTGTGTGTCTAGAATAAGTAATTGTCAAAAAAAAAAAAACTCCCAAAAATCCAAATAAATTTGGTTATTTTCCCTCTTTGGTGATTTCTTTCTCAGGAGTTGGTAACAACATTTTGTATTTTATGGCAACATTGACAATGATTATTATGGGAAGACTGGAGCACAATAAAACATAAATAAACAGAGTAGCTCATATTAAAAAAATTAAAAAAAACAAAATTTTCGTTAACAGCTTGTTAAACAATCGAAACATCTGATAAAAATAAAATTCTAAAAGAAATTTACGAAAAAAATTTAAAAAAGTTTTATTTGCAACATGATAGTCATTTCGTAAATTGCAGCGGTTTTTGTGGTCGGCTGAATTACGTTAAATACTGTAAAATAGTGCACCCACCTATTTTTCTAAATTTTAAATTATTTGTTTAATATAACTAAGATAATGACACAGTGTTGCAAAATTGAAATTTTGAAATAGTACTGAACTATAACTGAAATAGTACATTTTTGTATCAAATGGTACTTTTATAAAAAAATATTTATTTATACTTATAATCAATGTTTCTCATATACAAAACAAGGACAATTGATTCGAAACGTAAAAGTCCCTCGATGGAACGTAACGAAATAAACGCACGTTTATTTCGGCAACCGTTCTCATTGCTTTTCGTTTTCGAAAAACGAACATACGTTGCAAGGACGTTGGGCTAACCGGGGCTAAAGACCTTTGGCACTATTTTGAACTGTTGCCTAACTAACCCCATCATAAAACCATAAAATCTGTAATAATAAAAACTTAGTTTTGAAAATGTAGTTTTTAAATGGAAAAAAGTACTACTTTAAATTTAGATTCAATGTGCCTTTCGAAAAAGCACAAAAATTGATACATATTTCGACAAAGAAAATTTCTAATTTGTAGCTTTTTTGCAAGCATTTTGGATAAAATATAAAAGAAAGAATTTTTTCAAGAATTCGTTTACAAAATAATTTAAATTTAGTTATTTGTGTGCAGTTTTTAATTTAATTTTTTAAAATTTAAATAATAAATACAATGGCAACACTCGTTCGTTGAGTGTATTTCCTTTTATTCAGTGTTTCACTAAAATCGAGATTAATTATCCTTAATCCAACCACAAACCACACAGTTGGTAGTACAGTGCATATGAATGGACATGTCGGTGAATGCCTCCACTACAGAGGTGAAAAGTACTTATTCTAGACACACACCACCATATCCACGATATACAGTACATTGATTTATGATAATACAGTACCATTTCGAATAACGGTAGTTTGGTGAGTTCCGATTTTATTCACCACACCGGAAAAATTCACCACACTTTGTAAAAACTTACCACACTGGAAGCTCACCACCACAATAAAATTCACCACACTTTAAAAAATTATAAATGTTCCCCTTCTCCGTCCCGTCCCGTCTGTCTCGCATATGGAACCCAAAACTCCAACAACGCTCACTCTCACTCCTCCCCTTTCCTTTTCCCTTTTTCTACACAAGCAGCAGCGGAAACCACACGCACAACAAATCCAAACAAATAACATATTTTTTTATGTTTTCGTTTCAATGTCTCACCTGAGGGGTTGAACCGTGGCCTTTGTGCATCTTCTTAAGCTACTAAACTATAACTACCTACCTGCTAGACAGACAGACTATATTAATGTTCATTAAACAAACGGGACTTAAATTTTTACTTACCTACCGGAAACGGAAAAAGAATGTGCGAATGGAAACGTTTATTTTTTTGGACGAACAAAACGAATTTTTCGCCAGTGCTGCCAGTAAGGAATTTTATGATTGCATTGCAATTTGTTTTAAATAATTAATTGTGAGTCATTCCCTTCAAGCATTTGATTTGATCTTTCTAAATAATAGCATACTTTAGGGTGGTATGTCATTTTTTAATGGTTTTTTTGCAGACATACCGTTATGATTGTGAAGTTTTTGTTGTCATAATTTTATAAAAACAAATCAAGCATGATAGAAAAATTTAAGAACCAAAACACGTTTTTTTATTTTATTCCATCTTTATTTAAAGATTTGCTTCCGTTTAAAATAAAAAATAGGAACAGCAACGATAAACTATACAGAAAAATAAATAAAAGAAAAATTTAAACGAGAGCTATGAACAATTTTTGAAAAACTAGTGTTAAAAGAACCGCAAAATTCAGAAGGCGATCAATAAGGTTTTGGAATTATATTTTTTATTTCAAGAAGAAGAAGAAGATATCAACATGTACGCAGCAGTCAAGCCATTATCAAAATATTTGCGATTTAAATCAGTGCGTATTTATGATCTCATCTTTACTGTCCATTCGAAATGCACTGTGGTAATTCTATTGACGTGTTCGTTCCTTCTGTCGGCCAAACAATATTTCGGAGATCCCATCATGTGCATTGGTGACGAAAAAAATATCGAATATGTTAATTCCTACTGCTGGACTTTAGGAACATACATTTTAAATTATTATGATTTGAATTTACAAATAAGTAAAGTTAAAAATATGACGCGAAGTCACGATAGCAGAGTACGGGATCTGGGTAATGCGATATCAGAAGGTAAGCTTGTATTGCATTATCAATATTAGTTAGATAAGTTTGGAATAATTTTTAATTATTGTTAATCAATAATAATTTTATATATCGTATACCATGCCGAGGGTAGATCCATTATATTGGCAACTGCCGTATAACCTAAAACCCTATTAGAGAATCAGTTTTCTCAGCATTTTATTGACTAAAAATTTTTCACCAATAAAATTCGGAATAAACAGCGACGGTGGTAATAATATGGTCACAGGTGCGACATGTAAGGTGAATGCATAGGAATCCTGCAACTGAGCTAATGGAGCTTCCACGAGGTTATTGTTTGCAGCCTGAGATTGTCTTGATAAAACACGCATCCTATCCATTATAGTCGTAACTGTAACAGATTTTGTTTTGATTCGCACATCATTTTTTATTCAACTCTTCGAGAGTAAAAACTGAGCAACCAAAACAGTACTTAAATCATTGTCAGATTCATTTAGTGTTTCGATATTTTCACACATTGGGTTTCAGAATGAGGAGCATTTTTAACACTAAAATTATCGGAATGGAATCGACCATCCCAAATTTGTATACGATTGACTATTACTGTATTAGGGCCATTGTCACTAATCATATTTTTTGAAGCCTTAATCAGATAATATTCATTTTTGACGATAATCAGAAAACAATCAAACATTTTTTCTATTGTATATAATTTGGATGCGGACTCATAGAGCTTTCTATTGTAGCACATTGAAGCATTTTAATCAAATACGTTGTGTAAATCTTTACATCCCTAGCAGAATATGAAAGATACCAATTTCATTTCTTTATGATCACCCAAAATTGAATTTAAATGTTAAATCTTTCATTGTATAAATTTTTTTCTGTTCTAGGTGTTGGTCCTGAAATATCGGGTTTGACTGAACGCGTATATTTGCGTTATTATCAGTGGATTATATTGGTCTTACTTTTGCAAGCTTTAGTATTTTATATTCCCTCATTTTTGTGGAAAGTTTGGGAGGGTGAGCGCCTGAAGCAATTGTGTTCAGAAGTTGGTAAATGTTTTCATTTTTTAGATTAACAAAGAATTTTTAAGGAAATATTAAATTCCATACCATTTTGCAGGTGATGCATTAGTACCAGAAGAAACATACGTATCGAGAACTAAATTGTTGGTTAAATATTTCACCACCGATTACAGGGACATACATTTCTGCTATAATGCCCGCTACTTATTGTGTGAAACATTAAATTTCGCCATTAGTGTAGTTAATATTTTAGTATTGGAAGTATTTCTTAACGGATTTTGGTCAAAGTATATACAAGCTGTAGCATCAATACCACAATATGATTGGACCCGATGGAATGTTTTGACTTCACGAGTTTTCCCCAAAATTGCCAAATGTCATATGGTTAAATATGGTGCTTCCGGTTCAATTACATCAATGGATATACTCTGCATATTGCCACTGAATATACTCAATGAGAAATTGTTTGCTTTCCTTTGGTGTTGGTTCCTAATAATCTGCATATTGGCCGGATTCAATTTAATATATCGCGGTATGTTGTTGTTTAATAAAGCATTTCGTTTGCAACTGTTGTATACAAAATTACGTGTAATGCCTAAAGCTCATGTAAGAAGTGTCATTGAAGGAATGACGTATAGTGATTGGTTTGTCCTTTTTAAAGTCAGCTCGAATATAAATCCCATTCTGTTTCGTGACGTAATGAAGGAACTTTATGAGAATCGAAATCATAAAAAAACTATGAGTTTTAATGTTTGATTAATCCTCCTCTCACCATAAATATTAGATTTACATTAGATGTGCCTTGCAATTATAATTGCTACAAAATGAAATTATTTTGAAATAGACTACGTACTAATTAACGATCAATTCCTATAATTGAATAGATTAATAAGTTGTAAAATGGCTTTAAGTATAGAAATTAACGCATTATGGAATACGTGTTTTAACGTACGCTAAATTAGAAATATTATGTTTACTTTAATGCTCTCGTTGTATATTTTGAAAATTTACACTGAATTTGTTCGCGAAGTCGCTTCTAAATTTATGAAATTTGCTTTAAAATCGACTGTCATATTATGAATTACTTTTATTTTTATAAATTATTATATTAAATGCTATAAAATTGTGAACATACATATATTTTTGAATTCAACTGTTTCCAGTGAATTATTTATTTTTGTATAATGAAAATAAAAATTTGATTTTCTCGTATATAAATACAATTTATTTTATTTCCTAAATAGTTATTATAAATTTTATATTATTTTATAGTGTTAACAAATGTCGTCAGAATAATTTTTGGATTTGAAATTAATAAAGAAAATAATTCATAGTGGAAGTAATAAAAAAAAAAATAAAATTTCTTGACTTTATTTCATACCCCAATTTGGATTTAAAAATATAGAATTATAGAAACTTTAAATCAAAGTTCAGTACTTTTTTAAATTGAAATTTGTATACTCAGAAAATATTTTTAAGTTGATTGACCTTATTTCAATCATCTGCGAATTCCCTCATATATACGAGTATGTATCATACAGCAATAACAACGGGTAATTCTTTTGCTATTTGGTTTTTCAATGTAAATTCTTTCAGCATATAAAAAAGGATTGCGACATGTGGCAGAACAAAATATGGAAAGAATGGTTTGCTATTTCCCACCACGATTAGAATGAACAACGATTGCAGATCAGAAAAAAGTATTCTTTATTCAGAGAGATTTGTACCATAAATCGAATAATCATCTTCAGCAACGAAACCAATTTCTGTCTCAATGGATATGTCTACTAATAGAATTTGAAAAATGCACTGTTGGGTGTGGTTTGTGGACCAAGGGCATTATTGAACCGAATTTCTTTAAGTTATACTCATTGGAGCAATTAACCGCACGAAGATTACTGATTTCTTTGCCCAAAATGAAGGAATTGGATTATTTAACATATATTTTTATGTGACATCGTGAACCTACTGAAAGCCAAGTTTGGTAAGTAATTAAATTCACATTTTAGAGCAGTACAAGACCGTGCAGTACGACCTCGTCAGACTACTATTTGTGTTAATGTAAGCCGGTATTTTGCCTTAAATTTTATATTATATTTTACATTGCATCTGCCAAAGGTGGTATACCACTACTATATTTAAAATAATAAATATCAGACATTTATTTAAATTCAATATTTCATCCATTTTTGCAAAAGTTCTGTATTTTGTTTTTCAATTTAAAAAAAACCCCAAATGGTTGAAAAATCACCCGCTATTAAAGTGTTTACCTTATACTTGACTTTACTTAAAAGTAAGAAAAGAAAAAAATGCAAACTTACTTCTTTTAAATTTTAAAAGCCTTTGATGTCAGCAATAATATTTCATTAATATATTTAATATGTATGTATGTATTTATATCTCTCATATTTTTTGTTTTTATTTAAAATGTAGCAAATAATACTTAGAACAGCATTAAAATTAATTGCAAATTTAATGTTATTATTTGGGTCGATTGATTTGTTGGCATTTTTTATGCGATAATTTTTGTATAGAAATGCAACAATAATTACCATGACGTTCCACTTTTGAAATGTTTAATAAGCCGGGCATTTGGCCATCAACAGGTTCAGTTTACCGACATGCTATTACGCGAACGGAAGTGATATTCGAATCAAGAAAAGTGTGCACAATAAAAAAGAAAAATACAAATTAAAAGAAAATAATTTAAAAAAAAATTACTAACTTAACACCACATACTGGATTACTAAATGGCCCTTTTTATGGATTACCAAAAGGAAGCAAGGATATATTTCTAACGATAAATAAAAATTGTGAAAACAAGTCAAATCCATATACACCCAATACGATTTAAGGATGTGCTAATAAAATTATACTTCCAGGATAATTACTAAAATAAAAATTCAATTAAAAAAAAAAATAATAAAGAGAATAAAAAATATGTCAACTCAATTAAAAATAGCAAGTGATGGTAAATAATTTTACATTTTTACTCAGTAATTATATATGGTAAAATACAATCAAATATTGTATATAAAATATTAAAAACTTAAATGTCCTTAGTGTCCTGACAATACAGCAACATGATACTGAATATGTGATTGAATAAAAATGTTAAAAAAAAATAATTTTAATTAATTTAATAATTTAAACTACAAAAATATAATAAATAAAGTATGAATATGAAATATGTTTAAAAAAATTATTATCAACATAATCTATAAGTATAGTGCCAAATACTGCCTTAAAAAGGATAACGACTTATAAAATTTTGACTTAAAAAAATTGTGTTCAAGTCCTTGTTTAGAATCGATAACAAAAATAACTAAAAAATACAAATTTAGAATAAAACATTAAAAAGTAAAAATTTCACTTAAAAAGAAACAAAATGTTGATTTAAAAACTTTATTTCGTAATTTGGAAATCCTTTAGTATACCAAATATTTGTTAAACTTGCAATAAATTAAGAAAATATAGCGGAATAAATTGTTAATTAATGGCAAGAGTCCTAATAATCAAGATAAAATAAAAAAAAATTAGTGACCACTGTGACTAAATTTTAAAGTCCGACTTTGTAATGTCGGCCATATTACGAATCAATAGATTTGAATACTCTATAATAATAATATTATTATTTTCCACTTCTCCTCCGTGCAGTCAAAAGGACTAAAAATAGGACTAAAGAAAGACACTGATCCCTGAGAGATGTATTTTATTTTCGATCGAATAAAAGTGATGTAAAAAATAAGAAGTCTCTGACCTCAAATATTTTACTATCCGGCATTACAGATGCTTATGATTTATGCTGCCTAAAAATTAATCCGTCCCGGAGATTTTCTGTAGATCAGATACGATTGTATCATACTTACATATTAAGAAGTGGCTTAACCCATGATGAAAGGAATATTTATGGCAAATGTTGCAGGATAGTAGAATAGATTAGAGTTTAAACAGTGAACACCATTAAGAAATATTAAAAATAGATCAGAAGCCTTCTCAACCCACAAATACCTCTGAGGTAATTGTGAACAGAACGATATCCATCGTAGCAATGTATATTACAATTCCTGGGGAAATGGTTGTAATAAACAGTAATTTAAGTGTGTACATATGTACCAGAGATCAGTAATGAATCTTTTTTTGGCTAATAAGCACTCATGAAATTTTCAATATAATTGAGTCAACAATATTGAAATGTAACACTGTACTCTGATTCATTCATACTCACTTCAACGTTGATTTATAACTGCAGGTTGCAATGAGTATGCGTACAACGTTGACATCAAACTCATACCATTCGAAACATGTTTGATTCATAAGCCTACTCATTTAGATTCATAACATTAGAAAAATACTTATAATACTTATAAATGATTCGAGTGACTCGAATCTCTTTTGCAACCGCAGATACATATGTATACATATATATATATTCTGTGTTTGCAACTAGTAGATCAAGTCATGTTAGATTCCAGATAATTCGTAAACCATAACGGTTTTCATAACTATGGAAAATGCCAAAAATATTGCTATTAAGAGGGATAGAGTTCAGGGTTATTAGACATACACTTTTTACGGTTTGGCACTACCGTTCCATTACAAAATTTCGGAATTCTACTTGGCGCTAGAAAAAGTTAATTGGGTGGACTATTTCTTTTCAATGTAAATCGTCTTACGGAATATTTTATTGAATTAAAAAGGATGATTAATAGGATCTTTAATGTCCTAAAGTATTGATGAACAATTTATTCTACACAAAGTTATGGAAAGTGACGTCAACTGTCAAATTGTAAAAAAAAGTTGGAATCATATCAAGTCATTTACAGGTGACTGCTAGTACGGTTTTCAAATGACGCCAATCCATTCAATGTGCAAGCTTGAATATCTCCAGGCCGATGTGGCTGTCCTAAGTTCTGAATTTATATTTCATTTCAGAATTTAAATTTGTATATTGAATAAAATTTGTTACCTTTTAAATTTAATTGTGATATCTTTTTAGAGGCCGAAATCTCACGTCCTAGATCGCATCGAAAATGTAGTCGCATAATATTGACTAGAATGTTTGCCCTATCGATAACGGTATTCCTTATTATACTCACTTCAATTGTATACCATGGAATAGTCTTGGAGCGTATGGGTGAGTTTGATATGTTACACTCGAAACTGTGAAAAATATTACCTGACAATTGTTTCCCATATGCAGACAAATTAAGGCAAATTATGGCCTTAAATATGAAACATCATTATCGAATGAAAAGTCCCACGAATGTGGACTTAAAGCTGCCACATCACTTACAGCTTTTAAGCGATTCTCAATTAAATAACGTGGAACTTGTACATGATTTTGATATTAGCGATAACGATGGCAGAAGTTTACGTATACAACATAAAAAATTTCGCATTTTAAAGCGAAGATTGAGACGAGCAAGTACTAAAGATTCCAAAGAAGTCGATGGCAAAGACGATTCTATGGATCCTATAAAGTTACAAGAGAATTCTTTAGATTTAGAAAGCCTCTATGCAAAGGTGAGAAATAAACGCACTAAACAGGCCATTCATAAATTGGAAAAGGAATATAAACGTTGTAAAAAAGAGTCTGGCAGCAATCAGGATTGTATGGTGGTCTTTATGCGCATGTATAACTTGGCACGAGAGATTAACGAGAAAATGGAAAAAATGCGAGCTATTTTCAAAGACAGCGAAACACTGTTGCTGACAAATTCGAGTAGTACTGAGTCGAAGGAGCATAGTACTGAGAGAACAACTTCCACAACTTCAACGACATCTATGACTTTAGTGGACCGATTAATTAGCAACGACAGTAGCATAAGCGGAATGCTGAAAAATGTTGAAAAAATCGAACCTAGTAAATTTAGTTGGATTTTAGATGGCAATGACGATAAAAGTTCTCACGAAGAATTTGCAATAATGCCAGATGCTCAAATAAATAATGCGACTACAGCAGAAGCCACAACTGCTGAAACTTCAACTGCGGAAACTTTAAAAGCAACCACTTCGCCAACGAGTACAACTACGGAAATAATCGAAAGCATTGAAAATATTTCGTTAGAGAATGTTTCCCCGGATGAATTAAAACCAAAATTAGCTGATGGCTCTTCACAGACAACAACCCAAAAGCCAAAGGAAAGCAAATCCGATAAAATCAGTTGGATTTTGGATGGCGTGGATAGTTCGGAAAAATTTGTTATTACCCATGATTATTTTGAAGATGTGGCTTTAAAAACCAAACTTCAGACGACAACAACAAGTGCAATGAGAACAGCTGCTGTATCCGCTAATGCATTTCCTTCTATGACAATAAGTGAAAATGTAAAGAAGGATCAATTGGATTTGCAACGTAAATTACAATCCGATTGGATCTTAGACGGTGAAGAACCAACCGTCGAAATAACTGAAGCATACAGTAGTACTAGTTCAACAACGGAAACTTCTATAAAAACAACGTCTCCCACTCAATATTCTACTAAACGTAAACCTATTATGTTTACCTGGACTATCGACAGCGATGTAAATACCGCTGAAGCGCATTCTAGCACGGTAAGGCCTCTAACAGCCATAGCCATTGATAGTGGAATAACTACGGAACGCGACAAATGCAAAAGCAGCTCTTCAGGAGAAAATTCTTGTCAGCTTATGCCGTCGGACAATAACTTGAGAGTTTCTATGCATGAAGATCATCCCCTAGATAATCCAAGTAGCTTAGAAAACATGTTAGAGAGCTTAGAACGTATTCCAGTAGAAACAGAGAAACTTAATAAAACATTTGATTTGTTAGATCGCAAAGATTGGGAAAAGAAATTTCAAAAGGCCATTTTAAATAATCAGCAGGAAATATTGGATACCTTCGGAGAATTTGATACCAAAAATATGGCTAAATTTGGACCCAAATTAAATCCAGTCAATCCAAATAAAGGTAAGTAAACATTAAATGAAATGTTAATTTATAGCCGAACAATATATGCGTTTCCAAAGTATCTACGCCCTGCCTAGATTCATATGTTCACAATCGAGAAAATTTATAGGCTTTTCGTTCAGTTGAATATTGGATTTAAATAAAAACGTTTTGTAATCGAACTCTTTTTCAGTCGATAGTCAATTTATGACACTTTGCGAAGGCATGGCTAAATATATGCGCGATAAGGGAATCTCATATACAGGTCTGAAGCCACAGGTAAAACCTCAAACCGAACCTGAACCAGAATCAAATACACAATCATCGGCAGTACAATTTACTAGTCGCGGTCCTGTTGGTGGGTTTCCAGTAACGGGCGAAAGTATGAAAGCGTCGGCACAATTCCTGTTTAATCCCAATTTCGGTAGGCCCACAATACCGGTCTGCTTTTATGCATCGCCGGCTAACGTTCGTATGATAAATCAAGCGCCCATGTGGACGCCATCCTATTTTGGTATGCCGGGAGGTTTTGCTGGCTCATCCGGTGGTTTTATCGGCGGTGGAGGTGGTGGATCAGGTGGTATAGTTTTTGTACCACAAAATTTCGGTACAACTGGTAATTTCTTTGGTCATACAAGTGGTACAGCACAAGGGTAGGCAAACATTTTTGAAACCTGATTGTTTTTAAAGCAACCGAAGTATGTATATTCAATGCATTTCAGACCACAGAGTAATATACCCATTATATTTTCGAAAAATGCCTCACCACAAAAACAACAACAACAATATCAGCAGCAACAGCAGCAACAAAGTCAGCAACAAAATCAGCAAAAACAATTGTTTTGCGCGTACATGCCAAACCATGGTAATTCGGGTAGTTTTGGCAGTCTGGGTGGCGCTGGTGTTAGTGGACCTGGTTTCTCAAATGCAAATTTCAAATTGCGTTCAGACCATTCTAATAATTCTTCATCTTCTGATATTGTTTATGCTTCGTATGTCGATGTACCAGAACATTTAGGCAGAGAAAACCATGTCAAGTGTGAAATACATGGACACATGGCCTGTTACGGTGGCAACGAGTGCATTAAAGAGGCTTCTTGGTGTGATGGTGCCGTTGACTGTTCGGATGGCAGTGACGAGGCAGCCTGTACTTGCCGTCAACGCATTATCGAAGATCGCATATGTGACGGTTATCCCGATTGTCCAATGGCCGAAGATGAGACCGGTTGTTTTGGTTGCAGCGAGTACATGTACTCTTGCTATGAACATCCTTATGAGTATGAGTTTTACAATAGATCGACAGTGTCCATGTGCTACAGTGCCATGGAGAAATGTGATGGTTATATCAACTGTTTGAACGGCCGAGATGAAATGGAATGCAGTTTAATAGCTAACGATATAACACATCATATGGTGAGTAAAGTTATGAGATGGTATGGCTATTATTGGTTATTTCTTCAAATAACGTGCTTCTTTCAATGCAGTCTCATTCTGCTTCAGCCTCTGAGGGTTATCTGTATCACAATTATCGTGGTGAATGGTATCCAGTTTGTAATAATGGCGAACGCTGGGCTCAGGAAGCCTGTCAAAATGAGGTTGGTCACTATGGAAGACCAAATATAACATTTAAACCGCTTACACTGCCTGGACCATTTATAGAACCCACTCACGTTGGTCGTGCTTATTTTCCCCAATCATGCCAGAAGCGAGATAGTGCTTATGTCTTAACTGATCATGCAGCTTATGTTCGTTGTGCACCAGCCAAGTGCGGTATCACTAAAAGCAGTTCGACGAGCATAAAGGCTCGTAAATCTAAACGATTTGCAAAAATACAAGCAGCCGTAGAACTTAAAAATAAACGACAGATTGAGAATGAGGAAGGGCGTATTGTGGGTGGCACATTTACCAAACCCATGGAATGGCCATTTGTAGTGGCTGTCTATAGAAATGGATATTTCCATTGTGGTGGCACTATATATTCAGAACAATGGGTATGAAATTCAATTCCGTATTTATTTCAGTCATAAACTGAAGAAGCTTTAAAATTTTTAGGTTATAAGTGCTGCTCACTGTGTTTTCAATTATCAAAAATATTACTATGAAGTAAGAGCTGGTCTACTAAGGCGCACGAGCTTTTCTCTGTCCACACAAATTCAAAAAGTTTCACACATTGTTATCCATCACGCTTTTGAGCGTCGTACGATGCGTAACGATTTATCAATATTACGATTGGAGAAACCTTTACTGTTCAATAGATGGGTTAAACCCATCTGCTTGCCAGATGTAGGGCGTTCAACGGCCGACGGCGACTGGATGTGGGGGCCAGTGGAAAACACATTATGCGTAGCTGTAGGTTGGGGTGCTATAAGAGAAAAAGGACCGGGAAGTAAGTATTGTATTATGCATGTGAATATTGTGTTATGCTTACAAATCCATTTTTGTTTTTCTCCAGGTGATTCCTTACGCCAAGTTTCATTACCCATCCGCAAGGCTTGTACCGACAAAGATGACCGTGAGGCTGGCGCTATCTGTGCTGGTGATGAAGAAGGTGGTCGTGATGCTTGTCAGGGGGATTCTGGTGGCCCACTTTTCTGTCGTGCTGTGAACAATTTTAATGAATGGTATTTAGCGGGCATTGTTAGTCATGGAAATGGATGTGCTAGACCCAACGAATTTGGTGTATACACCAGAGTAGCACTCTACGTGGACTGGATTAAATTTGCTTCACGCGATGAATTTTTGCCACATAGACAGCCTCTTCAAATGTGTCCTGGTTATGTTTGTGTCTGGGGTGGCAAACGTTGTATACCGCGAAGAGCACGTTGCGATCGTATTGTAAACTGTTTGGGCGGTGAAGATGAAGTAGGTTGTATTTATAACTTCATACCCGATTTAGGAAGTTCAAGGAATCCAACAACTACGATCAGTGACTTTAATGTAGAAGATGATATACTAGATACAACGCCTATAAGTTTATTAAAAAATGAACGGGAAGGTCTACTTGTAGATGCGACTGAGCCTACAACAGTTTCTGGTGCATTAGATAACTTTGATTCTACCACAAAGCTTAACGACTTAACAACATCTGGTTTAGAAACTTCATACCCAAGTACTGAAATGACAACCGAATTAACAGAATCTACTCTGACAACGACCGAAAGTATGACAACAACTGAATTGTTCACTACTACTACAGAAGCTGTTGATGATATTACCACCGTAGTTCCTAGTTCTATTGTTGATTTCAATAAATTTACCACATTGGTAGAGGAATTATTGGAAAGTACCACATCGAGTGGTACTTCAAGTGAAAGTACAACTTTAACTGAAGGAGAAAATGAAAGTACTTTGCAAATAAAAACGGATACAGAAGATGATAGTACAACCGATAGGCCTACACTTGCTACTTACTCTACAACAGTCAGTTCAAGTGAAACAAATCATGTGTTAAGCACTTTAATAACTACAGAGGCGTCTTCCACTACCACTGAAGAGACTTTAAGTACCACTTTAGCGCCAGGAATATCAACGAAACCGCCAAATAAATTTATATGCACTAAGTAAGTATTTAAAACAAAATTTATTATTCGTGAATGCTAAAGATAGACAGTAAGCAGAGGTTTATACTAGGATAAGTAGGAAGCGAACTCAGCCGATAGCTACTAAAGAATTTTTTTAAAGTAAATCAGATTTAAATCGAAATTGTGTCAGAAGTAAAATATAACGTCAAATAAAATTACAGAATATTTCCACAAAACTAAATCCAAATTCATAATTTAAAAAATTTTAATGTCCAAACACATACGATAATATGTACGTTGTAGAAGACAATTAAGCCGCCGTGGTCTAGTAGGTAGTATGTTGGCTTATTAGACGTGAGGCCTCGGTTCAAACCCCATACCGATCAGTGACTTTAACATTGACATTTAAACGAAATATGAAAAAATATTTCTTCGGCGACTTCCTCTCAGTAGATTTCTTGCAAACTTATGTATAAATTTTACACACACCACATAAGTGGTGTGAGAAACTAGGTCGTAATCCCGACTGAAGGGTTGTAATGACCAATTACAATATGTGAGAGACAATTACAATACTTTTTCTCTTTAATTTCCACAGAATATCTCAAATAATTGATATCTCCCATCGTTGTGATCGTTTTATAGACTGTGAAGATGGTACAGACGAAGAAGGTTGCAACTGCCGGGATTATTTGAAGGTAAACATGTTATATACCTGTAAATCCCACCATATCTAGTCAATAATATTATGGCTAATGACACTTACTTCTAACAATACTTTTCTATTTCATTTCATAATACATTTTAGGATCAACTTAGTATTTTGATTTGTGATGGTAAAACGGATTGTGAAGACTTAACCGATGAGGATGATTGTGGTAAGTATATCCCATTGCTTTTGTATTATTATCACATTCATTACTTTTCTATTCAGGTAACTGCAGCAAAGATGAATTTTTGTGTCCATTAACGAAAAAATGTTTGCCGCTAACAAAACGTTGTGATAACATAATCGACTGTAAATTTAAAGAAGATGAACAGGATTGCTGTAAGTATTTTATCAGAACGAAGAATTGTTACTTGTATTCTACTAGATTTGGGTGTGTGATGCTCGGGTTAGATGTTTGTAAAACGACACCGAATTAAATTAGAAAGCTACTCTAAACTATATTCAATAATTCGTAACCAGGCTCTAGGAACGAATTGAGGTTTAATGTCAGTTCGATATAAGGAGACAAACGTTTTCTTTAAAGCTGCAATAAAATAAACATACATTTTACAACACTTAGGGCCATTATTACAACTTGCCGTTAATGTTGGGTTAAAGGGAACTTTGGCTAAAGTGAACTTTAAAGTCACCTTTAGCTTCTTTTCGTTATTACAGCCTACAAATAAAATAAAGTTAACTTTTTCAAAAATATGGCAGTGCCGGAGCAGTGTCGATAACTCTGCTCAATTAAACAAATGCTTTAAAAACACAGTGGCAACGACGTGCCTTCTTATTCGTTATGTTTATTCATTTTGTTTATAACATTTGTGTGTTGAGGTTTTAGTTTTTTTATTGTTGTGTTTTTTGTTTTAAAATAAATATTATGAATGCGCCAACATCGATTTGTAAAACTATTATTATATTAACGTTTATTTTTCATGTTTATATTTGATGTTGCCATATTGAAAACAATATATATAATATGGCAAGTTCAATGCTAAAGTGAACTTTAAAAGTTAAAAGTCACTTTTATCTTATTGTGTACTCATAATAATGAAAATAAAGTTACCTGCCCGTTAAAATCCTGCCTTTAGTTAACGGCAAGTTGTAATAAGGCCCTTAAATACATACGATAATCTATTATTCGTTTATCTTTTAGTTGCTTTAACGAATGGCAAAGAAATCCAATTGGATTTTAATAAACGTCCTTTGCTGCAAAGTGCTGGTATATTTTCCCATAATGTTAACGGCATTTGGCGGTTAGTCTGTACTCGTGAGACAACATTTAACGAGCATAATGCCAAAACCGCTGCAGATGTATGTGCCTTATTGGGCTTCAATGGTGTTAATTTCTACAACACCACTAAACCAAATGAAGATAAGCAGATTGTTCCCATTAGTCCAGAACTACAGGCCACGAAATCGCGATTTGATATAGAAGTCCTATCAGTTATCAGTGATAATTTTAATTATTCGCACATTAAAAATGTACTCCTTAAAAATTTGACCTCCAATTCGAGATCGATACGCATTGAGCAGTCAAGAGAAGCCTGTTTGGGTCTCTATATAGAGTGTAATGCTAAATTGAATCGAACACAACCCTTGAAGACCTTAAGTGCAGGAAAACAAAAACCACAACAAGATACGAAATTACAGCCGATTAAGCCAGCCATAGAAACCCATAATATACCGAATGTGTTTATTAAACCTCAAATGCCCCAAAGGCCGAAGAAAGAAGATATTTTAGATAAATTGGATAAAGTTATCGATAAAAAGAAAAATATTAGCATTCTGGTTAACGATAAACTGCACGATGGTATAGAGGAACTACATTGGCCCTGGCTGGTGGATGTATTTGCAAATGGTAAGCTTTGGTGTTTGGGCGTATTAATGGATAAATATTGGATAATGGTGCATGAAACTTGTAATTTTGGTTTAAGGTAAGCACTTGTTGCATTGATTTTTGATTGATATTAACGTTAGAAGTTTTGGGAAACAAAATTTTCAGATTAAATCAAGACTATGTGGTGGCCTTATTTGGTGGTGGTAAAACTAAACATGCTTTGCATAAAAGTAATCATGAAAAAATCCATCGTATAGACTGCACAGAAGCAGTGCCAAATAGTGATGTTATGCTAATGCATTTGGAAAGGCCTGTAGATTTCTCACATCATATTTTACCTACATTTCTGCCAGATGGGTAAGCAACATTTTTTATTATTAAAAATTTTAATATTTTTGTTTAAAACAATAGATTAGATTCTCAGGAATACAATTAAGCTATTAATTATGTTATTTTGTTATTAATTTTACAACAGCTTTCCGCCTTCTAAGCTGGAATGCATTGCCCTTTTGCATGACAATAATTATGGCCGCATTAAAACCGTTTCTATTGAAGAACAAAATGATGAGAAACAGTGTCGTAGTAAATCTGCAAGCTGCTATCGTTTGCTGGAAAGAAATCCCTCTCTGAAATTGCTACGTGAAAGGAATGATAGTCCTGAAGATTTCAACACATTCCATGATTCAGACAGTTCTGAAGAAAATCAAGTGCTAACCAAACACATTAGCTGTAAACAGTTTGGGAACAGCCATAAAAATACATCAATTTTGGAACCAATTGATCAGGGCATCTTGGTTTGTCGAAGTTATAATACAGGCTGGTATCCAAATGCCTTGTTTTCATATAACAATAGCGATTGTCAAAGCTTTAAGCATGCATTTGCCTTAAGGACATTGAACAAAGATTACAGTGTTTTACATAAAAAGTTGGGTAAGATGTGAAATTAAACAAAAAAGAAAATTATTAAATATCGTTTATCGTACTTTATTATCGTTATCGATTACAGATAATACTCAGTGTAGTTTTGCTTACGATGTCCCCGCTTGTTCTGATTTTCGATGTCCTTTGGGTTTGTGTCTTAATGCAACACAAGTTTGTGATGGACGTATTGATTGCCATGATACCAGCGACGAGGATACAAAAATTTGCCAAAAACTTAATAAAAGTAAAAAACAAAAAATTGTAGTTTTTATGAAAAATATTCACACAAATGTCTTCTTTTCTTTTTATTAGCCTGTAGCCCTTCTGAAATGAAATGTCGCACTACGGATAGATGTTTGCCAAAAACCAAATTTTGTGATCACATTGCAGACTGTGAAGATCTTACGGATGAACCCACTATATGTTCATGTTTTACATATTTAAGGTTAGATTTATACGATATAAAAGCAGGTATTACATACGGAATGTTGAATCCATGTACGATTGTTTCTGTTCAAATTCCTCCATTTGCACCCGATTAGAGTCGTTAACAATTAAAATGTTAAAAATGTCTTTAATTCCAGAGCTACCGATCCTTCAAAAATTTGTGATGGCATACGCAATTGTTGGGATAAAAGCGATGAAAGTCCTGTGTTATGCAATTGTACCGACGATCGTTTCCAATGTAGTCGGTAAGTTAACTGATAACAAAAAGAAAAACTCGAAATATTTGATAAAATTTTCTTTTTTTGTTACTAGATCGTCTGATGAATGCATTCCCCGTGAATTTGTTTGTGACAAGGAAATAGATTGTCCAAATGGAGAAGATGAACGTTATTGTTATGGCCTAGAGCAGCCTTTGCTCAAAAATGATGATTATCCACAAAAGTAAATATTTTTAAATAATTAAAATATGATAAAATGTGTATGAATGTATTTATAAAAATATTTTCAGTAGATACCATTTACGTAAACCCTCATACGGTCAGGTTATGGAACAAACATATGGCATTTGGCATACAAAATGCTTTCCGAAATCAACGCCACCCGATATGTCAGAAGTACGTCAAATATGTCGAAAATTAGGTTATAATCCCTATCGTCAGCCTAGTTATCGCCTGATTGATGATGCCCTTAATGAAGTTATTGACACTAAAGAGGCGCCAGATCTGCGTGGTCGTTCGTTTAGTAATGCTACACTATTAGGCAAATACCGTTCTGCAACCAAGGCTGTTATAAAAACGAAATTTTCACAATTACTTTTAAATCAAGAATTAACGCTGTTTGTTAAACCTAGCCGCCCAATTGCGGAATTAGTATATTGGAATACAACCGACTCGGAAAACTGTTTAAGGTTAGAAATTAAATGTTCTTAGTAAAGCAAAATATACCTAAAAAATATTAATACTTGTAAACAATTTTAAATTACTTTACAACGTTAAGTTTAAGGACATTTTTGTATAATTTTTTCATGTAATAAAGAATTGTTGGGAGATTTTTTTCTGAACACTAATACAGTCGGAAAAACTATATGGTTTGTACGAATGACTAATCCTGAAACAGCTAAGAGCATCGTTGGCTAAATAAATAACTGAGAGTAAGGATATAAGAATGTATATACATATGTATCTATTTTTTTGTTGCTTTTCTTGAAATACTTTTACGCAAATAGTTGCTTTTTTTCTTTTTTAAAGGCTTTGCTTCAGTTTAAAAAAAGTATTTTATTGTTTGAATAAAAGTTATTAATTGTATTTTATTTATTAGTTCAATTAGAAAAGTACTTAAGTTTTGCGGCCCTGTAAAAGATCCACCAGTTGCATACACTAATCTGTTACAGGGTTTCCTTAATTTGGTACCTTCAACGTAAATAAGGTTTAGACATTGTCTGTTAATGCGCTGCCGGTTGAGAAGTTCATATGGTTGAGAACTTCACACGTTTATTTGTTGGCTCGTAAGCGTAAATCATGGCCAATGAAATTTATAGCAGGATCTGATAAGATCGCATGTTGGAAAAGAGTAAGTTTAAATGAGCAGAGTTTGCTTTCACATCCAATAAAAAACCGATTATATTGTTACGTTTTTACCTTTTAAAAGTATGAGGTCGTAAATTGCAAGTAAAATAAAAATAAATTTGTGTTTAGTTTCAATTAAAATTCTTCAGTATTCGTACAGTTCTGTGTGCCACTGTTCACAACTTGATGTAAACAACAACAATTGCTTTTCTTTGTTATTCTTCTGTTTATACCCTTTGCAAAAACAATAACAATTATTAGATAATTATTCGACAGATCTTTGTTGTGGAGATCTTCAAACCACGATTACTCTTTTCGAACGCACCGCGTCTTCACACAAGACTGATTGAACTTCACTACCACAGTCGCCTGCTTTGTCTTGCTTTCATATATATATATATGGCAGGGTAAACAATCTAATGAATGTTCTTAAAGGCGAATGTACGTGACTTCGTCTTCTCGAAATATCTATAAATGTAAACATCGTTGTTTATATCCTTTATTGTTGTTTGTGTATTTTATTTACATTTATTCTTGTAGTGTTGTTTGTGGATTTTTGTTTACTTGTTTACCATTTTTTATGCTGGTGTAAGTGGGATTAAGTTGGAGTTAGCACTGAAATTGTCATTTTATGAATTTAATTAAGATTGTATCGTAGTAAGTTTGTATTCATTGCAAACAAGGCATGCTTGGATAAATATAAAGTTCTTACTTTTACATTTGCCCAAAAGAAAAATATAAAAACAATTCTTTTAATATTATGAAATTTTCATTTTATTACTTTAAAAGTAAGTTAAGAAAAGGTTTTAACAAAAACCAAAAAAAAAAAAAATATATAATTTTCATTTTAATTTTCAATAAATATATTGTTTTGTTTTTATAAATATTTATAACAGATTTTAAAATTTATAGGAGAGTTTTACTTTGTGTTTGAAATTTGTTAATAATAATAATAATAATATTGTATGATTTGCTTTAAAGTAAAACAATTTGTTTAGTTAGTTAAATACAAATTTGAGTTGTTTAAAACAATATAAAATAATTTTTAGATTTGATGACTAGATTAGATTGTTTGTAGATTAAATAATTTATGAAATTTAATCATTATTATAGGCTTTCATAACAAATTATTACATTTTGGATGATTGTTTGTTTATTTAATTATTTTTTTTGTCTATTCTTAATTTAATTTAAACTATTTATTCTAATCATATTACATACATACGCATTCATATAAATATTAATTTTTTTCTATTTTTATTTAGCCAGGTATAAAAAAATTATTTAATTTATTATTAAAAAGGATAACTCAATTATATATGTACTAGTTTAGTATTAGTTAAGTCAAGTTAAGTTAAGTTAAGGATTAAAGCACTTAAATGTTATGGAAAAATGTTCAGGTTTTCATTTTAATGGTATAGTAGTAGTATTGCAACCTTTTTTCTAAGACTTTGGTTTTGTTTTGTTTTTAAGTAGAAGAATTTAATTTGTTTTTTGTTTTGTTAATTTTTAATTTCGTTTAAATTCGTTTCAAATCTAAGTTCCGTTATTCAGCAGCTCGACAGACATTTTCTAATATTGTTTTGAATATTGGAATTGTTTTTCAAGGAAGTTGAATGGCAAATAAATTTACATTTCTAGAGATTTCTAGAAGGCGAAGCTACGAAAATTTGCCGTCAAGAACATTCATCAAACTGTTTATCCTGCCATATAAAAGGCAAGGCAAAGCAGGCGTGTGAGTGCGTAAAGTTCAGCCAGTCTTGTGTGAAGACACGGTGAGTTTGAAGAGAGTAATTGTGCTTTGAAGATCTCCGTTACAAAGATCTGTCGAACAATTGTCTAGTAATTGTTATTGTTTATGCAAAGGGTGTAAACAGAGGACTAACAAATAAAGCAATTGTTGTTGTTTACATCAAGTTGTGAGCAATGACACACAGAAATGTACAAATAATAAATAAGTTTAATTAAAACTAAATACAAATTTATTTTTATTTTATTTGCAATCAACGAACACATATTTTAAACGTTTTCAAAGGGTAAAACGTAACAATTTAAATTTAATAAATCGTCTCTTCATTCCATAAGTATAAAAATTCAATAATGATTAGAAATTCGTACAAATACAAAACAAAAAAATATAATGTTTCAGATAGAACTCTATGCAATACTATCCGGCACAAATAGAAGTAGTATAGTAATTAAAATACTTTTGGTGAGTTAATCTGTTTTTTAGTAGGTACACATTTCTGACCAGGGCATTATGGTAGTGGAACAGTGTTCTTAAGAACCTGGTCACACTGAATCAAAGGAAATAAAATAACTGAGTTCGATAACACAAGGCGGTCAGAAAAGAACTGGGCAGTATCGTAATTGAATGAGGTGCCCTTGGCGTACTAGACATTAAATTCAATATCACCGAATGTTTTGTTGGATGTTGATCAAATCATTATTTTTTTTAATTCTAAACATTACAAGCAAAATTTAAAATGAATATCGAGGTGCTGAATTAGTTTTTTAAATAAAATTAAAAATGTTAATTATTTGTTTCTTATACAAAAAAGATGAAAACATAAAGGGGAGTTAAAAGAGTTAAGTTTTTTTTCTAAAAATTTGGCCTTGAAATACTGTAGAGATAATATTTGTATACGTAGTTATAACTGTTTGGATAAATTTGAATTGAATATTGTATAGACTTTTCAAAAAGATTAAATTGTTTAATAAATATCAATCAAGTTAAAGGGGATAAAATAAATTTATTTTCGGTTTTCCGTTTTTCTTTTTTTTCATTAATAATAGTGTTAACAATGAATTTCTTTTAGTTGTTTAAAGTTTTTTAATTTTTTGTTTGTTTAATTATTTAAAATAGTTTTTTTTTGTTTTTGTTTTTTATTAAATTTTTCTTTTTTTTTTCTGAGCAATTAGTGTAAATAGTAGTGATTTGTGTAGATTATTGATCTTTGGTGCAGTTTTCATTTTTAAATTTATAATTTCGCTTAAAATGTTCTTTTAAATTACAATTATTAGAAATTTAATGTTTTTCAAATATAATTTAATTTTTTGTTTTTGTATTACATACAGGCAAATGTTTGAAGTGAAAAAAATGTTTAAAAATGTTTTTGTTTTTTTTTATTTAGAAAAATAAATGTAAATTAAATATATAGTACAATGACATGTTATTGTTATTAATATTAATATTATTAATAATTTGTTGATACATAGTTGCATATAAAATATGGAAAAGCTTTCGTTTTAAGTTAAAATTTAGATTTCTCTATAATTCACTTGCTAACTTTAGATATTTTATCAAGTCAATTATTTAAACAATTAGTTTTTGTTTATTAATTTAAGAACATTTAGCATTTTATTTACAAAATTTTTTTTAATTTATTAGCAATACATTTCAACTATTTTTTCTTTGAAACAACACAACCATTATTAAATTCTAAGCATACATAATATTTATAGATACTAGATATTTCAAAATTTATCGTGGCAAAAACCATTTTTTATCTGATATTTTTAGTACTTGTTACCAAATTAACGATTTAGGCTAATTTTTTTATTATTTACTGCATGTTTGAAAAGAAAATCAATTTTAAGTTAAGTACATACAATGTACAGTGAGCGTCAAAAGAAACTGTACACTAAGGATAAAATTCCACTTAAGGAGAGTGTCTGAAAAATTTTGAAATAATTTTTTGTAATTTTTTTTTCAATTTTATAAATTTTTACATAAAAATAACGGTAATAATTAACGTATATTTTTTAGTGTACAGTTTCTTTTGACGCTCACTGTATGTATAAACGTATACATGGTATATCGAAATTTTTTTTGTTTAAACATTCTTTCTGATTATGGATACGATATGAACAGAAACAATTGAAGGTTTTCATCTATTTATGAGCTTTCTTAAGCATTCACAACTTATTAACGCGGGGTTTCATAGGTAGTATACATACTTGAAACATTCCTGTATTTTGAATGTAATGTTTATAGATACATGTAAATAACATTTGTCAACGTTTCCGCCTGGAAAACCATGAAGAAAGCTGGCTTTTGTCCTCAAAACACTATGGCGCTTTAAAGGACCTATCGGGTTACTGGGGATTGTGGAATTCAATTGCCCTAGAAGAGTTTACTTCCCGCCTGCTCAGCTGATAGTTCTCTAAAAACTATTTTAATTAAAAATAAAAAAAAATTTTTTTATAGAAAAATTGTATTAAAACAGCAATGAAATCGAAACCTAATCGAAAAACGTGTCCTTAAACACGATGGAAGAAGAAAATTATTGTTTTGCTCACGATAAATTTCGATATTAAATTCTACAAGAAATGTATTCTAGCATTTGCTATAGTTTATAAATATTCTAATAGTCGTATAATATTATGTATGATGCACAGTTTAAATGGTTTTGTATTATAACGTGTATATTTTATTTATTTTATTGAATTTTATTATTATTTTTATTATTAATTACGTTGTCACGAAACACAATATTTGCTTTGGATTTGTTTTCTTTTTTAATTTATATTGGATTTTTTCTTTTTTATGTACAAAAACATTTATTTTTATTTTCTTTAATTGTTTATTATAAATAATGTACTAAATATGAGTCTATCTACTCTTTTCGTTTGGTTTTTGTTTTTTTCTTTTGTTGTTATAATCAATGGTTTTTATTTATTTTTTTATATTTTATTTGTAACTTTTATTATTTATTATGACTAATTGGTGCGAGTGTTTTTTTTAATATTTACAACATTTGTTTCTAAAGTTTAAAATAAAATTAAAAAAAAAAATTAAAAAAATACAAATATATTCGTAATGCATTTATTCGGCATTCTATTCTTCAACCATTATTAAAATGTTCTCAGCTCTAAATTTAAAAGTAAACAATTTAAAAAAGAAAAAAAATTAAAAAAGAAAAAAAATCGAAAAAAATCTTTTGAGAGTGAGATTTTAAAATAAAACCGTCAGGTTTTCAGTGACCTATTGTTTGACTTTTTCTCAGTCAATAATAGTGAAATTAACAAAAAATCTTTCCTAAAAATTCAGATGATGATAAAACTTTTCTTAAATAAAATTAAATTTAAAAATACAGCCTATGGTTCTAATGCTCTAAAGTTGCTCGGCCACGCATCAGATAATGGATTAAACTCGCCTTTTTTTAATGTGTTGGTAAAGCTGTACTCATACGTATAGGCTGAGAAGAAGAATCAAAAAATGACAAGATGTCGATGTCGGCAGATAGTAGAATTCTACAGGGTGGTGTATAATCATAAGAAATCAGCTACTTCGATAAATGGACACCGCAAATTGAAATCAATGTTATCGAACGTGGCAAGCATCTGGATAACAGAAAAAGTTTGCGTAAATAGTGCGTTTTAGTAACGCTGGAATGTGACCCCACACAGTATATATGTAGATTCACACATCTTTATTAGCGCGCAAAAATTAATATATCGGCAACTACTACTCACTATGGTAATTGGCTATTACTCATTATGGTTGATAATAAATTCTCTATCGATATCTGTAATGAGCATTCTACTAATCTCAAAACTGGAAATATCCAAAAGATAATAGCATATTATTTTGCGGAAACAATAAGTCATTATTGTGATAATTAGCTAGACATAAGGCAGATTATGAGCAGCCCGTTAGAAACACTTTCTCAGAGTCGCACAATGGGATGGCGTTCTTGGAATCCTATGCTTGGATTTGGTAATGTTGAAAATCTTCTACCGAAAATTGAAATTTTAGTTTAAATTGCTGAGGTTATTACTCTTATTAAATACTCTTATTAATATACAAAACTCTAGAAGAAAGAAATGGAACGTTGTGATTGGGAAGCTATAGCCACTTCATTTAAGAAATAGTAAAAAATATTAAAAATAAAAACAAAACTATTACAATGAAGTTTAAAAATTATTAAAACAATAGTTCTAGTTATACATCCAACCGCCTGTACTTTTTTGTGTTATTTTTGTATAAAACATTTGTGATATTATTTTGAGGGACACATATTAGGCTTGCAATCTTAAATTTGATCAAAATATTAAATGGAAAATTGCCTTTTAATATTGTATATTTACTAACGAATGGTTTCTTTATACGACCATCCAAAAACGTTAAATAAAAGTGTTCCTTAATATGTCAAATGTGTAACGTGTCACAATGAGCGCCAACAGAGCACAGACACATGAATATGGACTGTTATCGTCTATTATTTCTTTCACTATATTTATGCAAAAAGGCCGTTCATAAAAGAATGACAGCTTGTTTTAAGCGTGGTATTTATGGTATAAATAAGAGGTTATAAAAAAAGAAATTAAAAAATATTCACGATTAAAATAAAACAATGTGTTTACACACATTTTTTTAATATTTACAAATAAAAAACAAATTAAAAACAAACAAATATATTTAATAAGAAAAAATAATATTTATTAATGAAACCATTTAACTTTTAAATTAAATTAACTTTAAATTATAATAAAATTTTATATGTTTTAATTGTTTAGTTTTTCAAAAAGGTCAAAAGTTAAATGCAGTAAAGAAACTAACTAATGAAGTACATGAAACACAATTTGTAAATAATAAGCTTAATTTAAATAAAAAATAATGAAAGAAATTAAAAATAAAAGAATTACGCTTATGTATTAATATGGTATACTTTTCGATATTTAAACATAAATATTATTTCACAAATATATTGTCAATAAAATTAAAAAGAAACACAATTTTGTAACTTATAAACCAAATTAGTGTGTTGATTATTATGGTAAAACTTTTAAGAACTTAATTAACAAACGAAATAATTGTGATAATAAAGTTTTGCTAATCAATTAAATAAAACAAACAATGATAATTTATACTTTAGTTAGTTAGATAATAATAAATACATATATAAATATACAAATATATATTTTAAATAAATACATATCTAACATACATGTGTATATTCTCTATATATATATGTATGTATGCATAATGTACCACAATTGACTGATTGTTTTATAGCATAATCATAATAATAAGAATTTCTTTCAAATTCAATTTCTTTAAGAATGAATTGAAAACAGTTGTTTGTGCTCTAATTTTAATCGATTAACACAGCTGGTTTTTTTCTTATAAAGTGAGGTAAACGACGAGATAAGTATGTAAATAAAATATGAAATAAACAAATAAAATAAAATTAAATAAAATAAAATAATAAATGAAAACAAAAAGCAGAAAATAAATTATACTATGAATTAGTTGTTGTTGTTGTTCCTTTTGTTTTCATATAGAACTCTTTCTTATTTATTTATTATGCCTCTTGAGCTTCGAGTTCAAACTTTAATTTTTCGAATCCAGAAACGGTATTTTAAAGCCAGACTTTTTTACAGTTGCTGGCGAGATTTCACTGGCACTGGGCGCCGGTGGAACAGCATTCAGAGGTGGATTTTGTTGTGAACGATCAACATGTGGTGGCAGTTGCAAATTTAAAGGGTCACGTAGACGTCTCAAATCATATTCAATTTCAGCAATTTGACGTTTCAATTGATTGTAGGTGTCAACATCGAAATTCTTCTTTTTGGCACGTTTATACAAAGTAATGAGGTAATGGCGGTCTTTAACTTCAGGCATATTATATTCCTGTAGACAAATAATTAAAAAATTAAAGCATTAAACAATTTTCATTTACATTTCATTACAAAATACTTACAGTTTTTGTTATGCAATAATAAGCATACATGGCCATAGCCGTGCCATAGGTAACAAAATACGTAACTGGTTCCATAATATCCCAAGAATATTCCCACCATGTCAGTCTTGCTAAAATGCCAAATTGTACAGACATTAAGCCCAAGCCTACCCAGGTCATAATGTTTGTTTTACGTTCCGCTTGAGCACTTAATTCCGATTTTTCCTTAATTAAAAAACAAAATAGAATTTTATTGGTAAGAAAAACTGTCAGAAAAGAACTGTTATAATTAAGTGTTTTGCTTCAACTTACTCTTTCTAGTGGTGATATTTTATATTTTAAATCTTCTAATTTAGTTGTCAATTCTAGCTCTTTTTCTATATGGTATTCGCCCACATGTAAGGCTTCGTATAACTATGAAATAAATCGAAAATTATCGAAATTTTTAATAAAATATACATACTTTTTTTTGATAAATAGCAAAATTTTTAACTCACTTGCGATACTAATGCTTTAATGTCATCTAATTTTTTTAAATCCTGTGCTTGCATTCTTTCCCGTTTGGGAGGAACTACTTTATATTTTTGGTCATTGATGTGTATCCTGAAAGGGGAACAATAAGGCATTAAAATAAGAAAAAAATGTGTAAATCTATTAACACAGTGGGGCACAAAAGTTATGTTAAAATTTGAATTGTCTACCATTTTCTTAACAATGATACTAGAGGTGCAATTCGTTTAGCAGTCTGTTATGCTCCCTAGTAACGTTTACTGTAATTCCAGTGATGTCTTTAAAAACTACATTTTTTTTAGAGAATGCAATGGTTCTTACATAATTTAAGTGCAAATGAGCTATGCGTGTGAAAATAAATTCGAATTTAAAAACCAAAGACGCAAACCCACACTTTTAGCAGCGCCTCTTCTTGTCTCTAACAAAGTAAAGTTTGCTATTAACAGACTACTGTTAACTATTTAACAGTGGCAGTAAGTAGATTATTGACATAAAATATAATTCTCATTATGACCAGTTATGTTATTTGTGAATAAATGTGTTAAAATCTATAGGGTGGTTGGTGGGGGATGGATGGGGATCGACTTTTTCAAAATTCAATTTCTCAAATCCCAAAATTATTTCAGCTACCACACTACTACGATTCGAAACAGGACCCTTTGGACTACCATTTGCATATAGTCGGGTAGGTGCACTATATATTTATATGTTCCAAAATGGCCACTGATCTTCTAGAGAATTTTCAATCAAAAAATTTATAGTTTCAAAGCCAATTTTTACAATACCATATCATTTTATAAGGGACTTATTTGCTGATTATATTAAGAGGCCTTGGAACCTTCCTTTGAGTATGATATGGTATTCATAGACCTAGTATTTGTCCTGCAATTAGCTTCTAAACAAGTGGGCTTGTTCAGATGGATACTGTTAAACAGCTAACAGTGCTCTGTTAAGGGCAAATTTTGTTCTGTTAAGAGAATATTGTGCTCTGTTAACGCCAAATGTGGCGTTGTTGAAATTTATGGTTTGCGTCTTGGATTTTCAAATTCAAATTTATATTTACACACATTGGTTCTTCTTACATAAAATAAGTGGAAATGATCTTCTTCTATAGAAGACAAAAATTATTCTCTTTTTGCATAAAATTTAATAGAGCATGACATTCTTGTCTCAAAGTTGTATCAAATCTTGAAAATTTTAAAGTTAGGATATATCCTTTCTGCCACTACCATGTTGTCTGTCTGCTTGGCACAAGGAGTATTGTTTGAAACAACCTGTACTTGATGTTCCTCACAAGGTGTTTTAAATACGAACATTTTACAATTTTTATGGACTTCATGATGGCTGTTGCTTTACAAGCTTATCCATGCTATATTTATAGCCATCTTTAACCAAGTTTGTTTCACTTCCGACGTCTCAAAAATAACTTAGCTTGGGTGTTTAATATTTGATGGCTATTTCCAAACCATAAGACCATATTTATCTCGTGACATTACTTTTGTGCCACTTGTTCTGAAAATGCTTACCAAAATGGTTCATCCATTAGACTTTCTATGTTACATGTTGAGGCTATTCTAACACCGCTAGTATTTAATATAGTGGCACGATCAATGCCACGATCTTCGGTTTTAAGCATGTCTATAAGATCGCCAACCCTATGTGAAACGGGCTTTAAAGCAAAACGGCATTTTTCGTTTCTACTAGGAAGCGGTATGGTAAGATGAGGCAAGCCGTGAATATATTCTACGGATACATCTCCTGTAAATAAGAAAAAAAAATACATTTTAAAAACACATTCTATTACATTAAAAACTAATTAAACAAGTAGTACACGAGTGGAAAGAACAAAAAAAAAAAGAATTTAATAAACAAGGTCAATTTGCAACAAAAAGAAAAGGAAAAAACACAAAAAACAATACGAAGAATAAAAAATACTATGTTTTGAACAGAAAAACAAGTTAAAAATTTATTTTTAATAATAAATAAAAAATAAAAAAAGAAAACTTTTTATCTGTGTAAATTGCATTCGCATTCGCATACTCCATTGTAATGGTGTTTTTTTCCATAAAGTAACCCCCTCTCTCGTTCAATATACATATAATAGTATATACCATAGTGTAAGTATGTATGAATAGCATACTATATTGAGTGTAAACTATTTTCAACTTTTCCATAAAGTGATACCTCCTTAGATTGGCCTTAATTGTATGACCTTATAATTGTGTTGGTATTTTTGCTCTTCGAAAACCTTTATAAGAGAATTCTACTGTTCCGTTGGTATTGGTGGTGGCTTGGTGGTATTGGTGTGATTCTGCAGTCGTGTTTGTGTTAACAAACATTTTTGAGTTCTGAACAAATAAATAACTTTTTGGTTGGTTATTAAACGTTTCTATAGTAGAAATCTTTTCATGCATACACATATAAGAAACAAAACTGTTATACAGTCAATATAAGTACTAACGATGCAGCTGAGTAACTGCAGCAATGAATTCAGAAAACTTTCAACAAACCTATCTTCTCATAGACAAATAAATACTACACATCACAATTGTATTTGTGTGATAATATTTGTGAAAAGCAAAAATATTTTGCAATTCAAATATAGAGTATCGTCTCTTCTTTCTAATTGCATAGTACTTAATAGCATTTTTCGTAATAGAAGTGTATGTAAACAATATTAAAGGGTTAAAATACATTCTAGTTTAAAAAAGAAAGCCTTGAAATAGTTATGAGAAACAGTTAAGAATCAATTCATAAGTCATACTACGATGCCTTAAAACTTTTAAAACTCTCTCTGCTGGTTTATAGCTCTTCAGTGATAAGGTAAATTATAGTTGAGTAATAAGACGTCTCTTCGTCTGGCTTCGATAAAGTTCTATCGAATATTGAAAACTTGGATGACTGCTTCTTTTAGAGTGTGTTTCATAATGCCATGTTCCATTCTTTAGGTTTTAAGACATGAAGAAAAGGCTAAACGAAAGGGGTTTTGAAACCATCTCGCAAGCAAACGTGTTTAATGACAAATCTAATCATTTGAGAAAGAATTAGAAAAATCGTTTATTCAATGTATGTATTTTATTCAAATATATTACATACGTACATAATTGGTCATTACAACCCTTCAGTCAGGATTACGACCTATGTTGTGTGTGTTAATTTTTTTACATGAGTGGTTGGACGTACAGTTTAAAGTCGACTCCGAACGACAGATTTTTGAAAAACTTTTCATGGCAATTTTATGTACTCTCAGAGTTTTTGCCAGAAATCTGCTGAGAGGAAGTCGCCGAAGAAATACTTTTTGTATTTTGTTTTGATGTCTGGCCTGGGGTTCGAATCCTGGCTTTACGTCTAATAAGCCAACACACTACCTACTAGACCACGGCGACAAATAAATAAATAAATTCAAATATTTTACTATTTATTTATATTTGTTACGTTTTTACCATAAAACTTTTAAAATATGAGCTCTTAGATTGTAATTAAAATAAAAATAAATCTGTGTTTAATTTTAATTAAAATTCTATAGTAATCGCACAATTCTGTGCGTCCCTGTTCACAACTTTATGTAAACAACAACAATTGCTTTTCTTCTGTCTATACCCTTTAAATAAAAAATAATATTTACTACACAGTTATTCGACAGATATTTGTAACGGAGATCTTCAAACCACGTTTACTCTCTTCAAACACACCGTGTCTTCACACAAGACTGACTGGACTTCACTAACTCAGTCGCCTGCTTAGCTTTGCCTTTTATATGGCAGAGTAAAAAGTCTCTTGATTGTTCTTGAAGGCGAATGTTCATGACTTCGCCTTCTCGAAATCACTATAAATGTAAATATCGTTGTTTATATTTATTCTTGTACTGTTGTTTGTGTATTTTGTTTACATTTATTCTTGTAGTGTTGTTTGTGTATTTTTGTTTACTTGTTTACCATTTTCTTATGCTGGTGTTTGTTGTTATATTAAGCAGTACGATAATTTGTAAACAGGTTTGTTTACTACATTGTTTTGTTTTTGTTGTTTTTTTATAATAATTAATGTTAAGAGAAAACACCAGTACCTAGATTTTTCACTTTCATAACAATATTTAATGACAAATCTTATTATTTGAAAAGGAATAAGAAAAATCGGTTATTCGAAGTGTTTTATTCAAATACTACTACTTATTTATATATTTATTTAACAGACATATACTTAATTCTACAGATATTATTATAACTTTAAAGAGATCGCGTTACTTTCGATTTAATTATAATATAACAATCGATCCATAAACAGATCCCCACAAGAACTTACTAAACTACTCAAAAGGTGTGACTTTAATAAATCATCACATACAGTTTACATTTGATTCTAATCGCATTAAACAATTTTTTGAAAAAATTATCGATTATATCGTTTGTTTTCATTTACACACTCAGAATTTAATAAAAAAAATTTTTTTTATTACCTTTTAGAACATGATAACTTTCCTTTACCTAACAAAGGATGCACAATTTACATGATTTACTATGAATTTCATATTTGTTTGTTACAAACAATTCCGATTCCAATTAAAAGATTCCAAACAAAAGAATATATCGATAAAAAATAATACAAATAAAATAAAAAAACTGTTTTACATTCAATCATGCAAAAATCAGAATGCAAATCAAAAGTAAAAAAGAAAAACTTTTTTTCGTTATTGTATTGATACGAGTGCAAAAAGATTCATAATTTGCAATTAAAGTACAAGAGAAAATTTATAGAAAATAAATTACAACAATTAAAACATCTAAATACGGATATGAGATATCTTGTACCAAAAAATTAATTCTGGGAGTATAAAATTAATTACGTAGTAGTGCCCATATGAGATAAAATTAATTATGAATACGTCTGTTGAACAGTATAGCTTAATCACGGTTGAAACAATTTGAATATCTTAGAAGCTCTTAAAGCTGGTATATCATATAGCCAACTACTAGCCCCTTACCATTAAAACTCATTCATGACTCAACCAATCTAAATTTTTTATGCAGCCATAAATGCGTAAATCTAGATCAGACATCAAAACGAAATATGAAAGAATATTTCTTTCTATTTGTGTTGGCTTATTAGACGTGAGGCCTTGGTTCAAACCTCAGGTCAGGGTTTTGATATGAAAAAACATTTCTTTGGCGACTTCCTCTCAGCAGATTTCTGCCAAAAACTCTGAGAGTAAATAAAATTGCTAGGAAAATCTTCTCAAAAATCTGTCGTTCGGTGTCGACTTTAAACTATAGGTCCCGCCACTTATGGATAAAATTAACATACACAACATAGTGGTGTAAGAAGCTAGGACGTAATCCTGACTGATGGGTTGTAATGGCCAATTATGTATATATGTATGTGTGTATGTATGTAAATCTGTAAGTCTATCAAGAAGTGTTCTTTTTAGTAATAAACAAAGCAGGTTAGTCTCAGAGAAAGTAAGGAGACAATATGATGATTACCTTCAATGCCTTAATGTATATATCTGCATTTAGGAAATGGCCAATAAGTAAGATTTCGCCTTGTTATTTACAGGAGGGATGTTGTATAACTTTCTCCACAAGAATTTGAGTGTCGCTGTATTTTAGACAATTTAAAGTCCTATAAACCTACAAATATCAAAAGCCATGTTCTAAAGAATAATTTATTATACGTTCTTTCAAAGCAAAAATCACAACCAATTCCAGGCTTTGTCTTAGATCCAATCCAGCCAAAAACAATATGATGTAAAACTTGGATTAAAAGTGAGTATTAGAGGCATACACGTATGTAGGTGTAGTCATACGGTATGCTGGCTGATTTAGATCCTGCTTCAAAGACGAACTCTTAATTACCCAATACGTAGTCAATCTAAAATCAATTGACACGCTTGGGAATTTTCTTAAGAGCGCCTAAATTAATAACATTAAAAAATAGACTGAACTACTGTACCGAGCACATAAAATGCTAAAACTTCAAAGCCCTGGATTTTATAGGATTGAAATTATTGAAATTTTATCCAAATGTATATCAACATAGCTTTGTTCATATCAAACTCTCAACTTGCTTAGATCAGCCTCCAACAGAATTCCCAGATGTAAAACATATACGACAATAATCAGGATTTCTGTATATTCAGCTATTGCATAGGAGATAACTTCAAAGAGTCACTGCCTTAAAGGTTAAAAGAACTTGTATCGATGTAATTACAAAGCACAAATTAAAACTTATAAATTTAATTTTTTAATTTAAATCTCTAATCCCTCGAGAAAAAAGATAGAATCTACAAAAGCTACCATAAATATTTTTTTATTTTATTAAATAGTATTTAAATTTTTTTATTAATTGCAGTGATAATGAATGACTTGATGGCAGTGATGGTGTTTTATACAAGTTTAAAATAAAGATTATTTACATCAAAAAAGAAAAGAAAAAACAAATTAAAAGAAAAATAATAATTTACAAAGAAAAGCAGATCATCAGCTGAATGATTAATTAGAGCGAATCATTCAATTTCAACTATAAATTAATAGATGAGTACATAGAAAATACAGTGGACGCTCACTCTCTCCCTATCTCTTTATTTAGAGAATATTTGCTAAGAGAACATTAACCCATAAAAGGTCAATGAGCTTATTTACTATAAGGCTATAATACGTATATAAAAGCATTGTTTTTAAAAGCTTCAATTATTTTTGATTCATTTGAACATTTTCCGTTGTTTTTTGTCTCAAATTCTTTTGAAATTTAAGCACTTATCGGTTCATCCTTTTGAAGGTGATCAATGCATAGGTAGTAAAAAACAGTCAGCTAAAAATAAAAACTGCCGAGAAACTGCCTTATGATCTCTAGCGTATTTTTTATGTATGTGAAGATAAATTCGAATTTAAAAACCGAGGACGCAAACCCACACTTTCAGTAGCGCCACTCCTTTGCTATTAACGGATCACTGTTAACTGTTTAACAGTGGCAATAGCCACTTCTTCTACTTTGCAATTATTGCAGACTATTGACATAAAATTTGATTCTCATTATGATCATTATTATTTGTGAACAAAAGTGTTGAAATGTAAAGGATGGTTGGCAGGGATGGAGCACGGAAATTTTCTCAACTCTAAAAATTATTCTTATATGTTCCAAAATGGCCACTGATTTTCTAGAGAATTTTCAAACAAAAATTTGATATTTTGGAAGCCAATTTCCTTAATACCATATCGCTTTATATGTGACTATTATGCTGATTATATTAAGAGACCTTGAAACCTTTTTTGCATATAGTACTCATAGACCTAGAGTATTTTCCAAAATTAGCTCCTAAACAAGTGGGCTTGTTCAGATGGGCACCGTTAAATAGCTAACGGCGAATTTTGTTCTGTTAAGAGGAAATTTTGCTCTGTTGACACCAAATGTGGCGCTGCTAAAATTTATGGTTTGCGTCTTGGGTTTTCGAAAGCGAATTTATCTTCACACACATGTATTTTTGTGGATCAACGTTTCATCACGGTTACGACACCGCCGAAAAACTCTTCCATATTGCGGTTGAATAACGCCAAACACAGGACAGGAGTTAATTGACTGATGCTTGAAGTATTTCCGTTTCAGTTAAAAAGCGGAAAATTCGTTAAGTCATGTATTTATTGACTCACTCCCGTTTTCTCACCAAAAATGTAAGTCGTGTAGCGTATTGTAAAGTCGCGATAAATAGACAAAAATTGTTTTACTTGTTTTTATTTCTTTATTTTATTTCATTAAACTTTGTTCATCTCTTTTCCACCGTGCAAATAATTGTACTTTAACAATAAAATGAAAAATTTGAAAAAACCAGCAAACAGAAGCAGCAACAACAACTGAAAATTTCAATGTTCGTGCTGGGACTGTTACGCTGTCATCAGGCGTATCGAAATAAATCGGTCAAAAACATAAAAACAGCGTTTTTTTACCTTCTTCAGTTTTTTTTATTAAAACAAAACAGTAAAAAACAAAAAATAAAAAAATAAAAATTAAAAAAAGAAATAAAAACTGCATTAAACTGTAGAGAACATTATTATTTTTTATTTACAAATTAATAAAAAATTTAGAAAAAACAACTTGTGCTGCTATTGAAAAAACAAACGAATTTATTTTAAAAATAAATTTTCACTCTAAAAAAATAAAGAAGAAATTAAAAAAAAAAAATATAAAAAAAATATGAAATGAAAGAGAAAAAACAAAAAATTACTTGATAGGGGAGGTGCTAGTTTTGATTTAATAAACAACATGTTTAATTAAATTTATATTTCTAATCAACATTAAATTTTTATAAACATGAAATGCTGCCATTATATTGTGTGGTTAGAAAATACTTTCAAATATTCATCGTATTTAACATTCTTAGCGATGAGTATTTAATAATTTTCAGTAATAAGATTGCAAATAACAGTTTGAATTGGAGACTAAAAACCAAATTAAAAATTAATTTTTCACTCTTTCAGCGTTCAAATCAAAGGGTGCCTCAATACGACAGACGGTAGGCAAAGAGAAAATACTTAATATATTGGGTATTTGAAAAAGTTTGGTTACAAATTTCCGGTTTACATTCATACATACATAACTGGTCAGGATTACGTCCTAGCTTCTCCCACCACTTATGTTGTGTGCGTTAATTTTATACAGACAGATTTTTGAGAACATTTTCAGGGCAATTTTATTTACTCTCAGAGTTCTTGTCAGAAATCTGCTGAGAGGAAGTCGGCTAAGAAATATTTTTTCATATTTTCATATTTGATGTCTGACCTGGGGTTTGAACCGAGGCCTCACGTCTAATAAGCTAACACACTACCTATTAGACTACGGCGACTTCATTAACTTTATTCTACAATATTTCATACAATATATCGTACTTAAGCAACCATTTATTGCAGAATCTCAAGAGTAGTGAGAATATTAGGGGTTTTAGAAGTGCTGAGTTAATCTGTAGGAGATCAGACCATAGACACGATTGATAAGGCGGTGAACAGTAGAGAATTTTAGTGACGTTTTGCAATTGGCTTGATGGGGTTCACATTAAATCGGTTGGTCAACGAAATAACCGCTTACAAACGAATACTTCCTTATGGGTATTTAAGCCATAAACTTTTGGACTTTATCATTAAATTTCTAAATTGCAACTGGTGTGGTATAAACGAAAAAGTGAAATTTATTAATGCATACGTTTCATTAAATTAATGATATAATTTAATGTGTGTGAAGATAAATTCGAATTTAAAAACCAAAGACACAAACCTATACTTTTAAGCAGCACCACTTCTTGCCTCTACCAGGGTAAACTTTGCTATTAACAGACTACTGTTAATTGTTTAACAGTGGCAATAGTAGATTAATCATCTACTTTGCAATTATAGGAGACATAAAATATAATTCTCAATATGATCATTATTATTTGTAGTATTGAAATCTATACGATGGTTGGTGGGGAATGTAGGGGAAAATCGATTTTTACAAAATTAATTTATCGAATTTCAAAATTATTCCAGCTATCCCACTACCATGGTTCGAAAGAGGGCTCTCTGGAATACCAAATACAATATAGTCTGTATTGTGTACTATTTTTTATATGTATATTCCAAAATGGCCACTGATCTTTTAGAGAACAAGCAAAAAATTGGTAGTTTCAAAGCCAATTGTTTCAATACCATAGCACTTTGTATGTGACTATATTGATGATTATATTAAGAGGTCGTTGAACCTTCCTTTACATATAGTATGGTACTCATAGACCTAAAGTATTCCCCTAAACAAGTGGGCTTGTTCAGATGGATACTGTTAAATAGCTAACAGTGTTCTGTTAAGGGCAAATTTTGTTCTGTTAAGAGGATATTTTGCTATGTTAACGCCAAAGGTGGCGCTGCTAAAATTTTGTGGATGGCGTCTTGGATTTTCAAATTCGAAATTATTTTAACACACATAATAATTAATCGATTTAAATTATTTTAACGCAGAAGGTTAACTCAGAATATTAGGAAAGTATCAATCACCAATGAATTTCAGAGTGTCTATAACAATTTTAATTATTTTTTTTAGTATAAAAATGAATTGTTATTCACTATTGCATTACGTTTAAAATCAAGTACAAGTTAAGGTGTTGGAAAAACAAAACAAAAAGGAAAAAAATATTAAAAAAATTTGACTTTGAAAATAAAAAGTTTGAAAAAAAAAATCTCCTTTTTTTTAAATTATTTTTTTTTTAAACGTATTTCGCATGTGTATTAGGACAAGTGAATGGCTGGTTTAATAAGACGGTTGGCTGGTTGACTGGTTGGCGGCGAACTGGCAGAGTTGCTTGTTGAATCTTCTTCATAAAACTGGGAATGTGGGTAAGTAGTTAATGTGATTATCATTAGCAAGTGTGTGTGTGTATGGGCATAAATGTGAGTGTAGATAGTATGCGCCTGGTACTGCTGCATTTAAGTGTGTTTAGTGTGTTTAGTTTAGTTACTGAGTAATTAATATTTTCATGCATTTTGATTTTTTGGGATTTAAGAAGAAACTACAACAATAAAAAATTAGAAAAAAATTATTTCTCTTTTTTTTATGTTTGTTTTCATTACTTCTTTTAATTTTGCTATTTCTTATATGGTAGCCAGCACTAAAGCATACAAAAACGTACAAAAACAAAAATTGGATACTCATCACAAATAAAATAATTTCGAAATTAAAAGAAAATATTTTTATTTCATTTTCAGTTAACTTTCTGATTTTCGCGTTTAAAGACGTTTTTTTATGAAACAACTTCCACCATCGTTTTAAATTCCGGTTAAATTACAAAATAAAAATACAGAAAACTCTTGAAATTTTCTAAAATAAAATTAAGAAAAATTGAAATTTAACGGTAATTTACTTAAATCCAACAAAGTGCTCTCTTTTTCCTATAAAAAAAAAACAAACTAATAAAGAAAAAAAATTAAAAACTTTACAATCAAAGTTTTTTCCTTCTTACGCTTAAAACAAACAAGTCAAGATAAAAGCCAAGAAAAGAAGAAAAATAAAAGTGGTCGCCTTGTGTGTAAGAAATTTAACAAAAAAAAGTTTTCAAGTGTCTTTTCCAAAATGTTATGTTCAGTGAATTTTTAAATTTTATTGTGCGGCAAAAGTTGTCAAGGTCTCTAAACGCGGGGGCATACAATGTCTCCCCATATATGTATATAAATTATAATTCAAACAAGAGCTTTCCCAAAAACCTTGTCAGAAATGTGACGACATTCAAGTTCAGTTTAGTTGGTTTTGTGTTTGTGTTTTTCTTTCTTTCACTTTTTCAAAATGCTGGTGCTGATTGTAATTTACAAAAAAACAAAGAAAAGAAAAAGAAAAAAAAATTAAAAGATAACAAAAATATACTTATGTATGAAACAAAAGGAATTTTGTATATTTAAATAAATCATGTGTTTCTAAATGCAATTTTTTAAATCAAATATATTTTGTGTGTCTACTACTGTATGTTGGAGCAGCTGTTTTTTATGACATCGTATTTATTATGCCAGTTCAACTCTCCTACACTCTTAAACATCTGGCTATTAAAGCAAAAGGATAAATAATACAAAAAAAAAACAGAAAAAAATATTGAAATTAAAAATTGTAAAAAGGAATGAGTACAATAGAATTTAAAATATTTAATATTAGAAAATATAATATAAAAATGTAAGAAAAATATGTGGCATAAAACTAATAAAACACACTGCTTTGACGAAATGCAAGTTTCGAAATGAGTTATTTGCACTATGGGCCGCAATCAATAAAATATTGCAAAAACATTACTTAACCATTCATAACCAAATTCACAATGCTTTTCAAATCAATAGCATTGAAAATGTTAATTTTGTGAAAATTTCTTTTTTCTTACACAAATATCCACCATTTTGTTCGATAAGTACCTTTCTCAAGAGATACCCTCGTTTCTATAAGAAAAAAATTAGAGTAATGGATTTTCATAAGGTTATAGTGCGACGACATTATTACATACATAATTAATCGACATAGGAAGAAAGAGGTGATAACCATTTGGTGCCAGGTCCGGAATGTAAGATGCATGCATACATAATTGGTCATTGCAACACTTCAGTCAGGATTACAACTCCGAACGACTTTTTCTTTTTTTGCTTTTCATGGCAATTTTATTTATTCTTAGAGTTTTTGCCAGAAATCTGCTGAGAGGAAGTCGCCGAAGAAATATTTTTCATATTTCGTTTTGATGTATGACCTGGAGTTTGAACCGTGGCCTTACGTCCTACCTACTGCACTATGGCGACTTCATATAAGGTGCATGCATAACGATAATAATACGAAAGCATACGAAGTGATATTACAGTTTTGTCAACCGCTTACGAACATATTTGAAAAAAATTCAAACAGCGGTAATAATTTTTATAATTTTTTATCATTTCAACGAGAAGTAGTCTCGACCCTTAAGTCCCCTAACGGATAATTTATGGCTGAAAACACATTATAATATTCATAAAGAGTCTTAGATATTTTGGTAATTAAAGCAGCTCAAATCAATTATCATCACCCCATGCAGCCCCTTGCTCCTAGCTATATTTGGAGACCAAACAGAACCTTACAGTATTCCGGAAATTAAACTAAAGTTATGCAATAGAAATCCATCTAACATAACCTGTACCACGGACATTATGTGATCTACCAACAGCAAAAGTTATAAATTTCGATAAATATAGTGAATATGTGCGTCCTGTTAAATGATTTTAAAATATCTTGGGCCACAACCCTAATTACACTAAATCTTCGGATGTGCAGGTTAGATCTTTCAGAAATTATAATCACCTGTTGAACTGAACATGTGGAAAGCATAAACGCTGCGACTAATCAGATTGTTAGATTCTAGATATTCTATAGTTGGTAGTTAATCGGACCTTTTAAAAGCTTAAAACCAATACCAGCAATGCTATGAAGCACTGGATAGGTTAGTTTGTGAACTAACAAGCTGAAATACTATCGGGTTCAGAAAATTTATTAACGTTTACATATGTAAGCACCCTTTTAACAGTGTCAGCGTTAAATAAGGTACTAAGTATTGTTACTCATACTTTTTCAAGCTAGGGCCACTTGTCACTACCGCAAACAAGCGTCTGAATTATACCCTGCGAATACCATTATTTATGTGCCCAGACAAACAAATCCACCAAATTGACCAGAACTCTGTCCTAAAGGCCTTAAATGGTTACAGTTGCCCATTTGAAAGGTACTAAAAGCTTACTCATAATTTCCGCTACAAATATTGTTCACTACAATTGACGTTTTATATCAACGGAATGGCATTTACTCAGCATTTAATACAATGTTATTAAAATCTTAAAAAAAAAAAAATTTTTTTTTGAAAATAAAAATAAAAAAATTCCTGGTAAATAATTTGGTCAACCGCAGAAAACTGTGTGGACAGCTTAAAGAAAAAAAAGAAAGAAAAATTGCATAAAGAAATTGAAAATATTTACAATGTGAACCATAAGGACATACCGAATACATATACAGTATGTGTTGCTTAAGGACATGTGTGCTTTTACTTAAAAATACAGACATGTATGGTTAATGGTATGAAAAGGAATTAAAAGGCACTCCACTATATTTGTGTTTATTTTTACTTTTCGATTAAAGCAAGGGTTTCCCTTTAAGGAGAATATTAATATTTAAATGATTATTCCATTGGAATAATATTGAATATTTAGAATACCTAACGAATAAATAATAAACAATTTATAACATCAAAGGCTAGTTTTTCAAGTGTGTGAAGATAAATTCGAATTTGAAAATCCAAGACGCAATCCATAAATTTTAGCAGCGCCACATTTGGTGTCAACAGAGCAAAATTTTCTCTTAACAGATCAAAATTTGTCCTTAACAGAGCACTGTTAGCTATTTAACAGTGTCCATCTGAACAAGACCACTTGTTTAGGAATGTATAAATACATGGACTTAAATAGAATGTTTGGCAATGACTTTTAACTCCTTATATTCATGGGTTTGGCGTTATTTTATTAACAGGAAATTCATAAGTAGTATTATAGTGACCCATTACGGTCACTTTATTTGGGTCAAAAATACATTTCTAAAGCAGGTTTGCGGTCATAAAGGAGCTAGTCAGATTTGACAACGTAAAAATGCTGAACCTTTCACCTTTGGGCTAGACAGTCATTGAGCTAGTTTCGTCGGTAAATACTCAATACACACATAATTGACCATTACAACTCTTCAGTCAGGATTACGACCTAGCTTCTCACACCACTTTATGTTGTGTGTGTGTTAATTTTCTTCATGAGTATCGGAACCTACAGTTTAAAGTCGATTCCGAACGACAGATTTTTCTGAGAAACTTTTCATGGCAATTTTATTTACTTCTCAGAGTTTTTGCCAGAAATCTTCTGAGAGGAAGTTGCCGATAATTTTTTTTTCGTATTTTTATTATGATGTCTGACCTGGGGTTTGAACCGTGGCCTTACGTCTAATAAGCCAACACACTACCTACTAGACTGCGGCGACTTCAATACTTAAGATACCCAATATAAATAATCGGATATAATTAAGAGATACCCTTATCCATCTGTTATGTATTCATACGTTACATATTAAATGTCCTCAACGTAGCGTAGGTATTTACGTCCTCCGTTTTTCATTCGTGTTTAACTAATGCAAACTAACCAGTAAATGAATGATGAAAACCTGGTGAGAATGATGAATTGGGCATCTGCATGCATGCAAGCATAGGAGAATTTTCATTAGGTATTAATAGAGGGATTTCTTTTTTCCATTTGAAAAGCTTCTTCTATTTTGTTTGCACAAAAAATAAATCCCCTGTGCAAATAGAATGCATGAATGAAACTGCAAACTGGCTGGCTCATACGTATACAATCTACTGAAATTGTAGGCCAACTCGGAAACTGAATACCATGCCGGAGTATCTGTTTTAAATACATATGTATGTGTGCTTACAGTACAGATTGTGCGAAAGAGAGGTGAGATTGTCAAAAGAAAACACTTTTTTTATACAATTCTTAGAATGTGTATTACTTGTACAGAGGAATGATAATAAAAACATCGAATAGAATAATAAAGAAATTGAAAGAAAGAAAGAGTTGAAATGAATGAAAAGAAAATAAATTTTATGAAAAGAGAGTCAGTGTTTATCACAAAATGCTAATGAAATTGTGTACAAGAAAATTAACATAAAATGGCCATTTCGGTTGAATGCAATTTTCTTTAAAAAGATTTTTTAAGCAAATATTTCATATCCTAAAGACTGCCTCAATCTGTAATTGTGTGAGTAGGAGAGATTATTAACGAAAATGAATATTAAATTGAAATTTTCTAACTTTTTTGTAATACTTTCTTAGTTAAGTTGTTCAGGAAAATTAATCATAATAATCATGATTAGATTCTTAACAACTTAATTATGTTGCCCTGACGGATACATAGCGACAGTAGTTCGAAAAACAGTATTTTGTTTGAAAAGCGACAAATTTTTCGAAATATAGGCTTTAAGTTTTGGAAGTCGCCGTAGTCTACTTTGTAGTGTGTTGGCTTATTAGACGTGAGGCCTCCATTCAAACCAGAGATCAACAATGAGTCGTTTTTTCGCTACTCATAAGCACTCATGAAATTTTGAATATACATAAGTGAGTCAACAATATTGAAATTTAACTACACACTCTGATTCATTCATACTCACTACAACGTTGATTTATAAGTACGGGTTGCAATGAGTATGCGTACAACGTTGACATCAAACTCATACCATTCGAAATATGTTCGCTTCATACATACATTCATACTACTCATTTAGATTCATAATATTTAGAAAAATACTTATAACTTTAGAAAAATACTAAATGATTCGAGTGACTTGACAACAAAAGAAAAAAGACACATAAGCCAAAAAGACAGAGCAACAAGCAGAACAAACACGCAACCTTTTCGTGTGTATTTTAGTGTTCGTACACGAATCATACTTATTTTGTGATTCGTGTATATGTTGAGTTCTGGAGAGTCGGAATCAACGTCTTTATACGTGTTAAGTATGAATATGATGAGTTCTTTAAACTTTGAATATGAGTAGAGGGTCCATGATATTAAAGTAAGTATGAATGCGTATAAGTATCAGAAATTATAAGTATGATTCGATTCTACTCATCTTTTTGAATACTCATTGGTTCAAACCCCAGGTCCGACATCTCCAACTCAATAAAAGTTTCTCAAAAATCTGTCGTTCGGAGTCGACTTTAAATTGTAGGTCCCGTCAGTCATGTATACAAAATTAACACACACAAAATAAGTGGTGTAAGAAGCTAGGTCGTAATCCTGACCGATAGGTTGTAATGACCAATTGTGTATGTATATATGTATGTATGTAGGCTTCCAGTTTTAAGGCATCACATTGATTATGATTTTTTTTGTTGGCGACAATCTCAATGGTTTTAAAAAATTTTAAAACAAGGAAAAAATTGGTGAACGTTATGTAATGCTATACTTTAAGTTCAAAAGTCTCACTCCAAACGAAGTTGAAGGCGTGTCTGTAATATTATATATCGATTAATATCTCCATGTAGCACGATATTAGATGATAGTCAGCTAAAGAAGTGCCAGCTATCTGAATTGATATTCCAAAAATTCCTAAATATCGCAATGCTGAACGTAAACTTGTAGATGAGCACACTATGCACTAAATAGTTCCACATTTAAACACAATAGAACAAAAACACCCACTTTTTGTGACTTTCATCACCTTTATAAGAGAAATGACACAATTTCTATGTATTTTCACATTATTTAACAACTCGTGTCACTTAATACTTTAAAATAATATCCTCTAGATTCCTGAACAAATACTTTTTAAGTGACTTTAAGACGAAAACACTCATCTTTATCAACGTAAAGTCGAAATGCTTTAAGGTGCATATCAGCAATCTTGTAAAAACAGAAACTGACTGACAAATTTTACAATTACAAAGTGTTACAGCAACTGTATAAAGACGTCAGAGCGGAATTGTAAGGACTTTTGTAAGTTTTTTTTTTTTTTTTTGCTAAAAAAATTCTTTTTGTTTTTGAACTGCACACAGAAGTGAGCAAATGGAATTACATTCAGTCACACGAATGTTTTCATTTTTTCAACTTATTTAACGTGGACAGGTTAACAGAGTATTGCCAAAAATGGTGATATTTTTGTACGTTTAATAGTGAACTGTTGTTGATAATCTATTGACCAAACCTATTTGAGGTATTTTTTAAAACTAAATACCACAAGCTTTTGTGATAGCCTTTCCCTATTCGAACAACTTTTTCTGTAGCTGCACTTGAGTCCAAGTAATCTGGAGTGCATGAATGCGTGTAACACTTCTTACGAGTTTTGTAGGAAAGTACAACAGAACAGAACAATAAGAAACAAAGAAGACCAAGTAAATGGCAGAGTTGATGCCAGCGGTTGGTTACTTCCTTTAAATATGTTTACAATTATACCCCATATACGTGGCCACGTTACTTTCGCATTGGATTTACATAATGTAGAAAGTTTTAAAAGAAAATAAGAAAACAACAACAACAACAAGAAAACAACAAAAGTGTTCAAGTGTAACTGTCCTCCTTTACTTATTAATTAATAATTCACACTTTTACTACATTTTACTTAAGTTACCCTATAAAACGCAAAAGCAATTAAAAATTGGGTCAATTTGTGTTTAACAGAGGGGGGAAGGGGGGGGGGCAAATAAATGTCTACGAGTGAGTGACGTTTTGTTATGCCATCATGTCCTTGGTAAAACCTCTCACCACAATGTTGGAAATATTTCACAGGAGCAGGTAGAAAATTTCCATTTTATTGTATTTGATGTCACGTGTCAAATCAACTTATTATGCAAGGGTGTCAGACGTGTGTTGATTTAAAAGCGCACGCATGCAATATAATTTCGTAAAATTTGTTCTTTTTAATTAAGTCACTGCAATAATAGTTTATCGAAGTGCTTAGTTAGAAAATTCAAATTAAAAACTAGAAAATTCAATTTTGTAAAACTCTTATCACGTTATAAGCGTGTTACTTTAAAAGAATAGGCTTTTAATTTGTTAATTGATCAGCGGTTTTAAATTTTTTAATACGTACTCTAGTTTACAATGTAATTAGGCGTTGTACAACTCAACTAATTATTGGACTCAAATAATATTACGTTTTTACATTTTAAAAACGTTTAAAATATGTGCTCGTTGATTGCAAACAAAATAAAAATAATCTTTGTGTTTAGTTTTAATTAAATTCCTTTATTATTCTCACAATTCTTTATGCCACTGTTCACAACTTGATGTAAACAACGACAATTGCTTTATTTGTTATTCCTTTGTTAGAAGTCGCCGTAGTCTGGTAAGTCAGACATCAAAGACAAAATACAAAAAAAGTATTTTTCGGCGACTTCCTCTCAGCAGATTTCTGGCAAAAACTCTGAGAGTAAATAAAATTGCCATGAAAAAGTTTCTCAACTGACTTTAAACTGTAGGTCCCACCACTCATGTATAAAACTAACACACACAACATAAGTGGTGTGAGAAACTAGGACGTTGTACAATGGGTCAATTCGACCTCCGGGTACTGTACTTGTCTTAATTGACAAGTACACGTCCTCTAATCTAACCTATTCCTTTGTTTATACCCTTTGCATAAAAAATAAGAATCACTAACGAATTGTTAAACAGATCTTTGCAACGGAGATCTTCAAACCACGATTACTCTCTTCAAACTCTCCGACTCTTCACACAAGACTGACTGAACTTCACTAACTCCTGTTAGTGCCTTGCCTTTTATATGGCAGAGTAAACAGTCTGATGAATGTTCTTGAAGGCGAATGTTCATGACTTCGCCTTCTCGAAATCTCTATAAATGTAAACATCGTTGTTTCCATTCATTATTGTTGTTTGTATATTTTGTTTATATTTATTCTTGTAGTGTTGTTTGTGGATTTTTGTTTACTTGTTTACCACTTTTTTATGCTGGTGTTTGTTGTTATATAAACAGTACAATAATTTGTAAACAGGTTTGTTTATTGCATTTTGTTTTTGTAGCTTTTGTTAATAATTTTAATGTGAAGCGATGTAAAATCAAAACATCAGTATCTAGATTTTTCATTTTCGTAACAATATGTTACTACGTCCTATAAAAAGGAATAATCGTCGAGAATATATTGAAATGTTTTAGGATAGAGACTTGTTTTAAATTTATAGGTACAGTGTTGCAGTACTCTACTCTCACTGTTTGTGGAATTCCACAAATGTATCTTATCAATGCTTCCTTACATGTAATGACTGTGGCATATGGTTCTCAAAATTATTGCATCCGATTTTATTGATTTATTTATTTATTTTTCATTTATTTTATTAGCTAGTAATCCAGCCCGTAGTCTACTAGATTTAGATGGACACATAGGTGAATCAGATGTGGGTTGATTTTCAATTGATAGGTATATGTAAAGCCCTAATAATAGTTGTCTATTATATCCAAGTAATACCGAAATATTTTCGGGCAAAGATATAACAATTTTAAGCTAAAAGTTTAACTAAAATAGTTTCAATTCCATTCGTTATGTGAAAAAATTTATTAAAATTAACAACCAATTATTTAAATTACTTAACGAAGGATATTATTTTCATATGATTTCACTCAGGCATCTTTTGTTAGATTTTAGTACACAGTAGGAGACTAAAAAGTGTTCAATACACACTAATTTTCTATATTAATTACACTCATTTCGTTTTATCTACAAACTGTTGTCTGCTAGAGGATATAATTGATATTAATGCATACATACCACTGTTATTATGTGTAACGTTAACATCATCATTAACAGTATGAGTGTCATATTGAGAAGATGAAGAATGACAAACATCTTGACAAACGCCTGTTTGCCGCAAAACGTCCGAAGTTGTATTATAAGTGTCGTGTATTTGCGACGAGGGTGTAGCTATCAACAGTGTTGTTGACATTGTGTTAGTGATGGATGACTGCTGTACTTCAGAAGCTTTAGATTCGATTTTGTTTTTCTGTTCATGTGGTTGCAGTTCCTCTTGCTGTTGTTGTTGTTCATCATGGTAATCTTGCAAACGCTTAATTAATACGGATTTTTTACCATTAGCCTTGAGGCCATAACTGCGACACAATGATTTCAACTCTGTCAACTTCATTTGCTTTAAATTCAATTCTATTCAATTCGAATCGTATTTTTGGTCAGGAAAATTAAAACGAAAAGGAAAAATGAACGGAAATGAAAATCAAATTAAAAACAATGCGTATTAAAATTGAAAGGCAAGCTTATTAACGAAATGAAAATGGTGGAAAATGCTATTGGGAAGCCATGCAAACGATGATTTTCTAAAGGGATACGGACGGATACGGATACCTGTTAAATTTAATTCATTAGAAATGGAAGAATTATTCACAGTTTTTTCTGAAGTGGCAGTTGTGGCAGCAATTGACGAAGCCATTTTCTTTTTATGAATGACAATGGGTGAGGCACTAGTTGCTGTAGTAGTGTTGCCTTAAAAAACAAAAATAAAAAAGAAGAGAAGAAAAAAAAGCAAAAAGAAATTTTGTTGTTTTAACCAAAAATAGAAGAAAGGAAAATTATTTTGAGAAAAAGGCAAAAAAGAAATGAAAGGAGAAAACACTTAAAAACACCTTTTAACACTAAAGCAAAGCAAAGCAAAGCAATGAATGAATGAATGAATGAAAACAAAACTGTAGTAAAACAGAATCCCAATGAAATATTAAAAGTAGAGCGCAAGGCACGTCAGGAAAATAAACATGAATGGTTAAAATGCATTTGGAAAATTAAAATATATATGTATTTACCCATAAACAATAAAAACGTAAAGGGTTTTAAACAAAAAACAAAAAAATTTAATGAATAAAATATGCCAGAAAGATTTTGAAAAGATATGAGTAATGAGAGTATGGTAGTTGGTGGCTGCTAATGAAATTTACATTCTTTCGTACATAAGACTCTTTGTATTAATATGCAAGGGAGGTTTCAAAATTAGCCGTCCTAAGGTATAGATGGCGCCACGTTGCTTTGTAGATTGAAATTAAACGATTTCAGTGAGTTTGTAAGAAAAAAAATTCTGGACACTGTTATACATAACATACATAATTAGTCATTATAACCCTTTAGTCAGTATTACGACCTAGCTTCTCACACCACTTATGTTGTGTGTGGTAATTTTTATACATGAGTGGCGGGACCTACAATTTAAAATCGACTCCGAATGACAGGATTTTTGAGAAACTTTTCATGGAAAATTTAATTTTACTCTCAGAATTTTTGCCAAAAATCTGCTGTGAGAAAGTCGTTGAAGAAATATCTTTTTTTATTTTCGTTTTGATGTCTGTCTTGAGGTCGCCTCACATCTAGAAAAACTAATCACTATTATGCATTTCTATACTTTCATTTGATAGACCTCAGTCCAAGCGATATTAAAACTGAACCAGATTATATTGTAGGCAAGTCTGTGCCTCTGTTTATGATTATAAAATATTGGGTGTCAGAAATCAAATAAAATCGGAAGAGCTGTCAAGACAAACATCATCTTCTGGCACATATGGACACGCCGATGGAGGTTTTCGCGCTGGAAGTTGTTAAGAAAATTTCCAAAATGGTATTGAACGATCGTTGACCGAATGTCCTGAATTAGCTGACAATAAATGACATGTCAAATCATTTCATTACACGTCATATATTGACAAAAAATGTGAATGTGAGAAAATGTCTGCTGCGATTTGTTCACAGTAGAACCAGAAAAGCGTTATAAAGAGTGTTTGGGGACATTAGGCTGCTCGGTGTCTGCGCCGATTCGATAGTAAAGATAAGACGCGAAACCATCACTTCACACAAAAGACAAAGGAGACCGAAGTTAGACTCTGGTGGTTTTGTGTTAGTGTACGGGGAGACATTCATATCTCACAATTCTTTAATAAGCATAGATAAGATTTTTTCAAGTGGCCTATCTATCGATAGTGTGTTGCAAAAAGTATTCCAAAGAACCATGAAGGCAATCAGAGATATTTGTTCTTATGTGTGTGAACATAAATTTAAAAATCCAAGACAGAATCCACAAATTTTAGCAGCGCCATATTTGGCATTAACAGAGCAACATTTCCTCTTAACAGAACAAAATATGTCCTCAACAGTGCACTGTTAGCTATTTAACACTATCCATCTGAATAAGCCCACTTGTTTAGAAGCTAATTTTAGGACATATAGTAGGTCTATGAGTACCGTACCATATTCAAAGGAAGGTTCCAAGGCCTCTTAAATAATCAGCAACATAGTCACATTACATAATTGGTCATTACAACCCTTCAGTCACGATTACGACCTAGTTTCTCGCATCTCTTATGTTGTGTGTGTTAATTTTATACATGAATGGGGGGACCTACAATTTAAAGTCGACTTCGAAAGATTGGATTTTTAAGGAACTTTTCAATGCAATTTTATTTACTCTCAGAGTTTTTTGCCAGAAATCTGCTGAGAGGAAGTCGCCGAAGAAATACTTTTTGCAATTTGTCATGATGTCTGGAATCGGGCTCGAACCCTGGCTTTACGTCTAATAAGCCAACACACTACCTACTAGACTACGGCGACTTCATAGTCAACATAGTCACATACAAAGTGAAAATAGTTGAAAATATGAATTTTTTGCTTGAATATTCTCTAGATCAGTGAACATTTTGGAACATATAAGAAATAGTACACCAACCCGACTGTAGTCCAAAGTGTCCTCTTTGTGGTAGTGGGATAACTGGAAAAATTTTGAGAGTTGAGATAATTCACCCATCCCCACCAACCATCCCTTACATTTCAACAGTTTTGTTCGCAAATAATAATAAATAGTTAACAGTGCTCTGTTAATAGCAAAGATTACCCTGTTAGAGGTAAAATGTGGCGCTGCTAAGAGAGTGGGTTTGTGTCTTTGGTTTTTAAATTCGAATTTATCTTCACACACATTTTTTTCTTTATTTCAATCATTTAAATTGCATGACTATTACACAGAGGATGGACACTTGTGGTTATTATTAGATTTCATCAATCCAAACACGATGAGTAAAAAAATTAATCAAAAATAATTCACCATTTTTGTTATACAACATGATATGACTGTACATAACACATTATTACGCATTTTAATCTTATTTTAAAACATTTTTAAAAACAATTTTTATTGAAATACAAAAAATAGAGAGAAAAAATATAAAAATTTAAAAAACAAAACAATTTAATGCTGCAGGGAATAGCAACAATGGCAAATAATTATAAAAATGATGACACATTTTGTATCGCAACTTGTTAGAATCTATACGAACGAAATTCATTTTGTTTAGCATATGAGTTGTTGGTTGTTGTTCATATGCCATCGTTTGCAGCACATAATATTGCTGAACATCGGTTGATGATGCCGGCGGGATTTAATTTTATGTTCAAATGCATGCCAACTAATATGCTTGTTTTAGGATGAAAATTTTTGGAAAAATAATTTCATTTGCAAATGACAATCATTTATTCATTTCCGCTGAATGTCGACTTCCTAAATCATAGTTACTTCATAAAACGATAATGAATCCTAAATGATATTAAAAATTTAAATTGAAAACAAGATAAAAAAAATGTTCTTAAATTGCCATAAAGCTGTAAAGAATTTTAAAGAGTGACAATAGCACTTTGTAGTCTAAATTGCCTTTTAAAATACACACAAGAAATGTGATTGGAATTGCCTCACTTTAATGCTTAAGGGTTATTCAAACTACAGCAACAACAACAGCAGCAGCAACTAATCCCAATCCTAAAACATATCAACGTTGAAAGCATAATGTGTTCAAAAGGATGAAAAGAAAAAACGAAACGAAATTCCCATTTTAAGCATGACTTTGATCGATACTGCAGCGCTCAAGTATTAATTGATTGATGGTTTAATGAAAAGAAAGAATGTATGAGAGGAAGCTGCATAGAAAACTAATAGAAAACCTTCAGGCAGGTACAACAAAAAAATTTGGTTGAAGAAAACATAATCAGACTCCACGTGTGAGCCTGAATGTATGATATTCATGTAGGTGGCATATATGTACAGTGAGCGTCAAAAGAAACTGTACATTAAAAAAAATTATACATTAATAAATTACCGTTATTTTTTATTTTCAAAATTGTTTCATTGCCAGTTTTTAAAATTGAATAAAAAAAAAAATTACAAAAATTTCGAGATGTTAAGAAATTCTTTTCTGGCACTCTCCTTAAATGGTAAAAATTTTATCCTTATTGTACAGTTTCTTTTGATGCTCACTGTACATACATACGTACACTATAGAACAAATGATTGAATGGCTGATTGGAGCTGTAGGTGAATGAAATATGGTCGTTTCCAAATCAATATCTCACAAATTTGTCAGGATGACAGCTGTATAAGAAAATGTAATCAAGAAATATGGCTGAATTTCATAATGTATCAATACAAAGTTTGTATGCAGTTTTACTACGGTATATAAATTATGTAGATACGCAAAGTTACCAAACAATGCATCAACTATAAATCCGATGCCTGATTTCTTTTTAACTGCGTTAAGAATACACATGGACGACTTTTTGAAATAGGATACATTGCAAACATTTCGTACAGCGGCTCTATGAAACACTATACTTTGGTCAAACACAAAGAAACTAACATTTTGGAAGTCAGCCTATGTTACAAAAATACTGCGTGTTATTCGATTTAATTCTAATAATTTTTTCAGAAGTTGTGCTAAGATTTCTATTGGAATTGATAACGTGTAGCTAGGTATTAAGTTGTGGTAATTAATACCAACCTACTGTATTTGCTATTGGAAAATAAACTTTTTTCCCTGAGTGTATATCGTTTAAAAGTATACCTAATATTTCTAGTTAGATTTTGATTTTTCAGGGCAACATACAAACACTGAAACTAATACCAACGACATAAAACAACGTTAAATTGCATGGAGCAGAGGTTCTCAAATTGTAAATTAATTAATATTTTTAATTTTTATTTAATAATTTTCCATTAATTGGTCTTTGGTAAATTTAGTTCTAATTTTATATTTTATTCATCATCAAATTATATACATATTTATATTAGAATTCATATTTTCCCACACGAGTATTTTTCAAAGACAGTTTGGGAATTAAGACCTTAAAGTAAAAGCACAAAAAATTCAGGCAAAAGAGAAATGAGCGTTCATTACGTTTATTTAGTGTAAATATTTTGAAACTTTATTGAATGTGTGTAATTTATCATGATTATGTTTAAGAACCTTTCAAAAGTATGCGTATATGAAACATTCTTAATAATTAAAATAATTTTTTTTACTTTTTTTTAATTAACTTTTAAAGGCTTTAATGTCATTTAATAAAAAAAATTTACTGCATATACGGTTGTATTTTTTATGATTATTTGTAGGAAAGAGTGATAAAAGATTAATTGGAACATTTTTGTTTAAAATTAATCTTCGATTTTAAGTGTTGCCGAATTCTCGGCGAAAGAAAATCAGTGGTTTGTGGTTAATGCTTTATAAATGTCCAAATAATTATGGCCTGCTGATCACATATTCTTCGGTTAAGTGCTAAACCTTTTATTATTAACAATGAAGGATCATTTTAAAACGAATGAAAAACCCCTCTGTTTAGATCACAGCGTCATTTTGTGATATAAGAACCGATATTTGATCGTACGAATGATGATGCCTATTGAGATTTTTTTTGGTTTTCATTAAGTTCAGTTCAACAAGGACTACAACAAGAAATTTTCATCATACACAATTAATATCTCTGTTAGGCTAACTGTGGCCCATTGACCAAGAACTGTACCATACTAAAGACAGCAAAGAAAATCAAGAGTAATAGCTTTATAAAATCGTTCAAAAAGTTCTTTGTTGATATTATCTTTTCCGAAGGGAATTTTGCGTTTCTAAATCATCTCGATAGCTTTATGAAAGTGTGTATTTTATACAAATAACTTGTTGTTAGACAAGTTCTGTCTTTAGCTTCAGTTACCTGACAAATACGGAAAAGATGTTTCGAGTTTTTCACTTTCTCCTCGAACATACAACTTTTGCAGAAGCCTTCTCCTGGTAGCGTATGAGTGATTCAATTAAATTAATCATTCGGCAGAAAGCATTTCCCCAGAATGAATGTTTTTGTACATGAAATCAAAATTTCTTTTGTAAGTGCCTCAGATTCTGATTAGATGGTACAAAATTAAAATTCATGGAATTGTAATTGCCTGAATAAATTTTTTTGTTTATTCATACATAACATAACATAATTTGGTCATTACAACATTTCAGTCAGGATTACGACATAGTTTCTCACGCAACTTATGTAGCATAAGTTAATTTTATACATGAGTGGCGTGACCTACAGTTTAAAGTCGACTCCGAACGACAGATTTTTTTGAGAAACTTTTCATGGCAATTTTATTTGCTCTTCTTATTCAACTTTATTCAAAAACAAAAATTAAAATACTAAAATACACTTCACAGTCTTATTAAAATTTGAATAATTTTCTAGGAACGATTTTCTTTTAGAAAACTGTTTTATACAATCCCCGGAACTATTTATAAATTTCCATTAAGAATTCCTTAAATTTGTCTGCAGATCTCCTGAATTGGAGAACTATTTACCGACCCTATGAAGTCAATATTGCAGTACTGCAACTAAAAAAATTAACTTCTCTCTCTCTCTCTCTATCTCTCTTCTGTACCTCATTAAAATAGTTAAGATAATTGCATATAATTGTCATATTTCTTGACTTTTACAAAAGAGACTCGTAGAAATACTCTTCGAGTCCATTAAAAAACTTACGACAATCCTTTTAGATTTAGAAAATGACAAGAAGTTACTTTAACAAGCAAACTTTCTGCAGCATAAAGTAGTCTTTATAAAGTCAGTTTGTGGAAGTTTTTAACAAAGAAATGAGAAAAATAACATAAAATCGAAAATAATAGACGACAAACTTAGGCCCTATTGTCAATGTTAAATATTTCGAAGAGAAATAATCGATAACAATTGAATTAAAAGAAAAAACTACACTCTTAAATTTATTTTTGTTTTCAATTTGCCATAAAAAGTAGAAAACTTAAATGAAAATATTCAACAAAAAATCCTATGTAAAGTGTTATATAATGACTAATACCATGCATACCATGTAGCACCACCCATGTTTTACATAATGAATGGGACATTCTTATTCACTTACATACATATGATGGGTAGCGTATGTTTTTCAAATACAAAGACAAAAAACATGTAAAGAAGGTGGTAAATATGACAGAAAACAGAATCCAACACAAAACTACAAAAAAGTACAGAAAATTTTTATTCATTTGAGCCACAGAGTAACGAGCAAACAAAAGTCTAAGCACTTGCCGGTGCATCTACCGGCATGTATTCACACTTGCAAAGTTTAGGGGGTGGGGGTTGGACATAATTTAAAAGCACACGTACATGTTTGGCAAAGAATTCAAACATTAAGGCAGTTTTGGAAAAATTAAGGATGAAGTCACAGAGAACATCTTCTCTGTCATTGCTTGGCACTTGGGAACTGGGACGAACAAGCAAGTGTTGGTTATCTAGGCTAAGCTATGGGAAAAATACAGAATCTATTTCAATAATAAAAAAATGGTTTACTGAGCTGCGCTGAGGAGTTATCGTGCATTTCACCAAGAAATAAATTCTTTTGCACCAGGGTAGTGCAGAATGCATACGTGTGAATTACTTTCTCATTCTGCCCATTCACTTGGCTTAGCACTAGGTGAGTGGAAGAAAGGAAGGAAAAAAATTGTACAAAGTGTATAAATATTAAAGAAAATTGTGGTTCATTGAAAAAATCATGAACTTATTGATCTGTCCTCGTATAAGAAGGCAATAGACTAAATGGTGAAGCTTGACTAGAAACCTAAACAATCCTGATTCAAACCCCCTATAAAGACAAACAAATTTTCAAAATTTTTTCAAAGACGTGGCAATCTGTACATCGTTTAATTATTGGACAGTATATTCTACGTATATTTATCTAAACTATTAATCCGCAATTGTCGCCGTAGTCTAGTAGGTAGTGTGTTGCCTTATTAGACGTAAGGCCGCGGTCCAAACTCCAAGTCAAAAATCAAAACGAAAGTATAAAAAAATATTTCTTCCGTGACTTCCTCTCAGCAGATTTTTGGCAAAAACTCTGAGAGTAAATAAAATTGTCATGAAAAGAGTCTCAAAAAATCTGTCGTTCGGAGTCGACTTTAAACTGTAGGTCCCGCCACTCATGTATAAAAATTAACACACACAACATAAGTGGTGGGAGAAGCTAAGTTGTAATCCTGACTGAAGGGTTGTAATGATCAATTATGTACATACATATGTATGCGTGTATCGTTCCAAAAATCTCGTGCTTATTCACCCATCCTCGTATAACAAAGGCAATTTCCATTGAATTATTTTCTAGACTGAGAGGTGACGAGTTGTAGTGATTAAAATGCTTGACTAAAAACCTGAACAATACAGATTCCAATCCCGATAAAAGCGAACAATAGTTTTCGAAGGCGGGTCAATCTGTACCAAAGATCAGCAATGATTATTCAAAACTGTGAGTAGAATCGAATCATACTCATAATTTCTGATACTTATACGCATTCATACTTGTTTTAATATCATGGGGCCTCTACTCATATTAAAAGTTTAAAGTATTCATCATATTCATACTTAACAACACGTATTATGTTGCGTGATTTCGACTCTCCGTAACTCAAGATATACACGAATCACAAAATAAGTATGATTCGCGTACGAACACTAACATACTCACTAAAAGGTTGTGTGTTTGCCCTGCTAGCTGGTCTATCTTTTTTGTTTTTATTTATTTTTTCTCTTTCGAGTCACTCGAATCATTTATAAGTATTTTTCTAAAGTTACGAATCTAAATGAGTAGGCTTATGAATCAAACATATTTCGTATGGTATGATTCTGATGTCAACGTTTTACGCATACTCATTGCAACCTGCACTTATAAATCAACATTGTATTGAGGAGTAGAAATGAATCAGAGTACATACTTAAATTTCAATATTGTTGACTCACTTATATTCAAAATTTCGTGAGTGCTTATGAGTAGCGAAAAAATGATTCATTGCTGATCTCTGATCTGTACATTGATTAATTATTAGACATAATATTCTACGTATATTTCTCAAAATGCATGATTTTTTTCCTAATATTAACTTAAAGACTTCGTATTTAAATCTAAACTGAGGTGGCTTTTACAACAGCTAACATAATTCCTAAGTTCAAATCATAAAAGTTTCGACATTAACTTTCGTAAAAATACCACAATGTTTTCTAAAGATTCCATATATGTATGTATGGCAAGAGCATGCATCTGTATTCTGTAAGTGACTTGAAATGAAAAAGAACCACAACACAACAATATTCATTCACTCCTGCATTCGCATACATTATTTCACATGACAGCATAAACATAAACATCTGCAGACACTGATGATGATGTTTTGTGCATACTTTTCAAAACTTTTTGCAAAAAAATTTTTCTTTTTCTTCTTTCACTTTGAAACTAGAGGGCGTAATGTGGAAAAAATGTGTGTAGTGCTTGGGGACGTTAGAACAAATAACTTTAAGTGGCTATAATATCATCGTAAGTGTTTTAATAACTATAATGAAATGTCCCAGCAGTTACACTCAGAGAAAAATATGTGTGAAGGATGTTTGTGAGAGAAGTTGGAAAACATTTGCTAACAGAAAAAAACCTTGAGACATTTTTTATTATAATAAAAAATTTGAATTCTGAAATAAATAAATTCTAGGAATGAAAAATAAGAAAATTTAAAGAAATAGAACTTAAAAAAGTAGAGTTTGACTATATATCTTGATGTAAACAAAATATCAATTCCACTAACTTTAATGTGTGTGAAGATAAATTCGAATTTGAAAATCCAAGACGCAATCCATAAATTTTAGCAGAGCCACATTTCCTCTTAACGGAACAAAATTTGCCCTTAACAGAGCACTGTTAGCTATTTAACAGTATCCATCTGAACAAGCCCACTTGTTTAGGAGCCAATTTTGGTAAATGCTCTAGGTCTGTGAGTACCATACTATATGCAAAGAAAGGTTCTAAGGCCTCTTTAATATAATCAGCAACATAGTCACATATCAAGTGGTATGGTATTGAGAAAATTGGCAAAATTTTTTGCTTGAAAATTCTCTAGAAGATCAGTAGCCATTTTGGAACATATAAGAAATAGTACACATACCCGACTATAGGCAAATGGTAGTCCAGAGGGTCCTCTTTCGAACCGTGGTAGTGGAATAGCTGGAAAAATTTTTAGAGTTAAGGAAATTAGCCCACTCCACCTCTACGAACAGTCCTTTTCTTTTCAACACTTTTGTTCACATATAATAATTATCATAATGAGAATTAAATTTGATGTCAATAGTGTGCAATAATTGCAAACTAGAAGACTAATCTACTTATTGCCGCTGTTATACAGTTAACAGTGCTCTGTTAATAGGAAATTTTGGGCTGTTAAAGGCAAGAAGTGGCGCTACTAAAAGAGTGGGTTTGCGTCGTTGATTTTTAAATTCGAATCTTCACATACATACATATTGCCACTGTTAAATAGTTAACAGTAGTCTGTTAATAGCAAAGTTTACTTTGTTAGAGACAAGAAGTAGGGCTGCTAAAGGGTGTGGGTTTGCATCTTAGGTTTTTAAATTCCAATTTATCTTCACACACATCTAAGTTTACATAATTGTATTGTAATTAATTATAAAAACTCATCAATTAATCATTTAAATTTTACAGCTGAAAACAATAATGTAAAGTTCAACTTAAATTTCAAAATATTTAAGTGGAATCCATTATTTATCTATGCCTGCTAAACATCAAGAATTTCAATAACAAAAATATTTTCAATTTAAGTTGCAATAAGCAACAGCAGCAGGCAAATTAAAAATTGAAGAACATTCAATCATTCCTACTTTCGATTCCATCACTAATTTGAATTTCAAATGGTCTTTCATTCATTTAATTTCAGATTGTTTACATTGGCTATAACAGCAACCAACCCCTTCGTTAGACAAACGCCAAACAGTCTGCCACGAATTCACGCATATCTATCTATTGAGAGGGCAAAAGAAGAAAAAGAAAAATTTCATTTCGTTTTTTCTGCTACTGGGCTGGTGTTACAACATTTGAATTCATTTACAGTGTGGCCTATTTAGGAGCGTTGCCAAAATAGGATCCGGTCAAAGTCATAGTTTTTGCAATGGCGGCACTCTGGGCAATGGCAACGGCTACATTCGAACGTCACAAACACGCAGCAGGGATAATAAACGGTAAGTTTTCTCATATTTTTTTCCTTTTTTGTTTGGGGTATGTAAAGAACGTCAAATTATTTGTGGCTTATTTTATTGAATATTTTGTTTTTAAGTTAAATTTCATATTCTATGTATAATTTAAGCAAATATTTCAATATTCAAGCAGAAAAACAAATAAAAAGCCTTTTTGCATGTATGTATGTATGTTATCTAATAGACTGAATACTTAAGAAAACTTTCCAATTTCTTTTGTGTTTCTTTTTGAGAATATTATTAGATTTTGCATTAAATGTCGCTATAAATCATGTTAAACATCTTGATCTTAAATAAGTATGTACAACAAGCAACAACAATAAGTTGTTGTATGAATAATATTTAGAAATATATTTTATATTCTTTACATACATATGTACATGCAATATACTCATATGTCCATACATACATATGTACTCGTATGTATAAAGGCATAAGTATGACATATTTGGCATAATGCCATACAAATGTGCATATATTATTATATGGTATGTATATGGTGCATGCATATAGCAGAATTATACCATATAACGGGTGATTTTTTAGCTGTTATCATTTTGGCAACACTGGTTTAAACAGCTCACGCACGTTTCGTCAAACATCATCAGTTTGGTCTATCATTTAACCATGAATCGTCTTACAAACAAACAACGCTTGCAAATCATTGAATTTTATTATCAAAATGCGTGCTCTGTTAAGAAAGTTCATCGCGCGCTTCTTCCATTTTATGGTCAGTTTAATCGACCCACTGAAGCGGCTATTCGGGCTATTGTGACCAAATTTCGCACCAAATTTACATTGTTGGACATTAAACCACCAACACACTTACGCAGAGTGCGAACTGAAGAAAATATCGCTGCTGTATCGGCCATCAATTATCGATTCGTCGCCGTTCGCAGCAATTGGGCCTCTGTTACTCAACAAAACGTGGAAAATTTTGCGGAAGGATTTAGGTGTGAAGCCTTTCAAAATACAGCTGGTGCAAGAATTGAAGCCGAACGACCTATCGTAACGCAGAATTTTTGGTGAATGGGCTCTTGGAAAGTTGGCCGTAGATCCATTTCTTTATCGAAAAATTGTGTTCACCGACTAAGCTCATTTTTGGCTCAATAGATACGTAAATAAGCAGAATTGTCGATTTTGGAGTGAAGAATGCATCCAGAAAAAGTCACAGTTTGGTGCGGGTGGCATCATTGGACCATACTTCTTCAAAGATCCTGCGAATCGTAACGTAACTGTGAATGGTGAGCGCTACCGTGAGATGATATCCAACTTTTTTTTGCCCAAAATGCAAGAGCTTGACATGTGGTTTCAACAAGACGGTGCCACATGCCACACAGCACGCGTAACAATGGACTTATTGAGAGGCGAGTTCGGTGAACATTTTATTTCACGTTCGGGACCGGTGGATTGGTCGCCTAGATTGTGCGATTTAACGCCTTTAGACTATTTTTTGTGGGGCTATGTTAAAGCTCATGTCTATACAGACAAGCCCGCATTGACGCATTGGAAGACAACATTGAAGCATTTATTTGTGAGATACCGGCCGAAATGTTGGAAAGAGTATGGCAAAGTTGGACTAAGCGGATGGACCATTTGAGGCGCAGTCGCGGTCAACATTTGCATGAAATAATCTTCAAACATTAAATTATATGGACCGTACTATTGATTTAAATAAAGATTTCATGCATTTTTCTGAATTTTATGTGTTTTTTTTTGAGAAATTTTCCCATAGCTCTTAAAAAATCACCCATTACTATACATATGTACAGTGAGCATCAAACGAAACTGTACACTGTGGATAAAATTCTAACAATCACCAAACTCAACTTTTACCACTTAAGGAGAGTAACCGAAAAAAATTTTAAAATATTTCGAAATTTTTTTTTTCGTTTCAATTTTAAAAACTGGCCATGAAACAATTTTAAAATAAAAATAACGGTAATTTATTAATGTATATTTGATTTAATGTTCGGTTTCTTTTGACGCCTACTGTACATACATCCATATTTTTATTTATTATAGAATACATTTGAAAATATTAGAATTATTTACACAAAACGAAAGAATAAAAAAAATAAACTTTAAACAATATTATGAAGTGTTATTTGAACTTCTTATTGGCATTCGAAAAAATGTTACAAAAAAAATGTAACATTTCAATGCATTCTCTTACATTTGAACTTAAAGGAAATGTTAAAAATTCCAAAATTTAAAATCTTCAGGCGTTAGAATCATAATTACACTCCCCCCCTAAGCAGTACACTCACTCATGCAGTACAAAATTGGGTTTTGGTAGCTTCTGCATGACTACATGATTATCGACAACAACTGCTGTCTGTCTGTTCATAAGTAAGAAGAAGCATTATGAACACAAGCCACACATTGACCCATCCTTGGCATACAGTTTAAAGCATCACAGTGTATATACGAGTACATTTTACATTACGTTTTACGTCGAATAGTTTTTTCTTTATAGAGAAGATGGAGGTTTATTGTCAGGTTACTTGGTGTAGTGATAATAGATTTCAAATCCAGGTATTCCAGGTTTAAACAGTGGAGAAGGCGAAAAAGCTTGGAATTTATAAAAATTAAAGTCCATCAAATAACAAATCTAGAAAGTCTCCTGGCCCATTCAGAAAAGGTAATATCAACAACAAACATTCTAGAATGAAAGTCCTTCTATTCTTCCACGACTAAACTGTTTCAACGATTTTTGGGATTTTTGGGCTTGGCAACAGCGAAAACGTGTAGGCACGTCCACCGATTTTACAACCGATATTTTACTTATATTAGACCTTTCTCTAGAAGTCGCTGTAGTCTAGTAGGTAGCGTTATGGCTGATTAGATGAAATCTTGAACAGAGAATAAGGTAATCTAATCGTATTCTATGGCCTTAATGCCTATTTATCGAGGAACACTAATTCGATTGCTTTAAATTCAAATAACCTTAAGACGCGAGCTTCTTGGGGATGATTGCTGTAGACTGTCTAATGGTGAAGGTATAGCACTGGCCATTATATAGTCACCAGTTTAAATCAAATGTCCACAAACACTACTCCCTCTTTCCACCTTCCTATAACCTATTTTCCTAAACCTGCACAATGCACTGCATGAGTAGGGGCCACCCTCTGAGTGCTGGTTTTACAAAAAAAAAAAAAAAAAAAAACACTTAAGTGTGCCACACAAACGGGGGTTATAAGTTCGATTTCTATCAGAGACTCTTCACTTATTCTTTTTAATGAAGGGTATTCAGGATCCTCCTGATCACCATAGTCTAGTAGGTAGTGTGTTGCCTTATTAAACGTAAGGCAACGGTTCAAACCCCAGGTCAGAGATTAAAACGAAAATATGAAAAAAAATTCCAAAATTTCTTTGGCGACTTCCTCTCAGCAGATTTCTGGCAAAAATTCCGAGAGTAAATAATAATTGCCACGAAAAGTTTCTCAAAAATCTGTCGTTCGAAATCGACTTTAAACTTTAGATCACGCCACTCATGTATAAAATTAACACACACAACATAAGTAGTGTGAGAAGCTAGGTCGTAATCCTGTCTGAAGGGTTGTAAAGGCCAATTATGTATGTATGTATGTAGACGTTTCTTTATATATAAATACGAATAGTCAAGGCCTTAGACTTAGAGAATTCCAATCTATTTTATAAATGTAGACAATGTAGGTCGAATTTCGAATACAATCGTTACATAAAGACAAGCTCAATACATATGTAAGTATCAAGACCATGTCCTTGAGTACTAAGAACATATCGTTAAAGATTTAAATATTCCGTGAAAAAAAAATTGATTGTCCCACATTTTATTTCTCAACTTTAAAGACCCCCCCCACCCTTATAAACCAGAAAATGAAAAAAGAAAATATTTTAAACATTCTTTTTTTTAAAAGACTTTTAAAATCTTTTATTTATTTCCTTATAGCGGCTGCTCTAATTAAATTAATTTATATTTCTTTTTTGTAAAATACAAACACAAAATGGATTTTGTTTCTTAATTTTATGTAGTGTTTGTCGTCGTAAACTTTATTGTCATTAAGAAAATCGTCTTTGCTTGTCTTGTATTGTACCAGCAACCCGTATTTAAACGGCTTTTTATAGCGAAATGTAGTGGCAATTGTGTTGGTGGATTAAGACGAACGATTAACGAGTAACGAATTGTGTCGTTAGCTTGATGGCTGGTTTTATAGTGAGTGCGCCACCCACTAGATTGGTACGTGGGATAATGTTTGTAGTGTTGGAAATGCAATGTAAAAAACAACTTCCTTCCGATTTGACAGGCGACATACTATACGTTCATATATATGTATGTATGTATGTATGTACATGTGAATGTGTTCTCTTTAAAATAGTGGATTTGTAACAAGTTTTAAATGACGGTTGTCAAACGGAAACGGAAATGTTTGTTTGTGGCGCCTATAACGTAAAAAACCTCATGTGCAAATACATTCGTTTAAACAAGGATGTGAGTAGATAATTGCATAAACACACACAACACACAACACACATATTCAATTTCACATTGAAATCCCTTGTCATATGATATTACAATGCGTTGTTGTTGTTGTTGTCATTGGGGGTTTAAGTTTATCTACACTTTGATATATGCATACCAGAGATTAGCAATGAATCGTTTTTTCGCTACTCATAAGCACTCATGTAAATTTTGAATATAAGTGAGTCAACAATATTGAAATTTAACCCTGTACTCTGATTCATTCATACTCACTACAACGTTGATTTATAAGTACAGGTATACGTACAACGTTGACATCAAACTGATACCATTCGAAATATGTTTGATTCATAAGCCTTTAGAAAAATACTTATAATACTTATAAAATCATTCGAGTGACTCGAATTACCTGTTATTCCTGGTAATCTCCAGAGCCTTATTCACTTCCTTTTCCTATTTTGCAGCCTTCCAGTTTTCCCTGTAGCTCTTCATTATATCGATGAACTCCTCTAATTCTGATACTCTGCTCTGAACTTCCATGCTGATGTCCCTTACCCTCGTCATTGCAACTCTAATCCTCCGGATAGCACTTTGGCACTCCTCTGAGTTTCTCATCTTGCATATGAACTCCTGTCTAGGGGAACTGTGCCCCAAAAGCGGTTCTCCTGTTCCACCATGCACTGGTTGCGGTGAATGCGATTGCGCACCCTCCTGCGCAGATTTTGGTGTCGTGTCACCCTTCTCAATCCCAGTGCTCCTCGCAGATGTGCTTTGAGAGTTCGCCGTTGTCTGGGATTTTGTCACCGGTGATCGCCTGCTTTTTGGGCTACTCACAAAGGCAACCTCATCCTGCATCCTCTCTCCCACTTCCAATATTCTTTCGATTTCCATTTTTAAGCCGCTATCTGATATCGACTATGCAGTTGTTCTTTAAAGACCCCGAAGGTGCCTATGGTAATCAGTGAGGTTATCGCGAGGATTGACGCAAATCTTCATGGGAATTTGCGTTCAGAGTCAGGTCGGACACTAATTAGGAGTTATTTCAACTAAACCTGCATCACCAATTAAATGGCGACGATAATCGAACATACCTGAAGCCCTGCCACGGATTTAACGGAACGGAGGTGTCTGCAACATTAGCCTGAAAGCCATTTCGACCAGTTTTCATTCGGTGTACTCAGGTAACAGAATGCAACAAACGTCAGCCCACTTGCGTCATCTTAAAAATCGGTTTTCCATACATAGTCAAGGTCGTGCCGAATCGCCAATCTCGCCTTCTCACATTAGCAAGTACCCAGCGGATGCTGAGTAGCAGTACCCGGGGAGTGCCTGATCTAAGATACGGAGGCTGTGAGCTGCTTAGCATGTATTTGCAAGGATAGCCCCTAGCTTCACCAAGTTGAAACAAATCAGTGGCGTTACCTTGTAGTTACATACCCACTGCTGATCTCTGATTCATACACACATACAAAGTGACATATTATATGGTAGGCTTTAAGAACAGTAAGGCTCTTTAGCCTTGACTGCTAGAGAATGAAACGTTTGCGTCTTAATTATTTAAATTTTTACTGGATTTTTAATAAAAACTAAAATTTTTGAGATGTTTTGGAAAACGTTCTTTTTGTAAAGAGGGTCGGCCTTCTGCATAAGAATGAATAGGGAGTTCGAAAAGGCCCCTTTGTTAGTTCTAATAACTTGAGTTTCGTTCGTTTTGCTATTAAACACATGCCGTCTGTGGGAATGGACAGACAGTAAAAAGGTGTAAAAATAAAAAAGCATAAAAAACAATGACAGTAAAAATATGTCACAGCTCTGGTTGTGATTATCACTGATGTTGTTGAAGTGAAAAATTGACTTGCACACTTGCGTTCAATTTTTCCTCGTAGAAATCGAAAACGAACAAATACGTACGTACGTATTGTATTATTCTTTTTTCTTTGTTTTTTTTTTGAGTATGTATTTGTAAAAATACACATACACATGCTGTGTGACTTTTTATTTCTATTTTATATGAAATCCTTGTTTTTTAAATCGACAGTACGATTGGTTGCTTGATTGTATATCATGGTAGTGTGTTGTTTTCAAATTTTATTTGAAATAAAATAAAAAAATCTTTACCTTACCATTCGTTTAGCTATCCATTTGCAGTTTCAATTTAAAGGATATTTCTTCATGTTTTTGTTTTTGTTTTGAATTTCCATTTGATTTGATGCTACACAATGAATACTTTTTTTCTGATTGAACTGTAGATTTTTGCACACAAATGTCAACTTTTCAATCATTGTTGTTTTATTTAAATGTCAAAAAAAAAATATCCTCCAAATGTTTAAATAAAAATGAACTTTTGTTTCTATCAAAAGTGTTGTTTCAGTAGATTGTATTTGGTATTGAATATTTATAGCCGTTTTACTAACAATTAAACAAATTTCAAATTTAAATTCCGAAAATATACAAACTACACTCGATTTAGGACCATTATTATAACTTGCCGTTAAACCTGGGTTTAGTTAAAGGTGACTTTAAAGTTCACTTTAGCTAAAGTTACCCTTAAAGGTGATTTTAAAGTTCACTTTAGCTAAAGTTACCCTTAAAGGTGATTTTAAAGTTCACTTTTGCTAAAGTTACCCTTAAAGGCGATTTTAAAGTTCACTTTAGCTAAAGTTACCCTTAAAGTTGATTTTAAAGTTCACTTTAGCTAAAGTTACCTTTAACTAAACCCAAGTTTAACGGAAAGTTGTAATAATGGTCCAAAATCGAGTGTAATCTGACTTCTTTTCGTTATTACAACCTACAGATCCAATAAAGTTAACTTTTTCAAAAATAAGGCAGTGGCGGAGTAATGTCCATAACACTGCTCAAATGGAACAAGTTTTATTTAAACGCAGTGCCAACGACGGGCTTCTTTTTTTTGTTGTATTTGCTCACTTTGTTGATATTTGAAGTTGCCGTATTGAAAATAATACATCATACGGCAAATTCAAACATAAACTTAACTTTAAAAGTTACCAGTAGGATGATGTTCCCTTTAGTTTAACGCTTACTTCTACCTTATAATAATGAAAAACAATTTTTCTGCTCGTTAAAATCCCGCCTTTAGTTAAGGGCAAGTTGTAATAATGGGCCTTAGTCTGTCTATGTATTATCGGTTTTAGTTTTTCTTTCAATTACTCTTACGTTTCAAAACAGAGTGAGAATTATGAAAACAAACTTTTTTCAAGCGCCTTAAATTCATTGTATTCGTAAGTCAAATCCTTAAATTGATTATTCCCTTTGGGCTTCAATTTATGCGGTCACACTGCACAAATATTTGCCAAACTAAACACAACCCTCTCTCTAAACATTCACTTGGCGTAAAATTAAAACTTCAAATGCTTTTTGTCACAACTATTCCTGAACATTTATCAGAAATTTCACATTTTCAAGTTAACATAAATGTTTGTTCGCATTACATAGATTTCTCTTCACCAAATATTTGCTAAATGTGCCACATATATTAAGACATTTCAACACACATTTTAAATCGATTGTGAAAATAAATGAAAATAGAAAATGAAACATCAAAATTTATATCGTATTACTTACGATATAATCAAAGAAGAAGAAGAAGCGTTACTCACTCGTTAATACCTCGGGTGTGCTATAACTTCACCCATATGGAATCACACAGACTTATTCACATAACACACACATACACATATAAAAAAGCCACATGTACAGGAAATAAGACTGTATGATAGTATTGACGGCATTGATTATGGACCGTTATTTTCAAAAATCGAATATTTTAAGACTCAATCATCCTTTAACGGGGCACATCTGCTGTGTTCGAAGGTATTTTTTTCGTTTTTATTTTTGTTTTCATATTATTTACCTGGAAAGATAGGAAAAACAAAAAAAATTTAAATAAATAACGGAAAATCAATGTTGAATACATTAAAATTTAAAGGCAAGTAAATAAAATGAAATAACAAAATGAAAATAAATCGCTGTCAATCAATGGGATTCACTGTATCTGGTGAAAACAAAAACAAACAAAAAATGCCTTAAAAGTAATAAAGAATTTGATTACATTTGATCTGGGTCCTATTTTATATTTAAAAGCTTATTTGAGAAATGCCACAGGTTTAAAATAAGAAAAAATATTATATTCAATAACCAGAAGTATAAAAAAAGTTAAGTTGGTAGTGATAATTCAAAGAATTGGGATATTGGTAGTAAAATCTTAAACCCAAAGTAACTACAGTTATATTAATAAATATCCCAGAAGAATATGATGGTACCTAATAGCAGTTAATAAGGAAGAACCATTCGTCTATGTAGATCGCAGCTAAAGGGGATTTATGTCACTGCACTAGATGATCCCTTAGCAGCGAAGTCTCTTCTATTTTACTACGATGGATCAATTGTCGCTGTGGTCTAGTAGGTAGTGTGTTGGCTTATTTCGGTTCAAACCCCAGGTCAGACATCTCAAACCAGATTTCTGGCAAAACCTCTGAGAGAAAATAAAATTGCCATGAAAAGTTTCTCCAAAGTCTGTCGTTCGGAGTCGACTTTAAACTGTAGGTCCCGCCACTCATGTATACAAATTAAATTACACAACATAAGTGGTGTGAGAAACCAGTTCATAACCCTGACCAAAGGGTTGTAATATATATTATTATTATAATAATATTACTCACGTATATATCGAATATCGTGGTCATAGCTCAATACGGTAATCCGTTCCATAGATCTGTCTTTAATTCTTGTTGTTTTCCTTCTTTTTAATGCATTTCAGTTGTATTAATTCAGATAGGCAGGCGATTGGTCTACTAGAGAATTTTCTAGTATGATAGGGTTGCCAACTTTCTTTGTTTAGAAATACCTCTGTTGTCTCGGATGCAGTGTTGGGTCTTCTTGCTCTTTATTTTTAGTTTTTTTAATCGGTTATGATGTACATTTTTTGTTTCCTATCGGAATCGATTATTCCAACTTTTAAACTTGAAAGATTTTTCTGAATTTAAAATTCACTCATAAACTCTACTAAAAATTTTCCACAATTAAACTCTACAACATTACTTCATACTTGATTTCCTTTTTGGAAAAACATATCTTGTCATTGTAGATATTGATTGAAAGCATGTCCAGAATTAAGTGAAAGTGTATGTAAAACAGAGAAATTGAGTAGGAGTTGCAATCAGAGATCAGCAAGGAGCATTCAAAATGATGAGTAGAATCGAATCATACTCATAATTTATGATACTTATACGCATTCATACTTATTTTAATATCATGGAACCTCTACTCATTTTCAAAGTTTGAAGTTCTCATCATGTTCATACTTAATAACACGTATGATGTTGTTGACTTCGATTCTCTATAAGTCAACATTTACAAGAATCACAAAATAAGTATGATTCGCGTACGAACACTAAAATACTCACTAGAAGCTTGTGTGTTTGCTCTGTATTTTTCTGAAGTTATGAATCTAAATGAGTAGGCTTATGAATCAAACATATTTCGAATGGTATGAGTTTGACGTCAACGTTGTACTCATACTCATTGCATTGTAGTGAGTATGAATGAATCAGAGTACAATATTTAATATTGATGACTCACTTATATTGAAAATTTCATGAGTGTTTATGAGTAGCGAAAAAACGATTCATTGCTGATCTCTGGTTGCAACCTCATAATTTTTCATCTTATAATTCTAAAATTTTTTGTAGCAACAACTATGCAGACGTATTCATTAACTTGGGTATATAAACTGTGTTTCATTTAATAATTTCGAGAAAAGCATGTCCAGGAAACTGTTGCAAACAACTTTCAAGTAAAATAATGCCTACATTACTCAGGAGTTGGTTATAAACAAACCCTACCTCCCTCATTAAAAAGTTTGAAAATTACTCGAATTAAATTTTATTTTATAACTTAATTAAGCTTAAAAAATAAAAAACAAATTTCTTATTCCAATGGAATGTTTGCTTTACTTGGTAATTCAATTAAAATCACCTGCTGCCAGTAGTAGTCAGTAGGTAGTATTTGGCTTTGACTTGCATGAACAAAAGTAATTTAATACGTACGTATGTACGTATAAACAGTTTTTCATTTAAGTCTATGTACTGTGTACTCGAAGTACGTGTACAAGGAGTTGAAACTTTTTCCATTTTAAAAACAAGATAAAAAACCGAAAATAAAAATAAAAAATTCAAGTTGACAAATGAAATTTTCATTGAGTTGAGACTGCCTTTAAAGAAATTTCTCCTCTTTTATGCTATGTTTTGCAATAATTCTCAGTCGTTTTTCTTTTTTGTTTTAATTTCATTCCTTCAATCTGTAGACGGCAGTTTGAAATATATTTTCTATTCTTTTGAATTGTTCTTTTATTAAGTGGTGAGACATTGAGAAAAGACATTTTAAATCTAGCTCAGGCTGTTCATAAAAAAACAAAGGAATAAAAAGTTTAGAGAACAAAAGAAAAATCATTGACGAAACGATATTGTTCAACTAATCAAATAAGAATTCAATTTAAATTCGTGAGATTATTACAGTGTTAAACGAATCAATTGTAATTTTTTTAAAAGGGCTACAAATGTTTACAAATGGCATTAAAATGAACTTGTATTTCGACGATTATTTACAAGGGGTGATTGAAAATTTCGAACAAAGAATAAGGCAATCAAATCATTATTAGGTGGCCTTCATGCCTATTTATTAAGCAACATTAATTTGATTGCTTTAAATAAATTCACACTTGAAAGTACCATACAAGTCTCAGACTGTGGGGTTTATAAGTTCAATTCCTACCAGAGACTCTTCTCTTCTTCGTTTTAATGAAAGGTATTCAGGATCACCATAGTCTTGTAGATAGTGCCTTGACTTATTAGATGTGAGGCCATGGTTCAAACTCCAGGTCAGACATTAAAACGAAAATATCAAAAAAAAAAAAATTTCCAAAATTTCTTTGGCGACTTCCTCTCAGCAGATTTCTGGCAAAAACTCTGAGAGTAAATAAAATCCCCATGAAAAGTTTCTCAAAAGTCTGTCGTTCGGAGTCGACCTTAAACTGCAGGTCCCACCACTCATGCATAAAATTAACACATACAACATAAGTGATGTGAGAAGCTAAATCGCAATCCTGACTGAAGAGTTGCAATGACCTATAATTTATGTATGTAAGCATGTGTTTAGGATTGTATACAATTTTGTGGTATATAAAATCTATTCTTGATGAATATCACAAATTCTATGTGTGTGAAGATAAATTCGAACTTAAGAACCAAAGACGCAAACCTATACTTTTAGCAGCGCCACTTCTTGCCTATAACTGGGTATACTTTGCTATTAACAGAGCACTGTTAACTGTTTAACCGTGGCAATAGGTAGATAAGTCTGCTATTTTGGAATTATTGCAGCCTATTGACATAAAATTTAATTCTCATTATGATCATTATTATTTGTGTGTGTAAAAGTGTTGAAATGTAAAGGATGGTTGGTGGATGGTTCCAGCTATCAAAAGAGGCCCCTGTGGACTACCATTTGCATATAGTCTGTATGGTGTACTATTTCTTATATGTTCCAAAATGGCCTCTGATCTTCTAGAGAAATTTCAAGCAAAAAATTGATCTTTTCAAAGCCAATTTTCTCAATACCATATCAGTTTATATGGGACCTTATTGTTGATTGTATTAAGAGGCCTTGGAACCATCCTTTGAGTATGATATGGTACTCATAGAACTAGTATATGTCCTAAAATTAGCTCCTAAACAAGTGGGCTTGTTCAGATGGATACTGTTAAATAACTAACAGTGCTCTGTCAAGGGCAAATTTTGCTCTGTTAAGAGAAAATTTTGCACTGTTAACGCTAAATGTGACGCTGCTAAAATTTATCGATTGCGTCTTGGATTTTCAAATTCGAATTTATCTTCACACACACAAAAATTCTTTATTTAGCCAAACAGAGACGATAAATGTAAGGGAACCAAGGCTACAGTAATAAATAATCAAATTATTCAAATTTTATACGTGTCCTCCCCATATCTGCTTTGACAAATTTAGATGTCGTCCTAAATATGTATTGCTGTTACAATTGATATGCATTTGTATCAGAATAAACGAAATTGAATTTGAACATCCAATCCATCCTCAACTCATGTGCATTCTTTGTGTTGTCTGTCAATGATAAAATTTCGAATTTCCATTTCGAATATTACAGCGAAATACATTTGTGAACTTTAGCGTTTATTGTACGATGTAATCCATGTCGTCTCTTTACACTTCCACAACAATGCAGCACCATTAACGCCTGACGTTTAAGTGTAAATATGTTTGCACATATGTACGTATGTATGTACGTGTATCTGCTAAATTCTACTCGTAATGCATAAAACATATGAATTAACAATGACTTGTTGGGCTTGGCAGTAAACTCAACAGAATTTATAGTAAATTGAACATAAGCATTACGCTGCGTTACACTTTTATGCCATTGTAACGCAGCGTAATATTTCAAGAGTGTGTCTGTCAATGTCGAATAATCGTAAAATAGCTGATGATGTTCTCTAGTGATTTGGAAAAATTGTGAAGAGAAAAAATATACAAGGAACAGGTGTTTTTGCAACACATAGTGTGTATCCTACACCGTCATAAATGGGGGTATTTTAGGTGAAAATTCCATGATTTAAACATTTTCTTTTGTTAAACGCCCATAATGAACTACTGGGGGTTGCCGATTTTGAAAGTCATTATTTTATATAAAATTGGCTCCTCTTAAAATCTCTCAATGTAGGCAAATCTATCCAATTATGTTAAGAATTTGTGTGGCCTCTGTTGGCAGGTCGGTTGGTCATTGTAGTCTAGGAGGTAGTGCGTTGGCTTATTAGACGTGAGGCCACGGTTCAAACCTCTGGTCAGACTTTTCATCAAAACGAAATATGAAAAAACATTTCTTCGGCGATTTCCGCTCAGCAGATTTCAAGCAAAAACTCTGAGGGTAAATAGAAAATTGCCATGAAAAGTTTCTTAAAATCTGTCGTTCGGAGTCGACTTTAAACTGTAGGTCTCGCCACTTATGGATAAAATTAACACACACAACATAAGTGGCGAGAGAAACTAATCCTGACCGAAGGGAATGTTGTTGGCAGGTGGGCATTGTCTTGGCTTACTAGACAAATGCCTCGACTTCAACCTTCTTTCGACGACCATTTCTTAGAAGCCTTCTGCTAAAAGTTAATCTTCCCAAATTCATCGTTCGAAGCTGAAGTTAAAAAGTTTTTAAATTTAGTTGTTCAGCTATTAGTCGAATGACGCATACATAGGAGCCTAATGACATAATGGATCGAATAGAAAGAAGTTTCGTAAACATGACGGGTGATCTTAGCCTGTGTTATGTTGATACTGCTCTTTAGTATTGTTCTGGACATATTCCTAAGGGAAGCCCTTCAATAGCAACAAGAGATAGTGATGACTGTTTGGAAGTCAACATAATTATCAACGTATTTTACAATGAGAATGTTCAAGTCTCCGTAGTCTAGTAGGCTGTGTGTTAGCTTATTAGAAATGAGGTTTCGGTTCTAACCACAGGTCTGACATATACAACAGAACGAAATATGAAGGAATATTTCGTCGGCAACTTCCTCTCAGCAGAAACCCATGCAAAAACTCTGAAAGCAAATAAAATTGCCATGAAAAATTGCGTTCGAGTCGGCTTTAAACTGTAGGCCACGCAACTCATGTGTAAAATTAACACACACAACATAAGTGGTGTGAGAAGCTAGGTCGTAATACTGACTAAAGTTTTGCAAGGACCAAATTATGTATGTATGTTCAATTAAAGGTATACAAATCATTCCACAATTTTCTATGTACCTTATAGCAGCAAGGGGGGGGACTTGTAGGAATAATTTAAGGCAGTTCTGCATTAACTTTCGTCACTGTATGTATAGTATTGGTAATCTTTATTTTATCTGGACAGGCATAATAAGTGTCTTGTTGCATTGAAAATTTATGGATTATAGAAGACATTGTAGTCTTATTATTATTACTTGTCAATTGATGTTCCATAAAAAGAAAAAATATTTCGCCATTAAATACCACAAATAATGTTTGATTAAAAATTTAAAATGTTTCACAATTGCAATGATTTTTTAGTTTAGAAATGCTTTTAAATTTGCTAAAAACAATGGCGAATTTTAATTCTCCTTCCCTCCGCCATTCTTTTGATTGTTTTTCGATTTCTAAAGTGTTTATTTAATCTCAACCAAAAGGTTTTTATTTTCTTTTCTGTTTTCTTTTTTTTTTGTTTGTTTGCATCAATATTTCTGTAACAACAACAATATTCATGAATCGAGTAGTTATACTAAGTTGAAAAACAAACTATAAGAGCCACACTTAAGATATTCTTCAACTTGTTATTAAAAAAAAAGGAATTTCTTGCAATAACAACAACAACAAAGAGAAAATGAATTCTTTTGTATATTTTCCAAAAAGAGGAAACTGATACAATGAATACCGAGTACAATGCAACATACCAATCATACATGTACGGTATATAAGGCTGGTTGGGTGATGCTAACGATAATGGCATTTGGTTGTACCATACAATACAAATACAATACAATTTAGCACACAATACACAACGAAAACATTACAGACATTATACTCTGCTGGTATGCTGGTCTCTCTGTCTGGCTGTGTGTGTGTGTTGGTAATAAAGTCGATACATAATTTTTCTTCTCTTTTTCTCTCTCTCGTTTCATTTGGTTTAGTAGAAAATATTGTTATTGTATGGCAACAATATGTCACAATGAACAAAATATGTTACAAGTATTTAATATCCTTAATTTTTCTCTTTTTGTTTCCTTTCCACACAGTTTTAATACACTTAAAGGATATTTACATGTTTATGTCGACATTTCTATTATTATGTTATGGCATGACATTAACTATGTACGTAACTCTCTATTGTTGAATATTTTCATTCATTTTAATTTAATTTAATGACACCCGTATGTGCACAACATTGAAATTTTATGAAATTTTTCTACAAATTCCTACACATTATACTTAAATTTGGTTAATTTTATTCGTTATTTTCTATTAAATAACTTAAGTGCAGACCAGAGATCAGCAATGAGTATTCAAAAAGATGAGTAGAATTGAATCATACTCATAATTTCTGACACGTATACGCATTCATATTTATTTTAATATCATGGAACCTTTACTCATGCTCGGGCTTTTTTACTGTAAATTTTGATGAATGATTCGAGTCACTTGAATAATTTATAAGTATGTACATATTATAAGTATTTCTCTAAAATTATGAATCTAAATGAGTAGTTTTTTGAATCGAATATATTTCAAATGGTATGAGTTTGATGTCAATGTTGTAAGTATACTCATTGCAACCTTTACTTATAAATCAACGTTGTAGCGAGTATGAATGAATCAGAGTACTTTGTAAAAATTTAATATTGTTGACTCATTTATATTTAAAATTTCATGAGCGCTTATGAGCAGTGAAAAAACGATTCATTGCTGATCTCTGATATGTATTGTAATTCCTGACATATGTTTCAAGTAGACCAATATGGTCTTCTGTTCAGATCGATGGTGCAGATACATCCCTGACTCAGTATCGAATTGAGGGAAACGTTCTTCGCTTAGACAAAGCAATACAACGATCACATATAGTCATTGCTTATCTCTGGTGCAGACCAAACTTACAGTCAATGAAGATTCAAAATTTTTTAAAGGTAAATTGCATACCATTCTGCTTAAATATGCAATGATTGCCAGGCGCCATAGTCTAGCATTAATTCTTCTAAGCTTCCATTCCATTACATTGCAGTAACAGAACACTGCTGTTTAAAACTAGATACCTTATATGAGCATGTATAAATTGTTTCCATCGATCCTATAAGGACACCATGTGCCAAGAGTTAATTTTTACAATTTCTTAATTTACTGGCGAACTAAATTTGAACTCCTTTTTATATTCTTAAATGTATATACACACGTATTTTTTTTTTAAAAGCCACTCCATTGTATATTAGTTATGCTGACGTGGAATTGGAAATAAAGGCCAACAATTTTTATGGCTTTAACTGCAGAAAACGTGTTTAAAATATTTATATTGATGGTAATATTGATTACATGGTGAAATTAATGTTCTACAACAAATTCAAAACTAAAACTTTAATTCTAACTATGTGTACATGCAAGTGTGAGCATGTGTGTCACATGACACATGATGCCACATTGAAGTGGCATGGCAGGCAACAAAACTATTTAAAATAGAAAAAGTTAAACATTTTTTCTACACAAAAATATAAGTTCTGACAAGACAAGTGTTTGCTGATAAAACATATTAAAATCTAATCCAGTAATATGATTGAAAAACAAATAGAAGAACTTTTTACCCACAGATGTTGGTTAAAGTGTCGAGTTTAGGAAGTAAAATGACTCAGTGGTGTCAGAGTTTAAAAACAACATGTGTGTGAAGATAAATTCGAATTTAAAAACCAAAGACGCAAACCCACTCTCTTAGCAGCGCCACTTCTTGCCTCTAACAGGGTAAACTTTGCTATTAACAGAGCACTGTTACCTACTTAACATTGGCAATAGTGGATTAGTCTTGATGATTGGGGATGGAAATTTTCTCAACTATCAAAATTATTCCAGCTATCCCACTACCACGGTTCGAAAGAGGACCTTCTGGACTACCATTTGCATATAGTTTGTATGGTGTACTATTTCTTATATGTTCCCAATGGGCCACCGATCTTCTCGAGAATTTTCAATCAAAAAATTTATATTTTCAAAGCCAATTTTCACAATACCATATCATTTTACATGTGACTATATTGCTGATTATATTAAGAGGCCTTGGAATCTTCCTTTGCATATTGTATGATACTCATAGACCTGGAGCCAAATGTGGCGCTGCTAAAATGTATGGATTGCGTCTTGGATTTTCAAATTCGAATTTATCTTCACAGGCATAAAAACAACTTAAAAATATAAATTAAATAACATACAGAAATTAAACCATATCTGATCTCCAATATTATAAAGATTTTATGCAAAATTCTGAAGGCAATTTTGATAAACTACAAGCATACTTGAGTATAAAACCGTAGGCCCTTCAAACTATCTACGCAGCTAGCTAAAATATGTTTTAAAAGATGTAAAGGAAAGATAATAACATATTCTCTTTGTTATCTACGGACTAAAATATTTATTTAAAATTCTTCTTAACAAATCATAGCTGCAATTGAGTTTTTAAATAAAGTGTTATTCTATTTGGCCTCCCTCTCTTTATAATCATCATCATCATTATCTCCATTTAATGTTTAATTAAATGCAGCATTTTCTCTTGTTCATAATATTGTATTTAACGCACTGCACCTATTTTTTCTACGGCACTAGCAATCACTGAATGCAACAAAAACGCATTCAATCGTTAATATCATGCTTTATATAATGAGACCCTACACCCAGACCATTATAGATGGATGAGGTTTGTAACATTATAGAAAATAATCCAAAGACAAACGATGTAGACTAAGACGCTTCTATTACAATACGTATGAAAATACGTACATATCAGATATCAGCAATGAGTATTCAAAAAGATGAGTAGAATCGAATCATACCCATAATTTCTGATACTCATACGCATTCGTAATAATTTTAATATCATGGAACCTCTACTCATATTTAGAGTTTGAAGTACTCATCATATTCATACTTAACAACACGTATGATGCTGTTGACTTCGACTCTCCTTTAGCTCAACATTTCCACGAATCACAAAATAAGTATGATTCGCATACGAACACTAAAATACTAAATGATTGTGTGTTTGCTCTGCTTGCTGCTCTCTCCTTTTTTGCTTATGTGTCTTTTTTCTTTTTTTTGTAAATGCAGCAACAACTAAGACTGTCACTGGAATCATTTATAAGTATTTTTCTAACGTTATGAATCTAAATGAGCAGGTCTAAGGGCTTATGAATCAAACATATTTCGAATGGTATGAGTTTGATGTCAACGTTGTACGCATACTCATTGCAACCTGCACTTATAAACAACGTTGTGGTGAGGAGTGTGAATGAATTAGAGTGTGTAGTTAAATTTCCATATTGTTGACTCACTTATATTCAAAATTTCATGAGTGCTTATGAGTAGCGAAAAAACGATTCATTGTTGATCTCTGTTCGGAAACCGGTGAATATTTGTTGTCGTATGCATTTTCAAATCTTCAATCCCTCTGTATAAAACCTGAAAGAGTATTTTACCTCATAGAGAAGCTCCTAATCAAACGTTTGTTGGTGGACAGACATAGATATGTTGAAAGGTTTTCTAAGAACCACTATCGGTGATATGTATTGTAATCCATGAGATTTGTTTCAAGTTCACCAATATGGTCTTCAATCCAGATCGATGGTGCAGGAAACCAACTACATCTCTCTCAGTGTCGATTTGAGGGAGCCGTTCATACATACATACATACATACATAATAATCATTACAACCCTTCAGTCAGGATTGTGACCTAGTTTCTCATACCACTTACTTATAAGTCGACGTCAAAAGACAGATTTTTGAGAAGCTTTTAATAGCAATTTTATTTACTCTCAGAGTTTTTGCCAGAAATCTACTGAGAGAAAGTCACCGAAGAAATACTTTTTGTATTTTGTTTTGATGTCTGGCCTGGGGCTCGAACCCTGGCTTTATTTCTAATAAGCCAACACACTACCTACTAGACTACGGCGACTTCAGGGGAGGGAGACATTCATAGCCCAGACAAATCAACACAACGTCCTAAGAAAAAGGTGTATATGTGGTAGGGTATAATATAGTCGGTCTTGCAACATCTGAACTTCTATTTTCCAGCTTTTTCTTTTTTTTCAGTTGCGACTATCATAATAAATTTTCCAATAAAATTAAATTCACAATTTTGATTTTTATCTCATTTTGATGGTGTGTAGCGGTAAAATTGCATGTTTTCTTGTTCGTTCGTTTTCGAAATTAAATGAATTGCAAACTGCCTGCCATTCTGACAAAATGCATGATGCGTGTGTTTTGAAAATTTATAATTTTCCCCAATAACAATAACAACTATGTGTGGTCATGATATGATGATGTTGCAGGAAAATTTAAATTATAATTATATTGGAAAAACAAAATAATTTTAGAGATTTAATGCAATGCTATACAACACACTCCAATATATTAACACTCGCTGCTATTCAATGATTTCAATGGAAATGTTGAAAATTTTTAATAAAAGTTTTATGCAGAAAAGGTTAACGTAACTAAATATTGAAAATATTTTACTCTGTTGCTGAAAGGGTCATTAACGCTGAACCATTTTGCCTACCCTTATAATGAATTATGAATTCTGTACTGCTTTTTAATTAATATTGTTACATTTTTAACTTTTAAAAATTTTTAAAATATGAGATAAATAAATTTATGTTTAGTTTTAATTAAAATTCTTTATTATTCGCATAATTCTGTGTGCCAACAACAATTGCCTTTTTTGTTATTCCTCTGTTTATACCCTTTGCATAAACAATAACAATTACTGGACAATTATTCGACAGATCTTTGTAACGGAGATCTTCAAACCACGATTAGTCTCTTCAAAGGCACCGCGTCTTCACACAAGACTGACTGAAGTTCACTAACTCAATCGCCTGCTTTGCCTTGCCTTTTATATGACACAGTAAACAGTCTGATGAATGTTCTTGAAGGCCAAGGTTCGTGACTTCGCCTTCTCGAAATCTATATAAATGTAAACATCGTTGTTTACATTCATTATTGTTTTTTGTGTATTTTGTTTACATTTACTCTTGTAAAGTTGTTTGTGGATTTTTGTTTACTTGTTTACCATTTTCTTATGCTGGTATTTGTTGTTACATCAAGCAATACGATAATTTGTAAACAGGTTGGTTTACTGCATTGTTTTGTTTTTGTAGCTTTTGTTTATAATTTTAATGTTAAGCGATATAAAAGCAAAACACCAGTTTCTGGATTTTTCATTTTCGTAACAATATTTTACTGCATTGCTGAAAAGGTCATTAACGCTGAACCAATTCTGTCTTGTTTTTTTAATTAATCTTTAAAGGAAATTAATTGTTTACATAAAGGAACTCTGATTCACGTTTTCACATCTTTACTTCAAGCATAGACACCTTCAGTAAAAATCATTGACCCATTAAAAGTAATTAAACTAATGAAACTCATGTCTGTCTGAAAAAACTTCCTTTACAAGGTATTTGAACATGATGAACTCATTTAATTTGTAGGAGAAAAAAGAAAAATTTGGGGGTGAAAAAAATCCTCACAGTATAGTACGGAGTTAAAATGTTTCTTTCATTCATAAATTATTGACATGAAAAAAAAGAGTAAAAAAAAGAAAGAAAAGTGAAATGAAATGAAAATGATCCCACTTCACTTCATGATGTTTAACATGTTGTGCGGTGGCCATAAAGCAAATAAAGCCAACTACACGACCAGAAGCATTTGGTTGAATAGTTAAAAAGCCATTGGGATTCTTTCAATTCAATTGGAAGTCAAAAGCCTGGACACACACAACATTGGCCAACAAATTCATGCACAGAGAATTAGAAATAAAAGATGACGAGTAGAAAAACGAAACGAAACGAACGAAAAAACATATGAATTGTAACTTTAATTCACCAAAAAAAGAAAGAAAGAAAATAAAGGATTTCTTTTCTGTCAGCAACAAATGTTAATGCGAACAAATATTCAACGTTAAAAGCTTTTTCTTTATTTTTTGGCATTCCATTTACAATTCCTTCAGAATTGTTTGTTTGTGTGCAATAAACCGCAAATGCCGACCACAAAAGAAAAAAAACCTGAAGTAGAATAGTAGATGGCAAGCAAGAACAGCACACCAGCACAAATGAAAAAAAACCTCAAATTCTTTATAGTCCCCCTCAAATTAGGGAAAAACAAACGAAAAAAATCCCCATTTAGTACCACAAGCCAAAAACATATAAAATGCTTGAAATGATACTCACAGTGTGGAGTAGCACTGAAGCGTAAAGTTTATGTAGGCTTAACAACACAAAGAGCATAAAATTTCTGTGTGTCCATATGGACGACAATCCATTAGAAATCAACCAACTGCCCTCAGTTGCCAATGCTGATGTTGGCAAATAATTTTTAATTACAATCAAAAGTTTTTTGTACGATTTGTTATAAAATTGTTTCCTGTCATTGATTTATTCCTGTTTACCCATGTCCAAGTAATTAATCACACTGAAATTGTTAACATCTTACAACAGGTTGGCAAATTTAAGAGGAGTTTTGTAATCGTCTCTTAAAAATTAAACAGTTTTTATGCTTCGAAAATTTTTATGGTTGACTGATCTGGATAATCTCGTAAATGGTATTCGTCTGCAAGGTCATGGGATTGAAGACTACACAACAAAATTTATGTAACGTAAAAAATTCTTTCTTTTACCATGTCGTCTCAAAGATACATACAGACATACATACATACTGTTACGAAAATGAAAATCCAGATACTTGTGTTTTGCTCTTACATCGCTTAACATTAAAATTATAAACAAAAGCTACAAAAACAAAGCAATGCAGTAAACAAATCTGTTTACAAATTATCGTACTGCTTAATATAACAACAAACACCAGCATAAACAAAATGGTAAACAAGTAAACAAAAATCCACAAACAACACTACAAGAATAAATGTAAACAAAATACACAAACAACAATAATGAATGGAAACAACAATGTTTACATTTATAGAGATTTCAAGAAGGCGAAGTCCTATACATTCGCCTTCAACAACATTCATCAGAATGTTTACCCTGCCATATAAAAGGTAAGGCAAAGCAGGCGAGTGAGTTAGTGAAATTCACTTAGTCTTGTGTAAAGACGCGGTGTGTGTGAAGAGAATAATCGTGGTTTGAAAGTCTCCGTTGTCGAATAATTGTCTAGAAATTGTTAGTGTTTATGCAAAGGGTATAAACACAGGAGTAACAAAAAAGGCAATTGCTGTTGTTTACATCAAGTTGTAAACAGTGGCATACAGAATTGTGCGAATAATAAAGAATTTTAATTAAAACTAAACACAAATTTAGTTTTATTTATTTTAAACGTTTTTAAAAGATAAAAACGTAACATTGGTCATTACAACCCTCTAGTCAGGATTACGACTTAGCTTCCCATACCACTTATGCTGTGGGCGTAAATTTTGTACAATAGTGGTAGGACCTACAGTTTAAAGTCGACTTCGACAGATTTTTGAGAAACTTTTCATGACATTTTTTTAATTGTTCTCAGAGCAAACCTGTTGAGAGGAAGTCGACGAAGAAATATTTGTTCATATTTTTGTTTTGATGTCTGACCTGGAGTTTGAACCGTGGTCTAATAAGATAACACACTACCTACTAGACTACGGCGACCTCTAGGTATAATATTTGCCAACTTTTTCACGCCTAAAACTCTTTGAAAATCATTCGTATTAGCCATACCTTCGAATACAGCAATATTCAATGCAAAAATATATTTTTTTATTAGTTTCACTACAATTATGATTGAAAAAATATTCTTTGAATACCATACAGAGCACATACATACATACATAGGTTTTAATGAAAATTTTATGTTTTACACAACATTCACATGTGACTGATTCAACTTCCGGATTTTTATTCTCATTTACAATACAAAAAAAAATTTGTTTCTTTGTTCTGAATTTCCGAAACCTGCTCATAAAGTGTAAACAAAGAAACGAATGAATAACTTCTAGGCTACTATTAACACACGAATGTGTAGTGAATGAACACGTGATTCAATATTTTTCAAATTTTACGTGTATAACTGTGACTCAACTAAACGCACTTCCGCTAGCCATTGTTAATCGCAGCGAACTTCGAATTCATTTCATTTCACTTTTTTTTTATTACTGATTATACCATACATGTTGCAATTCGATTTGAATAAAACAGTTTTTTTTTCTTTTGGCGATGAATTTTTAAATATTCTTGAATACATAGACAAATTCCATGGAATTTCATTTTCTGTCAAACGATTATTATAGTTTTCTTATTCGAAAAGTTATCGAAATAAGACAAATACAAAAAGTTATCAAATTTTAACATATTAAGTGATAAAATTACTGCCGATCCAACCCTCTTTAAGGCGCCTATGCATAATGTCAATTAGTGAACGCACCCATTCTAGGTATTATACATGGTCAACTATTCTTTGCTTGTATGGCGTTTGATCCCTCAGTCCAATACGAACATACATTGTACATAATTGGTCATTACAACTCTTTAGTCACGATTACGTTTATTTCTATACATGAGTGGTGGGACCTACAGTTTAAAGTCGATTCCGAGCGACAGATTTTTAAAAAACTTTTCATGGCAATTTTATTTACTTCTTAGAGTTTTTGCTAGAAATCTGCTGAGAGGAAGTTGCCGTAGAAATATATTTTTCATATTTCGTTTAGTTGGAGATGTCTTGACTTGCGGTTTGAACCGAAGCCTCACGTCTAATAAGCCAGCACTCTACTTACTAGACCACAGCGACTCTGGGTTCTCTTCAGTTGTCAAATAAACAATACGAACATGTCTGTCCTTATTATTACTTTGATTTATCTTTCGTGTCCCAGTTTAGTCACGAATGTAGGTTACCGAAATGAGTGTTTCCATCATTATCTCGGGAACTTACTTTGAAGTTAAATTGACAAATTGGGCCCATCGCTGTTACAACGGTACCTTAAGCTGTGTTCACTGAGACAGAAGCCAGTTTAGCCTAACCTATTCAAATTAAGAGACTACAATCCCATTTACATAATACATTCTTGCAACCGCATTATCCTAGACAGGATGACATCAACAATGAATATCGTAGGAAAGTTAGGTTGCTTCATGTCTTGAGCAATAGTTCCTATCACAACACTCAATACCTATTGAGGTTATGATGTTATGAAGTAATTTGAGGGGAGATGTTTCCTGAGAGTCATAGGTTCACTAAAGGAAGAAACAAAAAATTTTCTAGGAGATGAACTGTGAGATAAGAAACATAGCATTGACTGGGTTAAAAACGCAGAAGGTCTTCATAGTAGTTTTCTAGGTCTCTGTGAAGAATCATAAAGATATTCTGGACCAATGTAATGCAACTAATCAATTCCAGTGTTATCGAATAGCAAAGTAAACGCAACATATGTACCAGAGATCAGCAATGAATCGTTTTTTCGCTACTCATAAGTACTCATGAAATTTTGAATATAAGTGAGTCAACAATATTGAAATTTAACTATGTACTCTGATGCATTCATACTCACTACAACGTAGTGATTTATCAGTGCAGGTTGCAATGAGTATGCGTACAATGTTGACATCAAACTCATACTATTTGAAATATGTTTGATTCATAAGCCTACTCATTTAGATTCATAACTTTAGAAAAATACTTATAATACCTAGAAATGATTCGAGTGACTAGAATTATTCATCAGAATTTACAGTCTTAGCTGTTGTTGTATTTACAAAAGAGAAAAAAAGACACATAAGCACAAAAAGACAGAGCAGCAAGCTGAGGAAACACACAACTATTTAGTGAGTATTTTAGTGTTCGTACGCGAATCGTACTTATTTTGCGCTTCGTGTATATGTTGAATTATGGAGAGTCGATATCAACGATGATGATGATGATGAGTACTTCAAACTTTGAATATGAGTAGAGGTTCCATGATATTAAAATAAGTATGAATGCTTATAAGTATCAGGAATTATGAGTATGATTCGATTCTTGTCATCTTTTTGAATACTCATTGCTAATCTCTGATATGTGCTCATATTTTAAGAAATTCATTTTGTAGTACAAAACATTACAAAGCCAAACATGACCGAATGTACATATTCAAGTGGATAATGTGTGTGTGTGAAATACATAGTTTAACTTCAATTACAACTATTCTGACATTTGACACATCGTTTTCACTTTTATTTGAAGACAGACCCCTTGGAGAAGCCCCTGAGCTTATGTGTGTGAGGCAATGCATATTTTAAGTACGAAGAGAATTATAAAAAAAATTGAAAATAAAAACTTAAAAGGAAACAAACAGACAAATAGAAAATAGAAATAATAATAAAAAATACCATATGTATGTATGTGTGTGTACATACATATTTTAAAATGTCAAAACATTATTGCTTATGAAGAGGGGTTATGATACACTTAATATTGTACGAGCACAACATCGAGTTTATTTCTGTTGTTTACAATAAAACCGGGTCATAACGTCCATCGTCTCTTTATAAGTGTGGCAATAACAACAACAACAACAACAATAATAATATTTAAGATAATAAAATGGACAAACAAACAATACTAAAAGGGGGCGAAATATGAATAAAGTTGATGTCAAACGAAAGTTTTTAAACAGAAAACTGAAAGACGTTTAACAACAAAAAAACTGAGCCAAAGAGAAGTGAAGTGAAGTCAAAAGTGAAAAATGTAACACTTGCGGCGTTTAAATAAAAGTAAAAAATAAAGAAAAAAATAAAATAAAAATAATTGAATATTGCATGTGATAAAGACGACTGTTGAAATACCTTATACAGCTACAGCCAATGAAACCAAACAAGATGTCTAAAAACCTAATGGCGCATGGCGACACATCAAATTTAACTGATCAAATTTGCATAGGTGTTGGTAAATTTGACAAAATTGACACCTTTAAACTGCATTGTTTTGTTGTTGTGAAGAATAAAGCAAAAGTATTATGATATCCTTCAGACCCATCTCTGCCTATACGATATTGCCCCCAATATCTTTACCTAAGATTTCTAACAACAGTGTAAACAATGACAGAACTCTTATTTACCACAAATGGTGCATAAAAGATTGTTCTGAGAGCAATGTAATCCGATAGCAAAGGCCGACTAAGGTCCGCAGTAAAGCAGCAAAATCCCTCCGCCTTACTGACGACTACGTTCTTGACAAGTGGCAAATTATGTCTTCGGTTAGGTTTGCAGTGTAAATTTAAGTTATTTAATCATTCATCTATTACCCTTGAATTCAACCAAGTTCTTATACGAAACTAACACTTTACAAGACACTTATCCTACCCGTGCTTCTTTATGGCGCAGAGGCATGGACCCTATTAAGTATTAAGAGTGTTCGAGAGAAAAGTACTACGCAATATCTTCGGTCCAGTGCGAGTTGGCGATGATTTCCGTAACCGATACAACAGTGTGCTGTATGAGCTCCTCAACGACATAGACGTTGTACAGCGTATTAATATCCAGCGGCTGCGCTGGCTCGGCCATGTCGTTCGAATGGAGGAGGATGCTCCGGCGAGACGGGTATTTGATGCGCGAATCTGCGGAAGTCGGCGAAGAGGACGACCTTGCATCCGTTGGAAGGAACAAATCGAAGACGCCCTGTCATCGATTGGTGTGACCAACTGGCGTAGGAGCGCACGAAGCAGAGGCGCCTGGAAGGATGTGTTGCGGCAGGCCGAAATCCGTTAAACGGGTTGTTATGGCCAATTAAGTAAGTAAGTGAGTAAGTCTTATACGAATAGAAATCGCCGTAGTCTAGTAGGTACTGTGTTGGCTTATTAGACGTGAGTCCCTGGTTCAAACCCCAGATCAGACGTTTCCAACTAAACGTAATATAAAAAAATATTTCTACGGCGGCTTCCTCTCAGCAGATTACAGGCAAAAAATCGAGAGCAATTAAAAATTGCCATGAAAAGTTAAAAAAAAATCTGCCCTTCGGAGTCGACTTTAAACTGTAGGTCCTCCGTCACTCATGTATAAACACTAATGCAAACAATGTAAATGGTGTGAGAAACTAGATCGTAATCCTGACTAAAGGTTTGTAATGACCAATTATGTATGTATGTACGTCTTATTCGAATATTCAGTGAATGTTTGATTAATTTCAACGAGTAAAATTTGTGGCGCCAGGAAAGAAATTTTGTTAAAAGATTATTTGATGTGATATGACTTCAACTATCTTCGCTAATAAGTGCTATTACCAACAGTTCAATTGACTGATAATACCCATATCCAATGTACCGCCATGGGGTTGATCATCAACTTCAGATGCTACGATATTACGTCAAGATAAACAGAAAACTCTCATATAAAATACCCGGTGAAATGATGTTTGTAAATTGAAAATGGGCATAAAGATGTGTCGGCAAATTTATGTTTGCCGATGCCCCGGTTGCGGTACGGACCAAACTATTGCTGATGCTGATGCTGCTGCTGCTCACACGTCCATTTCTTCATACAAAATAATTGTTAAACGTGCAACTGGGAATAAGTACAAGAAAACGGAAGTAGAAACCCAAGCAAATAAAAAAGTAAAAAAGAAAAAAAAAAACAAAAAGCAATAAAACTAAAGGGTAATTGGCACATAAGCCAAGTTAAAATAAAACTAAAGACTGTATAAGTGAATGAATTCGGGTCAATTTTGTCTACTGGATGGCTTGACTATGACTTGTGCATTTTCTTTTTTGCTCTTATTGTTGTTGGCTTTAAAAGCATCAGGTAAATTGAAATAAAAAAGCGAGAAAAAAGCGAAAAAAAGCCATTCAATAATCTTAAAATGAAAAAATTGATAGGTTAGGCAGAGTTATGTGCCGGAGGTCAGTGATGTTATTTACAGGTGAAGAGAGAACAGCAGAAAAATTGTAGAAATTTTTAAAAGCAAAGAGAAAATATTTTTAATCTTGGCTTATTGGAATTGCATTTAATTTCAATGAAATTTGAATTGCTGACACATGTTTAGACAAATTAGCATTCAATATGTATGTATTAGAGATCAGTAATGAGTATTCAAAAAAATGAGTACAATCGAATCATACTCATAATTTTTGATACTTATAAGCATTCATACTTATTTTAATATCATGGAACCTCTGCTCATGTTCAAAGTTTGAAGAAGTACTCATCATATTCATACTTAACACGTATGATTTCGAATTGATTTCGATTCTCCATAACTCAACATATACACGAATCACAAAATAAGTACGAATAGCGTACGAACACTAAAATACTCACCAGAAGGTTGTACGTTTGCTCTGCACTCGAATCATTTATAAGTATTTCTCTAAAGTTATGAATCTAAATGAGTAGGCATATGAATCAAACATATTTCGAATGGTATGAGTTTGATGTCAATGTTGTACTCATACTCATTGCAACCTGTTCTTATAAATCAACGTTTTAGTGGGTATGAATGAATCAGAGTACATAGTTAAATTTCAATATTGTTGACTCATTTATATTGAAAATTTCATGAGTGCTTATGAGTAGCGGTTCATTCCTGATCGCTGGTATGTACATATATTACATAAATAATGTCTTTTTTCATTAATGTGATACCCTAATCCTCCACATGTAATGTCGGCCAGAAACTTTTGAACATTTTTCTGCAATCCATTTTAATTTCAATTTTCGTTTGTTCTATTCAAAAAGAGTTTCTATAAAGACTTTTAATGTCAAAAATATGGAAAATAATAAAATGTAGAATATTTTAAAGCTCTTGAAGTAGCTTTAACATGGTTGATTGTAAAATACATTGTAACATAACTGGTCCTTAAAAATTGTGTATGTATCATCACTGAATGTTTGCAAATTAAATATTTTTCCCAACAAAAGGAACTCTTTTGAAAATAAATTTCTTTTGTTTTCCTTAACAATTAAAACACAAAGGACAATAAATTCTCTTTTTTGTTTTCAATTAAAATAGAAACATAAAAAATTATTTTTTTTCATATTTTTTTTTTTCAAAAAATAAACTAAAAAACGACAAAAAGATGGCAACAAATATTTGCACTTTGACTTTTTTTTACAACATCTAATCACTGAAATACAAATAAAACAAAACAAACCAAAGCAATAACAACAAATATACAAAATACAAACATAAATACATAGATTTTTTCATTTTTTCTACAGCTATTATACAATAATACACACATTACATATGTATGTACATATATATACATACATAGTTGACGAAATCTACAATGAATAGACAAAACATCATTATGGCAATAACAATAACAATGATAATGATGATGATGATGATGATAATAATGATTATAACATATAGGACCCAACACTGAACTCTTACGTTTTGTTTTTCTCTCTGTTTCAAACGAACTAAAACACAAGCCATGAACAATGAACGAATGAGTGATGAATGAATGTTGTTTTCAAATGATGAAGTTTGATACACAACCTCCACCACCACCACCACCACCACTACCACACATACATAGTCTTCATTTCTTTATTTATTTTTTGTTTTTTTTTCCAAAACTGAAACAAATTTGAACTTTAAAATTGTATAATAATAACGGAAAGCAATTGCAACTGCAACAACAACAAAAGTATAAATAAAAACAAAGAGGTTCAACCATTCACATCGTACAACATAACACTCTACATCAGAATATACTCTTGAAAGCAATTTCTTTCCAATAAAACAAGGCTAATTCTTAATGATTTTCTTTCTGTAATTCGAAGTCCATTTTGGATCTGTTCGACTTCGTAAAGGAGAAGGCGATGGTGCTTATTAATGACAGTTTGAACATTTAAAGTTTACTTTGCAATGTCTCGTGTTTGTAGGAGTGACGAGAAACCCGAACGGATGTGAGTACACAGTTTGATGTACTCGCAAAGTTGTTTTACACTTCATTCACCGTGTACAAGTAATTATATACGCAACAAAATATCAAGACTTGTGAATCAATAGAGAAGGTATCTAACTGTATTGATTCATTAGAATACCGACGCTTCTCTTACGCTTTTTATCGTTACTTCAGCGAAGTATGCAAATAAACGAAGACGCCATAGTCTAGTAGGTAGTATGTTGGCTTATTAGACGTTAGGTTAAATCCCGTGTCAGACAACTCCAATAAAACGAAAATATGGAAAAAATATTTCTTCGGCGACTTCCTCTAAGTAGATTTCTGGCAAAACTCTGAGAGTAAATAAAATTGCCATGAAAAGTTTCTCAAAAATCTGTCGTTTGGAGTCGAATTTAAATTATAGGTTCCGCCACTCATGCATAAAAATTAACTCACACAACATAAGTGGTGCGAGAAGCTAGGTCGTAATCTTGACTGAAGGGTTGTAATGGCCAAATCTGTTATAAAGGTGTCCCGAACATTGCGTATTAATAAATCTGCCACGTTGAGTACATCCGTTCGTGCTGGATTGATCAGAAGATTGCGTTTTACTTGAATTATCTATATGAGGAGCTCAATTTCTGCAGAATTCTTTCTCCTTACAAACAGATTCAAATCTAATATTCATAAATACTACTCAATTTTTCTTTCCCACCATTACCTATTTTCCTAGTTCAAACAAAATATATAATGAGTAGGTGAAATCCCGTAAGTGTTGGTCGTAAATAAAAATGAGGTCTTTCATGGGTTAAACCTTCTTAACTTTTGAAATTTAGAAATCGTAATGAAAATGGTTTATTGCTGTCTCGGATTTGAACCTATAATGCCCATTCACCACTACACTAAATTGCGTTTATGTTTTATGTTACAAACAGTCAGATAAACACAATGGACCGCCAATTCATAAACCAATATGACTCGAAAGAGTGATAAACAAATGGAGGGAATGAGTTCGCATACAGTGTTAATAGGATTTGATGCAAACTTTATTTAATTCATGCGACAGTGCAATGTTACACTCGAAAATAAAATATTAGTAATTTATTGACTGTTATTAAAGACAGCGGGGGATAGTAGTTAAAGTGCTGGACTATAAAACCAAGCTTTTATTATTTAAATACAAAGAGTTTTTCGAAAATATTTATGAAATCTTAGGTTTTCTTCTTGGGGTCCAGAACGACTATAATAGCTCGACAAAAATTACGAGACGATCAGTTCTTAAAAGCTATGACAGAAAAAATGCCATCGTGAAGTCTTTCCTAACAAACACCCTGTATTATTGAACCCTTACTGTTATTATATGTTAAACGAATGTAAGAAATATACATTATGTACGAAATTGAATTAAAATTTCGGGGAATTCTATATGTATGTGAAGATAAATTCGAATTCAAATACTAAAGACACAAACCCACACTTTCAACAGCGCCACTTCTTGCCCCTAACAGCTTAAACTTTGCTATTAACAGAGCACTGTTAACTGTTTAACAGTGGCAATAAGTAGATTAGTGTTCTACTTTGCAATAATTATTGCAGACTATTGACATAAAATATAATTTTCATTATGATCATTATTATTTGTAAACAAAAGTGTTGAAATGTAATTGGATTGGACGCTTCCAAAGAGGACCCTCTGGACTACCATTTGCATATAGCCTGTATGGTGTACTATTTCTTATATGTTCCAAAATGGCCACTGATCTTCCAGAATATTTTCAATTCAAAAATGTATAGTTTCACAGCCAATTTTCTCAATACGATATCACTTTATATGTAACTACGTTGCTGATTATATTAAGAGGGCTTGGCACCTTCCTTTGCATATAGTATGGTAGCCAGAGTATTTGACAGAATTAGCTCCTAAACATGTGCTCTTGTTCAGATGGATACTGTTCAATAGTTAACAGTGCTCTGTTAAGGGCAAATTTTGTTCTGTTAAAAGGAAATTTTTGCTCTGTTAACGCCAAATGTGGTGCTGCTAAAATTTATGGATTGCGTCTTGGATTTTCAAATTCGAATTTATCATCACACAACAACTATTCTATTGCAATATGTAGCTTCAAATTTTTGAGTGCAAAATTTACCACAGAATTATGTTTTAACCACAGTTCTGGTGCAACAAACATGTGTGTGTGTGTGCATGTGTATATATTTGTGGTTTTTCTTTCGTATATTTTTGGCAGTTTGGTTTTTTGTTTGAAATGTAAACCAAAAAATATATTCTTTTTGCTATTATTGTTGGTGCTCCTGTTGTTGTCTTTTTGCAAACCACTAGTAGCATCAGTGATGACAGCTACAGCAGACACAGAGACAAATATTAATATTGTGGATGCATTTTCAGTCACCAGGGACATAAGCAAGAAGAAATAAAAATAATAGAGACAGTGGATGTGGATCATAATAATGATGTTGTACAACAAGATTAATGACGAATACGTTTAGTAATGAAAATCTATGCTGGTAACATACATGTACATATTTTTAAATAGAAAATCCATTAGCCGTGTAAAACAAAGTCTCCAATATTAAAAACACAAAATGATATTCAAATAAATCAGTCTCATGAAACAATCATCATCTATGCTAGCTAGCCAGTCTGCCAGTCAGCCAGCCAACCATCTAAATAAGAGACCATAACACTTTAACCAGCCATCATCATTCAGTTTCAAAAGCCAAATAGTCAACCACTCTTTTATTCATTCACTTATACATGGTATTTACTCACTCATTCATGGCATTCGGTTACCGGCGCATATGAATTTCAGTTTAAACTGAAACTCGAACGGGTTAACAACAAAATTTGATTTTCTTCTATGAAAATAAAACAAAAAAAAAAAAAATAATTTAAAACAAAACATTTTTTGACCACCACTTTGTTTGTATTACGAGTACAATATTTAAATCGTTCATGTAGAGTGCTTTGCATTGTTACCCTTTTTGGTTCTGCTTTTTTTTTACTGTATGTATAGTGTGGTGTGGTAATCAAGTGGCGTAAAAAATTATTTCATTGTCTGTCTGTCTACCCAGCTTAGAATTTCCTGTGTTTACGGTGTGTAGTGGAAAATTATTAAAAAAAAATACAACTAAAATTATGAAAAATATTAAAATTTTTAAAAAACAAAACAAAATTAATTATTCTTTATAAATCATTATAAAAAAAAATAAAAAAAAATTTCCAATTGAATTAAAAATAAATTTATTTTGAAATGTTCACGTTTTAATAAATAATTTAATTAAGTGAAGTCAAAGCAAATGTTACTAAAAAAAACCTCATTTAATTGTTGTCACTTTTAAAGAGAAAAAATAAAAGAAAGAAAACCTGTAATCCTATTAAAGTGGGTTAAAAACAAAAGTTTTATAATCCGTCATTACAACAAACCAGTCTCAAATAAGTTTTACTACGCATACATACTATACATAAGAAAGAATCATTTATTAGCCGGACTTTCTTTCTGTTTAAAAAATTAGAAAAATTATTGTTTTTTCTTTAATTAAAATTATAATAAATTTGAATGTCATAGGAGTCAAAGGTCTGCTAGCTGAGAAAGTGTTTAGCAACGAATATTTCAATGAACCAACAAAAAAAAAAGAATTAAAATAATTAAAATTATATTAAATAATTAAAAAATGAAATGAACATGAAAAACTATAAATAATATAAACAAATGCAAAACAAATACAGTGAGAGTCAAAAGAAACTATACATTAAAAGAAAAAATGTACATTAACAAATTACCGTTATATTGGTTTTAAAATTGAAACAAAAAAATTACAAAAATTTTAAAATATTGTCAAATCTTTTCGTGGACTCTCCTTAAGTGGTACAGTTCTTTTGACGCTCACTGTATATATGTATATTTTTATAAAACAAATACAACAATACAAAAACTTCAGGCATTTTGTGTTTATTCTCCAATAATAAAAATCTTGTTAAAAAAGCATCCAATGATGAAAATGAAATGAAATTTGTTGAGTTCTTGCCATAATATAGAGCATTTTGTGTGTGGACTGTATTACAGAAACTGAGTTTGCTTTTATTGCCGTAACATTCAGTAAAATTTAGTCATTTAGTCTGTAGCTGGAAGCAGCTGATAACATTTCTTTCCACGACCAAAAATAGGTTTTGATATGGTCACCTATATTTGAATTCGCGCCTAGTAGTTATTATATGTATCTGATGGAGAAAAGTGGAATAATATAACACAACTACTGAATTTATAATTAAAAAATATATTTTGTGTTAAAAGCTTATATACAGTGTTGACGCTGTACGAAACTGTACATTAAAAGAAAAAATATACATTAATAAATTACCGTTATTTTAATTTTAAAATTGCTTCATTGCTAGTTTTTAAAATTGAAGCAAAAAAAAAATTGCAAAAAATTACAAAAAAAATTTCAAAATATTGTTAAATTTTTTCGGACACTCTCCTGTAAGTGATAAAAGTTGAGTTTGGGGGCACAGTTTGTTTTGACGCTCACTGTATATGGGTCTTAATTATATCACAAAGATCAATCATCGTACAAAGTGATTCTAGTTCTTGTATCTTAAAGGATTCAGTGAGCACTTTACTGAGTCAGACATAAAATACGCAGATCATTAACAAAAAAAAAAAAAAAACTACATAACAAACTTAAGACCTCATCAGTCAACGATCAATTATGCCATCTTCTATAATAAATATTTCTTTGATACAAACTTTGTTTACATATTGAGTTCGAAAAGCCAGAAAAACATATGTTCAATGATTTTTCGTTTTTTCATTATTTCTTTCAAACATTTGTTTTCATTTTAGGGCTGCGCTAACTTGTTGTTATTCAAAACAAGATCAGTGATTCCCAATATTCCAGACACAACCCTGAAAAACAAGGGACAAGGTTTATGACCTTAATTAATCAGTAAATACTTCGCTGATATTCTGTAAAAGATCTAGGTCGTTGTCAAAATAGAATCTTTTTAGTATTTTTGCTATAAAACCCAAATAGAATGCGGCATCTTCATAGCTTCTGTAGTAATAAGCTTTCAAAAAGTGTAGTCACATTGCAGTATTCACGGTTGCTTGTTTTCTCACAAGCCAGATAAGAATGGATAAGCTATGCCATGCAATATATGTAGATGAACTAAGACCTACTATTATCATGGTACCACCATTAGCTCAATTCGTTCAAGTTGACATATTCATAATGAATGCTCAAGCAGTTGTAGATTAACACTAAATATGGTTCTTTTATTTGTTCTGTTTAAGTTCCTTTACGTAACACTAGGTTGATATCCGTGCTAAGAATGTAATTAGGCAGGACCTAGGATGATAGCTTTGCCTAGAGCCAATAACAGAGATCAGAAATGAGTATTCCAAAAGATGAGTAGAATCGAATCATACTCACAATTTCCAATACTTATACGCATTCATACTTATTTTAGTATCACGGAACCTCTACTCATATTCAAAGTTTGAAGTACTCATCATATTCATACTTAACAACACGTATGATGCTGTTGATTTCGACTCTCCTTTTAATGGACATATACAAGAATCACAAAATAAGTACGATTCGTGTACGAACATTAAAATATTTACTAGAAGGTTGTGTGTTTGCTCTGCTTGCTGCTCTATCTACAACAACTAAGACTGTAAATTTTGATGAGTAACACGAATCATTTATGAGTATTTTTCTGAAGGCTTATGAATCTAAATGAGTAGGCTTATGAATCAAACATATTTCGAATGGTATGAGTTTGATGTCAATGTTGTAAGCATACTCATAGCAATCTGTACTTATAAATCAATGGTGTAGTTAGGAGTACGTATGAATCAGAGTACATAGTTAAATCTAAATATTGTTGACTCACTTATATTCAAAATTTCATAAGTAGCGATCAGTAACCTCTGCGAAAATGTATGGTTATTGTATTTAGTAGATTGGTGAACAACTTTGCTATCCAAGCACTGACTTCCTCTGATCCTATGAGCAGGTTAATGAAGTCTCTTAATATTTTAGAATTCGATTGAAAAACGATTGTTTAACTCCTGCAGTATTCGAATCTGTTGTGCTTGGGGGTTTGTATTTAAACACTTTAACCGCAATGCCAGATATTTAATTAAATATTGTGCAATTAATTTTAGCACATAATAAGCCGCAGCTAACCTGCCAACTTAACTAACTATGCCATGAATATTTTAATATTTTAATTTGATTTTTTGAAATCAAAACATAGAAACAAAATTTTTGTTTTAAATTTTTTATTATACAATAGGAATATTCGTCTGAGTTTTAATTGCTTTTAGTGGCTGCAGCTAATTTTGAGGCCAATTCATTTTCAAATTAATTGGAACGCATTTCAAATGTATGCACAAATCATCACATTGAAAAAAATTTAAAACAATTCCGCAATACTCGTATAATCAGGCAATGAATTAAATGAAATTCAATGATCTTTTATTAAAGAAAATATCGAGATTTGTTTGTTTGTGTTTAATAGGCATAATGTATGAATTAAAATTAAATTATCATTTCATAAATTGTTATTGATTTTTATTTTTAAATGCAAGCGAAAATGAAAATTATTTTTCATTTGTTACCAATATGGGTGTGAATAAATAAATGCTTGAATGGACAAATTAAATCAGAAAAATTACAATTTGTTTGTTTGTTCATTATCATTATTATTATTCATTAGTTAAATGGATTTATATTTGTTCATAAATACATAATTGTAATTAAATGATTACAAACTAATGCATTTTCACTTTTAATCGGTTTAATTATTTTAATGCGTCCAACAACAACTACAAAATAAAATAAAATTTTAAACAATTTCATAAAGGCCAATGACCAATGCTTACAAGCATTTGTATGGTACTCATATAATACGTACGTATTTGGAAAGCAAATAATAATGGCTTCTGGCAATTTGTTTGGCAAAAACAGAACAAAAAAAATTAAAAATTTTAATGCTTTTATCAGATTTTCTGCATAAAAAGATTCGTTCGTGAAACTTACAAAATATTTATAATTTATGATGCCGGGTTTAAGTTCAGTTCTATCATAATAAATTCAATTTCAAACGAAAAAAGTTACACAAAATTTAACTTCTTTTGCCAAAAACAGAAAAAAAAGGAAACAGAAAAATTAAAACAAAAAAAAATTTCCAACTTGGTTGACATTTAAAAACAAAAAATTATTGCATGAGATTTGGTTTTTATTTTTCCATTCTTTTCACATACAAACTCCATAACTAAGTATTGATAAAACGCAACCAACAAAAAAAGATGATATTTTTAAGGAAACAAGTTACAGAATAAAGAAAAAAGTTTGGAAATATGGTGCGCTATGGTGTATAACATTAAGCTTACAGAGCAAATTCCCCACGGCCCTGCTAGAGAACAAAATCAACAATAATGTAGTGTGATACTGAGTGTAATTTTTTTTCGTATGAATATATTTTAAGTGAGGTTAGGTTGTTTGGCGTCAGTCAATGGACCATAGATGAACTCAGTACTATTAATACCCGAGTGCCGATGTCAAAGCAAATCAACATCATTTCACACTTGTTGATTCTGGCTTTGGTTTAATCTTGAACTTGCCGTAGTCTAGTAGGTAGTGTGTTGGCTTATTAGACGTAAGGCCACGATTCAAACCCCATGTCAGACATTAAAAACGAAAACTTAAAACAAATATTTCTTAGGAGACTTCCTCTCAGCAGACATGTGGCAAAAACTCTGAGAGTAAATAAAATTGTTATGAAAAGTTTCTCAAAAAATCTGTTGTTCGGAATCGACTTTAAACTACATGCTGAAATTTGCAGAATTTATCACTACCTTCATAATGTCTCTTGCGAGCTGCAGATATAGGTTATTTGGCTCTCTAATACTTGTCAGCTTGCTTGGAGCTATCATCCATTGTTGTCAAGGATATAGTTTCGTTTATCAAACTTTCCGGCTAATTTTGCAGCGTAGGGTAGTCGTGCGTTTTAATGTGAAGCCCTTTTTTTTCTACGCCGAGGAGGGGTAAATGTACCTAACCGCACCATAGAGGAAGTCGTCACATCCTCCGTGTGCGGGGCCGTCACCCACTAAATCCCCCCCTCGTCTCCTGTGCAGCCCATAAGCTGACCAACTTATTCCCTAGTTTGGTGGAACTCGGTCAGCACAGGAACTGCGTTTACCTGTGACGTCACAACGGTCCGTTATGCGTGGTCAAGTGAGTTTTTGGTATCAAAGCGACCGCTCCAACCTTTCAATCTACCTACCTACCTTCATAAGGCATTTCAAACAGCATCAGTAAAACAATGATTTTCTCTTATTGAGGCAAAATATCACAATTAAAGATTTGTTTGTCATTGCAGTTAAAGACCACTCCGTTTATGTTATTTACATAACAATCCACAAATGAATTAAATGGAGTACTACTCACCCCCACAAATTTTTTATGAACTTGTGTACGTACTCTTACTGCAAATGGCACAAAGTATACAAGAATTCTTAATAAGACTTTCGAGTATCGAGAAAACGAGTTAATTTCCATTATATTTGTCATTTAAATTAAAGCCTTAAGCCAACAACAATGCTGGCCTAAAATTAAATTTCGACGAAAATAAAATATTTATTTAGAATCACATTAACTGTCATCAGACAGCGATGACAATTTTTTTCCTCTTTTTTCCTCTTTTTTTTGGCTTAAGTCGTGTAGCTTAAGTATTTTTGGTGGAAGTATTTTTGGGTTACGAAAATAAAAACAAAATTAGCATTTCATTAGAATTCTAATTATGTTTGTTCTTCTTATTTTGTTTTTTGGGGGAGGTAAATAAAAGCAATAATTGTTGAAAATATTAAAAATAATTTTCAGGTGACCCGTGAAAAAGAAAAAAAGGACAAAAAAGCTTTGCAATTATTTTATAAAAAAGTAAAGTTGAAAATTTGAATAATTGTTGCTAAAAAGAACCACAGAATTGTGGTGGTTGTTTAAGCAAAGTTATTTATTGACAAAGTCGCCGTAGGTAACAGGTAATGTGTTGGCTTATTACACGCAAGCCTGTGGTGCAAACCCTAGCCCAGACATCTTAAACTAAAGGAAATATGAACAAATATTTCTCTCGGCAACTTCCTCTCAGCAGGCTTCTGGCAAAAGTTCTGAGAGTAAATAAAATTGAAATAAAATTGTAAATAAAACAAAATTTCTCACAAATTTTTAGTCAGGATTACGATCTAATTTCTCACACCACTTATGTTGTAAGCGTTAATTTTTATACATGAATGGCGGGGTCTACTGTTTAAAGTGGACTCCGAACGACAGTTTTTTGAGAAACTTTACATGGCAATTTTATGTACTCTCAGAGTTTTTGCCAGAGGTCTGCTGAGAGGAAGTCTGTGAAGAAATATTTTTTTTTATATTTTGTTTAGTAGGAGATGCCTGACCTGGGGTTTGAACCCAAAAGGGCTTGGAACTTCAATGAAATTGAACATTAACTTGAACTTAACGCCCATAGTCTTATTTCATAGAAGGAAGTAGCTTGCCTATTGGAGAACATTCGACTCCTGGCATCTCACCGAAAACAAAAGTGGAGCTAGCACTGATTAGCAAACGAGGGAATATTTAAGAAAAGCCAAGCTAGTCCTAATGATACCTGGAAGGTTTACATACATACATACATAATTTATCATTACAATCCTTCAGTCAGGATTGCGAGCTAGTTTCTCACACCACCTACGTTGTGTGTGTTAATTTTATACACGACTGGCGGTACCTACTGAGAGGAAGTCGATGAGGAAATATTATTTCATATTTTCGTTTTGATGTCTGACCTGGGGTTTGAACAGAGACCTCACGTCTAATACGGCAACACACTACCTACTAGATCACGGCGACTTGTAGTTATTGAAATGAAATCAAATTTTATCAAATTTATCTGAAGCTTTTCATTTGTAGAATTATAAGAATTTCGATTACATTTGCTTTACATACATACATAATTGGTCATTACAACCCTTCAGTCAGGATTACGACCTCGGTTCTCACGCCACTTATGTTGTGTATGTTAATTTTATATATGAGTGGTGGGACCTACAGTTTAACATGTTCATCGCCATTTCAGACATATGTGTCTGACGCTAAGAAGTTCTACAGGAGCCATGTCACACATATATGTCTGACGTAAGCGATTTGTAGTCCACACTATTTTGGAATTGTATTTTACAAATTTATATTTTTGTAAAATACGCATTTTAAAGAAATAAATAAATAAACAAAGTTTTAATATAGGGCCATGTCAGTCATATATGTGTGACATAAAAAATAGTGTTTTTCCGGGAATTTTGGCAAACAAAATTTTTTCTGTAATACATTAAGTTTCCTGGATACATTTTTAACTAAATTATCTAATGAAGTTACCGTGGCCCATGAGAAAATTTTTCTGATATTATCGTGGCGATGAACGTGTTAAAGTCGACTCCGAACGACAGATTTTTTTTTTGAGAAACTTTTCATAGCAATTTTATTTACTCTCAGAGTTTTTCATATTTAGTTTTGATGTCTGACTTGGGGTTTCAACCGTGGCCTTACGTATAATAAGCCAACACACTACCTACTAGACTACGGCATTTACTATATTCCAATTCAATCCGAAATTTATTCTTCATTTTCATAAACATTAAACCTTGAATTGAACTGAATTAAATGCTAAAAATCAATGAACTCTTCTTCTTAATTAAAATTTGTCCAATCTGATGCCACTTATGGATTCCATTTAGACATCCTTATTTGCTTTGAACTCTAATGCAAATATGTTATTTGTTTTTCAATACATTATTGACAAGAGATATGTATGTATGTATGTATGTATATTGTTTTCACTTTAATAGATAATGTCTGTTATATGTATGTATGTATGTAAAGGCATATAATATAATACAATGACATGCAATATTTGCCACATTTCTTACAAGAGATTTAAATTAAAATCGATTTATTATTTATAATATTGTTTAAGTAATAATACTTGTACCACATATATATGTACATAAGTATATGTGTATAAGTATGTATGTATGTACATAGATAGATAAAATAACAATATTAAATTAATTTCTCTAAAGAAATGCAGAAATTATTTACAGGGGACAGTGTCATGAAAACGTACTCGTGTATAAATAAGCAGATAAGTGCTCACATACATACATATAAGTGCTTAAAATATCTTTCTTTTGCCATTAAAAACTATTTATTCATGAAATAAATGCCATTTCGTTTGCCTCAAATAAAAATACATATAAAAACAGAAAATCATTAAATGAACATAGAAAACTACAACACAAGATATTTTGTATCAAATGCCAGAGATACTAATATATACGTAAGTATATTCATTAAATTGTATTTGTTCTGGGGAAACGAAAATATTTTGTGGAAAACTACACACCGAGTAAAATGAATATGAAATCTTCTTATGTGTGTGAAGATAAATTCGAATTTAAAAACCCAAAGACGCAAACCCAAACTTTTAGCAGCGCCACTTCATGTCTCTAACAAAGTAAACTTTGCTATTAACAGACTACTGTTAACTATTTAACAGTGGTAATAAGTAGATAAGTCTTCTACATTGTAATTATTGCAGACTATCTATCCCACTAGTATGGTTCGAAAGGGGACTACCATTTCCATATAGTCGGGTAGGTGTACTATTTCTTATATGTACCAAAACGGCCACTGATCTTCTAGAGAATTTTCAAGCAAAAAATTGATATTTTCGGCACTTATTTGTAGTCATTTGTGCATGCCAAATTCCATCAGACAAAGAGAGCTTTGAATACAATACCGCATAAGAATGTGTGTAAAGATAACTTCGAATTCTAAAACCGAAGACACAAACCCATACTTTGAGCAGTGCCACTTTTCGCCTTTAACAGGGTAAACTTTGCTACTAACAGAGCACTGTTAGCCGTTTAACGGCGGCAATAGTAGATTAGTGTACTACTTTGCAATTATTGCAGACTATTGACATACAATTTAATTCTCAGTATGATATGGTTGGTGGGGGATGGAGGGGATACATTTTCTCAAATCTCAAAATTATTCCAGCTATCCAACTGCTACGGTTCGAAAGAGAACCCTCTTGACTACCATTTGCATATAGTCGGTTGGTATACTATTTCTTATATGTATGTTCCCAAATGGCCACTGATCTTCTAGAGAATTTTTAATTAAAAAAGTGATCTTTTCAAAGCCAATTTTCTCAATAGCATATCACTTTATATGTGACTATGTTGCTTGATTATATTAGGAGGCCTTGGAACCTTCCTTTACATATAGTGTGGTATTCATATTCCTAAAGTATTTCCCAAAATGAGCTCCTAAACAAGTGGGCTTGTTCAGATGGATACTGTTATATAGCTAACAGTGCTCTGTTAAGTCCAAACTTTGTTCTTATAAGAGGAAATTTCGCTCTGTTAAGGCCAAATGTGGCGCTGCTAAAATTTATGGATTGCATCTTGGATTTTCAAATTCGAATTTTTCTTCACACACAAAAAACTTCTTCTATCCAAATATTAACACATACAACAATTTTGTCATAAATATGTACGAACGAATGAATGTATATATGTATGCATATGCTAACTCCCCCAAGAGCTATAATTACATATAAAATGCATATGCTCTTGTACATATGTATGTATGTACATTACACACATACACATGTATTGCACAAGTGCTTATGTAAATATTTAATATTTTGGTTCAGTTGTTGGTTTTCCACATTGTTTTTGTGGAATGTTTTGTATGGCAAATGCTTGAATATTTAAATTTCAAAACGTAGTAAAGGAAGCATCATTAGTTACAATATCTGGCAACAACGTTAGGGAAGGAAGAACACAGGATGTTAAAATGTGCTACAAAATATGAAATATAAAATTCCTTTCTTTTTTTTTAATTGCAATTAAAATACGTTTTTATAACCGGCACTGAAATATGCTGATATTTTATGTGAATGTGAAGTTTAAACACGTTTAATCAGAGTATAGATTCAGTAAGAAATTATGTAGTGCATATGAACTGCACATATCAGTCATTTCCTTGAAATTAAATATCAAGTGTTAAATCGATACCGTAATCAATAAGCCACACAAATTGATCACAAAAAAACTCCTGTTCACTCGAACTGTTAAGGGAAAATTTAACCGAATAGGTTCTTGATTGTATAAGCATTCGTACATACATAATTGATCATTAGAACCCTTTAGTCAGGATTACGACCTAGCTTCTCACAACACAGTTGTTGTTGTATGTTAATTTTATACATGAGTGGCGGGACCTACAGTTTAAAGTCTACTCCGAACAACAATTTTTTGAGAATCTTTTCATGGACATTTTTTAATTGCTCTCAGATTTTTTGCTGGAAATCTGCAGAGAGGAAGTCGACGAAGAAATATTTCTTGATATTTCGTTTAGTTGGAGATGTCTGACCTCGGGTTTGAACCGAGACCTCACGTCTAATAAGCTAACACACTACCTATTAACCTACCTTCAAGGTATAATATTTGTAATCTGAGAGGAAGCCACCGCAGATTTATTTTTTTTTTAATTTTTTTGTTTTTAATGTCTGACCTGGGGTTTGAAACGTGGCCTTATGCCAACATACTCTGCATATTTTAAATACATTTTTTGCGTTTAACTTGAATTTTCCAAATATTAATCTTTAAACCTCTTCGGTTGGTTGTGCAATATAAATAAATCCTGATCAATGGTCGCCGTGGTCTAGTAGGTAGTGTGTTGGCTTATTAGACGAAAAGCCAGGGTTAGAGCCCCAGGTCAGTCATCAAAAACGAAAATATAAAAAAATATTTCTTCGGCGACTTCCTCTCAGCAGATTTTTGGCAAAAACTCTGAGAGTAAAGAATATTGCCACGAAAAGTTTCTCAAAAATCTGTCGTTCGGAATCGACTTTAAACTGTAGGCCCCGCCACTCATGTATAAAAATTAACACACACAACATAAGTGGTGTGAGAAACTAGGTCGCATACCTGACTGAAGGGTTGTAATGACGAATTATGTATGTACGTATGATCAATGGCCTCATGTAAAGAATAAAATTCACAAATCAAAATACAATTGCTTTACTGTGAATGTATCTTCAACAAAATAAAAGTTTTCCGCATTTTGCTACAGAGATCCTCACTTTTAGGGTTAAAAAAAATATTATAGTTTCATTTGAACAGCATGACAGGTAAGTTACTTGTGAAAATGATCAACAGGCATAAACACAATTAAATCGTGGCTAATTTACGATTAACCCTCTAAAGGCGGTTTTGTCTTTTGACGGTCTTAAGTGTTTTGAATTTTCTACTTACAATCCACAAACTTGCTTTTTACTAAGTTTGATGAATCATTTCGTTTTATTGCTGAATATTGAAAGAAGAAAAGGATTAAGAACCATGACAGATGAATTTAAGAAAGATCAACATGAAATGGATTGCGTAGAGTATTAAAAATTTAATTGCCTGGAGATAGAAAATTAACATTCACGCCTTTAAACTTTATCTACAACAAATTAATTAAAACACTTTGGTAGCCTATAATAAAGGCAGAGCAGCAAAACAAAACAACACATTTTCTTTTTCTTCTTTCATTTGCATTATGTTTTAATAGAATAAATTAAAGAGGGAAAGAATAAAAAAACAAAAGAAAAAACAAAATGAAAAAAATTTAAATAATTTTCCTTTTTACAAAACATTTAGCATTTCATAAATATGTATGTATGTATACATAAACATACATACACACCCATACACGTATTACAAACTCATAGAAAAACATTACAATTTTTATACGCGTTTACACATTTACAAGAATGCAAGCGTTATACTATTCCGGCTCATTTCCATGCCTCACAGCTGTTTGTTGGTCTATTTTTTTCCATTTTTTTCTTTTTTCGAGCACCCCCTCACTTATACAAATTGCAACAGTGCTCTAGTCGTTAGGTTTTTCTATAATTGAGTCAACTATGAAACCCTACTACTCTGGCATATATACATACATACATACAATTTGCTGTTTGGTAAATATTTGCTTTTTAAATAAATGCCCTACACGGGGCATGCACAGGCAATGGGTGTTTTGAGAGTCATGAAGTGATGATGTAAAAAATAATATATGTTTGCCAAAATAATAAAAAGATGAATTGAATTAAATAAACTGTAATAATTTTGCAAATAAGTGAGGTTATAAAGAAGTTTGTAAGATCTAAAGGCTGTAATGAAAAATTTTGATTTCAGAAATTGGTTTCGTAGTTCATTTTATTGATTTTAGAGCTTGATTGACGTTAACACATGCATACATAACATACGTAATTGGCCATTAAAACCATTCATTCAGGATTACGACCTAGCTTCTCACACCACTTATGTTGTGTGTGTTACTTTTATACATTTTAAAGTCGATTCCGAACGACAGATTTTTTTAAGAAACTTTTCATGGCAATTTTCTATTTACCCTCAGAGTTTTTGCCAGAAATTTGCTGAGAGGAAGTCGCCGAAGAAATATTTTTCAAATTTCGTTATGATGTCTGACCTGGGGTTTGAACCGTGGCCTTACGTCTAATTAGCCAACACACTACCTACTAGACTAAGGCGACTTGACATTAATAGTCTAAGAAATTCGATACTTAAATATGGGAATTCCGTCAGGCTCAGTAGGGGTACAAAAGTGGTAGTACTTGGTCCCATGAATTGGTAATTTTCGGAAACATTGACTACGTGGCACAGTACTGTAATGTCTAAAGGAAGGACAACCATTTCAGGTAGAAGGAGAATGTGCGAATGGCATAATGCAACTCATCAACTACTCGTAATAAATCTTTAAGGATGACTGAGTTGGACAGTGAGACAACCTCGCTCAATGTATTTAAATTAGGGTCCAGATGTCATAAGTCATAAGCACAACTTTTGTTTATTACGAAATCCCATTAGAACCTAGAAGTAGGCGATAATACGGTTTTTATTGTCCCATGTATTCGGTAAACATTTCTGTATTTTTGACTTTAGTAAGTTAGGACCGGATTAGCATTCTAATTTTAGCAACCACACTCATCTTCCTTCTTACGGTTTCAGATTTTTTCAGGATATTTTTAAACAATTTGCTCCAAATACCTGATGTTGGAATCTAAATTTAAATTTCAAACAATTAACAGAGTTTTACTCTAGCAAAACATTCGATTTTAAATCAATGTTTTAAGTCAACACAAAAGTGCTCCATACATATGTACATACCCTTGACGTTAAGCATAATCTGTGTAGAGTACTACTAGTGCTTTAGATAACAATCGTTAACATTTTCTTTTTTACTGCGTTTGTTTACTTTACCTTCTTTTTTCTTCTCTTCCTTTTTCAATTTCATTTTCAAGTCGACATTAAAACTGAAGTGATAAAATGTCAATGAGCCATGATAATTACGATGTTGTTGCTGTTGTTGTTGTTGTTGTTGTTGATAATTATCGTTTAAATTAAACGCTCAACTACAAACTCTACATGTACACAAACACACACTCTTACATACACGCACATCACTAATTATAATAACATGTGTATGATAATGTTTACAATACATTTTCTACGTATTTTACATGATGTAAACATTGAAAACTTAAATACGAGTATACACGTGAAATGCCAACTGAATGTAACGTATTAAAAGCGTAATTCAAAATATCGAAATGCACGCCGCTATGATGTTTATGTGTGATGTGTTCTGCTATCAAGCTTATGATTTTAATTAAATTTATTTTTACCTGTAATAAAACCAAAAAACAACAATAAAATAATATGACTTAATTACTGTATTTATAGGTTTTAAAAAGGAAAAAATTAAATTTTATGATTTGTTTTAATGTTTTAAAATATTATACACACACGTACATGTATGTACTCGCATATACATATAATACACCATTTCCAATTAAGCTCACCTAAGGTAGGCTAGTTAACAGCCAATCGCTTCTTAGCACTATTAGAGCTTTGGTTGTCGCACATATTTATATGAAAAAAAATTGACTGTGCTGGACAATCGATAGTGTGAGCGCAATTAGGTTCAGGGCATAAGGTCTGTTTTACGCGTTTTATGCGGTACAGTGCTTATTATATTTGGGTACCTTCTCACCTAGGAGTTTTTTTGGAATGAAGAGACGACTGATCTAGCTATCATATCTGGAGAGTTTAAGATCTAAAAATGGACTAAAGTGGCACAAAGGGCAGAATTACTAGAGTATTCTGAAGCGATCCGAATGTAGGTTAGACACATGGATGATAGGTCTGGTGATAAGTATAATGATAGTAGTAGACGACGATACTCATGCATTTAACATGCATAGGCACACAAATAAGAGCTTATGCAATGCATGTGAAGAGGACGGCAGACACTAGATTTCTAGATTTCCTATTAATATCACATGGTACGTGTCTTTTAATTGCACAATCATGGGGCACAACAGACTAAGTGGATGGTTTAGATGTATACCGATAAATAAATGACCCACAAAAGATAGACATGTCAAGCTCGATCAGATCACAAGACCTGTATCTTAATTTTGTTTTGCCCTAAACACCTTAGATATACGACTACGTATGTACATGCAGAAAAGAGTTAAGTCCAGTTCCGGATCTATAGATAATACAATAATATGTGTTTTGTAAATTCAATGGGTTCAATGTAAAAGCTGAAATCATTCATCATTGCGAAAACTGTGGAACAACATAAAGTTCCTGCCTGGGTTGAAAAAATAATTTGCATCCATTTGCATACACTTCAGAGAGCTAGCCAACTTGGATTCAAATGCAAAATATTTACGATGAAATGCAGTCTGTGAAGTATAATATGTGTGAAGATAAATTTTAATTTGAAAATCCAAGACGCAATCCATAAATTATAGCAGCACCACATTTGGCGTTAACAAAGCAAAACTTTCTCTTAATTCAACAAAATTTGCCCTTAACAGTGCACTGAACAACAGTATTCATCTGAACAAGATTGGGAAATACTGTAGGTCTATGAGTACTATACTATACTATACTTTCCAAGGCCTCTTAATATAATCAGCAACATAGTCACATACAAAGTGATATGGCTTTGAAAAGATAAATTTTTTGCTTGAAAATTCTCTAGAAGGTCAGTGGTCATTTTGGAAAATATAAGAAATAGTACACCATACCGACTATATGCAAATGGTAGTCCTCTTTCGAACCGTGGTAGTGGGATAGCTGGATTAATTTTGAGAGTTGAGAAAAATTTCCGTCCTCCAACCTAACTATCCTTTATATTTCATTACTTTTGTTCACATATAATAATGATCATAATGAGAATTAAATTTTATGTCAATAGTCTGCAATAATTGCAAAGTCGAAGGCAAATCTACTATTGCCACTGTTTTACAGTTAACAGTGCTCTGTTAATAGCAAAGTTTACTCTGTTAGAGGCAAAAAGTGGCGCTGCTAAAAGTGTGGGTTTGCATCTTTGGTTTTTAAATTCGAATTTATCTTGATATACATTGAAGTATAATGTATCCGTAAAAATACTTCGCAAAATTTAATACGATATTGCTGTATTCAAATATTTCCAGCATTTTGTATTTTATTTACTTAACATGCCTTTACCTTGTATTCTGTCAGGTGTTGGTTATTCAAGTGTTTCTGAGAAGTTTTTATTCTGCATTTTAAGCAGGATCATCCTTATATTTATGAAGGATTAATTTCTTTATTTGTTGTTGCCTGTAGACGACAGATAAGAAGAATATAAAAATATAAAAAAGAAATAAATGGAATAAAAATCAATATTGATTTGTTGTTTCATTCAAATTTTTATTACATTCTGCATAGAAACAGACAATAATCGTATGTGACTTGAGTTCCAACGTGACTGAAAATAAAGTTGATTTACAATGGAAAAATAGAAGAGACTATTGAAACTTTGTAAACAATTCGAATAAAGTACACTCAAAGAAAATTTCTATTGGAAGTTGTTACAAAACGAACATTGTATGAAGATTTAAAGAGACATTCAAATTTATATTTTCTTATGTATCGATTGATAGATCGTCAGAAAAACTAAACGAATTCCAGAAAATATCATTTGAAAATGATTTGATGATTGATTTTCTCTCAGTGTATGGTCGAATTTTCATATTTTAAAATACAAAATCATGTTCGTTTCGTAATTGAATTACAAAGACATGCACGCCTGATGATAATGAAGATGATTTTCGTTCCTTTAAACTGTAATTTTTGTGGAACAGAAAACAATCAAAATAAACTTCTCGATTTAGGAAAACTTAAGAAATGCAATAAAGAAATGAAGGAAAGAAAGAAAGAAAGAAAAAAAACACATATTTAGCCGGAAGAGAAACCAATCAACATTTAAAAGATTTTGTTGGTACGTTTTTTTTTATTACAAAATGATTGGACAGAAATGGTTACACGTACGCAAGACTTAAGCACAATCAAGTCAAAATATTGTATACTACGTACGTAGGGTAAATTATCAGGTCAAAGTGTAAAATAATGAAAATAGTGAATGGTATTAAAATATATTTGTGACGTTCTACAAAGATTTTGTTCTTAATCGAAAATGAAAACTCCAGATGCTGGTGTTTTGCTTTCACATCGCTTAGCATTAAAGTTATATACAAAAGCTAAAAAAACAAAACAATGCAGTAAACAAATCTGTTTACAAATTACCGTACTGCTTGCTATAACACCAGCATAAAAAAATGATAAACAAGTAAACAAAAATCAACAAACAACACTACAATAATAAATGTAAACAAAATACACAAACAACAATAATGAATGTAAACAACGATGTTTACATTTATAGAGATTTCGAGAAGGCGAAGTCATGAACACTCCCCTTGAAGAACATTCATCTGGCTGCAAGGCAAAGCAGGCGACTGAGTTAGTGAAGTTCTATCAGTCTTGAATGAAGATGCGATGCGTTTGAAGAAAGTAATTGTGGTTTGCAGATCTCCGTTACAAAGATCTGTCGAATAATTGCCTAGTAATTGTTATTGTTTATGCAAAGGGTATAAACAGAGGAATAATAAAGAAAAGCAATTGTTGTTGTTACATCAAGTTGTGCACAGTGGCGTGCAGAATTGTGCGAATAATAAAAAATTTTAATTAAAACTAAACAACATTTTTATTTTATTTGCAATCTAAGAGCTCATATTTTAAACGTAACAACATTTTACAATCACAATAAGCTTTTTGTATACTTTGTATTAATTTCTCTGAACTTTTTCTCTACCCTCGCACTGCAATTGTTAATTAAACCCAATCGAAAACAACATGTATGGCCACAAATAAAACCAACTGCTTTTTTAATGGATTTTTTTAAAATCAATCATTAAATTTCAAGGGGATTTTAATTTCTTTCTTTCTTTGTTTTTTCCTTTTTGCAGAAAATCTAAAGAATACATCTACAATTACGTAGATCGGGTACGCTTTGCCGAAAGTTCTTTTCCCGATTACAAGTGTCCATCGCGTGGCTCTGGTTGGCGACATAATAAATCCGTATCACATCTTGATTTGGCCACAAGCTGTCACAGTGCAGCTGCTGGTTTAAATCATTGGTCGTCGTCACATCAGACGCGTCATCATCAGTTGCGTCATTCGCGTTCGTTGGACTATAACCATATCGATCGTTGTAAAGATGCACTGGATATTGCCGAATATTATTGGCGCGTAGAGCCCGAGCCGGATATTTATGATGAAGATGAAGAGGAAATTATAGAACCGGAACAACAACAACAGCAACAGCAGCAACAACAACAGCAACAACAATTGAAATACGTTAGTGAACATCATTTGACACAACATTATAGAGACTTCAAGTGTGGTGAGTGTGAGTCAGTCAGGAGGAAAAATTTAAAAGAAGAATGTCCGCGTTTTAATTTAAAAAAAACTATTGAAATATAAATTTTATTTTTTTATGATTTTTTTAATTTCATTTTAATAAATTACTTTAATGAAGGCTACGAATAATACAAATTGAACATTAAAAATTCTATTCGTTTGAAGATTTGATGTACAATTGCGATTGGACTTGAATTGTATAAAACTTCAATTAAATTAACTTTTTTTTCTTCATTTGCAAAATACATCGTAAAACCAGATTTGATTTGAGAAAACAAAACTTGATTGTAAACAAAATTAATGTTTTTTTGTTTATTCTAGTGTTCTAGTGTTTCTAAGGTTTATTGTTAAGCACCCTACACTCGGTTCCATTATAAAGTTGTCTTGAAAGTAAAACATTTTTAATAAATAATACACTTAAAATTATTATGCAATAGAAGGCTCATTTAGAAATGAGGTTCTTTGCACCATAGGATCAAGAATCAAACAGGGCTTCAAAACCACAGGCTTGGCGATGACGTTAAATATTTTTCACTGAAGCCTTGCGCACGAATATAGATCGTTTAACAAGTGATCACAAATGCCATTTACGGTGCAAGGAATTGAAAGGATTATAAAGAAACTTGAAAAGACTGCAAGTGTTACAGATGCTGCTGCTTTTTGTCGTTCGCATTCCTTAGTTCGATGTACGTACGTAACTGGTCATTACAACCCTTCAGTCAGGATTACGATCTAGCTTCTCATACCATTTATGTTGAGTGTGTTAATTTTATACATGAATTGTGCAACCTACAGTTTAAAGTCGACTCCGAACGACTGATTTTTAAGAAGCTTTTCATGGCAATTTTATTTGTTGAGAGAAAGTCACCGAAGAATTTTTTTTTCATATTTTGTTTTGTTCGAGCTGTCTTAACTCGGATATGAACCTGAGATCAGCAATGAGCATTCACAAAGATTAGTAGAATTGAATCATACTCAGAATTTCTGATACTTTTATATGCATTCATACTTATTTTAATATCATGGAACCCTCTACTCATATTCAAAGTTTGAAGTACTCATCATATTCATACTTAACAACATGTATGATGTTGTTGATTTCGACTCTCCTTTAACTCTACATTTACAAGAATCACAAAATAAGTATGATTCGCGTAGGAACACTACAATACTTGCTTGCTGCTCTGCAAGTATACATAAGTATTTTTCTAAAGTTATGAATTTGAATGAGTAGGCTTATGAATCAAACATATTTCGAATGGTATGAGTTTGATGTCAACGTTGTACGCATACTCATTGCAACCTGTACTTATAAATCAACGTTTTAGTGAGTACGAATGAATCAAAATAGTTACATAAATTTCAATATTGTTGACTCACTTATATTCAAAACTTCATAAGTGCTTATGAGTAGCAAAAAATGATTCATTGCTGTACAGAATTGGTCATTACAACCCTTCAGTCAGGATTACGACCTAGCTTCTCACACCTTTTATGCTGTGTGTGTTAATTTTATATATGAGTTGCGGGACCTACAGTTTAAAGTCAATTCCGAACAACAGATTTTTGAGAAACATTTAATGGCAATTTTATTTACTCTCACAGTTTTTCCCAGAAATCTGCTGAGAGGAATTCGCCAAAGAAATTTTTTTATTTTCGTTTTATTAGATCTGTCTGACCTCGTGTTTGAATCGTGGTCTTACGTCTAATAAGCCAACACAGTACCTACTAGACTACGGCGACTTAGTTGAAACATTATTCAAATAGGGTACTATAATATTCGTTTTGCTGCAGCATTTAAACATTATCTTTTAACTTCATCTTTACAAAATTTATTCATTCAAAAACAACAATAAAAATCGAAAAATTAAAGTGAAATATAATTTAAGTTAAACTCGTTTTTTTTTTGTTTCGTTTCGTTTTGTTTTGTTATTCGTTATTTATCTTTGATTCGTTAACAAACAGCTGATGAAAATTATCATCATTCTACAAATAATATTTATCAATCATCGCAACAACTACAACATCAGCAACAATTGCAGCAACAGCAGCAGCAGCAACAACAACAACAACAGCAACAACATCTTCAAACACGTCAACAAAATCTACAACAACATCAAACGAACGGCTCAATACAATTACCAGCCGCACCACCACCACCACCACCAGCGCCACCAGCTCCGTTTGAATTCGCCAGCGATTCGTGTAGTTTGAGAAGATCGCGCAGTTTAGCAGTTATACGTGAGGAAACGTTTAGCGACCTGCAAATCAGTTCGTCAAACGGTAGTAGACGATCACAATTGATACCGCGTGCTCGTCTAGTGAATCGCGGCTATTTTCGAGAACGTGAAAGGTAAGTGAAGTTTATTTTTTTTCTTCTTCTGAAATTGGAATTACTTGGTGGTGGATTTGGTTTTAGCCAGTATTGTTTATGAAGCAAATGCGAAAAAAAAGATGTTTTGTTTTTCTGTTTTCATTTTTTTTTATTAATTAATAAAATTAACTGTGACAAATTGCAAAAAAAAAAGAAGAAAAATAACACATTTCGAATCATTTATAATCCCATATTAATTGATTATGTTTGTTAGTAAAAATACCAAAAGAGAGAGAAAAAAAACAAGACTATCGAGTATGTATTAAACATTTAAAAAATATTTGCTTAATTTCCGCTTATAGATTCGGGTATAAGTATGCCATTTCCTTTAAACATCAGGACATAGTCAAAGAAGCCTCATAATTTTACAATTTCAAACATCATGATTAACATTTTGTATCTTCTCTGGAGATTGAACCACGACTTCTTGAGTTGTCGTCATATTCATTGAACATTACATACTCGTACACACATACATAATTCATCATTACAACCCTTCAGTCAGGATGACGACCTAGCTTTTTTTTTTTTTTTATTTATTTTATTTGCCTATGGAAATATTCCTTACAGGCAATTTATTAAAGTTATAATTGTAAATTTAAATTTATATCAATTTTAAAAACTATGAATTTAAATATATAATTACATTATTTTTTATAACATTATTTGATGACGAAAAATCTATTAGCATATACAATTTATTAAATTCTTTACACATTCTCCTTATTGGATCAGCACCAGCGTAGTTTGATCTAAAAAATTGTATTGATAATGGGGAAAAATGACGTGACGGACGTTGAGGAACATTAAACGTGATATTATGGATTAAAAAACTGGAGCCTATATCACCAGTAATTACATTGAATATGAATGAGATATTTAACATAGTTCTGCGGCTTTTAAGTGTCGGAAGTTTAATTAAAGCTAGTCTGGCAGAATAAGAAGGTAAACTTGTAGGATTAAAATTCAGTCCTCGGAGACAAAACATCAGAAATTGCTTTTGTACAGATTCGATGACGTCGGAATATTTTTTATATAGAGGATCCCATATTATGGAACCATATTCGAGTATAGGCCTTACAAGAGATGTGTAGAGCGATTTAGTAACATAAGGATCGTTAAATTCTTTTGCCCACCGTTTTATAAAACCAAGAACGCTTCTAGCTTTATTTACAGTCATAGTTATGTGCGGGATAAAATTTAGTTTGGGATCAAGTAGAACTCCTAGATCCAGGAAGTTATCTACAAGCTCAAGCTCGTATCCATCAAAAGCATAGTTTGCAGGAATCGGATTCTTTCTTACAAATCTCATGTATTTACATTTTTTGAGATTAAGCTGCATTAGATTTAAATTACACCATAAATAAAACGAATTTAGGTCATTTTGAAGAAGTTTCTGATCGGAACTTTGGCGATAACTTAAGAAAATTTTTACGTCATCAGCGTACATTAGGATATTGGAATAGTGAATCTTTTCAGGTAAGTCGTTAATAAACAATGAAAACAGAAGCGGTCCAAGATGGCTACCCTGAGGTACCCCAGAAAGGACATCAATACTTCTGGAGCAGCAGTTTTTAAAAAGTACGGTTTGTTTTCTGTTAGTTAAATACGAGTAAATCCATTTTAGACTAAGATCGGAAAATCCCAATAAATAAAGTTTCTTCCTCAAAAGTACATGATTGACTTTATCGAAGGCCTTGCTGAAATCCGTATAGATAACGTCTGTTTGTTGCTGATGAAAAAATCCTTGATACACAACTGTTGAGAGATGAAGCAGGTTTGTTGTAGTAGAACACTTTTTCCTAAAACCGTGCTGATAAGGAGATATCAAGTTAGAAACTTGATAATTTGTGTTAATTTATACGCAAGTGGCGGGACCTACAGTTTGAAACGACACATTTTTGAGAAATTCTTCATGGTAATTTTATTTACTCTCAGAGTTTTTTTTTTGCCAAAAATCTGCTGAGAGGAAGTCGCCGAAGAAATATTTTTTCGTATTTTCGTTTTGACCTGGGGTTTGATCAGTGGCCTGACATCTAATAAGCCAACATACTACCTACTAGGCTACGGCGACTGCATGAGCATTGAACATTAACCAGATTTTAAAAAAGATTGCTTATGTTTCGGGTTCCGCCTAGTCAAGCAAAATTGTTTGCTTATGTCAATCGGCTTCAACTAATCCATACTGATTAGATTTGTAGTAGTTTCTTTGTCATGCAATGTCAGATGCCTTTGTAATACAATAAGAGTAGATGAAACAACGCTTCTTCTGTAACCTGTAATAATCTGTATATTTCCGATGGCACGTACGCAATTGATCTTTACAACCCTTCAATCCGGATTACGACCCAGCTTTTCGGACCATGTTGTGTGGGTTAATTTTATACATGAGTGGCGGGACCTACAGTTTAAAGTCGACTCCGAACGACAGATTTTTTGTGAAACTTTTCATGGCAATTTTATTTACTTCTCAGAGTTTTTGCTAGAAATCTACTAAGAGGAAGTCACCGAAGATGATAGTCTTAGCGTAGCAAATAAACGACTCCACACATATCGATACTAGTTGAGTTGTTATTAAGAGAGTCGAGGGCCTTGACAGCGGCTTAACTACCAGCAAAAATTTGCATTTTATATACATAACACCGATCCCTCAACATTTTATTCAACTGCAAAATAATAAAAATTAGTTTAAATGCTAAAAGTTTCTAGGATGATGCAAAATAATCGGATTCTGAGAAAACAGTACCCTCACCGGATTAAATCTTGGATGCGTTTGTGATGACTATACTATTAGCAGCTGTTTGATTGGGTCTTAATGATTAGACAATCTTTTTTGTGTTTGACAACCAACTTTTTGGAGAATGTAACTTCTGAAACGCACAACTATCCTTTGCAGGTTGAAATGGATGGGACAAGAGTGTTTCTATTTTTGTTGTCGATTACAGTTTTTGTTGAGCACTATTTTTTATGAGATTTTCTATAATCGATAAGCAATTTTACATGGAAAAATTTCAATTAAATTTTATTTTGAAAACTTAATTATTTGAACAAATTTTAACTGACTTCCGATACATCGTAAAATATTTTTATGTGAATATGAGTTGAACTTGTAACTCTATTTGCATAAAATTGTATCAAATTTTATTTGTAATTTGGCATTGTATGAACGTGTTTGGTAATTAGCAGATCTCGATGAATTGATACGATGTTTTTTTATCTCCTTTAAAATGTATGGCAAATTAGGGTTGCCTTAAACTATTAACATTTAAGTTAACAATTCCAATTAGGTTGGATTTTTATTTGTTTTATTTGCAAGTGGAACAAAACAGAAAAAAATGTTTAAAACACAGCTTAAGATAGACAAACAAGGGAGGAAATTTTATTTAAATTTCCAAAAAAAAAAAAATAAAAAAAATTGTTTTTTTAACAAATAAAACAGACGCTGATGGTGATGGAAAAAAAATATCGCGTGCTCTTGTTTACCATGATGACGCACAACCCACTGACGCGATGAGCAGAATTTTTCGTTGATTTTCAGTGTTTCATGTTTTTATTTTCAGTTAAAAAAAATGGTTTTTTTCAGTTTTATTTACTTTTTCGTTATTGGTTGTTTTTGTTGGGGGAAGTTGAGTTGAGGTATTGTATTGTGTTGAAAAAAAAAAAAAACAAAACAAAAACAAAACAAGTGTGTGGTGAAATCTACAGGTTGTTAAAAATGTTGATTGAAATTTAAGATTCAGTTGCTATTGACGTTGAAGTGTTTAAAGTTCTACCAAAGCACAGCTTCAATCTAGTTATTGTCACATGCACAATAAAAAAAAAACGTTAAAAATACATAAAAAAAAACAATAAAAAGAAAAAAGGAGCATAAAAAAAGTTCAAAAAACTGGCAGTGGAGATTGCACTCGTATTACAACAATTCATTTCAAACAAACCAGTGCAGTGCATACAACAAACAATTCATGCAATCCCCCGATACTGGTACTGTTGGCAATTAATCAAATGTTTTTGTGTGATTTTCGTTCTCTCTCTCGCTCTCGCTCTCTTTCAATTTGTGTTACAATTGGATTTGGTGACATTAAAAAATTGATGTGTGGTTTGAAAACTGTCAGTATTTGTATCGAGTTCATAGAACCGCAAATGTAAAGGAGTCCAATTTGTAAGTAAAAAAATTAAAAAAAAAAATTCTTTTTAATTGACTTGCGTACAGAAAATGTAGGATAAACTTTTATAAACAAAATTGCCACACATTGCATGTTAATTTTATTACAACGACAAACAACAAAACAAAATTAATTTTAAAATCATGAACTTTTCATTTTCATTTGTTGCATACATATTGTCAAGCGAAAAAAAAGTTTTTATTTTTTTTAATTTTATTTCACGTGATTTTTAGTAATTCAATATGAAGTTAAACTTTTGCGTCCCATCTCCCCAGAGCCGGTTTAAAATGGTACTTTTTTTGAGTTCAGAGAAAACAGTTGTGACGATATATTATTACTAAATAAATACGATATACATACATACATATGTACATATAAATTATATATAATCGTGGCTCAGTACAATTATAAATATTTCTGAGTCAGCGAAATTCAAAGAAGCTCTTTTTACGCTATTAAATCTGGAACAGCACCTGTCCACGATGGCATTATCGTGGAATGCGTCATGGTGTACATAAAGAAAATAGCACCTCATCATCTACTTTCATTTGTACTTCTGTTCCATTTCCATGTGAGTGCAATCAATCAATTCCAATTAAAGTTCGGAAGAAGGGAGGCTGGAAAAACAGAAGTAATTGGCAAGTGTGCAGTCTACTTACTCCATGTGAGTGGCCTTGGGGAAGTCGTCGTAGTTTAATAGGTAGTCTATTGGCTTATTAGACGTAAGGCCACGGTTCAAACCACAGGTCAGACATCTCAAACATAATGAAATACGAAAAAATATTTCAGCGGCGACTTCCTCTCAGCAGATTTCTGGCAAAAACTCTCTGAGAGTAAATAAAATTGCCATGAAAAGTTTCTCAAAAAATCTGTCGTTCGGAGTCGACTTTAAATTGTAGGTCCCACCACTCATGTATAAAACAACAACGCAACATAAGTGGTATGAGAAACTAGGTCGTAATCCTGACTGAAGGGTTGTAATGACAAATTTTGTATGTTATGTGTGTACATAGAGAAACTAGCACCTAGTCATCTACTTTCACTCTTCGAGAGTAATGCCTCTGATAAATTTTCGCGTGACTGAAATTAATCAATTCTAATCAGGGAGCTAGAAAAACAAAAATAATTGGCAATGATTTTGACTATTTACTTCACCTGATTATTCTTACGAGTGGTGCCCTGGTAGTTTAGTGGGTAGTAGGCTAAGCTATTAGTGCAAAGAGCGTGGCTTTGGTCTGATGCACCTTACCAAGCATAAGGTCGGTGTTACTCAGCTCGTAATACGTAACACAATTGGTCATTACAACCCTTTAGTCAGGATTACGACCTAGTTTCTCATACCACTTATGTTGAGTGTGTTAATTTTATACAAGAGAGGCGGGGGACCTACAGCTTAAAGTCGATTCCGAACGATAGATTTTTCTCGAGAAACTTTTTATGGCAGTTTTTAGTTTCAGAAATCAAAGTTTTTGTCAGAAATCTGCCGAGAGGAAGTCGCCGAAGAAATATTTTTTCACATTTCGTTTTGTTGGAGAATTCTGAGTTGGGGTTTCAACCGTAGCCTCACGTCGAATAAGCCAACAACCTACCTGCCAGACGACGGTCTATTCACCCCACCTGATTATTCTTATGAGTCAGTGTATCCAGGGTAGTAGGCTAAACTATTAGCGCAAGGGTTGCAGGTTGAATACACAAGCAAGTTTTCTAGCTAATCGAAGACGCATACGACATACATATATGCACTGAACATGGCTTAATTGAAGAGTTTATCGAATATAACTCAACATTTCATCTGAGATTCATAGATCTTTGAGAATATAAGCGACAAAAAAGGTCGCAATTTATTGTTCCAGCAAAGAGAGAAAAAATCTGTCAATATTTGATGATGATTTGAATGACGCTGCTGATTTAATTAACACAATGGGAATCACACTTAAAATGAAGGTTTATTTTAAATAAAAATTCAATTGTTGTTCAAATGGAAAGAGAATGGAAAACCTTAGAGTTGGGTTCAGCAATATTTTAAATGATAAAGATTTTTTACGCTCGAATGATTTGTTTCTCATGCCATATTTTTCTTTCTTTCATTTTTTATTTGCTGTTAAAGTAATAATTATTGAATAACAATCAAATAGTATTTGCATAATTAATTACATGCCACATAATGATTAAATGATGTTCGAGATTCGAATTTGTTGTGAATTGAATGCCTTTTGATTAAACAAGGTCTTGGCGGTTACTCAAATGTAACACTACCTCCCACCATTAGTCAGTCTCAGTCTCAGACTCAATGTGATTGACAGCATTTTCTAAATAAAAATCATATTTTTTTTTGCTTCTTATATTTTTCATTCTTTTCTAACTATTTGCTGTCGTTACGTTTCCCAATAGATTAATTTGTGGCAACAATAAACATCATCATTATCATCAGACATCGAGAGAAAAACTAACAAATTGCAATTGCAACAATAGTGGCTGCAACAGTTCAACAACAGCCACTGGGGTAAACAACATCAACGCTTGTTACTGTCAAGATCCCGACGTGCAAAGTAATGAAAGTTTAGCCGATACTTGTGAGTCACATCAGCAGCAGCAGCATCAATTATTACAACAACAGCAACAGCATCAGCAACATCCAAAGCAGCATCAACACTTGTCGCCACACTTACATTATCATCATCATCATCCCCACTATCATGATAATCACCCGGCCAACAACACTAGCAACGATTATTATGAACATTTAAAGCGTTTGGATAAGTTAGCATTGGGCCTGGTCACGGAACAATTTCATCCCTGGCATAATGATAAAAGCGATTTGGAAAGTTTAAATTCCGATTATTTCAAAAACTCTTTGCATCAATCAAACGATTTGAAACAACAACAACAGCAGCAGCAGTTTCAACAACAACATACTCATCATCTGAATTCCCAGCAGCAACATTCAGAATTTGAGTCACTAGAGCAAGGCGTTCACCAAGAGAAACCCCGTATTTATCAGTCAAGAAGACAAAAACGTTCCAGTGCTGTAGACAAATCCCAGAAATTATCCCCTTCCACGCCGGCCAGTGGCGGTGAATCTTGCCCGGAAACTAGTCAAAGCAGTTTATTTCCAGAAACTACCACCAGCAATTCGGATGATCAAACGGACAGCGCTTCCCTGTCGGAGCAAGAGTACGATTTAACCAAAATCGAGGAAATATTTCAAAAAACCCAAATCGAAGGTAATGAGGAAAGCTACGAAATTATCAGTTTAACCACTACGACACGTACACGTTTCGAAACAACCGAAGACGAAGCAGAAGATCAAGACGAATCTCATCGTCTTAGCAAAAGAAACGAGCGGCAACGTGAACGTGAACAAGAACACGAATGCGAATACGAGCATGAACTTGACTGCTTGGTTGAGGAAGAGCCAATTAATCGTCACAGAGTTTTAAACAATTCGGATGATCATTCGCGGCAAGACGAAGAGGAAGAAGAAGAAGAAGCAAACGATACTGAAGATTCGAATAGACACACGACCACTGATACTGAAATCGAAGGCACTCTCAAAAGGGCCAGAGCAGTAAGTGATAATTTACAAAAGATCATTGCCTACGACTCGGTGTATCTCTCCTCTGAGGAAAGTTCCGATAGCACTTTAATTGATGTGGATGCTTGTGATACATCCCTAGAGGTAGCCAGTATTTGTACCTGCATAGATGAGGTAGAAACTTTGCTACACATTTCCATAGAAGACGCTATTTACGAGCCTCAGGCCAAGCAACACAAGTTTGAAAGCAATTCTAAATTACGGCAGCCCCCCTCAGAGACTACTCTGAGTTTTGTGGAGACGGTTAATACAAAAATTGAAATCTTGGATCATTGTGAAGCAGCATTACATGTGGATGACATTAAACCGATTTACACACAAATCTTGAAAATCGAACATACGCCCTGCGCGAATATTGTGCAACAACAACAACAACAACAACATTCTGCATCCATACCCACAGCAGGTGTAACCTCTAGTGCAGCTAGTAAGCCAAAGATATTATCGGTAGTTGAGAAACGTAAACTAAAGCGTTACTCGGATTCTGCCTATTCCTCCAATGTTAGTGATTCATCCGAAAAAGGTCTACTGACACCGCCGGCAACAGATTCATCCTCAGCCTCATCGTATACGTTGTCAAATCATTTGAAACGTCAAGTGGCTGAACCACTGTACATACCGCTTAAAACGAATCTCAACGATAATCAGTATCACAGTCTGCCTGACGTCAATATCGGTCAAAGTCTTAAGGTCTCCGAAAGCATTGATGCGCAACTAAGGTCATCATACAATTTAGATAATTATTGTTCGTTGGATGACAGCGACGTTAACGGTAACGATAGCGATAATATAGTCGACGACTGCGAGTTACAACAGCACGAAACAAATTCTCAAACAGTGAACGCATTAGATTCACTTGACAATCATCATCAGAACAATAGCAAAAGCAACAGTTGCGATAATCTGGGCAGTCACATCTGTCAGTCACATGAACAGGAAGTTGTAACGCCTGAAGAAATTTATGACTCCATAAAACGTTTCGGCAAAGCTCATCAGAAGTTTAGAGAAAAACAAATCAAAGGCTACGGCAAGCAACAGATAATAAAAGAAGAAGAAGAAGAAAAACGTCATTGTGATGACCACATAGACAGCTGGAGTGCTGAATCATCATTGGAAGTGGAATCAGGTGAGTTGAAATCGAAATATTCCTTCTTTAAATCAATAAATATTACTTGAAGTAATCGGTAAAAAGTTTATGCCATAAAACTTCAGAGATTTGATCCACAAATTAAAGATCTCAACTAAACTATGTGTATGAAGATAAATTCGAATTTGAAAATCCAAGACGCAATCCATAAATTTGAGTAGCGCCACATTTGGCATTAGCAGAGCAAAATTTTCTCTTAACAGAACAAAATTTGCCCTTAACAGAGCGCTGTTAGCTGTTTAACATCATCCATCTGAACTAGTTCACCTATTTAGGAGCTAATTTTTGGGCATATATTAGGCCTATGAGTACCATACTTTATGCAAATAGTCTGTGATCATTTCAAAGTAGAAGACTAATCACTGTTAAACAGTTATCAGTGCTCTGTAAAGTTTACCCTGTTAGAGACTAGAAATGGCGCTGCTAAAAGTATGGGTTTGCGTCTTTGGTTTTTAAATTCGAATTTATCTTCTCACACAGCAACTAAATTTTGTTTTACAATCTCTCTCTCCCTGTTTTTCAGATAAATCCACAACTCAAATCAAATCAAACAAGGAAACCGAGGAAAATAAAGAAGAAGAAGCTCCTCCCATAACGCCTTTAGAAGAACCCATTATTCCCAAAGAACGAAGTCAAGAAATCTTCAATAAAGTACCAACACCAGAACAAAGTTTCGATAGTACGACGTACACGCAAACCCCCGAGTCGTATTCACCGCAATCCAACTACGATAGTCTGGAAAAACCAAAAGACGCTCCTGGAGTGGAAATTGAAAATTTCAGTCAACAAATAGAGCGTAGAGCCAAAGAAATACGAGCAAGTGGACGACGTACACAACTGCAACAAATTGAATTCGCCAATCGAGCCAAATTTCGTTTGGAAAATACTTTAGAAACGTACGAAGAGACAGACGAAACCAAAGATTATAAAGTTAAGCAGACAAATAAAAATTCTCTGTTCCGGATTGTGGTAACAGATGCCCAAAATAATATCATTGAAGAGGATTCAATAGATAGTCTTAGAAAGGAAACTAGAGAAGAGCAAAAGGAAAATTATTGTTTTAATCAGCAAAAGAAAGTGAATCGTTTGGAGAATAGCGATGACTTGCTAATGGTCAAGTTTTCTAAAGAACGCATCAAGGACAGTAGGAACAATACAAGTGGTTCTCTTAAACGAGTGCCATCGAGACATAAGCGGCAACAGTATCCCACAGCGGCTACAACAGCTGTCAGTCCAAGTCAACATTTAAGTTTGTCGGAGACCAAGAAACTTTTGCTTTCACCCAAGTCGAAGGAAAGACGTGTCTTGAGCAATCAAATTTATCGAGCTCGTCCGGTTAAGGTTATAACTACCACTACAACTACAACTACTACCACAAGCAGCGATTCATTTCGCCGCAACAAAGTCAAGCATCAAAGCAACAAAATGTCGCGACCTCAAATCCTGCAAGTAATCGATAACAAGCGTAAATTAGAAACTGCTTTGGCAGCAGCCACAGGCAATACAGCCGCAGCCATATTTAATGCCAACCAAATATGCCAAAATAATAAAAATGATGGCGAAGGCAACAGCAACAGCAGCAACAACAGCAACGGCAACGGCAGTCAAGTGGAAAACGAATATTTGAAAAAGGTCGATGCTGTGCGCTGTTACTGGTCCAAATTGGTAAACAGTGAAGAGCAACAACAAATCGAACACACATTGAAAACAGAAACAGGGGAGGCGGCCAAAGAGAAAAACAACGAAAAGAAAAACGAACAACAACTGCAGTCTCAGCAGCAGTCACATGAGAAAAACCAAAAGTCTTGCATGAAACCAATACAAGGAGAACAAGAAGCAGAAGAACAACAACAACAACAACAGCTACAGCAATCAAGGAAAACAAATGATACGGAAAATTTGTATGAATCTCAACAGCAACAACAACAACAACAGCAACGTGAAAAATACCAAGAGAAAAGGCACTTTATATTGGGAGCTCAACAACAGCAACAACAACACCAACCGCAACAAGAACAAAAACTTTTGAAAACTTACGATGAAGTTGACAATCAAAAACAACCCAAGAATTTCAATTTGACGTCATCAGGTAATATAGGCGAACAGCAGCAGCAGCAGCAGCAGCAACACTACTCTCAGGATGACTACTGTAGTTTTATGCCTTCCATCGAAATAGTTGAGTTAGATGGCGACAAAACGGCCACAATTGTCAGTGCGATGCCAGCATCACCGACATCTTCACAAACGGAAAGGGAGAGCAATGCGGCCAGTGACGCCAGTGAGCCACAGTTCGATCATATACGTTACAAGGTTTTGAAGTCTCAACAATTGCTGCGAAGCAATGTTTTGGCACGCAATAAAAAGGAGGCCCAGTTTGATGGCCTCATACAATATTTGCAGGAATACAGTTTCCAAGAATTGTTATCCAACAATAACGTAGTCATTGTGGAGCCAGTTCGCACTAAAATTGAGCGACCGGCGGCTCTAAACAAAACAAAAACAAATAGGCAGACAAAGGATAATGCAGTAGCAGCAACGAAATCTGGGGCACAAACAGAGCAAAACAAACAAAAAATGCAACGAAATGCTGGTGCCGGTGGTAGTGGTGGTGCCGGTGGTGGTGGTGGTGGCATAAAACGTCATTTCTTCTATCAACCCGTGCGTGTAAATCGTGAATTGTATGAAGAGGAATTACCAAATCCGGATACAGTGCGTAATGTAAGAAAATTCTTTGAGGAACACATACTGCCAACACCGGGTCAAGGTTTATTAACAACAACGAGTAGAACAGTAGAAGAAAGCAAAGCCGTCAACAAACAAAACAGTCCAAAATCACGTAGAGCCAGAAAATATCGTTACCTTACCATTGATACCTCGTATGGCCATGCCGCTACTACATCTTCTTCAACATCTAACAATGCTAACAACAATAATAGAACAACGGCAACAACAACAACAACTGATTCTAATAATCAAACACGTAAATGGGATACGGCCAGTATGTCAAGTGGTATCTCAAGTGGTGACTTGTCATCGCCATGTGAATGCAATGACAATGAAAAATCCTCCTCCAACAAAGCCAATAAGAACAAGGAAAACCTTACAACCACTGTCGATAACCAGTCCGAACAAACTATTCATGTCCAGGATATGGTAAGAAGGCATAACAGCAGCCATAGTAGTACTTCGGCGGTTAAGAAAACACGTTCGTCGGCTTATGGAATACCGGTGCGTAACTCAGGTGTACGTCCACGCAGTGCTATCTATGGTTCGTTGCATAAGAGCAGCAACAAGTCAAGTAATTATCGTGACATTTATGAGTATCACATCAAACATGGCTTCCACGATTCTGACCATGAGGCAGGTGATGAAGGTGATAATGATAACGATGATGATGACGATGACAATGATAATGATTTGTTTGGTGATATTGACGATGATGGTGATGAGCTGTGTGATACGTACTATGTAAGCAATGTAAGTACTTTAATTATCATCCTTTTTTCATTTCAAATCAGAGATCAACAATGAATCATTTTTTTAGGTACTCATAAGCACTCATCAAATTTTGAATATAAGTGAGTCAACAATATTGAAATTTAGCTATGTTCTGTGATTTATTCATACTCACTACAACGTAGATTTATAAGTACAGGTTGCAATGAGTATGCTTACAACATTGGCATCAAACTCATACAATTCGAAATATGTTTGATTAAGTTAGGTTAGAGGACGTGTACTTGTCAATTAAGACGTCCTAGTTTCTCACACCACTTATGTTGTGTGTGTTAATTTTATACATGAGTGGTGGGACCTACAGTTTAAAGTCGACTCCGAACGACTTTTCATAGCAATTTTATTTACTATCAGAGTTTTTGCCAGAATTCTGCTGAGGGGAAGTCGCCGAAGAAATACTTTCTGTATTTTGTCTTTGATGTCTGACCTGGGGCTCGAACCCTGGCTTTACGTCTAATAAGCCAACATACTACCTACTAGACTACGGCAAACTCACAAACTTCTAGTGAGTATTGTAGTGTTCGTATGCGATTCATACTTATTTTGTGATTCGTGTATATGTTGAGTTCAAGGAGAGTTGAAATCAACAACGTCATACGTGTTGTTAAGTATGAATATGATGAGTACCGGAGATCATACTCATTGTCATACTCATTGCAACCGCCAGTACTTATAAATCAATATTGTAGGGAGTACGAATAAATCAGAGTACATAGTTGAATTTCAATACTGTTGACTCACTCATACTCAAAATTTCATGAGTACTTATGAGTAGCGAAAAACGATTCATTGCTGATCTCTGATGAGTACTTCAAACCTTGAATATGAGTAGAGGTTCCGTGATATTAAAATAAGTATGAATGCGTCTAAGTATCAGAAATTATGAGTATGATTCAATTCTATTCATCTTTTTGAATACTCATTGCTGATCTCTATTCCAAATTCAAAAATAATCGAAATTAATTTATTTGCTTCAGTTTCTTTAAAGAACTTATAAAAGTTTCTCGCATGTTTAATTAAAATTCTTAAAATGCTGAAATTCATCAATTTAAACTCTTTTTTTAAACATTTTGAAAATAAGGCCATCATAGCCATTACAGAACGTAATGAAAAGTTTGGCGTTTCATAAATATTCACAACTAATAAGCTTTCAATTGTTCTCTCGCCATATTATTGTATATTTTCTAGTGTTTTCCTTTTGTCGTTGTTGTTGCTATTGTAATCCTTTACAAAGGATCTGTACATAGTTTGTTTATGTTTAAGAATTGCTTTCGCCCAAAAAAATTTTTATTTGAACATATTGTTTGCTTTCTCTCTCCCCCTTCCACCTTTCCCACCATTACCGTTTTAATGGCAGGACGTTTTGCGTAAAATACGAGAATGTGGCTCTTCCGTTACATACTATGGTGGACGCGTAGTGCAAACATCATCCACCAAGCTCGGTGGTGGTGCGACTGCTGCTGCAACAAATCCACTTGAAACTTATGGCTGCGGTAATAACAATGGACACACTGTAAATAATAATGTTGGCAACAATGCAATGATGGCCTTAAAAAATCCCACAATGATGACACAGACTCAAACGAGGGCCAGGGTTCGTGAAATTGAAACTTGTTGTAAAACAGCAGCAGCAAAAGCCTTAACAACTGCCAATAATGAATGCCATTTCCATGGGAAACAATTTGAACAAAAGAAATTTCACTTAATAAAGAACAATAATGATGAGGCGGAGGATAACAACAATGATGGCGAACGAACACTGGATGAACGCAACCATAAACATAATGATGACAATGACGGTAATGATGGTGATGATGTAGGTGACGGTGATGTTGATGTTGAAAGGAAACATAAAGCTCAAGGATTTAAAGGAGGCAATAGGCCAGCAGCAGATTACAATAGAGGTAAGAGTTGTGAATATTTTTTGTGTTTAATTGTTTGCAAAATGGGAAACATTTTATTGTTGTTGCCAGTTAAATGAAAAGAAAATGGGAGGGGGGTTAAACTTTTAATAAAGTTTACCAAACTGAAGAATAATTTAATTTTAATGCGGCATGCAATTTAAACATCACACAAATTTTAAGAATTTAACTGAGAATATTTTATAATAATATATAGTGAGCGTCAAAAGAAAGTGTACACTATGTGGATAAAATTCTAACAATCATTAAACTCAACTTTTACCACTTTAGGAGAGATCGCGAAAAAAATTTGAAAATATTTCGAAATTTTTTGTAATTTTTCTTTTTCTTTCAATTTTAAAAACTGGCGATGAAACAATTTTAAAATAAGAATAACGGTAATTTATTAATGTATATTTGTTTTTAATGTACAGTTTCTTTTGACGCTCACTGTACATACTTAGATGTGACACACCCCAAAATATCAAAAATATTCGTTTTCCAAAACTTTCTTGGTATTAAACCCTGATCACTAACTTACAGTTTAAAAAACACGTATAATTCGATTGATTAGCTATGAAATGGCAATGGAAATATCAATCTGCCAAATAGAAATATCTGCCAAAAGAAATATCAATCTGATCTACAGTATAAGCAATAGGATCTGATAGAGGATCTAGTAATGTGTGTGAAGATAAATTCGAATTTGAAAACCCAAGACGCAATCCATAAATTTTAGCAGCGCCACATTTGGCGTTAACAGAACAAAATTTGCCCTTAACAGAGCACTGTTAGCTATTAAACAGTATCCATCTGAACAAGCCCACATCTTTAGCAGCTAATTTTAGGACATATACTAGGCCTACGAGTACCATATCATACTCAAAGGAACGTTCCAAGGCCTCTTAATATAATCAGCAACATAGTCACATACATATAAAGTGATATGCTATTGAGAAAATTGTCTCTGAAAATATCAATTTTGTGCTTAAAAATTCTCTAGAAGATCTATGCCCGCTTGGGAACAGATTAGAAATGGAACACCAACCAACTATATGCAAATGGTAGTCCAAAGGGTCCTCTTTCGAACCGTGGTAGTGGGATAACTGGAATAATTTTGAGAGTTGAGAAAATTTACCCCCCCACCCCACAAATAATTATGAGCATAATGAGAATTAAATTTTATGGCAATAGTGTGCAAAGTAGACAAACTAATCTTCTGCCAATGACACTGTTAAACAGTTAACAGTGCTCTGTTAAAGCCAAATGTAGCGTTGCTGAAATTTATGGTTTGCGTCTTGGATTTTCATATTCGAATTTATCTTCACAAACATGGCCTTGTATTGATTGCCCAGAGGCACTTTCAAGTAATAAGTCATTATAGAAACAGTATACCTTAGTTCTACAAGGCAATAAATTCAAGTCGCCGTAGTTTAGTAGGTAGTGTGTTGGCTTATTAGGCCTCGGTGCAAACCCCAGGTCAGACATCAAAAAAAATATTTCTTCGGCGACTTCCTCTCAGCAGATTTCCGGCAAAAACTCTGTGAGTAAATAAAATTGCCATGAAAAGTTTCTCAAAAAATTTGTCGTTCGGAATCGACTTAAAACTGTAGGTGCCACCCCTAATGTGTAAAAATTAACGCACACACAACATAAGTGGTGTGAGAAACTAGGTCGTAATCCTGACTAAAGGGTTGTAATAACCAAATATGTGTGTATGTATGTAATCAATAAGTATTGTTTGTAGTCCGTGACAGAGACAAAACCAAAGTGCCTCAAGAAAAATTACTGTAGAAACGATGGGGGAAATGAATATAAAGAGCGTTTTTAGGAAACTTTGAACTTAGAAGTTGAAAAAAAAAGGTTTTGTGGCAATAAGCTCAAAGCAAACTGTTACGAATACAATCGTCGATCTTATAAACAACAATTTTGCAATCCTATACGACATTGGAAATTACTTTTTCCTCTCGCAAATTATAGTTTTTAAACAAACTATTTAAGCGTTGAAATTAAAAAAATGTTCTTTTCTTTTGCTTTGGCAGATGGCGGTATAACATTTAAACTGGTTAAATCGAATAGTTGTAGCAGCCGTTTAGAGTTGGCTGGTGCCACAGAAATTGACGACCACGAAGAAGCCGAAGAAACGGAAGTTGTTCGCAAAATGGTGCATCACTTTGAAGCGTCAGCAATGAAGCAACCGGCAGCCAGTAGCAGCAATGAGACAACATTAACCATAAATAATCAGACAACAACAACAACAACAACAGCAGCATTTAATAGCGCTGGCTGTTGTCGAGATAATGAACATCAACTTCATTCGAAAGCAGATGATACAAGGATGATGGTGGTTGGGCGGCCTCATTCGCAGGTCATTGATGAAAAATATCACGATTGTGGCATTAAGCTCGTAACTGTAAATAATCACATCAATATTGCTAAAGGAAATTCAACAGAGTCAACTAAAAAATCAACAACAGCAACAGCAGCAAATGATTTGCTACAAATAAAGGATATGAATAAACCAGCAGTCACCGGCAGCAAGCATGATGAAGATGAGGAAATAATTCTCAAGAAAGATGATGAGAAAATGTATCAAACCGAAGCCAAAGACATTTATTTGGATAACAATGGAGGAGGTGGCAATGGCAATGGCGGTAATAAAAAGGATTTGAATGGGGGAACAGCGTGTAAGAAAATATGCCGTAATAAAAATGTCGATTTGGCATTTACTTTTATTAAGCAACCAACAACAGCAACAGCAACAACAACAACAAAATCCCCTGGGATCAACACTGTCGAAATTATCAAAAATAACACAACACATATTGGAAAACAAACTACAACAACAATGAATAACAATAACAATAAAAACAAACCAAATAATCCCATACAAGATAATGACAACACCACTACCACCACCAACACCAACACCCCTCTAAGAAAATTGACAACATATGAGAATACACTGCTGCCCACAATAACAGCAACAACAAATGTAAGGAATATGATGTCAACAAAGGATAAAAAAGTTAATGAAAGCAACGACAGCAAATCCATCTGTAGTACACCACAATTTGTTGTGCCCATTGAAATACATCGTACGGATGATAATAATCAAACCCCAAAGGAAAGTAAAAATTCAAAACCTTCCAATACTAAGACAATGGAGATGCCAATGGAGAAACCATTTCAGACATTAAGCGGCACATCAAGTGTTACATCCGTTATAGACCAAACGGTTGTCAAATATTATGTGGCGAATGACAAGAGCATCTATGAGAAGCGTAAATATGATGACATTGAATTTGAAGAATTTGAAATTTATGATCCAACCAAAGACTTTGAAAAGTTAATTGAAGAAGAACAAAAACGTAATAATCCGGACATCAGCAGCAGCAGTAATACGAATGCCATTTTCAATTCCAACATTGACTCTGCAAGCTGTCTAATAGACCAACAGCAGCAGCAACATTCTACACTGTGCTCCACAACATCGTCAATGTCAACGTCAACATCATCATCATCAGTGGACACGAATAAAAGTCAACAGACTACGATGGCATCTACAACGGAAACAGAAACTGATTGCTATGATAGTCTCGATGATAAATTATAAGAAACAGAATGCCAAACCAGCCTCCTTTCGTTTACTTCTCATAAAATGACTGTTTTTAAAGGGAAACGGTGGTGTGTGTATGTATGTAGAAAGCAGAGATGGATATCAATAACCAACATTTCTTTTTTGTTTTTCTTTCGTTTTATTTTTAATTTTATTTTATTAAGTTTGTATCGGTTTTCTATCGTATTAGAAAATTATATGATAAATTCCCAGACAGACAGACAGACAGAAAAAGAGAGAGAGAAAGAGAGAAAAGAAAAAATTCTCAACTTGGTGCAACGATTTAATCCTTGAGTAGAGTTCGATGATGATGAGATGATGATGATGGTGTAGGGATTTTAAAATTTTTTAATAGTTTTAATAAATTTATTATTTTATTATTATTTAATCATGTATCTAAGTTTCTAATATACTATACATATTTACATATATACATATGTATGTATGTACTGTACTACTATTTATGTATGCTTTTATGAAAATTTATTTGCTCAGTTGTTTGGCAAAGCGAAATATTGGAAAACTTTGTTGAATATTTTTATCCTTAGCAACGGTAAACCTAGTAAATTTAAGAAATTATTTATAAAATCATAAAAAAAACATGTTATATTTATAAATAACAAAAAAAATAATAAAAATAAATTATAAAAAGATAAAAAAACATTTAACCAGTTCGTTCGATTTGATTTTACTAATGTTTATAAAGACGGATTATTTGTGTATCTGGATCCTTTAACTAATACAGGTAACCCCAAATTATTGAGTAAGAATTGTCACAAATTGGTTGATAGAACTCCCGGTCACAATTCTATGATGGATTAGTGTTCTGTACTGATGAGGCAATTGGGAGTAGCCAATAGAATGACTCCAAAGTTAGATAAACTTTAAAAAGTGTGTAAAAACCGAATGGAAAAATATTTCTAGTGAAATATTCAAGGCTAATAGTTGAACATTTCAAGTTTGGATACACCGGAGTCCTTTGTCATATCTTCAAACAAATACGCGCAATTCTTGCTCGTATTGTGAATCTGTTTATTCCATAAATATTGTTACGAAAATGAAAAATCTAGATACTGGTGTTTTGCTTTTACATCGCTTAACATTAAAATTATAAGCAAAAGCTACAAAAACAAAACAATGCACATTGGTTTAAAATTCAGTTTTTTTGGCCAAAATGTAATTTTTTAATTTTCGTTTTTTGTAAATTTTTTAATACAGCATGATAGACAACACTTCAAGTTATCAGAAAATAAATTTTGTTTTTCTAAAACGGTATTTACCGTTAGTCTACAGAGCGACAAACATAGAACTTTTTACTATTGTTGAATAATCAAGTGCAAGTAGTTTAATTTAAGTAGTTGGTTAAATAGTGTTTTTGAATAAAATTAAAAAGTTAAAAACGATATTTTTAATGGAAACTAAAGTTTATGGTATGTATTAACTAATTGTAAAATAAAAAGTTGAAAAAAATAAATAGACATAGAAATAACGTGTGTTGTTTACATGCATATTCGCGCATTCAATTATTATTTTGTTTTTCCGTAAATTTAAACTTTTAAAAATATGTCCAACTTTGTCCAGTGAAAAAACAAAATTCGAAAATAGCATGTGGTCTTGTGCAACACATTCTAAAGTTTTTTCCTGCAATAACTTACAATAACTTAACATATTTGCTTTTTACTAGACTACCTTGGCTTCAGAAATGAAGAGCTCTTCAAAATTTGGCAAAAAAAAAACAAATGCTAAAGAAAAGAAAAAGGAGGAACTTTTGAACTTCGTTCTAGAAAAAATCCTCTGAGGATTATTTAAAACATTTAAAAGAAAAAATAGGGATATATTGCGTAAAATTAGATGCAAAGTGGTCAGTCAGAATGTTTTAGAAACACTAATGTATTTATGTCTCGAAACATGAAATGGCTAAATTCTGAAGTATTTTTTAAAAAAGTTTTAACTTAAGTACCAAGCACCTCTAAAGCAGGTCGGCCACGAATGTCTTTTAATGAAATGTCGAATCGTAGCAAGAGAAGAGAAGCAGCAATTATGTCTTCATCCAAAGAAATTACGACAGATTTATTAATAAATGCAGCGCGTATGTCTGCTCGTAAAAAGGGAGAAAGAGACTTGTTCTAAAGGAAGGAAGGAACATGCCAGTTTCCATTGCAACTAGATAAGTTTGAAGAATATTGTTTTGAAACTGCTAGATATCTCCAAACCAACTACGATTGGATTCCCATTACAGCAACCCTCTATAAAGTGCTTATTCATTCAAAGCAAATTATGCAGAACACACTATTACCAGTTGGATGCTTTGGTGAGCATATAGCAGTGTGCAGAAATAAAATTTGCAAACACGACAAATTGTTTTATGCTAGGAGAAATAATCGTATCAATAATCTGACAGGTGTATTTAATAATGCATTAGACTCATCAGATCCTCTTATTTCGTCACTACAACAAAACACACGCATACATCAAAGAAAACGCCAACAATTTCCCCCCGAAGTTATTAATCTTTTAGCCTGTGAAGATCCCTATAATCCAGCAATATTTGGAGATAATACAGATACTGATGAAACCAGGGATGAAGAAGACTTTGAAGAAATATTTGAGAACGAATTTTTAGAAAATATAATATTAGAAAACTTATTAGACGTAATTAACAATTAATTTGTAATAAGAATTTTAAGAGTAATAAGAGTAATAAGAGTTTTTTAATAATACTATTCCTTTTTGAAATATAATTGTTTATCTTTTCTTTATAAATAAAACTAATATTTAGAAATATTTGAAATACGTCGTTTTTAATTAATATGTGTAGAGAGTAAACACAATTTTTAATTAAATTTCACAGAATTGACAAAATATGGTATTAATAATTAATAATAATTTAAATATTAACAAAAAAAAGTATTATATTCTCGCCGTAAATAATTTTGGCCAAAAAAAATCGATTTTAAACCAATGTGCAATGCAGTAAACAAAGCTGTTTATAAATTATCGTACTGCTTAATATAACAACAAACGCCAGCATAAAAAAATACTAAACAAGTAAACAAAAATACACCAACAACACTAAAATAATAAATGTAAACAATTATGTTTACATTTATAGAGATTTCGAGAAGGCGAAGTCATGAACATTCGCTTTCAAGAACATTCATCAGACTGTTTACTCTGCCACATAAAAGGCAAGGCAACTGTAGGCGTCTGTGTTAGTGAAGTCAGTCTTGTGTGAAGACGCGGTGCCTTTGAAGAGAGTAATCGTGGTTTGAAGATCTCCGTTACAAAGATCTGTCGAATAATTGTCTAGTAATTGTTATTGTTTATGCAAAGGGTATAAACAGAAGAATAACAAAGAAAAGCAATTGTTGTTGTTTACCTCAAGTTGTGAACAGTGGCACACAGGATTGTGCGAATAATAAAGAATTTTAATTAAAACTAAACACCAAATTTATTTTTATTTTATTTACAATATACGAGCTCATATTTTAAACGTTTTTAAAAGATAAAAACGTAACAATATTATGGATTGACGATATCAGATGACCGGAGAGGATTAAATTAAAATTTGAACATACAACTTAATTCAGTCAAATTTTTCTTCATACGACTTTATTTACACAGTCCTGACTGTTCCGTTTAGTGGTTTCAAAACTGCCGATAAGACTAAAGTGTCAATTATTTAATGAAAAGTTTCCCACTCACGCATGCATATCGTTTAACAAAAGAAAGAAACTTGAAAATACTGGACGTTTTGAAAATGTGGTACAAGTCTGTGCATCATCCCAATGTAGACACTTTCTAAAACACACATCTTCGGTTGAATAATCCAAATTTCTCGATTCTACGTCATTACGGGTTTTTAGTAATTTAGATTTGCTCCTTCCACTATATAAAGTCCAATTCGTGCAACAATTAAAAGCAATTCTTCGGCGATAAGGTTTATTTTCCAAGCGGTTGATATATCGACAAGCAAAACTATCACTTATGAGGCTGGGAGAACCCAAAAGGGTTTATGGCAAGGTTATTTTCTTCCTTTAAAAGCGACTGTTGGCTGCGTATTAAGGCCTGGAGGCGTGATTGGGCCGTATTTAACATTTCGTTAACTTTTCGTTAAGCTTTCGCTGAGATCCCGTCTGTTAATGTGCCTATCTATCTCCATTGTTATGCAAAAATATGGATTTTAGTTTCAATTGGAATTTTCTTTGTATGTGATTAGCACAGCACCTTTCAGATAACTGGAGCAACATGAGGAATTCCCCCATGAATTTCTTAGGATGGAACAGGATGTAGGCAATAATAGAGTTGATGTCTTAATTTCTGAGAAAACAAATTCAAGGCATATGGAAATTGGAATCCTAATTTTGTTTCAAGATTAACAAAAGCTAAGGATTTATATAAGACACTAAAATAAATCTTTAATTCAAACGAATATCTTTAACGAAATAATTCTTGAAATGAAATTCAAATAATTTCAAATCATACATACTTGTGTTTTAGAATCTTTAATTAACCCTTTCATGCCCGAATTTTTTCGGCCAGAGCTAAAATTTTTTTAAGGACATGTGTTTGTTAGTCATGGCCTAAATATGAAGTGATATTAAATTCAGAGTCCTACGTATTCTGGTTTTACACGTTTTTAACCAAGCTTGTTTGCAAAAAAAAAAATCATTTAAAAAAATTAAAAATTACGGAATTTATGAACAAAAATGTACAATGTTGCCTATAGGCAACATCAGGCATGAAAGGGTTAAGTATTTCATGATATTTTTTTGCTGATAATTTAAACAATTTTTGTTTTATGATTTCTCAATTTGTACGAGAAAACAATTTTTATTGTTGGTCAGAAAAAGAAAACTTGTGTAAAACAAAATCCGACAATAACACTAAAGTTGTCTACAATATTACACAGTTTTTATACGCCTTACGTATGTATGTATGTTTTTTCTATAATTTGATAATGAGCAGAGAGAGGACTGAAACAATAAACTTAAAAACATCCTATCTATGCCAGGCTGTTTGTTTCTTTAGCCAAGACAGAGAGAGAGTAAGAGCGAGAGATTCTTAAATTAAAGTGAAGGCATGGAATAGAGGAAATCAAGTAATAATAATAAAAATAAATAAAATACAATCCAGAATCAACACTTGAGTTACAGTTTAGTTTAGTTGTTGTAAGCATTTACAAACAAATTGCTGTTTAACCATCCTCCACTTCACTCACCTACGTACACTTCAGTTTAATAGGAAACACAAGCAGCAGCAGCAGCAGCAGCACTATAAAATAGTTTCTCTGGACTGTTTTTTATTGCTGTGCGGCTGTGTTGTTATAATATTTACAGATTTAGTTGCGTTCTATCCCAGAAGTAAGTACAATTTCTAGGTATACACTTACCTGAGTTTAAGTCTTCAGATTTGTTTGTGCAATAACTTTGTCGTCCTCCAAAGCACCATGAATTCTGTAGAAAGGATAAAGAAGAAAAAGGAAAATAAAATATCAACAAAAAGAGTAAATAAGTAAGAATTGTATTAAATAAGCACCATAAAATGCAAGGAATGTGGCTATTAAGCAGCTTATGCTTTCAATTTTTACTGGAGTTCAAAGCAATAATAAAAATATTCCACTTATGTCGACTTCCGTTCTACAGAACATAATTTTTATCACATATTTACTATAAAAAACCCATGAATTCCACCCATTTTTTTGAAGTCTTTAAACTTTTTATCGTTTAAAGCCTGTTATTTGGAAATTGTTTGGCTTGTCCAATAATTGAAATTGAAAAGTTCATAGGAAGTATTTCTTTTTTTATCCTACTCACAATAAATTACTACGTGGAACCAAAGACTTAAATAGGTTCCTGAAATGTGTGGTCTTATCACAAGAACAACAAAATATTGAAATAATTTATGTGTGTGAAGATAAATTCGAATTTGAAAATCCAAGACGCAATCCATAACTTTTAGCAGCGCAACATTTTGCGTTAACAGAACAAAATTTGCCCTTAACAGAGCACTGTTAGCTGATTAAAAGTATGCGTCTGAACCAGCCTACTTGTTTAGGAGCTAATTTTAGAATATATACTAGGTCTATGAGTACCCTATCATACTCAAAGGAAGGTTCCAAGGCCTCTTAATATAATCAGTCACATATAAAGTGGTATGGTGTTGAGAAAATTGGTTCTGAAAATATCAAATTTTTACTTTAAAATTCTCTAGAAGATCAGTGGCCATTTGGGAACATATAGGAAAGGGTACACCTACCAGACTATATGTAAATGGTGGTCTAGAGGGTCCTTTTACGAACCGTGGCAGTGGGATAGCTTGAATAATTTGGAGAGTGGAGATTTTGAATTTTTTAAACAGATTTTTGGGCCAAAAACATATGAAAATTTTCTAGAAGATCAGTCGCCACTTTGCAGCAAATAAGAAATAGTACACCATGCAGACTATATGCAAATGGAAAATATCCGTATGTATATAATAATAATGAATCTGCAATAATTGAAAAGTAGAAGACTAATCTGCTATTGCCACTGTTAAACATCTAACAGACCTCTGTTAATAGCGAATTTTAACCTGTTAGAGACACGAAGTGGCGCTGCTAAAAGAAGGCTTTGGGTTTTAAATTCCAATTTATCTTCACACAAGTAAAATAATAAACTCGAGATAAATTGAAGAAAGAGTGAAAGGAAGACATATATGTTAACTTAGCAGTCTCTGTTAACATAGCATTAACTATAAAAAACTTCTAACTTTCGTAGCTAACTTCATACACATTTCTTCCCTAATAAAATTTTTCTTAAACTGTAACGTAAAAGTGCAGCGTTAGGAATGAATAGATGAAATCAAATCGTGTTGCTCATGTAGAAAAACTATCAGTTCCTTGTCCTTAAACGAAAGAGAGTGTTTTTTCTTCTTCTTTCATATTCCTCTAGGAGCACACGATTACCATAAAATATTTTCACTTTACATCGATGGATTACAGCTGCTTAAATCACGATGATTACATTTAAGCGTTACCCTTGCGATAATGTCTGGGTTTCTCTTGATGGTATGACCTATTCATATCAATTTTTTATATTTAATGTGGGCCTTTTCATATAACATTACAATGATGTGAGGGTATTGGGCTTTTTTTGAAATCGTTGAACAATTGAAACTGGGCGGAGGCCATTCCTCCATTTGTAAGTTAAATTGTCTATTCATTACAGAAATTTTTTTTGGTTTTATTAAACCATTGACTGCCCCTTTAATGACAATCGCTTATTAGCCTTTTGTAGTCATCATCCATCCACTCCCCTACAAGAGAGCAATACAAACTATATCCCATCAATTATGTCCTTTAAAATGTGAGGATAAATAACGATTTGTAGAGGAAATCCTAAATAAACAAAATAGTTACTTAGTATGTAGATAGAGTAGAGTAGAGTACGTGTATGCCATTTTATCAACATTAGTTAGAATCATTTATTCATGCATTTAATCAATCATTTATTCATGTCTTCTTCTTCTTTTTCAATATTTCAACATGGCTTTGCCTCTGGTGGCCATTAAGAGATAAGCATACCACACAACATAAACAATGTGTCTGAAATAGTTGCTGACCGACAAGTTTTTTGGTTTTGAAATCAAAGTTTTTCTTCTTTTCTTTTATTTTCTTTTATGATTTACTTTTAATAGGTTTTCCTTTTAAAATCTGTTTTTGGGCTGCTGAATGCTGAATGTTTATTGTGTTCAAAAGGAAATGGGATAACAAAAATAAAAATGTTTTGTTTTGCTTTCCTAATAGGCAGACATTGTCCTTTTTTTCTTATACTTAGTTGTTGTTGTTTGTATTTCTGTGTTATTTTATTGTTGTAATAAAAATCTTTCATCTTGCATCATCTGTCATCCATCATCCATATTGTCTTTCACTGACAGAAAACTGCTGATGTCACAAAATAATAAAATTTTAAAGAGCCATCTCCTCTGTTGCTGCTTTAAAATTAAAGAAAATTCTTTCGTGTTTAATTATGCAGAAAGCCACAAGTAATAGAGTGTGTATGTTTTGATTTATTAATTGATCAGATAGTTTGATTTGGGTTGTTTACATCACAGTAAACAGTATACACGCATGTAATACGTGAAAGATGCCCTATTACTTATCACCAATGTTATGTGTGCTTATCCATGAATGGAGGAATCTGCAGACCTTAGAAGCTTTTTCATGGTTAAAAAAAAACCCACACTTAAGTGAGCCCAAATAAATTATGCAGGAACTATCTGAACTTGCCGCTACAGAATAATTCCTTTCGGCATCTTAAAAAGATTAACTTGTAATGTTAATATTGTAAACACAATTTTTCACTGCAAACCTCCTACGTAGCATTGGGCCTCGCTTGATCTTTCTTGAAATATTCTCGATAAGAGCCTGTGTGTGAAGGGAAATTCAAATTTGATAATCCAAGACGCAATCCATAAATTTTAGCAGCGCCACATTAACAGAGCGTTAACAGAGCACTGTTAGCTATTCAACAGCATCCCTTTGCACAAGTCCACTTGTTTAGGCGTTAACAGAGTAAAATTTGCCATTCACAGACCACTGTTAACTGTTTAACAGTGGCAATACGTACATAAGTCATCTACTTTGCATTATTGCAGGCTATTGACATACCATTTAATTCTCATTATGATCATTATTATTTGTGAATATAAACACTGAAATGTATAGGATGGTTGTTGGTGGGGGTGGAGGAAATTTTCTCAACTCATTATTATTTTCGTGATTATTTAAGATTTTTTCTTCAATTTTTAAAAATTTTTGTACTATGTTAACTATGTGAGAAGCTAGGCCGTAATCCTGACTGAAGGGTTGTAATGGCCAATTATGTATGTAACTTAACAGTCACTGTTAATATAACATTCACTGTAGAAAAAAAGAATATAACTCTCACAGCTAACTTCACATATGTATATTGTGCGAGATAATATTTAAACGGATCACTTTAATTTATACTCCCCCTTCAAATATTGATCATTATTAAGCCATTAAATCAAGCATTCTAAGTATTTAATTATGTTTTTTGTTTTTTTTCTTATTTAACAAGATTCCTTTCCGTTTTCCTTGTTAACACTATAATGCCTCTTCCATTTCTTTTATTTTCTAAGAATTTTCGATACATTTTTCTCACATTTCCTGTTCAATTATCGTTAAACATTGCAAATTGGAGCGGAGCATGATTCAAGTGTAACGAAACGATAGAATGTTTGCTGATTCAATTAAATTTTAAATGTTACAACCTGCAATTATAACAACAACAACAGCAATAACAACTAAGAATTTTTATTTAAGTTCTACATCAAGTACCATGTCATGTATGTATTCAAACAAGTGTATTGAAGTGTAGACGTTACGAGATACGAAACGATTCAGTTCGATTAGATTTATCTGTCGGTCTGAAACATACCGTTGCCGTTGATGTTTTGCTACTAAAATATTTGGCAATACTAGAGGTATAAAGAGAAACAGAGAGAGAGAGAGAGAGAGAGAATGGAACGGCAATGGCAAATATTGTTTCCAAGTCACCAATGAAACAAACATGAGATTTGTTTAAAAAATAATTTGAAAAGCAACAACAGATTACAGATTCAGTTGCAATTTTGTCAAAAAATATTCAAGTGGGAGTCTGTGTAAATTGGATAAAGTGAATAACCCAGTCAAGATTTTGAAAAATGTTCGTACAGACAAAACATCGCATTTTCATTCAATTCAAAAGTTCTAAGATTGTCAGAAAAGTTTGTCAATTAAACGCGTATTTAAATTAATAGATAGTAAATTAATAGAATTGCGATAGAAACACTTCGATTCACTTTTTGTATGTGTACGTGCTAAAATATGATAAATACCTTGTAATATAACGAGTTAAAAATCATTACAAGTTAATAAATTCATGCATAGGCCTATCCAGTTATATTAATGGGTCTGAAGATAAATTCGAATTTGAAAATCCAGGACGCAATCCATAAATTTTAGCAGCGCTACACTTGGCGTTAACAGAGCAAAATTTTCTCTTAACAGAACAAAATTTGACCTTAACAGAGCACTGTTAGCTGCTTAACAGTATCCATCTGAAGCAGCCAACTTGTTTAGGAGCTAATTGTAGGATATACGCTAGGTCCATGAGTACCATACTATATTCAAAGGAAGATTCCAAGGCTTCTTAATATAATCAGCAACATATTCACATATAAAGTGATATGCTATTGTGAAAATTGGCTTTGAAAATATCAATGTTTTGATTGAAAATTCTCTAGAAAATCAGTGGTAGTCCAGAGGGTCCTCTTTCGAACCGTAGTAGTGGGATAGCTGGAATAATTTTGAGAGTTCAGAAAATTGCAAAGTAGAAGACTAATCTACTTATTTCCCCTGTTAAACAGTTAACAGTGCTCCGTTTATAGCAAAGTTAACCCTGTTAGAGGCAAGTAGAGGCGCTGCTAAAAGTATGGGTTTGCGTCTTTGGTTTTTAAATTCGAATTCATCTTCACACACATGTTATATTAAGACTAAATTAGCCAAAATAAATAGGATTTCTTTGCATGTAAAAAGTAAAAATTGTAAAAATGTTGCTGGTTTTTGTCTTTTGCAACCAATCAAGAATTGTCTTTCCAAATATGTGACTTTAATTTGTTCAATTAATTGCAAAAATAAATTAAATATTAACACAAGACTACTCCTACTGAGTGGTACTTACATATTTCGAAAATGTATTCTGCATGAAATGCCACTCAATACAACAGAAATCGAAATAAAAATTCTTCTAAAGAATACAACAAGCATGAGAAAAGCAATTCAAATTTGGTTACGTCTTTGAAAAGCCAAAAACTTAAAAAAGAAACAAAATGAACATATTGTTAGTCAGCAAAGAATGAAAAGAAAATTGCATTCATATGTATTGCTGGAAGGACATATTTGGTATACAAACCAGATGTTTGTTCAGACAATACTGGCGGCTCAAAAGTGAATGACTTTTATCTTAGCATCCAAGCAACGAGGGAAATGAGATGGCAGACCTATACCCCAACAGACGGATTGAGTTGAATTTCGCAGGATTGTGCCTGTAATAATCACCCCATAAGAATGGGAATATATTTCCAGATTGATTTGGACAGAATTGAAATTGTTCAGTTTTATAAACATGATAATCCCAAGTTATCTGGAATTTGAATCGGTATTATTCGGATTTGTATTGCTGCAATGTAACCACTACAGCACACCACCTTAAAGTGATTAACAAGCAGATGCCCAATACATCAAAACTGATTGCTAAGCAATCGTTTGTTTTGGGTCCACCGCCAGCTTCATTAAATTTCATTACATTTTCCTTCAATTGATTGCCTTAATATTTTTAATTCTTATCCTTGCTTAGATCCTTACTTTAGAAGGAACCATATTAGCTGAATCATTAAAACAACTGCATTAAGAGTTGGGTGTTATATGGTCGTACTAGACTTAAAGACATTTTCGTTTAAATACTTTACACAATTACATAAAACCAACTCCCTCTGTATATATAATCTCTGCTATGTTCTCATGCTATTTGGCTTATTATCCTTATTAACTATTAAGATTAAGAACAACAACAACAACAACAGCAACAACAGATATGTAATGATTTTCTTGTGAAAATCTCTTCAACATTCAAGAGAGATTAGTAGCTATTTAAGCAAAACGTTACCCTAATTCACGTTCTTAGCTTGAAATTCTTTATCGTTTACGCAAAATTTAATCCAAATGAGGAAAATAAGTCCTTGAAAATAAAAAAAAAAACAAAATCCACTCACATACTCACACGTTTACAATTGTACCGTTATATACGTATTTTTTTTTAAACAAATTATTGCTTACATGTTAGAAGGGCTCATACTTATGCGAATACCATAATATATCGACTACCTACGCCCTAAAGTATGCAAGAAATTCACAAACAAAACACAATCGTAAAAGAGAGACAAAACAAACCAACACACAAAACAAACACATCCAAAAGTACTGTTTGATGTCAAAGCAGTTCAGTAGAGAGCCTGAATAAGAGAGAATAAAATACAGAACAAAAGGATACACACTTTAGTGACTTTCAAACAAAAGCCGAAACAACAATAGCAGCAACAACAACATGTTTGGCAGCAACAACCATGGCAATAACAACAAAAATCTTTGTAATAAAGCTGTAGGAAAACAAAGAGAGAAAGAACACAAGAGCATTTAAAAAAATGTGACTGTGTACGACATATGTACGTTATGTGTGTATGTGCATTGTTTATGTTTTTGCGTACAATTGTACGAATGGATGTGTGTATGTGTAAATGTATGAATTGTTTATTTCTTTTGCGTACAATAAGAATATGGTGGCCTGTTAAAATTGCTCTTTATATTGCTTGTATTATTGTTGGTGTTGTTTGTTTGTTTGTTTTGGTTCGGTTTTATTTCGTTTGTTGCTGTTTAATGCCATCCGAATGAGTAAAAATAAAAATATTAAACTCGTAATAACAACAAAAATGTACCGCATATAAACCATAAGAAAAGCTGGTTTTATGAGAGTAAAGGCAGAAATTTTTTTACACACACACACACACATACAAATGTAATGCACTGGTATTGTTGTAAATAGAAAGAAATAATTTATAATTGCAGTCAAAGCCAAGTCACAAATAAATTAAGTGTTGTATTGTTACGTTCAGTTCAGTTCAGTTCAGTTCAGCTTAAAAGTTGTCATTTGCAAGCGTTAAACATATATTAAAAACAGTGTTAAAGCTTAAATACGATGCTCAAGTGAAGCATTAAAAATTTTTATGATTAAAATTATTGTTCAACATAAAAGAAATGAAATTATGGTAACAAATAATAATGAAAACAGAGAAAATAAATAAATTGCCTGCAAAATTTTTTAATTGTTGCATCCAAGGTTATTAAAACCAAAATTATTAATAAAAATATTTGAATCTTAATGTTGTGCTCTACAGAATTTATAATTTGCTTGACATATTTACTGCTCTGTATTTAAGCAAAGCAAATGAGTGTAATATTAAGATAGGGTTGTCAGCTGTGTGTGTGAAGGTAAATTCGAATTTGAAAATCCAAGACGCAATCCATAAATTTTAGCAGAGCCACATTTGGCGTTAACGAGCATAACTTCCTCTTAACAGAACAAAATTTGTCTTTAACAGAGCACTGTTAGCTGTTTAATAGAATCCATCTGAACAAGCCCACTTGTTTAGGAGCTAACTTTAGGACTTTAGGTCCATGAGTACTATACTATATGCAAAGGAAGGTTCTAAGGCTTCTTAATATAATCAGCTACAAAGTCACATATGAAGTGATATGGTATTAAGAAAATTGGCTTTAAAAATATCAATTTTTTGCTTGAAAATTCTCTAGAAGGACAGTGGCCATTTTGGAACATATAAGAAATAGTACACCAACCCAACTATATGCAAATGGTAGTCCAGAGGGTCCTCTTTCGAACCGTGGTAGTGGGATAGCTGGAATATTGAAAGTTGAGAACTGAGTCAGTATGTTGGGTGTAGTGGTAAAGACATTTGCTCATTTGATTTATTCTTTCCAAAGAGATGTCTCTGCCTGACCTTCCGATGATGCATTATCCTCTCTAGAGAGTCAGCAGTAATAAGGGGTCGCAAAATAAAATTAATGTCTGTCCCATAATGTGCATACTGAATAACCTTCTAAGATATTAAATTAAAATCTCATTGGCAATGGTGTACTTTGTCAAACGGCATATAATGAACCCCTTTGAGCTTAAATATGATGAATATAAAGCAAAAGGTATAACCTCAGGAGGCTTTGTATTAAATAAATTTAATTTATTGTCCTTTAAAACAGAAAAATACAGTCTTTTGCAAAGAACACCCAGAAAAAAGAAACAAACAAACTATTTTTTTTTCATTGTTATTGTTTACAAAACAATTTAAATTTAAATCTGCACAAAACATTGTTGTTGCATGTTTGCATGTTGAATGATGTTGTTGTTATTAAAATTCCGTTTTACACTTTTAGACGATAAGTTGAGTAAAGTTGCCATTTGCTACCCCTCCTCTCTCCCTCGTCACTAAAGGGAAAAGTAAAGTGTAAAGCGGAACTGCAAATTGGTAGCAAAAGAAAAGAACTAAATAGTGTCCCAAAAGAACACCCTATGTCATGTATCACAACACAATAAATGGAGGACATTTGAAAGGACTTTTATTGTTCAAAAGTTTGCTTGTTCTACATCCGTATAGATTTCACATTTCTTTAAAGCATCAGAGGCTATGGAATGCCTGCAAATGGCCATAGAAGAAGCAGAAGAAGAACTGCAGCCTTACATGTCGTCACGTGCTGATTTTTATGAATGTTTTTCATAATTTTTATGTTTTTTCTTAGTTTTTATTATAGTTCGGGCGACAAGTGTGTTAGAAGAGCACGTTTCAACCAAAATTTAAATCAAATGATGGATATTTTTTGTTCGCCGATCATAAACGTTTTTATGATTCCAATTTTTTGTTCTTCTTGTTACGCCACATAACAGTTTTTATGGTTTTTATGGATTAACCAATAAAGAAAAAACATGTTTGTATGCTTTTATCAATGCTTTTAAAATGAAAAAAGCTGGTATTATTGCAGTTTCCTTTCGAACCAGCTACAGATGATGGCCATAAAAGTGATGTACAAAATATGGTACGCATGGTACCTTAATAATATCTACAGTAGTACACTCTTGGCTTATTATTGCCATGTTGAGTAGTTTATGTAATAAAAATTAAAATCGATTTTATGGTCGATTTTATATTTCCCCTTAATGGCAGAAGGAAAATGGTGTGACATTTTTGATAAAAAGGATAATCACATACATACGTATTGCATAAAATACGTTAAGGCACTTGTGTGCAAATGACACTAAAATTAATAATAATTTTAAAAGTTTTCATAAACAATTTTTTTATTTTTCTTTTACTATTAATGACCGTATCGGTATCAGAGATCAGCAATGAGTATTCAAAAAGATGAGTAGAATCGAATCATAATCTTAATTTCTAATACTCATACGCATTCGGACTTATTTTAATATCATGGAACCTCTACTCATATTCAAAGTTTGAAGTACTCGTCCTATTCATACTTAACAACACGTATGATGTTGTTGATTTCGACTCTACATAACTCAAATATACACGAAGCACAAAATAAGTATTAATCGGGTACGAACACTAAAATACTCACTAGAAGAGTGTGTGATTGCTCTGCTTGCTGCTCTGTCTTGTGTCTTTTTTCTTTTTTTGTATCAATCGAATCATTTATAAGTATTGAGGTATTTTTCTAAAGTTATGAATCTAAATGAGTACGCTTATGAATCAAACATATTTCGAATGGTATGAATTTGATGTTAACGTTGTATGCATACTCATTGCAACCTGTACTTATAAACCAACGTTGTAGTCAGTATGAATGAATCAGAGTACATAGTCGAATTTCAATATTGTTGACTCACATATGTATATTCAAAATTTCATGAGTGCTTATGAGTAGGGAAAAAACGATTCATTGCTGATCTTTGATCGGTATGGATATCATAAACGATTGAATCATGATTTTTAAGACATTAAAAAAAATACAAAAAAATAAAAACTGTCAACACACAGTACATACATAAGTACTCGTATATAGTTTACGTCTGTTTTTGATAATTAATCTAGAACGATAAGCATATTTTCTTTGCATAAAATTAATTGCGAGTCATTGAAGAGATCAAATACTACTGCCAGACATAAAAGTGCCCATGATTTAAAGGCTGGGTGGCCAGTTCACATCAAATCCATGTGAGATGACCATGTCCTCAAATCGTTCGTCCAAAATATTCAGTTTAAGAAGGGCTATGTGCGAAGTCGCCGTAGTCTAGTAGGTAGTGTGTAGGCTTATAAGACGTGAGGCCACAAATCAAACCCCAGGTCAGACATCAAAAGGAAAATATAAAAAAAAATATTTCTTCCGTGATTTCCTCTCGGCAGATTACTGGCAAATAAACTGTCATGTGAAGTTTCTCCGAAATCTGTCGTTCGGAGTCGACTTTAAACTGTAGGTCCCGCCACTCATGTGGAAAAATTAACGCACACTACATAAGTGGTGTGAGAAGCTAGGTCTTGACTGAAAGGTTGTAATGACCGATTAAGTATGTATGTATGTGGCACTTAGTACCATCCCGTTGGAACTACAATAAAGGAAGCCACCCTTATATTATAATTACAATCGAAAGTTGCTTTAAATATTTCTCAAAAAAAATTTTGAAAACTCTTTTACAAAAACTTCCGCTGGGTTATATCTTTGGAGACATTGTGCTGATTGAAATTATGTTGCAAAGTGTGCCTGCATCTGCCACCATACATGTATGTTGTATGTGCAACAAAACTTAAAAAAAGTTTAAGTTTAATTGTCTGTACGTATGTGTGATACGAACATGTGTTGATTACAGAGATTATTGCTTTTGTTTTCAATTGCAAAAGATGTCTTTGGCCAAAGTTTTATTCATCAAAGCAACTGCAAATCTGTTATTCAAGGCCACAAGACAACAGTTACATGTAGCATGTTTTGTCTTCTCTTGTCTTTTAATAATCACAAGCAAATTCTTGTTTAAACAAACAGAGCTGGGAGTTAAAATTAATATTTCATTTGAAATTTGTCAGAGTATGGCAAAGCAGGTTTGCTTAGCTTTGAGCATTAAAGAATAAATTCCCCAAAAGCAATTCAGAAAAATCTCTGTTTCTGTAAATTTTTAAGAATAAAACAAATAAAATTACAATATGTTGCACAGGACGTTTGTGCTGTAAATATTTTATTTTATCCAATAAATATGGAAATACGAATAATTTATCATTGGAGATTCAAATGACCACAAAATTAAAGCATGTAACACGATAATAATTATAAAATTTTAATTTTTTTTTTGTGGGGGAGACCTATGTGGCCTCTGAACAGCCATTACAAAATATGGCCAAAAATATGTTCTGACATTAATTTTGCAAATATTTTTGGAAAACAAAAACAAAAATAACAAATAGATGTGTTTATTATTTGTTTAGAATTTTATAATAAAAATAAAACAGGGAATACATACATATACAGTGAGCGCCATAAGTGAGTAGACACTTTGGTCTTAAGTATAAAACAGTTTTGTTCTTAAGTATGAAAAAAGTTCCTTTATCATTAATTGTTGTTTTTGTTTTAACATTTTATAAGTAATAAATAAACGTTTTTATTTTTGGAAATTTATTCGAGTATCCTCATTTACTTTTCTCGCTATCCTAAGAAAATGAATTATTTCAGTGGTGTTTACTCACTTTTGGCGCTCAGTGTATATATGTGGTCAAGTGTGTCGAATTTAGGTCATCCTATAGATTGTTAAAGCATGCCAACTTCTATCAGACAAAGAGAACTTTGTATACAATACCGCATAATGTGTGTGAAGATAAATTCGATTTAAAAACCTAAGACTCAAACCCACACTTTTAACAGTGTCACTTTTCTCCTTTAACAGGGCACAATGTGCTATTAACACTGTTATCCGTTTAACAACGGCAATAATAGATTAGTCTCTTACTTTGCAGTTATTTCAGACTACTCATATGAAATTTAATTCTCATTATGATCATTATTATTTGTGAACAAAAGTGTTGAAATATATAGGATGGTTGGTCTTAAAATTATTCCCACTACCACGGTTCGCAAGAGAACCCTCTGGACCACCATTTGCCTATAGTCGGGTTGGTATACTATTTTTTATATGTTCCCGAATAGCCAATGATCTTCTAGACAATATTCAAGCAAAAAATTGATATTTTCAAAGCCAATAGTCTCAATACCATATCACTTCATATGTGACTATGTTGCTGATTATATTAAGAGGCCTAGGAACCTTCCTTTGCATATAGTATTGTACTCATATTCCTAAAGTATTTCCCAAATTTAGCTCCTAAACAAGTAGGCTTGTTCAGATGAATACTGTTAAACAGCTAACAGTGCTCTGTTAAGAGCAAATTTTGCTCTATTAACGTCAAATGTAGCGCTACTAAAATTTATGGATTACGTCTTGGATTTTCAAATTTGAATTTATCTTCACACACAACAACACTTCGTTGACTGACTGTCGATGCCTTGATGTCTGAAGTATAAATTTTACTCTGATACTAAGAGCATTTACAGAATAAATTCTTGTAAGTTGGCTGCCAATTATTGTTTTATTATCTTCAATCGAATTTCTGGCAGACAAATATTTGTCAAACGAAGAATGCAAATAAAATTTTATCAGATTCCTCATCTATTCAATTTTGTTTTAGTCAAGTAATGAAAAAAAAGCAACAAAATGTGAAAATTGTGAATAATTTATGATTCTATTTTTATATTCTTATGCACATACATATGTATGTACTTCTATTGTATGCTAGGCAAATAATATTTTCGTGGGCTTCTATTATAAATTGTTCGTTCTGTCTTTACTTCGTTTTGTTTACTTTACCCTACTGCAGCTAATCTCCTTTTAAAATTAGAACGCAAAAATGTACCTGAAAAGCTAAGGAGTTTATAGGACCTACAAAGGGGCATTAATAGCCAGGACGACATTAGCTTACTGACCCTAAAGCTTCTCCGATTACACGCCCAGATCATACGGATCCAGTAAGTTAAAAAACAAGTTGGTTTGGTTGTTATATCTTATGCCAACAAGCCTATCAAATAAAAGCGAGAAATCCAAAGACCAGCCTAGCCATCATACAAAACCTATATTCTTTCCCTTACTGTAGGATGTCACCTAGTTCGACTAGATCTGCTGTCAAGTTGTTCTCACTTGTTTTCCCTATTTTTTGCGTTTGCAGTCCATTTCAATTAGAAAATTTGTGCGTTGATGTGAAAAACGAGCACAAACATTTAGCACAACACTTTCTCTTTCATTCTTTCAACGGCCATAAAACACCAACAGCATCATATTCATTTTGAAATATAAAAATAAAAACAAAAACAAATCAAAGACGACCATAAACAAAAATTCACACAAAATAAAGAAGAAAAAAAATCCTGGTAAAACGCTGATGCTGATGCTGACGAGAACACGAGTATGCGGCGCAAATATGATGGGCGAATCAAGTTTTTTGTCATTTTGCCAACTTTTGACGATCTCGGAGGAGATGACAAAATTTCTTTTCGCATTTAATTTTAGAACAACAGACAAACCAAACAATATACAAACAGACAGACAGCCAGTTGGACAATAACGCAGTGTGTGTAATTTATTTTTCTTTTTTTTTTTTTGAATTTATGACTTGACACCCAAAACCGAAATAAGCAAATAAATTCAGATAAATTTGCTTTTAGCAGCCTGTAGCTTGTATTTTTGTAAATAATTTTAAAATTTTTTCTTTTCGAATTTGAATTCTTAGTGAATTCGACCACAAATACTGGAATGTTTTTGGTATCAAAAGAGATTTTTTAACATACATTTGGTAGGCGCCTTCATACGAATATTTTTTAAAATTAGAAAATGTGTGCAGCCATTGAATGAATGCTGTCAGGTGATGTTCCATATATAAAGGCATACGAGAGAGCAATCTTAATTGCCCTGTACAATATATGAATGTTAAATGTGTCTGAAGAAAAATTCGAATTTGAAAATCCAAGACGCAATCTATTAATTTTAGCAGCGTCACATTTGGCGTTAACAGAGAAAAATTTTCTCTTAACAGAACAATTTACCTTTAACAGAGCACTGTTAGCTGTTTAACAGTATCCATCTGTAGTAGCCCACTTGTTTAGGAGCTAGTTTTAGGATATATACTAGGTCTATGAGTACCATATCATACTCAAAGCTAGGTTCCTAGGCCTCTTAATATAATCAGCAATATAGTCACATAACATATAAGAAATAGAACACCATACAGACTATATGCAAATGGTAGTCCAGAGGGTCCACTTTCGAACACATTTCTTTACAAATAATAATGATCATAATGAGAATTAAATTGTATGTCAATAGTCTGCAATAGTTGCAATGTGGAAGACTAATCTACTTTTTGCCACTGTTAAACAGTTAACAGTGCTCTGTTAATAGCAAAGTTTACCCTGCCAGAGGCAAGAAGTGACGCTGCTAAAAATGTGGGTTTGCGTCTTTGGTTTTTAAATTCGAATTTATCTTCACAGAATGTTAAGTGGTGGTAATCATACAAACATACATACATAATTGATCAGTCAGGATTACGACCTAGCTTCTCACACCACTTATATTGTGTTAATTTTATACATGAGTGGCGTGAGCTACAATTTAAAGTCGATTCTGAAGGACAGATTTTTTTAAGAAACTTTTCATGGCAGTTTTTATTTACTCTCAGAGTTTTTACTAGAAATCTGCTGAGAGGAAGTCGGCGAAGAAATATTTTTTCATATTCTCGTTTCGTTGGAGATGTCTGTGCTGGGGTTTAAACCGCGGCCTCACGTCTAATAAGCCAACACACTACCTGCTAGACTAAGGCGACTTCATTCTGTTGTATTTCATAAAAATGAAGTGTTTGAAGGACAAAAGTTTTTGAGTGAAATTTTAAGAAGCATTCCAAAAAGTAACAGCATTGTCAGAACTGAAAAAATGTAAATTAATGCTACTTTCCATTTTAAGAGACTATTTTCTGAAACTTGCTGCTTATTTTTAAAAACCTTCTTCAACATATTATTCGAGTGAAATTTTGTCGCACCTGCCTGCCTTTCCTTGTAGCATATTTTCTTTTATTTCCGTCCACAATATGTTGTACAAGTAAAATGAATACAAGCATCTGCTGCAGTGCTACGTTTTACATGAAATGCAAAGAAAAATATTTAAAATTCAGAGTGAAACACACATTAAATTCGTTTATAAAATTTGCTTCTTTTGTTTTGCATTTCTTTTGGAATTTTTTTTCTGCTTTGCCAGCCACAATTCTGTGTTGCAACATTTTCTTTGTTGTTGAAGCTAAATGTCGTTTTCGTCGTTTTTTTTTTCAAGTTTTTCTCTTTCCGCCAACCAAATTGTAATCAACTGCTGGCAGACAGACAGAATAATTGCTGCGACTTTATAACACTCTTTAAAGCCCCGTCTTTATTAATGTCTTAGCGGCACTTACAACACATTTCTTTTCACCAGGGGCTATATCAACGCATTGAAATTGTCCAAGAGACGAAAAGGAAAAGTTTTGCGAGTTGTTTTTGCATTTTAATGCGTTGACAGAAGGATTTAATGTCGTTGAAAACTTATTGACATCATTTTTAGCCAGTGTTACACTTTCGAAAAATGGAATTTAGTTCGGAAATTGGAATGGTATTTAAACACTACTTAAGTCCATCAGATAGTTAAAGACTTTGCCTATCTGAAAGATAACACTATTCAAACTGAATAAGTCTTCGTGTCACAGAACACATTGAATCATTATATCGGGTCCGCTATCTAACGTTTTTCTTTTTCAACTAGTGCTTATTTCGTGACTGGTAACACTTAGCTCATGTCTGATTTGACAGATAATTAGTTTTATCCTTCCGCTGAACGAATATGGGCCATCCAATGCGTTTTCGCTTCGCTAAGTGGTCCTGCGATCGACTTACAGAAGATGCGGGTTTTGGCAAAAAAAATCATCTTTTCAAGTGAAGTTCATTTTGATCTTGGCGGGTATGTAAACAAGCAAAATTGTCGCATTTGGGGCACAGAAAACCCGCACGCATACATTAAAAAGCCGACGCACCCAAAACGAGTCACTGTTTGGTGCGGATTTTGATCCTGAGGCACAATTGGGCCATTTTTCTTCGAAAATGAGCAAGAAGTGGCCGTTACAGTCAATGGCGATCGTTATCGGGCCATGTTGAACGAATTTTTTTTTTCACAAAAATTGAAGAGGAGGATATTGGCAACATTTGGTTTCAACAGGACGGCGCTACGTGCCACACAGCCGAAGCTACACTCGATGTTTTGCGCCCTATTTTTGAAGATTGCATTATCAGCCGCAGAGCTGATGTCGTTTGGCCACCTCGTAACTGCGATTTGGCACCGTTGGACTATTATTTGTGGGGTGCCGTCAAAGATAAGTGTTACGCCGACAAGCCAGAGACAATTGACGCTTTGAAGGACAATATTCCTGAAGCCATTGTTGAAATACACAATCGATAATGTGTTTAAAAATTGGACCGATCGTGTAGGCTACTGCATGGCCAGCCGAGGCAGCCATTTGAATGAAATTATTTTCCATTATTAACCGGAAGGATTGTACTTTCAAATAAAAAAAGAAATTTGAGAAAATATTCAGTAGTTTTTTTTAAAGCATTTTCAAAAAAAAAAGAAGTTATTTGGCGGACCCTTTAATCCTTCCCAATGTGTGTGAAGATAAATTCGAATTTGAAAATCCAAGACACAATCCATAAATTTTAGCAGCGACACATTTGGCGTTAACAGAGCAAAAACAGAGCACTGTTCGCTGTTTAACAGTAGCCATCTGAGCAAGCCCACTTATTTAGAAGCCAATTTTAGGAAAAATACTAGCTCCATGAGTACTTTATCACACTCAAAGGAAGGTTCAATGGCCTCTAAATATAATCAGCAATATAGTAACATATGATATGATATGGTATTGTGAAAATTGGCTTGGAAAATATGAATTTTTTGATTGGAAATTTTCTAGAAGACCAGTGACCATTTTGGAACATACAAGAAATAGTACACCAACCCGACTATATGCAAATGGTAGTCCAGAGGGTCCTCTTTCGAACCGCGGTAGTGGGCTAGCTGGATATTTTGATATTCAAGAAAATGTGCCTCCTCCATTCCTCACCAACACATTTCTTTACAAATAATAATGATCATAATGAGAATTAAATTGTATGTCAATAGTCTGCAATAATTCCAAAGTAGAAGACTAATCTACTTATTGCCGCTGTTAAACAGTTAACAGTGCTCTGTTAATGTGTCTTTGATGTTTAAATTCGAATTCGAATCTTTACCCACGTTTAGAAATTTAGTTCTACGCCGCACAAATCTGATTGGAATACATTTGTGAAGGCCCTATGTTTCTCATTCTTTTATTAGTAATCATTCGTATGATATTTATGTATGTTTCTAACCATCAAATACTTCTTATCCGTTAAATACTCCTAAAAAAGTGAGCAAATTAAAGCCACAAACTTTTCTTGAGTTGAGTTGATTACATCGCGAGCAGATAAAGTCTTAAGTCGCTTCATAATTTAATTCGTTTTCATGTTTCTCTTGTTATCCATTGTCTCAGCAGCTTTCTTTAAAGAAGATTATGGTGGAAACTAAATTAAAATTGTTCGAGATTACAATTTTATGGATGGAAATACTAAGGAGGAATACAAAACTGCTCGTACAACATTAATAAATGCTCGTAAATAGAAAAAACAAAAGATGCTGCTGGTAGTAGAGGGAGGAGGTAGGGACAAAAAGCTGTTGCTAGAGAATAAAAAAAAGAAAGTCATTAAAAAAATAAAAATAATACAAAAAGTAATACAAATAATACAAATCTTATTAGATTCAGAGCCTCCCTAGGCTCTGGTGGTTTCAAATTTAAATATTTTTTTAGGAATCTTAACTTCTATGGACTTCTATGTACATACACGTTGACTTTGTATAGCCGCTTTAAAGAGTTGCTATTATCTGGAGTTCCTTTGGGACAATCCCCTTTGTTTTATTTTTAAAGAAAAATATTATCTTCCTTGTATGAATATTAATTTGAGCATAGTTTGATGGTTTGATGGTTTCAAATAAAATTTAAATTTAAAACCTTTCCTCTCTTAAGCGCCAGGGAACAATAAGGATAAGGACGAAAACACAAAAAGGAGAAAATAAACGAAATACAAATTAAATGGGAATTAAAAGGTCTTTATTACAATATACGCATGAGGCATTAACATTTCGGGTCGAAAACATTTTAACAACATACCATACAACCATAAATAAAATACTTAACATTGTCTGAAGGTCAATTGGCTTGCTAAAATACAAAATGAAGATAAAAAACTTATCGATTGTAAAAGAGTTTATTTAAAAAAGTATGTGTTTTAATTATCTCAATAATTGCCCATTGAGTAGCAGAGACCACGTACGACAAAACTAAGACTCTACAAGACGCTCATCCCCCCGTGCTTCTTTATGGTGTAGAGGTATGGACACTATTAAGCACTGATGCAGCAGACTTGGGAGTATCCAAGAGAAAAGTCCCATGTAAGACCTTCGGTCCAGTGCGAGTTGGCAATAATTTCCGCATCCGATCCAACAGTGAGCTGTTTGAGCTCCTCAACGAAATGGAATTTGTGCAGCGTATTAACATCCAACGACTGTACTGGCTCGGCCATGACGTTCGAATGGAGGAGGATGCTCCGGCGAGACGGATATTTGATGCGAGGATCCGCGGAAGTCGGCGAAGGGAATGACCTTGTTTATGTTGGAAGAACCAGATCGAGGAATTCCTGTCATCGATTGGTGTGACCAACTGGCGTAGGCGTGCTAGAATCAGAGGCGCTTGGAGGGAAGTGTTAAGGCAGACCGAAATCCGTTAATCGGGTTGGTAATGGCCAATAAAGCAAGCAAGCAAGAAATTACGGCCTGGTAAGATTGTCAGCTGTTAAAAGTTTTTCATTTAAAGTGTCATTTATTTAGTGAAAGGCTTGTCAATCACGAATATGGATCGTTTAACAACCTAAGAGTGCAGCCCTTGCGCTGACCAACTTCCCCCTCCTTGGATCGGAGGAACTTGGTCTCTTGTGGTATCACAACGGGCCGCTATGCGTGCTCAAGTGAGCTTTCTGGTAAATTAAAGCTACCACGCTAACCTAACCTAACTTAACAAACTAAGAACGTGTATAAATGGTTAAAATTTGAGTGATTATAAGGTTGTTATAATCGATCTATTGTGTAAGGAGTTTGTAAAATAGTAAAGAAATTTTAAGAGATTGATAACATGAGAGATGTGGACAAATCTACGGAGTATCGAAAATATCTCCTCTCTCTAAGAAAGTATAGTGGCTAATTCAAATTTGTTGATTCCAAGGCCTATTCAACAATTGAGCCTTTCTTATCGTCCATTATAAATTATTTACATTTGGTTTTACTCTCCCATCCATATAAAGTTCAACTCATGCGACAATTAGCCGGCTTTAATTGTCGATCATTCACGAAGCCGTTGACATGCTGATTGCGAGGAGTACACTCTACGTATTTGCTGTACCCCACGTATTTTGCTGTAAGAGCAAAATCTATAACCAAAGTCTTCATTTGATACTGCAGGCAGCACTTATCAGTTCAGTTAAGAGAAAAATTGCGTTTCATCTGCATAGCGGCAATCTAATACATTGGAAATGAACAACCCAAAGCTTAAGCTTGGTTAAAAAAGTTTTTTTTCTTCTGTTTCTACCTTCTATAGTCCGAACTTGACACCAAGTGAATATTTTCGGTGCCTACATCCAATAATTTTGCTTCTAAAACATTAATTTTGCTGTTTTTTTCTTTGCCAAAAAAGAATTACGTACTGCAGGAAAACATTACAATTAAGCTGAATAAAGGATTCAATTTTTTTGGAAAAAAAAAAATAATCTTCTTAGCCATTCCAGCCAACTGCATGTATGTATGTATGTAGTCTTATCTCTTTTGCAAAATATAATTTTCCTTTTGTCTTTATTATGCTATGTATTCATAAATCCCCTTTTTAATGTTTGTGGTAAATCCCTGTATATCATATGAAATACCAAAGTTTAGAAAACCACATATTGTGGTTATAAATTCAGGCAGGCTTTTAGAGTCTTAAAAATGTCTTGAAAATTTTTGGATGGAAATTAAAATTCAATTCGCCTTCAAATGTTATTTAAAAATCGAAACTAAAATTGTAGCACAGGGGGGGACAATTTCTACATGGAATTAGGAAAAATTAAAAATAAAATAAAAATAATAAAAAAGAAGGAGAAACCAAAAAAAAAAAGATTGAAAGTAAAATGAAAACAACTCAACCCAGTATTATGTTATAAAGAGTGGTGGTGGTTGCAGTAAAGGCACCAACACAACAGCAAACAGTAACAGAAACAGAACAGCAACAGCAACAGAATAAACTGGCAACTGGCAACTGGCATGTAATAATTAGCCAAGGGTGAAATATATGGATAAGCGTCTGCTGTCTATCTCACCGCCTTTACACTCCGAACTAGCCATGTGGTAAATACGGTGCGAATTGTTTTAAACCAAACCGAACCAAACAACAGCAATAAATGGTCACCAGACTGAAACTCATTTGCTGAGGTTTCGCAACGATGCAACCCGTAGTAATCAGTTTATAAAAAAAAATTTATTTTTTCGGGTGCTAAACTGTACCTGTCGTAACCATTTTCATTATAATTTCGAAATTTAACGTTGTATTAAATGTATTTAAATTTTGCCTATGTAAACAGGTGCAAGAATATCGAAATTAATATTTAATCCTAATGGCAGTTTGCAAAATAAAACAATTGCATGTCTTTTGACACTTACCTCGTATTTACATCAGGCATTATGAATTAAAAATTTCAATTCAGAGTATTTCTAGAAAACTGCAATTAAAACCACAATGATAAAGGCTGTTATTTAATAAAATAAAGAATTGTTTACATAAAATTCAATGCATGAAGTATTTATGTATGTATGTGGAAATAAATTCGAATTTAAAAACCAAAGACCCAAACCCAAACTTTTAGCAGCGCCACTTCTTGCCTATAACAGCGTCAACTTTGCTATTAACAGCGCACTGTTAACTGTTAAACGGTGGCAATATTATATTGATTAGTCTTCCATGTTGCAATTATTGCAAACTATTGACATAAAATTTAATTCTCATTATGATTATTATTATTTGTGAACAAAAGTGTTGAAATGGAAATGATAGTTGGTGGGGATGGAGAGCAGAAATTTTCTCAATTCTCAAAATTATTCCAGCTATCCCATTACCACGGTTCGAAAAAAGACCTCTGGACTCTGGATCTTTTAGAGAATTTTCAATCAAAAACTGATATTTTTAAAGCAAATTTTCTTAATACCATATCACTTTGTATGTGACTATGTTGCTGGTTATATTAAGAAGCCTTGGAACCTTCCTTTGAGAATGATATGGTACTCATAGATCTAGTATTAGCTTTAATATTGTTACGAAAATGAAAAATCTAGTTTGCTGGTGTTTTGCTTTTACATCGCTTAACATTAAAATTATAAACAAAAGCTAGAAAAACAAAACAAGGAAGTAAACAAACCTGTTTACAAATTATCGTACTGCTTAATATAACAACAAACACCCGCATAAAAAATGGTAAACAAGTAAACAAAAATACAACAGCAAACACCACCATAAAAAATGGTAAACAAGTAAACAAAAATATGCCAACAACACTATAATAAACGTAAACAACGATGTTTACAATTCTAGAAATTTCGAGAGGGAGAAGACATCTATCAGACTGTTTACCCTGCCATATAAAAGGCAAGGCAAAGCGGCGAGTGAATCAGTGAAGTTCAGTAAGTCTTGTATGAAGACACGGTGCGTTTGAAGAGAATAATCGTGGTTTGAAGATTTCCGTTACAAAGATCTGTCGAATAATTGTCTAGTAATTGTTATTGTTTATGCAATGGGTATAAACAGAGGAATAACAAAGAAAGGCAATTGTTGTTGTTTTCATCAAGTTGTTAACAGTGGCACAAAGAGTTGTGCGAATAATAAAGAATTTTAATTAAAACTAAAAACAAAAATTTATTTTTATTTCATTTGCAATCTACGAGCTCAAATTTTAAACGTTTTTTAAAAGGTAAAAAGGTAACAATATGTTTACGTTGCAAGTGACTGAAATAACTGCTGCAAGAAATCGTTATACAATCCACAATTCAATAGACAACGAGACAGTGTCAATTCCGAGAAAAACTGCAATTTACCAGAATATTATTATTATTTCTCTAGAGCACAATCCATAGTAGTTGCGCTAGAACAGTGAAACCACAAGTCACATTAAGTGGCAATTTCCTCCTGAATTGACCATACATGGGCGTCAAAAACACAATTTATACAACGTACATACGTATATATGTACGTTGTCATAATTTACTTGTAATAAAAAATTATTTTATTTCCTTAAGAATATTCTCCACAAATAAGTTGTCTAAAACGAACGTTTCACAAACCTACGTACGTACATATATAAAGAATTCCTAAAGAAAGAAATAATTAATCATACTAAGACTATGTGAGTGAGTAATTAATTATGTTTTCATTTTGTTAATTAGACTGAATTTATTTATAATTATTTTAATTAAAATGGAAGAATATTTGTTACGCGTCTCTGGCTATGTAAACAAGTTACATAAATAACTACAAGTCATGTAACTAAATGGCGACCGTAGTCTGTACAGTAAGTGATAAAAGTATGTGTATGGTAAATATCAATTAAAAGGAATTTTAATTGTGTATTGAAGATTACCTCGAAATAATAAGAATTATAATGTGTGCTCAGCAAATAATTCTTTCAATTGATTTTGAAGGCAATTCCAAAAAAAAGACCGGAAACTTTACTCTTTCACTGTCTTTAAATTGCAGATGAAAACATAATTGAAGGACAAATTTATGAAAAACAACGATAAACCGCTATTCTACTTATTCTACCCATTCAATAACACTTTGTTGTTGTTGTTGCCTTAGTTCTTACCCAAAAAAAATCTAATAAACATTCTGAAGGATACAACACAGCAAAAATTTGACATTTTTTCCCTTGACCTTTTGAAGATTTTCCAACACGGTGTTTCCTTTCCTTCACTTCTTTTTTCTCTTCTTTTAGTTTCCAATGTTTTTCTAAATTAGAAGGAGATGAAAAGTGGACTTTTTTCTTTCAAATTTGTAAATGAAACATTTATAATGGAGGCTTAAAAGTTTTTTTATGGCCTATTTTAACTGGTATGCTGTTTACAAGCAATCATCAAAATATTTCCATGAAAACTCGTATTGAACGGTGGTGGAGAACAGATAAAATCAATAATTTTTAAGTGGATGCAGCATTAGAGTTTAGATAAATAAGAAGTGGGTGCAAAAAAAATTTGGGCATACTTTAATGTTTATATTTTTTGTTGTGATTTGAAAAATAATTCTTGCCCTCTTACAAAGAAGCTGCTAACATTTGTCCAGGGAGGGCTTCTCACTGTAGAAAAAAGCGTTTGAGAGGCTGTTATATAATGTTATTTACATAAATATTCATATCCAGTCCTTAAATTGGGTAGAACTCGGTGCTATCAAGAGGTATTGGAGATTTGAAAGACACAAAATTCTGTGAAGTGAAAAATTTAAATGAATTCAACAAAGAAAACTTTTATTTGAACCTGTTATAGACTTGAAACATTTTTAAGAATTAGATTTAAAACAATATGTATTTGAATTCGAGTAAAAACTAAAGTAATTTTATTAATAAGTTCAGTTTTTATAAAGAGAAGCTTATGTCCAAATTTTTTCGTGCGCACTCCTTTGTAAAAAATGCTGGCGAAATAGTTAAGATCACTTGATGAGAAATTGCATCTCCTGACAGCATTTAATTACCAACGAATATCTTTGAAAGGGCAGACATGACAACAACCAAAAGTTTTAGAAGCCTTGGCCGCAGTGTTAGAAAGTCTATGGGGGCACAGTACTATATTGGAATGCAAGGTAGACGCAGAAGAGTTAGACCAGCTAACGCGTGGAAACGAATGGTGTATGCAAAGATCCATGATTTTATATTTTATACGGATTAACAGGATTAAAATTATTTTTGAATTGATTGATTAATTGGAGGGGAGAAGTAAAATTTGGACATATGAAATATACAGTGGTGGCCTTATAATTAACAACATGTATGTTTGTTAATTTGTTTTACAGTTTTCAAAGTGTACCTGGGATCAAAGGCTTTGTTTGGAGGACGTCTTACGTACGTTTTTCCATCAGATTGGAACAAATTAAACTTAGATTCGTCACTCCAGAGAACTCTGTTCCAGAAACATCGTTTCTAATTATAAGGCCACCACTGTACTAACAGTGTTGAGAGAAATGTTAGAGACCCCACCAGAGAAGTATTCGATCATTAGTAAAGACACTCTATTACTGGTACTTGATACCCGAAAATCGTACTTGAAGTGGCCGTAGTCTAGTATGTAGTGTGTTGGCTTATTAGACGTAAGGCCTCGGTTCAAACCCCAGGTCAGACATCGAAACGAAAATGTGAAAAAAAATATTTCTTCGGCGACTTCTTCTCAGCAGATTTCAGGCAAAAACCTTGAGGATGAAATAAAATTGCCATGAAAAGCTTCTCAAAAAATCTGTCATTCAGAGTCGACTTTAAACTGTAAGTTTACCGCCGCTGATGTAAGTGATATGGGATACTAGGTCGTAATCCTGACTGAAGGGTTGTAATGACCAGTTATGTATGTATGTATGTGATTTAAAAAGAGTTTAACAATTAAAGATTTTTAAACATTTAAATCATCTTCGTCAAAAAACAATTTATAAACGAATATATTTTAAAGCCTAAAATATTTCAATCATTTTCAATACATGCATAGCTTGCCAGAGCAAAAAATATGTGTAATATTCCTTATGCTGCAAGAAGAATTTTTCATTGTATTTCAATGAATTTCAATTTATTTCAAGAAAACATTCATATTTCAAATACTCTTGTGCTTGATGTACCGAAATCCGTATGAAGAACACAAATAACAACAACAAAGATACACACACAGAGAGAGAGAGAGAGAGAGAGCAAAAGAGAGAGAGATTTACTACCTTAAGGCTACTTTGGCAAATAATGTCTTTGAGGTCATGTTTTCTCGACATACACTTTCTGCATGCAGTTGTAAAAATAAACAAATTTTTTCGAGGAGAATGAGAGAAAATAAAATTTAAAAATTTCATTTCCATCCAAAAGAAACATTATGGAAAGGAAAAGAAGTCCTTGTTCCTTTCCTATATACATACTCGAGTTTTATGCTTGTGCATGACAAGCCAAATAGGCAATATTGCATGTAAATATAATACAATACAAGCAAATGCATTCGGATAAGGATATATATCAGCAGAGGGTGGCAGGACAAATAGTGCGTTAAAATGTGATCCATTTTAAGACACAGATTTCCTAAATAAATTTATGTGGTCGGTATTTCGCATAGGTAATAATTCGTTGCGATTGCGAAGGTGTAAACCGTTAATCCGTGGTCTCCTCCCTTGGCCTACCATAGCCACCAGAGATCAGCAATAAATCGTTTTTTCGCTACTCATAAGCACTCATGAAATTTTGAATATAAGTGTATCAACAATACTGAAATTTAACTATGTACTCTGATTCATTCCTACTCACTACAACGTTGATTTATGAGAACAGGTTGCAATGAGTATGCGTACAACGTTGACATCAAACTCATACCATTCGAAATATGTTTGATTCATAAACCTTTAGAAAAATACTTATAATACTTATACACTTGCAAAAAAAGAAAAAGACACATAAGCAAAAAAGATAGAGCAGCAGAGCAGAGTAAACACACAACCTTTTAGTGAGTATTTTAGTGATCATATGCGATTCATACTTATTTTGTGTTTCGTGTATATGTTGAGTGATGGAGAGTCGAAATCAATAACATCATACGTGGTGTTTAGTATGAATATGATGAGTACTTCAAACTTTGAATATGAGCAGAGGTTCCGTGATATTAAAATAAGTATGAATGCTTAAAAGTATCTGAAATTATGTGTAAGCCGTTAATCCGTTGGGATGATGGTCTCCACCATAGTCACCAGAGATGAGCAATGTTTCGTTTTTTCGCTACCCATAAGCACTCATGAAATTTTGAATATAAGAAAGTCAATAACATTGAAATTTAACTATGTACTCTGCTGATGCATTCTTACTCACTACAATGTTGATTTATAAGTACAGATTGCAATGAGCATGAGTACAGCGTTGGCATCAAACTCATACCATTTGAAATATGTTTGATTCATAAGCCTATTCATTTAGATTCATAACTTTAGAAAAATACTGTCAAAATTTATAGCCTTAGTTGTTGCATTTACAAAATAAGACACATAAGCAAAAAATACAGAGCAGCAAACAGAGCAAACATACAACCTTCTAGTGAGTATTTCAGTGTTCGTACGCAAATCATACTTATTTTGTGATTCGTGTATATGTATGAGTTATGGAGAGTCGAAATCAACAACATCATACGTGTAGTTAAGTATAAATATGATGAGTACTTCAAACTTTGAATATGAGTAGAGGTTCCATGATATTAAAATAAATATAAATGAGTATGAGTATGATTCGATTCTACTCATCTTTTTGAATACTCATTGCTGATCTCTGGTAAGTAGAGGCAAAAAGTGCCATCCAGGCCGATTCGTGTTCCAATTCTTTGTAAAACTATTGAATTCCATTCAACGATTGTTTCGTGTTCGACTCGACTTACAATTTAATTGTTTGAAAAGGTGCCTCTTAATTCTTTTGTTCATCACATAGTCATGTTACAAGTCCTGTATATGCTGTGTCTCAGCAATATTTTTTCAATATTAAATAAATTTGACACTGTCAGTAATTTCCATATGAAACAAAAAATGTATTCGTTTCATTTATATTTTCCACATTTCACATGTAAAAGATGCGTAAACATTGTGATTTGATGAGTTTAAGAATCCCATAAGAAATTTTATTCTCTTTCAGTAAAAAAAAAGGAACAAAAAATCACAGTCATAAGGGCACTCAAAAACATAAGAATTCTTGCCATGCATGGTTTTATTTTCCATTTTTGACATATTTTACCACCAGCAGCAGATTAAGAAAGAAAACAACGAGAAGAAAAAATCTTAAAAAAATACGTGTGGAATGCAATTAAATGTTGCAGGCCGGCCGTTTTTAAGCAATTGGGCAATGAGTGAATGATTGCGCGAATGACTGAATGAATGAGTGAATGAATGGACAAGGCAATTGGACCACCACTATATGTACAACAGCTGAAGGATAAATTCCTATGGTTGATGGTGGTACATGGGTCACAAACATAAAGACGAAAGAGAAAAATCAATATTTAAACAGCATAATGGGGAAGGAAGAAGACTTGAAAAGAAAGAAATTTCGTTGCTAAATATTTGCGAATGTTTTTTTTGTGCCTTTGTTTCTGGCCTGCTTTTAAAAAACATATACAGACAGCATCAAAAACACAGACTGTAAGACGCCAGGGTCGTCTTTGATATCAAAAAAAAAATAAAAAACGGCACAGACACTAAACAGCAGTGAGGCAGCAGGATATAAAAGGAAACCGAAACAGAAATGAAACTAAAACATCGTCATCATCATCATCGTCATCATCACCGCCATCACCATTAGCCGTAACATATGAACAATACATTCCTGTTCAGGCTTCAAAACCAAGAGAACACGGAAACAAAGAACGAAATTTATGGTTGAAAACTTTATTTCATGTGAAGTTTCTTTCACTTCGCATTCGCTTTAAATTAAACGTTCAAGTTTTACAAAAAAATACGTTATTTTCCGCTGTCAGTCAGAAGAACTAACTCTGTTGTCCTTTTTTGTTTTTTTTTTGTATCGTAAGGATGTTCATGCCATTGCATTACCTGTGCTGGAAAGAGAGAGTCAGAGAGAGAGAGAGAGAGAGATAAAAAATACCCTACTTTAGACTATTTTTGACAGACGAAACAAAAGAAGAAAACAAACTTATTCAACAGAAATTATAAAAACCAAAATGAAGATTTATGACTTGTTTTAACAGTCGGCCATAATAAGATTTTGTTCTGGATTCCATAACAATTTCATTTGAAAGTTAAACCTCTTGCTTGGTATTGATATCCCAATTTGAAGTGTGTGTTGTACACTTTTATGCCAGAACTTTATTGTCTCCTTCTTTTAATGAACGAATTAATGAATGTTTCCCTTGCGATACAAGCAACATGAATTTGGTATCCAACATACGTTTGAAGTTCACATTTGAGGTTAATGTCAACGATTAAACGTCATTGCATATCATTCTTGCGGGTTGTATTCTTGACGCTGCTTGTGTTACATATTAAGATTGATGGAAGGATTCGATATCACATCGAGTGCCTATCGATTCCCGGACTCCATCTGGCTTCCATTCTCAAGTTTGAGGTATACACGAGAGGCATATTTAGTCTTTGGCATTGGAACCATTCTTCAAAATAGCTTCTACGCTCATGCACACAGAATTTGTTGCATCTTAGTGCAATAAAAGCAGACTAGAAATTATCTTCTAGCGTTTAGCATTCGTACGTGTGTGAAGATAAATTCGAAGATGCAAAGACTCAAACCCTTACTTTTAGCAGCGCCGCTTTTCAAAAATCAGACGAAAAATTAGTTATAAAAGACGAGGAAATATAGTGCCTTCATAAATGAATTCCAATCAGATTTGTTCGGCTTAGAACTTAATTTCCAAACGTGTGTAAAAATATATTCGAATCCTAAAACCGAAGACACAAACCCATACTTTTAGCAGCGCCACTTTTTGCTATTAACAAGGCAAAATGTGCTATTAATAGAATACTGTTAACTGTTTAACAGCGGCAATAAGTAGATTAGTCTCCTACTTTGCAATTACTGCAGACTATTGACATAAAATTTAATTCTCATTATGATCATTATTATTTGTAAAGGAAAGTGTTGAAATGTAAAGGATGATAATTATTCCAGCTATCCCACTACTACGGTTCGAAAGAGGACCCTCTGGACTACCATTTGCATATAGTTGGGTTGGAGTACTATATCTTATATGTTCCCAAATGGCCACTGATCTTCTAGAGAATTTTCAAGCAAAACATTGATATTTTCAGAGCGAATTTACACAATACCATATCACTTTGTATGTGACTATATTGCTTATTATATTTAAGGCTTTGGAACCTGCCTTTGAGTATGATATGATACTCATAAACCTAGTATATGTCCTAAAATTAGCTCCTAAACAAGTTTGCTTGTTCAGATTGACACTGTTAAACAGCTAACAGTTCTCTGTTAAAGTTAAATTTTGTTCTGTTAAGAGAAAATTTTTGCTCTGTTAACGCCAAATGTGGCGCTGCTAAAATTTATGGATTGCATCTTGGATTTTCAAATTCGAATTTATCTTTGCACACATTACCATTCGTAACTTTGTCAATTTGTTAATCTAACACAAGGGCGAATAGCTGAAGTTTCTTTTTTAAATTCTTTTCAAACTCAGTTCCTGTTCAACGCTTATCATTATTACCCATATTATCGCTTAATTGTTTTTCTTCGTTCTTTTTTATATCGTGTTCACTTAAACAGACAATCTGCGATATTGTATTCGTCTCATATTAATTTATGCATGAATTTATAACACGATAAATTCAAAAGGTGTGCATAATATTGTATTCGAAATACTCGTATAGTCGAATACATTACCCCATACCCTTGTACACAAATTCCATTCCATTATAATTATCTTGACTTTCCCTAACGATATTCACGATTAACTTATTCATCCCGTCATCGTTCAGTACATCTTTGCGTTCTGCTATGCAATAAAAACTAAAGCAGTATGAAGATAGTAACATGAATGAGCATGAATATTAAGGGGAAAGAAACTGTAGCAATTCCTTCTACTCTTATCTCCAACCAAAAAAGTAAGAAAAAACATATCCTTATAACATCATCATACACATGCATGTATAAAAATTCATGTCCTTAAAAGGATAGAGACTGAGAGTGTAATGAAGTTCAGAATAATAGCACACTAACTGGGAAAACATTTCTTTATTTATGGATGCTTGAATGTTAAGATGTAGTTGTTGTACTGAGTCGACTACGAACGACACATTTTTTTTTGAGAATCTTTTCATGGCAATTTTTTATTTATTCACAGAGTTGTTGCCGGAAATCTGCTGAGAGGAAGTCGCCTATGAAATATTTTCATATTTTCGTTTTGATGTCTGACCCGGGGTTTGAACCGAGACTTTATATCTAATAAGCCAACACACTTACTATTAGATTACGGCGTCTACAATTTACATAGGCCCTGTTAAATTTATCAAGCATTTCCTATCAACTCTTACGGCGATTAGGCTAAACTTGTCAAACTACTAGCCCAAGAAGCTCCTTGAGCATAATACGATTATTATGTAGTCTCCTACAACAATTTAAACAGGCTCTTAGGCACCTTTATTCCAAGGTTAATGAAACGTGATCCCAGAATCATTTCTAAACTCTCAAGAATCGGATTGCTCGTAGAATATGCTTTGGGGTCCATACTTAGAAATGATCAAGTTCTAGTATCACTGCAGTAAGATTCGAGCGGATGACTTAACTGAAAGCGATCAAGTGACAGCTCAGTAGAAGAGTATTCCCAGATAATTTTGGGATCTCCTCGAACAGCCTATTCTGGCGAATGTCAAATCGACGCCCGATAATGTCCAATGCATGTTTCTTATTACTTCAGGCAAATTTTTGGAAGCTCAATATCATTTGAAATCGGTATTGCAGATGAACGCGTATTAAACTACACAATTCCCTATGTGAACCATCCTCAAAAGTTCTCTTAGCCATGAGATTAGGAAATTAGCAATAAATTTCCCTCCACAGTTAACACTTCGTGGGTAGAAAAGAGAACCTGCTCTACCGCTATGTTGAGCTGTTCATATCTAAATTCAAGGAGGATTAGACAGCTCATTTTTCTGTCTCGCCCATAGCATTAAAGTCAACATAATCTAGTAGGTAGTGTGTAGGCTTATTAGACGTAAGGCCGCGGTCCAAACTCCTGGTCAAAAATCAAAACGAAAATATAAAAAAATTTTTCTTTCGTGACTTCCTCTCAGTAGATTTCTGGCAAAACCTCTGATAGTAAATAAAATTGTCATGAAAATTTTCTCAAAAATCTGTCGCTCGGAGTGGACTTTAAACTGTAGGTCCCGCCACTCATGTATAAAATTAACACATACAACATAAGCGGTGTAAGAAACTAGGTCGTAATCTTGACTGAAGGATTGTAATGACCAGTTATGTATGTATGTATGACTCTAACCTTATGGAATGCTTCTGTATGTTCATTGGCTAGGTTCTCACTCGCACGATTTCTGCAGGAGCTGCAGGTCGGAAGAAAAGAGAAACACTAAATAAGTCACCGTCTAGTAGTCGCTCTAAGGCTCGAGAGTACTGGCTACGAACAGTTCAATTAAGCAATTCATAGAATTCAGGCAACTGAACTAGCTTTTCTGTTTAAAAAGCTGCTCTATTTCGTTGCATCACTGTCGTTGTCATTACCTTTGAATTTTTATGACTGTTTGTTGTTTGTCTCCCATTAGACAGAATTTTTTTTTTCCAACAAAATGTTCTCCTTGCCCGAACGCGAAATATTCCAAGATGATGATGCACAACGTATGAGAACTGAGCAAATGTTAAAGGAAAATTAAGAACGTCATAAAAGCGAAATTGAAGCAATTCATTAAGAAAGAACGTTGAAAAGAACGAAGAATAAAATAATGATAGAAATTTTAATATTCTACGAGAACTACGAAAACTATTACAAGCGAATGGAAAAAAATCCTATTTTAAAGTATTTTATCGTAGCCATTATTCCTTTTTTAATTCTTAATTTTTTTCTTTCTTAAATTTCATTTGAATTATTTTTATAAAGCATACGTAAGCAAAAAAAAAAGAAAGAAACGTTATAATAATAGAGAAACGATAGCATCGATAACAATGAGCTTATCGTTACGATAAATTTACGAGCACTGAAATGATAATATTCGCTATGGAATCTTATGAAAAGGATACTAAATAATTGCCTAAATTAGGTTAAATACATATACAGTATGTATACATATGTATAGGTAGGTATATGTGTATACATTGGAGATTACACATACTTTTTTGGGCTTCACGTTCCAATGCCATAAATTTAAAGGCAAAAATAGAGAAAAAAAATGTATTTTTTGTGAGGCAGAACGACGCCATTGATGTACGAGGACGACTCCACAATTGCATTAAATTTAGTCTTCATAATAAAAAGCTTTAAAACTTGGTATGCCCCTATAATTTATGTGTGTGTGAAGAGAAATTCGAATTTAAAAACCAAAGACGCAGAACCTCACTTTTAGCAGCGCCACTTCTTGCCTCTAACAGGGTAAACTTTGCTATTAACAGAGCACTGTTAACTGTTTAACAGTGACAGTAGGTAGATTAGTCTTCTACTTTGCAATTATTGCAGACTATTGACATAAAATATAATTCTCATTATGATCAATATTATTTGTAAAAGAAAGTGTTGGTGCGGAATGGAGGGGGCAAATTTTCTCGAACCTCAAAATTATTTTAGCTATCCCACTGCTATCCCGCGGTTCGAAAGAGGACCCTCTGGACTACCATTTGCATTTAGTTGGGTTGGTGTACTATATCTTATATGTTCCCAAAGCTTTTAGAAGCTGCAGAGATGAGGAAGAAGAGGAGACTGTCCCTCATCTGCTGGGTACATGCCCGGCTCTATGCCAAAGGAGAAGGAAGTACTTGGGTACTTACTACATGGATGATCTGGAGGAACTGTCAGGGATTGTCATTGGCAGCCTAAATCGCTTCATCAGGAGCTCCGAATGGTTTCGAGACTAGGGGATAACGGATGACTGTGCTAGCACAATGGGCCCAATGCGGCCTAAGTGTGTCCATCCAAGAAAAAAGAAAAATTCTTGGATGGGCAGCCACCTCTACCTACCTACCTACCTATGATCATTATTATTTGTGTGCGTAAAAGTGTGGAAATGTAAAAAATGGTTGGTGGGCATCGAAGACGGAAATATTCTCTGCTCTCAAAATTATTCCAGCTATCCCACTACCACGGTTCGAAAGATGAGCCTCTGGACTACCATTTACATGTATTAGCGTTGGCATACTATTTCTTATATGTTTCAAAACGGCCACTGATCTTCTAGAGAATTGTCAAGCCAAAAATTTATTGTTTCAGAGCTAATTTTCACAATACCATGTCACTTTATATGTGACTATATTGTTGATTATGTTAAGAGAGCTTGGAACCTTCCTTTGAGTATGATATGATACTCATAAACCTAGTATATGTCTTAAAATTAACTCCCAAACAAGTGGGTTTATTCCGATGGATACTCTTAAACAGCTAACAGTGCTCTATTCAGGGTAAATTTTGTTCTGCTAAAAGGAAATTTTGCTCTGTTAACGCAAATGTGGCGCTGCTAAAATTTATGGATTGCGTCTTGAATTTTCAAATTCGAATTTATCTTCACACACATTCTTAGTTTGGAATTGAGTCAATTGATTGAAAAGTTAAGTTCGCTTTTTGTGGAACTCTATTGTTTTTTTAATCATTGATTTACTGTTGTACTCGTAGTGCCCTGTAAAAATAATTTTTTTTTTTGAAATATGAAAACCACTTCACACTATCTGCTTCGATCACTTAATACCCATTGAAGTTTGAAAGTACTTTTGAGTGTCAACTTGTAACAGTGAAGTGGGTAAAAAGAAAACCAAAGACAGTATGAAAAGGTTGTTTATTGCTCAAATGCTTTAATGCAAGCGTGTGTGTGCAAGTGATGAGTGCTCTTCCACTATCAAACGGTTAATCTTACAGTTTTCTGGTTGCAATTTGTCCACTATTTGCTGTGCTGCGGCAGAAATGGGTTCGATTGCTGCTATTGTTGCACATGGTGCAGGTGTTCAAACTTAACTGGAGCCTTAATTTTGCTTGTTTTGTTAGAATTTTTTTCATGTTCTCTTTCAGATTTTGGGATTTCTCTGTTTATTTGTCTGTAGTTTAATGACACTCATGTATACATACCATACGCTTATACATACTGTTTAGTATGGGAAACAAACAATTTTGTCAATATATGTGTCACTCACTCACTAACAATTGATAAGAAGAACACGTAGTTGATTAAACAACTGTTGTGAGTTGAATGAAGGCGGCTAATGTTTAAGAGAAACAAAATGTGTCAACAACTAGAATTGGTTGGTTTTGTTGGTTTCAATCACCGTGACATTGAATGAATGAATGAATGAATCTGTATTACTTTTATCAGTAAAATGTTTTCATTACAAAATCATTTTTTATCTTTAAAATTGAAATATTTTTATAGAAAGCCTCAAGCCTTCGTGGTTTTTTTTTTTTACTTAAAAATCGATTATTCATGAGTTTGTTTTTTTTATCGCTAATCGATTTTGTAGATAATATTTTATAACAATTTGATTCTCTATTCATGCATGTATATTAGAATAGAAGATAACCTTCAGTATTTTTTATTATATTTTGTTAATGCATTTGAGATGTAATTACAAAAGGGAAATGAAAGGATAATGATGTAACATGATGAGTGTGAAGATAAATTCGAATTTAACTAACAAAGACAAAAACCAAAAATGTTAACACGGCTAATGTTAAAGTTAACAGAGCAATGTTAAGTGATTAACAGAAAAAAATTGTCAAAGAAGAAAACTCCCAAATATACGGTATCAGAGAATGGAATACCTATTCTATTTCTTTAAAATTGTTTCTTTAAAAACGTTCCTGAGTGGAACAGCTTCTCTGGTAATTCTTTTGAAAATTTAGATCAAAAAATGTATTTGTTTTAAGAATATCTGGATAGGATGATCGATATTGTGGAAACATGGGACTTGCTGCAGGCATGCCACTATATACAAATTGTAACCTCCTAAGGTCTCCCTAATAAAACCCAATAAGTGGTATATCCCAAATAATTTTGGAACTTGAGATATCCGGCTTCAAAAATTCACTATCTTAACATACATAGTAGTGCGAAAAAATGGGACTTGCTGCAGGTATCCTACTGTTGAAGAAAACGATGAATCGACTATTTGAAGGGACTCTGGAGGTAAAGACTGTATTGTTAAAGGGACTCCTTGCTACAGAAAATTTTATATGAAAAGCTGTAAATATTTGAAACGTTGTGGAACATTTATTTATATTTATAGATGGACTGTTTTAACCTTTTTCTTAATTTTTATTAACTTTATTTTAGGAAATTTAAGTTCGTTTAATTTCTGAATTTGCCGAAATTGTTATTAAGAATACACATTTCAAAGTGCCATTAATATAGTGAGCGTCAAAAGAAACCGTACATTGAAAAATGTACATTAAGAAATTACCGTTATTTTTATTTTAAAATTATTTCATGGCCAGTTTTTAAAATTGAAACAAAAAGAAAAATTACAAAAAAATATCGAAATATTGTCAAATTTTTTAGGGCACACTCCTTAAGTGGTAAAAGTTGAGTTTGGTGATTATTAAAATTTTATCCACATAGTGTACAGTTTCTTTTGATGCTCACTGTAAATACTAGGAAATTCAAGGTGTCGCGATGGCATTTCTTATGTTCTCAAGTCATTGTCTATAAGAAATTATTAATTGAGTGTAAATTGATGTTGAAAAAAAATTTTAAATTTATAGGTCTTTAAATAATTAACCCGCTTAGCTTTAGAAAATTTAATTTTATTTAATCTCTGCCATGTATATATATATGTGTATAAAATATAATTTATTAATATGTCTAATGAGTAACACTCTATTTTAAATATAAACAATTGAAATTAATTTTAATTAAATTGTATACAAACACTGTCTGATAAGATAATCATTTTTTTTCTTTTCATTCTTGAAGAGTATTCAGCTGAGTAGTTTTCATTCAGAATGTTTGACATACTTGCCACACACATACATACATACGCACAAATAGATTGTTATAAATTATCTGCTTTTGTTGTTCCTTTTAATCTAATGAGTGAGTCTGATGTTTTTAACACAGTTTTCACAGTTTTTTTTTTAGCAAAATATGACTTCGAACAATAGATCAGTTCATATCTACTGTTAGTCTTAATTGTTTAATAAATCTTTTAATTTTTTTCAACATTATGTTATACATACATACAGCTGTGTTCAAAATAATAGGAGTGCTGCCATGTAATATTTTCAAAGTTAAAATTTTTTATTCTACCAATTTGCAAAACATGGTATATTTTAATGGTAGTTACAACGATATGTAAGAAATAAAATACAAAAAAGAATCTCGTAATAACTTTAATATTTACGATGAAATTGATTCATTTCTGTGTTTACCCCTGAATTCAGTTGATCAAAAAAATAGGAGTGTGAGTGTTCTGTTAAAAATAAAAATATAATAGCACATAATTTAAAGAAGATAGTGAAAAATAAGTACGGAAAAATGTAGTTAAAACTTTTTCTGCAGTGATTAACATAAATTTTTGTAACAGTGGGACGAGAAAAGCACTGTACTGAAGAAAAGAGAAAACTAATTAAAAATCTTCGAAATAAAGGCAAAACTTACAAAGAAGCTAAAGAAATCTTAAGTTACTCCGATCAAATGATCGCAAATGCATTAAAATATAAAAAAAGACCGAAACGCGTGTGCGCAAGGCCAAAACATCTACTGTCGATGACCGTTGATTGTGCGATACAGCAAAATAAATCCTTCAGCGTCTTCGAATAAAATTCAAAAGGATCTGAATCTTGCCGTAAGTGTCCCTACTATTCGTAGGCGTCTGATGGACAACAATTTATTCGCAAGAAGTTCACAAAAGGTGCCATTGTTGACATACAAAACAGGCAGCAGCACGCTTAAAGTTTGCCCTAGAACATATCAAATATCCGAAAGAAAAATGGAGAACTTATTGTGGACCGACGAAAGCAAAATTGTTTTATTTGGTGGCACTGGGTCTAGACAGCATGTTAGACGTCCGTCCAACAGCAAATATAAAGCTCAGTATACACAAAAGACAGTTAAACATGGTGGTGCAAAACTAATACATCGAATTAGAGACATAATGGATAGGAACGTCTATGTCAGCATTTTGGTAACATTGAGAGATGTTACCATATTCCATGCCTCTAAAATGGATTTTCCAACAAGACAATGACACGAAACACACCAGTAAATTAGCAAATGAGTGGTTTCGGGTTAATGGGGTAAAGGTTATGGCGTGGCCAGCTCAGTCTCCTGAGCTTAATCCCATAGAACATCTATGAGGGATGTTAAAAAACATGTTGCCGAGGGAAACCCGTCAAATGCAACTGGGTTGTGGTCTGTAGTGCAAGATGGGTCGAATAAAATTCCACTAAAACAATGTCAGGATTTAGTTGACTCCATGCCTCGTAGATGTGCTGCTGTAATAAAAAGTAAAGGCTATTCTACCAAATACTAATCGTATTTAAAGTTTCTGATTATAGTCATAAGCATTTTTAACTTTTTTAATAGTTTTTTAATAGTAATTTTTATGAAAACTGAAATACTCCTATTATTTTGAACAGCACTTTTTAAGATATTTTTTTTAAACTTACTGTTACTTACTTGTTGAAAGCTTTATTTAATTAATGAATAACTTAAATAATTCAGTATTTAATCAACATTACATTACACCAAAAAATTGAATTAAACCATGTTTTTTATTTGTTAAAAATTAAGCTTTTGTTTTTCAATGGGCTCACTCCTATTTTTATGAACACAACTGTACATACATAAATGGTCATTACAACCATTTAGTCATGATTACGACCAAGTTTCTCACACCACTTATGTTGTGTGTGTTAATTTTATACATAAGTGGTGGGACCTACAGTTTAAAGTAATTTTGAGAAACTTTTCATGGCAATTTTATTTTTCTCTCAGAGTTTTTGCCAGATATCTGCTGGAGAGGAAGTCACCGAAGAAATATTATTTTTCATATTTCATTTATTATGAGATGCCTGACCTGTGGTTTGAACCGAGGCCTCACGTCTAATAAGCCAACACACTACCTACTAGACCACGTCGACTTCAACTCCATTATTATGTTTATTAATCTGTAGCATAAGTCTGTATAAAAAACGAATAAAGGTGACCATCATATAGATTCTAATTGACCTTGAGATAGGTAGGCAAAAATGCATGCAAACATAGTGTATACAGCAATCGAATGGGATCCTTGAGGTAACCGCAAGCAAGAGTATTTTGAGTGCAAGGATAAAAGACAGATTAGAAGGAAAAGCTAATAAGAAATTAAAAATCCTGCATCGAATAGTTTAGAATGTCGAAATGACAGTCCTATGATTTCTATTCCAAAGGGACGCATACTTAAAATTTGAGTACTGTTAACCTTAGAGAATTCTAATTAGGATGGAGTATGACGCAATTAGTCTGATCTGATTTGATCAGCCATTACATTGCAGGCTTCACAAACTTAGCAAAGTTAAATTGCTTTAAATTCAAAATTAAATTCCACGCAAAAGTTTTGTACATTTTTTTTAAAAATCTGGAAATCTATTATTTATAACAAACAGCCCTCGTATACAGAACATTAATTAGAATATAAATTTTCGTAGTATTTTGTAGGCTTTTAATTAATTAAACATAGCATATCTGCTACCCCTATTGTTTATTTATAATTGGCCATATTTTTTATTCACATACATACATATTTATTCTTTTGTTTCTTTTATTTAAATGAACAACAAAAATTTACAATATTAAAGGCCTTGAAGGCCAAAATTAAATTGTCTTCCAGACAATTTTCGTTTCCTTTCTTCTTTTCATTACGAAAACAAGAAAATTTTGTTGAATTTATAAACATGATTTTTTTTTATCAATTCAAAAAGAAAAATTTTCGTTATGTATTAGCACCGCCGTATAATTTCTTTCTCTTTCTCCAAAGTGTGTGATATTTTATCATTTATAAGCGAATTTTGTACACGAACATGTTTTCTACGATATTAGGTCTCAGATATCTTCGGAAATACGCTCTTTAGGTTCATGATTTCTATTTTGCAATGGACTACACTTAGCACCAAGAAAATGAATGTGTGTGAAGATAAATTCGAATTTGAAAATCCAAGACGCAACCCATAAATTTTAGCAGCGCCACATTTGGCGTTAACAGAACAAAATTTGCCCTTAACAGAGCACTGTTAACTGTTTAACAGTATCCACCTGAACCAGACCACTTGTTTAGGAGCTAATTTTGGGAAATACTCTAGGTCTATGAGTACCATACTATATGTAAAAGAAGGTTCCAAGGCCTCTTAATATAATCAGAACAACATAGTCACATATAAAGTGATATGGCATCGAGGAAATTGGCTTTACAAATATCAATTTTTTGCTTGAAAATTCTCTAGAAGATCAGTGGCCTTTTTGTAACATATAAGAAATAGTATGCCAACCCTGCTATATGTAAATGGTAGCCCAGAGGGTTCTCTTTTGAACCGTGATAGTGGGATAGCTGGAATAATTTTTGACCCCCTCCATCCCCCACCAATTATGATATAGATTCCAACACTTTTGTTCACATATAATAATGATCATAATGAGAATTAAATTGTATGCCAATAGTCTGCAATAATTGCAAAGTAGAAGACTAAACTGCTTATTGCCACTGTTAAACAGTTAACAGTGCTGTGTTAATAGCAAAGTTTACTCTGTTAGAGGCAAAAAGTGGCTTTGCTAAAAGTGTGGGTTTGCGTCTTTGGTTTTTAAATTCGAATTTATCTTCACATACATGGAAAATTAAGAAATTACTGCTTGAAATAAACAAAACAAAGATGCTATGTTACACAACATTTCAACATGACAAACATTTCTAAACACAATAGTATTCGGTTAAAGTCTACAGTATTTTTATTACTATATCGGAGAATGTAATGTGAATGTGAATAATAACAAATGACAAGTATTTTTAGAAATGAACCGACATAAATTCATGCTCCACTAAGGCAACACAAAGCCTTATGCACGTAAGTACACATATAAATATGAATCATAATAAAATTATTGCATTGTTGCTGGTCTATTAACGTTCCAATACCACACAGTTGATCAGTATTTCCAATTGACTTTCTCTAGTGGGTAGTGAATCATCAGTTCATTTGAAATAAAATTTCACATCATCAATGTCAAGAATAAACTCACTTCACTAATGCGGGTAAAACCAACACAAACAATATTTTCTTTAAAAATCTTTCAATTTATGATTTTTTAAAAGAGTTTTTTTATTTATTCTCCTCGTTTTTTTGTTTGAAATTGTAGAAGAAGAGATGCTTGAAAAGTTTATAAACAAATACTCAACAAATCCAAAGACGAAAGTTAACAAATTTGTTAAGACATCTACAGAAAGAAAACATCTACAGAAAGAATAGAAGAAAAGGAAACAAAAAAAAAACATATTAACTATATATGTACACAATGTATAATACATACATATGTACATACATAAGTACAATACTTGTATAAAATAAATATTTACAGTGTTAGAAAATGTGCTTTAAAAACATTTAAGAAGAATTGTTTCTTTTCTTTTTTGCTTTCCTTTCTTTCTGTTTTTGTTTTTGTTGATTGATGAAATTTTAATTGGGTTAAGGCTTACAGTAGAAATGTTGTTAAACATAATAAAATGCAAAGAATGCTCTTTAAAACCAATAAAAAAAGAAAGGAATAAGCATTCTGACAATATTACACTGTAAACTAAAATTGTGATTTGAAATAATAAATGTCTGGCAGAGTTATGAATCAATATCGCTACATGGCACGGAACTATCCATATCAAGCATTTCCTTCTTTGTCAATTATGCGATCATCGTTTTCTATGTGCGTGAGGATAAATTCGAAATTAAAAACCAAAGACACAAACCCTCACTTTTAGCAGCGCCACTTCTTGCCTTTAACAGAATAAACTTTGTTATTAACAGAGCACTGTTAACTGTTTAACAGCGGCAATATGTAGATTAGTCTTCAACTTTGCAATTATTTCAGACTATTGACATACAATTTAATTCTTATTATGATCATTATTTGTGAATGAATGTGTTAAAATATATAGGTTTACTCGAATCTCAAAATTATTCCAACTATCCCACCACCACGGTTCGAAAGCGGAGTCTCTAGACTACTATTTGCATATAGTCTATGTTCCCAAATGGCCACTGATCTTCTAGAGAATTTTCAAGCAAAAAATTTATAGTTTCAAAGCCAATTTTCTCAATATTATATCACTTTATCTGTGACCTTATTGCTGATTATATTAAGAGGCCTCGGAACCTTCCTTTGCATATAGTATGGTACTCAGGGACCTAGCGTATATCCTAAAATTAGTTCCTAAACAAGTGGTCTGATTCAGATGGATACTGTTAAACAGCTAACAGTGCTCTGTTAAGGGCAAAATTTGTTCTGTTAAGATAATATTTTGCTTTGTTAGCGTCAAATGCGGCGCTGGCTTTGAAATCTTCATGCACATGAGAAAGAATGCGTACAATCTCTGACGGTGTATAATCTGATGCCCAGAAACAAAACTTCTTTTAACCCCTTTACTACAGCTTGCGTAGGGGACATATCTTAAGCTGTCAGATCATAAAATTTCAAATTTCCAAAATAAGGTTTCTTACGATACAGTCCGTATTAATGCAAGATGACCAAATGAAGTCGCCGTAGTCTAGTAGGTAGTGTGTTGGCTTATTAGACGTAAAGCCAGGGTTCTAGCCCCAGGCCAGACATCAAGACAAAATACAAAAAGTATATCTTCGGCGACTTCCTCTCAGCAGATTTCTGGCAAAAACTCTGAGAGTAAATAAAATTGCCATGAAAAGTTTCTTAAAAAAATCTGTCGTTCGGAGTCGACATTAAACTGTAGGTCCCGCCACTCATGTATAAAATTAACACACACAACAGAAGTGGTGTGAGAAACTAGGTCGTAATCCTGACTGAATGGTTGTAATGACCAATTATGTTATGTATGTATGTATGACTAAATGAAGTCATTAGAATACAATACTAAAAAAATAAAAGAGACTTGAGCTGCATTAAAGAAGACATTAAAAAAAGTATGTATTTTTCTTTTGCCAAGAAATGATTTTCCTTTTAAAAAGGATGTTTTCCTCGTTTTCGTTGAAATTTAATTGCAAAAATAAAACAAAAAAATAAACTCACTTGAATACAAATGGGGAAATAAAAATTATGGAAATGCTCCAAAATTATAAACAAAATGGAAAGAACTTAATTTGTGTAACAGACGAATCGTTGTAACCTAGAAATTCATTTCAGAAGACAATAGAATTGGAGGAATGTCGTCGCCGTATTTCGTGATAAATACAATAAAAGTCGTTTTTTTATATTTTTTAAAAGCTTTATAACGTACTGTAGGACTAAAGGAAATTGTCGATATATAACTAAACTGTTATGTTTTATAATTTCATATTTACATTTAAATTGTGCAACATTTTTTTTTTTAATTTTCATAAATATTTTCTTTTCCTTTTTAACAGGAAATATTATAAAACCAGTGACAGACAAGTGTCATTTACATACATCCGTTATGTATATCAATCGGTCACAGCCATAACAATAACAATAACAATAACATTTTCATCTGTCATCTGTCATCATTTGTTTCCACTGATGAGTTACGAATTACATACGTATTTATGGACCATCAACACTCAGTTAACAATTGTGTATGAATGTCAATAAAAATCACTGTGTATGGTGGTCGATTTTATATCCTCTTGTGTTAATTTTATAATTGAACAATAAAATGAAAAATTAATAATTCATGTCAAACAATAAACACTGCAATAAATTATTTGGCATTTAAACAATTTTTGCAAATTATCTTTTAATTGCTCTTTTTTAATATCTAATCATATATGTACATATGTACGTACACAACACTATTCACTTAAAACATACATACATATATTTTATAATGGGGCAGGCAGGGCAGTTTATTTTAAAATAGACTCGGCGGCACGCACTTATTCAAAGTGGTACGGAAAAAATCAAAACGATTTCTTTGAAGGGAAATAAAATAATTCAGTCATAGTGTTGTTGTTGTGGGAAGAATGGTTATCGTTTATTGAGTATATACATACATGATTGGTCATTACAACCCTTCAGTCAGGATTACGACCTAGCTTCTCACACCACTTATGTTGTGTGTGTTAATTTTATACATGAGTGGTGGGACCTACAGTTTAAAGTCGACTTCGAACGATAAATTTTTTTTATTGAGAAACTTTTTCATGGCAATTTTATTTACTCTCACAGTTTTTGCCAGAAATCTGCTGAGAGGAAGTCACCGAAGAAATATTTCTTTATATTTTCGTTTTGATGTCTGGCCTGGGGCTCGAACCCTGGCTTTACGTCTAATAAGCCAACACACTACTTACTAGACTACGGCGACATCTAAGCCCAGGAGCTAACAATTAAAAAAAATATTATTTGAGTCTGTATGTAGGAGCCATTGCCCCTAAGTTAAATTGTGGGTTAATTAAGCGTAAATCGTGTCCTTTATATATCCATAATAAACCAGATTAGTCTCGTCTTCTATAAAAAAACTTTTCTTAGAGAATTATTGAAGTGTTCAGAATATTATTTGTTTGTTTTTCAAAAAGTGAAGCCAAATACGGAAATGTGTCAGCTATGTATATACAAAACAGGTCATAGCAACGCTTTTGCCAGTTTCTACACCACCAGTTTCCACACGACCAAGTTTCTCACACCACTTATGTTGTGTGTGCTTTTGAGAAGCTTTACATGGCAATTTTGTAATTACTCTCATAGTTTTAGCTTCTGCTAAGGGAAGAAGCAATGAGATTCTGTAAAGGCTACAATGCCATCACTTTGAAATGTTTTTCAAAAGTTTTGAGGCATGCTTCCCTTTAAGTTTAGACAGAATAAAACTAAAAGGATTATTACCCCTTTTACCCCTTGTACCCCTGTTGGCATTAGTTAAATTATAAAATCATCACTTAAAAATTCATTGACTTCGTAAACTATCCTTGTATCCAAAATAATAATTTATTTCAAACTTATTTGGCTTTCAAGTTCTTATTTGCCATCAAAAATAAAAAAAATATGAAAAAGGAAACACACAAAAATAAATCCTTAAAATTTGTCTACGAGCCAATAATGATTTAATTTTGGAACACAATAAAATCCAGTAACAAAATTATTAAGGGGGTCCTCCTGGGCACTCTCCATAAATTGTGCATGCAGTTAACATTATAGAATCAAATGGATTTTAACACTGTATAAGAAGAAGAAGAAGAGGGCAAGAGTACAAAACAAAGACAGCCCTCCTGGTGGTAAAAATAAACAGAAAATTTATTTAAAAATATATAAAATAGTAGGTACGTAGGTTTTGTTGGCATTTGGCCAACCATAATTGTATGTATAGGGAGTGTATTGTTGTAGCATAAATATATTGGAGCGTGAGAAAGTATTATTTCTTTCAATTATTTTTAAATGTTGTAGACAGCGTCTTAGATTAGAATATTTTATAAACCTTATTACGTTTCTATAAGGTTTCGCTGTAGCACCACTAATACCTTTTTGGCTAAATTTGAGTCAGGAATTTTACAACTTCCTAACAACCTTGGACGTAAAAAGAATTGCATAAAGGGATTATGTTAAAAAAAATTTAAAATATCCGATCGGCAAATGTTTTTCGTCTAAAGATTCATTAATTTAGTGAAAAATATTCACACTTAACAGAGCTCTGTTAGCTATTTAACAGTATCCATGTGAACAAGCCCACTTGTTTAGAAGCTAATTTTTAGGACTTATACTAGGTCTATGAGTACCATATCAGGTTCCAAGGCCTCTTAATATAATCAGCAACATAGTCACATATAAAGTGATATCGTATTGAGAAAATTGGCTTTGAAAGGATAAATTTTTTGCTGGAAAAATCTCTAAAAGATCAGAAGCCATTCTAGAACATATAAGAAATAGTACACCTACCCGACTCTATGCAAATGGTAATCCGGAAGGTCCTCTTTTTTGAATCATGGTAGTGGGATAGCTGGAAGTTGAGAAAATTTCCCACCAACATAATAATGATCATAATGAGAATTATATTTTATGTCAATAGTCTGCAATAATTGCAAAGTACAAGACAAGTAGTGACTATTGCCACTGTTAAACAGTTAACAGTGCTCTGTTAATAGTAAAGTTTACCTGTTACAGGAAATAAGTGGCGCTGCTAAAAGTATGGGTTTGCGTCTTTGGTTCTTATTTATCTTCACGCATATGATTCAAACGTGGTCGCTTTTCGAGTATTATTAGGAGAATATGGTGATCAAAATCGACTTATTGTGCATGGATTTAGTAAGATTAGGAGGACTGCTATTGAAAATATAACTTGTGTAAGAAAAAATGTGGACTCTTTTGAATTATTAAAAAAAAAATAATCTTTTTAATCCCAAAAGATCCTGTTGATTGAAATGTAAGGTATTTGATGAAATAGAATGTTGTGTTCCGATGTAAAATCCCCTATTTTACTTATAATAAAGAAAAAGAACAATTATTTTCAGAATTATATTGTACTTAATAAGGAAATTACTTTTTCCCCTACCCAATAAATACTACAGATAAGAAACGAACAAAAAAACTCAAAAAACCAACAATACATGAAATTAAAAATTCTTTTTTGCTTTTGAAGAGGTTTTTAAATTTAAAACTTTAAATTCATTTCAAATAAAATATAAATTCGTTCGTATGCGCTTTGCAACCACAAGTACAAGTGCAAGAATAAAGTTATTTACTGTTTATTGTTGTTTAAAGTTGAAATGTTTTAATTAAAAAACATTTTCTATTCAATGACCCACAGATCAGTGGCATCATGTTTATAAATAACAGACTTTAATTGATATTCAAAAACTGATTAATAAAAACAACAAAAACAAAAAAAGAATAGAAATGTAAAGAAATTGTTTAAAAAAAACCAGTTAAACATGCGAAACAAAATAACAAAACAAAAAAGCAAAAAATATTAAAAAAAATTAAACATTTGACGCAAAAAAATAAAAAAAATTGTTAAAAATTTCATGCTTTTTTCAATATTTTTCTTTTAATAAAACAAAAACAAAAAATTCAAATAAAAATAATTTTAAAATAAAAATAAACTTTTAGTATTCAAATAAGAAACATCGAACAGAATAAATTAATGTTGAGTAGAAACAAATTTTTTGTTTTTGTTTTTTATTTGTCAAACATGAGAAAGCTTTTCGTTATTAAAACTTTTTACTTAAATATGTAGGTAGTCAAACTGTGTGTAGAATGTGTTGAGAACTTATGTCACACAATATTTTATATGAAAGAATATGTATGTATGTATTGTACATGCATAACACAATGGAACTTTATAATCCAAAGAGTAAATTGGTCAAAAAATGGTTCTTTTGCATACCTTAAGAATATTTCACAGGCTTAGACAGACAGACAATGCTATTACCCATGATGTTATAAACAGAATATTCAAATATCGTGGCATCACACGGGACAGCAAACTAACCTAGAACTTAAACAGAAACACTTGCAGTAAGAGAGCACTGGGGCTGAATTGGCGTATTGGTTGATGTAGAGGAAATGAATTATCAAATCGAACATAATACGTGTTGTTAAGTATGAATATGATGAGTACTTCAAACTTTGAATATGAGTACAGGTTCCATGATATTAAAATAAGTATGAATGCGTATAAGTATCAGAAATTATGAGTATGATTCGATTCTACTCATCTTTTTAAATACTCATGGTCTCTGGTGGCGATCATGATAGCAGGTGCCCTTAGGACTATATCATGCAAGACATTGTTTACTAGTCTTAACTAGCTATCACCAGACGTGTTGGCGAAACAAGTAGCTTGTGAACGCAGCAATGAGACTGAGCCCCATAAGAGCTTGGAAATACAGAAGCTACGGTCATAGTAAAATCCTGTGTATTGTTGGTCTGAATGCACCTATCGACTGCACAATACCTGAACCTACTTCCAATTCTGGTTTTACAACAAAGATAACGAATAAATGCCTTTATGATAATGGTTTTACACGCCCAGAAACTGGGAATATCACATAACGATTTCTGCAAAAGCTGCAGCGACGAAGAAGAGACCACAGAACATCTCCTCTGTCATTATTAGATGGATTCTGGAATTTAGTGAGAAAATATGTCGATTTGAGAAAAATCCTCACCCTCACAAGCGTCCTGGGTTGAGAGATATCAACCAGAAGCTGTATTTATCTGACGGAATATGTAATATCGCTGTTACAATGGGACCTTATAGAGGCGACCTGACCTAGCCTAGTCGATGAAGGCAAACATATTCATCCTTCTGTGATAGTAGAAAAGTGCTTGTGTTTGTATCACACAATTTTTGTAGTCAGTTTCATATATATATTTACGCGTTCTTCGGTAGTTAAACTATCCATATTCGTAAATGGCAATCCCTTCACTTAATAAATGCGGCAAGAAGTTTTGTACTTGACTGCCTTGCTTGAATATGAAGAAACACACTTGAAGTTCAAGTTCCCCATTGTAAGCCTACAGTGAGCATCAAAACAACTCATATTATTTGAAAAATATGTGGATTATATTCCTAAAAACATGTGAAATCTAAGAAATGGAATTTGTTATTTGATTCTAATTTAGAGAGTAAAATTAATTACATTAAAATCGATTAACATTGTTTTAAAAATCTTTCTACAATTATTAATAAAATATGGTGTATATTTTGATTTGACGCTGACTGTATGTGAAAGTGTTGTAATAATTACTTTGAAGGAAATTTAGGGAAAGAAACATGTGTTTTACAATATTATTGCCTCTCTCCATATACACAATAAAAAAAAACAAATTAACGTAAAATAAGTGTAGTTGTATACACACAACACACCCACACACTAGATATGGAAAACTAAAAACAAAAACTTACCACTCCAATAGTTGATATGGGCATAATTCGCAGACCCATACTGCGACGCGTATAGTGAGTATAATCCCTTGTATGCCGCATTAACAAACGAAAACTAGTGCCTGCACATACTCCCGCTGCCATTGTTACAATTGTTGTAGTATTATCGTTGTCTTTGTTGTTGTTGTTGACTTTGTTGCGGTTTGACTCCCTGAATTCCTGTTTGCTTGAATGAATGAATACTAGTTTGTTATTGTTTTTATTTACTTGCGGTCGCGCTGCTTTACTGCTGCTGCTGTCTTTAGAGTATTAACGCGGTTCTACAGGCGGGCGTAAGCAGTTATTTACTTTGATTTTAATGATAATGAAAAGTGATGAGTAGTAGGTGTTGGGTTGTTGTTTTCTTTCTTTCTATTTTTTATTGTTTTGACACTGTTGATTCAAAGCTGATATAATTTCCTGGTGTATTTTATTTATTTATTTGGTAAGTTTAAAAATTTTATTAAATATGTTTCATATCTTAGATAAATAATAAAACAACACACCGCACCTAAATAAATTTATTCTCTTTAACTTTCTTTTTTCAATTTATATTTTTTGTTAAATTTGTTATTCTTTATTAATAAGAAAGAAAAAAACAGAATAAAACCAGGATAGCAATACCAATATAAGGTTAAATATCGTATTAAACCACTTCTTTAACTTTTAACAGCACTGCTAAACAAAACAAAAAAACACTCTCTCACACACGACACGCACACGTATGTATGTACATACATATATTCTAAGCTCCGTCACGCACTTGTTTTTTCTTTTTATTTTATTTCTGCCGTTGTTGTTGCGTATAATGTTGACTTCACACAGGGCGGGGGAGACAACTTAACTTTTTGCTCTTTTTTCTTTAGAAAAAAACGTGTATGGGCAAGATTTTCTTTCTTTTTAGGGAGAATATATTTTAATTTTCTTTTTAATTTTTTATACAAGCTTTTTTTATGATTTTCTATTCAATTTGTTGCTATTTTATATACACATTTATTCTAAGCATTGAGCGGCTTATCTGCAAATGAATTCCACTGTTGGAGACAAAATTTTGTTAAACAAGTGGTACCGTTTACCGTTTTTTTCTTCTTCTACAATATTGTGTTGTTGTTTTATTTTTTCTTCTTTTTTTCACTGTAAATCTTTTGCTTATTTTATTAATTACAATAAAAACTATTCACACAAATTTGCCTCGAGAACACACTTCTTTTAAAACTTTTATAAAATAAAACAGAACGGCACGGTATGGCACTAGGACCCAGGAGAAGAAAAAAAAACAAGTAAAAGAAGAAGAAACGCCAAGACGGTACGGTACAATACGATACGTTCGAACTTTGGCACACACGACAACAGCGTTTGCACCAACGAACTACTAGACAAGCACTGAATTTTCCCCAATTCTTTCAATATCTATCGGTACTAAAAGCGTGTGATTTTCATCTTGTTCTTCTTACTCTCTAGCACTTAAAACTACCAACTGCGTGAGTGAAAATTCTTAACAAAATATTTCGCTTGTCCGTAGAAATTTTGGTGTTTTTTATTCTCACGGCGCAAGTGATACACTCTTTTTATTAGCCAAAGCAACAACAAGTACAAGAAGGTACAAACAAATATGATACAAACAACAAGTTCATGTCCATAATAAACTACATTTGACATTCAGCCTCCCAATGAATATAGCAAAGGAAAAATGTAACAAAAACAAAAACATTGCAATTTTGACACATGGACTGACAGCCACCAGCAAAATAGAAACAGCACAACAAAATAAAATGTCAAATAAGTTATATTTTTGCCATACACTCTATTCGTTTCTGCATAAAAACAGAGATGTCTCATTCTTCACCATTTAGAGTGTTGCCAAGTTAGTTGAAGAAATAGAAAGATTGTTCATTAAAAAATACCACACAGTTTGTAAAAATAATAAATTAAGACCAACATTTTTAAGGAAAATTGACGAAGGTCTGGCGTGGAGTTTCTTTCTGTATGTAACACTTCGCGCGCGTGATTTATGGTTTGTATCTATAATAATTAAGTGTCTACTTCTTCCATTGTGGTGTGCATAGTGTGTGTATGAGTTTCTCTCTTTTTCTACCCTATTCTATTTGTTGTCTGGTGTGGATTGGGGAAAAGAAAGACTAGGAGCAGCAGACATTACCATCGACATTTTCCTCTCCTGATCTGTCTGCCGCACCAAGAGGCAAAACTATGTTTCATGTGGTGAATTTCTTTGTGGTGAGTTTTTGTAAAAATGAATTTTGGTAATAGTGGTGAGTTTCTTTGATGTGGCGAATAAAATTGAAATTCCCTAAAGAATGTTAATTAAAGTGCATTGTATTGCCGACATATCGCTTTTAACATATTCGAGCTGTACTACTAAGGGTGAATTGTGAGGTTTGTGTCCTCAATAAAATACTTTCGCCTTGATTAGTGGAGTCACTCTCTATAAATTGGAATGTGAATTTTATAGTGGGTGGAAATCTACACTTTATTTTTATTTATCATATACATTAACCGTGAATAGATTGTTCATATGCAATATGTATGACGATTGTCCGGGATTTCACTTTATATAGCCGATTCAATGGAAATCCATCATAAATAGAAAGAAGGACCCTTGATGACTAGGGAGTATGAGAAACCTCTGGCAACTCGATACGCTGGTAACAATCTTTCTATTGTGAAATAAATTTAATATTAGTAAAGCTTACAACCATTTCGTAAAATATTTCACTTTCCGTTTGTTGCACATACAACAACCATTTCGTGGAGGGGATGGGGGTGAGCTCGCATAAAAATGTTTTGTTAAACGAACATAGTGACAAAGGTTTTCTTTAAGAAATTTTTTTTAAAAAACCAAACCAGTGAATATTATTGTAATAGAATTAAAAAATTATATTATTGCCAACGGCACAACCAGTGTTGCCATGTAAAGAAAAGAATTTCAATGTTCTCCTTGAAGTAAAAATTAACATGGCAGTATTTCATCATAAACACGGAACAAAGATGCTGAATCTCAATTTTAGTTTTGTTTACGGGCCAGGATATGTACAGAAATTTCCCCTTGCAAGCTTTTTTACGTAATAATTTCCTACAATTACCCTCATTAGGGTTGATAACTTTACTAAGGCTGTCAGTATGACTTAAATTTATTGGAAAGTAGTGCTTGGTATTTCTAGTAGCCGTAGGTAGCAGGTAGTGGCTTATTAGACATAAGGCCATGATTCGAACCCTAGTCCAGACATCTAAAAAAAAAAGATATATGAAAAGATATTTCTTCGGCGACTTCCTCTCAGCAGATTTCTAGCAAAAACTCTGAGAGCAGAAATAAAATTACCATAAAAAGTTTCCCGAAAAATTGAGCGTTCAGAGTCGACTTTACCACGTTCACGCCGGCGCGTAACACCAGTGACCTGCACTAGACTGCATTATCGGGCACCGCGTACCACTGGTGGCCCGCACTAGGCAACCTCATATGGCGGCTCGTACCACCGGTACGCTATTAAAGGCATTTAATTTTAAAAACAATTATAATTACTAACGTAATAATTGAGTTCTGTTCTATTTTCATGGTAAAAATTCAGAATATTAGTGGGAATGAGCCGAATTCACGAAGAATTCACACAAAACTTTACACGATACCGTCGCATTGTTGTCTGTGCTGCGTAACAGCTGCCGTCCGATAGAGCCAAAAGCACTAAGTACAGCCGCCAGTGAACGTGTTAAACTGTTGGCTTCGCCACTTATGTATAACATTAACACACATAACATAAGTAGTGTGAAAAACTAGGTTGTAATCTTGACTGAAGGGTTGTAATGATCACAATGTATTTGTGAATGTCGTATGCATATCCTTAGACACATTCAAATGGCAGCACAATACTAACTTTTTGCAACAAAATGCAAAATTTACACCCCTCAACTGATTTTTTAGTTTCAGTGTTCCCAAAAAGTAAAGGATATACCAAGTACTAGTATCGCTAAGAAAATAGAGACCATCTATGAAGAGTAGAAAGGGAGAGAGTAGAAGTTTCATAAAATCAAAGCTACATAGAGACACATACAGGCCGATTATGATATCACAACAATCGATGCCCCAGTTGCTAAGTGACAAGTTATGATTAAACGGTTTTGACATTCATCATCATGGTCTGGCATTAAAGAATTCCTTCATTTGAAACAAATCGAAAACTAGACTGAAAGTTTCATAACCGTAGTGATCGATTTGACATCAAGTAATGATAGCTTCGTTAGACTACAGAGAAAAGGTGAAGTAAGTCGGCATTGAACCAGAGATGGATATGGGCAATTGAAGTGGATAATACTTTCTTCCTCTTCATCAAATCTTTAACCTGTGCTGAAAATGCAATAAGATTTTGGTTTTAAATGAATCGTTCGTTCAATTTTAAAATTTTTAAAACCTAGTTTTTAAAAAATAAATTTTTTTCCATACTTCTGGTGATGGGCGACCCTAAATAGTGTAAAAACATTTCATAGCCCCACTGTACATGTCCATTATTAGTGACTAAACATTTGTTTGAATTTAATTAAACAATCCTATCGATAAATCACTGGAGTTGTTAATATTTTTATTTATTTAATTCCTTTCATTTTTTTTTCTTGGGTTTGTTTTCTTTTTGCCTGTGGAAATTGATACAAAATTTTGTTGTTATAAAAACGGAAAACAAAAACAATAAATAAACTAAACAAATAAACACAATGAATTCATAGATTATTTAATTAAAATTTAATGAATGAATGAACTGCCTGTCTGTCTGTCTATTAAAACAAATCGAACAAATAGATGGACAGACAGGACAGTCTGTCTCAATTATTATTATTTTGTTGTGTATATTTTTGGTTTGCATATCTAAAAATATGTATGTTGTATGTGTGCTCCTCACATAACAATAATAATAATTGTTAATAACTTTATTTTTATTATTTAAATAACAAAAGGATTAAGCATTTGGAAAATTTTTAAAATCCTTTTTTGTTTCGTAAATATTTAATTGAGACAGAAATTGATGGCCATTAAATGTTTGAAATGAAGGGACTCTATTATGTTGTAAAAGAATGTTTTATTTTTTATTAAAGGATTGTTGTTATTGGTTTTTATTATTAAAAATTTAATTTTTTTTATTAAAATTCCAATGACAAATATTTTAATTTTAAGCTTAGCACGTTAAATAATAAATTTTACAAACTATTTAACGTTCGTTTACATGACATTACATAGCAATGTGTGCGTGCCTTAATGGATGGTTATTTTGACATTTTAAATCTAACCCATGTAATTATACCAAAGCGGATCATACGCGACCTTTTGAATTTAAAGCCTGTCTACGGACAAGAGATAAGCAATGAATCGTTTTTTCGCTACTTATAAGCACTCATGATATTTTGAATATAAGTGAATCAACAATATTGAAATTTAACTATGTACTCTGATTCATTCATACTCACTACAGCGTTGATTTATAAGTACAGGTTGCAATGAGTATGGTTCAATGTTGACATCAAACTCATACCATTCAAAACATGTTTGATTCAAAAGCCTACTTATTTAGATTCATAACTTTAGAAAAATACTTATACATACATACATACATAATTGGTCATTACAACACTTCAGCCAGGATTACGACCTAGTTTCTCACACCACTTATGTTGTGTGCGTTAATTTTTATACATGAGTGGTGAGGGACCTACAATTGAGAGTCGACTCCGAACTGCAGATTTTTCTGAGAAACTTTTCATGGTAATTTTATTTACTCTCAGAGAGTTTTTGCCAGAAATCTGCTGAAAAGAAGTCGACGAAGAAATATTTGTATTTCATATTTTGCTTTTTGATGTCTGACCTGGGTTTTGAACTGAGGCCTTACGTCTAATAAGCCAACCCACAACCTACTAGACTACGGCGACTGTGGCCGAACGCTCTGGGTATCTGGTTAAGTTTTTTAAATCCGAAACAGTAGAAAAATTTAGGACGAGCCGTGATAACCAATTATTTCTATTTGATTGACGAAACCACTGTTCATTATCATTTAGATTCTGCAAGTCCTAAGGTAGAAATAATATCCTAAAGTGACTGGCACTGGTGTTTTAGCTCTCCTGCAGTAAAATAATTATAAAAGAAATGCAATCAAAATGTGATGAGTTCATATTTGTCGCGTGTTTTGTTGTTGTTTATTGATTTTATAATTATTAAAATAATTTATTTTTATTATTTTAATTTTGTTTTTTCTTTTGGAAAAACTCTAACCATAAACAAATTGTTATTGTATGGCATAAATAAATAAATAAAAAATCAGAAATAAAAACAACAAACAAATCGAAAGGATAAAATATTATTCAATTTATTTATTCATTCATTTGTATTCGTATTTGTAATTGTAATTGTAAATGAACTCATCAGCAACACAGAGAGAAATTCATTAAAAATTGTAAAGCCATAGAAATTTTAAAAAATGTTGTTTACTTTTTATTAAAATAACTCCTTCACTACATTGAAATTTACTTTTAAAAATTTTCTAACACTTTAAAATTTTTGTCATATTTTTCTCAGTGTACTTGAAATTAATTTAAATACAATTATCTGAACTTAATTATTTAAAATATACCCGGACTAGTGTAAAAAAGGCAAAATATTACAAAAATATGCCCCAAGGGAGGTATTTACAACGGTGTACCTGTATTTAAATATTCTATTATTTGTTTTTATTAAATTATACACATAAATAATACACACAAATTATTTGTAATACATTTTTAAAATAATGAAAAAAAAAACGAAAACAAAAAATGTATTTGACTGCAATGACATTCTATTTATTTTTCCATGTTACAGTTGTAATTGAAAATATTTGAACTGACATCGAATTACAACCACAACAGTAAACATGAATAACTAGAATGTAAATTTAGCTAAAGGACTTAACACTAAAAGTATTCTAAGCATTGAATATGATTATGAATCAAACATATTTCGAATGGTATGAGTTTGATGTCAATGTTGTAAGCATACTCATTGCAAGCCGTACTTATAAATCAACGTTGTAGTGAGTACGAATGAATCAGAGTGTGTAGTTAAATTTCAATGTTGTTGATATTCTTATATTCAAAATTTCATAAGTACTTATGAGTAGCGAAAAAGCGATTCATTGCTGATCTCGGCCCTGAACTAATTGGAGTAATGCCGGTTCAAATGATTTGCCCTTTTTTAAGGTAAACTGTAGGCGGTGCAGGGGATTCAGGAAGATAGTTTCCAAGCCAACATCATTTCAACAACATTATACGTGTTGTTAAGTTTGAATATGATGAGTACTTCAAACTTTGAATATGAGTAGAGGTTTCATGATATTAAAATAAGTATGAATGCGTATAAGTATCAGAAATTATGAGTATGATACGATTCTACTCATCTTTTTGAATACTCATTGCTGATCTCTGCACTGTACCAGAAAAGTACTCACCTTTTTATCACAATTTTTGAGATAATTTTTGAAAATTTTTACGCACACTTCGATTGCTCTACGATCCATAAGCGAACAAGGCAAACCCTGACTAAATAACTGTTACTTGAGGTGGAAGATGTTTAGCAGCTCGCAAGCTTGCCAAAAGCCGTCGTTTTTGAAAAACCTGATTTAACAGAGTGTTGCATTATACTTACGTTTCATTCAATTTACTCACACCAATAAAAATTACTGTATATAAACACATACATATACAATTCTATGATTTTATTTGCATTCATTTATTTACCGTTGTTTCTCTTATTGTTGTTTATCTTCTTGTATATATTTTTAGTTTTTTGTTCATTTCTCTCTTTACTTCTCTTATATTTAATAATTTTTGTTGTTAATTTAAATGTTTTTCTGTTTCTTTCTTTCTTTATGTTTTTATTGTTGTTGTTCTATATTATGCTACATTTTCTCATACTATTTACAAGCATTTTAATCTACAATACATATTTACTTAAACTTTATATTCGTGTGTTTTTTTCTGTGTTTTTCTGTGTTTTTTTTATTTATTTTAATTTTACGCCTTTTTTGTTTGTGTTTATAATCCTTTAAACATTTTTTAAGCATTTTTTTGAATCGTTTTTTCTTTATTTTTAAATTATAACTTATAGTTGTAGTTGTTGTATTTGTATTGTTTGTGTAATTGTTAGTTAGTTAGTGTCATTCCTTGTTTTTTTTTGTTTTTTTTTGCCTTATTATAACTGTTTTTAATTTTATTTTCATTATTATTATTATTATTGTTGTATTCATATTTTTATTGTACACATACATTATTCATACATACACACACAGAATTATAATTACATTAATCATTTGTTGTTATTGTTTTGTTGTTTTGTAGTTATTTAAGTTATTTTTTTATTTTTTTTATTTCAATTAATTTACATACGCATAGAGCGAGTTAAAGATGAGAAAAAAGGAGCATCATCATGTTTACATAGATATAAAGAGAGAGAAAGGGAGTGTGCTTTATTTATAGTTGCCGTTTGGTTAGAAAAAGGGAAAGGGGTTACCGTGTAAAAGCTTTTAATAGGGATTTCAAATGAGGCAATTTCTTTATGGGTATACGAGTATGAGTTATAATAAGCTAAACTAAATCTAGTACAATTATTTATTTAAATACTCTCTTCTCTTTTATTTATTTAAATATTTTTTTTTACATTTTAGGGTGTACGTGTGTGGCATAATTGCTATGTTTGAATAAGTGTGTTAGATGTACAGTTATCGGACGGGCTCCAGATAGCAGATAGTAAACGTTGAAGAAACTGATTCGGATAAACGGTGAAAAAATACTATAAGCGTGGAGATTTGTATCATGGAAACCAATAATGTTGAATGTTATCTTTGGTACAGCAACTAAATAGGTAAACATACATATGCCTACTGAAATGCCACACAACGGTTTAACAACGATTCATCTGGCATCTGTATATTAAGCAAGCAGCGACCAAAAGCGAGTGTTTGTCTTATAGTAATAATCTCGCTTTGTAAACAGGTTTGCTGGTAACCCCGGCACTAGGATCGGATCCCAATCAGCTACCCATCTTAAAAATCATCAATTAACGAAACCGACGGTACTCTACATGAAAACCCGGATACGAATTGTTAGCTGGGACGTTAGGATACTTTCGGAATTTTCATAGCCCGCCCATCATACTAGATACGAGTGAAATTTGTGGGTAACTCTATTGACCATTGCCATTCTAGTGAAGTAAGTTTTCTCTCATCCAGGGACTCTTCCTCAAAAGGCAACTATATTCTAAGCGAATAATAATGTTTGTTACTCTCCGAGTGGAAATGGTCACTACAAGTCGGATAATAGCAATCAAATTCCGTTGTTGGAATCCAAAAACAGAGAACTATTTGCGGACATGTGCGCAATGATAATAATTTGGTAATTGTGGGATCAGTTTTGCCATGTATGATCTTATACACAAGACAACCTACAAATCTTTCCGCCATCGACTACATTACGACAAGCCTAAAATAACGTGTGATTCTTTATTAAACATAAGGAATAGGAAAGAGGCCGACGTATTAAGTTACTACCTGGATGAGAGTGGTTGATAACGAAGTTGCCAAGTCGGAGAAAAGCTTCAGTAAAATTATAAATTCAGCATTGAAAAGACAAAACGAGAAATTATTTGTCCCCAAATTGAACTCATGAAGTAGTACTGTTAGTCGGAGTGCATCTATTTTCAAAGAGCCTCCATTGTGAACTGATACATACAGTGCTTGACAAAACAATGGAAACTTTTTCAAAAATGTACTTAATCGGACGAAAATTTAACATGTTTTTTAAAAATCGGCAAAACATTTGTGGAGTTTATTAATATGCACTGTTATTAACGTTTCTGTATATTAAAATTATGTATAAAAATGAATTATATAATTCAAAAATTAAAAAAGTTTCCAAAGTTTCCAATGTTTTGTCAACATCAAATATGTGAATAGAATTATTTTTTTTTAATTACTGAATTATATAGTCTTTTTATATATTTTTTAAAATACAGGAATGTTAATAACAGTGCATATTAATAAAAGGCATTAATATTTTGCCGATTTCTTAAAAAGATTTTTAAATTTTCGTCCGATTGTAACACATAAATAAATTTTTGAAAAAGTTTCCATTGTTTTGTCATGCACTGTATACATACGGAAGTATTATTATTAAAAATGAAGTGTATCTGGTAGTCGAATTTGACCGTCTCTTGTCTTATTTGGATGAAATAAATACATTTTGTGTGAGAACCTTTTGTATTTGTGTTAATTGGGTGTGTATGTGTGTGTGTGCGTGCTTAAATTTCTATTTGTGAATAAATTATGAGTCTCTTCCTTTTTTAATGCTTTTAGGGAATTTGTAGAGTTTCCTGTTAAAATAATAAATTTTCTTGCATAATTCAGAATTATTTTAACTTTTCTAATTAAATTCAAATAAAACCAAAAAAAAATCAAATTTAATTAAAGAAAATATTTACACCTTCTATAGACAAGTGAGAGAATAAGGTATCAAATTGTGATACGCTTTATTTCAATCAAATTGTATTCACATTGGTTTTTTAATTCTAAATTTTTACAACTGCTTAGCAGAACTCGGAAAATCTTATAAAAGGATTGTGTAGAAAATTTAAATCACAGCAGTCAACTAAACCGGTCACTATAGGGCGATCACTACAGTTCGTTATAAAATTAGTGTGATAATGTTGACCATCAATAGAGCAGAATTCTAACCATTGTGTTGGATCGAAAAATATAGCGTACATGGATATTCGATTGACAGATTACATGGATGTCTACAGAAAGAAATGTGCTCTTTCTGAATATTTCATCCAAGCATTGATGTAATGCCTTGTGCTACTCTCTTTCCAAAGACCGTAAAGAAAATGTGTCGAGTGCTACTTTAATTTTTTTTGATCTTAACACAATTGCATTACAATTTGCATTGTAATGTTGTTTGAAACATGATAACACATACATTTCCATGTTTTTCTTATGACTTCATAAACTTTTTTCTACTTTTTCCTGTAAGAAGTTGACAAGCTTCAAAACAGACTCCAAAGCATTGGTCTGTACTTGTAACTTGCAATCGATTTTCAGTGAAAATAGTTGCTGATTAGTTTAAAAATTTCCAACATCCTTTTAAAAAACCAAAACATACCATCTCTAGCAATAATGTCTCTTTGGACAGTAATTATTTAATCTATCAGGGCTTCTCGATTTCCTTTATTTATACAATCCATAGGTACACGATTTCATTATTTGAACCAATAAGTGACATTGGCTCTTAAGCCCACTATTCGTGAATATTCGGAGATAGCTTACAGAAATTAATGTGGGATCATATCAAGCTTTTTGTCTTAGGAACCAAATATTGACAAACATTTCGAAAAATTACAAAGATTATCAAGTGCAACGGAGCCACAAAACTCGATTTATCTTGAATTACTTTAAAAGGCCCGTTAATAACATCTTCCCTACTGCAAAACGTTGCAAGTTCCGATAATATTGTTGTGCTATTGTAATATGTGGAAGTCATATGCTATAAGCATAAATGCGGTATGTGGCTTTTTGACTTCGTGGAGCTAGCTAAGAATTTTTATTTCAATCTGGTCAACAGATGTCTGCACAATAATATAAACAATTTGAAAGTTAGCACGATTATACACTTCGAGAAAAGAAGCATAATTCCATACTCTACTAAATGATTTCGAAATGTATGCAGCAATAATCATTCTTATCGTCGACTCTATTCACCGAATATAAAAAATTGAAATAAAAAATTCCTATACTATGGTTACAGAGCAGAGATCAGCAATGAATCGTTTTTCGCTACTCATAAGCACTCATGAATTTTTGAATATAAGTGAGTTAACAATATTGAAATTTAACTCTGATTACTCTAATTCATTCGTACTCACTACAACGTTGATTTATAAGTACAGGTTGCAATGAGTATGCGTACAACATTGACATCCAACTCATACCATTCGAAATATGTTTGATTCATAAGCCTACTCATTTAGAGTGACTCGAATCATTCATCAAAATCTACAATCAAAAGAAAATAGACAGAACAGCAAGCAGAGCAAACACACAACCTGTTAGTGAATATTTTAGTGTTCATACGCGAATAATATTCATTTTGTGCTTCGTGTATATGTTGGGTTATTGAGAGTCGAAATCAACAACATCATACGTGTTGTTAAGTATGAATATAGTGAGTACTTCAATATTTGAATATGAGTAGAAGACCCATGATATTAAAGTAAGTATGAATGCGTATGAGTATCAGAAACTATGAGTATGATACTCAATACTGATTTCTGGTATGCAGCAATAACCATATTTGTCTTCCTTACAATGCTGGAAAATATATTCAAAAAATTTCTAAGCCCATGACACCATTCAAAATCACCGCATATATAATAATCGAAAAAAAAATGTTTTTATTGTGATTACAGAGACTGGCTTTCTGTTAAACAATAAGAAACTTAAAACGTAAAATAAGTTTAAAGTAAAAAAAGTGAAAATTGCTTCCTATTAATGAATTTTATTTTAATTTATTATGCGTATAAATTGTTTACATAATTAATTATAATTTTATTGTATTAAATATTAGCAATTGTACATATACACGAGTCTATATATTAAAAAAAAACAAATTAAATTATCAATTCAAATACACATACATTTACAGTTATCATAATAATAAAAATAAATTTCACTAAAATTTACTTAAAAAACAAAATTATCAAAAAAAAATTATTAAAAAAAATTATTAAAAAAAGGAAAATTACTTTAAATTACATACAAATTATTGGATTTATTTAGAAATTAATTAATCAAGTAAATTAATTAGTTTGTATTAAGGAAAATGAAGAGCATTATTAATTAATAAAGAAAAGAAATTTTTACTCAATTAAAGTTAAAAAGTTTTCATTAAATTTAGTCATACCACACCAATTAAATACGTTTTTTTGTTTTTATTTTCATCTTCTTTCTTTTCTTGAAATAAAAATTATTGTTTTTGTACAGACAATAAAAACAGTTAAAATGTACTTATTTTTGTTGTTATTGTTATTGTTGTATTATTGTTTTTATATTGTTCAAGAACACAACATTAATATAAAGTTACTTCGTCTATAATTCCTGCTAAAAGAGTGTCGTATATCCTGTATAATAATAATGTTGACTGTTTTTATTGTTTCGATTGTGATGTCGTCGATAAATTACAGGTTCTTGGTGTTGATCTAAAGTTGGCGACGGCACTTGTTGTTGGATGATACTGCTGGTTCCCAATGAAGGTGTTGTGACCGCTTTGGCGTTTATTATTGCGGGTGTTGGTTGTATTGGCAACAGCATAAACATCATCATCGTCATTTTCATTTTTGCCAGTTGGCCAGGTGACAGTGGCGTCTGTGTTGGCGGCGACAACAACAAGTCATTAAAATGCTGTTCAGGTTGTTGTTCATGATGTCCTTTTTGTACCTGCTGCTGCTGTTGTTGTTGTTGAAGATGATGACTTTTGCTAAGTTTTTCCTCCTCACGCTGTCCGCCGTCGTCGTCGTCGTCGTGATGGTGATACAAATGACGCTGGCGGTTTATGTTGTGGTAATTGTGTGACTTTTGATGATGGATTTCTTTTACTTTTTCATTCTGTTGTACTTGTTGTTGTTGTTTTTGTCGTTTTTGTTGCAATTGTTGTAATGTTGGCTTAAAGATTAACAATCGTTGCAATTGTTTTCTTAATCTTGCACGCAATTTACGTAACTTGTGCTGTTGCTATCACGTGCCCGTTGACAGGTCATCCTTAAGCCACTGCGGAATAGGACGTGCACCAAGTTTCTTTAAAAGTTTCACTAAAGCTGTATTATGACTTAAATAATATCTGTAAATAGACAAGAAAGAAAGAAAGAACGATAAAAAAAAAATGTATTCGAAAAGAATTCTCATTAAAATGGAGAAAATTTATTACAAATTACGACGACGTTCTTAAGAAATTAAAAAAAAGAAGACGCAGGATATACTCAATTGGATTTATTGGATAGAGTAGCAATAATAAAATAAAACCCATGAACATAACTCGGGCATACATATGTGTTGATGACCAATACATTTAATTAAGATTAAATGGTGTAAAGTTGTAGTCGTAGTCTAATAGCTAGTGTGTTGGCTTATTAGACGCAAGGCCATGGTTCAAACATCAGCTCATATCATCAATGAAACAAAATGATACTCTGAGAGTATATCAAATTGCCACGAAAATGTCTCGCGTTCAGAATCGACCTAAAACTGTATATCCCGCCACTAAGCATACAAATTAACGCACACAACATAAAGTGGTGTAAGAAGCTGGGTAGTAAACCTGACTAAAGGGTTGTTATGACCAAATAAGTGAAGCAAGTAATGATTTAAAGCCGATTTACGTCAAAGCATCTCTAATATGTCCACGTTAAACTTGTTTTTAATGTACAGCGGATAGTTTTGTAGAATAGTTTGTATTCCTTTTCATGTGTTTAAGGAGTATACGACTGCTTCAAACCAGGATAGGACTGTTTCAATGATAAAAGGGATACAGTAACACAAGTTGGGTCTGACAATACAGGACGTTCAGGAAAGATTATTAGACGACTTGTTGGTAAATATAAAATAACTCGCTCTGATCGCTGATTATAGCAGCCGTATTCTAGTAGATAATATGTTGGCTTATTAGACGTAAGGCTACGGTTTAAGACTCGGCTTAGACATTTCCAACAAAACGAAATATGAAAACAGCAGATTTCCGGCAAAAACTCTGTGAGTAAATAAAAAATTGCCACGAAAAAGTTTTTCCCGCTACTCATGTATAAAATTAACACACACAATATAAAAGGTGTGAGAAGCCAGATCGTAAGCCTGACTGAAAGGTTGTAATGACCAATTATGTATGTGATCGCTGAATATATTTCACAGGTGCACTACTACTCAAATCGCGATTGTAAATCTTAATTTGAACTTTCCAAATATTTGCGAAAAATTCCGAAGATAACATTGGCAATCTTTGCGCTGCTAGAAAACTGTAGAGAATCAACTCCTGAAAAAGAGGAGTTCATAGCATTCTCAAGAAGGCATATAAACTCGTTGAAATCAAAAGTGCGATAACAAAGCATCACGAAGCGACGGCATTCTATCAGAAATTTATAAAGTTGTTCCAGCCCTGGCTTATTATATTTTTGTGACCACCTTAGTGAATGTCACAAGTGGAGAGGTACAGCGTTATATAAAGATCTAAAGATTATTGAACTCATTATATTGGATTACGTATCTCCAACCAATCAGTCAGACCTGCACAATGAATTAAGTGGCTTTAGAGCAATGCGCCGCATTGCAATCAGTAATAAAAAATTGAACGAAGTCGCCGTAGTCTAGTAGGTAGTGTGTTGGTCATGTCTAATAATGAGGCCTTGAGTCAAACCCCAGGTCAGACATTTCCAACAAAATGAAAATATGAAATAAATATTTCTTCGGCGATTTCCTCTCAGCAGATTTCTGGCAAAAATTCTGAGAGTAAATAAAATTGCCATGAAAAGTTTCTCAAAAATCTGTCGTTCGGAGTCGACTTTGAACTGTAGGTCCAGCCACTCATGTATAAAATTAACGCACACCAACATAAAGTGGTGTGAGAGACTAGATCGTAATCTAGAATTTATGAATAATTTAAACTGAATTTAACAGTTTTAAAGATTTCTTTATAACAACAGCAAATAAGCTTATTAACGTAGCGTAACGTCTATGGTATAGAGAAACAATGACATTTAACCCATTAATATTTATTTCAATGGCTTAAGATAAAAAAAATACAAACAAAAAGAAATAAAAAAGGAATAAAATTTTTATTAACAAGTACTGCTGCTACTTGTAATAGTTGCCCTATCAAGTGTTTGCTGCTTATGCTCGGATCCATACAATCAAACCTCCTGAACCCCACTTGGCTGTACTTGTTTATTCAACGCATAGACAATCAAAACAATAGAAATAAAACTTTAAAGAGGCTCAACATTATTTATTCATTATACAGTCAAGTTAAGTCAAGTCAAGTCAATTCCGTTAGTCTACAACAACAAAACGTGCTTATTATTATACAATCTCAATCCACTTTGTTTGTTGTTTTTTTTTTCTTATATTCTGTGATTATTAAGATGAACATTTTTTTCCATTGCTTCGCTTCAATCCACATGTTATTAATATAAAAAATAAGAAGAAGAAGAACAAGAAAAAAAGAAAATTCCTGAGATTTTTTAAAAGATAAGAAGCGGAATTTCTATTAATAATCACACATTATTTGATTTGTTTTTATTAGAAAAGAAAAAAATACAAAATAATTCTTTATGCCGCTTATTTCATGGCGTATACTTAATATTTTAATAGCTTATCAGCCTATATTACTCATACGTCTGTGGGGGTCTTAATTAGAGGCGAAAGGCAATACAAGCGGTTGTATTGTTCGCTCTACCAAGTGCTTCTTCTTAACACTGACAGCAATTTCTAAAAGCGTTAAACAAATTTAAGCTGAAGTGCAATCAAACCAAGTCAATAACGCATTGAAAATGTTGCATTTTTATCATCTGAATCTTCTTCATAATGTTTCGTATGACTTGTAAAGAAATTTACTCTTAAAGATCGATGACAGAGGATAGATAGTCTGTTATTAACTAAGAGTTCAACGTATTGTAGTTGAGAAGGTTAAACCAACCTATGATGTTATGACAGCTCTCTAAATTTCGTTCTGTGATGTTGTAATCATTAGTTCGATTATTTCTGTACCCAAGTAGAGATCAACAATGAATCGTTTTTCGCTACTCATAAGCGCTCATGAAATTTTGAATATAAGTGAGTCAACAATATTGAAATTTAGCTATGTACACGTACTCACTACCACATTGATTTATAAGTACAGGTTGCAATGAGTTTGCTTACAACGTTGGCATCAAACTCATACCATTCGAAATATGTTTGATTCCTAAGGCTACTCATGTAGATTCATAACTTCAGAAAAATACTTAGAATGATTCGGGCGAATGGTAAACAAAAAAGACAGAGCAGCAAGCAGAGCAAACACACAACCTACTAGTGAGTACTTTAGTGTTCGTTGGCGATTCACACTTAGGTTTAGATCGGAGTGGTAGCTCTGATATCACAAAGCTCACTTGAGCACGCATAGCGGCCTGTTGTGATGCCACGGGTGAACGCAGTCCCTATACTGACCAAGTTCCACCAAAATCAGGGAGGAGGAAGAAGTTGGTCAGCGCAAGGGCTGCACATCAGAAGCACGACTACCCTACAATGGAAAACCAGCCAGAAAGTTTGATGAACAAGGCTATATCCCTGATATCAATAGATGATAGCTCCGTCTCCTCTTCCTCAGCGGATCTGCATGCACGGCAGAAGTCGTTAAAAGAGAGCCTCATTCTTTCCGCGTGTCTACCCATAACGCAATGACCTGTAAGCATGGCCACTGTGGTTGAGATGACGTCACGACCAAGACCAAGTGATTGGTTGGTACGCCTTCTATTCATCAAGGGCCAGGTGAGTCTAGCGGTGGAGCGGGACTGCTCATTGACCCAGGATAGGTTGGCGTCCCGAAAGAATTTCCCCGTAATATCCAACTTGACCGAGGCAAGTGGCATACCCAATTCAATTGAAGAGAATTCCGGAAGGAGCGCACCAGCCGTGGCGAGCTCGTCGGCCCTACAGTTTCCCGGAATTTATCTGTGCCCGGGGACTCACACCAGTGAGACACTGGTGAAGCGCCCAGAAAGAAGGTCGAGACAGCGGCGACATTCCCTACCGATCCTAGAATTATTCACAAAAACCGATAGGGATCTTATCGCAGCCTGACTATCAGAAAACACAGAGACGTGAGTGAAAGTAACACCGTTGACGAGGACCCATTGAGCGGCCCGGTAAATTGCCGTCACCTCCGCCTGAAACACGCTGCAGTAGTCCGGCAGACGGAGAGAAATGTTTAGGTCCAGTTTCCCAGAGTAGACACCGCTTCCAACCAACATTATCGAGTTTAGAGCCGTCGGTATATATATCCAGGACTTCCGCGGGGACAACCGTATTAGGATTCCAGTCGTCCCTACTCGGAATCAGAAAGTGGAAACCCCTGTCGAGACAATATTCAGCAGGGAGATAGTCGCTGTTCGCGGGGGCGATTCATACTTACTTTGTGATTCGTGTATATGCTGAATTATGGAGAGTCGCATTTCAACAACATCATACGTGTTGTTAGGCATGAATATGATGAGTACTTCTAACTTTGAATATGAGTACAGGTCTCATGATATTAAAATAAGTATGAATGCGTATAAGTATCAGAAATTATGAGTATGATTCGATTCTAATCATCTTTTTCAATACTCACTGCTAATTTCTGATACAAACAGCTTCAAACTAAATATTATTTTATTAACTTCATACCTTCAGCCTCAAACCTTTTAAATTGAGATCAATGTGATTATTCTTTATTGTAATACAATGTTGTTGTTACAACATTTGTTTTTTGTGTTGTGTTACAACCTGCAAACGTAGATATGTACGTATTCAAAATGTTTTTTATTTTTATTCTTGTTATTCTTCGTATCCGCAATTTTTTAAAGTTCCAATTTACATAAGTTTGCTTTTAATAACAACCAACCAACAAAATGAATGAATGAATGACTGAGCGAATGCATCCTACAATTGGAAAAATCAAAAGTTTTCCTAAACTCAACAGAAATGAAATCAAAAAAGTAGAGAGGGTGAATGAGGGAGAGTGGGGAAATGAAAATGAACAATTTTGTGCTTTTGCCTTGCGTGTCAGAGCAAAAAATTATTGTCTGATGTCAGGCATTCTGACACGACTTCGCACTTTTCAAAACTCATCATCAACTATTGACATGTTAGATGTACTCGTAACTTTTGAACGACGATAATGATTTATGGCGTAAGTAAACTTTTTTTTAAATTCTTTTTTTTCCAGTTCAGTTTTCGTAGAAACCATTTGAAAAAAAAAATTTATAAAAAAAAATAAAAAATTCGTTTAAAAACTTTCAACATTTTAAATGGTTTTTCGAGGTGTTCAAATAATTTTACCCCAATGCAGAGGCCAATATTTATTTTTCAAAGGGGCCAACCAACAATAAAGTACCGCTTAATAGAAAAAAACTAAAGAGGACACTTTGTTTTTAAATGTGGTGGTGATGCCGTTGTTGTTTTTGTTTTTGTTTTACGCTGTTTATTGTCAGAACACACATACAATGTGGTCAACTGATTGAAACAGTTTTAAAGGACGTTGAAAATTTTCTCAGTGAAAGCAATCAAAAAAAACAAAACAAAACAAAAAAATTGTATACGAAATAGAAACATTGGTGAGAGAAAGTAGTTGGGGGGATGAGTCCAAGCAACAGAAAAAATTTTTACTAAAAAGAACAAAAACCCACCAGCCACCAGATGAAGATAATGACGACAATGATGTCAACTACAATAATGAGATGAACGGTGAACAGAAAAAAATGCAAATTTATCTTTGGAGCAGTCAGCCAGTCAGTCAGTTTCTATACACGAGCGAGCAAGCATGTGAATGCAAAACGACATTTACGTAAAAGAAAGAAAGGAAAAACACGGGAGGAAAAAATGAAAAAAAAAGAAAAAGAAAAACGCCAGTTAAATAGAGGATATCAAATTTAGAGGGAATAATGGAAAATGCAAAGTAGATGAGAAGAAGAATTATAACAATCAGTTTTCACAGCAAGTCATGGAATAATAAATCACTGAGTTTTATTAAAATGCACTTTGGATAGTAACATTCATTGAGTCAGAGTGGTTCTGGGTTTTTGAAGAAACGAAGTTTTAATAGAAATCTCTTCAGTTATATGGATTATATAGACTGATCCGAACAGTTAAGTAAATACTGTTTTACGAAACGGTGGTTCGAATTAAGAATACTAAAAGAGGAAAGCGTCGCAGTCTAGTAGGTAGTGTGTTGGCTTATTAGACATAAGGCTCCGGTTCAAACCCCAGGCCAGACATCAAAACAAAATATGAACAAATATTTCTTCGGCGATTTCCTCTCAGCAGATTTCTGGCAAAAAAACTCTGAGAGTAAATTAAATTGCCATGAAAAGTTTCTCAAAAAATCTGTCTTTCGGAATCGACTTTAAACTGTACATTCCACACAACATAAGTGGCGGTGAGAATCTTGGTCGTAATCATGACAATTATGTATCTATGTATGATGTAAAAGAGGCTCTAATCATCTAATCAAATTAGTTGTGCAAGTATAACCAGGCACTGTCTGGAGTCTATGAATCATGACAAGGTTTTTCTTGTATTACATACGAAAACTTTTTAGTTGTCAATTTTTATTGGGTATTGTGACTGAAACCACCTCCATCGCCAACACCATACTTCGCGAGACTTCATTACGGCATACGGGGAGGTGAGTCTTGGTGCGGTTAGTCGAATTTGTTATGATGTTCTTAGTTCATCGTTGACTGTTCTCAGATATCAACTACACTCAGCCACAAAAGTATGTATACGGTTAACAAATTTCAGAAATTTTTTAACCAATCCGTTTTCGTTGAAAATCTTTATAATTGTCTGACATCTTTCTTCGATTTTAAGACGGTCTTTTACATTGGTTCAGAAATTTGTGAAATTTGTTAATCGGATGAATACTTCAGTTCAATTTCAGAAATTTTTTAACCAAAGCAAAAGACCGTCTTAAAATCGAGGAAACTATAAAGATTTTCAACCAAAACGAATTGGTTAAAAAATTTCTGAAATTTATTAACCGTATCTATACTTTAGTAACTGTGTGTACATCCCTATTACATTGCTACTCTCATAATCTAGTCGGATTTCATTTCAATTCGATGTTCGTAAAATATCATATATTTGGGACACCATGTCCTATTAGGAACTGCATAAGCTTGTAGTTGACTTCTACATATCTTCCATTGGCCCATCTTTCTTATTATTTCATCTCTGGACTTCCAGATTTTTCTACACTGGATGTGGATGATATAAATCTGTCATTTTCTTTGTCGCCATAACAATTGGTTTAATTCCTACAAAACTAGCAGCTTCCAAAGCAAGGGCAACAAACTCATTAGGCATTCTTAAACAACTTTTGTATTTTTTAATTCTCCTTGTCATATTGGTTCAACGTGACAATGATAACCTTTCACTTTCCTTTAGACTTTCTATATATGCATTTTACAATTTTATTGCCTTTCAGCAGGAAATTACACGACCTACAACTGAAGTTAAGACGATCATGAATTCAATTGCCAAAATATGTGAAGTACTTTGTGTAACTTAAGTAGTTCAAAGCGAATCTGATCGAATGACTCGAATCATTCATCAAAATTTACAGTCTTGGTTATTATTTCATTTGCAAAAAAAGGAAAAAGACAGAGCAGCGCAACCTTCCAGTAAGTATTTTAATGTTGCAACGCGATTCATATTTATTTTGTGCTTCGTATATATGGTGAGTTGTGGAGAGTCGAAATCACGCAACAACATACATGTTGTTAACTATGAATACGATGAGTACTTCAAACTTTGAATATGAGTAGAGGTTCCATGATATTACTACTTTTCTACCTTTTTAAAAACGTTTAAATATGAGTTCGTTAATTGCAAACAAAGTGAAAATAAATATGTGTTTAATTTCAGTTAAACTCTCTTTATTCTTTACACTACTTTTGTGTGCCACCGTATACAACTTAACGATACAACAATAATAATCTGTTTACTTTATTCTTATCACACAACTATTCGCTTTACAACCACGACTTGTTTTGTTCACGCGCAACTTCACACAAGGCTGTTTGAATTCTTAATGACTGATGCCTCCTTTGTCCAGCCCTTTTATAGTCCGACACAACCAGTCTAACGAACATTCTTGAAGTTTAAGGTTCGTGATCTCGCCTTCTCGAGAGCTCTATTGCTAATACATTGTTGTTTGTGTACTTTGCTTATGTTGTCTATCCCTTTTTGTCACATACATGTTGTTGTTGGTACCAGGCGCAACCAGGTTTGTTGTACATACATATGTGTGTGTGCGGCTTTGGATAATCAACACGTTCATTGTATTCTTAGTGTTAGTGTTTATTTGTATCGTGTGGCTTTTGTTTATCGTTTTTTTGTTAAACGATATTAGGTCGTTTCGATTTGCGTAACAATATTAAAATAAGTATGAATGCGTATAAGTATCAGTAATTCTGAGTATGATTCGATTCTACTCATCTTTTTGAATACACATTGCAGATATCTGGTTTGAACCGTGGCCTTACGTCTAATAAGCCACACACTACCTACTAGACTACGGCGGCTTCGTTAAACATATTTCAGTGTACATATTTGACTATATTGAGCGGATTTTATCTGTCTTTTTCTGTTTAAAGGTATGCTTGTTTAATCCTCCTCTGTGTTAAGTTTTAATAAATAATTTACATCGTGCCGATTAAGATCAATAACGCACACAATCTTATTAAAAATAAATTTATTGCACGGCACCAATTAACAGGTCATATAACACGCTTGATAACAATCTAGTTAAAGCTGCTCAATCTCAGTCGTCACCATCACGTTGTAAGGGACGCAGAATAAATTTGAAAATATTCTGAAAACCGTTTTAATGTTTATCACTGCCATACATCCTAGAGATTCTTTTGTTATAAAAACAAAATACAAAAACCAAAATCATTTACAAACACCCCTACCGTTTCTACAAACTACTACTACCTACCCCCTTCCTTCTCCCCCACCAACCATAACTTTCGAGTGTAATGATAAATGTAACATTCCTTTGGTGAAAGCAAAATAAAGAAAAAGTTTAACCAGCAAATTGGGGAAAAAGAAAAAAGAAATTAAAAAAAACGTGGGGAAAATGGGAAAACCTGAAAGTTTTACAAAAAAAGGATGGAATAAAAAAAATGAGAAGAGAAACTCATTAAAAAAAAGAAAAGAAGAGAAAGTGTAGACACATCCATCATTTTTGGATGCGTTCTACAAAACTGTTAAGCAAACAGGCAAGCAATGCCAAGACTGTCAGGCAGTTTGACTGGCTGCTTGACAGACAAAACACAGGCAGACAGTCTGAATGACTGACATGACGTGACATAATGTGGCGTTAGTTTGCGAAGCTCAAGCTCAACTCAACTCGACTGAATTGAACAAAGCAAAAGCAAAGCAAAATAGAAAAAAAAATCCGCAGCAAAAAGCGAAATGAAAATGTGGCATCAACATCATATCGTCGTACAAGTAACACAAATACCCACATTTTATGATGTGAAAGTAGATTAAATAGTGGTGGTGGTGGTGTTTATAACGATGGTAGTACTATAGTAGAAGAAGTAAAAGAAAAAAGAGTCATGGCAACACCGTTACCGTCACCACTAACCAATCAGCCGTTAAACGATGAAAAATTTCTATTTTTCTTGTAACGTTTTGCTGTTTTCAACACATCATTTTAATGAAACTTTCAAATGAAAGTGAAGTGCCTTACATTCTCTATACTCCCCGTGTGTATACACATGCCATCCAAACAGTGTGTAAATGTAAGAGTGTAATTACTTATAAGGACCTTACCTTTGTAGCAGTTTGGCACTGCGTTCATCCATGGGCGGATATTGACGACCCTTTGATTTGCCCAAACATTTATTGCGTTTCTCGTTGACCACTTGACAAAAGAAACCCTTCTTTACATCGTAACGCAATTGATTGGAGTAGTCAAAGGCCGGTTGTATTTTCAAAAAGCGTTGCAAATCATTCATTACATCAACGGGATTGAGACGCAATTGTTCGCCATCAATGATGTGCAACTGTTGGGCAGGATAATATGAGAGCCAACGTTCCAGGTGTTGTGCATATTTACCAGGATTCAGGCAGCGATTACGTAAATCCCTGAGTGCTTTTGGTGCTGAATCAGATGCCGTTATGACCTGGAAAAGAAAAACAAAAACAAAAACAAAACAAAAATTCCATTAAAACGTATGTAAGTAAGTAAGAAACGAAACTTCTTTTCAAAACAAAAGAAACAAGAGTAGCGCAGGTAGCTGGGTAAACAGAGAAGCAACAGCAACCCGATGGTTTGCAAACGAGTGAAAAATGTTTCAAAGATTAACTTGTTGAAGTTCATAAAATATATGGGAAGACTAGAAACATATTACGAAAGCAAAAAAAAAGAAAAGAAAAAAATATGAAACAACAACAATAACAAAAACAAATTATAATAGTTTTACAGAAAAGTTAAGTGCGACTTTTCACTACGTATTCTTTGGCGTATTTTTCTCTTCTACTTTACTGCAGGCTTTCTTTTCATTTTGCAAAGTTTTTTTTTAAAGTGTTTTTCATGACGGATTTAATGTAATTTAATCTGCTGCAAACAAAAAAAAACAGGAGTTTACAACACTTGCAATTGTTTTTAGAGACCTGCTTAGCATTAACTACACCATTAGAGAGGTTCAAGTTCAAATGCACTTGTTAATCCCTAGTATTTTTTTACTGACAATTTTTTCCACACGGTAGAAGGAAAGAAAACTAAATAGGCAGGCACTACATAAGGACATCAACTAATTAGTTGGCAATTTATTTATCACACAAGGTTGGTCACATGGCTTAGGATTTAAATCTGTTGACCGTGTCTCATAACAAATGAATGCATTTTTGGAAATAAATTTCTTATGCAACTAGACTGTGCTGGCTGTTGTGGTTATTCTGCATGAATGCCAAACATTTCCTTTTTTCCATATTTAAACTACAATAATTAGCAAGCAAGTCAGAGAAGACAGTACAGTACAGTACAGTAATCCTTCGATTTACGTCACCTCGATTAACGTTGTTTCGAATTACGTCGTCAAATTTTTTGATCCCTCTAACTTCAATTTGCATCGTCATTCGATTTACATCGCCTTTTTTTTGGAATCAACTGCGACTTATATCGAGGGATTACTGTAACTTTTTTAAGTTCCTTATTAAAAACATACTATTTGGTCGTATGAGCAATATGAAATTCGATTTACGTCGTTTCGATTTACGTCGCCTTTTTTTGGAATCAACTGCGACGTAAATCGAGGGGTTACTGTACAGTATCATACATCAATCACATTGTCCTTTAGGCCATAACCATTATTTTTGTATTATGAAACAATTTATTTGTGGTCGTTTAATTTATTCCAAAGCTAAGTTAAATGGTCTCTCAATGCAACCGCAAAATATTGAGACTTTGTTTTGCTTTGTTTTGTTACAAAATAAGCTGCAGTCGTTTGACTTTACACATCTTCACCACCAATAATTGGCAAATATTTTCCCTTCGTACCACATTCTGATGGTAAATATACGAAAAGAAAAAAGAAACATTTTGTGGCCATATTGTGGTTTAATTTCTTTAATTAATTTCAACAAAATTTACGATTTTACAATGTTATTATCAATGTATTACGAAGTTATCTCGTGCTAAAGTATAGTTATGAAGGCATTATTTTGTTGTTGTTGTTATTGGTTGGTTTAAATTTTTGTGGTGGCCATAGTGGCCGTAGTGGTTGATTGTAAAATAACCTTAAAGTCTTGGATATTTTTATGCAGGGGATGTAAATTATAAGCAAATTGTCTTCATATTGTTACGCAAATGGAAACGGCCTAATATCATTTCACATGAAAACATCGTTTAACATTAACCATAAGCAAAAGCTGCACACACACATATGTACAACGGACCTGGTTGCATATGCCAACAACAACAAGCATGAGAGAAAAGGGGATGCACAAGTTTACAAAATACACAAACAAGAATGCGGTCGCTAAAAAATTCTCGAGAAGGCGAGAACAAAAAACTTCCACATCGAGAACGTTCATCATACTGATTACGTGCGTATCCTTTTATATACACACATATGTACAACGGACCTGGTTGCATATGCCAACAACAACAAGCATGAGAGAAAAGGGGATGCACAAGTGTACAAAATACACAAACAAGAATGCGGTCGCTAAAAAATTCTCGAGGAGGCGAGAACAAAAAACTTCCACATCGAGAACGTTCATCATACTGATTACGTGCGTATATAAAAGGGCAAGACAAGGCCAGCAGTCAGTTAGTTATAATCCAGTCAGTCTTGTGTGAAGACACGAAGTCGTGGTTTGAAGATCGCCGTTGCGAATATTTGTGTGATAAGAATAACGAATAACCAGATAATTGTTGTAGTTATTGTTATATACGTGGTACAAGTTCGAACAATGGCACATAAGGACACATATTTGTTTTTACTTTGTTTGCAATTAACGAACTTTTTTAAAAAGGTAAAAACGTAACAATATTCTAGGTTTCGTCGCAAAATTCAAATGTATCTGAGTATCTGATTTGAAGTCGCCGTGGTCTAGTAAGTAGTGTCTTGGCTTATTAGACGTAAGGTCACGGATCAAACCCCAGGTCAGACATCAAAACGACCTAATATCGTTTAACAACAAAAACGATAAACAAAATCCACACGACACAAATACACACTAACACTAAGAATACAATGAACATGTTCATTATCTAAAGGTGCACACACACATATGTAAAACGAACCTAGTTACGCCTGGTACCAACAACAACATGTGTGTGACAAAAAAGGATAGACAACATAAGCAAAGTACACAAACAACAATGTATTAGCAATAGAGCTCCCGAGAAGGCGAGATCACGAACCTTCCACTTCAAGAATGTTCGTTAGACTGGTTGTGTCGGACTATAAAAGGGCTGGACAAAGCAGGCAGCAGTCAGTAAGAATTCAGTCAGCCTTGTGTGGAGTTGCGCGTGAACAAAACAAGTTGTGGTTGTAAAGCGAAAAGTTGTGTAATAAGAACTAGTAAATTGAATAAACAGATTATTATTGTTGTATCGTTAAGCTGTAAATGGTGGCACACAAAAGTAGTGTAAATAATAAAGAGAGTTTAACTGAAATTAAACACATATTTGTTTTCACTTTGTTTGCAATTAACGAACTCATATTTAAACGTTTTTAAAAAAGGTAAAAACGTAACAATATGAAAACATATTTCTTCGGCGACTTCCTCTCAGCAGATTTCTGGCCAAAACTCTGAGCGTAAAAATTAAATTGCCATGAAAAGTTTCTCAAAAAATCTGTCGATCGGAGTCGACTTTAAACTGTAGGTCAAGCCACTCATGTATAAAATTAACACACATAACATCAGTGTGGTGAGAAGCAAGGTCATAATTCTGACTGAAGGGTTGTAATGACGATACGTATGTGAAGCCGAAGATCACTTCTCTTTATTCTGGACAAGATATAGGTAAGTCGCTGTAGTCTAATAGGTAGTGTTTCTGCTTATTAGATGAGAGGCTGTGGTTCAACCACTGACTTAGACATTGAGCCATCGATTTGGCTCCATTAGAAACTCTCGATGTATAGATAAAGACCGTGGAAACTAAGTCAATACTAAGATTTTAAGAAGAAGATGCTTATTGTGAAATTTACTTCCTTAAAAAGTGGCACAGTATGAACTTCCTTTGATCATGTTTTCAATTGCCTTATTGGAGTTGGAATTATTTGAAAGACGATTGAATTTTCTGTTGCACAGAGCTTCTAAAATCAAGTCATAGAGATGTTACCCACATATTTTATGTATTTGCGACAGTAAATTTCAAATTAATTGCTCAAGGTATTCAAGATGGATTATTTAGGTGTCGTTTTAAATTTTCTACAATTTTCGGAAATTTATTTATTTCGAAGGTTTTTTATTTATAAAGTTTTCGTTTCATAATTTATACATTTTAACACTTCAACTATTTCGGTAACTGTTTTAAAAATGTTTAAATTTTCTGCACACAACTGCATAAATAAACCAGAGATCCACAACAATTTAAAACAAGTTGAACAAAAAAAAAATGGTGAGACACAAGTGAAACATTTTCCAAACAATACACATACACTCTCTCTTATAAGAGTTTTTAAATCCTGTTATAAATCATTGACAAAATCATCATCATTATGATCATCATCATCATTTGCATAAGCAACACTAACATTCTTTATCATGAGATGAAGTTTTGTGTGGCAATGAATACAATTTTGCACAAAATCATTAACAAAGAACATGTGGGGGGAGTAGGAGTAGTAGTGTGTGTGTGTGTGTGTGTTCTGTGGCCTTGTCTATTGCTGTATAAACATGAAAAGGGAAGAAAAACAAAACAAAAGAAGTCTTGACCAGAGAGTAATGTATTATGACTTGAAATAAAAGCCAGTCTCTTAACAAGGATATATTCATTGAACTCTTGTCTCTATTGTTGGGTTTGTGTAGCATACAGTGAGGAGTTTATAATAGATCAGGGTGTCATATCGTTACACTATTCTTAACTTTTAAATGTTACTGTTAAAGACTGGATGTAGTATAGGGGCCCAAACGAATATTAGTATCGTATTAACAAATGATCGCAGAAATACGAAAGCAATGAAATTAAATATCCAAATTTAAAAAACCAAAGACGCAAACCCATACTTTTAGTAGCGCCACTTCCTGCCTCTAACAGGGTAAACTTTGCTATTAACAGAGCACTGTTAACCGTTTAACAGTGACAATAGTAGATTATTGACATACAATTTAATTCTCATTATGATCATTATTATTTGTGAACAAAAGTGTTTAAATATAAAGGACGGTTGGTGGAATATGGAGAGCTCCTAATTTTTCTCAACTCTCAAAATTATTCCAGCTATCCCGCTACTACGTTTCGAAAGAGGGCCCTCTCGACTATCATTTGCATATAGTCTGTATGGTGTACTATTTCTTATATGTTCCAAAATGGCCACTCATTTTCTAGAGAATTTTCAAGCAAAAAATTGATATTTTCAAAGCCAATTTTCTTAATAGCATATCACTTTATATGTGACTATATTGCTGATTATATTAAGAGGCCTTGGAACCTTCCTTTGAGTGAGATATAGTTCTCATAGGCCTAGTATTTGTCCTAAAATTAGCTCCTAAACTTGTGGGCTGGTTCAGATGGATACTGTTAAATAGTTAACAGTGCTCTGTTAAGGGCAAATTTTGTTCTGTTAAGAGGAAATTTTGCAATGTTAACGACAAATGTGGCGCTGCTAAAATTTATGGATTGTGTCTTGGATTTTGAAATTCGAATTTATCTTCATATACATAACGAATATTAGTTTCGTATTAACAAATGGTCGAAGAAAAAACCATGAATACAGAATTGCAGGAATGCGAAAGCTGTGGAATTAAATTGCAAGTTATGTCGCTTGCAGACTTAAATTTGATAAAAATCCTCACACATAATGCGAATATTTCCCTCAAATACCTTTCTGTTTAATTTTAAACTGCCAGGCTAACCTCGCAGTTATGCAGTTTAATATTTGAAATAAACTACGAAAGATTTCGTAATATACCAGCAACATGTTGTGTTTATAGTTTCCTTTTTTCCTCATATGCAAGTATATTTTGCTTGCTATTGCTGTTCACCTCAACAGAGAAATTCATTCTCTAAAACAGAAACGTGTTATATGTATAGAGCGCTGTAAGCAACTATCTACCGCAGGCATTACATATTCAGTCCTTCATTAAATGTCATTCAGTTTTGCAGGGACATTTTGTAACACTTTGCCACACAACAACATATCATGTTACACTTAGTCCTTGAAAACAAGACGCAAAAAAAGAAGAAAAAACAAACGAGAGACAGATAAACAATATTCTTGTCAAACTCCCACCTTTGTAGAGAGGCTCGGATTGTATGATTATTCATGGAAAGTGTTAGACTCTTGACCATGTTCTCTATTTTATTCCAAACGTTTGTTTTGCGTTTGTTTTTCGAAAATTTTTTTTGTGTGTTTTTGGTTAGCTAAAGTGGAAACTGCTGTTGTTGAAACTCTTGTCTTGTCTTATTATCGTTGTTGTTGTAACTGAGGTTGTTGCAGCAAAGTTTTCTCAATTATACCACAAAATTGTGGCAAGAATTTCTATTCAGTTAAAATTGCATGAGTGGCCAAAACAACAGCCACATAAGAGAAGATCTCTTCTTGTGTTTGAAGTAAATTAATTACAACTGAATTGATTGTATAAAACACTTAATAAATGGCATCTCTACAATATATATACACGATCCTCCATCTCCCTCTCCCATTCCCTCTACCACAACCAAATACACTTCAAAAATGAAAGGAAATGTTAAGAAATGTTTAAAGTTTATTAAAGGAAGGATGCCAATGAATTCCGAAAAGTAATACAATTGCCTTAAGAAGGGGTAGGAATTTAAAAGTATTACGAATTTTAAAAGAAGTATTTCAAGAAAATTATACAATATTATATTAAAAATCAACTGGGTTAGTTAATATTCCCCATTTAAACCCATTAAACCCGATATTAAAAGTATTTACGGAAAGATACAGCAAGCTGAACTGGAATGAATGAATATGGGACTCAATGCTCTCTAGCAGTGTAGAAACTCCATAGGGAAGAGCTGGGGTCTTCCGCCTAGGGCCATTCGCTGGATATATCTGGCGATTCTTAGACTGGTTATTACTAAAGGTTGTGTTGTTTGGAGGAGTGCCTTGGATAAGAGTTTCCACGGAAAAATTTCCTTGAGTATCACTGGAGTGAGGAAAAGTTGCCCTCAGGCTGCTCTTGATACTATGATCTGCCTGACTCCGCTTGATTTGTATGTGAAGTATGCAGCGTGTAGTGCCATAAGTGTGAGAGAATCGGGCTGCTGGAAACAGCGCTCGATAGGGCACTCCAGAGTTCTGAACGTCGTCCTTCCTGAGCGGAGGTACAGAGTTTCGGAAAAAGCCGCCGACTATATTGTGCCTGATGCTATGTTCCTGCCTGGTTTGAGGATACTTATACCGAATAGGGTACTATGGAATGGAGGGGTACTCCAGGGGTAGAAATGTATACCTATCTTCATCTGTAGGGAACTTGGTCTTGAACTTCACTTCAGGTTAAACGATAACTGTAGCGTGTTTCCGGCAGAGATCTTCGCAATCTTGACGGGTATCGATGCCATAGCTGGTAGGCCTACATTCTACCCTAAGGATCATTGCATCGGTCTGTTGCAAATCACGTACGCGAGTGCAAGGAATCGTTAAGGACTTTTGGACCAGACCGAATCCGTCTGGTTTCCGGGTCATAGCGGAATATTCGGTAATGAGACGGCGGGTGCTCTCGCTAGATTAGATTCAATTTCTGAGGGCGATGTGATAGTTGGTCCTGATCCCCTAATCTGCCACCTCTACGGCCTCATCAATGGATGGGTCAGGGGGAAGAGCAGAGGCATTGCGGGAATGAATTGTGTTGTTATGTTTCTAGGTATCTATGGCCTGCTATATACAGTGTAAAAACAGGTGGGCCGCTGGGCTTGCATAAGGCCAGCTTAAGGATAGTTATTGGGTTTATTACGGAACACTGTAAGATTATATTGCAAGGTATGTTGCGATAAGGAGGAGTTGGATACTATAACTGTCCAGCCCTTAGTAGTTTGAAGACCCTCGGTAGGGGCTTCTTTGAAGATTTGAATTCTGTGTCGAGAGCCGACATAAAGGCTCTCCATAGATTCATTATTAGTTTGAGCTGGTTGAGCTGGCTTTAATATTGTAGTCGTGCTCTCTTGTGTGTTTTGTTAGTCTGTGTAATTCCTCTGCTTCCTTACTCTCCCTTTCCTACTTCCTATCCTCTTTCCCCATCTCCCCTATTATCCTCACTCTTTTAGGATATTGTACAATGGGTCAACTGGTTCTCCGGGTACTGTACTTGTCTCAATTGGCAAGTACACGTCCGCTAACCTAAACCTAAAGTGTTTTACGGATACAGGCTGTAGATTCACCTTTGACAGACAAAGTTTTATGTAAAGATTGCAGCACAGGCAGTGTATCTTCTGTGGAATTTATGATGAGTAGTCGTAGACTAGCTACACGACTTCTGGCAGAATGGATTTAGAATCAGTGGCGGATAGGCAACGCTATCATTCTATCACCTACTTTTCTGAAGATACTGAAGATCAAATGGAATTGCAACACCAACGTTCTTTAACTGTAGTATTACAAACAGCAGTAAATTGTAATGGAATTTCATTCAAATAAACAGGTTTTAAAATTTCCTAAATGAGTTGAGTTGAGTTCATTAATTTAGAATCTGTTTCGCAACTGTTACTCACTCTATTTCCTCTTATATTTTTTTTGCCTACGAATATGCACTTTTACTCAACTCTTTCTCTGGGAATTATTTTTTGGTAGTTTTTTATGTTTGTTTTCGTAAGTTTTTGTATTCAACATCCTGGTAGTATTATTCACTCTCTCTCTCTCTCTCTCTCTCTGTGTGTGTGTGTGTGTGGTCTGTCTGTCTGATTGTCTTATTTTGGAAACCATTTCGTAAATATTTATTCTGTCAATTATCATTCGGTTGTAAAACAGGAATGAAAACGTATTTCAAGTAATTAAAATGTGATTTTCTTTGCTTCTCCTTTTATATTCTGTCTCTCTCTCTGTCTCTCTCTGTGTGTTAATGAATCCTTTTTTTATTTTTCTTTCTTTGTGTGTTTTCGTCCTTTAACTAAAGTGTCCAATTAAATTTGTAGCATTTTGTCAAGTGTTTGTCAAAGTGATTTTATTTGTGGTGTCTCTCTACCAAACACATGCACCCATACACATACACATACACACACACATACACACATTAACAAATAAACATACCTGATAAAAACTATAATTATTTGCCATTGTTTCACCATGCGCCCTCTGATGCTGATACCATGAGTAGGCTCTTTTGGCCGGCGATATTAAGATTGTAACGATTTTCGAATGTGGCAGCAGAGCATGAGCCCTTTTTGGTACCATTTCGCCATCAAAATAGGTGGCGCTCTTCTCGAATATGTAGCGGGGACTGGAATTGGGTGCTATTGTGGTATTCACTTCGGCGGGAAAGAAATCCATGTACCAATCCAAACCCTTGTAGTAGTTGTTGCCATTGAAGAATTGTACCTCTTCGTAGGTATCCGGACTGGGTATGTTACTTACAATACCCGAATGCATTGATAGGAATGTATATAAGGCGGTGGTGCCCGTTTTTTGTGGTCCTATTACCAAGAATTTCGGTAAAGAGTCACAGCTCTTGGTTTTTGACCAGATTTTACGATGGCGTGGATCATCGCAAGGATTACCCCAAATGGGATCAACTTCTTCCGGATGTAAGCGAAAGTACATTTCAGCCAGTTGTATGGGCGGAGCAGAGGCTAATTTAAGATTTGTCCAACATTGTAGGAATTTTATAACAGACTGGAACGTGTACAAAGCCAAACGATCAGACCCATAGTTAGACATGTGGGTCATAAAAATATTTATTGGATTGTAAACAATTGTTTGGAATAGTTCACCGCCTTGTATGGACTCGTCTAGCTTATCACGGCCGCCAGGATAACGATCTATATACATGGTATGGGTAAAGAGGCCACAGGTTTGTCGTGGCAGCACCATTATGTTGCGGTGTATAAAGCCTCTTCGTAAACGAGCCGGCCTTAAATGGGGATATTCTTCAGTGGAGGTGACCTTAACATTCCACACCTTTTTCCAGGCCTCGTACAGTATTTCATGGGCAGGATAAACACCAGAATGATGAGGTGAAATAGAATAACCCGAGTCCGTTGGTATATGATGATCCACGGCAAAGCCGTGATTCAATTGCATTTCTGACATTAGCAATGTAACGTTTTCGTACAAATGCGGCTGTTGATGCTTCCACATGTGTGAAAACCAATTGAATTCTTGGACATTTTGTAGCAGAAAATCATCGCCAAGATTTTCTTCTCTGGTGCCATGATGATAGTATTTCCCAGAGAAACCCAGATTAAAACGAAAACCAGGCACCATGCCGGCAATAATTTTTTGTGTGGCTATTAACGCTCTGACATCATCCGGTCGTAGGCGTGTGCCTTTTTCACCCACAAATATATCGTCGATATCCACCAGAATCATGCGGTCCAAATTCAAACTTAATTGGCCATGACTCAGATAGGATAGAGCATCGAGGAACAGTAAACGATGAAGCCAGAATTTTAAACTGCTGCCAAAGAATATGCGCTTTATGCCATCATATTGACCATGATCCTGCAGCACGGTGGTCAGTGGTAAATGCACTTGACCACCCGCATCCGAGGGATAATCCTGGCTATTACGTTGAGCCCATTCGATGGGTTCATAGGTGGAATGATTATGTTGAAACACGGTCCAATCATCACCCGGTAAGGCACCCCAGGCTGTTTCGCCAGACCGCGTTAAACGCAGCACGGGTGAAGCTGGATTCAAGCTGGCATCTCGTAATCTTAAATTTGTATGTACAAACAATGGAAATCCTTTCAGTTGCGCAGCCACCAGTGTCTCTTCACTTGGACTTACAAAGCCCACAATGCCCACCGAATATTCCCGACAGTATTTGTCCAATAGCTCACGATTCCATTTGTCCATATGCAGATACTTGTCAAGATTCTCAAAGACGATTACACCATAACGGCCCTTATCCAAATTCGTAAGGGAGGGAAGACTTTTGCCGGCAACTTCAATTTTGTACCTTAAAAGAGACGAAATAAAATAAAGAGAAGGGAATTTTAGTACGTAAAAAACAAAAACAAAAACGTCTTTGAAAGTTAAAGTATTTGAAACATACATAGAGAAAATCGTAGTTATAGGGGCACAAAGAAAAAAATACGTTTAATAGCGTCTACTACGGGGTCTTATATGTCCTCAAGTGAGCTATACTTTAAGACGATCTTGGTTTTAGAAGCTTAATTATAAAAAGTACCATTAAATATTGAATAGAACTCTTAAAGGAATTTTAAAGTTCAAATTATTTCCGAACCTTTTCAAAAGTAATAAGAACTCGTACTTTTTAACATATTCTAACATTGATACTTATAATATACTGTTACGAAAATGTAAAATCTAGTTGCTGGTGTTTTGTTTTTACATCGCTTAACATTAAGAAAATAAGCAAAATTTACAAAAACAAAACAATGCATTAAACAAACCTGTTTACAAATTATCGTACTGATTAATATAACAACAAATACCTGCGTAAAAAATGGTGAACAAGTAAACAAAAATCCACAAACAACACTACGGTAACAAATGTAAACAACGATGTTTACATTTATAGATATTTCGGGAAAGCGAAGTCATAAACATTCGCCTTCAAGAACATTCATCAGACTGTCTACTCTGCCATATAAAAGGCAAGGCAAAGCAGGCGACCGGAGTAGTGAAGTTCAGTCAGCCTTGTGTGAAGACGCGGTGCGTTTGAAGAGAGAAATCGTGGTTTGAAGATATCCGTTACAAAGTATTAATGTCGATTAATTGTCCAATAATTGTTATGGTTTATGCAAAGGGTATAAAGAGAGAAATAACAAAGAAAAGCAATTGTTGTTGTTTACATCAAGTTGTGAACAGTGGCATACATAATTGTGCGAATAGTAAAGAATCTGAATTAAAAGCTAAACACCAAATTTATTTTTATTTTATTTGTAATCTACGAGCTCATATTTTAAATGTTTTTAAAAGATAAAATCGTAACAATACGTACAGTGAGCGTCAAAAGAAACTGAACATTAAAAGAATATATATATTAATAAAATACTGTTATTTTTAATTTAAAATTGTTTTTAAAAATGAAACAAAAAAAAAATCGCAATGTTTTCACAAATTTTTTCGGGCACTCTCCTTAAATGGTAAAAGTTGAGTTTGGTGATTTTTAGAATTTATTCTTAGTGTACAGTTTCTCACTTTATATTAAGAATTGAGAAGTATTTTTATAATTTTTTGTTTTTTTCCCCCATTTCTAACAAAAAATTACAATTTAATTGACTTTAAAGGCAAAAGTGAGTACTTTTTTTGATTCGTTAACGTTCATTTTTAATGCCAAAGAAAAACTATCATTCAACAAACAAGGATTTTAAGTAATCATCACTCATTCGCTAGACAGCCAGTGAGTTTGCTTTGCTTGTTTCAGGCGTTCAACCAACTTTGAATTCATTTATCTTTGCACAAAGGGCGGCTGTTATGAATAATTGTGAAAAATATTAAAAAAAAAAAAAATTATAAATAAAATACATGCTCCTTGTGTACATACATATGTAGTAAAACGTTCGTTCAGCAGTCAGAAACGTTGAAATGTTTTTATTGAAACTTTTTTAAATATTTTTGCACAATTTTCTGCATGAAATATTTCTGAAGCTGTCAATGGTAATAATAAAATCTATGACGATCACATCACTTCCATGATTTTGCTTTCTTTTTTTCTTCTAGATTTCTGGTGCTTATAAATTACAATTGTACATGCTACAGTGGGTCACTAAATTCTAATGTTTAAAAAGAGGAAAAAAATAATACGACGAACATCTAAAAGGAAACGAACATTGTTTTTATTTAAAAAAAAATTTATGTGAACATAAATTCAAATTTAATAACCAAAGACGCAAACCAAAAAATTTAGCAGCGCCACTTCTTGCCTCTAGCAGGATAAACTTTGCTATTAACAGAGCACTGTTAACTGTTTAACAGAAGCAATAAGAAGATAAGTCATGATCATTATTATTTTTGAACAAAAGTGTTGATGGTTGGTAGGGGATAGAGAATGGAAATTTTCTCAAGTCTTAAAATTATTCCAGCTTTCCCACTACCACGGTTGGAAGGAGAACCCTCTGGACTACCATTTCCACACAGTCTGTAGGTACACATGTTCCAAAATGGTCACTGATCTTCTAGAGAATTTTCCATTCAAAAAATTGATATTTTCAAAGCCAATTTTCTCAATAGCATATCACTTTATATGTGACTACGTTGCTGATTATATTAAGAGGCCTTGGAACCTTTCTTTGCATACAGTATGGTACCAATAGACCTGGAGTATTTCCCAAAATTAGCTTCTAAACAAGTGGGCTTGTTCCGATGGATACTGTTAAACAGCTAACAGTGCTCTGTTAAGGACAAATTTTGTACTGTTAAGAGGAAATTTTGCTCTGTTAAAGCCAAATGTGACGCTGCTAAAATTTATGGATTGCGTCTTGGATTTTCAAATTCGAATTTACATATCTTCACACACATTACAGTAGGTCACTAAATTCTGATGTTTGAAAAAAGAAAAATTAATCACACGACGTGCATCTAAAAGGGGAGTTACTTTGTTTTTTTATTCCAAAAAATATCTGTTTTTAGACTTCAGAAAGAGGACTTTGTGCCAATATCCGGCAATTAAAAACATGATGTTTTGGGTATGAAATTTATAGCGATGTGATGTCCCCTATGCCACCACCCCACAGTCAGCCAGTCAGTGGTACAAGTGATTCGAATATGCCTCTAAAGAAATTGATGTCTATGGAATATGAGGCCGGCATTGTGTGTAAATTATAAAGCCGCCTATTTTTTTCTTTGCCTTACACTGGGATATCCATATAAAACAGCCAAACAATCAAATCCAACCAGGCATCGTCGACATCAACCCAATTCGCTACAGAGCATTGGCAACAAGAAGCATTCGCGATATGGGTGATGCAGGGGTGTGTGGGTTGAAGTAAATTCAAAGGCTTTATGTCGTTTAATAGAATAGGAGGAGGAGGGGGAGGGGGAAGGATTGTGTTAATAACGACGAGTGAACACTTTAAATTTCATATAAAAAATTTTCTCACATCAATGGCCATGTATACAGCGATTTATTTTTAAGTCAGTTTTTGTCAGGTTTATTGCAACGGCCAATGCAGAAACAGCGAAAACAGCTGCAACGTGTGTTAAAAGTTCGGTAACACAGAACACACAACAACAAGAAAAAAAAACAAACTTAAATAGGAGGAAAATTTTAATATGAACCCAAAAAAAAAAGAAATAAAACCCATAACCAACGAATCATGATGTTTGTGTTTTAGATTCATTTGGAAAGTGAGAAAAATATGAAAATAGAAAGGCAAAACGGCAGCAAAGTATGCAACGTATATGCACTAGCAGAAGTAAAATTATCCTGGCAAATAGAATCTAAAAGAAAAACAAACAAAAAATTTAAATTAAATCTGGAACACTTAATTAAAGAATGACCAGAAAAACTAATAAAATTTAAATGAAAAACAGTCGTAGATTTGATACAGAATTTGGAAAATTAAATTGAAATTCCCAGACGTTAGTCTATTTGCCTATCTTAGGTTATGGCCTATAAAACCTAGGCTGCAATATGAGACAACTTATACGAAATCCAATAAAAGGGATGAAAAACCCAATTTATCTTCCTTCGACTTGAAGTCGGCTTAGTTTTGTAGTAGGTATTGTGGTTCAAACCAAAAAGATGAGTAAAATCGAATCGTGCCTATAATTTCTGATGCTTATACGCATTCATACTTATTTTAATATCATGGAACCTCTACTTATATTCAAAGTTAGAAGTACTCATCATATTCATACTTAACGACACGTATGATGCTGTTGATTTCGATTCTCCATAACTCAACATCTCAATAACACGAATCACAAAATAAGTATGATTCGCGTACGAAAATTTTTTGCTTATGTGTCTTTTTCATGGTATGACAAACATATCAAACATATTTCGAATGGTATGAGTTTGATGTCAACGTTGTAAGCATACTCCTTGCAACCTGTGCTTATAAATCAGCAGAGTACATAGTTAAATTTCAATATTGTTGACTCACTTATATTCAAAATTCCATTAGTGGTTATGAGTAGCGAAAAACGATTCATTGCTGATCTCTCGTGAATACCAAAATATTTTATATGCTAGTGCTGAGACACTATTCTGATGTGTATTCAAACGAAGATATATGTTTCCCTTTCGAACGTAATACATTTGTGTTTACCTCAGAACGTTGCATGAAGCCTCTTATAATGGCTAATACAAAAAAAGGACCCGTTTGCATTTAATATTCCTGTTTGTTAAGAAAGAATAGGAAACACAAAAGTAGCACACACACAAATATCATAATAAATAAATTGAAAATAAAGAAAATATTTTTTTATTGTTTCTCCAAAAATCATAAAGAAGACTTAAAACTTCTTTCTGCTTACGCCAAAATTCCGTTGCCAAATCAGTATGTAGTAATTCAATATGTGTCTGTGTGTTAGAGAATTGGAAGGGATAACCCCGTATCATAACGTACAATAAACAGTCATTAATAAATGCTACGAAGGGAATTATGTTCTACAGATGTTTTTGCAACAACAGCAATAACAGAGGTCGTCATCGTCATCATCTTCATTGCCAGCAACATTATATCGTCATGGCAATCATGATAATTTGCTGATGTTGCAACAAGACAACCATATTGCCACGTGAGCATCAGTATATACTATACTGCTGCCATGCATGTACGAGTAGTATGTACAGATGAGTGGGAGCTACTTTATGACTTATGAATTTCATAATTTTTGCTTTTCTTCTTCTTGCTGTTTTCCACACAATACTACTACAATACCTTACCTTTGCCAAGTTTCTATTTCATTTTTATTTCATTTTTTTGTTTTTGTTTTTATTGTGTGTTGTGCTCCCTATAAACTCCAACATATTGTTTACACAACAGCATCTATTAAGAGTTGCCAGAATGTTGTTATAAATTATTCTCCTTAGAGAGCATAAAACAGTGTGGCTTTGCTAAGTTAGTGAAACTAAAATATGCTTAAAGTTTCACAGGAGAGAACAGGTTTCATATGAAACGAAAGTTTCTTTGAGTAACGAAATTGAGAAACTTCAAAATTATAATGAAGTTGTGTTAAATGTCGTGATGTATTTGCAAATAAAAACGTGATAAAGGCAAAATTTTACAACGCAAGAGAATATAAGATATCCTAGCGTTCCCATTTGTGCCCAAGTATCAATACAAGGTACATACCAGAGGTCAGCAATGAGTATTCAAAACGATGAGTAGATTCGAATCATACTAATAATTTCTGGCACTTATACGCATTTTATTTATTTATTTATTATAATTAACATAACACAACAAGATTTTAATCTAATAAGTTATAGTGCTATGCTTAGGATCAATAAGATATAATACATAAAAAAATAATAAAAATTATGAAATATAAGAAATTAAGTAAGACTAACAAATTAATATAAAAAACAAATTAATTAAAATATTAAAATATTAAAATTGAGTAGAAATATAATTTAATTGATTTAATTATTTTAGGAAAACTAACAATACTACAGAAATAAAAAGAAAATAAAAAAGTTAAAAAAGATAAAGAATTCTAAAGATATAAAAAAGAAATATTTACAAAAATTGGTATAGAAAAGTAAGGATAAATATTTAACCGATATAATAAACATGCTAAGAACGTAACAAACTTTTCATTAAGAGAACAATTTAAATAACTCCTTTTTGAACGCGTTTGCATTGCCTAACTTTTGGATGTAGTTTGGTAGGGAATTCCAGAGACTAGTGGTGTGTATAAAGAACTGTCGCTGTGACAGAAGAGTCCTGTAACGTTGTTGAATAATCTTCATGCCTCGGCATGACCTAGCAAACTTAATACGGTCTACTAAATATTCCGGCTGTGCCGTATTAATAATTTTATGGAATAGAATGAGGCATTTAATTTTCAGAAGATTATCAAATTTCACACTAAATATCTGATACGCTAAATGAGAAATATGATCCCGGCGACCTTTAAGAAATACGTATCTTGCTATATTGTTGTATGCCAAGTTTAATTTCCGGTTGTCATTACTATCGCAGTTTGCAAAAATTTCGCATCCATACAATAGCACAGGAATCAAATAAGTTTTAGCAAGTTGCATACGAATTGCAAAAGGAGTTGAATCAATGACCGCCCATAAATTCCGTAGCATGCTGTAAATTCTGCCAACAACGACACTTATATGGCCAGACCACGATAATCTGTCATTAAATACAATACCCAGATTAGTAGCAGACTTGACATAGTCAATTTTATTTCCCCTGATACTCAATCCAGGTATGGCAAACGAAACATTGGTCTTCGAAAGCATTAAACATTTGGACTTTGAGGGATTAATACACAGTCCATTCGCCGAAGCCCAACGGTCAATCCTATCCAAATCACGGTTAACAGAATGTAAACAAGAATCAATATTCTCCTTACGAGTACTGGCATAAATCTGCACATCATCAGCATACATATGAACACGGCAGTCAACCAAAACATCCGGTAGATCATTAATATACATACAGAACAACAGTGGCCCCAGTATAGATCCCAGGGGAACACCTCTACAAATATTAAGCGAATCAGAAATCTTCCCATTTAAGTGAACCCTCTGACATCTGTCTAACAAATAAGAAAAAATTAGACTAGCGGCAGAATTAGAAAAATTAAACAGCTTCCGGAGCTTATTCAATAAAATTTTATGATTGACTGTATCGAAAGCCTTTGTGTGATCGAGAAGAACTGAAAACGCTACATTATTTACATCCAGCTCCAACCTGAGATCCTCAACTACATTTAATAGAGCGGTAGTACAACTCCTACCTTTCATGAAACCTGACTGACTGATTGTTAAATAATTATGACCTTCCAGATAACCATTGATCTGTCTGGCTATAATGTTTTCCATTACCTTCGACAAAAAAGGAAGAATGGCAATTGGCCTAAACTCATTGTTTGACTTGGGAATGGGAAGGATCTTAGCATGTTTCCATTCATTAGGAAAAGTAGACTTAGTCAGCACTGTATTAAATAAGTGAGTATAATATGGCAAAAGTCTAGGTGTCAAAACTTTCAAAAACACTGGATCTATATCATCGGAACCAATTGCGTTCGATTTTACCGCTGAAATACATTCCAAAACTTCGAACTGATCCACGCAACGATACTTGTTTTAATGTCATACTCATACTACTCATACTCAAAGTTTGAAAAACTCATGATACTCGTACTTAACAACACGTATGATGTTGTTGATTTCGACTCTCCGCGACTCATCGTATACACGAATCACAAAATAAGTATGATTCGCGTACGAACACTACAATACTCACATGAAGGTTGTGTATTTGCTCTGCTTGCTGTCTTTTTCTTTTTTGTTTATGTGTCTTTCTTCTTTCTTTGTAAATGCAACAACAACTAAGACTGTAAATTTTGACGATTGATTCGAATCACTCGAATCATTTATAAGTATTTTTCTAAATTTATGAACCTGAATGAGCAGGCGTATGAATCAAACATATTTCGAATGGTATGAGTTTGATGTCAACGTTGTACTCATACTCATTGCAACTTGTAGTTATAAATCAACGTTGTACTGAGTACGAATGAATCAGAGTAGTTGGATTTCAATACTGTTGACTCACTCATACTCAAAGTTCCATGAGTACTTATGAGTATCGAAAAAGCGATTCATTGCTGATCTCTGGTACATACAAGCCTTGGACGAAAATAAAGGTCTTGAAAATCTCTAAAAACCGTTTCTTTAACGTGAGTATTTAAAGGTAGGCTCTTTAATATTAATTGATAACAAATTTGGTAAACAGTATAGCCGGCAGTCTGAAGTGTACGATCTTGAACACAATATCGGAAGGCAATAGAACTAATCTAGTAACAATTGTTACGATAGTCGGAATTGTTAAACATTTGCCAGAAGAGATACTGAAGACGACCCTATCAAAAATATTTCCACTTCTTTTTTACTAAAAGCATTATGTGGTAGGCCCCAAGTTATGAATCCATCTTATATGGAAACCTTTTACTGAAAAACAGTTGTTGTTATATCCGTAAAAAAACGCAACAATGACGTTGTTTTCGCATTCTAGCTATTTACGCCATGTGGGGTTTCTTCATTTATAACAAATGCCGGTTAAGTACTCCCCAAATGTTAATAAATAAGTTTAGCTAAGTAAGTATTTATGTATATACAGATATGCGTGCATATATCAAATCAAAATAATGTTTGTTTACGTATGTAAAGAAATTTAAAATGAGTGTGAAGATAAATTCGAATTTGAAAATCCAAGGCGCAATCCATAAATTTTAGCAGCGCCACATTTGGCGTTAACAGAGCAAAATTTTCTCTTAACAGAACAACATTTTCCCTTAACAGAGCACTGTTAGCTATTTAACAGTATCCATCTGATCAAGCCCACTTGTTTAGGAGCTAATTTTGGGAAATGCTTAAGGCCTATGAGTACCATACTATATGCAAAGGAAGGTTCCAAGGCCTCTTAATATAATCAGCAACATAGTCACATATAAAGTGATATGGTATTGAGAAAATTGGCTTTGAAAATATCAATTTTTTGCTTGAAAATTCTCAAGATGATCAGAGGCCATTTGGGAACCTAAAAGACATAGTACACCTACCCGACTATATGCAAATGGTAGTCCAGAGGGTCCTCTTTCGAACCATGGCATGGCTCCAATTTAATAACCTTTCTTTACATTTCAACACTTTTATTCACATTATGAAATAATGATCATAATGGGAATTAAATTTTATGTCAATAGTCTGCAATAATTATTGCAAAGTAGAAGACTAATCTACTTATGGCCACTGTTAAACAGTTAACAGTGCTCTGTTAATAGCAAAGTTTACCCTGTTAGAGACAAGAAGTGGCTTTGCTAAAAATGTGGGTTTGCGTCTTTGGTTTTTAAATTTGAATTTATCTTCATACACATAAGAAATTTCATATTTCCCTCATCCAATAACAAACATTTAATGGTGAATTCGTTTGAAATTGTTTCTGTTGTTTTTTTTAGCGAGACACCTGGGTTGTTATTTCAATAGTTTTAAATCCTTAACACCCGTTGTCATTTAATCCCTACAATTACATTTCATTTGTATTTCATGTTTTTTGTTGTATTTGTTTTTGGAATTGACGTTATTTTTTCTGTGACATTTTATTTTCCATAAACTTTTAGTCAAAAAAAATGCTGATGTTCGAGTTACACTTTTTATAGGCTGCCTCCCTCCCAGCATTATTTTTTTATAGAAATTTTTGTTTGTTTTTTAATCAAAAATACTAAAAGATTAGAAAAATACCAATAAAGAATGAAAAAAACCAGACAAACGTTACCTTCCTCTATAGACAATAGAAATATTCATGTCATGGCGTGAATTTTATTATTTTTGATGTTATTGGACTGGTCTGGTCCGGTCTGGATTGAAACTTGCAATTTTGTTGTTGTTGTTATTATAACTTTTACTACAGTTTGTTAGGATGTAGTTGCTGCAATCAAACCAACTTTATTGGGGGATACCTTTTGAATGTGACACCGGATACAATTGTGTCGCCTATTTCCGCCCTCAAAATACTCTGCTGCACACAACGGGGGCAACAAACACAGTAAAAAGAAAACACTCAGAATTCAAAAACTAAAACTAAATAATTCGCTAAATGGACAGACAAGTAGTTGTTGTAACCACAAAAACAGAAAAATAAACAGAAAAATAACACAAAACATGAAAAGAGAGAAACGTTTCAGTTTTTGGTAAATATTCAATGGCGTTGTATTGTCGCCATTGATGTTGCTGTTGCAGTTCTAAAATTAGAGCACAACCAAAAATTATTGTATTCAGTCGTTCATTCATTCATTTATTCATTCATTTGGTCCTTTTTCTTTTTTTCTTTTTTTTTTTGGAGTACTATTGGTACCATTTTGTTTATAAACAAGCATTTTATTTTATAGTCTGGACATTCATTTGCAATAAAAAATTAAAAAAAAATCTCATAAAAGTTTACAACTTCAAAGTATTTATTAAATACAGGGTATGGTTTGAAAAGAATTTCTATTACTAAAGACCAGAGATCAGCAATGAATCGTTTTTTCGCTACTCATAAGCACTCATGAAATTTTGAATATAAGTGAGTCAAAAATATTGAAATTTAACTATGTACTCTGATTCATTCATACTCACTACAACGTTGATTTATAAGTACAGGTTGCAAGGAGTATGAGTACAACGTTCACATCAAACTCATACCATTCGAAATATGTTTGATTCACAAGCATACTCATTTAGATTCATAACTTTGGAAAAATACTCATAATACTTATAAATGATTCATAAAAATTTACAGTCTTAGCTGTTAGGCATTTACAAAAAAGAAAAAAGACACGTAAGCAAAAAAGGCAGAGCAGCAAGCAGAACAAACACACAACCTTCTAGTAAGTATTTTAGTGTTCGTACCCTAATCACACTTATTTTGTGTTACGTGTATATGTTGAGTTAAAGGAGAGACGAAATCAACAACATCTTATGTGTGTGAATATGATGAGTACTTCAAACTTTAAATATGAGTAGAGGTTCCATGATATTAAAATAAGTATGAATGCGTATCAGAAATTATGAGTATGATTCGATTCTACTCATCTTTTTTAATTGTTCATTGCTGATCTCTGCTACAGACATATGCCATACATATATGATTAGTCTTTACAATCATTTATTGAGGATTACGACATAGTTTCTCGCGCCACTTATGTAGTGTGTGTTAATTTTATACAAAAGTGGCGGGGGACCTACAGTTTAAGGCCGACTCCGAACGACAGATTTTTTGAGGAACTTCATGGCAATTTTATTTGCGCTCAGAGTTTTTGCCAGAAATCTGCTGAGGGGAAAGTCGCAGACCTCACGTCTAATAAGCCAACACACTACCTAGTAGACTACGGCAACTACAATACATAATAAATTTGGTATCGTGTAATAGAACTTTAGTGGACACATTGTTATGTCTGTTGCATGTTTATTCAACGCCAATGTTTAAATTTTTATAAGATGCGAACTGGGTCTGGTGACCTGACTGCTGTTGTATGGAAGTTGCAATTTTATAAGCGTGTTTGAGGCCTTCGCAAAAGGAGGAGATAGAAGCATCTGTGTTCTCTGGTGGTCTTGAAAGTATATGTTCTGTTGCATGGCTGGAGGTATTTTTTAAACTCTATCCAATCAATAATAGTTGGCGCTAGAATTTCATAAGGGTTTGATTCCAAAATCAATGAGATATTGAATTTTTTTATAGGGCCTTCCACTAGTTAGCTTTTTTACGCTTCTAAATAATCTACTGACAGTATGCTTTGATAAATTCCCTGAAATTTCCTTAACATAATCTCAATATTGCCTAATAGAATGAGTGTGGATTTATAATGAATTCTTAATGAGCTGTTGCCATTTCATTGCTAAAGATATACTCATAATGCTTAAGTTTAACTACTGATTCACTGAAAATCCTTGAAATTCCGGTTCTAATGCGGGTGATAGCAAAAAAAAATTCGTCACAAGGTTTTCGAATTCTTTCAAATGCCCATTCTTGATCATACAGACAGGATAACATCATGGGGCCATAAGAGGACCACGGTTTGTTCCTTATGGTGTAATTTGGTGAAATAAATGTAAAGTCGCCGTAGTCTAGTAGGTAGTGTGTTGGCTTATTGGCTAAGGTTTAAAAACGGAAATACGAAAAAATATTTCTTCGCAGTCGTAGATTTGATACAGAAATTGGAAATTTAAATTGGAAACCTCAGACGATAGTCTATAACTGTCTGAGGCCATAGCGTACAAAACCAAGACTCTAATATGAGAAAACTTATACGAAATCCAGTATAAAGAATGACTTTAGCCTTAAAGTCGCCGTATTCTAGTAAGCAGAGTGTTGGCTCATTAGATATGAGGCCGTTGTTCAAACCCCATTCCATACATCTCAAACAAAGAGAAAAATTTTAAAAATATTTCTTGGGCGACTTCCTCTCTTTCTGGCAAAAATACTGAGAGCAAGTAATATTACCATGAAAAGTTTCTCAAAAATGTGTCGGTCGGAGTCGACTTTAAACTGTTGGTCCCACTCCTGTATAAAATTAACACACACAACATAATTTGTGTGAGAAACTAGGTCGTAATCCTGACTGAAGGATTGTAATGACCAATTATGTATGTATGTCATGTAAATGTAAACAGCAGTCCTGCTTAATATCTTGTAAGCTTTAATTTAAAAATTTATCTTAATAAAAAAAAAGAAATTCTTTCAAATGAAAACCCTTTTCATTGCAACGAATAAAATGGCACACATTGAAATATTTTGTACAAATAGAACAACAACTGGTGGCATAAATATGAAATGCAATTTCCAAATAAAACGTTAATAATTACCGCAAAATTATGTTTTTCTGGACCTAATTTTATGCGAAACCCCTCTTAAATGGGCCACAGAGTATTTTAATAAGAATTTTTTTTTGATGAAATTAGTCAGTCCAGTGATTAATTCATGATTTTAATATGAAAACATATTATATTTTTTGTTTCTGTTTGTTATACAAAAAAAAAACATTTAAAAATTATTACCAACGTAATAAAAACAAGTCATGAACCTCTTTTTTCTACTGTAAATTTTAATTATAATTTGAATTATTAAATTTTATGTGAATTAAATTTCATGGAAGTTATCTAAATATACGAGAATTAACAGACACAACATAAGCGGTGTGAGAAACTAGGACTTTGTACAATGGGTCAATTCGACCTCCGGGTACTGTACCTGTCTTAATTAACAAGTACACGTCCTCTAACCTAACCTAACCTAACCTATCTAAATATACTGTCAGTGGATTATTTAGAAGCGTAAATAAAATAAAACTAGTGGATAGCGCTATAAAAAAATTCAGTATGTCCTTGGATTTTGGCATCAAAACCTTTTGAAATTGTAGTCATCAACTATTATTGTTTGAATTAAATTTGAAAACAGAATGCATACGTTCGAGACTTTGATTTTCTATTTTCAAATTCTGTACAGATCGCCGACATTACATACATACATAATTTGTTATTACACCATTACACTCACAACACTTATGTTGTGTGCTTTGATATTTTTTTATAAAGGGTATGCCAAAAAACTTTTTTTTTTTGAAAATACTTTAAAAAGAAAACTACTGAATATTTTCTCAAATTTCTTTTTTTATTTGAAAGTACAATCCTTCCGATTAATAATGGAAAATAATTTCATTCAAATGGCTGCCTCGGCTGGCCATGCAGTAGCCTACACGATCGGTCCAATTTTTAAACACATTATCGATTGTGTGCAGCTGTATTTCACCAATGGCTTCACGAATATTGTCCTTTAAAGCGTCAATTGTCTCTGGCTTGTCGGCATAACACTTAACTTTGACGGTACCCCACAAATAATAGTCCAACGGTGTCAAATCGCAGCTCCGAGGTGGCCAAACGACATCAGCTCTGCGGCTGATAATGCGTAAAACATCGAGTGTAGTTTCGGCTGTGTGGCACGTAGCGCCGTCCTGTTGAAACCAAATGTTGCCAATATACTCCTCCTTCAATTTTTGTAAAAAAAAAAAATCCGGTCAACATGGCCCGATAACGATCACCATTGACTGTAACGGCCACTCTTTGCTCATTTTCGAAGAAAAATGTCCCAATTATGCCTTTGGACCAAAATCCGCACCAAACAGTGACTCGTTTTGGGTGCGTCGGCTTTTCAATGTATGCCTGCGGGTTTTCTGTCCCTCAAATGCGACAATTTTGCTTGTTTACATACCCGCCAAGATCAAAATGAGCTTCATCTGAAATGATGATTTTTTTTGCCAAAATCGGCATCTTTCTGTAAGTCGATCGCAGGCCCACTTAGCGAAGCGAAAATGCGTTTTATGGTCCATATTCGTTCAGCGGAAGGATAAAACTAATTATCTGTCAAATCTGACATGAGCTAAGTGTTACCATTCACGAAATAAGCACTAGTTGAAAAAGGAAAAACGTTAGATGGCGGACCCGATATATGAGTGGCGGTTTACATGAGTGATACTCGTACATGAGTGACAGTTTAAAGTCAACCCTGAACGTTGGATTTTTTAGAAAACTTTCCATGGCAATTTTATTTTATACTCAGAGTTTTCAGCAGAAATCTGCTGACAAGGAAGTCGGCGAAGAAATAATTTTTTCGTATTTCATTTTGCTGGAGATGTCGAGATCTCATGTCTAATAAGCCAACACACTACCTACTAGACTACGGCGACTTCGACTCTTCGGACACGTCGTGCAAATATTAAAGTTTGCCTATAAGTTGCTGTATTAAAAATTGCCTGTCCTTAGCATCTTTCCTTTTTATAGGTTTTTCAAATTTATTTGTTTTATTTGTTATGTTCTATTGTATGAAGCAACAAAAAAAAAAAAACAAACGTAATATTGCTGACAGATCAGAAGAAACAAAAAAGAAAGAAAGACAACAGCATCAACAGAACTAACATTGGCAGCCAGCAATAATAATAACAGCAATGCTAACAAATTTTTTTAAATAAAATATTTCCGTATTTATTTATGGAAATTTAAAACAACAACAAAAAAACATAAAAATGAAAATAAAACAAAGCCGCCCGCCCTACTACCTGCCAACAAACCATTTTTCTATGGTTGGTGTTGTTATTTCATTTGAAATGTTGTCAAAAACAGCAAAAATCCTTAAAAAATAAAACAAATACGAATAAATAAACGAAAATTATGACATCTGCATGTTGTTTACAAATGTGGTGGCTGCTGCTGCTGTTGCTGCTGCTGTTGCTGCTGCTAACTGGTGTAAATGTTGTTGCAACAATAATATGGAAATGTAGCATGAATGTTATTTTTATTTTTTTTTTATTATCACTCGACTGCAAACGGATATGTGAACATGTTGTTTTTAAAATGCTCCTCTTTTATGTGCCATAAAAATATTTGTTTTTTTTTTTATTCGTAATTTTTTTGTCGATATTTTTATCGCATATAGCCGCCGCCTCACTCAACCACAGCTTAAAGGATTAGATTTAGGACTCCACATTCGAAAATGTTTGATTTGTTACTTTATTATGCAAATACATGAGTTTTTAGCAAAACATTTCTTTTATTATTGTTTTTGTTATTATTATTATTTTATTGTTTGTGGTATAAAACAAAAAAAAAATTATTGGCAAGCCATGAAAGTAATGTTTGGATCACAGCCAATATTTGTTAAGCGTTAAAGAGAAAAAACGTTGTATTATCTTAACAGATTTATAAAACAGCTGTAGGCCTCTGACATTAGCTGGTATGTATTATTTTCAATAAATACCTATCAATGACCATTTACATGCTGCTCTAAATACTTTCACTTTAAAACTATTTTTGAGAAGTTAACAATGTAATGTTAAGCTTGCAAGCAGATTTGCAAATAAGTCCGATTCAGATTTTTTTGTGTGTGAAAATAAATTCGAATTTAAAAATCAAAGGAGGCCAAAAAATTGATTTTTTTTTCAAAATTCAATTTCTCGAATCTTAAAATTATTCCAGCTATTCCACTACCACTACTGACAGAAAAAATACAAACAATTCCTTTCTTCTCAATAAAATGTCATGTGTTTGAAGAGAAATTCGAATTTAAAAACCAAAGACGCAAACCCACACTTTTAGCAGAGCCACTTCTTGCCTCTAACAGGGTAAACTTTGCTATTAACAGAGCACTGTTAACTGCTTAACAGTGGCAATAAGTAGATTAGTCTTATACTTTGCAATTAATGCAGACTATTGACATACAATTTTATTCTCATTATGATCATTATTTTTTGTGAACAAAAGTTTTGAAATATAAAGGATGGTTGGTCTCAAAATTCTTCCAGCTATCCTACTACCACGGTTCGAAAGAGGACCCTCTAGACAACCATTTGCATATAGTCGGGTTGGAGTACTATTTCTTATATATTCCCAAATGGCCATTGATTTTTTAGAGAATTTTCAATTAAAAAATTGATATTTTTAAAGACAATTTTCACAATCACTTTATATGTGACTTTATTGCTGATTATATTAAAAGGCATTGGAACCTTCCTTTGAGTAGGATATGGTACTCATAGACCTAGAATATATCCCAAAAGTAGCTCCTAAACAAGTGGGCTGGTTCAGATGGGTACTGTTAAATAGCGAACAGTGCTCTGTTAAGAGCAATTTTTTTCTGTTAAGAACAAATTTTGCTTTATTAACGCCAAATGTGGCGCTGCTAAATTTAATGGATTGCGTCTTGGATTTTCAAATTCGAAATTCCGATTCCTGGCAATTAAAAATGTAAATGTTACATATAATCTTACATACATACGTAATTGGCCATTACAATCCTTCAGTCAGCATTACGAACTAGCTTCTCATACCATCCATGTTGTGGTAATTTTATCCATAAGTGGTGGCATCTACAGTTTAAAGTCGTTTAGGATCGACAAACTCTTGAGAAATTTTTCATGACAGTTTTATTTTATTTTCAGAGACTTGGTGAGAGAAAGCAACCGATGAAATATATGTATATTGTTTGGTTCGAAATGTCTGAGCTCGGGTTTGAACAACGGTTTCACGTCTTATAAGCGCCGATACTCTACCTACTAGACTACGACAACTTTTGTTTTCAATCACTTCGCCTAACCCCAACCCTTCAGTCAGGATTACGAATTAGTTGCTCATACCACTTATATTGTGTGTGGCGTGACCTACAGTGTAAAAACGACTCCGAATGACAGATTTTTGAGAAACTTTTCATGGCAATTTTATTTGCACTCAGAGTTTTTGTTAGAAATCTGCTGAGAGGAAGTCGCCGAAGAAATATTTTTTTTACTTTTTCATTTTGATGTCTGACATGGGTTTTGAACCGTGGCCTTACATCTAATAAACCATTACACTACCTATTAGATGACGGCGTCTTCTTTAATCCAGTAAAATCAGAGAATTTATGATGATATGGTATCCTTGAATTGGTAATCTGTCGAACTCGTTTACCACCGTTATTTTTTATTCAGTATCTAATATCTGTTCTACTGCTTAAGGGAACTAAAGGAATAATAATAAAGAAACAACAATAGCTATGACAATAGATAGCATTTAAGTATTCGTTTAATTAAATATTAGTTAAAATCACAAGAAATTCATGCAAACAATACTTAATTTAAAAATATATGAAAAACAAAAATATAAATAAAAAATAACAACACTTTTCCTCTTTTCCCACATGAAACACATGAACTAAAAGCATTTAAAAGAAAATCAATTGTTACCCTAGGAATTGTAAAAACATACATATACACCTACAAACTAATACCAGGGCTCAGTAGTTTTGGAAAATAATAACAAGAAGCCTTAACTTCTGTGAATAAAAATTGAAAAATAAACGAAAATTCCCATAGAAAAGTAACGAAAACCCTTTTAACAAATTATTATTAAATCCATTAAGAGTTTTGTGAAGCATACTAAATACATATGCAACAGACACGCACACATACATGCATACAACACTTTCAGCTAGGTTGGCACAGTCACAATAACAATAACAATAGTATGTAGGTATGCCCCAAAGCGATAAGAAACGATTTTTGTAGTATCAACCAACCAACCAATGTCATAAAATTTACTACAGAGGCGCACATAACATGAACATCAGCAACATGGGCAACGTGCTCAGGCAAAAGGTGAGCAGGAGCAGGGAGTACAGCCAGAAAACAATAATAAAGATATGGGTTAACATATGTATGTTTGAATTACCACCTGTTTCTTCTATCTCTCTCTTTCACTCACTCTCTCTCTCTTGCTCTCTATGTGTGCGTGTGCATGCATGTGTGCAGTTTAAGCTCTTAAAATAATCTTGTAACCGGAAATCTTAACTTGTTATTGTATGTGTTACATGTACAATGAAAATGTAGATACATTAATACAGTTACGTATTGAAATCAGACGCACAAAGCCTTACGAATACTTTATGCATTCACACATACTCGTACAATATCGTACAAATGCATGCACTTGCTTACATTTATTGGATACACTCAGGCTTCTGAGCGTACACTGAACTTTTATTGTTAAAACGGAAATCTCGTTACCAGAATAAAACTTTTGACCAAAATTAAAACACTTTTTGGATCTAAAATGTAAGCATTTGGAATTATCTAAAGCATTGTGGTTTAGAACTATGGTAAGATATTCCATAAGATATTTCAAACTTATTATATAATAATTGTTTACTATCATGCGATATAATTATTGAAAATTGGAATTTAAAAACCAGAGACGCAAACCCACACTTTAAGCAGCGCCACTTCTTGCCTTTAACAGGGCAAAATATGCTATTAACAGAGCACTGTTAACTGTTTAACGGTGGCAATAAGTAGATTAATCTTCTACTTTGCAATTATTGCAGACTATTGCCACAAAATTTAATTCTCATTACTATCATTATTATTTGTGAATAATAGTGTGGAAATTTATAGGATTTTTCGAATCTCAAAATTATTCCAGCTATCCCGCTAACACGTTTCGAAAGAGGATCCTACAGACTATCATTAGCATATAGTCTGTATAGTGCACTATTTCTTATATGTTCCGAAATGGCCACTGATCTTCCAGAGAAATTTCAAGCACAAAATTGATATTTCGAAAGACAATTTTCTCAATACAATATCACTTTATATGTGACTATGTTGCTGATTATATTAAGAGGCCTTGGAACTTTCCTTTGCATATCTGTTAACGAGAAATTTTGCACTGTTAACGCTAAATGTGGCGCTGCTAAAATTTATGGATTGCATCTTGGATTTTCAAATTCGAATTTATCTTTACACACACAATCATTTGATATGTGAGATTCACATGGCACGGTATGATAGGGTATGCCGTCATAACTGTTCAAATTATGCTGAGTGTGCTGCGACAACAGTTTTGCTTACTGTTGTAGTATTTTTTTTCCTTTAGTACTCTTACAAGTTACACTCGTTTTATAACAAGCGTACATAAGTGTAACAGATGCTCATAACAGTGTCTACATGTCAATTACAATAATAAAAATAATTTCATTCTTTCTTTTTTTTCAAATGCATAACATAACAATATAACATGACAATAACCACCAACATAACAACAACAATGACAACAAAAAAGGACATATTTTTGTTATTTTTATTTTTATTGTTGTTGTTGTTCTTTTTGTTCATTTCGGCATTTCAATATGCAACTTGATAACAAAGCGACTCATAGAATATAATAAAAATAAACAAAATCATCAAGAGAAATTGTGTTTTCAAGTGGCCACCTTGTAACTTCTTTGCAAAAATGTCACAAAAAAAACACACAATGGAGAAAGAAGTAGAAGAAGAGAACAAGGTTACAATCAGAGATTAGCAATGAGCATTCAAAAAGATGAGTAGAATCGAATTATACTCATAATTTCTGATATTTATACGCATTCAAACTTATTCTAAGATCATGGAACTTCTACTCATATTCAAAGTTTGAAGTGCTCATCATATTCGTACTTAACAACACGTATGATTTGGTATTGATTTCGACTCTCCTTTAACTCAACATATACAAGAATCACAAAATAAGTATGAATCGCGCACGAACACTTACTAGAAGGCTGTGTGTTTGCACTGCTTGCTACTCTCTCCTTTTTTGCTTCGTTGTCTTTTCTCTTTTTTTGTAAATACAACAACAACTAAGACTGTAAATTTTGATGAATGATTCGAGTCACTCGAATCAATAAATTGTAGGTCCTGCTATTTATGGATAAAATTAACGCACGTAACATATGTAGGTGGTGGGAGAAGTTAGGTCATAATCCTGACTCTGATTGGTGCCAGTGATCAGCTATGAAACGTTCTTCTGCTACTCATAAGCACTCATGAAATTTTGAATATGAGTGAGTCAACAATATTGAAATTTAACTATGTACTGTGATTCATTCGTACTCACTACAACGTTGATTTATAAGTACAGGTTGTAATGAGTATGAGTACAACGTTGACATCAAACTCATACCATTTGAAATATGTTTGATTCATAAGCCTACTCATTTCGATTCATAACCTAAGAAAGATAGTTATAAATGATTCGATGATTATTGCTGCATTTACAAAAAAAGCAAAAAGACACATAAGCAAAAAAAAAAACAGAGCAGCACAACCTTCTAGTAAGTATTTTAGGCGATTCATACTTATTTTGTGCTTCGTGTATATGTTGAGTTATGGAGAGTCGAAATCAATACGAAATCATACGTGTTGTTAAGTATGAATATGATGATGACTTCAAACATTGAATGTGAGTAGAGGTTCCATGATCTTAAAATAAGTATGAATGCGTATACATACATAACATAATTGGTCATTACAACCCTTCAGTCAGGATTACGACCTAGTTTCTCACACCACTTATGTTGCGTGTGTTAATTTTATAAATGAGTGGCGGGATCTACAGTTTAAAGTCGACTCCGAACTGCAGATTTTTGAGAAACTTTTCATTGCAATTTTATTTACTCTCAGAGTTTTTGCCAGAACTCTGCTGAGAGGAAGTTGCCGAAGAAATACTTTTTGTATTTTGTTTTGATGTCTGGCCTGGGGTTTGAACCCTGGCTTTACGTCTAATAATGAATGCGTATAAGCATCAGAAATTATGAGTATGATTCGATTCTACTCATCATTTAGAATACTCAATGCTGTTCTCTGGTTGGTACCCAGCATCTGAAAATTGCATCAATTGCGCATAACTATGCCGTTTTTCACGAGAAAAAATATTGCAAATTGCCCTAAGCAATGTAATCCATTTTAAGCAATGTGTGTGTTTGTCTACCAACAAAAATCTTTTAATAAAGCCAATCTTTTATGCAATTTCAAACTGTCAACAACAACAACAACCACAATATGCTACTGACGTACATATGTATGTATTCACAGAGTCCAATCACCTAAAGGGAAATGCCAGAACTTTAATATGCCCAAACAATTCAAACAATTTTCCATTCATTTTTCGGTTTCTGTTTTTTTTTTGTTCTCTCTCAAATCGAGTCGAGTACAATATTGAAACGACAACATATTTTATATTTTTGTAACAAATTTATTGCAATTTGTCAACAGCAAATGTTACTGGTGAGTTGGTGAGTTGTAAAAATGAAATGAAATGAAGAAGAGAAAAAAAGAAGAAGAGAAAAACATTCCTTCGCTTAAATATTTTTCATTATCCTGGAAGTACTCACAAAAAAAGAAGAAAAACGATAGGAACGCTTACAGAGCTACAGTTGTCTACAAAAGTAAAAAATGAATTCATATTTATAACAAGGTAAAGACAGAGATGAGATTAAAAATTTAATTCTCATCAGCGATTTGTATACATACATAACGTAATTGGTCGTTACAACGCTTCAGATAGGATTACGACCTAGCTGCTCACACCATTTATGTTGTGTGTGTTAGTGCCGGGGAACCTACAGTTTAATATCGACTGCGAACAACAGATTTTTTTTAGGAAACTTTTCATGGCAATTTTTTTTTATTCGCAGAGTTTTTGCCAGAAATCTGCTGAGAAGTCGACGAAGAAATATTTTTTTTCATATTTTCGTTTAATGTCTGACCTGGGTTTTGACTTAAGGCCTCATGTCTTCGATTTGTACAGGCAGTTAAAATTTAATCTTTTGTGGATGGCCTCAGAAAGATTTTTGATGATTGTTTTCCCAAAAGGGAAGACTGAATATTGATTTTTAATTCGAGAAATTACATTCGCTGTAGGAATGGCATAAGTTTTTATACCTAAAAACTCATGTAATTCAATTGAACTCATCAAACAAACATTTCATAGCCACATATGTAGTTTATCTACGAAAATATTTCTTTTGGATTTTCCGAAAATTTCTTATGCATTCGTAATCCAAAAGCGATAAAACACTCGTATGTCTATTTACGATCAGCATTTACGCCTTATTCTCGACTATATTTTAAATTAATATTTCAACCGAACCGAATGTCAGAGACATCCTATCCTACCTCCTCTTTTTTTTCACACAGCTTTCTTCTTCCTAATTTATGTTGTTTACATAGGGAAATATTTTATAAATTTTCAAAGAGCCCTCCCAGTTTTTTTTTCGTTTTGTAATGGCAAGAAGAAGAAAAATCGTTAAAAAAATTCAAAGTAAAAGACATGTTGCAATAATGGGTGGAGGAATATATTTTATATACCATATCCCCCTCCTTTTTTCTCTCCGTCTATAAAAGTTACGCAACACAATATATTTTACTTTTTATGGATTCACATGCAGAAACATTTTATATTTTATGCAATTACACTCAAAGAAAAAATGTTAGACAATTCAATACGAATTTGTTCATTTATTTCATTTTAGGATCATACCCCTGGGGTACTACGCCGCCATTTACTTAATCGATCTCCGTATTCTTTTAATGCCAATGAAAGCAAAGTTGTTTTATTGAGTTTAGTGGTAAGGAACAAGTGATAGAAACATGAAGTCCCGTAGTCCAATAGGTAGTGTGATGGCTTATTAGACGTAAGGCCACGGTTCAAGCCCTAGGCTAGGTCAGACATCAAACGAAAATTTCTCACCAGATATCTGGCAAGAACTCTGAGAGCAAAAATAAAATTACCATGAAAAGTTTCTCAAAAATCTGTTGTTCGGTATCGATTTTAAACTGTAGGTCACGCCACTCATGTATAAAATTAACACACATAACATAAAGGGTGTGAGAAGCTAATTTTTATGCATTATTTATGGAAAGGAACATTCTTGATTATTAAGCACATCATATTTCCAAGAGTTGAAGCTCGCTTCCTCATTTGCTGTTGTTTGAGGAGTGAGCTTCTGGATAAATTAATCTTGAAAAAAAATTCGGCGAGCAATTATAATTTGAACCTGTCATGCATGGGTTTGTAGTGAAGAAATTTAACCACTACACTACGACACCGTAGCACGGAAATATAATCGTACAAATTGAATGGCACACTTGCTTACAGTTTCTTTAAGTGTATGCTGTTATAAAAACGCAGTATCTTGTTATTATTATGCTTTAAACCTATTATCCGCATATGCAAACATATGCAATATTTTATGTAAACAATTGCTCCTTAAAATATGCTGCATATATATTGAATATTTTTTTATTTTTTATCGCCGAATGTTGTACTTCTTATCTTCTTCACTGTGCCTATAAACTTAAGCAAACATTTATTTCTACCAAGGCTTGTCTTTGATTGTATGGAACGCAGTGTTAACAATCTTTATCGCTCCTAAAAATTTACTGTAATATCCTTCCATTAAATATTTCACTCTTTGCTTTAATGCAAAACTATTAGTGGGGTGTACTTTTTACGCAATGCATTTCTGCGGGTGTATGGCAGTCAGTTCATATGCAAAGTTTAGGTGTTTGTTGTTTTTCTTTCGTTTTTTCTCTCTCCCTAGAAATATGCAGTGTAGTAAATATTGGTCTTTTTTAACGCATAACTACTATACGCTACAACTTAAGCAAACGTTTATTTCTACCAAAGCTTTACTTCGTATGTGTGTGTGTGCGCCAGTTTATATGCAAAATTTATGTATTTTCTCTTGCTGCCTTAAAATATGCAGTGTATATGTTAAATTTTTTGTTGTTGTTATTTTACTTGTTGTCGCCCAACTGTATGCAACAATATTTTTTCTACTGTTTTGGTATTATTATGTCGAAAATCAGCATATAAAACTTTTCAAGAAGTAACACAAATGGAAACACAAAAAAAATGAACGACACACCAAGGTTCTCTCTTTTTTTGTGGATCTGTTTTACGTTTGTTTTCCATTTATGTGTTGGAATTTTCATAATATTTCACTGTATGCACTAGTTTCAGTAGTATTGCACTGGCATTGTAAGCATTTTCTGTTTTTTTGTTGTTGCATATTTTCGAGTACATTTATGAATATTTGAAACCAAAAAAAGAAAGAAAGAAAGAAAAAAATTATGAAAATATTAAGAAAATTAATTTCACGAAAAAAAAAGAAACGAAAAAAATTGTGACAGCAACAGTTACAGCTGTGCTATACAGTTAACGAATCAATTAAGGCTACAGAAGCATGTAGCACAGCCTGCTTTCAGCGAAAGAAGGTTCAAATGTCATTGGAAATAAAGCACAAACAAAATTTAATTCATTTGTTTACTTTATGTAGGGCGATATTTGTTTCTTATCTGTTAAATATGCCTACTTGAAGGCGTGAGAATGCGTTTGAATTTTTATTTGACGTAACAAAAATCAAAGGTTCTTACCTATGTTCAGTTATTAAACAGAAAGCTTCAGAAGTGATTTCCAAAACAATTAAAATTAAGATATAGTTATACTAAACAGAGTTATCTCACTAATTAATATTGGAGCCGAATGTCAGCAACCATCTATAAATAGAATAACTTAAGACTACCCCACGCAATCGTAGACTACATCAACCAACATGCTGCAAATAATCAATCATGGAGCAGTCGATGGAATTTAATTGATAAATTTTCATTATTTTCGTTGATTTCGAGAGGTAGTTTAATATATAAACAGAGATTTAATATGATCAGCACTACAAAATATCAGTATCAGAGAATTATGCCGTTAAGCCCCTTCAAATAAACTATGAGTGGGAAGATAAATTCGCATTTAAAAACCAAAGACGCAAACCCAAACTTTTAGCAGCGCCACTTTTCGCTTTTAACAGGGAAAAATTTGCTATTAACAGAGCACTGTTAACTGTTTAACAGCGGAAATAAGTAGATTAGTCTTCTACTTTGCAGACTATCGACATAAAATTTAATTCTCATTACGATCATTATCCACCTTTACTCTGGTTGTCGTCGTCGACAATTTAAAATTGGTAATCTGTTTGTCGTTATTGACAGTTATCGATGACTGTCGACACACATTTGGTATTACGTAAGTCAATACTCAGTCGATATTGTGTTGTGTCGACTCTGATTTTGTCGACGACAACGACGACAACCGGAATAAGGGTGATTATTTGTGAATAAAAGTGTCGAAATCTAATAGGATGGTTGGATGGGGGATAGAGGGGTTCAAAAATCGATTTTTTTCAAAATTCAATTTCTCGAATCTTAAAATCCCACTACCACGAATCGAAAGAGGACCTTCTGGACTACCATTTGCATATAGTCTGTATGGTATACTATTTCTTATATGTTTCAAAATGGCCACTGATCTTCTAGAGAATTTTCCAGCAAAAAATTGGTATTTATAATAAAGCCAATTTTCTCAATACCATATCACTTTGTATATGACTATATTGCTGATTACATTAAGAGCCCTTGAAACCTTCTTTTGAGTAGGATATGGTACTCGTAGGCCTAGTATTTGTCCTAAAATTAGCTCCTAAATAAGTGGGTGTATTCAGATGGATACTTTTAAACAGCTAACAGTGCTCTGTTAAGGGCAAATTTTGTTCTGTTAAGAGAAAATTTTGCTATGTTAACGACAAATGTGGCGCTGCTATAATTTATGGATTGCGTCTTGGATTTTCAAACTCGTATTTATCTTTACACACATAAATAAATTCAGGTATTAGAGCGTATAGTTCGAAGCCGCCGTAGTCTAGTAGGCATTGTGTTGGCTTATTAGACGTAAAGCCAGGGTTCGAGACCCAGGCCAGACATCAAAACAAAATACAAAAAGTATTTCTTCGGCGACTTCCTCTCAGCAGATTTCTGACAAAAAACTCTGAGAGTAAATAAAAAATTGCAATTAAGTTTCCCAAAAAATCTGTCGTTCGGAGTCGACTTTAAACTGTAGGTCCCGCCCCTCATGTATAAAATTAACACACACAACATAAGTGGTGTGAGAAACTAGGTCGTAAGCCTGACTGAAGGTTTGTAATGACCAATTATGTATGTAGTTCACTCTCTCCGATTCCCAATCATTATTAATAGTGCTTATGATTGAAAATAAAAAAAAATATAAATAGAGGCTTCACTCGGATCCAATATCACTAAGATGCCAACTATTTCTGATTGAAGTTCCATATACTGGAAAGTGTTCAGAAAGAACTTGATAGCTGTCTGCAAATAGGCAAAAAAATTGGGGTTACAGATAAAGTTTTTAATAAGAAAACCGATAAGAATTGGTCACTGCTTTCCTATCTTGAGGGACAATACATAGCATCACTAGCTATGGTCTTTAGTAAGGACTGTAAAGTCTTTTGAATGATTGTAATAAGTTTCAAGTGGCAAAAGGAGAATATTTTATAAGGACATGACTGTTGGGGAACAGTGAACCATTTGGGACACTTTGGAAAGTAAGCTTGAGTGTGATGCACTACATGTCTTCCAGCGTTTTGAGTTGTGGTGTTTGGTTCCATTTACATTATTAGGTGGTTTAGAAGTATAATTGCAATTATTTTCGAATGCTTTTGGTTCTCGAATTAACTCCTGGAATATAATAACAAGAGCGAAAATTTAAAATGTATAAAAAATAAATTGATTGTCCCTCATTAGGTAGGTGGAAGTGGCTGTCCCCTCGATGGAGTTATAAGCGGACACACTTAGGTCGCACACAGGGCCCATTGTTATACCACAGTTTCACATTCTCCCCTATTCCAGGAACCACTCTGAGCTTCCAATGAAGCGACTCAGACTGCCAATATCCATGCATGATAGTTCATCTAGATCCTCCATGTAGTAGGCACCCGGGCGTCTCGTCCCGACCAAGTGCCGGGCATGTGCACAGTAGGTGAATAATAGTTTCATCCTCCTCCTCATCTCCACAGCTTCTGTAGAAATCATTCGCGAGGTGTCCAAGACCAATACGCCTCGCATGTGTTCCTATAATACAATGCCCCGTAATAACCCCGATAACAGCGCTGAGCCTGCTTCTTTTGAGTTTAAGCAGAGTCGCCGTGCGCTTCCTATCCAGCCTTGGCCAGATTTTTTGCGCCGTTCTGCTCTTATCCGAATCTGCCCACCTACTGCTGACAAGGTCCGCGATTGCATTGTCAATTATAAGCCTGCAGGTATCGAAAGGGATCCCCAATGTAGAGAATTCATCAGAGAGTTCGATGGTCGTGCCCCTTCTGGCTCTGCAGTATTGTCACTCATTAAGTTAAATAAATCCCTCATCATACTAATTTTAGTTGAATTTCATAAATGAAAACAAAAACAATTTAACCCCGGATAAAATAAATAATTTCGTAATAAACAATAATAATAATTAAATATTATCCTCGGGCCTGTTATTATTCTAACAAGCAAACATCATTTTAAAGAAAAACCCCAAAGCCGTGTAAAAACAACGATAACAAGCGGCTGTAGATAGAGAAACAAAACAACAAACTTTGTTTGACAAGAAGAAAATTTTAACGAAATATTTAAAGGCGATTGATGGCTTCTAAACGCCAATACTTGAGTCATCATACTCTGTAAATAATTATGCATGTGTGTGTAAACATTATAAAACAAAGTGTGTGTGCACACAGCCGCAATTATTAGTTGAGGCGTTTTGCATGCAAACAAATGACAGATCCCCCACACCTATGCAAGGACAATTGAAATTAAAATTCAAAGAAAACCACAAGTGTGTGAGAACTTGCACATTCATGCATACAATCATGTGTACATGTGTACATGCATGTGCCATTGCATTTTCCATGTAAATGAACTTACAAATGTATACCATAATTAGTCTTTATCTACATACATACATACATTCATACATACAGTCATACATAACCTATAAGAATATGTACATATGCGAGCGTACGTACACATTTTTATTTGGCATTTATGTTTGGATGTGGTACGCCTGCAAAACTAAAAAGTAATTAAGAAACAGCGGAAACGGAAGTCGTCCAAAGGCAAAATGCCTTAAAATTAAGCAATTCTAATTGTAGATATGTTTTGTTTTGGTATGCATGTGTATGAATATTCATTCATATGAGGCAGATATGAATATTTACCAACAACAACAGCAATGTGTTGTGGAGGTCGTTACCAAAAACTTTTTGTAGAGAATAAGGAAATATTTTTAGGGAATTAAAGTTTTGCCTTGAAACATAACAAAATTGAATATGTTTTTTGATACGGACTTGCATTATTGGATTGGAGCAAGTCAGCTGTTTAGAGGCATTTGGGCCTCATAAACACTTGGAAGAACTGAACAATACGAGAGGACATCTGTTTTTTTACTCATAAATTCAAAGGAGGAAGTTAAACTCAAGCAAAATAAAAACAATGAATATATAATGAATACAGAAAACATACAAGTATTTATGTTGTCCGATAGGATGCATTGCGAGATGTATGAAATTTTAAATAACTGGGCTCTGTAGGTTTGCGATGAGGTGGGTTATGTCAGAACACCAAAACTAGACTAACTGTCGTAATAAAGCAAAATAATTTCGCTAAGTTGAAGTCGCCGTAGTTTAGTAGATAGTGTGTTGGCTTGTTAGACGTGAAGCCTTGATTCAAACCCAAGGTCAAACATCAAAACGAAAATATGACAAATATATCTTCGTCGACTTCTTCTCAGCAGATTTCTGCCGAAAACTCTGAGAGTAAACAAAATTGCCATGAAAAAGTTTCTCAAAAAATCTGTCGTTCGGAGTCGACTTTCAACTGTAGGTGCCCCGCCACTCATGTGTAAAATTACCACACACAACATAGGTGGTGCGAGAAATTAGGTCGTAATCCTGACTGAAGGGTTGTAATGACCAATTATGTATGTAAGTATGTCATATAGTTGAATTTTCTGACAATGAACTCAAAGTATTACGTTTGACACGCGTACTAACATGACATTTTAAATCATGGTTGTCTACAGGAATTTAAAATCGTTTATAAAGCTGCCATATCCACAACAATTGCGACAAAGTATTTACAACTAATTGGTGGTGGGCTTAAAAAAATGGAATGCCAATTTAAAAGCTGCCAATTCAGATGCGCCTGTAATCTCGACAATTCGATAGTCAGGACTTTAGGAGAGAAAAAAATTCGAATTTCACAGAAAAACTCGATTTTTTTTTTACAAATTTACATGTTTGTCTGACTGTCCATGACATCATACGTGTGTCAATACAAATTACAAGCGATACATTGAAGTCTCATATTCATTTTTTTTATTTATTTTTTATTTTTATTTTTTTAATGTTAAAAAAAAACCCTTTTTTGTGCCAGGAATTTCTGCTTAGCAGGGGTTTGATTGGTTTTGATGGCTGTATAAACGATTACAATTTAAAATGTATGTATGTGTGACACAAACCATGTGACGACTTACACACACACACATGGATTTTCATTTTTTTCTTTTATATCAGAAGCAATGGTTATGTCATACAAAAAAAAAAAATTGGTAAAGAATGAAAGAAAATCGTAGTAAAATTTGTTGCCAGCTTACAATTTTCCACCCAATAAAGCAATCACAATTTCCACAATTTTCACAATTTGTTTCACTTTTTTTCTTCGTTTTTCATTTCAAATATTTCTTTTTTATATCGCTTTCTTCTATCCATGAATATATTCATGTTTTCGTTCAAAGTTCGTTTCTTTATTTCGATACCCTACACTAATAATGTAGGTAGACGATGTTGTATGGCACACTGTTGATAAATATGCAAATAATAGCATATTTATCTTGCACCTTCGTTTTCATTTCGGATTTGGATTCTACTTCAGAATGCCACAGTGGCAGGCCACTTCTCTAGATAGTCTGATGTAAGACAAAATCTCTGATTTACTTAATAAATTGTGTGTGTGTTAATTTTATACATGAGTGGCAGGACCCACAGTCTAAAGTCTATTTCGAATGACAGATTTTTGAGAAAATTTCGTGGCAAATTTTATTTACTCAACTATTCTTGCCAGACGACTGCTGAGAGGAAGTCACCGAAGAATTATTTCGAGAAGTCTGTGCTGAGGTTTGACCAACCACCTCCCATCTAATAAGCCAATAAATTAACCACAAGACTAAACCGACCTCAAAAGCTCTTCCTACTGCAATTTATACCATAAATTTAGATTTTTCCAATCCCAACTAGCTGGAGAAGAGTTTTCGACTGCATACACCTTTCCAAGCATCTCTTCCCACTCCACAGAATGTTTTTGATTCAATTGTATTCATTTTTCTAAAGGACATTATTACAACTTGCCGTTAATGTTGACTTTAGTTAAAGGTAACTTTAGCAAAAGTGAACTTTAAAGTCAACTTTAACTTCTTTTCGTTATTACAACCTAGTGATAAAATAAAGTTAACTTTTTCAAAAATATGATAGTGCCGGAGCAATGTCGATACATACATAATTGATCATTACAACCCTTCAGTCAGGATTACGACCTGGTTTCTCACACTACTGGTGTTGTGTGTGTTAATTTGTTATTCATGAGTGGCGGTTTAAAGTCGATAACGAACGACAGATTTTTGAGAAACTTTTCATGGCAATTTTATTTTTACTCAGAGTTTTTGACAGAAATCTGCTGTGAGGAAGTCGCCGAAGAAATACATTTTGTATTTTGTTTGATGTCTGGCTTGGGTCTCGAACCCTGGCTTTACGTCTAATAAGCCAACACACTACCTACTACAGCGACTTCTTATCGACATTGACATTGACATTGCTCAATTAAACAAGTTTTTTTAACGCAGCGGCTACAAATGACTTATTTTTTTGTTGTGCTTGCTCATTTTCTTTATATTTGAAGTTGCCATATTTAAAATAATATATATGTATGGCAAGTTCCGACATAAACTTAACTTTAAAAATTACAGGTAGGATAATCTTCCCTTTAGCTTAACGCTCACTTATACCTTATTGTTAACTTATAACGAAGAAAAGTAAATTATCTAACCATTAAATTCCTGCCTTTAGTTAACGGCAAGTTGTAAACACTGGCCCTAAATCTCTTACAGCAGAGAGAAACCCTATTTTCCCTGTCTAGTTTGTAGCTCACCAAGACAGCTAGTAATTGACTCTTTACGCCAAAGCAGACTTTGTATCTTATAGAACTCCTCTTGAGCTGTTTTTAAGCTCGTCCTGGCTGTCAATACAATGGCTTCGTAGGTCGCAATGAATCTGACCATCAATAGCAGCATATCCCCTAAATTTTCCTGTAAGTCTTCTGGCTGCAAAGTATTAGGAGAGGATGGTCTTAGCCTTTCTCTAACACGAAGCTGGATTAAGGAGTTGAATTAAACAATTCGATCAGCAATAATAAATTATTTCGTAGCCAGCATTAATTAAAACCCCACTCCTTCGAATAGTATATTGTGTTATCATGTAGGGTATCTTAACAGTCGTTATAAACTAAAGTTGACTTTTTCACTTGTGTTTATTGTTTGTGACAGTGTTTAACCAAATTTTTAGATTTTTCTTCTTCTCTTTTTTAACCGGGGACACACTCAAACACATACATTTCCGATGTTTTATAATAAAAGTTTTACACATACTTGTGCGCCCAAGACAAGTATGAAGCGGTGTTGTAGTAAATATATATGTGTGTGTGTGTGTGTATATGGTATGTATGGTTATGTTGCATGAGTTTTAGAGTCAAAATGTAACAGAATTTACGTGTGTTTTTCTTCCTTAAAGTTACTTTGGCACTAGAATTAGTAGAACCACCACCCAATAGGAATATTAATGAAGCGAAGGACGTCTATTGAAACTTTTAAGAAAAATTAATTTAATTAGTACAGGAGAATGTTGTTGTTGTTTTAGTTAAAATTAAAAAATTTTCTAAGACATGTACATGTACATGCATAACATGCTTTGGTTTTTGGGTGAAAAGTTTGTTGATTTTCTTATAAAGAAACAAAACTTTAAGCACATGTTTGGCAAGAATATTTTTTTCAAATTCGAACGAAACGTGTGAGGCAAACAAACAAAAAAAAAAAAAAAAAAAAAAAAAAAAAAAAAAAAAAAAAAAATTAGAATCTGAATCTGTGGCAAAATATTTCTGCAGGAAAATTTATCCATAATTGAGCTGAAAAACCTCACAATTCTTCTCATGTGAAATTCATTTGTTTCCAGACAGAAGAGAAAATATCCCAGGCCCTATAACAGACCGATGATCCACTTCAGAGATCAGCAATGAATAGTTTTATCGCTACTCATACGCACTCATGAAATTTGGAATATAAGTGAGTCAACAATATTGAAATTTATCTATGTACTCTGGTGCATTCATACTCACTACAACGTTGACTTATAAGTACAGGTTGCTATGAGTATGAGTACAACGTTGACATTAAACTCATACCATTCGAGTGACTCGAATCATTCATCGAAATTTACAGTCTTAGTTGTTGTTGCATAAGCAAAAAAGATAGAGCAGCAAGCACAGCAAACACAACCTTCTAGTGAGTATTTTAGTGATCGTACGCGAATCATACTTATTTTGCACACGAACATGTTGAGTAATGGAGAGTCGAAATCACCATCACACGTGTTGTTAAGTATGAATATGATGAGTACTTCAAACTTTGAATATGAGTAGAGGTTCCATGATATTAAAATAAGTATGAATGAGTACGAGTATGACTCATCTTTTTCAATACTCATTGCTGATCTCTAGTGTGAGCCAAATGAAAAAAAAAACAAATTTAGAATTGAAATTTGTGGCATAATATTTCTGCAATAAAATGTATTCGTGCTTGAGCTCTAAAGGCACGTAATTCTTCTTCTCGTGTGAAATTCATTTGTTGCCAGAAAGCAGAGAAAATATCCCAGGCCCTACAATAGGCCGATGATCCACAAAACAGTTGGCAGCATCAGTATTTTTTGTTTACTTTCATTATAACGAGACTTGAAGAGGACATTGAATTTTGTAATAAGTTTTCAAACAATTTCGTTAAAATTCATCGGTTGTAGACAAGAACGAGTCAGTTAATCTGCAAATACATTTACTTATCAAGCGACAGGACGTTTATACATCCATTTAAACCTTTTAGGTTAGAATGCAAATGTGCCATTATTTTCTAACTTGAATTTCCTATGGGGTTTCATTTCCAAACACTAAACATTACGTCAGTTACACTATTTTGTTTCATTTTTCGCATGTCAGCTACATACATAGATGAGAGAGAGGAGAGAGAGAGAGAGAGAGTAACTACGTATGTATATTTTAAACAAGCATCGTATGCCAGCAATATTATTCAATTTTTATTGCTTTTGGCCAAAAAATGTGATTAAATGAGTTGCGTTGCGTGTTGCGTGGCTTGTCTGTCAGCTAATCAATTTGATACAATTTTCCCTTATTATTGCTGCCATTGAAATTGACGATAATCAGCGGGAGCAGCGAGCAATAATGATGGCAGCAATACATTAAAGGTGGCAATCGTTTATCCCCCTGAAATTTTCTTATGTATTCTTTCATTTATTTATTTTTTTTGTTGTTGCTTTATTTTATTACTTTTATGACTTTCATATCAGCAGCAATATTTTGCACTCTAAATGACATTTTAACGCTTTTCAATTTTATCTTGAAAAGGAATATAAAAGGAAATTGAATTTTCTTAAGAGTTTTCACAACTCGTTTGTTTTAGTTTTGCCCTCCTGCTCTTAGGCAAGTTATTGGCAGCAAAATGTTCGTCTTCTTCAATGTGATACGATGAGAAGATAAGACAGAAACACAAGTAACACAAGCCATGATGTAATTTACTTAGGCATGTTAAGTATGTTAAGACACTGCAAGTGGAGGGTTTGCAAGGATTGTAGCAACGCGTTTAAGGACCGCTTTTAAATTATTGTTACATTTTAAACTGTTTTAATATTTTTATATACTTTTACGCAAACTAATATCATTTTTGAATACTTTTTTAAGACTGTTCAATGAATTTTTGTGTATTTTAATGGATATTTTTAATATTTTGTAAAAGAAATGTACGAGGTTGGTTCAATAATTTTTTTTTAAGTTTTCCTTCTCTTAATACATAAAATAATTCGTCATTATAAGCCAGGATTACTACCTAGCTTCTCACACCACTTGTTGAGAAGCGTTAATTTTTATACATGAGTAGCATGACCTACAGTTCAAAGTCGATTCCGAACGATAGATTTTTTTTAGGAGACTTTTCATGGCAGTTTTGTTTTACTTCCAGAGTTTTTGCCAGAAATCTGCTGAGAGGAAGTCGCGAAGAAATTTGTTTTCATATTTTCGTTTTGATGTTGGACCTGGGGATTGAACCTTGGCCTTACATCTAATAAGCCAACATATTACCTACTAGACTGTGGTGACTTCTTCCTTCTCTAATAGAAGTATTGAAATACAATATTGCTCCTGTTCACAGGCATCCATCAGTAGAATCCTGAGGAAATTTCTACATATGGCTGCAACGCTTTTGTTTTGCGTGACTGGAGAAGAAAATGAAAGAAACTGAATTTCGTGGAAAAGTAACAGAAATCAATGAGTTAGGTTTCGGATTGCTGCACCATTCATCCTATTCAGCGGAGCCAACCCCAAATGAACATTTGTTATTGTCAAAACTAAAAAATGGTTTCGTGGAAACAGATTTGGTACCCACGATAGAATTACAAACAAATCTATTTTGATCGAGCTTAATCTTACAGGAAGGAAGATAAGAAGCAAAAAATTTAAGTAATCGTTTAATTAAGTGTAAAGAGGCCTGTATTCATACTATAAGGAGGCCAATAAACTGATTGTACAGTCCTTAAGTCCACTCTTATGACAGTAAATTATGCTAGTAACCGCTACTACTTGTTGTATGCATCAGAGATTAGCAATGAGTATTCAAAAAGATGAGCAGAATCGAATCATACTCATAATTTCTGATACTTATACGCATTCATACTTATTTTAATATCATGGAACCTCTACTCATGTTCAAAGTTTGAAGTACTCATTATATTCATACTTAACAACATGTATGATGGTGTTGAAATGCGACTCTCCTTTAACTCAACATATACACGAATCTGAAAATGAGTATGATTCGCGTACGAGCATTAAAATACTCACTAAAAGGTTGTGTGTATGCTCTGTTTGCTGCTCTGTATTTTTTGCTTATGTGTCTTTTTTTCTCTTTTTTTTTAAAATGTAAATTTTGATGAATAGTTCGCGTCACTCGAACCTCATTTCTATTTTTCTAAAGTTATGAATCTAAATGAGTAGGCTTATGAATCAAACAAATTTCAAATGGTATGAGTTTGATGTCAACGTTGCACGCATACTCATTGCAACCTGTACTTATAAATCAACGTTGTAGTGAATATGAATGAATCAGAGTACATAATTAAATTTCAATATTGTTGACTCACTTATATTCAAAATTTCATGACTGCTTATGAGTAGGGAAAAAACGATTCATTGCTGATCTCTGGCACGTATGCAAGGCATTTAGAAAGTGGCGGATTCTATTAAAATCCTTCGAACTGTGCCAGTGATCAAAATGAATACTTTTGAACATAGTTGTACCATAATTTCGTGATTAAAGAGTACGCAAAAATTGTTTTTTTTTTTGCATTTATATTCCCCTTTTAAACATTTTCACCGCATATCGTCATATTAAGTAAGGCACTTAGCAGGCAGCAATACCACCACACACACAATCAGTTCAATTAATATCGTTGTTACGAAATCTAAAAGAAGTCATAAAAGCTCAAAAGTAACCGAACAGAACTGAACAGAACCGAACAGAACAAAGAAGTAGTCGTGAACAACACATTACCATTTAAAATTGTATTTTTAAAGAGAGGAAGGACGGGAAAAATACCACAAACTCCTTTACCATAACAGGGGGCAACAACAATATTTGCTGTCATTGTGTAAAGTCTACTGGCGTTAGCAAGCATTGCGCTTGTGTATGGTATGCAGTAAACGGCAGAAGAAATTGCAGGCAGCAAATATTTGCTGAGAAAAAAAAAGAGAAAAACAAAAAAACAAAAAAACCTCAGCAATTTTCCTACAAAAATAGGAAGTCAACCAACAAGAAAATTCATATTTTCCGACCCAGAAAAACAAAAAAAAAAAGAACAAAAAAGATCACAAAGCTATTACAAAACGCAAAACAAAGTGAAAATTATTATAACATCGAAAAGAAAGGAAGCTGTTGTTGTTGTTGTTGTGGTAAGGAGAGGTAGGGGGAGGAGCAGTGTAGGTTGCAGGGGTATATAAAAGTCAAATGCTTTTAACTAATTTGCCTAATTAAAATGTAAAATGCAACATGACAACCTAATTATACAGAAACGTACTGGAAAAATATACGCATATACACGCACACACACATACATAAGTACATATGATTATACATATGCATACTTTACACATACAGGGAGAGATAGATGTAAATACATAAAGTCAATACACACACAAAATGAATTTATTAAACACTTACGTACGTTTAAATGAACGAACAAACGTACGATGAAAATTCATTCAATCATTCATTCATTCGCGCGCTCTCTTTCAATTATGAAATCAACACGAAAAATAAGAGAAAATTTTATGAAAAATTTCCAGCATCAAAGTTATCACAAAAAGGACTAAAAATTGGTGTAATTAAGGGCTTAATTTGAGGAGTATTTGTTTGATAAAGAGCACAAGGAAAATTATTAATTTTACTCGACTTGATTCGCCTTGTGTATCATAACGTACAGAAAGAAGGAGTTGAAGCGAAAGGATTAAAGTGTTGCAGACATTAAATTGTAATACGTGCTACTCGGAAATCTCCCCAATAGATCGCACAACAGCAATATGAGAATTAGAAACCAGTGAACTAATGAACTTGGGTATTCAACAGAGGGGTTGGACATTAGAATTCGTTGAGTATCACATTTGCCGATGCCAGACCGAAGGCTTTAGCTATCGGTCGAGATCTGGTGCTTTTTGTTCAATATCCGATGAAACTTAAAGCCTTTCGAATATAACGTTTTTATATACATTCCCTTAGCGTTGTAACAAAGATTTTGGAGAAACTACTTTCCGCGATCAAAAAGAATATCATATGCGTCCTTTGGTCTTGAAAGTCTGCTTTTGAAACAACAAGTACGCTGACGGGTAGCTTAAATGGTTGGAAGTCCATGCATTAAATTATATACATACATACATGCATACATACATACATTCATATGTACATAATTTGTCTTTACAATCCTTCAGTCAGGATTACAACCTTGTTCCTCGCACCACTTATGTTGTGTGCGTTAATTTTGTTACGAAAATGGAAACGGCGTACATCGTTTAACGTTAAAATGAGCAAAATCTACACAAACAAATACAACGAACTTGTTACAAGTAAACCAACAACATCAGTGTGATAGGAAAGGGGATAGACAAGTAAGCTAGAACGCAACAACAAGCAATGTGAACAAAATACACAAACAACAATGAAGTAGCCATAGAGTTCTCGAGAAGGCGAAACCCCAAACGTTCGACTTCAAGAACCTTCATCAGACTGATTATGTGGGCATATAAAAAAACAAGACAAAGCAGGCAACGAGTTGTAAGAATTCAGTCAGTCTTGTGTGAAGACGCGTTGTGTCTGAAGGGAACAGTCGTGGTTTGAAGATCGCCGTTGAAAAAATCTGCGTTGAAAGAAGAATAACGAACAAGCAACTATTGTTGTATTCATCAAGTTGTAAACGGTGGCATACAAAAGTAGTGCGAACAATAAAGAGTTTAATTGAAACTAAACACTTATAACAATATTGTTACCTTTTTACCTTTTTAAAAACGTTTAAAATATGAGTTCGTTGATTGCAAACAAAGTAAAAACAAACTTTTTTAATATCAGTTAAACTCTCTTTATTATTTACACTACTTTTGTGTGCCACCGTACTACCTTAACGATACAACAATAATAATCTGTCACTTTACTAGTTCACACAATTATTCGCTGTATCTTTACAACCACAACTTGTTTTGTTCACACGCAACTTCACACAAGGCTGACTGAATTCATACTGACTGCTGCCTGCTTTGTCCAGCCCTTTTATAGCCCGACACAACCAGTTTAATAAACATTCTTGAAGTGGAAGGTTCGTGATCTCGCCTTCTAGGGAGCTCTATTGCGAATACATTGTTGTTTGTGTACTTTGCTTATGTTGTCTTTCCCTTTTTGTCACATACATGTTGTTGTTGGTACCAGGCGCAACCAGGTTCTTCGTACATATGTGTGTATGCAGCACGTTCATTGTATTCTTAGTGTTAGTGTGTATTTGTATCGTGTGGCTTTTGTTTATCGTTGTTGTTGTTAAACGATATTAGATCGTTTCAATTTGCGTAACAATTTTATACATGAGTGGCGGCACCTACAGTTTAACGTCGTATCCGAACGACAGATTTTTTGCGAAAATTTTCATGACAATTTACTCTCAGAGATTTTGCCAGAAATCTGCTTAGAAGAGGAAGTCGCCGAGGAAGAAATACTTTTTTCATATTTCCGTTTTGATGTCTGAGCTGGGGTTACAAGCGAGGCCTTACGTCTAATAAGCCAATACACCACCCACTAGATTACGACGACTCCTGCGTGTGCTCAACATAGTATGAAACATAAAGCCCTTCGAATAGAACGTTTTTGCGGGCATTCCCTTAGCTTTATATATACTTTGATCGAGACCAAATCCTTGCTCAACTGTGTTAATCTGCTGTAACGAGTCATAAACCATTTTCAAAAGTAGTCCTGCCTTTAGGTGCTTTACTTGGGTACATCCCTAATCGTTAAGGGCATATCCCACAGGGTTATTAAAAGAAATCGTTGATAAAGGAAGTGAATAATAATTTCTTTTTTTTATTTTTAATTACGGTCCTCTAAATACTGTATATTAGAAATGTAATGCAAGCAACACGTTTTCTTTTTATGAAGTCATGGCAACGTCTGTTACAGGAGATGTAAAAAATGTTAAACATCAAGTCATTGTAATTGCACCTGTTAATTATGTGTAGCATTATGAGTCTGGAGCGGGAAATTTAATCCATCACACATACACACATACAGTATTCAGTTACATTTTAATCTGATACAAGTTTTTCTTTTTTTTTTGCTTCCAGCTATTGGCTTCCATTTCCTTTCTCTCTTTTTCTGTTTTTTGGGGTTCCTTTTCAAAGTGAAATATTTTTTTAATTTTAAATGTTGGTTTACCCTCCCCCTCCTGGCTTTTATTACACGAGTTAATTTTAGCGATTAAAACCAGGGTAGGGGGGTTGAAAAAAGTACAATGCTAACCACAAGAGGCACTTAGGATGGGGACGGTAAAATTGATGAGACCAAATACAGTCATTAGAAAAGGTTAATGTGGAGCTGCTATCAACGAAATTTTATACAAATTGCGTAACCACAACAGTAGAGAATGATAGAAATTTATAACGATTCAGTTTTGCTTTTGAAAATAAAGCTTAAAAGGAAATTTTTTAAATTATTGCTTGGCTTCTTGAGAGTTATTTGTCTGCGTCACATTTAGTTTTCATTACGCAATTTATAGTCAGCCAGCCAGCCAGCCAGCCAGCATAAAATGTATGTGTTGCTGTGTAAATAAATTTTAACCACCGTATTAAAGAAACAAACAAACAAACACATCAAGACAACCGCTACTTTGAGGTGAAATTCCTTTGAGGTTGATATTTGCCCAGAGCACAAATACTCGTACAAATTGTACAAATACAAACACAAACACAAATCTTTCCAAATTCCATTTTCATTTCATTTGTAAAATCTAAACCGCAATTGAAACCCAAATCAGTTAAAAAGTTTTAATTTTAAATTAATGAGTGAAACAAATCAAATTAACGATAAGTAAACGTTGATAAAAGTTGCACAAAAGTATTGAATAAAATAACCGAGATATTCATCGGTCAAGTCTTGTTATCATAACGCCTCACATTGGGTTCTAGTAATCATTCATATGGAATGGATAAGGGAAGTTATTGTAAAGCCATTTGTATAGATGTTGATCATATTTTCCCCAATGCGTATGTAATAGGACAATAATTTGTACAAACGCATAAGAAATGCATTTGTGAATACGCTTTTCATACAACATATGTGTGAAGATAAATTCGAATTTAAAAACCACAGACGCAAACCCACACTTTTAGCAGCGCACCTTCTTGTCTCTAACAGGGTAAACTTTGCTATTAACAGAGCAATGTTAACTGTTTAACAGTGGCAATAATGGGTTATTCTACTGCTTTGCAATTATTGCAGACTATTGACACACAATTTAATTCTCATTATGATCATTATTCTGTGTTGAAATGTAAAGGATGCTTGGAGGGCGGAATAATTCCAGCTATTCCACTACCAAGGTTCGAAAGAGGACCCTCTGGACTACCATTTGTATATAGTCGGGTAGGTGTGCTATTTCTTATATGTTCCCAAATGGCCACTGATCTTCTACAGAATTTTCAATCAAAAAATTTATATTTTCAAAGTCAATTTTCACTTTATATGTGACTACATATGTTGCTAATTATATTAAGAGGCCTTGGAGCCTTCCTTTGCATATAGTATGGTACTCATTTGTCCTACAATTAACTTCTAAACAAGTGGGCTTATTCAGACGGATGCTGTTAAACAGCTAACAGTGCTCTGTTAAGAGAAAATTTTGCTCTGTTAACGCAAAATGTGGCGTTGCTAAAATTTATGGATTGCGACTTGGATTTTCAAATTTGAATATATCTTCACATACATTCCTTCAATCGGGGTCTGTAGCTTCAAAAAGAGAGTTGCAAGACCAAAGGACGCATATCACATTCTTATTGCGGTAAGAAGTTTCTGCCAAGTCTTTACCACAGCTTAGTTACAAATGCCGTTAAAATGGCCGCCGTAGTCTAGTAGGTAGTGTGTTGGCTTATTAGATGTGAGACCACGGTTCAAACAACCGATCAGACATCTTCATCAAAACGAAATATAAACAAATATTTCTACGGCGGCTTCCTCTAAGCAGATTTCTGGCAAAAACTCCGAGAGTAAATAAAAATTGCCATGAAAAGTTTCACAAAAATCTGTCGTTCGGAGTCGACTTTAAACTGTAGGTCGCGCCACTCATGTATAAAATTAACACACACAACATAAGTGGTGGTGAGATGCTAGGTCGTAATCCTGACTGAAGGGTTGTAATGACCAATTATGTATGTATGTATGTATGTATGTATGTAATTTAATGCATGGATTTCCAACCATTTATGCTGCCCGTCAGCGTGTACTTGTTTCAAAAGCAGACTTTCAAGGCCAGAGGACGCATATGATATTCTTTTTTTATCACGGAAATAAGTTTCTCCAAAATCTTTGTCATAGCTAAGTTGCTAATATTTAATACCAATATTAAGCCCATATGTGAAATAAGGAACGCTGCACTAAAGGCTGTCAGTATTGTCTTGTCTTATATCAGACGGGCTTTTAGAAGAATATTGGTAACACGCTCTAAAATCAGCACATTAAAGGGACGCCGTATAAGGTGCACCCTAATAAAATCACCGGGAGTTATTACAAGAGTAGGGTTTAAGTGGATCCCCAAAGACGTATTGTAAGACTTGGAGTTGTATTAGGAAAGCAGCTAACGAAGTAAATTAGCTGAATATATTTGATATTTGGGCCTATAATTGTTTGCTACAAGGATTATATCTGGTAACGAGAAGTTTAGTTTTGGCGTCAAAACTCAAATTCATTCGCACGACAGCTTGCCAATACATACATACATACTTACATAATTGGTCATTACAATCCTTCAATCAGGATTACGACCTAGTTTCTCACAACACCTATGTTGTGTGTGTTAATTTCATGCATGAGTGGCGGGATCTACAGTTTAACGTCGATTCCGAACGACAGATTTTTGAAACATTTTTCGAGAAACTTTTCATGGCAGAGTTTTTGCCAGAAATCTGGTGAGAGAAGAAATATTTTTTCATATTTCGTTTTGATGTCTGACCTGGGATTTGTCTAACACACTACCTATTAGATTACGTCGACTATGTCTTGCCGATAACTGCTTATCTGTAATCGCAAATAATTATCGAAGTTTATTTCCATTCAAACTACTACATGGCCTTCAAAGAGCTTTATTAGAAAAAAAAAAACACAACCTTTGCTGACCAATTAAGCTACCAGATAAAGCTATAAACTGACAAACAATCACGACTTTAACTTCAAATATTATTTCCCTTAAATAAAGTTCTTATAAAGTTTTAAATACCTAAAAACACACACATACATACTTATACTGTGGTAATTATAATAAAAACCAAAACAACAAAAGAAAAAAAGGAAAATAAAAACTTTTTATTTTAATTACGATTGTTTATTTCCGTTTTGTTTTTGTTTTTGTTGGTTTTATTTGGTTTTGTTTTTGTTTTGCTTTGTAATTGTTATTGTAATTTTGTAAAATTGGCGTTTATGTACTCACTTTATTCGATTGTAAACAAGTAATTCTGCAATATCACGTCCCAATCCTGAATATGTGGTCTCAACGAATACCAACACTTTTGGATCGATACGTAAACGTGCCTCTGTACGGTGATCAGGTGCTGGTGAAACATTTCTTGTATGTTTCCCACTGCTCATGCGGCAATTGATGATGGGTGTGGGTCTCGTATCTCGTTGTATTAAGCTGCAAACAAACAAACGAAAAAACAACAATAATAATGAAAATATAATTAACAATAACAACAATACAAATACAACAATATAATAAAAATAATAATAAACAGGTAATAAAATTGTAATAAAATAATAATTAAAAAAGAGACACAAATGAAATGCAAATAAACTAAGCAATGGACGACTAAATAAGAGCCTACAGCACGATATTTATTATTTAGTGTAGTTAGGCTTAAAGCCATATTTCAACAATTGCCATTTTAGCCTAGCTAACTAGCTGTTGCTAACATCATATCATTTTAATGATTCTAACCTGGAGTTTTTATAACAGCTGCAATTGATAATATCCAGTTATCCCTGTATCGCTAGGGAGTTTGGCAAACTATGGATTAATTTTGATCTAAACCAGAGCAATTGCACATCAAAATTTTTAATTTAAAAACAAAGTGGAAGTTAACATTGGATGGTATTGTAAGACTTTTTGTTTACAGTTCGATTCCTAAATTACGAATGAAACTGAAAACATCATTCAACTCTTTTTTAAATTTATAGGGCATGATTACATACATATGTACATAACATAATTGGTCATTGCAACCCTTCAGTCAGAATTACGACCTAGCTTCTCACATCACTAAGGTTGTGTATGTTAAACAGTTAACTGTATTCTGTTAAAAGCACATTTTGCCCTGTTAAAGGCGAAAAGTGGCGCTGCTAAAAGTGTGGGTTTGCGTCTTTGCTTTTAAATTCGAATTTATCTTTACACACATATCAGGATATGCTAACAGTATTCAGTAAACATCCCAGTCGGTATTCATCGCTATTTACTGCCATAACCTTATAAAATAGAGACTTACCGAAAACGGTATCCTTCTTAATATAGACAGGATATGAGAAAAAATGGGAAAAAGTGGAATGTGGGCACTAGAGCAATACCTCGGGATGTACTTAAATATTGCGCAATAGAATAGAGGAATATTCTTCTTAATTAAGTCAGGGCATGTACACCATTCACACAAACTACGTGAAAATTAGGGAGCTCTACAGGAATGCTGAAGGTACAGTTCGTTTTTCATTTTCAATAAAGAGACCTGACATGTAGCCGCCTTAGCCTAGTAGGTAGTATGTTGGCTTATTTGACGTGAGACCACGGTTCAAACCCCCAGGTCAGACATCTCGAATCAAACGAAATATGAAGAAATATTTCTTCGTCTTGTGCCTCTCAGCAGATTTCTGGCAATACTCTGGGAGTAAATAAAATTGCCATGAAAAGTTTCTTAAAAATCTGTCGTTCGGAATCGACTTTAAATTGTAGCTTCCGTCACTCATGTATAAAATTAACACACACAACATGAGTGGTGTGAGAAACTAGGTTGTAATTCTGACTGAAGGGTTGTAATGGCCAATTATGTATGTATGTATGGGCTTTACAGAAATGCTGAAATTACAGTTCGATTTGCATTTTCAATAAACGGACATGACATGGAAATGATAAAATATGGGAGATCAGAGGCAGACATCTGAGACGGTGTTAACCGTACCAGACATGCGTGTTTTTTTCTTTAAATCAATAAAGTTAAGATATGCAATAATTCATCGTGTACAGGTATAAATTTTTAATTGTACCGCTAAATCTATTCTGTTAGAGGTATATATAGGTGCACTACATTGAACTTTAAACAGGCGACAACTCGCAACTCCCGTCTTTGTTTAGTTTGGTGCAAACATCTGCTCGAAATGAAGATATTCCCTGATACCTTTAGTAAATAAATTGAATGTAATTTTGGTTTCAATAAAATTTTTGTATAATTTATTAAATCAAACGGAAATGATTACTACTTTTTGTTTTGTTTTTTTTTTTTTTTTTGTTAATTATGAAATATTTTATTGGTAAACGAAATATTCTATACAGAGGGACTAATTTCGGAAAAACCTTATAACTGGCAAATGGGTACACATACCCCCACGGTGTCACATAGCAAAGATGTATGGAGGCTCGTTCAAATAAAATATTTTTGTATTGTCATACTGATTGTTTCCATTGTTTCTCCATACGAATGCAACCACCCTCGTTATGATTAATATTCTAATGGTAATAACTATGCCACCAATTGGTTACGGTTTTCATAAACAAGCTTATGCATATGGAAAGTATTTTTTTTTTCAACTATGTATTGTTTATACATACAACACGATAATAATAAATACAATAAATTTGGCAATAAATTACACTATAAATGGAGTAATAAAAATAAGAATAACCAGAAAAAACAAATATAGCGTAACACATTAGATACATATTCTCATGGTTACGAACTAGAACCACAGATACACAAAAACAAACACACACACAATACAAATACAATACAATACAATACAGAGAGTCAATATTTAAGATACAAAATTTATGTGACCTCAATTGTTTGACAGCAAATAATACGAATACGAATGTGAAAATAATGTTTTTTTTTCTGTTTTTGTTTCAGTTTTATGATGTGGCTTTTCATTTGGAGATTCGTATGAAAAGAAAACAAAGAACAGAGTATTGGACTGTGTTATTATAATGGCCAGTTTATTAATTTAAATTTGTTAATGGCAGGTTTATAGAGGCAATATAAAGCATTTGAAAATATTGTACATCAATATCTTATAAAAATTATTAAAATTACTGAATTTGTTTATCTAACAGAAGACAGCAAAACAGTCTACTCTGGGTTCATGTCTTCAGACAGAAAATGAATTAACTTAAGTAGAGTACTTCAAAACGCCAAACAATATCGTGAAATAAATTAAACAGGAGGGAGTATTATTTTTTCATATTTTCGTTTTGATGTCTGACCTGGGGTTTGAACCGAGGCCTCAAGTAAGTCGACACACTGTCTACTAGACTACGGCAACTTCATCTTCGATGTCATGTACGTTTATTGAAAATGAAAAACGAACTATAATTTCAGCATTTTTGTAGAGCTAATTAATTTTCACGTGGTTTGTGTAAATGGTGGAAGGTGCCGTAGTCTAGTAGGTACCTTATTAAACACAAAGCCACGGTTCAAACCCCAGGTCAGACATTAAAACGAAAATATGAAAAAAAATATATTTCTTCGGTGACTTCCTCTCAGCAGATTTCTAGCAAAAACTCTAAGAGTAAACACAAAATTGCCATGAAAAGTTACTCAAAAATATTTCGTTCGGAATCGACTTTAAACTGTAGGTCCCGCCACCCATGTATAACACACACAACATGAGTGATGTGAGAAACTAGGTCGTAATCCTGACTGGAGGGTTGTAATGACCAATTATGTATGTATGTTGTGTAAATGGTGTACATGCCCTGACCAAATTAACAAAAATATTCCCCGATTCTATTGTGCAGTATTTAAGTACATCTAGAGGGATTACTTTAGTACTCACATCTCACTTCTTCCCATTTTTTTTCACATCCTGTCTATACTAAGAAGGATACCATTTTCCGTAAGTTTCTATTTTGTAAGGTTATGGCAGAAAGTAGCTATGAATTCCGACTGGAATATCTGCTGAATACTGGTAGGATATCCTGACATGTGTTTAAAGAAAAATTCGAAATTAAAAACCCACACTTTTAGGAGCTTTACTTTTCGCCCTTAACAGGGCAAAATGTGCTATTAATTAACAGAGCACTGCTAACTGTTTAAAAGTGGCAATAAGTAGATTAGTCTTCTACTTTGCAATTATTACAAACTATTGACATAAAATTTAATTCTAATTATGATCATTATTTTGAGAGTGAAGGAGGTAAATTTTCTGGAATTATTTCTGCTATCCCACTATCATGTTCGAAAGAGATCCCTCTGTACTACCATTTGCATATAGTCGGTTAGGTGTATTATTTCTTATGTGTTCCCAAATGGCCACTGATCTTCCAGAGAATATTCAATCAAAAAATTGATATTTTCAAAGCCAATTTTCGCAATACCATATCACTTTATATTTGACTATGTTGCTGATTATACTAAGAGCGCTTGGAACCGGCCTTTGAGTATGATATGATACTCATATACCTAGTATATGTCCTAAAATTAGCTCCTAAACAGTTCAGATGAATGATGTTAAACAGCTAACAGTGTTCTGTTGAGGGCAAATTTTCTTCTGTTAAGAGAAACTTTTACTCTGTTAATGCCAAATGTGGCGCTGCTACATGGATTGCGTCTTGGATTTTCACATAAATTTGTAGTTTTTTTCGTTTTTTTCTAAAAAGAGTGATCGAGTCATAAAGCACGATGTTAAGTGTGAGTCACTTTAATTTGACATTTCTTTGTTACAGTGTTCGACAAATTCCACCGTGGGGAGATAGAGAATTAAGCAGTGCATTGGGACTGTTGAAGGCTTTTAAGAAATTAGGTATTCAAATCATAATGCAGTTCGTGCACTTCGCGATTTTTTTTGGTCAACAAAATGCCGAAATGTGTCCACAATTGTGTCAATAAAAACTAAAACTCGAGAGTTCTATTACTGTATTAACCAATATCTGTATTATGAACAACTACTGTTAAGTAGGCTGAAACCCTTCCTAGATATACTGTTTGTCTCAATTCGTTTTCTTGTCAAATTACCAACGATGAACGATAGTTTAGAGGGGCGGGTGCATTAAAATTTAAATAAAACCCGTTCTAATTGAAAAACGACTTTTGACGTCCCCATTAAATTACAAGTAAAACAATAAACAAATGCTGTGAGGAAAATAACTGCCATTAGAGATTCAATGAAATTATTTGTCAAGAGGCAAATAGCAGAAGTAAAACTAAAACAAAATCCATAAGAAAAGTCCTTAAGAAAAATATGGTTGTCAGTAGCAAACATTGCAATTATTTGTTGTCATCATCATCATTGTTGTCATCGTTGTCGTTGTTACTATTCTACTGTGTTTGCAGTAACATTTCTTGTTATAGAGTGATACTATTTCCGGTACTTATCCTTGTTTAAGCGATTGTTTTTTTTTTCCACCATTTCAACAACAACGCACCACTCGTGGCTTTTGTCAAGTCTTAATAATTCTTTGCAATTATTTTTCTTTTTCAAGCAAGCATTACAGACTGGCCCCTACCAGCGCTACCATCTGCTCTCGCTTTCTCTCTCTCCGTCTGCTCTTGTAGAATACTTTTGAAAGGAAAATATGCCATCAGTTTGCAAGTCAAGTAGCCAACAATGCGTCGAGTGCCAGTAAGTCTGGCATTTAAACGCAAACCAATAAATAGTAATTGAAAAATGTTCTTACGGCAAAGGCAGAGGGGGCGGGGGAGAAGGAAGTATAAGCAATTTCTCAAAAGTGTCCATTTATATGCGGAAAATGAATAAACGAGTGAATGAGAGTAAGTACGTACGTACGTATGTACGTTCGCATTACGCAATAATTTTTAACTTTTATTCTTCGTACATTCGTACTTTGAGTTCTTTTTCTTTTTTCTTCTGTTCATTTTCGATAACAACAATCGGTGTTTATAACACAATTTATTCATTGCAACTACAACGGACAGTTCGATAAAGAGAGAGTTGCAACCAGGGTAAGGTGGCCTAGCAGCACTTAGAGCACGGTACACTATTGCTTTTCAATTTAAATTATTTTAATTTTCCTTTCGCTGGTATCTGCGGCAGACGATAGATGTTGTGGCTACCAAGAAAAACATGAAATAAAATTTCGAAAAGCGCTTTAGATGGCTTACATGGCTAGTATGCCGTTTACTAAATGTGTGTGAAGATAAATTCGAATTTAAAAACCCAAGACGCAATCCATAAATTTTAGCAGCACCACATTTGGCGTTAACAGAGAAAAATTTCCTCTTAACAGAACAAAATTTGTCCTTAACAGAGCACTGTTAGCTGTTTAACAGTATTCATCTGAACAATCTCACTTGTTTAGGAGCTAATTTTACGACAAATACTAGGTCCATGAGCACTATCATCATACTCAAAGGAAAGTTCCAAGGCCTATTAATATAATCAGCAATATAGTCCAATATAAAGAGGTATGGTATTGTGAAAATTGGCTTTGAAAATATCCATTTTTTGATTGAAAATTCTCTAGAAGATCAGTGGTCATTTTGGAACATATAAGAAATAGTATACCTACCCGACTATATGCAACTGGTAGTCCAGTGGGTCCCCTTTCGAACTGTGGTAGTGGGATAGCCATAATTTATATTTCAACACTCTTATTCACAAATAATAATGATAATAATGAGAATTAAATTTTGTGGCAATAGTCGGCAATAATAATTAATAATAAAAAATAAAGTAGAAGACTAATCTACTTATTGCCGCTATTATGCAGTTAACAGTGCTCTGTTATTAGCAAAGTTTACCCTGTTAGAGGCAAGCAGTGGCGCTGCTAAAAGTGTGGGTTTGCGTCTTTGGGTTTTAAATTTTTGTTTACTAAGGCTAACAAACTAGATTTAATGACCATGAAGACCTTCACAAAGCTGTCCAATACATACATAATTGATCGTTAAAATCCTTCAGTTAGGTTTACAACCTAGCTTCTCACACCACTTATGCTGTATGCATTAATTTTAGACATGAATGGCGGGATCTACAGTTTAAAGTCGATTCTTATTTACTCTCAGAGTAGTTAACCAGAAATCTGCTGAGAAGGAATATATTTTTTCAAATTTTCGTTTTGATGTCTGAACTGGGCTTACGTCTAATAAAACATCGCACTACCTACTAGACTGCAGCGACTTCATAGTCTGTGCAGTACAACAATAAAAACAAAAGGTTTTCACAGAGAGAGCGTGCTTACCAGCTAAGGACAGATGAAACCTAGAACCTGCCATAGTAGACCAAAGGGAGCTTAGCCTGAAACTGAACTAATATTCAAAGAAGTAATAATAGAAATGGAATCGAAGAGAGTCTTTGTTAAAGACTTTCTTATCCTTAAAAGGAATGAAACACGAAGCTGGCCATTTGCTACTTAAACGAAGTTCGTCCACGATGGGTACGATGCAAAGCTGTTGCCAGTTAAGAATCTTATTATTCAGACAATAGGGTAGGAATGTAGGGTATCATATAGTTCGTATTGTCGCTTAAAACTTTCTTATTCTTTCTCATTCATTCTCATTCAGTGGTTAAAATGTTAGGAATTCTTTGTTGTTTCGATATTCATTTCAGTTATTCGGATTTTATTTCCACTTTTATTTTCAAATTCTTCGTTTCCCCATTCAGCACTCGTTGTATTTATTTAGTTTTGCGAGCAGTATGTCGTTGTACACTTAAATGCATTCTTTTGTAAAGTGTTATCGAAATATTTTTCTTGTTATTTTATTACGGCTGCTAATACTACTTGTACTCTCGTACTCGTACTACAATAGCAATTTACTGGTACGTGGACGGATAGCTAATTATGAATAGAAAAAATTTTTCATTTCAATATTCTTACTTCGGGATACAGAGGGAAACGATTCACTTCAAAGTATTTCCACAGAAAGGCTCTAGCAATTCAATATTATGGGAATTGGGGAAAAGCTGCACTAAAAATTGCTTATGGCTGTAGACTTGTCAGAACATAAACGTTCTTTACTTGTTTAAAAGCTTTGTTTGCAATTTCGCTTTTACTGGAGAAAAAGTATAAAATATGACACAAAACATACAGCTTCTTCATCTGAGATTTCATGTGATGTACGGATATATGCGTTTAAAGAAATTCTCGGTCTCGAAATAGACGTTGACCTATGGAATCAAATTTTCAAGCGCCTTGATTCAGACAGCAAATGTAATTATTAGGTGACCAGAGCTTATTATTAACCTTTATTATAATCCCTTTAACCGATTAATTTTGTTTTTCTAGCTGCTTGATTATTTTCCAGTGAAGACGAGTATACTCGTCATAACAAAGTAAAATCTTTCTGCCTATAAAAGGAAATATCTTTAATTGAGGCGCACTACGCCCAAGTTACGTTTCGAAGCATCTTGTGTCAGCAAGTATAGTCCCCATATTTTCTCTGTATACGTGGCCCAGATCGATCTTACCATCTTGACTATGACTCAGTGCGTTTCCCAGTGACATCAATAGGTTGGCGATGGATCGATGAACAGCAAGACCAAGGGTACGAAATTAAGAACTGAATAGGAGTTATCGGAAATGGTGCATAGTGTGTCCAAACTCTCCGACGCTTATTTAAGGACTTTGCCGAAAAAGGTTTACCACGGAGTGACCATCTACACAGTGGTGTTGATGCAATCAAGGCCTTCAAAGCCGCTGGAGTAATAAAAGCATGTCAAAATTTATTGCCTCAGCTACACCGAGGCAGACAAGTCTCTGTTCTCTGCGAATTTCATTTATGGTCATACACATACATACATAACTGATCATTACAACCTTTCAGTCAGGATTACGACCTAGCTTCTCACACTACTTATGTTGTGGGCGTTAATTTTATACATGAGTGGCGGGACCTATGGTTTAAAGTCGACTCCGAACGACAGATTTTTGAGAAACTTTTCATGGAAATTTTATTGTATTCTCAGAGTTTTTGCCAGAAGTCTGCTGAGAGGAAGCCGCCGAAGAAATATTCTTTCATATATATACATATATACCTGATATACTACGGCGACTTTATGGTCGTATGTTCAGACCAATAATACTAGCACATATGTGCCCATCGCAAGAGCGAGTAGCCAGTGTAAGCTCCGGACTAGCTTGAGACAAACCTTGTACCAGCGACGTCCAAGTACTTTAACAAACAACCCACGTATGTCGTTTTGTGATTCTCTTTAACAAATATTAAGAATTTATGCGAATATGTTGTGCTGAATTTAAGTTCCCGCATTTCTATTTCGTATTTTGTTTTTGTATTTCTTTAGAATACATATTCTATTGCGATTTGTATTCGTAGCCATCATTCCCATGCCATTCCATACATTGTTTTCAGTAAATTTGCATTCATTGCAAGCACTGTTGTACAATCGTTTTTCAACTTGCATTCTTAGGTTTTTTTCTTCTTTTCTTTTTAGAAAAAAAAAAACACTTTTTTTCAGTTTCAGTTTCAGTTTTTTTTTTACTTCCATGGATGGATTTTTCGTGCCATAAGTTTTTCATTGCAAAACCATGTGAATTGATTGTCTATATCGCCGTTTAAACTGAGAAATATGTATACGGTGGCATGGCAGCAAATAAAAGCATGTTGTATAGATTTCTGTTCTATTTTTTCTCTGTTTTAGTTTTTTTTTTTGCTTTCTTACGAATCTCGCTTTATTAATTGAAAAGTTAACACACATTTGTGTTGGGGTTCCCCCCCCCCTTTTCTTTTTTTCTTCTGTTCTTTCTATTTTGATTTTTAGAGTTTTTCTTTTGAATTTCTAATTCGATTTTAATATTCAACTTTCAGTTACGGAGTTACGAGTTACATGTTTGGGCGCGAACAATAATTGGATTTTTTTATGATGAAAAAGAAATTTTTTTCTTTCATTTTTTAATGAAAAGCACAAAAGCGCTTTTGTATTTGGCAGTAAAATTTTATTTTACACAAGAATTAAGTGCAGCAATTAAAAAATGAAATGGAAAAACGATATCCGAGTTAAAATTGTTATGAAATTTCCACAACGATATGCAGAATATTCATGCAAGTGAACGTCAATAAAATTTTATGATTTAGAAATTAGAACAGGCGTTACCATAAATAAAGGGAATGATGTCAGAATATGATGGCAGCACTGTTAATTTTAAGGGTATATTACCATAGATTTGTATTGTAGTATAAAGGTTGGGTTAAAAGTGGAGCGTAAAATTGCCAGCCGATCAATGCTGACGACCAACAGAATATTCAAAAATAAAAGAAAATTTATTTTGGCATGTTTCTCTACCTATGTAAACTTATAAGACAATATTTTATTTCTCCTTTCAGGCAGAAATTTAAATGCGAATTTGAAAATCCAAGACGCAATCCATATATTTTAGCAGCGCCACTTTTGGCGTTAACATAGCAAAATTTTCTCTTAACAGAGCACTGTTAGCTATTTAACAGTATCCCTCTGAACAAACCCACTTGTTTAGAAGCTAATTTTGGGAAATACTCTAGGTCTATGAGTATCATACTATATGCAAAGGAAGGTTCCAAGGCCTCTTAATATAATCAGCAACATAGCCACGTATGAAGTGGTATGGTATTGAGGAAATTGCCTTTGAAAATATAAATTTTTTTGATTGAAAATTCTCTAGAAGATCAATGGCCATTTGGGAACATATAAGAAATGGTACATCAACCCGATTACAAGCAAATGGTAGTCCAGACGGTCCTCTTTCGAACCGTGGTAGTGGGATAGTTGAAATAATTTCGGTTTTTGGCCAAAAATATATGAAAATTCTCCAGAACATCAGTGCCCATTTTGGAACATAAAAGAAATAGTACACCAACCCGATTATATGCTTACAATGGTAGTCCAGAGGGTCCTCTTTCGAACCGTGGTAGTCGGATAGCTAGCCACCAACCATGCTTTATATTTCAACTCTATTGTTCTCAAATAATAATCATCACAATAAGAATTAAATTTTATGTCAATTGTCTGTAGTAATTGCAAAGTAGAATACTAGTCTACTATTGCCGCTGTTGAACAGTTAATAGTATTATGTGAATAGCATATTTTGCTGGCTAACGCCATATGTGGCGCTGCTAAAATTTATGGATTGCGTCTTGGATTTTCAAATTCGAATTTATCCTCACACACATTCAAAAATAATCAAATTTTCAATCAAGAAATTGAATTTCTTTTTAATATTCCGTAGATTTTAATTCCGTAGGTTTGACTTCCAATTTTTACACATTTTTTTCGTAAATAACTGATCCTTTAAAACTCAAATAAATGCCTTTTTTTTGGCAAAAACTATGCCGAAAACAATTCTCATTTTGTGTGGATTTTTCAAAAGAATTTAAATTTGAATGTTAACCACACACATAAATTACTTAACTGGGCCATATGTTTTCGTTTTCGTTTTTTCTTTCCAACAGTGTTTTACACATTTTTCCCCAATTTGTTAATTGGATCTTTTCAAAATGGTAAAACAGGAAATCTCATGTTAAGAAATAAATTCTCAGAAAGTCCTTTTCAAATGGCCATTTCAGTCTTTTTTACTAGCAAAGCCTTCTTGTTTTTTTTTTTGTTGCCAGCATAAAAGGAATTGTTTGTTGCACTAGAAATAGAATAAACGAAAGAAAATGCCGAAAAAAATTAGAAAAATAATGAAGGAAAGAATGAAAATGAAAAAAAATCTTAAAATGTTTTAAATGCTGTTTCTACTGTTTCTGCTGCTGCAACATGTAAAAAGCAAGAAAACAATTTATGTCCAGTATTTTTCGTAACATCTTGACGTTGGCTTAAATCTACATACACCAGCCAGAGAGGCAAATATTTTCTTGTTTGTAGACAAACAAAGGACGTAAATATCAGTTCAAAGAGAGGAAACTACAAGAAATTTAGTTTTCTTTACATTTTCTACTGAATGAAAATTATTATCGCAATACCACCACCAGCACCAGCACACCCACTGTTTAATATCCTGTGTTGTGTTGAGCAAAATAAACAAAAATGATGACAATGATTTACGACTGTGTTATTGTGTGTGGATTGATTGAACTTTTTCTGAAATACAATCCATAATCAATTTTTATTTGTATTTTTCTTTTCTTCCCACCAGAAATGAATTACAAGTCAGCTGGAACGTTAACTGGGATATTCGTCTATGACGTAACTTTCCATTGGCCATATGGAGTTTTATTTTGTCTTTCTCTGCTTCTTAATTTTGAATATATCGCCTTCCCAGCTCCACTCTGCTCGTTTCTCCTATGAATATTTTTTCTTTTTGTTGGACTAAACTAAGTTCCCTAAGTTTTGCTGGTTTCAAGGTGTTCCTGTCAACTCTTCTTTATATTTAGATTGGCATGCTGATCACATTTCTAACAAATCGAAAAAAAACTCAAAAGGTACACGATGATAGGAGGTTAAAATTTCAAATGATTTGTCAAGAATATTACCTCAGAGTAAAGTGTCACTAGTGTGCGGCACGAAGATCAAACCCAGTCACGAATTAGGAAAATATGTGTGAAGATAAATTCGAATTTGAAAATCCAAGACGCAATCCATAAATTTTAGCAGCGCCACATTTGGAGTTAACAGAGAAAAAATTTGCTCTTAACAGAACAAAATTTGCCCTTAACAGAGCACTGTTAGATATTTAACAGTGTCGATCTGAACAAGCCCACTTGTTTAGGAGTTATTTTGGGGAAATACTCGAGATATATGAGTACCATACTGTATACAAAGGAAGGTTCCAAGGCCTTTTAATATAATCATCAACATAGTCACATATAAAGTGCTATGGTATTGAGAAAATTCGCTTTGAAACATACATTTTTTATTTAAAATTCTCTAGAAGGTCAGTGGCCATTTTGGAACATATAGGAAATAGTACACCTACCCGACTATATGCAAATGGTAGTCCAGAGGGTCCTCTTTCGAACTGTGGTAGTGGGATAGCTGGAATAATTTTGAGAGTTGAGAAAAATTAAAAGCACACCACACCCACCAACCATCCCACCATACATTTCAACACTTTTGTTCACAAATAATTACAAGTCGCCGTAGTCTAGTATGTAGTGTGTTGGCTTATTAGACGTAAAGCCAGGGTTCGAGCCCCAGGCCAGACATCAAAACAAAATACAAAAAATATTTCTTCGGCGACTTCCTCTCAGCAGATTTCTGGCAAAAACTCTGAGAGTAAATAAAATTGCCATGAAAAGTTTCTCAAAAATCTGTCGTTCGGAGTCGACTTTAAACTGTAGGTCCCATCACTCATGCATAAAATTAACCCACCCAACATAACTGGTGTGAGAAACTAGGTTCTAATCCTGACTGAAGGGTTGTAATGACCAATTATGTATGTATGTGTGTGTTCACAAATAATAATAATCATAATGAGAATAAAATTGTATGTCAATAGTCTTCAATAATGCAAAGTAGAAGACTAATCTACTATTACCACTGTTAAATTGTTAACAGTGCTCCGTTAATAGCAAAGTTTTCCCTGTTAGAGGCAACAGGTGGTTCTGCTAAAAGTATGGGTTTGCGTCTTTGGTTTTTAAATTCGAATTTATCCTCACACACATGTTGGAAAAAGATGTTTGAAAATATATTTTCAAACAAACTGCAAAGGAGCAGTTACTGAATATCGCGGCATATCTTTTGAAGGACTAGCTTCGCTGGAATTGCCTACGTACACATAATAACCAGAGAGCTGTTACATGGTAAGCGAAACTACAAACACAGACATTCACTATATAAATTACTGATGGATATACAAGTTGATTCCAAATAGGTGGATAAATAGTCACGGGGAGTTCATGATAGAACGTTGAATATACACCGTATTGTAATGCTGGCCCTGATAGGCGAAATCTCATCTCACAGTCTTGTTGAGTGTTGCGCTTGCGAAAAAGTTAGAAATATCTCAGTTTTGATTGGAGGTAATAGTTCTGTTATTGAATAATATTTGAATCATTTAAAAATGATTTCTTGGCAACACAGCTGGCAACTCTATTATTCCAGTTTCTGCAACAATAGAACTTCTTCAATGGAAAAAACTTGTTCAATGAAACTGAAACTAAACCAAAAATAATAAGAAGATAAGAGAATATGTTGTGTGACATGGAACAAGGGAAAGTATGCAAAAGTAGAAAAGGTCCTTTGTCTTGATGAGCATCCTGGGCAAGATAGTTTTACTGTTGTTCTGTGGGATTATAATTCGGATCACGTCAATGGAATGTGTACTCTCACTTCTCGTAATTGACCCTTTTATATGATAATTCATTAGCCTACTTTACTGCCAAAACCAATAACTTCTCACTATACCCTCTTTACCATTTGATAGAATTTTTTTGTTTGGTTTTTTTTTTACTGTCATTGTAAATTGAAAAGAAAAATTCCTTTTTTTTTTGGATTTAGGCTTTGCCTCACATACATACATAAACTTTGCTGCATAAGTATTTAAGTCTGCTGCTCATAAGCATTATATTTTTGAGAGAATTTATTTTGAAAATCCGAATTTCTTTTAAAAATCCTTTAAAATCCCCTGGAGGAGGGATAAATTCCCATCAAACACAAACAGCAAATGGAAATACTTTCAAGTAGACAAACCATTTAAGGTTTTCTATTCCATCGTTTACTCTTTTAAGATAAACATGACCAGTGATTCTCTTCTTCTTCTGCTTCTGCTTCCTTTTTAGTTTTGTTTTTGTTATTCACCCAAAAAAAAAACTCTAGACAGACAAAACAAAAACAAAAACTTCTCCTGATAGAGAAGCGATTGTCAAAGCTGGAGTTCTCGTAGCCTGTGATATAAATACAGTAGAGGTCAGAAACTAAAGGAAAGAAAAATAGAATGAAAACAAGTCTCCTCTTAAAAGCCAAAAACTAAACAAAACTGGTAAAATTCTTTTCGAGTCCTTGATAGTTTTTGTTTCTGTTTTTTTTTTGTTTTTTTTTTGTGTCTTGTTTCAGAGATTTTATGTGCCATGACCGACAAAAAGGATGTATTTGGTGTGAATTTATGCAACAAGAAATATTTTCTTGTTTTATTGGATGATACATACACTCTCTCCAAAACGAAACTAAAACAGTAGAGCTGGGGGAAAAAAAGGACACAAACGATTTGAGAATACAAGGGGAAATGGTAGGGACTGAGACAGACACTGACACTGACACTATAGATAGACTGTCAAGAAATGCCAAATGGCAATAAAAATATGCACACACACACAGAGAGAGAGAGACAGAGAGAGAAGGAGCACAAGTAGAAAAAAATGAAAGGAAATCAAAACTAGAACACCACCCGAACACATAGTTATCCTGAACTGCATATACAGCAACACAATACTGCTGGCATAAGCTGCTGGAATGCTGGTTGGTCTTGGTTCCAAGAACAAAAAAAAAAAAACGAAAACAAAACCAAAAACAGAAACAAAAAACCCAGAAAAATTATCAAAGAATGTGTATGCAATGGGAACGTAATGTTACAATTGTCGTTATAATGATAATATGTTGCACCAACAGCCTCTGCAGTAGCAGCAGCAGCAGCAACACTAACAAATAACAAAAAACAACAATTTCACACCATTGTTGTACAACATAATCCTGGTAAATGCATTTTTTTCCCCAAAAAAACATATGAAATAAACTCTGGAAAAACAACTCCTCGACATCATGTTTTGTTGGACTGCAGGCATTCACTCCGTTTTTTGTTTGCTTCTGTATTTTACTGTGCTGCCAGGGATAGAACGTCCATCCATTCATATGTATGTATGAATGTACATTGTACGATGCGTGTCTCTTGTCTGCCTGAGTATTTGGTATCCTTTGGTGTTTTTATCATCATCCATTTACTTAAAAGATACTCTTAAAGGATTAACTTGAACAAACAAACAAACAAGCAAACAAAAAAAAGGAAAAAAGTGTCTTTCTATCTCTCTGTGCTGTTATCCTTGGAGTTCATAATTGTTATTAATTTCCTAGGCATTCTAGAGTGAAAATGAACAATAATAGCCAGGAGTTTAAAGGAACTTATGTTAAGGGTCATAGCCATTAATGAGCAGAGATTAAATTTAAAATGTGTTTGAAGATAAATTGGAATTTGAAAATCCAAGACGCAATCCATAAATTTTAGTAACGCCACATTAACAGAGCAATATTTGCTATTCACACAGCACTGTTAACTGTTTAACAGTGGCAATGAGACGATTAATCTTCTACTTTGCAATTATTGCACTCTATTGACATAAAGTTTATTTCTCATTACGATCATTATTATTATTCGTCTCAAAATTCTTCCAGCTATCCCACTACCCACTACCACGATTCGAAAGAGGACCCTCTCGACTACAATTTGTATATAGTCGGGTTGGTGTTCTATTTCTTATATGTTCCCAAATGGCCACTGATCTTCTAGAGAATTTTGACAATACCATGTCACTTTATATGTGACTATGTTGCTGATTATATTAAGAGGTATAGGAACCTTCCTTTGAGTATGATATGGTGCTCATAGACCTAGTATTTGTCCTACAAATAGCTTCTAAACATGTGGGCTTGTTCAGATGGATACTGTTAAAGAGCTAACAGTGCTCTGTTAAGAGAAAATTTTGGTCTGTCAATTCCAAATGTGACGCTGCTAAAATTTATGGATTGCGTCTTGGATTTTCAAATTTGATTTAATCTTCAAACACATTATTTTTGAAAAGCTTCTTAACTAACGTCACACTGTTTACCGAAAATTTATTTAAATTTTATACGATTTTCAGCAAATTGAGCACAAGGAGCAAACTTTAGTTGCCGATCTAACCTAACTATCTACGCAAGAATTTGTTTGTAAAAATTGGTTCAAAAATCTTTATTGAATTGATATTTTCTAAAAGCACGCTTGTGGTATTATTATTATTCGTCCAGGATTTGCTATAATGAATGCAATTTTCATAGTCAATAATAATTCAATGCATGATCTCTTGGGATATTAAATTTCCTTACTTTTGGACGAAATCTTCTGGTTGACAACATTTTGAAATTGTGGCTAGAGTGCCTACCCCACAATGATTCTGCAAATTTGGAGTTTTAACTTTTTAGGCAGACCTAGATAACATTGAAATGAAGTCGTCATAGTCTACTGGGGTCAGATATCTCGAACATAATGTAATACGAAAAATTATTTCTTTGGCGCTTTCTTTTCAGCAGACGTCTGGTAAAAACTCTGAATATAAAAAAATTGCCATGAAGTTTCTCAAAAAAATCTATCGTTTCGAGTTTAAACTGTAGGTCCCCAGCCACTCATGCATAAAATTAACACACACAACAAAAGTGGTGAAGGAATCTAGGTCCATAATCCATACTGAAGGGTTGTAATGACCGAATTATGTTATGCATCGCATTACCATAATGGATGAAATTTTCATTGTCATGAAAAAGCAGTTTTTCAATGAAACTTATTTTCATCTCCTGGATACTTAAAATTCCTTGCTTTTGGACAAAATCTGCTGGTTGGCAACATTTTAAAATTGGGGTTGGAGTGCCACCACGACTGCAAATTTGGCGCTTTAGGCTGACCAAGTTAACCTTGAGCAATCAATGTGAATTTCCGATGAATTACCGAAAACTATGTACTCTGATTCATTCAACGTCGATTTACGAGTACAGGTTGCAATGAGTATGCGTACAACGTTGACATCAAACTCATACCATTAGAAATATGTTCGATTCATAAGCCTACTCATTTAAATTCATAACTTTAGAAAAATACTTATAATATTTAGAAATGATTCGAGTGACTCGACAACAAAAGAAAAAAGACACATAAGCGAGAAAGACAGACCAGCAAGCAGAGCAAACACACAACCTTCTATTAAATACTTCAGTGTTCGTACGCGATTCATACTTATTTTGTGATTCGTGTATATGTTGAGTTATGGAGAGTCGAATTTTTTGAATACTCATTGCTGATCTCTGCTGTACACCCAATAATGTTAACTCTGATCTCTCCGTGTTATGGTTGTAAATTCATGTGATAAAGACCGCTTTGCCATAATGAGCTCAACAGTAGATAAAACGGATAGTTCAGGCTAATGTCTATTGAAGTTACGTATTCATGAGCGAGACAAAACGATTCAAATCGAATTAAATTTTTCTTGCTTTAGCAGGATAAAATGCGTTCATGTTTAGCCTAGGCTAACAGTGTGATCTAAAACAACTTTCTTTTTTTTTCAAATCGTTAAAAAAATTCTTTTAATTTTGTAAACTTTAAAGGCTTCTTCTCTTAAAACAGTTTTGCATGAGCATGCACAACAAAAAAGTTGTTGGCGAATCCACAATGTAACCAAAAAAAAAAATTAAATCTGAAAATAGAAAACAAAAATGTTGCCAATAATGTTGGGCAAATAAATATACATACATACGTACGTATTGGAACGAGGAGTGTGGTGTTGTGTGTATTATTTTATGGGCACTTTATCTTAAACAAAACAGATACTATTCGTTGCACACACACACACACACACACACGAAGATAACCAAAATGCAGGCAAGTAAGGCAAGTAATAGCAACAATATTATTATCATACCAGATGGCCCTTCAGATACATTTTCCCAACAACTAAAATAACTTTGTTCGAGACTACATACACACACAGTCCTCTCCTCTCCTCTCCTCTCTATCACCTAAAGTGTCTTACAGACATCCAAACACTAAAAGGAGAGAGAGAGAGAGAGAGAGAGAGTGCAAGCAAGCAATAACAAGTTATTCTAATAATCCTTGTTTAGTTTTATGTTTATTTGAATGCACTCTAAGATACAGTGGGATACAGTGGGTTACAAAAGTGTACATACATAATTTTTATAAAAAAAAAATTATTTTCTAATGGCAGTACTACGATATTTTACTTGTGCTAAGACTCTCACTGTATGTACATCCAAATCTTTAAACGTTTATCCAAAATTTATTCGTAAACATGTGAGCGTAAGTGTATGTATCGTATGTTTTGATAATTTAAAGTGTAAGTGTGTGTGCGTGTGAATTGTATGGTCTATGGAATGCATTTCAAAAACTAATTTTTCCCTTAAGATTCTAAACTGATGTTTAAGATGCCATAAATTTTGCACAGCAGCAACAACAAGAGAAACACATTTCATTCATGGTAACGTAACATTGTTTATGTTCGTTCTATAACTGATCCTGATTACAAAATAAAACATATTTTTTCTATTTGATTTGAATATCTTGTTGCATTTGCAATTAATTTTCAAAAGAAAAAATTCCATAAAACTTTTCATAATAAATGTGGGATTCTTTGAGTAAGAATTGTTTGAGGATGTTTTGAGATAGTAAATGATGATGATTCAAGTGCAGATTCTAGATTCTAGATGCCTAGAGTATGAAAATATCAAATCGAATTCGATTAAAGTATGGCTGACTTCCAAAATGTTAGTTGCTTTGTGTTTGAACAAAGTATAGTGTTTCATAAAGCCGCTGTACAAAATATGTACAATGTATACTATTTCAAAACGTCGTCAATGTGTATTTTTTTTTATATACCGTAGTAGAACTGTATACAAACATTGTATTGATACATTTTGGAAGTCAGCATATAACACATAACAGTTTTAATATTTATTTGACCATGGTAAACATTTTCTATTACAATATTCCTTTATTATTGGCAAAGCCAATCTGAAATACAAATACGAGAAAATTTCCATTACAACTCAATCTATGAGTAAGGATACCGACTCTGAAGCTAAAATTCCACTCTGGATGACTTTGGCAGCTTGTTCAGGGCTCTCAAAGATTTTGCCCGAAGACTGTTAAGATGAGGTCGTCGTTATATTTTTTTCTTTTTTCCAATATTCTAAAGCTGAGGCCTAGAATATACTTAGATTTTGACAAGAATGATTTAAAATTGAAATCATTAATGAATTTAAACCAAGACCCATAGACCGTGAGGTGCAACTATCACACGAATGTGTAGATAAGAGATAGATACCACTTTTGAGCACACATAGCGAATATAGGAAACTCCTTTATCTTTAATTTAATGCTTTACATTGTTTTAGTTGCAGAGCTAAGCAGGCGGTAAACTATAGCCACTTCTAGGCTGATAGGGTTGCCATCTGCAAATGGTAAGATACAACGTTCACAATGAAAATGTGTTCGATTTTTATAGTGCATGTAGTAGCGAGAAATCTTGCGTTATACTCTCTCAGTAGTCAAGGGTTCCTGATTGCATAATTGATCATTACAACACTTCAGCCAGGTTTAAAACCTAGTTTCTTACAGTTTCTTGAGTGCGTTAATTTTTATACATGAGCAGTGGGACCTACAATTAAAAGTCGATTGCGTACGACAGATTTTTTTTGAGCAGCTTTTCATGGCAAATTTTATTTACTCTCAGATTTTTAGCTGAGAGAAAGTTTGCGAAGAAATATTTTTTTCATATCTTCGTTTTTATGTTTGACCTGGGGTTTGAACCGAGGCCATACATCTAATAAGCCTGCACACTACTTACTAGACTACGACGACTTCATTTCAACGTTAACTTGGTCAGCCTAAAAAGTTAAAACTCCAAATTTGCAGAATCGTTGCCTGGCACTCCAGCTCCAATTTCAAAATATTGGCAACCAGCAGATTTCATCCAAAAAAAAGGAAATTGAGTAGCCAAAGAGATGATGCATTGAATTATTATTGACAATGAAAATTGCATCCATTATGGCTAAGCATTGACGAATAAGAATAACACTGCTGTGCTTTAAAAAAAATATTGTGCCGAATCATCAATTAAATGAGGATTTTAATACCAATTTTTCAATATAAAAGTCAACAACTTCTTGCTCTATTAGTTAGGCTAGCCAACACACTACGTACTAGACTACGGCGACTTGCTACAGAACACTGGTTTCTGATTGGTAATGTCAATTAAGTCTGGTAGTCCTTGCCGTTCGAAGTGTGTCGAATGGAAATAAAACTCTGTAGCATGAATTCAATTACAACGGATTGCAGCTGTATCCGTTAAATGAGTCTTCCGGATCTAATGTTGCCATTATGTCCGGTAAATTTAAGTTGCAATATGAACTGATACATGTTGTATATTCCAACTAGTCAGGGAAACGTTTTCCCAAAAGATTCCAATGAATGATTTCATTGGATGAATTGTCTGCTATCTTTTCAGCTGAAATCATTTCTCTGGGGATACATTTTGCTAGACCAAAATCAATATTTCCCAGCTGATCTGTAGGCCACCAATTAGATTTATAAAATGATTCATTCAAGTTTAATTTCAGGTTATGTTCAGGTTATGATGCCATTTTCTTTAGGAACATTTTATTATTTTGTATGGCATTCAATATATTTTTAAGCAATTTAGCACCACACAAAGAAAATTGAATTTTTTCGTATGTTTTAGTTGTACACATACGATGGCGTCAGAGATCCATTCTGTTTCAAAGTTGCCTTATACCGTCTAATCTCTTAAAATCTAAAATTTTCGCGTTGCATCTTCTTTTCAATTAGAAATAAAGGAAAACTTTATTTGAAGCACTTTTCGAGTACCACCACCAACCACCACATTTATGCACGATTATTATGATTATTTTACCTGAGCTGATTATAATTTGCATGCCATTATGGGAAATAAAAAAAACTCAACGAAACGAAACGAAAATACTCCAGTGCAGCACAGCATTCAGTCATAAAGTTTCTTTCCGTTCTTTATTTTTTTATTTTGATTTTGATTGTATATGTTGGCTTTCAAACAAGGAATTCTTTAATAGAAAACTACCGGAGAGAAAAAGAAAAATTTGAAGGAAAATAAAAAGGAAACTCCCATTTAATATTGGTTTGTGCATTTACCTTTGGCGCTATTGAGCAAAAACAGCAGAAATTATAATAAAAAACCTCTTATAAAAGTTTTACGTGCAACGAATTCTTTACTTTTTTTTTTGTTGTTGTTTTTATCCCAACAGTTATGGTTTTAGTTTAAATAAATTCCGTTTACAATAAATGCAATGAAAAATTTTTAATAAAAAAAAAAAACAAAAACAAACAGAATCAGGTTTTCCATCCTTTTTTTTTTGTTTCTTTTGCTCGCCCACCTTTAATAGGTTATGCAAAGAGCGGAAAATGAGGGAGATATGGTAGAGAGACAGGGAGAAAAACAATTCAAATACAAAATCATAAATTCATAAAAGAGGTCCTTTGGCAAAAAAAAAACTTTCCATTTGCCAGGCAAACATCAAAAAGTCTACAGAGTTGGAAAATTCGTGCAGAATTTTTATTGTAAAAGAAAAAATCTTCTAAACTTTTTCACTTTGCCGATTAGAATTTATCATTGAATATGAACAGAGGAAGAGACTTATTATTGCAGTCGTAAGTGATAAGTGTTTGAAACAAAATCATTTAATATCGAGACAAGTCCTCCTGGAAATCATGAGATCCACAACGTAGTGAGGAAATTGGAAACAGCAGAAGCATTTGAATGGAACGATGCACCAGAAATCTGAATCTGTACTAACGCAAATCGTTAGTTATGTAATCCGAGGTAGGTTTAAAGATTATCTTGAGAGGCAAGCCAATTTTAGACCAAATGAATCGTGCATCGACTACAGTAATCCCCCGATTTACGTCGCAGTTGGTTCCAGAAAAAGGCGACGTAAATCGAATTTCATATTGCTCATACGACAAAGTAGTATGTTTTAAACAAGAAACTTAAAAAAGTTACAGTAATCCCTCGATTTATGTCGCAGTTGGTTCCAAAAAAAAATGTGACGTAAATCGAATGACGATGCAAATTGAAGTTATAGGGAACAAAAAATTTGACAACGTAATTCGAAACAACGTTAATCGAGGCGACGTAAATCGAAGAAGCAGATCCGCTGAGGAAGAGGAGACTGTTATCCACTTTCTTTATCAATGACCACCCCTTGCGAGATGCAGATATAGGTTATTTTGGATCTCCAATACTTGTCAGCTTGGCGGATTTATCGTCCATTGATATCAAGGATGATAGCTTAGTTTATCAAACTTTCGGGCTGGTTTTTCAGCGTATGGTACAGGCTAACCAAATTCTTCCCTAATTTGGTGGAACTCGGTCAGAACGGGCCGCTCAAGTGAGCTTTTAGTATCAAAGCCACCACTCCAACCTAATAACATGCGAATAATAACAGAGCCGTAGTCTAGTAGTTAGTGTGTTGGCTTATTAGACGTAAGGCCACTGTTTAAACCACAGGTCAGACATCAAAACGCAAAATATGAAAATATTTCTTCGGCAACTTCCTCTCAGCAGATTTCCGGCAAAAACTCTTTGAGAGTAAATAAAATTACACATGAAAAGTTTCCCAAAAATCTGTCGTTCGGAGTCGACTTTAAACTATAGGTCCAGCCACTCATGTTTAAAAATTAACGCACACAACATAAGTGGTGTGAGATAGTAGGTCGTAATCCTGACTGATGGGTTGCAATTACCAATTATGTATGTATGTATAATAACATTTTTAAACCTTTTTTATAATGTTTTTCACTTTATTCTGTTTAAAAAAATATTGGATCCAATAGCGTTGTTACAGTGTACTATTAATTACAATTTAAATTAATCGTCGCATACTTTGCTAATGTAAAGCATCGATATTTTGTTTGTCTGTCGGTCTGTCTGTCTGTTCGACAACGTTTTAAAAGTCAATACAATTTATGTGAAAACTTTTGTATGACAATCAATATTTATTGACTGTTGTAGCACACTTTCAAAACGGACAATAAATTAATTGAGTTCTTTTGTTTACACCATCCTGCGGCAACAACAACAAACACATGTAAATGGATTAAAATTGATTGTGCTGTCATAAAAAATGAAAAAAAACAAAAACAATACCAAAAAAAGTATCAAATAAACATTCTGAAAAAAATTATAAATCATACGTAGTAATAATATGGTGATTGATTTCAAATACTACACTTCAAAGTGAGATGAGGAAGAGTAGCATTACGGTCTATATACGCTCAATTAAATTGACCTCTCGAGAGGAAAATGAAGAGCATCGGGCAATGCAGATTTTGAGAATTGACCATCCTACCGATGGACATTGCCAGTACCTTTTGATAGCAAATCATTGAAACGTTCTTTCTCGAATTCATGTATGTGAAGATAAATTTTAATTTGATAAACCAAGACGCAATCCATAAATTTTAGCAGCGCCACATTTCGCATTAACGGAGCAAAATTTTCTCTTAACAGAACAAAATTTGCCCTTAACAGAACACTTCTTATAAAATAAAATTGTGGTAAGACTGAAATGCTATTGATTTTGCTACAAACCAAATACATTCCTTGATAAAGGGATTAGGAGGAGGTATGTATATGTATCTTAAAATTAACTCATCATAAGAAATTATTTACTAAAGTGCTGGTGTTATTTGGTACTTACCCCACAAATACGCCCGTATCCATATAATGCGTATAATAGAAAATGGTGACAACCGTAATGGCGAATAAAGCCAAAACACAACGGCGCACATTAATGGCTTTAAAATGTGGCAGACCAAAACAACAGCGGGCAATTAAGTTGCTACAACAATTACAATTCGGACTGGACCCACCAGCTGACAACGTGAAATGACCATTGCTAACAGCAGACGATGAAGCAGAAGATGAAGAAGCATTTGTCGCCGAAGGTAACAATGATTGACGTAAATATTGATTGGAATTTTGATACAATGATGAACACGATGATGATGCAGAGGATAGGGGTGTAGTATTGGTGTTAATGGTATTCGAAGTGTTATTCGACATGTTTGAAGGGCTGAAAAGATTTGAAGAATTTATATTAGCCGCCATCGTTTGTTGTGTAATATCATTATTAACAGCAGCAGGAGCAGCAGCAGCCGCTTTGTATTTGCTATGATTATTGTACGATGATAATGTGGATGTGGATGTTGCTATTGCTGTTGTGCTCGCCGTTGTGGCAGTTAATGTGCCTAATGCTGGCGAGGAGTTTAGCATCGTGGAGGAGGAGGAGGTGGAGGAGTTTATTGATGTGGCTAATAAGCTGCTTTGACGTCTGTCGCCTTCATTGTGTGTACCAACAAATGTTATTGAATTTTCTTGTGCCATTGTTGAGGTTGCCAATAAATGGGTTGTTGTTGTTGTTGTTGGTGTTGTTGCTGTTGCTGTTATTATTGCTGGTGTTCTTCTTGCTACAGTTGTAGAGCTACTTAACGTTGAGCTTATGTTGGCTTCGGTGGAGGGATTATGGCAGGTTATAGTCGTTGTTGCTATAGAATTTGGCTTTGTGTTGTTATCGTTGTTATTGTTGTTGTTGTTGCATGAACTTTGGTTAAGGCCATTATCTACATTACCAAAATTTTTGCTATTATTAAAATGCACATCATTATGGCTATTATTGTTGTTGTTATTGCTTATGCTACTACTGCTAGTACTGTTAAGATGGCTACAGCCTTTGCTGTTTATAATGTTTGGCGGGAATTGAAGCAATTTTTGTGCGCTATTTTGTTTATTAGAGGTCTCAGTGGTATCACAACTTAAACCATTTGTTGTTGTTGCTGTTGTTGATATTATGTTGCTATTACGTTTTCGTTTAATAGCATCATATGGCTGTTGTTGCTCTGGTTGTAGCCGTTGCAATTTCATTTGCCGTCTGGTTTTGACATTTTTTGCATTCTCTCTGGCTGCCGCCACTGTTGCTGTTGCTGTTGCTGTTGTTGATGATATTGTGGTTGTTGCTAAAGATGCTAATGGCCTTAATTTTGTTGTTAAAACGCTTGCTGTTGCTTTAGGCCATAGTATATTCCCACCATTAAGGCCACTATGACTACCACGACTACTACTACTACTACTACTGCTACTTGTACTGTTTGCATCATTATAATCATCATTATGATCATCATCGAAAATATTATTAACGGCTCCATTGGTTTCATTTGCTCTTGTATAGTTTATGGTATTTGGCAAACGGTTGTCATATTTGTGGTGATTCTTTAAAGCAGAGGCAGAGGCCATGGGCATTTTTGTAGTCTTCCAGATGCCATCAACATTGTCAACGTTGCTACCATTTTCCACATCACACCAACAGTCGTTGTCTTTGACCATTTTAACGTTGTCTTTAATGTTGTTTTTGCGGTTGTTTAAAAGGCCTTTGTTTTCCATGTTGCTGTTGCAGTTGGTGCTGCAGTTGCTGTTGTTGTTAAGACTGGTGGCTGTTTTAAGGAAAACTTCTGTTTCCATGGTTCTTTGCAAGGCATGTGTTTTCTTGGATATTGTCATAGTTGAGGTATCCCAACTCAAGAGAAATAACAATGAAAACGCAAATATCGGTGGTTTCTATAAATCTCTCTCTGTCTGTTAGGCCAGTTCCAAAATCTTCCTTCTTTGAATTCAATGAACAACGACAAAAAATGGGCGTGGCAGCTGGAGATATGTGTAAGGGTGTGTGTATGTTTCGATATATTTTTTGTTACTTATATTTCCGTAAAATTAATATGGCACCTACAAACTAGAGTTTAAGTAGTTCCAAGTTTTTTATATAAAAAAAAACACCACAACTGATTGCAAATGGATTTTCAATAAAAAAAAAAATAAGTACAGAGTCCTTAAAAGAAATTAAAAAAAAAATAAAAAAAATTCACAAAATTATGGCGGAGTTTTATAAATGCTTTAAAAAACAAAGAAGAATATTTTTAAAAATTATTGTATTTCAATAGAATTTAGAATTTGTTTTTGTTTTCCGTTTTTCAATGTTAAACATTTAATTTATTGTATACAGCAGTGCTTTCACTTTTTTGCTTTCTTTCATATGATAATTTCTTTCGGTGTAATTTTCTTGTTATATTTTCGTTTTCTTTTTTTACTTCCGTTTATTATTGTTATTGTTTGTTATTGTTTTTGTTATTGTTTTTCGCCACTTGATATGTTTCCAAATTTTATAATATTCAACACTTTGGGTGATTTTTGTTTCCTTTATGGCCATGTTATTGTATTGCAGCAGCATCACTTTGTTGTAAAATGATTTGCAACAGAAGCCTTTAATATGGCAATTACATGCCACACCATTATGTCTTGGTGTGGGTGTCTGCTCTGATGGAAAATTGTATTTTCTTTTCTTTTCTTTTTTTATTTTTAATTTAATTTTCTTATCCGTAATTAACCTGAGCTCTTTATTTTCTCTTTCTCTCGTTCTCTTAAAATTGGCACAATTTTCTGTTTAAACAGTTCCGCAGAGGAGTCTTTGCTTTTTTTGTCGTTCACCACAATTTTAATTCTTTTTTGTTTTTTTTTTGGTTTTTATTACATTTATTAACTGAAGTAATACGTTTAATTATTGCTTTATTTTACGATATGCATTCTTTATTTATTTATTTATTCATCAGCGTATCTTTATGATCCGATTCTTTATAGCTGGGAAGCATAAAGTCTGTAAAGAGATTAAAAAAAAGTATGTGAATAAGTAAATATTTTTAATATGATACTGTAAGGAATATAGTACATACGTCCGCTTACAGTGGACGTAAAAAAATTCAAAAATTATAAATGTCTGTGAAGAACAATTTGAAATTGAAAATCCAAGACGCAATCCATAAATTTTAGCAGCGTCGCATTTGGCGTTAACAGAGCAAAATTTTCTTTCACAGAACAAAATTTGCCCTTAACAGAGCACTGTTAGCCATTTAACAGTATCCATCAGAAGCAGACCACTTGGTTAGGAGCCAATTTTAGGACATATACTAAATCTATGAGTACCATATCATACTCAAAGGAGTGTTCCAACGCCTCTTAATGTCATCAGCAACATAGTCACATATAAATTGATATGGTATTCAGAAAATTGGCTTTGAAACTATAAATTTCTTGATTGAAAATTCTCCAGATCAGTGGCCATTTGAGAACATAGAAGAAATAGTACACCTACCCGACTATATGCAAATTGTAGTCCAGAGGTTTCTCTTTCGAACCGTGGTACTGGGACAGCTGGAATAATTTTGAAATTCGAGAAAATTGGCACCCTCCATGCCCCACCAACTTCCTATAATTGCAAATAGAAGACGAATTTAGTTATTGCCACTGTTAAACAGTTAACAGTGCCCTGTTAACAACTATGTAAGTTTACCCTCTCAGAGGCAAGAAGTGGCACTGCTAAAAGTGTGGGTTTACGTCTTTGGTTTTTAATTTCGAATTTAGCTTCACACACATAAATTATAAAACATTTCATTACATGAGAAACATCACATAAAAGCAGATACTGTTTAAGCCTGCAAATGCCATTCAAATTCAGACAAGCGAGTTTAGAATATAAAAAATTTATATGAAAACATTTAAGAAATTAAACGATTTCCAAAGAAATTTTCAAGTGCTTGATAATGCTTGTCTTATAGAAACAGAGAGTAAGTTTGAAGGGACTTTTCAGCTCTTCCACTATCTAAAAACGTCAAGAGGTTTTTGATTTCAGTTGCATTTCTAGAAGTTCATTAATACTACAGAGGTTATAAGACCAAGTAAGGTTTCAAAAAATAGTTTCTTTCGTATCATTACTTAAGAGATTGCAAGGGGACTAAAGCGTCCTGTAAACTACTGTCTTAAGTTCACTGAATTAAGTTTATTAATACAGTAAAGTTGCCGTAGTGTAGTAGATAGTGTGTTGGTTTATTAGACGTGAGGTCTCGGTTCAAACCCCCAGGTAAGACATTTCCAACAAAATGAAATATGAAAAAATATTTCTTAGGCGACTTCCTCTCAGCAGATTTCCTGCAAAAACTCTGGGAGTAAATAAAATTGCCATGAAAAAGTTTCCCAAAAATTATCATTCGAAGTCGACTTTAAACTGTAGGTCCCGCCATTCATGTATAGAAAATAACACACACAATCTAAGTGGTGTAAGAAACTAGGTTCATAATGCTGACTGAAGGCCTGTAATGACCAAACATATTAGAAAATGTCTGTTTTTATATTGAAAATGGTGATAAAAATCGATTATTTAAATGTTAAGAAATTCATTCATAACTCCACTATTTTTATTCTTTTCCGTCGATTTTTACTTTAAATTTACAAAAAATTATGTTTGTATGCAATGTACATATGTATGTGTTCTTACCATTAATTTCTTTCTTTTTTTTAAGGCTACTTTTGTAAATAGAGACTCATTATGGAGGAGTTATGTCATGACATTTATTTAGCTGCTCTTAACTTCTTTACGTACATGCTTGTGTCTGACAGATAGGCAGACCATACATACATACAGACAGACACTTAGTAATGATAAAATATAATCAATGAATATACACACTCTATGGCACACGCACTTACTTCCATGTTACTGTCAGAATGACGAAAGGATACGCACGTATCTAGACTCTCTTGTGTGTGCATGCAGACAAATTTAGTCACTCAACCATTGACACCTTGTGCACTCGACTCACTTATTCCTGGCATTTATTGATACATTCCCTTATAAATCGATTCTCATTTATTATCAACGTCATGGGTTCATTTCTTTCTACAGTAGTTTCGTATTGTATTTGAATTTAAATTTCAATCGATTGAAAGAGGTCTGCTTAGATGGTTTGGTTAGCTGATGATAGACCACTTTATTCATAATTTGTTATACTTTCGAGTACTCAAAGTTCAAAATAAGACCCAGAAGAACAACAAGTGAAATTGTGCCTGAATGAAGAATATTGAGAAAAATAATAAGAATAATAAATTCATTATCATTAAAAGATAAGCAGTACTTAGACCATTTCTGCTTTCATACGCAAAACTAAAAAAGGCCAAAAAGTAACTTCTAATGTAGTGTACACATGAAGTATTATCCTGACGGACACTGTAATTTGATTATTTATTTTGGTTTTCTTCTTTTAATTTCTTAAATAAAATACGTTTTTATTTATCGAATCTCAAGCTGAAAATTTTATTTATAAAATCTGCAGGTCGATTGAATGAATTTATATGATAATTTCCCCTTTTTTTCTCTCTTTTTTATTTTTGTTTTTATAAATTAAACCTTGATAAATATGTTTGTTTCCTATGTATGTTTGTAAGTAACCAGAATCTCTACTACAAAATTAATGAATTTTTTTCTTTCCAAAATATTTGATTTACATGGGCAGAGAAAATAAATTTTCAATTTTTTTTTTATTTATATTCGAAGGAATTTAATAAATTATTTAAGAAATATTGACTACATTTGTTATGTGGAGACGGGTGTTTGTAATGTTAATACTGAGAAGGAATGTGTAAATGATTTCTAAGAAAAATTACTCCAATTTAGGAGATAAGTTTTGTGGATTATTGCAATGAAATTCAGTTTAAATTGATTAGAATATATTTTTTATTTATTTAATCGACTATTATAACTATTTAGTAAGAACTACAACCTGTGTTTTCACACCACCCATACTGTGTGTATTACTTTTATACATGAGTGGCGGGACCTACAGTTTTAAGTCGACTCCAAACGACAGATTTTGGAGAAACTTTTCATGGCAATTTTATTTTATACTCAAGAGTTTTTTCCAGAGATCTGCTGAGAGGAAGTCGCCGAAGAAATATTTTTTTATATTTCGTTTTGTAGAAAATGTCTGACCTGGGGTTTGAATCGAGGCCTCCCGTCTAATAAGCCAACACACTACCTACTAGACTACGGCGACTATCCCCCGTATGTATGTTACAGTGCCAAAGAAGACCAAGATGGATTTGCTCCAACAAAAAAAACGACTGTTATCAGGAATACATGACTACTTTTAAAAGAGAAAAAATCTTCTCAAACTTGTCGTTCAACGACGTTAACCTGTAGGTCGTGTATACATTTGAAGAATTTGCTTGTATCGGATTGATTTAATAAGGATTTAAAAAGAAAACGTCATTTGCATTTACCCAAGAAAAAGGTTGTTTTGCACCGGGATATAAAAAGGTGGGAATAAGCAGTTTTCTTCCAAAAAAAACTACGAATGGTTACCGTATCACTTCTATTCATCGAATTTAGGCTCAAACCTAAAGGAGTTACTCATCTCGTTGGATAAAGTGTTTAGAGAAACTATATTGAGAGACTATTTTGAAAAACGAATGACTTTTTCATTTAAAATTCTCCTTTTCTAACTCATGGACTTATTGCCCGCACTCGTATAATATAGATTTACCCATTTCACCCTTTGCTAAAACTCATGTAAAATAAACGAAAATCTGACATCTACTGTGAAGGGCACAATGAAATCACACGCAATAATCTTCAACTTTTTTGTTTCTTTGTGCAGCAAATATTTTTTTTTTGCTTCTCCAATATGTAGTAGCTTTGGAATGAAAATACCTTTTTCGATTTCCATTCAATATTTGATTGGAAATGTTTTTCTGTTCTTGAAAATGTTATTAAAAATGATGCTGGCAAGAAAAAAAGCCAGCGTCTCCCTTGTTAAAGGGAGACAACACAATCGATGAATAAAATTTATGCTGAGTTTCGTTTTGTTTACTTTGGCTGTGTGTGGTGTAATGGCTGTGAAAAATAGTTTACAAAACAAAAGATGCAAAATCTCATACGTAATAATAAAAACAACAACAGCAACAGCAACAACAATAACAATAAAAACAACAACGACAACAATAATTATAAAAAAATTATTCAACAATAACAACAAATATTGTAAATTTGATTGGAAATATTTGCATATTTTTTATTTCTTATTGCTCTGCCGGTGGTGTCCTCTGCCAGGTTGTTATTACAGACTGTGCACTGGTCATTATGGAAGGACTCTATAACCCTTTAAGCTTATATACATAGAAGAGAATGCCGTTATGACCATGGATCCTGTCTTATGCAAAGGTCCTAATGTGTGATAAATTCGAATTTCAAAACCAAAGACACAAACCCACACTTTTAGCAGCGCCACTTTTCGCCTTTAACAGGGCAAAATGTACTATTAACAGAGCACTGCTAACTGTTTAACAATGGTGATAAGTAGATTAATTTTCTACTTTGCAATTATTGCACACTATTGGCATAAAATTTAATTCTCATTATGATCATTATTATTTGTGAACAAAAGTATTGAAATGTAAAGGATGGTTGGTGGTGGTGAAGGAGGTAAATTTTCTCGAATTATTTCAGCTATTCCACTAACACGGTTCGAAAGAGGAACCTCTGGACTACCATTTGTATTTAGTCGGTACGGTGTACAATTTCCTATGTATTCCCAAATAGCCACTGATTTTCTAGAGAATTTTCAGTCAAAAAATTGACATTTTCAAAGTAAATTTTCTCAATAGCATATCACTTTATATGTGGCTATGTTGCTGATTATATTAAGAGGCCTTGGAACTTTTTTTGAATAAATATAAATTAGCTTCTAAACAAGTGGGCTTGTTCAGATGGATACTGTTAAACAACTAACAGTGCTCCGTTAAGGGCACATTTTCTTCTGTTAAGAAAAAATTTTGTTCTGTTAATGCCAAATGTGGCGCTGCTAAAATTTATGAATTGCGTCTTGAATTTTCAAATTCGAATTTATCTTCACACACATAATTTCCTAATAACAAAGGTCCTGATTTTTTGGCCTTTTTAAATTTTTTTAGTTTTATTTTCGATTAAAGAAGAAATCTGTGACTTTTCGTTCAACCATTTTTTGTAAATTCTTAGTTTTATTTTATTTTATTTTTTTTTTGTTTGGCAAACAATAGTTATATAAAAAATAATTCCGAAGCTCTGTTGGGAGATTTTCAGCAAATACTTTTTTATAATTAAAACGATTTTTCTTTGTGTGCGTAACAAATAAAAATTTTACAATTTTATCAGCACAATACAAAAAAGTAATCAAATGTCAAAATTTGTTATTCTTTTTTGCGGTTTTTTTAATTTATTTTTTATTTTTATTTCTATTCATTGTGTTTGATTGTTATTTTTAAATTTCTTTAATTTTTTCTTCAACTGATAACGTAGGCTTTCAAAAGGCTTGAACAGATTTAATAAATTTTTTTTATTTATTCAGTTTAGACTACGGCAAATAAAAAATTCATAATTTTTTTGCCTCTTACTGTGTCAATGCCATTAAATGCTGATAATTATTGAAATGACAAAAAAAAAGAAAAAAAGCTTTGAAAATGAAATAAAAAGTGAAACGAGCCATAACAGTCTAAAGTATTGATGCTGTTATCAGCAGCGTATACTCTAATATTTCAAAGCTGAGAATGAGACAGAATGAAAACAAAAACAAAATTGCGCTTAAAAACGATCAGCAAGAAAAATCAAGAGCATTTAGAGAAGAAAATGAAACCAGCACAGATCCATTCCATATAAAATCCGACCTACAGAATGTAAAAAACGGAGAAATCCTGGAATCAGTAAAAGTAGCAAATATTAGAAGGATCTTAATGCCAAATTAGCATCATATTCTTATGATTATATAAGGCGTGCAGCTAAGGATATTAAAAAGCGTGCTATATTTAAGTATTTTCCACTTCTTCTATTGCGATACGAAACTGGTGGTTGGGCGCTAAATGATACTAAGGGCCGTTATTACAACTTAACTTTGTTTTATAATTAGGCTATTATAACGAAAAGAAGTTAAAGATGATTTTAAGGTTAACTTTAGCTAAAGTTACCTTTGACTTTAAAGTTCACTTTAGCTAAAGTTACGTTTGACTTTAAAGTTCACTTTAGCTAAAGTTAGCTTTAATTCTTTTCATTATTACAACCCACAGATAAAATAAAGTTCACTTTTTCGAAAACATGGCAGTGGTGACGACAGGCTTTGAAGTTGTCACATTAAAAATAATATATGTATGACAAGTTCCGACATAAACTTAACTTTAAGAGTTACTGGTAGGATGATCCTCCCTTTAGCTTAACGCTCACTTCTGCTTTATTGTCCACTTATAATAATCAAAAAGAATTTATCTGCAAGTTTCAATAACGGCCCTAAGAAAAATAAACCAAAAATCTCTAATAACACGAATAATCTCGAAAGCTGTTGAAAAATTGCTGATGATGCCATTGACTACTTTTACTCACACTTCCATCCTTTCTAATTCTCCTTAGCATAGAGGAGTTCTCTCTCTCTCTCTCTCTCTTGGTACCTTCTGGGACTCAAACATTTCCCAGCTAGTAAAATTTTCTTTGTACAACACTGCCATCTGTAGCTCACATTTGAAAGGAAGCAATTAAAATTATTCTGTGTCACTGAATTTGAGTTATTTTTTACGATTTACGATTTTTATTTTTGTTTTTCATTGTTTGAAACTATTCCATAATATTTAACCCTTGAAATGCAATCGAAACGATTGTCAAGTGTCTTTAAACTCATTGATTTCTGTCATTATCATTATCAAAATATGTCACAGTCTCCTCCTATTCACACACACACAAATACACACATACACACAACATTCAATTCGAATGTAGTTTCAATGAATGATGATACTGAAGTGTGCTACTTAAATATGAAGTGCATTCAGAAATGTTTAAAACACACTATTAGGGTAGCACAAAAGCTTCGAAAGAAAATGAGCAAAAAAAGCCACTCAATAAAGAAAACTAACTCATATGACAGTTGAATTGAAAAAAAATTCAAATTTTAAATCGTATTCCCTTTGGTGGTATCCTATTTACACTTAAGGGTGCTTCGAGAGTTGGACTGAGCCTTAGAGTTTAGTGTTTTATAAGAAGAACTTGTTAGTATTTATTACAATCTTTACAACAACAAATTTTATGGTCTGGCCAAACATACCAAATAACACTTCAAATTGGAATTATTGCAAGAGCTGCTATGGTTGTTGGACATTTAGGTAGGTAGGTCGGAGTGGTAGCTTTAATACCAAAGGCTCACTAGAGCACGGCCCGTTGTGACTCCATAGATGAACGCAGTCCCTGTACTAACCAAGTTTCACCAAACTAGGGCAGAAGTTGGTCAGTATTCTTGACATCAATGGAAAGCCAAATAGCCTATATGTGCACCTCGCAAAAGATGGGCATTGACAAAGAAAGTGGATAACAGTCTCCTCTTCTTCAGCAGATCTGCAACCACGGCAGAAGTTGTTGGATGGGAGCTGCATTCTTTCCATGTGTCTTCCCATAACACAATGGCCTGTAAGCATGGCCTAGTCCGAGTAACTGATTGGTGGTCCTTCTGTACATCGGGGACCAAGTGAGTCTAGCGGTGGAGCAGGACTCCTCATTGACCCAGGATAGGTTGGCGTCTCGAAAGAATTTCAGCGCAATGTCAAACTTGACCGAGTTAAGTGGCATACTCACGTCGATTGAAGAGTATTTCGGAAGGTGAGCACCAGCTCCGGCGAGCAATTCTAATTATTCCAGACTATAAATACGAACGCTCCTCAACTATTCCCAATAGATGTCGCCGTAGTCTAGTAGGTGGTATGTTGGCTTATTAGACAAAAGGCCACGGTTCAAACCCCATGTCAGACATCAAAACGAAAATATAAAAAATATTGCTTCGGCGACTTCCTCTCAGCAGATTTCTAGCAAAGAACTCTAAGAGCAAAAATAAAATTGCCATGAAAAGTTTCTCAAAAAATATGTTTCGTTTGTAATCGACTTTAAAATCTAGGCCTTACCACTCATGTATAAAATTAACACACACAACATCAGTGGTGTGAGAAACTAGGTCCATAATCCTAACTGAAGGGTAGTAATGACCAATTATGTATGCATATGTAAGTGGCATACCCAAGTCGATTGACAAGAATTCCGGAAGGAGTACACCAGCTCTGTCGAACCCGTCGGTTCTCAGTTCCCCGGAATGTAACTGTGCCCAGGAACCCAGACAAGTGAGAGACTGAAGCGCTCAGAAAGAAGATCGAGACGGCGGCGATATTCTCTAATGATACTGGAGTTATTCATCGACAGAGATTTTATGGCAGCCTGACTGTTGGACATTTAACTTCATTATAATTCTCATTAAGTTAAGGTTTTTAGTAGACGTTATCAAACGTTATAAAGTGGCCGTAGTGTAGTAGGTAGTGTGTTGGCTTATTAGACGTAAAGACAGGGTTCGAGGTTCGAACTTCGAGCCCCAGGCCAGACATCAAAATAAAATACAAAAAATATTTCTTCGGCGACTTCCTCTCAGCAGATTTCTGGCAAAAACTCTGCGAGTAAATAAAATTGCCATGAAAAGTTTCTCAAAAATCTGTTGTTCGGAGTCGACTTTAAACTGTAGGTCCCACCACTCTTGTATATAATTAACACACACAACATAAGTGGTGTGAGAAACTAGGTCGTAATCCTGACTGAAGGGTTGTAATGACCAATTATGTATGTTATGTATGTTATCAGAAAAAGAAAGCGTAAGAATTCTGTCTAGATATACTGATGAAAACTTTGAAAGGAAATGCATGTAAGTAATAGTCAATTAAGTGAGTAATTCATACTCTTTTCTTTCCGCATTCGAATTTTTAGTAGCGACTTTAATTTATTCTTTCGGCCACGGCACATACGAAACGAAACACAATTCAATTAATAGCACAATTTACATACAAATATCAAAAAATCTCAAGTATATTTCAATTAAAAATAAATATTAATTTCAATTCACACTTACCAATAACAGAAAAAGATAATTTTATTTGTTAAAAAAAAAAATTAAAAACCTATCACACACTGTCTTCGCTCAACACAATATTAAATTCAACATTTACAAATTATTTAATACTCAATAAACAATACACAATAAACGAATAAATAAAAAATAATTAAACACTTGAAATTTGTCAGAAACTGTTTTTATTTAACAAAACAAAATGAATACGACAGCCGCACCGAAACCGCGACTGCGACTGCGACTAAGACTGTGTCTGTAGCTGTAGCTGCCGCCGCAACATTAACTGCCACTGATAATGATGAGCAAAAGCGACACCAACAAACACAATACAACAGCGTTAATGGATTTTTATAGAATTTTTTTTTTGTGACATTTTTATTCTATTTTTGAATTTTTACTTGGGTTTTTTTTTCGTTTTTTTAGGCTCCATTACATGTGCTCTTGTAGTACGTCACGAGTAAATGTGTTGGAATTTTTATTCAATAATTGATATTGACACTGAAAAGCAAATCAAGCGTTAATTATTGTGTTGTTGTTTTAATAAAAAACGACAAACATGAAAACAAACAAAAAAATTAATTTTTTTTTTTTATAAAATTAACCACGAATTACTAAACCCAGCAGCAGATTGAAACAACGCTGAATAGGAACTGAGAACCAACTAAAGATCTGGCGACTACAATGAATGTGACGGCGCTTAGGGTATAATTAGAAAATGAAAAGCAATCGTGTTTTTGTGTCTGATTAGAATCTAAAAGATCATGGAAACATAAACGTGGAATAACAACAAAATAACGTGTATGTCTTTATACAACAGCGAGTAATAAAACAAAAGAAAACAAAACAGTTCCGCCAGTACCGACAATCAGGCGACAAAAATGTTGAGACAACACTTTAATTGCTTGTTATACACTAAAGATACTCACTAAACGGCAAGTGGATGACTGTCCCTTAATTATTTTTAAAATAATTTCGTGTTTAATTGATTTAAGTCTCGGTGCTTTGAAACCATCCCTTAAGCTGACTACTTAAGGCAGGTGTAGTGACAGTGGCATTTGTACCTGTTTCTGCAAGGCGAATGATTTCAGACGAATGTCTGTTTATATGGCAAAATACTCAATTTTATTTGTGTTCTCCATGCAAACACACGTTCGTTTGAAAACAAGACCCTGATTGACATAGTTTTCACACTTAATATCAGCAGATTTCTAACAAAATCTCTGAGAATAACTAAAAATTGCCATGAAAAGTGTCTCAAAAATCTGACGTTCGGCATCGACTTTAAACTGTAGGTCCCGCCAGCTAGGTCGTAATCCTATCTGAAGAGTTGTAATGACCAATTATGTACATATGTTTACTAGAATGTCGAGATTTTTTTTATAATTCTGGATTGCTTCTCATGCGATAATCTGTTTGTCTGTTTCTTGGTATTTATGTATCCGTATATGGGGCATTGAATTCGCCGTGGTCTAGTAGGTAGTGTGTTGGCTTATTAGACGAAAAGCCAGGGTTCGAGCCCCAGGCCAGACATCAAAATAAATACAAAAAGTATTTCTTCGACGACTACCCCTCAGCAGATTTCTGGCAAAAATTCTGAGAGTAAATAAAATTGCCAAGAAAAAAAGTTTCTCAAAAATCTGTCGTTCGGAGTCGACTTTAAACTGTAGGTCCCACCACTCATGTATAAAATTAACACACACAACATAAGTGGTGTGAGAAACTAGGTCGTAATCCTGACTGAAGGGTTGTAATGACCAATTATGTATGTATGTATGTATGTATATGGGGCATTTAGAAAAAACACACACAAACATTTTTTTAAATGCTTAATTAAGTAAAAAAAAATTAATTCTACGGAAAATTGCACATAAAAGTGCTTTTCATTTTATTCCCAACTAAACGCCACCATCTCTGTTGTCGTTTTGTCAGTTGAACTTCTTCCCTCCTTATTACCCTTTCGTTTATTTTTTAAGTTTAATACGTTCATTTTATTGAATGACAATTTCAATACGACAAATAAGCACACAAGCAAATGTAATCCGTAAGACAACGTACGGAAATATAGTTTAAAAATTGAAGTGCGAATAAGTTCAATGGAAACATTATGTAGAGTTTACAAAAATATTTTCACACACCACAATCAATGTGGAAATACATTTTATTTGCATTCAGAAAAACTGTGTGTGAATTCCAATTGTTTAAATGCTAAACAGTAGTGATATTGTACGCATAAGATAAGTGTATACCACCAGAGATGAGCAATGAGTATTCAAAAAGATGAGTAGAATTGAATCATACTCATAATTTCTGATACTTAAACGCATTCATACTTATTTTAATATCATGGAACCTCTACTCATGTTCAAAGTTTGAAGTACTCATCATATTTATACTTCACAACACGTATGATGTTGTTGATTTCCAATCTCCATAACTCAAAACATACACGAATCACAAAATAAGTCTGAATCGTGTACGAACACTAAAATACTCACTAGAAGGTTGTATGTTTGCTCTGCGTGCTGCTCTGTCTTTTTTGCTTATGTTTCTTTTTCTTTTTTTTTTTTTGTAAATGCAACAACAACTAAGACTGTAAATTTTGTTGAATGATTTGAGTCACTCGTATCATTTATAAGTATTTTTCTAAAGTTATGAATCTAAATGAGCAGGCTTATGAATCAAACATATTTCGAATGGTATCAGATTGATGTTAACGTTGTACGCATACATACTCATTGCAACCTGTACTCATAAATGAACGTTGTAGTGAGTATGAATGAATCAGAGTATGTAGTTAAATTTCAATATTGTTGACTTACTTATATTCAAAATTTCATGAGTGCTTATGAGTAGCGAAAAAACGATCTCTGGTGTATACAATGACTGCTTTTGCATATCACCCCCAAGTGCTGTGGTCTAGTAGACGGGAGGCCACGGTTCAAACCCCAGGTCAGACATCTCCAAATATAATGAAGTATGAAAAAATATTTCTTCGGCGACTTCCTCTCAGCAGATTTCTGGCAAAAACTCTGAGAGTAAATAAAATTGCCATGAAAAGTTTTTTAAAAATCTGTCGTACGGAGTCGACTTCAAACTGTAGGTCCCACCACTCATGTATAAAAATTAACACACACGACATAAGTGGTTTGGGAAACTAGGTCATAATCCTGACTAAAGGGTTGTAATGACCAATTATGTTATGTTGTATATCACACCATGGATGAAAGATAAAAAATAAAAGCGTTTGTACTGCTAAACACAATTTAAACGATGGATGTGATATTAGTGTTCAAGTTAATCGTTTATCGTTTAGTTTAAGCACAGATTATGACATTTCCCTTATGGGATTTCGGATCTCTGGATGTAATTACTAAAATCACACTCTGCTAGACGTATGATACTTTGATTTGCATTTGTTTCTGCACTTAACATACCACTTGTTAGTGATAAAATGATTGTACAATTGTCCTCCTCTTTTTAATATGAGAATTTAACACCTCAGAATCTTTCCCAGTCATTTCTATCTCTCAGGATAACATTTCTAAAGCTACTCAGTCAGCTGCAAGCATTCAGTTCTATAATCTAAGCAAGATGATCACAATAACATTTCTTTCATTTCATTTGATTTTATCTCCAAACAATGAAATTTTTCTTTTTATTTGCAGTTGTTGTTATTGGTTTTTGTTTCTTTTTTTTTCTTTCGAAGATACAAAACAAATTGTTTCCCATTAAACGCGTAGCACTTTTGACTTTTTCTCCCCCCCGTATCAAGCGTAAGTTACATTCAATACTCACTCACTGTGCTGCTGGCCCATGAACAGTCAGACGTTTGAGAGACAAGTACACACCATTGTGTACCTTTTGACTTGACAGAGATACCCACAAAAAAATCTGCAAACCTGTTGTAGGAGAATGCAATGAATGGGAAAAAGTAGTTGCAATAGCAACAATGAAAACAAATATTTTAAGATATTAACACCAGTATGGCAATGAATGTAATCTTTTGTTCTCTGATTACGATTCTTTTAATACGAAACGAAACCATTTGCAAAATCCATTTAGAAGTAGATTGTTAACCAATTGAGGATTTCCTCGAGAGAATATAGTCAGCGTTTTATTAGTTCATGCTGCATCCATTGAAATAGCTAGTTAACAACGGCCTAGGATATGCATAAACTATTTCAGGCAATAGAATCGTTTGCTATTCGTTTTTTATTTCTATTATGTGTGTGAAGATAAATCCGAATTTAAAAACCAAAGACGCAAACCCACACTTTTAGCAGCGCCACTTTTCGGCTTCAATAGGGCAAAATGTACTATTAACAGAGCACTGTTAACTGTTTAACAGCGGCAATAAGTAGATTAGTCTTCAACTTTGCAATTACTGCAGACTATTGACGTTAAATTTAATTCTTATTATGATTATTATTATTTGTGACGGTTCGAAAGAGGACCCTCTGGCCTACCAATTGCATATAGTCGGGTAGGTGTGCTATTTCTTATATGTTCCCAAATGGGAATTTGGGGGAGAATTTTCAATTAAAAAATTGATTTTTTCAAAGCCATTAAGAGGCTTTGGAACCTCTGTCGCCATAGTCTAGTAGGTAGTGTGTTGGCTTATTAGACGTAAAGCCAGGGTTCGAGCCCCAGGCCAGACATCAAAACAAAATACAAAAAGTATCTCTTCGGCGACTTCCTCTCAGCAGATTTGTGACAAAAACTTTGGGAGTAAAATAAAATTGCCATGAAAAGTTTCTCAAAAATCTGTCGTTCGGAGTCGACTTTAAACTGTATGTCTCGCCACTCATGTATAAAATTAACGCACACAACATGAGTGGTGTGACAAGCTAGGCCGTAATCCTGACTAAAGGGTCGTAAAGACCAATTATGTATGCTTTGGAACCCGCATTTGAGTATGATATGGTACTCATCGACCTAGTATATGTCCTAAAATTAGCTCCTCATCCAGTAAGCTGGTTCAGATCGATACTGTTAAACAGCTAAAAGTACTCTGTTAAGGTTAAATTTTGTTCTGTTAAGAGAAAATTTTACTCTGTTAACGTCAAATGTGGCGCTAAAATTTATGGATTGCGTCTTGGATTATCAAATTCGAATTTATCTTCGCACACATTTTTATCTGACGTTCTGCCTTGCACGTTCGCCTGCATTTTCTATAACACTAATGGCTGTGCATCTACCATCCAGACAGTGAACTACAGATAGGCGGGATAGCCTTTTTAGAAACAATTCACTCCTTTACCTCGCTGTATACAATTTAGAAGAATATTAAAATAATGTTTGTGTACACACTCATGTTATTGCAGCACTTACAACACTCACTTCATTTACTGCACTCTTCTCTAGTGGTGGTCAAATGGCCAAATCTGCCATGGTACCCTGCAAACATGTATACAAACAAACATTATGATGGTGCTGCTGCTCCTTTTTCAACCATTGAACTTTTTCTTCATCGTCTTCTTCGTTGTCGTTGTCATCGTAAACAAATAAAAGTGCGACGATAGTGTGGCACACAACCGAAAGGGCGCAAATGTTTTTATTGCCACAAGCTTGTGTGTTGTTAGAGAGATGGAACATGGCTGGGATGGGAGTTAACGTATGTTAAATAATTCCTGCATATTGTAGGTGGACAGGTGGGTGATGTCCCACGTTCGTACGGCAACTTGCCAGTAATAAACGGTAAGAAGAGACGTTCGACTCGATTCGACTGGAGGGTAAAATTAATAAAGATTTTCAAATTGTTAAGGGAACTCACTGCGAACTACTACGGTCCATATAAATATTTGTATGTGTCATGTAACGATTGTAACGATTCTAACATTATTGTTATTGTTGTATTAGCAGCTTCTAAAAGCAAAGAGAAACGATCTGCTTGGCTAACACAATTGTAGGCGGAAGGAGGAATAAATTATTTTCAGAAGCAATTAATTTATTCAATTGAATTGCAATTGCAATTGCAATGGCAAACAAATGCCAGACAAATAACAATTGTTTGCAGGTCATTTCGTTTCGTAGTTTTACTTGAAATATGAGACACAACACATGTTGGGGAGCGATTAGCTGAAATACATAGTTCCTTGGAAAGAGGAATATTTGGAAAAGTGCGCAAATGTCCACGTATGTAAGTTATTACAGTGAGTATTAAAATAGCATGCAACTTTTTATTATGCTCCAGATTGCAACAGCAAAGAATCATAACAATGTTGTTACGTTTTTTACTTTTTAAAAACGTTTAAAATATGCGCATGTAGAGTGCAAATGAAATAAAAATTAGTTTGCGTTTAGGTTTAATTAAAATTCTTTATTATTCGCACAATTCTGTGTGCCACTGTTCACAACTTGATGTAAACAACAACAATTGCTTGGTTTATACCCTTTGCATAAGCAATAACAATTACTAGGCAATTATTCGACAGATCATTGTAACGGAGATCTTCAAACCACGATTACTCTCTTCAAACACACTGCGTCTTTGCACAAGACTGACGGAATGTCCGGAATTGTGCATTAAAATTTCTAATCTTTCATAGGTAACTTGGGTTCCAAAACAAACGTTACTTATGAAATAGCTTCGTACAGAATTCCAGTCCTTGTACAGGAAGAATCAATTTTGTAGATATCATGAAAGCTTGTTATCACGCAGGCTGTCTTACATCCTAAATACCAATCGACTCGACATCTGCTCACATGAATTTTAAACAGCAAGTGGTTCTGGTTAGTATTAAGAGGAGGAGAAGACTATATTTTACTTCATGCTTCAATGTCCAGCGATTGACATGAAAAGGCTAAGATTTTTGAACATTTAATTGCGTCATCTTGGATTAAACTCACAAAAATTAAGATTAACGCAATAGGAGTATTTTAGATATTGGATTCGGATATCATCTCACCTCTGACCTATGGCACAATATATGTATGTACCTTCGACATCAATTTGTATGAGATTCTAGTTTTTTTTCTCTTATTTTATTAACATTTTAAAATTAATGTGATGTTTTTGATTGATTTTTTATTAACGAATTCATAACAATACAAATAAAAACTTCAGCAACAGGTTTGTAAAGGGTGTTTTTTATAGAGGTATAGAACTTTAAATTGCAATAAAACAACGATGGATTATTCGATTGACATGAATTTTATTTATCCGAAAGATAATCTTGTGGCATTACATTTTAAATATGATTTCTGGCATATGACCGCCACGGCTGGCGCGGATGTAGTCCAATCTGGACGTCCAATTTTCGATGACTTTTTCCAACATTTGTGGCCGTATATCGGCAATAATACGGCGAATGTTGTCTTCCAAATGGTCAAGCGTTTGTGGTTTTACCGCATAGACCAATGACTTTACATAGCCCCACAGAAAGTAGTCTAGCGGTGTTAAATCACAAGATCTTGGAGGCCAATTCCCAGGTCCAAAACGTGAAATTAGGCGGTCACCAAACGTGTCTTTCAATAAATCTATTGTGGCACGAGCTGTGTGACATGTTGCGCCGTCTTGTTGAAACCACATCTCCTGGACATCATGGTTATTCAATTCAGGAATGAAAAAGTTAGTAATCATGGCTCTATACCGATCACCATTGACTGTAACGATGGCGGATGGACTCATTCGGGTCTTCCTCAATGCTACGCTTTACAGCAGCAATAGCTTCTTCTGTACGCACCGTACAGCGTCTCTGGGGATGCGAGTTATCAATAAGAGTAAACGTGGCGCAAAAACGTTCCATGGTTAATCGAATTAACTGCTCTGATGGACGATTTTGTCGACGATAAAATGGACGTAGTGCGCGATACGTTTTCCGCACAGAACCATTATTTTCGAAATAAAATTGCAACTTAAAAATAAACTTAAAAATCGAAATAAAAATCCAACTTGAATTTCTATACCTCTATAAAAACACCCTTTATTAAAGGATTTAACAGGAATTATTCCGCAAACTAGTAGCTACAGCAAGTATCCCATAATAGTTTAGAGCCACTTATTTAAAATAATAAATGCTTGCACGTACGTATATTAAGTGACATTAACTCGCCATGTATGTGTGCATGTCTGTATGTGTATCATAATATCAACGATTATAAAACGATAACAGTCAGTTAAAGCATGCTTAATGGCTTTTGCATTTAAGTTGAGTAGGCAAACAACAATAAATTGTTAACCTTTCGCACTTTTAATGCCCATTTAATAATGGATTTGAATTACAAAGAATTCTCATGGGGAAAAAAAACTAACAAAGAGAAGAGAAATTTTCCAATTGGTCTCTCATTTAATTGTTGAATTAACGGGAATTCATTCAGTCATTCATATGCATTCATAAACACAATAAATGCATAAACAATCGTGCATGCATGCATGCATGCAAAGCAAACATCATCAACAACGATAAGAACAACAGCAGGCATAAGCAAGTGCTGTGAACCCATTGAACCGCACAATTCATTCATAGAAAGAGAAACAGAGAAAGACCAACAGCAACAACAGCAACATAATAGAAATGAATCGATGAATTCATTCGCTCATTCACTCATTCACTCATTCACTGATTTATTTACTCATTTATGAATTGATTTAACAATTCATATACAATATTTTTGTACAACCAACAACTACAAAAGGAAAAAATAAACAAAACATGCAATGAAAACAACAACAAACGGTTAAAAAGAACAACAATTGAAAACACCAACAACAATAATTGTTTGTTGTCTAAAACAAAATCAAACAAGGCACAACACAACGTATACCAAAAATTAAAAAGGAAGATGAATAACAATGAACAACAACAATGGACATCAGCTATAAAGACCAAAAAAGTATAAAACAACTACAACTACATACGTAAAGAGAGATGAATAACAAAGGAAAACAAAAATAACAACAACAATTACATTTAACAGAAAACTAAATAAACAACACAAACAAACAAACAATATACGCATGAAATACTTTTTTCACGTACATACAAAGTAAATACAACAACAACACTGAGAACAATTACACCAACTCACGATCTCTCATCACAGCTTGAATTACTAAGTATGGTAATGTACTATACATACAGTGTAGGGCATAAGCCTCGCTACACTGATTGATAAAAACAATTTTCTTTACTTTATTAATTATTTTAAAAGTTTTTAAAAAAATATGTGAGGCCATATACAGTCTCACAAACGTTATTATAAACGTACATTCTGTAAAGCCACGATTATAGAAGCCGTACGGTGTCTAGAAAAGTATAAGTAATGTAAATGCGACCTTTACTGACTGTAGCTTATTTTCTTCACCATTTTAATTTTTTTGTTTTGATTGATTGTATTTATAATAAAGAAACATTTTGATGGATAATTTATGATTTTTTTTATTTATTATTATCAAGTGTTATTGTTGTATTTTTGTTATTTTTACATAATATTTCTGTATAATATTTACTCCATGATGGACAATTAAAACTACAACTAAATTCATGCATAAGTACATACACAAATAAACTCTTGAACATGGCATTGCAATTAAAGAATGAAAATCAACATGGAAATCTCGTAAAAAATTCAATTCCCTTTAAAAAAAATAATAAATAAATGAAAATAATATTTTTAGAAGAATAAAAAGGCCTGTTGATTGATTTTACGAGAGTATAACATCCTACACGAATATTTTTTCTGTTGAAAATCGTAAAAACTCGTGAAGACCTAATTTTCAAATTCGTCATGCGGCAATACTAAATGACTTAATTAGAAGAAAATATAGGACAGACGGCATTTAAACTCAGTTTACAGAACATATTATATCAGCATTTATCATATAATCGTAGAAAAAATACAAGGTACAGTGTTGGCCAGCGTGGCTTAGAAAGCAACAAATGTTTGTCATAGTTTTTGATTTTTAAAAATTCAAAGACTTCAATCATCTGCAAATAATCCATCCTTATGTTATACAATTCGACAAAAACATGTCCGTTTAAGCAATGCAGTCACTGTACATTGCAAAGCTTCAACTTTTATTCCCGTTTTTATTTTCTATGGTAACGGCCTGCACAAATAATAGGAGAACACAAATATTGTATTACGTTATTGCCAGGTTTGTTTGTTGTATTGTTAGAGGCTTTTTTCTCCCTCCCCCACACTTCATTTTTGTTTATGTTTATAAATCAGTATTCTTTATCACACATACACACCTCTCCATGTTGTTTTTATTTTCCCTACGAGTTCTAATTTATACACAGAGGGAGTGAATTGTAGGCAGAGAACCACAAACAAATCAAGTAAAACACATAAAACAAATACAAAATAAACACCATAGGAGAACACAACATAACACGATAAAATAAAAACAACAATAATTTGATTAATGTGTGAAAAATAAATGCATTCATTTCTCTTAATACTAACGGTAATATATTGTATATCAATACAAACATATGTACAGTGGCGAGCAAAAATGGATGCATCCTGCCATATTCTTAATAAAAGTGCTATAAAATCTTAAAGAAATAAGCAAATTAAATAAAGCTTCAGGTATATATTACATTTTTTGATATATTTTTCGAAGATATAAAAATAAATATAAAAAAATTAAATGTACTTCATTTATTTGCTAAGAACTTAAACAATTCGATTATTCCACTTTTGCACGTATTCGAAATTTTTAAATATTTATTAATTTTTAATATTTTGTCCATAGTCCTTCATTTTTTTACGCTTTTAATGCGCTTGGGTATACTTTCCACTAAATTTTCTATTGGTTTTTTTGGTATCTTTTCCATACATCCTGTATCCTAGTCAAAAGTTCGTTGAAATTGGTTTATGCTCTTTCATATGCTGCCAGTCTTCTCTTAATAATAGCCCAATAATTTTCTATTGGATATAAATTAGGGCTTTGTGGTGGCCATTTAATCAATTGAAAATGTTGATGGGGCATCCAATTTTGAACAATTTTGGCGGTGTGTTTCGGATCGACATCCTGCTGGAAAAACAGTTCTTCTTCAGGGCATACACTTTCTTCAATGAATTCTGGCGATTTTGTTTGAAGGATACTGAGATAATTATCCTATCTCATTATACCCTCTATTTTCACTAACGGACCAACACTCCACCAAATAAAACATCCCCAAACCATCAAATTTCCACCTCCATGTTTGATTTTCTGTTTCACCTGATGCATTTGAAGTTTTTCATGCGGCCGGTGCCAATAATACTCTTTTTCATCTGATTGAAATCGCTTAATTTTTGTTTCATCCGACCAGATCACGCATTTCAATTCGTCAACTGTCCATTTGCCATAAGTTTTGCAAAATTCTTAACGAGCCTTGACTTTTTTATGCAGTACAGCAGGCTTTTTAGGTTAATGGCGGATACCAACCCGATTCTGCGAAGTGCTCTGCAGGCTGTCCACTCGTTGACATTTTTATTTATGGCCTTGGCAATTAGCTTTGGTGTTTTTGGGTCCTTATTTTTTATAAGACGTTCCATTAGTCGAGCATCGCCATCGGTGAGCAATCTTGGTCGACCTCCAGTTGTAGAAACTGGCTGCACATTTCGTCGTTTTCGAACACTTAAAACCACATAGTGTGATATTTGTAGTGCTTTTCCTATTTTTCTTGCAGATCCACCTTTTTCTATTAGAAACACAATTCTATTTTCAATTTCAACACTTATTTTTTTCATTTTATTAATATTATAAAACTAATTCTTAATAGGGACGATAATTAAGTTCAAATCACTACTGACAGCTTCTAATTATTAAAATGATGCAAAGAATGGAAAATAAAAGAATTTGTATCGTTTTTTTGCACTAATTTGTATTGTTTTTGCTTTTATGCAAAAATTAGCATAACGTGCAAAAGTGGAAGAATTGACATCAAACACCTTTATTTAAATTAATTTCTTTTTGGTAAAATTTTTTGAATTTTTATTTCGAGTACACTAAAGTAATGAAAATTAGAAGAAAAAACCTCAGCAAGAATAATCATATTCCACACTATTAAAATTTTACAAGATAATAAACGCGAAAATTAAAAACATGCATCCATTTTTGCTCGCCACTGTATATATTATCAATACAGTTGTTGTTGGTTGTTTTTATAAGAAATTGTTTTCTTTTTTTTTTCGAAATTTATTTCCCTAAAATGAAAAAGAGAGATTTAATGGACGGACAACAACAATAACAGCAATAATAACATTGTATTTCAAGAGAATACTTGTGTTTATTTTTTCAGTTGTTTTAATACGAATTCTCCATAAAAATTACAAGGGGAACATACAGCTGTAAATAAAGCAATGGATTTGTGTGTGTTTATGTATGTGTGCATGTAGTATGGCTCCCAAAAAAAAAACACAAAAGCATTACAAAATAAAGAGAATAATTTATTACAGTGTGTATGTATGTAAATAAAAAAACAAACAAAAAAATGCAACTGTTTTCAGTGTTAATTTAAAATTAATTTTTTCGTTCGTTACCCACTACTTGAAATGTGAGTGCAATGAATGCATGCATGCATGATGAATCAATTCAATCGCATTCAATTGAAATTGAAATGCAATTAAAGCGTAATTAGAATATATAATCAAATTTTGATTTTAAATTCGTACAGTACACAGTACATATACAGACATACATATGTACATACTTATATAAGTACACAAGCAAGTATGTATAAGTATATTTTAACCCTTTGATGACCTTTAAAAAGCACTTTTAACAGTGCAATTAAAGAAAAATTAACGGCAAGACACTTAATTTTCAGAATACAACCAATGAAGTTAACAGTTGCGGACACTCATATAAGGACAGCTAAAATATAACATTCCATACTTCCTCTATTGTTGCTGTAAGGACATCCCAGCTGAATATATTGTGTTGACGGGAATATTGATCTAAATTTGCTTATGATTTCCAGTACATTTAGACGAAGTGATTGTACCAGTGAGAACAATAATGGCTTATTTTTATTCCTTACTTTCTGTCTCTAGATATGCAATATAATATTCAATGTTGTTGTGGCAATGTGTTGGCTTATTAGACGTAAGGCCACGAGTCAAACCCCAAGTCAAACATTAAAACGGAAATATGAAAAAATATTTCTCTCGGCGACTTTCTCTCAGCAGATTTCTGGCAAAAACTCTGTGAGTGAATAAAATTGCCATGAAAAGTTTCACAAAAATCTGTTGTTCGGAGTGGACATTAAACTATAGGTCCCGCCATTCGCGTATAAAATTAACACACACAACATAAGTGAAGAGAAAGAGAAACTAGGTCGTAATCCTGACTGAAGGGTTGTAATGACCAATTATGTATGTATGTAGGTATGTAATACCTAATGTACTTAATAAAATTACTGTACGTCTGATTGTGTTGTGGAAACTGTTGATAACTGACTGGATCAAAAATTTGAAGGTAGAATAGAATAAATGTGCCTAGAAGAGTGTCTAAACAGAAGTAAAAATCACTACGGAAAAGTGTGTTGGAGAGAACTCTTCTATTGTGACTAAAATTGACGTTTAGATGAATACAACTCCAACTTACCTTGGATTGAAGGTTTTATTTTGAAATTGTTTTCTGTAAAGAAAAAAAATGTTAAATAAAATTAATGAAGAATTCCAGTAAGAAAAAAAATTATTAAAAGACTACAGCATACATAATGTTCATGCCTGAGATATACAGTGAGCGTCAAAAGCAACTGTACAAAAAAAAAATACACATTAATAAATTACCATTATTTTTTTCCATATGCCTCATTGCCAGCTTTTTAAAATTGAAACGAAAAAATTTTCAAAAAATTTCGAAATATTGACAATTTTTTTTTGGGCACACTCCTTAAGTGGTAAAAGTTGAGTTTGATGATTGTTAGAATTTTATCCTTAGTGTACAGTTTCTTTTGACGCTCACTGTATGCACGTAAAATAAATCAGGAATTGAGTGAGGAATAGAATCCAACAATATTTTTCTGTACCACCATAAAACAAACAAAATTAATTAAAATTCTTTCCTCCTAAATTCCTAATTACTTGCCTGATGTGAAGTTAATTTGGGAATTACCATCAAAAATTCGAATGAAATAATTGCCCAACTTTCATTCGTACCCTTCAACTGAAATAACCAACCACAGCAACTCTATCTAAACATTCCAGGGCATAAATCTTTTTGATGTGTCAGAAACCAAAAAGGCTAAACTGAGGTTTAATTACAAATCAATCATTATTAAAATAATTACATAATCGATACCCACTCCCCTGCCATCACAGAATATTTGTTTGAAATGTGATGTGAGTGAATTCATAGAAACAATACACAAATCCATGAAGGAATTTCATTAATCGTTATCAGCGTGAATGAACATGCATGAACATACCGATGGTGATGGTATCATATGTTATCAATGAATGAATATTATTGTACGTACATACATACATACGTATTTCCCTAAAGGAAATCATAACATTATTAGTGTTCCGGCTTTAAATATGGCAGTTTGCAACACTTAATTTTGAGTGCAATCATTGGAAAAGTATTCGTATTTATTTACGCTGAAGTGTAAAGCGCGTGCAGCAGTCAAAGCCGTCAAGAGGTGGAGAGGATGCGATTTATTTGATTCGATTGTTTCAATTGAAAATTTTTGGATGGAAACGTTTAAATAACACGAAATACAAAAAAAGTATTAATGATTGATTATCCATCATAACTAATACACAATCTGTTAGAAACACAAGACGTAAATACATTTGAGTCTCTAATTAATCCATGGATTCATAGATTCGGGTATAGGAATATTAGTTTATTTGTTAATAACCCAGGGTAAAGACAAAGGTAGTTCGGTTTCATCTCCTAATCTTCCACTTTGCTTTTTAGGTTCTGCAGAAGACAATAATCTTCTCATAATGGTTGTGACTATCACAACCCCATTCACAAGGCCAAAGCCAATTCAGCATTGTTGCAACACTGTTATATCTTACATGCACTATTCCAGACCAAGACATGACTTAATTAATCCATCAGAGTCTAATTTCGTATGACTATGCAACAGTCATGCTAGACATTTCCTAATCAGGATGAATGTGGATTCATATGGATGTGGTCTAAAATCCATTGTACCAGCGTAGGAGACTCCCAGACAGAGGTGTATCTAGTCTGTGATCTTAGGCCTTATAGCCATCACAAACTAATCTTTAAAGATAACCTTGTGCCAAGAAATTAAGCTGGAAACTATCAATCGTTTCTTTGAATTATTTCTCTTTAACCGGGACAGAGTAGATAAATGAACCTGAATGAGCTGGAAAAATCCAATAAACCAAGAAAAAGATCAGCCCATAATAATAGTCAATGTACTCCCAGTCGCCGTAGTCTAGTAGATAGTGTGTTGGCTTATTGGACAAAAAACCAGGGTTCAAATCCCAGGCCAGACATCAAAACAAAATACAAAAAGTATCACTTCGGCGACTTCCTCTGGCAAAAACTCTGAGAGTAAATAAATTTGCCATGAAAAGCTTCTCAGAAATCGGTCGTTCGGAGTCGAATCCGCCACACATGTATAAAAGTAACACACACAACATAAGTGGTGTGAGAAACTAGGTCGTAATCCTGACTGATGGGTTGTGTCTACCTAACTAGTCATCTATAGCTTTAAGAAATCTGCATATATAGGAAAGAGGCCTTTATTACTACAGTATTTTAAACCGTTTTTCTTTTCGCAATTCTAGTGGGACTTTCAGAACTATTTCAAGCAGACTTGAACTGAGAGTCCACTCTTGATGTATGCGTGAAGATAAATTCGAATTTGAAAATCCAAGACGCAATCCATAAATTTTAGCAGCACCGCATTTGGCGTTAACAGAGCAAACTTTTCTCTTAACAGAACAAAATTTGCCCTTAACAGAGAACTGTTAGCTGTTTAACAGTATCCATCTGAACAAACCCACTTGTTTAGAAGCCAATTTTAGGACATATACTAGGCCTATGAGTACCATACTGTATGCAAATTAAGGTTCCAAGGCCTCTTAATATAATCAGCAACATAGCCCCATATAAAGTGATATGGTATTGAGAAAATTGGCTTTGAAACTATAAATTTTTTGCTTTAAAATTCTCTAGGAGATCAGTGGCCATTTGGGAACATATAAGAAACAGTACACCATACAGACTATATGCAAAGGGTAGTCCAGAACAGTGGTAGTGGGATAGCTAGCCACCAACCATCCTTTTCAACACTTTTGTTCACAACTAATAATGATCATAATGAGAATTAAATTTTATGTCAGTAATGCGCAGTAAATGCTAGAAGATTAATCTACTTATTGCCGCTGTTAAACAGTTAACAGTGCTCTGTTAATAGCACATTTTGCTATGTTAAAGGCGAAAAGTGGCGCTGCTAAAAGTGTGGGTTTGCATCGTTGGTTTTTAAATTCGAATATAACTTCACCCACATGTTGCACGGTGGTTTTCCTTTTGTGGCAATATTTCTTCTGTCCAATTGGGAGTAAACTTTGTACTTAAATCCACTAATTCTCCATTACGTATACTCTGATGATGTTGATTGTCATAAAACCGGAATAGCCCACTCGTGTGTGTGGTGTTGCTAAATGTTTGGTCATTTAAATCTCAAAAAAATTTATGGATTGCGTCTTGAATTTTCAAATTCGAATTTATCTTCATACACATCCATTCTCATTGCTTCGTAGAACATATTTCAGCAATTCGAACAAGCATGAGAGATTTCTGCTGTCCACCAAGGTTTTGCATGACAAAGCGTTGGCATTCTTAAGCACATTGTTTAGCGTAAGGGCACCTGTTAGAGTATTCCAGATGAAATGAGTTTTCAAATCTAGGTTTAGAAATAAAAATCTCACTTTTCTCTACTGCGGAACGATTTACGATTAACAAATCAGATTTAGGTTACCTTCCCAATTTCCCATGGTGTTATTATCTTCCAAATGAAATAAAAACGTGTTGAAAATTATCACACGCTTAAAAGATTGTTTCAACACAGAAGAACGTTTTCATTTATTTTCTTGCACGAAAGCTATGACTAATGGCAGGCGGTGCATACTTTCCATCCATCCAGGTTAGGGAGTATGCAATCAACATTCAAACATACATTGTTTATACCAACAAGGCTTTGTGTACTCGTTCTCTACTGCTTATGAAATTATGAAAATGGAAACTATTGTGAATTGTGAAGGGAATGAAAACAGCCCAGGAAATTTATAGAAAATAAAACAAAAACAAGAAAGAGAAAGAATATTTAAAAAAAAACACGAATTTAATAACGAATATTTATAAAATCATCTGCAGAGCTGGATAAAATATTAGAAAGTATATGTAGAGATTGGAGGAGAGTAGGGTATATGTAAGATTATATATGTAAGTAGTACGATATTTATGTGTGTGCTCTATATATGCTGTGTATGTACGTATGTATAATGTACGTATGTATGTATTTATAATACTTAGATATTAAAATGACTTATTTCCGGATTATGTTTTAATATGACACTATAATGGGTTGCCTGACACTGCTGCCGGCTGAATGGTTGGCTAACTGGCAGTCAGACTAAGTATCTGACGCTATGGCTGGCTGCCTAACTGACGGACTGACTTGTTCATTGGATGGCTTTTGCTGCTGGTAGCTGTGTTACATTTAATAATAATATAAACCAACCAAAAAAAAAACCCCCAGCATCCAACCAACGACCGTGTAGCCTCTGTACTGTCTGTTTAGAGTAAATGAGAAAAGCAAGACAAAAAGAAGCAAAAAAAGAAACGTAGAATTTCATTTTCATTTATCGTAACACTTTTATAAAAAAAAAACCGGAACAAAAAGAACCAACCAACGAACATCATCAGAGAGAACTAAAGTGGAACTTAATACCCCAGTAAAGGCAGCTCAACACCGATGTTCCACCACGATGATGGCACAAGTCCCCCCTCCAGCATAAGAAGGGAGCCGCATAGAGTTAAGCTGGATGTGGAACAGTGCCGAACAGAACAGAACAGAGCACTTAACATAAATTATTGTCTCTATTTTCTATTTTCCGTCTCTATTTCCTGCCCTTCTAACCTTTTTTTTTATTTTTATTTTTTATTATGCTTAAATCACATTAATGTTATTAAAAAAATAAAACACACACACACAGAAGAGAGACATAGAGATAGGAGTTGTGGAAAACCCCACAACAACAATTATTGTATTTAAAAGGGAGAGAAATTATTTTTAAATGTAAAAAGAAGAGAAAAACAGAAAACGAAAAAAATCTCATTAAGAAAAATATTTTTCAATCCGATATGAAGACCAAAATAAAAATAATGACTCAGGGTAGATCGTGATTGAACAATCCGGGGAATTGAAACTATAACTACACATATGCCTCAAAAGAGAAATTGCAACGGAAAATTAGGATTCAATGTAGATTTTTCATACAATTGATGATCACTTAAAGGCAGCAGAAGATCATACACTCCTAATTGGTCATTACAAACCTCCAGTCAGGATTACGACCTAGCTTCTCACACCACCCATGTGTGTTAATTTTATACATGAGTGGCGGGGGACCTACAGCTTAAAGTCGATTCCGAACGACAGATTTTTGAAAAACTCTTCATGGCAATTTTATTTACACTCAGAGTTTTTGCCAGAAATCTGCTGAGAGAAAGTAGTCGCCGAAGAAATATTTCTTTCATATTTTCGTTTTGATGTCTGACCTGGGATTTGAACCGGGGCCTTGCGTCTAATAAGCCAACACACTATTTACTAGACTACGGCTACTTCCAAGCAGAAGCTCAGTCTTCAATATGAGAGTTTCAAAGCTGACAAAAATTGCTTGAATCACACTAGACGTACTCTGTTAGAGCAATCGTACGTCGCATAATGAAATAATGGATTGATTATCTGTTGCACTGATGTGTGTGAAGATAAATTTGAAATTAAAAATCCAAGGCGCAACCCATAAATTTCAGCAGAGCCAAATTTGGCGTTAACAGAGCAAAATATTCTCTTAAAAGAACAAAATTAGCCCTTAACAGAGCACTGTTAGCTGTTTAACAGTATCCATCGGAATAAGCCCACTTAATTAGGAGATAATTTTTGGACATACACTAAATCTATGAGTACCATAACATACTCAAAGGGAAGTTCCTAGACCTCTTAATATGATCAGCAACATAGTCACATATAAAGTGATATGGTGTTGTAAAAATTGGCTTTGAAAATATAAATTTTTTGCTTGAAAATTCTCTAGAAGATCATTGGCTATTTGGAAACATAAGAAATAGTACACCAACCCGACTATATTCAAATGGTAGTCCAGAGGGTCCTCTTCCGAAGCGTGGTAGTAGGATAGCTAGCCACCAACCATTCTTGATATTTCAACACTATTATTCACAAATAATAATGAGAATTATATTTTATGGAAATAGTCTGCAATAATTGAAAAGCAGAAGTCTAATCTACTTATTGCCACTGTTAAACAGTTAACAGTGTTCTGTTAATAGCACATTTTGCTTTGTTAAAGGCAAAAAGTGGCGCTGCTAAAACTGTGGGTTTGCGTCTTTGATTTTTAAATTCGAATATATCTTCACACACATGTTCCAATGTGGTTTTCCTTTTTGTAGCAATATTTCCCCTGTCTAATTGGGAGTAAACTTTGTACTTAAATTTACAAAATTCTACATTTCGTATACTCTGATAATATTGATTGTTATTACATCAGAATATTTCTCCTAATTCTCCTCCATAAGATTATTACTTTGGAACAGCCCGTATACTTATTTAGCAGGATTAGATTTGCTAGATCCAACCGCGGTAGGAAAATTATCCAATTAAGACATAGGACTCTTTTGTCAAAACGACAGTTCTTTATACACACCATCATCGTCTTTGGCATACACTACCTACCTAATTATATTCAGAACATAGGCAATGCAACTAAGTTCAAAAAGGAGCTATACATTCTGTTCAAGTAGTTTGTAATATATTTTGATTGTTTTATACATTTTTACTCTTCATTTTTATTAGTGATTAATTATTTTAATTTTTCTAATTTATTATTTAAGTTTCATTGTATCTCATTAATTTGTTTGTATTTTTCTTTATATCTGTATCTTTCCTAATTTAGTTTTTTACATACATATACTCATTTTCTTATCCTAATTTTTTTGTATCGATTGCTATTTCCTGAGGTTAAATCATGTTCTCATTCTTATTCAGTTTTATTTGTACTGTCCTTCAAACAATTCATTACTCATATAATGAGCGATTTGTTATTACTTTTTCCTCTTGGATGTACTCCCATAGCACTTTCATTTATAAGATTATTATCTTGTTGTGCTATGATTAATAATAAATAAAATAAAAATAAAAATAAAATAACCCACTCGTGTGTGTATGTGTGAATTTGGGGGTGATTTAAATCTCAACGCACTGCACTGGTGGCAATTGTTTTAAAGTTGACAACATAAATTTAATTATTTAAATAACTACTGTTTATTATTGTTACTGCTGTTGTCGTATTAACTTATTGTATATAAAAAAATACAAACAAAAAAATTAAATAAAACAACAACTAATAACCACAGACAGTAAAAAAGCAATTAAGAAAATTCGAAATGATAAAATGCGACTCTAGGATACCGTACTCCATGCTCATATAATGACTAGACCCCTAGCATTCCCACAAAAATCATTAAGGCAAACTTAAGCAAATCAACAATCGCTTCAATAGACTTCAAAATCTTATCAATAGAGCCCCTAGTTAACCAAAAAGCAACTGAAGAACATAGAAATACAGTAACAAACGTATTCAACTGCTCTCTCAGCATAGGGGCCCATGGGGAACATGGATGAAATTGAAAAACTTGAACATTTGAACAAATGTCAGTTGACCTAGCAATAGCTGAGCTTTTAAAACATTTACTTGTGAAAGAAGAGCTTGAAAAATTGATCACATTAGACAAAAACAAAACAAAAAATCAATAAATAAACGAGCGTGGCTAGAAGATGAATCAAATGACAATTTAACCCACCACAGATTCGGAGAGGGCACACGCCCGTATTTGTAAAGTAACAGGGCAGAAAGGTAACTCAACTTATCCATCCCATTAAACTTTAAACTATGCTGTACGACCATTGACACGTCGGTTATTTTGCGAAACTCTTGGACCACAACCTAACACTTGTTAGAAAAAAATTTCCAATATTTTCTCCACAACAGCGATTATTTATTTTTAAAAAATACACCGAAAGCTTTTAAATTATTAAACAAAGTTATTGAAAATATAACACCCTTAATCACTCCCAGCTATTATTCAGGGTGTTACAAAACAGTATGTAAAGCTCACTTATTCAGATGTGTGTGAAGATAAATTTAATAGCCAAAGACTCAAACCCACATCTTAAGCAACGCCACTTTTCGCCTTTAACATAGCAAAATGTGCTATTTACAGAGCACTGTTAACTGTTTAACAGTGGCAATAAGTACATTAGTCTTCTACTTTGCAATTATTGCAGACTATTGACATAAAATTTAATTCTCACTGTGATCATTATTATTTGTGAATAAAATTGCTGAAATGTTAGAGGATAGTTGGTGGGGGATGGGGGACCCTCTGGACTACCATTTGCATATAGTCGGGTAGGTGTGTTATTTCTTACATGTGCCCATATAGCCACTGATCTTCTAGAGAACTTTCCAGCAAAAAATTGACATTTTTAAAGCCAATTTTCACAATACCATAAAACCTTATATGGGACTATTTTGCTGATTATACTAAGAGGCCTTGAAACCTTCTTTTGAGTATGGTATGATACTCATAGACCTAGTAAATGCCCTAAAATTAGCTCCTAAATAAGTAGGTTTGTTCAGACAGCTAACAGTTCTCTGTTAAGGTCAAATGTTGCCCTGTTAACGCCAAATGTGGTGCGACTAAAATTTATGGATTGCGTCTTGGATTTTTATTTTCATATATATCTTCACACACACATCTTATCCCGCCAACACAATTACGATGCCGTAGGGTATCAAACCAAAAAAAAAAAAATAAATAAAATAAAATTCTACTCGTATACAACTTAATTTCATTAGGGATTAATAAAATTCAAATTAAATTCGTTTCGTGTTTTCCGGTTTGAAATTTACAATTCAATTTTAATTTCAACGTTTACAATGTTTTAACACAACACAAATTCGATTTCTTCTTGTTTTTTTTTTCGAATAATTAATATTTAATGACAATTTGTTGTATTTGTTCTCGCATTTGAGTATAAGTATGAGTAACAACACAAAACCAGGGTGTAGAAACATAACATTTTATTCAGCGTTCAGCAAAATAAAACAAAACAAAAGAAAAATTCAATAATTTTTAGAGAAAATTTATGGATTTTCTAATATAAGGGGTTGGGACAAACAAATTGTTAAAAAAGGGGAATGTGGAGTATCTCTTGACACTGACACAATATTAAAACCCAGGAAGTCAAGTGCAGTGATGATATTATCGCACTGACCACGATAGCATGGATTACCTAAATTCGACGTATGGGATTGGAATAGGTTTAGGTTAGAGGACGTGTACTTGCCAATTGAGACAATTACAGTACACGGAGGTTCAGTTGACCCATTGTACGACGTCCTAAAGGGGAGAGGATAATAGCAGGTAGGAAAAAAGTAGAGGAAGTAGGAAAGGGAGAATGAGAAAGCAGAGGAATTACACAGACTAACAAAACACACAAGAGAGCGCGACTATACTATTGAAACCTTAGCACTTCTCAACCAGCTCAAACTAATAATGAATCTATGGAGAGCCTTTATGTCGATACTCGATACACAATTCAAACCCTCAAAGAAGCCCCTGCCAATGGTCTTCAACCTTAACCTACTAATGGTTGGACATCCTCCTCATCGCAACATACCCTGCAATATACCGGCTAATCTAATCCCCGTTCTAATCTCGCAGTGCCCCTTAATAAACCCAATAACTAACCTTAAGCTGGCCATATCCAATCCCTATAGCAGGTCATAGACACCGAGGAACATAACAACCCGATCCATTCCCCCAATACCTCTTCTCTCCCCCTGTGACCCATTTATTAATAAGGCCGTAGAGGTGTCAGATTGGGCGATCAGGACTAACTCTCACATCGCCCTCAGAAAGTGAACATAATCTAGCGAGGACAACCTTTGTGGCATTATCAAGTATTCCCGCTCTGACCCGGAATCCAGCATAAACGGATTCGGTCTGAACGGTACGTGCCGTGATTTGCGCCAGACCGACACAATGGCCCTTAGGGCAGCCTGACTGTCAACGAAGATCATATAAGATTGCGAATTCGAAGTAGGCCCACCAGCTTTGGCCTGGGATTGGAATAAGTTCCAGAGAAGATAGTCACGAGGATTCTATACGTCAAAACTTAATTTTTTCTAACGGCTTGAAAAAAGCAACGGACAGGGTCGGGTTTTAAGCAGCGAGGTGTATTCGAGGATTAAATCTTAAAACTTCGATTACACAGCCCTGTATGGGTTTTGCAAATAAGATGGCTCCAGGTGTTTCCGAAGGCATTTTGCGCGCTGAACACGAATCTGGGGGTCCCTGATTACAGATCTCCATTCAGATTTAAAAAATTCAAAATGGCGGATCCAATATGGCGGTCTAGGTTTATAAAGATTAACCAGATTTATTTGACCGCCATATTGGATCGGATTGGATGGATGAATCAGCGTTTTTCTAGAAAACCTGACGTGATGGAAAGTTTTTGAACCCAGATATGTGTTCAGCGCGCAAAATGCATTCGGAAACACCTGGAGCCATCTTATTTGCACAAAAAAGTCCAAATTTGCAGGGCTGTGTTATCTATGTCTACCTAGACGCTTTTGCATCGAGCAACGATCTCAACTGGAATGTATTAAGATATCATAGAAAAGAAGATTGCTGACAAGTGGAGTATAAAAGAATCAACGGTGAGTGTGGCTCTTACGCAGGCGACAATACATTCCCCTTTAATTGTGCTGCCAAACTTCGTAGATAAATAGGTGAACAAAATTTGTTATGAAACTTGAATCCGCATGCGTTCACGTAACCGTGTAGTTATTCTTTTAAAATATTGTTTGATTTTTCAATGACATCGTGCTTTAAGTTCTAATACATCGTCTTACAAGTCATAATTCCACTCCCCTAACATCAAAATTGCTATTTTTTGCTATACTTAAAGTGTCACAAAAACTGTCTTCGAATAGTGATGATTTGCATATTTATGCCACAGATTATAACACTTTTCGAAAGAAATTATAACACTTTATAGAGCAGTGGAGTAAAATAATATGTAAGTATGCATGTATACAGAAGCAATACACAAATTGTCAAACGAGAATAAGAAAAGAAAATTCCAAGTCAAAAGACAAAACAAAAACGAAAAGAAAAAACTGAATAATAAAGAGGAAAACGAAAAATAAAATAAAAAAAAATTGAATACAAAGCACTGCAGAAAGTATAGAAAATAAAAGTATCAGCAGCAGCAGCTATTAAATCCTTAATTATGCAAATTTCAGAGACGGCCCAAAATGCAAATTCTGCTTAAAAGAAAAGCAATTCAATACTTGTGGCATTTATTAATGTGACCCACTTTTAATGAACAACAACCAAACAGCAGCAGAAGCCCATCAAGCAACGAGACATTATCAAACTTATCCCCGTCCGCCAAAGGGGACAAAGAGAACAAAGAAAAAAAATGGCAAAACAAAAAATGCCATGACATGGAATAAAAACTCATACAGACATTTCAAAATAGTTTGCAACACAATTTGGCGGACGGACAACTCTTTAAAGCAGACGACGTTACATTTAAACTCTTATAAATATTTATGGTCATAGACAACATGATGGAAGTGGTCGTAGAGAAATGTGTATTTGACAAATAGTGGCAGAAGCACTTGCAGCAGACAGTTGAGACGATAGCAGTAGCAAACAGAATGACAAAGAGAAAGAGAAAAAGAAACACTCAAGTTATCAAAGTTAAGTAAAGGCAAAACGAAGTATAGTATTGGATTTCAGATTACAGCCGATAACTGTACTTTCGATATATAGTCAAGGAATTTATTTATCTTGGTTCTTTTGTTAACACCAAAAATGATGTCATTCTGGAGATCAAGCATAGGATTACTCTTGCTAATAGCTTCTAGTAAAATAGGCAATTGAGTAGCGGGGACCTCTCTCGTACGACAAAACTAATACTCTACCAGATGCTCATCCTACACGTGATTCTTTACGGCACAGAATTATGGACTCTATTAAGCACTGATGCATTAGGCTTGAGAGTATTCAAGAGAAAAGTCTTACATAAGATCCTCGGTCCAGTGCGAGTTGGCGATGATTTCCGCATCCGATTCAACAGTGAGCTGTATGAGCTCTTCAACAACATGGACATTGTGCAGCGTATTATAATACAGCGGCTGCGCTGGCTCGACCATGTCGTACAAATGGGTATTTGATGCGGCGATGTGAGGCAATCGGCGAAGAGGACAACCTTGTTTGCGTTGGAAGAACTAAATTGAGGAATCACTGTCATCGATTGGTGTGCCCAACTGGCATAGGCGCGCAAGAAGCAGAGGCGCCTGGAAGGATGTGTTAAGGGAGGCCGAAATCCCTTAATGAGGTTGTTAATGGCCAATTAAGTAAATAAGTAAGTATGTAAGTTATCAAAGGCCGTGGTGCATGGCATTAGAAATATAATGAAAAAATTTTACAAAATAATGCAGTCTAGTCTATGAAGGATATGATCGGAAATACGACAGAAGAAAAAGGTTCTGTCGTACAATATATTGCCATTGTTCGAAATCAATTAAAAAACAGTAGAATTAACAACTCAAGAGCAGCTAAGCTTCAATAGTTACATGGATTCCGCTCGTATTTAACCAACTGCGTGAACAAATCTCTAAAGAATAAAGGATTTCAACAATGTCGCCACTAAAATCCTTATTCGTCTTTTATTCACCATAATGTACTATTTTTATACACACAACTGTATATATGCTGCCACAATAAACTTTTTTTTATTGAATTCTTCAGTAAACTTATAGTAGACAGACTCATATTTCACAATGAGGCATTACTTTTCCTCTTCTTTAACATTTCTCAAGCGGAGAGCAAATCAAGAAGAAACTCAAGCACCACTTGACTTCCGAACTAAAGGGTATTCATATTCATATTCACACTTAATGTCTATTCAAACACATTTACACACCTCTTCATTCACATCCATGTGCACACAATGCATTCTTATGTTTGTCCGTCTGATTGTCTTATTGCCTGCATTACCATTACCAACACCAACATGAACCAACGACTTTAAATGAGTCAAACCAGCAATTCAATGATCGTTTAAACAGAGGGAAACACGATAATGTTGTATAAAAATTAAAAAAAAGCGAAGAAAAAAAATTCCAAAAAAAGATGGAAAATGAAGTTAAAAGTGTCATAATTTCTTGGAACATGTAAATGACATACACATGGTGGTGGACAACAAAAAAAAAACAGAGACAACGACGGGATCTACAATTGCACTCACAAAAATCCACAGCCACAGTCAAATGTTTGTTTTGGTGTTTGAAGGCAAATGATATTGTGGTGGTGGTGGTAGTAGTAGTACGAAGCCAGTGTTCGCCATAACGATGATGTTCGTGTTGATGATGATGATGACAATGATTGTAATGGTTTTGCTTACACATACGCTGGTCTAAAACGCACATAATAAACAAACACTCGCACTCACACACACACTGAAATACATTCATACGCGTTTTCAGAACAATTATTCTCTGTACATTTGATGTGACAGTAGATACTACTTTTAATGTCATTTACACATGTTGTGTAGTTGTAGTTGTAGTGGCGTTGGTGGTGTCATTTGCAAATTTTCGTCTACGCAAGGAAAAAAATAATAATAATTACAATAAAAACAACAATAACAACGCCAACAACTACGGTATCAAGAATAGCAATAGAGAAGCTACTTATGTTTGTCAAAACACAAACAAACACTCTAGTTAAACACACACGCACATATACCCATACATTTGAAAAATAATAAAATTCTTCCTGCTGTATCATGTGAACTATTAAGGATGGTCACAGTAGTGAAGAAAAACCCGAAAGTCTTAACGCGAAATATACGCACAGTTGAGAGAAGAAGACATGCATACATACATACATAATTGGTCATTACAACCCTTCAGGCAGGATTATGGACCTAGTTCCTCACTCCACTTATGTTGTGTGTGTTAATGTTATACATGAGTGGTGGGGGACCTACAGTTTAAGGCCGACTCCGAACGACAGATTTTTTGAGGAACTTCTCATGGCAATTTTATTTTTACTCCCAGAGTTTTTGCCAGAAATCTGCTGAGAGGAAGTCACCGAAGAAATATATTTTCATTATTTCGTTTTGATATCTGACCTGAGGTTTGAACCGTGGCCTTACTGCCTACCAGACTCCGGCGACAGAAGACCTTTGCGAAACTAGCACGATGCGCCACCGTGATGATATAACGGCGTCAGGAACAATAGACTTCCGGGTAATGGCTATAGAGACTAGAGTAAGGCAACCAGACCTAAAATATACCTGGAAATGAGTTTAGAATTGGAAAATCACTTCTAATGGGCACCTACTTGTCGGTTTTTAGAGAGAAATGCATGCTATTGGAATATATGCGGAGAATTTGCTTCATAGAAGCATATGCTGTACCCGCATTTATATATCTATATATATTATTCAGATAGTCAAGCAGCTTTTAACATATCTGTTCATCGAAGAGATCATTTCCATCTCTGTGAACACGTCAACAAACAAAATTCTCGATGCCGATGTTCAAAAAATCAAGAAGAAGCACATTAATTATATTCCCTCAAAGTCACCGTATTGCGTTCATACTAAAGGCGTCATCGGATATTAGTTTTTAGAAAAATTCGGAGGCTACACGACTCCGTGGATGGCGAGCACCACTAGAAAGCTACGTCCAACGAATTCTTCAAACCATCAAAATATGTATGTGAAGATAAATTTGAATCTGAAAATCCAAGACGAAATCCATAAATTTTAGCAGCGCCACATTTGGCGTTAACAGAACAAAATTCACCCTTAACAGAGCACTGTGAGCTGTTTAACAGTATCCATCTGAACAAGCCCACTTGTTTGGGAGCTAATTTTAGGACGTATACTTGGTCTATGAGTTCCATATCATACTCAAAGGAAGGTTCCAAGGCTCTTAATATAATCAACAAAATATATTGGCTTTGAAAAGATAAATTTTTTGATTGAAAATTCTCTAGAGGATCAGTGGCCATTTTGGAACATATAAGATATAGTACACCAACGCGATTGTATGCAAATGGCAGTCCAGAGGGCCCTCTTTCGAACCCTGGTAGTGGGGTAGCTGGAATAATTTTGAGAGTTGAATTGAAGAAAAAAATATTGAATTCTGAAAAAATCGATTTTTGACCCCTGCATCCCCAACCAGCCATCCTATAGATTTCAACACTTTTATTCACAAATAATAATGACCATAATGAGAATTAAATTTTGTGACAATAGTCTGCAACAATTACAAAGTAGAAGACTAATCTACTTATTGCCGCTGTTAAACAGTTAACAGTGCTCTGTTAAAAACACATTTTGCGCCGCTAAAAGTCTGGGTTTGCTTTTTTGGTTTTTAACTTCGGATTTGTCTTCACACACATAATCAGCAATCTTTCACTGGAAGAAAAGATTGCCTATTTTTAAATTTTATCTTTTTATAGAGTTTCTTGAAGAGACACAGCTATGTTATAAATTTTCCGACTCTTGAAGGTTCTCAAAGCGATTATCAGTGAGGAATGCAAGAAATTCTGGCAAAAACAATTTCAAATACCAATATATCGGGCCCATATGGTCATGAATACTGGCAATAGCAAACCGGGCAAATATCATTTCTCCTACTGAATAGCAAAATAAATTTTTAAACATCCAATAAAGACAAGCCAACAGCAAAAATAACACCATTAAAGCCATCTATGGGAAGAAATAACAATGAAACAGTGTTCGCATTCGTATTAAAAAATAAAAATGTTTCCTTACAACCTGTGATTGCCACTCAAAACGGAACCGTTTATTGACTTGCAATACTCTGTTGAGTATATTTGGTGGCATTTTAAATGGATGATTTTGTTTTTTGGGTGTGTATGTTTGTTTATATTTGTATTTAATATTGGCAAACACCAACCAACACAAACTCATTTGCTTTACAAACGAGCAGAGCACATGTACATACCAGTAGATGTTGTACTCACGTATACATACATACATATGTGATTAAGTTAACTGTAATATGTAGTATAACCTCAGCTTTGCACTCTTCTTGCCATTATGCCATCCTGCTGGGAGTCATTTAAAATCGATAGCGTATGCATACCCATACATACCTACATACATACTTATGGTACATATACATACGTATATGCTATTAAATATCATACTAGTGTGTAAAGTGTATGTGTGTGTTTAGATTGCTTTGGTATGGCATTAATTGACATTTAATGTGTCACTCAGTATGTTTTTTTCATTGATATTTTGAGGAAAATTTTATTAATATTTTCATAACAAAATTACTTAACACCAGCCACGAAGAGAGATTGTCAATGAGCAGTACAAAAACAAACGGAACTCTAATGTGGGTGAGTAGGCATGTGTGCATGTGACATAACATAACACCTAATCAAGTAGTGTTCATAAGTGTCATGTGAATACAAAAGATCGTTTATATTAAGTACTCGAATGTATATTTAAAAATTAAAAGAACTTTTAAAAACGTCGTCATTATTGATGGTATAATTAACACTACAACGGCATAGATTATATGTGAAGGAAGAAACAGTTAACAGTTAAGGCAACGGTTCAAGCCCCAGGTCAGACATCAAGGCGAAATATAAAAAAATATTTCTTCAGCGACTTCCTTTCAGCAGATTTCTGGCAAAAACTCTGAGAGTAAATAAAGTTGCTCAAAAAATCTGCCGTTCGGAGTCGACGTTAAACTGTAGATCCCGCCACTCATGTATGAAATTAACACACGCAACATGAGTGGTGTAGGAAGCTAGGCCGCAATCCAGCTGAAGGGTTGTAATGACCAATTATGTATGTATGTATGTGTTCCATTTTTGTATAGAACCTTAAAACGGTTACAAAGTCTTCTTATGAAACGAAAGTTAATTGACAATCACGTTTTATTAATTAATTCAGGGCTTAATCCATTGCGCAGCTTTTAAACAGACATCTATCGATAAGGTTGTTATTCTACAGAATTTTACAGAAAGTTTTCATAGCGTTTTCCTGCTGCTCTCATTCAGATTGTGATCTGTACTAGGGATTTTTAATGAATATCGAACTCGACTTATATATCAGAGGACTTCACAATGCAACCAGAGATCAGCAATGAGTATTCAAAAAGATGAGTAGAATCGAATCATACCTCATACGCATTCATACTTATTTTACTATCGTGGAACCTCTACTCATATTCGAAGTTTGAAGTACTCATCATATTCATACTTAACAACACGTATGATGTTGTTGATTTCGACTCTCCATTACTCAACATGTTCGTGTGCAAAATAAGTATGATTCGCGTACGAACACTAAAATACTCACTAGAAGGTTGTGTGTCTGCTTTGCTTGCTGTCTTTGTCTTTTTTGCTTATGTGTCTTTTTCCTTTTTTTTTGTAAATGCAACAACTACTAAGAATGTAATTTTTGATGAATTACTCGTGTCACTCGAACCTCATTTATTAAGTATTATAAGAATATTTTTCTAATGTTATGAACCTGAATGAGTACGTTTATGAATCAAACATATTTCGAATGGTATGAGTTTGATGTCAAGGTTGTACTCATACTCATTGCAACCTGTACTTATAAATCAACGTTGTAGTGAGTAAGAATGAATCAGAATACATACGTAGTTAAATTTGAATATTGTTGACTCATTTATATACAAAATATAATGAATGCTTATGAGTAGCGAAAAAACGATTCATTGCTGATCTCTGAATGCAACTAGCTTCGTAGTGAAACATAACTGTAGTGTCAAGAGGATTCTATTATAGAGTATAAGCTGAGGTATTTCAATCCTTGTGGATAGTTAAACAGTTTAAAAAGCTTTGTGTATTCCAGGCCGTTTAGAAAGTTTTATGTGTTCTCGGTTATCTAGATAATGACAGACAAAAAGACGGTTGCTAAAGCAGGTAGTGATCTGATGGTCAGACACCCGCTGTACTACTACTGTTTTGAAAAGAATTTCCTGTTTTGAAAAAGAGTTCACTTCTCATGTCCAAAAAAACATGCCAAGCCCAAGATATTTATCGTCTGGATTTTATTATTTGGTTCGGCATTTTCGATATTATCGGCAAACGTTTTCTGTACGCTGTGCAATCCCACCATGCGTTTTAGATTGAAATTTCGCTTGCAGCAGCGAGCATACAGTTCATCGAATTTCAAGCATTAAGAAGCTTAAATTCCGTTCCTTCAAGGATGCCCCATGAATCCATGGGATGAATAAAAGCAACAAGTCTTTCGAAAGAGTGTAACTAATTTTATTACCACTCACGGACACAACTCATTTCAACAGAGAACTTTGTTCCTATTCAAAGACGATTGGCAACCCTATCATCCTAGAACCTTTTAACACAGACTATTCACCTGCTTGATTGAAAAATTAGACTAATGGAACTGACAGAATGAGGGAAACCTTTTACTAATTATTTTTTATTCCTAAGAGTAACGAATACAAATAGAAAAATTCTCTTCCAAACCACATTGCTTCTTATCTTTAATTTTCTATAATTAAATTTTAATTTCAATCATTTATTGTCGCCGCATTAAAGAGAAAATCATCTTATAACACTCCATTGTAAAGTGTTTTAATTGTTGGACAATATAATGACTAACTAAACTCAATAAAAAAATAATACTTCCTCCTGTGGAAATGTTAATATTTTGTCATTATAAATAAATTAAATATTTAACAAAATTCATACTCTTTACACTTTATGTTGTTTTATTGTTGTTGTTTGGATATCTTTCTTTTGTTCAACGAAACTTTAATTGTGTGTTTTTGCTAAGACTGTCGTTTAGTTTCTTATCGTAATTAAATAAATTGCCACATGGTTGCATGCATATGACTATGTATACAGTGTAATCCATTAAGATGATGCAACTTGGATATGCCAAAATGGATTAAATTTATGAATTCATTTCAATTACTTGACGAAATATAGATGCCAATAAGTTCGACCTGTAGCCAGATAGAAATGTAATCCATTGTATCTTCTTAACCGACGAATCAACCGGCATATCTATCAAAAGCGATATTAAAAAGTCATCTACAGCTTACAAAAAATACTTTGCTTTTGACTCCTTCGGCCGTGTCTCCCTTTAGGCGGTTAACCGCATATGAATATTATACAATTTCTAGAGAAATCGTTTGATAAATTTCTTAAAATAAATTCTATAAATATGTGTGAAGATAAATTCGAATTTGAAAATCCAAGAAACAATCCATAAATTTTAGCAGCGCCACATTTGGCGTTAACAGAGCAAAATTTTCTCTAACAGAACTAAATTTGCCCTTACCAGAGCACTGTTTGCCATTTAAACCAGGCCACTTGTTTAGGAGCTAACTTTAGGACATATACTAGGTCTATGAGTACCATATAATACTCAAAAGAAGGTTCTAAGTCCTCTTAATATAATCAGCAATATAGTCCCAAATAAAGTGACTTGGTATTGTGAATATTACCTTTGAAAATATCAATTTTTTTGCTTAAAAATCCCCAGGAAGATCAGTGGCCATTTGGGAACATATAAGAAATAGTAAACCTACCCGACTATATGCAAATGGTAGTCCAGAGGGTCCTCTTTCGAACCGTGGTAGTGAGAAAGCTGGGGTAACCCACCAACCATCCCATAGATTTCAACACTTTTATTCTCAAATAATAATGATTGTAAGGAGAATTAAATTTTGTGTCAATAGTCTGCAGTTATTGCCGCTGTTAAACAGTTAACAGTGCTCTGTTAATAGTACATTTTGCCCTGTTAAAAGCGAAAGGTGGCGTTGCTAAAAGTGTGGGTTTGCGTCTTTGGTTTTTAAATTCGAATTTATCTTTACACACATTTCTATAAGTGCTAATTGATAGAACACACTTTCCTTCTACTTATACATGAGGAAATTCAATCAGAGAGACGGATATCTGACCTATCCTGATAATAATGAATTACTGTTGTGATTGCCGTCAGGAAGAGGCAAGTTTCTCTATTAAATCGGACACTTTAAGCTTTGAGGGATCTGTTCAATCCTAATATACCCAGAGGTTATATTATCTTACATCTGATGCAGCAGCAGTGCATCAGAAAAAAGAGGACAGACCTGGAATTGAGATAAGGCGGCATTGACCATATCAGTGCCATTCCTGATAAACCATTTCAACATCCTGAAAACAAAAGGCATCCAAAACTTTCTATTTAAGACAAAAAGTATTGATTTGCTTAGTACAAAACTTATCAGACAAGCCTCGTTTAATTGTAAGTAATAAACACATAAATGTGCAAATGACTGAACACAACGAGTGAATAGTTTAATAAATGACTGACTTTATGAATATAATACGTTAAGAAAGCATTAATGAACGAATGAAGAACGTATGTATGAATGCCTGATTCACTAACTGCCTCCACAGTGACAGACTAACCTAAGCTAAGCTGACACACTGACTAACTGACTGATTGACTCAGTAAATGAAGAAATAAATGAAAGTGCTTTCGAGACACTCGCACATACACACGACACATCACAGTCACAATCACAATCACAAGAATTTCAATTAAAATCTATTGTGTGTTGTTTTTCGTATTGTTGTTTTAGTGTTGTATGTACACAATTGTTGTTGTTGTTGTTGTTATGAAAATTAAAATTGTCATCATACTACACGTTTTAATAACAATTTATTTATGCCTCCCTTCGTATATTTAATATGTCATCTCGAAAGACAGAAAACAAAACAACAAAACGACAAAAGAATTCAGAAAACAACAAACATTGAACAACAGTCTTGTGAGTTAAATCACAATCAAACACACACACACAGAGTTATTAAAAGTGCATACAATGGAGGAAGGCAACCAGGCAGGCAGGCATGAAAAGTTTATTAAAATCCATCAATAGCTGCAGCAGAAGTGTATGGATATGCTAAATAAGTATTCGAAAGAGGAAGCAGACATGGCATATATGCACTAAAGGATTCAAACAATCAATATGATGATGATGATGATATTCTGTAGTATCTGGGGTAGAATTTTTAAATAATTTGAATAAAAATAGGTCACCGAATATGAATAAAACATGGTAGCAAACATACAAAAAGAAAAATATAGGTTAAGTTGTCGAGCAGTTCAGCAATTATTTCAGGTACGACTAACACTGAAGCCATACAGGTCGTTGTGTTGCAGGAATATCTCATATCAGGCTGCGGAAAGCCATCAAAAGGAAATAGTATCTCTGGATGTATGATTTGAAACTGATTTAAGAAAAAGCCGTTTTACGTACATATAGTGCGACTGCACAACAAATTCGGATACAACACTTCGTCTGTATATTCCTTTGTAATACCGGTAAAACAGAAAAGCATAAGTCCTACTGCATTTAATGAGCATTATTGATTAAAGGATACACAGCCTACAAGCATGGAAATAGAATTCGGTCCATACAATGAGCGTCAAAAGAAATTGTACACTGTGGGTAAAATTCTAACAACCAGCAAACTCAACTTTTACCACTTAAGGAGAGTGCCCGAAAAATGTTAACAATATTTAGAAAATTTTTGTATTTTTTTTTCAATTTTAAAAACTGGCCATGAAACAAGTTTAAAATAACAGTAACGGTAATTTATTAATGTGAACAGTTTCTTTTGACGCTCACTGTACATAAAAGTGATTTTGATTGCCGATTGAATATAGGATGATTGCACGGCAATTCTATTTATGTGCGGGAAGATAAATTCAAATTTAAAAACCCAAGACACAAACCCACAATTTTAGCAGCGCCACTTATCGCCTTTAACAGGACAAAATATGCTATTAACAGAGCACTGTTAACTGTTTAACAGTGTAAATAAGTAGATTCGTCTTCTACTTTGCAATTATTACAGGCTATTGACATAAAATATAATTCTCCTTATGATCATTATTATTTGTGCTGGTGGGGGATGGAGGAGGTCAAAAATCTCGAATCTCAAAATTATTCCAGCTATCCCACTAACACTAACATAAGAGGACCCTCTGGACTACCATTCGCATATAGTCGGGTTGGGGTACTATTTCTTATATGTTCCCAAATTGCCACTGATCTTCTAGAGAATTTTCAAGCAAAAAATTTATTGTTTAAAAGTCAATTTTCTCAATACCATATCACTTTGTATGTAATTATATTACTGATTATATTAAGAGGCCTTGGAACCTTTCTTTGAGTAGGATATGGTACTCATGGACCTAGTACATGCCCAAAAATTAGCTCCTAATTAAGTGGGTTTATTTCTATGAAAACTGTTAAACAGCTAACAGTGCTATGTTAAGGGCAAATTTTGTTCTGTTAACGCAAAATGTGGCGCTGCGAAAATTTATGGATTGCGTCTCGGATTTTCAAATTCAAATTAATTTTCACACACATAAAATAATCACACGTACAATACTATATCGACTCCTCCATTCTATAACCATCCATCTATAGTCCATCCGCCATCGAGCACAGGAATTGGATCTGTGTCCATCCACTTTATGGAAGATTTTGCGGAAGGATCTTGGTTTGCGTGCTTACAAAATCCAACTCGTGCAAGATTTGAAGCCAAACGATCATCAAGTAAAGCGTAGATTCGTCGAATGGGCCCAAAACGAGATTACAGTTGTTCCCGATTTTCATAAGCGAATTTTGTTTAGCGATGAAGCGCGCTTCTGGTTGAATGGCTACGTCAACAAACAAAACTGCCGCATTTGGAGTGAAGGTAATCCTCAAGTGTATGTGGAAACACCGTTACATCCAGAAAAACTGACTGTTTGGTGCGCTTTATGGGCTGGTGGAATTATTGGTCCGTACTTTTTCAAAAACGATGGTGGCCAGAACGTTACAGTCAATGGTGATCGGTATAGAGCCATGATTACTAACTTTTTCATTCCTGAATTGAATAACCATGATGTCCAGGAGATGTGGTTTCAACAAGACGGCGCAACATGTCACACAGCTCGTGCCACAATAGATTTATTGAAAGACACGTTTGGTGACCGCCTAAGTTCACGTTTTGGACCTGTGAATTGGCCTCCAAGATCTTGTGATTTAACACCGCTAGACTACTTTCTGTGGGGCTATGTAAAGTCATTGGTCTATGCGGTAAAGCCACAAACGCTTGACCATTTGGAAGACAACATTCGCCGTATTATTGCCGATATACGGTCACAAATGTTGGAAAAAGTCATCGAAAATTGGACGTCCAGATTGGACTACATCCGCGCCAGCCGTGGCGGTCATATGCCAGAAATCATATTTAAAATGTAATGCCACAAGATTATCTTTCGGATAAATAAAATTCATGTCAATCGAATAATCCATCGTTGTTTTATTGCAACTTAAAGTTCTATACCTCTATAAAAAAACACCCTTTAGTATGGTGTTCTCTCCCCGAACAATAACTTTGCAGGTAATCTCCATTCATAGCATATAGAAACCTAAAGCAAGAATAGATACACCTGGTCCAGGCTAACATCATAGTATATATGAACACACGATAAAGCACTACAGAAAACTTTATAAAAAAAATTATTTTTTGAATAAAAAACAAATGAATCACAATTAGTTGTTGGGGTAATTCATTTTATATTTCAAGACTAAAACTGTTGCAATTAAAAATTTAATGCGTGAAAATTTATTTATTTTTGATATTTGGATTATTCGCACATGGAAAAAGCTTTAAATCACAACGAGCATAATGAATGAGTGAAAAACTAAATTATTTTTTAAATTATTTAAACAAACAATTGAATGCATGTGTGTACAACACAACAACAGGCTAAAACAAAAACAAGTTCATTGTACGAACAACAACTGTAAATGATGACAGTGTAACCAAACGTAAAGGCAACAAAATATGCTTGAGTTTGACAGAAAAATAAAATTAAAATTCAGAAAAAATAATCGGATTACTGTATATATTTTTAGCAGTAATCCTGGCCATGGAAGAAATAGAAATTTAATCGTCATTATAATTGTTACCTCATACTGTAATAGCACGCACTGTTAATGTTAACATTTTTTACTGGTAAACAGTGGCTTAACTAGTCTCCATTCATCACAAGAGTGTTTGTTTTGCCGGCAATATTTTAAATCACATTTTAATGTCAAAAAATATAAACGATTTGAAATATTTTTTTTTATTTTGTTTTTCATTCCAATTTCCATAAAAATCATGATCAAATTTTGTTAAAAGTTTAGTTTAATTTTTGTTGCTGTGGTAAAAATATAAAAAATAAAAATATAAAATAAAAATACTCGTACAAATAAACAAATTAAAATATTTTTAGAATATTTTTCTAAATGTATTTAATAAAGAAAAAAAAATGTGTGTGTGTGTGTGTAGTCGCATGTGAATACAAATGATTTTCATATCGTAAAAGCAATTTCCTAATCAATTCACACTTGAATATGTTTAAATGAATGGAGATACGAGAGAGAGAGAGAGAGCGAGAGAGACAATTGAAATATCGAAAATGGAATATTTGAAAAATAAATATTCACAATATGTATAGGGTCCTTCAACAGAGAGTTACGTATGAATTTTGACAGTTGATAACGGAAGCTACATTTCTCAACGAAATTGTTATATAATCAGTCTGTTTTACCATGGCTGCCTTCCAAAACGTTACTTGCTTGCTTTGTGTTTGAACAAAGTATAGTGTTTCATAATGCCGCTGTACAAAATATATACAATGTATTCCATTTCAAAACGTCGTCAATGTGTGTTTTTTAACGCAGTCAAAAAGCAATCAGGCATCGGATTTATAAATAGTTGATGCATTGTTTGGTTACTTTGCACATCTACATAATTTATATACAGTAGTAGAAATGCATACAAACTTTGTATTGATACGTTTTGGAAGGCAGCCCAAATCACCATGCACGGATACGGCATTCAATAACAACTAGTTCAAATAATAAAATTGTTTTATCAAATTGGGTGTTCTGTCCAAAGAGCGTTCAATACATACCAAAAAATTACTGTTTGGTGTGGATTTTAGACTAGCGACCTTAAAAACGACGTTGGCCAGACGATCACTGTCAGCGGCGAGCACTATATATCAATAATAACTATCTTCTATGGGACTGAATTGGATGATCTGGACACCAGAGATAAGCAAATGAGTATTTAGAAAGATGTGTAGAATCATAATTTCTGATACTTGTACGCATTCATACTTTTCTTAATATCATGGAACTCCTACTCATATTCAAAGTTTGAAGTACTCATCATATTCACACTTAACAACACGTATGATTTCGTACTGATTTCGACTCTCTATAACTCAACATACAACACGAAGCACAAAATAAGTATGAATCGCGTACGAACACTAAAATATTTACTAGAAGGTTGTGTCTTTTTTGTTTGTATCTCTGTTTTCTTTCTTTGTAAATGCAGCAACAACTAAGACTGTAAATTTTGATGAATGTTTCGAGTCACTCGAAGAATTTATGAGTATTGTAAGTATTTTTCTAAATTTATGAATCTAAATGAGTAGGCTAATGAGCTTATGAATCAAACATATTTCGAATGGTATGAGTTTGATGTCAATGTTGTGAGCATACTCATTGCAACCTGTACTTATAAATTAACGTTGTAGTGAGTACGAATGAATCAGAGTACATAGTTAAATTTCAATATTAATGACTCACTTATATTCAAAATTTCATGAGTGCTAACGAGTAGTGAAAAAACGATTCATTGCTAATCTTTGATTCCAACAAATCAGCGTTTAGTGTGGATTTTAGCCTGTCAGCATTATCGCCACATATTTCTTTAAAAAAGACATCGGCTAGGCCATCACTGTCAGCGGCGAGCACGATAATGATCGATAATTACTAGCTTCTATTGGACTGAATTGGATGATCTGGTCACGAACGATATATAATTTCAACAGAGCGGCATATCGGCTCTTGTCTCATTTTATATTCGGCATGAGCAATTCGACGGCATGGAATTGGTTATTACAACACTTCAGTCAGGATTACAACCTAGTTCCTCACGCGACTTATGTTATGTAAGTTAATTTTATTCATGAGCGGAGGGAACTACAGTTTAAAATCAACTCCGAACGACATATTCATGAGAAAATTTTCATGGCAATTTTATTTTAATTTTTATCAGAAGACAGCTGAGTGAGGAAGTCGCCGGAGAAATATTTTTTCATATTTCGTTTTGATGTCTGACCTGGGGTTTGAAATGTAACCTTATGTCTACTAAGCCAACACATTAGCTACTAGACTACGGCGACTTCAACAGAGATTTCAACAGAGCGGCCAGCTCATGTCACAATCGATCTTTGGCATGAGCAATTTGAGGGCATGGTTATCTTACTTTAAACTCTTTTATATATGTGAATAAGCCACAAACCATATCGATCATCAAAGTCAACATCGTTCAAATCCAGCCCGATTTATGCACTCGAGTCATGGAAAATTGAACATTTCAGATGTCCAATGTTATATTGCTCACAAAATGGTTGCAATAGGTCTTTCAAACACACGCTTTATATGATTTAAATTTCTACAGAGGAGGCGCTTAATGAAAAACCCTTCAAATATTCATTGAACACCGCAATACAACTCTCAAGTGCTATAGATATTAACCAACAACAATTGACTTAGCCTACCACCAAAGCTAAGCGCAGGAGAAGTTGGAAGAGTAGGTAACTATTAAAAGCACTCGACATACATACCAGATATTGAACTAAATTATCAAAATAATAATAAATAAACGATTGAGTGAATGAGTGAATGAGTGCATGAATAAATACATGCGAACATGAATACAAACTAATTCAGATACAATCATCATAAACCAGATATAAAAAAAAATAACAAAAGAAAAATATGTACAAATATAACACGGGCAAAAATATAATTTGTTTGGATTTTTACTAAATCAATGATTTTGCGGATATTTATCTTGAAAATTGTATTTAAAACGATTGAAAATTTATGCACACATTATTTGAATTGCTATTAAAAAAAATGACTAAAAATTCGTGTTTGATTTAAAAACAAAAAAATTCATTCATTCCGCAAATGAATATCACTGTGATGTAAACGAAAAATATTTTGTGGCTTGTAAATATAATTTCATTTAGATTGGCACAGGTGTTGTTAAGACCACGAATCTAAGAACCGCTATTCCATCGAATCTTAAACAATATTCTTTGGAACCATCAACATGTTTCCATCATAGTTGTATTGAATGTGTTTGAAGATAAATTAGAATTTGAAAATCCAAGACGCAATCCATAGCAGCGCCACATTTGGCGTTAACATAGCAAAATTTTCTCTTAACAGAACAAAATGTGCACTTAACAGAGCACTTTAACAGTATCCATCTGAACAAGGTCACTTGTTTAGAAGCTAATTTGAGGACATATACTGGGTCTATGAATACCATATCATACCCAAAGGAAGGTTCCTATGCATCTTAATATAATCAGCAATATAGTCACATATAAAGTGATAGGGTATTAAAAAAAATGGCTTTGAAGATATAAATTTTTGATTAAAAATTCTCTAGAAAATCAGTGGCCATTTGGGTACATATAAGAAATAGTACACCTACCCGACTATACGCAAATGGTAGTCCAGAGGGTCCTCTTTCGAACCATCGTAGTGGAATAGCTCGCTAATTTGAGAAATTTTGCCTTGCCCATCCCCCATCGAACCTTCCTATAGATTTCAACACTCTTATGTTGATGATAATGAGAATTAAATTGTATGTCAATAGTCTGCAAAGTAGACGACTAATCCACTGTTAAACAGTTACCAGTGCTCTGTTTATAGCACATTTTGCCATGTTAAAGGCGAAAAGTGGCGCTGCTAAAAGTGTGGGTTTGCGTCGTTGGTTTTTAAGTCGAATTTATCTTCACACACATTTGTATTGAACACTAAAAACTTAAGAAAATTACAATTCACTCAGCAAGATAACATAAAAAATCTTCTTTAAGGTCGTAATTAAAATTAAATTAAATTCTTAAGGCCTGCACAAAACAGACTTATTATTGCCTGCAAGGTTTTCAACTTATCTTGATCAGTAGGAAATCATGAAAATCTCTGAAAATTAAGAAATTTTTCGTGTAATAAGATCCAAACCTCAGTGTTTGATAAAACTACAAAAAATACAAAATTGCTTTAAATACTGTACGACTGCCTTCCAAAATGTATCAATACAAAGTTTGTATGCAGTTCTGCTACTGTATTTAAACTATGTAGATATGCAAAGTAACCAAACAATGCATCAACTATTTATAAATCCGATGCCTGATTGCTTTTTGGCTGCGTTAAAAATACACATTGAGAACGTTTTGAAATAGAATACATTGTAAACATTTTGTACAGCGGCATTATGAAACACGATACTTAGTTCAAATACAAAGCAAGTAACATTTTGGAAGGCAGCCTACTATACTGTACTGTATTATTACAATTAATTCAACGTCTAATAAGGGCTCTAATTGTATGCATATTTATATCTGCCAAGTATAGTTCCAACTCTCAATGCTCAAATTAATTTAGTTTGGCATGAGTGTTGAAACAGAAAACATTATGCTTAGAAATGTTAATCACTCTATTAGAGAAGTACTAAAAGTAGAATTAATGAAATGAAATGGAATGGAGAAAATGGAATGGACAATACAAGACTGGACTAAAAATAAAGAAGAAGAACAAACAATTTAACAATGGCATACTATGCTAAAAGGAAAAATGAGAAATTAAAAGAATGGAGGCAAAACAGGCATACAAGAATGCAGATACAGTGGTAAGAAATAAAGAAAAAGTTGTACTGACAAGTATCAGGAATCAAAAAATTTATATTTTCAAGGCCAATTTTCTCAATACCATATCACTTTATATGTGACTATGTTGCTTGATTATATTAAGAGGCCTTGGAACCTGCCTTTGAGTATGATATGGTACTCATAGATCCAGGATTTGTCCTAAAACTAGCTCCTAAACAAGTGGGCTTGTTCAGATGGATACTGTTAAATAGCTAACAGTGCTCTGTTAAGGGCAAATTTTGTTCTGTTAAGAGGAAATTTTACTCTGTTAACGCCAAATGTGGCGCTGCTAAAATTTATGGATTGCGTCTTGGATTTTTAAATTCGAATTTATCTTCACACACAATAGCTTCTGAAAGTTCTTTCTCCAACAAAATTTACTTGATTTAAGTAACCGTAAATCTTCTTGTGGTATTACTGTAAATTGAAATCATCTACCCCCTCGCTTCCACAATTAAAACTACTCACCACAACCAACTGCCTTCCAACATCGCATGGCTGGGCTGGGTGTTACAACTTAATTGAACGAATCATAAGAATCATGCCATTTGCTATTACGAAGTAGAAACACAAAATAGAATTCAGAAAAATCAGACAAAGAAAGAAAAACAATCAAGAGAAAAACTATTTTCATTTTCCATGTTGATGGTAGTAAAATCGTCTTTAATGAAGATATTTTAGCACTACGAACACAACATAACACAGCATAACACAACACCAAAAAGGATAACAAGGGAATTAATGAAGAGAATTAAAATGAACAGGACAAGACAAGTATGAACACACAGAAAAGCAGAGAGAGAGAGTGTATTTAACGCAGAGGGAAGAAAAAAAAAACCAAAAAGAAAATGAAAATGGAAAGAAAAACTGTTGAATTTTATGAGACACAACTGCTTAAAAGGTTGCAAAATATACCATCACATGGGAACATAGTGACCAAATGGGTATTAATGAGAGAATTTCACAAGAAATTACACAACTGGGATAACACAATGCAAGAGAAGAAAAGAAAACGTGTAATGTTTACATAAAGACAAAACCAAAATCTGTCTTGTAGTTAATGGAAATGAAAAAAAAGAAAACGTTTTTAAATTTTGAGAAGCAATCATAGCTACAATGGATGACTCATAAGGTTAGTGGCAGTAGACGAACAAAACGGAAGCAATAGTTAGATCAGCAGCATAAAGCAAGGAAATGTGTTAGAAAATGTTTAATCAGTTTTACTAAATGTTGTTTGGAGAACATCTAGACATCTGAAATGTTGAGCCAATTAAGAATATGACTCTTGGCTCTTGTCTAAAAGTGCGACGAAGAAGCCAAGTGTTTCGAAAATGGAAAAATCTAGATACTGGTGTTTTGCTTTTACATCGCTTAACATTAAAATTATAAAGAAAAGCTACAAAAACAAAACAATGCTGTAAACAAACCTGTTTACAAATTAAAGTACTGCTTAATATAACAACAAACACCAGCATAAAAAAATGGTAAACAAGTAAACAAAAATCCATAAACAACACTACAGTAACAAATGTAAACAACAATGTTTACATTTATAGAGTTTTCGAGATGGCGAAGTCTTGAACATTCGCCTTCATGAAAATTCATCAGACTGTTTACCCTGCCATATAAAAGGCAAGGCAAACCAGGCGAGTGAGTTAGTGAAGATTAGTCAGACTTGTGTGAAGACGCGGTGTGTTTGAAGAGAGTATTCGTGGTTTGAAGATCTCCGTTACAAAGAGCTGTCTAGTAATTTTTATTGTTTATACAAAGTGTGTAAACAGAGGAATACCTAATAAAGCAATTGTCGTTGTTTACATCAAGTTGTAAACAGTGGCTCACAGAATTGCACGAATAATAAAGAATTTTAATTAAAATTAAACCCCAAATTTATTTTTATTTTATTTGCAATCTACGTGCACATATTTTAAACGTTTTTAAAAGGTAAAACGTAAAAATATTAGAACTTGTGGCAGAGTTCGCGGACTTGACTAAACTTAACTTAACCATGGAAGAAAAGTTAGATTAGGTTACTCAAAGAATCATTAATTTTATAATTCATAATATATATATATAATCATTAATTATAATTATGCATTGGCAAAAAATTAAATTTCCAATTCATAATGCTGACTATTAAACACAGTAGTCCACTGAACTCTAACCCTCATACTTTTTCCACCATCTCATGTTCTTTGTTTAAAATACAAAAAAAGTCTTTTAAAAGGAAATAAAACAAAGGAAAAAAATTAATAAAAAAAAAAATTATTTTCGCAATTTAAAATAATTTCTCTGGGGTATTAAATGTTTCCATTCTTCACTATAAAGTGATGACCTCTTTTGATGTGACACTTAAAAGAAAAAAATAATAGGGTGTACACATATAAAGAGTAATTTGGAAAATGAACGGATGACCTAGAAGTTACTAATGGAGTTTATTCAGCCTTACTGAGTTACTCTGTCAAATAATTTTTCCCTTTAATTTTTTCAACACCCAAAGTATATACAACCGCATGCGATCTTTAAAGAATTTTGAGTTCAGCCCAAACAATGTTGAAGAACAACACATGAATCTTGAATTGCAGCATTCTACATAGAATCTAAATACCTAACAGCACATAAAGTACCAGCAATGATGAGGGGAACATAAAAACCAAATCAAAAAGCATTTGGCCTCTGTATCAGAGATCAGCAAGAATCGAATCATACTCATAATTTCTGATACTTATACGCATTCATACTTATTTTAATATCATGGAACCTCTACTCATATTCAAAGTTTGAAGTTCTCATCATATACATACTTAACAACACGTATGATGTTATTGATTTCGACTCTCCTTAACTCAACAAATACACGAAGAACAAAATAAGTATGAATCTCGTACGAACAAAAAATAAATAAATAAAATACCCACTAGAAGGTTGTGTGTTTGCTCTGCTTGCTGCCCTGTCTTTTTTGCTTATGTGTCTGTTTTCTTCTTTTTTGTAAATGCAAGAATAGCTAAGACTGTAAATTTTGAAGAATGAATCGAATCATTTATAAGTATTATAAGTATTTTTCTAAAGGCCTATGAATCTGAATGAGTAGGCTTATGAATCAAACATATTTCGAATGGTATGAGTGTGATGTCAACGTTGTACGCATACTCATTGCAACTTGGACTTAATAAATCAACGTTATAGTGAGTATGAATGCATCAGAGTACATAGTTAAATTTCAATATTGTTGACTCACTTATATTCAAAATTTCATGAGTGCTTATGTGCAGCAAAAAAAAAAACGATTCATTGCTGATCTCTGCTCTCTACCTTTTCTTGACATCAGTACCGACTTCACAGTGCATCACCAGTGCGTTACGGGGCTGTCTTGAATTGCAGAATTCTAGTAAACAGAATCACTGGAGAGCAACAGAGGAACAACAATTGATATCGGACTGCGGTAACATCCTGTAAGGCTGTTATTCTAGGACCTTCTCCAGGAGAACATTTTTGTTAATGAAACTGAAACAAAACAAAAAAATAAGGAAATGGGGGAACTACTTGAAGCCTTAAAAATAAATCCTCATCCCATATCTGTTCTCATTAGCAAACCAGTCAACATTCTTAGCTAAAAGGCATTTCAATGCTTGAAAGTACTTGCCAAAGTACTTTCATATACAGTGGGCAGCAAAAGTCTTAGTACGGCAATATAGTATTTTAGCAATTTCATGAATTTTAGCCAAAATTTTGTATACAAATTTATGGTTTATATATTTATTTCTGTTTTCTTATAAAACAAAAACTTCTTTGATGTTTTACGTGAAACAAAGGAAAAATAAGGAAAAGTTTCAGATGACTGAATAGGTAGCCCCAAGGAGAACCCTGAGTACATTTAAAATTCAAAGGCCTAATATATGAAAATGTTATCCCTTGTATTTAATAAAATATCCCTTCAGGCATCAGGCACTCCATTTAACCAATTTGGAATTGAATGTACAAGTTTTGTTCAGTGTTTTCTGGTGGCATCATGAGCAAGTTTTTCGTTTGACTTTTATTTGAGGTTTAGCGATTACGAAGCCCTTCTTACAAATGATCTCCTAAATACTCTCTTAAAGTCATAACGGGACTTTTTGCAGGAGTATTAAGATTGTGGAAACTTTTTTGTTGTCTAAATATATTGCCGTACTAAGACTTTTGCTGTCCACTGTATTTAACATTCGTTCATGTGTAAGAAGCTCTCATAAATCTTTTATATTATAAGATTAGCTCAGTATCTCTCTAAGCAAGATATCTTATGCTCAGAAACCTTTCGAAGAGTGTAACCCTGTTCATTTGAAAACCTTTTCAATGATTTTCGATTTGTATTCCTTTTTAGAATTTCCGGTTTAATCATCTACAGCTGAGTGCATCTTCGTCGTACTTTCTATTGTGTCAACTACTTTACGTTCTTTTTTTGTTTTTTGCAATAAAAAAAATATCTCTTCTTTCCCTTTTTCCCTTCTTTTTTCCAAATGAATGGCAAAAATATGGAGAAATGGAAACAAATAAATGAACTTATCTTAAGCAATTGTTTAACTTGTGTCGTTATAAAATTCTGAATACGAGCTGAGAGAAAAAAACCCCCTTTTTGATACATCAAATCGAAATGGAGGGGAAAAAAGAAAGAAAGAAATTTAAGTTATTATCCAGTTTTTTTACAATATGACCTCTTGGCGCTGATTCAAAAAATATTGTTCAGGCTTTTTTTTCAACAACATAGTGACTCTTTTATTGAATAGAATAGAATTTATAGGAGTGACATCAAAAAAAAAACCAAAAAAATTGAAAAGAACCAGGCTGTGAGGGAGTTGAATGAGGTGCAATTGAATTGCTTGCCTCAAAGCAGTGGTTCGTTTAGGTGGTTTAGGGGTAAGAGAAGAAATCCAAAGTTAAATATTGTATGTGTTCAGTTTGTCGACATAACTTCACCCCCGAGTTCAATTCATATTGTTTGATTCCGTTTTTTTTTCATTCTTTTTTTCAATGTTTTCAAATTTTTCATAATTTTTTCTTTTTTTTTTTTTGTTCTACACACAATACAATATTTTTTTCCAATGGTTTTCCTCTCTGTTTCTGTCTTTCTCTTCTTCTCTTGTCCTTTCTCTCTTATTGAAGAATGATCTTCAATTTGCGTTAACGGTTAGAGGCTAAATATTTGAAAATGTAGCCGACATTGGTTTTTACTTAAAGTGGGTTAAATGAAACCCATTTCAGGCCTTGAAATGCCTAAGAATGTTGACTGTTTGCTAATGAGTACAGATATGGAATGAGGATTTATTTTTAAGGCTTGAAGTAGTTCTTCCATTTCCTTATTTTTTTTTTTGTTTTGTTTCAGTTTCACTAACAAAGATGTTCCCCTGGAGTTGGTCATAGAATAACAGCATTACAGGATGTTACCGCAGTCCGACATCAATTGTTCTACTTCTGTTGCTCTCCAGCGATTCCCTTTACTTTAGTTCTCCAAATTAAGACTGCTCCGAATGCACTCTGAAGTCGGTACTGATGTGAATTGTAGCTACAGAAGAGAAATGATTTATGATTTGGTGTTTATGTTTCACCTCCTCATTGCTGGTACTTTATGTACTGCTAGGGGTTTAGATCCTATGTAGAATGTATCAATTGAAGATTCATGTGTTGTTCTTCAGTATTATTTGGGCTGAACTCACAATTTTTTAAAGATCGCAGGCGGTTGTATATACTTTGGGTCAAATGAAAAAATTAAAGGGAAAAATTATTTGACAGAGTAACTCAGTAAGGCTGAATAAACTCGATTAGTAACTAATAGGTGAAGCCGCCGTTATCTAGTAGACAGTGTGTTGGCTTATTAGACGTGAGGCCACGGTTCATATCCCAGGTCAGACACCTCGAACATAACGAAATATGCCAAAAAAAAATATTTCTTCGGCGACTTCCTTTCAGCAGATTACTAGCAAAAAAAACTCTGAGAGTAAATAAAAATTGCCATGAGAAGATACTCAAAATTCTGTCGTTCGGAGTCGACTTTAAACTTTAGGTGCCCCGCCACTCATGTATAAAAATTAACACACATACAGCATCCCGACCATAGGGTTGTAATGATCACTTTAGTATGTAAGTAAGTGATCCAATCAACTTCATATTTAAAATTTAATTTACCTTTAGTACGGGTTCCCCATGGGTTAAGCTCCAAGGAACCGAAGATGCCTTTCGAACAATGTAACGTGATCAAGTACTTTCTTGGTCCTGACGTAATTGGTCATTACAACCCTTCAGTTGGGATTACAACCTTGCTTCTCACACCATTTTTGTTGTGTGGGTTAATTTTATACATGAGCGGTGGGACGTACAGTTTAAAGTCGATTTCGAACGACAGTTTTTTTTTTGAGAAACTTTTCATGGCAATTTTATTTTTACTCTCAGAGTTTTTTTGCCAGAAATCTGCTGAGAGAAAGTCGCCGAAGAAATATTTTGCTCATATTTTCGTTTTAAGATGTTTGACCTGAGGTTTGAACCGTGGCCTCACGTCTAATGCGCCAATACACTACCTACTAGACTAAGTCGTCGTAGTCTGGTTCTGATTACATTACATAAGTAATCTGGTGTTTTAGTAGCCGCTGCTGGATACATTCATGACACCTCTCGTCTCTTTTGTTTTTAATTCAACGAATATGTGTGGAACTGTTAGTGACAATATGACGCCTTCAAACGTGCACTTGCAATGTGTGTGTGAAAAATAAAAGAATTTTTGTGGTAAGTAATGGCATATGGCAACATGGATGAATAAGTGGATTATAGGGAATTTATGATTTTCATTCTCATTTTTTTTATACCACAATTCAGTTTTTCCTTTATATTTTTTCCTCTGCTTTTGTTGTCAACGTTTTTAATTTCTATGGCAGAGAAGAATGTTAAAAAATATAATAAAAACTTTTTAAATGTATTTTTCAAACTTTTGTCGATGAGAGGGACGTTTTTGTTAGTTTCTGATTGCAGGAATTTATGACACGCTGTCGCCTTAACGTTTGGTGTTTGGGTTCAATTATTTACAAGTGCATTTGAACACATTTAAATTGAATATTGCGAGCAGTAATTGAATGCAGGCATACGGTGAATTAAGAGTGAATTAAGAGTTCTAAGTTTCATTTATAATTTTACGGGAAATACTCATGACAACCTCTTTGCAACCTGCAACCTAACAAGATGAACTGTTTTTAAATCCACAATCATTTTAGATTTCTTTCTAATTGCAGCATTGAAAATGAACTAGGTTTACTTATAATATACACTTGTATACACTTATATCACCTACATACATATGTACGTATATCTGCATCGAAAGGTATAAGACAGGAATACACTTTTCTCCAATCCCCCTTATATGTACGCTGAAAGCTACTTATTGTTACGAAAATCGAAAAATCTACATATGTATATACTGGTGTTTTGCATTTACATCGTTTAACATTAAAGTTATAAACAAAACCTACAAAAACAAAACGATGTACTTGTTTACAAATTATCGAACTGCGTAATATAACAATAAACACCAGCAAAAAAAAAATGGTATCAATTAAACAAAAATATACCAACAACACTACAATAATAAACGTAAATAACGATAGAGATTTCGAGAAGCCGAAGTCATGAACGTTCGCCTTCAAGAACGTTCAATAGACTGTTTACCCTCCCATATAAAAGGCAAGGCATAGCAGGCAAGTGAGTCAGTGAAGTTCAGTCTCCGTTACAAAAACCTGTCGAACAATTGTTATTGTTTATGCAAAGGGTGCAAACAGAGGAAAAACTAACAAAGCAATTGTTGTTGTATACATAAAGTTGTAAACGGTGGCACAAAGAATTTTGCGAATAATAAAGAATTTTAATTAAAACTAAACACAAATTTATTTTTATTTTATTTGCAATCTACGAGCTCATATTTTAAACGTTTTTAAAAGTTAAAAACATAAGAATATTTTTAAGAAGAGGTAAGTATTGAAGTAAAAAATAGTAATAAAATAGCCTTGGAGGTCAAGCGAAATTAGTCGGCAGCCATAATACCGCCATGTATGAGCGGCGCTCTAGTTTTCTCAAATCTTAATTAAGACATACACACCAAATGTATGGGCTCAGATGTCTCTCTAATTGTATTCATCTTCAAATTCTTGTAAAAAGTGTTTGTTTCCTTTTTTTCTTACATTTCTTTCGAGAGTCCACTTTAGTAGTAATTGTTCATTCATGTTCTTGTCATCATCATTAATGTACTACAAATCACAGAAATTAAGTCACAACTTCCAAATAAAATAGGGCAACAAACAATATGAAATTGACCCAATTTTTCTTGTCATCCGTTACAAACTTTTAATGAATGTGGAGTGCAAGAGTTTGCTAAGTAATAAACGGAAATCAAAGAAAAAAGGAAAATAAAACAAGGACTTATTAGGAAGTCTTTACATCATGGTTTAAGGCGTCATTGGGAAATTACTCTGTTAATAAGAATTTGAAACGATTGCACTATCAAGCCGAGTACCTAAACTGGAATTAAATAGGTTGACTAAATAGATCGGGACTAACAGAGCCTTGGAAAACTGCAGGGTAGACGTCGTTGAAAGAATTTCTATTTCTTTTTTCAAGATGTCAGAGCTAAAGTTTGAACTCGCAGCTTTCGTCTAGTAAACCTACAATGTGTGTGAAGATAAATTCGAATTTAAAAACCAAAGACGCAAACCCACACTTTTAGTAGCGCCACTTCTTGCCTCTAACAGGGTAAACTTTGATATTAACAGAGCACTGTTAACTGTTTAACAGTGGCAATAAGTAGATTAGTCTTTTACTTTGCAATGATTGCAGACTATTGACATCAAATTTATTCATTTGCATATAGTCGGGTAGGTGCAGTATTTCTTATATGTTCCCAAATGGGGAGAAATTACATACGATTGTTTTAAAATTAAATTTCTTGAATCTCGAAATTATTCCAGCTATCCCACTACCACGGATTCTCGAAAGAGAACCCTCTGGACTGCCATTTGCTCATAGTCGGGTTGGTGTACTATATCTTATATGTTCCAAAATGGCGACTGATTTTCTAGAGAATTTTCGAGCAAAAAATTTATATTTTCAAAGTCAATTTTCTCAATACCATATCAATTTATACGTAACTATGTTGCAGATTATATTAAGAGGCCTTGAACCTTTCATTGCATACAGTATGGTACTCACAGATCTAGAATATTTCCCAAAATTAGCTACCAAACAAGCTTGTTCAGATGAAAGCTCTGTTAAGGGTAAATTTTGATCTGTTAAGAGGAAATTTTGCTCTGTTAATGCCAAATGTGGCGCTGCTAAAATGTATGGATTGCGTCTTGGATTTTCAAATTCGAATTTATCTTCACATACATAAACCTACATACTGTCCACTACGACAACGAATACTTAAGGAAATTACTTTTGACTACCGGTTATCCCTTTTGGATTGGAGTTAGCAGAATAAAGCCTCCGAACTCCAACTACTGCAAAACTATATAAAAGACCTCCCTTTGTTATTACCCAGCGCTAGTTGACTGAGTATGACATCTCTCCCTTCAAAAGGTCAATGATTTGCCTTTGTAAAATTGCTCTTGACCTACTGGTCATGCTCTGCAGATGGAAATGCTTTGCTTGCCGTACATAGTTTCCAATTCTAAAGACTAAAAAATTTTGAACCACAACAATTACTTTTTCTATCGTCGTATTAATAAGATCTTATAAGCCTTCATACGAGTTACTACCAAATTAAGCGCATTAAACTTAGCCTTTAGCCTTTAGCATGACTCTCAAAAAGAAACTCCATAATACTCCACACATAAAGAAATAATGAAATGACCATCACATACATATCTTGTGAACAAATAAAATCGAAAATTAACCATCGACATCGATTTAAATCTTTAAAGCATCTTAAATGCAGAGAGAGAGAGAGAAAAACATACAAATTCTCAAATAAAAGGATATGGAAACTCTAGTCTATTATAACTGTATCAATGGCAAACAAAATAGAAGGAGAAGAAGAAGCAGAAAAGAAAAAAAAAACCCATAAAAAGGATTTTAAAAATGTCTGGCTTGAACTCTTTTTATTTTCTTTCTTTCTACTTGTCCGTACCAGCGCCAGCGACTGTTACAATAAAGAATTGAGAAAGTAGAGGATAAAAGGGAAAAGAGAAAAAACTCAATTGAATACAAAGAAAGAGAGAGAAAACACTGAGAAACTGTGAATATCTCTGGAACCCATTTAATATCCTTGTAAACTGCAGGCGGTACACGGCAATTATTTAAGGCAACTTTTACTCCATTCGTAAGAGAAAATGTCGCACAGTCATGTGGAAATCATGGCATAAAGTTTGTGCAAAAAAGAAAAATTCTTTTTTAAAGATAAAATAAAAAAGAATACAAGGGAAAAATAGTTGAAATACTATACACGGAGTTCATTTTCCTAGTCTATAATAAAAAAACATTTACGAGGGTTGTGACAAAAGTTAATGGATTTACATATGAAATGGAACGAGAATTCAATAGTTTTGGAAGGTTGTCGAGAACGAAAGCAAAAGGGTTTAAAGCAAAAGTTCTTTAGCAGCTACCTAGACGACTCTCTATAAGAAACATCTGGGCACTCTAAAATCTTCTTCTCACATACTAAAGCACCAAAATAACAGCAACAATTAAGTCCTTACAACCTTTTAGTCAGGATTACGACCTAGCTTCTCACACCACTTATGTAGTGTACGTTATTTCTTATACAAGAGTGGCGGGACCTATAGTTTAAAGTCGACTCCGAACGACTGATTTTTGAGAAACTTTTCATGGCAAATCTGCTGAGAAGAAGTCGCCGAAGAAATATTTTTCATATTTCGTGTTGTTGGTGGTGACTGACCTGGGGATTTGAACCGAGGCCTCACGTCTAATAAGCCAACACATACATACATACATAATTGGTCATTATAACCCTTCAGTCGGGATTACGACCTAGTTTCTCACACCACTTATGTTGTGTGTGTTAATTTTTATACATGAGTGGCGGGACCTACAGTTTAAAGTCTACTCCGAACGACAGAAACTTTTCATGGCAAATTTATTTCCATTCTCAGAGTTTTTGCCAGAAATCTGCTGAGAAGAAGTCGCGGAAGAAATACTTTTTGTATTTTGTTTTGATGTCTGGCCTGGGGCTCGAATCCTGGCTTTACGTCTAATAAGCCAACACACTACCTACTAAACCACGACGACTTCATGGAGGGTAAAAGTCTCGAAAAATATTACCAAATAGGGTCCGATTAAAGGCCGCATAATTTGTATCAGTTGTTTGTAACTCTAGTTGTAGTTAAAAACTATTCCCAGCTAGTTAATAGCATTTTCAAGACTTCGTGTAAAAGAAATATAAAAATTTCTTGATGACGCCAGTCTGACTTGTATGCCCGCTCATCAGTCACGAGACCATAATCATTTCTTTATTTTTCTTTTTTGTTTTTATTGTTTTCAATACAATTTTCTTTGCATGTACAAAAGTTCGCCCACGAATTTATTTTTTTTTCTTTTTTTTTTTTGACTAAAATTTCCGCCACTATGGCAGTGGCATGGAGAGAGATATGCAACGAACGAACGGGCAGACAACAACATCATAAATATTCCTGACCTTTGATACTCTGCTTTACTAAGAAGTAAATGTAGACCAACGCTACTAGTATATGATCTTTCTCTAGTCCATATAATTTTTATTTTTTGCTTCTCTTAATAGACCAAGTTTTTCGTTGTTGTTGTTGTTGTTGTTGTTGTCATCCATACAAATCGTACAAGTTTTCTTCCTATTTTTTGTTATTTTTTTTTTTATTTTCAGAATTTACTTTAAAAACTTGTATCATTTTATTGCTATGGATTCCATTCAGTGCTTACAAACAGGGTGAAGACTTCAAAAGTGTAGAGAGGATGCACAATAAAATAAAAGTTTTCCTTCTCCACTTCAATAAAAAGCCAAATTACCTTTTGAAGAAGAGTCTTAGACAAAAGCTCTGCAACATTTGAAAAACAAAACATTTTATGGAACGTCTGAAATTATTATTAAAAATATCGACTTTAAGAATCTATCTTATGGTAAAACCACACACGCTCCTAATATGCCCATTTTACCATAAGTTTATAATTCCTGGCTGGCCATTTGGCAAAATTATAAATTTTATACAACAGGTCTCTGACTAGATCCTGTTTACAAATTTGGGTGCGGGAAAATAGTATTTCTTTATCCCCAAGTGCCGTACACGACAGAGAAGGCAATCAGTGTTCCGGATTTATCCCATCTTTAAAGTTTCTGCAGAAGTTGTCGAAATTTCTATTTGTAACAGGCCGTGCTGCATCTATATTGCTAAATTCGTATGCAATTGCCCACTCAAAGTTCATCGCTGAAAGTCACGCTATGCGCGCTATACTCTCTTCAGAGATTTTATTCCTGGATAATTTTTAAAACAAGATGTTACTGCTACCTTTAGTGCTATTGAACGGGAGTCCATTAAGATGGATCTGACAGTAAATGAGGGCAAAACAAAGTATAAGTATATCGACAAGTAGGGCGTATTGGATCTCAGATTACCGGCCGTAATTATTTAATTTACATTAATTAAATTATTTATAATACATTCGATATATAGTCAAAGAATTTATTTTTCTTGGTTCCTTTGTTAACAGGAAAACTGATGTCAGTCTGGAGATCAAGCGCAGGAATAGCTGCTAATAAAAAGGACTCAATAGGCAATTGAGTAACAGAAACCTCTCTCGTACGATAAAACTTATAGCCTACAAGACGCTCATCCTTCCCATGATTCTTTATGGCACAGAGACATTGACACTATTAAACACTGATGCAGCAGCCTTGAGAGCATTCGAGAAAAAAGTCCCACGTAAGATCTTCGGTCCAGTGTGAGTTGGCAATAATTTTCGCATTCGAGCTAACAGTGAGCTGTATGAGCTCCTCAACCATGTGGACGTTGTGCAGCGTGTATTAACATCCAGCGGCTGTGATGACTCGGCCATCACATTCGTTCGAATGGATAAGGACGCTCCGGCGATACGGGCATCTGATGCGGGTATATGCGGAAATCGGCAAAGAGGACGATCTTGTTTGCGTTGGAAGGACCAGACCGGGGAAGCCCTGTTATAGATTGACCAACTGGAGTAGGCGTGCAAGAAGCAGAGGCGACTGGATGGATGTGTTAAGGCAGGTCGAAATTCGTTAATCGTGTTGTTAATGGCCAGTTAAGTAAGTAAGTAAGTAATTTTTTTGGAAGGACGAAATTGTATAAGCGTTGTCATCGACTGGCGTGGCCAACTGGCAAAGGTACGTTAGAAGCAGAGGCGTCTGGAAGGACATATTAAAGCAGGCCAAAATCCGATAAACGGGTTGTTTGTGGCCAAAGAAATACAGTAATTAAGAAACGACAAGAAAGCATTTTAAACCAAGCATTCAAAATTAAAATCCAAATAAATTCGTTAACATATGCTCTCAATAAACTCCTTATTGGGCTGTACACACCCTGTTATAGCGAAGAAAAAAATGAGGTTCTTTTGAAAAACCTATGGGAATAAGTAAACATACACATGCACATGCACATGCATATACAAACAAAGAAACAAACTGGCAGAGAATTCAACAACCAACCTACACATTCATTTTACGGCCTCGTTAGTTTAGCAACTATTAGCGTTAGTAGCAGCAGTGGTAGTGCTAGTGGTAGTAAAATAAGACTTTTTTCTGTTCCTGTTTTTTGTTTTTGTGTAGTTTTACCTTTATATTATTACAGTTTCTCTTTCTTCTCTTTTGGCAATAGTTTGTTTAAATAAATAAAACACGGCAAAGAAAAAAACGACGAATAAAATTTAGAAGAGAAAGAAAAATGAGTTTCGTTTCAATAACATATGGCCACCAAAAAAAATAATAAAAAAAAACGAAAACAAATCCTTAAAAAAAGAAAAAGAAAGTTGAACAACGACAGCCAGCAAACGAAAAATGTGTTACGGTGGCACAGGAAGGAGTGGCAAGAGTTTTGTTTTTTTGTTCTCTTTTGAATAGAAGAGGATTTTTTTTAATTTTTTCTTAATTTCAAATATTTTAATAAAGCAAGGCTGCCTGCTATCAACACCATGACTTTATAATAAATATTGTTGACCTTGTTTAAAAAATATATTTTGAGAAATTGGCAAAGAAAACATTTCTGTTTTTTTTTTAATTTCCTTCCTTCAAATACTGATTAAATTACTAGATGAGGACCTACTTTTGCAATGTACAGTGAGCATCAAAAGAAACTGTACACCAAGGATAAAATTCTAACAATCGTCAAACTCAACTTTTACCACTTAAGGAGAGTGCTCGAAAAAATTTAACAACATTTCGAAATTTTTTTGTTTTCAATTTTAAAAACCAGCAATGAAACAATTTTAAAATATAAATAACGGTAATTTATTAATGTATATTTTTAGAATGTACAGTTTCTTTTGGCGCCCACTGTATTTTACAAAAGAAAAGAGTTAAAAATTGTCTTAAATCAAATAGGAAAATAGTAAGACTAACGTCTAGGCACTAACAATAGAGAAAATTATGACTTTTCTCTCTCAAGTATATGGCAGAGGTCAACATAAAGGGTCCGCCAAATTACTTTTTTTTTTTTTTGAAAATGCTTTAAAAAACAACTACTGAATATTTTCTCAAATTTCTTTTTTTTTTTTTTTTTGAAATATAATCCTTCCGGTTAATAATGGAAAATAATTTCATTCAAATGGCTGCCTCGGCCTACACCAGAAGATGTCGATTTTGGCAAAAAAAGTCATCTTTTCAGATGAAGCTCTTTTTGATCTTGGCGGGTATGTAAACAAGCAAAATTGTCGCATTTGGGGCACAGAAAACCCGCACGCATACATTTAAAAGTCGACGCACCCAAAACGAGTCACTGTTTGGTGCGGATTTTGGTCCAGCGGCATAATTGGGCCATTTTTCTTCGAAAATGAGCAAGGAGTGGCCGTTAGAGTCAATGGCGATCGTTATCGGGCCATGTTGAACGAATTTTTGTTCACAAAAATTGAAGAGGTGGATATTGGCAACATTTGGAGGACGGCGCTACGTGCCACACAGCCGAAGCTACACTCGAAGTTTTGTGCCCTGTTTTTGAAGATCGCATTATCAGCCGCAGAGCTGATGTCGTTTGACCACCTCAGAGCTGCGATTTGACACCGTTGGACTATTATTTGTGGGGTGCCGTCAAAGATAAGTGTTACGCCGACAAGCCAGAGACAATTGACGCTTTAAAGGACAAAATTCGTGGAGCCATTGGTGAAATACAGCTGGACACAATCGATAATGTGTTTAAAAATTGGACCGATCGTGTAGGCTACTGCATGGCCAGCCGAGGCAGCCATTTGAATGAAATTATTTTCCATTATTAACCGGAAGGATTGTACTTTCAAATAAAAATATTCAGTAGTTTTTTTTTTAAAGCATTTTCAAAAAAAAAATTTTTTGGTGGACCCTTTACAATTATTAGTTTTGGAATTTATTTGAGTATTTAATAGTCAACAGATTTATTTACTAATCACAATAAACTCTACCAAATTCAAAAAAAAATTATATATGCAATAAATTTTACTGAAAATGACCTGAAAAGTACTATGTATGTGAAGATATATTCGAATTTAAAAATCAAAGACACAAACCCACACTTTTAGCAGCGCCACTTCTTGAATCTAACATAGTAAACTTTGCTATTAACAAAGCACTCTTAACTGTTTAACAGTTCCAGACTACTGACATACAATTTAATTCTTATTATAATCATTATTATTTGTTAATAGAAATATTGACATGAAAAAGACGATTAGATGGGGGATAGAGAAGGTCAAAAATCGATTTTTTTCAAAATTCAATTTCTCGAATCTCAAAATTATTCCAGCTGTCCCACCCCCACGGTTCGGAACAGGACCCTCTGGACCAACATTTGCACACAGTCGGGCAGATGTACAATTTTTTATATGTTCCCAAATGGCCACTGGTCTTCTAGAGAATTTTCAATAAAAAATTTATATTTTCATAGCCAATTTTCTCAATACCATACCAAATTATACAGTGGACAGCAAAAGTCTTAGTACGTCAATATATTTTAACAATTTCATGAATTTTAGCCAAAAGTTTGTATAAAAATTTATAGTTTATATATTTTTTTTTTAATAATTCATTTTTATTTACAATCTATCCTAAAGGATAATAAGTAAATTATATAAAGTTAAATACAGTAACATTGATTGTTGAACTCCAATGAGAACAACAATAATGTCTTAATATACAATTTTTATAAACTTATTTAAATTTTAGCTAATAATATTTACATTATTTATATTGTATTTATATATTAAATGGTTATTTACAAATAGATACAAGAAATTTTGATACACATTTAATTAACGTCGAAATGGCAAGTCCAATATATGATTCCTTTTCAGTCTCCTTACTTCGTTTGTGTCATCTAGAAGTGTTATAGCCAGCAGACTGCAATGATTACTTAACCTATGTATGTAATTTTCACTTAAACTGGAAATTTCCTCTTTAACCATTGCAATTGATAGATCATCATGGATAGCTTTGTTAGATATAAACCAAGGAGCGTTGACAATTGACCTTAAAGTTTTTGATTTATATCTTTATAGGATTTCGATATTAGAATTACTGGCGGTTCCCCATAATTGTATACCGTAAGTCCACACCGGTTTTAGTATTGTTTTATAGATTATTAGTTTATTTTCAAGACTCAGTTTGGACTTAGAGCCCAATAGCCAATAGAGCCGTTTGCTTTTTATATTTAAATATTGTTTTTTAGCTTTAATATGTGCTTGCCATGTAAGTCTACGATCAATATGCAATCCTAAGTATTTCACGTTATCACTTTGCGGAATGACGCAATTATTAAGAGATACATTTGGGCAGTTTCCACGACGCAGGGCAAATGTTACATGAGTAGATTTTTCGGTATTTACTCTTATTTTCCACTTATTTAACCACATTTCTATTTCGTTTATTTGATTTTGTAGTTGTATTGAGGCAACGTTAGGATCGGCGCTAGAAGCTAGTATTGCCGTATCATCAGCGTATGTTGCAACCAAAATATTATTTGTAACTGGCATATCAGATGTGAATATTGTATATAAGGTTGGCCCTAAGACACTGCCCTGGGGAACTCCAGCTTGAATATGGTATATTTCCGAATGAGCTCTATTTACCTTTACGTAATAATGTCTATCACTGAGATATGATTTTAGTATTAGATAAAAATTATTTCTTGCAATCGGCATTTAAGATCCTTAGTTGCTTTATTTAGGTTTCGTTTGTCATTGGGGTTTCTGGTCGCCTGCCATACCCTCCTTAACCTTCTTTTGTTCCTAATCATAGCTCTTATTTCGGTATTTGCAAAAAAATTGGTTTGATTATGATGATTTGTTATGTTTGGTGTTGATAAAAATCCTGCTTCATGAACAAGATTATTGAAAGTTTCGACAACATCATCTAACTCGGAAGTTGATTTTAATGATATATTTAGATTAACATTTCTTTCTATCCAACTTGTGAAACAGTTCATATCAGTACTATTGTTAAAAATCTTATATTTTTTTGATTGGTAATGTAAAAATGTATTAAAATTTACTATAAGTGGTGTATGGTCAGAGCTAAGGTCATCACAATCTGTTATTTGCAGAAGATTATTATTTATACCGGTATATACAACAAAATCCAATAAGTCAGGTATCTTTGACAAATCTGTAGGCCAATACGTGGGACTTCCAGTAGAAAGAATAGAATAGTTGTTATTATTTATACATTTGTAGAGTTCTCTACCTTTAGGGTTTATTAATCTGGAGCCCCACCAATGATGTTTAGAGTTGAAATCACCTCCAACTATAAATCTAGGTCCAAGAGATTTGAAAAATTCTTCAAATTCTTGACATTTTACTGAAAAACGTGGTGGAAAATAAATAGCACATACCGATATATTAATTGAGTCACAAATAATTTTGATACACGCGGCTTGAAGGTAGGGTTTTCTTATTTCATTAAAAATGTCATATTGTATCGAAGATTTTATTAATATTGCTGATCCTGCATGTGCTCTATCGTCTGGATGGTTGGCGCATATTAAATCGTAATCTTTTATTCGGAAAAAGGATCTGGAAGTGAAATGAGTTTCGGATACAAGAAGGATGTCAATAAAATTAGTTTTAAGAAATAATTCTATTTCTTGGGTATGATTGGAAAGCCCATTGGCATTCCATATTGCTATCCTTAGGTTTAGCCGCATAATTTTGTTATTAGAACAGACATCATGCCTATAAGCTTGTTTGTCAACTCTATTTGATTCTCTATTAGTTTTTCTATTTTTTCAAAGGGATTGTTTGGCTGTTTACTTTGTAGAACATCAGAGTATGAACTATTATTATTATTATTTTGGCGTAAATTTGGAACTGTGTTTTGGGTTATATTAGGGAAGTTTTCATTGTTGAAGGCATATTCGTTATTTTGATCTCTTCTATATAAATTATTGTTTTGCAATCTTCTTTTCAACATTTGTTTATATACAATACATCCTTTATAGTTAGCTGGATGATTTTGTAAGCAGTTAACACAACGTGGTGGAGTTTCATTGTTTTTAGAGCAATCAGTGGTAAGATGGCCTAACCCACATTTTACGCAGTTTTCCTGTTTGCGGCAATATTTTTTGGTATGACCAAACTCTTGACACCGATGGCATTGCACAATATCTTTAGATTTTTTGGGAGGTTCAATATTTACAATGGCATTATTAATATATTTGATATCGTATATACTTTTGTTGTTTGTAGCTGGTTCCAGGTCAATGTAAAATATTGGAAGTGGGACTTTCGTGATCCTGCTTTGTAGATTCGTGATGTTTCTAACTTTATGTCCGTAAATTTCTATATCACTTTTGATATCGCCGATGGGGGTTGAATGGTGTAGATTTTTTACCACTACCCTATACGATCGTTCTTGCTTAACTTGGTAAGTATGAAATTTAAGTTTTTTATTATTTAGATAAGTAACAATTAATCTATACGATTTAATATTTTTTATCATCAACCTAATTTGGCCATCTCTTAGAGACTTGTAATTAAAATCATCGGAAGGAATTATTTTGGAAAAAGATTCAATCATTTTACTAACGTCAGCAACAAAAGGTATAAATATAGGAGGAGGTTTTGGTACAGTATCATTATTATCATTCTGTTCAGTATCAGTATTATCCATCTCTTCATCTGAAGAGCCTATTTCATCATTTTCGTTGTCAAGTGCTGCAAAACGATTACTATTTTGAGAGGCTGCTTGTTTTGAAGTACCAGCAACGTTGTTGTTTATGTTTGGAATGCAAGCACCGTTAAGATTGTTCTTGTTATCATTTTATGTAGCTGAATTTTTGTTATCAATATATATTCTTTTGTTTTGAAATATTGTGGGTGATTTAGTTTGACGGCGTTTCAACGTATGCAAAGCAACTACCTGCCAGCCAATATCATCATCGCTACCATCAGTGTCCTCAGACATGATGAGGGCAATGAAAATTGTTTATGTTTGTTTTTTGTATATTTATTGCTATGCGTACGCGATTGCGGTCTTAAGAAGACTCCTTTATTCAAAAATAACGAAAGAACAGAATTTGAGTTCTTTGACTGGAAAAATTCACAATTGTTTTTTTTAAATTAAAATATAAATATTTTTTATTTGAGTTTACAAATTTTTTTTATTTTTTTTTCCGCACCAAACTTTATGACACAAAATTCGAATGTGAATTGCTAGTTTATATATGAATTTATTTTATTAATTTATTTCTGTTTTATTATAAAACAAAAATTTTTAATGTTTTTCATAAAACAAGAGAAAAATAAGGAAAAGTTTCAGATGACTGAATAGGTCCCCAAGGAGAACCCTGAGTAAATTTAAAACTCAAAGGCCTAATATATGAAAATGTTATCATTTGTATTTAGTAGAATATCCCTTAAGGTCAAGCACTCTATTTAACCCATTTTTTGGTTGACTTTTGTTTGAGGTTTAGCAATTACGAAACCCTTCTTCAAATAATCTCCCAAATACTCTCTTGAAGTCATATCGGGTCTTTATGCAAGAGTATTAATTTTAAAAAATTATTGTAGGGACTTTTTTGTCAAAATATATTGCCGTACTAATACTTTTGCTGTCCACTGTATGTAACCTTATTGCTGACTAAATTAAGAAAGCTTGGAACCTTCCTTTGAATACGATATGGAACGGATAGACCTAGTGCATATTCTAAAATTAGCTCCTTGTTCAGATGCATTCTGTTAAACAGCTAACAGTGTTCTGTTAAGAGAAAATTTTAATCTGCTAACGCCAAATGTGGCGCTGCTAAAATTTATGGATTGCGTCTTGGATTTTCAAATTCGAATTAATCTTCGCACACATAAAAGTACTGTGAGCGTCAAAATAAATCATGCGAATTATGCATTACACAATGTGAATGTCAAGATATTTATAATGTGAGATACTACTTGATTAAATATTCTAAATTTTATCAATTAAGTTTTAATAAATTCTTGTTTCAGAGGAAAGAAAAACAACAAGGCATCTGTTTAGTTCTCTTCAAATTTCAAAATGATTTTGCGCCATAAAATTTTATTTCCAGCCATAGGGCTTTATTTTTTTTATTTTTTTCTATTTTATGCTTTAAAAGCTTTTGTTTATAAACAATAGCAAATATGTTGCTATTCTTATAGATGTTGCTATTTTTTCTTATTAATAATAATATTTTTTCTTTTTTTGTTTATTCTATTCATTTGAGATTTAGTTTTTGTTTTGTTTGTTCCTCCATTATTATTACGATACATACGATACATTATTATATGCCTGCCATACGTCGTCACCCACTCCACCCGCCACTAACTATTATTTTCATATTTTCTCTCATGGTTTATTATTTATTACAAAATAAATACGAACACAAACATACAAATAATATCTTAATTTATAAATCTTCTTCTTTTTTTAGATTTTGTTACAATCTTTGTTTATTTAAACACATGAATAGACAGAAAATTTTTTCAAAAGCCCTACACTTTTCAAAAATAGAAACAGAAAAGAATAGTAAAGTCAGTCAAGACCCTACCCGTGCGGGTAGGGATTTTTGAAAATTATTATTAACGTAAGTAGTTCAGTAAGAGAGGATTAGTAAAATTCGATGGAGTAGTAAAAAAAAATAGTGGAGAAATAGACACGAACGATGTACTATTGTGAGTGCACGCTACATGTCGTAAGGCATATAGGCTTTGAAAGTATGTGAAATGAACATACCAGTGGTTTGCGACATGAGGTCTTGCGAAGATTAATCAAAATCGTTTAACCAACCAATGAAAAAGAAGAATTTATAGAAACTCAGGCCCGTAAACTCTTATCTCTCGAAGGCGGATTACAGCAACACCTTGGCATACCAAATCTTGAACGTATAGAAACACCTCAACCTGGCAATAGTTAAAATTGTGATTGAAAAATAATCACGTGTTCAATCTAAATCCTCTATCTTAACATTCTTGAAGCCTGCACCGCTGCTCTCATGTCCACATAATAGCATTCCATAAAGAAGCAAAATTTATTTCATGTGTGTGAAGATAAATTCGAATTTGAAAATCCAAGACGCAGTCCGTAAATTTTAGCAGTGCCACATTTGGCGCTAACAGAGCAAAATTTTATCTTAACAGAACAAAATTTGCCATTAACAGAGTTCTGTTAGCTGTTTAACAGTATCCATCTGAAGAAGTCCACTTGCTTAGAAGCTAATTTTAGGATATACACTAGGTCTGTGAGTACAGGAAGGTTCCAAGGCCTCTTAATAGTAATCAGCAAAATAGTCCCATGGTATTGTATTGTGAAAATTGTCTTTAAAAATATCAATTTTTTGCTTCAAAAATTCCCTAGAAGATCAGTGGCCATTTTGAAACATATAAGAAATAATTTAACTATCCGACTATATGCAAATGGTAGTCCAGAGGGTCCTCTTTCGAACCTCTATCGAGATTTGAGAAAATTAACCTCCTACATCTACTACCAACCGTCCCATAAATTTCAACACTTTTATTCACAAATAATAATGATCACAATGAGAATTAACTTGTATGCCAATAATCTGCAAAGTAGAATACTGTTAAACAGTTAACAGTGCTCTGTTAATAGCAAAGTGGCGCTGCTAAAAGTGTGGAATTGCGTCTTTGGTTTTTCAATTAGAATTTATCTTCACACACATACATATTTATTTCTAATATTGATGGAAATTAAAAATAATTTTTTTATGGCTTGAATATAATTGAGTCGTTTATTTTGAAAGTGGTTTAAGTCCATTTTTAAAAAAATTTTGTTAATGATAACAATAATCACAATCCTATATAATCTTTTTTTTATAAACAATTTAAGTCTAGTATGATTAAAATCGCTATGATTTGGGCACTTGAAAATTAGCTAGTTAACGAAATGCATAAAAATTTATTTTGAAACTGAAATCCATAAAATTGGCAGTAACATGGTTGAAAATAGTGCTATCGGCAGAAAATAATGCAGATATTATTGACCATAAGTTTTTACTATCAGGACATTCATTTTTGCCAAATGATAGTGATTTTGGAGCGATAGAAATGACTTTGCGGAAAAATAATTTAATGTGTGTCCCCCAGGGTTACTATGAAACCATAAAAACATGTCGAAAGAGTAACAAATATTATGTTATGAAACGTGAAGATTTTTCCTACAAAACCTCTCATAAAAGATTAAAAAACTATAGTGGAGAACCTGTAAATTGGATAATAATATGTTGGATGCGATTTATAAAAAATGAACACTATAAAATGATTTATAAAGAATCTATGGAAGTGGATACAGAGTTCAAAATACTTGATTTATTACCTTGTCGGGGAAGACCAAGGAACTTTAGCAAAATAAAATTAACACCATTATACAAAAATTTACGTCACATTCCAACTTCTAAGTATAAGGATAACTATTTAGAGGAATCACTATCACTATTGGAGTAACTTTAAGTGAAAAAATTAACTTATAATAATATTAAACAAAGAACACAAAGTGGACTTATTCCTTTTCACAAACAAAAAAGTCATTTTATTAATTTTAAAAGTGGTTTAAGTCCATTTGAAGTTCTGAAACACAGCTTATTTTTCTAGTAAAGTTTACAAAACGTATTACGTTATATATTCTAATATGTTTAAGGTCACATAGCCATAAAAACAGCTTAATACCAGCAGTTAACAATATTTTTGAAACAATTCAAACGCAAACCCTTAAATATCTCAATATAAGAAAAAATGGACTTAAATCACTTTCAAAATAAACAGCTCAATTGTTATTTCAATTTGAAGCAGATTTATGGTTAAAAAAAAACACAAAATATTTGCAAAATCTGACAATACCCTGAGCCATTTTCTTTATTCAAACAGAATACGCCGTCGTTATTGCCTGTAGCGGTGGTGTTGGATATAAATACGTCAAGAAAATTTCAAGCAAATAAGCAAATAATGCATGAAATTCAATTCAAAAAAAATGTGTGATAAAAACTTACAAATTTTGTTATAATTGTTGTTGTGGCTGCTGTTTGTTGTTCTTTGTATGTAGTTTTGTATGGAATTTCCTTCATTTCATTTAATTTTCATTCTGCAATAGAAAAAAACACAATTTTTTTTTAACAAAAAACAAAATATATAACAATAAATAAAAATGCTTATAAATGCTCATATAAATGCTTAGAAATGCTTATAAATATTTTATTGTTTGTTGCACAACAAGAAACACAAACAACAAAGGAGATTATTTATGATTTTCAAAATGCTTTCAATTGTAATGTGAGGCACTGTGTGTTCTTTTTTTGTAACTTGTAAGACAACAACAAGCAATCGTACTTTAAATAAAAAATGCAGAAATTCTTAAAAATAATAAAAAATTGTTTATAAAATATTTCAATAAGAGAGTACAGTACCTTTAATCTTCTGTACTCTACTGTAGGAATGAATATTGGTAAGACCCCATACTGAATACTACTCTGAGTTATAATTCAAACTAATGTCTCATATTGTGTGCACGATTGAGGCCACTCGTCAAAACAGTGATTGGACCTTATCAGTGCGGCTTCAGACCTGGCAAGTCCATCATCGACCAAAATTTCACACAACGTAATATCCTGCAAAAGACCCACAAAAAACAAGTCGGCTCACATCATCTTTTTGTCGACCAAAAAGGCAGTCTTCGATAGCCCCACAAGGGATTGCGTTTTCTTCACAATGTCTGAGCTTGATATACCTAAGAAGCTGATAAGGCTGTGCAGAATGACGTTGAGCAATTCCTGCAGCTCCGTCAAGGTAGGAATGAACCTCTCCGAACCTTTTGATACCGTGTGAGGTTTCAGACAAGGCAATCCCTTATCATGTGACCTCTTCATCTTCGTCATGGAGAGTGTTCCGTGGAAGGTGGGAGTACATCACAATGGCACTATTTTTCAAAAAAGCGTCCAATTGCTTGCGTACGCTGATGACATGGACATAATAGGGCGTACCAATCGAGATGTTACTGCTGCGGGAGTCTACTAAGATGTGTTTGGCTCGTAAATGAGGGCAAAACAAAGTATATGTTATCGATAAGTAGAGACGTGCGGCGAATTGGATCTCAGATTACCGCCGATAACTATAATTTCGATATATAGTCAAGGAATTTATTTATCTTGGCTGATTTGTTAACAGCAAAAATTATGTCAGTCTGGAGATCAAGCTCAGGATTACTCTTGCCAATAGCTGCCAGTAAATAGGACTCAATAGACAATTGAGTAGCAGAGACCTCTCTCGTACGACAAAACTAATACTCTACAAAACGCTCATTCTTCCCGTTATGCTTTGTAGCGCAGAGTTATGGACACTATTAAGCACTGATGCAGTAGGCTTGAGAGTATTCGACAGAAAAGTCCTATGTAAGATCTTCGGTCCAGTGTGAGTTGGCTATGATTTCCGCATCCGATCCAACAGTGAGCTCGATGAGCTCCTCACCGACATAGACATTGTGCAGCGTATTAACATCGAGCGGCTGCGCTGGCTCGGCCATGTCTTTCGAATGGCTTCAAACCCCAGGTCAGATATCGAAATGAGAATATGAAAAAAAAATTTGCCATGAAAAGTTTCTCAAAAATCTGTCGTTCGGAGTCGACTTTAAACTGTAGGTCCCGCCACGTATATTTAAAATTAACGCGCGTAACATAAGTGGTGTGCGGAACTAGGTCGTTATCCCGACTTAAAGGTTGTAATGACCACTTATGAATGAGTTTCGTCAAAACTTATCAGTCAAGGGTCATCAAAGATCTGTATGTTCTGGTATTGTCATGATGATTGATTAATTATAATCAATTTATTTAAATTGCTGCAAAGATCAGTAAAAATCTTTTGACCAGATTAGGCAAGCTCCTACTGAACATATACCTTTCAATACTAGCAGACACAAACCTAGATTTGCAACCGCCTACAATGCTTCACCTAGCTTCGCCCATAATTTTTTTGTGGCATATTAATTTCGTTTTGTTAATAAAACTGTTTTCTCGTTTTAAAAATTCAACAGTATTTACCAGTATGAATTTTATGAATTACTTGTATAAGCCATCAAGTGTCCATATAACTGGGGTACATCTTCAAGAGTCAAATAATCTATGAATTTTCATTTCCGTGTCATTTTATTGTCGTTTCTAATCGATTTGCGGTAATTTTATTTTTCTTTTTTTTTTTTGTGGTAATAAGCCCTTGTTTTTAATGGTTATGAAAAAGATAAAGGGAAAATGCAAAGAAATTAAGAGAGAGAAAGAAATGAAAACTATTTAACCATAATCCCAAATAATAAATACAACAACAACACACTGACAACCATAATGTGGCAATCAACCATCCCACTGCTGTTACATAACAATGCCATAAAAACCGAAATCTAAAATCCTAAAATCCAACAAATCTATCAGAGAGACAGAGTCACCAGAAGAATAAAACTTGGAAGAAAATAATCTATTGGAGGACGTGTTTCGAACGACTTTTATTTTTCTATACGAATTTAATGTCATTTAATTTGTTGGCAGGGGGTTAAATGTTTCGTTAGAAATATTTGAGGATTTAGTCTCTTCCGTTTTTTTGTTGTGTGTTTTCTTTAATTCAGATTAAAATAAAATCGTCATCATCGCACTCAGCAAATGAAATATCCATCAAGCATTAGACTCATCATAGACAAACAATCAGGCAGACAGACAGACAGGCAATCATACAGACAGACGACTGAAAAAGCAACCAATGGAGCAAAGTATGTACATCAATCGACACAATACAGAGGGATATTGTTGTTTGAGAATTGAGAATATCTTGTACGATATTTAACCACAGAGAGAGTGAGAGAATGAAATGATTGATGCCTTTTTAACAAACAATCATAAAATCATCGTAAACGTACATAAAAGTCGTTGAACCGTTTATGCTTTGGTGATTGCTTGCTTATTTGTTTATTTGTTTGTTTCTTATGCCAATTCCCTTGGCTACATACCGCCAGGGATTATTTTCAATACAGAAATACTCACATATTTTTACTGTTTTTAAATGCAAAAAAAAAAACCTAACCATAGGCAAACACTTGAGCACATAAATATTTAAGGATATATGCGGTAACAGTACATATCAACTAATTAGAAATTATCAGCGTATAAAAAATATCAGCGGCGAAATAAAATATCATATTTATGGCGAAGACATTTCTTTCAGCGTATACATATGTACATAATTTGGTCATTACAACCCTTTAGACAGGTTTACGACTTAGCTTCCCACACCACTAATGATGTGTGTGTTAATTTTATACATGGGACCTACAGTTCACAGTCGATTCCGAACAACAGATTATTTTTTTTTAAGAAACTTTCCATGGCAATTTTATTTAGTCTCAGAGTTTTTGCCAGAAATCTGCTGAGAGGAAGTCGCCGAAGAAGTATTTTCATATTTTCGTTTTGATGTCTGACCTGGGGTTTGAAGCGGGGCCTCACGTCTAAGCCAACACACATACTGCAAAACATGTCATCAAATTTGTAAAGCACCCAGAAGTAGGTTGTCCGTCTCTGCTGCGGAAGTTTTATTGTCAAAAATGTATCCCTCTCTCTCTCTGCTCGGCTATTTACTGAAATAGTTGTCTTAGGTAGTATCTGCAGAATAGACTCCTGTCAGCTTTAAATGGCCACAAAGTATCGCACTTTTCAGGCCAGTAGATGAGAAGAAGTCCACGTAGAGTAGAGTAGGGTAGGTAGGTAGAGTGTTGGCTTATTAGACGTAATGCCACGGTTTAAACCCCAGACATCAAAACCAAAATATGAAAAAAATATTTCTTCGGCGACTTCCTCTCAGCAGATTTCTGGCTAAAACTCTGAGAGTAAATAAAATTGCCATGAAAAGTTTCTCTAAAAATCTGTCGTTCGGAGTCGCCTTTAAACTGTATGTCCCGCCAATCATGTATAAAAATTAACACACACAACATAAGTGCTGTGAGAAGCTAGTTTGTAATCCTAACTAAAGCGTTGTATTGACCAATTATGTATGTATGTATGTAGATGAAAAGGGTTTTAAGGATGCAATCTGTAAACAATATACGATCATGGCTTTCGATAAAGAAAATTTTAAGTAAATAACAATGGGTTCGTGTCGAATTCGTTTAAATATCAGCAGGCAATCTGTTAAATGAATGAAGTAACAATCAGTGTCGCAAACCCCAGGGAAAAAGGGCATATTCAAGAGGTACACATTAGAATAGTGTGGACGAACAATATCAAACCGATCTTTGAATAGAATTTTGAACTTTGTTGATTCAAAGACTCTGTCAATAAATAACGTAAGCAAGAATAAACTATGAATTCCCGTTGATTTCGAGATTCGCATAGCTTTATACGCAATGAAAGAGTAATACATACTAATTGCAACTTAATAAATTCATTAAGGCAGGTATAATAGTCTGTTACATTTCTTATACCACGGTGAGAGGACATCCGTAGGCCCTCTTTTGAAGACGTCAAGCGATTTGTGACATATAGCAGGTAAATGAAAACTTCATGTAGCTCTGATTACCCCTGAGAGAGGTATTTACAGACAATGGCTGAGTCAAATGTAGGCATAAGTGTGATTTAATTATACTCCTGCTTAATTCTTAAGAAATGTGGCATACATTTGAGAAATAATTGCGAGGTAATGACTTATATAGGCGGTATTTTTACTGGCAAATTGATATAAAATTTGATTTCAATAACTTCCAGAAATTGTAGAATTCATTCCATTATTTTCCCGTGTCAAACCAAAGATTATTTTCGTACCATAAAAATATGTTCCTTAGTGACGCCTAACTAATCTCTTTTGGATTTTATCTGCGCCTATATGTAGCGTGTGTGTAGGTACGAACTCCAGTGTATAGTTGAGTAATTTTTGCGGTTGTGAAGGAAACCAACATGTCTAATACTCACACTTAGATAAATGCCACTCTATTGTAACAATATGTTGCACACATACACACACCCACATAGATAAACTTAAGTTCTTAAGGGGGTTCGGTTCCTTCATTCATTTCGTCGTTCATTCATTAATTCAGTTGTGTTTACTTTCTTACCCCCCACAAAAACAAATAATGAAATCCTTAAATCCATCAGCAATATTTAGTGGTTAAGAAATTTTCCTTTTATAAACACCCACCCGCACCTAGGCTTGTCTGAAGTTTAAGACAACCACTACCGCTATGCTACCCAATACCACTGACTGCTCGGTCGTGCACAACCCCACACATCACAACATATTCGTGTGCCCAACCAAAGTTTTGTAGTTTCTGTGTGTCTACAGCTCTTGTAATTGTTAACTTTTCGCTTGACTATGACGACTAGTTTTAGTCAAGTTAAGTTGCGTGACCACAAGCACTCAAATAAACTTCAGTTGCCTTTATACATGCTTTCCAGTTTTTTTCTTTGGGTTTTTTTTTTTTTTTTTTTTCTATCATAACTCCATAACCCTCATCTCAGCAAAAGTTTAGTTAAACTTTAACTTGTCTTTTCAAATAAAGGTAAAAACAGTAGTAAGACTATAACAGATTACTTAGATATATTGGCACGAGTATGGCATGGAAAAGTTGGTCAGAAATGAAAATCATTAAAGCAATTAAAGGATACGTAAGAATTTCGTTAAAGCAATAAAATGTTTCGCTAAAGTAGCAAATAAGAAGGAAAACTTTTTGATGAACCTCTTCAATAAACCTGAGATTAATGACAATGCATTATTTCGCATATTACCTGACATGTATTATTCAATTTCTTTTATTTTTTATTCGTTTTATTAACAATAAAAAATATGAAATCATTACCAAGGCATTATTCTCCTTAGAATTTAATTGTTTATTCTGTGGAATTGATTAATTATTGATTTAAAGCTCTAAAATAATATAAAAATTCTAATTACTATATACAGTGCTGACAGAAAAAATAGAAACAATTATTTTCTTTTCAATAAAATGTCATGTGTGTGAGGATAAATTCGAATTTAAAAACCAAAGACGCAAACCCACACTTTTAGCAGCGCCACTTCTTGCCTCTAACATGGTAAACTTTGCTATTAACAGAGCACTGTTAACTGCTTAACAGTGGCAATAAGAAGATTAGTCTTCTAGTTTGCAATTATTGCAGACTATTAACATAAAATTTAATTCTTATTATGATCATTATTATTTGTGAACAAAAGTGTTGAAATATAAAGGATGGTTGGTCTCAAAATTATTCCAGCTATCCTACTACCACGATTCGAAAGAGGACCCTCTGGACTACCATTTGCATATATTTTGTATGGTATACTATTTCTTATATGTTCCAAAATGGCCACTGATTTTCTAGAGAATTTTCAAGCATAAAATTGATATTTTCAAAGAACAATTTTCTCAATACCATATCACTTTATATGGGACTATGTTGCTGACTATATTAAGAGGCCTTGGAACTATCCTTTGTATATTAGTTGGTACTCATAGACCTAGAGTATTTCCCAAAATTAGCTCCTAAATAAGTAGGCTTGTTCAGATCAACACTGTTAAATAGCTAACAGTGCTCTGTTAAAGGCAAATTTTGTTCTGTTAACGTCAAACGTGGCGCTACTAAAATTTATGAATTGCGTCTTGGATTTTCAAATTCGAATTTATCTTCTTACACATTAAAATGTCATACATTTTGTGTACTGAACTTTTATTAATGAATTCTTACAAATACAATGGGATTTTATATTCTGTGTTAATTTTCACATTCTTTCCGTCAATTTGGAATTTATTTGTAAAGGAGATAATAAACAAGTAAATACCCATGAAAGGAATAATAGGGGCACTTTTAATAATTTTTAAATTAAAAAATTGTCGACAATATTCACAGGATGCGCTGCTAATGTAATCAAAATAATCTTCCAGTGAATTGTAGGAAACGTGGTATTCTTATTAAAGATGATGAAAGCAATATGAAATTACACTTAAAAGCATGGGTTTATCACCCAAAAAAATTGTTTGCTATGCTATATCTGATTAGAACTGTGGAGTCTAGAGTTCGAAAGCATGGAACGATAAACCTCCGATTGTTTCCGATAAACTTTTAGTTCGACATGAACTCAGTGCTGTATCAAGTCATACATAATTGGTCATTACAACCCTTCAGTCAGGTTATGGACCTAGTTTCGTACTCCACTAATGTTGTATGCGGTAATTTTATACATGAATGGCGGGACCTACAATTTAATCTCGACTTCGAACGTCAGAATTTTTTTGAGAAACTTTTCATGGCAATTTTATTTACTCTCAGAGTTTTTGCCAGAAATCTGCTGAGAGGCAGTCACCAAAGAAATATTTTTTTCATATTTCATAAGGGTTTGAACGGAGACCTAACGACTAATAAGCCAACACACTAGCTACTAGACTACGACTGTATTAAGTTGCAAAATAAGAAAAAAAGAACATGTGGTAGCTGAAATCCTGAATCCTCCTATAATCAGTGATATTCGCGCGCTGCTTAATATGATAGAAGACAGAATTTACGGCTACTTTTAAATGGAGTTCAAAATACTGATAAACGTCTATTTAACGGCTTGCAAAGAAAGTTCAAGTCACTGATTAAAATATATTTTTTTCTTCCTTTTTTTTAAATATGTGTGACTTTAATATTTTTAATGTGGCCTGAACTTTTTTATGTACGAAAAACAAAAGATTCTTAATGACATTAGAAAAGAATGCGAAAATTTATTTTTGATTTACAAACATTCCATTCATAGAACTCAGCTTCCTTCCTTCTCTATTTTATAATTTAATGTCAGCTTTCCGCCCCAGTTATTTAAGTTTTTTGGTTTTTTCCATCACCTTTTTTTTTTTTTTTTGTTTGTATAGAACTGTTGTTGTCTGTCTAAATAATAGCATAGAAATCTCTATCTTTCCTCCAGATTCACTTCAATTTTTTTTGTTCGTTGTTGCTTCCATTCGGTTAACCATACTTTTAAACTTTTTCTTCAAAAAAAAAAATTAAATTTTTTTCGGTTACCATTTTCCTAAAGCAAGGCATTAAGCGAAGCTTTTTAATTCGACAGTTGAAAGTTGTTTTCATTTTTTTTGTTCTCTGAAACCCAAATGAACTGAAAATATGTATTGTGGTGACCTGGTAGATTTTCTAATGTGACAATTATAGACCAAAAAAGTCACTTCAAAAATGAAAAATAGACAAATGGATACATACTTGGATACTTACTGGAGTTGAAAAAAATTGGGAGGATATACAACCATTTGGGGCTGGCTTTTAATTTCTTTCAACTACTATATCCACGTGTATGTATGTACATATATATGTCATGTATGTCATGTAGTATATATTTACAACATTTTTGTTTTTATTTTATTTTTGTTGAGCAAATTTTCTTTGTTTAATTTTATTTTAAAATCTTTTTCTTCTTATTCTTGTATTTTTTCTTCTCTTTTTTGTTTGGAATTAAAACTACAGTTTCCTACTGCAGTGTGATTATCTTCTTTCGTGTGTTTGTTTGTTTGTTTATCTCTGGGATTTTAATGTGATTAAAATTTTAATTCTTTTAATATTATGATGATGATCGTATGATTTAAATCCAATCAATATTGTCTTTTTAATTGTTTGCCTTGTGTTTTGTTATTGTGTTAGTTTTACTTATTGAGTCCTTAGAAAACAACAAAAAAAAATGAAAAACAAAAGATTGTATATTAAATCCCTAAACAAATAAGGGCACTTCGTACATACTATCCATTGATTGAATTGTATGTATGAGGGATTAAATATTCTTTTGTTCCTTTCACTGTGTGAGAGTGTGTGTGTGTGCAGATGTTTAGAAAATCGTTTGATAACAAAATATAACATTATTGGAAATCAATTGATCAAAAGATAATAAGCCATACGCTTAGACAATATATGTACAACACAATGTATTGTATAACTATAGTGTTCAATACTGATACATGCATACATACAAACAAACATATTTGCATATATACATATATACAAAGAAACACATGTAATCACTAATACTGTTATAAGTAGTAGGACATATGGGTCATTGCAAATTAAATTGTTTTAATGGGGTGTAGAATTGTGAAAACAAATTCAACTTCTGCTTTGGTACTGAAAGGTACAAAAGTATGTAGAGATTAAAATACTTGCCTACAACCCAAATAAATCCAGGTTCATAAGTGAAGAAGAGTTAAAATATTATTCAGGATTTTCGAATTTTCCAAAACTAAGAATCCATCTAGGAGTTCCCCATGTGCCTGACCACTGACCTCCCCCGAGAGTATAACTAAGAATATAACAAACGTAATGCTTTAAGAACAACAGAGAAAGGGAGTAGAGCTCTATAATCTCTATTAGCGTACTTCAGTCAGACTTGTATGAAGACGCGGTGTGTTTGAAGAGAGTAATCGTGGTTTGGTCTGTCGAACAATTGTTTAGTGATTGTTATTGTTTATACAAAGGGTGTAAACAGAGGAATAACAAAAAGAGGCAAATGTTGTTGTTTACATCATGTTGTGATCAGTGGCACACAAAATTGTGCGAATAATAAAGAATTTTAATTGAAACTAAGCACCAAATTTATTTTTATTTTATTTGCAATCTACGAGCACATATGTTAAACGTTTTTAAAAGTTAAAAACGTAATAAATGTTCCTCATTTATACAACAACTTCATAAATTTTCCCTCAGGATGCTGTTTCTAGTCAACGATAGTTGGTAACCATTTAGCTGAAACCTGATTAGATGAAAAAAATTTGATTAGTAAAGCTAATACAAAGAAGTCGCCGTGGCTAGTGTGTTGGCCCCAGGTCAGACATCAAAATAAAATACAAAAAGTATTTCTTCGGCGACTTCTGGATTCTTCAGATTTCTGGCAAAAACTCTGAGAGTAAATAAAATTGCCATGAGAAGTTTCTCAAAATCTGTCGTTCTGAGTCGACTTTAAACTGTAGGTACCACCACTGTAATGACCAATTATGTATGTATGGTATACAAAGCAAATAAATATAAAAAAATAGGAAATTGGATATTTGGTGACGCCTCTCTTCCCTTAAAGGATAAGCATGATAAAAAAAAATTAGACAGAATTCACCTTCAAGCTGAATATTCCACAGTGTTACACGCTGCTAAACATATGTATAAAGGGCGCAACTATAGTGTTCGCATCAGTGCCACTCTATGAATTTACAAATGCAAGTTATCTTAACATATAGTCGCCGCAGTCTAGTGTAGATAATGTGTTCGCTTCTTAGACATCAGGTTCAAACCCCAGGCCGAACAAATCGAACAAAACGAAATATGAAAAAATATTTATTTGGTGACCTCCTTTCAGCAGTCTTCTCGCATAAAACTCTGAGAGTAAATAAAATTTTTATGAAAAATTTCTTAAAAATCTGTCGTTTGCAGTCGATTTCAAACTCAACGGCACGCCACTCATTGATACACACAACATAGGTGATGTGAAAAGATTGATTGAAATCGTGATTTAAGGGTTGCCGTAGTCTAGTGCAGGTAGTGTGTTGGCTTATTAGACGTAAGGCCACGGTACAAACCACAGGCCAGACAAATCGCACAAAACGAAATATGAAAAAATATTTATTCAGCGACTGCTTCTCAACAGATTTCTGGCAAAAACTCTGAGAGCAAATAAAATTGCCATGAAAAGTTTCTGTCGTTCGGAGTCGACTTTAAACAGTAGGTTCCCAGCCACTCATGTATAAAATTAATACACACAACATCAGTGGTGTGATGACCAATGTCAAGTAATTGTCTCAACATTTTATGCCGCTAAAGGAGAATGGACTCAAGACTTTCCCTAAGACTTTTAATTTATTGTTCTCATCTCAAACATACGTATGTATGTAAAGGACTTACCTTACCTTTAAACAATTTAAAAAAATGTTTTCTTACTAGTGGAATGACCCTGCTTCTCACAATATTTATTATGTATGCAGACGCACATGTTGTTGCCTTTATATTTCACAAGAACTCTTTACTTCAGCATAAAATTAATTTTATTCCCCCTTTTTATGCTTTTATGCTTGTTTGATTGGATTTTAGAATAGAAAATGTTTAGAAATGAAATGAAAAAAACAGAATTGAAATCAATAGAGGCCAAGTGTTATAATGTGGATAAGAGGTGTGCACTACCTTAGGTATATTAAAGATTTACAATAACAAGTAACAGTTTTAATTGGAAAACTAAATATTCTACTGCCACTATCCAATATTCCTAGAGTTTGGGGGAATTTACAAAAAGGATTCGGTGAACCACAGCCTGTGGGGAGATGTACCACGAAAGGTAACAAAAAAATGTCAAATCCCATAAAGAAATAAATTCAACACTATATGGTATGCGGTTATTAAAGCATGTTCCAATTTCTATTATATGACTATACTCTTGAACAGAATGTTACATTCAGATGACCTTAACCCATTACACACATTCTTTTGAAGTGAATAGAAGTGGAGGAAAATATTTAACAGAGAAAAAATAAAAGCAAAACCGATTTCGTTATGATTTTTTTATATGAATGAAAATATGTACAACAAAAAATACAAAAAAAATAGTTTTTCTTTCTCAATTCCATGGCACTATTTTGTATCGTGAATGTTGAAATGTACTCTTGTATGGTGGTATGGTATGGTACATGAGAAGTGGAAATATTATCCGTATCATCTATGGAATCCAACAAATTTACATTGAAAAGAGGAGCAAAAAAAAAAGAAAAAATATGAATGAACAGCGTAGAATTGAATAGAATGGAATGGAATGGAATGGATTGTATGGTAATATTGATATGATGATGAATCTGTGTCATTGGTATGTATGACAGTTGGTTGCTGATTTTTCTTCATTTTTATCTTCTTTTTTTTTGTTTTTTATTCAATATTATTGCATATTTATGTTTGAAAATATCCATCATACTTCTAAATTTACTTTCTAACCCTGTTTGCCGACAGGAGGATTATACTTCTCTTATATTTTATTTGTTAGTTAAGGGCAGACAAATCCAAATCCAACATGAAATCTCTAGCATTCTTCTTAGTATATACTTTGAATTCGCCGTAGTCTAGTAGGTAGTGTGTTGGCTTATTAGACGTAAAGCCAGAGTTCGAGCCCCAGGCCAGACATCAAAACAAAATACAAAAAGCATTTCTTCGTCGACTTCCTCTCTGCAGATTTCCAGCAAAATATCTGAGAGCAATTAAAAAATTTCCATGAAAAGTTTCTCAAAAATCTGTCATTCGGAGTCTACTTAAACTGTAGGTCTCGCCATTCAAGTATAAAATTAACACACACAACATAAGCGGTGTGAGAAGCTAGGCCGTAATCCTGACTGAAGGGTTGTAATCACCAATTATGTATGTATGTATGTATTTCTATACTTTCTTCTTTCAATGTAATTGATAAATGTTTCCCAGTTAAGTAAGCGGTTGACTAGAAAGAAAATGTTTCTTTAGTTTTAAAATACTCATGGTTCTATATGTGCGAAGATAAATTCGTATTTGAAAATCCAAGACGCAATCCATAAATATTATTAGAGCCACATTTGCCGTTAACAGAGCAAAATTTCCTCTTAACAGAACAAAATTTACCCTTAACAGAGCACAGTTAGCTGTTTAACAGTATTCATCTGAAGCAGCCCACTGTTTAGGAGCTAATTTTAGAACTTATACCAGGTCTTTGAGTACCATATCATACTCAAAGGCAGGTTCCAAGGCCTCTTAATATAATCAGTAATAGGGTCACATATAAATTGATATGGTATTGAGAAAATTGTCTTTGAAAATATCAATTTTTTGGTTGAAAATTCTCTAGAAGATCAGTGACCATTTTGGAACATAAGAAATAGTACACCAACCCGACTATATGCAATTGATAGTCCAGAGGGTCCTCTTTCGAACCGTGGTAGTGGGAGTTGAGAACATTTTCGTCCTCCATCCCCACCAACCATCGTTTACATTTCAACACTTTTGTTCACAAATAATAATGATCATAATGAGAATTAAATTTTATGTCAATAGTGTGCAATAATTGCAAAGTAGAAGACTAATCTACTTTTTGCCACTGTTAAACAGTTAACAGTGCTCTGTTAGTATCAAAGTTTACCCTGTTAGAGGCAATAAGTGGCGCTGCTAAAAGTGTGGGTTTGCGTCTTTGGTTTTTAAATTCGAATTTATCTTCACACACATCATGGTTCTCTCCTTATTAGGACCGCCTCAAAGTATTTCTATAATTCTTCCTACTGAGTCACTATTCTTCAAAAGGCGATGTGACGTTTCTGGCCACTTTCTCAGCCTGGTCTTTAATGCAATGAAAATGCATTGGGTTATCTAAGCTTATGGTATATAATACACTGGCTTTATTAACCAGAATACTTGTTTCCTAGTATCCAATTACACCATGATGACTAGGAATCAATATAATGCGATCCGGCATTAAAATGGAAGTTTAACATTTCATTGCAAATACAATGTACTTAAACTGAATTCTCCATTGCAAGTAAAGATTTTTTATGTCATTTTAGAATCTTCTTGGGAAGAGCCAACCTAAAAGCATAACTTTACTAAACAAAATGTTGCCAATACATTTCAAAAATTGAAAATCATGTCGATATGTAAATACCCTGAAAACTATAATGAAAAGCAATGGGGAATAGCTAAACTTAAGGGAATATTTCTTGTCAAAATTTTCAGTATTTCTAGGTTCCCTTAACCCATGTCTCAAACAGAAACAAAAGTAGAAAAAAATATTTAAAACAGTTCGATGTATTTTGTGTGTGTGTGAGTATTTGCATGCGAATATTTATTTTCAGCCACAAAATTCAATATTTTTTGAATCACAAACAGAGAACAAAAAGAGAGGCTTTCTGCTACTGTTGCTGCCATTGCCATTGCCAATGTTATTCGGATAAATGTTTTTCCCCCAATCTTACTAACCAAAATAAGAGAATAAGAAGAAGAATATGGGCGTAAAACTATCAAGTCTCTGTATTTGTGAGTCAGTATGTTTACACGCATTATCTTCTCTCATTCTCTGTAGAGATTTCTATTTATGTGAAGAGTATATCTATCGATGAGTAGTAGTAGTACATCTGTGTGCATCTGTATCTGTATCTGTAAGTATTCGAATATTATTGTTGTTATAGAATTTCAATATGATTTTAGCTTTCGAACAGTAAAAGAATACACTCAAAGAAAAATTTAATCCCTTTCCCGTATTTAAATGAAGCACAACAGAGTATTACTGTTCGCCACCTTCGCAGCAGTATGTAATAAGGAATTTTCTTTTAGGAAATAATATGTTGGGTTCAGATAGAAATTTATAACATAATAAGACCGTTTATTATTTCGGTGGAACTGCCTCACACTAGGACCCTACATTGAGGAATATAAAATCACTGAGACACCTAGTCTGCCCAGAAGTGTGAGTTGTTTGGATACTAGAATATTTAATGTGCGTGAATTCGAATTTAAAAATCAAAGACACAGACCGACACTTTTAGCAGCGCCACTTCTTGCTTTTAACAGGGTAAACATTGCTATTAACAGAGCACTGTTAACTGTTTAACAGTAATAGTCTTCTACATACAAACATATATAATTGGTCATTACAGCCTAGATTCTCACATCACTTATGCTGTGTACGTTAATTTTATACATGAGTGGCGGGACCTACAGTTTTAAAGTCGATTCCGAAGGACAGATTTTTGAGAAACTTTTCATGGCAATTTTTCTTTTACTCTCAGAGCTTTTACCAGAAATCTGCTCAGAGGAAGTCGCCGAGGAAATATTTTTTCATATTTCGTTTTGATGTCCGACCAGGGGTTTGAACCGCGCCTTCACGTCTAATAAGCCAACATGCTACCTACTAGACTACGGTGGCTCATAAACATAATATAAACACTGAACAGCAGCAACAGCATTTCAAATATTATTAGGCATAGTATGGTAAGTATTGCACGTCACTTCAATTTTGATTCAGAATGTGACATGAGGATGTTTAATTATTTAGGAAAATCGGACGTGTTTCAAACGCTAGTTTGATGACTCATAAGGTTTCTTAACTTAGATAAAATTTAGATGAGCTACATATCAGAGATCAGCAATGAAACATTTTTTTTGCTACTCAGAAGCACTCATGAAATTTTGAATATAAGTGAGTCAACAATATTGAAGTTTAACTCTGTATTCTGATTCATTCACACTCACTACAACGTTGATTTATAAGTACAGGTTACAATGAGTATGCGTACAACGTTGACATCAAACTCATACCATTCGAAATATGTTTGATTCATAAGCCTACTCATTAATGTTCTTAAATTTAGAAAAATACTTAGAATACTTATAAATGAGGTTCGAGTGACTCGATAACAAAAGAAAAAAGACACATAAGCAAAAAAGACAGTGTAGCAAGTAGAGCAAACACACAACCATTTATTGAGTATTTTAGTATTCGTACGCGATTCATACGTATTTCGTGCTTCGTGTATATGTTGAGTTATGGAGAGTGGAGATCAACAACAACGTCATACGTGTTGTTAAGTATGAATATGATGAGTACTTCAAACTTTGAATATGAGTAGAGGTTCCATGATATTAAAATAAGTATGAATGCGTATTAGCATCAGAAATTATGAGTATGATATGATTTTACTCATCTTTTTTATACTCATTGCTGATCTCTGATGTTTAATTATTTATTCAAACGCTAGTCCAATGACTCATAAGCTTTCTTAACTTAGATAAAATTTAGATGAACTACATACCTCACTTCAATAACTATTTCAGAAGTATTGTTGTTGCTGCTGCGGACATAATGGATTCCCAACAAAGTTCCAAATAGTTAACTTCCTATCCAGCAATGAAAAAAACCTTTTAAACTATAGTAAACTAAAAAAGGAGAGAAGTGTGAAGAACATTTATTTCAATCAAATTCTTCATTCATTCAGTCTCTGAACATTTTTGCATGAGTGTATACCATTTTGATTTTTTTGCGTTTTATTTTCACATGGTAAATATCTTTATGGTTTTATACGTCTTAAAAAAGTTTTTTTCGTTTTCATATGATATTATTATTGTTATTATTTTGGCAGATAACAAATCCATGGGATAAATGTTACAGAATTTCAAACTAAACATCAATACCCACTCACATGCATATGTGTACATATGTATGTATGTATAGCTGCCATAGAACACACAGCTCGAGCTAAAGGCCATATCATAATCATATGGAATCATATGGAACAGCATCGAGAAACAAAGATCCATGAAATCCTATTTATCAAGAGTGCTTAGAGTTCTGTGTTTATTTGATAAAAAAAAAAAGAAAACAGACAATCGTTGAATAGAAAATTTTCACACAAAAACGCGAATTTTATGCAGATTGTTACATGGAGATTTATTTTTTTCTTTCTTTTTTGGCAAATATCCCAAAAACCAGTAAAGAAAACAAGAATGAAGGAATAAAAATTACAAAACAAACTAAAAATAGAATTTTCTTCCTACAAAAAAAAATATTGAAAACATTGAATTGAAGAGTTAATGATAAACAAGATTGAATGATGGAAAGCCTCTGCTCTTATATTATTACGAGGTAGCTTAAGACCAATAGCAGTCTCCAACTAATAACTAAAAAAGCTTTAAATGCTTAGAGAAAAGCAATGCTATGATCAAATGGTCAAATTTAATTAAAATTATGTGAGGGCAAATTTTCACAACTCTCAAAATTATTTCAGCTATCCCACTACCACGGTTCGACTACCCTCTGGACTATCATTTGCATATAGTCGGGTTGGTATACTATTTCTTATATGTTTCAAAATGGCCACTGATCTTCTAGAGAATTTTCATGCAAAAAATTTATATTTTCAAAGCCAATTTTCTCAATAGCATATCACTTTATATGGGACTATATTGCTGATTGTATTAAAGGCCTTCTTTTGAGTATGATATGGTACTCATAGACCTAGTATTGTCCTAAAGTTAGCTTCTAAACAAGTGGGCTTGTTCAGATGGATACTGTTAAGCAGCTAACAGTGCTCTGTTAAGAGCAAATTTTGTTCTGTTAAGAGCAAATTTTGCTCTGTTAACGCTAAATGTGGCGCAGTTAAAATTTATGGTTTGCGTCTTGGATTTTCAAATTCGAATTTGTCTTCACACGCATATGTACGATATTCACTACTATCAGACCTTCTGATTGAATCTTTAAAATATGTTAAGACTTTGAAAAAAGGAATAGTAAGGCTTGTTGTGAGCACAGTGCAGTCAGTCAGAAGATGATTTCATTGTTCTATTGACACCACAAAAAAATATGTTCTAATGAAATACTAAGTAGTTCTCATATTGCTCGTAAAGGATTACCCAAATCACTTCAGAAACCATTCAATATTTAAAAACAATCCTGTGTTAATCACTGAAGTTCCAGTGATATGCCGTGGCAAAGGTAGCCTCAAGTGAAATCAAATCATTGACTGACAGGATTTTATGCAAACAACTTGACTCAATATGTCTTAACATTTAAAGTTTTGTGTTCCTTTTCTGAAAACGCCAGAAACTAATTTATAATCGAAATGGAATATAATTTCCTAAGAATAATACTGAAAAACTTTTTTAATTACTTTCCAAAAGCTTAGATTTATTTTTGTGGTGACAATTAATAACCAGAAAAGGAAAACTAAAAAAGAGGAAAATAAAAGCAAATAACAATTAATGTTAAACTTAGTTCGGGTTTTTTCCTTTTTTTTGTAGCAATATAAATGAACAAATCAACAGCCATGTATTTACAAACTTTAACGCGGTTTTCTTAACTAAAACTTCTGCTAAAGCCAGAGCAAAAGAAAAACAAAAAGGAAGTCTGAAAAAAAATTGTATTTTATACCAAGAAATTACAACCAAATGGCACTTAATGAGGGTCATTTAACCACAAATGACGGTTCATTTCATTTCTTTATTTCATTTTAATTTTCAAGCCATTTCCACTTAAAGGCCATTATCGCACTCAAAAAAAACCACCCAAAAGAAGTAAAAGAATTTGAAACAAAAACCAGAAAAACAGCACAGAAAAGAAAAATAACGTTTAAGTGGATTTGACTGGAAAATTTGTTTCGCCTAGAGAGAGAACGCGGATTTCAAAAAAAAGAAAATCTACTCCGTTTCTGGTTTATAGCTTCTCCGTTCTTGCTTTCCATTTTAATGTGTTGTTGCTTTCGAGACAATATTTGAAATGATTTTTTTAAAAAAAACATCTGAAAACAATTACAATAAACAACTTTGCCGCCAAAGTATTTATTAAAAAAGAAACAAATAAAAATTAACGTGAATAAATAATAGAATGGGAAAAAAGAGGTATGAATGGCCGGCCGTTTGTCTTATTTTCTAGAAATACTAGAAAGCAAAAATATGTTTCAATTATGCAAAGGAATGCTTTCATTTGTACTTCCGTCAAACAATGGAAACATGTGCGTGAAGATAAAATCGAATTTGAAAACCCAAGACGCAATCCATAAATTTTAGCAGCGCCACATAGATATTTCATCCTTCAGGGTGTCCTACATGAGAACAGTCTTCCTTAACTCAGTACCAATAATGCAGTAAGGCAACTGGCCCTGCTAGCGTTTCTTAAGGTTATATAACAACGATCATGAACAGTTTTCAATAAAAACCATTGGAATAGGCTTAAAGAGCGCTAGGGAACTCTGTGGCAGATGTAAATATGATTTGACCATTGGCTGTGTGAAATAAAAAAGGCAGATGACAGCAGACGTGACAAACTAGCAAGCCGTGTCAAGATTCCGCATGTGGATTGGAAGTGATTGGTCAGTTAAAGTCGGTCACTGCAGTGAGGGTCTGGAGCCACACCTATACGAAGATAAATAACTGATAAATGTTTAAAAATAAATTAAAGAAGACTAGTGTTGTCCAGCAGTAAAACGGAATTGATATTGGTATGCCGCCTTTACAGAGTACGACATACCCTCCTGACTTTCCCAAAAATTATTTTCCATTGCAGTTGTGTTCCTGTAATAAGATTTTTTCCGAATTTTATCAATTTATTGATTTAATTTAAACATATCTTCATATAAATAAACATTTTACTCTTTTAGATTTTACTATTTAAAGATTTTACTCTTTTAAATTTCTGATAACAAATGAATGCAGTCGTCCACATATAAAAACAATTATTTTGCAAGAAAACAAACAAAAAACAAGAAAACCAACAACAATAACAAAAACAAAAAAGGTAAATACGAGTAAATAGAAAAGAATGTGGCATGTTAAGCTGCAGTGTTAATGAGTGACGGAAGGAAGTGGCAGAACGAATAAAGCCAGCCACCAGACACAGTGCACTGAATTAAAGTGTTGAACAGCAACAGCAAGAATAATAACAACACTAAGTATTTGAACAACAAAACAAAAAACAAAAAAAGTCTGAAATGAAAACTTTTGAGACAACTTATCACAATTAAACAATCCAGTACACATGTGTTGCCACAAAAAATATTATAAGAAAACAAGGAAAACAGAAGAACAGAGGAAGAACAAAAATACATTTGTTAGTTGGCTTGACACCACAAATAAAAAGAAATATTTGGAATAAACTGCGTACTTATAAGCTGGTCACATAATGGTCATACTGAAATCTGTTAAGATTCCCTAACATGACACTTGACTTTGTTTATTAATACAATTCAAAATATCGGGTATAATTCATTTTCATACGGACAGACTTGCAATAAAAAGTATTACGAAGCAGAGTTCTCTTACGTTAACCGACTATTGCACTACCTGATGAGAGAGAATGTTTTGTTTTTCACTATCCAGGTTTAAATTAAAGCCGTCCTCTTTCTTTAAAGCGGAAGTTGCGAAAATTATAGAACGGTATGCATGTGTATGAAGATAAATTCGAATTTGAAAATCCAAGACGCAATCCATAAATTTTAGCAGCGCCACATTTGGCGTTAACAGAGCAAACTTTTCTCAGAACAAAATTTGCAATTAACAGAGCACTGTTAGCTGTTTAACAGTAGCCATCTGAACAAGCCCACTTGTTTAGAAACTAATTTTAGGACAGTACACTAGGTCTCTGCATATCATATCATACTCAATGGAAGACTCCAAGGTCTCTTACTATAATCAGCAACATAGTCACATATAAAGTGATATGCTATTGAGAAAATTGACTTTGAATATATCAATTTTTTGCTTGAAAATTCTTTAGAATATTAGTGGCCATTTTGAAATATATAAGAAATAGCACACCTACCCGGCTATATACAAATGGTAGTCCAGAGGGTCGTTTTTCGAACCGTGGTAGTGGAATAGCTGGAATAATTTTAAGAGTTGATATTATGATTATCCTTCTCCATCCCCATCAACCTTCCTTTACATTTCAACACTTTTCTCCACAAATAATAATGATCATAATGAGAATTATATTTGATGTCAATAGTGTGCAATAATTGCAAAGTAGAAGACTAATATACTTATTGCCGCTGTTAAACAGTTAGCAGTACTCTGTTAATAGCAAAGTTTACCCTGTTAGAGGTAAGAAGTGATGCTGCTGAAAGTGTGGGTTTGCGTCTTTGATTTTTAAATTCGAATTTATCTTCACACACATAATTATAGAACGATATTGACTATTATCGGATCTTCTGACTGAATCTTCCAAATATGTTACGACTTTGAAGAAAGGAACGGTAGGGGTAATTGACACCACAAAGAAATATTTTCTAATGAAACACGAAGTAGTTCTTATATTTCTCGTAAATAATTAACCAAATCACTTCGGAAACCATTTAATATTTAAACACAATCCTGTGTTAAGCATTGAAGTTCTAGTGATATGCCATGGCAAAGGTAGTCTCTAGTGATATGACATCATGACTGACATTATTTTATGCAAACAACTTGACTAAGATATGTCTTTACATTTAAAGTTTTGTGTTCTTTTATTTGAAAACGCCAGACTATCTGTATGACAAACTAATTTATAATCGAATTAGAATATAAATTCACAAAAATTCCTTTTCTAATCATAGTGCAAGCGAAGAATAAAAAGAAAAAAAGACCTTCAAGCATGACTGACGTCAATCATTGCTTTGTATGAATAACCTCCATTATTCTTTATCACGTTTTTTTTTTTGTTTTTTGTGTCTCAATTCAGATAAAAAAGAAATACAAAAAGCACACAGAGTTTATTAACGAAACACAGAGGGTCTTTTTTTTTCTAAGGATTCTTCCTTTTTGATTTTGCTTTCCCTTTAAAGTTTTTAGATTTCGAATGGTAACAGTAGAGAAGAGAGAATGTGACATGACAATGAGCTGACTTTATTCATATACAAATTCAAATACAAACACAAATATTTTGAGGTTATTTTTGCATTCGCATTTCATGTTTTAAAATATTTCTCTCTCTCTCTCTCTCTCTGTCTCTTTTTGTTTTGCTTTTGTACTTTGCGACAATAGCAGTTCCTTTGCTATTTGCTGGGATATTCGTTTGCCACTTGAAACATCAAAGGGAATGTGTCAAAAGGAAAATGTAACAACAACAACAAACAACATGCATACACATGCAATCAAGTGGAGAACACACACCAGCACACAACACGAAAACAGCACGAAGAACGAACATAAGGATAATAAAGATGAATTTTTGCAGATGAAGAATGAATAAAATATCTCTCTGGTATGGTATGATTTATCAACGACATTAACAGCAACAAATAACTTTAAAGAGAAATTGGAATGGAATGGTTGTAGTTGGTTATTGCCACCGTATGTAGATAAATTTGCATACGCATAATAACTTAAGTTCATCTGTTAGCTTCACTAGTGCCGCCAGATATTCTTTTGCCCATTATTAAGATTAACTGGGTTTGAAAAAACAAAAAAACAAAACACTTACAAAGGGTATGTTATAAAAGAAATAAAAAACAAAAACAACAAAAGAATTTAAGATGCTACGAGGGCAGATCAATAAGCAAAAGATGATTTGGAAAATAGAGAAATAAAAGCGATATTATTCGGCATATTTCTTTGGACAGGATAAGATGGTAAAGGCGACTCATCACTTTTGCGTCATCTGGTCCCAGTAGCAATAGCACTTTTATTAACGTTGACTAACATTGACTAAAGCTAACAATACTGTTACCAATCCAGTAATAAGAAGAAGCATAGCAAATTTATTTTGAAAACAGCTGAATTCCTACACAGGCAGATAAGTATTAGCATATATACATAGGTGCTCATTTATTTTTTTTCAGTTTCATTAATCAGGTTTATTTGTAGCTAATCCCGTGTTGGTAGTACACAGTTGCAGGTCTAAAGTTGTCCGGCCACACATAAAATAATGGATTAAACTCGCCTTTTTAGGCCGTGATGAGTTTGAAGAATATCAAAATGCTTTTGATTTATACTACCTGCGACCTTTTCCTCTTCACAACAGCAATACAATGAAGTTTGATGGTTCAATTTTAATGTCTTGCTGTGCTAATCAAACCAAATATTACCAACACATGTGCAAATTTAATCAGTTACATTTGATGTGTCGCCATGCGCCATAAAGATAATAGCAGGCCCATCTGTCGTTCACCAACAACTTGTTCTTTAGTGAAATGATGAGGATTGCCTCGATTGACTTTTACTGCTTCTGAAGAGGTGACGCTGCCTGTCACTGCTACTATGTATGTTCATTGCTGATGTTATCCGTTCTTGGGGACTTTCTAAATTCATTATTTGGCTTCATTTCATAAACTCAAAAATCATTAGGAAAAATTGTTTCAACTTCTCCGGGGTATGGAGGACGCAGCTATAGTGTTGCATAAAATTTGTTTGCCAAATTCAAGAGAAACGTTTGGAAATTCATTTGGAATCATACAAGCAAGAATTTGAAACAATTTGAAAGTAAAGGTACTCATCCAAAAGCAAGGACATGAAATGATACGCTTTTCAAAGCCGTGAGACATTGAAATGTGGTTATATATGCCCGAAATGCTACATAATTTTTTCAAAGAATCATTAATGATCGAGATCAAAACACTAAAATTACAAGAAATCTTATGTAAAAGTTGGCCGACCAGCCAAATATTCTTGGCGCTTTGATAATGCTCTGAAGTCGTCGTAGTCTAGTAAGTACTGTGCAGACGTAAGGCCACGGTTCAAACATAAGGTCAGACATCAAAACGAAAATATGAAAAAATATTTCTTCGGCGACTTCTTCTCAGCAGATTTCTGGCAAAAACTCTGGGAATAAATAAAATAGCCATGTAAAGTTTCTCAAAAAAAATCTGACGATTGAAGTCGACTTTGAACTGTAGGTTCCGCCACTCATGTATAAAATTAACGCAAGCAACATAAGTGTTGTGAGAAGCTGGGTTGGAATCCTGACTAAAGGGTTGTAATAATCAACCATGTATGTATGTATGAGTTGTTTTATTTTTAATATCACGCAAGTAATTAATTCTTATTGTTGTTGTTCTTATTCCTTTGATATGTTATGAAGGAATAGAGTGTAGACTCGATATGCTGATGTTAATTAAGTTGTAAGCTTCCTACACGAAATTTCGTGATATTATATTTAATTTAACAAAAGTAATCTGTTAATAGGGTTCTTGCCGTTAAATTTTATCTTTTTTCAATCTTTTAACAAAAAAGGTTTTCCAAAAACATCTCCTAATTCTGGTTCGTTTTGTCATTTGAATTTCTATCAGGATCCCATTTTAAAGATTTTGCTTCTCATGCTGTGCAATGACTAGAATTGTTGGTTTTTGTAATCGAACAATTTAAATACTACACCCCGAGTCATCTTTCAATATCTCAAGTTAATCAGTAGTTGCACCGACTATTAGAGCTGATCTTCCGTTTTTGTTGTCATTTGCATTGAGATTTTTATTCTGTGTACACATCCCTAACCGGAATTAACCTAACCCGCTATATATACACACGGAACCCAATTAAAAAATTAGTTCCTTCCAAATATTCCTTCCGATATCCACTCCACACCGTTTAGCGGCAGTTGACAGCATACTCCTCTTATTACTATCTTTAAGGATTCCATAACATGTTGCTGAAGTGTGCAGTAACACTGAATTACAGTTGAGTTAAAATAAAGAGCATTTTCTCCTACGTTTGAAATTGTTGTTGCCTTTTAGCGTGTGGTATAGAAAACATTGCTTTAAAGTTCTCAATTGCTCAGGTTCACCGAGCTTCTTACAGAATCATCTTTTATTTTTGTTGAAACAGAAGTAAAATTTGTTTGAATTTCAATATTAATTAACGCACACATACACTTTTCAATTTAAAAGGAATACAAATTTATGAAATTAATTTTAAATTTCTTTCATTGTTAATTACATAAAAGAGGAACGAAAAGGAGAAAGTAAATAAAATGGCTTCCAACAAACAAATCGTCTTTCATCTTTGTTTTCATTTTCAAGAACTCCTAACAGAGAGCCATTTAACGACTTGTCACAGAACTCCTCACACAATGTTTGTCATGCAACTTCACCTGGTTAATTAATGTTTCATGGCAAAAGAAGAGAAAGACGAACAAACAAACAAAAGAAAAAAAACAGAAAAAAGCCAGCTTGAAGGGAGAATATTTTTACAAATAAAACATTCCCTTTGAAGGTATTCAAATAAATACGCTTTGAATGCCACGAAAGGAGTACAGGCAACACGTAAAGTCATGACATAAAAAGTTTAAAGCCGCCTTAGGGTTGCAAATACAGCGACACAAACAAGGCGGGTATAGAAAACTTTCAAAATCAAGTGTAAATGCAGAATTCGTCGTACAATTTAAGGAAACAAAATTGAAAATAAAATTTAAATAACATTTCAGAAATAATAACTCCATAGAAATGAATTCAAATTTCTTTAAAATTTAATTTAAAAATGTTTACAATCGAACATATCAATTGCTTACGAGTATTTGAGTTCTTTAACGGCCTGCTTTAATACACTTTAAAATTTAATTGAATTTAATCTCTTTTCGAATAAACTCCTCAATGAAACAACAGCATTAAGAGGAAAAGCCAGAAACAAAATTAATTTCCAAATCATTTGTGTAATTATTTTGAAATGAATTTTCTAAGTGGATTAAAATAAAATACATACTCAAATGCGTTTAAAACCAATAATCTCGTTGTACTAAATACTTTTCACAGAATTTATTGAGTTTTGCGTCAGTGGTTCCCAAATAAATTTCAAATTGAAATAAGCAGACACACACACAGTACTTATAGCATCAGGGTTTCTTAATACTTCAGCAATGAGATAAGCACGATGACATTAAATGAAATTGAAAACCTTGTGTTACGAACTCTATTCCCATCACCATTATAAGCAAGAATTAGCCGAACGTTCACGGAACCTATGTTCGTTTCTAGCATATGAAAGGCAATGGGGAACGATTACGCAGTCCTGCAAATTTGGACTTTTTTGTGCAAGTAAGATGACTCCAGGTGTTTCCGAAGGCGCTGAACACGAATCTGGTTTCGATTTCGATGGCGGTCGATCAATCTGATTAGATGATTGGATCCGCCATTTTGATTTTTTTAAATCTGAATGAAGATCTGTAATCAGCGACCCCAAAAACCCCTGAGTAATAATTTGCAAGTAAATCTGATTAATTTTTAAGGACCTCCGTAATGTGTTTCTTTTTCTCATGCACCCCTTCATATAAACCAACCCCCTACTTTTAGGGTGACGTGAAATGGAAAGTTTTTGAAACCAGATTCGTTAGAATGTCTAGTCTTCCCGTGCTTGGTGTAGAAGACTTTCTTAAACTCGAACACATGGACAGGGATATGCTATTCTATAGAATGTGTAGAGTATTGACTAATTTACGCAGCTTGTATTAGGTCGCAGCTGCGATTTTGCATCTTGCAATTGAAGGCTTTCCTGTATTATGCATATGGTCTTATGTAGGTGGATTGGAGTGGTTGCTTTGATACCAAAAGCTCACTTGAACACGCATAGCGGCTCGTTGTGACGCCACAGGTTAACGCAGTCCATGTACTGACCAAGTTCCACCAAACTAGGGATGAAGTTGGCCAGCGCAAGGGCTTTACATTAAAAAGCACGACTATCCTACGCTGGAAAACCAGCCCGAAAGTTTGATAAGCGAAACTATATACTTGACATCAATGATAGATCCGTCAAACTGACAAGGATTATAAAGCAAAATAAACTTTACCTGCACCTAGCAAGAGAGTAGATAACAGCCTCCTGCACCCACTGCAAAAGTTGTTCGATTTGAACTGCATTTCTTTCTGCATGTCTTCCCATAACACAATGACCTGTAAGGACGGCGACTGTGATCAAGGTGACGTTACGATCAAGTCCGAGTAACTGGTTGGTGTCCCTTCTATCCATTGAGGGCCAAGTGAGTTTAGTAGTGGAGTAGGACCCCTCATTGATCCAGGATAGGTTGGCGTCCCGAAAGAATTTCCTCGCAATGGCCAATATAACCGAGGTATGTAACGATATGGCATTAAGCAGAGTAATTTTACTTCAGCTCTTGCAAGCCGCACCGAGAAGTTAATGAGATTTTGTAACTTGAAGGAGCAATGCGCTAGCTGTCAGTAACTACAGTAGGTACTAGATATGAACCACATGACGAATCATTTAAACAAAAAATGAGATTGGAAGCCAATTACTCATTACAAGCAGCTGCTACTACGAGTCGAAATCAGGACAGTTGGACCTGAAAAGGTCTTGTATGCCTCTCAACCATACATACATACATAATTGGTCAACACAACCATTTAGTCAGGATTACGATCTAGTTTCTAACACCACTTATGTGGTGTGCGTTAATTTTTATACATGAGTGGTGGGACGTACAGTTTAAAGCCGATCCCGAACGTTTGATTTTTGAGAAATTTTTCATGGCAATTTTATTTTTACACTCAGAGTTTTTGCCAGAAATCTGTTGAGAGGAAGTCAGCGAAGAAATATTTTTTTTTATATTTCGCTTTTGGTGGAGATGTCTGACCTGGTGTTTGAACCGCGGCCTTACGTCTAATAAGCCAACACACTACCAACAAACACACAACCATGGTGGCTTTGCCTTTCAACAACTTTGCCAAATTCAGAGCGCCGTTAGGTAAACATATTTGATCGTAACTAAAGCGTTATCCATGACTTCTCGCATTTGCCAGACTATAAGGCCATACTAAGATAACATAGGATATTCATTTAAACGTTTCGGCCGACTGTAACTTTTGTTCTCACTTGTTTTGTTTTATCGTTACACTGTTTTGTTTCGTTTTCTCTCTTTTTATTTTTAATCGCTAAAGTTAAATAGGCTACAATAAAACTTTGTGACATGGGATTAGGGTATTTATATTTGATGTTGTGTTTTAGTTTCTGTTGTTGTTGTTGTTGTCGTTGTTGTTGTTGTTGTTACTGCTAGTGTGACTGGCATTCGTTATGCCATTCCTACTGCTGTTGTTGTTGTTGCTGTTGTATAAGAACTTTATTCTGACACTTGACTTAAATAGCTTGAACGTTTAAAAATAACCCAAGCCTTAGCGTACATGAAGATGATTATGAAGGAACAGTGAAGGAAAACTGCTCAAAAAGGAAGGAAGGAAGGGATATAAATTTCAGGCAAAATAATCCTCTACAATAAATAAGAAATGAAGAAGAAAACGTTGATGAAGTAAGGAAGAAATAAAAAAGGATGAGCGAGAGAGAGGGAGAGGGTAAAATGAAGATTTTAAAATTTACGTTGATTACTGTCACATTTACTCGTAGTTTCCAGTCCAGAGACATAAATTTATTGTATATCCGCTCTTAATTTTATTTCCCAATTTATATTCCGGCAAAAAGGAAAACAACAACAACACCCAACACAATACGTAATTATAAGAAAAAAATATATTTTGAAGAATAGAAAGAAAAAACGAAAAAAAGAAAGAATTTTCAAGAAGACGTTTATTTTTATAATTATCACCCAGTGTTATGGTCCTTTAATTAAAATATAAAATTTATGATGTTCGCCTGGCAACATTTTGTTATAATTACCCGAAAACGGAGGAAAGAGGAAGACATTGCAAAGCGTTAGAAGCAAAATCATTAAAATGGGATCCTGATAGAAATTCAAAATGGCAAAAAAAACGAAACAGAATTAGGATTTGTTTTTGGAAAACTTTTTCAAAAGATTGGAAAAAGATTAAATGTAAAGGCTAGAACCCTACTATTACAGAACATAACAGATTACTTTTGTTAAATTAAATATACAAACGAAAATTGTTATAACTCGAAGCAATAATATCACAAAACCTTGTGTAGGAAGCTTTCAACTTAATTAACTTCAACAGTCTACACTCTATTCCTTCATAACTAAATAATTAATTAATTATTTGCGTGATATTAAAAATAAAACAACTCATACATACATACCAGAGATTTGCAATGAATCGTTTTTCGCTACTCATAAGCACTCATGAAATTTTGAATATAAGTGAGTGAGTCAACAATATTGAAATTTAACTATGTACTCTGATTCATTCGTACTCACTACAACGTTGATTTATAACAACAGGTTGCAAGGAGTATGCTTAGAACGTTGACATCAAACTCATACCATTCGAAATATGTTTGATTCATTAGCCTACTTATTTAGATTCATAACTTTAGAAAAATACTTGTAATACTTACAAATGATTCGAGTGACTCGACAACAAAAGGAAAAAGACAACTAAGCAAAAAAGACGGAGCAGCAAGCAGTGCAAACAACCAACCCTTTTTCTAGGAAGTGTTTTAGTGTTCGTAAGCGTATCATACTTATTTTGTGATTCGTGTGTATGTTGTGTTAAAGGAGAGTCGAAATCAACAGCATCATACGTGTTGTTAAGCATTAATATGATGAGTACTTCAAACTTTGAATATGAGTAGATATCCATGATATTAAAATAAGTATGAATGAGTATAAGTAGCAGAAATTATGAGTATGATTCGATTCAACTTATCTTTCTGAATGCTCATTGCTGTTCTCTGTCTACACTCTATTCCTTCATAACATATCAAAGGAATGAGAACAACAACAATAAGAATTAATTATTGGAGTGATATTAAAAATAAAACAACTCATACATACATACATAATTGATCATTACAACCTTTCAGTCAGGATTATGGACCTAGTTTCTCACACCACTTATGTTGTGTGCGTTAATTTTATACATGAGTGGCGGTACGTAGAGTTTAATGTCGTTTCCTAACTACAGATTTTTCTGAAAAACTTTTCATGGCAATTTTATTTACTCTCAGAGTTTTTGCCAGAAATCTGCTGAAAAAAAGTCGCCGAAGAAATATTTTTTCATATTTTCGTTTTGATGTCTGACCTGGGATTTGAATCGTGGCCTTACGTCTAATTAGCCAACACACTACCTACTAGACTACGGCGAATAAAACAACTCAGGTCAGAGAAAATTAAATTAAATGAACAAATTCGAAAAATTCGCCTTCAAATCAAAAATCTTCAGTGACTTGATGACCAGACGTCAAAGTCAAACCACAATTTGCTTTGAAAAAAAAAACAATTTTCAGCATTAAATTAAATGAATTTGGAATACTTGACCGTTCTATCTATAAACGGTTCCAAAGCGACTACACTTTAGGTGGCGCAAAATTGTGTCAAAATTGTGTCAATAACTGTTCGGTAGAAAAGCTTTGATGGATGATGTATACAGTCTTATAGGCTTAACATTACTTAACAATTTTCTTGTCAATACAGTTTTTGTAGAAGATAGTCTCTTCTGCAGTTTATGAATTGTTTAAATAAAAAAAAACTACTTGTTATTTACCACTACAATGAATTGTAAAAAAATATTTTTTAAAATCTATTTGAGTTTCGCTTTATTTTAATAGCCTGCCAGACGTTAACAATAATAAAAAATAAACATTTGAAATGTTTATGAAAACTATTCCATTTATTCTGGTAAATAATAGAAAAATAAATAATTTTTATTGCACATTTCCAGTATATTGCAATTTATATGGTATATATGTACATACATGCATACAGTAAGCGTCAAAAGATACACTATGGATAAAATTCTAACAACCACCAAAATCATCTTTTACGACTTAAGGAGAGCGCCCGAAAAAAATTTGGCAATATTTTTAATTTTTTTTTTAATTTTTTTTTTGTTTTCGTTTTAATTTTAAAAACTGTTAATGAAACTATTTTAAAATAAAAATAACAGTAATTTATTAATGTAAACTTTTTTTGTGTACAGTTTATTTTGATGCCTACTGTAAGTATCGGACACTGTCAGGCAAAATAAAATGCGATTATACATTTTAAAAATGCCTTTAAAAAACAAATAAACGTTACTTTTAGTTTTTTACCAATTAAAACATATTTTAAGAAATAATTTTGAAAAAATTAAAAATGAATTCAGGGGTTCAAAATAAAGTAAAACATTAACAGCACTGTCGTGAAGAATGTTATTTACAGTTAAATGGATACGATGAGGACTATGCCATATCTTTTATTATTATCATAAATATCGTTAGTCATTTGACATCCTTGGCTTACTCTTAATGAAATTTAAATGTAATATACACCGGAATCAGCATGTTGGTCACATGTTAAAAGAATCATTCAAGTCACCGGGTTTCTTATTGTTCGCACACGTACATATAATTTCTTTCTAATGCGAATTATACGATGCAGCTGATATCTGTGGTGAAATACATTCATACACACATACATTGGCCATTACAACCTTTCATTCAGGATTACGATCTAGCTTCTCACACCACTTATGTTGCGTGTGTTAATTTTATACATGACTGGCGGGACCAATAGTTTAAAGTGGACTCCGAATGACAGATTTTTTTGAGAAACTTTTCATGACAATTTTGTTTACTCTCAGAGTTTTTTTGCCAGAAATCTGCTGAGGGGAAGCCGCCGAAGAAATATTTTTTCACATTTTGTTTTGGTGGAGATGTCTGACCTGGAGTTTGAAACGAGGCCCCATGTCTAATAACCCAACACACTATCTACTAGACTACGGCGACATATTCGTATATACAAACGATAATACAATACACCTCTCATGTGTCGATCTGACTCTACCATGAATATCCAACCGATAATAGTATAGACATCTCATGTATCGATCTGACTTGAAATCCATTATGTGACTTCTTGATCACGTACGTACAGCAGAGAGTGAAAGTACCCACTAACGACAGTAGGGTATGAAACTTTATTGATTAATTAGAACACCATTGCAATATGTCTTGTATATCAAGGAAAATAAAAGAATTTGTTAACGAAAAACACACATTTTTACGCACTACTTCTCTTGTAAAACATTGCCGTTCATTAAGTCGCACAATGCCTTAAGGAGAGATGTCATGATTGCATTATATTACTAAGAATTCGCCGTAGTCTAGTAGGTAGTGTGTTGGCTTATTAGACATAAGGCCACGGTTCAAACCCCAGCTCAGACGTCAAAAAAATATTTCATCAGAGACTTTTGCCACATTTTTGGCAAAAACTGTGAGAATAAATAAAAAATTGCCATGAAAAGTTTCTCAAAAATCTGTCGTACGGAGTCGACTTTAAACTGTAGCTCCCCCGTCACTCATGTATAAAATTAATGCACACACCACTACGCTTTATTTTATCTGACCGGGTATGCATGTATATTTACTTTTTTGTTGAGCAGTGTAAGCTTTATAAACAACAGAAGACATTATTTGTTTAACACGAATTCATAAGAAATGCAATCGCATTTTGTAGCAACGAAAATATCAGAATTGATTTGATATGGTTGGAGGTAAAATGAACACGTATTGTAAACATTTTGTTTGTTAACCAAAACAAAATTATTTTAAGGAAATAGAAATAAAAATGGGTTGAGAAGTTCTGAAAGTCCGCGATATTTGTAGAATTTATTTATCGGGAATTATTTTCAAACCACTAACCCACTCTTCCTATCCAATGGAACCTCTCAGAAAGTATTAAAAACATGGACAATATATTAGGATACGCTGCTCTGACAACTTATCTCATTATTTTGATAAAAAAAATGGCGCTTGTCTAGAACTTTAAAGGAGAGAGACACACGAAATTAGCGAAGCAAGAATAACTTGTTCCAGAACGTACACTCCACCTCTACATATATAAATATAAAAAATCAAGTACTAAATATACCCATTTTTATGATTTTTATAACTTAAACTTCTTCTGACAACCCTAAAATCTTAATAAAATTTTTAATGAATAATTTTAAAGGACAACATCCGCTCAACCACCCCCCCCCCCCAAAAAAGGACAGAAACAGGAACATCATGCAACATCCTGTACAAAAATTAAATCCCATTAAAAAAGGACTTTTTTGTTCTTATTTTATGAGTAGATTTTAATAGAATATTCATTATTTTTTATTATTATTAATGAAAATATTTACTTTTAGCCGGAACTCTCTCTCTCAAAGTCAATTTGTTATGTTGATTTTAATTTTTCCTCTAGAATTTATGCAGGCAAATATTTTTAATTCGTTATAAAATGTTTTATGCCAGTTGTTCTTTCCGTATAATTTTATTTTGTGGAAAGCTTTAAATTTTTTTTTTTGATTTTATTTTCTGTTGAATAAATTTGATTGTTTTCCCCACAGGATACATGTGCACACTGATAGAATATTTAGGATGGCCAGTGCGAGCAATAATTATCTACACAAGTCGATTTAGGCCAAACAATACAATAATTTTTGTTTATCAATATTTTAAACGTAGGGTGTAGTGAGTGACTCAATAAAATTGCACAATTTTATTCTGATTATTAAAGCAAATATTTGTTAAACAAAATATTACTTTATGCAAGAAAATATCCATCAAATGGTCTGGTAGGCGCTGAAACTTTCAACAAAAAGAAGTATGGCGTATGAGGCATTTTGTCAGAAGAAAGAAAGAATAGAAAAAAGAATTTTTCTAAACCAGAAATACGCTTAATTACAGAAATCTTCATGTTCTTCGTAAATTTAACTTTATATCTTCCTCCAACAAATCTATTTTCTTTTTTTTTATTACCAAAATTACCCAAAGATGCCTACAAGAAACGTATAAAATCCCTTAACTTTTACGCAATGAGGTCTTTAACACACTGCGGATCTGCACTTTGTTTTGGTAGTGATAATAACTCAATTACAGTCTATTTTCGACCAAAAAATGTAAGTAATCGAACTAAAAAATGTAAGTAATCGACCAATAAATGCAAGTCATCGACAAAAAAATTTAAGTCATCGACCAAAAAATTATGACATCAACCAAAAATATTCAAGTCATCGACCAAAAAGCGCAAGTAATCGAACAAAAAATGCAAGTCGTCAACAAAAAAGTGTGTCATCGATAAAAAAAAAAAGTCAACGAGCAAAAATATGCAAAACATCGACCAAAAACATACAAATCATCAAATAAAAAATGCAACTGATCGACCAAAAAATGCAAGTCATCGACCTTAAAAATTCAAGTAATCGATCTAAAAAATGCAAGTCATCGACTAGCAAATGATGACGACAACCAAAAATATGCTAGTTATCGACAAGAAATGTAAATCATCAACACAAAAAATTCAAGTTATCGACAAAAATAGCAAGTCATCATCAAAAAGCAAATGCGATAATTTTGCCCAATTTACATATATAGAGCACTTTATTTCCCCATTTGAAGACAAATTAGCTTCGTCACCTATATCTCTGGTCCTAATCAGCAGCCGCCCGTGGAGAAACCTGTTTTGAAATCCTTGATACCATGGCAATCGTTCTAGGTTCATTTGTTCCACCATTCTATTTCTAATCCAATTTTTCCGATTAATGACAAAATTCTGATCTTTCTGTTTTTCATATTTTTTCGTTTTGTTGTCATTCGTCTGTTTTTTCAATTTTTCTTTAACTTTTTTCTATTTCTGTTATTCTTAATCAATGTTTTTTTAATACTTTTCCAAACTTTTGTGTTAACTTAACAGTATCTGTTAGCTTAACATGATCTGTTAACTTAACATTCACTGTAAAGAAAACAGTATACATAGCTTTCGTAGCTAACTTCAAACATGGCAAGAATACAAAGGAACTAAAACAAAATTCCGCCTACGATAACTACTACTGGTCCTTGGTATGTGTTAAACATTCAAACACTCACAAGGTACTTAACGTGCCACTTGTTACAACGAAATTGGAAAATATACAGAAACGTATTTAAAAAAGCTGAAAGAGCATCGAAACCTCTTAGACCGCTATTTTTGAAATTACCCTCATTCCACAAAGATAACTAGCTTCCACTTGGGATATTATATCCATGCCTTCCGTTGGCTGGGCCTAAATAAAAAAAAAAATGTTTTAAAAATTCAAGCAATTTTTCTTACTTTTTAATTTTAATTTAATCCTTAAGCCATTTTATACAGAAATTTAATTGAAATGAAATTAAAATGAAAGTGGTATTGTCAAATAGATAAGCAATTATTAAGTTTAGAAATATTTTTTTATTTTTCATACGATAAAATTGTTTGTAATTCTCTTGGCATTTGAAATCCTTTTATTTGTGTACTTTTCGATTTTTATGCAAATGGGAGACCCTTTACCTATGTATTTTGCTTGAGGACTATAATGAGCTTAATTTGTCCCAAAATACAACAACAATAACAAAAATAAATAAAACAAAGAATTTATAAAATATTTTAATGGAATTGTTTTTAAGCATCCTTAAACGTTAAACAACGCACACAATTAAATTCAAATTTATTCAACCATTTTAGCATATTTTTTCCTCTCTTTTTTTCCACTCTTTTTGTACTACAAACAGCACTTAGTGTGTGTGTGTTTTGTCATCCCTTTTTCTTTCAGTTTTCTTTCTTGGGGAAATAAATTTTATTTAAAACGAATTTCTCTAAACTGTCAATCTCTTTAGGATTTTTCTTGCCTTTTTTTCTTTCTACTGTCGGTTGGTTTGGTTATTTGTCTTTTGTTTAGTTTTAAAATTCAGATTTTCTTTCTTTCTTTTGGCTTTTCTGTTCATTTACTCGCACACTCATCCCTTTTAAGGTCACATTAAATAATTCAAGGTGGCATATTTGAACTTTATCGAAAAAAAACGAACGAACTGTTTGAATCAAAAAACCAAAAAAAAATCATATTCAATCGATAATATTTTGGTAAAAGTAAATGTGGTATCCCCCTTCCAAAAAAAGAAAAATGAAAAACATTCACATCCACGTAAGCCAAACAACACAAAAACTGCAGCGAAACAAAATACCATGACACGAAATTCTTGAACAGAGTACAGTATTCTGACAAGCAGTTGGGATGCCAAAAATGGCAGCTGTATCGAGAATGGAAGATGTATGTGAAGATTAAATTCGAAAACCCAAGACGCAATCCAATCCAAAATTTAGCAGCGCCACATTTGGCGTTAACAGAGCACTGTTAGCTGTTTAACAGTACCCATCTAAAGCAGCCCACTTGGTTAGGAGCTAATTTTAGGACATATACTAGGTCTATGAGTACCATATCATACTCAAAGGAAGCTTCCAAGGCCTCTTAATATAATCAGCAATTAGGTCGCATATAAAGTAATATGGTATTACGAAAATTGGCTTTGAAAATATAAATTTTTTGCTTCAAAATTTTCTAGAAGATCAGGGAAATTCACATACATGATCTCCTACAAATAACGCCTGATAGCCCTTTAGAATGCTGTTATAAATAGTTTAATGCGCTAAAGACCCAATAATATTTATTTCCACACAAGCGCGACAGTAATATTATTTCATCTGTAGCCATGAGTGATGTAAATATTAAGGAGCCAGGAGCACCAGACGTTCTGGCCATGAAAATTCAGTGTGATGATCGCTAAAATCAATATATTTTTCAAGGGTCGAAAGCAGCATTCAGCTGCTTCAGTTTCTTAAGGCAGTGCAAGAATTTCTTTACTCCATCTGATCTCCTTACTACTTATACTACTTGCAGCCGATCGAGAATGAAATACAACTCTCATGTATGGGCCAGTGCCTCAAACTCTATTTTCAGGCTTCCTGACCGTGCGCAGGACAGGTCAAAAGTTCTTATTAATGACGGTAGGGTATCCAATTATATTGATTCACTAGAGTATCGTCAAAATGTGACATGTTTTTCACTGTTCTATCGCTACTACAACGAATTTAGCATTATAAAGGCACTTATTCACGAAAATCATACATTCATACGTAGTCCTCGTCTTTCTCGCAGAGCATATCGATGTTCGATTAGAAAGCACGTTTGTAGAAGAAGTTTTTCCTGTCACTTCCATACATACTACATGCATGAATGGTCATTACAACCATAATTGATCATTTAGCCAGGATTACGACCTAGCTTCTCACACCACTCATTTTGTGTACGTTAATTTTATACATGAGTAGCGGGACCTTCAGTTTAAAGTCGACTCCGAACGACAGATTTTTGAGAAACTTTTTCATGGCAATTTTATTTACTCTCAGAGTTTTTTCCAGAAATCTGCCGAGAGGAAGTCGCCGAAGGAATAATTTTTCAAATTTCGTTTTGATGTCTAACATGGGGTTTGAACCGTGGCCTTACGTCCAATAAGCCAACACACTACCTACTAGACTGCGGCGACTTCATTGCTGCTACAACGCATTTTTCTCAAACTAGAAAAGAGGACTAATTCCCGAAAATCGTACATTCATATGTAGTATTCGTCATTCACATAGAGCACATCCAGTTGTGGTCGATTGGCCAGTGGAACGCACTGAAATTAAATTCGTTCTTTAGTCGCTCTATTCGTATGTAGAACGCTCTATCCGCAGAAGTTTTTCTTGTCACTTAGATAGTTTTAAATTTAACATCCATAAACATTACTCCCTCTTTCCACGCTCCCTTAACCTATTTAACTAGATTCAAAGCAATACACTGCATAAGTAGGGGCTATCCCCTGAAAAAAATCCAAAAAACAAAGAATCTTTATGCCCCGATCCTACTTAAAGTCACAATACACTTTTTGTGTGTTTAACCAATATCCTGACATTCCCAAAGGGTAAGAAAAGTTTCCTCTTTACATGCAAATGGTTGCCACCTGGATGTAATAAATCAATCAATAATAAAAAAATAGTCAAAGAAATTAATTTTTAATTTCAGTTATTTTATCTTATCACTCTCATATGTCTTTTTATTTATCGATTAGTGAGTTTTCCTTAAAACATGTTCTTATTTATTTCACCACCACTGTACACTTGTATTATACAAGTGTGTACGAGTATTTTCTTGTTCAATTTCTATGAAGAGTTTCATTCTATTATAACTTGTTAGAATAGAATATAACTTTGACCTTTTGTTGTTGATACTTATTGTTTTTGTTGTCATACTTTTTTTGTTGCTGTTCTTGTTGTTATACTATACTATTCGTATACACATACATATGTATACGGTATATGATAGTAACCCGTCATGAACTGAAATCTCCTGTGAGAGATACAAGTACAGAAACCAAACCAAGAATAGCAACAACAACTAGCAGAGATGAAAAGAACTAAAATAACAAAGCGGCAAGAACAACAACAGCAAATATTTACAACTACAACATGAAAAGTGACTTAAAATAAAAAAGCATCAACAAAAGAGTGGATTATTGAATAGTAAAATAGATTTTCTTTTTTCGTTTTTCGTGTTCGTTTTTCGTTTTTTGAGAACAAGTTTTACATTCTAAGGATTTTGGTTGTGTTTGCCTTTGTTTTTTGGTTGATGTTCGTTTGTTTTATTTTTTTTTTTTGTTTTATTTTGTTTCTGTCATATCAAAAAAAAAGCCAAGGCTTACAATAATATAAGATGACGTTAAATCTATATGACAACAGAAATCTTATTTGTACACTCATGCACACACACATGTTGTATGTTGATACATTCACTCATATGCATATATGAACGTGTTTAGACAGACATATGTACGAAAGTATGTGTAGAATGTTTGAGAGAGCAAAAAATCGTTTTTTTTTTCTTTTTTTGCTGTACTACAGGAATGCACATGTGAAATACAGCAAATTGTTGTAAGAATTTCCACGGTTAAATGCGCAAAAAAGAGAAAGAAGAGAAATTTATCAACAACATTATCATCAACAACAGCATCAGCATCAGCAGCAGCGGAAGTAGAAGCAGAAGTAGTAGTAGTAGTAGTAAAGTATCATCACTTGAAAAGACAGCAAAAGAATTTGTAAAATTAATTTTCATTATCATCAAGCCGAAATATATGTACGTGAGTAGATTGCAAAGTGTCAGGATGCCAATTGCATTATATAATTCGTATTAGAATAAATAATAATAATAATAAATATACGGTACTTATGGCTTATGATGTCTAGAATTTTTTTTCTATTTCTTTGCGTCGTGGTTATGGTCCAAAAAAACACGACATAAGTTAAAACGACCCAAAGTAAATTATGTGGTCAATTCACACAAGCCGTTGTATCGTTGTATTCATTGTATTGTTGGAAGAACATACAACAGTGTATGATTGTTGTTGATATTTTTCATATAAAAATCCGATACACTTATACACATTTTTTCCATATGTTTTTAAAAGTTGTATTGATATTGTGCTATCAAATTTTGTGAATAAAAAAATGTGTATATGTTTTCATATGTTTTTAAAAAGTTGTGTTGGTTTCGGGCTATCAAATTGTTCGAATGCCACGAGATACACAATATAGCATAGCATTGAGCGTTCACAAACAAACAAATATATTCAATACAACATACACGATACAAAGTCGTGTGTATTGCACAATGATTTTCTATAGCAAACCATGTAAAGATCAAATATAGGTTCTAGGATTATGAAAATCCTACTTTTTAAAAAGAAAATAGAACAAAGGAAACATTTAAAACACAAAAATAATATAAAATTTTATTACAAACAAAAAACAAATTCAAATTCAAATTAAATAAAAAATTCACTTCATTTATAACACATTAATTGAAACTGAACCCTAAAATTAGAAAAACAAGGTGAAAATAAAATTGTATTATTAGGGTACCCTAGTCGTCTAGTGGGTAGTGTGCTAGACTATTAGCGTGAGGGTCGTTTGTTCGATTCCCACCAGAGACTCTGGTCAGTGACACTACACCGAGCATATGGTCAAGTTACTCCGCTCGTATATAATTAGAATATAATTTGTAACTGTATTGTAATTAATAAATAAAAAAAAATTTATTGCTTTCAGTTAGAAAGGGAATGCCCAAGTTTTGAACACAGAGAAAATTATTGCTAATTCAGCGGCGTTATTACTTCGAAAAAAACGCAAAACGAAACGACGCAAAGCGAGGTATGGGTCAGAGATCAGCAAATGAGTATTCAAAAAGATGAGTAGAATCGAATCATACTCATAATTTCTGATACTTATACGCATTCATACTTATTTTAATATCATGGAACCTCTACTCATATTCAAAGTTTGAAGTACTCATCATATTCATACTTAACAACACGTATGATGTTGTTGATTTCGACTCTTCATAACTTTAAAATAACTTTAGTGCTATTGAACGGGAGTCTAGTAAGATGCGTCTGGCAGTAAATGAGGGCAAAACAAAGTATATGTTATCGACGAGTAGAGACGCGCGGCGTATTGATTCTCAGATTACGGCCGATAACTATACTTTTGATACGGTCAAGGAATTTATCTATCTTGGCTCCGCCGTTACCACCAGAAATGATGTCAGCCTGGAGATCAAGCGCAGGATCACTCTTTCCAACAGGTGCTACTATGGTCTCAATAGGCAATTGAGTAGCAGAGATCTCTCTCATACGACAAAACTAACACTCTACAAGACGCTCATCCTCCCCGTGCTTCTTTATGGCGCAGAAGCATGGACCTTATTAAGCACTGATGCAGCAGCCTTGAGAGTGTTCGAGAGAAAAGTACTGCGTAAGATCTTCGGTCCAGTGCGAGTTGGCGATGATTACCGCATCCGATACAATAGTGAGCTGTACGAGCTCATCAACGACATGGACGTTGTGCAGCGTATTAACACCCAGCGGCTCCGCTGGCTCGGCCATGTCGTTAGAATGGAGGAAGATGCTCCGGCGAGACGGGTATTTGATGCGGGGATCTGCGGAAGTCGGCGAAGAGGACGACCTTGTATCCGTTGGAAGGACCAAATCGAGGAAGCCCTGTCATCGATTGGTGTAACCAACTGGCGTAGGCGCGCAAGAAGCAGAGGCGCGTGGAAGGATGTGTTGCGGCAGGCCGAAATCCGTTAAACGGGTTGTCATGGCCAATTAAGTAAGTAAGTAAGTATAACTCAACATATACACGAAGAACCTAAGAACCTCATTTATAAATATTATAAGTATTTTTCTAAAGTCATGAAACTAAATGAGTAGGCTTATGAATGAAACATATTTCGAATGGCATGAGTTTGATGTCAACGTTGTACGCAACCTCATTGCAACCTGTACTTATAAATCAACGTTGTAGTGAGTACGAATGAATCAGAGTACATAGTTAAATTTCAATATTGTTGACTCACTTATATTTAGAATTTCATGAGTGCTTATGAGTAGCGATTCATTGCTGATATCTGGTATGGAAGCACTTTAAAATAATTTTTTTTAGCGTGGATAATTTAAAACCCAAACATTTTGTTGAGAAACAACGATAAAAACAATCAATCAATTAGATTTCGATTTAAAAAGGTAGGCTTTTTTAAAAATATTCAAATGCTTTTACAAAAAACTTATCAATTAACCCACTTTAAGGCTTAGCAACTGCCTAATAAATGTGAACAAAAAAAATTTATAAACTGGCTTATGATGAATTACAACAATATGAATATACATACATTATATGTATTATGAGTATAGAAATACATACAAAAGAGTGAATACCATAGATGGATAGACGGATGGATGGATGAATGGATGTATGAACGAACAGCTGCATATTGTCTGTGTGTAGTAGATTGGTTGGAATTTCAACGTTAATCCTTGTTAACTGTGTAATATCTGTGTACATACATACGTACATATATTCAAGGTATGCTATCACGTTATAATAAACTACCATCAATGCATAGCCCAAATAATTCAAATATCGTATACAATAAATATGTACAAAGGTAATCAGGGAGAGAGAGGAATGAGTAAGAATGCCTGAAAGCAAAATAAAAGCTAAAGAGAGGGAGAGGGAGACGCTTGGCAAATTTGTCAATTATGTGTGGTATTCAAAACTACTACATGCCATCATAATCATCATCATTAATGATGTTGTGGAATGATTGAAATACTCGAATATAAGAAGGCATTGTTTTAGGGTAATTATCATTCCATTGCTTTAGCGTTTTTTCTTCTTTTTTTTTTTTTTTTGTTACCCCTGCTCATCAGCAAATAGCACTGAAGCACTGAAGCACTGAAGCACTGCAGTAGGCAGGCAGGCAATAGCAATAATAAGAAATCAAGGAACAACAACAACAAACAAAAAATATGGGAAAATAGCAGCGAAATCAAATACTCGACCTAAATATAGACAAGTACCTCCTTGCGATGGTTGGTTGGTTGGTAAAATTTTAAGTAGCAAAGTATATACACACATATGGATTGTATGTATGTACGTATGTACATGTAAGTTATGCAAATATAAAGGAAAACACGAGTATATAGTACGTAGTACGTTTGTGCATAATAAATAGCATATGTATGGAGGTTCTTATCCTATATTACAACAGATACTTGAAGGTATTACTTCAATTCAATTTGTAAACGGATAACAATTAATTGATTTTATTTGTTATTCATTGCTGAAGAGGCTTCTCTTCTTTTCTATTTTATTCTAAGAAAATAAAAATTCAATTTAAAATGCAAACGTAATGATAAGCACTCTTATAAATCGAAAGAGTTATTATGCTAAGCAGGTGGAATGTGTGATGTTATGTTTGTAGGTTGAAAATTCTATTACTTTTTTTATCATTATATTCCTTCCATATTTTTGCTATAAATTCCCTGCTTGAGATGACGGCGTAGTTATTCGAACAGTTATTTTGATTTGCAGAAATTACGAGGTTACAAATACTCCTCCAAATGACATTGCCAGAGATCATAGCCTCTTCAACAAACATTTTCGAAAAATGGAGCAGCATCTTCTCTCGAGAAACAACAAAGTTCCTCACCATTAGACCCTTTATAACATACCAACACATTTTCACCAGAGGAGAGGACAGCCTTAACGCATGCAAAACAGGAGACCTAAGCTAAAAACAAATATTTTCAAAAGTATTCACAAAACTCAGTCTCTAAGATGGTTAGGTATGCTGCGTGACAGTCCTACAATCTTTATAAAACGAAAATTTTTCATTTTCATATAAGAATTTCAGGATAATTGAAATTGTCAATAAAAATCCACTTCGTCCGAACGAAACAATGGACATATTTTCTGGGGTTAACGGAAAAACAGCGTCACTGGTCATAAGAAAAAAACTTTTGAGAATTACAAAATACGCGGAAGTAGATTAAACCAAGAATTTGCGTGTGTGTGAAGATAAATTCGAATTTGAAAATCCAAGACACAATCCATACATTTTAGCAGCGCCACATTTAGCGTTAACAGAGCAAAATTTTCTCTTAACAGAACAAAATTTAACCTTAACAGAGCACAGTTAGCTGTTTAACAGTATCCATCTGAACCAACCTACTTGCTTAGGAGCTAATTTTAGAACATACTCGTATACTAAGTCTTTAAGTACCATATCATACTCAAAGGAAGATTCCAAGCTCTCTTAACATAATCAGCTATATAGTCACATACAAAGTGATATGGTATTGAGAAAATTGGCTTTGAAACCATAAATTTTTTGATTGGAAATTGTCTAGATCAGTGGCCATTTTTGAACATATAAGAAATAGTAAATCTACCCGACTATACGCAAATGGTAGTCCAGAGGGTTATCTTTCGAACCATTTTAAGGGAATAGCTGGAATAATTTTGAGATTCGAGAAATTCAATTTTGAAAAAAAATAAATTTTTGGCCCTCTCCATCCCCCATCAACCATCCTATAGATTTCAACACTTTTATTCATAAATAATAATAATCATAATGAGAATTAAATTTTATGTCAATAGTCTGCAATAATTCCAAAGTAGAAGCCTAATCTACTTATTGCTGCTGTTAAACAATTAACAGTATTCTGTTAATAGCAAAGTTTACCCTGCTAGAGGCCAGAAGTGGCGCTGCTGAAACTGTGGGTTTGATTTGGTTTGGTTAGAATTTGCACACTTTAGCATAGCAAGTTAAATTAAAAAGAATTTTGTTGAAACTTCCACCACCTAATATCGCAGGAAGTATAGTGGCGCCTTTCCCCGGACCAACTTCAATTTGTGGTCGCTGTAGTCCGGCGAGTATGTTGGCTTATTAGATGAGAACGTCGAATTCAAACCTCCGCTGTGACCGACAGTTTGAAAACTAAAAGAAATTCGAAATCAACAACTTCCCGGAAAACAAACTCTGAGAGTAACGAATTAACGGATAACGCCATGAATCCGTCCATTCATTTGGATACACTGAACTTATGTACATAACATGGATGGTGTGAGAAGCTAGTTCGTTCGAATAGAGTATTGTAATTATCAAGAATGTCTATAAGTATGTATTATGAATTAAGTGAACACAAACATTAGAAAACCTACCTTCGAATGATAGGTAATTCCGTTTGAAGGTCGTTGGATAGTAGGTTAAATATCTCCAATAATTTTTGAATTCGAAATAATTGACTGTCATTGACTGTCCCAACTGTTGAATTCAGCTTTTAATTGACCCTAATGGCCTATGATACAGGGTATAATTGAAATGCGCTTTGACCCAAAGAACTGATTTAGGTCATATACGTATGTAGATTTCAAAAGATAATATTCTCTCTCCCGCTTCTAATTAAATGGCATGGAGTGTATTTGTTGAAAGTAGAAACTAATTTGCTTTCACTACACAACAATACTACAACAATTACTACCACAACAACAACAACAATAACAATACAAGTACAATTTATTTCAACTCATTGTGGATTCCTCTTTTTCTTCTTGATTGTTTTTTTTTCTGTTTCCTTAAATAAAAAAAATCCATCCATCCATAGGGCTGTAGGGGTTTTACACGAAATTCAGTATTTTTTTTGATTCTGCTTCTAGTTGTTGTTGTTTTTCTGCTTCTTTTAAATTTGTTTTTAACCATTAAATATACGAAGAAGAAGAAGAAGGATCATGGACATGGTGAACAATATAAAAATGGGGTTGGAAAAAACAGAGAAAAACGCTACCAGAGAATTTTCTGCATTTCCTTATGTTTTCCTGTAACACAGTGCCCCAATTCATTATGTTCAGTTGATGGTTGGTTGGCTGCTTCTCCACCGACCGACTCGACTCGTTGTTTGGTTGCAACTTACAACCCTTTTCGTTGGCTGTTGCTTTTACTGCTACTGCCACTGCCACTGCTGCCATCTTTAGTCATGTTTTGTGATTATTGTTATTCAAGCATATAATTTCCATTTTATTCAAGTCAGAGAGTTTTTCTGTTGCTAGTCATCATTGTATTTTCTTCTTCATTTTTCTTTTATTTTCTTTCATTTTCTTTTATTTTTTTTTTATATTTTTAATATGAACACGCTTTTGTTTCGTTTTGAATGAAAAAAAGAGAAAATATTGGTTTTCGGGTATTGCCGTAACCTGCATTTAAAAAGAAATTGTACATCTGCAAAACCGTAATTAATCCCGTAAAAATGTTTCAAAACAGAATATCATCAAGCATTTGCATACAAGTCCATTACCTGGTATTCTAAGCTAATGCCTTTACCAAAAGGTATTAAACGTAATGAAATTACAGTCAGAGCAACATGTTTACATATGTAGTTTTCAGCGCATTATTGAAATATCTTTGTAAGCATAAACGCAGGATTATGAGTGAATAAATGAATCAGAAATTCATATTTAAAAAATATTTTTCATTTTGTGAGAGATTATAAGTACACAGCGAACAATCAGCGATCGGCTAGAACTGGAGCTTTGACTGAGGCTTTATGGATCATGTGCAACTACTGACCGTTTCCTATTCAATTTCGCAGCCACTATTGGAAACTGTTTTCCCAGTACTGATCAATTTCAACATTGGAAATGACTGATAAAATTCTTAGTTTCGTGCTGCAACAAAAAATCAAGTGAGACACATTTGTACATCAACGTACATACAACCGATTAACGTAGATTATGTGTGAACATAAATTCGAATTTAGAAACCAAAGACTCAAACCCACACTTTTAGCAGCTTTACTTTTCGCCTTAAACAGGACAAAATGTGCTATTAACACGGCACTGTTCACTGTTTAACAGCGGCAATAAGTAGATTAGTCTTCTACTTTGCAATTATTGCCGACTATTGACATAAAATTTAATTCTCATTATGATCATTATTATTTATGAACAAAAGTGTTGAAATCTATAGGAGGATGGTTTTTAAATTATTCCAAAATTATTCCAGCTGTCCCACTACCACGGTTCCAAAGAGAACCCAGTAGACCACCATTTGCATATAGTCGGGTAGAAGTACTATATATTATATGTTCCCAAATGACCACTGATCTTCTAGAGAATTTTTAAGCAAGGAATTTATAGTTTCAAAGCCAATTTTCTTAATACGATATTACTTTATATGTGACCTTATTGCGGGTTATATAAAGCGGCCTTGAAACCTTCCTTTGAGTATGATATCGTACTCATAGACCTAGTATATGTCCTAAAATTATTTTCTAAACATCTGCGCTGGCTCTGATGGATACTGTTAAATAGCTAACAGATCTCTGTTAAGGGCAAATTTTATTTTGTTAAGAGAAAATTTTGGTTTTGCGAAAAGTGGCGCTGCTAGAATTTATGGATTGCGTCTTGGATTTTGAAATTTGAATTTATCTTCACACACATGAGTTGTCCACCAGGCAATACTAGCTTTCATCTCATAGGTCTAGATAGACTCTTATACACTATTTAGCTCTTCATTAGACATCCCTCATCAAATACAACAACACTGAGCGGATGCTTTCTACTCATGCACAGCACCATGTTAGAACTAGGAACATAGGTTGTGAGAAGAAAAGAAGAAAAGTCGCCGTGGTCTAGTAGGTAGTGTGTTGGCTTATTAGACGAAAAGCCAGGGTTCGAGCCCCAGGCCAGATATCAAAATAAAATGCAAAAAGTATTTCTTCGGCGACTTCCTCTCAGCAGATTTCTGGCAAAAACTCTGAGAGTAAGTAAAAAATTGCCATGAAAAGTTTGTCAAAAATTTGTCGTTCGGAGTCGACTTTAAACTGTAGGTCCTACCGCTCATGTATAAAATTAACACACACAACATAAGTGGTGTGAGAAACTAGGTCGTAATCCTGACTGAAGGGTTGTAACGACCAATTATGTATGTAGGAAGAAAAGAGGAAGCAGAATGTACGGACATTAGATTTATAATCTATTTTGTGAGTGACAAAAAAATTTGTGTGGTTAGAGAACAATTTTTCTTAGCCATTGTGTTGTGATTAATTGGACTATGAGCGGATAAGTCTGGACTATGAACGGATAAGTCCCAAGGAGAATGATGGGTTCTATGCAGGACTATTTGATTTTGCGTAACAAGTCTAGTGCGTTATAATAGCGACAGAATAGTGAAACAAAAGCTACATTAATGCCTTCTGCTGTATGCATTTACGAAGCAGAGAGATAAATGTCGAGATACTGTGTTGGTGTACATGGAAATTGTACTCCATTTTCCGTTAAAGAGAAAGTGTTTTAATTTTGTTTTCCTTAGAAACCCAAATTGCTTCTCACGAAATGTGTTCCACGTTTTACTCAATAATGGACTTGGTACCCTCACAAACTCTAAAATATATTAATTTTATCCTAAAAAAAATTATATGTTGGGAAATGAATGTCTTCTGCTTTACATTATTTAAGCAAATTTGATTAAACTTTACGATGTATAGTAAAAATTGTTCTCTTGTTGAAGTTTAAATTTACAAATAATTCTTCATCTTTTTCTTTGCTTTCTTTTTTCTTAGAGCTCCCTTTATTCCCAAGTACTTTAGAGATTTGGTTGCCCCCATCTGGTATTATTTTTAAGCAGCGTGAAATTTTTAGTTTCGTCTCATCACAAAAATATGCACAAAATAAACAATTCTAATGACGATCATCATTATAAGATAATAATCACATCATCATGATGATGACAATGATTATGTTGTGCGTGTCATAAAAAAAGTGTTGAAACATGTGTTAAAGAAGCATAAACCTACGGCCATAAAAATTATGGAACAGACCGACAGACAAACACAACCACTAAAAAGACAGAGACGACCATTTTAGCTTTTGCTTTTGATTGACTTTAATATTGAAAAATTCCAGTCTCCGTGAATGTCGTTTCACTTTTTGTGTGTAATTTTTAGTTGCCATTGTGGGCATTTCTTAGATTTCGTTTTTTTTTTGTTTCTGTAAAAAAGAAAAAAATTATTGCGACATTGTTTTCTGAATAAAATTTCTCATGCATTTGTTTTCAAATATTTCGCTGTGGTTTCTTCGTTGCCCACTCGTTTAATTTTCTCACCGTTTAGTGACGTAGCGTTGGCATAATGTGTGGTTGTGGTGTTTATGATGGTATTTCCTTAATAAAAAAAAGCCATCATTATCGTTTATTTAACGATAACAATAAAAATCGTTACTACAGTTGAATAAATCAAATCGTTTAGGAAATTTGTGATTGATGGTCGCGTCTGTGAAAAATAGGATTTCATTGTTATGTGCTTATAGACGTTTTGGATAAACAACATGCACCATAATCTACTGCCTAGCAAAAATGTTTCTACGGCTACACGGCTATTCGATTATGCTGCATAACATTTAAGCCATATTAAAGGTGTCATATTTATTATTTATTGTTAGGTGTTCAATACCCTATATCGAATAGGTGACATCGGGTATTGTCAGATTGTGAAAAGACCACTTGCGTCAATATACTCAAGGTAGTCTCTCGATCTGTCATCTGTCTTCGCCAAATTGACTTGACTTGAATCCTCTTCCAAATCGGCTTTTATCTTAATTTGTCTTGAACAGAGTGACATACTAATTTTTCATGGTTTGTAAACATTAATCGTTATCATAAGGACATGCTTATTGCGAAGCAATAAATTTGGATAACTGGTTAGAGGGGGGGGGGGGGTTTTGGAAAGAGCGAATTTAGTATATGGACATTATATTTGAATATATTTACGTTGTAGGTAGTAGGAATGAAGAAAGAATTCTCTCTATAATTGGGTACGTAACACAAAGCCTAATGTGGTATACGAGACTTATCTGGACATCTTAAAAATATAGGAAGTACGGGACAAGTACACTACACAGTAGTAGATCGAAATAGTAAAGAGGCCAGATGTCTTAAAGTATTTATTCTATAAATTTAAAAGCTCAAGACAAGTTGAAGCCTTTCTTTCTATACGTGAATAATATACATCCATATTCATCATCTTGTAAAGCCTCAATAATTATATATTCTTAAATAATGATTCCATATCTTATGGTTGCGCTTAAATTAGAGTTATGTTAACAGGACGAAGATTAACTACATGTCAAATGCGACTGAATTATTCATAATAAACCTTTCCGCCCTACCTTCAAAGTGCTTGGTCTACGATCAGAGAAATACGAATGCCAAATGTTACTGGCATCTACAAATGAACACATATGACTAGAACTTAAAGAGAGATATCGGGACGTTATTGTATTACAAAATTGAATCTGTGATACAATATTTGAAACATTCAATATAAATCGCGAGAATTGATTACCAGACAGTAGTCATCGCAATTCAAAGGAGTGACAGGTTTGCCACTTACGAACGTGGATAATAAAAAGAAAAATAATTAAAACTAATCGTCAATTCTCTGCGCGCTATATTTGTATAATAGAACTAGACGGTATATGATTTCAACAGACTGTTCCTCAAGCCAAGACACTACGACAGATATTGACTGTACTGCATGAGAAGTTTTCGAAAAGAGTAATTTTACATTCTGACGACAAATTGCTGTCGGCGATTTGACGCCATTAGACGTTTTATGGGATTATGTTAAAGATCGCGGTAAAACCTCTGAAGTTGAGGCACTTCAAAATCAACATTTGTCAAGTTATCGTCGAAATATGCACTTATTTCAAAGAAAAACTCCTACCTCATTAACTAGTCTTACAACCGACCGATGTGATCGAAGCCACTGACTGTAATTTAAATATTACATACACTATCACACATCGAATGTACCACTACCCCTTAGCAATGATGATGGTGTAGGGAATAAAAACATGTTGTTTTTTTTTCTTTTTGGTATTTCTATAACAAACGTTTCGCTAAAATAATCAAAACATAAACAAATACACGAAGAAATAAATGAACGAATGAGCAAACGAATATCAAAAGGTAGACAAACAAGTTTGTTTTTTTTTTTTTTTTTCCTTTTGTAGGAATAAAAACACAATTTGTTTCGGTTTGTTGTTGTTAGTTTTTTCTTTTTTTTTCGTCAAATAGTGGGTGGGCAAAACAAGAAAACAAAAATAAAATAAAAACAAAACCGAATACAATACATGAAGAAAATTTGTAAACAAGAAAATAAACAATGGCATTGATGACAAAAATAAAAGAACGAAATAACACAACAACAATAAAAAGAATACAATACAATACAATCGAATATTAAGCGGCAACAACAAAATAAATACAAACTTATTACAAGAAGGCATACATACATACATACATCCATGCTCAAACACATACAGACCTTCCAACAAACAAATATTAATTCTGAGCCGCCAAATTAAAGACGAACAACTTCAAGTAACAGAGCATAGCACAACAACAATAACCACAAACAAAATATAAGAAAGAAAACCGGAAAATGTGTACAGCCATATTAAATGACAATAAAACAACAAAATTCAGAACAATAACAACGAAAAGAACGATAAGAATTTAAAAAGTAACCAAATCAGACAAGGAAAAAATAAAAACGTTGGACACGTAAATAATTAGAGCAAATGTTGCCACATTAAATGGAATAATAAAAACGGTGAAATAAGTTTGTGTGTGGACACTTTATGACGGAATTGGGACGATTGCAGAAAATCTCAGCAATTATGCCCCAGGTTAGACCGGCTATTATGCTCTAAGGACGAAGACCAGTTTAAGAGACCTACTGACTCCATATTTCTGCAGGATATGGTTATATGTTGAAGAGTCAGAGACTGTTATTTCTCAGCCCAAGTACACTGACATTAATTTATTTAATGGTTTAGGAGAATGTTAGAGTTACCTGGACAAATTCGTCACTCCATACTTCTGCTCTGGTTCTATCTTCTCTCTTATTCTTATCGTTTCAATTTAAATAAACAAAGCTAGAGAAAGTAATTTTCAGTATAATGTTTGAATCTTTTTCTTACACATTTTGACCGCGTTGTTTGTCGATGCGATAACATTTCCGCAAGCCTCAACTGGTGTTGAACTCTTTACCAGAAATAGTAACAATTTGTTTTTTAACACGGCCTTTTAGGTCACCCTCTCCCCGCAACACATTAAATGTTGTTATTATCAAGTGAAGTCGTTGTAGTCTAGTAGGTAGTGTGTTGGTATATTAGACGTGAGACATCGGTTCAAACCTCAGGTCAGGCATCGAAACGAAAATATGAAAAAATATTTATTCGGCGAATGACTCTCAGCAGATTTCTGGAAAAAACTCTGAGAGTAAATGAAAATGCCTATTTCTCAAAAATCTGTCGTTAAGAGTCGACTTTAAACTGTAGGTCCCGCCATTCATGTATAAAAATTAACGCACACAATATAAGTGGTATGAGAAACTAGGACGTAATCCTGACTGAAGGGTTGTAATGACCAATTATTTATGTGTATTATCAAGTGATGAAGCTTTAGCTTGATTGTGTTATCACAAAACCTATTAGTACCAGAAATGACAGAGTGCTTTGAGAACGCCAGCGTATTCGCATATTCTACTCGACAGAGTGTAGGATTACATGTTCAACGATAGCCTTCTAAATTTCATTAGTCACAGAGACACGACAAAAGAAGATAATATTTCCCGATGGTTGCGCATGAACTTATTTATCTCTAAACCGCAATCAACCAGTGCTAAAAAGGGTATTAACTGGGATATTTCAGGTTAGCGGTAGGTTGAAGTCGCCATGGTCTAGTAGGTACTGTGTTGGCTTATTAGACGAAAAGCCAGGGTTCGAGCCCCAGGCCAGACATCAAAATAAAATACAAAAAGTATTTCTCCGGCGACTTCCTCTCAGCAAATTCCTGGCAAAAACTCAGAGAGTAAATAAAATTGCCTTGAAAAGTTACTCAAAAAAGTGTCGTTCGGAGTCGACTTTAAACTGTAGGTCACGCCACTCATGTATAAAATTAACACACACAACATAAGTGGTGTGAGAAACTAGGCCGTAATCCTGACTCAATGGTTGTAATGACCAATTATATATATATGTATGTTTTTCAGGTTAGCGGAACCTAATTGTTTATGTTTCTTTATTTATTACTTCATTACATACACGGTGAAAATTATCGAGTTATAGGCTTAGTGGTTTCAATGCCGTCGGTCAGACAAGGCTATAAGTGATGAGAGGAGAGCCATAGCACCTAATTTCATCAAACTCTTGAAACAAAGGTATTGTCGAAATCACAGCTTTCTGTGTATTTCATTTTAGTTTACACTTAGAATAGAAGAATGTATAATTATTTATTAATGGCTGCAAAAGGACTCAAAATAAATTAATTTGACTCTTGTAGAGTTCGAGTACAAATATCAGAGCATTAATGCTGATAATTATAAAAATTTAATCCCTAAAAACAATACCTATAACAAAAATATCGAATTAATTGTTTATTTTCATAGAACATTAAGAATCCAAACAGAAATAATATAAATAAATAATAACTTACCTTTTGTTATCAAAATATATGCGAATGTTAGCTTATAGTTTGTGGAACATAATGTCTCTTCAAAACATAATGACAACTTTGGGGTTAAAATGTAGAACATAAGCAAAAGCAAAATACCATGATTTTTCAATGTTTGCGTTTTTTTTGTATTTGTTTTTGTATTTTTGTTTTTTGAGCTCTCTTGCTATGTTTTGTAGGTGGTAAAATAACAAAAACAAAACGATAAATGTCAAATGATGCAGGTTTTTCTGTTGCTTTTTAGTTCTTCTTTGCTATTGTTTCTCTCTTTTCCTACTAGTTTATAATTCCTTTATTCTTTTGTTTCTTTTATGAATTTTCAGGATTTTTCTTATTTGCAAAACATGTGTTGGATGTTGTTTTTCTCTTTTTCACTGTCTTTAATCGTTATTACGACAACAAATATTGTTAAGAATTTGAACAACAAAATATTTGTCGCAGATTTATTAAAACACAACACAGTGGTGCACTACAATTTCACGGTCACTTGTTTTTTTTTCTTCTTTCTTATTTGTTTAGAATTTAAGGAAATATAATAAATGGAATTGGAATATTTTCAATTGTTTGTTTATATTATTGTTGTTTTTTTAATGTGTTTTCTCTTTCCGTTAGAGAGGAATGTGTTCGCATTCGTTTAAGTGATTTGTTGTTGGTAAAAAAAATATCTCAAGGAGAGGGTAAATTAATTAAAAATTATTGTATAGAAAATAATTCCAGTTGCTTATTTCATATTTTAGCTTCAAAACATGTTACAATAACAAAACAATGTAACACACACGCACGCACGTACACTTGTAAACACATAGTTACTCTCCAAAACAAAAACACAGAAGAAATATTTTTATGATTTCCTTTTTGTATACTTTTGACTTGTTTTGTTGTTTGTCTTCCGTTGTTTCTGTTTGTCTAACTTGTAGGCTTTTTTCTGTGTCTAAACACTTTGTTTTTAATTAGTTTTGTTACTAATTTATAGAAATATTTTAATTATTTACGTTTATCGTATACGCGCTGTAGTACTTTAATTCTCTTACTTTTATTTTCTTATGTAGCCTTCCTCCGTTTATTTTGCTTTATGTTACTATCTTTCAATTTTTGTTTTCTTTCTCTCTTTTTTTCTTTCTTTCAGCGTTTCTTTTACATGACACTTTCTTGTGTAATTTTTTTGTATTTGATTGCTTCTATTATAAATTACTTTCTAAATTTTCATAATTAATTGACGTAGTTTTGTTTATGCCAATTACAATAATTTCTTTTATTTACAAATATTTTCACTTTCGTTTTTAAGCGTGCACATCTCGCGTAAAACACATTAAAAATTTTCAATTCATTCGCTCAACGCGACAGACTGAATGACTGACAAAGTCAATTTTCATTCATCTCCAGCGACCCTCCTACATTCCGTATTTTACATCCAAACTACCACACGATTAAACGAAGACTGAGCGTAAAACAAATGATAAAAACTCTTCTTCTTTTTGCTTATTTTCCTTTACACACATTCATTTGGAACGTATGTTTAAACAGATGTTTTGCACGGTTGTATTTTTTACGGAGTAGACAAATGTAAAAAATGTAGTCTTTGTAAACCAGTAAGACGACAGTGGTTAGGCAAGCTTTAGTTTAATTAATAATTGAATTTTTCTTTAAGGTTTGTTTCTCTGAAGTAAAAAGAAAGATAGGATATACAACAATGGTTTGAAAATACTTAGCATTATAAAGGAATTTTTTATTTTAAATCAATGGAATCATTTCAAACTAAAGGGTAAAGCAATTCTTAGCTACAATATAATGTAATATAATTATCTAATGTCAAAATTAATAAAATCTAATGAGATATGGCTCCGGATCGGTTACTTATTAGTTCTCAAATCGACTTCCAATATCTTAAATCAAGAAAGGGGAAGGCATATTGCCATAATGCGTGTAAAGGCAAAATACTTTTATCTTAATTTGTTACTAGGTCCTAGTGGCGGATAAGGACAAAGTAAGAGTACATTTTTATGAGCTTCTACTTGGAATAACTGCTGTGAACTTGACATTATAATTATCCTACAGGATTTTTATGCTTAAATAGGGCAACCCGACTATATCCCTATTAGTGTACAAAGAAAATGATTGGTCATGTGGTAATCGATGGAAAACACGCTTCAAGTGTACTACAAATGCGTTCGATCCGTACAGGCAATATAGATTCGAATCACAACTTAGTAGCAGATAAAGTAAATACGTCACTGAGCAGGATGCAAAACGTTGAATTCCAGTTACAGAGAATGGTGGATGTTGGTAAACCGTACAACCTAAATATTGCCAATGCCTGCAGAAGTAAATAAAACTGGACTTCCATTTCAGTCTAGGTACGACGGGGATTTGCGAAGAGTTACGGAAACAAAAACGCAGCTTGAATAGTCGATATATAAGAAAAAAATGAAAATCAACTGTAGATAGTTATAAGAAATGAGAAGAAACAACAAAAGTTGAAAGAGAATGAAACACGCTTTTTAAATACCAGTATTAAGGTCATTGTGCTCATATTACTCTTAGGGCTAGAAGAAGCCCAATCCACACACTAAAAAATAAAACAAGCTAGTTTCCGTACACAACGCATAATAATGAAACAGAATTGGAAGAATAGTGGTAAGCGTTCGATAGCATACTCGATAAAGCAGTTTGACCCGCGTTAAAGTATTCTAGTATTCTGTATAAGGTTATAGTATTAATCAACCTATCTTGTAAGGCATGAAAGTCGCCTTGAAAGCTTAACTCCTTTAACTAAGGTATCTGCCAAGGCTTTGTACTTTTTCTTGGGGGTTTTTAAATACAAAATTATTATTTTTTTAAAAGAAAATCTTCCCTTATTTATATTATTTCGTCACTTCGGTTATGCTATATATGTATGTGAGTTAAACTAATCTTGCCTTCAATGGCTTTAATTTAAATAATTTTTATATTCCTTCCAAAAATGTCTGACGTTAAGCAAAATAATAAAAAGAATTATAAAAAGTCTGTCAATCTTAATCTCATATTTTCATCAATTGTTTCCTTTTAAATTACATCTTCTACAGGTTGTGGAAGCTGCTACCTGCTACCTGCTACTCTGCAACGAGTGGCAATAACTTTCGTGTTAATAAAAATTTAATATGAAATATCTTAACGAACAGACAAAAAAAAACGAGCAAAAGTCCTTTAAAGCCCAAAGACTACGACTATAAGGCGCAGGATATAAGGACATGAAAGAAGAGCAAAAGAGGACATCATCTTTGCCAGTTGACATCGACAATTGTTGTAAATTACTGTAATAGAACATTTGCTTAAGCGAAAAATACAACAACAGCAACAACACCAACTAAAATATGTATATAAAATGATGAAAATGAATAAAAATGTATGAGAAATACTTGCAGATCCGGCTAAAACTTCCCTTAAAAGGATACAACAAGAAAATAAGGAAATATTAATAATAAAAAAACGAAGAAGAAGAAAAACTCAAGAAAGCAGCATCTTTGAGCTGCAACTTAAAAGAAGCAAAAGTGTCAACATCTTTAAAATGACAAAAAAAATGGCTCGTAAAAAATAAAAAAGGCTGACACTATTATGGTCGTTTTTCTTTTTTGTGCTGCTTGAACGAACGTAACGAATATGACAAGCCAGTGGCCTTTTATTCTGCTTCCAAATTATTATCATTTTATACGTTTCTTGCTGCCTTTTCTAATTGTCATAAATCAGTGGAACGTATAAAAATAATTAAAATGAATTCAAAACTGAATAGGCTGCCAGGGAATACAAGATAAAGAAATTTATTTAAAATTAGCACTCGTGGCTTACAGTGGAATAGTATTCGCCACAGGAGGGGGAGTGCTATGTTTCAAAAACTACTATTCAAATGGAATTTTGATTTGATGCAGGATTGTAAATACAAAATGTAAATAATCTTACCACAGGGTGTGGGGACGCTTTTTCTGAACATAGTTCTTTCTTAGCCAATTGTACAGAACGGATGTGAAAATGATAAAGAATACTAGTTTTATACATGATTGGTGGGACCTACAGCTTAAAGTCGACTCCGAACGACAGATTTTTGAGAAACTTCTCATGGCAATTTTTTTATTTACCCTCAGAGTTTTTGCCAGAAATCTGCTGAGAGTAAGTCGCAGGAGAAATACTCTTTTGTATTTCGTTTTGATGTCTGACCAGGGATTTGAACCCTGGCTTTACGTCTAATAAGCCAACACATTACCTACTAGACTACGGCGACTATTTAGCTTAGTATTCTTAAAATTTGAAAAACCGTCAATTATTGAAACGTAAAAAAAAGTTCTTTGTGCAAACACTGACCGATTATATTGATTACTTTGTGTATGAGGGAGAGCACGTAACTGTCAGACATCTTTCATTCATCTGTCATATTGGACTTGTATACACACATTGTTAGCTGTTATCGTTTTAAACCTTTTTTCAGTTTATCTTTTAGAAATCGAAGGCTTATTGCTAAAAACGAGTGAATTTTTAAAAAATTTTCTTTTTCGAAATACCTGTCCCTGCATCTGTCGCTCACGCTTACTACATTTGAAATGTATGTATCTATGATATTTTCCCGACCCTCTTTCTGCCTTTATTTAACTTTTTTTATAATTTTCCGTATTTTATGAAATGTTCATTGTTTGTATGTAATTCGTTTATAATTGAGTGTGTATTCGTTAGATTACAAATGTTGCAACATAAGCAATGCATTGTAAATGTACATTTTCTATTCCATTCATCATAAAAGCCAATATGTACACTAAAGTAATGTACCATCATAGTTACTGGGTGTTACAACTTTATTGCAGCGATCGTTTGATAATCATTTTTTAGTGGAAAAGAGCATGTCCGTGTTTAACAGCTTGTTTAGGATAATTTCAATCAATTTTATACACACGCTAGTAACGGAATATTCAAGAGCATTCAAATCAATTTGTAACGTACATAGGTCTATATCAGGTTATTTAGAAGAATTCAAATGAATTTATTACGTCCGATTGTATCGAATCTAATTTGTAAGTCTATTTGTGATTATAAAAACAATTCGTTTGGAATTGTGTAGTGGTTCAAGAAGTAAGTCAGGTTCGAATCCCATTTTCCTCCGACTGCCGGATTATTGTAGCATGTTTCAAGCGGAGGTTATGGCCATCTATTGGGCTGCTCAATGGTTCCTCGTTAACGGAGTTCTTTCCATCCGCATCTCGATCTTTTCTGATAGTCAGGCTGCCACTCCAACCTACCTACCTATCTACGTTCTTACTTTCAAGAGAGTTACGGGATTTTTTAGAGAGGAAATAAACTCTCATCATTTTCAAAACTTTCGAAATATCGTTCGCCTTAATAGAGGAGTATTCTACCAATAAAAGTTAAAAAGAAATGTTTTGTACAATTGAGGAAATTAAAATGTTTTATATTATGTATGCAGAGGTGCTTCCTTTACAAAAATGTAATTCCGAAATTATTTTTAATTTTTCCAGCCTTTACCAATAAATACAATTCTTTTTTTTTTATTTTGAAAATTTTCATTTAGACCATCGCAGTAATGGAGAATTTTAGCTAAAAGGCTCTTAGTGAGCCTAAAAGAATTTTTTTTCCAACTGCCAATGAACGATTGGAGTTTTAAAGGTAAAATTCGGCGTTTATTTTATGTGCAACATAATGCCGCAACCAACAAGTATTTTTTGAGAACTCACAACAGCATTGCCAATACGAATATACCACACACATGCAAATGCATTTGAACTGACCTGACCGGAACTGACAATTGCAGCAACAATAATATTCGTAATGCTCAAAAAGGCTAAAGGTTTTGCAATTTAAATACCTGAATGCCGGGATGGTAATCATACAAGAACTTTGTTCATATTGTGTTTAATGAATAAATGAATGCATGAATGAATGAATGTATGAATGAATGAAATTTGAAATTTGAAAGAGCCCTCAGACCTCAGTTAGTTAGAAGGTAATGCATATTTGCATAGGGAAATTTGAGAAATTGATACCTTATATTGCACGAATACATACATACATATATCTGATGTATCTGTGTTATGAAAGAATGAAAATGTTTAACTACGTTAGTTTGTATTGTATTGTATAGTTTTGTGTATTTTGCTTTGAGGTTTCCTAAATAGAATTTCAAAAAACAACATTTACAATACGAACAATTACAGGAAATAAGAGGAGGCATAGCAAAATACATAAGCAATGTAAGCATATTCACTGCATTAATGAAATATATTTGAAATTTTAATTGAATGCATCAATTACGATAATTCTTTTGCACTGTCAGCAGCAGTATTTTCAATTTCCACAACTAGGTTCTCTTTATTACTCACCTCTCGTAAGCATTAGTATGTGAAAACAATTTCATTATTTAAAAAAGAACAAGAACAACAGGAAATATTTGGGATTTCGCAAATAGGGAATTAAGAATACGAAGGTTTTCCAGAGTTTCTTTTGCTATTGATGACCACTTAGTTTCCATACAGTTTTCACAGAGTTTATCATGGCTTGATATAAATCTAATATTGCACCTACTGCAGATGGGAGCTGCATTCTTTCCGCTTATCTTCCCATAACACTATGACCTGTAGGCAAGGCCACTGTGATCGAGTTGAAGTTACGATCAAGTCCAAGCAGTTAGGTGAGCCTTTTATCCATTGAGGGCCAAGTGAGTCTAGCGGTGAAACAGGACTCCTCATTGTCCCAGGATAGGTTTGTGTCTGGAAAGAATTTCCACGCAATGGCCAACTTAACCGAGGTAAGTGGCATATCCAAGACGATTGACGAGCATTCCGGAAGGAAAACACCAGCTCTGGCGAGCTTTTCGACCCGGCAGTTTGTCGGAGTGTAACTGTGCCCAGGAACCCAGGCAAGTGAGATACTGAAGCACTCAGAAAGAAGGTGGACACAGCGGCGGCACTCGCTAACGATCTTGAAGTTGTTTATAATTTTCGACAGAGCTCTTATAGCACCAACGAACATAAGATGTTCAAATTCATTTTCTATTCTTTTTTGTAATAATTATAGAAGAATTCTATTTGAACAATCGAGTTATGGTTTGAAGCCTTACGCAAATTCATTCATATTAACAAAGCGACTGTTTGATTGATAATTAACATTTTTAATTTTAATCTTTGTTACTAAACAATCTAAAAACAATATCGGTTGCACATTAAATGTCACATTCAAACTGTGTTAATATATGTACTAGCGGATAAACAATTTGCCATAAGAGTTTGACGCAAATGTTGACGTCTATCACTGATCACTGACTATTGTATTATTTTTATAAGAAAATCGAACTCAAAAATAAATTAATTTTGCTATGAATGGAAAATTGTATGTCGGGCAGCATCCTCATCACTACAAGAAATATCATCCTAGAAATTGCTACATGACGCCAATCACTTCCTCAGCTGAAAGGAAATATGCTCCAGTGGTACTTATTCCATACGGGTTCTATGTGACTTTGTTAAAATATATTTTTTATTTTGCTTTTCCTTCTTTAACTACAGAATACTTTGCTTATTACGCTTTAAGAACAACTGAATCTGCATATAATTGTTCTGCGGTTATTGTGGTATTTCATTAATCTCAAGAGAGATTTTCAATTTCTTAATTTTAGTTTCACTTGTTATAAATAAATTCCAAAGAAAGACTATAAAACATGAATTAATCGCAAACATAAGTTTAATAGAATCAGTCTTTTCATATCGTTTAGTCGAATAATAACGTTGCGATAAAACTTTTCTAGTGTAACAAAAAATAAAAACAAAAAACAAAATAAAAATAATAATATTTACTTGGATTTGAATAACAAAATGAATTGTGAAATATTCTGGTCAATATTTATTGGTTCTTTATTTTATTGCCTGCCACAAATCTCGGGAAATGGTGAATCGTCTAAAGAAATCTGTGACTTTGTTGATACCGTAGATTTGACAGGTCGTGAGAGATTTAAAGATGGTACTTATGCTTACGATGATATACTTATACCACCCGCACAGCAAGCCTTTTTCGATTATGAATTAAGATTTCAAGGGGAAAAAGTAAAGGTTCCTAAGCATCTAAGAGGTTGTGCTTGTAAGAGGCGACCATGTGCTAAACTGTGCTGTCCAAGGGACCAGTTTTTCAGTAAAACTACCAAACGCTGTGAAAAGATCACACCAGACATGAAAGTATCCTGGGAAGTTGAAGTGATTTCAGACACGAAGGCTGTTAAAAATGTAAATTTTTCGGAGAAATTTACAACGCAAATTGGTTTACCTTGCGATGAACCTGAAGCTGCAAATCCTAGACGAGATATATTTGCGCTAAAAGAAGTAAGTAAATACACTGTTGAAGTATGAATTCAGAACTTGATAATATTTTAACAACAAAATACAATCGATAAAGAGAATGGTATGCATAATCATTAAACAATTTTATTATTAACCGTGCAATAAAGAAATTTAATTGATTCAATGAAATACGTATTCAGCTAAAGATGTTATTTTGAGAACAAAGAAATGCAATCGCGGTTAGCGATAATAATAAGGATTAAAATAGAACCAATGAAACTGTTATACAAATATAATTCTATTGAATTGTTTTAATAATTTCATTAATACATACATCCATACATACATAATTGGCCATTACAACCCTTCAGTCAGGGTTACGGCCTAGCTTCTCACACCACTCATGTTGTGTATGTTAATTTTATATATGAGTCGATTCCGATCGACATATTTTTGAGAAACTTTTCATGGCAATTTAGTTACTCTCAGATTTTTTGCCACAAATCTGCTGAGCGGAAGTCATCGAAGTATTATATTTTTTTCATATTTTCGTTTTGATGTCTGACCTGGGGTTTGAACCCGGGCCTTACATCTAATAAGCCAAAACACTACCTACTACTAGACTACGAAAAATATCAAATGGAATTGTCCAATCAATATTTCCAAGCCTACGTCAACTATTTCAGAATGAAGTTGGTATTGCACTGTGAGTGCCAACTACTGTAATTCTGATTAGTTGTGTTCTTTTCTATCCATGATTCCAGACAACTTATGCCGCCTGTTGTGGATTACCATTTAATATGTGTATTATGTTGTTGATTTATTTTAGTTTGAATTGAAAAACTATGTTACTAGAAACGAATCGATTGCAATTAATTCTTTTTAATTTCATTACATTTAGAACGGCGAGCTTTCTGTGGATGCTGAAGAAGGCGATAAAATAATTTTAAATTCTCTTAGCTATTGTTATTCGCCACAACTGAACACCAGCACAAATACGTATAAACTAATGCTCTACAGCTGTCGCTATCGAGTTGTATATGACTGGACGTTTTACCTCAATGCTTGGAGTAAGTTACGACAGCAATGAAATCGATCCCATTCCTCAATGATTGTAATACGAGTGTATGATTTTATGTAGGTATGGCTATATCGGTAATATTTTTAATACCCACCATACTGGTGTATTTGGCATTTAAAGAGCTTAGAAGCAATCTAAGAGGCAAACTGTTAATATGTTATCTGATATCATTAACTGTCGGCTATGCTATACTTAGCTTCATTAATATATCGGGTAACATATTTAGTCATATACCATGTTCTATATTGGGTAAGTGAATTAATAACAAACGACTCATTTGTTTTATTTTATTTTATTTTATTTTTCTTTTTTTATTATTGAGGTTTTACATGCTATTTCTTCTTCATGTCGGCCTATTTATGGCTTAGCGTTCTATGCTACGATATTTGGATGAACTTCAAGGAAACCAATATTGATTTTCGTGCTAATAACAATGTAAAACCATTTATTATGTATTCATTATACGCCTGGCTATGTGCCGGATTCGCTACCTTGGTCCTTATTATCATACAGAACTCGAAAAATATCGATGAAATCTACAAGCCGGATATTGGTGTAGAATGGTGCTGGTTAAACAGTAAGTATATGCCCAGCATCGTCGTTTTTAATTTTAAACAATTTCTTATTATTAAATCATTTAAATTACATTTGAAATCAGATTAAAAGTTTTAAGAAACAAATGTAAAGTTTTGTTGTTATGGCCAATCGTTAGTAATATACCAGTAGTAATAGAGTTGACGAGTATAAACGTTGTAGTAAAACCTATTTTACTATCTTTTTAAGCCAAAGAAAAATCAGTTGAAAGAGACGTTTGAAGTTTTTCTTATTCCCAGAAGATAACATTTTTTTATTTCTTATTTAATTACAGCCAGAAGATGGTCAGCGGCAATATACTTCTATGGGCCAAATTTAATCATTTTAATCTTCAATTTAATAACCTTCGCTCATTTGACTCTAAGAATTTATAAGGTTAGACGAAACCTAGCCAAGATGACTCTTAAGAATAGATTCATACAAGAAAAGTGAGTATGAAAGACTCTAAATAAAGTTGCAATTCTTGATTGTTTTATAATCTACACCATAACCAAACTATTATTTGTATGTTATTAAAAATTGTCGCTTACCCAAATTGACTGAATAATATACATTATAATTGGTCATTATAACTCTTCAGTCAGGATTATGGAACTAGTTTTTCACACCACTTATTATGTGCGTGTTAATTTTATACAGTTTAAAGTCGACTACGAAGGACAGATTTTTTGAGAAACTTTTCATGTCAATTTTATTTGCTCTCAAGAGTTATAGCCAGAAATCTGCTGAGAGGAAGTCGCCGCAGAAATATTTTTTTATATTTACGTGTTAATATCTGACCTAGGGTTTGAACTGTGGTCTTACGTCTAATAGGCCAACGCACCACCTACTAGACCTACGGTGACTTAATAACAGTTATTGTTGTCTAACAATCCCACATTAATAGGTTGGCATGTATATATAATCAACCGACACCGATCCTAAGCCAGCTTGATGTAATGTTTTAAGAGATAACCTCTATCCAAATCATTAACCCAAGTAGAAATTCGAACCAATAAAAGTCCTAAATTTTTCAATATCAAAATATATCCAAAACGGATATATTTACATGTATTTACGGACAGTAAAGCGGTCCTATGATTGTTTAAGAATGTGGGGAACTAACGATTTAGTGGTTCTCGAACACACTCACATTTTGAGAGTACTTCCAAATAATTTCTGCAGAAGATAATAATGACGAAGCAGAGAAGACTACAGAAAATTTTCTCTATCATTATGCGGAGAGCAATTATTTTTACGCACCCTGAATTTATTGACAGAACTTGTCGAATTATAGATGACGTAAATAAAATCAACATCTTCATAAAATTATTGAGATAGGAAACAAATGACATGTTTTTTCAATAAACAACGAGACAGGTACAATCTGCATTACGACTGGACTTCCAGGACGTAACTTTACCTATCCTGAGCAGTATAAGCATCCTTCTATACAGAAAATTAAAAATAAAGTTTTTGATTCCAATATCTCTTAACCCTCGAACTACAATTATGGTGCAGATGTATACAAATCAAACCACAAAACTATTTAAACAATTTTCAATCTTATCTGTTAACTTCTGTTATCTTTTATTGCAGCGTTATGGTTATTTTACGTTTATTCCTTATAATGGGCCTTACATGGATATTCGATATTTTGTCGTATTGTCTGCGAGACTATAAGGAATGGCAAATCATTTTCATAGCTTCTGATGTCTTAAATGCCATACAGGGTCTCTTGATATTTGTGTTATTCGTGTTAAAAGGCAACGTTTTGAAGTTAATAAAGAACAGGTAAGAATTTTTATTATTTTTTAATTTTTCTATTTTAATGGAAACTTTATATTCTGATTTCTTTCTTTTTAGATTTCAAACAAGAATTATACCAACAACTACATACTTTACAAGAATTCAAAGCATGGCATCATCAGTTCAAACAACTGATTCTTAATCTTTTCGAAGTTAAGAGTTAAGATTACGAAATTTGCAATTATGTATTGAATTTATTAAAAATAAAAACAAATCATTGTTAAATATTATTACAAATACTTTTCTTTACAATAGAAAATCATTTTTTTTAAAAACATACGAGTATTTTATTTCGTGATTTTTTTTCTCCTCGAAAAATATCACATGTTTCATTAAACCTTTCAATGAAACCCACGTTAAATATACTACACTTTCTAAAAAAAATTATTTGATGCTATTCTGCAAATCAATAGATTAATTACTAACCAATCTATAAAAAAATAGAATTCTTTTACGAGATTACATGACGCAAATGTTGAGATCTATTAAAAAACGTTCAGTGCACTAGCTATTGCGATTAGTGCAAAAAGTTTTAAAGGGTTACCGCATCATTTCTATAATTTTTTTATTTGGAATAAATTACTGAAGTTGCCTAAAAAAGTGAAATAATATCTTCCGATTTATTATTATTTATTCGTTGTTAGCTAGGTATCAGAGATTAGCAATGATTATTCAAGAAGATGAGTAGAATCGAATCATAATCATAATTTCTAATACTTGTACGCATTCGTACTTATTTTAATATCATGGAACCTCTACTCATATTCAAAGTTTGAAGTTCTCATCATGTTCATACTTAACAACACGTATGATGTCGATGTTGATTTCGACTCTTCATAACTCAACATATACACGAATCACAAAATAAGTATGAATCGCGTACGAACACTAAAATACTTACTAGAAGGTTGTGTGCTTGCTCTGCTTGCTGCTCTGTCGTTTTTGCTTATGTGTCTATTTTATGTCTGTAAATTTTAATGAATAATTCAAGTCACTCGAATCAAACATATTTCGAATGGTATGAGTTTGATGTCAACGTTCTACACATACTCATTGCAACCTGTTGTTATAAATTAACGTTGTAGTGAGTATGAATGAATCAGAGTACATAGTTAAATTTCAATATTGTTGACCCACTTATAATCAAAATTTCATGAATTCTTATGTAGTAGCGAAAAAACGATTCATTGCTGATCTCTGCTAGGTATCTTGAAAGAGAGGGGAGACCAACCAAGGATCTCATGCCTATCGGCATACACCCAAGTCATCAAGTAAACTTATACGCTGACCATTGGGGAATACCAACCATGCTTTCTATGGGAAGTCTGTATCTTGTACAAACTTTCGTAACTTCAACATTACGGTTTTAATGCACATGTAACGAACTCATGACATGCTTATTCAGTCTTAAAATGCTCGCGGTCTTCTGCTCATCTCTACAATTCTTCCTCCTTCGCTGCTCAATCTTTCATTTCAAATACCTATCTATTATAACGCCCAAGTATTACACATGGTTGAATATCCTAATCCTTTAGTTAAGTAACCGGGAATATCATAATGTGCGAACTTCGTATTTTTTGTAAATAAATACCGCAATTTATCCATCTGTACCTTAGCATTTTGACAATCCAGTAAATTAGTGTATGCTCCGGCTGAAACTCGTCTAAGGATTATTATATCGGTCTTAACATTATAGTAGCCTTTCTCAACGTCAATACATGCATACACAATTGGTCATTATAATCCTTCAGTCAGGATTTTGGACCTAGTTTCTCAATAGCACTTATGTTGTGTGTATTAATTGTATACATGAGTGGCGGAACCTACAGTTTAAAGTCGAGTCCGAACGAGAGATTTTTGAGAAACTTTTCATGGCAATTTTATTTACCGTAAAATTTTTTGCCAGAATTCTGAGGAGAGGATTTTTGATATTTTAGTTTCGATGTCTGACCTGGGGAGTTTGAAAAATGGCCTTAAGTCTAATAAGCCAACGCACTGCCTACTAGACTACGACGACTACACGTCAATGCATGCTGTAAGAGTATATACTTTGTCATCTCAATGTAGCGGGTGACTGCATGTAGAGCGGTCTACGGTAATATTCCATTGATGTAAGTATCGTTTATCAGGTATTTCATCGTCCCATAGTGTTGAGCAGGTTTGGATATGAACCACCCACCTTTGCTTCCCGCAAGTTTTTAGATATGTATGCCTTGGTTAGACTGGCATTGAAAATTCCGACAAGTGAGTGAGTGAATATGATGCCCGTCTTATTTTGGCGAAAAATCGGTAAAATTCTCTTTGGCCTTTCCCCCAGAAAGAAAGAAAGAAAACCTTTTAATCCCTGCTTTAACTGTGTTCATGATGAATTAACATAAACATTCGACGCCATAGTTGAAGGGGAAGTCCATATTCATATTGTACGCATATTACTTCAGTGTGATTTTATAAAAGTACGTTTAAGTACAGAATACTTCGCTTATTACGCTTTAGGAACAACTGATGCTGGATATAATTATTTTGCGGTTGTTGTTGCGGTCGTAAGAGATTCTCAATCTCTTCATTTTGAGTTTCAATTTTATAAATAAATTCAAAAGAAAATAATATAAAACATAAACTAATCGCGCACCAAAGTTAAATCAAATCAGTCTATTAAAAGCGTTTCCACAGCTAATAACGTTGCGATAAAACTTCTCTAGTGTAATAAAAAATAAAAACAAAAGTAAAATAAAAATAAAAAGTACTTGAATTTGAATAACAAAATGAATTGTGAAATATTCTGGTCAATATTTATTGGGTCTTTATTTTATTGCCTGCCACAAATCTCGGGAAATGGTGAATCGTCTAAAGAAATCTGTGATTTCGTTAATACCGTAGATTTGAGAGGTCGCAAGATGTATGTTGATGGCACTTACGGTTACGATGAGATACTTATACCACCCGCACAGCAAGCCTTTTTCGATTATGAATTAAGATTTCAAGGGGAAAAAGTAAAGGTTCCTAAGCATCTAAGAGGTTGTGCTTGTAAGAGGCGACCATGTGCTAAACTGTGCTGTCCAAGGGACCAGTTTTTCAGTAAAACTACCAAACGCTGTGAAAAAGTCACACCAGACATGAATGTGTCCTGGGATGTTGAACTCCTTTCAGACACTAATTCTGTTAAAAATGTAAATATTTTCGAGAAATTTACCACACAAATTGGTTTACCTTGCGATGCACCTGATGCTGCAGATCCTAGACTAGATAAATTTGTGCTCAAAGAAGTAAGTAAATACACAATTGAAGTTTACATTCCGGACTCGGTAATATTTTAACAATCTTCTATAATATCAATAAAAGGGGTTTATTATTATTATTCTTTCAATAAAGAAAATTTATTGACTCAATAAACGTACATGACATATTTAGCTTTAAGGAAGTTATTTCAAGAATATTGAAATGCATATGCGGTTAGCGATAATTGTAATTGAAACTGTCTGAGAAATCTTATTTTACTGAATTCTTTTAATAATTTCCTTTATATTTCACATTAATATGCAAATTAGTATTCCTTATTGCAATAGTTTAATAATCGCATTCTGCCATGGGTGCAGATCCGTTGAGGAAGAAGAAACTGTTATCCACTTTCTTTGTCAATGCCCATCTCTTGCGAGATGCACATATAGGCTATTGGGCTTTCCAATCCTTGTCATCTTGACGGAACTATCAGCCATTGATGTCAAGGATATAGCTTCGTTTATCAATCTTTCAGGCTGGTTTTCCAGCGTGGGGTACTCGTGCTTGGTTTGGAGGAACTTGGCCAGTACACAGACTGCGTTTACCTGTGGCGTTACAATGGGCCGCTATGAGTGCTCAAGTGAGCTACCACTCCAACCTAACCTAACCTAATAATCTCATTCAAATGGTACTTCAAGTACCATCCACGACTTGGTATTTGATACAACCATAAAAACCAGCTCAACTAATTGTTGAACTTATTTACCAATTATTTCCTTCTGTATCTCAACGGCAAAGATTTTCATTTTAATCAGAATATTCTCTCAACAAAAATGATTGATTTTGATTGTTCCCAGTAAATATTTTCAAGCTTACATCAACCATTGCAGAATGAAGTTGGTATTGCACTGTGAGTGCCAAATACTGTAATTCTGATTTGTTGGGTTCTTTTCTATCCATGATTCCAGACAACTTATGCCGGCTATTGTGGATTACCATTTAATATGTGTATTATGTTGCCGATTTATTTTACTTACAATACTAAAAACGAATAGATTTAATCAATTTAATCTTATTAATTTCATTTAGAACGGCGAGCTTTCTGTGGATGCTGAAGAAGGCGATAAAATAATTTTAAATTCTCTTAGCTATTGTTATTCGCCACAACTGAACACCAGCACTAATACGTATAAACTAATGGTCTACAGCTGTTCCTATCAAGTTGTATATGACTGGACGTTTTACCTCAATGCTTGGAGTAAGTTACGACAGCAATGAAATCGATCCCATTCCTCAATGATTGTAATACGAGTGTATGATTTTATGTAGGTATGGCTATATCGGTAATATTTTTAATACCCACCATACTGGTGTATTTGGCATTTAAAGAGCTTAGAAGCAATCTAAGAGGCAAACTGTTAATATGTTATCTGATATCATTAACTGTCGGCTATGCTATACTTAGCTTCATTAATATATCGGGTAACATATTTAGTCATATACCATGTTCTATATTGGGTAAGTGAATTAATAACAAACGACTCATTTGTTTTATTTTATTTATTTTTTTCTTTTTTTTTATTATTGAGGTTTTACGTGCTATTTCTTCTTAATGTCGGCCTTTTTATGGCTCGGCGTTTTGTGCCATACCATTTCGATGAACTTCAGGGAAACCAATATTGACTTTCGTGCTAATAACAATGTAAACCCATTTAGTAAGTATTCATTATATGTCTGGCTATGTGCCGGGCTCGCTACCTTGGCCGTTATTATCATACAGAACTTTGCAAATATTGACGAAATCTACAAGCCCGATATTGGAATAGAATGGTGCTGGTTAAACAGTAAGTACTATATTCTATAGTTATATATACTATATATTCAGTCATAGACCTGATCAATCATCCATTGTGATAATTGTGACAGCAATCATTGGACAGCCTTTTCACTTGCATACTTACATATGTATATGGCGCAAAAATAATAAATATTGTTAAATCTGTCATGTCCGATGAAAGAGTCATAAGAAAATTACTTTCAAAATGGCTAAACAGTGAATATTTAATTTAAAACGGAATTATTCTATAATAATAACACTATTTACTTTTTACTACACCTTCTAAAATATTTTTTTTTTTTTCATTTTACAATATTTTTATACAAAAAAATCTTATAAAATTGGAATACATTTGAAGTTTTGCTTATTCCCAGAAGATAACATTTTTTTTTATTTCTTATTTAATTACAGCCAATAGATGGTCAGCCGTAATATACTTCTATGGACCAAATTCCATAATTTTATTCTTCAATTTTATAACTTTTATTCGTTTGACTCTAAGAATTTATAAGGCTAGACGTAACCTAGCCAAGATGACTATTAGGAATAGATTGGTACAAGTGGAGTGAGTATGAAAGATTCTAAATAAAGTTGCAATTCTTGATTGTTTTATAATCTACACCATAACCAAACTATTATTTGCAAAATTATGAAGCTTGACTTAATGACAATAACAGTTATTGTTGGCTAACACTCCCACATGGACACGTTGGCATGACAGCGATCCTAAGCCATCTTAATGTAATGTTTTGATAGACAAGCTCTATCAACTTATTATTTTCCAAACCACTATCCCAAATATAAGAATTTAATTTGAAGAAATTGGAACCAATAATAGGACTAATTTTACTAGTATCAAAATATGTCGAAAACGGGTATACACGTATTTACTGACACTAAAGCGGTCCTTAAATCCCTAAAGAGTGTGTATATCACATCTATGATTGTTGAAGAATATAGGGAACTAGCGATTTAGTGGTTCTTGAACACACTCAAAGATTGGGAGTACTTCCCAATAACTTCTGCAGAATATAATAAAGAGGAAGCAGAGAAGACCACAGAAAATCTTCTCTGTCATTATGCGGAGAGCAATTATTTTTACGCACCCTGAATTTATTGACAGAACTTTTCTAATTATAGATGACGTAAATAAAATCCACACCTTCAAAAAACTATCGAGGTGGAGGAGAAAAATGCCACTTTTTTCAATAAATAACGAAATATGTACAATCTGTATTGCGATAGGACTCACAGGACATAACTTTACCTATACTGACCAGTATGTGTATTATTCTATACAGAAAATTAAAAATAAAGTTTTTGATTCCAATATCTCTTAACCCTCGAACTACAATTATGGTGCAGATGTATACAAATCAAACCAGAAACTATTTAAACAATTTTGAATCTTATCCGTTAACTTCTGTTATCTTTTATTGCAGCGTTATGGTTATTTTACGTTTATTCCTTATAATGGGCCTTACATGGATATTCGATATTTTGTCGTATTGTCTGCGAGACTATGAGGAATTGCAAATCATTTTCATAGTTTCTGATGTCTTAAATGCCATACAGGGTCTCTTGATATTTGTGTTATTCGTGTTAAAGGGCGATGTTTTAACATTAATAAAGAATAGGTAAGAATTTTTATTATTTTTATATTATTTTACTATACTAATAACAAGTTTATTTTGTGTTTTATTTTCTTAGGTTTAAAACAAAAAATGTACCGACAACAAAAACATTTACAAGTATTCAAAATATGGAATCAACAGATCAATCAACTGATTCGTAATCCTCTCGAAATTTGATTTATTAAATATTTTACTTTGTAATGTTAAGAACGAATATTATTGTTAAATGTTATTACAAATACTTACTTTACAATAAACAATAAAACAAAATTACTTTTTTAAATAATATCGATAATTTATTTACTTATGTATGACATTGGACTAATATCCTCGTCGTTAAACAGTCATTATGGCATACATTAACAGGCTATAATTAAAATACTACAATACTCAGCACATTGAAATATGGAAAATGAATTTATACTTTTAAATAACTGTATGTTACATACATTCATTTTTAAACATTTTCATGATGTTGTACAGAGGAGTATCTATCAACATTTTATTTCCAACTCATATTAATTTAATTTTACTTTAATATTTTTTATCTCCCTGTTATTTTGTTCGTTACAAACTTTTTCAACTGCAACTGTTTGAAATTCGCAAAAAACTTTTCATATTCAATGGCGACATATTGTCAACTCGGCAAAATTTCTACCAAAAAAAAATCTTATTTTCGGTCATTTTTAGTTTTGTTTTGTTGTTGTTGTAGTTTTTTTTTTTTGGGAATAAATCAAAAGTTTTATATTGTGTAACAAATTTATAATGCAACGTATAAAATAACGGTTGTTACTCCTACGCCATATCGCAAAGATAAACGCACAAATTCCAAACGAATTGCAGTCACATGAAACACGAAAAACTAAAACCGACATGAAGGAGTAAAATTGTTGTTGTTTAATTTATCATTGTAGCCGGTAATATTAACATTTACATTAATTTGTTATTATTTTTAAAAACAAAATAAATCAAAGATAAAAAAATATATTAAAAAAAAATCAATAAAAAAGACTTTGAATTTTGAGGTGGTAATGTCCATAAAAGTAGTCGCCGTAGTCTAGTGGGTAGTGTGTTGCCTTATTATTCAGACATCTCCAACGAAACAAAAAGTGAAAAAAAATTTCCTCGGCGACTTTCTCTCAGCAGATTTCTAGCAAAAACTCTGAGCGTAAAAATAAAATTGTCATGAAAAGTTTCCCAAAAATGTATACTTCGGAGTCAACTTTAAACTGTAGGTCCTGCCACTCATGTGTAAAAATTATCAAACACAACATAAGCGGCGTGAGAAACTAGGTCGTCATCCTGATAAAAGGGTTGTAATGACCAATTATGTATATATTGTTACGTTTCTACCTTTTAAAAACATTTGTAATATGAGCTCGTAGATTGCAAATAAAATAAAAATAAATTTGTGTTTAGTTTTAATTAAAATAATTTATTATTCGCACAGTTCTGTGTGCCACTATTCACAACATGATGTAAACAACAACAATTGCTTTTCTTTGTTAATCCTCTGTTTATACCCTTTGCATAAACAATAACAATCACTAAACAATTGTTCGACAGATATTTGTAAGGGTGATCTTCAAACCATGATTACTCTCTTCTCCGCGTCTTCACACAAGACTGACTGAACTTTTACTAACTCACTCGCCTGCATTGCCTTGCCTTTTATATGGCAGGGTAAACAGTCTGATGAATATTGTTGAAGGCGAACGTTTATGACTTTGCCTTCTAGAAATGTAAACATCGTTGTTTACGTTCATTATTATAGTGTTGTTGGTATATTTTTGCTTACTTGTTTACCATTTTTTTGTGCTGGTGTTATTTGTTGTATTTTTGTTTACTTGTTTACCATTTTCTTATACTGGTGTTTGTTGTTATATTATTGTATTGCTTTGTTTTTGTAGATTTTGTTTATAATTTTAATGTTAAGCGATGTAAAAGCAAAACACCAGTATCTTGATTTTTTATTTTCATAACAATATATTTGTAATGTCCATGAAATTAAGTCACAGAGAAATTCGACTCCTAACGCTGAAATGAAAGAATAGAATTAATTCCACCTTCCCAAGGACATTATCTAAGTATTCACTGAGGGATTAGTATCCTAAGACAAGTTTATTTTTCCTTAATACAAATTCAATCCTAATTCATTACGTTATGTTTTTCTGCTAGCCATTGTAATTTATGACACAACATTCAATATTAAAACTACATTTTGTTGCTTCCGCTGCTTTTGAACTTTTGCCTGTGAAGGAAACTGTTCAACTGTTTAAAAGTCAATTTGATTTTGGAGTGCCACATAAGGAAAATGTCTTTGACAATTTTAATTATAATTGTTTACATACATATGTATGTATATGTACACTTTGTATACTAGAATACGTATATATGTATATAACTCGTATGTATTTATGCATTTTTGCTCTCTGAACTCAAATATAAATAGGGAATGCAATAATATTCAGTTAAAACTAAATTTCTACTATAAACACTAATTACAGAGGAAACAAAAAACTAAAAAAAAACAACTTTATTCCTGGATATCCTGTGGTCTTTTGTTTCATTACAGTGGGAAAAGAAAACTTTTTTATATGTATGTACGTTCCGTATATGCACAAGTGCTTAGATAGGAAAAAAAAGAATCTAAAACAACGACGAGAAAACGAGAAATAACAATTTCTCCATAGTTTTGTTGCCCATCATAGAGTTTTTATACCAGAATAGTTTGAAACAAAAAGTTTCTCTTTCTCTTACTTATACAGTAACAACCTTATTATATATTCTACGTATTGTGGTAGAGTTCTCTTTATGTATGTATGTATGTATGTATGTATGTATGCATTTAATCGTATGGCGTACTTGTGTTTTTTTATTTTAAAATATATTTTTATAGAGAATATTTCAGTTTTTTTTCTTCTTTTTTAATTTTTTTTCTCTGTATTTGTGCCCCCACAGATAATCTTGTAAATGTCATTTACGTTAATGTTTTTAAATAGTTTGTTAATAACATGAGAAACTCATACAAACTTTAAAGAGTTTTTCTTGAGTTGAAACATAAAATCAGAAACCAGAAACCAAAACGAAAACGAAAACGAAAAAAAAACAGAAAAAATCTGTCTGGGCAACATTTTAATTTTATGTGTGGCAAGAAAATGTTACATTATCTGGCAAATATGCCAATATAAAGAAAGAATTTTTATTTATTCGTACTATTCATGTGATTATTTAATTGCACAGGATATTAATTAAATTTCCAAAGGATTATCACTACGATTTGAAACAAAAAGAGGGGAACGTTCACTTCACATCAGAGAGCAGTAATGGGTATTCCAAAAAGATGAGTAGAAACGAATCATAATTTCTAATATGTATATGCATACATACATAATTGGCCATTACAACCCTTCAGTAAGGATTACGACATAGCTTCTCACACCACTCAATTTGTGTGTCTTAATTTTATACAGTTTAAAGTCGACAGATTTTTCAGAAATTTTTCATGGGAATTTTATTTAGTCTCAGAGATTTTGCCAGGAATCTGCTGAGAGGAAGTCGCCGAAGAAATATTTTTTTCATATTTTCGTTTTGATGTCTGACATGGGGTTTGAACCGTGGCCTAACATCTAAAAGCACACTACCTACTAGACTACGGCGACATCAACTACTTATACGCATTCATACTTATTTTAATATCATGGAACCTCTACTCATATTCAAAGTTTGAAGTACTCATCATAGTCATACTTAACAACACTTATGATTTCGTATTAATTTCGATTCTCCATGACTCAACATTTGCAAGAATCGCAAAATAAGTATGATTCGCGTACGAACACTAAAATACTCTGTCTTTTTTTTGCTTATCTGTCTTTTTTCTTTTTTATTTTTTATTATATTTATATTATTATATTTTATTTCTTATAATGATGAATGATTATACTTATAATATTCGATAAGTATTTTTCTTATACTTAAACGCATTCATACTTATTTTAATAACATAGGACTTCTACTCATATTCAAAGTTTGAAGTACTCATCAATCGAGTCACTCTAATCATTTATAAGTATTTTTCTAAAGTTATGAATGTAAATGAGTAGGCTTATGAATCAAACATATTTCTAATGGTATGAGTTTGATGTCAACGTTGTACGCGTACTCATTACAACATGTACTAAAAAATCAACGTTGTAGTGGGTATGAATGAATCAGCAGGGCACATAGTTAAATTTCAATATTGTTGACTCACTTATATTCAAAATTTCATGAGCGCTTATCAGTAGCGAAAAAACGGATCATTGCTGCTGATCTCTGATTCACATCAAGCACTGATTCTGAATTACTCTGTGTAGTATAAAAGCTAAAACAAAGAAGTATAATGATGCATGGTTATCTGAGATAAAACTTCTTTTTAATTAATGATATTACTTGAGTAGAGTATGAATATCGCCTCTGGAAACAGTTCTATATATGTATGTCATGACGTTCATAAATATCACAATATTAACTGAACTGCCTGGTAATCGCCATAGTCTAGCAGGTAGTGTGTTGGCTCTGTCAGTGTGGCAAACAAAAATTCCAATGTTCAATTTCAAATACATTATTTTAACTGTCATTGAAGATAAATCCGAAAACGTAAATTTCTAAGTTATTATTGCCGTAATTTGCCATCACTGATCGCTTATAAAAATGTGTCATTCTTTTACGTTTTATTTTCTTCTTACTTTTGTTTTGTAGAAAATCTCTTTATTTAATCGTATTTATGAAAATTTAATGCAAAAGTATTCCAGAGATGTGCACTCCGTGCTCATTGTTATAGTCAAATTACTTTGTTTGTCAACTACCTGTTAACGGTTGCAATAATGTTTAAAGTTTTCTTCTCTTCCTCCTCTCTTTTTTATTTTTCTCAGTCTTCTTAGTCTTACTTTTCAAAAAAAAAAAAGAATGGCAAAAGTTTTAAAAGCGTATACCTACGCTTTGTGTTAAAAAAGATTTTCTTTTTATCATAAATAAACAACAACACAGCATAGAGTCAAAGCAGAGATGGAATGGGACGAGTGTAGGTAGGTAGGTAGCGTATGAAAGTTATTTAAAAGGAAATTAATGTCTGCTTATCTGCCAGCACTTACGCATACAGAGTTTATTTTTTATTTTATTTTTCTTTTTGTTGTATTTTTAAAACTTTATTTTAATGATTTTAATGTAAATATTTGTGTTTATAAATGTATTTGCAAATTAACTCATTTACCATAAAATAAAATGAAATGAAATACAATGCAATACTCGTACAATGCAAAATGATAATTTAAATTCTTGTTATAACAACCGAAGAACAACAGGATGAAAACTATTGTGGGAAATGTTAAATTTTAATGAGTATGTAAGACAAAAAGAAAAAAATAAAAAATTTCAATTCGCACAGTAAAACTGTTTACATCAACTGAAAGCAGCAGACGGTCATCCGAAAAGTTATTGTCAGCATGAGCACATTTATGATTGTTTCATTAGTGTTTGTTTTTATTGTTTTTTTTTCATATTTCCTGAATAAACATTTGTGTTATAAAATAGAACAAGACCTTCTTTGATACGTTTAAAACTGACTGCGTGATTGACTTTCATCTTGTCACTGAGCATTCTAATCCAAAGTTGCCAAAGCATTCCCGCTTGTCCTTGTAATTAGATTTGTCGTCATTTGATGGACCTACATTTTAACATTTTCAAAAGAGTATAATCGCTGGCCGACCAGCACATAACATCAAAGCAGTCAATTAAATATCTAGGAGTAATGATCGACAACAGGCTCACGTCTAGGGAGCACCTGAAGTACTTCGGTGGAAAATGTGAGCCAGAATAATGCCTAGCCTAGGGGGCCCAAAACAGGAGAAGAAACGGTTACAGCTGAAGGTAGTGACATCGATCGCTATATATGCAGCCCCTATATGTTCCAAGGCTATGGATAAGAGGATCTTTAGAGCAGGAATAGAAGCGGCCTGCAAGAGATCAGCACTCAGGATAATTTCTGCCTTTCGCACTGTGTCTACTGATCCAGCATTGGTGATTGCGGGGATGATGTCCCTGAAGCTAGTACTGGACGTAGAGAGCAGGACACCTTGACAAAAGGAGGGGAACAGATCTTTCGAACTCTGTTCAATTAGCGAATGATGATATGGATAGATGGCAGCAAGACTGGTCGAATTCCACCAAGGGATGGTGGATAGGTGAATGGACCAAAGGGAAACACGGCCAGATGAACTTCCACCTGACACAGTTGCTAACAGGCCTTGGATGTTATAGAGCATATCTCCATAAGTATGGTCACGACATAGATGAAGCGTGCCCTGAATGCCGGAATAAAAGGGAAACGGTGGAGCAATTTTTTCTTTTCTTGCCTCCGATACGATGATCAACGAAATTGCCTGGAGATGACCAGGTAACGATAATGTAGTTATCTGACAATTGGAACGCAGTATGTGTTTTCGCAAGGAAGGTATTGATGCAGCAAAGATTGGCTGAGAGAGCAAGGTCAACAGAATTTTAAAACGGCACTCGCCGAATCTCCACCCCGAAGTAATACTTGATTGTGATCCCGATGGGGGACGACTGGTTGGAAGTGTGACGAACGAGGTTGGATTTAGTACGTAGGCGCTCAGCAAGCCGAGAGTAAGTCTTGCGGCGAATCGTGCGCATTAGGTAGGCCGGGCTACCAATGTATTTTGGAGATTCCCAGCCTTTAGCTCGTAAAGCTTTAAAAAATCAGTATAATCTAAGATCTTTAGTGCGTTGCAATCAATTCAAGTTATATAAGCTTAAAATACATACTTTATGATTGCCAGTTTAGCTTCATAATTTTAATCCCTAATTTGTTAAAAATACCATGGAATTTAAAACATCAAACTTTTCCAGACGACCTCACAAGATAATCACATTATCGCTATGTATTTGGGTACATACATATGTATAACATACAGTAGTTAAACCATGAAAATACAATTTTTGTGCAACATATCCTGCATGTATATGCCTTTTTTTTCTTACTGACTTTGGCAATTTTTGCTTTTATTTGCAGCAAATAAACGTGCAGTAAACCAAACACATCAAATGTTTGTTACTATTTTGCCACAATTTAGTTTTATCGCATATTTCTTCTATTCCATACACAATCTATAGTTGTGCCCTTTCTCTTGATTTCATTCTTTTCATTCCTTTTATGTTGGAATTTTTATTTTTTTTTTCACCCCATTCACGTTCCTTTAAATATTACATAAGCACTACAGAATGTGTTTAAATTTTCACTTAAACATCTTGTGTATGTTTTAAATGAAACATCACAAGTTAAGAATAATTAGGTGAAGCAGCTTTTAATTACACCCTACAGTTTTGATTTATGAAAACAACATTGGAATCTTTATTCTCTTTGTTTCAATTTAATATTGAACACTAAATAAAGTCGTGCAGCCCTTGCGCTGACCAACTTCTTCCTCTTCCCTGATTTTGGTGGAACTTGGTGAGTACAGGGACTGCGTTCACCCGTGGTATCACAACGGGCCGCTATGCGTGCTCAAGTGAGCTTTTGGTACCAAAGCTACCACTCCGACCTAACCTAACCTAACTAAATAAACTCAGTTTTCGTGTCTAGAAGAATAACGGGTGATTTTTTAAGGGTTTTGGTTTTGAAAATTAAAATAAACACAGATATTCACACCGAAAGTGCTGTACCGATTCTTATTCTTCCTCATTCAAACAACAACTGTCGCAATACTTTCAGACATGAGTCCACTTACACACTTACTTAATTGGTCATTACAACCCTTAAGTCAGGATTACAACCTAGTTTCTCACACCACTTATATTGTGTATGTTAATTTTATCCATGAGTAGTGGGACCTAACGTGTAATGTTGCCTCCGAACGACAGATTTGAAAAATTTTTCAGGATATTTTTACTCTCATTGTTTTTGCCAGAACACTGCTGAGAGGAAGTCGTCGAAACAAATATTTTTTTATTTCGTGTTTTGCTTGAGATGTCTGAGCCAGGGGTTTGAACCATACTACCTACTACTAGACTACGGCGACCTCGTTCAGTTGTGCAGTACACACAATACATCCATAAAAAGCCTCGTTGAATCCTTATTAAGAGTCAAGTGAGTTCAGATTGTGGTCCTCTCCAGCTAAGACCTGTAAATTCTATATGTTCTGCAAGTAGGTATATTACCTGCGTTTAGTTTTTCCCTCACCAAATGCCCTACACCAGTATTAAACAGATTTGCCAGTGACATATCCTTTGAACAGTGCAAATTATGAAAGACACATACGTGAAGATACTTAATTCTTATCTACCGCAGAAAAAGCCATAACAAGAAGGTATTGCACCGATTCCTGCTTTTCCGCATCTTGACATTTCCACAAGATTGAGATCGCGTCTTCACGATTCCGCTGCCTAATTGTTTTTTTAAGGTATTCTGCGGTATAACTTCACAAAGTTGTGCATATTTTGGGCATCAAGACTGCCGGATTTAAAGTCTGACTAATTTCAGGGGCCTTTTTGAAAGATAGTGTTTAACTCAATAAACGAGGGAACTTTTGAAAGATAACATTTCGTATGATTGTTTAAAAGGTCATCGGTAGTGTACAAAACCCGTTTATACTTTTTTACACACTCGTGCCATGCCGACCCATAAATACACACCCAATCTTAAGCTTAAGATTGGAATGAGAAAAACCGGAAATAAAGCATAAGAACTGAAAAAAAAACAAACACACTAAAGTAACAGTTTACAGTTTCACTGTGTTTAGTAAGCATGTGTTTGTGGGTCCATATACATACGTATGTATGTGTAGAAATATAGTTGTATTGAAGGGAATTTCTTACACATAGCCTTTGTGTTGTAGTGTGTAATGTTGTGGCCGTTGTTATTGCAAGTGTTGAAGAAAAACATGCAACATTGTTTTGCAAAATTATTACCATAAAATGGCAGTGATTTATTTGTGTTCAGTGAAAAGTTCCGTTTCCTCTTTATGCTGTTTTTGTATACGAAAGGATATTTCATTCATTCATTCATTCATTCACTCTTTCGTTTACTAAACGAACTATTGCTGTGAATATAATACAACACACACACAGAGCACAGCACAGAGCCTAGAATACTAAACATTGTAAGATATTTTTGATGTTCTTGTTGTTGATGTTTTTTTTTCTTCCTTTTACTCTTAGCAATTTGGTTTTGTTTTCCTTTTATTTTTTTTTGTTTGTTGCTGTTTTATAAATATTTTGTAGTCTTTGAATTGGCTTTTTTTCTCATTCATTCATTCATTCATTCATTCATTTTGTTTTTTGTTTTGTGAATTTGCACGAACGATTTTGTTTAGCTGCTTAATAATGTTGGCTCTGAATATTTTGCTGATTATATTGTTGTAAGAAATTGTTGAAGCTTAAATTACTATTATTGGGAATTGTTATGGTTTTAATACCAATATTTTAAAGTCCAATTCATTGAAATACGATTATTATTTGAAGATTATAAAATTTCCCTTTTTGGAATTACAAGTGCCTTGCTTCTATAGCCGACAAAATAATGGGAGATTCGTTTCTTAAAGCAAATCAATTCAGATTAATGGATCGATTATGGACAAGAACTGAACCTCAGTTGTGTTGTTTAAATATTTGTTGTCAGTAGCCATTTTTACCATCCATAATCGTTTCATAAATACCTTCAAATTAACACGTTTACGTCGGCGCGTACCACCGGTGGCCCGCACTGCCACATCAGGTGACGTGTACTACCGGTGGTACGCATTTGGTTATGCTATTAGACGGTTAGGTTAGGTTAGGTTAGAGGACATGTACTCATCAATTAAGACAAGTACAGTACCCGGAGGTCGAATTGACCCATTGTACAACGTCCTAGATTCTCACACCACTTATGTTGTGTGTGTTAATTTTATACATGAGTGGTGGGACCTACAGTTTAAAGTCGACTCCGAACGACAGATTTTTATTTATTGAGAAACTTTTCATGGTAATTTTTATTTACTCTCAGAGTTTTTGCCAGAAATCTGCCGAGAGGAAGTCGCCGAAGAAATACTTTTTGTATTTTGTCTTGATGTCTGGCCTGGGCCTCGAACCTTGGCTTTACGTCTAATAAGCCAACACACAACCTACTAGACTACGACGACTTCAACTTACACGGTACGTAACACCAAATATTTAGATCTTTACCACTTCTACTGCCGAAAAAGAATACTTGAGAATCAGGCTCTATTAAAAGCTGTTATTTTTATTAACAATTATAATTACTAACGTAATACTTGAGTACTGTTCTATTTTCACGGTAAAAATTCTTATTATTTACTGAGAATGAGACGAATTCACGAAGAATTTGCACAAAATTGGCATAAAACTTTACACGATACCGTTATCTATCGTCGTTGGATTGTCTATGCTGCATAATAGCTGCCGTCTGATAGAGCTAAGAGCACTAAGTTTAGCCGCCAGTGGGCGATAACGGCGTGAATGAGTTAAATACAACAATTGAATTATTTAAATTAAATAATAAAATTCTAGTCTATTTTAATATCATGAATAATCTCTACACAATTACTGTTTGCTGGTTACAGTAGATACCGGATAATTGATCCTCAATGTTGATACTTCATTTGATTACGAAATCTTTTACTGGCATCAATTAAATAAAAAGTTTTTCTATTTTTCTCACTTATTTTACTTTATTTATTATTGAAATATTTGTTAAAACAATAAAGTCAAGGGTTTTAACAACAAAAACATTTAAATTCAATATTCCAAATAGTTTTACGATATTTATTCCACATAGCCAGACGCAATTGGGTATATTTAAGTGCTAACTAAACTGGTATTATTTATTGCTTTTATTAGCAACTACAGAGTTTTATTACACTTTTAAATTGTTTAAAAATTTGGTGAAATAAAACAGAACAAAAAAAGTTATTAAAAACACTGATATAAACCAATAATTAAACAAACTTCATGTTGTTCATGTGTCAAAAGGTCGCCTACTTTTATTGATTGTAAGACGGAGGTATCTGATTCAGTTGAATAAAAAAAAATCCGGTATAAAAAACCTGAAAAAGAAAACAATGGAACGACAGGCTCCATTTTTATACAATAACCGTTATACGGATATATAGTAGAAGGAAATAAAAAAATCAACTTGAAGTCGTTGTAGTCTAGTAGGTAGAGTGGTATTTTTAATTCATTTACCTACGACGCTGTTATAATTTGCATTAAATTTACAAATAACTTAAACTTAAAACTTTGTAAAACCCAAAATACACTCATGTTTATCCAACGTTTTTTTTTTTTTTGATTCTATATTTACAAAAGTTTTATTTGCGGATTTACGAAAAAAGTTTTTGAAATAAAAGCACGAAACAATTTGTTAAAAGATTTCAAATATTAAGCAACTGAACAAAAAGTGTAACAAGTGAATTTAAATCTTAAGTATGGGCAGACAGCAATGTTTAAAATTATAGCACTTTCAAAAAAATTAAAAGTTAAGGAGCGAAATGTAAATTCTTAACAACATTTTCATTTTCTTAAATCAAACATAACTAAAATCTCAAACAAGCTGAAAAGTAATAGGTCAACTATGCCAACCCAAAACAATTTTTATAGGAAAATTTTTCAAATCATCGAGGGTGCAACGAATGCTAGCAAAGCTTACCTGAGTCTAAATACCTCTGAATTGGTTGTGTCAGCTGGCTACACTTTCTCTTAAATTTTTCTAAAAGCATTTGAATTACTCAAATTAAGTTGCACGTAAAAGTCGCCGTAGTCTAGTAGGTAGTTCTGGGTTCAAACCCCAGGTGAGACATCAAAACGAAATATGAAAAAATATTTTTTAGGCGACTTCCTCTCAACATATTTCTGGCAAAACTCTGAGAGTAAATAATATTGCCATGAAAAGTTTCTTAAGAATCTGTCGTTCGGAGTCGACTTTAAACTGTAGGTCCCGCCACTCATGCACAAAAATTAACGCACACAACATAAGTGGTGTGAGAAGTTAGGTCGTAATCCTAATTGTAATGACCAATTATGTATGTATGTAAGTTGCAGGTAAATTGAAAAGTTTTTGCGACTAATGACTACAAATTATCATTTCCCACTTGAAGGGAAATTTAATGAACTATGGCGTGTAGATAATATTTTATTTATATTGAGAGCTAACTCTGCGGTAATCAATTGGCTAAAAAATTAGTATAAATTATTATTAGTAAGCAAATAAGGACCAATGTGACATTCACTGATTTCTACACTAAAATTCAATTTTTAAAAGAATTTTCTTTTTCAGTTTTCCAGAGATCTGCATTATTTTATGCCATCAAAATATAACTGAAATATTCATCGTGCATATTCATTTAAAAATGCGTAAAAATGTTTAATTAAACAATGTTCCATCTGTAGAACAATTTCAGAACAATTTGTTTGCTTGTTATTTTAATTGAATACAATTCAAGATTTTTATTTTTTCAATTATTTTTTATTAAATCCTCAATTAAAATACAAAAATATACGCGCACATACAACAAATTAAAAAACGAAAAAAAAAAATAACAGAAACAAAAAAAAATAATGAATATTATCAGCATATCAATTAATTACTTTTAATGTGAAATACCTGAATGCATATTTCAATATTTAATGGCCACAGTTGCAGTTTTAAATGCACAAAACAAAATTTAAAAACGTAAAACGAAAAGCGAACAAAAAAAATTAAAACGAACGGTATGTCTGTCGGTATTGCCTCGAGCTTAACATATGATGATGTTGTTGAATGTTAAACATTGTCCATCTCTGAATGTGTCCATACGCACCCACCGCATAGCGAAATGGAAAATGTATGTCCATGTTCATGTTCATGTACGTGTACGTGTGCGAGTACGTGTGCACATGTATAAGTGCATAAATACACAGAGGCAATAATTGAAATTTCATACGTGCATTGGGCATATAATTTAAGTACATGGAGAATGTTTTATTTATTTCATTGCTGTTGTTATTTAACTTTTAGCGCTCATTAAAGTGAAATTAATGATTGTTATTGTGCTCATTTTGTTATTATTTTCTTTTTTTGTTTTCCTTTTTTTTAATTTCTTAATCTAAAATAACACAAACGCAACGAATAAAAAAGAAAACAAAAATTTATTGAAAATTACCCCCATTACACCCATAACAGAATATAACAGATTGCCTAAGAGAAGAAACTCAGATACGATAAATACCTGTATAAATATAAAAAACTCCGTAGGCGTATACGTATTATTAATTAAAATATTGCTCATACTCACACACAACTCTAACAAATTTAAAATGAAATTTTAAAAATTTGTTTCGTTTATGCACCATGCTTAACAAGAAGGCATGATGCCGAAACAAAGAATTGGGAACACAGCAGTGAGACTAAACTAGCACAGAAACTATTAAAAGCCTTCCATCGTATATATGGGAGGGCAATTATTGAGGGATATTCTAACAGAAGTAGTCATTAATACGGAAATTAGTAGCAAACTTAGAACAAATTGAAGCTTTTTCTTTCTGTTCGTACTAAGCAAGATTATGAGAACTTAACATAAATTAAACACAGTGTAAACCTATGGTGGATTGTAATATTGTTACGTTTTCACCTTTTAAAAACGTTTAAAATATGGGCTCGTAGATTGCAAATAAAATAAAAATTAATTTGTGTTTAGCTTTTAATTAAAATTCTTTATTATTCGCACAATTCTATGTGCCACTGTTCACAACTTTATGTAAACAACAACAATTGCTTTGTTTGTTATTCCTCTCTTTACACCCTTTGCATAGACAATAACAATTACTAGGAAATTGTTCGACAGATCTTTGTAACGGAGATCTTCAAACTACTATTATTATCTTCAAACACACCGCGTCTTCACACAAGACTGACTGAACTTCACTAACTCACTCGCCTTCTTTGCCTTGCCTTTTACATGGCAAGGTAAACAGTCTCATGAATGTTCTTGAAGGCGAATGTTCGTGGCTTCGCCTTCATGAAATCCCTATAAATGTAAACATCTTTGTTTCCTTATTGTTGTTTGTGTATTTTGTTTACATTTATTCTTGCAGTGTTTGTTGTTGTATTTTTGTTTACTTGATTACCATTCTTTATGCTGGTGTGTGTTGTTGTATTTTTGTTCACTTAATGTTAATCGATGTAAAAGCAAAACAATATTATTCGATATTGGCAATAAAGCGACTATCCTACTAAAACTAATTATGCTGAACAATACCATTTAATGGCCTCCTCCGCTCATTTTCAATTGTTGCAGTAAATAATTCATTTCCTCATATCAATTACAATCTTACTGTTTTCATAATAGCCGTAGTAAATATCATATTTAAGTCGATACAAATAAAGCTTCTTATCTACTTACGGAACTTATTTAATGCCAATTAAAATTCATAACAAAAAATTCTTGTCTTTATATTTCCTGGGAATTTTTACAAGATTTTTTTTATTTGGAAGTAAAGTATTAAAGTATGTATACATATATGTACATACATATGTATAGAAGACAGCATTTGTTAAAACTTATTTGTATAGCGTGCAGCATGAGAGTGCATTTACGGACACAATAATATGTCACGTTCAATTGTACAAAATGAAAAATTAAATAAAAAATTACTTCATTCCGGATAAATAAACAAACCGTACAGAGAGAACACTGGCCAACCACAGAAACAAAATGCAGCGTATTTGATAATTTTTACCAACACCTGTGTATGTGCACAAAAAAAGTTATTGTATCACGTTCACTGATTGAGTTGTATTTGCAAGCCAGCAGTAAAGTTTTAGTCCGGCAAAATCGTTTAAATAGTGCCTTACATTGCGACCGTATTAAGATACATCTAGTAAGACTATCAGCATCGATTATCTGCTCTATCAGTGGAATGTCTTGATCCCCATAGTCGTTTGGTTGTACACTGGCAGTTGAGACAAACATATTAATTTTGAAAAAAAAACATAATTTTCTTACCACTTTTTCTTACAACGTATACCATCACTTTGAATTCACTATCACCGAATATTATATTTACAGACCAAACAGTTCAATTTGTCTTGTTTGCAAAAAACAGAAAGCAATTGAATGCTTTCATATGATAAACATAAAATATCCTGTAGAAAATGTATATTTATACGGAAGAAATTCTTATTTTGTATACACGATCAAATAGGAAAACCGGACAGTAACCACGGGTAAATAAGAATTTTAAAACTGAATATTGAATTCAGTTTTGTTAATTAATTTCTGAATATTTGTTGTAATTCTTAAATAAAAACAAGTTGTTAATGAGGTTTTTACAACAGAGTTAAAACTACGTTTGATTACTTAAGCTTTGTAATAAAATCAGAATGGAATCTTATCATTTTCGGTAGAAAATTAAGCACGGATCAGGAAGAGGATCAAGAATCCACTGAAGCAAATTCTAATATTATGAGAGTCATTACAACCCTTTTGTCAGGATAACCACCTAGTTTCTCACACCACTTGTGCTGTGTGGGTTAATTTTATACATGAGTGGCAGGTCCAACAGTTTGAAGTCGATTCCGAAATACAGATATTTTTTGAGAAACTTTTCATGGCATTTTTTATTTTACTCTCAGAGTTTTTGCCGGAAATCTGCTGGAAGGAAGTCGTTGAAGAAATAATTTTTCATACTTGATTATGTTGGAGATGTCTGACCTGGGGACCTACTAGACTACGACGACTATGACAAACATAACTCCTCTATATTTCATTTATTAACATTCTTATGCCATACAGCGATATTCAAGTATGTGATACAATTAAATTTGCTAATTTGTGAAAGAGAATATGTCTTTGGATTCCCCATGGCTAGACCCCATAATACACAGAACTCATAAGAAGGAAGAAAGCATTATTTCGCGATAATTTTAAGTAATTCCTTAGAGAACGAAAATCGAATATCAGTTCTAGAGTGACTACCAATATATCTATTCGTACAAGGAAGTTAGATGTACGAGATATTTTTCATTAGTCTGTATAAGGCTCTTTCGTTGCTCTTCTCTTTGGCTACACCCCCTTTATTTTAAGCGACGCTCTTTACTCTGGTTGCCGTAGTTTAGTAGATAGTGTGTTGGATTATTAGATGAAAGGCCACGGTTCAATCCCCAGATCAGACATCAAAAGGAAAATATGCAAATATTTCTTCGGTGACTACCTCTCAGCAGATTTCTGACAAAACACTGAGAGTAAATAAAATTGCTATAAAAAGTTTCTCAAAAAAATCTGTAAATCGTAATCGACTTTAAACTGTAGGTCCCGCCAACTATAAAATTAACACACACAACATAAGTGGTGTGAGAAGCCAGTTCGTAATCCTCTCTGAAGGGTTGTAATGATAAATTATGTATGTATGATACAAGTCACAAATGGCTCGTGACTCCAACAACAGTGGACCAGAAGCTGATGCCTTTGCTGGATTACGTTCTTATTCCAAGGACGATATCCTCCAATTTGCCATCCCTGAATTATCAGGAAATGCTGTATAACGCCTCTAAAAAGAAAGTGGCTGGAACGGATCGAATTGCCTCTAAAAACAACTCTAAAACAACTTCAAAACCTATCATACTTGAGCAAGAAATTTACAAAAGGGTTCCTTCAAAAAATATGAATGCTGTTAAATGGACAACGGGACACATGTTTTTAACTGCTTATTCCCAACTTTCTGAACAGGATGTTTAAGTTGCGAATTTAAGGAAATTTCATAAGCAAAATAAATTTAACTATGTACCCAAAAACGAAAACATAAACGTACAATTACTATCTCATCACACAAATTAAATTTCAAAGTAAATTTTATCATTTTGATTATAAAGATTATCAATTATATGGTATGAGTTTAACAGGTGTAAGTGATATAAAGTACTTTTAAATGAATTTGTAATCCATTTTACATTGCATGCATGATGATACGTACTAATAAATAATATTGTGTGCAATATTACGTGCATATGTATATATTTTATACAAGCATGTGTTGAATAAAGTACTTTAATGAAGACAACTCAATCAAATAAGCACATCGTACATGACAGTTACTGCCATGTGCATGTCCATGTCCATGTCCTTGTGTTGGTGCTATGATTGCTCTGATGATCATCATCGACGTGATGCATTGAGTTTATTGACTTCAACATGTACAAAACATTGGAGCGTAATTTATCTCTCGCTCTCTCGCTCACTATTTATTGCATTTTAACTACAGCGCTTAAAACATGTACACGGTCTGTAGATTTAGTTTCAATCGCTGTTGTTTAGATTCACAGTTGAACACATGTCCACCAAAACTGACTGCACTGCGTCAAACGTGTAACTGTCTTCAATTGACCGTTATTGTCACACACTATTATGGTTGAAATGGTGACGTTGGTGGTAGTGGTGGTAATGGTAGCCTGTCTATTTAATGGAATGTAAAGTGATATTAACTCATCAACTGATTATTTCAAACAATTTCCACTGACAGGCGAGCGTATACACTCATGTATACAGTTTTGATTTCATATAAAATTGTTGAATATTGTACTGGAATAAAATAGGATGTATCGAAAAATAAAAATTAAATTATGCTTTAACCAAATAAGTTTATGCACCTAATATGATTGAAATGTTAAGCTAAATCTAGGTAAGGTTAGTTACTGCAAATAAGAAGCGAGATATCACGGCTAAGCTAATTTCATTGTCTCTGAAAGCCATGAATCCCTAGAAATTGATTAATTAAATCGTGTATGCCTTTTTTGTGTAATACTTATACCAAACATATAAAAAGAAATACAAATTTGTTTAACACTCTTAACAAATTTTAAATTTTAAATAAGGTTATCGTATTGGTAACATAAAATATTGTCAAATCACATTGTAAAACCTCAGCTAAAGCAGCTTAACAATTACGACCACATACAGTGGTGGCCACGAATTTAAGACACAAGATATGACTGACTTAGTTCTGATAATATTTACAAACCTGTAACATCAAATTTGATATTCTTTATTCTTCTTTGTACCCTGTAATATTAAGCAAAAGTACCATTATTTTATTTTGCTTCTTTTTACATTTTGTTGCTTTTTGATCATATTATTGTAAAAACGTTTATTTGAAATTGGCCACGAATTTAAGACATTTCAGAAATATCTGGTTTTTAAATGATTTGTTGGTGTTTTTTGAAGCTAAACGTTGAGCAACGAATGTTTTATTTTATTTTATGTTGGAATACATGGAAATATTTAATTTTAAATGGCCAGAGGTACTTGGAATACCGAAGCCGAGCGAAAACTGAACCAACAACTAAAATTTGATGGAAAAATAGTAATGGAGATATTCAAGCTGCTTAAATGTTTTAAATGCAAAATTTACAACGCGCTGGAACACATCAAGCAACATGGTACCACCAAAAATGTCAAACAGCAACCTAGAGCCCGAAAAACTACACCCTAAAGTAGCTGCTAATAATCGTTTCACGAGCTCAAGTAAAATAAAAAATAAATTTGTATTGGATTTTGGTATCGATATTTCGTCTAGGGCAATAAGAAGATGTCTAAATGAGAAAAACTTGCGTGGGTGTATTGCACAACGTAAATCACTTGTGTCAAAAAAGATATCAAATCCCGACTAGCATTTTGTCTTGATCTATATAATATGTAAATAAAAATTCTTCACCAAATATAGGTAGCAAAATATTATATATTTTTCTTTCTAATATTACTAAAATCTTAAGAAAAATATCATGGACCTAAATTTTTTGATAAGATGTAAAAATTATCCCAAATATATAAGTAAAATGTCATGTCTTAAATTCGTGGCCACCACTGTATGTATCATAGCAATTGCACATAAAAAACAAAGAAATTTTTTTTAATACTTTTGCTTTCCTTATCTTCGGAAATTTTGTTTTTTTTCTTTTTGTAGGATTTCCTATTTACAATCTGTTTAATTTTTTTTCTTTTCTTTTTTATTTTTGTCATCTTTTATGTTATCCTTCTTACTCAGACGCACAGACACAGCACAGATTCTATTTACAATATTTATTGCCTTTGAAAGAATATAATTTTGATTTTATTTCATACTAAATTTAACATGATTTGTTTTCTCTTTTCTTTTATTTTATCTGTCTCTACTACTACTACTTGCAAATCCCTTTTTTTTAGTAAATTGTTAGTAAATTGAATTTATCATTATTTGTACGTACATACAAAAATACGTATGTATGTATGTATGTATGTACATATGAAGACGTATGCTAAAACATATAAGTATGTGTGTAAGTATATCATACTAACATTTTTTTTCATTTAAATAAGAAACTGTAGATGTCTACCCTGCAACATTTCACGCAACATTTGTCACTTAATCTTCTAAGCGTAACTTATTTACACCCACTGGAGCAAACTTTTAATATCCAATTGACTGTATCCGACCCTTAGAAAGAGAACAAACAATTTAATTATATTTGTTATGATTGTTGCACTCCAATATTTTATTCTATTCGATTGTTCAAATCTATATGGCATTTAGGTATTGTTATCAACTTCAAATGAAGAAACTTGCTGGGTATACGTGTTATTATCCATAACATGGTAGACGAAAGTAAAGTACATGAATGTAAAAATTTAAAGCTGATTTAAGATGAGTTATTGCAGACGGAGGAAAAATTATAGCAGTGGCCTAACACACTTTATTAATTTATTAAATGTTATAAATTTTATATCTTATGTCCTTTGGTTCCTAAAAGGAACAGAGGGCCACAACCAACTGATAATACTCATAAAAGCTAAGTTGACGTTACTGTTCGCAATTATCACTCAAATTTACACGTAAGTATGTATATTTTTACGTTTGATATGGATATGGGAGAAATCGCCGTAATCTAGTTGGTAGTGCGTTGGTTTATTAGACGTAAGGTCACAATTCAAACCCCAGGTCAGACGTCAAAACGAAATGCGAAAAAATATTTCTTCGTCGACTTCCTCTCAGCAGATTTCTCGCAAAAACCTTGAATGTAAATAAAAATTGCAATGAAAAGTTTCTCAATAAATCTGTAATTCGGATTCGACTTTAAACTGCAGGTCCCTCCACTCATGTATAAAAATTAACGCACACAACATAAGTGGAGTGAGAAACTAGGTGTAATCCTGACTAAAAGGGTTGTAATGACCAATTATGTACGTATCTATATTTTTAAACGTATTGAAAATAATGTACTTTTAATAATGGCTTCTATGAAACAACTGAAGGTTAAATTCCAATCCTTTAAACAAGCTAGAGATATTACTTTTTATATCTACCAAGAAATTGTAACAGATATTTTCCAAGAAATCTAAAAGGAAAAGAACTCTGCCATTTGGTGCAATTCCACAAAAAGACGATTTAAAAAATTTTTCTTGTCTGACATCTCCAGATGAGCCACAAACGTCCAGCTCTATGTGTGCTATCGATGGTAACTTTTGTTGTCTCGTCATCTATACCTAATTGCTATATTAATCTACTTTGATTACAATTTTTCTTTTTCAGTCTACCAAGGAATGAAATATTATTTTTCACTTCACTGCTATACATATAGCGTATACATGAAGCATAATAATTCGTGTGTAGGTAAATATGGTGTATTGGTAAAATAAAAACTGTACCTATACTCCTTCTCTCTCTCTATCTCTCTCTCTTTCTCTGTACAGAAAGTAAAATTTCTAGCCGTATCTCTTCATATTGACTTCAATGCATCCATAGGAGTAAATTCAATCAGGTACTCACTTTCTTAATTTATTTTTTATTTTTTTGTTTCGTTTTTTTGTTTTGTTTTATATTTTATATAACCAACAAAACTTGATATGTAAACATATTTACTACGTAGACGATTGTATACATTTATACTATAAAAGTATCGTATAATATCTAAAACCGAAAATCTATTTTAACAAGAAAATTGTTTAAAATAAATAACACACAGTAAAAAGTAAATAAATTTAAATATTCATGCACTTAAAATACTCTTAAAACACATGCATTATGTAGAGGTTTTATTTGCTTACTTCTATGTACATACTTATATGTACAGCAGATGTTAAGAAAATAGCAACACAATTTAAATGTGGTAGCTTTAATATTACAACTACCGTGCAATAACTACAGGTATAAATGAATAGCAGAGTAAGAGAAACACGGACCCCTGGAACTTAATCATCGACTAAAACAAAGGGAAAATCGACTAAAACAAAAAAGAAGGAAATGAAGGTGGATCGACCATACCGTCAGTAAGATGCTCGATAGTAACACAACGCTGGATTGAAATTAAGAGTGAAAATAAACATGAAGAAACCCACGATACTCGCGATAGAACTACCGCAACTTTACATGGAAAATTGCAAAAATGCTTGCGTCAGACTGCTTGTCAGTTTTTCAGTAACGCAAATCTGTGTTCCTCGCCGTATTTCTTTTTATCTTAGCTACTATTAGCTTCTCATATGAATCATTTATTTTCTTTAATTTAAAATTAAATAAGTGTAGTCTTCCTTGTGGTGCTAAAATGCTGACAGCAACTGTATGCTCTAAAGAACACTTGATGGTATTATTTTTAAATCTATTTGGAAAAAGATTTTCGAAATAAATTTAATATAATACTCGTGTGTTTGAAAATAATTAAAAGTAAAAGTTCATTACAATCTACCATAGGTAAATGCATAAATAGATATATGTACACTGGGATAGTAATTGACTTTAGGACATGCAATAATTGCAATTCATTAATTACTTTTGCAATGTTTTAAAATCTTTTTTTTTATTCTATTCTATTAGAAATAAAATCATTAAACATTTTACCTGCTGATTTTATAGTTAATACACAGTATTTAGAAGTGTCATCCGTATCGTTTTTATTAAATTTTAGAAGTAATTTTGATTTCTATATGTTCTTGCAGAAAATAGTTTTGACATCATTGTCTATGTTGTTGTTGTAGCAGTTCGGCTGTTGTCTCCGGAAGCTTTTCCCTTGGGAAAAAACTTCCGGTTGATACAGCTTTCGCTGGGTTGACAATCCTTGGCCGATGTAGAGTCGGGTCAGTCCGGAGCGAAGATCCGATTGTCGTGGGATTGTCTTGTTGCTTATTCAGATCATTAGGGTTTCAAGAATTTTATGACGCGCACTTCGTCACTACTGATTACTCTTCCAGTTGAAATAGAAAAGAGTCGCTGAGCATAACCCTGTAGCACTAGCCTTTCAAAATTGAATATTGAATCGTTTGGTGTGACCAACTTTCAGAAAAGTAAGGCTGTCGTATACAATAAATTTATATCCTGGTAATTGAGATTGAGGCTCAGTCACAGCTGCTGTATATTGCGTTCATATAACTTTTTATGTGGTCCTATACTCTTCTAGCCCAGGGGTTAGTGCCACATCCGGGAAATCTACATTAAAATTCACGCTGATGAATTCATCGTTTCGTGTCTAATTGAGCTGAATTTTATATATGTTTTCTAGAGAAAAGTCAAAGTAGAAGCAACATTTACTACTAATCGCAAAAATTGTAACGTATTATGATAGTGTTACAGTCGTTTGTCAATAGATGCCTACGGGACACAATGAAAGTTTAGTGGCCGGTGGTTGTCACCAATGAAGTTGAGATGAACTGTTGAGACAAACTGCAAACAACCTGGAGGAGAACTATTCTAACAAAAACTGGCAAATCGTCTTAAGAGTTAAGATCAATGGCTAGTGATAGAAGTGGCCGTAGTCTAGTAGGCAGTGTGTTGGCTTATTAGACGTAAGGCCACGGTTCAAACCCCAAGTCAGATATCAAATCGAAATATGAAAAAAATATTTCTTCGGCGACTTCCTCTCTGCAGATTTCTGGAAAAAACTTTGAGAGTAAATAAAATTGTCATGAAAAGTTACTCAATAATCTGTCGTACGGAGTCGACTTTAAAATGTAGGTCCCGGCACTCACGTATAAAAATTATCGCACACAACACCACTGGTGTGAGAAACTGGGTCGTAATCCTGACTAAAGGGTTGTGATGACCAATTATGCATGTATGTAACATATTATGATAGGGTTACAGTCGTTCGTCAATAGGTGCCTATGGGACACAATGAAAGTTTAATGGCCGGTGGTTGTCACCAATGAAGTACTCTGGAGCATAACCAAGCAAAACAACAGCAACTCGACGTTCCCACGACAATCGGATCTACGCTCCGGAACGACTCGAGTTGAAAAATCAGATGTTTGGTTAGAACACACTTTACGCAAAACCTATGCAGAAGTTCCACAAGTAGCGCAATAGAATAGAACTAGACATCGAGGCATACTACAAACAACCTGGAGGAGAATCATTCTAACAGAAACTGACAAATCGTCTAACGAATTAAGATCAATGGTTTGTGATAGATTAAGTTGAGAATCTTAAGTAGACTACATGCCTTAACCTACTAATTGGAGTATGGATAATAATAATACTGATATGGTAATGTCTTTTGCATCACCTTGATAATACTGGATACAGATTACTAAACCCATCTATTTGGACACTTTTTCGATTTCTTTTTCTTTCATTGGTAACCATTTTCTAAACTGCTTTCAAAAACAAATAAAATATTTCCAAAAACTTCAACAGATTGTTTGACACACGGCCAGAGATGGCGTCGCATGTAGCATAAACAGTTGTATTGTGTTTACGAGTTTATTTAGATTTTATTCTTGCTACTTAAGAGATGTAATATTTAGTCAGTCTTTTAAGTAAAACTTACTTAATGTTCAAAGACAAACACTAGTAGATGCATATTGAATTTACATACATAATACATAATAGTTTACATATGTAAATACAAAAACTTAACATTAAAATTTGTTACAGAAACTAAGTTGCAAGCAACAAAAACTTAAGAGCTTAAAATAAATTGTAAGAAGACATCAGTAATAATGTCAGCATGTTGTTTGTCTTATTGCCACAAGCAATATAGTTGTTGTCTTATAAAAGGAAATTTTTATTTTACTTTTATTTCTCTTTTGTTGTTATTGTTGTTGTTAATGTAAAACATTTTTATAAAACAAATATAATACATATGTATTGGTGTACAACAAATGCAATAATATGTATGGATGTATGTATGTATGTAATTGCATTCATTGTTGCAAATTCGAAAGACGCTTAAATGTTACACATGCAACATTATTTAAAACAATATTAACAGTTTAGCAAATAAAACAAATAAAACTTAACTGAAAAAGATTTATAATGACAGCAAATGGGTGCTGGAAAGAAAAAAAAAGGAAACAAAGTAGTGCGAACACTATGAATTGCATGGTAAGTAAGTGGAGTGTACGATTTAGTTTTTAAGAAAAATCGTTTTAGTTTTCGGATTAACTTTCTAAAATACCATTCGATTTAAATAAACAATTGTTTTATATTGTACACCACAGTCTTTTCATAGCATTATGTTAACATAAATATGAGGCAATATTAATTAAAACCGACACTACAAAACCTAATACATACAACTACATAGTGATTTCTTTTCTTTGAAGTAAATAAATGGAGATCGAAGAACTTAAATCTACATATGGCAGTTGCACAACAAATACTTTGCATTGCCTGATCTAAAAATATAGTCTAGGGCTCAATTGTCATTGTACTATCTTTTCCTGCATTTTTGGCCGTTTCTCATATGGGATAGTTACTAACCAATTTCTTCATCCTAGTTCTTCTCGGACTACAGTATCATATCCTCTGCATCGGCTATCGTTTGTAGTTAGTATAACAACCGACCGCCTATTCTATATCATCGTTTTCACTTTCGCATAAAATTATTATTTCCACTACGCGTATATTTGCCTTAGGGCATCTTAATTTCCTTCAACAATAACAATAATTTGTGTTACAAATCCTAACTGCTTTCAAATATATAATGCCATTTCCGCCACACACTCTTGAACATATAATTTTAAAAATTGATAATATACTTCTCTCGGCTGTATTTTTCAGTATTTCTTCTCAATCTAGTACATACCCTATGCTAACACTGATTTTATTACCCTCGTAGCAGTAACAGTCTCTTCAGGTTAGGTTCTCCTATATTTGGCATTATTCGGGACAATGCATTTGAAACTTTCGCTGCCTTCCCGAAATCATAGTACAAGTAACTCTCTATGCTAAGACGGTTGTATATTATAACGTTTAGATATAATAAACCTTAATGAATTCATACTGTTCCCTTTTTTGATTTCAAGTTGGAAGAACAGCTTTAGATTTATTTCAATCCGTCTAATTGGGTGATATTCATATTCAACAAATACTTCTTCCGGAATTTTCAAATCAAACACAAAGTCATACGTAACGTTCCACAATATTGCAACTAAAACAGAACCTTAAGGAGCTTCTATCCTTACTACGTATAACTCGTTACCGTTACCGGATTCGTAAAACACAATCATGAAAAATTGTTTCTAACTGCTGCGAGAAAGTATTCAGGTACATTTTATCTCCGAAGCAATGATAGTTGCTTCCTCCAACTCCAACTTAGTATAGTTTTGAACATCCAAGGTCTTACATCTACTCCCGATCGTCATTCAGGCCTGAATCAGTCGTATAAATTGAGAGCCTATTGGTTGCGCGTATGGCTGACAATGGTTTGTCATATAATACTTTCTCAAGGTTATTGCCTGTAGTATCTAGACAAACTGGTTCATTCTCATGTCGTGTCCGGTTCTGAGTTCTATTTATTCTTTACATTCCCTCTGGTTTCAGTGTACGATTGCCCATGGGGATATATATAAACATGTATATCAACAAATTAGTCATGTTCGAATGCTAAAAATTTCTATTCAGATTCAGATTAAAAGCAATCGGTATCTTCTAACCTAACATTTTTTAATTACGCCCTTAAGTGTATTTATAATTAGTAATGGACCTAATGGACTTACTTATTTTTGTATTACCGACATCATTGCATCTTTGGCTTTTGATCCACAGTAACTTTTGTTATTACTACTACTGCTACTATGTGCTATATTGGCAAACTTATAATCCACAACAACAAGAAACTACACTATTGTACAACCGTGTGCATTGCTTTCACACTCACAAGAGATTGTTTACATTTTATAATTTCACATCGTTTTAATAAAGAACACAGTTTTAAGTAGAATATTCAATTAAATATGTTGGCTACAACTGGAAATGTTATACAAACAGCAAGCGGTATACCAGATAAGTCTTGGCAACCAAATTTCGTGACATTGGAGACAACGTAAGTTGAAAAAAACATAACTTCTAAAATAGATTGACTCACTAATGAATGTAAAAATTAACAGCATGGGTGAAATTACGGTGGAATTATACTGGAAACATGCACCCAACACCTGTCGGAATTTTGCTGAACTATCACGACGAGGTTATTACAATAACGTTGTGTTTCACCGTATTATTAGAGATTTCATGATACAAGGCGGTGATCCCACAGGAACCGGCCGAGGTGGCAGTTCTATATATGGTGCTGAATTTGCAGACGAAATACATCCAGATTTAAAGCATACTGGTGCTGGTATATTGTCTATGGCCAATTCAGGACCCAATACAAATGGTTCACAGTTTTTCATAACATTGGCTCCTACACAATGGCTAGATGGCAAACATGCTATTTTTGGAAGAGTCTACGCTGGTATGCAGGTCGTTAAACGTATTGGTATGGTAGAAGCGGATAAAAATGATCGTCCGGTTGACCGAGTAGGCATATTAAAGGCGAAAGTTGAAAAAATATAGTGTATCTTTGGATTAGATTTATTAAATTTCAATAGATTTTGGTTATAAATAAATTAGACTTATATTAAAGGACATAAGGGTTTACTATCAATTAAACCTATGGTTTCCCGCTCTTCCGAACCCTATACAATGCTGTCCAGCATATCTACCAAGCGTTTAATTTCTCGTCTGTAAGGAAAAATAGTGTGTAATTTAGTCGTGCAAACATTTTTAGCCGAATACTTGAACTCATTACTCACATGCGTACACCCACTTGTTCCGTTGGTTGCATTGATTTGGTAATTTCTTCTGTCTTTGCCATAATCGTGTACATGCATTTAATATTGGCATCCATGCTGTCTGTCAATTTGTTGACGGCATTTTTATGCACCTCTACATTGTCGGCTGTAATCGAAGATATGGAATGTAATAAATTGCATAGATTCTCAGTTAAATTATCGACTGAGGCAGCCAAATACTGAGCCTCAATTTCAATATCATTTAAAACATTGGCATCTATTTGTGGCAACTGAGGCATTTGCAAAAATTGCTTTGTCATGCCGCCCCCAGTAGTAGTTGATGGAGTGCTATGATGAGATGTGGTAGAGGCATAACCATAAGGATCTATTGCAACATAAGTTAGATATAGAATCAAATGGAAAAATTTGCCTTAGAAAAAATTACCTTCTCTAACATCTGGCGGACTGGCTAAACGTAATTTTTCCTCAAGATTTTCCGCTACAAAATGTCTCATTTGATCATCGGCATTATCGGAGCCCTCCAATTCATAGGGTATGGCGTCACTTAGCAGACTTTGTGGTCTTTTTGGTGTCTTGTTGCTGTTATCACATGAACTACTTTTTGAATTATCCTCTTCATCTTCTTCGTCCTCTAGACTTTCTTCCCTACCGGGCATTTGCTTACTGATCGTGGGTGTCAAGTCATTTAATGCACTTTCTGGTACGACACCAACATACTGAGCCAAAAATGGTATTTCTTTGTAAGATGATGTCACATCTGAATTAGTTGATGTTTTGCGAGATCTTGAAGTAATCGCTTCCTCACGGTTTGCTCTTTCTTCTTCAATTTCTTCATCAGTTAAACCATAACGTGGTCTAATGGGTATATCTTGTGTACGTCTGGACATTTAAAAAAATGTATGAATAACTTTTCCTTGTTTATTGATTATTTTGTTTGACTGACCGTTGTAAACAATAAATTGACAATTTGGAAAACATCTGATTGTTGATTTTATTTATACTTGAGTTATCTTGTTGTAAAAGTAATGCCAAGTTTCTTTAATTTCTGCATCAATTTAAGCGGAAATAAAAATTAAATTCAAAATTTGATCGTCTGCTGTTACAGTGTAATATTTAATCCTGTCGTTTTGGAATCTAGAAATTCCGTTATAAGATTTTGCTTACGTTTATAATATATAGATTGAGAATAATGTCGATTTGCCCAAAACGGTAAGGTGGTGTGGTTAGATTAAGTTGTGAAGATTGGTGAAAAATATAGTTCCAACGTGAGACCAGAGACGTCCATTCTGAGAACCTTCAGTATTGCAGACAGACGAAATAAAATAATAAAAACCGGAAAGACGGTAAGAGTAAGTATACAAAGCAAAAAACACAGATGTAGAGTCATCTCACAATTTAATCAAGGTTCATGGTTCTTATAGATTTCCTACTCAGTTTTAGGCTATAATAACCTGGAGATTCTGCAGTGTAACCTTCCCACCAGGTTCTCACATTCATATGATACTTTGTTTAATTCTGGATGATTAAGTCGAGCCGTTCTTCCTTGTACAATTACCAACATCCGCGGCTAACTTGCTTAAGCGAACATTATCAAAACAGTAAGCTGTCCTTGATGTGATGACAAGAAAAGCAAAATACTTCGACCATATTCTGATTAGACATTCAAGTTACAATTAAAAAACCCATTTCGGATTGCATAACAAAAATTAAATTTCCCTATTTTACATCTAGAATAATTATCTTAGTTTACTAATGTCCATTCACAGTATATGTATATAAATATAGGTAAGGGTTTCGAGGGAAATACTATTGCTACGTATTTTAAACCTAACTGCAGCGCATTTAAGAGCATGACGACATTGCATTGTAACTAAATGAATACAAAAACTATTTTTAAAAATAATCATGAAGATATTAAAGTCCGAATAAAAGGTATACGTAAACAAAACATAAACACTAAACCAGAAATATTTTCTACATTTTAAAAGCAAATGTAAAAAGTTTAACTTGATACATACAGTATTAGCTTTGAAAATAGTCGCACATTGTGAATATTGACGCTTTGAGATGACATCTAAAAAGGAAAAAAATAACTCAAAACTTCATCAGTAAAGAAAAGTAAAGGTAAAAGAATTATATTACTATAAAAACTTGTTTTGTGATAGTAAAACATACCTCGTTTTATTTTTATTATTATGATTCTATCATACATTGCTACAATTCATATGTTTTATTGTTATTTTATTGGTTTTGTTTCTGTCTTCAAAATCGGTTTAAGCATACAATTCTCGAATAATTTAAACTTTGTGTTCGTTTTTTTTTTATAATACAATGTATATAGAAAGATTATGGTTAAACTTAAATCATAATTTTAATACAGATAAATACATACACACACTAAATTAAATAAAACAAAGATATACAATTTTATAAGCCAATTAGAAAACTAAATTTAAAAATTTACAAAAATTTCAAGAAATATAAATTTAAAGCGGTATATTGGAATTAGGCTTTGGAATTTACATTTCTCGCTTGAGAGAATTAACAAAAATACATTGGCTTTAGTAAATATTACGATTACGAGTAAGAAATTATTTCATTAAGAGTAATAAATTATATTGAATATTGAATTTGATCTCTTTTTATTTGTTTCGATTATTGAAGTTTAGGACGTTTTTTTCTTTTTATTTCAATATATTGTTTTGTAATTCAGTTTAATTCAATTTGTTAACATTTAGTAAATACAAATAATTTTACTTTCTGGCTTCCTTTTCGAAACTTTTTAAAAGCAAGGCCCAAAACTCTTGGTTCTTTTCATATGCAATCACCAAAAAATAGAAAAATATATGTATAGAGCTAACACCACATTTTAATTTTTAAATTGCAAACAAATAATTAAAATAATCACTGCTAAAACAGCAGCCAATACACCAAACAATATTAGTTTCTTTTTGCGTAATTTATTCTGTAAAGTAAAGATTCAATTAAAATTGCACGACAATGAAAATAAAACATTCTCGTTAATATTTTTATTTACCTTATAAGAACCAGCTAAGCGAAGATTTTCAGTTCCCTGAGATACATAAACACTAGTTTGTTCAACAGAGGATTCTATGGAATCAACGGTTAGACCTTGTTCATAAACCATGGCTCCCAGTTTTTTATAAATTTCATTAACGCCCACAATGTTTTCCTACAGTTGAAATGTTGAAATATATTCAGAGTATTTACAATAAAAATAGACTTGTGTATTGAATATGTGAATACCTCTAATTCTCTAATGGCTCTTTCTTGTTCTTCCAAAGCCTGTAAATCAATGTCTTCTTGTAGTTGTGTTTGTTGTTGCTGTTGAGATTTACGTCCAAAGAGATTGTCTTCAAAGAATGAATTATTGCTGCCATTTGAAGCATTTGTTGTATTACCAGGAGGCTTTGCAATATTATATTGATTGGCTCTAGCTTGGCGCACTTGATTTTTCTCAATATCCACAGTTTTACGTTGAACAGCCTAAAAGTGAAGCAGATACGTAAGATGGCTATGTTCTATTTCTATGGCTATGGCTAAATTACTAAAAGATTATAAGAGTTTATAATAAAAAAATTTTTTTCTTAAGAAGGCTGGTTGAAACTAAATTCAAAGTATATATTTTAGCCTTTAAAGTCGTCCCATGCAATTATACTTAAATGCTTAACCTAGTTGATAGTTGCTAATGAAGCTAGGTTTGACCAAAACATTATTGTAAAATATCAACAGCAATTATTATTGCAGGTATTTTTAATTTTTATGCAGAGGGAAGAAGCAAACAGTAAAATCATTCATCATATTTGGTTGCCAAATAAAAAAAAAATCATTAACATACTTTGATCAATTTCGTCTCTTTATTGTAAAAGTTACTATAATAAAAATTGAAATCAGTATGTTGACCGTATTCATTTATTTACAGCACTGACCATATAGCCAATGTTATCAAATTAAACAAAAAAAATATTCCTACGATTGTTAATTTATCATGATTATTATAAAAAAGAAAATATTATAAATATGTAGCAATTTTGTGAATGTGATTATATTACCTATTAATTTTGTTTTGTTTTGTTTTCTTTACGATGACTAATCGCTATAAAAAACAAAAATTCTTGAAGTAAACAATGAAATACCAACCTGAAATGAAGTTAAAGCAGCAGTAAATTCATCCACCAAACGATCTCTTTGTATCTTTAAATGACGTTCTTTACACTTATCAACTTCTTTCAGTTGGTTATTTGTATCGGAAACTAACTGATGGGTATAGGTCATAATTTGATGGCTAAAAAGAATAATAAATGAATAGTTAACATTAAAATAGTATTAAATATACGATACTCTAATGCAAAATTTAATATTTTTGTAGATATCTTTCTTTTTTTGGTTGCATCATACAACTTGAAGTTTTAAATTCTAACTCGTTACAACTAACGTAAGGAGGACTCGGAGATATTTATCGCATTTTCTTTTAAAACTTGCATTGACGTAATGTTTGATTAGAAATAATTTATTAAAATTTTAAAAATTGTACAAAACCACGAGAACTTTTTCGGAAACAAGTCGTTACTTCCTGTGATAACTTTCTTAGATACAAATGCTCCGAGTATAAACAAGTTCAGGCTAGTTTCTATCGATATATCTATGTGACCTGACATTGTTCTCTTTGTACACGATTAAAAAATAGTTACAAACATACTTTTTTAGTTGTCGAGTAGTCGAGAGTTCCTTCCTTTATAAAAAGGCCTTGGGTTATAGAACCGAATCTTAAGAACGCCGAATATAGCAGCTCAAACCAGATGATTCCTTTTAATCCTACCAAACACACCACAACTGTAATCATTAATCAGAACTGTCGAAATTTAAACAACCGTTTTAACTTTATATTACCACTAGATGAAATGCCTACTTGAGACATTCTTTGCTTAGTTTTGAGTAGTTCAGTTTTATTTATTTCTTTCTTGTAGCATCTTCTCTTAAAGTTACTACTGAAAAAGTCGATGATAACATAAACTGAGAAACATAACTACTTACAGTTGTTTTTTCAAATCCGGTGAGTCTTGGGGAGTATTACATTGATTAACCATCCGTTGCATTGTGGAAACTATTGGAAAAAAACAAACAACAAAAGTCTTATAAATTTTTAATACATATTTTGAAGCATGAACATACCATTTTGTAAAATCTTTTGTATGCTGGTAGCTATGGTCTGAGCCAATCTTTGGAAATCAATTTCACTTAAACCTTGTGTGTTGGCATTTCCATTAATGTTACTGTTCCCACCCAAACCTCCACCCCCACCACCGCCGCCGCCTATACCATTTTCTAAATGCTGTAAATCCATGCTTTCGTATGCGTTCAGTTTGATTGTAATTTTATGAAAGTTCGTTCAATTAAAGAATTCTATTTTAAATAAATTAAAGGGCAGCTCAGTAACCGTAAAATAAAAATGAAAAAAAATTTAACACTTTAAAGAAAGACCTTGTAACACGATTATACACTATTTTCTGGCTGAATACGTTTCAATTTATATTATACTGCTGTTTCAAAACCAAGTTTATTATGCACATACGCCCCTGTGATTAACAATAATAATGAGAATGGTGCAACGATATTGTCTAACAATTTAGTTGAATTTTTTAATTGTTCAAGTCTAACACGTATTTTTATCCATTCAATATGTGGGTTCTTGCGAAAAGTATTTTCACTGCGACCCTTTTGTGGTGCTGCACTACTTTTTTCTTTTTTGTCTGTCTTTCGACAAAGTGACGTCGTTTTTTATTTTTCTTGTTTAATCAAATTTCCTACACACTTTATTTTGCTTTCTTTCTTTGTTGCGTATGGATATGTTTTAGTGCTTTAATTATCCTGCTTGTTTTGTGTTAAACAAATTAAGTTAATTATCTCAACTTTTTTATAAAAACAACACTTGTTTAATTATATTACTTTTTTCTTTATTTGCATTTATGTTTTGCATTCCCATTCGTTCATTAACTACACTTTAATTGTCAAAGATATTACAAGTATTTGCAATAACCGGGTGACTACAAACATTTTTAAATGTTAAGTTAACATATGTAACAGTTTAACACTTAAACGTTTAAGGCACTACGAATATAAAAAATATTAACAGAGAATGTTTTACCAATATTCTTGTGACTCCTTATTTCCAACAAAAAGGAGGTTATCTCGATTGGAAATGATTTAAGAAGGGTAGCGACGGAAAAATGAAGACTCTGACAGAGTCCGATAGAAACGACATGCCATACACAGAGATCAAATAAGTTTTGTAAATTTTTCGTAGAGAGTTTTAAGCTATGTTCCCAAGTATTTCTTACACCACCCTCAAACGTACCAGTTTTATTCAATAGCAACATAATTCGATTAAAAATAGCCGGATTTAGGGTTAAATCCGTAAACAATACAGCCCTGGTCTGTTATGTTGACATTTGAATTCGCTTGAATTTGTTCGCAATTTTCTTTTCTTTGGCATTTTATATTATAAAAAACTTCTGCAGCGAAATTGGAGCAGTAGAAATTCGTTTTTTTCGTGACACATCCAATATTCGGTCGAGGTGTGGTTGTAAAAATTTTATAAAATCCAATTAATTATTAAATAGAAAACAAAATTTATTTAATAAGTTTATAATACAAACCTAAAGTATTAAGTGTATATTGTAAAAAACATAATGGCTAACAGATTACCGGCATGTGTAATTGATGTGGGCACCGGGTAAGAGCGTTTCTGTTTTTTTCTTACTTATTATGCTAAGGAAAAAATATTTTCTGGGGGGTGTAAAAAACATGAAAACTGGGACAGTGCAAAGAAAAAAAACATTGAGTATTTTGGATTACAATTGATTTTTACACCATATTATTTACTTCACATCCACAGCTATACAAAATTGGGTTTTGCTGGAAATAAGGAGCCACAATTTATCATACCCTCAGCCATTGCAATCAAAGAGTCTGCCCGTGTGGGTGACACCAACACCAGACGTATTACAAAAGGCATTGAGGATTTAGATTTTTACATCGGTGATGAGGCCTTTGATGCCACTGGTTACTCAGTTAAGGTAAAGCATAAATGTTCCTTTTCTTTATGTGATAGGTACATTTTATATTATGACTAATCAATTGTTATCTTTTGAATGTTTTTCGTTTTTTTTTTCTTTTTTCATTTTGCTTTTGTTATGAGTGATATCGTTTTTTGTCTAATTTTTTTATTTAATATTTCCTTTTATTTTGTTTTTATATTGATTTACGGAAAATAGTATCCAGTACGCCATGGTTTAGTTGAGGATTGGGATTTAATGGAACGTTTTTTGGAACAATGCATTTTTAAATACTTAAGAGCTGAACCTGAAGATCATCATTTTTTACTTACCGAACCTCCACTAAATACTCCTGAGAACCGAGAATATACGGCTGAAATAATGTTTGAGACTTTTAATGTTCCTGGTCTTTATATTGCTGTGCAGGTAGGCTAATGAAAAAGCATTTTCCCAATATAATTAAATAATTAATCTGCATTTCTATGTATTATGTTTTTGAAGGCTGTTTTGGCTTTGGCTGCCAGTTGGGCTTCCAGACCAGTTGAGGAACGCACCCTCACTGGCATAGTTGTTGATAGTGGCGACGGTGTTACTCATGTCATTCCAGTGGTAAGTTGTAAATTGTAAGAAATTTGGTTTTGGGATACCAAAGTTCTGTAAGTTTCCAAAATTCTATAAGAGGTGACGTAAAGTTATGGGTTTTATGACAAACAGATCTTTTGTTTCAAAGCTTAAAGCCAAAATATTATTATACAATTAGCCTCAGTGCTTCGATCGTCAAAAAAGATCTCCATACAACCAAAGTATTTAACGTGGTATCATGTCCAAGCATTACCTTGATTTCCAATATTCCCAGAAGTACTGCTGGATGTTCTTTGCTACTGTTTTAAAGTTATACCAAGTCTTACACAAACTTTTTCTGAAAACATACGATTGAAATTGTGATTGAAATTGAATAAAAATTCCATTTTCATTTGAACATTTTAATCAATTCTTAAACAAACTATTGATTGATTCCACTTGATTTCGTTCAGAAAGGTTTTCAAATGTTTATATTTATCTATAATTATCATTACGAGCAATAGCCTAGTTAAACTTTATTGTAAAGTACATCCAAAGCAAAACTCTACCAAAACACTAGTAAATTTTTGCACACAAAAAAGAGCACATCAAATAATCGACGGTAGCTCCTTCTTACATAATTCTTTTGTAATTTATATTCTAATTTCATTATCTAATCTTAATTAACTTTTTTCATTGTAGGCTGAAGGTTATGTTATTGGATCTTGCATTAAACATATACCGATTGCTGGTCGTAATATTACCTCCTTCATACAAAGCTTATTGCGTGAGCGTGAAGTTGGTATACCACCCGAACAAAGTTTAGAAACTGCCAAAGCCATTAAAGAGAAACATTGTTATATTTGCCCCGATATTGCCAAAGAATTTGCTAAATATGATACAGAGCCAGGCAAATGGATTCGTAACTATACGGGTGTTAATTCGGTCACAAAACAACCTTTTACCGTTGACGTTGGCTATGAACGATTTCTGGGACCAGAAATTTTCTTTCATCCGGAGTTTTCAAATCCAGATTTTACCATACCATTGTCGGAAATTGTTGACAATGTCATACAAAACTGTCCTATTGATGTGAGACGACCATTGTATAATAATATTGTATTGAGTGGAGGTTCGACAATGTTTAAAGACTTTGGACGCCGCTTGCAACGTGATATAAAACGCTCGGTTGATACACGTTTGCGTATCAGTGAAAATTTATCGGAAGGAAGAATTAAGGTTAGTTAATCATACCATGAACACTGGATCCAATAAGTAAAATTATTTTTATTTTTTAATTCATTTAGCCAAAACCAATTGATGTTCAAGTTATTACCCATCATATGCAACGTTATGCTGTTTGGTTCGGTGGCAGTATGTTAGCTTCAACGGTTAGTACAACTTTCTAAACAACGAAACTAATATATTAAATAATGTTATACTATTTATATTACAGCCTGAATTTTATCAAGTTTGTCATACAAAAGCTGCTTACGAAGAATATGGACCTGGCATTTGCCGCCACAATCCTGTTTTCGGTACCATGACATAATCGCGTTTTTCTTTTATCAATATTATTTATTTAACTATTTAATTGGTTTATTTAATTAATTGAAGATTAATTTACTGCTTCTAAAACAACTTCTTAACGTTTGGAAAAGAGACACTTCCATTTATTTTTATTTTTTAATCAAAAAACAAACGAGTAACTGTAACTGTTTTTTCATTCTATTAATATTTCTTTAAGTCATACTTTTTATATCAATAATATTTTGTATTCTAATCTAAGGAAATTGTCTTATTCTTAGACAGTTTTCAGCATTTTAAGTCGAGCCTGAGTAAGAGTATTTTCTTTTTTATAATTTTACTGTATTGTATTGTATTTATAAAATTAAACATCTAATTCGGCCAAAAGTAAAATACAATTTTATCAAACAATGAAAAATTTTCCTCCCAACATATTATTTGAACAATTAACTTTTTTTAAATCCTAAGCTAACAAAAGGTATATGTTTAAAGAAAAAATATTAAATAAAAATTCGGACAGATGTAATCTGTTGAAAATTGGAATCTTGATTGGATTTATTCTGATTTGAAGAAAATCTGTAAAAAGATGAACATTTTGCAATTGATAAGTGAACCATTGAAACAATTTGTTTGGAATATTTTCTTTTATAATAAGAACATCCATCATACTCCAGGATAGCGACAGTAAGCAAGGTGACAGACAATACCTACAGTATTCTTTTGACTAAAATAACCACAGCAATTAGAAACGTTCATTCATTATTCGCTTGATATGTTTCTTTTTTTCAGAAAATATATCTTTCGACGATTCCCTTTCTCTCAGCAGTCTTGTCTAAAAAACTCTGCCATGAAAATTCTTTGTAGCCGATGTTAAACTAATGGTTCCGTCACTCATAGATTAAATTAATTTATAAACATGGATGGTACGGGAATAAGAAATTTGTCATTGTGAATAGTGTTTGCATTTTTTAGCTACGACGCTTTTATGTGAATGCCACAAGTTAAATTAGTTAAATTAAGGAGAACTAAACATTACTTTAGTTTCGCAGTTTTATTTTAACAATATAGAATTGAAAGTATTCTTTTGTTCTACAGCATTTTCAGATATTGATCAGGCCTTCTTAGTATGTAAAAATAAAATAAACCCTCAACACATAAATACGTAAGCGAGGTTGCCATCTGATCTACTTTCTAATACTGGCTGCTAAGATCATAGTCTAACTTGAGGTTTAAAATATCATTTTGCTGTACAAAATAACAAATGACCTAACAAACATTTGTTTCATAATAGAATAACAAATGTTTAATATTTAATACTTTTTGACATTTTCGAATTTCGGATATGGTTTCTGTGTGTTTCGATTGGAACATGATAGGTGGTATGTATCTACGATATATACATATGTACACGTATAAGAGATAACATTAAACGAATATGCCTCATTAAAAACCTTTGCAAACATTTGTTTCTATCACTAATTTAAATTATCACACCACGCATGTACTTAAGTTTTAAAAATGTTTTTTTTATTTAATAATTCTTTTTTATAGAAACGGACTGCATATATAATTTTCGCTTTTTATCTTAAAGAAAATCTCTATATAGACGAAACATAAAATATATATTTCAATGCAATTTTAATAACAAATTTTATATAGAAAATTTAGTTACAATGCTTTGATTCAAATATTTGTTTTAATTTTATTTCATTTTGTATATAAATGTTCTGAATTTTGTTTTATTTTCATTTTTTTAATAAAATTTTAAGTTTGGTAAATTTGTGGGTAGATTTTAATGTTTTTATTTCAGGTTTTCTTTTTTATTAAAAAGTTCAAGAAATATGCAATAATAAAAATTTGTTGCAAGTGTTTTATTGAATATAATTTGTTCAAAAACGTATTGTGTTCTTTAATTGTGATTTGTTTGTTTTGCGTTATCTGTTTACATAGAAAATTGGGACACGGTTAAGGTTACAGATATACATATGTACGTTTACTAATAAATACAAAATCTTTTAAAAAGACTTTGATATATTCTATAGAAATACATTTAAAGCCATTACTTATCTTTAAGAATACGTTAAGGGCAAAATAGTTAAAAAATTATATCATTTTCTCTTTTGAATTAACATTCTCTAATCAAAATAATCACTAGTATCCTCATCGGTAGTATCGTTTTCTTCATTTTCGCCTGGTTGCAAATGTTCTGAAGCCATTCGGAAGTTTTGCAAGAAGTCGCGCATAGCATCAACAATATTTGTCAGCGATTGAGTTAGTTCACGATAAGAAGCTCCAGCTACGGTACCTTCAGCAGCGCCTGAGATAGAAATTACTATTTTTATAGCATAGAGAGTATTTTACAATCACTTACCTTCGACAGCAGCATTCTCCAAATTCATATTAAGGGCTTGTAAATGACGATCAACCTCTGCCACTTCATCGTTGACACGATTACCTCCAGCTTGGGCTATACGTGCTGCGGCTTGTTCTACATTCGCAGCTACTTGTTGCTGCTGTTCGGCATTAGCATTACCGCCAGCATTATTAAGATTAAATGATGGCAATAAGGACTGGAAAAACATTGAGACTGAATGATTTGTGGCAGTAGTTGGGCTGCTTGATGACGATTTTCTATAAAATGGAAATCGAAATTATTCTTTAACATCACATTCGTATTTGAATATTAAAATTACCTTTCATAACAATTGACCGAATCCAAAGGAGGCAATGGATCGTACATCATTATGGCTTCTTTTTCTTTAGCTACAAATGGTGCCAAGGGTACCTTTTCTTTGTAGTCGGACAGTATAACATGTCTCAATATGGGCCTTGGTGGCTGAACATAACGTGCGGCTCTCTTTTGACTATATTCTTGTATAGCTTCATCTTTGTTATCAATGCGATCTAAGGCTGTATTCACATTGCGTTCTAGCCAATGCAAAATATTATTTTGACGCCACACTACCTTCGCTCGACATATATAAAGACAAACAAGTTGATGAAGCGCAGGGGATTGGCTAAAAAAAATTTAATCGTTTAATCGTTTTAAATTGATAGCAATTGAAAACAAATGCTTACCTTCCTGAAACCTCTGAATTAAAATAAGAACATCCCAAGACTCTCTTATCTGTTTGTACAGACAATTCATCCAGTAGGGGTTTTAGTACACCCGGAAACATTAGCAATGCATATTGCAAAGCATTGTCGGTTTTTTCGCATTCTAAAATCGTTTTATTTTAGTGTTATTTTTTCAATATCTACGATCAACAATGTCTTGAAAATACAAACCTCCATTTAAACAAAATAATGCCAAAGCATATGAATATGCCATATTTGGCAGTTGTGATAGATTTCGTATGGCATCATATTCCTCATAGAATTTTACCAACCAATTATATTGCTTACTACGCAAAGCATAATAATCGATGATCAAAACCATAGCCAACGGATCGACATCAGGATTTAAACTTAAAATCAATTTAGAGATCTCAAATGCTGTACGACAACAGGCCCTTGCTTCTAAATATTGTGCATGCTTAAACAGAACTACAAACATCGACCGATTTTCTTGACGTTTATAATCCAAATGACAATTTCCATTGGTAAGACTGAAACTGGGATGTAAAGACGATTCTAAAACCAGTACAGCCCTCTCAATCAGTTCACTTGCCAGAGAAAAGTCCTCAGTCATCTTACCTTTAAATAAACCATGCTTGAACGAATTTAAATATTTAGAAGGAATATTTTTTAGAACTTACACAATTCACTTAATTGTACCAAGGAATCTACATGATAGGGGCATCGTCTTATAAGATTTATCAAAAAATCTGAATCGGTTCTTTCCAAAGCAGTTAAAAACAGGTTTTGTACACTCTGATAATATTGACTGTGCTCGAAGGCAAACCATTGTATTTTATCGAATCCACTGAAACCAGTTGATTGGCTGGTACCTGCATTTTCTGGCGTTGCAATTGGCCTCATTGTTATAATATTTTTTGTTACCGGCGGCCAAGATTCTTTAGCTGTAACCATATATGTGGATTTTAAAGTCAACTTTTGACGGCCACGTTTATTTCTAAAATGTATTTTAAATTGAACATGAATATTTCGAATGGTATGTAGAAAATGTTACGTTTTTATTGACTTACTCAACTTTAACTACCCTTTTACCGAAGGTACGTCTCATTTCATTTTGCGGGTTAAGATTTTTTAGCTCAACAGCAAATAGGGATTTATCGACCTCGATGCGTGGTGTTGTCAATTTTGGATTTTGGGTAGTTGCATCACAAACTTTATTAAGTAAAGGATCAATATCACTGATATACTTGTCGGTAAGCTTGACGAAATAAAATGAAAAAAAAAGAAAAATTTCAACAATTAAATTGTAATGCAAATATATAACACGGGTAAAACAACTGATTACAATGAAATCCTAAAACGATATTTTGTATTATGTAATGGTAATTAACAATAAAAAACTAATAATTTGCTCTTAATGGTTTTAAATAATGTTTTGATTCTAGGTCATGACTCAAAATGCTAAACTTGAAAACCAAATTTAAAGGATACTGATGATAAGTTCTATATTTAATATAATATAATAATATAATTTTGAACCCCATTTCTTTTTCGACTACAGGTAAAAAGGTGTACTACGTTCGATATCTAATAGACCTATAATGAATGTATATATTTTCCATGGGCAATTTATGTATTCCTCTTTAGCAAAGTATATTTGTGCATTAGCTCATCCCTATCGATACAAACGGTGTTATTTTGTTTTCTAACTCACCTCATTGTCTTCACTACTTATATGATTTCCCGTGTACTTGCTCTTCTTCTTACGTTTCTTCTTTTTCTTTTTGGATGTTGATGGACCGGGTGGCAAATTTGCAGCTGCTGAAGCATGTTCGGTTTCATTATCATCTTCTTTGAATTCACTTTCCGAGAGACTTTGTTGATTCAGCTGTAAATAAAAAATAAAAAACATGTACATATGTACAGAAGAAAGCGGAAAAAATAAGAGTTAAGGCATCTACCTATATGTACGTATATACATATGGTAACTAACCTAGTTTCACAATTTTTTTTTCTGTATAATATAAAAACATTAAAGACTGTTTATTACTGGTTGAACTGCAGGCAACCAAACAGTCACCCATCCATTACTATTGGTAAAACCATTAATAATTTACCAATTGTTACGTACATGTATGAAAACTACAGAACTTTGCAACTTACCAAATCAAAAAAATTATTTTTCTTTCCACGTTGACTCTCTAATTCTTCCTCATCCTCACTTGGCACTTCGTCATCTTCTTCATTTGGTTGCAAATCCAAGTCACCACCTTGCAATTTTTTCAGAACTCTTGATGACATTCTGTACGCATTAGTCCTTAAATTCTAACAAGTTGAACAGAATTATTTACTGAAATTTGTTTTTTTTTATCGATTTATGTTTTTGTTGCTGACACTTTAAAATTAAATAAATAAATAAAAGTTTAAAAGAAATTAATTGTTTTGCAAAATTTTTCAATTAGAACAAACACATACTTCGTGGTTCAATAAGAAAAATATAAATAGGAGAAAAATAGAATGTATGAAATTTTCTATCTCTACAACATGGTTGCATTTTCTTGGAGTATTTAAACTACTCCTAAGTAACGGATCTCGTTATTACTAGTGTTAAAAGCGAGAATAAATATTATTATAGACTTCTTATTGAAATGGAGCAATTTTTTGGGCTTATTGATTAAATTATTAAGTTTTTATGTAAGCCTTTAGTATTAATATTTAAAATATCTGAAAACTAACTAACAATAAACTACAAAACTAATTAAAGTCAATAGAGTTTTGTGTTAACCACCTTATACAGTAGGAGAATAAAGAAGATTGAAAAATTTATGCGAAGCGACTCTTAATTGGAGAATACTGAGTCATTTTTAGCCATTTAATACATCTAGGCGGTAAAGTAATGGATATGCAATGTTGTTAATGTTTTTGAGTCAAAGATTATATCAGAATTTCTTTATAATTAAAAAATAGTTATTGGTTATTTAATGAATTATTCGAATTCGAACCACTCTGTATTTTGTGACATGACTTTGTTTTGTTACTATTTTCTTGTTTATGCCTTTTTCGATCTTTCTCTGTTTTTGTTTTGGCGGGATTCCGTTGTGCAAAAATGATATGCGGCATGTTCGCCATATTTGTTACAAATTTGAAAGTGTTGCCTAAGCGCGGCGATTTAAAATTTTTTCTAACTTTATTATTATAAATACGTTGAAATAAAAGCCGGATTTGTAAGAGAAACAGTGCTTTGTGACAAATATATATTATTAATTACAGATAATAGCAAATTGCTGATAACTATTGAAACAATTAAAATTTTTTAACCTATAATACTATTTTTATACAACTAAGTGAGAGCTGCGTTAAGCACGCTATTGCTGTCATTCGCGTTTTCTGTCCATTTCTCTTTGTGTGTGCATCAGCGTACAATTTTGCTAGAAGAGTGTAATTTGTCTACAAAAGAATTTCTTATAAAATAATTAAAATACTACTGGCTTTAAGCCCTTTAGCAAAAGTTAAAGAAAATCGGGTATTTTCTTAATTTTGCATTTAAATTCTTTTGTTTTATGTGTTTTCTTTTTTGGAATACGGTTGTAAAAAGTAAATATTGTGAAAACACAAAAGTGAACAGGCAGGCATCAACATGTCTAACATTGTTCTGGATAAGGAGACATTTTTACGACGAATAAAGCGTCTTTATGACGAATGGAATGTAAGTTGAAAATATACTTTTAATAAAACATACTTATTGTCTAATATTTAATTAAATTGTGAAATTCCGCAAATATTATCGAAAAATATCGTATTTAACTTATCTATAGAATTTGACATTCATACATATGTGTGTAAGAATGTGTGCCTTTATGGGCTCTAAAGATTCAGTAACTGGATGCTAAAAGGATTTGCATTTAGAAAATATAAAAAATACGTCAAGACCTTAACAACTTAAAAGAACGTTCACTTTAGAACGTAGAAACAAAGGCGTCTACATGTTGCTGAATATATCAAATTCATTATCGTAGAACTGCTGGAAAGTTCCGAACGTATATATTTTTCAAATCTGGGAATACATACATACATAAATGTATGCAGCATTTACATTTCAAATATTCCATGTTTACATAAACTACTTCAATACAACCATTCATCGATAGGGTCTGATCTACAATCGTCACAATCCCATAAAGCCATACCTCTTTTAAATACAATTCTAAAGATTATTTAAATATTATAATTATCATAAGTTTTATTTTTTCTCGTTTTTTGAAGTGATAATTTTCTTTCGATCCTATCGATCCTTATTGGGAAGATTGCTTGAACAATTTAACTTATAAACGAAATTTTTGTTATTGTTTGTCTCTTTTTCAGCATCCTGCCATAACTCACGATGATTCTCTCAAGAAAGTGGATTGTATTATGTCGGTGGTGGGTGTTGATGAAGATATTGTGTATTCAAAATCAACAGCATTACAAACCTGGCTATTAGGCTACGAACTGACCGATACCATATCATTATTTGCTGCCGATGGTGTTTATTTTCTTACTGGCAAAAAGAAGATCGAATTTTTAAAACAAATCGAAAATTGTAAAATTGAAGGCGTGCCAGAGATTAAGTTATTAACAAGGGATAGAGTAAGTTTTATAATATACATGGAAATATACTGAAATGAATGTGCATGTATTGAGCAAATCCTTTTCAATATTTTTCAGAATGACAAAGATAAGGCGAATTTTGTTAAACTTAAAGAAATTATGAAAGCATCAAAGGATGGTAAGAAATTGGGAGTGTTCAGCAGAGATGGTTTTCCAGGGGAATTTTGTGAATCTTGGAAGTCATCTTTGAAATCAGAGTCATTTGAAAATGTTGATATAAGCGGAGCCATAGCTTATATAATGTGTCCAAAAGATGAGCCCGAAATCAATAATATACGCAAAGCATCATTGGTATCTGTGGATCTATTCAATAAGTACTTAAAGGATCAAATTATGGATATTATTGATTCAGATAAGGTACGCTATAATAGATCAATTTTACAGTTTGTGTGTTAATAAACGACATCATTTTAGAAAGTTAAACATGCAAAATTGTCTGAAGGTGTAGAGTCCGCTCTCACTGATAAAAAATATGTGACCGGAGTTGATGCCTCCCTATTAGAAATGTGTTATCCTCCAATTATACAATCAGGAGGCACATACAGCTTAAAATTTTCGGCGTTGAGTGACAAAAATCATTTACACTTTGGCGCCATTGTATGTTCACTGGGTGCCCGCTATAAATCTTATTGTTCAAATATATCACGTACGTTTTTGGTAAATCCCACCGAAGAAATGCAAGAAAATTACAATTTTTTGGTCAATGTCCAGGAAGAAATATTAAAAATGCTTAAGCCCGGCGCTAAGCTTAGCGATATCTATCAACATGCTGTCGATTATATAAAGAAAGAAAAATCCAAGCTATTAGACAATGTTACGAAAAACTTTGGTTTTGCTATGGGAATTGAATTTCGTGAAAACTCAATTATTATTGGTCCAAAGTGTCAAGCAGTAGTTAAAAAGAATATGGTTTTCAATGTAAATATTGGCATATCAAATCTTTCTAACCCAGATGCAAGTGAAAAAGAGGCTAAAACTTATGCGCTCTTCATTGGTGATACGGTTTTAGTGGGTGATCAATCTCCGGCCAGTATAATGACACCGTCAAAGAAAAAAATCAAAAATATTGGTATTTTCATCAAGGACGACAGCGAAGAAGAGGATGGCGATGAAAAAGAAGAAGTTAAAGAGGACAAGAGTACTGAAATTTTGGGTAGAAGTAAACGTAATGCAGTTTTGGAAAACAAACTACGTACTGAAACGAATACAGAAGAAAAACGCAAACAACATCAAAAGGAGTTGGCCCAGTTGTTAAACGAAAAAGCAAAAGAACGTCTGTCAAAACAGGGTGATTCTAAAGAAGTTGAAAAGGTTCGCAAAAACACTGCCTCCTACAAATCAATGAGCCAAATGCCACGTGAACCGGAAGTTAAGGATTTAAAGTTATACGTCGACAAAAAATATGAGTCTGTAATTATGCCCATTTTTGGTATACCAGTACCTTTTCATATTTCGACAATTAAAAATATATCACAATCAGTTGAGGGTGAATATACATACTTGCGTATTAACTTCTTTCATCCTGGCGCTACAATGGGTCGCAACGAGGGTGGTATCTACCCAAATCCTGAAGCAACATTTGTAAAAGAAGTGTAAGTTAATTATGATAAATTAACACGTTAAGTTTTGGCATAATATTATCTTGTTCTTGTGTTCAACAGCACTTACCGAAGCTCAAATCTTAAGGATCATGGCGAAGCTGTGGCGCCATCATCGAACCTAAATAATGCTTTCCGTCTTATTAAGGATGTGCAGAAGCGTTTTAAGACTCGCGAAGCAGAGGAACGTGAAAAAGAGGATCTTGTTAAACAAGATACTTTAATACTTTCGCAAAATAAGGGTAACCCTAAGCTTAAAGATTTGTATATACGTCCCAATATTGTTACGAAACGTATGACGGGCAGCTTAGAGGCTCACACGAATGGTTTTCGCTACATTTCTGTACGTGGCGATAAAGTTGACATTCTGTACAATAACATCAAAAGCGCCTTCTTCCAACCTTGTGACAACGAAATGATAATTTTGCTACATTTTCATCTGAAACATGCCATAATGTTTGGCAAGAAGAAGCATGTCGATGTTCAATTTTACACTGAGGTGGGTGAAATCACTACAGATTTGGGTAAACATCAGCATATGCACGATCGCGATGATTTGGCTGCTGAGCAAGCCGAACGTGAATTAAGGCACAAGTTGAAGACGGCATTTAAAAGTTTTTGTGAAAAGGTTGAATCGATGACTAAACAGCAAGTAGAGTTCGACACACCATTCCGTGAGCTGGGCTTTCCTGGTGCACCTTTCCGCAGTACTGTAACCCTGCAACCCACCTCGGGTAGTTTAGTAAATCTAACTGAATGGCCACCATTTGTTATTACTTTAGATGATGTTGAATTAGTTCATTTCGAACGTGTACAATTCCATTTAAGGAACTTTGACATGATTTTCGTTTTTAAAGATTACCATCGAAAAGTAGCTATGGTCAATGCTATACCTATGAATCTGTTGGATCATGTTAAGGAATGGTTAAAGTAAGTTTTTAATTTGTGGCGATATGTTCCTTAAATAATAATAATAATAACAAAAAATATGTATTTACAATTGCAGTTCTTGCGATATACGTTATACAGAGGGTATACAGTCCTTGAATTGGGCCAAAATTATGAAAACCATTACCGATGATCCGGAAGGTTTCTTTGAGCAAGGTGGCTGGTCCTTCTTAGACCCTGAATCAGGCAGCGAAGGCGAAGATGAAGAAGCTGAATCCGAAGAAGATGAGGTTTATGAACCCACTGATTTAGAATCGGATCTCGAATCCGATGATGATTCTGAATATTCAGAAGCATCAGAAGATGAAAGTGATGACAGTGATGGTAAACATTATTTTGTTTTTATACTGAATATTGAATTGATTATAATCCTGTCTAATTTATTATTAAATTTTGTTCTGTAAAAAAGATCTTGGTTCTGACGAAGAATCGGGTAAAGACTGGTCCGATTTGGAACGCGAAGCAGCTGAAGAAGATCGTAATCATGAATACAGTGGTCCTCCTGACGCTAAATCAAATGGCAAACATCATTCTAAACATTCTAAGAGTTCGAAACACAGGTGAGTTCTAGAACTTTCTTAAGTACATTTAAATTTGTGTTGTGTTTGGTTTTACGTGAATATTAAAAATCCTTAGTTAAGAAACTATATAAAATACATATCTTTTATAAGAGTCAGTTTAATTATAGTCAAGTCAGTGCCAAAATCAATCGTCCAAAGATGTGATTAGTTTAATAAGAGAGTTAAGTTAGTTAAGAAAGATGGATAGAAAATTATTTGATAAACAAATTACCAAAATATAGGTTTTAATATGTATTGAAAGCGCTTATAAGAGAAAAACTTTTATTAACTTTGTTGGTCTCTTTAAACACATTTACAAATCTAGCGAATATAGTTATCATGATCTATCGATTTTGAAATAGACGGCAAACAGATTTTATTATTTGCTTATAAAAAATAAACCTGCTTTAAATAACTTTTTAATTGTAAAAATGTTTTAATGTTGTCTATTTGTTGTTTGTCTATCCTCACTATTGCACAAAAGTCGTAGAGATCGAGCGATACAAGAACAAAACCATAAGAAACATAAATCCTCAACACATTCTTCGTCTTCAGCAAAAGCGACGCTGAAGAAACCACAAAAAAATATAAACTCTTCTTCCGCCTCAACACATAGGTTTGTGTAATTTGATATGATGTATCCTCTCTAATCTCACTCTACTCTCTATTTTCTTCATACAAATAAACATTTTACAATTGGCAAAACACAACTCCAAATTACAAACACAAAGCCATACCTTTTATATTCTCTTAAGCTTTTGTTTCTATTTTACTGTTATGATATTAAAATTAATATTTTTATTTCTAAAATTAATAGCCCGTCAAAATCTTCTCACAAGGACAAACATCACGATCGTAGTCGTGATAAGCACCATTCCTCGTCACACAAGGATAAGGATCGCGATAAGAGCCGTCATTATCACAGCAGTAACCATAGCAGCAGCAGTAGTCACAAACGTTCACGTGATGAAAGTCGAGACGGCGGGCATCATAAATCGAAAAAATCACGTCATTAAATCTTAAAACATTTCTGTTTTAACGTCAGTGTAACTTCATTTTCTTTACTTGCTCCATTGTTTGCTGCAATTGAGTTCCATACAAACAGTTTTTCTTTTCCAACTAAATTTTCGACTAAATTTCTAAAATAAGTTGCAACGTTTCTCAAAATTTTGTTTTTCTTATTATTATTATTATTAAAATAATATACATACATACTATATAAGGCATTTATATGTGCTTTCAATTCATTGTTAATTGATTCCGTGTTTTTATTTTTCTTTTTTCTTTTTTTTTTGTGAAATTATTAATTCTTTACCACTCATCTCTTATATCTGTCATCTTTATCAACCCCATTATTTTTAAGACAATTTTATGATTATTAAACAACAAAAAAACAAAAAAAAAAAAATCAAGAATAAAAAGAGAAAAATTAACAAATCGGCGTGATCATCCCTTTTATTATTAAATATACATTTTGACTTCAAAAGGAAAAGCAAAGTAAAGACATGCTTAAGTAGTCATTCCCTTTTTATGTATTCGCCTACTGGAAAAGCAATACAGAAGGAGATTTTAAACAAAAGGATCAACGTGTTGATATTAAGACAGATTTGAGTATGTTTAAACATGATGGTGGGAGCTTAATTTTATTTACACTTCATTTGGATTTGCCAGAATTAGTCGTGTATCGGAAACAACGCACCTTATGTTACTATGCACCAGACTCTTTTAAAGGCTCAAAGGTATACACGTATGTGACGAAGGATAGAGCAGTCTCTGAGGAAACCATCCAGTGGTGATATTACAGTTTAAGTTAGAACGGCAAATTACAGTTTCGGCTGGAATCCTCGAGGTCAAAAACATGTTGGCGTACCAGCTCCTAGAATAAGTAGTCACATACTGCAGATAGAAATTAGTACCATTGGGCGTTACAAAGTAGAACTCAAACGAAAACCTAGTCATAAGAATGCTTGAAAAACTTTGTAAGGACCTTCATAAGCAAAGTCAACGAATTCAAATTCAAAATTCATGCAATTGAAAAAATAACAGCAAAAAAAAAAAACAAAATTTATGCATTTAAATACCATATACACTGTGTAACATCTTTTTTGGACGCTACTGCCCGCTATGTTACATTACAAAATACATTCGGACCTCTTTTATACCTTCCATTTACACCTCATACATCACTGAGGAACGTGTAAACTTTATTGAATTGTATTAAAAATCGTGAAAACTTTACAATTATTTGATACTTAAGTTCTTCGAAATTTAGCACTTATACTACGATATTTTGTGGTACTGTTTAAAGACTGTTTGGTGTCATCATTTAACAATGCATTGCCACCCACACTTGTACATTTCCTTAAGCCAAATGGGCGCTTGACATCGAACATATTGCGTGTTTTATTTATTGGGAAACGCATCTTATTTTTTAGCCATGTTGTGAAAGCTTTCTCATTATCGTGCATTTTACGGATTTCTGCTTCTGAACTTTTCAAAGTTTGTACTTTTTTTCCATGTTGTTTTTGCTGCAATTTACATTCACGTTCTATTAGTTGCTCTTGCGAAAGTCCATACTCCGAGAGGTAACCTGTATATTTGGGTAGTTTTAGTTGTACATTTTTATAGTCACAACAGGTTTTATAGTGCAGCTTCAAATCGGTAACTTCAGGTGGTGGCATAAAACGACGATTACCTGTTGAATGATGATTCGAACTGGAGGCAATTGCATTTGAAGATTTGTTTTTGCGTCGAAAAGAAAAACGTTTATTAAATGGTAGTTTACGAGCTTTAGTTACACGTGGTGAACATCTCATAGATGAGGATGTTAGCGATGTTTTATCACAGGCCATATCGTCAGGCAAATACGAGGCTACAATTATTGAAAGTTTATCATCATCCTCATCCCCTTCATAGTATTCTTCATTTTGACAAAGAAATTTATCATCTTCATTGTCTGACTCATCGTGTACAGATTCATTACAATTAAATTCCTGATAAACGTCTTCATTGTCATCCTCTCCGGAATCAATCTCATTATCAGATATTAGGAGATTTGTAAGACTTTTATTATCCGGTTCATCCTCTTCGGTACAATCGAAAGTTATTTGTTTTAATATTTTACGTTGCACCGCACGAGGACTATCGGCTTTCTTCTCTGCACATACTTCAGGTTTATCGTTTTCCATATCCATTATTTGAATTTCTTCACAAATTTCTTCAATTATTTCATTTTCATCAACACTTTGAACTTTTTCCGAAGTTTCTGTTCCAATTTCAGTTTCATTAGAGGTGTCTGTAGGTGTCTCTTTATCATTCATCTCTGCAGGCAAATCATTTTCTGTATTTTCGTCTTGAGAATTAATTTCAATTTCGTTTTTTACTTCATCTTCATTGGGAGCGTCTTCTTCATTTATAACTTCTAGTTTTTGTTCAGCATCTGCTGCATTTGTTGAATTTTCTTCATCATCTTCCACATCATCTTGGCCTAATTTTTCCTGTAACTCCTTAAGATTTATACCGTTTTGTGGCTCGTACTCCTCCAAATTTGCTGCAAAACTAACTTTACGATTTATTTGAGCTGCTGGCACCAATTCGTCATTATCTTCAACGTCATCATTTGCGAATAGCTCCTTATTTGCCTCTTTAATTTTATCCACTATGTTGTATTCGTTAACGGGTTTTAAAACTATTACAAGAAAAAAATAAAGGAAAATATGTAGAATTATTAGATTAAAGAAATTTTATAAAAAAAAATATTTGCAATACTCACAATAGACTTCACAATCATCGTCTGATTCTTGTTCGATTTCGTGTACATTTGCCATGTCTCAGGTTTCAATTCTATTGGAAATGTAACTGCGTGCTGACTATTCAACTCTTATTGTAACAGTCATGTAATTTGCAAATTAAATTTTATTTATTTTGAAAATACAATTGCAACGATTGACGACAACGATAAAATGCTACTTAAATTTATTGGAATATTTATCATTTTATTACTTTTTATTAAGGCACTACTGTAGTATTTTAGTCGATTAGTGTTATGGTTTCCCTACCCACCCTAGGATTTTAGTCCGATTTATTACAGATGATGACCATACTCCTTCAGTGCATTATATTGGAACTAGAAAAATAGGTTGTGGAAGGTAGCAATTAGTGAATAGAGATTGAAATCTTTTTATATTGTAAGAGTTCCACAAACGCATAGCGTCGCTAATAAACGAATTCTTTCTGTAATGTATTTGGCAATCAATTTTCCAGTCTACTTGAGAGAGACGTGCTCAACGTGTTAGACGAGCACTACGTAAAAATATGAGAAATTCGGGAACAAGTTCCTTTATTAATCTCGAGCACATTCCTTTAATGTAGCAACACAATGTGTCAAGGTTCGAAACCCAGGCCAGACATAAAAAAGTACAAAAAGTATTTTTTCTGCGACTTCCTTTCAGGTTGTGGAAGGTAGTAATTAGTAAGTAGAGATTTGAGGCATTCCATAAACGCATAGTGTCGCTAATAAACGAATTCTCTCTGTAATGTATTGTGCAATAAATTTTCCAGTCTACTTGAGAGCGACGTGCTCAACCAATTAGAGGAGCACTACGTAAAAATATGAGGAATTCGGGAACAAGTTCCTTTATTAATCCCGAGCACATTCCGTTAAAGTAGCAACACCAATGTGGCGGTGCTCTAATGTCATTCTACTGTCATTAATTAAAACTCCTCCTTTAAGCGAACTAGAAATCTCAAAACAGATTTTAAGGCACCGAACCATACCTAAGGATCGCATTCAATTTTCGGTCGTTATAAGACGCGTAAAAAGATCAGATGAGTGAAGTATTTTTAGCATCATCTTAAGAAATCGTTTCTCTCGAATGCTTGGGTAAAAATTTGGGAAACATATTGTTTCCAGTCAATATTGTACTGAATTGGATTGCAGGGTGGATGCGAGTGAGTCTTGTCACCTCAAGCTCCACAGATCATGATCTACTGTCAAATCAATATTAATGAAAACTTCTTCTGTTATGTGCAAAAGAGTTGATAATATTGAGCTTGCCCGTAGACTGTAGTATATATTTAATTCGTGTAAAAGTTAGTGAAATCATATAACATCGTCGTTTTAAACTCTTCTATATCGGCTGTGGAAGAGGGATATTTATATTACATAGTTATGGCACATCGAAAAGACGGCTTTGTTTATGTATGTTGCTTGCATATATATACCTTTGATTATAAGTTAGCACTATCTCCGATAATCTAATGCGTAGTGCGCTAGCTTATCCGTCAGTGATTTGTGGGTTAAGTCCGACCAATGACTCTGTTGCATGTACTAATAAGTATGATAAATTTCCATTCAAAATGTATGTTTAATTTATATATGAAGAAGCAATTCGAATTTGGAAAACTTTGAATATAAAAATCTGTCTGTTTGTTGGCTTAATAATGCTATTTATGGTAGTTGGTCGTTTGCAGTTTCCATTATAATTTATTCATTTTATTTTCAAACTTTTGGTAACAATCACCACTTTTTTTTATTGCTTAGAAAGCTTGTTTGTTTAAAAAAACAATCCTTACCAATGCGATCTTTACACCATGCAATTTTGCATGCAACCTCATTATGACATTTCAATTTTTTTATAGTTTGTGAGTGTAAAAAATTCGTTTGGGTCGAGTTTTCAACATACTATTCTCCTTTTTGAAGACCTAGTGCTTTTACGAAACATTGTTTTTAAACTTGCATGCTGTAAAGATCCACACAATTATTTTATTCACTTTTCTTGTTTCAGCATTGAATTTTTATTTTCATTGTCTATAAATTTTCCTTTAATAAGTCGTACATTCTACATATCAATCAATCAATAACATTTATTTATTTATTTTCTTTAATAAACTTATAATCCCGTGCTGAGTAAAAGTACAATTTGTCGTAACACGTGTTTCCCTGTCTATTCCCCGTTTGTAACTTTCCGTTTTCACTGTTCTGTATTAGTTTCGAATTCACTACTGTGTGTTAGAGAATTTATTATTTTTTATAGGCATTTTTACTTTTAGGCTTATAGGATGCATTCATTCATTCATCCATCCATCTATGTTTAGTGAATTTTTGTGCATTTCATATAGCAAACGTTAGACGGTTACCAGGCAATAAATAACATTTTTATGTTTGATCAATGTATTGTGGAAAATTTTCATAAGCTGTGTCCTTAAATATTTATCGTTGTAAACCAACTGTGTTTGTATTTGTACTCTTTTTTTTTCTTAAAATTGTGTTCGAAATTGAGGATTTTGGGGATATAATATTGTAAATGTTTTCTTGTAAGGATGTAATTTGTTCATACACAAAGTTTTTCACATTTTCAAGGCTATTGCAGTGAAAATGGGGCATAAAGAAAAGAATTTTTTCTACAAAAATTTTTCTTTTAATCCCGAAGGTCTGGATTTACGACCATGTAGAAAAAGTTGAAAAACGGAATTATTAAAATGCTTCTAAGTAATGTATTTTATTTTATGTTTAACATGGTGATGACATTAGTTTTTAAAACCTATAACTTTGTTTTTAAACATAATAATTATTAGGAAAAATACCGAAAAGGAAGAAGTTTTTTTGTTTTTTCCCTATTTATTGGAGGAATCTTTCCTAACTGAAATTGATTGAAAGTTTGTCGAATCTGCACATACATAGCATAATTGGTCACTACAACCTTTAATCAAGATTACGACCTAGCTCCTCACACCTGTCATGTTGTGTGTGTTAATTTTGTACATGAGTGATGGGACCTGCAGTTTAAAGTCGACTCCGAACGACAGATTTTTGAGAAACTTTTCATGGCAATTTAATTTACTCTCAGAGCTTTTGCCAGAAATCTGCTGAGAGGAAATCGCGGAAAAAATATTTTTTCATATTTTCGCTTTGAACTGAGGCCTCACGTCTAATCAGCCAACTACTAAATTATGGCGACTTCGACTACATTTTCGAATCTTCAAATGCTATATTGTAGTGTTACTATATGCAGTTCTTTTGAGGCATTTATGCTATAAAGTAGGTCTTGCGCTAAGGAACTAGGAAGTATCAAGAGCTTATTAACACAATAATGTTTCAACTTTCTTGAATAACTGTGGTGTTCTTGGTGGAGTGTATTAATACCCCACAGGTTCTAAGAATGTGTTTTGAGGATTCATTCTCCATTCTGAATAAGTGTACCCTGAGTCTACGGTATTCTGTCATAAAACCGGTTACCAACCCCAGGTTAAGCTTACCTCTTCAAACATCCGTTCGCATTTCTCTGAAGGGGTTGAGTCCCACCAGCAGCGTAGAACTCCTCTCCCCACATGGTCGTCTGCTTGCTCGTTGCCGGGAATTCCCACATAATCCAGCAGAGGGTAATCTTATTTTACTTACCTTTGTAAATCTAAATAAACTTGGGATCTTTTAAACTTGTGATGAGTGTTACTAAAGTATTAAATTAAAAATAATTGTAATCATGGCACTGGTGTCGTCCATGCTGGCTATTTATATGTATGTATATTAATAAATTAGTTTAATTTCATTTCAACAAACCTTAATGAAGTTACCGAGGTGCACTTTAAACTAAAATTAAAAATCATTTTGTGTTTTTAATTTTTCCTTTTCCTTGAAGGATTCCTTTATTTGCTCATTTAATTTTGATTTAAATCTACTTTAATCATACTTATTACACAGTTTTTTATGTTTACGTATCTTAAAATCAATATTCTATTTTGAAAGCTCGTACTGTATTTATGTATGTATGTATGTTTAAATTAAAAATAATAATTAAAATATGTATGAAACATTTGTAATGTTGGTGTTTAAGAATTGATTGTGATTCTTGTGATTGAGTGCTTAAGAAGAAAACAAATTTTTTTGGCACAATTCAAGTGAGCTATTTTTGTAGACCAATTTTATTTGATTATTGATGATAGTGATGATATGAACTCATGTTATAAAAATGGTAAAATTTTCCAAATATTAATAATCGTGTATTCCATTTAATTTAACATGTTTTTAAAGGAAAAAATGTAAATGTACATAATATTGCGATGCGCATTTGTGTTTGTGCCGTGATGCAATTGTTTTTTTCATTCTTTTTTTTTTGTTTTTGTAAAGAGTATCATATTTGTACATTAATAATTAATTGATTTAATTAACGTTAAGCTATTAAGCATATTGGAAAGCATCTTAGTTATGATTTATATTTTTATATGCAGGTTTTTGGTATTATTTTAAATGTTTTTAACATGAAAGGCATTCACGAACATTTTTGTTTTCATATACTTGTAGAGTAGGCCAATAATAAAATTATATTTACATACATACATATGTGATGTAGATTAAATGTTTCTTCGAAATTCTAAGGATAGACTTTCTAATATTTGAATACAAATGAATAAAATGTTCAATTGCAATAAAATAAAAAAAAAATTAAAAAAAAAAATTAAATTTTTTTCATTCGAATTCATAAAATTGTGAACAGGATACACAATTACTAAATTACTGAAACTTCGTAAAGTCCGTTACCACCAAAAATGATGTCAGTCTGGAGATCAAGCGCAGGATCACTCTTGCCAACAGATGCTACAATGGTCTCAATAGGCAATTGAGTAGCAGAGATCTCTCTCGTACGACAAAACTTATACCCTACAAGACGCTCATCCTCCCTGTGCTTCTATATGGCGTAGAGGAGGCAAGGACACTATTAAGCACTGATGTAGCAGCCTTGAGAGTATTCGAAAGAAAAGTTTTACGTAAGATCTTTAGTTTGCATCCGATCTAACAGTGAGCTGTATGAGCACTTTAACGACATAAACGTTGTTCAGCGTATTAACATCCAGCGGCTGCACTGGCTCGGCCATGTTGTTCGAATGGAGGAGGATTCTCCCCCGAGGCAGGTATTTGCTGCGGGGATCTGCGAAAGACGGCGAAGAGAACGACCTTGTATGCGTTGGAAGGACCAAATCAAAGAAGCCCTGTCATCGATTGGTGTGACCAACTGGAGTAGGCGCGCAAGAAGCAGAGGCGCCTGGAAGGATGTATTGCGGCAGGCCGAAATCCGTTAATCGGATTGTTAATGGCCAATTAAGTAAGTATGTAAGTGGTAAAGTCCATGCAATACTTTTGTTTGACGTAATTCCAGAGAGACAGTAAAAATATTAAGTTCGGAATATAAACTGAAAATCGGTTAACCGCTTTCTTTCTTTTTTTGAGTATTTAAAATGAAATATGCTTTCTAAAACATGTTTTTTTACAGCCGTATTCACAAAAAAAATCGTAATGTGGGTATAAAGTAAACATTAGTCGATTTACTGCTTAAGTTTGCAAAGGTTTTTTAAAAACAGATTAACCCACTGTTTCTATAAAACGAACGATTTCAGACGACGTCTATATACATAATTACTCATATGTTTTTGAATTGATTTCATACGAGAAACGAGGGTTTACATAATGCCCAGTTAGTAATTTAGATCATAATAAAAAGATAAAATAATAGGTTTTAAATTATTTACTTGAATAGTTTAATAATTTTTTAATTAAATGTTGGCCTACTCTTTGAATAAATTTTTCAGAAAATTTTATATTTATTAGTCATAAAATAAACTAAATCTTTAGCATAAGTAAACTTCAATTTGAAACCTTTATTTTATAATTTTAGCACAATATTGGTCTGTGAATACCTTTCGTTAATAATTGGCATTAAATGAATTACAATTTAACGACTATATATACTACCATAGGCCAATAGGTTTTTTTTTATAAATTTTGTAGAAAAAGGGGAGATTTTAATCTTAGGGACGGTTTTTCGATATAAATTTATAAAATATTTCTGTTACTAAAACGGAGTTAATGAAAAAAAGAAAACATAAATTTGAACTGAAGTAAAATAATTTAAATGTTGTACGTATTATATGCATATGAGAATAGAACTTTATTTATGTTACCCTTTATCCAATTCGTATGAACTGCTATCCGTAGTTTTATTGAAGATGCGATGAAATTGCGAAGACTATGAGATCTTAATTGAGATCACAAGAAAAAAAGAAAAAGATAATTGGAGTAACAATATGGAATAGAACCTGTGTTACAACAGCATTATACAGCAATTAGTAGCTCAAATATCGCCACATCGCAGTGCTCCTCTATTTCGTTCCAAGAGTTTCTGAACTCAAATGCCTTATAGACGTGAAAATTATAAACTATTCTTGTCAATAAATAAATTCATATGCACGCAGGGTAAACATTTCAATTTGTAAAATTTCACTTTTAAAGAAATTTCAATTTATTAATTCAATTCAGTCGAAATTTAACCCATTCGCTGCTAAGACTAAATTATATGAAGTCATTCCCATTGCCATTTATATTTTGAGTGTTATTGTTTACCAAAACCCTGTTATTTCTTGCTAAGAGCACATATATTATCATATATAATCATTTACAAGCAGAAAACCAAAGACGAGTTGCTATAAAATGAAGTTGATTTTTGCGTGAAGAATAAAGTATTATTTTTGTAAAAAAAATTATTTGTAGTATATTTCAAGTTTTTTACATATTTATATTATGTTTGTGGCAAAAAAAATTTGCTAATTCAAAAGCCTGCATGTTATAATATATTTAAAGTAGAACGTGTATGCTCGTCTTGGCAGTGCGGGATACCCCGTCAAAGACGAGTATACTCGTCCTTGGCAGCGAATGGGTTAAAGGCGTTGACTGGCGTTTCGATTCGATTTCGATTTTGAAATTAAAAAAAAATGTATTTAAAATAAAAAAAGAAACAATTTTTGTTATGAATTGATGAACGATTTATATTTATTTCGAAATTTTATTTGACAGATTCCGCGTTCGATACTTAATGTGTACAACTTATAATATATAATTTCATTTTTATTTTTAAATATTAAGATATGACCAAGTCCATAAAAATATTTGGATGAAATAGTTTCATAAGAAATTATAACCTTTAGTAATAACTACTGAAATTTACTAGGTTCCTTTTTGTTTCATTCAGCTTGTTCTCTTGCTGGGATTTAAATGATGTGCCAGATCTCAAGAACTAACGTGAATTTAGTCCCACATAGCATATCTTCGGTTACCTTAGTGCTCTATGTACATTTCTGATACGAGCATCTACAATGCCAGAAGTTATTGAAGTCGCCGTGGTCTAGTAGGTAGTGTGTTGGCTTATTAGATGTGGAGCCTTGATTGAAACGCCAGCTCAAGCCTCTCCAACTAAACGAAATATGAACAAAATATTTGTTCGGCGACTTTCTCTCAGCAGATTTCTGGCAAACACTCTGAGAGTAAATAAAATTGCCGTGAAAAGTTTATTAAAATTCAGTCGTTCGGAGTCGTTCTTTAAACTGTAGGTCCTGCCAGTCATGTATAAAAATTAACACACACAACATAATGAGGTGTGAGAAACTAGGTCGTAATCCTGACTAAAGGGTTGTAATGACCAATTCGACGCCTCCGTTCTATAATATTCTAAGTCGAAAAAGTGTGTTTTGAGTTATGAGCTCCCAAAGTTCTCACGCGACATACGACTGTATGTGTATTCTAAATAGATTTTTCCCTATAACTTCGGAACAGAGCGGTGCATCTTAACCAAATTTTGACAGTGTTTAAGTTAGAGAACGTAGAATTTAAAAATGCAAGAACATTAAAAACGTTCTAAGTAGACTTAGAACGTTATAGAATGGAATCGTCTAATTATGTATGTATGTAGTTATTGAAAGGGTACATAGATGAATGGCAACATATGATTAAGAGTAGATAAGAAGGAAAATGGTATCAGTATTGGCCATATTGTAGTTATCCACCTTATTGCCTGATAGCCTTTAAGTTTATCCAATTTCCCTAGATTTTTTTTGTTTAAATTTGAATAAAAGTTTTAAAGTACATTTTTTACTCGGGTTGAGTGGCATCACCACAGATAATTACTTGATGTGTCAGTATTTCATCCAAATACCTAATGGTCTGAAGTAGTATCTGAAAGCATAATTTCAATTGTAATTACATATACAAAATGATAAATGAATGAATATTTTTTCTATGTATGTATGTATGTTATGAAGTACTTTATCTTTAATGTATTTATAATGGAAAAATAATAATAAATTTAATTATAATAAAATAAAAAATTAAAAAGAAAAATGTATAATAATAGAGCTGAAACAAATCTAAAAATTAATAACGTGAACTGTGAATCCTACAAGTTATTATTTACCGATGTACAATATAAAATATGTTTATAAATTAATAGGTATTAATTTAATTATTTTTTACAACCATGCTTCTTATTTGTTAAAACGTAATTAAATTAAAAAAATAAATTATTTCTAATTAAACGTATTAAAATGTTCTTAAATTTATAACCAAACATATTATAATTTCGTTCTTTTAGTTACTTGTAAATTCTTTTTTTCACTTCACTTTATATTCTCCACTAGAAAATGATGCTACCGTATACCGTATAAAAGTTTATATAGAAGAATAGCTTAAGTTCACTTACAAGGTGGGGCAAATTAAATAGTGTGTAGATTTATACAGTGGTGGCCTTATAATTGGAAACGACTTAGCAATATGTATGTTTGTTAATTTGTTTTACAATTTTCACTGTGTACCTGGGATCAAAGGCTTTGTTTGGAGGACGTCTTACATACGTTTTTCCATCAAACTGGGACAAATTAAACTTGGATTCGTCACTCCAGAGAACTCTATTCCACAAACATCGTTTCTAATTATAAGGTCATCACTGTATATGTATGTAACCTTAAGTAGAAGTTGTCGCATTGCAATTTATTTTATTGAACATGTAAATGTATATTTTATTTCGAAAGTTTTTATATATAAAATCGGGCTAACGTGGGTTATTATTACTATTCTTATGTAGGCTGGGACTCAAGCTTATGTGCCAAATGATAATTAATTATGCCATAAAGAATTTCTCTGCAATTTTCGTTTGTCAATTTCATAATGTTAAGAATTCAAGAGTAAAACTAGCAATTTCGATTCTGAGATCTTGGTGCACTGGAAATATTTCTATTTTTCATTACTAGTTCTCTAATTACCATGGAGAATATAAAATGTTCGACTAAGCCGAGCATTTAGATTTAATTTTATTTTCTTTTGCAATAATTTCTTTTTAATTTGTTTTTTTAAGGAAAAAGAGTTTTTTTTTGTTTTCTGTTTGTTTTGTTTATACTCGTACAGTAGCAGTATTAGCTAGGCCTGTGTTAGAAAAATTTGAGGTATAAAAAACTTTTAAATTTTTGTTTTTAATTTTTAAATTTAATAATAAACTAAATATAAATATGTGTTCTTTGTTATATAGTATATGTATGCTTATATAAAAAACTATGCCTTAAATTACAAAACAAAAAGAATTTATCAATATAGTCTTTCGTATCAATTATAAAAATAAAAATTATTATACCTTTCTGTTTCTGTAAGGCAAGTGTAAACGATTCAATTGTGTATTTAGCATTATCAAATTTCAATCGTCTGAAATCACTTGCCCTACAGAAACAAAGGTTATATTCGTTCTTTTTTCTTTCTTTTTTTCTTTTACAAATAATATTAATTTTTTTATGGTACAATTTTCTTCATATTTTAATTGTATTCTTTAAATTTATATTTAATTATATTACTTTTTACTAATACAATAATAATTTTTGCATTTAAAAAAAGGTGGGGGCACATAATTGTACAAACGAAGTAAAAAATAAATTACAATTAAATAATAAAAACTTATAAGTAATTTTTCTTGATGTTGTTTCTTTAAAAAAATCTCTTTCTATAAATCGTAATAATCTTAAAAACAAAACTAAAGTTTACATTATTTTACTTCCTTAACTAAACAAAACAAAAAAAATTTATAAAATTAATCGAAAAAATCTACATGTGATGTTAGATTTTTATGTAAAAAGTGGTAAATGATAGAAATCAAACCCTCGATAGCCTTTGGCAGCTAGCCATATATAGACAACATGATAAGCGCCTGGTATAAAGCATATAAGGCCGGCTACAAAAAAGACAACACCCTGTGAGGTATTTGCCGGATCTGCGACGGCAAATGTGCCCATAACAAATAAGCCGGTGCCGACAATTAATAAGGTAACAGCTGCTAAGACGGTACGCCAATTTTCTCGTACTTTAGGGTGTCGCCAACAATATGTACTCACTTCATCTGTGGATATATTGCCGTATTCTTGTATCAAAGAATCACTATCACGTGAAGTTGTGTCTTCGGCATATTTATTGTAACCCCTAGAAATATAAACAAACAAAAACAGTAAAAAAGTAAATTATTAGTTTGAAACAAAAAGGAAATTTAAAAATAAAATTGTACATAATAAAACAAATAACAATTGCATACGATTTATTTAAATATTATTTTGCCTTGTGAAACGCCTACTTTTGTAGGATAATGGAAAAAAAACGTCCTTGTGAAATATATTCAAAACTTAAGTCCTACCCATACGCCTGCCGTTTTCAAGTACTTGATTGCATGTTAAATGCCAGAGCCTTAAAAGAATTTAATGTTCAATAAAAACAGATTTTTGAACATTTAAGAAACTGTTTGCAACAGGTTTTATTTCCCAACTAAAGCAACCCTTTATCTATATTCCGTATTCTGAAAACGTAATTTATGTGGTGTTTGTTACATAAATACAAACATAATTGGTCATTACAACCCTTCAGTCAGGATTACGACCTAGTTTCTCACACCACTTATGAGTGGTGGGACCTACAGTTTAAAGTCGACTCCGAACGACAGATTTTTGAGAAACTTTTCATGGCAATTTTATTTACTCTCAGTGTTTTTGCCAGAAATCTGCTTAGAGGCAGTCGTCGAAGAAATTGTTTTTCATATTTCGTTTTGTTGGAGATGCCCAGTCCGGGGGTGGAACCGTGGCCTCACGTCTACTAGACTACGGCAACAATTACTGTTTTTCTATTACATTCCTTTAAGTATCTGCTTCCTTTTTGACATTACAGTGGAACTTGGATAGTCTTCAAGGTCGTACATAATGAATAATAATAAATTGTATCAAGTAAATAACATTTTTTTTTTTATTATTTATTTCATTTAAATACAAGTTTTTTTTTATATAAAAACATTTTTTAAATATTAAAACGCATTTGTTGTTGTTATTATAAAACATACAGAAAATTGTCTGTATATGATAAATAAAAATAAATTCCAGTGTAACTTATGGCGGCAATTCATGAATTTTGCATATATTGGCTTAGACGACGACAGGCGACAAGTGTTTGATGATGTATGACCGGCATATTAAGTTGTATGTTTCGCCTATATTTGCTGCTACTATTCAATGCAGTTTTTAAGAGAAATTGAACGCAATTGCTAATTATAAAACGTTATTATTATTTCAATCTAGCTTAAGGCAAACAAATATGCAACGTATAAAAAAAGGAAGAAAATAATGAAAGATATTATCGAATGGAATATAAACTTAACTGTTGGATTATTTGTACAAATATTTGCAATGATTTTTATGGCACATTATTTATTCATAATAAAATTGAATGTAATTAAAAACAAAAAAAAAAAACGAACTCGGATTAAATGCCTGACTGACAGACAAACACTCTGACTGATGAGTTTCATTCATCAGTGTCAAGTTCAAACTGAAAAATTCTCTTCAAATAATCAAGTTGAACAGATTGTGCAAATATTTACATTCAAATTTTGTTCGTTATTAGTAAAATGAAAGAAAACAATTGTAGGAAAATATGTTTAATCATACGTACAAATGTTTAATTTTATTCATCACTTAATAAGAATAAAAAAATAATAAGAATTGTTTGTGTTTAGCTTGTGCAAATAAATTGTAAATTATAATCGGAAGTTAAGAAATTTTTATTAAAAAATTTAAATTTCGTTTTTTTTTTTAATTTCCTCGTTTAAAAATTTCTAATTAATTCCGTAATTGAAATTTTAATTCCAGATTAGAAGATAGTAAAGATGATGTGTATTCGTACAATAATCTTTTAGTTGATTTTATGTGATTTTGGTGATTTAACAGTCATTGCAATAGTGACTGTTAAATCACCGAACGTAATCTATTCTTAAATGAATAAAGTATTAAAATTTGATAATTTTTTTAAAACTATAAGTTTATTACCTTCCATTTAAAATATATTGTGGTGCTTTATTCTACACCGGAATTTGAGAAAACAATTCAGGACAGGTTTCTGTTTCAATAAAATTTTATAGATAATCAGAAAATCATAAAACTGTCTATCCAAGGCTACATTTTCAATATAATTGCGATTATGATTCAGTTTCATTAAGAACTGGACGAACAACCGCAAAAAATACTGCATAGTTTTGTTTTTCCCCTCATGAATGTTGCTTGTAAATCCCATGAGTTCATACAAAAGCTCCCTAACTTTATTATTCTTTTATGATGTTGCCTTGACCATAAGATTTAAGGATTCAGCAGTTATTTTCATTCTCGATCATCAATCCTATTTTTACTGTTCTTTTCAATTTTAATACGTTCAAGAAATATTTTTAGTTACCACAAAACACCAAGAAGCCCAAAATATGTTTAAAATCTTGTGAATTATATGCAGGTATACTATATAATGCCTGGCTTTTAGGCGTGGTCTGTCAGTAAGACTTCCCAATCTTTGTCAATATGCAGTTATATATTTGTGCTCTCTGATCTTAATGAAGTTTTTTTCAAATATTGCGTGGAGCGCCCACACGATTATTTTAGCCGGTTTTTACATTTTTTTCCGTAAATATGTGGTTGACTTTACGTTTCCTCTTGAGATTTATGAAGAGTATAACCTCTTCAGTTATATTATCGAGGTCAGACATCTTCAACATAACGAAATGAGAAAAAATATTTCTTCGGCAGAATTCTGGCAAAAACTCTGGGAGTAAAATAAAATTGCCATGAAAAGTTTTTAAAAAAAATCTGTCGTTCAGAATCGACTTTAAACTGTAGGTTCCCCCCTCATAGATAAAATTAACACACACAACAACCACCATTTATGTATGTATGTATGTACTATATAGCCCTTTGAACACTCAGATTGCCCCAATCGAAGATGCTTCCATCGATTAAGATACGATACGTACCATCAAAACGACTTTGAAAAAATATTTCTTCGGCGACTTCCTCTCAGTAGAATTCTGGCAAAAACTCTGAGAGTAAATAAAATTGCCATGAAAAGTTTCTCAAAAAAATTTGTCGTTCGGAGTCGACTTTAAACTGTATGTCCCGCCACTCATGGATACAATTAACACACACAACAACCACTAACTATGTAGTAATTTATGTATGTATAGCAGCTTCAACACTCAGACAGCTTTTTGCCGCAATCGAAGATGCATTAATCGCATAGGAGCGCCGATACGTACCTTATATCTGACGTATGCAGATTTCGAAAAGGTTTTTGTTGAAATAAACAATATGAAGTCGCCGTAGTCTAGTAGATAGTATGTTAAGTTATTAGATGTAAGGCCACGGTTCAAACCCCAGGTCAGACATCAAAACGAAATTTGAAAAAATATTTCTTCCGTGACTTCCTCTCAGCAGATTTCTGGCAAAAACTCTGAGAGTAAGTAACTCTGCCATGAAAAGTTTCTCAAAAAATCTGTCGTTCGGAGTCGACTTTAAGCTGTAGGTTCCACCACTCATGTATAAAATTATCATAAACAACATAAGTGGTGTGAGAAACTAGGTTGTAATCCTGACTTAAGGGTTGTAATGACCAATTATGAAAACAATTCCTTATATCACAGAAAATATTAGGTTAGAAACGAACCAATATATTAGAACTCTGTTGAAAATTCTTCCGACATCTCTCGGCAAGTTCAACAAGCTAACACTGACTTGTTTGGGATTTAATATATAACACAGGCGGTTGGTTATAAAACATTTCATAAACTTGTTTTCAATCGAATTGTAGAGAAGTTTAAATAATGTTTCAACTCTTTTTAGCTTCTGCAACAAACAAATGATATGCCACCGTAAATTGATGTGAAATGGATTTCTAAAATAAAAGCAATTAAAGTGAAAGGTTTTATTTTTACACACTCTTTTTTTTCGTTTTTTCGAATATATTTGTCGTTCTGTTATAAAACTAAATTGGGTCAAATTGACGACATTTTAACTTCATTCTTATGTTATGCAGAGATATGTTGAAACATTTAAAGCAAGAGAGAGAAAAAAACACAGTAAAACATGTTTAGGTGATATAAAAATAGAGGTCAATAGGTGAAATAAAATCTCAAACTATGATTCAATATGTTAACATGGCATGGCAAGTATGTACATATACCTATGCGAATATTACGAAACTATACCCAGAATAGCTTAAGTGAATTCGAGTTAGGGAATTATATTTTATAAACTAGGTTATCTTCTCTCTCGCTCTCTTTGTGTTTTATTTTAGCATGCATAGTTACGATTGAAGAGTATAAAAGAGAGACCATATTAATGAAATTAAATTCCATAAAATTACTTCCATAAATCGATTATCGATAAAAATCTGTTTTGAATTTCATTTTATTTTAATAAAATTAACAATCATTGCGTCCATTTATTATAAATAGTTGACGGCAAACAAAACATTTGAAATAAAATGTATGTAGGTTTGGGTTTTTAGAAAAAATATTAAAAATACAAAATTGCAACAATAAATACAAATAAAATTTTTGTAATTTTCTGACGGCTACTGTGGGCTTTTAAAAACATGTTACATGTTGCCAATATGTTGTGCTAAATAATGTTTATTTATTTATTTATTTATTAGTTACCAGCATGTTTCATTTTGTTGTTGTTGTTATTTGTTTTTATATTTTAACAAAATATTTTCACAAAAACATTAAATGTACAAAAAAAAACTCGAATCGAAATATTGTGTGTGTTTAATAATTTCAGCAATTGAAAAAGAAGTTATTGCATTACACAGTGATATGTATTTGTAAAGTGTTGATTACTACAACACCATATACGGTTGTGGTTTAAATTTTTATTATATTTTTATAATTTTTAATAATAAATTATAAATAATTACAGGTGGACCCTAAGTGTCACGGGTTACTGAACTGTAACATATTTTATACATGAATTACACATGTTGGCGTAGGTCAAGTGTGTCAAGATTTATTTTAATTAGTCATGCATTTAGTAATTAAAATATTTAAAACGAACAATTAAATTCTGTAGCAATCCGTAAAATGTGTATTACATACATAATATAATACATAGTATTTTAAAACTACGATTACGATAACATATTTAAAGATTTTTATGCTTTTTTTCTTGGGTTGTCATCAAATATTTTTTCAACATTTTTATTATTTATGTATATGGCCACACCTTCAGTCCCTGGCCAAGTTATTAGACGCACTGTCAAATTCAATGTAAAATCTCAGTTAATTTTATTGATTTTTTAACTCTATAATAAAAAAATTTGTATAAATCCGAATTTAAAAACCAAAGACGCAAACCCACAATTTTAGCAGCGCCACTTCTTGCCTCTAACAGGGCAAACTTTGCTATTAACAGAGCACTGTTAACTGTTAATAGTAGGAATAGTAGATTAGTCTCCTACTTCGCAGTTATAGCAGACTATTGACATAAAACATAATTCTCATTATTTTTTGTGAATAATAGTGTTGAAATGTAAAGGATGGTTGGTGGCTAGCTGTCCAACTACCACGATTAGAAAGAGGACCCTCTGGAAAACCATTTGCATACAGTCTGTATGGTGTACTATTTCTTATATGTTCCAAAATGGCCACTGATCTTCTAGAGAATTTTCAAGCAAAAAATTTATATTTTCAAAGCCAATTTTCTTAATACCATATCACTTCATATGTGACTATGTTGCTGATTATATTAAGAGGTCTTGGAACCTTCCTTTGAGTATGATATGGTATTCATAGACCTAGTATATGTCCTAAAATTAGCTCCTAACCCAGTAGACTGGTTCAGATGGATGCTGTTCAATAGCTAACATTGCTCTGTTATGGGCAAATTTTGTTCTGCTAAGAGGAAATTTTGTTCTGTTAAGGTCAAATGTGGCGCTGCTAAAATTTATGGCTTGCGTCTTGGATTTTAAAATTCGAATTTATATTTACACACATTTGGGGTTTAAAAAATAAAACCCGAATGAAATATTAATTTGATCCGAGACGTCTTTAAAGATAATTTAGTGTAAATGTTGTTTGCGACTGATCCCTCCGTAACATACTTTTTTAGCCGGTAATATCTTCCGTTGGTGGACTATACGAGAGCCACAAAAATCTCAACAAAAAATAATCCAATGAAATAAAATTGCCCTCCAAACTGGCCTCTCAATTGTTTTGTCGGATGTTCTCTCTTTTCAAAACATGCTGAGATTACAAATGCCATGCGTATCCGTAAAAAGTTCGATTAAAAATACTTTCATAACCACCCTCGTAAGATTGAGATTCAATCGGTGTTTCTTAAGTGTCATTTAAATTGGGTTAAATTTCAAAAAAACATAAAGAAAAGGTTAATGACTTGAATCGAGACGAAGAAGAGGAAGAAATCACAACAACAACGAAGAAAAACAAAAACAAAACATGAAATGGAATGAAATCTTTTTAGTTTGTAAACGAGTCCGTGGTATTTAGTTGGCTTGCGGTGATGTTTTCTTCTGTTTTTGCTGTTGAAGTTTCTGTGTTGCTGTTGTCTTAGGTGAATTCACATTTAAACTACTGAAGTTATAAGAGAGATAATCTTCTACAGGGTAGGTTACACCCATTCATATACAAATACCATATAATATGTATATATGTATATGCGTGCGACATACAGACATACATAAAAGTGTTATGTAATTACAGGTACAAGTGGTGATACAGATACTAAAGATACGTCAGGTTTGTTTGGCAAACTTTTTTTTTGCATACGTTAACAACTAAGTGATGATATTACATCATAAATCAAAGGTATGATGATAAAAGTGGTATAAACAAAGAAAAGTGAGATTTCACACAACAAAAAGTAAAAAGGTATGACAAAAAGAAACACACTTGTGTTGTATAATTTGCGTAACGACCTTTGAACTCATAAAACTGTAACATTAAACTACCGTCGGTACTGTCGCTATAAAAGTATAAAGACTTTAATTATAAATGAATAATTAAAATAAATATTGTGCAGTTGAAATACTTGCTAATAATCTGATAAAAACTGCAGACAAATGATGAAAAATCAATTATGAGTCGAGTTGAATTAACCCACGGAAAACTTGTTTCGTCAAAACTTTGTTTTAGTTCTCCTGAGTGAACTGCTTCTCCGGCAAATCGCAAATTGTTTTGAAAATTAAAATATTTGGACAGAAAAAATTTATTTGTTTTAACAATGCTTGCGCAAGATGATCGATATTGTGAAAAATGGAACTTGCTCCAATTATCCCACTAAATATCCATGGTATTAAGGCTTCTAAAACAGGTTGCTTTGCGGTCTGGCGCTACTGGGGACCAGAGATATAGGCGGCGAAACCATTTCTCCCACAAGTCTATTTATTATCCGATTCAGCCCCATATAAAGCACTTTTAATGCTCATTTGAAGAAAAAAATTAACTTCGGCGCCTATATTTATGTTCCCATTAAGTAAAGCCCAACCGTGAAGTTGTTTTGGAATCCTATTTTGGAATCCTTGATACTATGGATGTATATTGGGATACCTGCAGCAAGTCCCATTTATCTACCATAACGATCATCCTATCCAGTCTGTTCTAAACTCTAAAAGAGTGCGCTTAGAATGCTTGTCGAAATCATTGTTGGACTCTTACTTATTGGGCACTTGCGGGAGACACATAGGTGGTGGTAAGCTGGCTAATGACTTTTACAGAAGCTACAGACCATTAAGTCGTAGGAGAAGGAGGCACCTGGAAACTCAGCGGTTTTATTGTAAGTACTACTAGTAATAGCAGGAGATATTCATTGTGGTATCACAGCAAGCAATACTGGTTGCGCAAGTTTATTTTTTGGGCTTCAGACCATAGATCAGCAATGAGTATTCAAAAGTAGAATCAAGTATAATCGAATCATACTCATAATTTCTGATGCTTATACGCATTCATACTTATTTTTATATCATGGAACCTCTACTCATATTCAAAGTTTGAAGTACTCATCATAGTACATCATCAGCATATACGCGGACTGCAAAATAAGTATAATTCTCGTACGTACACTAAGTTACTCACTAAAAGGTTGTGTGTTTGCACTGCTTGCTGCTCTGTCTTTTTTTCTTTTTTTTGTAAATTCGAGAATTACTAAGACTTTAAATTTTGATGAATGATTTGAGTCACTCGAATCATTTATAAGTATTATAAGAGTATTTTTCTAAAGTTATGAATCTAAATGAGTAGGCATATGAATCAAACATATTTCGAATGGTATGAGTTTGATGTCAACGTTGAACCCATACTCATTGCAACCTGTACTTATAAATAAACATTGAAGTGAGTACGAATGAATCAGAGTACATAGTTAAATTTCAATATTGTTTACTCACTTATATTCAAAATTTCATGAGTGCTTATGAGCAGGGAAAAAAACGATTCATTCTTCATCTCTGCTTGAGAGACTTCTATCTACCTACCTGCATTATGCATTATTATGATTGATTAAATGATTGAAATATCCTCCGATCCGATCCTCCGAAAATCTAAGCAGAAATCAGTAATTTTTGATTACAAATTTAGGATAAACCCATACACAAAATAGTTATGTGATTAGGATCGATTATGGTTTGAAACCCTTGGCATTTAGGAGAATTTGCCACTTACTGCACTTAAATAAATGACGTTCTATTTATTCAAACGAATAAATTCTTTAATAATTGAAAATAGCCATAGAATATCTTATCGGGTATTAGGATTTTATTTATTTACTTTATTAAATAAATTACGTTGATAATGAGCTAGCTTTGGGCAACTGATTTTTGCAATAAATTCTTAAATAAAGGTGTGTGTTTTTGTTTACTTTTAAAGCACTTGATAGCATAATTTGTTTGTATTCCATACAAAGACATTTTTCAATATTTATTGTCTAAAAATAAAGAAGAAAAAAAAAGAAATTGCAAATATTTCGTTTTACTTAAAAGGCCTTGGCGTACTCGAAAGTATTTATAGTGTTGTTTTTTAATAGTTCTTTGTGTTTTAAATGATATTCTAGAACAAATGGAATTGATGACAATTTACTTAATTATAGCACTTGTAATTGAATTGAAAATTTATATTTATTAAAAAAGTGCAAGTGAAACCCCACTTATTTATAGCACACACGCAGATATCGATAAAAGTAGAAAATTTAAATTTAAAATTCAATATAAAAGCCATGTACTCATGTATGGATCACACGTAGTTATCATTATAAAAAAATATTACGCCTTAGTTTTGTTATCCACAGATAATTGGAATTTTTACTTAATGATTCAATTTAAATTTACTCATAAGAAATTCAAGATTTTAAGAACATTTAAATGGCTCACGATCTTTAACTTTTTCTATATACTCGTATACCATCATAGATCGTATAAATACTAAGTCAATCAAATTTTTTGCGGATCTTTTTTTTAAATTTTTTTCCACAAAAGACAACAAATTAGTGCGGCATGTTTAATATTTAATAATATTATTAGCAAACTTATAAATGTTTAGGCAAACAATATATACAAGAATAAGAATAAGAGATAATTATCGATATTTGCTTTTCTCACAATTCGATAAACAGTGCAAAACTGGCAAAATAAACAATTCACTTTTTCCAAAGAATGTTTTATTTGCAAAAGAAAAAGTCGTAAACAATGCTACCCAATAGGCACTTATGTTTATAAACGAAGTGGTCATTATGTTGCTTTAGTTAGAACTACGACTTAGTCACCCATGTTGCGTGTGTATGTTAATTTTATACAATCGTGGCGGGACCTGCAATTTTAACATACATAGATAACATAATTGATCATTACAACTCAGGATTACGACCTAGCTTCACATGCCACTTATGTTGTGTGTGCTAATTCTTAATACATGAATGGCGGGGGACGTAAAGTTTAAATTCGACTCCGAACGACAGATTTTTTGAGAAACTTTTCATGGCAATTTTTTATTTGCTCTCATAGGAAGCAAAGGAATATTTTTTATATTTTCGTTTCAATGTCTGACCTGGGGTTTGAACCGTGCCCTCACGTTCACTAAGCCAACGTACTAGCTACTAGACTACTGCGGCTATCAATTTTAACGTCGACTCAAAATAACAGATTTGAGAAACTTTTCATGCCAATTTTTTATTTATTCTCAGAGTTTTTGCTAGAAGACTGCTGACAGGAGGTTGCTCTCGTTCACACTGCGTTTTAGACTACAGTGACTTTTGACAAATGCATCGTAAATTAAAAGAGTTTAACTCAAATAGAGAAATTCAATGCGATTCTAAATAAATAATTCATTACAGTTAATAAGGCTAGCCTTTTAGGTGAGTCATTAGCAAATAATTTTTATTTCACGAAACTTCTCAGTAACCATACTACGTACTTTATTTCGAGACTAAGCTGTTTGAAAGAATATTCGAAACTAAATTGTATAACGCTTTATAGCTTTTCAAACCGAGCTGATATTCCTTATCGATTCTGAAAGATTGTTAATACAACTTCAATCCCTAGAAACTACCACCAAATAACAATATGCTCTGCACATTTCAAGGTAACATAAAGCCTGTCTACAACCGACTTTGCGGTTTACGTAGGCTTCTTTCTGATGGTGATCTAAAGTTGAAGTTAATAAACTGAAAGATTTGATAAAGTCGCTGTGGCTCTAGAAATTTCAATGTATTTTTGATAGGATATGGTACGGTGTGCTGATTTGTAAGAAGTTTTTCTAGATATCGGATTATTCGAGTCTGAGTTAAGTTGGTGTAGTGGCTGATGTGCTTCATTACATTCCCAACCATTTCACGTTCGTATATAGTAGAAGCAACACAATTATTCATCACGGTTCTTTTCTTTTTTCGAATTTTAAAAAATTATAAAAATTTCCAATTATACACTCAATATTGCCAAGACCTCTTAGAAAGCATATCGTCCATAGAGGAATTGCAGATCATTTAGCGAATCCTTTTGGAAGGGAATAAAACTCAATGAACAAAGTTGGCAGATAATAAAAAACGGAAGAAATACAAAAGGCCCTACTCTTCACTTGTGTTAGAGTTCGAAAAGTAGGAAATAAAAGTATATGAAGAGGGATTGTAAGTCATACAAATAGCTGTTTAAATGATTGTAAAAGACGTGGGTCTCTGTCAACCCCCATTGTCAAGATGAAAACGCTAAACAAACCAGAGCATTTCATCTTGCAATTTCCTTTTCGTTTTTCGTTGGCATGCATTGTCATCCAAAAAAGAAAATCATGGCTTATAATCGTTGCTATTCTGAACAACGAATTATTTTTCTGATTACTTTACATGACCATTAGATTTCATTGGTATTGTGAGCACAGTTACATTTAGTACCAGCAAGTAAGTACATAATTTGAAATCATCACACAATTTGTTTTCAACTAAAACGGAAGTTATTAAAAATTATTATGGCTGTTAGTTGTTGGTTGTTGTTGTTGTATAAGTGTTGTTTTGTATGTTGTATTGTCAAAAGGGAAGTCACACCTTCAAATAACCGTTGCATTCAAATGAGAAACGAAAACAATAAAAATATTAGAAAACATAAATGGGCAAGAAACAAATGCAATGTTTTTCTGTTCAATTTCATTGAGGTTCTAAAGGAAATGAACCAAAGTCAACTAAAAGACACACGAAATACTTAGGAAATGTACTGTGGATGATTGTAAAATATTTCTTTTTATATTCATAAAAGGGAGGAGGTAGTTGGACTTGTTATTATTTTTTTGTTTTTGTTTTTGTTTTGAAGCTAATATTTTAGCCTTTCATTTTGAATAAACATACATTTACGTGCATTTTGGGTAACCTTAAAATTGAATGCATTTGTGAACTTGTAGGGCTTCGTTCATATCGAATAATAATACAATTTCATAATAAGTGTGGTGAATCTTGTGTGAAAGAGTAGGTTGTTATTATTGCATGAATCCCAACCATAAAATGCTCTTATAATTACATTTTATTACACAGGCTGCATACATACGTACATATATGTTTTATTAAATATGAATTTATATACACACACACTTGCACTTGGTATAAAAATTATTTTCGGTTAAACGAGTAAATTTTTAATTAAAAACAAAAAACAAGAAAAAGATATAAGTAAACAAGTATAGTTTTTGCTTTAATTTAGTATAATACGTCTCTCTTTGACCGTCTTCACGAGTGTCAGACTACCAGCCGAAATCATGCCACAGACAGCGATGCGGTTAGTTTGGTTTTCATGAATAAATAATGACAACAACCTTAATTAAGTTTACATTGTATGAAATGAAAACTCAATTCGTTATCTCGAGTATTTCCTACGTTGTTGTTGTAAGGTACTTGATTTCAAGTACCAAGTCAAGACCTAAGGATACATAAAAAAACAATTTTTTCGAGATATTGCATGAAAACATTGAATCCCAAAAACCTTTATGCTTCGCTAGGGCCGTTGTAATTTATTCAGGTTAAATGGAATGAAATTATATTATAAAGGCTATCATATGAAATGTGTGTGAAGATAAATTCGAATTTAAAAACCAAAGACGCAAACTCATACTTTTAGCACTTTTTTTACTATTCGCTTCTAACAGTGTCAACTTTGCTATTAAAAGTGCTAAAAGTGTGAGTTTGCGTCTTTGGTTTTAAATTTCTTTATGTTTCAAAATGGCCACTCATCTTCTAGAGAATTTTCAAGCAAAAAAATAATATTTTCAAAGCCAATTTTCTCAATACCATAATACTTTATATGTGACTATGTTGCTGATTATATTAAGAGGCCTTGGAACCTTCCTTTGCATATAGCATGGTACTTGTAGACCTAGAGTATTTCCTAAAATTAGCTCCTAAACAATTGGGCTTGTTCAGAGAGATACTATTAAATAGCTAACAGTGCTCTGTTAAGGACAAATTTTGTTCTATTAAGAGGAAATTTTACTCTCTTAACGCCAAATGTGTCGCTGCTAAAATGTATGGATTGCGTTTTGGATTTTTAAATCCGAATTTATCTTCACACACATTCATATCGAGTAGCCTATTTCGGTTTGGTGCCAAAAATCAATTAAACTTTTCCTCCAACCATTTTCTTTCAATTTGTTTTCAGACACTTTACTATGTAACCGAGTTCCATAATTTGTCTGCTACATTTCCATTAACACTTCTTTAAGTCTTTAAGACCTTAATTGCTGTATGTTTTATAATGAGTGTAGTACCACCATAATTATTATCATTTTCTCTTCAATTTTTTTTCTTTCTGTTATATTAATGATCCAGAGATGAAAATGAAACAAATTGATGCTGGAACATATGTATGTATAAATACATATAAACAATGACTAGAAAATATTAAAATGAACTTGGAACTAACGGAGTGTTCATGATAAGAAAGAAGAAAATATTCAACTTGAGTATAACATAACATACAATCATACATATCAATATTAATAGCAATAGCAATCACACTAACATTAGTGTTGTTGTACTATGTACAGTAGACATAACACTGACTAGCCGAGACAGTCTGCTGATAGTCAATGAGTATTCAGTCAACCAGCTATGTACATGGGTCGTGCATAAGTATGTACTGGTCTTGCATAAATAATTAGTCTTCTGATATGCTTTAAGTATTATTAATATGGCACATTCTACTACTTTATCTATAAAACGAATACTATTTATGCTATTTATAGTAAAAGAAAATTTTAAGGAACAAAAAATAATCACATTCATTCACTCATTCATTAATTCATTCATTTATTCTTAACGAACGAACTGAAAGAAACATTATATTTGCAAATGGGAAGTTAATTGCATAGGAAATTTTAAAATAATATCGTATTTAAGCGATATTACTTAATGACCATCTACCATCTACACTGTTTATCGCAAGACTCTGTATGGATTAGAAAAATTAAAGTGTAATAACGGCAATTTTACAAAAAAAATGAGTTTTTTTTAGCGACACAGCTCTCTTTTGCGCAATAGATATACCAACAAGCGGCATTGTCGATTATGGTGTAAAGATAAGAAGTCGCCGTAGCCTAGTAGGTAGTGCGTTGGCTTTATTAGACGTAAGGCAGCGCTTCTAATCGCAGGTCAGACATAAAAAACGAAAATATGAAAAAAAAGTATTTCTTGGACGACTTGCTCTCCGTAGATTTCTGGCAAAAACTCTGAGAGTAAATAAAATTGCCATGAAAAGCTTCTTAAAATACTGAAGTATCTGTCGTTCGGAGTCGACTTTAATCTGTAGGTCCTGCCACTCATGTATAAAATTAACACACACAACATAAGAGAAAACTAGGTTGTAATCTTGGCTAAAGGATTGTAATGACCAATTATGTATATAGGTATGTGTAAAGAAAGGTCAAAGATGGTTTGAAAACTGCTAATGCAACCTAGCTACCGATCTCATTCGATTTTTTTTCACTAGGCCAAGAGGATTCTTGTACCAAGCCAGGAAGACAATGTTACAGTTGCCTCGGAACCATTAGCTCTTAAAAGTAAATGCCAGGCATTGATTTATTGTCCCAAATAAATATTTTATTCACTTTTTCGAAACATCCATTAGACGCCATACATTTTTAACTATGATTCGACAGAACCTTTCGTGCACTGTATACCGACAATGTAGTTGTAATGGACTTTTCCTCTATGATACAATAACCTTTCAAAGCTTTCACATTTCAAGACTATTATTAAAAAAATATATCAATCTTGATCGCACCTAAGGCCTATCGATCTAACAAGAAGACTCCGCATTTAAAACTGAAAGAGGAATTGCGATAATCCAATCCCACCATGCCCTGAAAGACCCCGTTTAGAGACTGCCATAATCCAATTCCACCATACCCTGAAAGGGTTAATGAGGGGGCTTAGTTGCTAAAGAAAATATACAGCAAAATATAAAGAAAGAAAAAATAGAAACAAAATTTCGTTTTTTTATGCATAAATAATGTAAAATGGAAGTCAATGAATTATTTCCGGAAAACATTCAGGCAGAAATAGTATTTATACACTATGTATGTATGTACATGTATGTATGGATGTATGTCAAATGTAAATATGTGTGACTATGAATCTGAATATTTGTTTAAATATTTAACGTTTTATAAGGCAAACAAATGCCTTTAAAGAGACTTAAAAATACTTTTACACACATGCAGAAAGAAATTTATGACAATTGATGGTTGAACGTAAAAAAAAAAATTCAAATGCGTGTTTGTAATACCATCTCATAATAATAATACGAGTACCTTCTTATCGTGTCCATATGCACGACACTTTATGAAGCGTTGATGTAGATGCCAGATTAATTAAAACATTTAGTTTACAGCAAAAGTGACTGTTTAAGTTGATCTGCTGACTTAATCGTATACATACATTAAATATTCGAAACTAAGGAGTGTGCCGGACAAAATTTTGATATATTATAGGCTTATGTCTTATGCTGTGATTGAAAAAAATAGTTATCGCTACTTTGCTTTTGTTAATCATCAATCTCTGTTACATTACAAAATTGGTTTTCCAAAACTGTGCATCGAACAAGAATCACATGAGAGAAATGTTGAAATTTCCAATAAAAATCCTATTCATTCACAAAAGAACAAGAAAAAGTGCAAGTGCAAGAAAGGTAAATATGCAGACTACATTAAATCAACGAGAAATTCGTCAAATCGCCTTAAAATTCTGGAGGGGTCCTAAAAAATGTTTGCATTAGCAAAGCGCACATTACTAATGGAGCGATTTTATTTTATAATTTAAATTTTGATATGTCGCCGCAGTTTAATAGGTAGGGTGTTGGCTTATTAGACGTTAGGCCACGATTCAAACCCCAGGTCAAACATCTCCAACAAAACGAAATAGAGACGAGTGACTCTAAGCAGAAGATCTGAGAGTAAATAAAAAGATCTGAGAGTAAACAAAATTGCCATGAAAAAGTTTCTCACAAATCTGTCGTTCGGAAACGACTTTAAACTGTAGGTCCTGCCACTCATGTACAAATTTACCTTACACAACATAAGTGGTATGAGAAGTAAGGTTGTAATTCTGACTGAAGGGTTGTAATGACCAATTAAGGGTGTATGCATGTAATTTTAAATGGAATGTGATACGCCCATGTAAAACGTCAATCGTAATTACAATAATATGTAATAATAAATGCCTATAATCTGGCAACCTAGACTAACCTAACGTCCACAATTTGTTACAATAAAAAAAATTAAAAAATTCAATGTCTGGTCATTTATAGAAATATAAAAAACAACAAAAAAAAATTATATGGATGTCATGCAACGTGCCCTACTAAAGACTCAATTGGTGTGAAGGGAAAGGCACGAAAATGGTGTCGGGAATATTTATGCCGCTTTATTTTCAAAAGATTTTCAAAACACATGTAAGGATTTTTATACGTTTAAATGTTATAATTGTTACAAATTTTTTGTGTGTACTACATATCACTATAAAATAATTTATTCTATTGTAGAACTATGACGGTAAGAAACTAGCTCATTTACATACATACATACGATTGCAAATAGACGTTATTTATTTGTAATTTGAGAAGGTTGATTGGAGGACATATACTAACGATTTTTAGGTTTGGTTTTATTTTGTATAACATTTTATAATAATTAATAAATCAATTTAGTGAAATTGATGAAGCGTATGAATGTTAAAACAAATGTTATTATTATTCAGATCAAACAGTATAAACCAAATGCTTAGTAACCTTATTATAATAACACTATGCGACAAAATACAAAAAATTAAATACACCCCAGTAACTATCTAGTCTAAGTTGATCAGTTAGTTGAGTAGAACTCAAAAATACTTTTTTTATTTTTCTTGAACTCTCCAAACTTGTTTTTTTTTTTGACAAAAACTGTGTTTTTACTTTACGCACAAACATTTCTGAACTGACGTCCAAAATTTAATCCTTATTAGAAAGAAGAGAGATGGGCCTTTAAAACGATATACATACATATATTATTTGACTTAATATGCTATGGGGTTTGACAAATGCGAATTTTTTTCATATTTTTTCAAGTTTGTCAGTTCATAGTAGCAAACTTTAATTAAAAAATATGAAATAAGTGATAACATTCTGAAAGTGCATTATTTTGTGAAGAGATTGATACTTCGTGTGATCAAATCAGACAAAAATTACCGTCGTATAACAGTCGTGTTATACCACCACTATATTGGCGAACATTTGATACAAGCAACTTTTTTTTTTATCAAAGTTGTTTCGATTTAAAAAAAGTGAAATGACAACCTGGATTAAAAGATACAAAAACGAAATGAAGTCGTCGTAAGATCCGAGTTCAAACCTCAGGTCAGACATCAAAACGAAAATATGAAAAAATATTTCTTTGGCGACTTCCTCCTCACAGCAGATTTTTGGCAAAAATCTGAGAGCAAAAAAAAATTGCCATGAAAAGTCTCTCAAAAATCTGTCGTTCGAAATCGACTTTTAACTGCAGGTCCCGCCGCTCATGTATAAAATTAACACACACAACATAAGTGGTGTGAGAAACTAAGTTTAATTCTATATTTTTCAAATGAAAGCTTCTAAATCTAGTTATTCAAAAGCGCTACTTCTGTTTGCCAAATACCGATTGTATGCTTAAGTGCTATGGCATTACCGGTCTCATGTTAGTAGACTTAAGACAGTTTACTAAAAATAATCAGATTTTTTGTTTTCATTTTGCGATATTAATTTAATTTTTTATTTTTCTTTGATCTTTTTCTTCGCTTTAATGGAGAAAGAATTGAAAGACAACGTGGATTCAAGTGAATAAGATATGCGGAAGTGTTTTCATTTAGGCTACACGAATCAATTGTTGTTGAAATAAACAAAAAAATAAACCCGTAATTAATTAAAATTAATTTATGCATGTATTAATTTATTATAAATATTTAAACAAATGGTTATGTTTGTACACATACATTCATATATACAAGTACCCATGTATGTTTAAATGAAATGAAAATAAAGAATTAAAACAAACAAACTCTCACATGTTTAAAATTGGTACAACATTAAGAATATAAAATTATAAAAAAATGTACATATTTTATTCATGAAATTAATGAATTTACGAAACAATAAACTTAGAAGCATAAAAAGTTAAGAATTGTATTGAATTAGCTTATATCATGTTTAGTGTAGCTCTTACATTGCCGACTATTATCGCTTGAGAATTATAACACGTAACCAGCGACAGAGAGAGACAGAGACAGAGAGATGTTATTTATAGACAATGGATGTCGATCAAGTGTATGTTAAACAATAACAAGGTTTTGATAATAAGACTGGTTGGCGGACATTTCAAATAATGTGAAATGCCATCAAATGAGTTAAAAAGAAAACTTCCAGCTTTATATGCCTTCTTCTTCGACGCTTGTCTGGTAGTTTCGAAGAACGATACTCGTATTGTATGTATGTATGTATGTATATGGTAAAAGATGAAACAAAGAAGAAATAACAGACTTATTTGATAAGATTGCATGTTGCAACTCTTGTCTGCAGCACGCTGACAACGATATACAATGAATTTAAAAAAAAAGTGTGTGGGGGCATATTTATTGCTAAATGGAGGCAAAATTTACAAAAAAAAAAAAAAAAAAAAAAAATAAATACATTGTGAAATACTACGTTAAGTGGAGAAAGAAAGAGAGAGAGAGAGAGGAGATCTTCTTAAGAAGACTGATTAAAAAGAATTTTCCAATTTAATTCTTTCATTGGTAAAATACAATAACAGGCGATATAATGAAAGCCTTTTTTGTGATGGAGATGAATTCGCCGATGTCTAGTAGTCAGTGTGTTGGTTAGAAGCGAGGCCTCGGTTTAAACTCCAGGTCAGGCATCTCCAACTAAACGAAATATGACAAAATATTTCTTCGTCGACTTCCTCTCAGAAGATTTCTGGCCAAAACTCTGCGAGTAAATAAAATTGCCATGAAAAATTTCTCAAAAATCTGTCCTTAAACTGTAGGTCCCGCCACTCATGTATAAAAATTATGCACACAACATAAGTGGTGTGAAAAACTAGGTCGTAATCCTGACTAAAGGCATGTAATGACCAATTACGTATATATGTATGTATGTAATGGAAATATGGGCAGTATTTTAGGCGCCAAATAACCGATAATCTATAAACTAATGAAAATTGTAGAGCCTGATCTGATTCTTTTGCCTAAGAGCTAAACATTTTTCAAACAATAACAGTAGGGGAAATGTTTTATGCATGCCTCAGAGATCAGCAATGAATCGTTATTCGCTACTCCTAAGCATTTATGAAATTTTGAATATAAGTATGTCAACAAACTATTGAAATTTAACTATGTATTCTGATTCATACGTACTCACTTCAACGTTGATTTAGTACAGGTTGCAATGAGCATGCGTACAACGTTGACATCAAACTCATACCATTCGAAATATGTTTGATTCATAAGCCTACTCATTTAGATTCATAACTTTAGAAAAATACTTATAATAGTTATAAATTCGAGTGCTCGAAATTTACAGTTTTAGTTGTTGTTGCATTTACAAAAAAAAAAGAACAGCAAGCAGATCAAACAAATAACCTTCTAGTAAGTATTTTAGTGTTCGGACGCGAATCAGACTTATATTGTGCTTCATGTATAGGTTGAGTTATAGAAAGTCGAAATAAACAACATCATACGTGTTGTTACGTGTATGAATACGATGAGTACTTCAAATTTTGAATATGAGTAGAGGTTCCATGATATTAAAATAAATATGCATGCGTATAAGTATTAGGAATTATGAGTATGATTCGATTCTACCCATCTTTTTGAATGCTCATTGCTGATCTCTGGTATGCACCCCAAACGAAATACGCATTAGGACTTTAAAACCGAAAATTAAAATATTTGATACCTTCCGATTTGTAACAAAATGGGCCTATGCCTGAAGCAAGTGTTGGCTGCGAATTGTGGTTTGTCTACGCCGATATAAATCAAAAATATTCATTATCTTGAAAAGCCTTTAATTACAATCAAAATAATGTTTTGTTTTCCTTGCTTACAACATTTGGGAAATATGCTTCTGACGGTACTCGTGTATTAGCAAGTGTTTTACTTTGTTTGCATAATTATTGTAGTGTTCCGTCACATGTTTAAAGCACATCTACTATTGGAAATTTATTTCCATATTTTCAAAAGATTTCCCATACCAATATAAATAATTCAATAAATATTATATATTTTTGCGCAAAAGCTACAAGAAAATATATTTAAATCATGACGAAACCAAGCAAAAAAATAAATAAAAAAAATACGTATAAAAATAAACATTGAAAAATATCATCGTCATTCATGTTCGTTTATTGTATTTACACAACTTTTGTATGAATTTGTATTTGTTTTTGGACGCCACTGAGTTGTAACCAATTGAAATGAAAATTAACAAAGAGAAGACGACTCATGTCATTTGCAATAATATTTAGAAAAAGGAAAAAATAAACAAAGAAAATAAAAAAAATCTATAAAACCATAAGCACTTTGCAACTAAAAAAACTACAGCTGACTTCTATTGCGAATACAGTATGCAACAATGAATGAACGAACATACGGACGGACGAATGAGAATATTCCTCTGGTTTTGATGATGCTGACGATAATGGACTGCTGTATGAAAACGGAGAGAAGTGATTGGAGACGAATCGAAATGAATTGAAACTTTAAATGCTGGTGCTAGTATGTAGTAAGTAATATTTAATTTACATTCATGCAACAATTTACTGATTGTACTCCTTCTGTATCTTCACAGCTGCTATGTTCTAAGTGTTCTTTGTACGCAGCAGCTGCAAAATGTATGCCACAACAATTGCTTGCAACTGGTTGTGGTCTGTCTGTCTGTCTGTCTGTCTTGCAATAACAAGAACATTGATTATGGCAAGCGATTAGGTAGTAGAAGTAGCTTTATTAAGAACATACATATACGAATATTTATTCCTATTGTTTCCTTTATAATCGTACTTGTCCCATTGAAATTTTCACACTACTTATGTATGTATTTAAGAAAATAATATTGAAAATATTTAGAAATTAAAGTTTTCAACAATATTATGAAAATTAAAAAACCTCATTTTAAAAATATAACATACAACCCAAATGCAAAACAAAGACAATTTTACTGAATGCCCAATGTATTGGTTAAGGAATTGTATAACGTAAAATGCCAGAAGCAACGATATCGATATTTATTGCGTTGTATCCTTCAAAAAACAATCAATTTTTTAGGGAAATACTGAATTTCATTTCGTCGGAATTAAAAACTGCAGTTTTAGATAATACTGTCACAAGCTACATGTGAGTTGGACCAAGGAGATTAGAATAACTTCCAGATAATCGATTTTCAGATCGAACAAAGGCTCGGTAGTTACAAAACATTTTTAAATAATCCATGAAAAGATAACATACGATATGAATTAGCATTACTACATACATATCGGAAGGTTTCTCATAATATTTTTGTACGTATATCAGATTTTCAAACGTCTGAAATCAAAATCTATTGATCTGAAATCAAATTTTTTTATTAGTTAAGCAAAATGTTTTTTAAATTAAAGTTTCCATATGTCTGTGAAGTTAAATTCGAATTTAAAAACCAAAGACGCAAACCCACACTTCTTGCTTCTAACAGGGTAAACTTTGCTATTAACAGAGCACTGTTAACTGTTTAACAGTGGCAATAGTAGATTATTCTTCTACTTTGCAATTATTGCAAACTATTGACATAAAATATCACTCTCATTATGATCATTATTATTTGTGAACAAAAGTATTGAAATGTTAAAGAATGGTTGGAGGGAATGGAGGACGGAAATTTTTTCAAATCTCAAAATTATTCCAGATATACCACTACCATGGTTCGAAAGAGAACCCTCTGGACTACCATTTGCATATAGTCTATATGGTGTACTAATTTTTATATGTTCCAAAATGGCCACTGATCTTTTAGAGAATTTTCAATCAAAAAATTGATATTTTCAAAACCAATTTTCTCAATACCATATCACTTTATATGTGACTATGTTGCCGATTATATTAAGAGGCCTTGGAACCTTCCTTTGCATATAGTATGGTACTCATGTAAAAGTATTTTCCAAAATTAGCTCCTAAACATGTGGGCTTGTTCAGGTGGATACTGTTAAATAGCTAACAGTGCTCTGTTAAGAGGAAATTTTGCTCTGTTAACGTCAAATGTGGCGCTGCTAAAATATATGGATTGCGTCTTGGATTTTCAAATTGGAATTCACATACATTCACTGCATATGTTTGGAGGTTTCTCACAATATTTCAGAATTTCAAACATCTGAAATCGAAATCCATTGATTTGAAGTCAAATTTTTTGATTAGTTAAGCAAAATGTTTTTTTAATTGAATTTCCCACAGGTTAAAATTATCAAGTGCCGACTGTAAAATTCTTTATTTCTGTTTTCCATGCAAGAAATACTTTGGTTTTCTCTCACCTAATAAAATTCCATAGCTAGTGTCAACATCCTCTTAACGTGTGGCGAATATTTGTTGCATTACAAAGCATAATATATACGTATGTATGTAAGTCTGACTATTTAATTGTCCGTCTGTTCATTCGCCTTTGTTCATTCAATGGTTGGTTGAATTTACGTGGCGTTTTATTCTTAAATACTATTTATTAATACGAACATACATGCATACGTACATACAAATACAGGGGTTAGTAAGTGTCTGAATGTCTAAGTATGTTGCAAGTATTTTCCATTGATTTTACATGATTTTTTCTCACTCACTCACTCACTATATTTTCTTTAGTTTTCCTTACTTTTTTGTATGAGTACTTGCTGGTTGATGGCTTATGTTAAGCAGTATGAACTCATATAAAATGAAAGAACAAAACAAATAGACACAGTCATGGTTATTTAAATAATACTCGTCGTCTTAAGTAGATAAAATATCTCTTTATAAATGAAATTCATTTCAGTTTAGACCACTTACAACAATTGCGAGAAAACAAGTCACAGTGGAAAACTATGTATCTGTTGCAGCGAATGCGTAGGTGTTTCCATTTAAAAAACGTGTTGAAATAAATCAAAACGATAAGAAAATGTCGTGAAATAACTTTTAATTTTATTTTTATAAGAGTAAAAATGAAGAAAGCGTTTGAAAGATTGTGTAAGAGATTTAACAGAAGATAGAAACAAATAAAAGTGGTAACTGTCAATAAACCAAAAAATTGGAGAATAACTGGGCTGTAATACGATTTCAGTGCTGTGGATTGAATTTTTTTGATAGTTTTACCTAAAACGGGAAGTGAAAGAGCGTTGGTAGATGATACGCATTGAGAGCTGATACATACATACATAATAATTGGTCATTACAACCTTTTAGTCAGGATTACGACCTAGTTTCTCACACCACTTATGTTGTGTGCGTTCATTTTTATACATGAGTAGTGCGACCTACAGTTTAAAGTCGACTCCGAACGACAGATTTTTGAGAAACTTTTCATGGCAATTTTATTTTACTGTCAGAGTTTTCGCCAGAAATCTGTTGAGAGGAAATTGCCGAAGAAATATTTTTTTCATATTTCATTCAGTTGCAGATGCCTGACCTAGGGTTTGAACAGAGGCCTCACACTACCTACAAGACCACGGCGACTTCCTGAGAGCTGATACTCGAAGAAATTTATCGTTGAGGTTAATTTGTCTCGAATTCGTGTTGTTTGAAATGTGGGAATGTAAACGATACTCTTTAATTAAGTATTTTTATATATTCTGTAATTCCTGTATTGCAGTGCTACACAGTTGGTTCATTCGGCCAAGAAAGTGTCCTCAAGCTTTTCCTGTCTAAGAACAGAGCAAAGTACGTAGGTTTCTACGCCACGATGTTAACATATTTTGGGATACCATAAATCCATCAAGCCTTTCTTGAGAACACTGTAGAGTACTTGACTTTGATGAAACAGGGCTAGACAAACGCTAAGTAAACCCATTCATATTAGATCACCTGCCTTATCTAACATAAGAGCCTATGGTGGATGCGGTGTATTCTCGATCTGAGATAAAACTTATGCTTGGCTTAATTGGATTTTTTCTCACATTATTAGCTTTGTGAGGATCAATCTTGCGGCGGTAGATGTCAAGACCGCTCCGCTTAATTGGTCTTTACAATCCTTTAGTAACGATTATGAGCTCGCTACTTGCATCACTTCTGTTGTGTGTGAAAATATTCCTCCTTGACTAGAGGAACCTACAGTTTAAAATCGACTCCGAACGACAGATGTTTGAGAAACTTTAATTGATCTATACAACCTCACAAATATCAATGAAAACTAGCAGTAGGGTAAGATATAATCAGTCTTAACCATACTTTTTCTTTAATTTTTAAAATAAAAAATAAATTTAAATTGTTTGAGTCATTATAAATGAATTTGCGATAAACAAAGATTTGTTGAGGTAATGTTAAGAGCCAGACAAATGCAGTCAGTGTTTAGTGGGCGTCATTATGTGCCATCACAACGCCAAGTCACGTTTAAACAGCGGCTTAGTCACAACGTATGTGTGTGTATAAAATTTGTTTAGCTTTGTGCGAATAAATCTTTGCTATACTGTAATGGTGCTAAAAGACTTAAGAGTATTACAAGACATGACAAGTTTTTTTTATTGTTTTATTTGATTTTATTTTATTTCTTTTTTCCAAGCAGGGCTATAAAAACAAGTTCTACTTGAAAATAAACGTTTTTTTTTCTTATATTTCATATGTTTTATAAAGGGTTCTTGTCAAGGTCAGTTATTCTTATTGTTTTAAGGTTCAAAAAATATTTGTTTCTTAAGTTTGACAAGATGATGCTTTATAATCTCATAGGTTTTGTTTTTAAATATTTTTAATTCTTGAATATTTTCTCGCAAAATACATTTTCATTTTCCCACACTTACCCTAAAGAGATGGCAACCAATAAGCAAATAAAATTTAAATTTAAAAGCGCTTTTGGATGATTTATTTTGTAATTTAAGCAGAACGGATATTTGTTGGAATCATATGGATTTGGGTTTAATTGTTTAAAAAAATTGGAGCGCAAAAATACACAATTAAGGGCATTTTTCGAAATTAAAACCCAGAACAATACAAACAATTGTTGTTTTTATTTAAAAGCACGAACAATAATCGTAAAATCGTAAAAAAGGCGAACAAAACAAAGAGTATATATACGATACTCACATACATACATAATTACACATTTTTCGAATGAAAACAAAAACAAAAAACAATCCAAATGCAACAAATTTAAATTAAAAAAAAAAATAACAACAAAAATAAGTCATTGACATATATGTTGTTGTTGATGTTGTTTTTTGGTCTTTTGTTGAAATATTTGTTGTTGGCCGTTAAATGAAAATGAATTGAAAACAACAACAATTATTGAATGAAAACGAGATCCAGAGATCAGCAATGCATCGTTTTTTCGCTACTCATAAGCACTCATGAAATTTTGAATATAAGTGAGTCAACAATATTGAAATTTAACTGTGTACTCTGATTCATTCGTACTCACTTCAACGTTGATTTATAATTACAGGTTGTATGCGTACAACTTTGGCATCAAACTCATACCATTCGAAGTATGTATGTTTGAATCATACTTATTTTGTGATTCTTGTAAATGTTCCGTTATGGAATCGAATGGAGTCGCAATCAACAACATCATACGTGTTGTTAAGTATGAATATGACGAGTACTTCAAACTTTGAATATGAGTAGTATGAGTATGATTCGATTCTACGCATCTTTTTGAATACTCATTTCTGATCTCTGGACCCTACATTCTCATAGAGCGAAAGGTTCTTCTTGCGGTAATTAGGTTATGTTCTTAGTCTCTTATTGCTTGGTACTAAGTCCCCGAAAACTACCTGCTTAGACACGGTAACCCCAAATAAAGAATACACTCATACCCAACTTTGCGTCGTGGTTACGTTCCAGAAAAACACGACGCAAACTGATACGACGCAAAGTGAATTATGATTTTCTATGGCAAGCTATGTAAAGATCGATGATAGGTTCTAGGGTTACGAAACTTTTTAAAAAGAACAAAGTAAACATTAAAAAAACAAGAATAATATAAAATTTTATTAGAAAAAAGTGGTGCCCCCTTGTAGAAAAAGGAAATTTAAAAAAAAATTTCAAATAATTAAAAAAAAAACAAAAACTCGAACCCAGACGCACAGCGAAAATTAGTACTAGTTCAGCAGCGACGGAACTTCCAAAAAACGCAAAACGAAATGACGCAAAGCGAGGTATGGTTATATTAGAATGGAAAACCCAATTCTCTGCAAATATACAATTACATGTAAATGGCTGGTGTTAAGTATGTAACATGATATCAGGCATTTGTACAGGTTACCTTATCACTGCAATGCCTGCTATGCATGGTAGCAAAGTAAAGTGGTGGATTATTCGCAGATCTAGCGATAGTTAGTATCTTTAACATATGATATATCTGAAAACTGAGCTGTGACGTATTGACCAGAACGAGTAGCACGTAAAGCCCCCTTGGTCATGGTTAAACTGGAGGTTAAAGACAAATTCCATTCCATCTCTAACATTTTCTGTACAGAAGAGGGAACCCTAGTTTGACTCCTAACTAGGCTGTGCTAGCCGAATCTTAAATAAGAGGTCGTGGTCTCTTTTCTTACGAGAGACTGTCTTCTGAGGAGGAATGCCTGTTGGCCCAGCAATTTTTGTATAAACTGAGATACGAAGAAGGGGAAATCGTCTGTGACTTAATGTGTCACAGCTTATGAAAATTACGGGAACCCAGTTATTGTACAGACTGTACTTGTGTTTCTTCTGCTAGTTTTTATTTACAGCGAGTCACAGTACTATTGTAATTAAAGAACTTTACTTCGGCTAGTATCTTTATAATTATTTATTAAGTACCTATGAAGATACAAATTGGTTTTCCTATATGCACAAAACATTTGCATAGATTAAGTATACCTATCGTGTCTAGTAGCAGGCATACAATAAAATTGAAATCCATCCATAAAAAAGCATAAAATTGAGTACAATACTCTTAAAATACAATTTCAAATGATACAATGACGTTTTTGAATTGTGATTAATATAAAATCTGACTGACAGTCTGTCTCAGTCTCAGTGTCTTTATTTGAATATGTCCATTGATATGAATCGCATGAACATGTGAATGCGTAATAAGCACAATGTGACGCGAAAAAGTATTACAAAATAAAGTTTTAAATAAATTCTACTAATTATAGAGAATGTTTTTGTTTGAATTATTTAAATTATATGGAAAATATATCAGAAGGTAAGGCCATGTTTGTGCGAAATTTGATCAAAAAATTAAATTTTTGGCAGACGCCTAATGTGTGTGAAGATAAATTCGAATTTGAAAATTCAAGACGCAATCCATAAATTTTAGCAGCGTCACATTTGGCGTTAACAGAGCAAAATTTTCTCTTAACAGAACAAAATTTGCCCTTAACAGAGCACTGTTAGCTGTTTAACAGTGTCCCTCTGAAAAAGCCCACTTGTTTAGGAGCTAATTTTAGGGAATACTCAAGGTCTATGAGCCTCTTAATATAATCAGCTACGTAGTCACATATAAAGTGATGTGGTATTGAGAAAATTGACTTTGAAAATATCAATTTTTTGCTTGAAAATTCTCTAGAAAATCGGTGGCCATTTTGGAACATGTAAGAAATAGTACACCTACCCGACTATATGCAAATGGTAGTTTAGAAGGTTCTCTTTCGAACCGTGGTAGTAGGACAGCTGGAATTATTTTGAGAGTTGAGTAAATTTGCCCCCTCTACTCCCACCAACCATCCTTTAAATTTCAAAACTTTTGTTCACAAATATTAATAATGATCATAATGAGAATTATATTTTATGTCAATATTCTGCAATAATTCCAAAGTAGAAGAATAATCTACTTTTTGCCACTGTTAAACAGTTAACAGTGCTCTGTTAATATCAAAGTTTATCCTGTTACAGGCAAGAAGTGGCGCTGCTAAAAGTGTGGGTTAGCATCTTTGGTTTTTAAATTCGAATTTATCTTCACACACACAGATGAACACTAACCATTTTCTATACTATAGTAGAATAGAATAATAATCAAATTTTTTTAACTTTTGTTCTTCACTGTATTCACTTATTATTTTTATTTATTTTTTGCCAAGTGTTAAATGTGAGTGAACTTTGTTAAGTAGTACAACAAAATTATAACAATAAACAAACCATTATCGTATCAACATGACATCGATAAATTGATTGAGTATTCGTATGTAATATGAAAATGTCAGAATACAATAAACGAATAGAGTGAGTTTCAATACAACCAACGAGGTGATGCATTTCTATAAAACGAGGGGAGATAATAAAATAGAAACATGATGGTACTACGGTATAACTGATAAGGCAAACTCTCTCATGGTCGTAACAAAGTACTAAAGCCGATACAAATAAGAAAAAAAAAATAAAAAGTACTCTTGAACTACTAAAAATGCTATCAAAGTACACATTAAATAGAAATGAATTGTTTAAATAAAATCTTAACACCCAGTCAATATGCGAATATTGGTACTTGAGCTCAGACCAAATACTTGGGCTATTTATTGTCGACAGAACAGTAACTGCAAGTAGGAGTAGTAATTGAATGCATTTTATGCAGTATACTGTAGAGCTTGTAATATCTTTTTAGTGGATGTTGATGGTAAGAATTGCTTTTAGTATTAAGTGGAATGAACTTTTAAAATCGTATTTAATATTTACAAAATGAAAACGAAAATATTTTAGAATTTCATTTAAATATTTCATTGCTTCGTTGTGTCGAATTATAAGGAAAATAATACGTTGTTACTTTAGCAATCTGTATTTTTCTAAATTTCTAGTTTTGGATAGGTATCATCTAATCATTGAAACAAAACTCGCTTGGAGTCAGGTTAGAAGAATTAGTGAGGTACTGATGAAATATTTACTATGCTAGCATTCAGTATTGCTTAGGACGAGGCTCATCATACGTCCATAAATTAAAGAAAATCAACACAGACATCAAACCGGAGGAAATCATTGTTTGACTCAAATAGTAGCGCATTAAGTCAAAATAATATACAGCAGCTGACCGCCAAGCTCGCATTAATTAAAATCTCCTCTTAAGATTTTGGGGTTCTGAGGCCACATTAGCTTAAATAAAGTAAGAGTAATATTAAATTCCTATTGTTGTAGAACTCGTCTATTTTTTTTATAATTTTTCCGATTTGACATGCTATTCTTTTTTAAATTCGAAATTAAAGGCACAGTAAATAAAAAAATTCAATGGGTTTTTGAAAACTTTTTTCCTATGATCTTTCAATACAATGATAAGACCCTTATTCTTACGAGACCCACTTTCATCAAATAATTATTGATAAAATTGTAATTTCAACCTATCTGTAGGCAAAGTTTTGATAGAGGTTTTAGAAAAATAGGAGAAATCTTAGCTTGGTTCTTTATTTCTATTATAGAACGCAACTTTCCTCAAGCATGACAATACTACATTATGATAACCTAAAAAAACTATATGTGTACGAAGGTTAGCAACAACCCTATGCTATTATCAATTTGGTAATGGAGGTCTGAATAACGAGCGGCCGATAAAACGGTGTCTTACTGTTTCGATAAAATATTGCACAAACCGTAGAATTAGAACAGAAGCATATGCAAATAATGCTTTACATAGAATAGAATGAAAAACATTTCGTGCAAATATAAAAAAATTTTAAATTTGTGCAAAAATGTTTTCAAAAAAATGTTTTCTGTTATTTTGAACTTTCGTTTTCTTTACGATTCTATTTGAATTTAAAATTAATTACGCTTAGAAATGTTAATTACGAGCTTTTAATTACAACCACATTAAAGTGGTTCTATAAAAACATTAACAATTTTAAAAAAGCGAAAACTATAACAACAATTTGTTGTTAATTTACTAATATTTTCTTAAACAACGGAGTATAAATCTTTCTTACTTACTTTTACTCTTCTTTTCTAAATCTTAATTGCTCAACAACAACAAAAAAAAGATAGAAATGAGTATATACGATACAATACAATACAATACAATAAATAAATGATAATTATACAATTATGAGAAGCTATGAAAGTATTTTTGTTATGTATTAAAAACTGACAACAATAATAACAATAAATAGAAATAAATATGTACAGTGGTGGCCACGAATTTAAGACACAAGATATGACTGACTTAGTTCTGATAATATTTACAAACCTGTAACATCAAATTTGATATTCTTTATTCTTCTTTGTACCCTGTAATATTAAGCAAAACTACCATTATTTTATTTTGCTTCTTTTTACATTTTGTTGCTTTTTGATCATATTATTGTAAAAACGTTTATTTGAAATTGGCCACGAATTTAAGACATTTCAGAAATATCTGGTTTTTAAGTGATTTTTTGGTGTTTTTGAAGCTAAACGTTGAGCAACGAATGTTTTATTTTATTTTATGTTGGAACACATAGAAATATTTAATTATAAATGACCAGAGGTATTTGGAATACTGATGCCGACCAACAACTAAAATTTGATGGAAAAATAATAATGGAGATATCAAAGCTGCTTAAATATTTTAAATGCAAGATTTACAACGCGCTGGAACACATCAAGCAACATGGTACCACCAAAAATGTCAAACAGCGACCTAGAGCCCGAAAAACTACACCCTAAAGTGCTGCTAATAATCCTTTCACGAGCTCAAGTAAAATAAAAAATAAAATTGTATTGGATTTTGGTATCGATATTTCGTCTAGGGCAATAAGAAGATGTCTAAATGAGAAAAACTTGCGTGGGTGTATTGCACAACGTAAACCACTTGTGTCAAAAAAAATATCAAATCCTGACTAGCATTTTGTCTTGATCTATATAATATGTAAATAAAAATTCTTAACCAAATATAGGTAGCAAAATATTATTATATTTTTCTTCCTAATATTACTAATATATTAAGAAAAATATCATGGACCTAAAATTTTTTTTGATAAGATGTAAAAATTATCTCAAATATATAAGTAAAATGTCGTGTCTTAAATTCGTGGCCACCACTGTATGTGCTTGTATGTTAAGCATGTAATTATGAACATGTATGTATGTACATATGAGTACATGTATTGTAGCAGATGCATAAATATAAATATTAAGTTATAAATAAACTAAAACTATTAACTTAACACATATGACATATGTACATATGCACATATATACGGTATGTAGTTGTACGTATAAATTGTTTTCATTAATGAATGACACATATTTGTATACCCTACAGTATCAAAAAGCAAACTTGCTAACAGGAATAACATATGCTGTCTTTGCTGATATTATTAAATGAAAAAATTTTTGGATTGAGTTTTAATTGACCGAATAACTCAAAATTATTTCGTAAATCTATTAGAATATCATAAGGTTGGACTAAGTTCACGATAACACTGCAGACAAGGTATAAATACATATTTGTTTGAAGATAAAACAAGGTACAACAAGATACAACAAGTATTAACCTGTTGTTTTGAAAACAGCATCGTTTGCGTAGGACATCTGTGATTTACCAAATCGAGTACGTCAGACACATATGACTGACATGGCTCATGTAGAACTCCCTAGCGTCAGACACATATGACTGACATGGCGATGAACGTGTTAAAAAATCAAACACGCAAACCTATGCTTTAAGCAGCGCCACTTTTCGCCTTTAACAGGCCAAAATGTAAGTATAATAAGTGGATTAGTCTTCTACTTTGCAATTATTGCAGACTATTATAATTTTATTTATGATCATTATCATTTTTTGTGAATAAACGTATTGAAATGTAAATGATGATTGGTGGGGGCTAAAAATAAATTTTTTCAAAATTCAAATTCTCCAATCTCAATTTTTCCAGCTATCTCACTACCACGGTTCGAAAGAGCAGCCTCTGGACTACCATTTGCATATAGTCGGGTAGGTGTACTATTTCTTATATTTATGTACCCAAATGGCCACTGATCTTCTTGAGGATTTTCATATGTTTTTGCCCAAAAATCGATTTTTTCAAAATTTAATTTTTCGTATCTCAAAATTATTCCATCTATTCCACTACCACGGTACGAAAGAATACCCTCTGGACTACCATTTACATATAGAGTGTATAGTGTCATATTTCTTATATGTTCCCAAATGGCCACTGATCTTCTAGAGAATTTTTTAATTAAAATATTGCTATTTTCAAAGCCAATTTTCACAATACCATATCACTTTATATGGGCCTATATTGCTGATTATATTAAAAGGCTTTGGAATCTTCCTTTGAGTATGATGTGGTACTCATAGATAGAAATAAGTGGATTGGTTCAGCGTAGCACTGCACAGCTAACAGTGCTCTGTTAAGGGCAAATTTTGCTCTGTTAACGCCAAATGTGCCGCTGCTAAAATTATGGATTGCGTTTTGGATTTTTAAAATCGAATTTATCTTCACACACATGGTATAAATTACATTTTTCAATAGAATTGAATAGAATTCGATAAAATTTATTCATTATACATAGTTCAAAAACGCTCACGTTTTAAAATGAGGCCATATACATATGAACATTTCTTTTTATGCATCAACTCAACATACATACATATGTTACTAAAGGGCATTCTTTCTATGAACCGACATATGGCAAACATATCATCTTAGGGTCAGCTGTAGTAGCCCAATCACCTGCTTACCTGTAAGAACTTGATTAAGCAAGGAAATAATAAAATAAAGTTGCAAATGCTCATCGACAGTCGTACGTCCCTTAAAGGAATGAAAAGGAATATAAACAAGACAATATTAACTAACATTTGCATAACCTTTCTTAACTAATCTTAACTAACGTAATAATAGTTTCTACTAATTTTTTTCTTTCAGTTTTAGAGTATCCCTTAAGTCGGAGTCAACCAAAAGTACTTGATCTGCTTTTTTTTCTATTTTTTGCTTTTAGTTTAAAGTACATTTTTTACTGTTGTTTTCTGCTCATTTTGTTGCTGTTAATTTATATGTCAGTTTTTTTTTGTTCGCTTTCTTAAATAAATATTAAACGACCGGCGGTTGATTTGTGCATGTATTCTCATTACAATTGTATCTCTAACTGTCGTTTATATGTTCATTCGTAACATACCATCGTACAATATTTAGTTACATTTGGACATTGATACTGACATTACTGATACTGCCACTACTTAAGTGTACCCAAGTTTGTATGTAAATAAACATGTATGTATGTACGTAGTCTTATTTAAATAATACTTCATATTCATTCACATTAAAGCAGGTTTTTCATGGAGTGCCAACAATATTGTTGTAGTAAAAGAAAACTGAATGAAAAAAATTGGTAAACAAAAGCGAGTAGAGTTAAAATATTTTTATTTTTTTTAACAAAATCTATATAAATAAACAATTTGATAAAGATATGAAATCAACTATTAAAGAACAACAACAATTAAATAAATATTGACATGTTCTATTGCAATTAAAGAGATTAAAATGCTTTAAAATATTGGAACAGAAATACAAAATTTGACAGTTAGATTACAGGTTGACAACTAGATTTTGTGAATATTAAAATTCTTATGGTGGATGTTTTATGAAATAATTCATTTCACACTGTATATAAAGAATTTAATTTTTAAAAGAACTAATTAAGTTGTGCTATTAGGCTATAAAAAATCTGAATAAAATGGGGTTTTTCGAAGACATTTCACGTACTGGTTTAAATTCGACAAACAAGGTTTTACAATTTAGTCTTAAACAAATTCTACTTCAAGATTCTTTAGTTTTTGATTATTGAACACTGGCATTTAAGCGTAAGCTAATATTGAAGAAAGAATATTAGTGTGAACGCAATAAACTGTTCGTGGGACTAGCAATGTTCCCAATGTATGATTCATTGAAAGAAGTAAATGGTTTGTACGGGTTATGAGTTTTAAATTAATTCCTGTGGCGAATACTTATACAAGAAACTATTGCAACCGAAATCAGTAGAGTTGGGTTTGTCCGTCGGCAATAAAGAAAAATTAATAATCTCTAGGTGGCGTGTCGCATAGGGAGTGACTTCAAACCAAAGCATCTCCAGTTCGAACATCTCTCTATTACATACATACATACATATCTGGTCATTATAACCCTTTAGTCAGGATTACGACCTAGTTTCTCAAACCGCTTATGTTGTGTGTGTTAATTTTTGTACATGAGTGGCGGGACCTACAGTTTAAAGTCGACTCTGAACGACAGATTTTTGAGAAACTTTTCATGGCAATTTTATTTGCTCTCAGAGTTTTTGCCAGAAATCTGCTGAGAGGAAGTCGAGGAAGAAATATTTTTTTATATTTCTTTTAGTTGGAGATGCCTGAAATGGGGTTTGAACCGAGGCTTCGCGCCTTATAAGCCAACACACTACCTACAAGACCACGGCGAAAAGTCAAATATACTTCTCAAAATTTCCTGTCGTATTGCGATGTAAAATATTTCTTCTAAAACCAAGACGAAACAAGTCCATATAAGCGGTTTTAGGACAACAATTTAAACGATATTGTGGATTAAGGCCTGTAATCCGAAGATTTTTTAAGGAACAAACAGCTGGTCTTGAGATATTCCAATTAAATTACGTTCCAATACAATTTGAAACTGTTTTTGTGTGTCTTTACCATTGCCCACGCTTAGGTAGGATATAATGAATTCATAAACAAAGAAGAGAAAAAAAACAGTAATTATCTAATTTATGGAGTCATTCTAAATTAAATTAATATATGTATGTATGTATATAAATTAAAAATTAAAATAACAATAACCGTGAGTAAATGTTGCAGTAAAATGCCAAAATTATGAATCATAACAATTTAAAATATAATTAACAGCTAGTATGACTAAAACCATATATTTTCACAAGATTAAACAATTAGATGAGCTAAGAAGGAGAACAACAACAAAATTAAGACATTAAATAACCACTTGGTACTGTAGATAGCGTTGCCAGAAATATCAAGAGCAAAATCTTCAAACACTAGAGAATTTTAAATAAATCAATTTTTTTATATTTTAAGTTTTTATTTAAAAAAAAAATATTGAATTTTAAATATCCATCACAATGGGATATGATCGGATCGAAGTGATACGAACATTGATTGTTTTTATTTAATTCACCAGCAGAGGAAATAGAATTACTAAGGGAACTTTGACATACCCTTGTTAAACACTCAGTAACGGTAAATGGCGTACCACAAAAAATAAAATTTCTATTTATATGTTTTTCCGCCTTTTTTTACGTTCAAATTTCTCCACAAAAATTAATTTATCAGTTTTTTTGCTGACGTTCAGCAATAACTTTCGAAAACTTTAAATGTTTTTCAATTCGGGAATGATTTATTATTTTTTATTTTGATTTATAAAATCGTCAAATCATCATTTTGGTATTTTGAGTGGTAAAAAAAATCATCAAAATGCAGAGAAATATTAATTTCTGGCAACTGTGACTCTTTTTTAACACTCTTCGAACACATCATAGTAAAATAGAACAAAAACATCGAATAAAACTGCAGCATATGCAGCACAAGGAAGTTTACAGAAAAAAAAACAAAGCAAACCTGGAAAAAAGGTTTTTTTCTCATTTCGCAAATAGAGAAAAAGGAATAAGAAAAAGGAAAATGAGAACTCACTTTGGATCTTGTATACGTATGGTAACATCATCTGTGGAACGTTGTTTTGAACGCATTGGTGTTGATATCACTGTTGAGCCATAGACACGTATAGCTTCATCGGTCTCTTCTTCGAAAGCATCGTGTATGGAGAATCGTTTCTCTTTGCCCTGGCGACCACCAGAAGAGTAATTATTACTGCTATTATTATGCATAGTACTGCTGTTGAGTTTAGTACGCGTGTGTGTGTATGTGTGAAGCTGTGATTTCGTATCTGTTTTATATATGTATGTATGTATGTATCTGGTCTACTTGACTGACAGATTGACTGAATACTTGTACTAACTTGTTTTGTGTGTGTGTGTATGTGTATGAGTGCTTTGTTGTTTGTTTACTTTATGTTGGACTATGTTAGGCTGACTGACTGGCTTGTCTGTTTATGTTATTATGCTGTACACTCTTTTGTTGTTATTTTAGCTCCTGCTATCAATCGTTGTTTTATTTTTGTTCTTGTATTCTATTTCATTATTATTGGAAATATTTCTTCTTTTATTTAGATTTTGTTTGTTTGTTATTGTTGTTCTTTCAAGCTAAAGACAGAACCAGCTGCCTACCACATCATTTATTACTTTTGTTTTATATTCTGTTTCTGTTTCTATTTCTATTTTTGTTTTTGTTATTTTATTGTGTATAATTTCGATTATTGAATGTATTTTTTATTATTATTTCTGTGTTTTCGCTAAATTTTTTCGTTTTGTTTTTATTTTTACAAGTATTCCTTACTAAAATAAATTCCTTTTCACTTATTTATTTAAACTTCCAACTTTTGTATGCACAACAACAAAACAATTTTCTCTTATTTTCCTTGTGTAAAGAAAAATCTATTTTCACTTCTTCTTCACTTGATTTTTCTTTGCCAAAATTTTTTCCTTCCTTCATGCATATGTAAGTATTTTTTTTTCGATATTTTTAGATTTATTTTCGTTATTTACAATTATTTTTCACTTGCAATTGTAATTCTTTCATTCATATTTATTAATTAGAATTTATTATTTAAATTATTCTTTTCACTTTCATTAAGAAAATAATAAATAAATAATATTCTATTTTATTTATTGTTCGCGTTCCATTAACTCTCAAGAAAAATTAATGATTTTATGACTGACGAGCTGACTGATTAACGAACAACCCAACAAAACTACAGTATGGGGCTGTGTATAACTGGCTACTAAATTCTGCAATTATATTTGGTAGTGTGTGTGCTAAAACAGTAGTGTAACTGTGGAATGTATTGACAACCCTGTGTTTTGGGCGAACAACGTAAAGGGCAACACTTTTACTATTGTGAACAGAGTTGAAATGTTACAAATTTACAATGAGTTTAGAAAAACCAACATTTTAAATACAACAAGAAATCGTTTTTTTTTTCAAGATTTAAATTGTTTTCTTTGATTTGAATTCCAATTTAAAGAAATTTATTAATATTAATTAAACAAAATTAAATTAATTAATTAATATAGGCACAAAATTTATTACGCGTTTTATTTTTTAAATATTTGAAGAATTGAGCCAACAGATATTAGTTGAAAAGGGTTGTATTTTTTCGTACTATTTGATAAGTTTATTAATGCACATTTAATATAGCACCAGTCTCAAGAATTATTTTTATTACAAATAATTATTTTAATTTGTATTGCATAACATTATAAAATAAATGAAATCAAATTTTTGTTCTGATAAATTAAGTTCGCATTAATAAGTAGTATTATTTACATGCGTACGTAAAAATGACGCCTTAAAATACACATACATTTTAATAATACCGTTAAATTTAAATCAATAAAGTTATCAACGAATGGAAACTAAGCAATACTTTATGGAACTTTAATTTACAATTAAACTGCAGTATACGTGACTTAAACGTCAAGTTTAAAATAAAAATGTATATACATATGTATCACAATTAGAAAAGTCTCACTAAATTACTAACTTAATCCTTTCAGTTAGGATTAGGACCTAGCTTCTCCACCACTTATATTAGGCGTGTTATTTTATCGACAAGTGGCGGGACTTACAGTTTAAAGGTCGACTCCGAGCGACAGATTTTTAAGAAACCTTTCATGGCAATTTTATTTACTCTCAGATGTATTTTTCCAGAAATCTGCTGAGAGAAAACTGTCGGAGAAATATATTGTTTTATATTTAGTTTTGTTTGATGTGTCTGGGATGGGGCTTGAATTGTGTCCTCACGTCTAATAAGCCAACCCACTACCTACTAGACTACAGTGAGTTTTTGTTTAAGTTTTATTAATCAAGCTTTTTCAGTTTAGTTGGTGATGGGCCTACTGTAGTACGCATATCTGTCGAGGTTGATTAATCAATAGGTAAATGGCGCTACCTGATCATCCCTAGGTGTCTGATGTTGATGTCAACTGATGTTCTCCGAGAAGAACAGTGATCAACTAAGTTATCAAATGAATTATTGCAACGGTATTCTAGCCTCTTAGTTTTATTAATTCGAAAACCATGACAGTTTTTTTTAGTCTTCTCCAGGGTTTGCGTTAGGATTACTCACGTTTAAAGTTGAAAACATATTGATAAGACATTCTGAAGAAAATACAACTGTATGAACTGTTTTTTAAATTATTTTAATTTCAAATGCCTTATGATACAAAAGGTATACAAACAAATAAAATTACTTTGCATATTGTGCAGTGTCCTCGTACGACACTTTGCACCTGATATCACGTGTAATGACTTGACGCTACTTTAAGTTCATCCCCATTATTAAAAATGATGAAAATTATTATTTTCAAAGATCTACACACCCTCACCATTAATTGTGTAAACTTTAAAATTTCCTATAAATTGGCTGAACTACACTGCAATAAGCGACAGTAGCCTTTCAAAGTTAACATCGCAATGAACAAAGTAAAGGAATTCTTTGGAAATATTTTTCCATCAAAACCGGATATCGGTGAAATCGGTTCAATTAAATTGAATTTATGGTTGGCTAATATTAATGGTGTGCCGTTAGTGAATCTCGGGAATGAATCTCGGAGTTACGCATTGTTCAGTATTTGTTATGGCATCTGTGTGTTGACAACGATTACTTTGTTTTACACAATCTTTGAAATTAACGATTTGTTACAAAATTTAAATGATTTGGATAGGTTTACGGAAAATATTTGCCTATCGTTTACTCATGCTTCGGGTGTGCTTAAAGTGAGTGGAAAATATTTACACTAAGCTGCGAAATGCTTCTTTTAATTTTTTTTTTGTTTTTCTTAGATAATTAATATATTTTATAGGCAAAAAGATGTTAAAGATCTCCTGGCTAAGTTGAAGCATGTAACTAAAACCTATACTAAATCGGATAAGCAGGTGAGCTATAATTTATAGGGGAATTTCAGAGTCATTACGTATGTATCTTTAAGTAGACACATTTTAATATGTTAAAAAAAAAGAACTTGATGTTGATTATTCGAGAAATATTTGTTTGAAAATCGAATGAATCTGTGCGAAAGTTTGAATAAAAGTGGAAAAAGTTTTCAAAGTTTGTCACAGATTTACTTACAACCTATTTGTTTTAACCTAAATAGATTTAATAAACAGAGCAGTAAAATTTGTTTTACGTTATATCTGAGCAACACACTGCTGAAGGACCACCTACAGTCTAAAGTCGACTCCGAACGAGTCATTTTATTTGCTCTCAGAGTTTTTGCCAAAAATCTGCTGAGAGGAAGTCGCCGAAGAAGTATTTGGTCATATTTTAGTTTTGATGTCTGACCTGGGATTGGAACCGAGGCCTTAGGTCTAATAAGCTAACACACTACCTGCTAGACTACTACTCGAATCATTCATAAAAATTTACAGTCTTAGTTGTTGCTGTATTTACAAAAAAAAGAAAAAAGACAGAGCAGCAAGCAGAGCATAACCTTTTAGTGAGTATTTTAGTGTTCGTACGCGACTCATACTTATTTTGTGCTTCGTGTATATGTTGAGTTATGGAGAGTCGAGCATCATACTTGTTGTTAAGTATGAATATGATGAGTACTTCAAACTTTGAATGTGAGTAGAAGTTCCATGATACTAATATAAGTATGGATGCGTATAAGTATCAGAAATTATGAGGATGATTCAATTCTACTCAACTTTTTGGAATACTCATTCCTGATCTCTGCTTCGAACACATATTACTTGTCATTTTAGCTATCGTACCCTATTGTTTTTGTAAATAATTTTATGAGTTTTTTAGTGATTGGCTAGATTGGCTTCAAATTAATTGAACAGGTATTTTTGTCATCAAATATCACAATACTTTTTTCAATTAATCTCCAGCTTTGGTTTTTTTTCAATGAAATTCGCCAATTAAATAATTAATTAATTTTTAAATTCATATTCATCCTTTTTTATGCTACAACATCTTTCAGATTGAAACTTTTCAGTATGGAGAACTACAAAACAAGATTGTTTTAAGCATCTACATGGGTTTGGTGTTATTTACAGGCTTAATGGGCGTATTTTTGCTATACATTAGTAAGTTTAACGCAGTAAATTTTCAATTACAGTAGAAGTCCATTAGTCCGGCATCCAATAGTCCGGAATGCCCGATCGTCCGGAATCGCTCTGAAAAATTGTAAAAATTATGGTTTTCTCCAAAAGTGTGCTTTAAGCAAATAAAAACGCTCGAGAGCTATTCGGAATTTTCGGAGTAGTTCGGGATCATCCGGAAGCGGTCGGTATTGTTCGGAAATAATTAGTGGCCGGCAGGTCTCAGCTGTCACAACAAATTAAGGTGCAGTGCAGATCCGTTAATTAATCACGAAGCGTCTTCGCCATTTTTTGTGCGTTGTTGTTTTGTGTCCTTTCACATCGCATTAAACGTAACTTTTAAAACTGTTTATAAAAAAGTGATTTTCGTTCCAATTGTACAGTGACCATGTTTTCAAAACCTAATCCTTCGAGTTCAAAAGAAGAGAAACGAAAATACATCATTATCAACATTGTAGTAAACCCCTGTCTATTCAAAATCTTGAAGAAAGTGACTCAGATGCCGAAACGGAAGAAAAGGAAAAATCAGCTGGGCAGAACCTGCAGAATCACTAAATAAGCCTATCTCTTTTGCTAAGGCTGATACTAGCTACAGTGCTTCAGAAATTATTGATTTCTGTATCATTAGAATAAAATTTTATACTAAACGCCAATAGTCAAGAAAACAAAAAGACATTCGTGACTTTTTTAAATCTAAATGAAATATGTTTTACTGTACGTGTACATACATCATAAGAAATGTAAAATAAACTTTGTTGTATGTATTTGCACACTGTATTCGTAGTTTAATTCTTAACCTAATTGCTATTATAATTACCGCCCGATAGACCGGAATTTTCGATAGTCCTGCACCGAGCCGGTCCCAAACGTGCCGGATTATCGGACTTCTACTGTACTAAGTAACCAACCTTATGATAAATTACCGTTACAGACCCTGATGCAATAGCGGGTAAAACATTTCCCTATCGAGTTGCATTACCCGTATGGATGCCTTTGCACGTGCAGCATGTCTATATGGCAGTAAGTGTCGTTATAATGGCACTGCAAATTGTATCCGTGGATTATTTAAATGTTAATATCATCAATCAAATACGTTATCAATTGATTATTTTAAATTTATCATTCGATAAACTAATCGTAAATGTAACATCTAATCGAGTCAATAAAAGATTAACGACAAATGTATCGGAGCCGTTGAAACGCCTGAATAGCATCATTGAACATCATTGCCTATTAAGGGAGTAAGTTCACTAGTGTGTATGCTGTATGGTAAATGAAATTTCAATTTCGTTATTATTTTCAGAATTCGTCAAAAAACTGAGGAAATCTTTTGTTATCCTGTTTTATTGCAATTCTTTACATCGCTAATGATTTTTGCAATGACCGGTTTTCAGGCCACTGTCAAAACTGACAGCGGTAATATGGATGTCTTGATTTACTTCTATTGTGGTTGCATATTTTGCCAGCTGTTCGTCTACTGTTGGTTTGGCAATGAAGTATTCGAACAGGTATGTTATATTTTAAAACTGTCTTGAATAGATATGTATTTCTCTAATATCTCTAAAGCCATATACATGACATAATAATTATCCCAATAGCCAATAGCTGTCATTATACAAACTTGAACTCATTATTCTTGGATGTCTGCTTGAAAATTTTAAATTTGTTTGCATATTTAGATCTTCTTCTTCTTTTTCCTAGTGCTCTAAAGCCTAGTGAATTCCATTAGAGTCACTGTTCAATGATTGAGTTTGGCTGTCGCAGCAGTATTTGCCCATTCTAGTTTCATCTCCTTTATTCCTTAAAATATACATTTAATGCTTAGTTCTTCCTTAGATATTGTATTTGACCACCTAACTTAACTCTGACATAAGAATATTGTTACGAAAATGAAAAATCTACTGGTACTGGTGTTTTACATTTACATCGCTTAACATTGAAATTATAAACAAGAGTCAAAACAATGCAGTAAACAAATCGGTTTACAAATTGTCATACAACAAACACCGAAATAAAATAAGTGGTAAACGAGTAAACAAAAATACAACAACAAACATGAGCAGGAATAAATGTAAACAACCATGGTTTACATTTGTAGAGATTTCGAGAAGGCAAAGTCATGAACATTCGCCTTCAAGAATATTCATCAGACTGTTTACATTGCCATATAAAAGGCAAGGCAAAGCAGGCTACTCAGTGAAGTTCAGTGAGTCTTGTGTGAAGACGCGGCGCGTTTGAAGAAAGTAATTGTGGTTTGAAGATCTCCTTAATCTGAGATATAGGATATGGAATAGTTTGTAGTAACAACTAAAGAATATTTGAATATTTCTTCTATTGCACTATTTAATCGTAAGACTTTCTTTTTATTTCAGAGCAAAACTCTTGCTACCAGTGGTTTCAACTCATCGTGGTATCTGTTTGATAATCGCTTTGGTCGCTCGCTGTTAATCTTTCTGACCAATGCTCAAATACCTTTTCAATTTACTGCGGGCGGTTTTATGGGACTATCTTTGCCAAGTTTTGCCGGAATCCTAAGTAAATCGTATTCCTATATTGCTTTACTTCGTCAATTTTATGCTCGATAAACTGCTTAAAGAATAGCTCAATGGAATACAGAAATTGCAATACAGGAAGCATATTCAACTAATAAAAAGTAAATAATTTTTTTAACTACGGCTCTATGTATCACCGGGATATGTCAAAAATATTTTGGAAATCAATAGCAATTCTTTAAGTTAGAATTTAAACTTTAACCCTTATTATGTTAAGCACTTTAATTTGTTAAAAAACATTAATACCGTCAGCTGAAAATAAAGGATTTTGTTCGTTTATAATTGCTTAATAAACCACTTCCTGCTTATCAACTTTAATTGAATTTTATTTTCTTTTCGCCCCCCTTTTTAAATATTTAAAAGCATTAAAATGCGTTAATAACTCAGTTTTATTAAATTATAGGATTTAAAACATATATTAGATGTACCATAACATGAAAATGTCATCACATACGTACACTACACTTACCATAATGTGGTGTTAAGTTAGTTGAAGGCGTAGCTCAGCAGTGTGTTAAATAGTAAGAAGACATTTTCACATCACACCCATACTAATGTCCCTACGCCCTGTGTCCTAATAATATTATAATGTAAGCCACATGTGACGCAACTGATGTGTTATTGGCTTTAAAAACACATCACGTGCTGCATATGTACAAAGGAAGTACTGGGAACAGCTAGGAAGTCCAATACACATTCAATATTTTCAGATGTTTATTGCCGCAGAGAAAATTGTAAACTTTGTAACTGTAATACTGCAATTGTAACCATGATTACGTGGGAGAACACATCAATCTAGCAATCTCCTAAACTAAAATTCGGCCATTGAGAGCATGAGATAAAACGATGGATAAAGCGATGGATGAATTTACGAATTTATTTCGCTATTTTAAGAGAAAAAACTCCAGGTATTTTCTGGCCAATTGTTAAGAACTTAGCACAATACATATACAAATCTGCGGGCTTCTTAGCAGACATTCAGCCGGGTCCGCGTCAAAATTTATGTGGATATCCCCTCAAAAAAATAAAAACAATAAACCCTTTAGTTCTGAGGTAGAGTAATGTGGAAGTCGTATAAACATTCATTAAAAGAATTCTGTATACGATTCTCCTCAAATATTGGTGCAGGTGATCAGTGCAGCACCACCAAGGAATTTAGATACCACAATAAAGACAGGCCACATACTCACAAAGAGTGACAGATGATAATAACGAGTAATACTTAATAGGATAGTAGACGTGGGAGACCACTTTTACACACAAGAAAATATGAAACTTTACAGTTGAGGCTGGACAATAAAGGCAGGTAAAGGAGATTGCTCTTACAAACCCCATTAATTGACGTGGAATGCATTTGATTAGAAGTCACCGTAGTCTAGTAGGTAGTGTGTTGGCTTATTAGACGTAAGGCCACGGTTCAAACGGTAAGGCCCCTGATCAGACATCAAAACGAAATACGAAAAAATATTACTTTGCCGTCTTAGTCTTAGCCGACTTCCTTCTGGTAAAAACTCTGAGCGTAAATAAAATTGCCACGAAGAGATTCTCAAAAATCTGTAGTTCGGAGTCGATTAACGAATTAACGCACACAAAATAAGTGGTCCGAGAAACTAGGTCGTAATCCTGCCTGAAAGGGTTGTAATAACCAATTATGTAGTATGTTATGCGAATCTGATTTGCATATAAAGTTTATTGCAGAAATATATAATATTTGATTGATAAATCTTCGAAAAGATGACTCCTAATTTAATATTGGACTATTGAACGCATAAATAACCTACTAATGCTTAAAAGCCTTTCTAAAAGCCTCTTATAAACTCCAAACCACATTGAATACAATGGTAGTAATTAACTCATAAGCGTCTTGTACCTCTTGGAATATTAAAATGAAAATATGAAATATAATTTTACATGTAGTTTTTCATGAAATGTTGCAGAGAAAGGCGCGTATTATTATGCCCCATTATATGTCGTAAAATTGTTAAACATGACGGTATTGGTTTACAGCTCATATTATAGCTCATAAAGCTGCTATTGTTAATGGAAATCACTCTCTTAGTCTTTTTTAAAGAACGAATGAAGAAACCTAAAAAGCTTTTACCACAGCTGTCGTTAAGTTTTCAAAAATTTTTTTTCACTCTTTGTCGGCCTCACTGAATATGAACTGATTAACCCTGTACATTTCAAAAGGAAAGTACTTTTTTAGATGAAGGCAGTTAAATAGTTTTCCCCATTAATATACATTTGTGGTTTCATTTACCCGTTTTTTTTCCCTTAACCACATAATTATAACTTTGAAACTTATAATTTCATTTTAACGATATTTACACCTTTCATTTACATAAATTCAAAACTATTTCCTTTGCTCTACCATCCGCAATAACTATAAAATCATTTGAGTTTATAACGCTTAACCTATTACTTACCTGAAGGTCATATTAAGCATGCACTTATTACGCTTGAAAGAGCACTTTGCCAATGAGTTTACCTCTAATCCCACAACGGGTGAAATTGGTTCCATTAAATTAAATTTGTGGATGGCCAATTTGGCTGGAGTACCATTAATTGACCGTAAAAAGGAATCATACCTTTTAAAGGCGTTAATTTAATTGCATGACATTGTAGTTCCATGCCAGTTAACGTTTATTTATACTGGCATTGAATTTTATGATCTGATTGTGAATATCACTGATTTGGATAAGTCAAAGCAAAATATTTGCTTATCTTTTACACATTTACACATAGGAGACTAGCATACTATCGAAGTGCGGATTAAGATCGCTTTGGTCTTTTTACTATCTAAGCTTTCAATAAATCAATCATCTGCTCTAAGAAGGCATTTAACCATATAAAGCTACGCTTTGGGATCTTAGCTATGCATTGGAATATCTCAATTACCATACGTATCCATTTAATAATTTCGTTAAAAGCTCAAATATATCCTCTTTAAGAGCCACTATGTTCAGGAATTTATACTTGACAGAGTCATAACATGGCTTTGCTGTCTGATTTGGTCAGACTGGTATCTCTGACCGATGAGAACCCAGAGAAACTTAAAGAATTTTGTACGATACTTTACGCTTTTTAACTTGCGCTACATACATACATAATAGGGCAAAAATGGACAAATGTTTCCCTATCGTGTTATTTTGCCAGCCTGGTTACCGTTGATCTGAAAACAATTATACATGGGCTTGGGAGTTTTAGTATTCGGTATGCAAATTGTGGCTGTCGATTTTCTAAATGTCACCTTCATCAATGTCATACGTTTTCAATTGCATGTTTTAAATTTATCCTTCAAAGAATTAATAATGGATGCATCAGTCAATGCCAAAAACACAAAGAAATTGATGACTTTCAAACTGGATCCATTGGAACGTCTACATGCCATTATAGAGCAACACTGTCTATTGAGGGAGTATGTGCTTGAGCAGCATTGAATATTTGTTTTTGAAATTTTTTTCCCTTCAGTATTCGTCAAGAAACTGAAGACATAGTTTGTCGTCCACTCTTATGGCAATTTCGCACGTCGTTGATAATTTTTGCCATGACTGCTTTTCAGGCAACTGTCAGAACTGGTGGTACAAAAGGATCTCTTTTGATTTATTTCTATATTGTCTGTATATTTTGTCAACTTTTCATTTATTGTTGGTTTGGCAATGAAGTATCTGAACAGGTAAGTGCATTTCAATCTTCATGCACCTCTTTTTTTTCGTAATTTAACGACAAAAAACAAAGAGTGGGTTTGTCTTGTATAACCAAATAAGGATTTCAACGATTATTTTTGATTGTGTGGCAATTTTGTTGTATAGCCAGGCATATGCGTATTGCCTTTTATTATAAAGAACACAAAATCATGTCGTTGTTCTTTCTTCATCAATTATCACGAAAACATGTTTCTTAAAATGGGGCTCCAAAATCATAATGTCAAGCAATAATCTTAAAATTTCAATTCGATTGAATGATAAAAATAATGATTTTAGGGTGTTCCCTATCGAAACTAAACATTCAACTGTGAAGTCGAAAATTTGCAGGAAATATCAACAGAGTTTTACTTTTTTCAGTGGAGATAACAAATACATCTTCTGTCCATATATGGTCAGGATATCAAGGAAGATATCAACGTAATGCAAAGTTCCATTATCTCACTTCTTCAGGCTGTCGCAGATATCTCAACGAGATAGCGGAACGATATAATATCCATATCATATGGGTACCTGGGCGCAGTGGCATTCCGGGCAACTCCAAAGCTGATGAACTTGCCAGGCGGGGCATGACCATCGAAATCTCCGATGTATTCTCGACTCTGGGCATCCATATGAGAACTTGTAGGCTCATAATAGAGAATACGGTCGTCGATTCCGTCAACGACAGATGGGCGGCTTCAGACACGTGTAGAACGACTAATAGAATTTGGCCAAGGCTGGATAAAGACCGCACAATGGGTCTGTTTAGAATTCAAAGGGGCGCACTCAGTGTGGTTTTTGAGGTCATTACGGATCATTGAATTATGAGCAAGCATTCGAGGCGTATCGGCCTTGGACACCTTGCTAAATATTTCTTCAGAAGCTGTAGAGATAAGGAAGAGGAAGAGACTGTCCACCACCTGCTGGGTACATACCCGGCTCTTTGCCAGAGGAGAAAGAAGTACTTGGGTTCTTACTATATGGATGATCTGGAGGAACTGTCAAGGATTGACATTGACAGCTTAAATCACTTCATCAGGAGCTCCGAGTGGTTTCGAGACTAGGGGATAACGGAAAACTGTGGTAACATAATGGGCCCTATAGGGCCTAAGTGTGTCCATCCAATTCTCTTGGATGGGCAGGCACCTCTACCTACCTACCTACCTACCTACCTAATCTCACTTTCTCGAAGACTTGGAGTTCAGTTCATTTTCGATCAATCATTCATTCCGATCTAACAGAGTATGTACTTAATTATCGAATATCATTTTACGAGCAAGAAAGTGCTGAGAGCAAATCAACTCTAATGGACGGAGAAGCTAAAATTTTAAAGCCACTCTAGTCTGCTGGGCAGTGTGTCATATTGGAATGTGGGGGTTGCGATATCACTTCCTATCAATTTAAATTAAATTTCTTATCCAATCAAATTAAGTAAAAACATAATCTTCAATAAAATCGCCAAGTTTTTTAATTTTACTTTCTATGCAAAAACAATTGTGCAATTCCGTTTAAGGGTTAATTGTATAAGTTCCAACTATTTTTTCGTTAATAGTTCATTTCAACACTTCAAACATTTGATTTTAATGATTTAAACGTTTTTCATTTCATTTCAGAGTAAAATTATCAGTACGAGCGGTTTTCAATCATCTTGGTATCTCTGCGGACGTCGCTATGGCCAGTCATTGTTGATTTTCTTGGCAAACGCTCAGCGGCCATTCATATTTACGGCTGGTGGTTACATTGCGCTCTCTTTGCCAACTTTTGCCGGCATATTGAGTAGATCGTATTCATGCATTTTGCCTTACTGCGCCAACTATATGGAGAATAAAGTCGAAAACAAGGCAAACAATACGCTGTACGAGTATATTCATTCATTAAGTACTAATGATTGTGGAATAACATGAAACGAATTGAAATGAACTAAAATAAGAGAAAAAAATGTTAAATGAAATAAATTTTTTATTGACTAATTGTTGTGTTTGTGTTTCTATTCAGTTGTATGCACTTGAACTTTCCATTTGTAAGATTTAATTTGATTTCTTTGAAATGTGCTTAATTGTAAATGATTTTCTAATAGAACAACAAGAAAAAAAATAAAAGAAAACGAAAAACAATCCGCAATATGGATTATATCATTTATAGTACGCCGAGAGAAACTGTACAGTAACGATAAAATTCTAACAATCAACAAACACAACTATTACTATTTAAGGAGAGTGTCCCAAGAAAAAGAAAAGAAAATATTTTGAAATTTTTTGTAATATTTTTTTGTTTGAATTTTAAAAACTGTTAAATGAAAGAATTTTAAAATAAAAATAATGATAATTTATTAATGTATATTTTTTCTAATGTACATTTCTTTTGACGATCACTGTACGCTTGACGATAAAGTAATAGAGACAGCTAAGGCTCATTTAACGAGTGACGCATATTTAATAAGAAAATATTGAGCATTGATTTACAAAACAAAAAAAATATTGTTTTAATAGTGGAATTAATTGTTTAATTAATTAATAAAATGATATGTTAAATTGAGAAGAAATGGCAAGCGGATATAAAGATTTTTTTCTGATTATTTATCTGATTTAAGGAAAATAATGTTTTTTTTTTCTAAAAATCACAATGTTTATATTTTGAAATTTATTGCCTCAACGGCATGTGTTTCTAAATATCGTGCAACTCGGCATAAAATTTCAAATTTAATTTAAATTTGCCTTAAAATTTTGCTTTAAAATGTAAACAAATGTACATACGTACATATTCATGCCTAAAATAAAGTATTTTCATTTGTTTCTCAGTATTGAATCTCAGTGATGACTAATAAATTAAAATTATTTAATGAACTTACTTGTACAATAAATTACACGCTAACAAATTCGTTTCTACATAAACTAAGCGGAATCATAGTCACTGTATTGTAATGGAGACCTTGCTAGGAATTCAGCATTCGATGTTAGCACTACCACTACGTTGCATAACCCCTCAACGTACTAGATTTTCTAAAAACTACTGTTTTTTATAATTTCAAAGAATTTTGTTCAGAATTGAGAAACGAATCGAAAAACTTTTCGAACTTAGATGGAGTATGCTTTCAGATTCTTGGCTTTATAAATACGCCAGAGTCGACCTTTTCATAGGTCATTTGTAATGGGTAACTGCTCATGTAAAATATTGTTACGTTCTTCCATTTTAAAAACGTTGCAAATATGAGCACGTAGATTGCAAATAAAATAAAAACAAATTTGTGTTAGTTTTAATTAAAATTCTTTATAATTTGCACAATTCTGTGTGCCGCTATTCACAACTTGATGTAAACAACAACAATTGCTTTGTTTGTTATTCCTCTATTTATACCCTTTAGATAAACAATAACAATTACTAGGCAATTATTCGACAGATCTTTGTAATGGAGATTTTAATACCACGATTACTCTTTTTCAACACACCAAGTCTTCACACAAGCCTGTTTTGCCTTGCTTTTTATATGGCAGAGTAAATTGTCTGATGAATGTTCCTGAAGGCGAATGTTCATGACTTCGCCTTCTCGAAATCTCTACAAATGTAAACATCGTTGTTTGCATTTATTATTGTAGTATTGTTTGTGTATTTTGTTTACATTTACTCTTGTAGTGTTGTTTGTGCATTTTTGCTTTGGCTCTTTGTTACCATTTTTATGCTGGTGTTTAATGTTGACGCGACAACTACAGTCAACTCTGAATGAAAAACCTGTTAACCTATTCGCAATATAAACCGCATACTTCATTTCCCAAAATCTGTAGTTTTGTTCAATAATACCTTGTTTCGTCCTGAAGTCATATTTGCCATACGAAGTACTTGTGCTAGCATATAATCCTGGTACTAGTTTAGATATCCTGCGACTGTATTATTCCGCTTTGATATAATCTTTGCCAGTCGTCGGTAGCACTTTAGCTAGGAGAAGGGTCTATATAGGTTACAAGTTTATATAGGAGTCAGGCATATCGGCTTTCTGACATTATCGTATATAGGTTCAACCTAGAACTAGAAGAAATTCTGATTAAGGAAAGTTGTACGCTTAGCGGTCTATTTCACTACCATGAATTTGGTGGAGATCAGAGATCAGCAATGAGTATTCAAAAAGATGAGTAAAATCGAATCGTACTCATAATTTTTGATACTTATAGGCATTCATACCTATTTTAATATCATCAAACCTCTACTCATATTTAAAGTTTGAAGTACTCATCATATTCATACTTATCAACACGTATGATTTCGTATTGATTTCGACTCTCCATAACTCAACATATACATACGCGAATCACAAAATTAGTATGAATCGCTTACGAACACTCAAATACTTACTAGAAGGTTGTGTGTTTACTCTGCTTGCTGCTCTGTCTTTCTTGCCTATGAATCAAACATATTTCGAATGGTATGAGTTTGATGTCAACGTTGTACGTATACTCATTGCAACCTGTACTTATAAATCAACGTAGTGTAGTGAGTATGAATGAATCAGAGTACATAGTTAAATTTCAATATTTTTGACTCACTTATGTTCAAAATTTCATGAGTGCTTATGAGTAGCGAAAAAACGATTCATTGCCGATCTCTGGTGGAAATCCATTCCTTTCTGTCCTTTTTGCCTTAAAAATTTACGCAACTAATCCCAGTTTAGTTGTCATATGAAATTTTGCAAGAAATTGGTAGAAAATTTCAACAGGTCCTACGAATATCGATTAATTTCGTATTTGTCAGCACTGTGCTGTGATATTTAAATATGCATTATTAGTGTAGGGTATCTCATGACCAGTTTTAACGTCATTTAAAACTACGCTTCGTTTTTCTCACCGTATAAATGAATTTCCATTTTTATGTAGAAATTTAACTACAATGCAATTCTTCATGTTTTTGGCTTTTAATGGGTGTGAGGCAGAGGTGTGTCCACAAGTGATTAAAATCCGATTAGCGGAATAATTTCACTATAAAAATGTAAAAAAAAGTTAAAATATTTCAAAATTAAATTAAAATTAATCATTTTATTCAGTTCTTTAAAAACTGAAACTCATCATGTTAGTATGGATGGAAGTAATAAAGAAAAAACGAACGAACTCTGCCTCAATCATTCTCTTTTTATGATTATTATGTCTGCCATAAAAAATATGTATTTCTGGTAATTGTCATGCCATTTACCATAAAATATTACCACATATACTAATGAAATCTTTATAACATCATGTCGTTGACTGTCGCTGACTGTCTGAAGTCAGATGTTCGTTTGGGGTCTTTTGTGCTCACTCCGTAACGGAATGTGTTTTAAATTTCAAGGATCAATTTCAATTGTTTTGAATGTTTTCCGTTTGTGACACGACGATAACAAAATACAAAAACAATGTCCATTATTGACATGAATGCATCTCTTTTTCAAATACATACTTATGTACTCGTACATACCCTGATTGTTTTTAAATTTCTTTGTGGATATTTTCAGTTATAAAATTCCATTTGAGTTCGTTCTAAAAGTCTGCATACCATAAAGTGCAACAAAAACAAAAAAAAAAAAAAATGAAAAAAGGAAAAACTTATTAAATTTCCATGTGTGTATCCGCAATTATTGGCATAAACATTAGGGCGACTCTGGCTGATGTCAACGCAATATAAATTACAAAAATTTAAACTGAATTTGAAGTGCATACATACATACATACATAACTGGTCATTACAACCGTTTATTCAGGATTATGACCTTGCTTCTCACACCACTGATGTTGTGTGTTTTAATTTTATATGTACATGAGTGCCGGGACCTACAGTTTAAAGTGGTTTCCGAACGATCATGGCAATTTTATTTACTCTCAGAGTTTTTGCCAGAAATCTGCTGAGAGGAAGTCGCCGAAGTAATATTTTTTCATATTTTCGTTTTGATGTCTGACCTGGGGATGAAGGGCTCACGTATAATAAGTCAACACACTACCACGGTGACTTCTACTTGGAATAATTAGAATTCCCAGACGCTGGAACAGGTGCATATAGCTGCAGAATGTGTAAAGTCTACTCTGGGCACCAGAGTGTTAAGCAGCATATTGTAAACTGAAACTATAAACAATATGTCTATGGGACTTAACAAACAAGGAAAATTTAAAGAAGCGAAAGGTTGATCGGCCATAACATCAAAAAACATCAAATTTCGAAATGGTGTGACGAATATAGGCTGAGAGTGAATACGGCCAAAACAGGATCTACTAAGTCGCGGGAGTGTCGCCGCTATCTCGACCTTCTTTCTGAGCGCTCCAGTATCTCACTTGTCTGGGTCCCTGGGGACCTTCAGAGCTGACGAACTTGACAGATCTGGTGCACTCACTTCGGAATTCTCGTTAATCGACTTGGGTATGCCACTTACCTCGATTAAATTGGATATTGCGCGGAAATTCTTTCAGGACGCCAACCTATCCAGGGTCAACGAGGAGTTCTGCTCCACTGCTAGACTTACTTGGCCCTCAATGGACAGAAAGAGCCCCAACCAGTTACTCGGACTTCATCGTAATGTCATCTCGATCACAGTGGGCATGCTTACAGGTCATTGTGTTTTGAGAAGACACGCGGAAAGAATGCAGCTTCCATTTAACGATTTCTGTCTTAGGCGCAGATCTGCTGAGGAGAAGAAACTGTTATCCACTTTCTTTGTCAATGCCCCTCTCTTGTGAGGTGCAGATATAGATTATTTGGGATTTTCAATCCTTGTCAGCTTGACAGAGTTGTCATCCATTGATGTCAAGAATATAGCTCCGTTTATCAAACTTTTGGGCTGGTTTTCCAACATAGGGCAATCGCGCTTTTTAATGTGCAGTCCTTGCGCTGACCAACTTATTCTCTAGTTTTATGAAACTCGGTCAGTACAGGGACTGCGCTGACCTGTGGTGGCACAATGGGTCACTATGTGTGCTCAAGTGAGCTTTTGGCATCAAAGCTTCCACTCCGATCTATAACTATACCTATACCTAAGTCCACAAATATGCTGCCTTTAAAATTATTTACATTTTCCGATTAAAATTTAATCGGAGTTTAGGGGTATTTGATACCACTTTCTCCTTCATATGATATACTGGTGCATTACCCTAATATACATATGTATGTATATGTAGATGTGGATGTATGTATGTATGTATACATATAGAGTATATTTATTTTTATACATGAAGAATATATTGTATATAATATATTTATGTATAGACGTCTGTCTGGCTATAAACATGCATATGTGTATGTAGGGTATATAATATAAAAATTTTTGTTATTGTTTCGTTTTTATTCTACTGAAATATGATTCACTTGGACTAATCTCAGTTATTGCACTCGAAGAAAATATTCGTTGTCAATTTAAAATTGAATGAAATTACAAATGGTACACTGGTCTAGACAGTACTATTCACTCAATTGCCAACATATTTTGGTTTTTACATACGATATGATAAAGCAGTAAGGCGTACCAAGCAAGATGTTATTGCTGACTTTAGTTCTATTGAACGGGAGTCTATGAAGATGGGTCTTGCAGTAAATGAAGGTAAAACGAGGTATATATTATCGACAAGTAGAGATATGCGGCGTATTGGATCTCAGATTACGGCCGATAACTATAGTTTCGATGTAATCAAGGAATTTACATATCTTGGCTTCACCGTTACCACCCAAAATGATGTCAGTCTGGAGTTCAAGCGCAGGATCACTCTCGCCAACAGGTGCTACTATGGTCTCAAGAGACAATTGAGTAGCAGAGACCTCTCTCGTACGACAAAACTAATACTCTACAAGACGCTCATCCTTCCCGTGATTCTTTATGCCGCAGAGGCATGGACACTGTTAAGCACTGATGCAGCAGCCTTGAGAGTATTCGAGAGAGAAGTCCTACGTAAGATCTTCAGTCTAGTGCGAGTTGGCGATAATTTCTGCATACGATCCAACAGTGAACTGTATGAGCTCCTCAACAACATGAACGTTATGCAGCGTATTAACATCCAGCGGTTGTACTGACTCGGCCACGTCGTTCGTATGGAGGAGGCTGCTCCGGCGAGACGGGTATTTGATGAGGATATTTGCGGAAGTCGGCGAAGAGGACGACCTTGTATGCGTTGGAAGGACCAAATCGTGGAAGCCCTGTCATCGATTGGTGTGACCAACTGGTGCGCAATAAACAAACGCGCCTGGAAGGATGTATTAAGGCAGGCCGAAATCCGTTAATCGTGTTGTTAATGGCCAAGTAGGTAAGGAAGTATGTAAGTACGATAAAAACAATTTCGTTTCTGTAATGTCTTTTAAAGAAATGTAATGTTTTGCCCTGTAAAACAAAGTCTTATTTTAGTATTTAGCAAAGCATTAAAAGAATAAACATTTTCCTCATTTCATACATATTAAATGGTAAACTAAAGCAACAAAGAAAAATATGTCTTTGATACCAGAATTTAAACAATTATCAGTCATTGTTATAAATAAGTTAAGTTAACAAATACGTACAGAGTATTTAAACTTTGATAAGATATCGTAGCAAATAATTACGTTGGTTTAATAATTACATTTAATTGTATTTTCAATTTCAATTTCAATTTCTTTGAGTGTAAAGGTTAACGTATTTAATTACTTTACTTTAATACTATTCAGTACTTCTATAATAAAAATTTGAAAAAAATTAAAATTTCAACGATGACTCAACGTTTTCTCTCAGTGCAGCTATTCAATACGAATTGAAATAAAAATCATGAACTCACTTACTCACTACACTCACTCACTAACTCACTGTGCGTAAATGAAATCAACAATTGCAAAATGCATGAAAAACTTATTAATACACGCTCCTCCATATTTACTTACTTGTTTGGTACATATTGTATTCGCATCTTTATTTTCATTTTTTTCGTTTTTTTTCTTCTTGTTTTTGTACAGAGACCAAGAAAGATATATCATTTGTGGTTGGTTGAGGATGCGATGGTTCCATCCATATCCATCCTCAAGTGTGTATATTTAAATAGTCACACAACAACAAAAACATCAACAAAAATGAAACATGAAAAAAAATGAAAACAGAAAATCTGTTATTGTTTTAAAAGACTAAAGTCTCTTGAAATGTACTTTTATTTCACAGTACGAGTATATATCGATGGGGACTTGAATGTATAAGACAAGTAAACAAAAACCAAGACGCCAAAGTTAACAATTCCAAGTAAAACATTTTAAATTCCGGAGATTATCGTAAAATATGTGACACGACTATATTGGAACAACACAATAACATACCCACAACAACAATAACAACAACAACAAAATCAAAATAAAAATCCAAAATTTCTTCAAAAAAAAAAACCAAAACCCATGAGAGTGATTATTTGGTGGAATACAACCGAAATGCCGCTAAAGAGTGTTTTCTATTTAAGGAAGAGATATGTTTAAACCAAAACGGAAAATTCTCTTCAGATAAGTGTTCAATAATTTAAAAAAAAAAAAACAAGAGAGATTTTTTTTTCATTGTTTTAAGGTACTTTTTATTTTGGTACCAAATTATTCAAAACTGAATACAAAATTTTTTTTATAAATATTGGGTAAGAAACAAATGTTCAATCTACCTTATTACACCACCCTGCTAATAATAATTTTATCGTGGAAATGACGGGACTGACCAATAGATTTGAAAAGATTTTTCATGGCAATTATTTACTCTCAGAGCGACTGCCAAACAACTGCTGAGAAGGAATCGTCGAAAGAAAATTATGTGGTTTGAACTAGGAACTCTCATCTAGTAAGACTTTGGTGAACACTAAAGAGGTCAGTAAAATTGTATTTCTAAAGACGATTTACAACACTTGCTTCCAAAAGATACTTTGCCTTGAAGGATACTTTCCAATTTATTTTATTTAAAAAATTTCCTTTTTCCGTCAAGACCTTATGGGTTAGGTTAGGTTAGGTCAGAGGATGTGTACTTGTCAATTAAGACAAGTACAGTACCCGGAGGTCGAATTGACGCATTGTACAACGTCCTAATTTCTCACACCACTTATGTTGTGTGTGTTAATTTTATACATGAGCGGTGGGACCTACAGTTTAAAGTGGACTCCGAACGACAGATTTTTGAGAGACTTTTCATGGCAATTTTATTTACTCTTAGAGTTTTTGCCAGAAATCTGCTGAGAGAAAGTCGCCGAAGAAATACTTTTTGTATTTTGTCTTGATGTCTGGCCTGGGGCTCGAACCCTGGCTTTTACGTCTAATAAGCTAACACACTACCTACTAGACTACGGCGACTTCAGTGCTTATAACTTCCTTGAAAATTCCTTTCCCGAACTGCTTATGCATAGGAAAGTTTTTGGATTCGAAAATTCAAAGATGACTCTATTGGCGAGAAGGTTTGGAAAAAGGAGATAAACAGCTCACCAAAATCTATCCGATAGTCGATGTCGCCGTAGTCTAGTAGGTAGTGCGTTCGCTTATTACACATAAGGCCACGCTTCAAACCCCAGGTCAGACATTAAAACGAAAATATGAAAAAAATTTCTTCGGTTACTTCCTCAAAGCAGATGTCTGGAAAAAACGAAACTGCCATGGAAAGTTTCTCAAAAATCTGTCGTTCGGAGTCGACTTTAAACTGTAGGTCCTGACACTCGTGTATAAAATTAACACCAGGTGTGAGAATCTAGTCCGTAATCCTGACTAAAGGGTTATAATGACCAATTATGTATGTATGTATGTATGTATGTATCTAAGGGATGGTCACTACCAGAAGAAGAAGAGAAAGCGTGATTTTTGCTAAAATATATGAGATGGGTTCATGTTCGGCCTTAATGTAAGTGTCTTAAGATGATGATGAGTGTTTCAAATACAAATTTAATGATAAATTGTGGATTGGCGCAATTGAATCTTTATAGAGTATAGTAAGAAGGCTTCCATTAAAGCCGAACATGCTTTGTTTTTTTCAATAATTCGCAGAAGTTTTTAAAATAATTCATGGACAATCGATAAGCTTAGAAAAACATATTTTTCAGTAGCAAAACCCAATGTCATAACAGGAGGGAGAAAGTTCTGACAATGCAGTAGATGTACAAGATCTTTTCAACTGAGTTTTCTAGTCTTGTATGTTAGCACGACTAAAATAAAATTGGCATGAAAGGTTTCTGAAATCCGTTGTTCACAATCGATATTCATCTGAAGGTCTTGTCAGTCACATGATTGGTGTGAAAAGCTGGGTTGTAATTCTAATTAAAGACTTTTAAAGAACGATTAAATAAGCAATTAAACTGAAATTTAATTAATATTTCCGTTGTTTTCTTTTTAAAAGACTCAAAATAACTTGAGTACTTTTTTTGAAACTCATACTGTTGGCTACATTTTCCCCATCTACTCAACACAAATAATACCAGCAAACGAAGAGTAAAATTGTGTATTGTTTTCATTAACATTTGATAACAGTTTTCATTTCAGAATTTCAGTTGGTATTCAGTTGCATGCGGCTCCACAAAATTTTAGTTCACGTTTTGAATTCGAAATGAGTAGACGTCGAAATAAGCGAATATAAGTTTTTATTAAAAACAAAAAAATAATTACGTGCCTTAAAGAAAATTTACGCATATTTTTTTTAAATGTGGTGTTATTGTTTTAATTACTAAATAATTAGAAAAAAAATATTAAAGATTAAAAAAACACATGAAAATTGATTTAATTTCTGTTGCTAGTACGTATTAATTTTGTTTTTTTTTTAATAAATATTTTATAATTTTTTTTTTTTTTAATTTATAAAACTTGATAAAATTAATGGGTTGTTGTTGTTGCTGTTGTTGTTATTATTGTTTTGAAAAGTGATGATATATGAAATATTTCAACTCTAATTAAAAAAGGAAAAATAATATTAAAAATAATAAAAAATAAAATGAATTAAACGATGAAGAGTAAACAATACAATCAAAAGAAACAGAACAGAACCGAACAGAATAAAATTAATAAGAATAATAAGAATATTTCTATGAAACAAGAATAATTTAATTGATTAAAAAAGAAATAAATAAATGAATTGTGCAGATTCAGATTTGTGCTATGAACTGAAAAACATCTGGATCTGATGGATCTGTCCGATCTGTCGGCCACTGTGATGTCATAGAATAAAAAATAAATGTTCAATCATTTTCAAATGGAAAAGTTTCATTTAAAAATTCGATTGAAAATTTAAAATCTTTTTTTTTTTTTTGTAACGGAAAACTTAAAAACGAAAATTCAAAAAAAAGTGAATGAATTAATGAGTCAACGAATGAATGGAGTATATTTATAAATTGCAATAAGGCATACTACACATATAATAAAGATGTATCCAAATGCATGGATTTTTTGAACACAAAAAATTGCACAAAAAGGAAAACAAACTTTTTTATTCATATTTTTTTTTTTAATGGAGTATATTTGTTTGTAATTGCAATAAGGCATACCATATAATAAAGATGTATCCATTAAATGCATGGAAAAAAACAAACTCTTTTATTCATATTTTTGTTTGCTTTTTTTTGGAAAAAAATATTAAAGAAGACACAGCATTTTAATAACGACACATTTTTGCATGTGCTGCATTTGCATTTTAAGTGATTTCCAAAAAAAAACTTTGCCTTACAGCACACCTCAATACAATACATTTTGCTATGGGGGAGAGATACTTTACTGTTTAGGTTTTTGTTTCTTATTTTTCGTATTTTCATCAGAAAGAGAAGATACAAATCATAATAATAAATCAAAAAATATTTATTTATAATGCATGTTTGGTTTGGGTTTCATTGGTGTTGAGATTATGCGATTATATGTACGCATTTCCATTTAATTTCTAGGTTGTAAGGTGTGTAAATATCCTTGTTAAGCTGTTCAAAAAAAAGAAAAGAAAACTACTTTCCCTCTGTATCTATAAGACATACGTTTTCAGGCTATTAAATGTTTGTAAGATAACTTCTTCAAATCGTTTGTGAAAGTTGCCTATGAACCGCTGATGGCATACATACACAATTGGTTATTACAACCCTTTAGTCAGGATTACGATCTAGTTTTTCACACCACTTAAGTTAGTTGGCGGGCCTACAGTTTAAAGTCGTCTCCGAACGACAGATTTTTTTGAGTAACTTTCCATGGCAATTTTATTTACTCTCAGAGTTTTCACCAGAAATCTGCTGGGAAGAAGTCGCCAAAGAAGTATTTCTTTTCATATTTTCGTTTTGATGTCTGACCTGGAGTTTGAACCGTGGCATTACGCGTAATAAGCCAACACACTACCTATTAGATTATGGCGACAGCTGATGAATCACAACAAAACCGATGCAATGGCAGCGAAAATACTGTGTTGACTATTAAGAAAGTTTTACTGTGTGTTTGTCAGGATTTTCAGGAAGTCAAATTTTAATTCGTATTTATACTGTCATCAAATAGGCCACCTGACTGTAGCAACCCTGGACAAACAACAACCCAATTTGATCAATGTATTCCAACATGCTAATGCCGTGTACACACAAGCCTATACTAATTCCTCGGTTGCCTTGAAAACTCAATTGAAAAGTTCTTGTACATCTACTGCATAGTCAGACCTTTTTCCCTCCAGTTCTTGTCTATGACGTTGGGTTTTGCTACTGAAAAATATGTTTTTCTACGTTTATCGATTGTCCATGAATTATCTTAACAACTTCTGCCAATTATTGAAAAAAACAAAGCATATTCGGCTTTAACAGAAGCCTTCTTACTATACTCTATAAAGATTCATTTGCGCCAAGCTACAATTGATCATAAAATTTGTATTTGAAACATTCATCATCTTAAGATACTTACATTCAGGCCGAACATGAACCCATTGCATATTTTTTTTTAGCAAAAATCATGCTTTCTCTTCTTCTTTAGTAGTAACAATTCCTTAGATACACACATACATATATAATTAGTCATTACAACCCTTTAGTCAGGATTACGACCTAGTTTCTCACGCCACTTATGTTGTAAGCGTTAATTTTATACATGAGTGGCGGGACCTAGAGTTTAAAGTTGATTCCGAACGACAGATTTTTTTGAGAATCTTTTCAAGGCAATTTTATTTCTTCTCAGAGTTTTTGCCAGAAATCTGTTGAGAGAAAGTTACCGAAAAAATATTTGTTCGTTTTTCGTTTTGTTGGGGATGTTTCACCCGGCGTATGAACCGTGGCCTTATGTCTAATAGGCCAACACACTGCGTTCTTGACTACGGCGACTTTTGATGACTGACATCTAATGATACATAATGACGGCACCCTAACTTTTTATTTTTTTTTTTATATTTTCGTTTTGATGTCTGACCTGGAGTTTGAACAGTGACCTTACGTCTAATAAGCCAACACACTACATACTAGATTAAGCCGACTTCTTATAATGACCATCCTTTAAATATTGAATGCAAACAAATATACATATGTATGCTTTTGAACGAAACGAAACGTAATTTACTGACTGAACTTTATATACGGAAATGAATATGCAATTTTCATACATACTTAACATGAAATTAAATTTCTGATTTCCTGTTCCAATGGAACAATAGAACTGCCTTGAAATTGACATACATACAAACATATGTATTGGAATAGTTATAAAATAAAACAAAAATTATTTAAACATTTCAAACCATATCTTATCGTTACTGAAATGGCGCATTCGATTATACGAAATATTTTCAGTTCAATTGTACATTTCTTTAATAATATTATGGTAGATAAACCCTATTAGGAGTAGTATAACATGAGTAAATTATGGGCTCATTAAGATGACCTTGACTAACAAAGTGAAGCATTTATTGAAATTTTTGTTTGGGGATCCACATTAAAAGTTTTAATAAAAGAAAACCCATGTTTGAAGGCATACATACGTTTTTAGTCTTAAATTATTCTGCAATGATAAGTGTAGCAAGCAGTGTGAAGGCGATAGATTATTATGAAATTAAGATTAATTTGCTGTTTAAAGTAGAGGAGCTCAGGACAAGTTTAATGACGCATACAATTTATTTAATTTCATTTCATTTCATTTTTTTTTTTTAAGAAATTATTTACATTCTGAAAGGGAGGAAATCAATTCTACGACAAATATAATAATAAAATTAAATTCCGAAGTATGAATTCATGTTGATATGAGAAGAGTGTGATTTTATTTTATTTGTTTTCAGTACACAAAACAAAAAAAAAAATTTTTATTTTTTTTTTATAAGTAAAGTCTTGGCTTAACGATTGTAAAGTAGAATTCAACAATTTATGCAAACTATTTAAACATGACACATGACAAATGCCTGGACGCCAGTAAGATGAACGTGTGTCATGATAAATTTAAATTCTTGTATTCAATGTGTGGCTTTTGTATGCCATTTAGTGTAGCAAGCTACTGGCTTTCTCTATAGCTGCATGGGAACTCCTTTTTATTTAAAATATTTTGTATTTTTAGTTTTACAGTCCTTATGAATTGTGAGTTTAAACATTAAATGTTATTCAAAAGCAAATTTATCATTCTTAATCTGTGCTCATGCTCGCATTGCATTCATGCACAAAGGTGGTCTTTACAGAGTTTACACTTTGCTGGCAAATGTGCGTAGTTTTATTTAATTATTTACGATCTGAATAAGACAATAAGACATTTAAGCTCGATGTAGTGTAGTGGTGTCGTACAGAGATCAGCAATGAGTATTCAAAAAGATGAATCATACTTATAATTTCTAATACTTATACGCATTCATACTTATTTTAATATCATGGAACCTCTACTCATGCTCAATGTTTGAAGTACTCATCATAGTCATACGTAAATTTCGACACTCCTTTAACTCAACTGACAAAATAAGTATAAATCGCGTACGAACACTAAAATACTCAATAAATGGTTGCATGTTTGCTCTGCTTGCTGCTCTGTCTTTTCGCATTCGTACTTTTTTTAATATCATGGAACCTCTACTCATATTCAAAGTTTGAAGTATTCATCATATTCATACTTAACTACACGTATGATTTCGTATTGATTTCTACTCTCCATAACTCAACATATACATAAAACACAAAATAAGTATGATTCGCGTACGAACACTAAAATACTCACTAGAAGGCTGCGTGTTTGGTCTGCTTGCTGCTCTGTCTTTTTGCTTGTGTGTCTTTTCTCTCTCTCTCTCTCTCTCTCTCGACTGTCGCATTTATAAGTATTATAAGAGTATTTTTCTAAAGTTATAAATCTAAATGAGAGTAAGCTTATGAATCAAACGTATTTCGAATGGTATGAGTTTGATGCCAATGTTGTACGTATTCCCATTGCAACCTGTTGTAATAAATCAACGCTATAGTGAGTACGAATGAATCAGAGTACATAATTAAATTTCAATATTGTTGACTCACTTATATTCATAATTTCATGAGTACTTCTGAGTAGTGAAAAAACAATTCATTGCTAACCTCTGGTAGTCACTAGCCTTGTAATGCCTCATAGTAATAAATATTCTAGAATTTAGAAAATCTTTGTTTATTTTTACAGTAAAATATGTTTATTTGTTTTTTATTTTCTTCTTAAAACACAATTGTTCTCATTTTATTTCATCTAAACAAAGTGAAATCTGTTTAAAGTCCAAACACACTTTTTAACCACATGTTGCTTGTTGGCATCCCATTGTGCTTTTGGTAATTTATATTCATCGTTGGTATTTTAAACATTTTTGCATAAATTCACACTAAATTTATGTTTGTTTTTTAGGATAGAATTTCTATTTTTGGATTTTTTAATGTTGCTTGTCAAAAACTAAAAAAAAAGTATTTCCTTCCTGTAATGTTGTTTATGCCGTTGTTTATGCTTTTTAGGCACTTATCAATGGCCACACGCAAACAAAGTCAGAAACAACGTACGCATACATTTTAAATGTTTCAGATTATTAAAGTTCAGATATTGCAAAGACCTGCACTTAAACGGCGATTATTCTTGAAGTATTTTTCTCAAGCGAAACAACAGCAACCGCCAACTGTAATGACAGACAGACAGACAGACAGACACAATCATTTCATTTTCGTCTGTTAAAGCATTGTGTTACAAAAATTTGTTTGCCGCATCTGCGTATCTGTTTAATTGTGCCATTGTGTATGCGCTTTTATGTAATAAAATACGTTTTAATGCACTTTATGGCCAAGTTAACGTCACGGGTATATCTTCATATGTATTTTTGGCTAAAAATATTTAAAAAAAAACGCATTTTGATGGCATCATCATACACATTTGAGTACATGTACAAAAAATTAAAAGAATTTCAGTTTTACTTGCTTTTGCAAAATCTTTTTATAGGAGACCTCTGAACTTTTGAAGTGCTTGGCCATAAAAGATTGACATTTTACAATTCTGCCACTTAAAAGAGACATAAAACATCTCTTATATATTTTATAATAATTTTTTAATTTCTATTTGAAAATGGTTTTCAACTGCATTTATGGTATGCACATACATATGTATATACGGAAGTAAAATAAAGAACATGTTTGTAACGTTTAAAATATTTTCTGAGGAAAATTTTTAAATTTGAAAAAAGTATGTCCTTAACAGCTAAAATGTTCTTTAACAAGTCTCTACATAGCATAATTCTTAAATAACCTGCTATACGTTACATTATGCTCCATACATTTATTCGCTATTAAAAGGAAGACGATTGTATGGACCAGAGATCAGCAATTAGAATTCAAAAAGATGAGTAGAATCGAATCATACTCATAATTTCTGATACTTACACGCATTCATACTTATTTTAATATCATGGAGCCGCTACTCATATTCAAAGTTTGAAGTAAAGGGTGTTTTTTGCAGAGGTATAGAACTTTAAGTTGGCATTACTTTTCAGGATGGCGACGGATTTAACAGCTGTCAAGTGATTTATTCTCAGTTTGGTTTGGCAATTCATCATGAATAGACTCACGCCTGAACAGCGTTTGCAAATAGTGCAATTTTATTTCGAAAATAATGGTTCTGTGCGGAAAACGTATCGCGCACTACGTCCATTTTATCGTCGACAAAATCGTCCATCAGAGCAGTTAATTCGGTTAACCATGGAACGTTTTCGCACCACGTTTACTCTTATTGATAACTCGCATCCCCAGAGACGCTGTACGGTGCGTACAGAAGAAGCTATTGCTGCTGTAGAGCGTAGCATTGAGGAAGACCCACTTTATGGAAGATTTTGCGGAAGGATATTGGTTTGCGTGCTTACAAAATCCAACTCGTGCAAGATTTGAAGCCAAACGATTATCAAGTAAGGTGTAGATTCGTCGACTGGGCCCAAAACGAGATTACCGTTGTTCCCGATTTTCATAAGCGAATTTTGTTTAGCGATGAAGCGCACTTCTGGTTGAATGGCTACGTCAACAAACAAAACTGCCGCATTTGGAGTGAAGGTAATCCTCAAGTGTATGTGGAAACACCGTTACATCCAGAAAAACTGACTGTTTGGTGCGCTTTATGGGCTGGTGGAATCATTGGTCCGTACTTTTTCTAAAAAGGATGGTGGCCAGAACGTCAATGGTGATCGGTATAGAGCCATGATTACTAACTTTTTCATTCCTGAATTGAATAACCATGATGTCCAGGAGATGTAGTTTCAACAAGACGGCGCAACATGTCACACAGCTCATGCCACAATAGATTTATTGAAAGACACGTTTGGTGACCGCCTAATTTCACGTTTAGGACCTGTGAATTGGCCTCCAAGATCTTGTGATTTAACACCGCTAGACTACTTTCTGTGGGGCTATGTAAAGTCATTGGTCTATGCGGTAAAGCCACAAACGCTTGACCACTTGGAAGACAACATTCGCCGTATTATTGCCGATATACGGCCACAAATGTTGGAAAAAGTCATCGAAAATTGGACGTCCAGATTGGACTACATCCGCGCCAGCCGTGGCGGTCATATGCCAGAAATCATATTTAAAATGTAATGATACAAGATTATCTTTCGGATAAATAAAATTCATGTCAATCGAATAATCCATCGTTGTTTTATTGCAACTTAAAGTTCTATACCTCTATAAAAAACACCCTTTATATTCATACCTAACAATACGTATGATTTCGTGTTGATTTCAACTCTCCATAACTCAACATATACAGGAAGCACAAAATAAGTATGAGTCGCGTACGAACACTAAAATACTCACTAGAAGGCTGTGTGTATGCTCTGTTTACTGCTCTGTCTTTGTTGCTTATGTGCCTTTTTTCTTTTGTTGCCGAGTCACTTGAATCATTTATAAGTATTATAAGAGTATTTTTCTAAATTTATGAATCTAAATGAGTAGGCTTATGAATCAAACATATTACGAATGGTATGAGTTTGATATCAAAGTTGTACGTACACTCATTGCAACCTGTACTTATAAATCAATGTTGTAGTGAGTATGAATGCATCAGCAGAGTACATAGTTAAATTTCAATATTGTTGTCTCACTTATATTCAACATTTCATGAGCACTTATGAGTAGCAAAAAAACGATTCATTGCTAATCTCTGGTCGTAAGCTTAAGAAAATATTTCTACTTAATTAAGTTGAAATTCCATTTTCAAAGTTGGAAAAATCCTGTGCAAAAAAGAAGATAAAAAAGAAAATAAAAAATTAACAGCATTCTACTTATGGATTAAATCTCATCTGATATTGCACACTACAACAGTAGGGTGTTAACAATCACTTGAAGTAGTTAAAAAAATTTTTTTGCCTGTGTCTTAAGCTCACGTTTTCTAAAATTGATTGCTTTTCCAGGTGATTTTGAAGTGATTATTATTGAAAAGGGTTAGAGACCATTGTGTTGTACATTGTGTTGTGCATTGTGCCAAAAGCGTTTTTAGTTTTTCTTCTCTTGTTATTTATCGCTGGCTACCATCAAACAAACATTCCGATACAAGCGTGTTAACGTGTTAAAATTACTGTTATTTTAATATGTTTTCTTTCTTTTTTTAATTCTCTTCCAGGTATTACAAAACACAATGCATTTAAAGACTACCTTGGGAATATTAATTTTGTATGCCATTTTCCAAATTAACTACACCACAGAGATACCAAATTGTAACTTTGAAGACACCGTCAATCTAACAAATGCCAAAAAATTTACAAATGGTTCCTACTTGTATGAAGACTACGTAATTATACCACCTGACCTAGTAAGCTTGTATGACTATGAGGAATTATACGATGGGCAACGTATAGCAGTGCAACCGCATTTGCGCGGCTGTGTATGCAGGGACAGAAATTGCATCAAGTTCTGTTGTCATCCTACCAAAGAGTTGATATCGGATATGTCTAGGGTATGTGCGCCACATGAGCTAGATGAAGAGTTAGCATACGATCCCTATCTAGATGTGACCTTAAGGAATGGCACCAAATCAAGAATTCATGCCACAAGAGATTTTGTTGTTATTCAGGGTGTACCCTGTGAGGGTGGTTATCCATTGCTGCCCCAAGATGATGACGATGACAAATGGGATATATTCGAGAATGGCACTTTGTATCGTCACTTTGATGGCTCTTATATAAGCAAAAGGGACTATTGTTTAATGCCGTATCAAATCGGTAATGGTACCTATGTACTGAATCCCACCAATTGTCCCATACCCAATGAACAAACGCTTTCCAATCGTATCAATAATATTGGTGAGAAAATTTGAAATGAAACTGACATTCATTGATTCATTCATTTTGTATGTTTTTTTGTATGATTTTTCCTTAGCCATGGCCATATCAGTGCCATTCATAGTTTTAACCATATTTGTGTACCTCTTTATACCGGAACTGCGTAATCTACATGGCAAATGTTTAATCTCGTATTTAACTTCACTGGCTGTGGGTTACAGCATCTTAAGTACCATCTCACTATCTGAAGTCGTATTTGCCAATTTCGTTTGCAGCAGTTTGGGTAAGTTTTGTTGCGTTGACCATGTGTGTAATTGCGCGGGAAATAGGAGATTAAATGTCATAAATTTTATATTTTATAATTTATATGTTATAGGCTACATTGGTTATTTCTCATTTATGGCTGCCTTTTTTTGGCTCAGTGTAATTAGTTTCGATTTGTGGCAAAATTTTCGCATTACCGGTCCCATACGCATTGGCCAGAGGAAACGTTTCATTATGTACTCAGCATATGCGTGGGGTGTGCCACTTTGTTTGACTTGCATTGTCATGATCATACAGAATACCAACATTGAAGATTACTACAAGCCGGGCATTGGTGATGATTATTGTTGGCTGAAAAGTAAGTACAAATCCTTAAATATTGAATTTTTATATTTTCAACATTATTTCAACAAAATTCTATACAATACTATAATGAGTAGAGCGTATAATTTGGTTTATTTTCTTTAAATATTCATATACATACTTATGAAAGTAATATGAATGTGCAGAAAATGAATAATTCATTGTTTTCATTGGCCCATATGATAACGTGTCACATTAATATGTCGCTGCCAAAAAAAAAATTATACAATAATTCCATCACAGAACAATTTAATTGTTTCGCTGCCATTCAAAGAATTTTTTATAATAAATGCATCGCCATTAATTAAATCTGACAAGACGTGATAATTTCGATGAGTAGAAAAGACATCAATTGATATTCGAAATAAATTCAAGTAAATTTAAATAAATTTGAGTATTCCCTAAAAGGATTTTACGATATTAAAAATTGTTTTGTATTCACTGTGATCCATTGTGATAGATTTTAAATTAAAAATTGTGACAATTAAAGTTTGAGACCAAAGATCAGCAATGAGTATTCAAAAAGATGTGTAGAATCGAATCATACTCTTAATTTCTGACACTTTACGCATTCATACCTATTTTAATATCATGGAACTTCTACTCGTATTCAAAGTTTGAAGTACTCATCAGATTCATACTTAACAACACGTATGAGTTCGAATCTCCATAACTCAACATATACACGAATCACAAAATAAGTATGATTCGCGTACGAACACTGAAATACTCATTAAATGGTTGAGTGTTTGCTCTGCTTGCTGCTCTATCTTTTTTCTTTTGTTGTCGAATCACTCGTATCATTTATACGTATTATAAGCATTTTTCTAAAGTTATGAATCTAAATGAGTAGGCTTATTAATCAAACGTATTTCGAATGGTATGAGTTTGATGTCAACGTTGTACTCATACTCATTGCAACCTGTACTAAAAAATCAACGTTTTAGTGAGTATGAATGAATCAGCAGAGTACATAGTTAAATTTGTTGACTCACTTATATTCAAAATGTCATGAGTGCTTATGAGTAGCGAAAGAACGACTCATTGCTGACCGCTACTAGAGATCCAGGTGTATTACAATCAGACGATATATTGTGTTACCTTGAGTATATAGTAGCCGTAGTCTAGTAGGTACTGTGCTAGCTTATAAGACGAAAGGCCACGGTTCAAACCCCAGGTCATATAACTTCAACAAAACTAAAATATGAAAAATATATTTTTTAGGTGACTTCCTCTCGGCAGATTTCTGGCAAAAACTCAGAGTAAATAAAATTGCCATGAAAAGTTTCTCAAAAAATCTGTCGTTCGGAATCGACTTTAAACTTTAGATCCCGCCCCTCATGTATAAAATTAATACACCCACAACAGTGGGTGAGTGGTGTGAGAAACTAGGACCATAATCCTGACTAAAGGGTTGTAATGACCAATTATGTATGTATGTATGTATGTATGTATGTATGTATATATTTGATATCATCGATACTGTTGTCCTGACAAAGTTAAGATGCTTGTCTGTAAGTATAACTAGATGTCACAGCCCATGTTCAAAGCATATGCTTTCCTAATTCCCATTACAAGATCTACGTATAGGCCTCTAAGCGATTCCTATTCTAAACAAGTGTCCTTTACTTCTACAATGCCCGGTTAGAAAGCCACTAACTATCACCATGTAAGATAGTTCGATGCATGATTTAAATATTTTTACTCTGTAATTACCTAGGACTCCGCAGATTTACACTCTATTTTCTTAATTCATATAGATTGCCAAGGCATACTAATCTTGAGAAGCAAAGGGCGCTGATGACGGCCTGCCAGTCAGATAGTATTGCTAAGTACCGGCCTCTGGACTTTCAGTCCAAGTAGAGATAAAAACATCCTTCGATGGCATAAACTTTCACTTGAAAAGTACCTGCGAGTTTCGCCTGAATATTTTTCCCTGGTATCGAACATCCGTGCCCTTACCTGTCCTTAATTTATACCTAAAATACTATGTAACCTCCAAGTTTATGTTTTTTTCTTGAGTTAACAATTTGACGATAAAATCTTGTTTCTAAATCCATTTTATAGAATATTCACTAGAATATATGGAATATTGCAGGCGCATAGAATTGATTTGAATGTTAAATTATTGTTTTAATTTAATTTTTTTTGTATTTTACAGCAAACGATTGGTCAGCCATGATATATTTCTTTGGTATAAATCTTGTCATTATCTTATTGGATACGGTGTTCTTTGTGATGACCCTACACAAGATCCTTGTTATACAGAGAGAAATCAAAAAAGTTACGATGAACGATAGCGGCAATGATAAGAGTCGTAATTTACGTTTACACAAAAATAAGTACGAATAAGCAAAAGTACTTTTTCTTCTTCAGAATAAAACTGCAACTCTTATCGTTTTAGTGTCGGCCTATTTTTGCGTCTGCTGCTTATAATGGGGATAACGTGGCTGTTGGATATATTTTCTTACATAGAGAATCAACTGCACCCTGGTGTTACCAATCCCCTGTATTATATCAGTGATTTCATGAATGCCATGACGGGCCTATTGATTTTTATTTGTTTCGTACTAAAACCGAAAGTACTAAAGCTAATGAAGAGAAGGTATGTTTTCAACTACAACACTAAAATGAGTACCAATTGTGTTTTATTTATTGTATATGGTATCTCAATAAAATATTCTTCTTCTTTTATTTTAAATTTCTCCATAAATTTTTGGATTTTTTTAAAAACTTTCAAACTTTTGCTTAAATTTCAAAAAAAAAAACAAAATATTGAAAATGTTTACATTGATTGAAACGTATTATTAAAATCCTAAATCTGCTAAATATGTATCGTATCGTATCGTATAGAATCTTGGGTAGAGCAGAACCAATTGATAATACAGAATCTGATTATTCTGATGATGAATTTGCTTTAGAAGATCGAGATAAAAATGATGCACTACAATTTATAAATTAGGTAAACAGAGATCTATTCTAATCAAATCGTTTTAAACAAAAAATTTACGAAAAAAACTTCACTAAAATATTACAAAAAAATTTTGGCAATTCTAGCACGTTCTGTTTATTTTTTTTTTTAATTTGGTGTTGTGTGTTTCTTAATTTGCCAGCATGCTCTACTTATTCTTTATAAGCTTTTAAATTCATTTTTGTTTCAAAAACTAATTTATTATAAAAACAATTACTAATTAATTAAAAAAAAAATACTAACACAACATTAAGCGAAGTAATTATAGGAACAAAAGAATCCAAGAGAAATAATCTGAAAAAAGGATTGAAAAATACTAGCGTCACTGTTTAGAACTCCTCAGTTGAATTAGAAAAGCGGTATACTATAGCATAATATAGTATATCTTGCTTTAGACCAGCAAATATATTTCTTTTCGGAGTTTATTTGAGTTAATTGGACCCATATCTGGCAGGTGAAATATTCAATAAATTTCTTGCAAATAGTAGAAGATGGAATTGACATGACATTTTTAAAGACAAGGGCTAGAACTTTTTGATTTTCCCGCTTGTAAACTAAAACTAATAAGGCATCTGTCAGTTAACCCCTGTCAAAATTAGAATAACCTCCGACATTTAATTTGCATTTGATAACCATTGTTAGCAGACTACCAAGTGATTTATGGAAACAATAGAATAAACTGACTTTTGTAGTTCACTCAAACCTTACCTGCTTACTTAATCGGCCATTAACAACCCGATTAACAGATTTCGGCCTGCCGTAACACATCCTTACCGGCGACTCTGTTTCTTGCGCGCTTTGGTTACACCAATCGAAGACAGGGCTTCCTCGATTTCGTCCATCCAATGCAAACAAGGTCGTCCTCTTCGTCGACTTCCGCAGATCCCCGCATCAAATACCCATCTCGCCGGAGCATCCTCCTCCATTCAAACCACATGGCCGAGCCAGCGCAGCCGCACCTAAACTTCCTAAATGCTATGATAACTCTATAACTTCAATTTCAATATTAGAAAAGTGGTTTATGGAATTCCGTTGTGGCCGTGTAAGTCGAAAGATGTCTAACACCCTTGGCGCCCAGTTGAGTTTTCTTCGCACGAAACTATTGAATAAATTCCGATCTGTTTTTGGTCGATCAGAGAATGAAAACGTAAGAGATTGGGTAAGCCAAAGGCGTCCTAGAAAGTTTAGTTGTCTCAATTTTGAATGCTCATTTATATATAAGTAAGCTTTCAGAAAGGTGAGCGCCGTCTTTGCTTGCAATCTGTCTTAAATGCAATCGTATAGACATTTAACAAAAGCGGTTGGCATTGATGAACCTCATTTCGTTTCGTAATCGTCGACACAACAGGAATTCATCACATGCAGCAGAGGAGAAAGAGCACCTAAACCATCGGCATCTCGAAGACAAACGGGGTTAATAAATTCAAAAGGACACAGTACTTCGCGAATATTAGTCAATTTATTGGGTTGGTCCGATTTTGCAAAGAGTTCTTTAGGAGCGGGAAAATAGAAGGGTTAACACATATTCGGTTCATTTTCTACTTAAACTTTACTTAACTTGCTTGGCTGTTAACAACCCGATAAACGGATTTCGGCCTGCCTTAACACATCCTTCCAGGTGTCTCTGCTTCTTGCGCGCTTACGCCAATTGGTCACACCAATCGATGACAGAGCTACCTAGATTTGGTCCTTCCAACGCAAACAAGGTCGTCCTCTTTGCCGACTTCCGCAGATAGCAAAGCCGCTGGATGTTAATACGCTGTTGAGGTGCTCATACAGCTCACTTTTGGATCGAATGCGGAAATCATCGCCAACTCGCACTGGACCGAACGTCTTACGTAGGACTTCTCTCTTGAATACTCTCAAGGCTGCTGAATCAGTGCTTAATAGAGTCCATGTCTCTGCGCCATAAAGAAGCACGGGGAGGATGAGCATCTGTAGGGTATAAGTTTAGTCGTATGAGAGAGTACTCTGCTACTCAATTGCCTATTGAGACTATAGTAGCACCTGTTGGCAAGAGTGATCCTACGCTTGATCTCCAAACTGATATCATTTTTGGTGGTAATGGCGGAGTCAAGATAAATAAATTCCTTGACTATATCGGTTCATTTTCTATAGGTTCTAAATTAGGCTATGAATTCCGAATTTCCGTTGGACTGAGTACATCGTTTTGCAAACCTAGAAATTTTACAAATCTTATTTTTTAGTATTCAAATGATACATTTTTATTTTTATTGTATAGGAATACTAACTTTAACTCCTATTTTTCGTAATTATTTTGTATATTTTATTACTTTTTATTTGAATAAATATGATAACAATTCTTTCGTGGTATGTCTTTGCAAGTGATTAACATTTCAGTTGAAGTTGTGATGGTTTTGAAAATATTTTTTTATTTCTTTAAAAATATTTCCTTTTCCTTTAAGTTTTTGTTATGATTTAATGTATATGTATGTATGTATGTATATGTTTAATAAAATATAGTTTTTTTTCAAGGTTGGAATTAATTTTCGTGGCATGTAGTTTGAATTTTGTTTTTTTCATTTAAACTTTTCATTACATTACACCGTTTCTCAGTATTAACTCTCTCACTGAACATCACATGAATTAAATTCGTTCATTTAATGTATTTGATGTAATGAATAACATTTTCTTCAAACCTTTCCTTACAGATACCAAATTCTGCGAGAAGGCAAAATTAAAGTGAATAATCGGACCGTAACATCACAGATGAGCCTGTCGAAAACCCAACTGAATGTTTTACTTCCGCGTTAAGACAATATGTATCACAGTCAATTAAATTATACGCGTGTGTGATATTATTTCGGCTACTCACAGTGTGATTAACAATCAATTTGTGTGCCATTGTGTGAAGAATATTTATTTTTTTTAAGAATCTCAATATCATTTTCATTCGAATGATATGTCGGAAAAGTTGAAATTATATTGTTTAATTTTTATTTTTTTTATTTTTTTTTGTAATTAAATCGTTTAACGTTGTTTGTAAGTTGTATGCATTTAATGTGATAAACTATTTATAATTTTATATAAATATTCTGTATCAAATTATAAAAATATGTATAAAATAAAAAAGTATTTATAAATTTTTTTATATGTACATAAACCAAGTGATTCAATTCTTTTACATAATTTTTGCTGTACATTGTATATTATTTTTGACAGGGTAGTACATTTGAGAATAGTGGTGCTTGCAATACATTAAATTTTAGAATAAGCTTTCATACAATTCAATCAAAAGTATTTTAATATTCTTCAAACTCTTCTCAGTTTATGCGTGTGAATACAGTTTTACCAATACATTAACAAAAAAGGTGAGTTTGATCCATTATTTGACATGTGGCCGGCCAACTTTAGTGTTACATACCACAGATCAGCAATGAGTATTCAAAAAGATAAGAAGAATCGAATCATACTCATAATTTCTAATATTTATACGCATTCATACTGTTACGAAAATGGAAACCGTGTACATCGTTTAACACTAAAATGAGCAAAAGCTACACAAACAAATACAACGAACTTGTTACAAGTAAACCAACAACATCAGTATGAAAGAAAAAGGGAATAGAGAAGTAAACGAGAACGCAACACAAGCAATGTGAACAAAATACACAAACAACAATGAAGTCGCGAAAGAGTTCTCGAGAAGGCGAAACCCCGAACGTTCGACTTCAAGAACCTTAATCAGACTGATTACGTGAGCATATAAAAAGGGAAGACAAAGCAGGCAACGAGTATTAAGAATTCAGTCAACCTTGTGTGAAGATGCGTTACGTGTAAAAAAAACAGTCGTGGTTTGAAGATGAAGGTTCTTGAAGTAGAATGTTCCTATCTTCGCCTTCTCGAGAACTCTATCGCTACTTCATTGTTGTTTGTGTATATTGCTTACGTTGTTCGGTTAGGTTAGGTTAAAGGACGTGTACTTGTCAATTAAGACAAGTACAGTACCCGGAAGTCGAATTGACCCATTGTAAAACGTCCTAGTTTCTCACACCACTTATGTTGTGTGTGTTAATTTTATACATGAGTGATGGGACCTACAGTTTAAAGTCGACTCCGAACGACAGATTTTTGAGAAACTTTTTCATGGCAATTTTATTTTACACTCAGAGTTTTTGCCAGAAATCTGCTGAGAGGCAGTCGCCGAAAAATACTTTTTGTATTTTGCCTTTGATGTCTGCCTGGCTCGAACCCTGGCTTTGCGTCTAATAAGCCAACACACTACCTACTAGACTACGGCGACTTCTTAAAGAATAATAACGAATAAAGCAAATCATTGTTGGATTCATCAAGTTGTAAACAATGATACACAAAAGTAGTGCGAATAACGCTTATATTCAAAATTTCATGAGTTCTTATGAGTAGCGAAAAAATGATTCATTGCTGAACTCTGTTACATACATACCAAAAACCTAAAAGTATTTCCATCTTACAGTTGTAATTGGTAACATGAATGCGAATTAATGTTATCCTCGTGCTTACTTATCAATTGCCATACGTAAACGTAAAGTCAGAAGCACTCAATGTAAGCATTTAAACCGTTTCAGATTATTAAAGTTCAGACATATCAAGCAAGAGCCGAGCTTAAAAGCGCGTTTATTCTTTACGTAACATATTCTTCGTGTATGAATATAAGACGACGACCAGTATTCGAAAGAAAAATAAAACACTCAACCGTATCCCTGATGCATAAAAAAAAACATTCGTTTTATTTTATTTTCTTTAAAGCATTCGGTTTAAAATTGGTTGCTAATGTTGGGTTGTTTTTGCTGTTGTTCTTATTGTATCTTTTATTTGTGCCATCCATGTATGGTTTTTAGGTAACAAAATACAGTTTAATGCACTTTATGGCCAACTAAACGTCACGAGTATATTTTCAAGATTTTTTTTTGGTTGAAAAATAAGCCTGTTGATGCCATCATCATATTTCTTGTATAGAAATGTAAAAAAAAAATAAAAATAAAATTAAAGAGAATTTAATTCGTTTTTCTGAAGAATAATTTAAGAAGCTCTTTGAACTTTTGAAATGCTTGAAAATAACAGAGTGGCAGTTCTGAGTTGTTACGTTTGTATGAAACAGTGGCATCTTGTTGTAATGGAGCTGGCAGGGAAATACATACATTTTATGAAATAAAAGTCGTCAGTAAACCTAATGCAACATTTTTTATACATTTTGCTTTCAATATTTGAATTTGTAACAACCTATCTTCCCATGCCATAAGATAGCTACGAACAAAAATTTCCTGAAGAGAAATTCAACGATGACTTGTCGAAATGTATGTGCAAGAGAAGACTTCAAAGTGGCGATGGAAATTTCACACAATTCGTGTCTTTTCTTGGAAAAGTTTTAATAGTAACTCAAACAGTGTTGAAAAATTGAGTACTTTTGTACTTTTTTCAGTACTTTTTCATTTAAAAAATACCGCAGTACCCCCGCTACGCTTTCAGTACTTTTTTATTATTACATATTTCATTTTCATACGCTTTTCAACTATTAATGTACGTTCAACGCAATGCTAAAGTAGAATTAGGCTTTAGCCCCGGTTAGCCAAACGTCCAAGGAACGTACGTTCGTTCATTTTTAAAATACGAAAAGCTATGAAAACTCTTGCCGAACCGTAATGTAATGTCGGTAAGCATTTTCATTGCTCTTCAAACGAACGTATGTTACATTACGTTCCATCGACGTGGCTAAACCGGGCTTTTACGTTTTGTTACGTTTCGAAGCAGCTGTTTTTGTTCGGTATGTGTATTACAAATAAATAAATAGTCTAGCGCTGGCTTACTAGACGTGAGCCCACGATTTAAACCTACTGGCAGACATCTCCATCAAAACGAAATATGAAAAAATATTTCTCCGGCTATTTCCTTCTGCGAAAAACTTTGAGAGGAAATAAAATTGCCACGATAAAGTTACTCAAAAATCTGTCGTTCGGAGTTGACACTCAGGTAGTTAGGTCGTAATTCTAATTGAAGGGTTATAATGACCAATTATGTAGTATGTATGTAGCTTTTACAAAAGTACTATTTAATGCAAAAAAGTACTTTTTCAGTTATAATTCGGTACCATTTCAATATTTCAGTTTTGCAACACTGAACTCAACGGAGAACAATAGAATTGAAAGAGAAATCTTTTTTCACGCCATTATTTGCCTCAAATGCTTCGTTGATCATGCTTTTGTTGACGAAATGTAATTCATTATTGATTAATTTGGTTACTACTCCTTCTGCTCTTATGTATTTATTGCCAATGTCCTTGTTCAAAAGCTTTTTAAAGTCGACAAATACTGCATATGGGTGGTTCCCCATTCTATCGAGTCCTTAACTTACCATTCGTAGTCTCTTGGTACAGTCTAACAACGTGATTATTCTGGTGCAAATAACTATACCGTCAAGTTTGTTTCAAGTGTAACACTTTTTTGTTGCATACTTTTATGCGAACATATTTTACAAATATGCAACAAATTTTTATTATTAACAATTAAAACAAAAGCATCTGAAAAAATGTAGTCGATTTATTTTATAAATAATTTTCTTTCGTGTAAATAAAATAAAAATACAAAAATTACACTGTGCAGATGTTTAAATTTAAGGATACTAATTTAAATAAAATTCTTTATATTTGAAAAAGAATAGATTTGTATACTCGTCTTAAGTATGATTTCCCCAATAAATTGCACTCCCTAGTAAATATTATATTAAAAGTAACTTAAGTTTCCATTTTATCTCGATTAAAAGTGTTTTAAATGTCAGGACTTCTTTTGATACCCAGTGGTACCTACATAAGTTCTCTTTGTTGTTTGATGTTGCAAGCCAGTGTTTCCCAAAATCTTTGTGAAATAAAAACTTTCAAAGTAACATTGCTAGTAAGTGATTGTATTCCATTCATCATTCATTAACACATATTTCATTAATTAAATTCGATTTCCAATACACTTGCTTAAGAGTCAAGTTTAGGTCTTTGGGACATTATAACGCATTAAATTTCCAGAGGGTAAGGGAACCCCTAAATATGCAAATCTTGTTTATTTGCGTATTAAATCAGAAGATATTTTTTGACATATTTGCACGCACTGACATCTTTACAAAAGTTTACCATGTGGATGCAATGACCGATATTGCTTTCTAGGCCACCTATTTGAGAAATGCATATACGTACCAGACAAGTCGCCGTAGTCTAGTAGGTAGTATGTTGGCTACCCCAGGCCAGACATCAAAGCAAAATACAAAAAGTATTCTTCGGTGACTTCCTCTCAGCAGATTTCTGGCAAAAACTCTGAACAGAAACTAAATAAAATTGCCATGAAAAGTTTCACAAAAAATCGGTCGTCCGGAGTCGACTTTAAACTGTAGCTCCCCACACTCATGTATAAAATTAACACACACCACATTAGTTGTGTGAGGAACTAGGTCGTAATGACCAATTATGTATGTATGTACCAGAGATCAGCAATAAATCGTTTTTTTGCATAAGCACTCATGAAATTTGGAATATAAGTGAGTCAACAATATTGAAATTTAACTATGTACTCTGCTGATTCATTCATACTCACTACACCATAGATTTATAACAAAAAGTTGCAATGAGTATGAGTACAACGTTGACATCAAACTCATACCGTTCGAAATATGTTTGATGCATTAGCCTATTCATTTAGATTCATAACTTTAGAAAAATGATTGGAGTGGCTTAAATCATTAATCAAAATTTACAGTCTTAGATGTTGTTGCATTTACAAAAAAAGAAAAAAGACACATAAGCCAAAAAAGACAGAGCAGCAAGCAGAGCAAACACACACATCTTCTAGTGAGTATTTCAGTGTCCGTATGCGATTTATACTTATTTTGTGCTTATGGAGAGTTGTGTTGTGGAGAGTCGAAATCAATAGGAAATCATAAGTGTTGTTAAGTATGATGAGTACTTCAAACTTTGAATATGAGTAGAGGTTCCGTGATGTTAAAATAAGTACGAATGCGTATAAGTATCAGAAATTATGAGTATGATTCGATTCTACTCATCTGTTTGAATACTCATTGCTGATCTCTGATATAGATCTTGGGGAAAAATTTGACGAAATGTTGAGTATTATGAAGAGTTTTTATTATATTATGCCTTTAAAAACGAACAAAAAATAAGTGACAATTACTTTTTATTCCTTTTCCATCTCTTTGCCCAATGAAATTGTAAACAAAAGCATATTTTAGAAAATGTTACAATAGAAGTTGGTTTGCCCTGTATTGAACCCTCGATTTCGGATCCTAACTAGGAGAACTGCAAGTTGATGGATGTAAGTAAAGATAACATTGGAATTTATTCGAGTAACTTCTTTGTAAACCTGACCTTCACTCTACGTCAAATCCTGGAAAAGACCCAAGAAAAACAAATCGACACACTCCATCTTTTTGTCGACTATAAGGCTTTGATAGCCCCATAAGGGATCGTGTTTTTGCTGCAATGTCTGAGCTCGGTATACCTGCGAAGCTGATAAGGCTATGCAGAATGACTTTGAGCAATTCCTGCAGCTCCGTCAAGGTAAGAATGGACCTCTCCGAAGCTATTGATACCGTGCAAGCTTTCAGACAAGTCTATACCTAGGCTGTATGAGCTCCTCAACGACATAGACGTTGTGCAGCGTATTAACATCCAGCGGCTGCACTGGCTCGGCCATGTCGTTCGAATGGAGGAGGATGCTCCAGCGAGACGGGTATTTGATGCGGGGATCTGCAGAAGTCGGCAAAGAGGACGACCTTGTTTGCGTTGGAAGGACCAAATCGAAGAAGCTCTGTTAACGATTGCTGTGACCAACTGGCGTAGGCGCGCAAGAAGCAGAAGCGCCTGGAAGGATGTGTTAAGGCAAGATGAAATCCGTTAATCGGGTTGTTAATTTTCAATTTCTATTGAACGCTTCAAAAAGAAATCTTTTGAATGCAATCCGACCCTGTATAGTAAGACGATGTTGTCGTACTTGAATTTTATAAGACGTTAATAAGTATGGAATTTGATTTGATGAGTATAAATTTATTGAATTAAACTTTTATCGCTTGCAATCTATTATTAATTGTTATTATTTTAATTTTATTTTATTTCTTATTTAAATATTTATTTCCCCTTTTACTACTCGTATGTACAATACATACATATATGATGAGTATGATTAGTATTGTTTGTAATAACACTTTAAGAACAACTGCAGTACAGTATACATCATGTATGTATCAGCAGCAATGGTAGTGTCTTCTGTGGTTGTTGCGGTGCATATATATTTTATTATTCTTAAGGGATTTTAAATTTCTGTTTATTAGTTTCACTTTTAAAATAAAATCTAAAAAGAAAAAAAAAAAACGAACATTTACAATGAAAGAAAGAAATACAAACAGAGAATCCTATTGCTTTGCAACAATTATACGTACAAATCAGTCTTTGAAATACAATTAATGGAATAATAACACAATTACGATAAAAAACATCTCTCGTGTATTAAAACTAAAGAGAAAAAAATTAAAATTAAAAAGAAATTCAAAGTGGATTAAAAAAAAAAAAATATGATTGGCAATATATTTTGGTTACTCTGGATTGGTACTTTACTTTGTTGCCTGCCACAAATCTCTGGAAATAGTGGTAACGATGAAGAAATCTGTGATTATGCTGATACTGTCAATTTGACAGGTTGCGAGAAAAACGATAACGGTAGTTATCGTTACGATGATATACTCATACCACGCGAAAAACAAAGCAATTACACTTTCCGAATGAATCATTTGGGTGAAAGAGTAACGGTTCCATTACATCTTAGAGGCTGTGCGTGTAAGGATCGACCTTGTGTAAGGCTGTGTTGTCCAAGAGACAAATTTTTCAATGATGAAACCAAGAAATGTGAAATAATCACAGCAGACATGAAAGTATCCTGGCAGCTTGATGTCTTTTCAGAAACGGACACTGCCAAAGAGAAAAATATTTTAAAGAAATTTACGGTACAAGTTGGTCTGCCCTGTATTGAACCCACGATCTTGGATCCTACTCAGGAGGTGTGGAAGTTGATGGAAGTAAGTAAAGATAACATTGGGAGTTCATATTATGAAATCAATTGAGTTTTAAAGAAATTTATTTTGGATTGTGGTCAGAACAGAGATTTTTTTTTTTGAATCGTATCAGTATTCGAATAAAGAGATGCGGTTTCAAAGCTAATAAAAATAGAACTGTATAGAGAATATAGTCTTAAGTATATTTTTAAAGCTAATGATCCGCTTTTTTTATTTCAAAATATCAAAAAGATATGCTAGAAGACATGTGGAAACACTATATACAGTTCTCAGCTATGAAATCTTTATAATTTCCCTAAGCAAAGAGATGGAAGAGACTAAAGATCGATTGTCACTTACTTTTTTGTCCGTTTTTAAAGCTATTATATTTAAAATATCTTTATCTGTTTGGAATTTAGTGAAGTAACTAGGAAACCATATTGCCTCCAAACTAAATCTTACTATTGTGAGATGTTTCAGACAAAGAAAGCAGGAAATTTGAGGCCAAGAACCTATGTCTTATCATATCTAGAGCTGGGCACTGGCAAGTGAGCTGAGAAATAAAATCCTCCTATTCTTTCTCAGATCCACAGCTGCTTCAGAAGTCATACAAGAGAATGGCGAGTCTATCGGTATATCTTCTAATAGGACAGTGACCTCTTTTCATCTACAAAGCTTAGCAATACTGTACATATCCTCATGCTGCCAATATAGTTTGGCCTCCTTGTAAAGTGTCCGGAATATAAATAGTTTAAGTGAGGTAATCGAAACATCTATGCCTTGTACCAGCACTGGCCAGTTCATCAGCAACTTTATTTTCTACAAAATCCCCATATCCTGGAACTCATATAAGAGTTACCCTCAATTGAAATTTGTGTAGGAATTCATGTTTGAGTAGACTGTAGATTGTAAGGAATTTGATTACGACCTGACTGTGCGCGTAATTTAGAGGCTTTAACCAACACCAGTGAGTCATACAATGTAATACAGGCTACGACTCTATATTTTCTAAAAAGTTATTGTCAACTGTTTTTTCCATTTGATTTAATTGATTCTTGCTATTTGCATCTGTTATAGAAGCTTTCAAAAATTTTCATACATACATAACATAATTGGTCTTTAGAACTCTTCAGTAAGGATTACGACCTAGCTTCTCATACCACTTATCTTGTGTGTGTTAATTTTTAAGTTTAAAGTCGATTCCGAACGAAAGATTTTTGTGAAACTTTTCATGGCAATTTTATTTACTCCCAGAGTTTTTTGTCAGAAATCTGCTGAGAGGAAGTCGCCGAAGAAATATTTTTTTTTTAATATTTTCGTTTTGATGTCTGACCTGGGGTTTGAACCGTGGTCTCACATCTAATAAGCCGACACACTACCTACTAGACTACGGCGACTTTAAAACACTTTCCCCGCTTTAAATTTATTTGAGGCCCAGAATTATTTAAATTGGAACAACAACAAACCCACATGGGAGGGAAATATACTATGTTTTCTAATTTAATCTTGAATTTTTTAATTTATTTAGAATGGAACGCTTTCAGTTGAATCTAAACATGGTGAGACAGCACTTTTGAATTCTCTAAAATATTGTTATTCGCTAGTTCTGGACAATATCACTAAGGATTATATGTTATCACCATACAGCTGTGCCTATCCAGTTGAAGATGAATGGAGATTGGATCTTAACTCTTGGAGTAAGTTATAACAATGCTTAGAATTATCATACGTTTATCTTTTTAATGATGTTTCTTCTATTCTAGACATGGTTATATCGATAATGTTTTTAATACCCACCATACTGGTGTATTTATCGTTTAAGGAATTGAGAGACAATTTAAGAGGCAAACTCTTGATCTGTTATCTGATATCATTAACCATGGGCTACATTATCCTTAGTTTTATTAATTTAAGTGGAATCGTATTCAGTTATGTACCCTGTTCGATATTGGGTAAGTGATGAAATGAATAAAAACATAACTGACATGCAATGACGGTTTTAATGTCGATCCTCTAGGCTTTACTTGTTATTTCTTTTTCATGGCGGCCTTTTTATGGCTTAGCGTTTTGTGTTTTGACATCTGGTTGAACTTCAAGGATATCAATACTGATACGAACGCAAATAAAAATAAAAAACTATTTGTCATCTATTTATTGTATGTATGGCTAGGTGCCAGTATCGCGACCATTATCTGTTTTATTATCCAAAAAGCAAAACGTATTGATGACATCTATAAACCTGGTATTGGAAATATTTATTGTTGGTTGAATAGTAAGTATAAAAATGAATAATGTTCTCGGCCTTATCCTAGCATCCTAACTATCCATCCATGTACTCGTATTTATCAGTTTTAATGTATTCTGCTGCTACTAAAATTAAACATAAGATTTCGGTAGAAAAAATAGGCTGCCTTTAAAAATGTTTGTTGCTTTGTGTTTGAACAAAGTATCGTGTTTCATAATGCCGCTGTACAAAATATATACAATGTATTCTATTTCAAAACGTCGTCAATTTGTATTTTTAACGCAGTCAAAAAGCAATCAGGCATCGGATTTATATTTGATGCAATGTTTCGTTACTTTGCATATCTACTTAGTTTATATACAGTAGTAGAACTGCATACAAACTTTGTATTGATACATTTTGGAAGGCAGCCATATATTCACTAGCAGCCCTGCCAAGAAAGCTCATTCTAATCCTAGAAAGCATTTCCTATCTCCTTATAAAATTTTTAAACTCATTAGAAATTATGAAAAAAAATAATAGAATACCGATTAAAAATATGATTTTCTAGTTCTTGGAGTACTATACATAGGAATTTTGCAAAATTAAAATCTAATCTACAGTTGATAACTTCATTTTTATTTCTAATTTAATTGCAGCGGATCAATGGTCGGCCGCAATATATTTCTATGGACCGAATCTAATCATTTTAATCTTCAATATTGTGACTTTCACTATATTGACTCTCAGGATATACAAAGTAAAACGTGATGTGGCCAGGGTGACACGAAAAAATAAATTCATTCAAGAAAAGTAAGTAAGATTTGTTTCAATTACAACTGCCCTGGTCCATAACCTACTATTGAAATGGTAGTTTTTGGAAAATTATTATTGAAACCAATCTTGATCAAGTCAAGTTGAAAGTCGCCATAGTCTAGTCGGTAGTGTATTGGCTTATTAGACGTAAGGCCACGGTTCAATCCCCATGTTAGACATCAAAACGAAATTTGAAAAATTATTCCTTTCTCAAAAATCTGTTGTTTAGTGCCAACTTTAAAGTGTAGGTCCTGCCATTTATGAATAAAAAATTAACACGCACACCATAGTTTGTATGAGAAACTAGGTCTCGTAATCCTGACTGAAGTTGTAATGACCAATTAAGTTAAGTAAGTAAACGCCAAAAGTATTTTTTTGTATCACCATTTGCCGAAGCGTATTCTCAATATGTTCCACCGATTTTGACTTACCAGAGTCACAATTTCCAAACGCTTTCAAGCAGCAGGATTCTTCCAAAAGCAGAGAACGTTGATACCATGAGAATTGAATTTCAGAGATATTTAAAGAGAATAAGATTGAGTAGGTAACCGATAATCTTAATGCTTTACATTTGGTGGAACGAGAAGCTTTCCTCCTTTATAAACTTCTGAAATTCGAACTGACGCTCAAAGCATATTAGTGACGAGCCCAACGCATTCGTGTTAAGCCAGCACTGGCCGAAAGGCAAGACATGAAGCTGTATTATTTAATATTGACAACACTTGCTCGGATGTTATAAGACCAGCTACAAAAATCTATTTAGAAAATTATAATCTAGACTTTTAGCTCTTATTAGTTTTTTAGTAAGCCGACCTTGACCTTTTAACTACAAAAAAATAAAAGATAAGGTATTGGTTCAAATATTTTATCTTTAAGTTTAGGTATTGAAAACATGGGTACAAAACTATCACAGCCTCCCGAAAGGTCCATCCTTTAAAGAATTCCTCTTTGTTTTCATTTTAGCGCCGTAGTTATTTTACGTTTATTTATGATAATGGGTGTTTCATGGATATTCGATATTCTCTCATACTGTCTGCATGAATATAAACAATTGGAAATAATCTTCGTAGTTTCTGATGTCCTTAACGCAATACAGGGTCTCTTAATATTTGCATTGTTTGTGTTGAAGCGCAACGTTTTGAATCTATTGAAAGAAAGGTAATATTTTATTTTATTTTAATTGATTCATTTTAATGTATACATTAACTTTGTTTTTTTTTTAGATTTCAAAATATTAGATCGGTTAAGTCCCGACAAAGTGTTTCATCGACTAAAACGAGCTTTTCAAAACTCCAAACCATGTCCTCGGTACAAACGCCTACTTAGCTGTTAGGCGATGAATAGAGATTCAACGAAAGGAAATCAACTATTTTCGTTTTTATTTGAAATAAAAAAATAAAATAAAAAACTTATAGAAATACTCTGTAAAATATTATCACAAATACTCTGCTTATATAATAAATAAATAAATCTCTTAGAATAAGAATACGATTGTTGTCGAGTACTCCTTGCATTTTGTAACAAAATTTCTTTTTGATGAAACTATCTGGATGCGTGTATTCTTTAAAGAATGAGACAACATGCTTAAAATCTGTTTTAAGATTTAAGCGAAATTCAAAAAGTTACGTTAATTTTTGATCACATCTCGTATATTATAGTAGATTTAGTTTTGTAGTTGCAAATACTTACTTACTTCATTAATAAAGTGGCAAGAAATCTAACCTTAACAGGTCACATCTTAATCTTAAATGAAGTGAGGCCGCGATTTAAACTCCAGTTCACACATCTCGAACGAAAAAATATTTCTTCCGCAACTTTCTCTCACCAGAATTCTGACAAAAACTCTGAGAGTATTACGAGCATTGTAACGGAATGCCTGGCAGATAAATGTGTCGTTCGGAGTCGACTTTAAATTGTAGATCCCTCCACATATCGACGCCTCCATTCTATAACGTTCTAAATGTACTTAGAACGTTTTTAATGTTCTTGCATTTTTAAATTCTACGTTCTCTAACTTAAATACTGTCAAAATTTGGTTAAGATGCACCGCTCTGTTCCGGAGTTATAGGGAAAAATCTTCTTAGAATACACATATGGTCGTATGTCGCGTGAAAACTTTGAGAGCTCATAACTCAGAACACACTTTTTCGACTTAGAATGTTAAGGACGGAGGTGTCGATATGTATAAAATTAACACACACAACATAAGTGGTGTGAGAAGCCAGGCTATAATACTGACTGAAGTGTTGTAATTACCAATCTTAATATTAATTGGGTGCCACGGTAGTCTAATCTGTAAAGTTATAAAAAAATCAACACCAGTTGCCACATACTACTCATGCCCTCTTCACCTTACTTACTACTTGCTTACTTAATTGGCCATTAACAACGCGATTAACGGATTTCGTCCTGCCGCAACACATCCTTCCAGGCGCTTCTGCTTCTTGCGCGCCTACGCCAGTTGGTCACACCAATCGATGACAGGGCTTCCTCGATTTGGTCCATCCAACGGATGCAAGATCGTCTTCTTCGCCGACTTTCTCAGATCCCCGCATCAAATACCCGCCTCGCCGGAGCATCCTCATCCATTCGAACGACATGGCCGAGCCAGCGCAGCCGCTGGATATTAATACGCTGCACAACGTCTATGTCGTTCGCTCTGGACCGAAGATCTTACGTAGAACTTTTCTCTCGAATACTCTCAAGGCTGCTGCATCAGTGCTTAATAGGGTCCATGCCTCTGCGCCATAAAGAGGCACGGGTAAGATGAGCGTCTTGTAGAGTACTCGTTTTGTCGTATGAGAGAGGTCTTTGCTACTCAATTGCCTACTGAGACGATAGTAGCACCTTTCCCCTTCCTCTGTTTATAAATAACTATTCACAATGAATAAAGGATGAAGAGGAACTACTAGACAGAAGAGGTCAGACAAGAATGAGGGAAACGCACCAGACGGCGAGACCACATGACGAGACAGAATATAATTTTGATTTGAGAATTTTGATTTGATTGAGCCCGCCGACCGCAATAGTCGTAAATTAAGAAAATCAAATTCATTGGACAAATTTTTACTTAAATAAACTCTACGGAATATTACCGTTATATCTTGCTTTCCTTTTATAGAACACTTAAGAATGCATTAAGATCCCCTTAAGATCTTCGGTCCAGTGAGAGTTGGAGATAATATCCGCATTCGATCGAACAGTGAGCTGTATGAGCTCTTCAACGCCATGGACGTTGTGCAGCGTATTAACATCTAACGGCTGGGCTGGCTCGGCCATGTCGTTTGAATGGGTGATTTGCGGAAGTCGGCGAAGAGGACGACGTTGTTTGCGTTGGAAGGACCAGATCGGGGAAGCGCTGTCATCGATTGGTGTGACCAACTGGCGTAAGCGCGCACGAAGCAGAGGCGCCTGGAAGGATGTGTTAAAGCAGGCCGAAATCCGTTATTCTGGTTGTTAATGGCCAGTTAAGTAAGTAAAAAGGCATTACAGGCTGCTGCAAATATTTTTAGAGCTTATTGAGACAATGCTGTAACTAGAGTAAAAGCAGCAGGTTCGTGTGTGTTCGATTTGATAATTTTAAAAACCTAAAATGCATTTCGCTCTTATCGACCAATTACTAAAAAATCGCTAAAATCATGGAAAAGATAGTGAAAGACTGGCACGCAAGCAATGTAAACCTTGCTAGAAAACTAGGCATTAATCATGAAACACTTGTCAACCATCGGAAGAATACATACATAATTGGCCATTACAACCCTTTAGTCAGGATTACGACCTAGTTTCTTACACCACTTATGTTGCGTGCGTTAAGTCGACTCCAAATGACAGATTTTTGAGAACCTTTTATGGCAAATTTATTTACTCTCAGAGTTTTTGCCAGATATCTTGCTGAGAGGAAGTAGACGAAGAAATATTTTTTTTCATATTTCGTTTTATTGGAGATGTCTAATCTGGGGTTTTGAACTGGGACCTTACGTCTAATAAGCCAACGCACTACCTACTAACGGCGGCTTCAAACATAACGTATGGAATTTAAAAACTAATGCACTGGCGTGTCCTGTTTTATAGCTTAATATTGGCATTACATGTGATTGTTTTAACTTTAACTCTAATTTTTTAACCGTGTGTCATGCCTGGGTATGTTTAAAATCCTTAGCTGGAAAGGCCATTAGATATTTAAGATTTGAGCAACACCATATATGGGATGATGTCTGTGATACTAAGTGCTGTGCATATCATTTAGCGTAGTGTGTTGCCTTAGTGTACTCAACTGTACACTAACGCTTACACCGTACAATTAGTTTCAAGTGTACTATTTGTTGTAGCAGACTCTTATGCGTTTATGCTACAAGTTTTGTTTGAAATAATTTTCTTATCGCTGCTACATAGCATTGTTGGTGGAATGTTGTGGTTTTAATTCAAAAAAAAAAAAAAAAAAAACACAAAAACTCTCGTTTGTATATGTTAAAATTTAAAATTTCTCTTCAACTACAATGTATATGAAATATTGTAGATCTGTGTACACGACTTAAAACAAAGTATTTTAATATCTCCCAAGCACACAAAGTTAGTACACCCTGGGACCTAGCATTCCCTAGTAAATGTGTATTATATTGAAAACAATAGTTCATCCCGGAGCTAAAAGAATTGGAAATGTCAGCACAACTTTTAATACCCAATGGTACCTAAGTTCTGGGTGTTAGTGTTATAAATCAGTGTTTCCCAATATGTTTGTGAAATTATTTTCATTTAATTTCTAGAAGAAAAAAGTTTTCTGATTAACTTGTAATCATAGTTTAGATAACATACAGATATACATACATACATAATTGGTCATTACAAACCTTTGGTCAGGATTACAACCTAGTTTCTCACGCCACTTATGTTGTGTGTGTTAATTTTATACATGAGTAAAGGGACCTACAGTTTAAAGTCGACTCCGAAGGGTAGATTTTTGAGTAACTTTCTGAGTTTTCAGAGTTTTTACCAGAAATCTGCTGAGAGATAGTTGCCGAAGAAATATTGTTTTTCATATATTGGTTCGATGTCCGATCTGGGGTTTCAACCGTGACCTTATGCCTAATAAGCCAACACACTACCTATGTACTTGACTACTTTGAATGGACAATTTGAAATACCTTAGTAAAGTTTATTTGTTGCTATCACTTTTTGTATTTTTATTTAATTTTTCTTGCACCTTCACGCTTAATAAGCATAGCACTGGTGGTGTATGCGTAATACGCTTTAAGAATAACTGGCCCAGTATCCATATTAGCAATCGTGGTTGTTGTGTTGTGCCTTCTGTGGTTGTTTTGCGGTGAATATTATATGATTCTTAAGGGATTTTTTAATTTCAATTTATTTGTTTCAATTTTAAAATAAAATAAAATCTTCTTAAACCGAAGAAATAAAACACAAAACAGGAATCGCTTGCACAAATTATACTCAAATCAGTCTTAGAAAAACGATTAATGGAATCATAACGTTACGATAAAAACCGCCTCTGATGAATTAAAAATAAAAAGAAAATAAATTCGAAAAGAAAAGAAAAAATTCCAAATTGATTTAAACAATGAATTGTGAGATATTTTTGTTAATTTTTGTGAGTTCTTTACTTTATTGCCTGGCCCAAGTCACTGGAAAGCATGACTCCCGAAAAGAAAAATGCCCATATGCTGATACCGTCGATTTGACAGGTCGTGAGAAAATTCAAAATGGCAGTTATCGTTACGATGATATACTCATACCACCGGAGCACCAAGATGATATCGATTATAAATTGAACTTTTTCGGTAAAAGAGAAAGGGTTCCAACGCATGTTAGAGGCTGTGCTTGTATGAAGCGACCTTGTGTAAGATTGTGCTGTCCCAGAGAGCAATTTCTCAGCGATATTACCAAAAAGTGTGAAAAAATCACACCTGACATGAGTGTATCCTGGGATGTTCAACAGTTTTCGAAAACGAACAATGACGTCAAAATGATAAATATTTTAGAGAAATTCACAACACAAATTGGTTTGTCTTGTAATCAACTTGAGCGTGCCGATCCTTCGCAAGATCGATGGAAATTGTTGGAGGTAAGTACAGAGAGGCAGTAGTGAAGGTAAATATTGGACTTTAAGAATAATTGTTTGCATTACTGTCATAACAAAATGAAAAAGAAATGTGGTTTTAAAAGCCTAATCCTTGAGAGATAATAATAATGAAAATAGAACAACCGCGTTCAGTGTAAAAAATAATTTCTTATGAATGTGGTATGTATTCGACATTCATTTTCAAAAGAAATGCGTTTTTTTTTATATCACAATGAATGATTCGGTTTCTGGTTCCGAAAATTGAAGCTTCCTTATAAGTGCTTGTAGGACTTGTCATCCAACTCAATTGACCAATTTATATCAATGAAATGATCGTACTAATCGGATCCATTGGGAAATTGTTAATTCAGTAAATTTGAACATAATTGATACGCGTGAAATTTTCTTGTGTTCCGTACTATGCTTGAGAAATTCTTCCGACGATATTACATACATAACATAGATAATTGGTCATCAGAACCCTTCACTCTGGATAGTGTGTCTAGTAGGCAGTGTGTTGACTTATTAGACGTAAGGCCACGGTTCAAACCCCAGGTCAGACATCAAAACGAAATTTGAAAAAATATTTCTTCGGCGACTTTGTCTCAGCAGATTTCTGGCGAAAACTCTGAGAGCAAAAAAAAAAAAATTTGCCATGAAAAGTTTCTCAAAAATCTGTCGTTCGGAGACGACTTTAAATTGTAGGTACTGCCACTCATGTATGAAATTAACACACATAGCATCAGTGGTGTGAGAAGCTAGGCTAGGTAGTCCTGACTAAAGGGCTATAATGACCAATTATGCATGTATGTATGTAAGTAAACTACAACACTGTGTTATAGGCCGGTTGGTGGGCTATTTAAAGGCTTATCGATGCATTCAAATGTGGGACAAAGTTGTCAATATAACCATTAAAACAATATATCAACATTGCTATGTTGCTTTGTTTTGTGAGAACTCATGGATATCAACACAGACTGCAATAAGTGGAAAATTTTGGCTCGACTGCCTTCAAATCAAATCATTTATGTTTGTGATCGAAGACATGGATTGGAAAGGCCCTATGTTTTCTAATTGAATTTTGATTTTTTTTTTCATTAATTTAGAATGGAACACTCTTCTTTGAATCTATCGAAGGTGACACAATACTTTTAGACACTCTGCAATATTGTTTCTCGCTTGTCCTGGACAATACCACTGGGGATTACCTATTACTTCCACACAGCTGTGCCCATACAATTGAACCCGAATGGAGATTGAATCTTACCTCTTGGAGTAAGTTATAACAATGTTTAGCATTATCATACGTGTATTTTTTAATGATGTTCTCTTATTCTAGATATGGTTATATCGATAATGTTTTTAATACCCACCATACTGGTGTATTTATCGTTTAAGGAATTGAGAGACAACTTAAGAGGCAAACTCTTGATCTGTTATCTGATATCATTAACCATGGGCTACATTATCCTTAGTTTTATTAATTTAACTGGAATCGTATTCAGTTATGTACCCTGTTCGATATTGGGTAACTAATATACAAGAATGGTTTTATTTGAAGAAGAAAGAAAATTAATTTTTTTATTTTTGTTTCCCTTTCTCTAGGCTTTACTTGTTATTTCTTTTTCATGGCGGCCTTTTTATGGCTCAGCGTTTTGTGTTATGACATCTGGCTGAATTTCAAGGATATCAATACTGAATTCAATGCCAATAAAAATAAAAAACTATTTATCATCTATTCATTGTATGCCTGGCTAGGTGCCAGTATCGCAAGCATTATCAGTTTTATTATTCAAAAAGCAAAACGTATTGAGAACATCTATAAGCCTGGTATCGGTAAACGTTTTTGCTGGTTGAATGGTATGTACAAAAATCAATAATGTACTCGGCCTTATCCTAACTATTCATACCTTTTTAATATATCTTCTTGCGTAATACAAAATTATTTACCAGCAGCCTTGCTAAGAATATTTTTGATTTAGAAAATTTGATTTACGATATTGAAACTGATAGGATACTAAAAAAAAAGAAAATCTGATTTAAAATTCTTATTTCATTGCAGCGAGACAATGGTCAGCCGCAATATATTTCTATGGACCAAACCTAATCATTTTAATCTTCAATATTGTGACTTTCATTATATTGACTATCAGGATATACAAAGTAAAACGTGATGTGGCCAGGGTGACACAGAGAAATAAATTCATTCAAGAAAAGTAAGTATGAAACGAATCAATTAATTACAGCTACCTACAGCCGTTCCAAATTGATATTTTTTAATACCCTGCCTCATAATCTACTATCGGAATAATACAGACAGATTTTTGAGAAACTTTTTACGGCAAATTTTATTTACTCTTGAACTTTGAACTGTGGCCTTATGTCTAATAAGTTAACATACTACCTAGTAGACTACGGTGACCCTTTAACCACATTTACAATCAAACTTCTCACATCACCTATATTTTGTGTGTATCCAGCTCGGTTTAATATCTATTCCGAACGACAGATTTTTGAGAAACTTCTCATGGCAATTTTATTTACCCTCAGAGTTATCTGCTGAGAGGAAGTCGCTGAAGAAATATTTGTTCATATTTTCGTTTTGTTGGAGACCTAAGGTTTGAACCAACACATTACCTACTAGACTAGACTACGGTGACTCCATCTATAACAACCAGCAGAATTATGAAGCGGGGTATACTAAAACCCATCGCTAGAATTGAATGAATTTTTCTTTCTTTTCATTTCAGCGTCATAGTAATTTTACGTTTATTTATGATAATGGGTGTTTCATGGATATTCGATATTCTCTCATACTGTCTGCATGAATATAAACAATTGGAAATAATCTTCGTAGTTTCTGATGTCCTTAACGCAATACAGGGTCTCTTAATATTTGCATTGTTTGTGTTGAAGCGCAACGTTTTGAATCTATTGAAAGAAAGGTAATATTTTATTGATTTTAATTGATTCATTTTAATGTATACATTAACTTTGTTTTTTTTTTAGATTTCAAAATATTAGATTGGTTAAGTCCCGAAAAATTGTTTCATCGACTAAAACGAGCTTTTCAAAACACCAAACCATGTCCTCGGTACAAACACCTTAACTGAACCTTTAGGCGAAGTAAATTCAATGAATGGAAATCAACTATTGAAAGAAAAAAATATATAAAAAATACACAAATACCTGCTAAATATTATCACATATACTTTACTTATGTAATAAACAATCTTTTAGAATAAACCGACATAGATTGTTGTTAGCTTTTAACATTATACTGAAGTGAATAACCAATTATTACGATTTTTCCTTTTAAAAAACGTTTAGAAATATAAGCTCGTAGATAAATAAATAAATAAAAATAAAATAAAATTTGTGTTTAATTTGAATTAAAATTATTTATTATTCGCACAATTCTGCGTGCCACTGTTCACAACTTTATGTAAACAACAACAATTGCTCTGTTTATACCCTTTGCATAAACAATAACAATTACTAGGCAATTATTCGACTGACCTTTGTAACGGAGATCTTCAAACCACGATTAATCAAATGAAATAATGTTTTACAATAAATATTATTGTTTTATGGCAAGCACCATATGTAAACATTTACTTGTTTATTATTATGCAGTACTCTTCCCATTTTAAAAACAAATCACACAAAACAATTTTGACGCTGGATTCTTTAAAGAAAGGATGTCCATGCCAACTGTGCAAAGTGAATTCACTCGTATCTACCATATACGCTTTGAAACTTCGGCAAGCTATTCGGTTAAACATCCTGGTATTCCCTACTGAGAAGCATTGAAACCGAACAGTTTATAAGTTATTCATTCTTCTCATCAAGTATTCTACATATTGGACTTGAATTCATACCTATTTTAAACCATTTACTCTTAGAGTCTACGACAATCGGTTATCATTATTCAGGCAACTTCTCAGTAGTGTAATGCAACACTCAAATCAATTCTCTTTGATTGTAATTACTTAAAAAAAATTTAGATTGCCTCCAATCCGTTTGACGTTTGAGAATTGGTTTTCCTTTCGCTTAATATAACCTTCTAATCATATATCCGTTTTACTAGTCCACAGAGAGGCTCCCAATTTTATATCGAGTCAACCACATAAAAGCTGCATGCTTTGCCGACTGCCTGAATGTTAGACAATATTACGGCGTCTCTTCCTCGATACTTTCTGTTCCAGTTTATTGAGCATAACTTACGTCGGCGTAAACTCGCGAATTTCACCATTGGCTCTGATATCTCCCTCCGAGCTGTCTTCTACTATACTTAACCCATCTGTATATCACAGAACGATCCCTCTTTTAAAACGTATACAGCAACAAACTATTTCTCACACTCTTATTACCAGTTCTCGTTTCGAAACACTTCTAATAATCATAGAGCTTACTAGTGCAGTCTAGGCGACAGTAAGAGGGATACTGTCAGCCATTCGATTTCCAAGTTACTATGTAACTGTAGTTCTAGTTGAGCTTTTATTCTCACTCCTATATGCACCGGGCTTAAAGCAAACATAGGCTTCGGCTCACAGTTATTCTAATCCGCCTCTTATCCATCTCCCCCTGAGCTATTTTCAATAATGTATTTACAAAGCGTTTCACTACATTTACGGATCGATTAGATTAGGTTAGAGGACGTGTACTTGTCAATTAAGACAAGTACAGTATCCGGAGGTCGAATTGACCCATTGTAATGGGTCGATTATATATAGCATATTATTTTTGTTTAAGAATTTGCGTAGAGTTTTTCGATTCAATGTGCCGTATAAAAACCATATATTATCGGTGTCATCAGTGAAACAACATCGAATTGTATTGATATATCAATATTGACTAATAGAAAATGTCAGACGACAAACATTTTTGGTGACCCATCGAAAAATTAAGCCAAATAAGTTGAGCCGTTGCGAAGTCACCTCTTTGTAGTCTTCTTGTTTCACTGTCTATATTTCTTGATGATAAAAATCGGCCGTTGAAAATCATTTGATCAAGTTTTTATCCATTAAATGAAGTTCTATTATAGCGATGTAAAGAAATTAAATTTAAAAATTTCCAAGATTACTTTTTATACGACCTATCATACTTTTGTATGTTTCTTATTGTGGCGATATATTTTGGCAATTTTAACCCCACAAACTAATACTAAATTTTAGTTTCCATCTCTGCTTATAACCGTTGCCGCTGAAAGTCGTTTGGTTTGATGGAGCAACAACGAACTTTTGAAATGTTCGATTGTGCCGATTGAAACCACTACCACCAACACCACCACCACCACCACTACATATTATCTTCAAAAACAATGTTTGTTGGTAGTTTTACTTTTGTTCAGTGTTTAACAAAAAGAAAACAGGAACAACAAAATAAAATTGTTGAATTGTTGGCTTTTAGGTTTTTTGTTTTTGTTTATAATTTCAGTTTATGCAAAGCATTTAAACGGTGCGGTTTAGTTGTACAGTTTTAGCGCGAACGTTGCCTTTTCAATTCAAAAGTGTTCGATCGGCATTTGAAAAAAAAAAGAAATTTTTATGAAAAAGTTTGATTCATAAATCGATTTGTTTATAAAAAATTAAAATTCTCGATAGAATACAAATGGAATTATTATTAAAATTATTTTTAAATAACAATTAAAGATACAAAAACAACAAAACAAAAAAGGGGAAAAGGGGAAAAGGGAGCAAAAGAAGTGAAGAAGAATACGAATAGTGTTGTGTTGATATAAAATAAACAAAACTTTGAAAAATTTTGGTTAAATTGTGGAATTATTTCAAAACAAAAAATATTTATTTTCTTAAAATAAAAAACAAAAAAATGTGCGTAAAAGTAAAATAATTACGTGTTTTTTTACAAATGAAAAAATTTATTCTTCCGTTTTTGTTTTAAACATAAAGAAACTGTGGGAATAAATAAAAGTATTGTGCAAAAAAGGTAAATTATTTTAAAATTAATATTAAAAATTAAAAAACTCAAAAAAAAAAAATTAAAAACAACTCCAACTTTTAAGTTTGCTTTGGTAATTTTTCTTGTTTTAAATTGTTAATCACGGTGCTTTTGTTTTTGTTGACGGGAGTTGTCTGTCGTTGGTGTTTGATTTTTATGAATGTGACACTCTGTAGGGCTGATACTTTGTGTTTGTCAACATACTGTTGCTCTTTTATTGTTATTGTTGCTGTTTATTGTTGTAGTTTTTTTTGTCGTTTAAGCAATCAATAAAAAAAAGTTATTATTAATCTCAAGAAAAAAACATAAAAAAGCAAGAAAAATGGTTGTAAAAGAAGTAGCAAATAAAATAAATATATGAACCACGACTTCTCTAAAGCCCTACTCTGCATTAACCCTCAATTTTAAACATTGAAAAAAATAGTTCCCTTTTATCATTTAAAGGGCTTTGAAAATATATTTTTTATGAAAAAATTTAGTTTGTAGATAAAAAGGCATACATACATACATGGTCATTACAACTCTTCAGTCAGGATTACGATCTAGTATCTCACACCACCCATGTTGTGGGTGTTAATGTTATACATGATTAAAGGGACCTACAGTTAAAAGTCGACTTCGAACGACAAATTTTTTTTGAGAAAATTTACATGGCAATATTTTACTTGCTCACAGAGTTTATGGCAGAAAGCTGTTGAGATGAAGTCGCCAAAGATATATTTTTCATATTTGTTTCATATGCAGTGCTCTTCCCATTTTAAAAATAAATCACTCAAAACAATTTTGACGCTTCGATTCTTTAAAGAAAGGATGTCCATGCCACAACACATTCACACGTTTGACTTGAGAACTTGTTTTCCTTTCGCTTAATATAACCTTCTAATCGTATATCCGTTTTGCTAGTTCATAGAGAGGTTCCCAATTTTATATCGAGTTAACCACATAGCAGCTGAATGCTTTGACGGCTGCCTGAATATCAGATTGTATTACTATGTCCCTTCCTCGATACTTTCTGTTCAAGTTTATTGAACATACATAACTTCCGTCGACGTAAGCTTGTGAATTTCCCCATTGGCTCTAATATCTCACTCTGGGCACGATTCAATTCCACTTAATCCACCTTTTTATCGCAGAACGATCCCGCTCTTAAAAGAGTATTCAGCAACAAACTATTTCTCACAATAAGAGTGTGAGTTCTCGTATCTAAGCACTTTTAAAAATTATAAAGCTTACTAGTACAGTATAGACGACAGTAAGAGTAATACTGTCAACCATACGATTTATGCTATTTTTTTTAAGTCACAATGTTTCCTAATATTTTATTAAGTTACAATGTTTCCTAATGAATGTCACATTACATTTGTCTCCTATTGACCTAACTAAACTACTTTCGTTTTGATATCTGACCTGATGTTTGAATCGAGGCTTTACATCTAATAAGTCAACACACAACGTACTAGACTACGGCGACTTCTAGACAAAAAGCTGTTAAAAAATGTGGGATTGTCTTAAAAATAAACTTTGTCATTTCATGTTTACAATGGTGGAGTTAAGATGCTAAAAGTCGTGCAGTCCAGATCTGGGAGATGATGAAAAATTGTTCATCATATTTTTTCATATATGGGACTAGAATCTCTAGCACAATAATTCATTTTTGAATCCCCATTGCTACCATTCGTATTCGTCAGAGCATAACATTAACAATGAATATTTTCGGAAACGATAAATTTCTTTTTAATTTTTCTTTTTAACTTTCCAAACGAATATGTTTACTTTGTTCAGAAATAAGTATTTTTTCCATTTCCAATACTCAAAAAACAAACCTCTCGATGGTGGACACAACACCCATCCAATAAGGTGTAGGGTCTACCAATAATATCAGAAAAGTTCTTTCTTTACCTTTCGTTAAGTGCTTAATGAAATGATAACGAAACTAACTAAATAAGCCGGCTATCACGATATAAAAATTGAAATAAAAAAAATGAAAAACAAATATTTTTATTTACTTTTAAGTTCAATGAATCAAAAGTTTCTGACACATACAAACGATGAACGTTCATCGTATTTCTCTGGTATAAAGAAAAATTCAATTTAAGATTTATTTGCTTCACATTAATAAAAGAAAAGAAACAAGAAATATAGCCTTAACATAAGGAAGCCCTTATTCATACAGATCTGATTATAAAATATCATATAATTTCTAAGAAAACAAAAGTGAAGTTAAATCAGACTCACATAAATCTTGGAATGGAATTCATTCTTATTTAAATGACCAGTTCGAGATTGGTTACAGATGTCGCTTCCTCCGAGACAGCTTTTCGATGTTAAGGCCTTATCCGCGTAATCATTCTTTCTGATTTACCTTTATTATTTGCAGCAGAGAATTAATAAAGGAATGTAAGGATTTTTTGTTTGTCTAAGAACTAAGTTGAGTAACAAACGACATTGCTTTCAGTTGTAACAATATTATTACAACTTGCCGTTAAAGTTGGGTTTAGTTAAAGGTAACTTTAGCTAAAGTCAACTTTAAAGTCACCTTTAACTTTAGCTAAAGTCAACTTTAAAGTCATCTTTAACTTAAGCTAAAGTCAACTTTAAAGTAACCTTTAACTTATTTTCATTACTACAACCTAATTATATTGTCCTTATTGTCCACTTATAATAATTAAAAACAATTTATCTGCCCATTAAAATCCTCTCTTTATAGTTAATGGCCCTAAAAATATTATTTCATTAAAGCTGCTTAAAAGATTAAATTCTTTTAAAGCTTTGCGCATGAAAATTGCTTGAAGTTTAATTAATATTTATGCTACATCTGGCTTGTCGAAATGGCATCTTTAATAAGAGTCATGTTTGACATTTATTTTCTTAATGTTTCATGGTCCAAGGCGAATAATACTTTAAAGAATTGAATTTAATACGAGATAATAAGAAACAACCGTTTATTGAAAGTATAAAGCGCCTTTTATTTATATGGACGTATAAATATGTAAGTATTTTAAACGCACATATATATGTATACATGATTTAAATCCTATGTGATCGATTGTTGCTTGAAAGCCCAATCAATAATATTGTTAAGTATTTCAATTAGTTGCCATAGTCTAGTAGGTAGTGTGTTGGCTTATTAGACGTAATAGTTTGACCACGGTTCAAACTCAGGTCAGGCATCAAAACGAAATATTAAAAAATATTACTTCGGCGACTTCCTCTCAGCAGATTTCTTGCAAAAACTCTGCTTGTAAATAAAACTGACATGAAAAAGTTTCTCAAAAATCTGTCATACGGAGTCGACTTTAAACTGTTGGTCCCGCTGCTCGTATATAAAATTAACACACACAGCATAAGTGGTGTGAGAAACTAGGTCGTAATCCTGACTGAAGGGTTGTAATGACCAATTATGGATGTATGTGTGTATTACGGTTTAAGATCCGAGTTTTAGACTGTGATCTAACTTTTATCTGTTATAAATGTTTAAATTTACTTCATATTGTTCATATTGTTTATAAATAAATTTTATTTTTAACCTTTAGTTTTTTTTTAATTTTACAATGTATTCACACTGTTCATTTATTTATATAACAAGTGTTTGTGTGTAATTCTACATTCTTTAATTTATTGTAAATATTTCAACAATTTGTTCTTTGTATCACTTTGAAATTTATTTTAAAAGTATTTCAAGAATTCCTTAATGCTACACCCCCTCTATTCGATAAAGTTTTAAACAATAAAATTTTACGAACTGGGAATATTCAATGTTTCGTTCAGAAGAAAATTTATAAGACAGTTACTCTCATCTCCGACTATGTGATGCCCTTTGCCCTTTTATAATAATTACAATCTATTACATCACAATGGATTTTTAATCCACAGAAGTAATATGAATTTTTAATGTTTTTGAATGGAATTCTATACTTCATTTATCTTCTGAAATCACATTATAAACTGCTACCAATTTTGACAGGAATCAACTGTCATGTTTGTGAAGATAAATCCGAATTTAAAAACCAAAGACGCAAACCCACACTTTTAGCAGCGCCACTTCTTGTCTCTAACAGGGTAAACTTTGCTATTAACAGAGCACTGTTAACTGTTTAACAGTGGCAAAAAGCAGAATATTCTTGTACATACTTTGCAATTATTGCGGATTAATGACATAAAATATAATTTTCATTATGATTATTATTGTTTGTGAATAATAGTGTTGAAATGTAAAGGATGATTGGTGGGGATGGAGGTGACAAATTTTCTCTCAAAATTATTGCAGCTATCCCACTACGACGGTTCGCTAGAAGACCCTCTGGACCACCATTGGCATATAGTCTGTATGGTATACTATTTCTTATATGTTTCAGAATGACAACTGATCTTCAAGAGAATTTTCAATATAAAAATTAATAGTTTCAAAGGCAATTTTCTCTATATCATATGCTGATTATATTAAGAGGCCTTGGAACCTTCCTTTGCATATAGTATGGTACTTATAGATCTAGAGTATTTCGTAAAATTATCTCCTAAACGAGTGGGCTTGTTCATAAGGATACTGTTAAATAGCTAACAGTGCTCTGTTAAGTGTAAATTTTGTTCTGTTAAGAGGGAATTTTGCTCTGTTAACAACAAATATGGTGCTGCTGAAATTTATGGATTGCGTCTTGGATTTTCAAATTCGAATTTATCTTCATACACATTTAACTGTCACCCTAAAATTGTGTTTCAGTATAGAATTCAATTTTTATAACACCATCCAGCTTGATATGAAACAAAGAAAGCATTTTGGATAATCATGAGTTTTTTTTTTATTACTAAACCGACCAAATAGAAGTGCTTCATACATTGTGTTTAAGAATTTATAAAAATTACTTATGTGTACCAAAAAAAAAAACATCACGTTTAAAAAGTTATTTAATATTCTGTCATAATAATTTTTTAATATTTTTAGACACGTATTCTTCTTATAATTGTATAATCATCACACAACTACATTTCTTATTACTTTTTCGTAAACATTTTTTCTATCAAACGATTACGTTTTTTTTTTATTAAAATACAATAATACAGTAGAGTCTCTAAATTGCAAAGCATAATAAGCCAGCTAGAATATCACAAATAAATTGAAATAATAATTAACTTTTACATTTTTTTTAATATATTAAATATAATAATAATAACAATAATAAGATTATATTAATATTTTTAATAATACTCGTATTTTCCAAAAATATTTCAAATCAAACATTTCGAAAGTCAATGCAACAATACCGTACGATATTTTCAAAATTTTCTTTCTGTGAAAAAATATTCCCGTGTATTTTAATAAATCGATAAACGATTAAAAACATTGCAAAAAGTAAATTTTTGTTTAAATGAACCAACAAATGTGTTAAAACAATTAAATAAAAAAGAAGAATTTTTTTTCTCAAATACTTATATACTTATGGCAGTGGCAATACCCTGAGGCTGATCAGTAGCTCTATTATGATAATCATTGATTGTTGTCTGTATGAGTGGAGATCTTTGTTTAATTTTTTTTCTTTCTTTCTCCTCGTTAACATAGAAAAACACTTATTGGCTGTTAAGACATTGTGTACGATTGTTTAATTGTCTTAATTGCTTTACGAGGCCTGGATGTACGGGCTAAATGCAGTGCAAATTAACTGCTTCGCTATGAAATCAATTTATTGAACAACTTCTCATAATATTTTCCTACACGGCACCTACACATTCACCTTTAAATGCTTAGCTTATAATAGATACATACTCACATAGATCATTACAACCCACTTATGTTGTGTGTATGTTAATTTTATACATGAATGGCGGGACCTACAGTTTAAAGTCTACTACGAACTACAGATTTTTAAGAAACTTTTCATGGCAAGTTGACTTACTCACAGAGTTTTTGCCAGAAATCAACTGAGAGGAAGTCACCGAAGAAATATTTTGTTCGTATTTCGTTTTGTTCGACATGCCTTCGAACTTTGAACCTTGATCTCATATCTAATAAGCCTAACTAGACCACGGCGACCGTGGCGGAGAGGAGCTAATAGGAAAAATTAAATTTACTGTCACATCTTAACTCCTCTCTCTTTCTTGATGTCTGACCTGGCGTTTGAACCGATGCCTCATGTCTAATAAGCCAACACACTACCTACTAGACTACGGCAACTTCGGTTTATAATAGATGCCGTTCACAAAAATTAAGATTTCCGTACATACCAAATACGTTTCTAACTTCTTAAGCCTTTTAAAGGAAATCTCATTTTATTGGTGCTTGTCTAAGCTAAAATTTGTAAACTCTTTGATGACTGTGACAACTTTAGCGCAAAGCTTTCCATCACATTGTTTCCCAAATATTGTCCGGCAGCTAGTCAATATAATTTGCTAAACCTTCATTATAATTTCAAAGTTAGAACTTAAAAATCGTTCAATTTATATAATTTTATCAACCAATTTTAATTGGTTACAGTAATGTTAGCATAATTTATGAACGTAAATATATTTTGAAATTAACTTTTTAGAAAATACAATTAAGTTGGCTGTACATAACTGGGCATGGAAACTAATTGATCGGTTTTTGCAATAAACTACATATGAACCTACTTACTTAATTGGTCATTACAATCCTTCAGTCAAGATTATAACCTAGCTTCTCACATCACCCTTGTTATGTACATTAATTTTATGCATTAGTGACGGTACCTACTGATTAATGTCGTCTCTGAACCACAGAGCAATTTTATTTTACTCTTATAGTTTTTGACAGCAGATACTAAGAGGAAATCGTGGAAAGATATATTTTTTTTCTATTTAGATTTGTACGAGATATCTGAGCCAGGGATTGAACCACGTTCTTTCATCTAATGAGCCAACACACCACCTTATAGGCTGCATTGACTTATGTGTGTGAAGATAAATGCAAATTTAAATAGCAAAGACAAAAACCAAAAATTTTAACAGAGCTAATGTTAAAGTTAATAGAGCAATGTTAAATGGTTAACAGAAATTACGCAATATAGTCAAGGAAGAAATCACCCAAATATACGATATCAGAGAATGGAATACCTATTTCAATTCTTTACAATTGTGATCCACACGTTCCTGAGTGGAACAGCAGCTGTGGTAATATGGAAATTCTTTTAAAGATTGCAAAATTTAGACAAAAAAAAAATGTTTTTGTTTTAAAAATGTCTGGATAGCATGATCGATATTGTGGAAAATGGGACTTGCTGCAGATATCCAACTATATACACATTGTAGCCTAAGGTGTCCCCAATTAAATCCAATAAGTTGTATATCCCAAATAATTTTGGAACTTGAGAATCGGGCTTAAAATTTAACTCTGTTAACTTTAACATTAGCTCTGTTAAAATTTTTGGTTTTTGTCTTTGCTAGTTAAATTTGAATTTATCTTCATACACATCAGTGACTTAAGTTGCAATACATAACATTGTACGTTTTGCCTGAATTTAACTGTCGTCCTGCTTTACTGATAATTCTTTCCAAGCTCAAATATACGTTTTTAAGCCAAGCCAATCAAGTCTCTGGTGTAATCTTGTAAAAGCAAAAAATTTTTTTCTCTCTGTTTCGGGGTTTTTTTGTTATGTTTATTAATAATTATAATTAAATTTCGTTGGATATTCCGAAACAAAACTAAACGAAAAAAAATCTATTTCATCTTGATCTCTCTGTTGTATGATGATTTTGATATTTGCGAGAGAGTATGCCAGAGTATCTGTGGGTATTTTTGGTCTGATTTTGCTTTGGAAAATGTTGTATTAAATGTATGGAGGACTACCTACATACGTTCGCTTCTAATTCAAATTAATTGATATGTTTACACTTGAATAACCATTTGGTATGTATTTGTTTTGTAGTCACAAATTAACATGTGATGTTTGAAAGCGGGTGAACAATGAAAATGAAAATAATTTAATTTTATATCATGTTTATTTTTTTTTTAAATAATTATAAACAATAGCGTTTTTGGTGGGGATGTATTCAATTGAATTTGAATTGTATAATTAATTAGAAATATGGTTTAACAAAATTGAAAATTCCTTAATTTCTTGAACATTAATTAAAATCTGATGACAAAACATACATGAATTTTAATGCAGAAACTAATAATTAAAGAATTTTAATTTAATTACATCCTACCCTGCCAGAGGTATAGAATTCTAACAAACAAATTGTTTTATTATACTCTTCGAAGCTGTTTTTTTATTTTCTATGAAATCAAATGGTGAGGTAGAAGCCTCAAAATTTCAGTCAGTGATATCTGCATTCATGCAATGTGGCCTACTAGATCAAGATACTCCAATGCACCTGCTTACTTATTATTGTTGGCTTAAATGCTTTGCTTTAGAGTCGACGTAGTCTAGTAGGTAGTGTATTGGCTTATAAGACGCAAGGCCACGGTTCACACCCCAGGCGACTTTCTCTCAGCAGATTTCTGGCAAAAACTCTGAGTGCAAATAAAATTGCCATGAAAAGTTTCCCACAAACATATCGTTCGGAGTCGATAGGTCCTGCCACTCATGTATAAAATTAACACACACAACATGAGTGATGTGAGAAGCTAGGCCGTAATCCTGACTGAAGGGTTGTAATGGCCAATTATGTATGTAAATGCTTTGCTTGCAAAAATGCCGCATTCATTTACTGTTTTATATCGTACTGGGATGGAATTGTGACTGCCTTGATGTGTGTGAAGATAAATTCGAAGTTAAAAACCAAAGACGCAAACCCACAATTTTAGCAGCGCCACTTTTTGCCTCTAACAGAGTAAAATGTAACATTAACAGAGCATTGTTAACTGTTTAACAGTAGCAATAGTATATTAATCTTCTACTTTGCAATTATTGTAGACTTTTTATAATTAATTTTCATTATGATCGTTATTATTTGTGAACAAAAGAATTAAAATACTAACGAAGGTTGAAGGAGGTAAATTTTCTTGAATATCAAAATTATTACCATGGTCCGAAGGAGGTCCCCTGGACTACCATTTGCATATAGACGGTATGGTGTGCTATTTCTTATATGTTCCTAAATAGCTACTGATCTTCTAGAGAATTTTCAAGCAAAAAGCCAATTCAAAGCCAATTTTCTCAATAACATATCACTTTATATGTGGCTATATTGCTGATTGTATTAATAGGCCTTGGAACCTTCCTTTGAGTATGATATGGTACTCATAGATTTAGTATATGTCCTAAAATTAGCTCCTAAACATGTGGGCTTTTTCAGAGGGATACTGTTAAACAGCTAACAGTGCTCTGTTCAGGGCAAATTTTGTTCTGTTAAGGACACATTTTGTTCTGTTAACGCCAAATGTGGCGCTGCTAAAATTTATGGATTGCGTCTTGGATTTTCAAATTCGAATTTATCTTCATACACATGACTACCTTTTCCTTATACATGGGAGACTTCAAAGGCTCATTTTTTTAGAAGTAAGTACGGAAGTTTAATGGTCAGGTAAACATAATGCCGAAATTGATTAATTTATCACGCATTTGTTCACGAGTAGGGTATTAAATGGTCAGCTTTAATTGAAAATAATTTTTTTTTCATGTTTTTCATTTCTTTTTTTGTTTTATTTCTTGGGGGATTTTTGTGTTAAAAACTTGAGGACGTTAATACTTACAATACAAAAATAATCTTTTAGTACTTGTTGTCATATCTCAATTATAATTTAAAACAAACAACTTTTTGGTATATTCTTAGAACTAGAACTACGGTTTTCACTTCGCTATATTCTATAGATTAATAAATAATTTATTTATGCTGACTGATTAGATTTTAAGTGGGACATCAATTGACAGTCCCTTTATTATATTTTAAACGCCATTTCCTTAATAAGATTACATATGGTAGCTCATACAATACGACTATGAATTAATTTAATAACTCTAATGAGCACTTATGTACTTATTTTAAATGACAGCTACAACCGGTAGTCCACTGGTTACTGATGATTCTCACATTATGACTCAGGTTGTAATCATGCAATGTGATCCTAGTCATGGCAATACAAGTGCTCAATACATGCTCTGTGTTTGCAACCAACCTCGTGCCGAAAGAACTTGTAGTTTAACTCAACAAGGAAACATAGCTCATTGGGGTGGTATCACGGGTAAAACTTTTCCAAATAGAAAATCTATTACACTTCCTATGTTCACCTTCCCTAATTTATACACACCTCCTCCATAAGATAAAAATCGCTTGTAGGGTCTTGCCGTAGTCGGTTATAAACCAAATTTGTATTATGACCTCTAGTCTAGTTAACTTATTTACGTAGTTATTATCCCAAAAGTATTTAATTGTCGCCATTAATTACTTACCACACTCCATTGTATGTAGTATGTCCATAAGGAGCAATTTTTAAGTGTCCACATATAGTAAAACAGGTCAACCAACATACATTCCATCCTGAATACATATTGTAATATGTACTCGTATTTAAAACAACATAAACTCATGAACTAAAAAGGAATTTTATAAAGGAATTCGCAATACTTTTAATTCTCATATTTCATGAAGAAGACAAAAAAAAGAACCACATTTTGTTTAGCCAACTGAGGACTTAAAATAAAATGGTGAATCAAACTGGTTATTCCTGTATAAATATAAAATTGAAATCATTTTTTATTAAAATGAATATCGAAACAAAGAAATTTCCCACAAATATTATGACTGGCATGTTTGCAATACTAAATAAGAAGCAAAACAATTCTCTCAAAACTTATGAAATTTTGCGGAATTGAAAAAAATAAAAATGAAATTAAAATTATGAGTGTGAAAATAAATTCGAATTTGAAAATCCAAGACGCAAACCATAAATTTTAGCAGCGCAACATTCGGAGTTAACAGAGCAAAATTTCCTCTTAACAGAACAAAATTTGCTCTTAACAGAGCACTGTTGGCTATTTAACAGTATCCATCTGAATAAGGTCACTTATTTAGAAGCTAGTTTTAGGATAAATACTAGGTCTATTAGTAGCATAGCATACTCAAAAGAAGATTCCAAGGTCTCTTAATATAATCAGCAAAAAAGACCCTTATAAAGTGATATGGCATTGTGAAAATTGACTTTCAAAATATCAATGTTTTATTGAAAATTCTCCAGAAGATCAGTGGCCATTTTGAAACATATAGGAAATAGTACATCATTCGGACTATGTATATGCAAATGGTGGTCCAGAGGGTCCTCCTTCGAACCGTGGTAGTAGGGTTGCTAGCCACCAATCATCCTTTATATTTCAAGACTTTTGTTCACAAATAATTATAATGATCATAACGAGAATTAAATTTTATGTTAATAGTCTGCAATAATTGCATAGCATGTTAAACAGTTAACAGTGATCTGCTAATAGCGTAGTTTACCCTGTTAGAGGCAAGAAGTAGCGCTGCTAAAAGCGTGGGTTTGCGCCTTTGGCTTTTAAATTCGAATTTATCTTCACACACATATTGAAATTTAGGTACTGAGTTGCTGATATGAAATTATGGTAGCAGGTGGCGGCATCGCGTAATGAAATATTTATTACAAATTATATGTTAGGTTAGGTTAGGTTAAATTGGCTGTCGCCTTAAGGCATGGGTACATTGGGTCTTCTAAGGTCAAGAATTATACCCATTTTGCCATATATCTGGCTAACATTGCTCAACCATTATGATGGTGTAGATTTTATTCAAATCGCCTTTTCGAGACATGTTCCGTCAATAAATTCTGTGTAGCCTAAAAGCTTTCGCCACTGGTTCCCAAGTACCGGCCAATGACAGAGAAGTTTTTTTTATAGTCTTCTGTTGTTCCTTGTCATTACAGAAGTCGTTTTGAACGATATCTCAAGAAACTAAGATGACGGAGATGGGATTCTAATACAGTGCAGCAAAAATCTTACGAAATGTAGTCTGCTTTCTTGAGAAAAATTCTTTTCGGTCTGTGTTGTCAATAAGGCTTTTACTTATTCAAATAAATCAGAGATAATAACAGCCTTTTGAGGCATCGTTCGGAGTGAAATTTCCGTGATAGGGTGACAATTATGCTGAAATGTTATTGAAAATTATAACGAAAAAGCCGACGTTTGTATCGTTAATAGGCATTATGAATTAGCATTTCAAGTGCGTATTTTATTTTTAAAAATAACTTGAACATGAATGAGCCAGTATTTGCCACCTAATGTATTAATCAATCTAGCTTGATTGCTAGTGTAAGTGTTAATATCGATATTCTCTTATAGCTACGGATGTATGTATACGTTCTTCTGTAGAGGATAAACTGGTTTTGATTTGAATTTTTCTGTTTACCGGTGAATAGAAATATATTCCAGGGAATTTGGAACAAGTGGTGAAACATGCAGACTGCTACAGTATTCACTTATTAGACGACAACTTTAGGGTTCAAACCTCAACATTGATATCATGAAAAAACATATTTGTTTAAGTGGTCTTCTGAAAAAAGATTTGTGATATTTAATTCCAATGAAAAATCTCTTCAAATCTGTAATTTATACTTGACATTAAAATGCATTGCTCGCCACTATTGGAAAAAGTCGCGGTAGTCTAATAGGTAGACGTGAGGCCACGGGTCAAACATCAGGTCAAACCTTAAAATGAAAATATGAAAAAACATTTCTTCGGCGACTTCCTCTCAGAAGATTTCAGGTAAAAACTCCGATGGCAAATAAAAAATTGCCATGAAATGTTTCTCAAAAATTTGTCGTTCGGAATCGCCACTCATATATAAAAATTAACACACATAATATTAGTGGTGTGAAAAGCTACGTCGTAATTCTGAATGAATGGCAGCGATTATCAAGAAGCGAAATAGAAATTGTTTTGGAATAAAAAACAGTTCAAAAATCCATAAATTGGCAGGCGAATTGGACCCTTATCAGCCGCATACTCCGGAATTTTTTTAGCTTATTTTGCAGCTTTTCTCTTATAATACTAGTTTAGAATGTATGTAAAAGTATGGGATTTTTTCCCCAATCCTAATATAAGAGTGATGTACCTGTGTTATGATTTATATATGTATGTAAACTGTATATCTACTTGTGCATGCAATTATTAATTTATTCTTTAAAAAAAAACTTGTTTAATCGACACATTTAAAACTCGTGTTTTTTTTTTAAACTTCACAATTTCAAATTGCAAATAATAACAACAAAATTTATAATTTCGAAATTTTACACTTTTTTATTTTTATTTCAAATTGTTAACAAAGATCGGGTTTTGTTTACGTCTTAATAGATTTGAAAACAAAATCATCAGCATATTAACGATCCACGCTTGTCCATAATTTAATGAATCATGTGCGCTCTACTGCATTTTGTTTTTTTTTTTTTTTAAATCGTATGTAAACATGTGTGGTTACATATATATCTGCTGATGTGGTCAATAAAACCAACCGTCCTCCATTCATTACATCGATCAATATAGTTTAAGTTTTCTAATAAAATTGCACCGCAGACGTACAGATGGATATTAGTTTGATGATATTTGGACCAAGCAATATTAATTACTAATTAAGTTTCACTGTAATCTGTCTTCGATCTAACCACTGTGACTCATCGAATGTATCTAAAATCTATATATAGCGACGGTCAATTTGGAAATGAGACATTAAGTCCCGCATTTTCACACAATAGAACGAAAACAGTGTCGACTCAAATATTCAATAGAAAGCTTGACAATGCTCTATCGCAGTAAAGCAGAGATATTGTGACAAAAAATATATTTAAAGCAATTTAAAGCATCGAATAATTGGGTCTCAGCAGTAATTTTCATAGTGTATATCGTATCATAGTGTATTGTTCCAATTTGGATTAAAGGCAATTGTCACGTTTGAAGGACCCACCTACATAATCTGAAGTCAACGTAGTCTAGTAGGTAGTGTGTTAACTTATTTAACGTGAGGCCACGGTTCTAATCCCAGGTCAGACATCTCAAACAAAATGAAATATGAAAAAATATTTCTTCGGCGACTTCCACTCAGCAGATTTCTGGCAAAAACTGTGAGAGTAAATGCAAAAATGCCATGAAAAGTTTCTCAAAAAAATCGGTCATTTGGAGTCGACTTTAAACTATAGATCCCGCCATTCATGTATCAAAAATTAACACACACAACGTAACTGGTATGAGAAGCTAGCTCTTAATGACCAATTATGTATCTCCTGACTAAAATGTGGTAGAAAATTAGTGGGTATTATTAGAAGTGTACTTTGTTAGAAGACTAGAAGAATAATCTGGAAATTACAAAAAGAAAAATTGAGTGCCAAATCAGTGCCAGTGTCAAAAAACCTAACGCTTAATGAAACATAGCTTGAATAGATTTAAAATACACATTTTCAAGTATCAAATAAACTAATTTGTTTGAAGATTCTTACATATTTTACGTTAATAATTCTGCTTGCATCATACAACTTCCTAGGCTATGGTGTAACTAAAGGTAAAACAATAAGATTCATAGCTTCTGAGTCTATCTGACTAACGGATACAGGAAGTGATGTATTCGAATTATATGAGCCCCATTCTGTACAGTGAAACAAAGTAAATATATTCATAACATTTGGTTACGTAGAGTGTAAAAAGAGTGGCCCGCTTTTTTAATCGAATCTTATGTGATTGAAATTATAATTCCTCGTATCTTTTATTTCTATATTTTTCATAGAAGACATTAGTATGTATTATTAATTTTTAATTTAATTTCTATTTAATTATGTTAATCAAGCAAATAAATAATAAAACAGCAAACAACGAAGATCTTTCAGTTGTATACGATAAATTTTTAATATTTTTTTTCTTAACAATAAAAAAGGTGTCAACAAATCATTTAAGAAAACTGTTTAGCTATTACAAAAGCTATATGCACAGTGGGCAAAAAAATTAAAGTTGTATACATATACCAATTTTATTTGTAGTTTTTTTTATATTTGACGCCACTTATTTAATGGTATAAAAATAATCCCATAAAACCACTATAATTAATGGGCCAATTAGTATGGAATGATGTTGTCATAAAAACATATATATTTTTTTGATAAAAATAGTATTTAATGTGTCGGGAACTTTTTTTATTACATTTTATCTATCGCTTGATATGATTTTCCTTTTATATGAGGCGTATAGTTTGTTCTTCGAGTTGTTTTTTTAATTTAAATAAAATTTCTTAAGAAAAAATAAATTTTAAAAGAAAAAGGTCAAGTTAATGTGTGGGAAGATAAATTGGAATTTGAAAATCCAAGACGTAATCCATAAAAATTAGCAGCGCCACATTTGGCGTTAACAAAGCAAAATTTCCTCTTAACAGAACAAACTTTGCCCTGAACTGAGCACTGTTATCTGTTTAACAGTATACATCTGAACAAGCTCACTTGTTTAGAAGCTACTTTTAGGACAAATACTAGGTTTATGAGTACCATATCATACTCAATGGAAGGTTCTAAGGCCTCTTAATATAATCAGAAACATAGTCACATATAAAGTGATATAATATTTTTGCTTGAAAATTCTCTAAAAGATCAGTGGCCCTTTTGGAACATATAAGAAATAGTACACCATACAGACTATATGCAAATGGTAGTCCAGAGGGGCCTCTTTAGAATCATGGTAGTGGGATAGCTGAGAGCTGAGAAAATTTCTGTCTTCCATCCCCCACCAACCATGCTTTACATTTCAACACTTTTGTTCGGAAATAATAATGATCATAATGTTAATTATATTTTATGTCAATAATCTGCAATAATTGCAGAGTAGAAGACTAATCTACTTATTACCGCTGTTAAATAGTTAACAGTGCTCTGTTAATAGCAAAGTTTACCCTGTTAGAAGCAAGAAGTGGCGCTGCTAAAAGTTTGGGTTTGCGTCTTTGGTTTTTTAATTCCAATTTATCTTCACACACTTGTCAAGTTAAACGATGAAATGTTTTCATTTCATTGGCAATATTTAAACTGTAATTTAATTTAAAAATATAATTTTATTTTTATCGTGGCTTTCAAACAAAGATTGCCCTTTTCGGATAATGAGTCAACACTTTTTTTCGTTAACCGGAACTATTCATGCTCCCCATACAAATTACACATAAAGTGTGCGTGGTCCGTCTGTCTGTCTATATTCGAAGTTTCATTGTTAAAAGCAATTTGTCACAGCATCTTGAATGAATAGAGCAGAGTATTCCCGGCAGCAGCAAAAACTTATTTTCTTGATTTCGATTATTTATTGTGATTTTTTGCATTGCACTTATGGAATTTAATTAGCAAGGTTAACATTAATAATCGAAAAAATAAAAACAACAAACTTTTAAAGAAAAATGAAATCGTCCAAAAACATGTCTTTGTATTGTTATAAAGTGGTGACGTATTTTTTTTTTAAGTTTAGCAACAAAAACAAAAAAACCAATAACCTTGGTTTTTGACAAAAAAAAAGACAATAAAAACTAAAAATAAATATTTAAGTAAATATTTTTGTATTGTAGTTTAAATTCATCTTGAAAATAGGCCTACACACAGTTGCATCGATAAACTACCAGGGAATTTTTTTTTTAAACTCTTAACCAATTCGCATTGTGGATATCCCTCGATATGTTTAAATAAGATTATTCATCGAAAAAATAATGTGTAGTAACGTAGTAATATTTTTTATTTAAATATTATATGCATGAGATCAGCTTGTATTTCTAGAATATTAATCAAGTAATCCTAGGCACAAAAAGAAATTCATCAAAACAATTTTAGTTATTTTGAAGCGCCAATGTCATTTTGAAAACCATTTCTTTATGCAAAGAATACTAAAATTCTTAATAAACCTACACGATATCACACATAAAGTCAGGATACATTCATACATAATTGCCCATTACAACACTTCAGCCAGGGTTGCGGCCTAGCTTCTCACACCACTCAAGTTGTGTGTGTTAATTTTATACATGATTGGCGGGACCTACAGTTTAACGTCAACTCCGAACGACAGATTTTTTGAGAAACTTTTTCATGACAATTTTTATTTACTACCAGAGTTTTTGCCAGAAATCTGCTAAGAGGAAGTCGCCCAAGAAATATTTTTTTATATATTCGCTCTGATGTCTGACCTGGGGTTTGTACTGTGGCCTTATGTCCAATAAGCCAACACACCACCTTCTTACTACGGCGACTTTAATCGCTACCATTCCTTCCATTAATTAACTTAAAAAAGGCTTGTTTGACCAAGTATTACAATACTAGAATACTTTAATCTATGCAATACTAGCTATAAACTGCTAAATTTATCTTTTAGAAAAAATAATACAACATATTTCTTTTCAAATCTACATTCTCAATTAACATAAATGCTGTATTATTGTGATCGTGTAAATTATTTTAAAATAATTTTTTTTATTATTTTACATTAAAAAGTTTAATCACGGATTTCAATAGAATTTTCTTAGCAATTAATTTTATATGTTGATTGCATTCAATTAATTAATTTATCTTCGGTTAGTAACACAAGTAATATTAATTTAACATTCAAATAAGTATGAACACTTCGATGTTTTCTAAAGTTTCTTGATGACATTAAAGTCATTACAAAATGAAATATAATTGAACTGTTTGTGGAAAATACTTTCAAATAATGTCACAAGACATTCCTATTACGTCTAGGAATGTAAATAAAGGGTGTTTTTTATAGAGGTATAGAACTTTAAGTTGGCATTACTTTTCAAGATGGCGACCCATTTAACAGCTGTCAAGTGATTTATTCTCAGTTTGTTTTGGCAATTCATCATGAATAGACTCACGCCTGAACAACGCTTGCAAATAGTGCAATTTTATTTCGAAAATAATGGTTCTGTGCGGAAAACGTATCGCGCACTACGTCCATTTTATCGTCGACAAAATCGTCCATCAGAGCAGTTAATTCGATTAACCATGGAACGTTTTCGCACCACGTTTACTCTTATTGATAACTCGCATCCCCAGAGACGTTGTACGGTACGTACAGAAGAAGCTATTGCTGCTGTAGAGCGTAGCATTGAGGAAGACCCGAATGAACCATCCGCCATCGAGTACAGGAATTGGATCTGTGTCCATCCACTTTATGGAAGATTTTGCGGAAGGATCTTGGTTTGCGTGCTTACAAAATCCACCTCGTGCAAGATTTGAAGCCAAACGATCATCAAGTAAGGCGTAGATTCGTCGAATGGGTCCAAAACGAGATTACCGTTGTTCCCGATTTTCAGAAGCGAATTTTGTTTAGCTATGAAGCGCACTTTTGGTTGAATGGCTACGTCAACAAACAAAACTGCCGCATTTGGAGTGAAGGTAATCCTCAAGTGTATGTGGAAACACCGTTACATCCAGAAAAACTGACTGTTTGGTGCGCTTTATGGGCTGGTGGAATCATTGGTCCGTACTTTTTCAAAAACGATGGTTGCCAGAACGTTACAGTCAATGGTGATCGGTATAGAGCCATGATTACTAACTTTTTCATTCCTGAATTGAATAACCATTATGTCCAGGAGATGTGGTTTCAACAAGACGGCGAAACATGTCACACAGCTCGTGCCACAATAGATTTATTGAAAGACACGTTTGGTGATCGCCTAATTTCACGTTTTAGACCTGTGAATTGGCCTCCAAGATCTTGTGATTTAACACCGCTAGACTACTTTCTGTGGGGCTATGTAAAGTCATTGGTCTATGCGGTAAAGCCACAAACGCTTGACCATTTGGAAGACAACATTCGCCGTATTATTGTCGATATACGGCCACAAATGTTGGAAAAAGTCATCGAAAATTGGACGTCCAGATTGGACTACATCCGTGCCAGCCGTGGCGGTCATATGCCAGAAATCATATTTAAAATGTAATGCCACAAGATTATCTTTCGGATAAATAAAATTCATGTCAATCGAATAATCCATCGTTGTTTTATTGCAACTTAAAAACTCTATAAAAAACACCCTTTATAATTGTTATTGTTAATTTTTTAATTAAAATTAATCGAAATTATGCAATAATATTTCCAAGATCTGTTCGTTTACAAAATTATTAAAAATAAAGCCTTCCTGTTTATCTTAACGTATTAACTGACATTGAATATTAAAAATCGTTTAGAAAAAGCAAATTGCAAGAGCAGGCCTTTTTATATTTAAATTCACTTCCTTTTTGCTCCTTTTATAAAATAATTAGACTTTGAATTTAACCTAAAAAAGAGGAGATTTTTAATGGACATTGGTCCATTTTCTATTTCCGTTAGATTGTTAAATCGAAACGAAGTTCTGAAGCGAATGATTACGCACGAGGGCGTCCGAATAACATACGATCGTAATATAAGCAAAAGGTGAGGCAAGATGAAATTTCTCAGACAGTGATTGACGCCAAAAACAGGTAAAGTCTGATAAGCTGGTGGAATTTAGTGGGATTTGATTAATCAGAACAAAAACTACGTTGTTTCAGTGAAAGAACTTGAACACGAAGTTGTAATACTTCCATTGTATGACCCCGGCGTTGCACTTTCAAATAATTATTTGATACGATTTCAGCGGATTTCTCTTAATTTTGTAAATTTAAATTCCGTAGAAACATACATACACACATACATAATTGGTTATTATAACCCTTCAGTCAGGCTTACGATCTAGATCCTTACACGACTTATGTTGTGTGTGTTAATGTTATACATGAGTGGCGACAAGATTCTTGGGATTCTTGGAACAGATTTCTTCTGAAACTTTTCATGGCAATTTTTATTAACTCTCAGAGTTTTTGCTTGAAATCTGCTGAGAGGAAATCGCCGAAGAAATATTTTTTTTTTCATATTTTCGTTTTGATGTCTGGCCTGGGGTTTGAATCGTGGCCTTACTTCTAATAGCCAACACACTACCTACTAGACTACGGCGACTTCTCTTACTTTTATAAACTTAAATTCCGTAGAAGCATGTAAAGGTTAAAAGGATTAGTTTCTCGCTTAGGAAATCCACAAATTCTACGCTGATTTCTTTAACCCAAAAAATGGCAAAATGCTTTCAATCAAAAGCGTTTTTATTTGGTTTAATAAATCTCGCTGCATGTAAGATCGAGAAATCTCACGCTATTTTCCATTTTTAATCAAATTTTATGGAATACACCCCATACCTCACTTTGCGATGTAGTTATGTTATGTATGCTGTCTTACTTCTAGTACGTATAAATGCTCTTCACAAATGCCTAGAAATTGGGAAAAGTTGCATTGCCATGGTCGTAGTTTAATTACAAAGTCTACAATTTATTGCAGTGCCAATAAAAAAAAATCGATTGTACCGATAAGTGTCGCCCTAACTTAAATAGTCTTTTTTTATTTAAAATGCACATCATGAATCAAATACGAAAAAAATCGGAAAAAATTTAAAAAAAAGAATCCAAGAAACAATAAAAACATTTGTTTATACTCAAACAAATAGTTTTAAGGCAGAAAAACCACAGAAAAAAATAGACAATAAAAATATAAACAAATTTAAATAAATAAATAAATAAACAAATATGTGCACAGAATTTGGCATAAAAATCTTAAACAAATACGCCGGCCTTATTGTCTTCTTTTTATTTCGAGGAAGATTTACAAAAAAAAATTCGTTTCTTTAACTTTTTAACAAGACTCTGTCGTTGTTTAATTGCTTTATTTGACAGCAAAATTTAAATTGTTATTAAATAATGTGTGATTACTTGTGTGTACCAAATAATAAAACATACGTTTACACCTTCATTAAAATTTTTATTAATTATTAAAGAAAATAATTTTTTTTCTTTAAATCTGCTTAAATTCCTTTTTTTGCTTTTTTTATTGTTTAATTTACGTTTTCTGTGTACGCATGAATGAATGAATGAATGAATGAATGAATGTGAGTCTTTGTAATACTTCAAAACAATTCCATCGCTTATACGTTAAATACACGCATATGTACGTAGGTGGAATGTTAAGTTGAGGGCCACAGATGATATTTTTTAATTTATTAAAATTGTTTAAAAGTTTTTCTAATATTCTCTATTTTAATCTTTTTTATTTTCAGATTATAATCGCATTTCCTTGTTGTAATAACTTTGGTAAGTATCACTTTAAACAAAACTCAACTGAGTTATATCTGTGCAGTCGAAAGAGTTTTGTTATTGCAGTTTTACTCAATTGGCAGTAAGATATCAAGGAAAAGATTGTCTGAGCACTCATTTCTAATAGCTTCTTTAAGAAATATAGCACTGTCATGGTCTTACTTTGTTTCAATAGCTAAAGAGGCGATAGGTCCACTGCAGTAGGTCCTCAAATTAATATTTGCTAATTGTCATTGTCAAGAAACAATATCTTTGTGAAGATGTACTGTTCTTTGACAATTTTATCTAGAAATGTTTAACTGCGTTGCTATTGACTATTTGATAGTTAATAACCGTGTTTAAAATAATGTTGCCGCTAAATTCGAAATTTAAATTTGAACGAGAGCACGAATACACCCATACCTCACTTTGAGTCGTGGTTACGTTCCAAAAAAAAAACACGACGCAAATTATTATAAATTATGATTTTCTATAGAAAACGATATAAAGATCGAAGATAGGTTCCATTGTTACGAAAATGCTACTTTTTTAAAAGAAAATTAAACAAAGTAAACATTTAAAAAACAAAAATAATATAAAATTTTATTCGAAACAAAGAACAAAAAAAAAACAAATTCAATTAAAATAAAATAAAAAATGCATACATAACTAGTCATTACAACCCTTCAGTCAGGATTACGACCTAGTTTCTCACACCACTTATGTTGTGGTGGTAATATTATTCATGAGTGGCGGGACCTATAGTTTAAAGTCTAAAGACTCCGAACGACAGATTTTTTGAGAAGCTTTTCATGGCAATTTTATTTACTCTCAGAGTTTTTACCAGAAATCTGCTGAGAGGAAGTCGCCGAAGGAATACTTTTTGTATTTTATTTTGATGTCTGGCCTGGGGCTCGAACCCTTGCTTTTCGTCTAATAAGCCAACACACTACCTACTAGACCACGAAAAAATTCACTTCATTTATAAAAATAAACTGTATTATTTTCAGTTAGAAAGGCAATCTTTAAGTTTTGATAACTTGGCGCAATTAGAAAAAAAGGAAATTTCAAAAAATTAAAAACTCGAACCCATAACAACGCAGCTTCGAAAATCTAACAATGCACATTAAAAAATAGTACTAATTCAGCAGCGAAGCAACTTCGAAAAAACGCAAAACGAAACGACGCAAAGCGAGGTATGGGTGTATTATATTTTAAAATCTTTTTAATTAAAATTAATGCACTTAGGCTTTGTTCAATTCTCAATTAGAGTCCAATAACCACTTTTTGAAGCATTTAATTTGGATTTTAAATACATCAACTTTTATTACTTCTTTCATGATATCAAATTAAAATTATACGAAATTAAATGAAAACCACAGATAAAACTGCCAAATATTATAAAAATTCAACAAAGCAAAACCACAAAAGTTTAATTTTCTTAAAATTTAATTTTAATTATTTTAAATTTATCATAATTATGATAAAACATAATTAATTAAAACGTGACCTTCTTAACAATTTGATAAATAAATAAACATTTGTTTTCAGAAGCACTTACAATATCGTATAAGAATAATTACTATAATATCGCATTTCGTTCAGTGTAAATTGAAATGAAATCATAAAACTTCCCAACGAACAAAATTAGAATTTCTAATTTGTTTTTGGAAAATACGAGATGAGCTGCTGGAGAAGAAAAAAATATAAAAAAAAATTAACGTTTCAATAAATATTAAATAACACAAGTTAATTAATTAATGTGGCATATACTTTATATGTACATATATGCGGTATTAAAAATGATTTTGTGTTAACAGAAATTAAACTATAGGGATCATTATATAGAGTTTTACTTGTTTTTATTATTTATAATTGTAAGAAAAAAATTGGAATCGAATCTGATCAAGAAAACCTCAGTTACTGTACTGATGTGTTCTGGTATTTAGCTCCGTTCACAGAACCATTTTTTAAGTGGAAATATCCGTTGGATGTTATTCCAGATATAAACGTAAAAACTTGGCTATTTAAATGGAAGCAATACTTATCACGGATGTTGCCGAACCCAATGTCGCCGTTGTCCAGTAGGTAGTGTGTTGGCTTATTAGATGTAAGGTCACGGTTCAAACCCCAGGTCAGACATCAAAACGAAAATATAAAAAAAATATTTATTTGGCGTCTTTCACTCAGCAGATTTGTGGTAAAAACTCTGAGAATAAATAAAATTGCCATGAAAAATTTCTCAAAAAACTATCGTTCGGAGTCGACTTTAAACTGTAGGTCCCGCCCCTTTTGTATAAAATTATCGTACACAATATAAATGGTGTGAGAAGCTAAGTCGTAATCCTGACTGAAGGAATATTTTGTAATATTTCGTTTAGTTGGAGATGACTAACACAAACCCCACGTCAGTCATCAACCGAGGCCTTACGTCTAATAAGCCAACACACTACCTACTAGACCACGGCGGCTGTGTGGTTATACCCGGCTTTAATTGTTGCATGAGTTTGGCTTTTTATGGACAGTAGTTCCAATTCAAATGCAAAATATGCACAATTGCTGCGAACGTTGTATATTCGACAACAGAAGCGATATTGCGATCATGCATAGAACTAACTTCGTCTGTAATGCCTCCAATAATACTTCTATGTCGACTGTAAAGACCATAATTACTCCGTAATGTTCGAAAGGTTTCCACTTTTGAATTACCACCTTAGTAGTGTTGAAAATGCGAAGAAGTCCTGTGCTCCTAGATTTTGTTAACAGAACTTATTTTTACACAATCTGTGAATTAAAAGATCCATATTCGTAAATGGCAAACCTTTTACTAAACAATACTTCTGATGACACTTCTGATGAAAGACATATAATAGCCTTACCAGACCGATGGTTTTGAAACCATTAAATGGATGACCCGATATAAGATGCTCGATGAATAATTAACCTATAAACACATCCGTTCTCCTCTGTTTCCCTAACTTTATTTAAAGAAAAAAAGCTGCCTGTTATTTCAAAAATCATGCAATCAGTTTTATATTCAACTATTACGTTTCAAATTCAATTCAATTTGTTTCGTTGGCTCCTCTCAAAGTGATTAGAAGATAAATTTATTAAAAAAAACTTCACGCTTGCAAATAAATGTTATTAAAATATTTAATTATTATTATTATTATTTTTTTAGATATATATTTTGTTGCTATAAACAGAAACAATAATAATAATAACAAGATACAAGAGTACAATTAACATGCAAATTTATTTCATAACAATACAATATCGGCATGCACTGTAATTAATAAAAAACAAACGAAAAAAAAAAAAACAAAACAACTGCAATTATTTCTTTCAGTGCACATAAAAAAAATTCTATAAATGGATAGACAGACAGACGGACAATAAATAAAAAACGACTTTTTCAAAACATGATGGGCCATTAAGGCAATGTGATGTGATTTTAATCATCATGACACCCACAATTCTATAAATCGGCAATAAAATGTGTTCGAATAACACATAACACAGCCCTTCGCGAAGGGTAAAGAAACAATGAGGAAAATAGCTAAACACAGAGAGGGGAGTTATAAATCGTAGGCAAAAAATGAAAGTTAAGTTAACGTTACCAACTGGTGAAAACTTTATGACTTCGGGTGAGGGAGAGATATTTAACAATCACAAATCAGTGTGTATTATAATAATAAAAGATGATGTGGTTTGTAAAAGGATGTTATTACAAACCTTCAGTCAGGATTACGACCTAGTTTCTCACAGCACTTATGTTGTGTGGGTTAATTTTATACTTGAGTGGCGGGATCTACAGTTTAAAGTCGACTCCGAACAACAGATTTTTGAGAACCTTTTTCGTGGCAATTTTATTTACTTTCAGAGTTTTTGCCAGAATTTTTTTCATATTTTCGTTTTGATGTCTGATCTGGGCCGTGGCCTTACGTCTAACAAGCTAACACACTACCTACTAGACTACGGTGACTTCTACGCAGTTATTAAGGGCAATAAAATAATTTCCGTTTCTCTGGAAAAGGATTTTCACAGGCAATTTGAGCATTTTAGAATCATGGATTTCAGTTCAGTTTCCAATATAGTAGGTTAGGTTAGGTTAGGCCTGAGTGGTAGCTCTGATTTCACAAAGCTCACTTGAGCACGCATAGCTGCCCGTTGTGATGCCACGGGTGAACACAGTCCCTGTACTGACCAAGTTCCACCAAAATCAGGGAAGAGGAAGAAGTTGGTCAGCGCAAGGGCTGCACAAATGTAGTAGGAAAGAAAGAAGACTTCATATAGCCAAGGAATATAATTGAAACTATTTTATTACTAGAAAATTTAAAGTAATCTTCAGAAAGCTATTGTAGAATGGCATGGCTCTATCGTCATCGTGATACTATGTTGCCATTGCCTACAATATTACTTCGTTAATCGATCAGTTCTTGGATCACGAGTTTTAAGTGCCTATTACAGGGTCAAACATCGCTTGCAAACACTGCCTGATGGCAAGCTATCCACCTTGTCTAATACGGAATAATTCGTGTTTGCAAACTCGAAGTGATGAATATCACAAAGTTTTGATATTTGGCTGGATAGTGCAATAGGAAAACGCTCTCTCTCATCTGGTTGTGTTTGCAGGCCAAGTTCGGCCATGTAATAGGTACTTGAGGCACATTTTCTCTGATGAAATCTAGAGCCTAACAGATTTCTTATGATATTCTCTGTTCCATATTAATTATTGTGATATGGTGAGATCCTCTTGAAACGAAAATTTCTTCATTGCGACAGTTTAAATTCAACGAAACCATCCCCAATTGTTTATTACCCCAGTAATTAACACGTTATTTACATTACGAAGAAACTTATTCCCAACAGCAGTCAGTGTGTTATTGGACATGACAAGTACAAAATGGTGAAGGACTTATTATAAACACGCTATAACCATGCAATTGATGTTCAAGCAATTTATAAAGTTTTGTTCTTTTAAGAATGTAAATATTCTTTAGAACACACTGTCATAAATCATCATTTTTGAAAGCAGTTGATTGTAAAACCTTGAAATCATATGTTCTTGAGAACAATGTCAACCAATTAATGAATATGGTAGAATAGATTCATTACCAAAATTGTGGGCTCCAGAGACTTTTATTATTGGCATACATATGTACAGTGAGCGTCAAAAGAAACTGTACATTAAAAAAAAATTTACATTAATAAATTACCTTTATTTTTATTTTAACATTGCTTGATGGCCACAGTTTTAAAATTGAAACAAAAAAAAATTACAAAACATTTCAAAATATTGTCAAATTTTTTCGGGCACTCTCCTTAAGTGCTAAAAGTTGAGTTTGGTTATTGTTAGCATTTTATCCTTAGTGTACAGTTTCTTTTGACGCTCACTGTATGTACAAATGTGGACATAAATTCCCATAATTTATTATTTGTTCTCTTCTGTATTTATTATCACAAGTCTGGGTTCTACACACGACTACAAATTATTCAAATGAATTATGAAATGTTGGTAATAAACATGGAGAGTTAATGAAAATGAAATTTTTATTATCAAAAAAAGAAGAAACCAAAAAAAAAGTAGAAATCGAAATTGAATTAAAAGAGAAATAAAAACAAATAATTTATGATAATTTATTGAGTTGGTTTATATTAGATTGTTTATTTTATTACGACTTTAAGTGTTGTTTTTGCAGTATTTTAGTATTTATCATCATTTTTATTTTCTTTTTCATTATTTTCCTATAAAAAAAATGTAAATAATCGTTAACGAAATGCACTAAAGAATAAACAAAAATTATAAAAACTAATGATCGTTGAATTTTTTGGTGGAAAGATAAGAAAATAAATGAAACAGAAAAAAATAATGGAAATGGTAAATGAAATTAATGAAGACCACAGAAATAAAAATTATCGAATTTAAACGCCAGTTATTTATGTTCTCGGGCTAATATAATTAAACATCTGACACTCGTTTAAAACAGTAAAACATTTTGAAAATTTCCACTAAATTTTGTCATCCCAATATTAGCAAACATATATATTGTTACGTTTTTTGCTTTTAATAATGTTTAAAATATGAGCTCATAGATTGCAAATAAAATAAAAATAAATTTGTGTTTAGTTTTAATTAAAATTCTTTGCTATTCTACAATTCTGTGTGTCACTGTTCACAACTTTATGTAAACAACAACAATTGCTTTGTTTGTTATTCCTCTGTTTATACCCTTTTCATAAACAATAACAATTACCAGACAATTATTTGACAGATCTTTGTAACGGAGATCTTCAAACCACGATTACTCCCTTCAAACACATTGCGTCTTCACACAAGACTAGACTGACTGAACTTCACCCACCCAGAGGCCTGCTTTGCGTTGCCTTTTATATAGCAGAGTAAACAGTCTAATGAATATTCTTGAAGGCGAATGTTCATGACGATAATTTGTAAACTTGTAAAGTTTCTAAATTTGTAAAGTTTGTTTACTAGCATTGTTTTGTTTTTGCAGCTTTTGTTTATAATTTTAATGTTAAGCGACGTAAAAGTAAAACACCAGTATCTAGGCTTTTCATTTTCGTAACAATAAATACAGAATAGTTATCGCTTCAAACTTCATGATTGTTGAACTTCATATTTGTTGAACCTATGACAAGGAAACTTATATTCATACATATATACGAATATAAAGAATGTTAATAAAATCACTTGATTTAGATTTATACTCCTGTGTTTAGTTGCGAGTTAAATTAACATTTGAAATTATTAATCTCCGGTTTGTGAGAGACAAGCGTACATATGAGAGATGTATGAGAAACTCTTAATTACTGAAACATTTTTGAATTACTTTCATGTAAATGTTCATACAACCAAAACTGTTTTTCTTATAGAAACTTGCAACTTGCTATTGAACACGCGATTTATTTAAAAGATTTTGTAGATATTTTGTATTCATATGTATGTATGAATCTCCATATGCATACAGTGAGCGCCAACTGTATGTATACATAGGAATACAAAACAAATTATGTGTGTGAAGATGAATTCGAATTTGAAAATCCAAGACACAAGCCATAAATTTTAGCAACGCCACATTTGACGTTAACAGAGCAAAATTTCCTCTTAACAGAACAAACTTTGCCCTTAACAGAGCGCTGTTAGCTATTTAACAGTATCCATCTGAACAAGCCCACTTGTTTAAGAGCTTATTTTGGGAAATACTCTAGGTCTATGAGTATCATACTATATGCAAAGGTAGGTTCCAAGGCCTCCTAATAATAATCAGCAACATAGTCACATATAAAGTGATATGGTATTGAGAAAATTGGCTTTGAAACTATAAATTGTTTGCTGGAAAATTCTCTAGAAGATCAGTGACTATTTTGGAACATATAAAAAATAGTACACCATACAGACTATATGCAAATGGTAGTCCAGAACCGTGTTAGTGGGATAGCTGGAATAATTTTGAGATTCGAGAAAATTTACCTCCTTCACCCCCACCAACCAGCCTTTACATTTCAACACTTTTGTTCACAAATAATAATGATCATAATGAGAATTATATTTTATGTCAATAGTCTGCAATAATTGCAAAATAGAAGACTTCAACTATTGCCACTGTTAAACAGTTAACGGTGCTATGTTATAGCAAAGTTTACCCTGTTAGAGGTAAGAAATGGCGCTGCTGAAAGTATGGGTTTGCGTCTTTGGTGTTTAAATTCGAATTTATCTTCATACACATTAAAAAATTACAAAAATTGCAAAATATTGTAAACATTTGTCGGGTACTCTTTATTCTTAGTGTACAGTTTCTTTTGACGCTCACTGTGTATTGATACTGCTTTGTCATTTAAATTATAACCTGTTGAGAACGGCTGATGCAACAGTAGTTTACATTCCTTACCCGCCTTTAAACGAGGCCTAAGTGCAATAGAAACAAAAAACTAAAACATACAGCAGAGTGGAGTGGAGTGTATATAAATTAATCATTTTGAAGAGTATTTAATAATTGATAAGATATTAAATAATAATAATGAATATGCATAATAAACTCTGATAGTTTTAAGGGGCAGATGGACAGACTCAAACAATTTGGCATGTGAGAAATATTTCTAACGAATGAAATCCCAAACCCAAACGAAACTTAATAGCTGCTTAATAAATGGCAATTAAATTTACTTCCCCAAACGTATCATTTTATGTCACAATGAATTTAAATTAAAATGCTTATGTTGTGTTCTGTTTTTATAGTTAAAAAAAAAATAAAAAGAAAAATTATAATAAAAATGATAAATTTTCTTCCCCCTTGATTTGTATTCATTTGATAGCCTCCCACTAAATTTCTTTGTTTTCGGTGATTATTTCGATTGCGCATAAATTAGATCGAATCACCAGTTTGTAACCAAAAAAATTAAAATTTAAATTGAACACGTATTATGTTAAATATTATGTGGTTTTTTTATTATTTTATTTTTATTATTTAATACATTGGTGTTGTATTTATTAAATGCTGGTTTAATTGATTGTTTAAAAAAAATTAAAAAATATTGACTCATTGTTTAGTTTTCGAAATTCGAAATCTCTTTTTATTCTATGCAAGTCTGTTACGAAATACATACTGCATGAATTAAGCACCTTAGATATGACACGTAGACCAAGTCAAACTAGTAAGCTCTACATCATACACCTATCGAATTATTGCCTGTCGTACACAGAGTGCTAAAGTAGCTATTTTCACTCACTTACAAGCTCTCTACGATAATAAAGATTTGTATTTGTCTAGTCAGCATAGCATATTATTGCAAAATCTTGAAGTTCATGGTTCAGGTTCTATTTTGCAAATGTTAGAGCACTTCCGAAGACTTGAATAGATTGGGTTGTTATGTTTCTAGGTGTCTATGGCCTGCTATACACAGTGTAAAAATAGGTTGTTTGCTGGGCTTGGATAAGGCCAGTTTAAGGTTAGTCATTGGGTTTACTACGGGGCAATGCGAGATTAGATCGCTGACAGGGATCTGCAACAGCTCCCAGCCGTTGCAGGGTATGTTGCGATAAGGATAAGTTGGAGACTACCGAACATATTGAGGTTGAAGACCCTTGGTAGGGGCTTCTTTAAGGGTTTGAGTTCTGTGTCGAGAGCCGACATCAAGGCTCTCCATAGATTCTTTGTTAGTTTGAGCTGGTTGAGAAGTGCCAGGGCTTCAATAGTGTAGTCACGGTCTCTTGTGTGCTTGTTACATACATACATAAATAATTGGTCATTGCAACCCTTCAGTCAGGATTACGAACTAGTTTCTCACACCACTTACGTTGTGTGTTTTAATTTTATACATGAGTGGTGGGACCTACAGTTTAAAGTCGACTCCGAATGACAGATTTTTGAGAAACTTTTCATGGCAATTTTATTTACTCTCAGAGTTTTTGCCAGAAATCTGCTGAGAGAAAGTCACCGAAGAAATATTTTTTGTATTTTGTTTTGATGTCTGACCTGGGGCTCGAACCCTGGCTTAACGTCTAATAACTACTACACTACCTACTAGACTACGGCTTCTTCTTGTGCTTGTTAGTCTGTGTTATTCCTCCGCTTCCTTATTCTCCTTTTCCTACTTCCTCTCCTTTTCTCCCTATCCTTTTATCCTCTCTCCTTTAGGACGTTTGTAAAATGGGTCAACTTGACCTCCGGGTATTGCACTTGTCTCAGATGGCAAGTACACGTCCTAAAATAAAGCAATTTAGAAATGAGTTTCGTTGATATAAAATAAACTGTAATCATTATGGTACGCCAAGAAATCGGATCAGGATCTACAACGGCAACGTCTACAAGTCCTGTTTAACCAACGCAAATGCCTTTCCTACAGTTGGTGACCAAGTTCTTCATCACCTACCACCCTTTCCTCAAGGCAGAATCTACAGCGACTAAAAGCGGACAGCCTGTACGGAGGCACATTGTAGTCATTATGATCTATAAGGGGCTCTTCAAGCTAAATCTGCCTAATTCTCGATCATAGTACGCTTTACTGACATGTTGTCTGAAAAAAATTTTTCATAGCCAATGGTGTCATTATAATATTTCCTTACGTCCATTGACTGTTTCCTCGTCTTCCGCTTTCAGAGGAGGCCTATTGGAGTCTAAAGATAGCATAGACGTCTGCGATATAATTTCCTTCGTGCATCCAAGTCGCCGTGGTCTAGTAGGTAGTGTGTTGGCTTATTAGACGCAAGGCCACGGTTCAAACCCCATGTCAGACATCAAAGCGAAAATGTAAAAGTATTTCTTCGGTGACTCCCTCTCTCAGCAGATTTCTGGCAAAAACTCTGAGAGTAAATGGAAATTGCCATGAAAAGTTTCTAAAAAATCTGTCGTTCGGAGTCAACTTTAAACTGTATGTCCCGCCACTCTTGTATGAAATTAACACTCACAACGTGAGTGGTGTGAGAAGCTAAGTCGTCCTAAGTCCTGGATGAAGGATTGTAATGGCCAATTATGTATGTATGTTTATGCAAATTCTGTGATTTAGATTTTTAGGCTCGAGGAAAATTACATTAAAGTCTAAAATACGATAAATAATTGACTGGGATGCCTAGTATTAATTCAAATAAAGATTAAGTTCGACGCTAATAAATTGTTTCAATGAAATGTAATCAACTTTCTGAGTTTGAAACCTTGTGTATGGTACGGTACATAAATGTAATCCTTTTATCATTCATTATTTTTATCTTTTATCTCCTTTAATTGTGATAATTATTGATTTAATGAGTTTTCTATTATTATTCTTCACTTAAACAATCAACAACTACTTACCATCCATAATTTAATACATAATATTTTTTGCAAATAATACCATATTTATTATCCACAGAAAAATAAAATTAATACTCCTGATAATAATAGTTTATAAACATGACACTGTAATAGATAAAGATTAGGGCTCTACACTCTACCTCTACACTCTACCTCACTCATAACAATTCAGTTTTTATTCTCTAAAACATTGTCACAGCAACCAATATTCAATACAGTAAGACGGTTTGTCACATTATCGGCGTCATAGCGTCAATATTATTGCATTTGTTTTGTATTTCTTTGCAACAAGTTTTATTTGCCAAAGAATAGTTCTTGAGCTAATAATGTGACATAATATGTCTGATATTTAAGACCATTGTTCGACCATTTTGATAATGATTAATGATGACTACCTGTCTACCCACATGCAGTATATGGAGTAAAACAAGCCTGTACGACAGAATTGTTATGAACTAGGGTGGTAAGACTTTTCAACGGCAATGTCATATGGCATGATATAGAAAATTGATAACATTTGGAAAAGTTCCTTTGCTTGTATGACGTCTTTATTGAATGTGTATCTCCTTAGAAAATTATTGAGTACTTACGTAAAGGTTGAATTAGCCAAACGTTCACGAAACGTAACAGAATTTACATTCGTTTTTAGCAAGGTCAATAGCAAGCATTACAAAGTTGAGGTTGAAAACATTTGGAAAAGTTCCTTTGCTTGTATGACGTCTTTATTGAACACATTTTTTATTCCACATCATTAAAAAATTACTATTGATTCGAAGTACTTACGTAAAGCCTGAATTAGCCAAACGTTCACGTAACGTAACTGAATTTACGTCCGTTTTTTGGCATATGAAAAGTCAATAGCATTTCAAAGTTCGTGTTTTAAATGTATGTATGTCGATTGATCATATTCAAATAAAGTTCTGAACTTAAATTCGCAAGGTAAACGGAAAACATGAGGTCCGAACTAACAGTAGTGTACGCAAAATTAAAAACTTAGCATGTGGCAAAATGGAAATGGAAGCAAACTTGTTATGGCCCCCTTTTTATACTGACAGTACACAAGACAATTGTGCATATTAAACCGCATGCTTTCAGTATTTATTTTCAGTCAAAAATGTCTGTAAAGGAATTTGATTGAATTTGAATAATCCAGCGATCAGTTTTCTTTCCATAACAAGAAAAAAGCGTAAAAGTCAGGTATGTGTTCGACTCCTACATGCTTAGTTATAGCTTAAAATTAGAGGGAGCGGATTATCGGATTTGTTATCTATCTTTCTGATCAGAATTAGAACAGTGATAGAAATAGTTTAAATTGAGTTAGTTTGAACCAAAGATGTCTGCTATACATACATACATAATTGGCCATTACAACCCTTTAGCCAGGATTACGACCTAGCTTCTCATAGCACTTATGTTGCGTGTGTTCATTTTATACAAGAGTGGCGGGACCTACAGTTTAAACTTGGCTCCGCACGACAAACATTTGGAGAAACTTTACAGGGCAATTTTTTACTGACTCTCAGAGTTTTTGCCAGAAATATAAAAATATTTTTTCATATTTTCGTTTTGATGTCTGATCTGGGGTTTGAACCGTAGCCTACGCGTCTACGGCGACTTGACACTATCGGATTCGTTATCTGTCTTTCTGATAAGCGATAGAGATAGTTTCCATTGAGTTAGTTTAGACCGAAGATGTCTGCTACTGCATTAATAATCTAGCAATGGGAACTACACTCCTAAACCGTATTTTGTAAGCTTCCAAATTCTTTCACGCAGAGTTAGTTTCTATAATCTCAAGTCCGCATTAAAGGATCATTGACAAACTTTCGATTTATAATTCGTAAACCTGTGGTGTAAGAGAAAATTATACATTTTTTTCAAGCCAAGCATATGATTGGTCTACAGTAGCGGTTCCTGGGATAATAGATTTTCATGTCTTCCTACTGAGACCATGCTGCCTCACCTTTGTATGATGGTCCTGGATGAAATATTATTTTTTGACGACCCCACAAACGCCTTTATCCGTGGCTTGAAAATATCATTTGCCATTTAATGTCATTGACAATTTTATTCACTATATACATATGTATTTATGTATGTATGTAGTAATATACCGTTAATTTCACAAAATTTTAATGTGATACTGTTTGACGTACGAGTGACATCATTGGGTAACCCACTCGCTAAATTTCTTTCTTTTTTTTTTGACAAATGGATTCTATTGTCAGTACATCGTAATGCTGTCTGTTTTTATCCATGCGTCTGTCTGTCTGTCTGTCCATTCTATTTTTTTTTCCTAATTATTATTTGAACTGTTTGTTTGTGGAAAAAAAATTAAAGATAAATAACAATAAAAACAAAAACGAGAGAGGGAAAAAAATAATTGGAATTTAATACAATACATTAGAGTCTACCCCCTCAGTGCCTACTTATCTGAGAAATGGCAGTTTTGGACGTGGTGTTGTTATCAATACCGCCACGCAATTAATACAACAATAAATATTTCACATGTTAATTATCGCAAGCAATGGCAGAACGAAAATGGCCAAGAGGCAAAGAAAGGATGCGGAAACATGTTTCACTTGTTGTTATAATTGTTGTTGTTGTTGTTTTATTTAATATTTCCTAGAATTAAACTCCTGCTTACCATGCAATGAAAAAAATACTGGAAAAAAATGTTTAACTTGGATTAAAGGGTTTAAGATGGTGGGTGCGTATTCAAGTGAAAAAAAAAATTCAATTGAAGTGAATTTTCTATTCGTACATACACATGTAACGAACGTGAATGAATGAATACCAGCTGGAAAATGCTAATGTCGTCAAAAAATTGTTTTTTCTTTTGCGTGTAATTTGCTAATTTGTTTATTTCCTTTACAAATTAATTGTGAATTTAAAAAAATCAACATTTTAAAGCTCATGTGTAAGTAAGAAACCTATCAGATGTCCAATAGTGAAATATATCGCATACTTGATAGTTAGACTTCGAAGTTTTCAAGATTTAGGTTTAGGTTAGAGGACGTGTACTTGCCAATTGAGACAAGTGCAGTACCGGGAGGTCTAGTTGACCCATATTAATAGGGAAAAAGAAGAGGAAGACTAACAAACATGCAAGAGAGCGAGACTACACTATTGAAGCCCTAGCACTTCTTAACCAGCTCAAACTAACAATGAATCTATGGAGAGCCTTAACGACACAGAACTCAAACCCTCAAAGAAGCCCCTGCCAATGGTCTTCAGCCTCAACCTACTAAAGGCTGGACTGGTGTTCGATGGAGTACAACTTCTTCTCATCGCAACATACCCTGCCGTAGTCCGGCTGCCCCAGATCTTTTTCAGCGATCTAATCTGGCAGTGACCCGTAATAAACCCAATAAATAACCTTAAACTGGCCTTATCCAAGCTCAGAAGACAAACTAGACATCTAGAAACATAACAACCCGATCCATTTCCCCAACGCCTCTGCTCTTCCCCACTCACCCATTCATTGATGAGGCAGTAGAGGCAGCAGATTGGGCGATCAAAAGCAACTATCAAATCGCTCTCAATAAGTGAATCTAATCTAGCGAGAGCATCCGCCGTCTCATTACCGAGTATTCCGCTATGACCCGGAACACGGCTTAGACGGATTCGGTCTTGTCCAAAAGTCCTTTACGACTCCTTGCACTCGCGAACGAGCCGTGATTTGCACCAGACCGATGCAATGGCCCTTAGGGCAGCCTGACTGTCAACGAAGTTCATATAAGATTCCGAATCCGAAGTAGGCCTACAACTTATGGCCTCAATAGCCTTCAAGATTGCGAAAAACTCCGCCTGAAACAGGCTACAGTCTTCCTTTAACCTGAAGTGAAGTTCAAGACCGAGTTCCCTACAGAAAACCCCAGAACCTGTACCTCCACCTAATTTCGAACCATCTGTGAAGATGGGTATACCTTTCTGCCCTTGGAGTATCCCACCATTCTAATGTACCCTATCCGATATAAGTATCCTCAAACCAGGCAGGAACATAGCATCAATCACAATATAGTCGGTGGCTTTTACCGAAAGTCCGTACCTCCACTCAGGATTGATGACGTTCAGAATTCTGTAGTGTCCTATCAAGTGATGTTTCCAGCAGCCCGATTCCCTCAGACGTATGGCACTACACGCTGCACGTCGCTTGACATACAAATCAAGCGGAGTCAGGCGGAGCAGCCTGAGGACAACTCTTTCTTGCTGAATCTTATCCAAGATTTTAAAGATTTAGTTAAAGGAAGTTTAGGAAAGCTCTCTTACGGACTTGTGGCAACCTTGCTTCTGTCAACAGGTATCCGTCAGTTGACGGAATATTTTTGAAGAAGTAATAAATATGCATCTGAAGAAAAATTGAAGAGCGAAGCTCAAATGCTGCTTAAACATTAAAACCAAAAAACAAAGACTAAGCCTTGACTAACGGAAGCTTTGAGGGTTTAGTAAAGGCCTCTTTATCCGAAATAATTGAATAAAATCACGAGATGATGCGACCACAGATTGAGCAAACCATAGGCCTCTTCAGTGGTAAAACATTTTGAATAATCACTAGGCAATGAGAGAGCTTTAAGCAAAATAGGTGTACAGAAAACTTCGAAAGAGCTCTTCAAGCGCTGTTCAAAGTAAATGTGGACGAGTTTTTAAGTTGTTTCGTAAACGTGAACAAAATTTGGAGCCTCCATACTACAGCAGACGATCGAGTTGAATTTGTATTGCAATTAAGTCAGGTTGATCTTTTTTTTTTTCAAATCAATGGAAAACATTCTGGGAGGGTATAGAGCTCCACCGATAATACGTTGCAAAATAAACTGATTTTTTTTAGATCAGAATAAAAAGGGATTTGGAAAAACTTAAAAGAAATTAACAAAATTTAAATAATTTTACTCTTGGAATATTGTTTGTTTTCTCTAAAGTAGACAAACGTGACTAACAACAGTAGAACTCTTTTGTTAAAGGCCAAAACAATTGTCAACTCGGTGTGGAACCATCCTTAAAATAGCCCACAGTCATAAAGTAATATCGTTTAACCTCTACGGCATTGGCCATTGACAATAAAACTGCGTACGCAAATTGTGACAATGTTAAGTAGGTTATCATATTAACTGTTAATTAAATTATAAAGAATTAAAAGTATAATATTTATTCACAATTTTTGTCTCTTTTCCTTGTTTCTTTTTTTAGATTGTTGCAAGAGCGTTTACAGAAATGTCATATTTACCATTGAGACGCCTACACATTATCATACTGATTTATATTTTCATTTTTGTGCCAGAATTGTGGGCAAAATCATCATCATTGGAAAAGCATTATCATCGTGGTGGTCTGCACACGCCCTGTTTCTTCTTTCACACCGTTAATGTAACGGATGATCTGAGATTTGAGAATGGCTCGTATTTACATGATGGCGTCATAATACCACACAAATATATCGGCGTGTATAATTACATTTATACGGATCTCACGACAGCAGTGCGTGTGACACCACACTTACGCGGTTGTATTTGTAAAATGAAGCCGTGCATTAATTTCTGTTGTCCGTTTGGTCAGACGTACGTCTCGTTAAATTACACCTGTGAAGATATGCCCAATGACATTAAACAGCCAACAGAGCTGAATATGACCCAGTCAGATGGCTCCCTAAAGACTGTAAACGTTTTCGAACAGTATGCTGTGGTACATTTCCGGCCTTGCGATACTATGTACATCTTGAATCCACAACTTGAGCCAGAATATGATGAATGGAAGATATTTTCGGTGAGTGTGAGAATTTTTAAGCATATTTTAAGCATTTCATATGGCATACATATTTATGTCACATGATCTGATAATTGGACGATCTTGAATGTTTATATCAATTTCACGAATCAATTTGATTTAAGAATCCCCATCACAGTATGTTTTTTACTTTATCTTCATTCATACATACATACTATTACGTTTTTATCTTTTAAAAACATTTAAAATATGTTCTCGTTGATTGCAAATAAAATAAAAATAAATTTGAGTTTAGTTTTAATTAAAATTCTTTGCTATTCGCACACTTCTGTGTGTCACTGTTCACAACTTTATGTATACAACAGCAAATGCCTTTTTTCTTTGATATTCCTCTGTGCATACCCTTTGCATATACAATAACAATTACTAGACAATCATTCGACAGATCTTTGTAACGGAGATCTTCAAATCACGATTACTGTCTTCAAGCACACCGCGTCTTCACGCAAGACTGACTGAACTTCACTCACCCAATCGCTTGCTTTGCCTTGCCTTTTAATGTTCTTAAAGGCGAATGTTCGTGACTTACGTAACGTAATTGGTCATTACAACCCTTCAGTCAGGATTACGACCTAGTTTCTCACACCACTTATGTTGTGTGTGTTAATTTTATACATGAGTGGCGGGACCTACAGTTTAAAGGCGACTCCGAACGACAGATTTTTGAGAAACTTTTCATGGCAATTTTATTTTACTCTTAGAGTTTTTGCCAGAAATCTGCTGAGAGGAAGTCGCCGAAGAAATACTTTTTGTATTTTATTTTGATGTCTGGCATGGGGCTCGAACCCTGGCTTTTCGTCTAATAAGCCAACACACTACCTACTAGACCACGGTGACTTCGCCTTCTCGAAATCTCTGTAGTAGTGGTTGTGTATTTTGTTTACATTTATTATTGTAGCGTTTGTTGTTGTATTTTTGTTTACTTGTTTACCATTTTTTATGCTGGTGTTTGTTGTTATATTAAGCAGTACGATAATTTGTAAACAGGTTTATGAACTGCTCTATCACAAGGTTAAATGATAATTTTTGTTTGTTTTTTTAAATTTTCACTTTTAGAACGGCACCGTATTACGCGCAGACGATGAAGTATATCTCAGTAAGCTGGAATACTGTATGCTGCCTACAATGGTAAATGGCATGAATACGACATACGTTTTGAATCCGGCCAATTGTCATTCTGGTCCTGGTGGCTCAATGAAAATAATAAATGCCTATGCCATGTTATTCTCCATACCATTTATGGTCCTGACTATTATTGTGTATTTGGCCATACCTGAGTTGCGGAATCAACACGGCAAATCATTGGTGTGCTATTTATTTGGACTAATTGTCGGCTACAGTATGTTGTGCGTAAATTCCCTGTCATCGCATGTAGATGTGTTGGGATTGTCATGCAAAGTTATAGGTGAGTTCAAAGCGCATAGTTATTGTGGAGAATGTCTAATGTGTAAACCTTTGTTATTTTTTTAGGTTATACAACCTATTATTTCTTTATGGCGGCCTTTTTCTGGTTGAGCGTAATTAGTTTTGATTTGTGGCACAATTTTAGAGGAACTCGAGGCATTAATCGTTTTCAGGAACAGAAACGATTTGCCATGTATTCGGTTTACTCCTGGGGCATACCAGTTATATTCCTCATTGCCACTTGGTTTATGCAGGAACATGTTGATATACCCTACGATTGGAAGCCTGGCATTGGGGGCGGTGAATATTGTTGGTTAAACAGTAAGTACTTGAGATGGATTTTGCAAAAACTGATAATGAGAAATGATTTCCAGTGCTAACATGGTCGGCTTTGGTGTATTTCTTTACGCCCATTCTTATCATAATTGCGGCCAATACTGTCATGTTCGTCATGACCGCCATGAAAATACACAAGGTCCAGCGGGAAATGGCTCGCATAATGGCCCGCGAAGATAGTACGCGAAATTTAAGAAACGAAAAAGACAGGTAAAGTTGCATTTCAATATATCGTAGTAATGGCGAGTTTAATTAATTTTTCTGTTTTCATTTCTTTCTTTTAGATTCGGTTTATTTTTACGTTTATTTTTGGTTATGGGCGTAACTTGGTCCTTGGAAATCATGTCCTACTTTGTGGGCTCTGATAAGCCATGGTCAAAAATATTCTATGCAGCTGATATTTGTAATGCGATACAAGGTTTCTTAATATTCATGTTGTTTGTCATGAAGAAAAAGGTCAAACAGTTGATCACAAATAGGTGCGTATTTAACAAGGATTCCATTAAAAATATTGTGCCGTCTCATTTTATTTTACCAAGGCAAAGGGTTAAAAGTAAATTTCGATAGATTTCCTTGCGAAAGGATTTCACTTTTCCTAATGACTAAAGCATTCGAAATTACTTTAGCCCTTAACCAATAAATTTAAATATTTTTTAGATTTTTTTTAAATTTCTTTTATTTTTCTTATTTAAATTTAAAATTTATTATTAAAATATCTACAATAGAACGTGTAGCGTACGTAGTTATCGCAATACGGACAGTACAACACTTGCCAACTCTGCCGTGCGTCGTAGATTTCTCGATGTTTCACTGCAAATACGTCAAATGATTATAATACGTGCGGCATTTTCGAATAATCAAAATATTCATACGCATAATTTCTAAACGACAATAATATACGAAACGATTCCGAATAGGTTCAGATCAGCTGGGAAATGTAAGAATTGTTGCGTCTTTTGATGTTGTGCAATCGATAAATGGGACTAAATTGCTTGAAATAATCGAAATAGCGTATCGAAAATGAAAAATGTAGTTGTTGTACTGTGTAACATGCTGTTTTTGTTGTTATAATATGCATTAACTTGCTGCAATTTAATCAGTTTAAGCTTTGTTCTCAAAATGTTTAATTAATCCATTCAAGTCTGCTTATACAATGCATGTGTAATAATATCAGACCCATATGCTCCTCCTGCTAGCCTTCATCTAATAAAACACAATTTACTTAAAAGAAGTCTAAGAAGAAGTCTATGTACGCGACTGACTTTGTTAGAATTTACCCGATTGGACTCAAATCTAAATGGCACAAAGCTGTACAGAGTGATGAAACCAAAGTTATTCCCTTTGGTATAAGAAAGTAAAGGGTGTTTTTTTATAGAGGTATAGAACTTTAAGTTGGCATTACTTTTCAAGATGGCGACCGATTTAACAGCTGTCAAGTGATTTATTCTCAGTTTGGTTTGGCAATTCATCATGAATAGACTCACGCCAGAACAACGCTTGCAAATAGTGCAATTTTATTTCGAAAATAATGGTTCTGTGCGGAAAACGTATCGCGCACTTTGTTTAGCGATGAAGCGCACTTCTGGTTGAATGGCTACGTCAACAAACAAAACTGCCGCATTTGGAGTGAAGGTAATCCTCAAGTGTATGTAGAAACACCGTTACATCCAGAAAAACTGACTGTTTGGTGCGCTTTATGGGCTGGTGGAATCATTGGTCCGTACTTTTTCAAAAACGATGGTGGCCAGAACGTTACAGTCAATGGTGATCGGTATAGAGCCATGATTACTAACTTTTTCATTCCTGAATTGAATAACCATGATGTCCAGGAGATGTGGTTTCGACAAGACGGCGCAACATGTCACACAGCTCGTGCCACAATAGATTTATTGAAAGACACGTTTGGTGACCGCCTAATTTCACGTTTTGGACCTGTGAATTGGCCTCCAAGATTTAACACCGCTAGACTACTTTCTGTGGGGCTATGTAAAGTCATTGGTATATGCGGTAAAGCCACAAACGCTTGACCATTTGGAAGACAACATTCGCCGTATTATTGCCGATATACGGCCACAAATGTTGGAAAAAGTCATCGAAAATTGGACGTCCAGATTGGACTACATCCGCGCCAGCCGCCACAAGATTATCTTTCGGATAAATAAAATTCATGTCAATCGAATAATCCATCGTTTTTTTATTGCAACTTAAAGTTCTATACCTCTATAAAAAAACACCCTTTATATAAGAACACCAAAGTACAAGGAAATCGATACCCAATTCGGCATTTTTCTGACAACGACAGTGCTGCTATTATATTTCATACAGCTGTACACAAAAGTTTATGCGACAAACAATAACTGTCTTCATATGTCTTCCAAAGATTAGTGAAACTATTTCGGTCTCTCTTTCTTCAAAAACCTTAACATGTTGCAAGTTGACGATATTTGGTTCAAATAAGTTTTTCATAAATTCTGACCACTATGATGTATCGTGTTTCAGGCAGAGATCTTCGCAATCTTCAAATCTCCTATCGAGGCCATAGCTGGTAGGTCTACTTCGGATTCGGAATCTTAAATGATCTTCGTTGACAGTCAGGCTGCCCTATGGGCTATTGCGTCGGGCTGGTGCAAATCACGGCTCGTTCGCGAGTGCAAGGAGTCGTTAAGGACTTTTTGGACCAGACCGAATCCGTCTATGATGGGTTCCGGGTCATAGCGGGATAATCGGTAATGAGACGGCATATGCTCTCTTCACTTCCTGAGTGCAATTTGATAGTTGGTCCTGATCCGCCAATCTGCCACCTCTACGACCACATCAATGGATGGGTCAGGGGGGAAGAGCAGAGGTGTTGGGGGAAATGGATCGGGTTGTTATGTTTCTAGGAGTATTTTGCCTACTACAGATTGGCTGCTGGGCTTGGATGAGGCCAGTTTAAGGTTAGTTATTGGGTTTATACGTGGCATTGCGAGATTAGATCGCTAACAAGGATCTGGAGCAGATGCCAGCCGGACTATTGCAGGGTAGGTTGTAATGAGGAGGAGCTGGATACTATCGAACACCTCCTCTGTAACTATCCAGCCCTTAGAAGGTTGAGGTTAAATACCCTTGGCAGAGGCTTCTTTGAGGGTTTGAGTTCTGTGTCGAGGGCCGGCACCAAGTTATTAGTTTGAGCTGGTTGAGAAGTGGTAGGGCTTCAACAGTGTAATCGCGTTCTCTTATGTGCTCTGTTAGTCTGTGTAACTCCTCTGCTTCCTTATTCTTCCTTTCCTTTAGGACGTTGTACAATGGGTTAACTTGACCTCCGGGTACTGTCTCAATTAGCAAGTACACGTCCTCTAACCTAAACCTATGATGTATCCAACAAGTGCCAAAGGGCTTCGTATATTTTTGGGAAAAAATTTTAACTGAAAAATCCCAGAAAAATCTAACATAGTCGAGCCAACCAGAACTAATCCTACCATCACTATCGTATTCACTAACACTTATCATTATACTTTTTAGCACTTAAAATAATCCATAACCCGTTGCCGTATTTTCTAATAATACCCAAAAAGTCTTTCTTATTATTTAAATATTTTCATAAGAATATTGAAAAGGAATAAAGGTAATGGCGCCAATCATACGAATTCCACAAATTCAACGAATTCCATTAACTCAACGGTTCCGACGCAAAAGACGAAAGTGGATTCATTGCCCATGAAAGAGAAATTAAGATTTTAAAGGAGAAAGAAGGTAAAACAACAACAACAACAATAGTGTAATAAATTTGGAAAGAATTGGAATAATTCATTATGACTGATCTAAATAACCCAACTACACAACATTTTAACAGGGGTCCACACCGCAATTCCTTACAAAATTAATCAAATCAAACTTAACTTAACTTTATGTTTTTAATAATTTCATTTTTATTAACAAACTTTGCATGTTTATTCCTCTCTGTGTGTGTGTTTTATAATTTTTATTTCCAACATATTTGTAATAAAATTTATTTTTTTTATTTTAACTCGTACCATATTTAGATATTCGGTACGTGATAGCAGCAGCCATCAGCGTCAGAGTCAATACTCTACGAAGACAACATCGAGCAGTGTGGGTAATTTGGCTTTACCCAATTCATGCAATTCTGCGGATAGGCCTCTCATGAAACCACCTCCAGAACGTACCACCATTTTAAGTGACCTTTAAGTTGTAGTTTAAAGTGATTAAAAATTATTTTAAATATTTTATCGAATGTTAATTAAGGCCTTAAAAATTTACAAAAAAAGTTTACCTACTAAACACAACAGAACATTTGCATTTAAGTCTTAAACACTATAAGTGGATCAAGATGGGAAGCTAGTAGGGGAAGTGTACTAAGCAAATAAAAAAAAAGAATTCTCGAATTCTTTGAAAGGAATAGCCTTTTAAGGTTCTCATACTAGATCATGTAATAAAGCTTTGCCATAAAGAAATAAAGTGCCTTACAAAAGTGTATTTTTTTAATTCACTTGCAGAGGTTAAATGTCAGAGTTTTTACTGGTTAAGCCAAAAATATTATTTTATACGTATTATACATTAGAATTACAATCCTTAGCCCTCCCCCCAAATAATAAATCAATAATAATATTTAATAACATTGAATAACATTTTACCCTTCTCTTTAGTTTCCTGTACTTGAATCCAATTTTTTAAAAATTATCATTTAAAAAGACATGATTAGATAGAATTACACAAACACACCTGCTAGAGTGTGCCATAAATAATATCACTAACTGTATGTGTAGAAGCTAAAAATGTTTCATATTTTTGTTAAGACTTTTTAAATCGAATGATTTTAATGTTATAGTCGCATAATCATTCCTTTAAATTTAGAATAAAGATACGTTCACATTAGGCAAATATTTGCAAAGTGCACAAAGTGAGTTTTAAATACTTCTTTTTTAGCTTCTTTTAACTCAAGCTAAATGCCTCTTAAAAAGAGTGAGTACATTTTTTCTCAACAAATATTTGCTTGATGTGAGCGTATCGTATATAGGTTTTATACATATTTTATTATTATTTTTATTTTATTTTATTTGTCGTATTTAAGGCATATATTTTTTGTTTTTTTTTTCTTGTTTTTGTTTCAATACTAAAAAGATTCTCACTATGCTCTGTACAATATAATTTTTATTTTAATTCGATTAGTTACTCTTAGTCAGTGATTTTATTAATAAACATACAGGCTGCCTTCCAAAATGTTAGTTGCTTTGTGTTTGAACAAAGTATCGTGTTTCATAATGCCACTGTACAAAATATATACAATGTATTCTATTTCAAAACGTCGTCAATGTGTATTTTTAACGGAGTCAAAAAGCAATCAGGCTTCGGATTTATATTTGATGCATTGTTCGGTTACTTTGCATATCTACATAGTTTATGTACAGTAGTAGAACTGCATACAAACTTTGCATTGATACATTTTGGAAGGCAGCCACATATAACGTTTAAGCGCAGCATTTATGTTGATTTTCTTAAGCTTTAAATTTAGTTTTTAAGTGCCTTATTATTGTGAAAATATTTACAGATGAACAAAAAATATAAAAGAATTCTTAAAAACTTTTGTTGTAAATAAAACCAAAGAAATTAAACGTAAAAATCTTTTGTATTTATTCTCCCAAACTCACCAAAGTTCAATCAGGTTTAATTCGAAAATATATGAACAGTTTTACTGATAATCAGATGGCAATTAGAACATCCTTACAGCAGAGAGAACTCTAAGGCAACGTTTAAGGATGTCTATACACATGGTACGGTGAGAATTATTTGGGTACCTAGGGAACAAAGAGACAAATGACCTATCTTATGTACCTAGACAATCACATGAGATAAACCTAAGAGAGTTAAGGTCTTTCGGGACAATGAAAACCGATTTGCAACAGTGGTTTTAAATATCACATGCGATTCAATTTAATTTTCTATATTTCCATTAGTAGAACTTCAGAGAGACGATGCAGATATATGGACGACCATGAACTCGTTAATGTTAAACATATACAACAACGATTATTTCATCACAGACTGAATGGTCAGCAAAAATATTTCTACCTGCTGCCTTTCGACCTCAGTGAATATATTTCTTATGTGAATATATCTCTATGTCCTCTAGTAAATAGCCGTCTATAGTTTCTCAAAAAATCTGTCGTCCAGAGTTGACTTTAAACTGTAGGTTCCGCTGCCATGTATTTTTTTCAGCTGAGGAGGAGTAAATGTACCTAAGCGCATCATAAGGTAAGTCATCACTATCCCCCGTGTGTGGGGCCCTCACCCACTAAATCTCTGATTTCTCAGATGAAAAGGTGTTTAAACATCTATTCTAATCCTCTCATACAAGACAAGTTTTTTAGACTTTAACAAGGCTTCAGTATAACTGACTATGCTATTACAATTTGTTCGCTTTCCAGAAGTATATTGCAGAAGTTTTCGACAGTACAGACGCCGACTTTGGACATCAAGATTCGTTCTTTTTAAACTACATCTCTTACAGTGAAAGGAAGTGTGTTCAGCGTCATCAATCGAGGCATCATCATAAATGCAATTTGGTCGTGTCATCTTCTCCATTTTAAACAGATATTTACAAAAATAACCGTGTCCGGATAACAGCTGTTTTAAATAGTAATTAACCTCACTAAATTTCCTCTCAATCCAGCGGGCAATATCTGGGATTTCATTTCTCTTGCCAGTGTTGTATGGTTCGCTTTCTGGCATCGTCGACATTTACTGTCTCTCCGTGCACGTTTTTAGTTTTGCATCTCTCTTTCGCTCGCTTGCCTGCATTACACCACTGATTACCAATACTGCTGACTTAGATACAGTTCTATACACCCTAAGTGCGGCTGTACGTTGTACCAATGATAAAATTTTCATTCTACAGACGGCCTTTAATGCTTCAGCCCAGGTCTCACTGTCGTAAAGCAGAATAGAGTCTGTAATTTCCATCATCAATCTACGTCTGCTCTGTACACGTATAAAATTAACGCACACAATATAAGTGATGTGAGAAGCTAGGTCGTAATTCTGACTGAAGGGTTGTAATGACCAATTATGTATGTCCTCTAGTAATAATCATTCTAATACTCATAAGGAATTAAACCTGCTTTCGAAAAAACTACATACAAACCACAAGACGACAGGCACTACGCAAATATAAAGTGGAACGCTTTAACAATGAATATTGTAATGTTAGGTGGCGTATAGTAGTGTTTAAAGTGCTCGACTACATTGTTAATTGTTACGTTTTCACTTTTTAAAAACGTAAATATGTTTTTAGTTTTAATTAAAATTCTTTATTCGCACAATTCTGCGTGCCACTATTCACAACTTGATGTAAACAACAACAATTTCCTTTCTTTGTTATTCCTCTGTTTATACCCTTTGCATAAACAATAACAATTACTAGATAATTTTTCGACAGATCTTTGTAACAGAGGTCTTCAAACACACCGCGTCTTCACACAAGACTGACTTAAAAAAATGTCGTATATTGGTAGACAAAGAATTGTTCAATTTCAATTAAATTAAATTTATTTTTAACCCTTTCATGCCCGATGTTGCCTATAGGCAACATTGTACATTTTTGTTCATAAATTCCGTAATTTTTAATTTTTTTAAAAGATTCTTTTTGTGCAAACAAGCTTGGTTCAAAACGTGTAAAACCAGAATACGTTGGACTCTGAATATAATATCACTTCATATTTAGGCCATGACTAACAAACACATATCCTTAAAAAACTTTTAGCTCTGGCCCAAAAAATTCGGGCATGAAAGGGTTAACGAATTGTTACTCAAAAATACATACTACATACATATCTATTGAAAACATAATGTATATCTTTTTACTACACCTTCTAAAGAACATCTTTGTGAATTTACTTTTACGATTATTTGTAGTATTTCACTTTCAATATTTTAAATTTAACGTCTACTGTCATCTCTATGGTTTAAAGCGTAACTAACCAGAAACTAACAAACCATTACCACCTCTAAAATTGTTATCGGCATACTAACTGCACTAAATAAAACGGACAATACTACAGATGAGAGCAGCCAACACACACACAGGCCTACTTTCACAGAGACTGGAATAGCTATGAATTGAATTCAATGAGAGCGAGTAATGGCTGTGGTATCCAATCTCTGAGAGATAATGACCACAAACAGTTTCTACACGCCGTTGTTGCCATTAAGACGTTGTCACGGCATTTCTTTTGCAAACGATCGTGTTCGGTAGTGAAACGCTAATACAACGAATCATTATTTTTTTAAATGTTTAAAACCAAATGAAACAACAAAAACAAGTTAGAAAAAGCGTTTCTAAATTTAAAAACGTGAACAAATAGAAAAAAACAAACAAACAAACAATACCACACAATACAAAACAGCAATAACAATGCAGGAGAATGTTTTATAGCCAAATTGGATGAAATTAAACACACATTCAACATTCAAGTTAATTATTATGATTAACGATTGGAAATAAAATTAAATGATCATGTAGTGGCTAAAACAAAAACAACAAAAACATATTTATAGTGTTCAAAATCTAAACTCAATTTTTGTTTAATAAAATCGCTGTTTAAATAAAAAAAAGAAAAATAAATGAAAACAAATTCAAAATTTTAACATTCGTTTATCTGTGCCAATAAAAAGTTTGCGAATTGAATCGTTTGAGAAGTGTTAAAATCCCATTAATTCTTACATTAAATAAGTTTTTTTATTTCAATCTGATTGATCGGTGGGTAAAGTCTTCAAAAAAATAAAATCATTCATTCACTTTCCTCTCTCATCAGCTTTCCCTGCTAATGCCTATGACACTTTCATTGAAAGTTGTTTACATGCTCTCTCTCGCTCTGAACCTTCCATAACATACACTCTCAATGATTTTCTTTATTGCTCTCTGTTTATAAATATGAAAATCTATTTTAATCTTTTCTTAATTGTTGTTGTTGTTGTTGTTCTAACTGCTGCAGACTTTCGTTGACTCATACACACAGAGATGATGATCAAATACTCAACGTCATACAATCGCCTTCTGATGCTGTCATTATTACTCATATTCGTTTTGTTTACAAACTATTTACCTACAACCACTGCCCGTTCATATCCCTGCCCATACTCACAGACTGTTAATATAACGGATGGTTTACGTTTAAAAGATGGCTCCTATTCGTTTGAGGGTCTTCTAATACCGGCTAATTTAACTGCCGAATATAAATTTAAAGTTATCGATGGCATAGAATACGATGCCCCCAAACATATGCGTGGTTGCGCCTGCCTGCTGAAGCCCTGCGTTACGTTTTGCTGTCCATCAAAAATGCATTATAATGAGTCCCAACAGAATTGCACCGCCAATGAGAAGGAATCTCACTCACAACATTCTCACTTAGAGGTGACATTCAGGAATGGCTCCACCGATGTGGTGAACATTAAAGATGCCTTTATTGTTCGCTATGAATTCGGCTGCAAGAGTAAATATATCGAGAAGAACAAGGCAGAATTTTGGAAATGGGATCTATTCGAGGTGAGTGTTTTTAATATAGTTTTAGACACTGAAGATCTCTTTATCACACCGAATTAATGGTTTTACGTTTTTACCTTTAAAAAACGTTTGAAATATGCGCTCGTAGATTGCAAATGAAAATAAAAATAAATTTGTGTTTAGCTTTAATTAAAATTCTTTATTATTCGCACAATTCTGTGTGCCACTGTTCACAACTTGATGTAAACAACAACAATTGCTCTGTTTGTTATTATTCTGTTTATACCCTTTTCATAAACAATAACAATTACTAGGCAATTATTCGACAGATCTTTGTTACGGAGATCTTCAAACCACAATTACTCTTTTCAAACACACCGACTGATAGAACTTCACTTCCACAGTCGCCTGCTTTGCCTTTCCTTTTATATGGCAGAGTAAACAGTCTAATGAATTTTTCTTGAAGGTGAATGTTCATGACTTCGCCTTCTCGAAATCTCGTTTACATTTATTCTTGTAGCGTTTGTTGTTGTATTTTTGTTTACTTGTTTACCATATTTTATGCTGGTGTTTGTTGTTATATTAAGCCGTACGATAATTTGTAAACAGGTTTGTTTACTGCATTGTTTTGTTTTTGTAATTTTTGTTTACAATTTTAGTGTTAAGCGATGTAAAAGCAAAACCCCAGTATCTAGATTTTTTCTTTTCGTAACAATAGGTTAGGTTAGTTGGTTAATTTAAACTAAACAGATAATGACAATCAGCACCTAGAGTGTGGTTTTGAAGCCAAACAAAGATAAAAGTTGCTGAATTTCCCGAATAAAGAAAAGGAAGATCTGTTAGGTTAGGTTAGGTCAATTAAGACAAGTACAGTAGCCAGAGGTCGAATTGACCCGTCTAATAAGCCGACACACTACCTACTAGACTGCGGCGACTTCAAGATGGGTTACAGAAATCAAAACTTGTTGAGAGGATTGAAGATGGCTCCGTTTGAGCACTGCGGCAAGCTATAAATACTCCAAAGAATCTTAATCGACCACTTTGTCAAATTTGAATTGTCAAATTTTGATCAAGTTCACACAGAGCGCCTCTTGAGACTCCTCAGCAATTAAATGACTTCTGTTCAGCCCAAATACAAGGCATTTTATCGGAAAAAAATGTCCATGAAAAAAATCCGTATTTGGTTTATACGAAGATAGTAAACAAGAAAAATGAAGAAAGTTGTTGTGTGTCCCTATTATTTCTTTCACCACTGTATGTTATGTGACTTATGTATAATAGATATGTATTAATATTGCGGGAACAATTTATTGTTGCTCTGCATTTAAGCTAATAAAACGTTAATATTTGTCTTCTTTTGTTTGGTACGTTTATTATAGTTTTTGTTTTTATCAATGATTCTTACTTAATGACCCAAATTTGATTTCTTCTTTTAAACATAAACAAATGAAACATAAATAAAAAAAAATAATTTAATCTCAAGTGCAATACACTTTTAAATGTTCATGTTTTATCGCACTTTTTTCATTTGGATTCCGAAATTTTATTTAAGAAGCCGTGCTTAGGAAATGTGTACATACATACATATGTAAACAGTAATTTATTTAATAATTTTATAACAAAGAAGTTTTTATTTATTGTTTGGTCATGTATTTAATAAAATATTTGAAATTATGAAAATTAGGTTCAGAAATATTACTTCAAATCCATTTTAACTACCTGCGATAGTCAAATTTATATTAAAAGTTTTAATTCAAATTAGAATAAATTAATCTAATCGGGAAATATCTGTTGATGTCTGTCCATGTTTGTTTTTATAATTATCAATACATGTCTCCCGTTTTGTTTATTTCCATTAAAAAAATCAATCATTGCAAAAAAAAATTAAATTTTGTTTTGACGTATTTTTGATAAATAAACAAATTTGTTGGTTTTTTTTTCTCCAAAAAAATTTTAAAAACTAACAAAAAAAATTTTCTTTGTCAGTTTGATAGCAATTTAGATACTATTTTTCCACTTTTTCAATAAAAATTTGATTGATTGTTAGAATGTAAAATTCACGAGACCCTCTTGGATTTGTGTAAATAAGGAGGTGTGTTTCCGTTTGAATTACAATAAAATTATAATCAATTTAATCAATTGCTTAAAAGCTTTCCATGGAGACGAAAAAAAATGTTTACTTTGTAGATTTTATAGTGTTACCCTCTATTATATCGTATGCAAGTATTTCAGAAAGTTATAAAAATATCTTTCCCTTCTCTGGCATAAAATGTTTCACAGGGACCCTATGCAAAGTTTCGTCAAAACACACAAAAATTTGAATACAATTTTTAAACTGAACGGTATTTAATCTCACATGATCTGCATTAAAGGTAGTCGCCGTAGTCTAATAGGTTCAAACCCCAGGTCAGACAACAAAAGGAAAATATGAAAAAATATATCTGCGACGACTTTCTCTCAGCAGATTTCTGGCAATAACTCTGGGAGTAAAATAAAATTGCCATGAAAAGTTTCTCAAACATCTGTCGTTCGGAGTCGACTTTAAGCTGTATGTCCCATCTATAAAATTAACACACACAATATAAGTGGTGTGAGAAACTAGATCCATAATCGTGACTGATGGGTTGTAATGACCAATTATGTATGTTATGTATGTATCTGCATTAAAGTTAGTTTCTTAGGGATTTCTTCTCCGTCTTCAAAATGAAGATATCAACGGGATTCCCAAACCCTTTCGAACAGTACCATCACATCAATTGCAAGATGACCGTTGTTATCCGGCTTAACATAAATTCTCATTGTTTACTTATTGAATATTCCAGACTTCTTGCGGGCACAGTTATAGCGACATTATAAACGAATTTCATGGCGGTTTCATCTTCCTGTATAATTAATCCCTCTTTGTCGTACACAATACTACACATGAGAGATCCCAGCTCCACAGCTATGAGGAACTGCTACCGTAGTCAAGTATGACTCAATACAATTGTCGTATACGTAACACAGGATTATACATATTCAATATATAAGGTTTCTCTGCCTTCCATGGAGTTGTTATCATTTTTTAACGTCATAGGCATTATGTTTGCTCACAAACTGGATTGCATAAACCGTCAATTTTGGTTTTTTGATAAAGTCTTTGTATAAAGTATAAAGGACGGATAAATCCTGCTAAGGAACAGAAAAAAAAACAGGGCATTAAGTCCGATAAATTGGATGCTTAAGGCATGCCTGGCAAAACCATGAGTAAATTTTCTACACATGAAATATTGTTTTCCCACCTACAGAATGAATTTTTTCGTATCGCTATGGGTAAATTGAGTATAACCGCTGTTATCGATGGACATATTGAGCAAAATTGTAATATTCCATCAATTTAGAATATATTTTCGGTGTTGAATTCTTCAATTGAATACTTGCATGATTTGTCACTAGTTCTCTGAGATCCGACACAATGCGATAGGCTTATCAGTATTTGTTTTTTTTTTTCATCTTTTTATATTGTTACGAAAATGAAGAATCGAGATACTGGTGTTTTGCTTTTACGTCAGTTAACATTACAATGGTAAACAAGTAAACAAAATACACATACAACAATAATAAAACAAAGATGTTTACATTTATAGAGAGGCAAAGCAAAGCAGGAAACTAAGTCAGTAAAAGTTCAGTCAGTCTTGTGTGAAGACGCGATGTGTTTGAAGAGAATAATCGTGGTTTGAAGATCTCCGTTACAAAGATCTGTCGAATGATTGCCTAGTTTTATTGTAATTATTGTTTGTGGAAAGGGTATAAACAGAGGAATAACAAAGAAAAGCAATCGTTGTTGTTTACATAAAGTTGTGAACAGTGGCATACAGAATTGGGCGAATAATAAAAAAAATTTAATTAAAACTAAATACAGATTTATTTTTATTTTATTTGCAATCTTTTAAACGTTTTTAAAAGGTAATAACATAACAATATTCATACTTTAGAGAAGTCTTACAATGATTAAATATTTTTTGACCAAAGTTACGCTCACACATACCTTGACTCGAAAGGTATTCGAAATTTAGAAACAATTTTTAAATACTGTTTTTATTTCTTCTTTTGTTTTCATAGAATGGTACACTGAAACGTGAAAATCGTTATTACAGCACCGATGAATACTGTTTTACGCCACTGGAAAATAAGAAAACCTGGATTCTGACACCCTTAACATGTGAACGATACCAGAGAGGTCTTAAAGTATGGATCTATGTCATCTGTAAGTACTACAATATAATTTCCTATGGTCTAGACAAGATTTTTTAAAACAATATTCTTTTAATTAAGGTACCTCGGTGGCTATTGTGATCAATTTAATTGTAATTCTTATGTTTGTGGCCATTAAGGATGTACGGAATAGTAATTATGGTGAAGGTTTAATATTTCATTTGTTTACTTTGACAATTGGTCTGGCAGCACTGGTCTATTTGCAATTGAAAAACCCCATGAATCTTTCGCATACCGCTTGTCGTAATATAGGTGAGTTAGAATTTTCTTGCTGCTACTATTAAAATGTAGTCACATTGAGCAAATATATATCGAAAACAAAACAACAATAATTTATAGTAAAACTTTGAAGAATTTGGTAAGAATTTTCTGTATGTTCTAAACTTTTGTCTTTAATTCCAGGTTTCTTGGCGTATTTCTTTTTGATTGTATCGTTTTTGATTTTAAACATTATAAGTGGCAATTTTTGGGCCATGTTCTCTTTGAAACCCATAAGAAGTTGGCATTTAAAAATATGTTATGCTCTCACCCTGGCAGTGGCCTTTGGTTTAAAGTACTTAACAAAATATGCTCAAGACTCAAGTATTGGTCGTCATTTAAAGCCTGGCATAGGGGAAGACTATTGCTGGTTTGATAGTAAGTTTCTAACGGAATTCAAATTACTTTTGAAATGTTAATTTTTTTATTTTTCTTTGCAGTTCGTTTGTGGGGCATTTTATTGTATTTCTATGTGCCCATTTTACTATCGCTGTCAATCAGCATATTTTGTTCCATAAAAGCTTATTTCAGCATATTTAAATTACCTGCAGACACCGTAAATGTGGGCGGTAAAGATTTTAAAACTGCCAAGAAACAGTAAGTTTTGGAATTCCTTTTGGTAGATTTTTGTTTTAATTTTGAAGCCCACTGTTTGGTTTGGTTTGGTTTTAGCTTCATGGCCTATTGCATTTATTTATTGGTTGTCTTCTCCGTATGGATGCGTGAAATAATTGTTTATATCTCGGCTCGTCTAAGGGAAATCTTCTTTATCATTGATTACTGGAGTGGCATCTGTGTTTTAGGCCTTGCGGCAGTAGCTTTTATATTTCTGTTGACCAGAAATATCTTCGTACGGAATTGGTGGAGTATTAATGTGTAAGTATCTTATCTTCGTTTAATTTAATTATGTAAACAACCTGTTAAAGAATCCAAAATAGTAAAAAGCTACGTATATTTATAGATTTATCTATTGTAGTAAATATGTTCTGCGTCAAAGCTGCACAGTCAATAGGTAAATGCGGCCACGATAGTCCAATATGCTACCAGTCAGGTGTGGCGTCATACATAGTTTTATTTCTTTTTGTGGTTTAAGCAGCATAGGCCAGTCACTAGGCATCTGCACCTCTTCTTAATATTTCCATCTCTGTTGCAGTTCCACTTACATGCATGCATACACATAGTTGGCCATTTCAACCCTTCAGTCCGGATTACGGCCTAGCTTCTCACACCACTCATGTTGTGTGTGTTAATTTTATAAATGAGTGGTGGGCCCTACAATTTAAAGTCGACTCCGAACGACAGATTTTTGAGAAACTTTTCATGGCAGTTTTTTAATTACCCTCAGAGTTTTTGCCAGAAATCTGTTGAGAGGAAGTCGCCGAAGAAATATTTTTTATATTTCGTTTTGATGTCTGACCTGGGGTTTAAACCGTGGCGTTACGTCTCATTAGCCAACACTATCTACTAGACCACGGCGACTTCAGTTCCATTTATCAAGCTTTTTCCAGCTGAATAGGTTCTAAGATGATAGCAGGCACTGCTGTCGTTGTCTAAAAAATAAGGCCTCTATGAAAATTTATGGATAAAGTTGGAAGTCGCCACAGTCTAGTAGGTAGAGTGTTGGCTTATTTGACGTGAGGCCTCGCTTCAAACCACAGGTCAGACATCTCAACCAAAATAAAATATGAAAAAATTTCTTTGGCAACTTCCTCTCAGCAGATTTCTGGCAAAAACTCTGAGAGCAAATAAAATTGAAAAAGTTTCTCAAAAAATCTGTCTTTCGGAGTCGACTTTAAACTGTGGATAAAATTAACACACAACATAATCGGTGTGAAAAGCTAGGTCGTAATCCTGACTAAAAGGTTTGTAATCACCAATTACGTAAAATTGTGAGGATGTAGTTGTGAAGAATTTTTAGAAATTGATTTCCATTTTCCATTAAGTGTTCTCACTGCCTGGTCTTCCAAAGATGTTTGTAGTTGATGTTATTCCCTACCTGTGCAAGATATAGTGGGCATACTAACTGCATTAATTAGTGAAAATTAAAGCATCTTAATTTTATAATTTAGAAATCCTTCTTCTTCGGGTGGTACACACTGGATTACTTAGGTTTTCAGTAGAGAGATGTAACCTCTTCACGACTTTATCTCTTCGATACTTATGTATGTTCCCAATTTTTGTCTAAACTTTATGGAGAAGAGGCTGTTATCCATGACTACAATGCTCGAACGCTAGGAAAACGTCCACAAAAAGAGCAGAGCGGTACATCGTCTCTTTAAATGTTATTCTTTTGAGTTGCAACAATCTATGGTGATTCCCACTAAACATGGTCTCATAATCTTCTCCTTTATGGTGAGGTTATCGCGAAAGTGGATAACTTTGGTTACCTTCGCTGCATTTCTGCACAATGATGGTAACTCACTTACTTACTTACTTAATTGGCCATTAACAACCCAATCAACGGATTTCAGCCTGCCTTAACACATCCTTCCAGTTGGTCACAGCAATCGATGACAGGGCTTCCTCGATCTGATCCTTCCAATGCAAACAAGGTCGTCCACTTCGCCGACTTCCGCAAACCTCCGCATCAAATACCCGTCTCCCCGGAGCATCCTCCTCCTTTCGAATGACATGGCCGAGCCAGCGCAGCAGCTGAATGTTAACACGCTGCACAACGTCCATGTCGTTGAGCCGCTCATACAGCTCACTGTTGGATCGGATGCGGAAATTATCGCCAACTCGCAGGGGACTGAAGATCTTCCGTGGGACTTTTATCTCGAATACCCTCAAGGCTGCTGCATCCTATAGTAACTCGGTCAATCTAATTGCCATCATGCGCCACTCACTCATGTAGTTTCTTTAAATATGCAACCTTTTTTTAAATGATTTCGATTTCTCATGTTGTTGATGTTTAATGCCAGTATTTCCTGGCAGTTTGCGTATCTGATTGTAAAGTTTCATCAAAGGCATCAACACTTTATCGTGAAAAAAATCCGCATATTTTTTATATGGCCAAATAGATCAGGTAAACCAGAGATTTTCAAAAAAATTTTATTTATCGCTAACATACAACATCAGATGGACCTATCGAGTGCAAAGTTTTTCGCTTCACAAGTTAATGAGTTATGAGTCTGTCTGTCAGTCAGCCAGTCAGTGAGTGAGTATATTAGTTAGTAAAGCAGCTTCTTTATACATACAATGTAGATTTCGAAAAGACAATCTAATATCAAGTAATTATGAGTTACATGGCACTAAACAGCTCCTTCTAAATTTATATTTTAAATAATAATTTCGTTTTCCAATATTTTCAGCACTGGACCTCCTATAGAGTATGATTACTCCTTGCCACCTCACTTTGCTGTTGTTCACACTCATGATACTAAAAAGAATGGTACGCCTTTCATCTTCTTCATCACTTTACTGCAATTATTACTTTAATTAACATACAATTATTTCCGTTTATTTTTAGAAACTGTCGTGGATACAGAATACCCTGGTAACTGATGAACTGTAACAATGACTCGAAATACTTTAATCTTATCTCGTTCTAAAAAAAAGTCTGAAATTGATTTTCATTTTTAAAATTGTACAACAAAAAATTGTTTCTCAATAAAAAAAAAAGTACTTAAGGTTATATTTTAAGTAAATAAATGAAAGAACATAAAAGTTTACGATGAATTATACTTAAAAGAGGTTAATACGAGATCCTAAGTACGAACGGATGGAGGTCGCTATACAATTGGAGATAATGTACACTAAAGTATTCCAATTACATTCTAAATAGGGAGGAGATTTTTAGGGCGATAAAGTGAGTGAAAGTGAGATGAAGAAAAAGGTTCCATTGAATCTTCTAACGAGAGTAGACTTGATTATAAATTGAAAATATTGGAGAGAAAATAAGAAATAAATAATGAGGGTAACCTTACAGTTCCTCTTAAGTTGTTCAAAAATCTTTTGATGAGGTTACATCTGTAAGAATCCATACAAAATGAGTTGTAAGTACGTGCGGGCACTAAATACGTGGCAAATATCCAGAACAGAGATGAGCAATGATTATTCAAAAAAAAGAGTAGAATCGAATTATACTCATACATAATTTCTGATATCTATACGCATTCATATTTATTTTAATATCATGGAACCTCTACTCATATTAAAAGTTTGAAGTACTCACCATATTCATACTTACAACACGTATGATTGATTTCGTATTGATTTTGACTCTCCATAACTCAAAGTATACACGAAGCACAAAATAAGTATGATTCGCGTACGAACACTAAAATACTCACGAGAAGGTTGTGTGTTTGCTCTGTCTTGTTTGCTTATGTCTATTTCAAACTTTGCGTATGAGTAGTATGAGTATGACATTAAAATAAGTATGAATGCGTATAAGTATCAGAAATTATAAGTATGATTCGAATTTACTCATCGTTTTGAATACTCATTGCTGACCTCTGGTGTGAATGAATCAGAGTGTGCTGTTAAATTTCAATTGTCTGTTGACTTACTTATAATAAAAATTTCATGAGTGCTTATGAGTAGCGAAAAAACGCTTCATTGCTGATCTCTGATCCAGAACATGATGGTTAATGCCTACAGTACTCATTCCACTTTCAATTTTCGGGTATGAGAACTAAATAAAGGAGAAGTATGACATGATATTATAAGCCTAGTGGTAGTCCACCAACAAGTCTAGGTAGCAATCGAAATCTTGGAAATCGGAGCCTGTAGTTTAAGATTCGGATAGTGGTTGATTGTTTTCCAGAAAGAATTACGAATAGTCTTATGAGTAATATGTTCATTTCATTTAGGGACCTAAGTATTATTATTTGTCCTAGTAATGGGTAAAAGTTCACTTCCACTGGCCCCAGATTTCTTGTTCGAGATTATTCTAAAATTTAATTGAATTAAGCACAATATTAAGGTTTAAATAATTAAAATACAAACTAAATACTGCATACATAACAAACGCATACATAATTGGCCATTACAACCCTTCAGTCAGGATTACGGCCTACCTTCTCACACCACTCATGTTATGTGTGTTAATTTTTATACATGAGTGACAGGACCTACAGTTTCAAGTTGATATTGAACAAGAGTTTTTTGAGAAACTTTACATGAAAATTTTTTATTTGTTCTCAGAGTTTTTGCCAGAAATCTGCTGCGAGGAAGTAACCGAATAAATATTTTTTCATATTTTCGTTTTGATGTCGGACCTGGGGTTTGAATCGTGACCTTACGTCTAATAAGCCAAAATATTAACTACTAGACTACGGCGACTATATTTTATTTATATTATACCCGCAGAATTGTATTATTTGCTGACCATGGTGGCCTCACCCTTATCCCTACTCTGAATCTATCAAAACAGTTTTTTATATTCTATAATCAGTCATTTTAGTTTTAAAAAAACCACATATTTAAACACAAAACTATTCGAGTATCCCCCTGCAGTCTACATATTATTATTTCCTAACAGTTGTGACTGCCAATGTAGCAGCTTTACGCATATGTTAACTTTAATTAACATTTAAACAAAACACACAATACAATTACAATATACAGGGTAGTTCACTTCATATAAATGTATTTCAATATTGTATTTTGGGCAAAACCACAAAACAAACGAGTGACCGACCCACTTCCATGTCATGCCTTATAATAGCCTTTTTGTTGTGCTCTGTTTATTTTCTAATAATAAAAATTAAATAACCTCCCAACACCCACCTTCACCTCTCTCTCCACTTTCATAGATAGATAGTGTGTGATACAAAATGACGAAAAGATAAATGAAATACGAAAATTAATTATTAACTTCGGTACGACTCCTGTGGGATCTGTGCTAAATGGCGCCAAAAACCAATACATAACGAACGAACAAAACGAAACGAATTCCATTCAAATAAATTGTGCTTGTGCACTGGGCTTTAAGTTGAGATACAACAAGTTGTTGTATGAACAGCTGACACAACGAATACATTTACAAAATGAATTGAAATGAAATGAAAACACCCCACAATTCGTCCTACAGGGACAAATAGACATTGAAAGTCACGCGTGTAATGTGATTCGTATCATTTAAAACAATAGGCGAGTAGAAGTTCTGTGGGGCAACAAATAAAGGAATGATTTCCATTAGGAATTTAAAGTCGAGTTTGTTAAAAGTTTTGCTTTTTTAAATTAAATGTTTTACCATTACTTTCTAAATACTGTTACGTTTATACCTTTTAAAAATGTTTAACATATGTGCTCGTAGATTGTAAATAAAATAAAAATTAAATTGTGTTTAGTTTTAATTAAAATTCTTTATTATTCGCACAATTCTGTGTGCCACTGTTCACAACTTGATGTAAACAACAACAATTGCTCTGTTTATACCCTTTGCATAAGCAGTGACAATTACTAGGCAATTATTCGACAGATCTTTGTAACGGAGATCTTCAAACCACGATTATTCTCTTCAAACACACCGCGTCTTCACACAAGACTGACTGGACTTCACTAACTCAGTCGCCTGCTTTGCCTTGCCTTCTATATGACAAAGTAAACAGTCTGATTAATGTTCTTGAAGGCGAACGCTCACGACTTCACTTTCTCGAAATCTCTTTAAATATAAACATTGTCGTTGACATTTATTATTGTAGTGTTGTTGATGTATATTTGTTTACTTGTTTACCATTTTTTTATGCTGGTGTTTGCTGTTATATTAAGCAGTACGATAATTTGTAAACAGGTTTGTTTACTGCAATGTTTTGTTTTTGTAGCGTTTGTTTATAATTTTATGTGATGTAAAAGCAAAACACCAGTATCTGGATTTTTAATTTTAGTAATAATACATTGGAGTTGATGCAGTAGACCAGCCACCAACATATCTAAAGAACCGCGATTAATGAAATTGAACACACAAAATAATGAAAATATGGAGCAGCCCATACCCTTTTCTAAAGTAAAGCCCATTTCAGTGAGTACATTCTTTATTGATCGAGAAACGTGGTCAAAATAGAATATTACGGCTTCATGTCTGTCAATTTCCGCTTCAGACAAATTCATTGGGTATACATATGTCATTAATTGGTATATGTCACCTGTTGTAGGTCCCATAAATTTTATTTAGAAATGGATATATGAAGTAAATGTTTTTGAAGACATATTGAAGATATTTTCAAATTAAAACATATAATATCTCCTTAGTTTTTGTTGTAGTCGATGTTATAATCAAATCAAAATATATTCCAACTATTCAATAAAATTTCTAACCAAATTCCATTTATAATATCGACCTTCAATAATTCATTCCTTTAAACGACTGATTGTGTGAAAAAACGAATACAACTACAGAGTCAAAGGTAAAAAAATATCGAGAAATGGAAAAAACATGCACACACATGCGAATTCAAAGCAAATGGATTAAAAATTAAATATTTTCCCAAAAACCCCGTGAACATTTTCCTTCAAAAATAAAAAAAAAAACTTCAATAACCAGGGATAGACGAGTCAAATATCGAATTTGTGGAGACCACAGTATGAAAAACAAACATTTGTAAATTTTAAACTAAAGAAATTTCAAAAGCCTTGGAACATGTTGCTAATGAGTTTTAATGTATGTGGTGTATTGACTTGGTGAAAAATAAACGAAAGGCATTACTAATGAATGACTCGATTATCTTGATAATTGTCAGAGAGTGTATCATATTTGCCAGGAGAAAAAGTGTTGTTCACTGGGTGTAAATAAAATATGTGCACTTGTGTGATTGTATGCGTGTATATAAACAATTGAACAAAAACAAATAAGAAATAACAATAGCAACTGACCGACAAAAAATAAATAAGCTAAAGGGCCTTTCAAAAGGCGGCCAATTTTTCGCAAGCATTGTCGCTGCAGACTACATTCGGAAATTTTTTTAGATAGCCCAGCAACGCAGAAAACTTTGCTATGAAACTTTGCTATACATTCGCTGCTAACCTTTAGCGGAGCAACGCAGCTTTATTTTACACTTTTAATCACATACTTAATTGGTCTTACAATCCTTTAATCAGGGCTACGACCTAGCTTCTCAACACCACTTATGTTGCATGTGTTAATTTTATCTATGAGCGGCGGAAACTACAGTTTAAAATCGACTCCGAACGACAGATTTTAGAGTTAATTCTAATGGTAATTCTATTTAAGTTTTTTAACAAATTTTGCCAAAAATCTGCTGAGAAGAAGTCGCCTAAGAAATATTTTTTCATAATTCTATTTTTTCGAGATGTGGAGGCTGAGTTTTGAACCATGGCCTCATGTCTAATAAGCCAATACCTAGACTACTAGACTACAACGACTTCTAATCACATAATACTTCAATATTAGCTTACAATTGCATACCTTGATTAGTTAAATGATAATTCGTCTACCTGACATTGACGGCGGTATAACTCTTTACGATCCTGAGAACTTAATGAACTCTTTCTAATTAAGTTAAGCCACTTGTCTGTGTTTGTGTTTGCCATTCATCAAGTCTATCTTAACCTATTTCATCATATCAGTTCCGTAGCTTCAGAAAGCTTAGCATACAATACATATCCTTTCTGACTAAAATTTGATGCGTTGTCTATTCCACGAAATACTGAGTATTATTCCACGAAATACTTAACACCATGCACCATGCATTGATTCGGCTGTTTGGCTGATCTTCACACACGATTTTTGTGCTTCAGATAATCGTAATGTATTTATTACTTATCGGCAGTAGGGATTTCATAAAAAAAATTACTTCGTTTATGTAGTTAAAACAACATTTCTGACACCCAAATTAGGATCAACCCATATGGCCTCAAATTTCATGCTTTTGTATCACTCATGCTGCTTCCGTTCATTGAGTAATTGCTGTTTGAATGACTCCAAATGATGGTTTGTCCTAAAAAACCGTTGCAAACGTTATTCATACTCGTATTAATTATTTAGAAACAATAGTGCGTTGAAAATCCAATCAAAATAACAATTTCAATTAATCAACAAAAGCCGTCAAGGCCTTCTTCAAGGCCTTGTTGTTTTTCCAGCTCAATACAGTTAAACAGTAAGTTTTCTATGGAAATTAAAGATCTCCACACTTTTTTCAATTCAATTCTTTCAGTTGCCTGTGAATACTCATCAGGTGCGGTTGATTTAAGAAGCCAAACGCTTGATCAAAAGAATTTGTTGAGAAATAAAATATTTAAACAATAACAAATACAAAGAAATTAACAACAACAAATACTATATTAACAAAGTGTTGCTATTACTACTGTTATTTTTACTCATTCTCTTTCCACTCTCTTGGAAATGTACAATTCTATGATGAGTGTGTGTGTGTGAGTGCGTGTGAGTGTTGCTTTATTGGTAGGATAAATAAGGAAAATAATAATGAAACCGTTTGTTTTGAATAATGGCTTGGTTAGCCAAGCGTTAGAAACGTAAAATCGTAACGTACGTAGCCTTAAAAACGTTTGTGTAGTTATAGAAACGTTTAAAACGGGACATATGTCAACGAAGTATGTAAATAAAAACGAAACAGAACACAAAGCAACACACAAACAAACACAACACAATGCATAGAAATTGGTATACAGACTCATCATCAGTGTTGCCGTTTTTTGTTCAATGTGTAGATTATTCCGATTTGGTTATTATTTTTCTTATAAAAATAGCTTTTGTGCTGTTTGTTAAAATTAATTAATTAGTAAGACTATAATTTTATTTTGTTATTTTTTGTTTATTTTTTCTCAATAATTTAAATTTGAAAAAAATAAAATAAAAAAACTTCGAATTTAATTTTTTATATTTTTCCTTATTTGGTGATTTTTTCACAAATGTTGATTACAATATTTCTTTTTTCATGGCAACACTGCTCTCTCTCATGTTCTCTCTCTCATGTTCAAATGTCACGTAAAAACGTGGGAGAATTCTGTTTTATACAGATCGTTCCGTTTTGCTAACGAGAGAGAACGTTTCGGTAATCGTTTACATTGTTCTCCATATGCTAAAAAGAGAACGTTTTCTACGGTACGTTACGTTACGTGTGGCTAATTCACACTTAACTTGTAATAGAATATGTAAATGTATTGGCATGAGCACTATTATTAACAACAACAATAATAACAACAAATACAATAACATGGCCTTAAAAATTCTCCTTTAGTAGCGTCATCGTTTGTGAGTGTGCGAACTATTTACGAAGGAGTGTTGTATTAACAATACTTGTACAAATATATGAGGATAGAGAGTGAGAGTGGGGGAGTGAGAGTATCTTAATTGAAAATAGAAAAAAAAGAGAATTAATTTTCATTTACAAATTAATTGTTGGAAAAGTTTTTTATTTCTTTTCCATGAAAATCACCTGAAAAGTAGCGAAATTTTCTTTTGCACATCGAATACAAACAATACTTCAAAGAATTCAGTGAATAAGGAAATGATTTTCGAAAAAATTGAAATTAATAGAAACAACAATAACAATAACATAAGACAATATAAACAAAATAAAATATTATTTTAAGTTTTTTTTTATTAAGAAACCGTTTGCAAAAGCAATAAATAAATAAAAGCAACAAATTTTATGTAAATATTGTGTAAACAATAACGAATGAATACAAAAATAAATAAACACAAACAATCGATAACGGTATTCAAATAATAAATTAAATAAAAACAATAAAACATGTGGTCTCTCCTTTTAACCATCAACTTATTAACATTTGTGGCCATTACACAGGCCCAAACATCGAAATATCCCTGTGCTTTTATCGATACGGTCAATATAACGGGCAGCTATCCCCATGAGTTGGCCAATGAAGAAACTGACTCGACTGCTGCTCCAGGCACACCCGTCAATATATCTTATATTTATCAATGGATGATAGTGCCACCCGAACTTATAGCCGTTTATGATTTTGTAATAGAGAACGGTGTACGCATACCCACCGAGAAGCACTTAAGGGCGTGTGTGTGCAAACTTAAGCCGTGTATACGTTTCTGTTGCCAGCAAAGCTTCTACTACGATATGCAACAGCGAAATTGCTTGCCAATCAACTCTAACGAACCATTTTTGAATCAAAATTCCGTTACAATACATTATCGAAATGAGACCACGGCCACAGTGTCAACTTCTAAACATTTTCTAGTCCACCATGGCACACCCTGTGAAAATATGCGTTTGGTACTGAAGGACAAGAGACAAGTCAATTGGACTTTATTTGAGAATGGCACGATTGCTTATAAGAACACATTGTTCACGAAACATTATTGTTATACGGCTTTGCCGGAACGTGATAAATCCGAAAGCAATGTAAGTGTCATAACACATTGGCATTGGCAACCATTGGCTTGTGTGCCGGAACGACTACCGTTTGTATTGGGAGTACTGGAATGGACTTATGCGATATGTATGTAAAACAAATATTTAAAATCGATTTCATTATCTATTATAAGGGAATGGAAATAGGAATAGATTACTAAACGTTCAACAAATTGGTTGGACTAATTTCTTTTTTAGCCAAATTTCAAGAGTTTACCACTTTATTGTTTAGGTCGAGTGAGGTTGCGTAGACAGACAGCCACCTCTATTTAACTGAGTTCAAAATTCATGGCCAATAGATTAGTTAGGGAATAAAGAAAGGCATAGATTGAAGTCTCGAATTATTAAGATTTAATAATCATTACTAATTCTCCAGTTCCAGTGGAATGTTCGAATTTTTAGTCAAGCATTGTAACCATAAAGAAGCAATATTCTTCATAGCAATAGTTGGGGTCCGACATTGATGTGAACGACTAATTTTCTCTTTTTCCTCAGATCCATAGCTTAATAGGACATTATTCGAAGGAATATGGAGTCTATCATGGTCCTTTACATTTTCTACTGCTGTGAGGATTGTATCTGAGGGCTCAAAAACGGAATATGTTATTATTGGCAGCCCTAAGCATTTTCAGTCGTATTTGATTTGCATTAAAGTCAGGCACTCGGCTTAAATTCTTATTCTGGCCAAAATGTCGTTACAATTCCTCCATGAAAAAAAAAAAAAACATTATCAAGATTGTACGATCTCCCTTGAGAAGTGTTTGTAGCACTCTCTTTCACACTTCGCTGAGCTTTGCTTTATAAGATAACCGATTAAAACCGAAACAATTATTTCAACTTAATTTTGTAAAAAGTCTTCAATCGATTCTCCTATTTTAGACAACTAATTGGAGGTCGTATTAGATGTGAGGACGCGGTCAGACATCGGCGACGTCCACTCAGCAGATTACTGGCAAAAAATCTGAGAGTAAAAATATAATTGCCATGAAAACTTTCTCAAAAATCTGTCGTTCAGAATCGTCTTCAAACTGTTGGACCCGCCACTCATGTATAAAATTAACTCACACAACATGAGTGGTATGAGAAGCTAGGCCGTAATCCTGACTGAAGAGTTGTAATGGCCAATGATGTACGTATGTTTGTATTCGTTATAGCAGTTGCATTAGAATTAGCATAGTTGATCGAATTTTCGAAATCATTTTCCGATGAAAGTTCACTTATGGACTTGTCAAGGATGACATTTCTAATGCCCTCGTTGTTTATAAATTTGCAAGTATTTATTATTGTTGTAACTGTAGTATGATAAAATGTTGCATTTAATTGCATAAAATGAGATGACAATATCGTTGTGTATGGGAACCAACGCAGCAGGTTGCACAAAAAGAACAATGAATTTATTAAAGCACTGCTAGCTAGTGCTCTACCATAAAACAATTACGGCAGAAAGTGAGTATAAAATTACATTATTTTACTCATCATTCCTACTGTAATATTAATGCAAGTAAAATAATTACATTTAAATAGTAAATGCAGGTCAATGAAATAGAAAAAAATTGTTCTTGCAACTGTTGCTCGGTAGTACAAAATAATTTTTTTGTTTGCTTTTTTTTATAAAATGTATACCACAATGGACTTTTCAGAAATGTTGAATTGGCTTGTGAGCCAGAACGACTACCGTTTATATTGGGGGTAGATCCCCTAGCCAGCATAGAAAGCCCTAGCTCTATCCATTTCCGCCTAAACAATACAAAATAAAAGAAAAATATGGTTTGAATGTGAATAAAATTTAAAATTTTCCTTTTGAAATATGATTGACATGATAAACATGATAAACAATAATATATGAAATCTTAAATGTTTATTTCATATTGGACTAGTGATTTCCACTGCCTATGTCTTAATTTAAAAGAAAAAGAAAACAAATTAAAAAAATAACGCCAGCCTCTACACATTTGTTATTAAAATTTTTAAAAAAACATTTTTTTTACAAATTTATTCTTTCTTTGTAAAAAAAAATATTGAAAATATAGTGGAGGCAACTAAAAATAAATAAATTAAGCACGAAACAGACATTCCTTCCATACACAATTTATTCTTTAAATAAAATCAAAATATTCATTAAAAAACTACAACAAAAAAAAAAGAAAAAAACAATGTTAAAAATAAAAACAAATAAATAAATGGAAAACCCATTAAATATGGTCTTTAATTGTGTTTCTGGTTGTAGGTGTGAAAATAAAATATGATTTCCCTCCCCGAATTGTTTTAAAATTTGTTTATTCGATTTGATGAAAAACCAAAATGGATTTTTAATTATTTATTTTTAATATAAAACATTTGAAATCTGTTATAAAGATAAACATAATTATGTAAATAAATTTTTATATTTAATTCGATTTTAATTTCAATTTTAAACAAAAAAACAAATTCATAGCATTAACAGCAAAAAGTTAAAATAATGAGAGTACGTACTTAAAATATCTACCATATGAGTATAAAAATTTGTATGTTAAAAACTAAATCCAATTACATACATACATACATAATTGGTCATTACAACCCATCAGTCAGGATTATGGACCTAGCTTCTTACACCACTTATGTTGTGTGTGTAAATTTTTATACATGAGGGGCGAACGACAGCTTTTCGTGTAACTTTACATGGCAATTGTATTTTATTCTCAGAGTTTTTGCCAGAAATCTGCTGAGACAATGTCGCCGAAGAAATATTTTCGTATTTTCGTTTTGATGCCTGACCTGGGGTTTGGACCGTGGCGCCGCGTCTAATAACCCAACACACTACCTACTAGACTACTATAACTATAGCGTTCAAATTTTTCATCTCTTAACTGAAAGTTATCTCACTGTTAACTTTTGCCCCAAATATTTAGAAAATCACCCCTGATAGTCAAAAACTGAATCTATTCCTGATGTCAATCGGGTCCAAATAATTCTTTTTCTTTTTATAGTTGTAAGCATTCCTTCTCTTACTGTTAATTGAATATGCAACTGAATAGTCAACAAATAACCGAATTAGTAAAAAAAGAACCTCCATTATGCAGTGCAGTAATCAATCACTAAAACTGCTCCCCAAGAAAAAGCAAACGCATGTGAAGTGTTTAAATTATACAAAAACTTATTCACTTTGTTTTTTTTTTAATTTAAAAACATTAATCGTATGTATGTAGACTTGTAGATATTTTCCACAATATTTAATATTCATACACATGTTTTAGCTATACTTGCCACAAATTGATGAATTCTGACATCCAAAATGGTTTACTTCATGCCAATACAATCGAAATAAAAAATAAAAAAGAAAAAAAAGTTCGATAATAAAATCAAAATGATTTTCATTTCCACTTAATGGCTTCAGATAAAAGCAAGACATCGGAATGAATTTATGAAGTGCGAAACCATTCATATTCGATAAAAAAAAGTGGCCATTTGGATAGACATTCAGGCCATTCAACCAGCCTTCGCTTTTCACTCATTTTACTCATACAATACAATTGAATTGATGAACAGAAAATGCTACATTTACAAAAAAAAGTATGGAAAAACTTGTTCAGTTTTTTGTTAATACACTCAGCCACAAAAGTATACATACGGTTAACAAATTTCAGAAATTTTTTAACCAATCCGTTTTCGTTGAAAATCTTTATAATTGTCTGACTTCTTTCTTAGATTTTAAGATGGTCTTTTGCATTGGTTCAGAAATTTGTGAAATTTTTTAATCGGATGTATACTTTTGTGGGTCTGTGCAGGGCCACAATTCAGTTAAATTTCAGAAATTTTTTCACCAATGCAAAAGACCGTCTTAAAATCGAGGAAACTATAAAGATTTTCAACGAAAACGGATTGGTTATAAAATTTCTGAAATTTGTCAACCGTATGTATATTTTAGTAACTGTGTGTACGTAATAAATAATAAAAAATGTACTATAAGTTCCATTTGTATTGATAGAGATCTACCAGAATTTCTGTAGACTTGGCGCAATTTGAATTTAAATGTACATATCCCGGTAATCGAACACTGAATAAATTCTTCGACATTAAGTGTAGGAGAGGAAGAAGCCGTTCTGGTGAGAATGTCACCACTGTACTTAAATAGCTAATAGCTGTCGTCGAGGACCTCGAAGAATCGATCCGACTACGTATCATCCGACTGCTTATCAATCGCTGGTCTTTACAACGATATTTTGTTAAAGATTTTAAGAAGTCCAGATACTGCATTAGCAGCTAGTCGTTGATCACCAAACTCGTGTAACCTACGTTCAAGATATGCTGAATTTCGATCAAAAAGAAGATAAGACTTTCCATCGCAAACTGTCATAAGCAATGTGGCCTACCTATGTTAAGAGTGTTAGTGGATCTTATTTTTTCGAAAACGCTTTCACTGTAGTCTAGTAGGTAGTGTGTTGGCTTATTAGACGTAAGGCCCTGGGTTCAAAACGAAAATATGAAAAAAAAATATTTCTTCGGCGACTTCCTCTCAGCAGATTTCTGGCAAAAACTCTGAGAGTAAAAAACTGCCATGAAAAGTTTCTCAAAAAATCTGTCGTTCGGAATCAGCTTTAAACTGTAGGTCCCACCACTCATGTATAAAATTAATACACACAGTGTAAGTGGTGTGAGAAGCTAGGCCGTAGTCCTAACTGAAAGGTTGTAGTGACCAATTATGTATGTATGTATGCAGTATATTAGCAGCTAGTCGTTCATCACCATGCTCGTGTAAACTACGCTTAGGATATACTGAATTTCGACCAAAAGGAGTGTCAGGAGGAGCTAGGAGTATCAGTGAATCTTATTTTTTTAAGAACACTGTACGCTAAACGACTAATGTGAGAGGCAAACGAAAGCCTGGCTCAACAAGTTGCTTATAGTTGAACTGGGCGAATTAGGACCCTCCAGTCCCATGTGGTTCCAACAAGATTATGCAAAGCCACATAATAACATGGGAGATAAATTCTGAAGTATTACCCTTCTGGTCCTTTTTTGGCGGTGTAATTGGCAAGATTAAGATCTCGTTTAGCTTTTTTAGTATTGCATCGTTTTCACTGCATACTAGCTTTCACTCATGGCAGCGTCTGCTAGTTTACATTGTCTTACCTATATGTGAGCACGACATCCTCTTCCTTGCATTTCCATCCTCGAAATTTGTATATACAAATCGCTTTTTCATAAAAATAAATACATTTTCTTTAATGTTTTTCTCTGTGTTTTCTAACAATTTCTAATGATCGTTTTATTTTAATTTCAGGTCTGATTATAACGGTGATTTGTATGATCATAATACTCTTTGTCTACTTATTCTGTACAGAAATGAGAAATACTTTCTACGGCGTGGCAATTAAATCGTATTGTTTGTGCATAATTATCGGTTATTCACTGTTGGCCCATTTAACGCTAACAAATCCAGCCGATATGACAAAATATTCCTGTTCGAAAATACGTAAGTACACTGGGTATCTCAATAAGAATGTGTTGAACCATTTCTTCCGGTTTATAAAAATTAAGATGACTAAACACGCGGGGAAACCTTTTACTGAAATGGGGGCAACCACCGCTAACAAATTTGTAATCAAATTTAAGAAAAACAAACAAATTTATCAGTAACGTAACTCTTCGATGGTTTGACAGCATAACTGGAGTTTTCAGAAATTAGAACATTCATACATGCTCAAACTATCAGCTCAACCGATCACGCTACTTCTGAACTTTGCAGGATATACGCCAGAGATCAGCAACGAATCGTTTTTCGCTACTCATAAGCATATTTTGAATATAAGTGAGGCAACAATATTGAAATTTAACTATGTACTCTGCTGATTCATTCATACTCACTACAACGTTGAACTGATTATAGGTACAGGTTGCAATGAGTATGCGTACAAAGTTGACATCAAACTCATACCATTCGAAATATGTTTGATTCATAAGGCTACTCATTCAAATTCATAACTTTAGAAAAATGCTTACATATAATACTTATAAATGATTTGAGTAACTCGTTGAATCATTCATCAAAATTTAAAGCCTTAGTTGTTGTTGTATTTACAACAAAAAAAGGCAGAACAGCAAGCAGAGCAAACATACAACCTTCTTCTAGTATTTTAGGGTTCGTATGCGATTCATACTTATTTTATGCTTCGTGTATACGTTGAGTTATGGAAATCACGAAATCAATATGAAATCATACGTGTTGTTAAATAAGAATATGATGAGTACTTCAAACTTTGAATATGAGTAGAGGTTCCATGATATTAAAATAAGTAAGGATGCGTATAAGTATTAGAAATTATGAGTATGATTCGATTCTACTCATCTTTTTAAATACACATTGCTGATCTCTGGTCCATGCTTCTGCGCCATAAAGGAATGCATAGAGGATGAGTTGAGTTTCATTATATGAGAGAGTTCTGTGCAACTCAATTGCCTATTGAGACCACAGTAGCACATGTTGGTAAGAGTGATTCTGTGCTTGATCTCCAGGCTGAAAAGATAAATAAATTCACTGACTTTATCGAATGTATAGTCATTGGCTGTGATGACCGACAGTCTTTCAAGATTTGTCCGATGGTTTAAGGAATATTTTCTGTGTTTTAATATGCGAGTGTACTCTAGTCTGATTTGGATTAAATTTATAAGTCGTGCTTAGAAGGGTCATAAGCCTCAATATTAAAACAAAAATAAGTTTTTTAATTAATGATACGTTTTTTTCTTCAACTTTTGCCTTGAACTTTTGTCATTAAACTCATATGATCATATTGAATACTGAATAGTTTACTTTGTCAAATCGAATGTCATTAACTCAAAAACTTAGCTTTAATTTTCCATTTCTTTACAGCCAGCTTTGCCCTACTCTACCTGATCCTGTCGTTCTATATCTTGAGTTTCATCAGCTTCAATTTCTATTTGAGCTTTTTCGGCATTATTCTGAGTAAATTGATGTTCTGGTTCATATTCTTTCCGATTGTTTTAATAGCGGCCTGCTGGTCTTTCTTTGTAAGCTTCGATTATTACAACAATAAGCCTGTCTTTGGCCATGACACGTGCTGGTTTGATCGTAAGTATCGCTTAACTCTGTTCTAACTTGGGTATAATTTTTTGATATCGTATTTGCAGCGCGTAATTTCTCCATTGTGGCCTATTTGTATGTGCCAATTATATTGGCGTGTATATTTAGTGGCATTTTCTATATTCTATCGCTAATAAGAATGAGTGAAGGTATTGGGGGAGCTGGCGGTGTGGGTGTGGGTGGTATTGGCGGTGATACCTGTATTAATAAAATGATTGATGTTGTTTCAAAGAATCGGTAAGATGGAATAATTAAAAAAAAAATAAAAATTTTTATTGAATAAGTTGAAATGCTTTTGGGTTTCTTTTTGTATACGTAGCTTCAGATCATTTTGGAAATTCTTTGGCTACACTTTGATGTCGTGGCTGGTGTGTATGTGTTCGTTTGGCATTAATTATTATCGCGGCGATAAGACGCACATTAACTATGTGGTGTGTTTATTAGTTGCCTTCCATGGATTTGGCTCCCTTTACGCCCTGATCGGTAAAAACAATCAAATACAAAATTTTCTTCGTCGTATTGAGGAGGAAGCGTATGTAGCAAATTTATAAATTCACTTTTCAAAAATGTTTGTTTTATTTAAAATACATACAAAAAATAATTCATTTATTGTTATTGTTTAATTCATTTGATTTTAATGAATTAAAATCGTTTAAAGTTCAATATTTTAAATTATTTTTTTTGTTTTGTTTTTTTTTTTGTGTATTTCGATTTCTTTCCATTTGCTTACGCTTTTCTTACAGTGAAACTGAAGATATTGCCGAGATTTCAGTGCCAATGACACCGTTTTAGATTTCTTCAAATAAATCTTAAACAATTTTTTCTTTATTTATTAAAAAAAATAAAAAACAGTTTATAAATTAAGAATAAGAAATTAATGTATTAAACAAATCCACCTTGTATTTATTTATTATAAACATTATAAGATAAAAGAAAAAAATTAAATTTTTGTAATTTTATGTAAAATTTTTTTCAAATCAAATAAAGTGCCCTTCGTATTTTAATTAAAATTGAAAAATCTTTTGATATGCTTAGGCCCTACGGTAGGTAGGTTGAATTGGTAGCTTTGATACCAACAGCTCACTTGAACACGCATAACGGCCCGTTGTGAGGCCACAGGTGAACGCAGTCTCTGTACTGACCAAGTTCCTCTAAACCAGGGAAGAAGCAGAAGTTCGTCAGCGCAAGGGCTGCACATTTAAAGCGATACTACCCCACGCTGGAAAACCAGCCCAAAAGTTTGATGAACGAAGCCAAATCCTTTAATGGATGAAAGCTCCGTCAAGCTGACAAAGATTGGAGAGCCAAATAACTTATATCTGCACCTCGCAAGTGATGGGCATTGACAAAGAAAGTGGATAACAGTTTCCTCTTCCTCAGCGGATCTGTACCCACGGCAGAAGTCGATAGATGCGAGCTGCATTCTTTTCGCGTGTCTTCACATAACACAATAACCTGTAAGCATGGCCACAGTGATCGAGATGAGGTTACGATCAAGTCCGAGTAACTGCTTGGTATGCCTTCTATCTAGCAGGGGTCAGGCGAGTCTAGCGGTGGAGCACGACTCCTCATTGACCCAGGTTGGCGTCCCGAAAGAATTGGCCAATTTGACCGAGGCAAGTGGCATACCCAATTCAATTGAAGAGGATTCCAGAAGGAGTGCACCAGCTCTGGCGAGCTCGTCGGCACTACAGTTTCCCGGAATATTACTGTTCTCCGGGGACGCAGATAAGTGTAACACTGAAGCGCCCAGAAAGAAGGTCGAGACAGCGGCGACACTCCCTGACGGTCCTGGAGTTATTCACAACGTTCTACAGAAATCTTACGGCAGTCTGACTATCAGAGAAGTTCAAGATGCAGGTGAAAGGAACACCGTTGACGAGGATCCTTTGAGCAGCCTGGTAGATGGCCATTACTTCAGTTTGAAACTCGTTACAGTAATCCGGCAGCAGGAGGGAAATGTTCAGGTCCAGTTTCCCAGAGTATACTCTGTTACCAAGCTCGCTATCGAGTTTAGAGCCACCGGTGTATACATCCAGGAGTTTGAGGGGTTACGATCATGTCAGGGTCCCAGACCCTACGGTCACTTTTGCACACCTTAACTTTAAGATGTTTTATTAATATTTACACAATCATCCTCTATAAACGACGAACGAAGCAACAGTGACTTCGCGAGAAATCTTGGACCACGCAAAAGGCGACTTACTATAGCTTTAAGACTACCGTAGAGAGCCGTGAAAGTCAGTCTATTAAGTTCTTTGCTCATTTTACACAAGTTTTCGAACAATTCGAAATAAATTCTATTATTTTAGTATCTAATATCTACGGCAAATAAAATGCAAAATCGACTTACCTGCTAAAGCTGGTTTTCTATCACATAACTCTTCTCACATCGCCCTTACGAAATTATTCTGCTAATTACGCTGCTTAGCCGATGCGCTAATGAGCTTGTTGAGAGCTTCTACAATTTTGCCAGACATCAGCAATACTTCCATTAACGTTTAGTGTTCTCTGAATCACAAACATTTGAACAAACCATCTTTCCAAAAATGGACCAACTTGTCATCAATATTGCGCCAATACAGAAGAGCCTTTTGGCGAGCGGTTATAATCAAAATGATTCTCGTAATTCTGATGTATGTATATGCTTCAATATCTGTCAGTAGTCGAGAGTTAGCTTGTACATGTTAGCTCTCTTCGTTCCTCTAAGGAATATCGGGGATGCTACAGCAGCAGGTTCCTCATCTTCTTATTTTTTTGCTTTGATTTAGATTCGTTAATTAAATTTTCATAGAAATTGTAATAATGCCTGGGATGATATGAGGGTCATTTGTCATTTCCGTGGAGCAATTTCCTCTGTGAACGTGAATTAGGACATTTTACGGACACGAGTTCTAAATTTCCTTACGAGTTGGTTATGTTATGATCACTGAATTATGTGAAGGGCATGATGACAATTATTTCACTGTATCATGCGTCATTACGAATTGATTTCCATTTATCGACGACGTAAGTTCTTAATTTTCGTAGAACAGTTCCCTTTCACTGTCCACATACGAGTATGTAGGGAGTTTTCCAGTCTATTATACCACAGAGCCAATATTGACGAAACCTGAATAGCGCTTAATCGGAGTTACGGCATTGTCAGCAGTAAAACTAATGAAATGTTCTGCAGCCGACGTATTTTCGCTTTAGTCGCGTTTATTGTGGAACACGCTTAAACAATAGTGATTCAAGGAATTACGGTGTAGTGCAACAAGATTTTGAGGTCACACCCAGCTTAACCCAATCACGCTTATGTTTGTCATGTATTGGGAAACTATAGGATTTATTTTGCCTTCTATATTCCAGAAGAAGTCGCCGTGGTGTAGTAGGTAGTGTGTTGGCTTACTATTCGTAAAAGCCCGGGTTCGTATCCCAGGTCAGACATCAAAAATGAAATATGAAAAAAAAAAATATTTCTTTGGCGACTTCCTCTCAGCAGATTTCTGGCAAAAACTCTGAGAGTAAAATAAACTGCCATGAAAAAGTTTCTCAAAAATTCTGTCGTTCGGAGTCGACGTTAAACCCGCCACTCACGTATAAAATTAACGCACACAACATGAGTGGTGTGAGAAGCTAGGCCGTAATCCTGACTGAAGGGTTGTAATGGCCATTATGTATGTATGTATTCCAGAAGAAGGTATCGTCTGAAACAAGAAGCCACTACACAATACATGCCACTTTTTCTTTCCTAAAACTCAAAGAGCTGTTAACCTATCAGCGTTTAATTCTTTTTTCTTCTTTTTACGAAATATATTTTCTAAATTAAAATCAAGGCGACTTCATAAGTTCGCCCTGATAAAAATTTTAATCGTTTATCGATTGCTGTACGACACAAATCATATTGAAAGAAAAAAGAATATTTGCTAAATAAATCCCACACCACAACCATATGTTTTTAATCATTTTGTAAATATACCACCCTGTGTAGAAAAAGAAAATCGTATCTTAGACAAAAACCATAAATTCTGAACATTGTTTTAATTCAATAACCAGACATATCGGTTAATGCCTCCACTAACAGATGTTAAAATTACTTATTCTAGACACTCACCGTCCAAATCACAATATACAGTACATGGATTTATGGTAACACAGTATCCAATTCGAATAACGGCATTTTGGTGAATTTCGAATTTATTCACCACACCGGATAAAATTCACCACATTTTGTGAAAAAAGCTCACCACAACTGGTGAATTTTCACACTTCAAAAGAAAAATTAATTTAAAAAAATATTTTTTTTTCTTTTTCTATCCAAACCAGCAGCGGACGGACAAATATGTTTTTTGTTTTCAAACGAATGGTGAGTTTTTTTGGTTGGGTTTAGCGACGAATACTTTTACTTATTCTCTAAGGCTAAAAACTAACTTAACTTATCTACTTACTATCTACTTTTTTCTTTCTAACAAACAAATTTATTTTTTGTTTTCCTGACCTGGGGTTTGAACACAGTGGCTTTTTTGGGCGCCTAATAAAGGCTACTAACTTGTAACTACCTATTAGACAGACAGACCACCATAGTGCAGTGAACAAACGGGGCGTAATTTTTACTTAATAAGCCCGGAAACGGAAAAAGAATGTGCGAATAATATTTATTAAAAATATATTTATTTTTTGAACGAACAAAAACGAATTTGATAAAAAAAAAGTACTGAAAGCTTGGTAGCCCCCCCTACGGTATTTTTTAAATGAAAAAGTACTGAAAAATATACAAAATTACTGAATTTTTCAACACTGTTGCAGTAGAGTAGTATATACTCAATATACAACAATATATATATATATATATGCATGTGTGTAAGTATACAAGTGAGTACATATGCAAAGTTACGCGCCAAACATGGCCTACCTCGCCTTAAATTCCAGTGAGACCATCAGTGACGTATGTATTCCATCATCACCATCGTTATACACTTTGCAATGCATTGTGTTACGTTCATTTACGACTGCGAAGAGACGAGCAAATGTAATGTGTGATGAGATCGAGCGCAACGAAGAACGTCGGAGGTATGGAATTCCAGTGAAAAAGTTTGTTGCATACCTTACATGCTGCATAAAAAATATACACAGAATTCCAGTTTGTGGCCTTTTGTATTTTTTTTTTCGTTTGTTTGTTCTGTTGATTTTTAAATTTTGCTTCTATTCGAGTTCCAATACTACGCAATGCAACTGAGCATCAACAGTGTGGTTGTGTGTACATACGCTTTCCTCACTGTACAGCAACTACACAGCATCAACATCGTTAGCATTGTCCTATACAGCGCATACTACAATACAAGTATTCTTCTGCACACAGTAGGTGTATGTGTATGGGTGTCTTTATGAGAGTGCATCAGATTTTTACTACGTTTTATTGATTTTTTATTTGAATTCTTCCTTTTTTTAAATTTTCTCTTTTATTTCGTTTTTCTTCTCATTTTGTTTTCATTTGTGTATTCGTTCATTCCTTCATTCCCTGGTATTTTTACCAGTCATTCTGTTGGTGGGAACTTCGAGTTGGCGGTTGGTTGAGGCAATGACTCGACATAGTGTATGAGTTTGAAAGAGACGAGTACGAGAGTGGGTATACGAATGTATGTATATACATACGTACAAGTGAGTACATTCTGCTGCAACAAATAAATAATGTACAACGAACGATATGTATGTGTGAATATACTAGAAAAGTATATAGGCATGCCACACGAAGTCTGGTTTAACGACCACACCAAAAAATATTTACGACAACCAACAACAAATACAACTCCAGTATTTATATGAAAAAATATGGCAAATATAGTAGTACGAGAACAACAACAACAAGAAGAACAACAAAAATAAAATAAAAATATGCAACGTGGTTTAGTAGTTAGTGCAACAACTACAATAAATAAATACATATGTATGCTATTCAAACGAATTGAATATGAATGTGTAACGTAACGTAATAGCGCTGGCAGTGGCAATGGTGTTGGTTTTGGTGATGTGATATGGTTCTGTAGCATCTTTCCTTCTGCGAATAGTCGTTATGTCTGTTTAAGTAAAATGAGTTCGGAAGCATCAATATGAACAAGAAGAAGATGGTAGGGAAACAATCCAAATTTGGATTCATCACATCTATGGATGGAGTCATCGTTTAATGAGTAAAAAAATTCTTTCGATTTTAAGCGCAACAAAAACGTACAACAGAAACATGAGACAGATATTGACATGCGAAAATCTAAAATATGGAATATAACTGTGAACTGTGAACTTATACATACCAGTGGCAATTGCAAGCCTACAATAGTATGTGTTAATTACACCCTCGTTAACCGCACCTTCACGTTAACTCCGATCGATAGATTTGAGAAGCATATGCTAAGTGCGTTGGCTTATTAGACGTAAGGCCACGGTTCAAACCCCAAGTCAGACATCAAAACGAAAATATTAAAAAATATTTTTTCGGCAATTTCCTCTCAGCGGATTTCTAGCAAAAACTAAAAGAGTACATACATCATGTATAAAAATTGACTCACACAACATAAGTGGTGTGAGAAGCTAGGTCGTAATCCTGGCTAAGAGGTTGTAGTGGCTATTTATGTATGTATGTATGTATATCCACTACACCATAGCGCCTATAGCCCTTAAAATTTTCCATGTAGGAAAAGTTACAAGTCCGATATTGTTAAGAGCCCGATAATGTCAATTAACGAAATTAAATAAGAAATTATGGCCACAAATCTTTAATACATCTGCGGTTTAAATGAGTTTTATAGCAGGGTTATCGATCTGTATTATAATTTAAGAGGGTGTCCTCGACTTCAGCTTTGAAATGGTAAAATACAGAAGAAATAAGGCAAGCGACTGTTTTATGATCCCAAGGCAGACAAGAATCGAATATAATTTGAGTTAAAGAGACGTACACTGATGACTAGGCCTATCAAGTGCGAATTCTTCATGTGATTGTCATTGTCAGTTGGATTGCAAATGAGGATAGTCGTCTTTCTAGCTGAGCGATATGGTGACCTAGCCAACCAACCAAATCCGCTTGTGTCAAAAAAGTAAACAAAAAAATTATGAGCGTTCTTTTTCTGTTTACTGACAACGAATTTCGCCGCTTTCTGGACCTTCACTGGTCTGGGTCCCCGGGCACAGTAACATTCCGGGAAACTGTGGTGCCGACGAGCTCGCCAGAGCTGATGCACTCCTTTCGGAATCCTCTTTAATTGTCTCGGTCCAGTTGGCCATTGTGCAGAAATTCTTTCGGGACGCCAACCGATGAGGGTCAATGAGGAGTCCTGCTCCACCGCTAGACTCACCTGGCCCCTGATGGATAGATGGCGTACCAACCAGTTACTTGGACTTGGTCCCAACGTAATCTCGATCATAGTGGAAATGCTAACAGGTCATTGTGTTATGTGAAGACACGCGAAAAGAATGCAGCTCGCATCTAACGATTTCTGCCGTCGTTACAGATCCGCTGAGGAAGAGGAGACTGTTATCCACTTTTTCTGTCAGTGCACGTCTCTTACTAGGTGCAGATATAGGTTATTTGGCCCTCCATTTCTTGTCAGCTTGACGGAGCTATCATCTATTGGCATCAGGGATATAGATTCGTTTATCAAACTTTCTGGCTGGTTTTCCAGCGTGGGTAGCCGTGCTTTCGATGAGAAGCCCTTGCGCTGACCAACTTCTTCCTTTTTCCTGATTTTGGTAGAGCTTGGTCAGTAGAGAGCCTGCGTTTCACCTGTGGCGTCACAACAAGAGCTACCACTCCAACCTAACCTAAGCTGACAACGTTGGACAATTAATTTATATCATATCAGCTTTTGCAAAAGTTATGGCATGGTAGACGTAATCTTTTCGCATAACAACTATAAAACAGTGGCAGACCGTATTCGTTCAGACCGTATCTCTGAGCTCTGGTTCCCTATCGCTGTTCTAAGCCCCTGTCAGCATCTAGAAATTCCGATTTACCCGCGATCTACAGCCCTGAGAATTGTGGAAGCTGGACAATGCTTTATTGATCAGAATTCAATTTTAAAGCATAATTATTCATGACGCTAGAGAAAATAATAAAATTACAGTAAGAAGTAGTGATGGGAAACAATTCCGTTGGTTGTAAAGCAATTAATTTTATATGAAAAGAAATTATCGATTTATACATATGTATATATGTATGTATATAACACCGTCCAAATGTATCCATATATACTCTTCATAAATGGGTCAAATACTACAAAATTTTTCTTTACATTTAACGTTCTTCAACGTATACATGCATATAATGTGTGAACAATGTTTATTTAATTTTCTTATTAAAAAATACAACACACACATATACACACACACACACAAATTTTACCCGCTTAAAAATTTGCAAAAAATTTTCCCACCAGAATTCTTATTTTCAATTAATGAAAAATATTTGCTCTCCTGCTCCCAGCCACAGCTAGACGACATGTACTCATACAGAGATATCTCTTCTCACCTCATCGTTATTGTTTTTCGTTGTGTGTGTGTGTGTTTGTGCCTGTATAAGGAATGTTTCAATTCCATTTTATATCGTTACGATTATTTAAATATTTTGTGTTTCTTTCAGCACTTGTGTGCCATTTAATAGCAATTTAGGTTACCCTAGGAATCTTTGATTGCGTTAATGCCTTAGGTCAGCGGAAGAAGAGAGAACAAGAGAGAGAGAGAGAGATTATCTGTGTACATGTGCATATAGTAAAAGTATATCCATTATGTGTATTATGATGCATGTAATGGTGTTAGTGATAGCGGTAGTAGTTTAGATTAAAATATTTTTACATCGTGTATGTATTGTCTACACTTATACAGACCTGTTTTCTGCAGTAAATGGTGCATAGTTTTTAACGATAGGAAACTATGGTGTGAACCTCTTCAGCATTTCAAGGCGTTTTAAAAGAAAATTTCAATATAAAAATGTTTTTTATTACTTTCAAGTGAAATTGGACTCAGTTTATGAGCACTTTTTAAGCACTTTTTCTGATAATTGTTCAAAGGAGTTGGTTTTACAATACCATCGGAATATTATAAACGATGTTTAACCTGGTAACCCTAAAATAAGAATATGTATGCATGCTTCTAATAACATTTCCTTTTCTTGCGTGTGTGCATGTGTGCGCATGTGTGAGTTTGTTTATGTACTTAGGTTGTATCAACCAGCCACATGCAGTTTTAAGCGCGCGCATTTTTCAAATTCCATCAGTCCATTACGATGACGGCAATGATTCCGATTATTTTGTTGTTGTTGTTGTTGTTAATATTGCGTTGATGCTGCAAAAAACAAACCCAATACCAGTTTCAGTATTATAGCATCACAACAACCAACAACAACAGCAACCACAACATTTCGTTCTCTTTACCAAACTTACTCATTCGTGTATATAAAGTAGATACTCACTGCTGTTCCGTTTTTCACTTTGGCTCTGTTGTTGCTCTCTTGTTATTCCAATCATCTCCGTTGTATAGAATCGTACGATGACCTCTGATGTCAATTGCAGCATTTTTGCATGTTTTTTTGGTTTTGTTGTAGATTTTCGTTTGCAATTGATGTTTTTGTTTTTGTATTCTTACGTTACGTCTGCATGCTTGAATGTGTGTATACGGCCTGTGTGTTTGTGTATGTAAATACAGAAATTTTGTGAATGGAATGAGCTTTACGTAGAAATACTCATTCGTATCAAATTGTAGTAAAAATTTTTATGTACGAATAAGAGTAAGTGTGTATATTTAAGTTTTTATTGTTGTTCTTATTGTTTATTTACATACATAAGTATGTTTGTGGGTATGTATGTACATAGTTTGTCTGGTTGCTTGCATTGCATTTGCATCGTTGGTTTGTTTTTTTTTTTTGTTGTTTTCTATACAACTTTCAAGTGTTTGATTTACAAATGCGGGTAGAGAAAATATTTACGATTTTTATTTGTTGTTGTTGCTGTTGTTGGCTTTTTTTGTTGGAAAAATATTTCATTAAAAAGAAATAAAAAAAAACAGTGCGCGCCATGTCAAATGATGTTGCGATGATGATGATGATACAAAATTCCATAAGGAAAGCGGGAAAGAAAGCAAGACTTGTTCTTCAAATATGTTGTGTTAAGAAGAGCAAGAAAAAAGAGAACAAGAAGAAGAATAATAAGAAATGCAACCAAAACAACTAGAAGAACGGGGTGTGGCGCTTCATACAAAAATAGTTCATTTATTAACAGAAAAAAGTTCATTAAATTTTGAATTAAAAAATAACAAATCCATGTGGCAATGTTTTCGGAAAGTGGATGCACGTAGTGAAGCAAGTCTTTCTTGGGAGTGGCCGCTCTTAGAATCGATGTATTCCGGGCAATAGTGCTGTAAATTGCTTTGAAATGTAGCTGAAATGAGCAGTTGTCACAAGTAAGTGGACAATTTTACTTGAATATCTACATACATATTTCTGGATGTTACTTTATGGAATGTATTTCCGTTTTTATGCGCTCTTGATTTCTTATACTAACTTCTTCTTTGCCGGCAATCGGTGCTTAAGGTTTGTTTTGCCATTTTCAAAACTGCAGCTGTTTTGCAACCATTAAGCCCAGCTAAGTTCGAAATTCTAGAAATTTTTTTTATAATCTTTTGTTTTAATTTTGATTTTCTATTGCCCACTAGACCTGAGAATGTTTTTCGATTGATGAAATGCTTCAACAAGATAACGGTTAATATGCTAGGACACGGCTAGGACCGCCATTTAATTTTCTATGAATACAGAGATGACTCCAAAATATGTTTTTTTTAGGGCCAAAACCAATCTGTACTTTGTAATGAAGACTGTTCGGTGGTCGAAGGAGGAGCACCCAAATTTTGGGTTAAGGGCCACAAATAGTCATGTTAACCTTCGTAAAGTATAAAATACCTCTTAAATGGTTATTAAAACGGGTTAGGATGAGCATGTATTTAAAAAAGTGAAATTTATTCTAAATATTGAGCCTCTTTTATGAATCATTGCCGTTAAGAACACTGCCATTGCCTAGTTTGCATTACTGCGATAACATACATATGTATGTATGTATTTCCCCAAAGGATAGTTTTAGTCGTAGGTCCAAGAAAGAATCAATCATATTTACCCTGGTTTGAAATGTATTTCAATGAGGGAGCGTTCTCGACTAGAACAACAAATAGTAGTTCGACAAGGGTAGGCTTGGACTATTATATATTTTATAAATAGTTTTTAAACATTTGAAAAAGCGTTGTGACTCATCCGGACGATTTTCGGCCAATATTCGTCAAATAAATGAATTTTTCGTAGGGAATTCGGTAACAGATGGATATTAAAGCAATCTGCAAACGAAACACGATGGTGGAAAGACCATCCTGGAAAGCTCCCTGACTCGTGCAAACCTGAATAGTATGAAATCAGCAATGAACATCTCCACAGTGAAAAAATTACAACTCAAAGAGTAAAAGTTCCGTATTCCTACTCTCGAAACTACTGGCAGTTAACCTTATTTTTAGTCAATGACACATGAATCTAGTATCACCGTAACTTCTACTACAAACTGTAACCAATCAATCACCTGCTTAACATGAAAAAAAAATTTGTGTTTAATGAAACTGAAATTGATCACAGACATCATAAGATTAATTATCAAGACAATCAAATTTAAAAATAACCACCCTTGTGCTTATTGTTAAATTTAAATAAAGATTTCTTTCGTCTAGCCAAATTCCAAAGAAATTTCACAAAAATCACTTTCAAAACAAAAATTCAAGGTTTTCAGTCATTTATCTGTCAGACAATGACCTCCTTCCTTAAAACCCCGGCAAAAATTTGAAACCAAAAAAAAATGATTCTTTTTTCTTTTTTTGATTTTATTTTTTAATTGAGTCATTTCATTACAAATGTATGCCTTGATGGTGTTGTTGTTGTTGATAAATTTTGTCTAAATTCACATGAATAAAGAAAAATAAAAAGCAGAATGAATGATTTCGAAATTAAATGCCGAAAAAAAATATAAAGAAACGAACTCAAATTGAGTACAAAGAACTTCCTTTAATTGTTCTAATGCAAGCAAAAAAAAAAAAAAATGAAAACAAACAAAAATAATCTGTTCTTTGGGGATATTTTGTTTCGTATCGTTTATGATAATTTCTTTGAAAAAACAAAACGAAATTAAATACAAAAAATGCAGGCCAATGACTTTTAGAATTTCCAAGAAAAGTTTAGCTGTCGTGCTTCCAGCATAATGTCAATTATTTTCTGCCAAAAATTCAGTTGAACGCTTCAGGTTTTTTGTTGTGACCTAAAAAACGTTCGATTCCCTTGATTGCTAAACAATATGGCTACGATCAAACGCTCCTAGAATACAAAACATCCGCGAGAGTTGTGTACCAATTGGCTTTTACCACCTTCATTAATAATTGGGATTTTTCAATCTAAGTCGCCGTAGTCTAGTAGGCATAGTATTAGCTTATTAGACCTGTTTTAGTTGAGAGATACCAACCAAGACCTATAATTAAATGGCGGAATAAGTTGGTGTTACTATGGGACCTCACAAGACCCAAGTAAGCTGTGCCCGGAGAGGCGACTGCCAGATTAATCTAACCTAACCCGGGGTGAGTTTTGGCTTTTTCCAAATCTTTCTCCATTCGTCTCTGTCATTGCTCTCATATCAGATAGGCTTTCGATCTAGCTTCTCACAGCACTTATGTTGCGTGTATTAATTTTATACATGAGTGGCGGGACCTCAAGTTTTAAGTCGACTGCGAACAACAAATTTTTTTTGAGAAACTTTTCATGACAATTTTATTTACTCGCAGAGTTCTTGCCAGAAATCTAATGAGAAGAAGTCGCCGAAGAAATATTTTTTTTTCATATTTTCGTTTTGATGTCTGACCTGGGGTTTGAACCCAGGCGTTACGTCTACTAAGCCAACACATTGCCTACTAGACTACGGCATCATTAGTTATCGAAAAAATACTCGCTGTTTTCGTGGGCTTGTTAACATTATGGCAAATAAAACTGCAATTGGGAGTGAAATGTGAAGGAATGCCATTTTATTTCAAATGAATTCCATGTCCTGGCCTGATTTCATATCATATTTAATTTATATCTGGCTGTGGGTAATTTTGTATCCACAGGTTCTCTCGTTTGTTGTGCCAACAACATATGCATTAATGAAGTCATCCCTCAATTTTTGTCGAGGAATTGTTGTGGGAATCTTCCCCTAAACATGCATACATATTTCATCACTTCTTAAGTAAGTTTGTTGTCTATTGTTGTTATTGGTTTTGTTGTTGTTAAATTTATGGTCGATGTTACTTGCTTTATTATTTTTTGTTTGTTTTTGTATAAAAAAGCTCTCATGGGGAAAGAAGTTCAGCACAAGTTCATTGAATTCACCAAAAATTTCTACTTAAAACTCAAGGACATTATCGTTCAACATCGTTGTTCATTTACGTCTTTTCAATATGCGATTCGCATTATGTTTCACAATTAATTGCATGTTGATGTTGTTGTTATTATTGTTGTTGTTGTTCACATTTTATATTCGCTTTCATTGTTGATTTAATACCAAAAAAACAAAAACCGAAAAACAAAAACCAAAAATTAAATAAAAACGAGGCGCTCATAACGTAAACAAAACAAAAAAATTCAGAAATTCGAATTCGAATTGGAATTAAAGGAATAAAGAAAAATTGCAATGAGCATTGCAAAAAACAAAAACACAAACAAAAAATTGTCAAATTTTTAAAGTGAAGTTTAATGACAACAAAATTTGAAAAAAACGTATCATTAATTAAAAAGCTTGTTTTTGTTTCAATATTGAGGCTTATGACCCTTCTAAGCACGACTTATAAATTTTATCCAAATCAGGCTAGAGTACACTCGCATATTAAAACACAGAAAATATTCTGTAAACCATCGGACAAATCTTGAAAGACTGTCGGTCATCACAGCCAATGACTATACATTCGATAAAGTCAGTGAATTTATTTATCTTGGTTCCTTTGTTAACAGCAAAAATGATGTCAGTGTGGAGATAAAGCGTAGAATAACTCTTGCCTACAGGCGCTACTGTGATCTTGAGGAGCAGAGACCTCCTTCGTACAACGAAACTTATACTCGTTCTCCACGTACTTCTTTATGGCGCAAAAGCATGAACACTATTAAGCGTCGAATCAGATTTTTCGACAGAAAAATTCTACTTAAGATCTTCGGTCCAGTGAAACTTGGCGATGATTTTAGAGTGAATAATATACATACATAATTGGTCATTACAACCCTTTAGTCAGGCATAGGCCCTAGCTTCTCACACCACTTACGTTGTGTAAGTTAATGTTTTATACATGAGTGGCGGGGCCTACACTGTCGACTCCGAACGACAGATCTTTGAGATCTCTCTCCGAGTTCTTGCCAGTAATCTGCTGAGAGGAAGTTGCCGAAGAAATAATTGCTCATATTTTTGTTTTAATCTCTGACCTGGGGTTTGAACCGTGGCCTCACGCCTAATAAGCCAACACTGTACTTACTAGACTATGGTGACTTAGAGCAGAGATCAGCAATGAATTGATTTTTAAATTTTGAATATAAGTGAGTCAACAATATTGAAATTTAACTATGTACTCTGATTCATTCATACTCACTACAACAACGTTGATTTATAACAACAGGTTGCAATGAGTATGCGTACAACGTTGACATCAAACTCATACCATTCGAAATATGTTTGAATCGTCAGCCTACTCGTTTTCATTCTCAGATTCATAACTTTAGAAAAATACTGATAAACGATACGAGTGACTCGAATCATTCAACAAAATTTACAATCTTAGTTGTTGTTGCATTTACAACAAAAGAAAAAAGACACATAAACAAAAAAGACGGGACAGCAAGCATAGTAGTGAGTATTTTAGTGTTCGTACGCGAATCATACTTATTTTGTGCTTCGTGTATTTGTTGAGTTATGGGGAGTCGAAATCAATACGAAATCATACGTGCTGTTAAGTATGAATATGATGAGTACTTCAAACCTTGAATATGAGTAGAGGTTCAATGATATTAAAATAAGTTTGAATGCGTATAAGTATCAAAAATTATGAGTATGATTCGATCATATTGTTTCGATCGATTGTTTGTCCAAAAATGAAAGGAGGAACAAAAATCACAAAACATCACAACTTCAGCGAGTCAAACAAAAGAAAGACGAAATCATCCAGCAGCTGAGCACTTATAACACTAAACGATCGTCACTTAAAATTTCAACCATCCGCACGTCTGATGATGATGGTGATGATCATCACCATCATCATCATTATTGCCTTGGCTGAGATGTGTAGTGGTGGCGGTAGTGGCGCTACAATATCAAAGGCGGGCCAACAGTTTTGCGAATATTTTCTTCGGTTTTTTTCTGCCTCTCTTTGTGTTTTGAATTGTTTGCGACGACGAGTGCATTGACTGCCACCAACAATCATCATAATGATGATGATGATGACGGTGATGGTGATGGTGCTTTTGATGGTGTTGGTTGATGTTGATGTCTGTTTGTTTAGTTTAAAATAAATTACAGCAACAACTACGACTACAACAAAAATTAAATTTGTATGTGCACAACTCATTTAAACATGACCGCCCCGTCGCATAAAGACCATAAAAATAATAGAAGATCCCAATCGAATGTCTGGACAATTTTTATTGAACTTAATTTTCAATGGAATTATAATTTTAAATCTAAAATAACAATAACAACAACAGCAACAACAAAATCATTTTTGCCATTTATGTTGTGCTGTGATTTTTATTTTGTTTTCTTTATGATTTTTTGTTTTTCTGTTTTACTTAAAAATATCATGTGACTGCAATTGAGCAGGAATTGCGTTTATTTATCGATAAAATGTTGTTTTTGTTTCTTAATTTATTCAGAACTTTTGTCGAGTGTCGCTTTCAAACAGGCAGACAGACAAGTGAATACTTTTTTCGATTTAAAATTAAAATGAATTTATTTTTTTGTGAAAATAAATTATTGAATGAAACAATTTATAGATTTAGACTCTGTTGAACTCTGTAGAAAAAATAGGAAAGAAAGCGAGTGTTGTTTCCATGGGTGAGTTCTCATAGACAGCGATAATTGCATTTTCCAATTCTCAAGTCGCCGTAGTCTAGTAGGCGGTGTGTTGGCTGTGAGGCCACGGTTCAACCTTTAGGCTAGACATCTCCAACAAAACGTCTCAATCGACAATTGAGTAGGCTTCTCACGTACGACGAAACTTATGCTCATTCACCCTGTTCTTTACGGTGCAGATGCACTATTAAGTATCGATTCTGCAGGCTTGAAAGTATTCGTAAGATTTTCGGTTTCGATTTAGCGATGATTTTGGAGTGAATAATCCCAATTATTAATGAAGGAAGTCGCCGTAGTCTAGTACGTTGTGTGTTGGCTTATTAGACGTAAGGATACGGTTCAAACTTCAGGTCAGACATCTCCAACAAAACGAAATATGAAACAAATTTCCTCGGCGACTTCTTCTCAGCAGATTTCTTGCATAAACTCTGAGAATAAATAAAATTGCAATGAAAAGTTTATTAAAAAATCTGTCGTTCGGAGTCGACTTTAAACTGTAGGTCCGGCCACTCTTGTATAAAATTAACGCACACAACATAAGTGGTGTAAGAAACTAGGTCGTAATCCTGACAAAACGTGTATTTATGTATGTTCGTCCATTTATTAAAACTACTTCAGTTCAAGGACCTTTTCATGATTATAAGTTTCGAAATAATTTTCGTTGTTTTCTGAATCCCGTACGAATTTTGCGAGATTGTTGCCTTTAAAGGCTGTTTTGCAGGATGTTTTTATTGTTATTGCCTTTATCATCTTGCCTTTTTATTATATCTCTCTGTGATATCCTCTTTTTTTAACGTAATTTTTTCAAATTATTACGATTCCGCGCCCTTTTCAAATACGCATGCCTGGTATCTAGTTTTACATACAAGAAGCACAGGAACGTGAAACAACAGGAAAATGAAATGAATTTCAAATAAAGGCGCCTTTTCGTGTTTTGAAGATAAAAACAATTGAGAAATTGTGATTTAATTTTAATAAAATCGGTATTATATGTGGCCAAAGCTTATAGTATCGGCCCCATAGGCCCCTACTAAGCAGAAATAAATTTGTTAGGTTTGAAGCCACTAAATCAAAGAAATTCCAATTGTTTGGCCTTTTTGACCACAGCTTTCTACCTTAAAGGAATACAAACGAAAGTGGTGTAGCTTTTGTAAGCATGACACGTGGTTTTTGGTGGCCTAAAATGTAAAACAGATTGTGGCACCACCAATCTCTGTAGCTATTTGAGATTGTTTTTGTTGTCGTTTAACAATAGTTTGATTTAAATATCAATAAATATGATAAATGTTTAGTTTGAATACACAATATACTACGTACATATGTACATACATACATATGTTCATAAACATGATAGGAAGAAGAGGAAAAAGTCTGTGGTAGATCCTAAGCCATCATTATACAAAAGCACAGTGGCTGAAGAGGTACAAAATTTGACAAAAAGTTTTAATGGCTCTTCTATCCAAAAGTCGTAGGGTAATAGACTATCGAAGCCAAGCTACAGTAGCTAAAAACGGGAGTTTTTGTGCCTCCGATACAGTCAAATCTTAGTCCAATCTGGACTTACCTATAGGCTGCCTGACCATTGCATTGTTTTCTAAGCAAAGGTCCTTAAAGTGAAAGTGGCGCAATGCTTGTTGAGTGGCAGGATCTCCCTTGAAAATCTCTTGATTTATTCATTTACCCAGGCTGTGATTAATTACCTAACGAACGTAATTCCAAAGTTCGACCATGTCCATGAATGCCAAGGATTTCTCCGAGAAATTTCGGATCGTTTGAAGGTAACTGCTGATAGGCTGGCAAGAGCCAGCATGAAACTAGTATTCCGATTACATAATTCGTCATTACAACCCTTCAGTCAAGATTATTGACCTAGTTTCTCACACCACTCATGTTGTGTGTGTTAATTTTATACATGAGTGGTGGGACCTACAGTTTAAAGTCGACTCCGAACGACACAACTTTTCATGGCAATTTTATTTACTCTCAGAGGTTTTTTTTTGCCAGAAATCTGATGGTATTCCTATTGTCTCGATTAATTAGGGTATTGTTTACTCATTTAAGGGGGAAACTTAATCTTCTTGGCAGCAGAAAGTTACGTGCAATATTGCTAGACTCTGCTGGACACGTATGGAAAGGACGAGGAGGAATAAGTACCCGACTTTTATCATAAAGAGACTGAGGTTTCCGCCCTTTCTTTTTCTGACTTCTTTTTTGGGTCTTTGGATGGTTTTCTTTAGGGAATGGTTGGCTTCCCGGTAGAAATAATTGTTCTATCACAATGGGCCTAAATGCCAATTGTTACGTTTTTAACTTTTAAAAACGTTTAAAATATGAGCCCATAGTTCGCAAATAAAATAAAAATAAATTTGTGTTTAGTTTTAATTAAAATTCTTTATTATTCGCATAATTCTGTGTGGCACTGTTCACAACTTGATGTAAACAACAACAATTGCCTTTTTTTGTTATTCCTCTGTTTATACACTTTGCATAAACAATAACAATTACTAGGCAATTATTCGACAGATATTTGTAACGGAGATGCTCAAATCACGATAACTCTCTTCAAACACATCGCGTCTTCACACAAGACAAACTGAACTTTTGCTAAGTGGAATCTCGTTCTTCAAGGGGGCTCGCCACCTAACCTAAATTGTGCCTTCATTAAGCTTATAGTCCAGACCAGAGATCAGCAATAAGTATTCGAAAACATGAGTAGAATCGAATCATACTCATAATTTCTGATACTTATACGCATTCATACATATTTTAATATCATGGAACCTTTCTCATATTTAAAGTTTGAAGTACTCATCATACTCATCATACTTAACAGCACGTATGATTTCGTATTGATTTCGATTCTCCATAACTCAACATATACACGAAGCACAAAATAAATATGAATCGCGTACGAAAACTAAAATACTTACTAGAAGCTGCTGCTCTGTCTTTTTCCTCATGTGTCTTTTTTCTTTTGTTGTAAATGCAAAACTCGAATCATTTATAAGAGTATTTTTCTAAAGTTATGAATCTAAATGAGTAGACTTATGAATCAAACATATTTCGAATGGTATGAGTTTGATGTCAACGTTGTAATCATCCTCATTGCAACCTGTCGTTATAATTCAACGTTGTAGTGAGTATGAATGAATCAGCAGAGTACATAGTTAAATTTCAATATTGTTGACTCATTTATATTCAAAATTTCATGAGTTCTTATGAGTAGCGAAAAACCGATTCATTACTGATCTCTGGTCCAGAAGCCAGTAACACATCTGACTAACACCTGCCATTAGAGAGTCATAAGGAATAAAAAAAAAAAAATTATAATAATTTATAGCCGAGATCTTCCTTTTTTATATGTGTATGGTAATAAAACTGAAATTCTAACCACTGTACTTAAGATGAGTGATGATGTCCTCAGAAATATGTCGTATAATAAATATGGAAACTCACTATAGCCGCCATATTCACTCTTCCATTGCAAAGTTTTTATGTTTTTGTAATCATCATCTAGTCAAGAGCATAAAAAGCAAAAATAATAAAAACATAAAAGAATAAATAAATAAATAAATAGAGAAAGATAGAGAAAGAGGGAGAGAGAAAGAAAAAAGTCAAAAAATATAGTAAAAACTCCCTAGAATTTGATTTATTTACATGTACTGTCGTATGTACGTACGTATGTGTATGTATATGAATATAAGATATCCTTGCATTGGTGTTACGGCTATATCAGTGTCTGTATGTGTGTGTGTGAAGCTAGTATTATAACAAAAGTACCATAAAATAGCAACAATAGCTATAAAGACGTCTAAATGTTATTAAAATGGAAATGGTAGGTATAAAGTGAAAGAAATCTCTTCACATAATAATATGGATTCCCTCTTCATCTCCATCCTCCATCCTACAGAAAACTTTTCATAAAACTTACAGCAACAATTGCAACAACACTTATATACCACCATACCATGCGAAAAACTTCTCACCCAACTCATACTGTGTTGCCACCATTTTTTTTGTGTGTGTCTGAGTTGGTCAAAAAAAGTAAAAAAAAACAACAAGTTTTACACTCAACCACCCCATGCTCTTATTTCTACATTTTCTTTGTGGCACAGCCTTTGATAACTTTGGCCACAAATACGATAATAATGGGAATAACGAAGCATCAGAAAGAATTGTGCCACATACTCGTGCAGCGCAGCATCCTTTTCTGGTGTTGTATCCTGCTTGCCTTTAAAGTAGACAAAAGGGCAATGGACTTGAAATCGAAACGGCACGAATAAAACGGAATACAATACAACCTAGTCGAAGTAGAAAATGAAATCAAATAAAAAAAAAATGAAAGAAAAATTATTTCGTGTGTATCCAATTTGACATTATTTTTCGCAAATTCAGAAACAGAATAATTTGACATCGTTTTGTAAGGCTGCGGTGAAAATTTTTAAGGCCACAGACATTACTTACCGATATTAAGTTACTGAGTTCTAAACACGGGCAAAATGGTGGCCAAGGCTAGATGGAGGGCTTATGGAAAGACTGTATAGTCTCCAAGGAAGCACGCTCATGATGATTGTCGGGATCATGACGCGGCATTGCATGCATCATGGGCATGTATGCAATGCGCATTGGTCTAGGGTTTCTTGCATATGATTTCTGCAGAAGCTGTAAAGACGAGAAAGGATGAAACTTGTCTTCAACTACTGGGAACATGCTTGACATTATGTCAAAGGAGAAAAAAGCATCTCGGTGCCTGCCATATGCCTAATTTAGCAAGAAGCATCGAGTGGTCTAGGCCTAGGGTATACTGGAAAACCTAGAGTTTCACAATAGGACCCATTGTAGCTTAAGTATGTCCATCCGACTTCCTTGGGTTAACAGCCCCCTCTACCTGCCTATCTAACTCTATCTACATTATCAAATCTGAGCGACTGCAGTCAGACATGAGTTACATGGCCAAGGGCTTGAATAGTATAAAGGCCTGTTAATATCTTGGCATTCATATCATTTCGATCTGTCCTTCAAGGCGAGGAGAATATGCCAAATTGAATCAAATTTTCTTCAACTCAAATAAGATACAGTGTTGCTGTTTTGGAAGAAGTCGCCGTAGTCTAGCAGGTAGTGTGTCTACTTATTTGACGTAAGGTCACGGCTCAAACTCCAGGTCAGACAACAAAACGAAAATATGAAAAAAAATATTTCTTCGGCGACTTCCTCTCAGCAGATTATTTGCAAAAACTCTGAGAGTAAATAATATTGCCATGAAAAGTTTCTCAAAAAAAAAATTGTCCTTCGGAGTCGACTTTAAACTGCAGGTCCCTTTACTCCTGTATTACTCCTTTAAAAAAAATTAACACACACAACGTAAGTGGTGTGAGAAGCTAGGTCGTAATTCTGATTAAAGGGTTGTAATAATTATGTATGTATGTTGCTGTTTTGCAGCTATGCATTCTTTCCGAGGTCAAGATTACAGTTCTCTTTTAGCACAACTTCACGCTTATATTCTGTAAACATTACAAAACCGTTTAAACAGGAAAAATTGCAGAAAAGGCTCCATATTTCATAGGAAAATGAAAACATGTTTCTTTTTTTTTAATTTCTATTATTAATGCAACCGCATTAAGAAAGGGCTACCCTTGTAAAAATTGTCTGGTCCCGTTATAATTCTACATCGTGTACTGTTTTGTTTAGCTACATACCCTTTTTCCACTCTCTCTTTCTCTCTCTCTCTCTTACTAAGTAAACATTAGAAATTAGCACACAGTTTATGCTTCTTTTGTGTGTGTTGAGTTCGAAATAATATTTACGCATGCATAGAGGGTGTGTGTGTAAGTGCGAGAGATGTTTGTAAATGGAAAATATTTACCTCTGTCGTACGTATGTTGTATATGGTTATGTATGGGTGTGTGTGTTTATATAATAACATTAAAATAATTGGATTTCGTAAAAATCTTTCTGTTTTTTTCTTTTGAAACAGTGTGAAAACGAAACGTACAACAACAACAACTAGAACAACAACAATATGCTGCAGAAGAATACTACAAATGCGTAGGGTTATCGATTAGATTTGCTTTCTAGAGCAAAAAAAAAAACGATAGAAATAGAGAAACTAGGAAGAAGCATTGAAATTTCGTAATGTTTCTGTTGTAATTACTTTAGTTTGGAAAAAAACATGAAAGAAAGCTTTTCTATAAGCGAGTATATGGTATCCATTTAAATGCAATTGAATTTGTTGCTGTTAACGAAATTTGGGAAGAGGTTAGGTTTCAAAGAGTGTTGCCATATTTTCTTAGCAATACTTGTTATTAATTCAAATAAAAATATTTATTAAATGCAGACATTAAATGAAATTAATCGTTCCTTTTCACAAAAATCTTTTGCAAAAATCAGAATGAAAAAAATGCATTATTGTTGTTATCTACGTATCTATGCTTTAGTCTGGCAACCTTAGAGTATAAATACGAAAGAGATTGAAAAACAGACATCGAAATAGAAACAGTGTGATTGTCATTTAACCGAAAAATCCAAAGAGAATGAGAGCATTTGGGAATTTTACTACAACTACTACTACTACCCTGAGTGAAATTTACAAAGTTTTTTCTTGTTTTTCTTTTTATTTTCATTTTACTTTGGCGGGAAGTTTTTCATTAATGTCTGTTCGTCTTGTTCTTTTTCTGTTTCTGTTTCTACTCATGTACAGTTTATTTCCTAAAGTACGAGTGCACAACAATGAGTAGAACGAGTAGTTGTTCTGATTTTGTTTTTGTTTTTTTTTGTGTATACCGGAATGGGAGTCAAGAAGCGCAATGGATTGGTCTATCATCCATCAGGTTATTGAACAGGTATGTATGTATGTATGCATTCATGCAATTGTATCAGTTAAAGTACATATTTTATCATTTTTAACCCAATACCGTACAATATGTATGTATTTATGTATGGATGAGTGTAAAACTCATCGTAGTGTGTCGAAATCAATTGTAAAAAAAATTTCTTATCTTTACAAAAACAAAATCAAAAAAAAAGGGAAAAAAATAAATGAAAACAATTTTTTGTTGTATAAGATTATATTTCATTGAAAATGTTAAATTTTTTAAAGGAATTAAATTTATGAATGAAATTTCATTATTTCGTATTCAATTGTATGATTAGAGAAGAGACAACAAAAATAAATAAAAACCTGCCTTAAAATAAACAAACAAACATACAGTTACGCACAAAAGAATAGTCACATAAGGATTATTTTGCACGGGGCTGCTCAATGGATCCTCTTCAATGTTGCTCCTTTCACCCGCATCTCAATCTTCTCCGATAGTCAGGCTGCCATAAGATCTCTGTCGGGCATCATGAATAACTCTAGGATCGTTAGGGAATGTCGCCGCTGTCTCGACCTTGTTTCTGAGCGCTTCAGCGTCTCACTTGACTGGGTCCCTGGGCACAGTAATATTCCGGGAAACTGCAGAGCCGACGAGCTCGCCAGGGCTGATGCACTCCTTCCGGAATCCTCTTCAATCCACCACTTATGTTGTGTGTGTTCATTTTATACACGAGTGGGTTTGAACCATGGCCTCAAGCTCCAAACCGACACAACAATTTTTTAGATTATGGCGACATCCTTGTATGGCTCTATAATCAATGTGAGACTGTTGATATGCTCAATGAAGGAATGCTAGCTGCTGGTTTTAAGATTTTTTTTTAAATAATGACCCCAAATTAGAACGCCGAAATAGTTTTACTTGAGAGTTTTTTTTGTTAATTATTCATTGGATTCAAATTGACTTTAATTTCTTATTCACACAAATCATTTGTTTATTCCCTTATGTGTCTTCATTATTTTCGTAAAAACAGAAGAACTCGCCTATTAGTCTACCCCACAGCTATTTTACACACTTTTGTGTGCCGCTGTTCACAACTTGATGTAAACAACAACAATTGCTTTTCTTTGTTATTCCTCTGTTTACACCCTTAGCATAAACAGTAACAATTACTATACAATTATTCGGCTGATCTTTGTAACGGAAATCTTCAAACCACGATTACTCTTTTCAAACACACCGCGTCTTCACACAAGACTGACTGCACTTTTACTAACTCACTCGCCTGCTTTGCATTGCCTTTTATATGGCAGAGTAAACAGTCTGATGAATGTTCTTGAAGGCAAATGTTCGTGGCTTCACCTTCTCGAAATCTCTATAAATGTAAAAATTTATTCTTGTAGCATTTGTTATTGTATTTTTGTTTACTTGTTTACCATTTTGTTGTTATATGAAGCAGTACGATAATTTGTAAACAGATTTGTTTACATCATTGTTTTGTTTTTGTAGCTTTTGTTTATATTTTTAATGTTAAGCGATGTAAAAGCAAAACACCAGTATCTAGATTTTTCGTTTTCGTAACAATATTCTTAATTTATTTTAAATTTTGAAAAACTTCTTTAAATGCCTTCCTGCTTTGTATCCAAAGAAATCCTGTCTATGATTATACAATAGAAAGCAAAGAGAATTCGCTTCGCAAAGTGTCTGCTGCCATCATTGTCATGTAAAATGTTACGGAAACTGTAACTGTAACGATGTATCCGTTATCACTTGGCCGAATATGCTTTTTGCGTTTTTTAGTTTTCAAGATACAAACATTTTGACGTCAGGGCATGTCAATATAGTATAATCAGATGTGGAATTCTTTTTTTTTTCTTTTTATGTGGAACACGATTAAACAACAATTTTTCTTTCCTTTCTTTCGTATTTTTTTGTGTTTTTGTTGTTGTTTAATACACAATCAAAAAGTTATATTTCTTAGCTTTTCCTTCTTTTCAAAGACACACGCCATATGTACGTATGATAAGAGAATGGAGGCGTATTGGCTGTTTGTGAAAATATTTTGAAGAGGGAAAGTATTTGCAAAACGATGGTTTCAAATGTCCTTCTCATCAATAGCATGTAGTATGTATGTAGAGAAGCCTAGTTAATGTTGTAAATTTATTGAAATACAGTGGGTGGTGTAACAGAATGTGGACAATATTTGTAATTTTTCGATGTAGACAACCACAGTAAAGTATTCAATTTGATTTTCGATCGAATATCGATCTCCATGATTAACTTTGATTGTTTCGAAGACCGTATTCCTTCCAAAACTTTTCTTGGTATCCGGGTACAGCAAATAAAAAGAAGGACTTTTAATAAACATCCCAAAAGTTTACGTAATACTTGCCTGTATGTTACAACACATAAATCTATGGCTTGATTTGTAACTCAATTTAAATGCCTTCTCGAAACTTATTTGTTAACGGGTACGTAGCACTGGAAATAGCACGCGAGAAGACATATGGAACAGTACGTTTTTTGCACTGTAAATCTCAGATTCCACACCCATTGTAGCTTTTTTTATTAATTTCGTTAGTTTTTTCATTGACTTCATAGCGGGTACCAAGTGAGATGTTGCGCAGCGCTATTGAACGGGAGTCTATCAAGATGGGTGTGAAGGCAAGACGAAGTACATGTTGTAGACAAGTACGGATACGCGGCTTATCGAATCCCAGATTACGGCCGATAACTATACTTTCTATATAGTTAAAGAATTGTTTTATCTTGGCTGCGCCGTTACCAATGAAACAGTCTGGAGATTAAGCGCAGTATCACTCTTGCCAACAGGTGCTATTATGGTCTCAATAGACAATTGAGTTGCACAGAACTCTCTCTTACGACGGAACTTATATTCTACAAACCGCTCATCTTCGCCGTACTCCTTTAAGGCACAAAGGCATGGACACTGTTAAGCATCGAAGTGGCAGTCTTAGTGTATTTGAGAGAAAAGTCCTACGTAAGATCTTCGATCCAAGGCAAGTGGGCGATAATATCGGCATCCGATCTAATAACGAGCTGTATGAGCTCCTCAACCACATAAACGTTGTGTAGCGTATTAACATCCAGCGGTTGCGCGGGCTCGATCATGTCGTTCGAATGGAGATGGATGCTTCCGTGAGACGGGTATTTGATGCGGGCATCTGCGGTATTCGGTGAAGAGGGCGACATTGTTTGCCTAGAAGGACCCGATTGAAGAAGCGCTCTCATCGAATTTTGTGACCAACTGGTGCAGGCGCGCAAGAAGCAGAGGCGCCTGGAAGAATGTGTTAAAGCAGTCAAAAATCGGACGTTGTGGACTGTATTAACGTAAAGCGGTTGCCTGCATTGACCTCGAAGTTCGGATGAAGAGAATGTTCCGGGGAAACGGGTATTTGATGCGACGATTATCGAAAGACGGCGTAGAGGACGACCCTGTCTATGTAGAAGACAAACTTGTCAAATTGAGGTAGCCCTGTTATTGATTGATGAGACCAACTGGCGAAAGCGTGCAAGAAGCAAAGGCAAATGGAAGGATGTGTTAAAGCAGACCGAAATCAGATAACGGGTTGCTAATGGCCAATGAAGTATGTAATAAGGTTTTTTCATTTCCAAAGACTTCTTTGTGCATTTCGTAATCGTGATTAAGGGAATGGTATCTACCAGAAATTAGCAATGAATCGTTTTTCGCTACTCATAAGCACTCATGAAATTTTAAATATAAGTGAGTCAACATTATTGAAATTTAACTATGCACTCTGATTCATTCATACTCACTACAACGTTGATTTATAAGTACCAAGTTGCAATGAGTATGCATACAACCTTGACATCAAACTCATACCATTCGAAATATGTTTGGTTCATAAGCCTACTCATTTAGATTCATAACTTTAGGAAAATACTTATAAAGGATTCGAGTGACTCGACAACAAAAGAAAAACAACACATAAGCATAAAAGACTAAACAGCAACCAGAGCAAACACACAACCTTCTAATGAGTACTTTTTAGTGTTCGTACACGAATCATACTTATTTTGTGATTCGTGTATATGGTGAGTTATGGAGAGTCGAAATCAATAGGAAATCATACGTGTTGTTAAGTATGAATATGATGACTACTTCAAACTTTGAATATGAGTAGAGGTTCCATGATATTAAAATAAGTATGAATGCGTATAAGTATCAGAAGTTATGTATGAGTATGATTCGATTCTACTCATATTTTTGATCTCTGGTGACTACACTAATAAGGAGCTTCATCCTCCGCTTACATAGATGCCCTGATAGAAACTTGACTGTGGTGTATGGCACTTGGATGTCTTCAATGTTTATAAATTTTGAAAAATAAATTCCTTTAAAAGTGCGGCTTAAAATCCGTTTTTAAGTTCATGCCTTAAATCTTAAATGAGGTGACCTGTAGGTGTCAAAAACTCGTACAGATAAAGAATTTCTTGCAATGAATTTAACTTTAATATTGAATTCGTTATTTTCGTAATAAATTCGTATCAGAAATTCTGTTTAAAATTCAAAAAGCGTCCACCCTATAAGAGCATTCCAAGAACGGCAAACAATAGGAAAAATTCTGTAATAAGGCCAATAACAATGCATAGGAAAAATATATTTAAGGACGATACAACAAGTTCTTCTTCTTTTTTTTTTTAAATAAAGGACGACAATGGATGCTGATGATTTACGACAGTTAAACAAGAAAATGGTGGTGAGGGTGACATACAAAGAAAAAAAAACTGTGATATGCGTTACTAATACTATTCATACAGTTTTTTTTGTTTGTTTTGCTGTTGTTGTTGTCATTATTTAAAAAATATTTACAATTTGATAGGAAATGTTTTAATTTAAAAACAATAGAACTTGAAGTCAAGCATCATAAGGAGAAAGGCGAGCCACAAGACAACGAAAAATAAAATGGAATTCTCTGTGAGACCAAGTGTCCCAATTTACGTGTTTTTTTTGTTTAAACAAGAAACAAACAAACAAACAGAAAAAAATATTAAAAATGTGTCACTTATTAAATAAAGTTTACCTTTCTTCGTGTTATGTAGGTAAACATATTCAAATTTTATTCTGAAACTTACCATCCATCAACAATGTCAACAAAGTGCAGGAAATCAATGTTTTCTTCGTCCTTCTCATTATCACACCGTATCAGTACTTCAGTAAGTTTATTGTAATAATGCTCCAGCATTCATGATTTATTTGGGAATTTTTTAATAAGACGTTCGTTATACACTTTTTTCTGTAGAAAAACTTAACTTAATTGGAATATTTTTTAATTAAAAAAAATATTGTTCAACGTCTAAATGAAAAAAAAAGCATCCACCAGTCCTTAGTAGTGGTCTGCCATAAAAAAAATACACAGAAGAGAGAGAGAGAGACTTTTGTTGTGAAAAATCCTTCGCACAACTTTCGTTCCTGTATACGAAAGCGGGTAATAGAGAAGCGTATGGTGCTATTCCATTACAAAGATATGTCGAATAATTGTCTAGTAATTGTTATTGTTTATGAAAAGGGTGTAAACAGCTATTTGGAATACAGCGGCACTAAATAAAGATGCCTGGAGGATCTATCTGAAGGTTTAGTGCTAGAAAATGAAACTAAGTTCAAAATGCAATTCACTTTTTTCATTTTTCATTTATTTTATTCCAATTAAATTTGTGTTTGATAAAGTCTAGCTGGAGAAGTACTCTTCTCGTAAACGAGACTCTGCCCGAAATCGAATGAACACGTTGACAATTTTTTCTTTGGAATCTTTCTCTTCAATAATGAATGAAATTCTAGAAGGGGCTTAGTAGTTGTGTTAATAGCTAAGGGCTTAGAAACAATCTCGACAAAAATGTGTTTTTGCTGTAGATACAGCAGAAAAGGGAAAATAAATTAAAATTTTCGGATCCTAGAACCAAATGCTGTGACTTTTGTTAAAGGTTAAATGTCGAGATGTGCTATTGGAACTTCATTGGAGGCTGCATATAGCGAAACGGCTGGAAAACGTGTGTTATTATTGTGAATTCTGCTTAAAATATTCGTAAGGTTTGTAATATTATTGCATTGCGTTATACGGTGTTCAGATATGCACCTTTATTGCGTAAATCGCAATAAACACCATTATTGAGCTCAATCTTTCAATTATTATATTGAGTAAAACTTAAAATGCAGCACTGTGTTTTGTTAAAAAAAAAAACAAAACAACAAAATAAAAACAATGTTGTTGGAACAACCAGCTGTTTTGTTTACCAGCTGTCAAATGAATATTGAATAAGCAGCTGAACTTCGTATATGATTATGCCTGAACACTTAAAATATTGTAATCAATTAAACGAATATTGACTCAATAAAAGTGCATATCTGAACATAGTATTACGTTACGTTAACATATGTTCAAAATATCCATTTTATCCTACGCTTTAAGAAGTAGAATACAATGCCAGCACATTCTGTAGTCATAAAATGGCATCACAGTCACCATTATCGTCAAACTAATAGTCAAACAGAGTTCAGATCATACGTTTGCATCCTGTTTTAAGTTATACAATATAAAAAACAACAACAACAACGACTTTAATATAAAGTTCCATTCAATTTCAAACTCTGCAGGCAAAGTTTTTCTTCTCTTACTCCATTTGTTATTGTTTACATTGCTTTTAGCGTGGGTTGTTTGTTAAGTAGATGCTTACTTTAAAGTACTAGAAAACAGGGAAATTATAAAAAATAAAAGAAACAAAACTTAAACAATAACTGGCTTGTCATATGTCATTATTTAAATCAAATACAAAGATACGTTAATATTTTCGATATGGCAACACTACAAAAACTGGAAACAAAACTACATTATTGAAAATATGTTTGTATTTTATTTAAAAAGGGGGAATGTTGGAAGGGGATTTTACAATTTACGATTTATTTTGATAGTTTTTATTGTTTTCACACGAATGCAAAAGCAAAACAAACCATAAAATACTCCAGCCAGCTAAACGAAAAACGTTCGCTCTCAAGAGAGAGCACGAGTATGTGGTGTAGAGAAAATAAAAATGTAAACAAAATCAACATAATTAAGAGAGCATGCCTTAGATATTTAAGAGTATTATTGAGAGTTAACAAATGCGCATGGCTGTGGATAATGAATTGTGGATGTTATGCTACTGGAAAGTTGTATTAAATTTAAAGAGAATTGGGTTTCTAATCAATTCCATTTCATTTCCACGACGTTTCACACTCTCTTTGGTTGTGTTTTTTAATGAAAAAATTCTCTGTTTTTGTCTGGTTTTTGTCTATACACCAGTTTTCATAACAACACATCAAGTTTGTACTCATTTGACCTTTTACGCCTCATCCCGCATTTTTTTAATGTGTATTTCATTTGTTTTGCTTTATGTGGTAGTTGTTGTTGGTATTGTATATATGTTTTTATAGTTTATTTTTTATGGCATTTATTTTGTGCTGGTCGTTTGGTTTCGATTTTTCATGGCGTTGTAAACGAATGGTGGATACAAAACAAACTGAATAAACGCCACAACATGTAAACAGAGCAACGAAATTAACGAAAGTAAAGAAACAAAATAGAATGTAATAAAAAACAATAACACAACCAAATTGCTGGCACCCATTATGCTACACACATACATGCATAGATGGATGGATGGATGGATGAATAGATTATTGTAGTATGTACAGTATGCTCATGCATACACCACAGTTGTTTGATTACTTGATTTATTTTTATTATTGTCGTTTGTGCCGTTGTATGTATGGTTGTTGTTGTTGTTGTTTAGTTACCTCTGTTGTTGTAGTTGTTGTTGTTGCTATTATTATTGTTGTGTTCGTTTTTATTTTATTTTTAGTTTATTTTGATACGACCAACGACGACTCTATTTCTATTTGCTGCCAGTTGTTAGTATTTTTAAAATGTTGTCATTTTTTTTTTGGTTTTGTTTTTGTTTTCATTTTTTATTTTTATTACTGTTGGTTTGTGTTGTGTTGTGTTGTGTCGTTGCGTTTGGTATGTCATTGGAATGGGAACAAGCATTCAGAGGAAATTCAGACAAAAACAAAAAACGAAAACAATAATATCATCAATGGAATGAAAAAAAGAAAAGAAAAGCAAGCACAACAACAACAATAACACCAGCGGCTGTAATAATAATAAAAATAATAATTAAAATAACATGGCAGTTGTAGTTGTAAATATATTTTATAGATGATGATGGCGATAATGTTGTTGCGGATGACGATGATGAGAATGCTGTTGTTGTTGTTGTTGTCGTTATTGTTATTGTTATTTTATGAAAAATAAGTCAATTTAGCGCGTGTTTTCGTCATCTTTGTTATGCTCACATTGTATTTATTTATTGCATAGGCATGTACGCATGCATATGCATAAATGTGTGTGTGTGTGTGTGTATGCATACGAGGAAAAACCCCGAACACAAATACACAAAATATAAATAAATGCTGACGAATACTGTACATGAAATTGTTGTTAACATTTTTTACTATTTTGTTTTGTTATTAATGTTGTACACGATTATCTTTATTGTTGTTGTAATAATTACTTTTTACATCGTCAATATTAACAGAGCCTCGGGTATTCTTTGGTGCATGCATTCCCTTATTATGATCGTTAGTACGTACACGTGTGCATCTGCTGCAATTTAAAATCTGTTTTCATTTTAATGTTCTTGACGTTGTTGTTGTTGTCGTTGAATGTTGGATAAATTTTTATTCATTATTTTCGGGTATTTCCCGCATAAAATAATATGAAGTTGAAGATTTACAATAAAAATAATAAATAAACTACAATACACGCATGCATACATACATACATACATATATACTAATAAAAACAACATACATACATACATATATACATACTCATAAAATATAACATCCATGGAGTTTGATTGTTTAGTTATTTTAGTTTTTATTTTATGGCCGAACATCTTAATTATGTCCATGGCAGTTTACAATTTTATGATCACTTTTATGAATTCGAAAGCCATTAAAGATTTTAAAATTTTTAATTGAGTTGCTGTTCAATTAACCTTTGAAAAAATGTTTCATATGTTTATAAACATTACTCTACACAACGCTACTGAAGGTATTTCAAGTGTGTATACATATATACCTATGTACATGCCAGAGATCAGCAATGAGTATTCAAAAAGATGAGTTTAATCGAATCATATTCATTATTTCTGATACTTCTACGCATTCATACCTATTTTAATATCATGGAACTTCTACTCATATTCAAAGTTTGAAGTAGGTACTCATCATTCTTAACAACACGTATGATTTCGTATTGATTTCGACTCTCCACTAACTCAACATATGTATATGTATGTACATATACTATGCCATTAGCATTAAGCCATTCAGTCGTATCGTGGCGATTTTCAGTTATATTCTACTGAATGCTATTTGATGTTATAGTCTGCGGATAGCTGCTTGTCTTTTTTCAGCAAGAGTAAGAAAAAATTCTGCTTATCGCTGTAAATGAAATGAAGATTTTCTGAATTAGTAAGAAGTATACGCATTAGTGCCTCACGAGATTGGTTTTTGTAGAATGAGTTCCAAGAGAGAATTTCCGTTGTAATTAGACAATGAGTTGAGGTCACAGAAGCTATTTTCTAGTGCTTATGGGTTGTCCAAGTTGTGCTTACGTACCAATATTTTATTTTCTTTGATTTTCTTTACTAAGGTCAAACGGTTAAACCACAAAAATTCATGTATGTATGTATGTATCGGAGATCAGCAATGAATTGTTTTTCGCTACTCATAAGCACTCATAAAATTTTGAATATAAGTGAGTCGACAATATTGAAATTTAACTATGTACTCTGATTCATTCATACTCACTACAACGTTGCAATGAGTATGAGAACAATGTTGACATCAAACTAAGTGAGTACTTTATGTACGAATCGGCCCACTTGTATTTTGGCCGATCCACATTGAAAGAAATTAATTTAATATCTTTGTGGCTTCAAAATAAACTTCAATAGCAACGAAGAGTTTAAATCGAAAAATGATTAGGTCGTAGGGCAAGAAATTCTTTTTTACTTTAACCAGAAGGATATAGAAAACAAGTACATACAACCATTAACTCTCGTATTCAATTGAATTTGTTTTACAATTATAAACAACAATTATTATGGTATTGTTACAAACAAGTATTTTATTATCCAATCCAATACCACTAAAAAGGAATTTTAATAATAATTTTACAAAAAAAAAAAGGAAAAACAAAAACAAAAAACGAACAAATATTGATTACATAACAGCAAATGTACAATAAAAACAAAACAACACTGTATACAATCATCTAACAATAGCAACAAAATTAAAAACAAACATCTATAACTGTGTATATAGAAATGTATTGTTATTATACCATATATCTGTATGTATGTACATTCATATTGTATATCTATCTACAGCGTACAAAAAAAAAAAAAACAACAAAAAAAGTGTACAATCACGTTGCACATTCCACTGTGCAAATGTGGAACAACCAACATTCAAAGTAAGATTTTGATGTTGAGTATCTGTCTCTGAGTGTGTGTGTGTTTCATTTTCATTTTGTTTTTGTTTTGAAACAAAACTGGGTCACAATCATAATAATCACTTTTCGGTTTTTGGTTTGTTTGGATCATAATGTTGTTGCCGTAGCCGTTTGCCGTTTTGTTGCTGCTGACTGCTGCCACCAATGTCTTATAATTTTTTTTCTTGTTGTTTTGTTTGTCTTCTCCATCAACCAAAGTCGGGCCATAAGGTGGTAGTGTTTTTGCATGGGGTAGAGCACAGTATATTATTAATAAGAAAAAGACAAAAACAAAAACAAACAAAATTTTTAAAAATATTATGAATAATTTGTTATTGTTGTTGTTGTTGTTGTTGTCAGACGGAATTGGAGTTTGTATGACGGCGAATTAAAACAAATTCGAGAAAACCTTTCACGCCCGTGGGTATTAACAGACAATCACTATTTGTATTTGGTTTTTCCTTGTACACCCTATGTTAAGAGTTTTGGTTTTAGTAGAGCTATGTTTGGCGCAGTCTCGAAGTGTAGTCACCAGAGATCATCAATGAGTATTCAAAAAGATGAGTAGACTCGAATCGTACTCATAATTTTTGATACTTATTCGCATTCATACTTATTTTAATATCATGAAACCTCTACTCATATTCAAAGTTTGAAGTACTCATCATATTCATACTTCATTCAATTAAACTCTTTATTGTTCGCACTACTTTTGTTTGCCACCGTTTACAACTTGACGAATACAACAATAACGTAGATCTTTTCAACGGCGATCATTAAAGCACGACTGTCCTCTTAACACGCAACCCGCCTTCACACAAGACTGACTGAATTCTCACTACTCGTTGCCTGATTTGTTTTGCCTTTTTATATGGCTGCGTAATCAGTCTGATGAATGTTCTTGAAGTCGAATGTTCATGTGTTCGCCTTCTCGAGAACTCTATCGCGACTTCATATTGTTGTTTATGTATTTTGTACACATTGCTTGTTGCGTTCTCGCTTACTTGTCTATCCCATTTTCTTTCATACTGATGTTGTTGGTTTGCTCGTAACAAGTTCGTTGTATTTGTTAGTGTAGCTTATGTTTATCATTTTAATGTTAAACGATGATACACTGTTTCCATTTTCGTAACAGTATTATAAGAGTATTTTTCTAAAGTTGTGAATCTAAATGAGTAGGCTTATGAATCCAACATATTTCGAATGATATGATGCATACTCATTGCAACCTGTTGTTATAAATCAACATTGTGGTGAGTAGGAATGAATGAATCAACAGAGTGCATAGTTAAATTTCAATATTGTTGACTCAAATTCAAAATTTAATGAGTGCTTATGAATAGCAAAAAGAAAACCAACCAACCAATTTGTCTGCTTGGAACAAGCACATTACGTAAGTGTCGAAGACAAATACCTTTGTAAGTTCGCCGCTTACAACGTGGAACTCGATTCCTTGTCACATGGAACTCGTTAATGTTCAGTCTTTTTGCTATCTGTCGATCATTATAACCACAATGAGAGAATATTACCCATGCCTATAAAAAGCAAGTACTTGGGCCATTACGGAAAGAACGGAAGTCAACTCAAATACATTTTAAATCTAAGCTTCGACCAAGTTCTCAGTTCTTAATTATTGCAATAGCAATAGCAATAGCAATAGCAATAGCAATAGCAATAGCAATAGCAATAGCAATAGCAATAGCAATAGCAATAGCAATAGCAATAGCAATAGTAATAATTAAGACACATAATAAGAGTTTTGAAAAACCAATTACTACCCGATTATATTAAACCCTTACAAGCTATTCGTAAAGTTTCTCGTTAAGGACATTTCTTCCGCAATAAATATCTGCATAGGAGTGGTCTCATTAACTACTATTTTTCGATCATGTGGTTTTTGTTTGGACAATCAAATAATCAAATTAAATTTAAATTTTGCAAATTTGATAAGCATAACAAAGATTTGCGCAAAAATATTTCAATGAGTAGAGCAGGAAATGTTTCGTTTTTATAAAATGTCAAGTAACGGGTTTTTTCTCAAGTGTTAACATTATAAATGCACTGTAGATAGAGGATAGCATGCTATAATGTCGCCGAACGCTTCAATTGTGTTCTCACACTTAAAACATTTTCAAGTAAAAGAACAACAATTTTGCAACAGATTTTCATAACCTTGTCGAGTGAAAAAATGAAAAATCTAATAAAACACTGGGTGTACATACGTATGCATAAACCATAAATATGAATGAAATTTTGTAAACAAATTTTGTTTTGATTTTTAAAAATTTTTAATTTATTTTTCTTTATTCAGAGTGAGAGACAGGAAAAAGAAGAAACATAAACTCAAAAGTATTGCAAATATTGACGAATTGACAAATTCAATGGCAAACGATGAGACAAATTATTGTCTACCATATATTGAGACTGTGCTGATGCTGGCAATCTGGCTGAGTAATTATCAGCAGCACTATGTTTAAAAGCGAAACTTTATTTCAGATTTTCTTTATTTTGTGTAGTATTCGTTCTGTACCGTTCTTACCGATGAGCTACATTACAGCTCGTTCTTATATGTGATGTATTCTTATTGTTCTTATTAACTACATACATTACTTATGTTGTGAGTGTTAATTTTATACATGAGTGGCGGGACCTAGAGTTTAAATCGATTCCGAACGACAGATTTTGTTTTGAGAAACCTTTCATGGAAATTTTTATTTACTCTCAGAGTTTTTACCAGAAATCTGCTGGGAAGAAGTCGCCGAAGGTTTTCGTTTTGATGTCTGACCTATGGTTTGAACCGTGGCCTCACGTCTAATAAACTAACACACTACCTACTAGACTACGGCGACTTCATCTATATTCCGATGGAGTAAAATTATGAATGAGTGCTCCAAATGCAAGGATTTGGATGATATTGTTACAAAAATGAAAAATCTAGATGCTTATGTTTTGCTTTTACATCACTTAATATTAAAATTGTAAACAAAACAATGCTGGGAACAAACCTGTTTACAAATTATTGTACCGATTAATATAACAACAAATACCAGCATAAAAAAATGGTAAACAAGTTAACAAAAATACACAAACAACACTACAAGAATAAATGTAAACAAAATACACAAACAACACTACTATAAAAAATGTAAACAACGAAATTTACACTTGTTGAAATTTCGGGAAGGCAAAGTCGTGTGCATTCACCTTTAAGAACATTCATGAGGGTTTTTACTCTGCCATATAAAATGCAAGGCAAAGCAGGCGACTGAGTGAAGTTCAGTAAGTCTAGTGTGAAGATGCGGTGTGTTTGAAGAGAGTAATTTTTGTTTGAAGATCTCCGTTTATAAAGACGTAGTGATTGTTATTGTTTATGCAAAGGGTGTAAATAGAGGAATAACAAAGAAGAGCAATTGTTGTTGTTTACATCAAGTTGTGAATGGTGTCAATAATAAAGAATAAAGAATTTTAATCGAAACTAAACAAATTTATTTTTATTTTATTTGCAATCTACGAGCTCATATTTTAAACGTTTTTAAAAATGTAAAAACGTAACAGTATTCTCTAATCGTTTTGATGTCTGACCTGGGTTTGAACCGTATCCTTACGTCTAATAAGCCAACACACCTACCTACGAGACTAATACGGTGTTCAGATATGCACCTTTATTGCGTATATCGCAATAAACGCCATTATTGAGCTCAATATTTCACATAAAGTTTCAATTAATAATTGCGCAATAAATACGCAAATTGTTACAATATTGAGTAAAACTTAGAATGCAGCACTGTCATAAGTATGTTCAGTGCGCAAATTGCAATTATCCGAACACTTTCTGTTGATGAATGAATGATGAACTCAATTGTCAAACAAAACAAAAAAAAAAAAAACAAACTAAAAACAATGTTGTTGAAAGGACCAGCTATTTTGTTTTGCAGCTGTTAAATGAATATTGAATAAGCAGCTGAAGTGCGTATATTATTATGTCTGAACACTTAAAATGTTGTACTCAATAAATCGAATATTGACTCAATAAAAGTGCATATCTGAACATAGGATAAGGCGACTGCAACTATTGTTAATCAGCGATTTGTTAACTACTTTCGAGATGTTCTGAGAATTCTTTTTGGACAGTAGCAACACCTAATTTATCAAATTTTATACCAAATGCTGTCATTGGTGGGTTTATTTTTTTCTGTGTGCCAGTGTTACACAATAACAAATCATAATAAAAAGTTTTAAAAAACTTACATTTTTTTTTCTGTGAAATATTTTTAACCAAAGTTTTGCAATATTTTTCTTATCTTTGTTGTTGCAATTTTTTTCGTTTTTTTTTTCTTGTGGGTTTCCACAAATGACCTTCAACTGTAGGTAAGTAGTGGTTTTGCTAAGCCAGTAAATAATTTGCAAAAATATTTTCAGCATAGATAAGACAGATACAACAACAACAGCAACAACAACAACACATCGACAGTAATAGTTTGAAAGAAACTTAAAAGCAATTAAAATATTAAAAAAAAAACAAAAGAAAAAAGGAAATTAAACATGAAAATTAAATATGAAATGAATACTTGAAATACAATTTTTAGAAACGCAACACACCATAAAATATTTATTTATTCGAAATACTTTTTAAAAATAAAACAAAGAAAACGAATTGAAATTTAATGAATTCAAATGCAAAGTAGTTTTCAAAAAAAAAAAAACGAAAACGAAAAGGAAAATTACTTTCCCGAATTTTACCAACTGTTTGTTTGCATGTCGGTTTTCCGGTTTTTGGAAAATATGAAAAACGAAAAACAACTGCCTTTAATTGTTAACAGAGTTTCGTTAACAACAATTAATAATTCTATCGTTGATGACAACCGCCTCCATAACAAACAATTCAAATTGTCTTCGATAGGGAAACAATTTGATACACTTACTTGTAAAAGTATACCTACAGCGAAAGCAAATAAGACTCAAAGAATTTTAAAACTACAACATACATACATACATACGTAATTGGTCATTACAACTCTTTAGTCAGGATTAAGACCTAGCTTCTCACACTATTTATGTTGTGTGCAATAATTTTATACATGAATGGCGAACCATACAACACTGGCAAGAGAAAAGTAACACTGAGGCGACTGGTAGATGAACGGCAAAACTTCTCCCAGATATTACCCGCTGAATAGAGAGGCAATTTGGTGAGATTAACTACTATTTAACACAACTATTATTCGGACACGGTTACTTTTGTAAATATCTGTTTAAAATGGGGAAGATGACACGACCAAATTGCATATATGATGATGCGTCGATTGATAATGCGAAACACACTTTCTTTCATTGTTAGAGATGAAGATTGAAAAGAAGGAATCTTGAGGCCAAAGTTGCCGTCTATACTGTCGAGAACTTCTGCGATGTAATTCTGAACAGCGAGGAGAATTGGAACAGCATAGCCAGTTACACTGAGGCCTTACTGAAATCAGAATTAGAATAGATGTTTAGACACCTTCGCTGATTTTGTTGCGCAATCCGGACCCGGATATGGATATAAAGGGGCCAAATGGCCAGACGGACTCCACTTCGAAGTAATACCACAGTAGTTCCGGAGTGGGCACAAAGTGTCCAAAAGAGTAGGGGGAGATTTAGTTGGTGAGGGCCCCACACACGGGGGATAGTGACGACTTCCCCTATGGTGCGGTTAGGTACATTTACTCCTCCTCAGCGTAAAAAAAAATACATGAATGGAACATATAGCAAGCGACAGATTTTTGAGAAACTTTTCAGGGCAGTTGCCGAAGAAATATTTTTTCATATTTCATTTTGTTGGAGATGTCTGACCTGAGGTTTGAACCGGGACCTGACAGAAATTTGTGTAGCGAAATCTGTAGAAGTAAATGGAAATAGGATGGATTGGACACACAGTGCTTATACCGCCGGAGGAAATATACTATGTAGAGATGGATACAAGTTATAGCAAACCTATGTCCAGTAAAGTAGCAGTTTGTAATCCTTGCGTCCAAATACCATGATAATTATACGCATTCGTATTTATTTTAATATCATGGAACATCTACTCATATTCAAAGTTTAAAGTACTCATCATATTCATACTTAACAACACGTATGATTTCGTATTGATTTCAACTCTCCATAACGCAACATATACACGAAGCACAAAATAAGTATGAATCGCGTACGAATTCTTAAATACTTACTAGAAGGTTGTGTGTCTGCACCAGAGGTCAGCAATGAGTATTCAAAACGATGAGTAGACTCGAATCATACTTATAATTTCTGATACTTATACGCATTCACATTTATTTTAATGTCATACTCATACTACTCATACTCAAAGTTTGAAATACTCATGGTACTCGTACTTAACAATACGCACGATGTTATTGATTTGGACTCTCCACGACTCATCGCATACACGAATCACAAAATAAGTATGATTCGCGTACGAACACTACAATACTCACATGAAGATTGTGTGTTTGCTCTCCTTACTGTCTTTGTCTTTTTTGTTTATGTGTCTTTCTTCTCTCTTTGTAAATGCAACAACAACTAAGACTGTAAATTTTGATGAATGATTCGAATCACTCGAATCATTTATAAGTATTATAAGTATTTTTCTAAATTTATGAATCTGAATGAGTAGGCGTGTGAATCAAACATAGTTCGAATGTTATGAGTTTGATGTCAACGTTGTACTCATACTCATTGCAACTTATACTTATAAATCAATGGTGTAGTGAATACGAATGAATCAGAGTAGTTGGATTTCAATACTGTTGACTCACTCATACTCAAAATTGCACGAGTGCTGATGAGTGGCGAAAAAGCGATTCATTGCTGATCTCTGGTCTGCACTGCTTGCTGCTCTGTCTTTTTTGCTTATGTGTCTGTTTTCTTTTGTTACTTGAACTGAACTTATTTTGAGGTTAGTTCAATAAAATCGTATCAAGTAAGCTTTTCTGTCTGGAGATGAATTCTTAAAATGGTTCACTGTTCACATTATGAACTTGTTATGACAACGAAGGATGGACTCATATTCCTACGATTTGTTGAGGCCTTTGTCTGCAAGCTAGGCCTTCATTGCAACCAAATCATTGAATATAATTTCAGTTTGATGTTCTTGGCGTATAATTTGTCCTTATTGGTACGATGCCCTCATATTAATTAATACAACATGTGAACATGGGCACTTAAAGATGTTATTGTGCCTTAGCGTATCCAAATAGTCAATATTGCTCAACTGCAAATGTTTTTTTGTTTTTGATTATGACAGAAATTTCTTCACACAATCTAAAATTCAAAGATACTCATAGAAAACTACGTGCCACATTTAACGTATTTGAATATGAACATTTTGTTTTTGTCAATAACAAGGCAAAAACAAAAAGCGATTACCTGCCTAAGCAAAAAAACGAAGAAGAAGAGAATAAAACACGCACCTTGACACGCACTCCAGTCAAATGTTGTGGCATTTCTTCAATCGTCATGACTGTAAATGAACGTATGCGTGAATAAGTGGGTATGAAAAGTGGGAAGACACAGCTTACACGGCACGTACATAAATAATGCATTCGCCAGTGTATTGTGTTTTTTCCCCTTTACTTAGACAGCTGACGTTGTGACCCACATATTGATCCCTATTCCAGGTGGTATTAAGGGTAAGACATTCTCTCGATTAACAACATACACGCATGGATTACATACAATACCTTCCCTTAGGGTCACAACCTCATCGCATAATCGCACTAATACACGTAGAGACTATGTAAACCGTCTGTTTCGTTTCAATTGTAATTGATAAGAGCACCTTTGTGCACGCAGTACGCAGGTGTGACCTGACATCAAACATGAATGAACAACAACAGCTGGTTAGCTGGTTGGTACGTACAAATGCTAGTCTACCATACATACGTATGTATATCGAGTGTTTTCAATAGAGTAAATAAATAACGATTAATTATTCGATACGAGTATGTATGCATGCATGTGTACGTGTGTGGGCCGATGTGATTTATTAACAACATCTCAGCTGGAAAACAATTTTGTAAGCCGTTTTCAATACTTACTGATTTTAGTTTGTCTTTGTATGAAATGAAAACAAACAAAGATCATGGCATCCTAAAAGATAAGAGAATAAGGCGCGTCTGGGAGTGGGCCTGATATCAGAATGGTGGTAACATGTAACAGAAAGGTGAGGAAAGAAAGAAAGTGTTGTTGTTTTTAGTTTTTGCTCCAGAACGAATTAAAGTACTTATCTGGGGGTGTAATAACGTTAAACTTTGTCCACAATGTGCTGTGTACACGAATTTTAAAAATACAAAAATCAAACCAAGTTTTCTTTGGTAGAATCGTAACTGTAGATTCTAATTACACATGATGCAGCACGAGTATTGAGTTGCCAATACTGCAGCAATTTGTTCTGACATCGGACAAAATCCTGAGGTTCGCCAGGTCAATAATAATAATAATACAGCCAGAAATTCCATCCATCTGCAAAAGGACCGTAGGCAAGATCTGGTGTCTCAGGCCAACCAACTGTGGTGTAACTAACTCTATGATGTGCATGTTTGGCAGACGGTATTTAAACTCCAATACCATTGCCAGCTGATAGACAGTGTACTCTGGCAGTCAGCTATTCTGATCACCAGTGCCACACCAGGCACTTATAAGGCATTATTTGCTACTCTTAATTAGCTCCCCTCTGACCTTCAATTTAAGCAGAGGGATAAGCTGGTGGTAGTGAGACTAAATGCAGTCTAGTCCTCGCCCAATCTGGATTACGGACTTGCTGCTGTTCTGGAAAGACATAGACGCACTAGGGTCTATCATATCATTTCTTATAACTTTGTGAATAGAATATTCGATTTTAGAATTCAAGTTGGGACTTCGGGAGATTTCCGATGGAAGTCTTGAAGTCTACACTGAGTGTAAGGGTGGGCTGTGGTAAATTTTTTAAGGGTTTTGATATTAAACTTTCTTATAGGCTTGTTGTTGAATGTCGGGGTTTTCCCTGAAAACCTTGGACAGCCAAGCTGCGATAAAGTCCCTAACGAACTTAGTTTCAACGTCTGCCCTTGTTAATGAAAGCCGAGAATTTCTAAGAAAAATTTCGTATAATTAAAGGCAACTCTTATATGGGTTCCGAGACATACGGATATCGTTGGAATTTGCATTGCTGATGAGCTGACCAGATCCGCCACGGAGCTCGCAATCTCCGATCTTATGTTACAGGGCATAGGTAATCTGAATGTTTACACGTAGTTTGGATATTGTTTCTACGTTTTACAAGGAGACTCAATCTTGTTGGTAGCAGGAGAGGACATGGAATATTGCTAGACTCTGCTGACTACGTATGGATACGCAGAAGACGACCGACTCACTTTTGTTCTTAAGTCGCTTACAATGGCGATAATTGTGGGTAAGCCATGCAGGAACTGTGGGCATGAGGAAAAGGCAGATAGTCTGTGTCAGTGTTCTGCTCTAGTCATAAAAAGACGGGGATTTGTGAGGAACGTTTGATCCCCGGATAGAATTGATTGTGGTAGCACAATGGGCCTAAATGCTGTGGTGTCCGCTGCCTTCCGTTACCTAACCTAGAACTTGATACACGATAGGAAGTTCTAAAACACAGAACTGCACAGAATTTTTAATATCGGTTAATAGCGAATCTAAAATATCGAATGTAATAAGTTATTGAGAATATAATTTTAGAGTTTGAAATAAGTGTTGCTTTATACTTCATAAGCAGATTGTAAACGTACAAAATTCGCAAATACCACCTGACAATATTTATTATGACCCCAATGTATGTATAATAAAATAATTTGTTAATAAAAATTTTAAATATTCATAATACTTGTATCCATCCACACATTTATGATTTTCTAAGACGTAAGCAACAACATTGTTTTGGTGTTTATTGCACTCACTCACTGTGCTAAACAAAGTATTCATCATAGCTTTTCTTAATTATACTGGGATGCTATGAATGCCATCATTTATGACTTTTAGACCAGGTTGATTTATTATGCAATTTAAGATCGACTTTAATTTATTTGCCATTTGACGTTAACACTTCACATTCACCTTTGCATACATTATTACGCAGTTCGGCAGTTCGGCAGTTCGGCAGTTCGGCAGTTGGGCTCTGTTGGTACTCACTCAATGGCTAGCATTGATGATGAATTTTTAGACGTTTTTTTTTGGTTTTTTTCATAATTTATTTGCATTTCATTGTATGGTTTTGTGTTTATCGTTTTTATTTTCGTTTCATTTTGTTTGTTTTTATTTTGAAAACATTAATTGAAAGCAATTAATTTCTCTAAAACGCATTAAACTTTAAAAAAAATATTTTTTGTTTTTGCGTCGCATTAATGTTTTTTTTAATGAGAAATCCTTGACGTTTTCTTAAATGAAATTTTGCAAAAATAATTGTCTTTTTCTTCTTCTTTTTTGTTTTTGTTGTTATCCATTCTACAGTTGAGTACAATTGTGCTGAACTCACTAACTGTTAATAAATTTAAAATTGCAATGCCATTCTGTTGGAGTCGTATAATTCAGATGCTACTGTCATGCAGAGGCAAAATCAAACAAAACAATTTACATTTTTCGCATTTTGGTACATATTTAAGATAAAAATTATGATTATTTCTTGCAAATGCATACGTATGTATGTATCTTTACTGAATACTTTTCAAATATGTTTTTAATTTTATTTTTTTATTTCTCCTTGTATACATACAATGTATTCTTCATGAGATTAATAATAATGAATAAAATTAAAAACAAAAACCATTAAAATAAATTTTATATTTACACCACATTGTTTATTATATAGTGGCAGTTCAACCATTTGTCTTGGTTTGCTTGATTTAAACAGATTAAGAAAGTTTTCATTTTAAATGACAGCCTGACAATTTACATTCATTTTAATACGCAAATAATCATTTTAGATGTTGTTTTACATTAAAAAAATATTCATAATTTAGTTAAAATGTCTTTAAAATAAGTAAATAATGTAGAGGTACGTACCAGAGATCAGCAATGAATCGTTTTTGCGCTACTCATTCGTACTCATGCAATTTTGAGTATGAGTGAGTCAACAATATTAAAATTCAACTATGTACTCTGCTGATTCATTCATACTCACTAAAACGTTGCTTTATAAGTACAGGTTGCAATGAGTATGAGTACAACGTTGTCATCAAACTCATACCATTCGAAATATGTTTGATTCATACGCCTACTCATTCAGATTCATAAATTTAGAAAAATACTTATAATACTCATAAATGATTCGAGTGATTCGAATACTCATTGCTTTTTTGAATACTCATTGCTGGTCTCTGGTACGTACTCATTATTTCTGACACTTATACGCATTCATACTTATTTTAATATCATGGAACCTCTACTCATATTCAAAGTCTGAAGTACTCATCATATTCATACTTAACAACACACACGTATGATATTGTTGATTACGAGTCTGCATAACTCAACATATACACGAAGCACAAAATAAGTACTAATCGCGTACGAATACTAAAATACTTCCTAGAAGGTTGTGTGTTTGCTCTGCTTGCTGCTCTGTCTTTTTTGCTTGTATGTCTTCTGTCTCTTTTCACTCTAATCACTTATGAGTATTATAAGTTTTTTTCTAAAGTCATGAATTTAAATGAGTAGGCTTATGAATCCAACATATTTCGAATGATATGAGTTTGATGTTAACGTTGTACGCATACTCATTGCAACCTGTACTTATAAATTACTACGTTGTAGTGAGTATGAATTAATCAGCAGAGTACATAGTTAAATTTCAATATTGTTGACTCATTTATATTCAAAATTTCATGAGTGCTTATGAGTGGCAAAAAAACGATTCATTGCTGATCTCTGGTACGTACAATACAAGTAAAATAGTAAACATGATTGTCTAAACGGCGGAGACCGAATAAATAAATGCACTGTATACATACATACATACTTACATAGCCAGAAATCTGTTGAGAGGAAGTCACCGAAGAAATATTTTTTTTCAAATTTTCGTTTTGATGTCTGACCTGGGGTTTGAACCGTGGCCTCACGTCTTATGAGTCTACCTACTAGACTACGACGACTTCGAAACTACAATATGTTTCATTTGATCGTTAACGAATGTTTCACAGTTAAGTAAGGTTGATTCAATTGATATTCTGTAGGCTTAGACGACTTCAGCAAATTCACTGACTATATAGTAATCTAAGATTCAATATGCCGCATTGCATTCATGAAGATGCGGGCTTCTTGGGGACGAATGCTGTAGACTGTCTAGTGGTTAAGGTATAGCACTGGCCATTTTATAGTCACCTAGCAGCAACTCGTTTCCTTGCTGTTCGCATCTTGAGTTTAAATCAAATGCCCACAAACACTACTCCCTCTTTCCACCTTCCTATAACCTATTTTCCTAAACCTGCACAATGCACTGCATGAGTAGGGGCCATCCCCTGATTGCTGGTTTTACCAAAAAAAAAAAAAAATTGATGAATTTTGTTTTTAAAAACTTTCCTTTGTCAGTTTTTGATGCTTCGCGAAAAACTTGAATTGTATGTGCACCAATGTAAAGAACGGCTGACGTTTAAAATTTTTTACGACATTTCTATTGATGTTCGACTATCGAAGAATTACGATTCGTATTAAAAGTGCTGTAGTTATGAAGCAGCGAACACTGCGATTTTGCGACACACTATGTATGTATATGTCGTAATGGCCATGCTTGATGTACTAGTCAATCATATACGCATGATTGGTCATTTGTTTTCGAAAGATAAAATAAATCTCGACAACTTGAAATATTCCGCATTTGTAAGCCAAATTAATATTTGCATGTTGCCCTTATTAAAAAGATTTTTTTCTGCAAATAGTTAAACCTTAAGAAAGAAAATATTGTTTCGCTTTGTTTAGGTTTTTCGGTTAATAACCTACCCCTAGCCTCTCTCCTAACCACACTTATGTACCATAAAATCAAATTGGAATATGAACGTGTAATTAATTTTAATAAATAAAATCAAATAATGATTGTAATTAATAATTAATGAGAGAGTAAAACAGAAAAGTTTATTCACAAAATCTTTGCCATTTTTTTCTGAGGTGTAGTCAGCCAGCAATCGTTTGTTCAGATACTTAATGGCGATACGATATTTGTTTACTACTAAATTAAAATCCATTAATTAATCATTAAATTACAAATGAAACAGATACAGATACAGGTACAGGTACAGGTACAGATACCAAAAAACAAAAACTAAATCGTGAAACTTGTTATGCGCCCCATAAATAGCGTGGAAGAATTTATTATTCGTTGTTGTTGTTGTTATGTTTTGAGAAATTCAATCCATTTTTTATTTAATCAATAATCAAGATATTGTATTCGATATTGAGACAACTGGATAAAATGGGGTTTCTTAAATAAACAAAAAAAAAAAATTGTGCAATAAACACTGAACATCTGGATGTTTTAACTTTAAATTGAATTTAAATAAATAATCGTTGGCTGGCTGGCTGGCTGGCTGGCTGGCTGGCTGGCTGGCTGGCTGGCTGGCTATTCGCTATTATTGCCTGGTTTTTTATTTTTTATTTGCAAATTACGTCTGTGAAGCTCACGAGATTGTCTCGTCTGAGATAATGATTAAAAAATATAAAACAAATATGAAATGTTAACTTATTTTTCATTATTATTTTCATTATTTTGATTATTATTATGATTATTATTATTATTATTGTTGTTGTTCGAATATAAACAAACATTGTAGTTTTCTGTGGTTTTATTTATAAACTAACACAGTATTTATCAGGTCAGGAATCAAGTTTAACATCTGTTTCAAAGAAATAACACACACACAGTAATAAAATACAATCTCTAAACATTTGGAGAATTATGTCAAGTAACACATTAAATTGCAACAAAAAAAACCAAGTTTCTCTATTTATTTAAGGAGTAGCCACGAAAAAATTTGGTCATACACTTTTCTTTATAACGTACATACATACATACATAATTGGTCTCCCGTTAGTCAGTATAACGACCTAGCTTCTCACACCACCTATTTTGTGTGTGTTAATTTTATACATCAGTAAGGGAGCTACAGTTTAAAATCGCTTCCGAACGACAGAATTTTTGAGAAACTTTTCATGGCGATTTTATTAACTATCCGACTTTTTGCCATACATCTGCTGAGAGGAAGTCGCCAAAGAAATATTTTTTTTCATATTTTTGTTTCGATGTCTGGCCTGGGGTGCGAAGCGTGGCCTTACCTCTAATAACCCAACACACTACCGACACATAAGTGGTGTGAGAAACTAGGTTATGACCCTGACTGAAGGGTTGTTATGACACATTATGTATGTGTATGTATGTGCGAGGTTTCAGACAAGGCGGATCCTTATCATGCTCTGTCTTCAACTTCGTTGTGGAGAGTGTTCTGCGGAAGGCAGGCTGGCTATCGCAATGGCACTATCTTCCGCCAAGTTGAAAGCTCATGGTGACGACGTTGACATCATTGGGCGCCTTTAGCGGTTTTGAACGGTAGTCTATTGAGATGGGTTTGACAGTAAATGAGGGCAAAACGAAGTGAAGGGTCCGCCAAATAACTTTTTTTTTTTGAAAATGCTTTAAAAAAAAACTACTGAATATTTTCTCAAATTTCTTTTTTATCCTTCCGGTTAATAATGGAAAATAATTTCATTCAAATGGCTGCCTCGGCTGGCCATGCAGTAGCCTACACCAGAAGATGCCGATTTTGGCAAAAAAAAAATCATCTTTTCAGATGAAGCTCATTTTGATCTTGGCGGGTATGTAAACAAGCAAAATTGTCGCATTTGGGGCACAGAAAACCCGCACGCATACATTGAAAAGCCGACAAGCCAGAGACAATTGACGCTTTAAAGGACAATATTCGTGAAGCCATTGGTGAAATACAGCTGCACACAATCGATAATGTGCCTTAAAATTGGACCGATCGTGTAGGCTGCTGCATGGCCAGCCGAGGCAACCATTTGAATGAAATTATTTTCCATTATTAACCGGAAGGATTGTACTTTCAAATAAAAAAACAAATTTGAGAAAATATTCAGTAGTTTTTTTTAAAGCATTTTCAAAAAAAAAAAAGCTATTTAGCGGATCCTTTATTTACTGTCAAGAGATTAAGTGAATTTGTTTATCTGAGGGCCGTCGTTGCCTGGAGATCAAGCATTAGGTCACTCAGATGCTAAATAGGTCTCGGTAGACAATTGAGTAGTAGAGACCTCTCTCGTACGACAAAACTAATACTGTACAAGACCCTCATCTTTCCGTGCTTCTTTACCATGCAGAACCATGGACCCTATTAATCATCGATGCAGCAACCTTGGGAGTATTCCAAAGAAAACTCCTAACTAAGATCTTCGATCCAGTGCGTGTTGGCCATTAATTTCAGTATCTGATCTAATAATTAACTGTATGAGTTCCTTAACGACATGGATGTTTAGCAGCGCTTTATCAACCAGCAGCTGTGCTGGCTCAGTGTTAATACTGACGTTAGTACTGAAGGTTAGGTTAGGTTAGGTTAGAGGGCGTGTACTTGTCAATTAGTTAGTTTCTCACACCACTTATGTTGTGTGTATTAATTTTATACATGAGTGGTGGGACCATTTTCCATACCATATTTCTTTCACCACAAATATTTAACGAATTGTTTGAAATTGTAGGTAGATAGGTTGGAGTGGTAGCTTTGATACGAAAAAGCTCTCTTGAGCACGCATAGTGGCCCGTTGTGACGCCATAGATGAACGCAATCTCTGTACTGGCCAAGTTCCTCCAAACCAGGGAAGAAGAATAAGAAGTTGATCAGAACAAGCGCTGCTCATTTAAAGCACGACTATGCCACGCTGGAAAACCAGCCCGAATATTGAAATTGTAAGCCAAAAACAAAAATCTCATATTATATTTGGCATTCAAGCATGTTGGTGTTTGCAGAAATTCAGTGTCTTTACTCTTTGCCTACCTTAAAGGGGATCAATGGCATGCGAGAGTATTTCCTGTGTTGACTTCAACACATGTTTTTAAGGCTCTCATAAAATTTACTATCCGATGTCGGAAGTTGTAAACGCAAGTATTTTTATATTAAAAACAAAAAACACACACATGCAAACATACATACATACATGCGTTATCTGTCAACACCTGGCCGAAGCGCCGGCTTTACTCTGAAAAGAAAGAATTTTATGGCAACAAAACAATAAAAAAAAGTGGTCGCTACAGTGAAATCCACCAGATTTACTTGAAATATAAAACCATCATGTGTGTGTGTGTGTTTTAATATATCTTCTGGTGGTGGTTGTATGAGATAAGCTTGTAAAATATTATACGACGATTAAAAGGAAATCATTTTATGGGCATCATTTGTGTGTTCATTACAAATAATATATAAGTGTATGTGTGTGTGTGTGAAAATGCTATAAACATGTACATGCATGCATACACAGTGTATATTACACACTAAAATAGTTTCCATTCTTATTTGCTATGTGTGTGTGTGTTTGCGTGTGTGGTGAAAATAAATTTTCTTTTCCCACCATATTTAAATTGTGTTTATGATCACTTTTTATGTACTACTACGTATTCATTTATTGTTTTTGTTTCTGTTTTAGTTGTTGTATTTTAAAGTCATAAAAAAAAACAGAAAAAAAAATAAAAACTCATCACTGACATTAATGTGCCTGTACTTAACGAATGCTTATTTTGACTACAACAACAATAATAAAAACAAAAAATAGTTGAAAATAAAATGTAATTCAATTGTAGAGAAAAGAACAAAAAAATGAGAAAAACGACGAAAAAAAGATTGAATTTTGCACGTAAAAGGGGTTTTATGACCCGCTAAACGTGCCCACGAACCTTATCAGCGGGTACGTACATACGTTAGTTTTGTGATTAGTTGTGTAAAAAAGAAAAATTGTAACAGAAAAACAACAGCAACAACCATATTAGTTAGCAAATGAAGAAGCAAAAAAAAAAACGCAAAAAACGCGGCAAATCTATTTACAACAGAACAGTGAATAGAAGAACAGCGTAAAAGTTTAATTCACATTTCACTACTAAACAAAACAAAATGTTCTAAATGGGGTAAATAAACTTTGCCAAGGCCATCGGAAATTGTAGAACTTTTAGAATATGAAAGAAAATAAAAATAAAACAAAATAATAAACACAACAAATAATTTACTACAAAGTAATAATAAAAACAATATAAACAAAAAACGGGAAAAAAATAAATTTGTTTTAAAATTTCATCATCACTGACTCTGCTTTAGTTATCATTGGGTAAATAACCAAGTAATCGGTTGTGATTAGCGACCAGAAACAAACATACGTACTAGAACAAGGAAATATTGTAGGTAAACTCGATTATGTAATAGCTCTACACATGAAGTCCATTTTAATATTTCCACTCATCAAAAACTGTTCAAACTGTAGTCAAACTCACAGACGGATTCATTATTGTTCTTCAATGTTGCAAACTAGGCAGGAGGCTTTGCCTCTACAGACATACTCGTACATACATACATAATTGGTCTTTACAACTCTTCTGTCAGTGTTACGAACTAGGTTCTCTTGTGTCCACTGGTTCGCTTGTGTTGTGTGTGTTAATATCATACATGAGTGGCGGGACCTACAGTTTAAAGTCGACTCCGAACAACAGATTTTTGAGAAACTTTTCATGGCAATTTTATTTTATTCCCAGAGTTTTTGCTAGAAATCTGCTGAGAGGAAGTAGCCGCAGACATACATATTTTTTCATATTTTTGTTTTAATGTGTGATCAGGATTTTGAAGCGAGGCCTTACATCTAATAAGCCAATAAACTACCTACTAGACTACGGCGACTAGGAAAGGTTTTGCCTCGACTTTCTTTTTCCATTCTTTTCCTTATTGTCAAATAGGCCACGAACTTAAATACCCCAGCAGCTTTATTTAAGACAATTTGTAAAATAAATGACATCAAAGCCTCATATATTATTAGATTTCATTTAAGAATATTTAGTGCCAGTGTTGTGTTGTAGGGCGTATTAAATTGTTTTAAAAATAAATCTCAAGAAGATTAATTTTTTATTCATAAAAATCTTGTTCTATAATTTATGTCTTGTTCGTAAAATATTATCGCCACTCAATCAATTCATTAATAAAATTTTGAAGCTAATTAATGTAGAAAATAAAAAAAATTGCATTCAAATAACACATCAAATTCTAATCGATTTTTTTAAGCGCCATAAAGTCGCCGTAGTCTACTAGGTAGTGCATTGACTTATTAAACGTAAGGCCATGATTAAATATGAAAAAAAAAATATTTCTTTGGCGACTTCGTCTCAGCAGATTTCTGGCACAAACTCGGAGAGTAAAATAAAATTGCTATGTAAAGTTTTTTAAGAAATCTGTCGTTCGGAGTTGCCTTTAAACTATACGTCCTGTCACTCATGTATAAAATTAGACGCACACAGCATCAGTGGCGTGAGAAGCTAGGTCGTAAACAGAGATCAGCAATGAGTAGTTCTTTCGCTACTCATAAGCACTCATCAAATTTTGTATGAAAAGTGATTTAACAATATTGAAATTTAACTATGCACTCTGCTGATACATTCATACCCACTATAATGTTCTCAGGTTGCAATGAGTATGCATACAACCTTGACATCAAACTCATACCATTCGAAATATGTTGGATTCATAAGTCTACTCATTTAGATTCATAACTTTAGGAAAATACTTATAAAGGATTCGAGTGACTCGACAACAAAAGAAAAACAGCACATAAGCATAAAAGACAGAACAGCAAGCAGAGCAAACACACAACCTTCTAGTGAGTGTTTTAGTGTTCGTACGCGAATCATACTTATTTTGTGCTTCGTGTATATGTTGAGTTATGGAGAGTCGAAATCAATACAAAATCATGTGTTATTAAGTATGAATATGATGAGTACTTCTGAACTTTGAATATGAGTAGAGAGAGGTTCCATGATATTAAAATAAGTATGTATGCGTATAAGTATTAGAAATTCTACTCATCTTTTTGAATACTTATTGCTGATCTCTGGTCGTAATACTGACTGAAGAGTTGTTATGACCCATGTATGTATTTATGTTATGTTATAAAGGGAGCCACGATACTATTATTGGCTTAATCTTTAAGTAAAAAGTGTAAAAGGCATCAATAATGACAACTTAGTGCAACGTACAGTAGCTTTTGACAGAAATTTTTTCTTTCTCAACGAAACAAATTGAATTCCCCAGCAAAACCTCTGAAGTTTGAACAGCAATAATGATGAGTTTAATATAAAAAATTTAACAATCGCCATAAATTATTGTCAGGTACATATGTACGTGCATACATACATACATATGTATGTACATACCATACTTATAATAATAATAATTGAACTTTACCGAAATATTCGTTATTATTTATTCGTTTTTAATTACAAGATTTTTAATTACCGAGTATAATAAAAGGTTTCCTTTTTTCTGTTTTTTTCTGTTTTTTCTTGTCGACAAGACACCCATGGTGCGCTGTGTTTTCAATTTAACAACACCACTAATTATAAATGCGGCAATAATTATTTAAAAAACAAAAAAAAAAAGAAAAAATTAAAAAAAAGTAGAGAAACCTGTGGCATTTAAAAAGTTGAATGCAACATTGTTGCATTGACAAATAAATAAACGTGGTGGGGCAAAAAAAAAATTAAAGGAAAGACAAAAAGTTATTAACAAAACATTGTAGACAAATTAAATTGTGCTTTTAAATAAAACTGGTTAAACAGAATACAACAACAACAGCAACAATACGAAAAAAAAGTAAATAAATACGAAATAAAAAAATGCAGATGATTTGTGTTCGAAGGTCTCGGATAATAATTTATGAAAGTCCATTATGCTCATACTTATACGCATATACAATACAAATGTATGTACATACATGTAATTCATAATATAAACAAGCCATATATATGTCATATACATACATACATGGCATACGAGAGTCAAGTAAAAAGTTTAAATTTTAAAATTAATGGAACACATTTATTTAATTTGACAAAAAACGTTTGTTGCTATTAATATTACGTATATAAGTACATACATACATACATGTGTATGTATACGCAAAAAATAAATAACTTTAAAATTATATTCATATTTCAAATTCTGCTTCTAATAACAATTTTTTAACGAGACTGACAGTAATATTTGTCATGTTTTATGTCGTTGATCCTACTACACCAAGCCTATTGCAGAGTGGACAGTCACGTTTAGTGATCTACAGAGAATAACCAAACGAATTTGGCTACAGGATCTTGGAATCTTTTTTGCTTAGGTATCGAAAGAAATCCTCAAGTTTTTATATTTATACGAGTAGTACTGTAACTTGTTTGTAACTTTCTTTGTATTTTAATCGTCTGTCTTCAAAGGCAATAAAAATTTGTAAAAGTATACGCCATTGAAAGAAATATTACATTCATCATGGACAGGAAGTATAAAGAGCTGGATCTACATAGTGGAAATCAGCAATGAGTATTCAAGAAGATGAGTAGAATCGAATCATACTCACAATTTCTGATGCTTATTGTAGTCGCCGTAGTCTAGTAGGTAGTGTGTTGGCTTATTAGGCGCAAAGCCAGGGTTCTAGCCCAAGGCCAAACATCAAGATAAAATACAAACAGTATTTCTTCGGCGACTTCCTCTCAGCAGATTTCTGGCAAAAACTCTGAGAGTAAATAAAATTGCCATGAGGAAGTTTCTCAAAAGTCAGTCGTTCGGAGTCGACTTTAAACTGTTCGTCCCACCACTCACGTATAAAATTAACACACACAACATAAGTGGTGCTGAGAAACTAGAACGTTGTACAATGGGTCAATTCGACCTCCGGGTACTGTACTTGTCTTAATTGACAAGTACACGTCCTCTAACCTAATCTAGCCTACGCATTCGTACTTATTTTAATATCATAGAACCTGTACTTTTATTCAAAGTTTGTAGTACTCATCATATTCATACTTAAGGCGACACTTATGATTCCGTATTGATTTCGACTCTCCATAACTCAACATATACACGAAGCACAAAATAAGTATGAATTGCGTACGAACACTAAAATACTCACTAAAAGGTTGTGTGTTTGCTCTGCTTGCTGCTCTGTATTTTGTGCTTATGTGTCTTTTTTCATTTGTTGTATTTTTCTAAAGTTATGAATCTGAATGAGTAGGCTTATGAATCAAACACATTTCGAATGGTATGAGTTTGATGTTGACGTTGTACGCATACTGATTGCAACCTGTTGTTATAAATCAACGTTGTTGTAGTGAGTATGAATGAATCAGAGTACATAGTTCAATTTCAATATTGTTGACTCACTTTGTATATTCAAAATTTCATGAGCGCTTATGAATAGCGAAAAAATGATTCATTGCTGATTCCTGATACACAGCTATACTATGTGACAATCAATTCGCCAAATAGGTACACAATTAATCTGAAGTTGACTAAAGAATTGTGTCATGAATTGTGTGAATATGGTCACATTCTGTTGATTCCTTAGGCTATGTAGGATTTTGCGGAATGCAGATAGGGTTGTAACTTTACTATGTAAAAAAGGGTACGGTGAACTTGACGAAAGCGAAGATAGGCACTGCTTCACAGTATTATATAACCTAAAACGGATTGCATTGTAGTAAAACAAATTGATTTGATTTCGTTTATCCTTATTATCACAATCATATGAGGTACTTCCATTCCTTTCCTCTTGAAAAATGGATTGAAAATAAACACGAATTGAAAAAATATACTGAATGAATAGAGCCGCAGGACAATGTGTCTATGCTTTTACGTTATACATATATGTACGTACATAATTGGTCATTACGACCCTTCAGTCAGGATTTCGACCTATCGTCTCATACCACTTATGTTGTGTGTGTTAATTTTATACACGAGTGGCGGAACCTACAGTTTACAGACAGATTTTTTTTTTGCAAACTTTCCAAGGCAATTTTATCTACTGCCAGATTTTTTTCCAGAAATCTGTTGAAAGAAAGTCGCCGAAGAAATATTCTTTCGTATTTTCGTTTGGTTTGAACCCAGGCCTCGTGTCTAATAAGCCACCACACTACCTACTAGGCTACGGCGACTAGGCTTCTCCGTTATATCAGTACTAAAACGAAGTGTAGTATAGTGAAACGCAAGGACTTGCCAGTGGATCACACAATGCATTCCCTACAAAATGTTTTCTTTCTGCAGCTGTTTTCTTCCGTAATTTCCGTATCAAGCTGATTAAAATTTAGCATCCATAAATTTCTTTTACAGTCTAATACAAATCACTGCATGAGTAGGGTCCTAAGTAGTCCTAAGTGTTGGTCAAATACAAACTTTTCCATAACACAACATGTTTATTCAGAAACGAGGTACAATTTTCCCTTCTGCTCTGCTTGATTTGCTTTTGTAATTACTGTAATTAATTTCTTTTAATTTTTTACGACGAATTTATTGTTTTTATTTTATTACAGTGCCATACATACATACATCCAATAACAATAAAAAAATAAATCGTTAAACTTTAACTCTTGAAGTAATTACACTGCGGATTATGATTAAAATTAATTTAATTATGAAACATACTCGTACATACATAAATTATTTCATTTAATTAAATTTTAAAATCTTTAGGAAATGATGAATCACAATAATTCTAGTGTAGTACCGCAAATACTACGTGTGTTTGACAAAAGTGTGCTGTGACGGTGTCATTACACTTTCAGAGCTGATTGTAATAAAATATTCGACCACATCATGTTTAGATTTCAAAATACAATGAAAATAAAAATAGAAAAAAAAACGAACTATTAATCACAATAAATGAATGAAAAAAAACAACAACTGACTGACAAAAGAATTTTTGCTTAAAAGAACAAAAAAAGCAAAAAAAAAATTTGCAAGGTTGTTGACTTTCAAATAAAATGCGCAAAAATAATACCAGAAAATAAATTTTTAATACAAAGCAAGAAAGACGAAAAAAACAAATGTAATTTTTTTTTGGTTGGTCGGTTTGTTTTCATACATAAATTTTGGACAAAACTTAGAAAGCGTTTTAGTTTTTAAGTTTCTGGTTTTTTTTCCTTGCTCCTCGCCTAGTCTAAAACAGAACGACAGACTAGTTTAGTTCTTTTTTGTTTTGTTTTCGTGTTTTACAGAAGTTAAATTGAAAACATTCAAGCAAAATTTGGAATAAAAATATCAAAACAAAACAGAAAAAAGAAAGAAACACTAAGGCCATCACTACTGTTGTTAGTCATTTTTAAAACAGAGTAACAGAAGAGTAACAAAACTAAATTAAACAATTAAAGAAAACCTAAAAAAAATGAAAAAAAATTTACAAAAAAACATACACAAGTCTCGGCCATAACAAAGAAGAATATTGTTTGAAGAGGAGGAAGACATTTCTGAATTAGCTTTTTCCGTCTTGTAACGAGGGCTAATTGATAAGTTATCGTTTGTCATATTACATTGACATGCATATGTACATACACTGCGGTTCATCAGGATAGAACCAACATATTTTAAAGTAAAAAAACTGTATAAATTGCAAATACAGATTGAATAAAAAAATTTGGTTTTGCAGAAAGATAGTTGATATTGTAAATGATAATTTAAGCACAAAAAATTTTATAAAAATGAATTATAACGGTACTTTTTCACTTTCTTTGTAGTCAAGTATAAAATTTTTCATTTATTTTTTGGTTCAACAGAATAGAACCACTTACATTTTTAACTTAAATCAGTGGGTGGTTGTAGTAAAGCTTTATAAAAACCAAATAAAATTAAAATCACAGTTTGTGACTGCAGTTATCTAAATCCATATGTGAAGAAAGAGTTCTTTAAATTCGTCGGAAATGGTAAAAATTGATGTTTACCATCCTGAAAATTATTCTTATCGCGAAATCGATAGACAAATAGGACGAAGTTATAATGTGGTAATGAATTACATAAAACATCATGAAACATGTAATAAAAATTACAAAGAAGGTACTTAGACAGCTCTAACACTACAGGACAAGCGAAAAATTCTTCGAATTGCCTCAAATTCAGCCCATTCTACCTATAAAATTAAGCATTTAGCAGGAGTTAAAGCAAGTAAATCAACAGTTCGTCGCGCTATTTTAAGCAGTGAACATTTGCAACTCCGAAAGCTAAAGAAAAAACCTCCATTAAATGCAATCCGTCAACAACAGCGCCTTCAGTTTGCCAAATATCATATGGCATGGGTATTCAATTGCATAACGCCCCCTCTCTGCTGTAATGGCGGCTCAGATATTTTTGGTCCCAACGCATATCGTGAAAATAAAAGTTATAGCCATCCAAATGACATTTTTTCATCCGAAAAAATTACTTTTCGCCAATCGTTTTCGCTTAATTATCTTTGAACATCACATGCCATATGATCTTTGGCAAACTGAAGGCGCTATGGTTGCCGGATTGCATTTAATGGAGGTTTTTTCTTTAGTTTTCGGAGTTGTAAATGTTCACTGCTTAAATAGCGTGACGAACAGTAGATGTACTTGCTTTAACTCCTGCTGAATGCTTAATTTTAGTGGTAGAATGGGCTGAATTTGAGGCAATTCGAAGAATTTTTTGCTTATCCTGTGGTGTTAGAGCTGTCTGAGTACCTCCTTTGTAATTTTTATTACATGTTTCATGATGTTTTATGTAATTCATTACCACATTATAACTTCGTCCTATTTGTCTATCGATTTCGCGATAAGAATAATTTTCAGGATGGTAAACATCAATTTTTACCATTTCCGACGAATTTAAAGAACTCTTTCTTCACATATGGATTTAGATAATTGCAGTCACAAACTGTGATTTTAATTATATTTGGTTTTTATAAAGCTTTATTACAACCGCCTACTGATTTAAGTTAAAAATGTAAGTGGTTCTATTCTGTTGAACCAAAAAATAAATGAAAAATTTTATACTTGACTACAAAGAAAGTGAAAAAGTACCGTTATAATTCATTTTTATAAAATTTTTTGTGCTTAAATTATCATTTACAATATCAACTATCTTTCTGCAAAACCAAATTTTTTTATTCAATCTGTATTTGCAATTTATACAGTTTTTTTACTTTAAAATATGTTGGTTCTATCCTGATGAACCGCAGTGTATGTATCAGAGATCAATAATGAATCGTTTTTTCGCTACTCATAAGCACTCATGAAATTTTGAATATAAGGGAGGCGATAATATTGAAATTTAACTATGTACTCTGATTCATTCATATTCACTACAACGTTGATTTATAACGACAGGTTGAAATAAGTATGCGTACAATGTTGACATCAAACTCATACCATTCGAAATATGTTTGATTCATAAGCCATACTTATAAATCATTTGAGTGACTCGAAAATTTCATTAAATCGACAGTCTTAGCTGTTGTTGCAAAAGAAAAAAAGACGGAGCAGCAAACAGAGCAAACACACAATCTTCTAGTGAGTATTTCAGTGTTCGTACGCGATTCATACTTATTTTGTGCTACGAAATCATACGTGTTGTTAGGTATGAATATGATGAGTACTTTAAACTTTGGATATGAGTAGAGTTTCCATGATATCAAAAGAAATATGAATGCGTGTAAATATCAGAAATTATGAGTATGTATCTCTCTTTAACACATTCACGCCGGCGCGTACCACCGGTGGCCCTCACTAGACTGCCTTATCGGGCGGCGCGTTCCACCGGTAGCCCGCACTAAACTGTCTCATCGGGCGGCGTGTATCACCAGTGGTACGCAATTGATCATGCTATTGGACGATACGTAATACCTAATATTTAGAGCTTTAACAGTTCGACTGCCGAAAAAATACCCGATAGTTACGTTCTCTAAAAAGAGTTTGTTTTTAATAACAATTATAATTAATAACGTCTTATAAATATAACAACCGCCAGTAAGCCACAAGCATGAATTAAAGCGCCGCGGTAAGAGTGTTAAAAAATCAATATTGTTGGACTCACTTATATTCAAAATTTCATGAGTCCTTATGAGTAGCTAAAAAACGATTCATTGCTGATCTCTGATATGTAAGTATTTCTTCTTTAAAGATGCTATAAATGTAGGCATTACTATCCCCAATTAGGAATCTGGAAATTCATATGATTTTTATTAATTTGAAATAATAAAACAAAAATAAATAAGAATATCGTAAAAATTTCCGGAATTTTCCCAAATTTTTATATAAGTTTCCATTATAATTGAATAAAATTTTATGTTTTCAATGAAAAGTTCTAACCCTGCCATCATAAACACGTTTCTTGTTATCAAATTAAACTTTTCTGTTTACATTTCAACAGAAATTTCCATTTTCTTGTTTGTATTCTGCTTCTTTTACAGTTAATTTCCAATGAGCCCCAGTCTTATTTGTATAAATATTTCAAAAGAAAAAAGGGGCTGGCCTGTGTATAATTCCAAACAAGAGGGCAGGCAGGTGTATTCAACTACCCTTTGTCCTCCGTCGTTTCGTCTTCTTCTTCCTTCCCGGTCTCAAGCGGAATGTTCCCATTAATAATCGCATGCATGCATGCATGTGAGTGTGCTGTTTTTGTTTTTGTTTTCTTCTTTTCAAACCATAAAATTATCAAAACTATGATTTAGAAATGGTTTCTGTTTCTGTTTCTATTTCTGTTTTTGGGTTGTATTTAACTCTTCGTGGCTGTTTTAATTATTTTCCATTTATGCTGCCTTTTTTGGTTTGTTTTTGTTGTTATTCTTTGCTCAAGTTCAATGAATTTCTCGTCATTGCTTTCTTCCATAGAAATGAAATAAAAAGTTTGTTTACTGTTTACTCTTCTTCTGCTGTTTTTTTTTGTATAAATTTTTTTTTATAGTTTTTAATATTTGTTGTTGTTCTTCTTCCTCCTTTTTCTTTCTTTTTTTGTAATTCTGTTGTCAACAACAACACCAAAAACGATAACAATAATAATTACTTAGTAAAACCACACGTGCGTTGCTATTCTTCTATCCGCTTCTATCCAGCCAGTGTCAATAACATTAAATTTTAAGTATCAAGGAATCAAATAATTGCCCACAACGATATGGTATTGTACAGGTGGGTTATAATTATACGTTTCTATGTTATACACTACATTCTAAATAGTTGGATATTATGTTATTATGTCTGCTACACATATATATGTATGTAGGTATGGAAATAGAAGAACGAAAAGTTAAAGAAGGAGATTTGAAATATAGAACCTGCTTTTAATGCCAGTTAATGTTAATATGTATGAAAGGAAGGTAAAGAGGGTAAATCGAAACTTTTTTGGTTAAACACTAAAATCGAATATTTGGATTTCTATATGTACATATGTATGTACATAAATGATTAGAAATGTAGCATTTTTATTTACGCATCGCAATCATCGATGGTGCATATTATGTATGCATCAGAGATCAGCAATCAATCGTTTTTTCGCTACTAATAAGCACTCATGAAATTTTGAATATACAAAGTGAGTCAACAATATTGAAATTTAACTACACACTGTGATTCATTCATACTCCCTGCACAACGTTGATTTATAAGTACAGGTTGCAATGAGTATGAGTACAACGTTGACATCAAACTCATACCATTTGAAATATGTTTGATTCATAAGCCTACTAATTTAGATTCATAAGTTTAGAAAAATGCTGGCAATACTTATAAATGACTCGAGTGACTTGACAACAAAAGAAGAAAGACACATAAGCAAAAAAAAAAAAAAAAAAAACAGCAAGCAGAGTAAACACTCAACCGTCTAATGAGTGATTTTAGTGTTAGTACGCGATTCATACTTATTTTGTGATTCTTGTAAATATTGAGTTATGGAGAGTCAAAATAAACAACATCACACGTGTTTTAATGTATGATAATTATGATGAGTACTTCAAACTTTGAATATGAGTAGAGGTTAGTTTTATTATATTAAAATAAGTATGAATGCGTGTAAGTATCAGAAATTATGAATATGATTCGGTTCTACTCATCTTTTTGAATACTCATTGCTCATCGCCGATGTACTCATGTACGTACATGAAGGATTAGAAATGTAGCACCATTTAGTTTAAAAACGGCAGCAAATGTTTTAACTACCCATCAACATCATCGATGGTGTACAGTTAGCATCAAAAGAATCTGTACACTAAGGATAAAATTTTAACATCACCAAACTCAACTTTTAACACATAAGGAGAGTGCCCGAACAAATTTCACAATATTTCGAAATTTGTTGTAATTGTTTTATGTTTGTTTCAATTTTAAAAATTGGAAATGAAGTAATTTTAACACAAAAACAACGGTATTTTATTAATGTATATTTTTTTTTTAAATGTACAGTTTCTTTTTGCGCTCACTGTATATGGGGTATGCATGCAAAGTTTACAGCTGCTCTTGCGATTGGATCTACAGTTGCCATCAGATTAGAAACAAACCATTCAAACTTTTAAATTTAGTTTGGGTTCCAATTGAAAATTTTCAAACATTATTCAAATCAGGTAACATTGAACCCAACTGCTCAGTACCTCTTTAAAGAATTCAATCGCTGAGCCAACTTATCTACAATATATTTGATATACAGAGTAAATAAAATTGTCATGAAAAGTTTCTCAAAAAAAAATCTGTCGTTCGGAATCGATCGGAATTAACACACACAACATAAGTGGTGCTGAGAAGCTAGGTCGTAATCTTGACTGGAGGGTTTGTAATTACCAATTATGTATGTATATATATATATATGTATGTATGTATGTATGTATGTATGTATGTATGTATGCTATTGTCATACAAGTATACTTTGCTGCATTTTAGATATGAGTTAAGAATTGCAAGCGGGATTATTGGTCGTCTACTCAAAAAATAATTTCCATTCTAATGTAGCTGCAGGTTTTGTCAACATGTCGGGTGGCAGGCACTTAATGTCGTAAACGTTTTGCTTACCCATTCCATTACAGGGGGTTGCAATTTCAATCTGTGATCAGAAAGTTTATGAATTTTTGCTTACAGAACCATATTCAAGCCCCCATTTGAAAGGCCATCTTGAGTACAGAATATGAAATATGTATTTCAATTTTCCATTACAATACAATATATTTTGGAAATGCTTTCGACTCACCCTGTATACTGTATACTGTATGTACATACATATATGTAACAATAATAATAACAATAGTAATAGTAATAATAAATAAAAGCAATAAATAAAATGAAAATTGCGTTGTTAAAAAATATTGTTTTAATAACTGACTTGACTTTGCACTTGTAAGTCCTCACTTACTGACAACATTTCATTGAATTTCATTTACTGATGGATAGACAGACAGACTGTCTCTTGATGGATTTGTGCGGTTCATATAGTATTTGCCGCGTTTATTTCCATAAGCAAACCGATTGGATATGCAAATAAATTCGAAGATAGGTAAACAATAAAATATTGTGTCGATTTATGCATTTTGTTTTCCTCAGAAATAAATGTACATACATATATATGTATGTAGGTATGGATGTACATGAAAATATGCACAAAGTTAGTATGCGATTATTTCATCAGTTTTTAATTGTAATTTTACAATTAATGGGGCAATAACAGCGTACAACAGTTGGAGAAAGTGAATGGTAAAGCGTATTCTGGTTGAAATTGTCAGGGACTCGAATTAAAAAAAAAAATTAAGTGCTGAATGATCCTCTGTTGTGTGTGTTAATTTTATACACGAGTGGCGGGATCTACAGTTTAAAGTCGACTCCGCACGAGAGTTTTTTTGAGAAACTTTTCATGGCAGTTTCATTTTACTCCCAGAGTTTATGCCAGAATTCTAATGAGAGGAAGTCGCCGAAGAAATATTTTTTGATATTTTCGTTTTGTTGGAAAAGTCTGACCTAGGGTTTGAACCGAGGCCTCATATCTAATAAGACACCACACTACTTACTAGACTACGGCGTCACACATTATTTTCGTGTAGATTTCCTCTGACATTCGGTTTTGCTTCGTTAAGTGCTTTAATAAACTTCTTCATGGCATATAAGACAGTAGAGTTACCTCTACAGTCTTGTATGTAAGATCGCTGCAGCTCAGGCATTAATCTTCATTTAAGATGTTGTTAAGATGCTATGCACATAGATACCCAGTTAATCGCCATGACCTATCACGGTCTGCATTAAGTTGTAGTTGACCTTTTTATAATTCTTGTTGATCCATGTTTCAATATGTGGAATTAGTTTCTATGTTCACAGAGCGCTAGAACTGGTTTACTACCTTTGTTGCCATTTTTACAAAGCCTTTCTGTTTCCAGTATTATAACACGGTGTTGCAATATCCACCCTTAACGGAATACTCTCTTACTTAGCTTAGTTAGTTTCATCCATTTTTGGATAAAGTTCGCTACAATGCATCTCAAAACTTTGATTGTCTTTCTTGTTCGTTACTAGCAGATATTGGAAGGACTGAAGGAATCTTCAACTTTTCACCCTCCGCCTACCAAAATACCTCAAATTAGTGTAGAATACCGAAAATCTCGCTCTTATTTAAGATTATCCTATGAAGGTAGACATTTTACGAAATTTAAATTTATTACCATTATTGTGCCACACTGTATACATGCATACACACATACATACATTTGTATTTACAGTCATAAATCGTTTGACCTTGTTGTGTATATTTTTAGACAAATTTTGTTTTTGTTTTTTTATTTTTATTTTAAGAGAGCTTTTTTTATAAGTCGTAATCGTATTTCGGTTTTTTTATTTGTATTCTAATTAAACCGTTATTACCGTTAAAAAATAAAACGTAATTTTATTTACGTGTTGTTGTTTTTGTTGGTTTTGCTGTGGGGGCTTCTTCTTCTGTATTCATATGAATTGTGATGTCAATGACTGGCGATATTCTCTGGGCGGCAGTTGTTGTTGTTGTATTATTTACTACTACTTGACTTGACTTTATTTAGTGCAAATAATAGAAGTTAGTTTTTTTCTACTGTTGTTGTTGTTGTTGTTGTTGTTGTTATTATTTTTATTGTTATTGTATTATTTTTTATGACTTGTTTTTTTTTGCAAATTGTTTTGTTTTTGTTTTTGTACAATTTTTGGTTTGTTTTGGTTTTTTATTTTCGATTTGTTTCTGTTTTGTTTTGTTTTGCATGAATATTTCAGATGATGGTGAAATTGGGGTTATTGCGTCGTGCAAATAATACTCCAGCCAAGTCAGTCATTCATACAGTGAAATTTATGTAATTATACCCTACACCAGCAGCGTAGGTGTTTTTGTCTGGCCGTATATTGATGAGATTTATGTATGTGACCCCATTAAAATCCATAGATAAACACTTCACTTTGACAGTTTAGATAGGAATCATCGGTAGTTGAAAGAAAATTTGATTTCGATTACAAATCTATATTTAAATGAAGCACCCGTAACGCCGATTAACTGTTTTCCTTTATATTAGACTTCGAACATCAACTGTAAAATATTGCAAAAAATAAAGAATTGTTTCGTCCATGTTCACTCAGCATTCCTTTGGCAAAAAGTTCTCAAAAAAAATTGCGCAAATCTGGCGTTTGGAGGCGATGTTTAACTGCATGTCCAATCATACATAATTGGTCATTACACCCCTTTAGTTAGGATTACGTGCTATTTTCTCACACCACTTATGTTGTGTGTATTAATTTTTATACATGAGTGGCGGGACCTACTGTATAAAGTCGACTCCTAACAACAGATTTCTGAGAAACTTTTCATGGCAATTTTATTGGTTCTCAGATTTCTTGCCAGAAATCCGGTGAGAGGAAGTTGCATAAGGAATATTTTTTCATATTTAGTTTTGATTCTGACCTGGGGTTTGACCCGTTGCCTCACGTCCAATCACTTGCGAGGAAAGTGAACACTGTCAAAAATAGGCCTGACTAAAGGCTGATAAGTTTAGAGTGTTTATATGACCGATATGCCAATGACATAAATTTTAATAATAAAAATATCACGTATTTCCTCTTGCGACTAAAGGCTTAATATATATCGTGTATTTACCCCTGTGCCTACCAGACGGAAAGGATCGCAATAAAATGATTGCATTTGGATTTATTTTACATCATCAGTTTCCGCTCGAATTCTTATTCTTATAAAGTATGGCAGGCCATCCTTTCCTTCTGCTATCTTGTAAACACTTGTTCATGCAGTACTCGTCTTGTTAATTTTCGAAACAAAGCTTGAATGTGATCGATTAGTTCATTCGTCCAATGCAAAGGAGATTAAAGGGCTTTCGAGATCGTTGTTTCAGATGTTTCATTTTGAGTCTTCCTCCTCCACATTTACTTCCAAAGCATTTTCCAATCTATAAGACGATCGTTACTATCAAACAAATTTTACATATGGCATGGTAAACAGTGATAAAAGTTCTTGAAGGCGAATGTTCATGACTTCGCCTTCTCGAAATCTCTATAAATGTAACATCGTTGTTTACGTTTATTATTGGAGTGTTGTTTGTGTATTTTGTTTACTTGTTTACCATTTTTTTATGCTGCTGTTTTTTTTCATTTTCGTAACAATATAGTGTAAGAAATAGTCGAACTATTCTAAACTAAATTTTTTTTAATGTTTTAAAGAAAGTCAACATTAGAGCTGAAAAGTAAATAAAAAAGTAAATAAAACAAACAATTTGTAAATGATACATACACACTCTTTCCTATACAATGTATTTTATAAAAAATTATTAGTTTTTTTTTTTATTAATTTTTTTGGTTTCTTTTTTTGTTAAGATGTTGATTATTCCGTAACGCTACGGTTTAATTAGAAATTTTGGAGAAATTTAAACAAATTTTCACCTTTTTTTGTCATTGTTGTTTCAAATAAAATGAAACAAGTTAAAATCAAATAAATGTTGTACGTTCCCATTCATAGAATTGAAGAATTAGTGGAGCATTTCACTTATTGGCCAAATAATACAAGAATAATAAAAAAAGTCAATTAGATCTGCGATATTTTCATAATTCTTTGAGGGTGAAGAGTGGCTCAATTGATATCGTTTCTTTAGGCTACCGAATCTCTTTTGTATCAAAGTTTTCTATCTGATATTTTAAATCAAACTATTGCTAGCCTCAGTGTTATTGGCGCAACAGGGGAAAGATTGTCAAAAAAATCTTCCTTGAAAAATTAGCTGATCTAGTTATATGAATGGAGGAGCAAATGCCGTTAGATAAATCCAAAATACATACATACATACATAATTGGTCATTACAACCCTTCAGTCAGGAATACGACCTAGTTTCTCAAACTGCTATCGAGAAATTGATATTATTCGCCAGTCTTTCTCTAATAGAGGTGATATTTTCGCCATTGCGTACATTACGATGATGCGCAGACCAGAGATCAGCAATGAGTATTCAAACTGATGAGTAGCATCGAATAATACTCATAATTTCTGATTCATACTTATTTTAATATCATGGAACCTCTACTCATATTTAAAGTTTGAAGTACTCATCATATTCATGCTTAACAACACGTATGATTTCGTATTGATTTCGACTCACCATTACACAACATATACACGAAGCACAAAATAAGTATGATTGGCGTACGAACACTAAAATACTTACTAGAAGGTTGCGTGTTTGCTCTGCTTGCTGCTCTGTCTTTTGTGCTTATGTGTCTTTTTTCTTTTGTTGTATTTTTCTAAAGTTATGAATCTCAATTAGTATGAGGCTTAAGAATCAAACATATTTCGAATGGTATGAGTGTGATATCAACGTTGTACGCATAGTCATTGCAATCTGTATTTATAAATCAATGTTGTAGTGAGTATGGATGAATCAGAGTACATAGTTAAATTTCAATATTGTTGGACTCACTTATATTCAAAATTTCATGAGTACCGAAAAAACGATTAATTGCAGATCGCTGATTTATACATAATTAGTTATTACAACAATTCAGTCAGGATTACGACCTAGCTTCTCACACCACTTATGTTGCGTGTGTGTTAATTTAATACAAGAGTGGCGGGACGTACAGTTTGAACTCGACTCCGAACGACAGATTTCTGACACACTTTTCATAGCAATTTTATTTACTCTTAGAGTTTTTGCCAGAAATCTGTTGATAGGATGTCGCCAAAGATACTTTTTTCATCTTTTCCTTTTGATGTCTGGCCTGGGGTTTGTACCGTGGCCTTACGGTATAAAAAGACAACACACTACCTACTAGACTCTGCTCTGCATAAAATACAGAAATAAAAAAAAGTTTTTAATTTTTCTTCAAATGGGCCAGACTATCCTCATTTGAAGACAGAAGAAGGCATAACAAATATTGAAAATGGATAACAAAGCCAATCATTTATTCATATTCTTCAATCAAAATAAAAAAAAAATATTTTCGAATGTTAAGAAAAGACCAACAACAACAACAACAGACAGAGGAAAATTATTAAATAGAAAATGCTTTGATTTTTGCAACAACAACAACAATATTGTATAGAATAAACCATAAAAAAACAAGACAAAACAAACGATAGTTTTTGTTTCTGTTTTTGTCATTTTCTGCCTACACGTTGAACTCAGTGAGTGTCTGCGTCATAAGTGGCCTAGATTTCGACATAAAAATTAAAAACAACAACACATTAACAACAATGTTTGAAAAAGAAAAGCATGACATGTACAAAACAAATACAACAACAACAATAATAACAACAATAATAACCAAAAAATAAACAAAATGGTGTGATCCGATCACTTGTCATAACGGATCATTTAGTTGAAGTGACAACAAGTGAGTAAATGTACATACAGACGGAACATCGTCACAAACCCAATACATTCTATTCCATGGACATGCTACATTCAATTCATTGAAAATATGTATGTATGTATGCTTAACAAGTGTATGGTATGGTATGGTGAGTCATTGCTGATATATGCTATGTATACATACATACATACATATGTTGTATGTAAATACATATGTTAATGCATGATTATGTAAATTTATTTAAGTCAATAACATTAAGAGAGGCAAAGAATTCCAGAACATAAACGAAATACAAAAACAAAATATGACAACATGGTGTGGCAAAGATGTTGTGATCGAAATCGATCTAGTCCGACTGTACGATACCCTATACTTGAGCGTAAAACTGTATTTAACTTTGGAATTTCGTTTAATATCCACCATATGTACGCATGCAATTTATGCAATATCTTGTATGTTTGTATGTATAATGTCTTGCTTGCCGTCATCTGATTACAAGCTGCTTATGTACTGGGCTTAAGCTCTTTATACTAGAGATTAGCAATGAATGGTTTTTTTTTTGCTACTCATCAGCACTCATGAAATTTTGAATATAAGCGAGCCATTAATATTAAAATCTAACTATGTACTCTACTGACTCATTCATACTCACTACAACGTTGATTTATAAGTAGAGGTTGCAATGAGTATGCGTACAACATTGACATTAAACTCATACCAATCGAAATATGTTTGATTCATAAGCCTACTCATTTAGATCCATAACTTTAGAAAAAATACTCATATAAATGATTCGAGTGATTCGACAACAAAAGAAAAAAGACGCATGAGTAAAAAAGACAGAGCAGCAAGCAGAGCAAACACACAAGTTTTTAGTGAGTATTTTAGTGTTCGTACGCGAATCATACTTATTTTTGTGATTCGTGTATATGTTGTGTTATGGAGTGTCGAAATCATTATGAAATCATACGTGTTGTTATGTATGAATATGATGAGTATTTCAAACTTTGATTATGAGTAGATATTGAAATAAGTATGAAATGTATAAGTATCCGAAATTATGAGTATGTTTGGATTCTATTTATCTTTTTGAATACTCATAGCTGATCTCTGGTAAATATGTACATAGAATGAATATTTATCATCTAACCCAAGTAAATCAAAGAAATGTCATGACATTTGGACGACATTTAATATTGAACACTGTCATGAATTCCCTAAAAACAACTTTTTAATTGAAAACATAAAAAGGAAACATTTCCCAAAAATTTCGTAAACAAAATTTTTAATTTGATTTCAGCTAAAAATGAATAAATTCTGGCTCTTAAGAAGGCGCAGCACGCGGGTATGCAAACTAGCGATTGAATGATAAATGGCTGACACCAAAACAATTTTACATTTTCGTTATTTTTTTTTTTTGGTTTTTTTTTTGTCACTTTTGTTCAGAAAGAAAGAACATTAAAAGAAAATTTATTTGTATTTAAAAAGCATTTTTATTTGTCATATTTAATGTTTTTAAATGGCATTCAAAGATCAAAAAAGATTTCAAGAAAATATTGCCTTCCTCCTGGCAATTCGAGTCATCAATATTTTCCTTCTCATCATTGACCCAAATAAATTTTATTGTTTTACTATACTTTGCAAAAATTGTTTGTTTATTTGTTTATTTCAAAATTTTGCAAAAATAATTTCTTTTTTCTTTGCATACATCGAAAAAAAAATTTGCAATTTATAATGAAAAACATGATGAAGTATCTTCACAGGTTGATTTTATTTTTAACACAATAGATGACGTTTTTTTTTCCACTGCTTATTTTGCTTTCTAAAACAACAATTAAAAAAAAAATACGAATATTTTCGCATTATTCTGTGATGATGGAATTGTATTTTAAAATTTGTCACATGACAAATTGTTGACGTATTTCCGTCAGTATTTGCAAACAATTTTCAAAAAAAAAACAATAAACAAGTCGCCAAACTAGCAAATGCGTCAAGATCGATTGCATAAAACCCTACATAAACAAATTAAAGTCAAATAAATAATAGAGAAACCCAACAATTGTAAGCAGATAAAGTTTTTGTGTTATCGCGCTATTGTTGATCAACAGCAGACGGTGGAAAAAAAGGTCTACTTTAGAGTTATTGAAGTCATTTTTAGTAGAGGCCAGATATCAGCAATGAGAATTCAAAAAGATGATTAGAATCGAATCATACTCATAATTACTGATACTTGTATGCATTCATACTTATTTTAATATCATAGAACCTCTACTCTCATTCAAAGTTTGAAGTACTCATTATACTTAACAGCACGTATGACTTCGTATTGATTTCGTCTCTCCATAACTCAACATATACACGAAGCACAAAGTAGGTATGAATCGCGTACGAACACTAAAGTACTCACTAGAAGTTTGTGTTTGCTCTGTTTGATGCTCTGGTTTTTTTCTTATGTTGTCGAGTCACTCGTATCATTTATAAGTATTTTTCTAAAGCTATGAATCTAAATAAATAAAATAAAATTGCCATGAAAAGTTTCTCAAAACTCTGTCGTTCGGAGTCGACTTTAAACTGTAGGTCCCACCACTCATGTATAAAATTAGCACACACAACATAAGTGGTGTGAGAAACTAGGTCGTAATCCTGACAGAAGGGTTGTAATGACCAATTACGTATGTATGTAAGTATGAATCTAAATGAGTATGCTTATGAATCAAACATATTTCAAATGGTATGAGTTTGATGTTAATGTTGTACTCATACTCATTGCAGCCTGTGCTTATAAATCAACATTGCAGTTGAGTATGGATGAATCAGAATACATAGTTAAATTTCAATATTGTTAACACGCTTGTATTCAAAATTTCATGAGTGCTTATGAATAGCGAAAAAACGATTTATTGCTGATGTCGTCTCTTCTAGAGGCATTATTTGGGGTCTCTTTTATCATTTCAAAATCACAGATTTTAAGTTGCACACACTTAGTCGTATGTAATATCGAAAGCAAATATTATAAATCGTCTTCTGAAATGCAATTTCGACAGAGCGATAGGATAAAACATAAATTATAACAGGAGTTGTCAGTTGGTAAATCACTTGCAATGCATTTTCACTACTATACTCATATTTCGTCTTCGATTGCGCTTTGATCGGTTTGTGTTCAGGGCTGAACGTTACTGTTACCGATAAGTTGTAAGCAAAAAATCTTAAGTATTTGACATAAGAAAGCCAGTAAGCTGGGTTCTACTATTCGCATTCGAACTGAACAACTGATTTCAAACAACTGTTGAAGACCTTACGTGTAATTCTTCTGGTGGTCATAGCCTTGACAAAGACTAGTATGAATTAAAAATTTTTAAATAAAAAATTTACAAATATTTGGAAGAAAACAATAATAATTTACTACTACTCTTTAAAGTATGGCTGCTGGAAATTATTAAGCAATAGAAATAGTGTTGCAGTGACGTCATTCGTCCCATACGAGTAATGTCTTTCAATTTTAGTTTTATATACTTGCTTGGTTATATTTGCTTATTTGTGAATGTTTGAAAATAATATGGACATCCCTTTTTCGTTTCAATTGGTTTTCAGCCCACAGGGGCAGCACTCTCACTTTTAAAACATCTCCAGTTTCCCTAAATAAATGCATTGGAGAGAATAAATAAATCACGTTGAAGCTTTGCGTGTCTGTCTTGTCACTTTTGTCAACACTAAAGCCCTGATACAACATATAAAATGGCATTTAATGCTGCAGTTTAACTTACAGTCACAGAAAAAAGTCTACATATCTCCTGGTAATTTATTTGTATTTTTCTAAAAAATTCTAGGTTATATATTCTTTTATATTCGTTTTTGTTTTTAAACATGCTTAATTGTAACTGCCTTAAACAACGCTATAACAACTTTTTTAATTTGATAGAAATCACCGGAAAAAAGTGTACATACGGCGGTGTATGTAGACTTTTTTCTTTGACAGTATCATGTATTCATTTATGTCTTCAGAAAGGCAAGGAAGAAGTTACCATGATTTTTTTTAATTTTGTTTGAAAGAAACTTTTGTTTGAAGAATATACCTAAGAGGGCGTATGGTCGGTTGATGAATAACTCAGACAGTCACATGCTAAAGGAAAGGATCGCAATATAATATATAAAATGCTTGCACGTACATATATATGTGCATGCCTATGATTTTTGGCTCAGTAGCATTTATATTATATGTATGTATGTGTCAGAGATTAGAAATTAATCGTTTTTTCGCTACTCATAAGCACTCATGAAATTTTGAATATAAGTGAGTCAACAATATTGAACTTTAACTAAGTACTCTGCTGATTCATTCATATTCCCTGCACAACGTTGATTTATAAGTACAGGTTGGAATAAGTATGCTTACAACGTTAACATCAAACTCATACCATTCCAAATATGTTTGATTCATAAGCGTACTCATTTACATTCATAACTTTCGAAAAATACTTATAAATGATTCAAGTGAAAAGAGACAGAAGACACATAAGAAAAAAAGACAGAGCAGAAAGCAGTAAGTATTTTAGTGTTCGTATGCGATTCATACTTATTTTGAGATTCGTGTGTATGTTGAGTTATGGAGAGTCGAAATCAATACGAAATCAATACGAAATCATACGTGTTGTTTAGTATGAATATGATGAGAATTTCAAACTTTGAATATGAGTAGAGGATACGGATTCTATTCATCTTTTTGGGTACTCATTACTGATCTCTGGTATGTATGTACAGTCACACAGATAATTATACGTACACACCCCCCCCCCCCCCTATAAATCATTTCATTTTAAATGATAATATATGGACAAATCAACTGATTTTTGCGCCAAATTTTTTGTTTTCCGTCACAGCCGAACAAATTATATTTGTTCTCATCACTAAATATTACATTCGCCCAAAAATCAGTTGATTTGTCCATATATTATTGGGCAAATTCCAATCGTGGTTTGTTTCTCGGCAATCGGCTGCGGAAACCATTCTTTCTCAAAACACTTCGAACTGTTTCGGAATGCACAATAACATTGTGATCACTTTCCGAGGTATTTCGTATTTCTACGGCTGTAGTCCTAGGATTTTTATCCACAATACCTTTTTTATACCGGGCTGCCCTTGGAGAAATTTTATGCGAAATACACGTCATACGTATAATTTTCTGTGGTGCCACATTGGTTTTAAGCAAAATGCAGTCACAAATTCATAGATTTTGGGAATCTGTTTTCTTTATTTAAATAAATGTGTCGTTACAGACGCTAATGTAAAGAAATTTTAGATTAGAAGTTCATTACTTTAAAAAAAATGATTTTTGGGGGGTACGTATAATTATCTGTGTGACTGTATGTATTATTGGAACATGTTATATTTACTCAGATTTTTATTTTTTATTAATCACATAATAATTCTAAATTATGACTCTTATTAATAAGAACTACTCATCCATGGCAATTTATTTGAAATGCATTCTTAAAAACGATTACGATTCCGATTAATTTATTACTGACTCCAACCAACTATTTTTAACTCTTTTAACTGACATAAAAACAAACAATTTGCGTAAATTAATAAATAAAAAAAAGAAAAAATACTAACGATTTAAAACAACAACAAATCCATTCACGTCATACCTTGCGGTACGGTATTTTTGCTGTATTTATTCTCAGCCGTTTTTTTTTTTGATGAATATTTTCTGGGAAATACTTTGTTTACGTATTCTCAACCGCAAAATAAAAATAAAAAAAATAATAAAAAAATACACGGAGTGAACAAAATCTGCAATTGACTTTATTTTCGTACAAAAAAGGAAAAAAAAAATAAATAAAAATAAAAATACAAATAAAAAGTAATTCACACATTTTTAATAATGCCAGCGAACAAAAAAAAACTTCAATTTAATGAAATGAATTTATAAGAGGTGTGGTTGATTATAGTCAACACCCTAAAGCGCTCAATACACGTTTTACAATATGAAGATAAAGGAATTCTTGGTAGCGCATCGATAATAATTTTATCGATAATTTTAAAAAAATTAGAAACGTAATGACCTCTTTATTTATTTCAATTGGGATGACACAAGTTTGTTAAGTTTTACTGGAACCGGTTATAAAATGTTCAAATAGTATTATTAGTTATGCTTGGGAAGCGTTGCCACAGTACTGAGACCATACGTCTACGTCATGCATACATAATTGCTCATTACAACCCCTCAGTCAGGATTACGACCTAGCTTCTCACACCACTCATGTTATTTGTGTTAATTTTATACATGAGTGGAGGGACTTAGAGTTTAAAGTCTACTCTGAACAACAGATTTTTGAGAAACCTTTTCAGAGTTTTCGGCAGAAATCTGCTGAGAGGATGTCGCCATAGAAACATTTTTGAATTTCGTTTTGATGTCTGACCTGGGGTTTGAACCCTGGCTTTATGACTAATAAGCCAAAACGCTACCTACTAGACTACGGCGACTAGCCTCTACGTCATACGTCTCTCTATACGTCATTTGTCTCCCCCAAAACACTTTGACATCTCCTCCAAGAATATTGCAATGACAAACTGCAGAATGCTGTTCGATGCCAATAAGGACAATTTCCTGACCAGCATTGGCACTCAGGTGTTTTGTTGTTGGATGTATTTGTTCCACACAGGTTCCAAGAATGTATTTAAATGATTCATTCCGATCTTGACGATATGATTACCATTCTGAGCAAGTTTACTTTGAGTTTAACGAACCCTGGTGGTCCAAACGTCTTTGATCAAAGAAAAGATTGGTCTTCACATCCCTTAATTGTTTGCCGTAACCTTAACATGTTAGAGAATAAAATCTACAACTGGGAAACTTCTCAAAGCAAGAAACAATTACATTCTGGACTACAGGAATATAATATAGTAGGAATGGAAACATTAGTGAGTGAAATTCAGTCTGTCTTGTGTGAAGGCGGGGTGTGTTTGAAGAGAGTAATCGTGGTTTGAAGATCTCTGTTAGAAAGATCTGTCGAATAATTACCTAGTAATTGTTATTGTTTATGCATAGGGTATAAACAGCGGAATAACATAGAAAAGCAATTGTTGTTGTTTGCATCAAGTTGTGAATAGTGCTACACAGAATTGTGCGAATAATAAAGAATTTTAATCGAAACTAAACACAAATTTATTTTTATTTTATTTGCAATCTACGAACTCATATTTTAAACGTTTTTAAAAGGTAAAAACGTAACAATTGGTAACTCATAATAAATAAATAACCAAACACACTATGGGACTATGTCCTCTTATACCAAATGTGGCTTCATCTGGCTCTATTGGCTTACAAATGATTTAGTGCTGCATTTAACGAATCTGGAGTTATCCAGCTAACACGTTGACAAAAATGTCGACAGAAATTAACCGTGTAATCCGCAGTGTAAACTAAGCCTAGACCGCCCTACATTCTATTTTAATTCAAAGCGCAAACGGTGAATGTAATTAAATTGGATTAAATCACCAGCTGTACAGTATCTTGTCGATTTTTAACTTTGAAGCGGAGCTTAGGTGCTGTTAACCTTAGTAAGTAAGTTCATCCCCCTTATTAAATGAATGTATTATACAAACTGCATATATACATATGTGGGTCACCCTACATGAATACTTTCTTTCCTGTATCTTTATCTTTATTTTTGTTTAAATTATTTTTATTTGTTTTTTTTTTTTTTTAATAAACCACATACAGGCAGGCATGTGTAATCATGTTGTGTTGTTGTGTTGTCGCCGTGATATCATTGTCGTCATTACGATATTTTCAATTTCAATTTCGGTTTCTTCATACGATTCAGACACTCTCACGGATTTACAAAATTCCAAAACGAACCAAAAACCCAAACAAATTGTACCAAGAAAAACCCACATGTTGTGGTAAACACTGCAAAAGAAAAATACAGAAAAAAATTCACACGAAATTTAAATTTATTTAGAATTTGATTTTTACAATCGGAGACAAAAAAACACAAAAAAAACAAAAAAAAAAAAAAACAACAAAAAACAGTCAAATACAAGCCATAAAACGACGGCGGCAATGTGAATAAATTAATGATGAAATTAAATATAAATAAACAACAACAACGTCAACAACAAAAACAGAAAAAAAAGAACAAAAAAAATTGAATACAAACAAAATTTAATTTTGGAACAACATTAATGCGTAAATTACCCCAGCGCCCCCAATGAGTCAGTTTCTGTTTAAATTGAGACACAGCGTAACAAATGGCCAGCCATGGCAGGCATGCGATAGTCTCAGCAGCACTGGTACAATGCGCAATCATGCTGACCACAGAAACAACACACAACTAAACGTAAAGGCCAACCGAATTAAACACTGAACGTATGTATAACCATGCAACCAGCTGGACAATTGCTGACAATTATCATCTGCAGTTGGGAATACGCCAGCAATACATGGACGTACACATGTGTGGGAATATATCTTGAACATACAAAATTGAAGACATGTTTTAGGGATTCGATAGAAAAAGAATGTGGGAAGAGGATTAGAAATGTTGCCTGTGGTGACTACTGGAGAGATGGAGATTGTCAACCCAACAATACCTAACTAAATAGGTGCCAAGTATGTGAATTTCATAGGCGGAATTCTACTCGACAGTGAATTATCAGATTCACTTGTTGTTAACACTGCTGTTAGGCAGTGCCGTAGACTAGTAGATAGTGTGTTGGCTTATTAGATGTAAAAGCCATGGTTCAAACTCTAGGTCAGATAACACAACGAAGTATAAAAAATTAGTTCTTCGGCGACTGCTCTCAGCAGATTTCCGACAAAAACTCTGCGAGTAAAATAAAATTGCTATGTAAAGTTTCTTAAAATATCTGTCGTTCGGAATCGACTTTAAACTGTAGGTCCCGTCACTCATGCATAAAATTAAACGTACACATGATAAGCTCTTTGAGAAGCTAGGTTGTAATCCTGACTAAAGGATTGTAATGACCAATTCTGTATCGTATATTAGGCAGTGCTGTGTCTTGGCACTTAAATTTTGTTCCTCATCATTCGCTTGGGCTTAAATGCTAGACGTGAACTCCATCCTAACAAGTGGTAAGCGATTGACGAACAATTCAGCAGACGTTAAGTGCAGTCACTGTCAATTTAATGAAGATGGGCTGAATATTTTCGATGGAGTGCTAATTCAACGACTGGCACAAACAATCTGTTCTGTTCACAGCAGAGATCAGCAATGAGTATTCAAAAAGAAGAGTAGAATCGAATCATACTCATAATTTCTGATACGTATATGCTTTCATACTTATTTTAATATCATGGAACCTCTACTCATATTCAAAGTTTGAAGTACTCAACATATTCATCATACTTAACAACACGTATGATTTCGTATTCATTTCGACTCTCCATAACACAACATATACGAAGCACAAAATAAGTATGATTCGCGTACGAACACTAAAATACTTACTAGAAGGTTGTGTGTTTGCTGTGCTTGCTGCTCTGTCTTTTTTGCTTATGTGTCCGTCTTTATTTTGTTGTCAAATCACTCGAATCATTTATAAGAATTATAAGAGTATTTTTCTAAAGTTATGAATATAAATGAGTAGGCTTATGAATCAAACATATTTCGGATGGTATGAGTTTGATGTCAACGTCGTATGCATACTTATTGCAACCTGTACTTATAAATCAACGTAGTGGACATATGAATCAGAGTACTTAGTTAAATTTCAATATTGTTGAACTCACTTGTATTCAAAATTTCATGAGTGCTTATGAGTAGAGAAAAACGATTCATTGCTGATCTCTGGTTTATAGTTTTCTTGATAAAAAATAAGTTTGTGTGCATTAGACCCTAAACGATATCATTTCCAACACCGTATACTGTGTTCGTAAGATTTTTTAAATATTTCGGAAATCAATTTGGTTTTGTGTTCGCGCAAGACAGAGCTGCAAAGCACTCGACCGCTGTAGTTAAAGAATGGCTATTTTAAAATATGAAAAAAGGTTTGACTCAGCCCAGATTTAAATTCAATAGAATGTTTGTGTGGTTAGAATGAAACCTCAGTTATCTTAATACCACATTATGAACAAACAGACGTATGAGAATCCAATTGTAAGAGTAACTAGAGTTCAACACAACAAAACACTTTTAAGTGACATATTTGTCTGACATAACAAAGCTTCAATCAAAAATAATTTAATTGGCGATGTAAATACCCAGATGTTGTATTCGTTTCTTGTTAAGTAAAGTCGAGTTTTAAAATTTGTGTCCTTTGCAATGCCCAAATGTATGTCTGAATATCATTCACAATGCATGCGTATCCTTAAATTTACAGTCCTTCACCAGCTAAAAACGTTTGTTTTGAAACAGAAAAGGACTTCCTTTTTTGTTTTCAATTGGTTTCTTAAAGTCCTGCCGGGTACAGTTGTTGTTTCTTATTTAACAGCCAACTGAACTGTACACATAAATTGTGAGTTCAATGACAGGTGCTTTTTATTTTTGTTTTTGTTCATTTACTCGAGCTGTTGTGCTTATTAGGTTGCCTTTATTAAAGGGTCTGCGCGTTTTTAGATCTGTGAACAGCTGGCGTTTTATTTACATTTTCTTTCTTGTTGCTTTTATTTGTTGTTTTTTTAATCTGTACATATGTACACCAAAAATTACTTGTTACTTGCTAAGGAGAATAATTTTTATTTTTATTTTCTATCTTTTACAACAATGTTACAATGTAAAACAACAACAACAACATACTACAGATGTCATGTAATCCTGGCTTAATGTTATTTTCCTTTAGTACACCAACATACAGGTATAAACGGTTAACATAAGCCACGGCTATCAAATAAAACGAACATGAATAAGAATAGGTTTGGGGGATTGGTAGCATACTGGTGAATACATGTGGACCTTTTTATATCCTACTGTCAATACATTTTGCAATTTGCTTCCATTCTGCTTACCAGGCAACAGTCACTGACGGTACTAGTTGCCAGTGGGCACGTTTGGCAAAGAAAAATCTTTCACACTTTCAACGTTCTGAGGCTAATAACGTGTCATTCCATATCTCTCTCTAAAAACATATACAAAAAATGTGCTTTTAATGGTCACTGGGGTTAAAAAGGTTTGAACACCGTAGGTAGTGTGTTGGCTTATTAGACGCAAAGGCCACGGTTCAAACCCCAGGCCTGACATTAAAACGAAATATGAAAAAATATTTCTTCGGCGACTTCCTCTCAGCAGAGTTCTGGCAAAAACTCTGGGAGTAAAATAAATTTTCCATGAAAAATTTCTCAAAGAATCTTTCATTCGGAGTCGACTTTAAACTGTAGGTCCCGCCACTTTTGTATAAAATTAAATGCACACAACATAAGTGCTGTGTAGGTCGTTATCCTAACTGACTGACCGTTCTGTCTCGAAAAAGCTTATCAAGCCTGTTGTTCGTGATTAAAGTCTGCGATACGAGAAGGTGAATCGTAATCTTAATTAAGTGGCATTCATAATTCGTGGCAGTTTCACTAAACTCATTCAAAAGAAGCAATTTTTGTTCGAATCTGGCAACCCTGGTTAAAGAAAAATAACGCCACAGGTATTATAAATAAACAGGCTAACAAAACAACTGCCACAATACAATACTGAGGTGATTATTTGTACTGTTAAAAGAAGAAGAAGAAGAAGTAGAAGAAAAAAAAATGGATTTTTTTTTCATCTGTCTTGTCGCAATTTCAGTGGCACCTGTTGATCACTTAAACAACAACTGTGAGTGAGGAATAAAAGAAACGTGTTGCTACTAAATGGCTCGTGTTGCATTCAATCCAATAAATTGCGCCGCGCCACAACAATACAAAGTCTTTTGAAACCTTCTGCTATAAAAATAAACAAAAATACTCGCGTGTAATAAAACGAGTTGCAGTTGATTAAAAAAAAAACAACAAGAAAAAACAAACATTGTTTGATGGACTGAATGGATGGATCAAGAAATGTGTTCTTAACAAAAATAAAATGTGGATGTATAGCAGGGATCAGCAATGAGTATTCAAAAAGATGAGTAGATTCGAATCGTGCTCATAATTTCTGATAATTATACGCTTTCAAACTTATTTTAATATCATGGAACCTCTAATCACCAACCACAGTTTGAAGTACTCATCATATTCATACTGAACAACACGTATGATGTTGTTGACGCAACATATGTATACACGAAGCACAAAATAAGTATGCATCGCGTACGAACACTAAAATACTCACTCGAAGGTTGTGTGTTTGCTCTGCGTGCCTCTCTGTCTTTTCCGCTTGTGTGTATTTTTCTTTTTTTGTAAATTTAATTAAGACTGTAAATTTTGTTGAATGATTCGAGTCACTGGAATCATTTATAAGAGTATTTTTCTAAAGTTATGAATCTAAATGAGTAGCCTTATGAATCAAACATATTTCGAATGGTATGAGTTTGATGTCAACGTTGTACACATACTCATTGCAACCTGGCGTTACAAATCAACGTTGTAGTGAGTATGAATGAACCAGATTACATAGTTGTTGACTCAGTTATGTTCAAAATTTCATGAGTGTTTATGAGTAGCGAAAAAACGATTTATTGCTGATCTCTGTTACATACATACATATGTATATTGATTGCAAATATTTTGCCTACAATGAAATGAAATGAATGAAAAGATTTTGTTGAAAAATTAAATCTCATTTCCATGAATTATTCGTATAATTAAAATCCAGTAATTGTTTTTAGCCTTAAATTATTGTTTGTTTTTAAATTTTTTTGTTTTTTTCTATTTCCATTGATCAGAGATTCAAATAAAATTTATTTTTTCTATTGAAAATGGAAAATAAATAAAAACGAATCATATTGTAGAAGTAATAAAAACAAATTTTTTTTATAAAAATTATACACATACATACATATGTACATACACTACGATATACAAAATATCAATTTGTCATTGACATAAATTCTTACCTCAATTACGATTGTATACATACGTACATACATACATACATATGTATGTATGTCTGTTTATCTGACTATAAATTGCAAATTGGAAAATATTTATTGTAATTCGTAATTCTTTTATTATTTTTTTCGTGTTTTTCTGTATTTATTTTGCAAATTACAAAAAAAAAAACGAATGTTTTTAATCATAATTACCCATATTGGACTGCTGCAGTATGGCAGGCACGGACGGACAGGCATTCCAAGATATGATTTTCATTCGCAAGAATTCTGATAATTTCAAGCATTTCGAGAATTCCAAAGACAATTAATAAGAAACATATGTTGGAATTTATTCGAATTTCTATTTCTGTTTCTGTTTCTGTTTTTTTTTTGCTTTTCAATTTACAAAATCATTTCTTGGAAAATCATAAACGAATATTTTCTATCTACGGCTGTGTCTCATTTTAAAAGTGACTCACTTGTTTTCATATGAATACTTATCAATGGATTTTCTGTTTAATTTTACAATATTTTTTGGAAATTTAAATTGAATTTATAACAGTAATTTAACACAATCCTTCATGTTGTGCGTGTTAATTTTTTACGTAAGTGGCGGACCAACGGTTTAAAATCGATTCCGAACGACAGATTTTTGAGAAACTTTTCATGGCAATTTTTTATTTAATCCCAGAGTTTTTGCCAGAAATCTGCTGAGGGGAAGTTACCGAAGAAATATTTTTTTTTATATTTTCGTTTTTATGTCCGAGGCCTCACGTCTAATAGGCCAACTATTAGACTACGAAGACTTCTAGACCAACATCGTGCGATTTAGAAACGTATACTTTTTTTCTTAATTACAACCTAATCCGGTATTATCCTTGGAGTACAGGCTCCACTTTAACAAAACATTTGAAAATGTAAGTTGCCTGTCACCAAGGCCGCGAATAGTTATTCAATATTTTATGTGTTCTAAATTAGAGATCTGTTGGAAAAAAATATCTCCACAAAATTGATTTTTCTGTTCTATACAAGCAATTTGCTTATGCCGTGCAGATATTTTGTTTTCACGACTCATAAGCACTAATGAGTAAACAATATTGAAATTTAACTATGTACTCTGATTCATTCATACTCACTACAGCGTAGTGATTTATAAATACAGTTTGCAATGAGTATGTGTACAACGTTGACATCAAACTCAAGCTATTCCAAATATGTTTGATTCATAAGCCTACTCATTTAGATTCATAACTTTAGAAAAATACTTATAAATGATTCGAGTGACTCGACTACAAACACAGATAAGCAAAAAAAGAAAAAAAAAACAGAGCAGCAAGCAGATCAGACACACAACCTTCTAGTGTTCGTACGCAATTCATACTTATTTTGTGATTCGTGTATATGTTACGTTATGGAGAATCGAAATCAATACGCAATCATACGTGCTGTTAAGTATGAGTATGATGAGTACTTCAAACTTTGTACCTCTACTCATTGGTTCGATGATATTAAAAGAACTATGAATGCGTATAAGTATCAGAAATTATGAGTATGTCTCGATTCTATTCATATTTTTGAATAATATTTGCTGATCTCTGGTGCTTTCGGCTTAAAAGAAGAAGGAATACAATTTGAATACAGTTTCATTTCTAATTGATATAAAACCCCCCCTGATTGTTATGCAATGAAAAAAAATCAATTATTTTTTCCCTAATTAGAATATTTATGTATCATTTTATGTCTGTTTATTTATCGGTTCCTTGAAAACGGCCTACCTCATCTTGTACAAGTAGAAGTGCATTGTTTGTAAACAATTATTCAATTAAAAACAAAAATTATTATTATTGTTGTTGTTATTGGTTATTCGTTAAAAACAAAAAAAAATCTACAACAAAGAATGCGCCAAATCATTAGCGTATTCGCATGAACGAAGTCAAATGTGTGCATGTGTTTATCATCGATTTTTCATGAAAATTGAAAAATTGCTCTGTTGTTGTAACTGTGAAATTATAAATTGTTTTTGTCATTTTCAATCATTAACTTAAACGGTTTTTTGTTCGATTTATTCATTTATTTCGTTTTCTATATGTACAGATATTGTTTTTATACATACAGACATACACACACGTTCATACATACATATGTATGTATATAGCAGTTATTAACAACCAATTTGGTTGTTACACTGTAGGAAATTTTAATATGGAAAACATAGGCAATTTTCATAAGAAAATCAAATGCAACATTGTAACAGAGAACCGAATATGAGTGGAACTCAAGAAGAAAACGTACAAAAAAAGGTCGTTATGTCGATATGTCAAGTTCTTGTTCAGATGAGAGCGGATAGTAGCGCGTAAACTCAACATCTAATGAACCATCGCACTTTATTAGATCGGCGATAGGCATTTTTATGCAAACAAACATATCTGAAATGTTTGTTTTCATTTTATTAGGAAAAATAGCAAAAAGGATAATAAAGATTAGCTTCGTATAACTGATTATTTTGGTTTGAAGTAATACGATTTTAATACGACGATGCTATGGGCTACACAACACAACCGACTTTAATTTCATTGCATACCATGTTCGATGCTGGTGTTGCCATTTTGCAAAGAACGAATCGTTTGTTTCCTTAAACAATCGCCAAAGAGTGTTAAAATGTTATTTGCAAAATAAAATAAACAAATGTGGTTTTAAGTTTGAGTGTATGCGTGTGTGTATTTATGTGTGTGAGAGTTGAGTGTTGTTCAATGTATTGTATTCGCATTCGTGTATTTAACGTACTCATATGAATTCGCAATGACCCACATTTAGTCATGTAAACAAACATGACCCGAAAATGAGTGAAACGATAAACAACGACAATAACAACGAAAAAATTACCGTGTCTGTTTGTAAACAAAAATATTACGGCTCTATGGCAGCCATCAACTACTATACGACAATAACAATAATAACAATAATAAAATAAGCCAGAAAGAAGAAGAAAAAAAATAAAATAAAAGCCAAAACATAACAAAGATAATAATAATAAACAATAACAACAACAATAACAAGAACATTAACTGCCTGTCGTACCAACAAGTTTAACATGAAAACAAAATAATCAACCAACCATCCCATCCAACCAGTCAACCATTGAAGTTTGTAAGTGAACAGTCAATAAAGCTATTTAGTCAGTCAGTGAAGCAGTCAGTCACTCAAAGAGCAAGTTTTTTTTCATTCAAAACTAATACACACACACATACACTTTTTCGAATTCATTCACATACACTTGTACTCTCTCTTTCTTGGAGGCACATGCATATATGTATACGTATGGATACGTATACGTAGAGCTAGTGGTTGGTGTGTGCCTTTATTGTATTTGTAGTTACAACGCATAAACAGTAGTGAAACATGTATGTGCATGCATACTATGTGTGTTGCTAGTGTTATTGTAGTAGTAGTGGTAATAGTAGTTGTTCTCTTTTCATTTATTTTTTCTTGTATTGCTTTACGGTTGATATTGTTGCGGTTATTTTTTAATGTTTTTATTTTTATTTTCAGCAAAAATGTTTATTTTTTTTCTTCTTTTCTTTTCTTTTGTTATTGTTTTGATGTTTTGTTTTGATTATTATATTTTGTCAGTTATTTTCCACATTCGTTTTGTAGAAAAAAAAAGTAAATAAACAATTAACAGTGATGCCAAGTAGTAATAACAAATGCCGCTCACATAATCAACACAATGTGTGTATGCACATACATTCAATACAATATTTACTGTAAGTATGTGGTAAATAATTAATAAATAATTGTTTTGCTGTTGTTGTTATTGTTGTTGATATTTTGTACAAAACAATTATAAACACGCATCACAATTGTTTTTCCAATTTTTCTCCACACACATGCATTGTAAAGTGAAAAGCCACCCTATACTCTACACGATAACAAAACTATTCAGAGGATTTCTAGTGCGAAACCTTAGCTAAATGAATGGAAGAGATTTTAAAAAAGAATCAACTTCTGCTATGGCTGTTAACGTTATTAACAGTTGGAGTGGATCTAGTCTTCTGCTTTAGTAATACGAACGAGATTTTAAATGTAAAAGATATCGTAAAGCAATCCGTGACAGATTTCTGACCTTCCCGCTAATTCGTTATTAGAGGGTTGTAGCCAATCTTATGTTGTCACTGAACAAGACTGTCAGTCCATCCTGAATATGATAGAGAAAGCTAAAATTGAATTTCAAGGCGACAGTGTGTGTATGGAATTTGTATTCCATTTCATGCTGGTTTCAGCAAACATCTGAGAGGATTATTGTGGCTAGAAATGACGCTGGTTTTTACGTCCAATATTTGTTGCACTCGTCGCCTGGGGGTGTTAAATTCGCTGTAGAAATCTAGTTTTTAAATTCTAAACGTGAAACTGACAATAAAATAATTAGATTCAGACTGAACTGTACGTCAGCTATTTCATCTGTAGCATGTTGACATTATCAGATGTGACCAGGAGTGTAGCGATTGAAGTGTTCGACTCATATCTCAAAAAAGAAAAGGTTTCAATCTTCCTCTGATTATTGAAATCTATCACATAAGCTAGCCTACAGACCATATTACTTTAAACTCATCTGAATATTTACATTAGATCTATGGAGGCTTTAGAGAGAGTTGTCTGGCTATAACTAAAGCCATACGCAGTTTGCTGATTGACAGCGGTGAAACAATGAGGATGAAACAGTGGACTTTATTGCACAAAGATCTGGCAGACCAAAACCTGCATTCGGGTTTTCTCCCCTGGTCATTGTAAGTTAACTAGACATCATATGATAATCAAGTAGAGGTGATCAAATGGCTTCTCATTTGGAACTAAAGACTAAAGTACTTCATACGATAGTGATAACCAATATTGATAAAGTCAAAAACTGTTTTATTTGTGTCAAACCTATTATAGGTGCTAATGAGACAATTGAGAAATTATCATCCAGAATTATATTTCAAAATGATATTTATTTTTGAGGTATGTACGTATCAGCAGTGAATTGATTTTTCGCTACTCATAAGCGCTCATGAATTTTTGAATATATGTAAGTGAGTCAACAATATTGAAATTTAACTATGTAATCTGATAAATTCATACTCACTACAACGTTGTTTTATAAGTACAATGCAAACACTCAACCTTCTAGTGAGTGTTTTAGTGTTCGTACCTGATTTATACTTATTTTGTGATTCGTGTATATGTTGAGATATGAAGAGTCGAAATCAATACGAAATAATACGCATTGTTAAGCATGAATATGATGAGTACTTCAAAGTTTGAATATGAGTAGAGATTCCATGATATTAAAATAAGTATGAATGCGTATATGGAAGTATTAGAAATTATGAGTATGAATCGATTCTACTAATCTTTTTAAATACTCATTGCAGATCTTTGGTGTGTACATATGTACGTGCATATGTAGGGTATTTTTTCGTGTGATCTTAACTAAACTGCGAAAGTTTCTCTTGCTTTTTGTATTTCATAAATTGTTTTCGAAATCAAATAATAATGAAATGATAATAATAAGGGAGATAATTGCAAAAATAAAAAAATATTTACTGCGTTTTGTCATTTTTAATCATTGTAATCATCATGATCATCATCATCATCAATAATAATTGCATGAAGTTGTTTATTTATCACTCAACGTGTTGTTTTGGTGAATAACGAATTATTTTGTTGTTGAATTTAAATTTTTGTCTGTTTTTCATGCTTTTTTTTAATTTTTTTTTTTGTTCCATTCACTCATAACATTCGCGTAAACAAATTAAATTTTAAACAGACCTCGAAATTACAACAAATAAAAATAATAAATAAATTATTATTTAAGAAAAAAAAATAAACAAAAACAAAAACAAAAACAATAAACAAAAATTACATACAAAATACAAATTATCTGTGTGGCTAACAATTTAAATAATTTTTGTTAATAATATTTACCTTGTATTTGGTGTGTCTGAAATGAGATGTTTTGTTTCGAGGTCCAAAACAATGAAAATGCGATGAACTTTCTATATGACCTTCTGCTTTTCTAAAATTAATTAGCAAGTTCAAGAACCACAGACGATCAAGCCTTATATTTTTGGTTGAAGAATTCATTTGTTATTCAAAAATTATTGTTTTTAGTTTTTTGCAAAATATCTCAATTACCCCAATTTATCACACTCTTTATTATGAAGTTCTTCATAAGGCCAAAATGCTTAACTAGAAATTATTTGAGCCAACTTGAAGCCATTCATTTATGTAATTCATTTATTCGAGAGCAAAGAGTGACGCGATTAAAGCAGATCTATTGTGTAATACTTATTATAGTCACCTCCTAATGCGGCCCCCTTGTGGAAGCAACGTAGTGGCTGTGGTTTATACCCAAATCGCGGCGAGAGGGTAAGCTCGGTGTGGCGTTACACTCTTAAATACTTTCACAAAGGAGTGTAGATAGTCTTCGACCCCTAACCAAGCAGGGAGTCAAGTCCAAATACTTGGCTTTGAATTGGTACTCACGTATGGAGATACGCCGACGACATCAATGTCTTAGCTCCGCCGTTACCATCAAAAATGATGTCAGTCTGGAGATCAAGCGCAGGATCACTTTTGCCAACAGCTGCCAGTAAATAGGATTCAATAGGCAATTGAGCAGCAGAGACATCTCTCGTACGGCAAAATTGATACTCTACACGACGCTTATCCTCCCCGTGCTTCTTTACGGCGCAGAGGCAAGGGCTCTATTAAGCACTGATGTGTTAAGGCGGGACGAAATCCGTTAATCGGGTTGTTAATTTCCATTTAAGTAAGTAAGTATGGAGATGCAATCCATTCTGTGCTTATGCATATAATGTGGTTTCATCATTGTGTGTGGAGGCGTTGGTAGACACAATGTTCCCACTCGTGCTTAGAGCAGCATGGGGTGTGCTATCATGGCGATACTCACGTAAAACCCTAGACTAATGTCATCTCCTAACCTAAGAACTAAAAGTTTAAAGATTTTCTGATGTATTGTATTCCATAGCATGAAATTTCTGTCTGTTAAATGCAGTACATTACCGAAGGCGGTATGCTGGAAGTGCAATACTTAAGTAAGGAAAGGAATTGCTTGGACACTGTAGAACTCAAGTGGAAACTGCAGGACTTTGCAAAAAGCGAAATAATTTGAATCGAAGTTAGATAGGAGTATGTGCAGCCCTTGCGCTAACCAACTTCTTCCTCTTCCCTGATTTTGGTGGAACTTGGTCAGTGCAGGGACTGCGTTCACCCGTGGCATCACAACGGGCCGCTATGCGTGCTCAAGTGAGCTTTGTGAAATCAGAGCTGCCACTCCGACCTAACCCAACCTAGATAAGAGTATAAAAGCATTTGGGGACACTTCACTGTTTCTTTAATTACTAGTGGCTCCTTCAACACCCGATCTTTTTAATAAGTATTCCCTAAAAATGCTGCTACCACTTTCGAATAAACTTGGTTGTTTTGGTAGTCTACTGGTAAGGATCTGGTCTACTAAATAGTGTGATTGTTATGGATTTAATTCCTAACAGAGACTCTGGTCTATTATACTACATCTACTAGCTACTCAGCATATCTTTTCACTACAGATAAAAACATTAAAAAAAAACATTTCAAGGACATAAATGGTCAGTAAAAAATGAAAAAAATTTCAGAAGAAGTGAAGGACTACTACTACTACAAAGGCAACAGCAAAAACAAAAAAAATTTAGAATTTATTCTGAACTGAATACGGTATACAGTAGGCGTCAAAAGAAACTGTACACTAAGGATAAAATTCTAATAATCACCACACTCAACTTTTACCACTTAAGAGAAGAGGGCCCGAAAAAATTTCACAATATTTCGAATTTTTTTTTTTAATTTTTTTTTTGTTTCAATTTTAAAAAGCTGGCAATGAAACAATTTTAAAATAAAAATAACGGTAATTTATGAATGTAAATATATTTTTTTTAATGTGCAGTTTCTTTTGGCGATCACGGTTTTTTAAGCACTATTTTGCCGTCAACTTTAATTTTTGTAAATTGTATGCAGCTTGTATAACACAACAGCAGTGTAAAGTCAATAATGCTTACATTAGTGGACCCTTTTATTAGATTTTTCCAATTCAATATGTTCCATTTATACCATTTGTGGGTTAAAGATCTCGTTCATAGAACCATAAACTATGCAATGTGCTTACACTTAGTATTTAAACATCATATCACTGCATCCTAATACACGAATTAAAGAAAAAACTTTTCCTCTTTGATCTTTTCGCCGAGATATCTCAATTAATTTCGAATATTCTTTATCCGACTTTCTCAATTCAGCGGCACGCCATGTGCATTTTTTAATTTCAAAACGAAACAAACGAATTTCAATTACATTTGCTGCCAATTGTAGGCGATAACGTCAATAAAGGAATCGATTTTCGATACATAAACATAAATTTTTGTAATTGAAAATCAATATCTAAAATGGGGAGTTTAATTATTTTCAGAATTCAAAGGAAAAAATTAAAAAAAAAGAAGAAAAATATTGATCGCGATGGTGCATTATCAATTACATTTCATAGCTTTCTTGTACAAAACAATTAACCCATTTGTTGCCGATGAAATACTAGGCCACATAACGTTGTTTAATCACGAAAAATCGCAAAACTGTTCAAATCGACTTGAGACAAATACTTGCGAGAAAAAAACCTGAATAATTCAATTCTCAGATTGCAAATAGTTTTTTTTATATTTGGATTCATGGGAAATAACTTCCCCTTCTTTAAAAAAAAGCCTCTCAGGTGTCTATGTTAGCCTAGTTGTCCACGATTTCCTAATGCATTGCCTAGTATTCTACCATCGAATAAAATTTCATTTACTCTTTAGGAAATAATTTTGATGTGCAACCCTTGTGCTAACCAACTTATTCCTCTTTCCTGATTTTGGTGGAACTTGGTCAGTACGGAGACTGCGTTCACCCGTGGCATCACAAGGGTCGCTATGCGTGCTCAAGTTAGCTTTTTGATATCAGAGCTACCACTCCGACTTTTAGGAAATAATGAATTTCATCCCACATTGTCTTTGGAGGTCAATAATGATGTATTTCCTGTACAAATACAGGGTGATTGTTTTTCTATTTAACATATACGAACACAATATCCCGGTCTATAAGGCTACCGCATTACTGCAGCATCTTTCAAGCTGAAGTGTGCGCAATTCAGGCTGCGGTGAAAATTATTGCGGAGAAAAATGTTCACAGGCGGAAAATCACTATACTTTCCGGTAGCCAAGCGGCTATCAGGGCATTGGCTTCTAATGTAATGAACTCCAGGACGGTATACGACTGTCGCAGATGTCTTAGTGGGGCGGCGAATCGATATGATGTTTGTAACACATGGGTAGAGGGACATAGGGACATTCCCGGTAACTGCAGAGCGGATGAACTGGCCATAAGGGGTACGACCATCGCACTCTCTGATGAATTCTCTACATTAGGGATCCCTTTGGGTACCTGCAAGCTTATAATTGACAATGCAATCATGGATCTTGTCAGTAGTAGATGGGCAGCTTCGGATACGGACAGAACGGCGCAGAAAACCTGGTCAAGGCTGAATAAAAGGCGTGCGGCGGCTCTGCTTAAACTTCAAAGAAGTCGGCTCAGCACTGTTATCGGGGTTATCACGGGGCATTGTATTATGGGAACGCATGCTAGGCGTATTACTCTTGGATAGCTTGCAAATGATTTCTGCAGAGGCTGTGAAGATGAGGAGAAGGATGAGACTGTTCTTCACTTACTGTGCACATGCCCGTCACTTGGTCGAAGGAGAAAGAATCACCTGGGTGCTTACTACATGGATGATCTGGATGCACTGTCATGCACTGATATTGGCAGTCTGAGCCACTTCATCGAAAGCTCCGATTGGTTCCTGGACTAGGGGAGAATGTGAATCTGTGGTATCACAATAAGCCCTGTGTGTGGCCTAAGTGTGTCCGTTCTTGGCTCCACAGAGGGGCAGCCATTTCTAGCTACCAACCATATATGACCACTTGCAACACATTATTACACGTGATCTTGTAACATTCTCTTTACATGGCTTTGCAATATTAAGACGTTTATTTAATGCTTAATGAGAATAATTGCGGTTGTTACTAAAATGAGATTCTTTTGAATTTTTTTCTTTAATATGTACATATACGTACATATGTATGTTTACTCATTATGCCAATAAGTTTTAGAAACCGTCATACATACAAGTATTTTTTGCTTCCATTTAGCCTTTGTTTACTACGAAATTCATATCGTCATGGCATTTTTCATTTTACGGCTGAATAATCTTTAATTATTCATTGCAGTGGACTAAAGAATTGTCTACACATACAGTGTATAGAAGTCCAACGGACTATAAATGGTTAATCAACATGAACAAGAGCAGAACAGAAACTACAAAAACGCCTCTAATGAAAAGATCACTAGAAGGTCCAAACGTACAAACTATTACACGTACGTTTCATGCACTGAAAGAAAATAATTTTATTGAAAAGCCAACAACTGTTGCTCTATACTTTCATTATATATGCTTTGATTTGGAGGTAAAAAAACGTTAAAACCATTTTGAAACTCATTAGGCCCTTGTTGAACTTATGATCGAAGATTAGATTTAAAAGTCCAATTAAAAAAATTATTTACACAGTCGCCATGGTCTAGTGTGTGTTGACTTATTAGACGTGAGGCCTTGGTTCAAACCAGAGATCAGCAATGAGTATTTAAAAAGATGAATAGAATCGAATCACACTCATAACTTCTGCTACTGATACGCATTCATACTTACTTTAATATCATGGAACCTCTACTCATATTTAAAGTTTGAAGTACTCATCATATTCATACTTAACAACAAGTATGATTTTGAATTTATTTCGACCCTCCATAACTCAACATATAAGCGAATTGCAAAATAAGTATGAATCGCGTACGAACACTAAAATACTCACTAAAAGGTTGTGTGTTTGCTCTGTTGTAAATGCCTAACAACTAAACTTATGAATCTAAATGAGTAAGCTTATGAATCAAACATATTTCGAATGGTATGAGTTTGATTTCAACGTTGTACGCATACTGATTGCAACCTGTTGTTATAAATCAACGTTGTAGTATGAATGAATCAGAGTACATAGTTAAATTTCAATATTCTTGACTCACTTATATTTAAAATTTCATGAGTGCTTACGAGTAGCTTATAAACGATTAATTGATGATCTCTGGTTAAAACCTCCGGTAAGACATCAAAACGAAAATATGGAAAAAATATTTTTTCGATGACTTCCTGTAATCAGATTTCTGGCAAGAACTGTGGGAGTAAAATAAAATTGCCATGAAAAGTTTCTCAAAAATCTGTCGTTCGGAGTCCGACTTTAAACTGTAGGTCCCATCACTCTTGTATAAAATCAATACACACAACATAAGTGGTATCAGAAGCTAGGTCGTGATCCTGACTGAAAGGCCAATTATGTACGTACGTATGTTCACAAAGTTTAGCGGCATAAAGTACAGTGGCTCACAGCTTACATGAACCAGAACAGATTGACGAAAGGAAACAACACAAAATTTAATGAATTAATAGAACGCGTCTTATTTCAATCAGTTGCTTGTAAAAGCCTTTAAATTGTCGGCACTATTCGGCTACGGATAATTTCTAAGTAATTTCTTTAGTACTGCAGGTGTCCAGTGATTCTCATTTGATTTGAATGCCAGAAAAGCTACCAACAAAGTTTAAAATGCAATTATAGGTAAAGTGCATACGCCAGATGCCCTTAAAATTCAATTATAATACAGGTTAATCTTTCAAATTTCATTTAATCAATTTAAGAACGTAAGGAAAGATAAAAAAAAATTAATTCGTTGAATTTTTCTCTCAGTGTATTCGTCTATTTGTGGCGTATTTATTGAGTGCGCCAGACACCTAAACAAACGATGTGCAACCAAAGAAATTATATTGTAAATACTACACTATTTATTTGCAACAATGTTGCAAATTGTATAACACAAGACTGCTGTTGTTGAGGCAGTCAGTGCCAGTTTTGGTTGTGTGGCAGCGTTAGTGGCATGTATTGTGCATTCGTACTTGGAAATCCATTATTTTACGTCTTTTTTTCTTTCTTTCTTTCCTTAAATCTTTTTTTTTGTATTTTCTGTCTTTCAAGCGAAAAATTAAAAAAATCTCTGCACACCCTACATCAGCATTGGTGGTAAGACAGTCTATTGGGTTTGATTGTAAGAGATCAGCAAGGAGGGACAACAAATTTTTATTCAAAATTGTTAAACGGCCGGTTAATTATGATTTTACACGATTGTAGCTTTATACCAATGCAGTGGATTTGATGAAAATTTGCACACTTTCATCTGAAAATCGATAAAAAAAATGGCAGAAAGTCTTCAATCACCACTGTTGCCTGCAATCATTTAAATTATGTTAGCCATGCGATTAAAATTAATCAAACTTTGGGTAAATTTAGCGTTTTACTCAGAAAACCAATTATTTCAGATGTAATTACACATGTAGTCGGTCATGACTGATGATTGAAATTTGTCGCCTTAATTTGTCTTCTTTTATTACTTTGTTACAGTTGGCTGGCATGAAGGCGGTAAATAGGCTGCACAACTAAATATTACGCCGATGACTTTGTTGTAATACAACACGGTTACATTTAATGAACAATTTGTAATCGTACAATTATTTTGTTGGCTACGCAGGAGGGCGGCGTAGAAACGTGGTTAAATTGGTGGGCAAAGACAAAGTAGAAATAAAAGAAAAAGAAAAAGAAGATATGGTCACACTAAAACAAATCAAATGCAGTAGAATTTCGATGCATGAATAGACAATAAAATGGGTTGTGATTCTTAAGCAATATTTCTTGATTTTTTTTTTTTGGATTAATTGCACATCTGGTTTGTAACGCTTGAAGACAGAGAGAGAGAGAGAAAATTGTAATTTTAGGAAGTTATATTCCCATAATAAAGTTCTCTTATTTCTCTCACAAGCTGTAACACCATCTCAAATAGAAGTAAGATAGAATTTTGAAACAAAATCACATGTTTTCTTAATAAAATTCCGCATGCTTCCAATTTCATAAGTTACCTCCGCTATGAATAGCATCGATTATATGTCACACAAGAGTAAACGTTGCTTGATTACTCATTACCGCGATGTTAATCATACGTCAGTTGTTAGCTACGGACCAGAGATCAGCAATGAGTATTCAAAAAGATGAGTAAAATCGAATCGTACTCATAATTTCTAATACTTAATACTTATTTTAATATCATGGAACCACTCTACTCATATTCAAAGTTTGAAGTACTCATCATATTCATACACGTAACAACACGTATGATTTCGTATTGATTTCGACTCCCCATAACTCAACATTTACACGAAGCACAAAATAAGTGTGAATCGCGTACGAACGCTAAAATACTTACTAGAAGGTTGTGTGTTTGCTCTGCTTGCTGCTCTGTTTTGTTTGCTTATGTGTCTTTTTTCTTTTGTTGTCGAGTCACTCATATCATTTATAAGTATTGCCAGCATTTTTCTAAACTTATGAATCTAAAAACGAGTAGGCTTATGAATCAAACATATTTCGAATGGTATGAGTTTGATGTCAACGTCGTACGCATACACATTGCAACCTGTACTTATAAATCAACATTGTGCAGGGGGTATGAATGAATCAGAGTACATAGTTATATTTCAATATTGTTAACTCCACTTATATTCAAAATTTTATGAGTGCTTATGAGTAGTGAAAAAACGATTCATTGCTGATCTCTGATACGGATGGCGTAAATATTCAGAAATGAGAAACTTAGCCTTAGCTTTTAATACTTTTCAAGAGCCAGAAAAGATCTTCAAATGGCTTGGGTTCTTCAGTCGGGGAATGAAATACTTGAACCAAGTTATTCTATTGGATCTGAGATAAATATTTGCGATTTAAAAAGATGAAAAATACAACCAAATTTGGAAAAAGTCATGAAGAAAGGATCATATTATCACGAATAAATAAAAACAGATGCTTCGGCATAGTAATGAAGTGCAGGCTGCGATGTGCGATATTCTAATGGATCTAGAGGACTGAATATCCTGCTAACATCAGTGGCTTTTTTCCTGTTTTCGTGCAATAGAGGAGCTGCAAACGTACAAACGAATAAATATGAGTTGTATTCACATGTCATCGTGGTCTAGTAGGTAGTGTGTTGTCTTGTGAGACGTAAGCTCACGGTTCAAACCCCAGGTCAGATATCAAAACGAAAATATGAAAAAAATATTTCTTTGGCGACTTCTTCTCAGCAGATTTCTGGCAAAAACTCTGGGAGACAAATAAATTTGCCATGAAAAGTTTCTGAAAAAAAAAATCTTTCGTTCGGACTTCAAACTATAGGTCCAGCCACTCATGTATAAAATTAACAGACAGGACGTCAGTGGTGTAAGAAGCTAGGTCGTAATCCTGGCTAAAGGGTTGTAATGACCAATTACGTATGTATGTATGTATGTGTGTATTCACATGTTTTGGAATACAGTCGATGACAACAAATTCCACCGACACGAAAAACCAACAACACTTGATCTACGAATATCATAGGAATTCTTTGACACAGGGCAACCCTATTATTCTAGGATGTGCTATAATAAACACTTTAACAGTATTACAAGCTTGGGATCAGCAAAATAGTGTTATTGTAAACAGGATGTAAAAAATTTACGCAGAATTTTTAATTCTAATGAAACATTTCTTCTTTAAATGATTTATTTTACATTCCTTTAATGTTGTTGTTGTTGTTGTTGTTGTTTATTGTTCAATAAAAAATAAAACAAATTAAACTGCAAGGGGTATCGACCATTTCTAATCGTTTGCAAATAAAAGACGATAATGATGATAAAATTTTACGATTATGGTTTCCATAAGTACAACTACAACAACACAACACAGTACTAGCAAAGGTAAGAGCAGCCATTACTGACGAAGGTTGACTCTGTGATTTCCTGTAAAGAATTCACGGTAATTATTACTAATTGAAGATTTCAATTTTAATTTTCTATTTTGCCTTGCCAGACTAAAGAACAATAATGGGTGTAGTGAAGTGAAATTGATTTTCTAATAATGAACATGATAAAAGATCGCTAAAGAACAAACAAATTACAAAAAAAAAGAAAAGAAAACTGTTGGGTTATTAAACATTTTAAGATTTCATTTGCAAACAGGATTTCATTTGCAAAACACTAGCAAAACATTCCATTAGGATTGTTGCACATTTGTGCCGGACATAATGGCCTTTAAAATGGTTTCTGTTGGGAGACTAAAATGTAAACGCTTTAGCATTTAGGTCTTTAGCTAGAAGGTATAGGCATGTTAAAGGCATTGAAGAGATGTTCGAAAATGAAAGCCATGGTAAACCGAAAATCTACAGGCTATCGTTGTTTGTATTTGAAAATGTTCAAGAGCGACCTTACTTTTCGTGAAAAAACTGCTCGTGTACGTCAGTATTTGTAAACTTTTGGGTTGAAGTCGCCGTATTCTAGTAGATAGTGTGTTGGCTTATTAGACCGCAAGGCCACGGTTCAAATCCGAGGTCAGACATCTCTAACAAAATGAAGTATGAAGACATTTTTCTTCGGCGACTTCCTCTCATTAGATTTCTGCTGAAAACTCTTGAGAGTAAATAAAAAATTGCCATGAAAAGTTTCTTAAAAAATTTGTCGTTCGGAGTCGATTTTAAACTGAAGGTTTAAAATTAACACACACAACATCAGTGGTGTGAGAAGCTAGCTAGGTCGTAATCCTAACAGAAGGGACCAATTATGTATGTATGTATGTATTTTGATAATATTGGTTCATTTTGCCGTATGCGACTTGTGGTATCATTGTATTCAAGCAGCGATTGACTCGATTTCTAAACGCATTGATAACATAAATTAACTAAGCTTGGCTTGTGACTTAGTGATATATATATGACAAGTTTTGCAAATATTGTTGAAAGATATATTAGATTACAAGTTTTACCATCAGTCTTTGCATTCCTGGTTTATTAAATACAACAACCCGTACAGTTTTCTAGCAAATAGAAGAAGGTTTTAAAGTTTTATAAAAGCATAACTGCTGCTATCTTGTGGGAGATATGTAGCTAGTGTGTTATCATATATTTTTTCACTGGAAGTAGAAGTTTTTTTTTTGAATCTTTACACTCAAATCAATTATCTCCACACCAGAGATCAGCAATAAATCGTTCTTTCGCTACTCATGAGCACTCATGAAATTTTGAATATAAGTGAGTCAACAATATTGAAATTTAACTGTGTACTCTGATTCATTCTTATTCACTACAACGTTGATTTATACCAACAGGTTGCAGTGAGTATGAGTGCAACGTTGACATCAAACTCAAACCATTCGAATGGTATGGTCGAGTTATTCGACAACACAAGAAAAGCAAAAAAAAGCAAAAAAGACAGAGCAGCAATCAGAGTAACAAACACACAACCTTCTAGTAATTATTTTAGTGTACGTATGCGATTCATACTTATTTTGTGCTTCGTGTATATGTTGAGTTCAAGGAGACTCGAAATCATACGTGTTTTTAAGTATGAATATGATGAGTACTTCAAACATTGAATATGAGTAGAATGGTTCCATGGTATTAAAATAAGTATGAATGCGTATGAGTATCAGGAATTATGAGTATGATTCGATTCTACTCATCTTTTTGAATAATCATTGCTGATCTCTGGTGATTATACATTTTTTCACTGTAAGTAGTTGTTGTTTTTTTGGATACAAAAAACTCAAATCAATTATCCGCACACTATTCATGTGGCATGACAACGGATGCCAGCAACTTTGTTGATTGCAGAAGAATTTCCAATGGTTGGCAGGAGTTGCAGGAACAAATTGAACATGATTTAATGACTTGAGGACGTCATTCGGTTCGATTGTAATTGTGGACGTATGTATAGCCAAGTATTGATGTGTTGCAACAACAAGATGGCATGTTGCAAATTATCGTAACGAATAAACCCTCTGCTGCCACTTTCAAGGCAGAATAGTGAGATTCTTGTATTACGAGTATGCTGTTGATTTTCCTGTTTGTTTTGTTGCTTGTTAATGTAGTTGCTGTTGTTGCTGTTGTTGTTGTGTTTAATTTTTGCTAATCTATTTTAAAGGTCATTTAACTTTTGCTCGTGCTTCAGTTCATAATCAACCTCAAACAACAATAGACTCTGACTGGCAAAAAGAATTAACCTTACACGCAAAAAAAAAACACCGGAGATAAACAAACGTTATTGTTTAGCAAGCATACATACGTACATACATAGTTTTTACACAGAGGAACGTAGTTATAGGTGGACAGACAGATAGAATAAGTAAAAGATCATCATCATCGTCGTCTATTTCAAGTCATCGTCGCCGGGTCTTTTTATTTAATTTTTTTACAGGAGACAGAAGAAGAAGAGAAAAACTCATCATCATTATTCTCACATGCAGCACCAATTTGATGTTTTTCATACAACAACAACAACCAATACAACATGCATATGGGATAGATGGATGGATGGATGAGTAGATGGATTGGTTGGATGTACATATGCTTGCTTGGACGGATGAATACAATTTTGCTTAATACATACACCATTCGTTAAACAAAAAATCCAAAAGAATGAAAAAAAAACAAAACAAAACAAAAAATTAACAAAATAAACGAAGTTGAATTGTTTTGTTGTTTTTTGTGTATTTTATCATGAGTGTGCCAAACAAAATAAAAAAAATAACATTTTGCAACATTGTTGCAACAAACTTAAATGGTGTGTTTTTTGTTTTTGTTTTTCATTTTTGCCTTCTTTCTACTTTTGCAATTAACGCAGTCGAAGTCATAAAAATAGCAAAATTATTGCTCTTTCAAACGATTATTACTTTCGACATAAATTTGTCCAATAGAAGGCTTTGGTGGTCTATATTAGAGATCAGCAATGAATTGGTTTTTCGCTACTCATAAGCGCTCATGAAATTTTGAATATAAGTGAGTTCAACAAAATTGTAATTTAACTATGTACCCTGCTGATTCATTCATACTCACTACAACGTTGCAATGAGTATGAGTACAATGTTGACATCAAACTAAGTGAGAACTTTAGTGTTCGTATGCAATTCATACTTATTTTGTGCTTCGTCTATATGTTGAGCTATGAAGAGTCGAAATCAATACGAAATAATACGTGTTGTTAAGTATGAATATGATGAGTACTTTAAACTTTAAATATGAGTAGAGGTTCACTGATATGTAAAGAAGTATGAATGCGTATATGTAGCAGAAATTATGAGTATGATTCGATTCTACTCATCTTTTTGAATACTCATTTCTGATTTCTGGATCGACACTATTAAGCACTGATGCAGCCGAGAGAGTATTCGAGGGAAAGTCCTACATAAGATCTTTGGTCCAGTACGAGTTATCGATGATTTCCGCATCCGATCCAACAGTGAGCTGTATGAGCTATTCAACGACGTTTTGCAGCGTATTAACATCCAGCGGCTTCGCTGGCTCGGCCATGTCGTTCGAATGGAGGAGGATGCTGCGGCGTGACGGGTATTTGATGTGGGGTTCTGCGAAGAGAACGACCTTGTTTGCGTTGGAAAGACCAAATCGAGGTAGCCCTGCCATAAATTGGTGTGACCAACTGGCATAGGCGCACAAGAAGCAGAGGCGTCTGCTGTATGAGCATCTTCAACGACAAGGACGTTGTGCAGCGTATTAATATACAGCGGCTGCGCTGGCTCGGACATGCCCTTCAAATGGAGGAGGATGCCTCATACCCCGCAATACGGGTATTCAAAGCGGGAATCTGTGAAAGTCGGCGAAGAGGAAGACCTTGTTTGAGTTGGAAGGACCAGATCGAGGGAGCCCTGTCATCGATTGGTGTAAACATCTGGCGTTGGCGCTCAATCGCCTATGAACGCAATAATCTTTAATCGGGTATTTAATCGCTAATTTAGTAAGTTAGTTTTAATTTAATTTGGTTACCCATTTCCTGCATCACTAAATTCAAAATGCAAACCTACCTAACCTTAATTATTCGAGACTTAATAACGTTTGATTAAAACATTAAACGTTTCACCAAGTTGCGCTCTTCACAGTTTGATTTAAAAGGGTTTCTGTCTGTGTGTCTTCCTGTCTGTGTGTGTAGATCTGTCAGTCAGTGTCTTAAAAGTAAGACAATATTTTTGTATTTTATTGTGCATCAGTGTTCCTTTCAATCCATTATGCCCATTATGCCGAGGGGGAACACCTCTTTACACAAATGTAATTTGCTATTATTGTTGTTGTTGTTGCCATTCTTGTTTATTGTTTAACTTTTGCAACATTGTTGCTTTTAAATAAATATTAAGAAAGCAAAGAAAAAAATAACAACGACTCATATTTTTCCAAGAAATTACACATCAGCAGCATTAATGTTTAACGCCGTTGCCGACACCACCACCACCTCCTCCAGCATTGCCATCGTCACAGTCATCGTCATCATCAATATCACAGACACAGACACAGACACAGACACAATTACAGTCACCTTCATTTTAAACTGAACCATCAACAGACGGAGTTGTTGATGAAGACGATGATCAACATTGTAATGAGCACTAATTTCATACATATGTATGCATGTGTATGTGTACCATAAGTAAACTTAAGTGTTAAAGAAGCAGGAACAAGTGTATAAAAATACATATGTATGTATGTATGTACGTATGCATGTATGTTCGTTTTTAAAAGGTTCCAGATAATGCCGAAGTATGCAGAAGTTAAAAGTGCTTTAAACAGTCACACGCATATACCTTCTGCAGTCATCATCAACTCATGCATGCTTGCATGCAGCATGCCAGGCAGTTAAATTGATTCGAAATACATTGTAGAGAACAGTTTGGATTTCTTTACGTTTTTTCTTAATTTTTTTTTTGTTTTTTTTTGATTTATTTTTCGTTTTCGCTTGGGTTTACCGTAAGTGAGTGAAGGGTTTCTGTACGACTAGTGATGGACAAGAAAATGATTGTCTTCCATTGAGCTGAGAGACAACCGGCAGCAAAAAGAGGTATTCACGTGAATTAACACATACTCCCAGTATTTATGATTTTCCTTCTTCTTCTTATTTTTTTTTATTTTTGGTTTTCTCTGTTGCTGTTGCTGTCTTGCCGCTGTTGTGCGAGCAAGTTGTTGTTTGTCTGTAAGGATTGACACGATTTTAAATATAATTTGATGTCAAACAAGATTTATGCCCCATCGTGGGATTTGAATCTGTATCGCTAGCCTACGTGTATGAAAATTAAATGTTGCAAATAAGATTTTTCAATTGGCTACGCTTTAGGGTGGCAATAGCATGATCAAAAGTAAGTTTACAATAAGAAATGCACAAGATTTTCGCATCAAAATGATTGAATTTTCTACGATTATCATCATTAAAGTTGTCGTTGTCACTCACCCGCTATTATCGTGCGATGTTAAAGTATATTTCCCCGTTTGATGGTCAAAGACGATGGCCAGAAGTGTGAATTAATAATAAGAATAGCACTCGGGAATGGGAATAGCAGAAGATATACAAAAAACAGATGAAGATACAAAATCAGATTTCGAAGAAAGTGGCAAATGATAAGCCTTCGACAATCCGAAAATCTCAGAAGAGTAGGAATCAACACTAAATTATTGCTTCAGTTAAAAATCGTCTGGCGGCTCTCGATGCTTATCCACATTCATATCATGCTGCAATATATCTAACAATCTAACTAATAATTGGTACGCATTTCATGATTAATTGTAGGAAATAAAAATGAAATTATTATTCATGAGAAATATGTAACGTACCAGAGATGAGCAATGATTATTCAAAACGATGACTAGAATCGAATCATACTCATAATTTCTGATACTTATACGCATTCATACTTATTTTAATATCATGGAACCTCTCTACTCATATTCAAAATTTGAAGTACTCATCATATTCATACTTAACACGTATGATTTCGTATTGACTTCGACTTTACATAACTCTACATACATATACACGAAGCACTAAATATGTATGAATCGAACACTAAAATACTTACTAGAAGGTTGTGTGTTTGCTTTGCTTGCTGCTCTGCATTTTTTTGCTTATGTGGCTTTCTTATTTTGTTGTCGAGTCACTCGTCATCATCATTTATAAGTATTTTTCTAAAGTTATGAATCTAAACGAGTAGGCCTGTGAATCAAACATATTTCGAATGGTATGAGTTTGATGTCAACGTTGTACGTATTCCCATTGCAACCTGTTGTTATAAATCAACGTTGTGCAGGGAGTATGAATGAATCAGCAGAGTACATAGTTAAATTTCAATATTGTTGACTCAAATCAAAATCAAAATTTCATGAGTGCTTATTAGTAGCGAAAAAACGATTCATTGCTGATCTGTGATTTGAAACAGCTTCTGTTGATATAAAGAAAACGCCACTGGAGTGTAGGGTGGATATAATACTTTAATATTTTCACCCAAAACAATGTTAATGAAAGCAAATCAAAGTTCGAAATTGAAAGGCGAGAAAAATAATTGCGTCGAATATTACCACCGAGGTGCTAAATATTGATTGGCATGTTTGATTGAAATTTATTTGTTTTCTTTTCTTTATTTTTTTATTAGCAAATCAATATTATTATGGTCGGGGTAAAAATAGTTTAAACAAGGAAAGAGAAAAGAAGCATAACAAATTGAAATCAAAACAAACAGCGCAAAATTTGAAAAGAGAAAGAAACGCTAACATAAGAAAACCTTGATCAAAGTTTATTTAAAAAAAAAAACAAAAAACAAAAGCGGAATTATAAACAAAACAAAACAAAACATAAATAAAATTACTCAAAAATATATTTCTATACATACATTTGTATGTATGTGTGTGTACATATATTAGGTCATATAAAAAGTACTCAGTATTTTTCTTGTTTGAATAATCACACATTCGTTATATTTTCATTATTTTGATACGACCAACACTCAGGGGATGTTTCCTAGCCAACCTTGCCATGAAAAAGCTTCTCAAAAATCCGTCGTTCGCAGTCGATTTTAAACTGTAGGTCTCGCCACTCATGTATAAAATTAACACACACAACATAAGAGGTGCTCAGAAGTTAGGTCGTAATCCTGACTGAAGGGTTGTAATGACCAATTACGTGTGTTATGTATGTGAAACTAATCGCACCCTGTAGGCGCCTTACTGCGTTCACAACAAATCAAGTCAAGTCAACTGATGTGATATAAAAATCATTGAAAGTAATGAGATAATAAGGCAGAGTTACTGATTGTTTTATGTTGTAAAGTGCTTCAAACAACAATAAAACAAAACAATACCGAAAAAAAAATCAATTTGATACGATAAAATTCTCCAAATTGGCAACATTGTTTATATTGATTGAATAGTTCAGTTATTTATGCTCATTTTACCAAAAAAAATAAGAAAATTATTGTTGTTGTCTTTCTATAAAGCAAACTGATGTTTTTATTAAACATTTTATATGATAATGGCTAGAGTGTAGTTTCTGTGTGTATGCGTATGTATGTGTTTGTTTTCACCACAATTGTGTGAAATTCATTCACCTTTAATTTTATTTATTTATTGCTTTTCCATGCTCTCTCACCCTGTATCATCTCTCTCTCACTCTACGCCTTACATTGTATTTTTAAGCAAACAATGTTCGGTAGTTTATTTACCAAAAAGTTTTTATGTGTGTGTGTCTGGCTTTGTGTGTGTGGTGCTTGTCTGATTTGCTTGCATGTTGTTTATTTGTAAAGAGACCAGAAATAAATAAATAAACAAACGATTAAAATATCATGGAGATTAATATGGTCGATTAACTAAACACTCTACACCGTATGAATAAGGAATTTGTTGTACATATGCGTTTACAGATCAGAGATCAGCAATGAGTATTCAAAAAGATGAGTAGAATCGAATTATACTCATAATTTCTGATACTGATACGCATCCATACTTATTTTTATAGCATGGAGTAGAGGCTCATATTTGAAGTGTGAAGAAAACTCATCATATTCATACTTAACAACACGTATGATTTCGTATTGATTTCGACTCTTCATAACACAACATATACACGAAGCACAAAATAAGTATGAATCGCGTACGAACACTAAAATACCTACTAGAAGGTTGTGTGCTTGCTCTGCTTGCTGCTCTGTATTTTTTGCTTGTGTGTCTTTCTTATTTTGTTGTCGAGTCGCTCGTCATCATCATTTATAATTATTACAAGTATTTTTCTAAAGTTATGAATCTAAATGAGTAGGCTTATGAATCAAACATATTTCGAATGGTATGAGTTTGATGTCAATGTTGTACGCATACTGATTGCAACCTGTATTTATAAATCAACGTTGTAGTGAGGAATACGTGGTTAAATTTCAATATTGTTGACTTCACTTATATTCAAAATTTCATGAAGACTTATGAGTAGCGAAAAAACAATGCATTACTGATCTCTGATTGGAATAAATATGTATGTATACGTACTGTAGGGCATTTTGATAGTAACGAATAAAAAACCAGTTACAGTTGTTTACAATTTTATTTCAATTTTTCGTATGGAATTCATTCACTCATTATGATGAGTTTTGTTTTTGTTTTTTTATGTTTATTTTTAGCTTTTTTTTTGTTGTGGTCTTTTATTATGCCATGTATTTAAAAACAACAAGAAAATCATTAAATCAGCAACCATAAGAAGAAGTTGTTTACGATTTTCACTGTTTTTCTCTTTTGTTTTTTTTTTTTTTTTTTTTTTTTTTTTTTTTTTTTTTTTGTCTTGAGCCGGAGGTGGGAATCTTCGAAAGACACTTTTGTTCCAACAAAAGAGTGCACGATTCACCATCGCTGGTGCCTACGTACTAAACCCACCCCCTACACACTTCAACCACTCTCCCCCCGCGGGACTGCCGTAAGGTATTACTTCGCGGAGGGCTGGTTAGCTTGAAAGCTTTATCACGTTAATTCAAATTTCGCCTCCGTTCCTCCAGTCTTCGGAGTACTATCAAAACTTCAGCCATTCTATGGCTATATTGACTCCATAGAATCCTACAGTGCAACAGCTCTTCCATTAGCCGGTTTGGTTCCAAATTCGTTTCTCCCGGCCATCTAAATCTGGGACAGCATGTTAGAATATGCTCCGCATCTTCCTCCTCGTCTACACAGTTTGGGCATATAGGAGAAGTGTCATGACCAAATCTGTGCAGGTACTTCCTGAAGCACCCATGACCAGTTAGGAACTGGGTCACGTAGTAGTTCAGCTCGCAATGTTCGTTCTTCATCCAAAGGGTTACATCAGGGACAAGACGAAATGTCCATCTTCCCTTTAGACTGCTCTCCCATCGTGACTGCCATTTGTGCATGGAAGTCCTTCGTTCCTCCGCTTTTATAGCCGCTATTTGTCCCGGGTACTCGAGACGGCGAAGGTATATCCTTCTCATCCTTTCTCTTTTGTTTATGTATGTGTGTGCGTGTGTGTGTGTGTGTTATTTTCTAAATAGAAATTGTCATGCTAAACGAAATCAGAGAAAAAAAACAACAAAATTAAACTAAAATCGCCTTCGTATTAGACATGCGGTTCGTAGCCAGACGAAGGATAGGAGGTGAGCAGACCCATTAAGAAGATATTCACACTCAATAAGTTGTATCAGACAAACAATATAACAAATAATTAATTTATTTATTAATTTGTATTTGTTTTTTATTTAGTTTGTTTGTTTTTAATAAAATTTAAAAACAAATTGTTGCTAATTTATCAAATACTTTTTTATTTTAATTTTTATTTCATTGGAATTAATTCTAAAAAAAAAAGAAAAATACAGACGGCGTCTCTAATAAAAATGTGAATGGGATAAGAAGCAATTAACGTTTATAAATGAAACGGATTTAAATGTTTTGCTTTTTTTAACTTTAATTTCTAATCAATCAATGGCAAATCTTTTCACTTTATGTTTAGCAATAATTATTGTATTGATAACGCCACTTAATACGCGTCTAATTCTGCATTTGGAAGCTTAATGTTTGCAAAATATTTTTATATGTACATTACATTGTGCCATTGTGCAGTAAATGAGGGCAAAACAAAATAGGGACATGCGGAGTATTGAATCTCAGATTACGGCCAATTATTATACTTTCGATAAAGTCAAGCAATTAATTTATCTTGGCTCCTTTGTTAACAGCAAAAATGATGTCAGTCTGGAGATCAAGCACAGGATCACTCTTGCCAACAGCTGATAGTAAATAGGACTCAATAGGCAATTGAGTAGCAGAGACCACACTCGTATGACAAAACTAATACTCTGAAGACGCTCATCCTCCTCGTGCTTTTTTATTTCGCAGAAACATGGACTTTATAAAGAAGTGATGCAGCAGCCTTGAGAGTATTCGAGAGAAAAGTCCTAAGTAAGATCTTCAGTCCTTATCCAATCCAACAGTGAGCTGTATGAGCCTCCTCAGCGACATAGAAGTTGTGTATTAACATCCAGCGGCTGCGCTGGCTCGGCCATGTCGTTCGTATGGAGGATAATGCCTCGGCGAGATGGGTATTTAATGCGAGAATCTGCGAAAGTCGTCGAAGAGGACGACCTTGTTTGCGTTAGCAGGACCAGATTGAGGAAACGCTCTCATCGATTTTTGTGACCAACTAGATTAGGCGCGCAAGAAGCAGAAACGCCTGAAAGGGTGTTTTAGGTTAGGTTAGGTTAGAGGACGTGCACTTGTCAATTAAACAAGTACAGTACCCGGAGGTCGAATTGAATTGAATTGTGTGTGCTAATTTTATACATGAGTGGTGGGACCTACAGTTTAAAGTCGACTCCGAACGACAGATTTTTGAGAAACTTTTTCATGGCAATTTTATTTTACTCCCACAGTTTTTGCCAGAAATCTAATGGGAGGATTTCGCCGAAGAAATACGTTTGATTTTTAATGTCTGGCCTGGTGCTTAAACCCTGGCTTTACGTCTAATAAGCCAACACCCTACCTACTAGACTACGGCGACTTCAAGGGTGTTTTAAGGCAGACTAAAATTTGTTAATCGGGTTGTTAATGGCCAATTAAGTAGGTAAGTAAAGAAAATCATACTCTACACCTATACGTTATCTCCTCCTTTACTGTGAATGGATTAGGACATCGCATTAGTTTGATTTCTGTGTGAAGATGCTTTCTGACTTCCTGGCCTCCTGTCCTATGAAATATAATTTTTTTTAATATCTCAAATTCGCCTATGACTTTTTGTCCTTTCCCTGTATAAAGGAAACCTTAACTGTCCCCATAAAATGTAGTCATGTGAGGTTCAAACGTACTGATCTAAACGACCAATGTCTGCTTCAAGTACACGTGAAGTATTAATCGAATAGTCCACTGACTGCAGTGATGCCATTTGCATGGTTCTTAAAAAGGTCTGATCCAATGATACCGCCCGACGCACAAATCACACTAAACAGTGTGTCTTTCAGAGTGTATTAACGGCAGCTTGAATTGCCTCTGACTGCTCTCTTGATATTTTTTCAGTACGCAACCGAGATCAGCAATGAATCGTTTTTTCGCTGCTCATAAGCACTCATGAAATTTTGAATATAGGTGGGTCAACAATATTGAAATTTAACTATGTACTCTGCTGATTCATTCCTACTCAGTACAACGACGTTGATTTATAAGTACCAGGTTGCAATGAGTATGCGTTCAACGTTAACATCAAACTCATACCATTCGAAATATGTTTGATTAATAAGCCTACTCATTTAGATTCATAACTTTAGAAAAATACTCATAATACTTAGTAGTGATTCGAGTGAGTCGAATCATTCATTCAACTTTAACAACAATCTTAGTTGTTGTTGGTTTTACAACAAAAGAAAAAAGACACACAAGCAAAATAGACAGAGCAGCAAGCAGAGCAAACACACAACCTTCTAGTAAGTATTTTAGTGTTCGTACGCGATTCATACTTATTTTGTGCTTCGTGTACATGTTGAGTTATGGAGAATCGAAATCAATACGAAACCATACGTGTTGTTAAGTATGATGAGTACTTCAGACTTTGATTATGAGTAGAGGTTCCATGCTTAATAAAATAAGTATGAATGCGTATAATTATCAAAAATTATGAGTATGATTCGATTCTATTCATCTTTTTGAATACTCATTGCTGATCTCTGGTACGTTACATATTTCTCATGAATAATAATTTCATTTTTATTTCCTACCATGAATCATGATATGCCTACCAATTATTATTCCTTCAGTCTCAACAGTATTTGTTTACTTTCTGTTGTTTTGGAATATGATGATGATGATGAGATATTTTGAATGATAATTTTTTATTGTTCCATTATTCGATAATAAAATCGCCATTAATTTTGCATGAAACAACAGAACAACAAGGCACGTTGCATTCGAATGAATGAATAAAAAGGAGTGCAGGAATGAATGAATAAATGAACGAATGTACAGAGCATCGACGTTGAGGTGTTAAAATTATGTCAACACAAGACAGTGTCTGTCTCTTGATTGGTTTTGTTTTTTTCATTTCATTTTATAAAAAAAAGAAATAAAATTCCCCAGAAAGACAAAAAAGTGGTGTAAACAACATAAAGATGTCAACAGCAGTAACTGCAATAACAGCGACAGTAACAGCAATAACAATAAAAAATAAAATCAACAACAGCAACAACTGCAACAGCAACAATTAGTAAAAATATCAACAACAAAATATCTTAAAAAAATGAAATGAAATGAAAACAATAACACGATCAAAAGAAGAAATTTTGAATTTTTATCACACACACACACAACACTTCGTCTTCTTCTTCTTACTCGCTTGCATTCAATAAATCACCCTGTTGTGGGTATTAAAAAGAGTTGAGTTCAGTGATCGTGTTTTTTTTGTAAAAATTAAAGTTTTTTTTTGTTGTTTTGTTGTTAAATTATTAAACAAATAAAATACAAATAAATATGTATGTAAATAAGTAAGTAAATAAAGTAAATAAATAAATAAAATGCTCTGTATTATTTGCATTGTTGCTGTTGTTATTTTCATTCTTTTGTAAATACTAACACACACCGACGTACGTACCATCACAGACGTTCATTCACATCTAAGGCAGAGCCTTAAAAGAAGGCAATCATGTACAAAAAAAAAGAATTTCTTATTGGGTTCGTAGTCATCATAGAGTGACTGGAAGTGAGGCAGAAAATATTCTGCATAATACAGCCTAAGAAAGTAAACGGAAATATCACCACGACTATTGTGGAATGATGGCACAGTAGGAAGAACTGCAAAAAATACTTTGGGGCGATCCTAATGAGGAGAGAACCATGAGTATTTTCAAAGCTAAATAAGGGCAGTCGTCACAGTCAAGTAGTAGTGTATTGGCTTATTATAAGTGAGGCTACGGTTCAAACTCCAGGTCAAGTATCAAAACGAAGTATAAAAAAGATTTCTTCGGCGACTTCCTCTCAATAGATATCTCGCAAAAACTCTGGGAGTAAATAAAATTGCCATGAAAAGTTTCTAAAAATTTGTCTTTCGGAGTCGACTTTAAACTGTAGGTCCCTTTACTCGTGTATAAAAATTAACGCACACATCATAAGTGGTGTGAGAAGCTAGGTCGTAATCCTGACTGAAGGGTTCTAATGACCAATTGTGTATGTAAGCACCCTATTAAGCGTACTCACGGGACACTTCGCCTTACATGTACAGCTTAACCGTACTTGGGTGGTGGAAAAGGATGAATGCAGGGCATGCAATGAACACATTAGAACACTTTCATTCCACAGGCTTCATAAGATCGAGATACCAATCTGTGGACTGGAATAAGATACAGACTTCCTATAGAATGTAAAATGGTATTTCCAATGGCGGTTCGCACATCTAGCGTATATGTCAGTAGGCGTGAGACCCTTGGTTGTTCTTCTCTCCTTCAATCTATCTACCGACCTACAACATTAGTGTGTGCCATCATGGCGATACTCACCTTAAGCCCTGGACTAATATCCCTATCTACTACCAACCTACATTGGAAAGCAATAAGTATTTAAAAGAATTATTCGAACAAAAGCTGAAATTAAACGAATTGTTTAATTTTTTTTAACAAAGATTGAATAAAACAACAACTTTTTTTCTAAATTAGGAGAGTCATAACTACAATACTTAAAAATCAAACAAGAAATCCTTCTTTACTTCATAATAATAAGCTTTTCTCAATATATTCCTATAACGCCGCTTTCATTGTAAAGAACAAAGAAAAGAAAATCATATTCCCACACTTCTGCCATACAATACTTTGAAATAAGTTAGAATTCCTTTACTGTTCTGTAAAATAATCACCCAAAAACAATTTTCATTCACTGAGTGACTGAGTGAATGACGGCGATATGTAGATAGCCGGACCGATTCATTTACAAAAGCGTGAGGATGACTGCGTAGTTAACGGATTTATTGCAGAAAATTCCATCACATACGCAACCAAAAACACAAACAAATAAAAACAGATGAATGGACAGATACTACACAGAAAGTGGACACTTGAATCACTTCAAGTGGAGGGAAATAAATTTAAAAAACTTTTCCATGAATGAAAATTTATTCAAATAAATACCAATTAAAGCTTTGTATCGGTCAACAGAGTAATTTTGATTTTTTTTTCGCCTTTTTCAAAAGAAATTCTAAAAAAAGCCAATTTGGAACTGTTAAAGGGATTTTTTTTTAATAAGAATTTATTTTTAAAAACAAATTTTTTTTATCGGGTTTGTAATAAATGGAAGTCAAAAAAAATTGTAAAAGTATTTCAGCATTACCTACGCCTCTAAATTTAAGTCAAATCTAAGTCGGGTTGAATCAAGGGTTCGCATCTACTAAGGCAACACACTTCCTACTAGACGCGTTACCAACTAGATACACTACCTACTAGACTAAACGAAACGGATTGTAGGTTGAAATTATGGAAAATTGTGGATTCAATCTGAATTGATCACAGCCAGAATTGTTTAAAAACATTGCAGAAAAGCTGACTAATTTCTGAAGAGTAAAACAACCCAAAACGACTGGATCGATTTAATAAAGATCTTGAAAAAAATAAAGAAAATATTTCGTCAAATAATATATTCGTATGCAAAGTACTATGAAGGGATGCTCACACGCACAAAAATCCATGAATTAGGGTACGAACATATACTTTGTTCTCTCGATTTAGGCCCGAATATATTCAAATCTTACTTACTTTACTTAATTGGCCATTAACAAACAAATTAAAGGATTTCGGCCTGCCTTAACACATTCCTCCAGTCGCCTCTGCTTCTTGTGCGCCTAAGCCAGTTGGTCACACCAATCGATGACAGGGCTATCTCGATCTTGTGCAGCCAACGCAAACAATGTCGTTCTCTTCTTCGATTTCCGCAGATTCAGCATCAAATATCCGTCTCTCCGGTGCATCTTCCTCCATTCGAACGACAGGGAAGAACCAGCGCAACCGCTGTATATTAATACACTGCACAATGGCCATGTCTCCGAGGAGCTCATACATCTTACTGTTGGTTCGCATGCGGAAATCATCGCCAACTCGCACTGCAACGAAGATCTTACGTAGGATTTTTCTCTCAAATACTCTCAAGGCAGCTGCATCAGTGCTTAATAGTATCCATGCCTCAAAGCCATATAGAAGCACGGGGGAGAGGGGCATCTGTAGGGTATTAGTCTTGTCGTACGAGAGAGGTCTCTGCTACTCAATTGCATATTGAGCCCTATTTACTAGCAGCTGTTGGCAAGAGTTATCCTGCGCTTGATCTCCAGGTTGACATCAGTTTTGGTGGTAACGGCGGAGCCAAGATAAATAAATTCCTTGACTATAACGAAAGTATAGTTAACGGCCGCAACCTGAGATCCAATACCCCGCAAACTTCTTACTTGTCGATAACATGCACTTCGTTTTGCCCTCTCATTTACTGCCAGACCCATCTTAGTAGACTCCAATTGAATAGCACTAAAGGCAATAGCAATGGCGTCGGTGCATGCAAGCAAGGGGGCACTTCTGTGGGAAATAGCGCCATTGCGATACACCGCCACGCCATTCGCAGAACACTCTCCATGATGAAGTTGAAGAGGTCACATGATAAGGGATCGACCACCTTATCTGAAACCTCGCACCCTATCACAGTGTTCGGAGAGAATTTCTTTACACTTCTTTCTCTTTTTCCTTTCTTCATTCTTCCATGCAGACGTCGAATTTTAAAGGCAGACATCCTTTCTTTATGGATAACATAAGGTCAAGTTCAACGAATTCAGTTTATAATTAATTTCGGTGTTGAACGGTGTCATTGCCGTAATTTAGTAGGTAGAGCGTTGACCTTCTAAACACAAACTCTGTGTTCAAACTTCAGCTTCCGATATGCTTGAAAATACCTCAGAAAGGCTTTACAAATCGAATTTGATGTTAAACTATAGGTTCCGCTACTCATGGATAAAAATTAACACACACAACATGGGTGCTGTGAGAAGTTGCGGCATAATCCTGGCTAAAGGGTTCTTTCTAATGGCCAATAATGCATGGATTGAACGGTAATGGAATGATAATACATCGTGGGATGGAAACTGAATGCCAATAAAAACATCCTTCAAATATTTTGTGTTGTGTTGTTTTTAAGATTTCGTACGAAATTTCCTTCTTTAAGGTGTGGCGAAAAGGAATTTAAAAAATAATGCCACCCTGTATGTATGTTTTTGGTTTATAAAGCCTCTGCGAGTTTAATCATTTTAAAAACGTTATTCGTTCATTTACACAAACCGTTCAGGTTATTAAATCTTCTTCTTCTTCTTCTTACTTCGGCTGACCTTTTTCTTCTTCTTCTTCTTGTTATGACTGGTAGAAGCAAGAGTTTGCATTTCCAATGAATTTTAAAATTTTGTTGTTGTTGTTTGTTTTGAAAACAATAAACGCGGAGTATTTTTTGTATATGGGTTTCGGCATCCGGTGTTCGTAAAATTATTAATCCGCCCGAAAGAAAACGGCAAAATAAATACAAAAAAAAAAAAAAACAGGGACACTTAAGCCTGTTTTAAACGTTTATGGCGCTCTTTTCTAACGTTGTTTTGTTTTTGTTTTATTTTTTACAAAATTTTTTGAAACGGTGTCCGTTTTTTTTTTTTTGTCTGAAAGGAATTTAACCTTGCCGCAGGACGATGAACTTGACCATTTTAATTAGAAATCATGTTCCAAAGTACTGCCTGCTGGTCATTGTTCTTTAAGGTTTTGTTTTGGTCTGCGCTTGAGACATTCCAAGAACTGTTGCTTTTCGCTTTTGTTATTTGCCGTCAGTTTCATTTAGAGATCAATGAAACGCAGACAAAAAAGGATACTGAATGATTCTTTATTTTGGGTACCTTTTGTGTGTTGTTTTTTGTTCTGCGCTGTTTTTAAAGCACCCACGTTTTTTTTTTAAAGAAAACAAAAAATGTTGTGTATGAGAGGATTACAGATTTTTATTGAGTAATCGTAGATTTGCACTGCGGCCTCACATCTAAAAAGCCAGAGTCAAAACTAATTTCAATACATATGTACATACATAATTGGTCATTACAACTCTTCAGTCAGGATTACGACCTAATTTCTCACACCATTTATGTTGTGTGTGTTAATTTTTCTACATGAGTGGCGAGACCTACAGTTTAAGTCGATTCCGAACGACAGATTTTTGAGAAACTTTTCATGGCAACTTTATTTTACTCCCAGAGTTTTTGCCAGAAATCTGCTGAGTCGACGAAGAAATATTTTTTCAAATTTCGTTTAGTTGAAGATGCCTGGCCTGAGATTTGAACAGTGGACTCACGTCTAATAAGCCAACACACTACCAATACCTAGACTACGGTGACTTCAACTACAATAACCTGTACGAAAACCGGAAAGACGTCGTCGGTCTCTAAAGATCGCACATAAGTTTTCATAAAAAATGCTACACATTGCTAATAATATGCGTTCATTGGTATTCTAGTGGTAGTGCGCTAGAATTTTAGCGTGAGAGTCGTGGGTTCAATTCCCACCAGAGACTCTTGTGGTGTGACACTACACCAAACATTGTAAATCTACTTAGCTCGTATATAAGAATACATTTCCAATAATACTGTTATGTTTTTACTTTTTTAAAAACGTTTAAAATATAAGTTCGTTGTTTAGTTTCAATTAAACTCTTCATTGTTCGCACTACTTTTGTGTGCCACCGTTTACAACTTGACGAATACAACAATAATTGCTTGTTCTCTATTCCTCTTTGCTTAAAACGCAGATCTTTTCAACGGCGATCTTCAAACCACGACTTTTTTCTTCACACGCAACGTGTCTTCACACAAGATTGACTTAATTCTCACTACTCGTTGCCTGATTTGGCTTGCCTTTTTATATGCTGCGTAATCAGTCCGATGAATGTTCTTGAAGTCGAATGTTCGCGACTTCATTGTTGTTTGTGTATTTTGTTCTCATTACTTGTTGTTGCTTTCTCGCTTACTTGTCTATCCCCTTTTCTTTCATACCGATGTTGTTGGTTTGCTTGAACAAGTTCGTTGTATTTGTTTGTGTAGCTTTTGCTCATTGTTTTAATGTTAAATGATGATACACCTTTTCCATTTCCAATAATACATTTGTAAACTTTTCTTACCGGGTTAAAATCTTCTAAACTTAGTAATTAAAGTAGCTTTTCGACCTGCTTAGAAACTGCGTTGTAATGAAATTTTTTGAAAAATATAATCTTTGATGAGTATTACAATGTCATTTCCACCTAATAAAGAAGGTTTTACGATCTATTGTTATTCTGTTTCTAAAACACGAAAGCGAATTTAACTGTTTTCATGTCATGTCATGTTTTAATAGGTTTTCCAATTAATTTCTGTAAAATCTGGTTGTAAACATGGAGTTTACCCCCAGTAGAAGACATTCATTTCAACATGTTTTTAAATGTACGCATGTATGTATGAATGGACTAAAAGTAGCCGCATCGAACATATAATATGTTTGCTGTTGTTGCGTTGTTGTTGGTTTAGTTTACTTTTGATTTTCATTCAAAACTAAAAATAAATTTCATTCATAATTCATCAAACTGAGTCGGTTTGGATGGTCGGTCGGTCGTACCTGATTATTTTCATAAACAATTCATAAAAAAACGTTTTTAATTTTTGTTTTTAATTTTGTTGTTGTTGTTCGTTATTCTATCGGTTTAAACAATTTAATGTTTTGGAAATGAAAAAGAGAAAGAAAGAAAAAACCGGTGACAGTTGAACAATTGGTTGGTTGGCTGGCTGGCCAGTTTGGTCGGTCGTTCGGTTTCCTAACATCCGGTTGTAAATTCAGCACACACATCAACATTTTTACTTAAATTTGGTTCACACGTGCTGGTCGGTATGTATTTGAATCAACAACAACAACAATTTTGTTCATTCAACTTTTAAGCTCTTCAAACAAATTGCGCGTGTCATCAAGTACGTGTTCAAAGTCACGTTGTATCACTACGACAACAACAACAACAACAACAACGACACCGACATCGGCAATAGTGACAATTATTTCAATCAAATATTTGTACAAAAAAAAAAGATTCATTCACATTTCACATGTACGAAGAAGAAGAAGAAGAACAAGAGTGAATTTATAACACGAGCAGCGTGCGTTTAAAGGGAGGAGAAGGAAAATTTAAAAATTGCTTGACCGATTTAATGAAGTTCTTGACTGAAATATGTAGATCTCTGCCCTACTGCTGGTCACTCTACTTATGCTACTTATTATATCGTGTTAAGAATTCTGACCTTTACCGTTATGTGTTCAAGAAAAAAATGTTACGTATAAACAAAAATTCCCCGTTATTTTCATTTCGTTGCCTTATTTCAGTTTCATTAATCATGTTAATGAGCCTCACCGGATCTCCGCAACCAAAAAGCCTTCTTTGTATGGCCGCCTCTGCATTGTCATCGAACAAAATCTGTTGAATTGCAAGCACATACAGGCTGCCTTCCAAAATGTTTGTTGCTTTGTGTTTGAACAAAGTATCGTGTATTATAATGCCGCTGTACAAAATATATACAATGTATTCCATTTGAAAACATCGTCAATGTGTATTTTTAACGCAGTCAAAAAGCAATCAGGCATCGGATTTATAGTTGATGCATATTTTGGTTACTTTGTAGTAGAACTGCATACAAACTTTGTATTGATACATTTTGAAAGGCAGCCATATATGTATTCCAGTATTTCATATCCACTGATCATAGCCTACTTTTCAGACGAGATGCTTCATACAATGCAAGACGTGGCCAATAAAAATCGTAAAATGGATGTCAGAAAAGTCCTACTGTAGGTTTGGTGGGTTTAGTAATATGTGAACATGTATAGTCGCCATAGTCTAGTAGGTAGTGTGCTGGCTTATTCGACATGAGCTCACGGTTCAAACGCCAGGTCAGATAACTCCAACAAAACGAAAATACGAAAAAATATTTCATCGGCGGCTTTCTCTCAGCAGATTTCTCGCAAAAACTCTGAGAGTAAAATAAAATTGCCATGAAAATGTTTCTCAAAAAAAAAAATCTGTTGTTCGAAGTCGACTTTAAACTGTAGGTCCCGTCACTCATGTATAAAATTAACACACACACAACATAAGTGGTGTGAGAAACTAAGTCGTAATCCAGTTCTGTATGTGAACATGTACACTTTTTCTTCCTGCTTATATTGTTCGCAATAGTATTATACGATGAAGCTTGGCTCAATAGGAAAATAATTGCAATTGCTTTGGCCAAATTACGCAAAGGTCATGAATCACTTACATCTGATCCACAGACAATCTCTGAATAGGGTAAACTAAATAGGATTGAACGAATGCCAGTTGTTTGTTGACGAAATACTCTGTTAGAAACTTTAAGCCAGGGTATATGTAAAGAGGCGAAAGCCACATTAACCTGCTACACTTTCATCTCCTCAATATTTGCAGAACATATGCAATCAAGTACATAGTAGATTACAACTCTCATGGCCAGTGCATTAAAGGGAATTGTTTCCCGAATCAAATATTTTCAAGTAGCATTAGAATGTCGCGAAGAACATATCCAGTCGTTGCCGAGTAATAAGCGGAATGCTTTTGCACAAGTTTTTTCTATCACATGCAATGTAAACAGATTCCTAGATAGGTAGGTATGTATAGGTGGTCGTCCCTCAAAGAGATTCGGATGGACGCACTTAGGTCAAATGGGATCCATTGTGATACCACAGTTCATGTCAATTACTCCGTAGTCCTGTAGCCACTTAAAGCTTTCAATGAAGCGACTTAAAATGCCGATTTCAATGTTCCACAAAGACAATGTTCAACAAGATGTCTCTTTCTCCGTAGACGTAGTACCGGGCATGTTCCCAATAGATGAAGAACAGCCTCCTCTTCCTCCGCATCTCTGCAGCTTCTACAGAAATCATTTGTAAGGTGTCCCAGACCCGCTCATAATGCAATGCCCCGTCACGACTCCGATAACCGTACTGAACATGCTTCATTGGAGTTTAAACAGCCTTGAAGTGCGCCCTCTATCAAACCTCGAACAGATTTTGTGCGTCGTTCTGCCCTTCCACGAAGCCACCCACCTGCGATTGATGGAGTCCGTGACCGCGTTGTCAATCATGAGCTTGCAGGTCCATAAAGGAATTACAATTGTAAAGAATTTGTCAGAGAATTCGATGATCGTACCGTGTCTGGCCAGTGCATCCGCGCTGCAGTTGCCCGGGATATCATTGTGTGCCGGAACACAAATGACGTGTACTTTATAATTCCTAAGCAATTCGAAAATATAGAAAATTACGGGCTTGACTACTCCTTTTGTTTCCTCAAAGTTTTTCACACGTGCAGAAACGACCGGAGGCAGGTTTGCTATCTTCTCCGTGAATGCTTTATAAGCTGTTGTCCCGCATTTCAACATATTTTTTTTTAACTCAGACTAGACTTTTACTTCTATTTTTTACAATATTAACTAATTTATGTTCAACTAATAAAAGCCTCCACTCCTTTAAACAATAATTATTACAGAAATTTATGTCTTTTAATAAAAAAACACGAAAATAAATTTGATTTTATGAACAGAAATACTAATTTTACATAGAATACTAACCGAATTTTCAAGCAAGTTGTAAGCAAGTAAAAGTTCTTTGTAATTATTTTGGGGAGGCCATAAATAATGTGTGTGTGTGTGTGTGTGTGTGTGATATTTTTATGATAATTTATAATTACACTTCGTAACTACGTTGATGATAACAAAACAGACATTCTTCTGACAAAGCCAATGACAGAATATGCTGTGGGGTGCACCATCATCATCTACTCCTGGCAATTGTTGTAAAACATACGAGTGAGTACACGAAACACGAAAATCTCTTTCATATGAGCGTCGCAACTTTCGAACATTATTTACTGCCGTACAACACAGTTCAACTTCAACTTCAACTGGGAGGGTAAAGTTACCATCGTCGTCGTCATCGTTGGTTGAACTATTATCGGAACGGCAGCATCTTCAGTCATAATTCATTTTTGTTTGTGTCAGTTTGTATAGCCATTTTATCCAGAGATGCCATAATTCATAATTATTACTATGCGGCAAATCACTTAAAAATTAACTTCATCTTCCATCTTCTCTCTCTCTCTCTCTCTCTCTCCCTATCTATTTTTTTTTTGTACTTTTTTTATCAGAGTGTTCATCTATGGTTCCTGGTTGAATCCTTGCCCTGTCTAATGCATAATAATTTTTGTTTGTAAAGTAATAAAATTGACAAATGGGTCTCTAGAAATAGTTTGTCATAATGACTAGAACTCATTAAAGGATTTTCATCATATGGAATGAGGAAACAGGCACAAAAAAATGCAGTAGAAAATCTGTAATACATGTCGTGTAATGGATAACGATGTAATGTAATGGAATACAATGTAATGTAATAGAATACAAATGAGTAAGAAAATGAGCAGTCAAACTATTTAAACGAAAAAAATCCTTCCATCTCTTTTAGGCTTCTAAGCCAAATATACACAGAAATTATCGTACACAGATTACAATTAAAAGCATAACAATTGTAAAACTCATCAATAATTGTGTTCTTCATTCTGGAATAGTTTTTTCATTTGTTTTGATTCTTCGACCAACACTTAAGGAATGACTTCTCTACTCATGTATGTATTTTATTGGAATACAAACATATATACATAACAGAGATCAGCAATAAGTATGTATTCAAAAAGATGAGTAGAATCGAATCATACTCATAATTTCAGATGCTTCTACGTATTCATACTTATTTTTATATAATGGAACCTTTACTCATATTCAAAGTTTGAAGTATTCATCATATTCATACTTAACAACTCGTATGATTTCGTATTGATTTCGACTCCCCATAACTCAACATATACACGAAGCACAAAATAAGTATGAATCGCGAACGAACACTAAAACACTCACTACAAGGTTGTAAGTTTGCTCTGCTTGCTGCTCGGTCTTTTTTTCGTATGTGTCTTTCATGTTTTGTTGTCGAGTCACTCGAATCATTTATAAGAGTATTTTTTTAAGGTTATGAATCTGAATGAGTAGTAGGCTTATGAATCAAACATACTTCGAATGGTATGAGTTTGATGTCAACGTTGCGCGTATACTCATTGCAACCTGTACTTATATATGAACATTGTAGTGAGTATGAATGAATCAGCAGAGTACATAGTTAAATTTCAATATTCTTGACTCATTTATATTCAAAATTTTATGAGTGCTTATGAGTAGTGGAAAAACGATTCATTGCTGATCTCTGATACATACTTGGTCATTACAACCCTTCAGTCAGGATTACGACCTAGTTTCTCACACCACTAATGCTGTGTGTGTTAATTTTTATACACGAGTGACGGGACCTACAGTTTAAAGTCGATTTCGAACGAGAGATTTTTGATAAGCGTTTCATGGCAATTTTATTTTACTCCCAGATTTTTTGCAAGAAATCTGCTGAGAGGAAGTAGCCGATGAAATATTTTTTGATATTTCGTTTTGATGTCTGTCCTGGGGTTTGAACTGTGGGTTCACGGCTAATAATACTAGACTACTAAGACTACATTGAAATACCGAAAAGAAATTCAATCGATTCTTGTTTTTAAGCAATAATGAATGGCAAACGTATCATAGTAAGACCTACTATAACGCTCTAATGGATAATTTTTATTAATTGTATCGAAACAAGGCGTTGAAATAATAAGAAAATCGGGATGATGCCTTGTAGCAAACATAAAGAATCGGCAAAAAGACGAACCACTGCTGATACATTTGTCGCCCATTTATCGATTGCAATGGAAACCTTAGAATGCATGTGTACAGTAAGTAGGTAGGTAGGTAGTAGTGGCTGTCCCCCCGATCGAGTCATGAGCGGACACACTAAGGCTGCACACAGGGCCCATTGTGATACCACAGTTCCTCATTTCCCCTATACCCGGAACCATTCGTTATAGCGTTAAAGTAAGTATAGTAAGTATTAAAAGAAACTGTACACTAAGGATGAAATTCCAACAATTACCAAACTCAAGTTTTATTACTTAAGGAGAGTGCTCGAAAAAATTTGACAATATTTTTAATTTTTTTTTGTTTCAATTTTAAAAACTGGCAATGTAGCAATTTTAATAAAATAGTAACGGTGATTTATTAACGTGTATTGTTTTTTTAACTTTTGACGATCACTGTATAAATACGTTGTACTTTGTCCTACAAACTCTTGAAAGCATTATCAATCTCTAGAATAAAATAAAATATTTGTTTTGCCCTCTTCTCTTTTGAAAAAGATACCAGCGTCTTATGCCAGATCGATCTGCCAGCATTCTGAGAAGACTAAGAGTGTTTTATCCTTGAATGATATTTATGATCAATTACGATAATACAATCTGTGATAGTCTTTGAGCACTTTAAATATCATTGTAAGCAGGTATTGCAACAGTTGACCTGAATCCCTAAGTAAGTCAGTCGATCGATTGGCTTTAGGCAAACAGTTGTTATGATCCTATGATCGCCAAACGATCGCTTAAGGAGTTAATGATTTAATGGAGGAGAATACATATTTTAAACGAGAAGCATATTAAATAGGTACATATATGCATGCTTTAATTTAATTTAATTTAATTAAATTTTTTTAAGTTTTTTTAATTATTTTTTTGTGGCGTTTACAATGCATTTTTAGTTATCTTGTATCATAATTTTACGATCTTCATATCATGTTATTCTATTAAATTTTTGGATTGAAATGAAATACAAATAAAAAAACAAAAATAATAAATTATTTATGAAATTTTGTGTTCTTTTTTTTTATCATATTTTGGTGGAAATGGTGCAACAAAGCAAATCATGTGAAATTTTTTTGATTTATTTCACAGAAAACAGAAGCAAAAAAAAATGATTAAAATTTCAACAGGTTTTAATGAGTTTTTGAACAACTTGAGCTGCACAATCTAAATGGTTACACGATTAGGTATGTATGAACATGATAAAGTATGCCACTTAACAGGGTGACATTGAATAGTTTTAACAAACGAGAGAGATTTCTCCATTGGTTTTGAGAGGAAATAAAGTGTCGCTTGCTTTCAGTCACTGTTTAAATATGATGAAGAAAGACTTTAATGGAATCATAATAATTTGAAATGAAATACAATATAATGTTCGTTTGTTACATGATCTGACTACAAAGAAAGAAAGCCAATATGACTTGCATGCAACATTGTTGCAAAGTGAAAAGAATACATACATACATACGAGTACATATTGTAATTTATACAATTTCTTGCACTGAATTTATTCCACTTGAAAATCTATTAATTTTTTTTCTTAAACTAAAATAAAAGGAATACAATTAGGCACTGCAAACGGTCGTAGATGACTCTCAAGTACCATACATATAAGCAATTCAATAAAGCTCCGAAAATAATTTGAATTTAAAAACATTCGCCATAGTATTGTCACGAAACTGAAGAATATGTGCCTATGTTTTGTTTTTACATCGCTTAACATTAAAATTATAAACAAAAGCTACAGAAACAAAACAATGCAGTAAACAAACCTGTTTACAAATTATGGCACTGCTTAATATAACAACAAATACCAGCATAAAAATGGTAAAACAACACTACAAGAATAAATGTAAACAAGATACACAAACAACACTACAATAAAAAATGTAAACAATGCTGTTTACATTTATAGAGATTTCGAGAAGGCGAAGTCATGAACATTCGCCTTTAAGAATATTCATCAGACTGTTTACTCTGCTATATAAAAGGCAAGGCAAAGCAGCCAAATGAATGAAGTTCAGTTAGTCTTGTGTGAAGACGCGGTGTGTTTGAAGAGAGTAATCGTGGTTTGAAGACCTCCGTTACAAAGATCTGTCGAATGATTGTCTAGTAATTGTTATTGTTTATGCAAAAGGTACAAAAAGAGGAATAATAAATAAAAAAAGTATTTATTGTTGTTTACATCAAGCTGTAAACAGTGTTACACAGAATTGTACGAATAATAAAGAATTTTAATTAAAACTAAACAAAAATTTATTTTTATTTTATTTTCAAATTACGAGCTCATATTTTAAACGTTTTTAAAAAGATAAGAACGTAACAGTATTGTTTAACATTTTTATTAAATTCCTATTATTTTGTGACTTTTTTATCATACACTGTATCGTATATTGTGATGGGTATTTTCGATTTCATCTTCTGATTTCATTCTACTAAAATGGAATTATTAAAGCGAAATATTTTTCTTAGAAAAAATACAAGCAAATGTTTTAATAATAATAAATTGTTAATTTTTATAATTCATAATAAAAAAAAGTAGAAAAAAAAGAAGAAAATATTGGAATATTTTTCAATGCTGATTGCTTGCATACATCTTCGATGTAAACGAAATGACTTCATGAAATCATTGTAGAATTCTTTGGAAATCGAAAAAGTCAATGTATTTATCGTTGCAGAAACTGAAATTAAAATAAAACACAAAATAAATTTATTTATCAGGGTCAGATTTAAAGTTTTCATAACAGCCAGAGACGAAAATAAAAAAAAAAAACGAGGAAAAAAACCCCAATTCATTAGTAATTTAGAGAACAGAACGACAACATGAAAATCATTGTTATTAATAACATTCAATTTATTTTTTATTATTTATTTTTTTTTTATTATTATTTGTTATTAAGATTATTATTTATTTGCTAATGTCATTTGTGCAATTTATTTATTTTATTTTATTTTTTTATTTATTTTTTTTATTGCGCATTAAATCCTCCTTTTTTTTTGATGTTCTTTGTCTTTTTAACACAAAACGATTGCGGATCGCATGGATTTCAATTCAACATAAAATTTTTATGCGAATCTATTTAAATGCATGCGTTTATGGAATATACATACATACACAAACATACCTACAATATGAGATCACTTTTTCAATACGTAATCATAAATTGCAAGGCATAGTTGGACAAAACAAAGTCCCAACATAAATTAACGCACTTACTAAGCGGGGGAGGATCAATCATGTTTCCTGGTGGAACTTATTTCATTTTTCATCACAGCCAGTCCATTTGACATCTCTTCACTTTATTAAATATTCCAAACTATTAGAATACTGAGGGTTACCAAAGCAGATTTGTATGTGTGACAACTTCATCGTTGGAATGATGTCAGTCTGGATATCAAGCACAAGATCACTGTTGCCAACAGGTGCTAGTAAATAGGACTCAATAGGCAATTGTGTAACAGAGACCTCTCTCGTACGACAAAACTAATACTTTACAAGACCCTCATCTTCCCCGTGCTTGTATATGGCACAGAGGCATGGACTCTTTTAAACACTGATGAAGCTACCTTGAGAGTAGAAAGTCGTACGTAAGACCTTCAGTCCGCATCCGATCCAACGGTGAGCTGTATGAGCTCCTCAACGACATGGACGTTGTGTAGCGTATTAATATACAGCGGTTGCGCTGGCTCGGCCATGTCGTTCGAATGGAGCAGGATGCTCCGGCGAGACGGGTATTTGATGCGGGGATATGCGGAAGTCGGCGAAGAGAATGACCTTGTTTGCGTTGGAAGGACCAGATCGAGGAAGCCAACTGGTGTAGACGCGCAAGAAGCAGAAAGGCTTGGCAGACTGTGTTACGGCAGGCCGAAATCCATTAATCGAGCTCTTAATGGCCAATTCAGTAAAGTAAGTGAGAGAAGAAATTCAGAAAGGAGGAAAACATTTCAATTGGCGGGTATTACATCAAGACATAACCTTATGATGCGGGCTTCTTCGGCACGATTGCTGTAGACTGTCTAATGGTGAAGGTATAGCACTGGCCATTATATAGTCACCTAGCAGCAACTCGTTTCCTTGCCGTTGGCATCTTGAGTTTAAATCAAATGTTCACAAACACTACTCCCTCTTTCCACCTTCCTATAACCTATTTTCCTAAACCTGCACAATGCACTACATGAGTAGGGGCCATCCCCTGAGTGCTGGTTTTACCAAAAAAAAAGACGTATTGTTCTTGGTAAAGTTTGGGCGTCTATTATAAAAATATTGATACAATGTATTGTCAATTTAGTCAAAATATGGGCCATTGAAGAAGTCGCCGTAGTCAAGTAGGTAGTGTGTTGGCTTATTAGGCGTAAGGCCACGGTTCAAAGCCCCAGGTTAGGCATCAAAACGAAATATGAACTTCGGCGACTTCCTCTCAGCAGATTTCTGGCAAAAATTCCGAGAGTAAAATAAAATTTCCATGAATAGTTTCCCAAAAAATCTCTCGTTCGGAGTAGACTTTAAACCGTAGGTCCCGCCACTCATGTACAAAAATTAATACACACAACATATGTAAGTAGTGTGAGGAACTAGATTGTAATCATGACTAAATGGTTGTAATGACCAATTATGTATGTATGTATGGGCCATCATTAGCTATAACTGCTGCAAAAGGGGTTTATTTTTAAAGGCTAGGAACTAATCGATTTTTGGTTCAATAATTATCAATTAATGTAGTCACCGTTTGGTGTCGATTTTAAACTGAGGGTCCTGCCACTCATGGATGAAATTAACACACATAACGTGGGTGGTGTGAGAAGCTAGATTGTAGGTCTCCTGCTTAAATTACATTCTATTTGCTGATCGCAAATATAATTTTGTATGTTTTTGTTATTTTTTCAAAGGCCACCGAAATAAATATATTCGACCTTGTGCAGTATAGAACGCTAACATTCTTATGTTTTTCGCCTATCTTCCATTTACGATAACGATTACAGAGTTTTTGTTGCTCTTTTGATATTTTGTAAACATCGCCTTCGAGTAGCAGATATTCCTCGTCACTTTTGCAATATCACCCGCCTATACATTGTGTGTTGTAAAGTAAAGTTTCAAATACACGATCTTGACAGGCAAAAATCTTCTTTGTTTAGTTTTCTGATTAATTTTATATCAACTGCCTACAATAAACCGCTCTGCAGGTATTAAGAGTCCTCTAATGCGGGGGTAAAAGAAGCCGACAGTAAGTGAAAGTGTAAGGGATTTTCATTAAAAAAGGAACAGAAAAATAAATGAAAAAACTAAAGAGATCCTCAACAAAACAAATCAACAAAACGGACTATGATGATAACAAAAGCAAAAAGAACTAAACGGGCCAGACGAATTGCATGGGAATGGATTTTCTAGTATTCCAGGAAATTTTTTCTCGTATTTGTTTGTTCATTTGGCATCGTTTTAGTTTTTTTCTGTAGGAGGATTCAAAGGAAACGTTTTAAATGAGCAAATTTGTTTGAATTTGTTTTTAAAAGGAAAGTGTCAAAAGGTTGCCGAACGAAATCTCTGGTTGAGAGTCACATCAACATTTCATTTCATTTCATATTTTAGGTTCGGATTTAGAAATAAAATCGCATTTCTAAGAGGCAAGCAGAAACAAAGACAAAAAGGACATATTTGGTATTCGTTGTTTAAAATCTCGGCCATCAAAGGCAGAAAGAAAAACGTTTGGAAACAAGGTTTTCTTTGTAACAATGAATGAAAATTTCTTTGTCTGTCCGATTGCTTTGAAAAATCATTCAAAAAAATAATGAGAAAAACATTTATAAAGGGAAACATTCTCTCCATACCGCCTTTGTAAACCGAAGAAAGAAGAAAACAAATGAATTACAAACGAAATTTTTTATTGGTCATTAGCCTTATTATAACGTGGAGAACCCATGATATGCAGCAACTACAGGGTTATAAGCCTTCTCGCTAATGCATACAAAATCCTTACAAGTGCATTGTGGGCACCACTGAAACCACTCTTTAATACATTGTTTGGACCTTATCAACGCAGGTTTAGACTTCGCAAATTCACCATCCACAAGATCTTCACATTACCCAAAATCCTAGAGAATAGCCATGAAAAACAAGGCGACACACTCTACCTTTTTGTCGACTATAAAGCAGCCTTCAATAGCCCCATAACGAATCGTGTTTTTATCATAATACTTGAGCTCCGTATTCCTGCGAGGCAGGTAGGTCTGTGTCTAAATGACGTTGAGCGACTGCTGCAGCTCCGTCAATATAGGGTGTAGATCTCTCAGAACCTATTGATGGCGTGCAAGGTTTCAGACATATAAATACGTTCCAAATCGTGTTCGTTGGAGCAAAACAATTTCATAATAAACTGCTGAAATTCGGCTAGAAGATTACAGCTGATCTGTACTGAACAAGCTAACTAATTTGCGATGCGAATATTGTTCGGTAAACGGTCAGATTTCACCAATCATGGAGTGGTATCAATAAACTCGGCCATACATTTGTTTCTACCGATGGAAGACAATCTCACTGAAATCCACTTTCGAGATGGGTATCCGAAATTAGGTCGATTAGTTCATGGTCTTTAAAATAAACCCCGTTCTTTTGCAGCAGTTATAAATAATGATGGCCTATAGTTTCATTAAATTGACAATTTATTGTATCAATAATTTTATAATAAACGCCCAAACTTTACCAAAACAAATGCATCTTGGGGTTATACCCCCCAATTGAAATGTGTTTCTTCTTTCTGAATTTCTTCACTCACTTTACTTAATTTGGCATTAACAACCCGATTAATGGATTTCGGCCTGCCTGAACACATTCTGCCAGTCGTCTCTGCTTCTTGGGCGCCTACGATAGTTGACTTCCTCGATTTGGTCCTTCCAACGTTCTCTTCGCCGACTTCCGCAGATTCCCGCATCAAATTTCCATCTCACGAGAGCATCCTCCTCCATTTGGACGACATGGCGGAGCCAGCACAGCCGCTGGATGTTAATACGCTCCGTAACGTCCATGTTGTTAAGGAGCTCATACAGCTCACTGTTGGATCGGATGCGGAAATCATTGCCAACTCGCACTGGACCGAAGATCTTACGCAGGACTCTTCTCTCGAATACTCTCAAGGCTGCAGCATTAGTGCTTAATAGTTTCCATGCCTCTGCGCCATATAGAAGCACAGGAAGGATAAGCAACTTGTAGAGTATTAGTTTTGCCATACGAGAGAGGTCTCTGCTACTCAATTGCATATTCAGATCATCTAAACAGCTTAAAATCGATACTTATAACAAAAGAAAATTAAGCATTCGCCTCATGAATAATCAAATACAACAAGTTCTCGATTAACCGATTAATTATAATCTTTAATGCCCTCTATTATTCGCCTACATTTCAAACAAAATCTCTTGATAACACAGCACCTATCAAGTGCTGTAAATATGCTAAGACATCCAAGCGAACAAAGATCCTTTTCCTTGGCTCTCCTACCATTCCTTTCACGTCTTTTTTTCATATTTCTTATGATATTTTCTTTTGTCGTCTACGCTTCATTTTAAAATTCTTTCCTCTTTCGTCGTCTTCATTTAAACTTCTTCTTTAAACTTTGATGTTGTGTTGTTGTTGTTGTTGGTGGTGGTTGTTTTTTATTTTACGGTTTTACTGGATCCTTGTGAAAAACACAACAAAACAAAATTAATACCATGAGTCCTTCTTGTTATTTACGCATTCCTTTTGAATTACAAGTATTTTTTGCAAACTAAACGCTCACTAGACTGACTGATTTTATATGTATGTATGTCGGCAGAATTCAAAACGATATCAACAGCAACAACAACAACATGGTCGTAGTTGAAAAAGAGCGTTTCTTCATATGCCAGACATTTCAAGAATACCTTCCCTTATTATGACGTTTTTTTGTTTATTTTTAAGTTTGAAGCTTGATTTTTCAGTCTTTGTGGGTTTTTTTTTTGCGAACAATACACTCCTCTTGCGTTACCAAACCGCCAGACATTACCTCACCTCGCATCTCACTCCCAATAAATCCTAAATACCACCCAGACAGTTAAAGTGTTCCCCTTTTCTTTTTTGCGTAATACTTGGGTTTTTTTTTTGTTTTTGTATTTGTATTTATAAGTTATTCTCTCTCATTTTTTTTGTTTGTTTTGCTTACGCACACTCTTCTAAATAACACCGACAGAAATTAACACTCGATTATCTGTTACACATGTATGCTACAACGAAAATTATGGGAAATTTATTCTTTATTTTGGGATATTTGCATTCGGAATGAATTGTTCGGTTTGTTGAATTTTTATTCGTGTTTAAATGAGTCCAGTGTTACAATATGAGGATCTGAAGTGTCGGATGGGATTTAATACTAAAGAAAGAAATCATATGCTACGAAAATGTTTAGGAGCTGCTTATAGCATGAGATAGAATTTGTTTGTGAAATTTCTCTTGTTGCAAAAAAGCATTACGCAGACTTGAAACCCATACTAAAGACAGTCCTAAAAATAGGAGGAGAACGCACGAAACAATTTGGGCATATTCTATACATGCATACAAACATACATATGTATGTACTTGGATTATGACCAAGTTTCTCACACCACTAATGTTGTGTGTGTTATTTTCTATACATGAGTGGCGGGACCTAAAGTTTAAAGTCGATTCCGATCGAGAGAATTTTTGAGAAACTTTTAATGGCAATTTATTTATTGTCAGAGTTCCTACCAGAAATCTGCTGAGAGGAAGTCGCCGAAGAAATATTTTTTCATATTTCGCACAATTTTCTTTCCACTTTATTTAGGCCACCTTCACTCGCTGTTATCATACACCCGCCTGCATAATTATTAGTGGTGCCCTACGCACTACTCCTATGCTCGTTCTGGAGATAATCTTATACCTTCTACCGCTTGACCTTTACTGCAGGGGCGTGGCGGCTAAGGTTAGTAGGCTTCTCTGGGCGACTGGACAGTGGCATGAATCAGGCATTCGCCATACGAAGATAAGAATTTGGGATTGTCGGAAGCTGTGACTACATGACACCACGATATGAATTCTCAATGAATTTTAGAACATCCATTCCGGATAGGGATGACTAGAGAAATGTTCAGAAATGCAGCTCACCTCGCAAGACATTCCGTGCAAAACGTACACCAATTTCTCCAAGCTGGAGGGCGTCGTTGGATGTGGAATTTATTCTGAATCAATGGGAATATCCCGGTCTGTAAGGATACCGAATCACTGTAGCATCTTTTAAGCGGTATTGTCGGCAATTCCGGCTGCGGTGAAAATTATTGTGGAGAAAAATGTTCACAGGCTGAAAATCACTATACTTTCCGATAGCCAAACGGCTATCAGGGCATTGGATTCTAATGTAATGAATTCCAGGACGATATACGACTGTCGCAGATGTCTTAACGGGCCGGCGAATCGATATGATGTTTGTATCACGTGGGTATCGGGACACAGGAACATTTCCGGTAACTGGAGAGCGGATGCACTGGCCAGAAGGAGCACGACCATCGAAGTCTCTAATGAATCCTCTACATTAGGGATCTCTTTGGGTACCTGCAACCTTATAATTGACAATGCAATCGTGGATCTTGTCAATAGTAAATGGGCAGTTTCGCACACGGCAGAACGGCGCAGAAAATCTGGCCAAGGCTGGATAAAAGGCGCGTGGCAGCTCTGCTTAAACTCCAAAGAAGTAGGCTCAGCATTGTTATCGGGTTTATTACCGGGCATGGTATTATAGGAACGCATGCGAGGCGTATTGGTCTTGGACACCTTGTAAATGATTTCTGCAGAGGTTGTGGAGATGAGGAGGAGGAGGATGAGACTGTTTTTCAGTTACTATGCACATGCCCGGCACTTGGTGGGAGGAAAAAGAGGCCTACTCCGTGCCTACTATATGGAGGATCTGGATGAACGGTCATGCATGGATATTGGCAGTCTGAGTCGCTTCATCGGAAGCTCCGAGTGATTAGTGGACTAGGGGAGAATGTGAAACTGTGGTATTACAATGGGTCCTGTGTGCGGCCTAGGTTTGTCCGCTCATGACTCCATCACTTCTGCCTACCTATCATATCATATATAAATTTGAAGAAAACTTGTCCAAGAGCATCCCCCATATTTCTCTTCGTGTAGGTATCCTCGTGTTTTTTTTTGGATTTCATTTTCTATATTGTATTACAACAACGATATACCATTTACTATACAACACATAGAGCATAAGTAGCTGTACGAAATAAGAAAACAGCAATAACAACAAATACCGTCCATACTCGTTAAGTCAGTCTAAAACAGCTTCAAAGGAACAACAACAAACGTCAAAAACTACAAGGGACAGAAGGAGGGGAGCATAGAGAGTAACAGAAAACCGAACCGAAAGTTCAACAAACTGTTCCTGTTTCCTGTCTCGATACTGTTATTGTATCCTTTTTGCTTTTTTTCCTTTTCTGTTTTCTGTTTTTTTTTTCTTTTTTTCATGTGTACGCACGCATTTTATTATTGTTTAGATAATTGAAACTGTTGTCTGTCTGTCTGTCTGTCCGTCTGTCTATCTGTCTGTCCGTCTGTCTGTTTTTTTTCATACGTGCTGTGGCACAATATTTCATGAGAAAAAGAGGCGTCATAAGTACAGCAACGGCAAACGATAACACAATGGATGGATTTAAATGGTCATTAACTTTTCAGGTTCCTAACGGTACGGCCGGTCTAGTCAAACGATAACAATTATAAAAATGGATGGAAGCTTAATGCTTCAACAATTCCTACACACAGGAAACAAAAGATCTTTTATTCGAAACAAGTTAAGAAAAGGAAAGCGTTACACAGCAGAAGTCTTGTCTGTCTCGGCATTATGTTAGAAACTTTTGTATGAAATGTCTGCAGAAGAAATATTAGTGTAGGCTTACACAGTTAGACCAGATCCAAAGGCAATCCAAAAGTCTATCAATAGAACCCAAATGCCACTGGAGTTATTGACGAAAAACGCGTAAAAGTTTCCAACATTTGTTACAAACAAGAGTGATGAGAGCTGCTACTCTAATTGACATCGGACAATTTGTATCTGAGGCTGTTGTTAAGGCATAAAATCTAATTGCATTTAAACCAATTTTGGTATATGGAGAACTCAACGGATTCACTTTCCTTTCAATCAGGGTCAAGTGTACTATTTCGTGATGGTCGTAATCAGAGTTAAGCAAAGAATATTAAAAAAGATGAGTAGAATCGAATCATACTCATAATTTCTAATACTTATACGTGTTCAAGTCGCCGTAGCCTAGTAGGTAGTGCGTTGGCTTATTAGACGTAAAGCTAGGATTCGTATCCTAGGTCATACTTCTTTTAATATCATGGAACCTCTACTCATATTAAAAGTTTGAAGTACTCATCATATTCATACTTTTTTTTTTTGAATAATTCATTTTTATTTACAATCTACCCTAAAGGATAATAAGTAAATTATATAAAGTTAAATACAGTAACATTGATTGTTGAACTCCAATGAGAACAACAATAATGTCTTAAAATACAATTTTTATAAACTTATTTAAATTTTAGCTAATAATATTTACATTATTTATATTGTATTTATATATTAAATGGTTATTTACAAATAGATACAAGAAATTTTGATACACATTTAATTAACGTCGAAATGGCAAGTCCAATATATGATTCCTTTTCAGTCTCCTTACTTCGTTTGTGTCATCTAGAAGTGTTATAGCCAGCAGACTGCAATGATTACTTAACCTATGTATGTAATTTTCACTTAAACTGGAAATTTCCTCTTTAACCATTGCAATTGATAGATCAACATGGATAGCTTTGTTAGATATAAACCAAGGAGCGTTGACAATTGACCTTAAAGTTTTTGATTGATATCTTTGTAGGATTTCGATATTAGAATTACTGGCGGTTCCCCATAATTGTATACCGTAAGTCCACACCGGTTTTAGTATTGTTTTATAGATTATTAGTTTATTTTCAAGACTCAGTTTGGACTTAGAGCCCAATAGCCAATAGAGCCGTTTGCTTTTTATATTTAAATATTGTTTTTTAGCTTTAATATGTGCTTGCCATGTAAGTCTACGATCAATATGCAATCCTAAGTATTTCACGTTATCACTTTGCGGAAGTGCCCACGACGCAGGGCAAATGTTACATGAGTAGATTTTTCGGTATTTACTCTTATTTTCCACTTATTTAACCACATTTCTATTTCGTTTATTTGATTTTGTAGTTGTATTGAGGCACTTATGATTTCGACTCCGAATAACTCAACATATACATGAAGCACAAAATAAGTACGAATCGCGTATGAACACTAAAGTACTCACTAGAAGGTTGTGTGTTTGCTCTACTTGCTGTTCTCTCCTCCTTTGCTTATGTGTCTTTTTTAATTTGTTGTCGAGTCATTCATATCATTTATAAGTATTTTTCTTAGGTTATGACTCTAAATGGGTAGGTCTATGAATCAAACACATTTCAAATGGTATGAGTTTGATGTCAACGTTGTGCTCGTACTCATTGCAACTTGTACTTATAAATTACTACGTTGTAGTGAGTATGAATGCATCAGCAGAGAACAAGTTAAATTTCAATATTGTTGAGTCACTTATATACAAAATTTCATGAGTGCTTATGAGTAGCGAAAACGATTCATTGCTGATCTCTGGTCATAATCAAAACAAATTCAATATGGGATTTCTAATTGCTAATTACGGAGTTATTAGGGGGAGCGGCTTCTGCCGTTAACAATAATCTCCAGTCCACATCAACTGGGTTCTTAGTGTATGTAAGGACACGATCTTTATTCGCCTATGATAAGGCTTTCAAGTCCCTGTTCCGTGCACATCGTAACCGGCACTGCAAATGCAAAATATTTGTTGTACCCTCAAATCAGTTATTTTGTCAGTTTTTAGAAGGAGTTGTTAAACGTATGTAGTGGATACCGCGCCATATCTTTGCAAGGAGCAGATCCTAGGAGTAAATAAAGGCAATAAGATCATTAAGGCAGCGAATACCAACCCCTGTGATTAATGAGCCTATCTTCGACAGATCACTGCTGCGCTGGACATATACCCAGCAGATGGAGAATCGTCTCGCCTTTATTCATGTAGTTTCTGACGTGTTCATGAAGTTCAATATGTCTCGCATGACTGCCTAGCAGTGGGTATAGAAATGACCCCAAAAAACGACGCTAAGTATTCATATTTGGGGTCAGAGCTGATCAAATTTGCTATACTCTCATGTCCTTAGTTTGAATTTGATTACAAGTATGTGCGATAGACACATAAGTCGCGATCTGTAATCTTTAAATTTAAGCCTTTAAGCGATACTTTTCGTTGAAAAGTTAGGCGGCCACTCAACGAAATAAATCTCAGTATTTCAAAGAGTTTCCATTGTAAAGTTTCAATTGAAAGTTTTGTTTGTATGGTGGTCCAATGATCCAAGCGGCTATTTATTCAAACCACGATGATTTTCATATGCTGCAACATCTAGTCTGGCGTAAAATTATGACATGTGCACATTGACATTTGCAGACAGAAAACTCAATGAATTTTTAATAAAAAAAACAAACAAAAAATGGAGGAGAAGATTTCACAACAATAAACCACCCATAAAGTTCATATTAGTGGAACTCATTTCGTTTATTGCAATTGTTTTTTTTTTCGTATTTTAACAGAAAATCGCCAGTCAGTCAGTTATCAGTAGCAGTGGATGCATTACATTGTAACACCATTTCACAAAAGCAATGAAGAATTTTCGTTGATATTTTCAAATTTTCTTTAAAATCTCATAAGATTTCTTTATTCTTTTCTGTACTTCTGTAATCCGTTCATTGCATTTCTTAAATGTAAAGTAGAAATGAGTTCGGATTTAATATTTGCTATAGGAAATGGTGTTGTTGGTAAATAAAAATCAAAAAAATAAGAACGAAAAGTATTTATTTTGTTTTGTCTGGCGGTTTGTTAATAACAAATATGATGGAGATATAAAATAGACGCATTATTACTGCTACAACAAATACAATAAGCTGAGCAGGAGCATCAGGATTTACAATAAAAACAATCAAAATACATACATACATATATAGACTCACATCATATAAGGCGGTGAGTGAGAGTAATAAACATAAGCAGTAGTTCAATTAGAAAATTACTTAAGGAAAGTATGAAAACAATTTACTATAGGAGACCCTCCAAAACATGCTGAATGCAGGTCGAATCTAAAATAAGAACTTCTTTGTTATGGCCTTTCTAATCTAAACACATTTTAATATACATACGTAATCATAGCTATTCTTTACTACAGTGCCTAGCTACTAATAGCGGCGATAACTGTAGTTCGAAACAAGACTATAGGTTTGGGAAGTTTTTTTTCTCTCGTTGATTATCTGATGAGAAGGGATTTGCTAAAAGAAATCCATATATTTTCAAGATATCAGAGCTGAGGTGCTTCGAAGTTATCGATTACTACGATAACACTTAACATAGCGACCAAGATGCATACATAGCATAAATAATTGGTCATTACAACCATTCGGTCAGGATTACGGCCTAGTTTCTCACACTAAGATACACTTGCTTAATTATCAATTGAACCACCTTTAAAGTTAACCCTCAGTAATCATAAAATGATTTTTCGGTATGTGTTTGTATTGAACATATGTATATGTGTGAGTGTGTGATTGTGTGTACAGTTCAGTTTTTATGCCCAAAAATCCCAGACAATAACCACAGAAACAACAAAAATATTGAGAGGCATAAGAAGGATGAAAAGAACGGAAAAAAAACAAAAAACACAGACACAACAGAAGCTTAAAGCACATGATTTCAATACATACCCACACATATACATGCATACGCAACGAAAATATTTGAACACAGACAGTAAGTGACACATACACTCGTGAGCTCACACACACACACACACCTAAACGCATTTACTACAAACATTTAATATTAACAAGGGTTTCGATTTAATATTGTTTTGGTTGTTGGTTGTTGGTTGTTGTTGTTCTTTTTCTCTTTTTGAATTTAACCTTCATGTCGGCAATGATTATGTGATTGTGTGGTTGTGGCTAAAGCATAAAAAAACAACAACATTTATTTTACACTGCTTGTGATTGTTGTTGTCCATACATAGATCATTGTCCTTGGAGAAGTTCATTCACATCGAACGGAATTCGTTTATTTGCCCACAAAAATTCGAATTTGTCGATTTTACTCCGAACAGACATCAACTCATACACAACACAACATACACATACATATACTTAAAGGCTCAGGAATGTTTGAATGTATTTGTTCGAAGAACAAGAGACTGAGAGCATACGAGAGTACATAGAAGGAGTTTGATGTTGTTGCGGCAATAACTTTTACTACAGACCGATAGGGAGAAAGATGAATGTGTTGAGATGGTTGACTGGATAATTGTTTGGTTTATTTTAACTGCTGGGGATGTATGTATAGAAGTTCAATTCAGTTCAGTTCAGTTCGGTTCGTTTCAGTTCGTTTTATTATTGTTGTTGCTTTGCTAAATAAAAAAAAACCACCAAAAACAAACAATAAAAAATCAACGGCTTTTAAAAATTCTCCCTGTGTCTGGCCTGGTCTGGTCTGGTTTTTGTTTATTTTAGTTCGTCTCATTTTGTCGATCACTCATCCCTTTGACGGTGCATTTCATTTGTTTTCTCTCAGTTCTCTGTTCTCTTTGCTCTTGTTTCAATTTTACTCTCTGTTTTCCTTTAGCTGAGTACTCTTTGCAAGTTCCCTGCACTTAATGTACATGAAATTGATGTTGGCCTTCTTTATGGTTTGTTTTGATTTAATCATGCCAAGTTTAAAGCTTTAAACACTAACACATATACACATACACATGCTTACACACATACTTATACACATGTAGTTTTATTTTCCTTTTTTCAGTTGTTGTTGCTGTTGTTTAACGTGGTGTCAGTGCTTTTTGTAACCGACCTACGACTTTTCACGTAATATTGTGTATTTTAAGCACGCCGTTGTAGTTTTACGTTTCATTTTATTTTATTGTTGTTGTTATTGTTGTTGTGTCTGCTGCTTTATTCTGGTTTTGTTGTTTTTATTGCAGTGTTTTTTTCTTTCTTTTTTTTTGCTGTTGTTTTTGTTTTTATTATATTGCAGTCATTATTCCCTTACCTTTTAAGGTCTGTGTTTGATGAGTTTTACTATGAGTTTTATGTTGCTGTTGTTGTTGTGGTTTCTTGTGTTTGGCGGGAAAAATTTTGATTTTTTTTTCTTCATCTTAAACACTGCAACGTGGTTGTTTCATTGAAATTTTATGCACAAAAAAATCGTATTAAAATGTTTAATTAACGATTATAGTAGATACCTACGCATTAGGAAAAGATTAAACAAATTAGTGTCTGATTAAATATGTATCTTTTGTTTTTGTTTTTCTGTACCACAATGAATTATTTTGTTTCAGTTGATGATGATAAAACCTTCAAATATCTTTTAATTACAGCTGCTGATTCGGAAAAAGCATTTTAATTGCCTTAACTCCTCCACAAATCCGTGTTTATTCAACGCTTTAATCAATTGATGTCAGATTTATTGTAAATCAGATCAGCCATTAACACACATATGTAAATACATATGTAGTGTGAGCCTAAAAATAAAATGGAGTTGTTTATATAACATTTTAGTTTGTATTTCAATTTTCAGAAAAATAAAAAAATTTTGAAGTGAAGTTTTACATAGGCCTCACGGAGAAGCCGCAGCTTACACTGAAAGTTCTGCAGAAGGTTCGGTAGCCGGAAGCATTATATTAATTCCGATATTTTAAATTATTTTCCTTAGTTTTTCCATGATTAAAGCAATGCTTCTAAAGACTAGGCTCTACAGGCATCTGTTCCATGATTTCGTATGAAAAAAAACGCAGATTTGATATCAGAGTGATGCAATTGGTCGAATTCTGTCGAGAAATTCCGCGTTAAGCGTGCATCAATCTAGTGCCTTAATCTTGTAGGGTTTAAGTGCTGTGCAGCCCGTTCATTTGGGTGAAAAAATATTGTATTTCTACTTTTGCTAAATATTTACTTCGTGTAAATGAAGGAACTCTAATCGAAATACATTTAAAACAGTATTATCAGAGAAATATTATTTGAATGTGAGGGATGGTATGCATGTAAACAAGGTCAAGGTGGCAACATCCAGGACGATTCTTGTCTTGCTATATTCAAATTGACGTGCAGCTTCCATGCGGCCCCTCCTGGATGGCATACTAGCACCTGCTAAATGTTAACTAATGATGCGTGCAGCGAAGTCCAATCCCCTGAACATTAAATTTTGGTTGTGCTGGGGACTTACCACGTAAAAATAAAACTAAAATCCAATGAAAACCAACACACAAGAGCCTATATTTGACGACCACGGCAAACGTTCACAGGACAATGATTTATTTATAGGCACATGGAACGTCCGCTCCCTTCACAGGGTAGGCACTTCCACCCACAGGAAATGCGATAGATACCGCAAGAATGCAAAAGGCTTGCATCTTGCAATGTGTTTTACAGCTGCCATGAGGATAAGCACGAATTCGGATGCGGAGTTGTGGTTAATAAGAGCCTTCGCCATCTTGTCTCTGGGTTCACTCAATCCGCATCAGGGCAAAATTTTACAACAGCCAAAAATTGCTTTCGTAGTTAGACCGTAACTTTACTACTTTCTTACATTTATTAATGCCCTCTAGTACAAAAGTGCGTTCAAAATTAAAAGAATAAAAATTATCCTCTTAGTCTGTGAGTTATGTGGGGTTATTATGGGTTTTGACTCGAAGGAAAATTCATTCGAATCATACTCTTTGAAGCCTTCTCATTCAAAATGCATAATAATCCCCCTGATAATCTCATGATTATTCAACAAAAACAGTCTGAAATGTAAGCAATATTATGAAATTTATTAAATTTAGGATGATGCTACACTACTCCTTCTGCTAATTTAATTACATTTCAAGGACTACCGTTTCGAAATCTTAAAATTTAAGACGCATTTATTTCAAATGAGAGATGCGACAGGCTACCTCTACCATTCCCAATCTTAATTCTTTCTAAAGTTCAATAAAACTTTCGTTGTTTTTGTTTTCGCTTTGTTTGTTTTGTTTGTTCATCGTAACAAAATACTCTTATCATACAAGCTGGAGTATTGGATCGGGTGTTTCATTTTGTTTTACGAACCCTTAAAAATGAAATTTTTTTTGTTTGCTTTTGAGGATTTCAACCCCCGAAAAATGAAAGAAAGAAACAAAAAAAAAAATTACAAAACATAGCCAGTCAGTCAGTGACCTTCAGACATATTGCGACTCATACTTTCAATGAAATTGCGTAGGTTAATGACAGTTCGGCAACCAAACCAATAAAGGCAGCATAAAAAATAAAAACAGCAACAACAATTACAACAAATAATCAAGGCTACAGACGAGACAACAGCGGCAACAGCAACAAAAACGAAAATGCCAACAATTCAAAGCGTAAACACACACACACACAAATCCATCAGGGCCATGCACACAAAAACGATATCAGGACCAACATGTTAGAGAAGAGTAAGAGAGAAAAGCTTTTTTCTGCTTCTTCTTGTTCTTCTTGTTGTTGTTGTTGATAATTGTCTTTGATGTGTATAGGTAGGTAGGTATGTAGGTAGGTGTTAGTGTTTTGGTTGTGTTGGTGAATGTAAGGCAAGCTTTTTATTGAGTATTTATGCTTGTTGTTTAACATAGTGTTGATGAATACTCGAGTTTCGTGGCAAAACAAGCTAATCTAACGCATACACGAATACAATTGTTTTCTAACAATGGAAATATCTTTAAAAGACAATCGCCAAGCATATCTACCATCTTCCTAGCATTTCTTTGCTTTTCTTCAGGCCTGTAGTGTTATTCACGTGATTTCTACAGGCTTAAGCTAGAATTACCCGAATATTCTTAGAACCTTACGCAACTTACGGTCGTTTCTAGGCAATAAGAAAGGCAATGATAATGATTATCCAACCGTAATGGAATTTCGTTAAGCATTTGCACTGCTTTTCATATGCTATAAACAAATGTACCTTCCGTTATGTTAAGTGAACGTTCGGATAATTGTAGCTTTAGTTAACTATGTATCTTGTGTTTGTTGAGAGTAAGTGAGAAACATTTCTCAATTGATGGCGCTAGCTCACTCTTTTAAGAAGCTCGTTGTAAGGTTCACTTAGCTTTATGTTTAGATAATTTGAAGGGGAGCTCAAGTTTCGTAAGTTTCAAAATAAAAATCTAATTTTTAATGATTTTTATTTATTTATTAGCCTTTAAGAAGCAACTTTGACGTACCACGAACCACTTTGGTAGTTCTTTACACTCGTATTCTTTGCAGTTTGAAACATTACTCATAATACTGTTACGTTTTTACGTTTTAAAAACGTTTAAAATATGAGCTCGTAGATTGTAAATAAAATAAAAATAAATCTGTGTTTAGATTTAATTAAAATTCTTTATTATTCGCACAATTCCATAAGCCACTGTTCACAACTTGATGTAAACAATAACAATTGCTTTTGTTTGTTATTCCTCTGTTTATACCCTTTGCATAACCAATAACAATTACTAGGCAATTATTCAACAGACTTCTGTAACGCAGATCTTCAAATCACGATTACTTTCTTCAAACACACCGCTTTTTCACACAAGGCTGACTGAACTTCACTGACTCACTCGCCTACTTTGCCTTGCTTTTTATATGGCAGGGTAAACAGTCTGATGAATGTTCTTGAAGGCGAATATTAATGACTTTGCCTTCTCGAAATCTCTATAAATGTGAACAGAGTTGTTTACATTTATTCTTGTAGTACTGTTTGTGGATTTTTGTTTACATTTATGCTTTTAGTGTTGTTTGTGGATTTTTGATAACTTGCTTATCATTTTCTTTTATGCTGGTGTTTGTTGTTATATTAAGCAGTACGATAATTTGTAAACATGTTTGTTTACTGCATTGTTTTGTTTTTGTAGCTTTCGTTTATAATTTGAATGTTAAGCGATGTAAAAGCAAAACACCAGTATCTAGATTCTTCATTTTCGTAACAATACAGTACGTGAAATTCATACAAAATCCTTTAAAATATTTCAATTCAGAATCGAGAGCACATTTAAGTTAACGATTAATCGATTATTCTCTAACAAATTGTTAGTATCTGTATGTGTGAATATTTTTTTCCATATTTCGTTGAAAGAAAAACGATTCTTTAGGTCTAAAGAAATTCTTCCAAAAACCTACAATCTGCCCAAAGAGCAGAAGTCTCTAGAAAATCAAAAGAAAAAAACGTTAAAAATTTTCCCTCCATTTCGCTTTGTTTGTTTGTGCTGTTACAACAAAAGTTCAAAGTTCAGACGCACATTTTGTTGGGTTGTTGTTGCAGGCATTGTTCTCTGTAGCTTTTTTGGATTTCTTTTTCGTTTGCTAGACAGTCTGTAATTGGCATGTAAAAGAAGACGAAAGTTTAGGAAACGGCATGAAGTGAAGTAACAATGTGACAGACTGGTTGACAATGACTACAACAACAACAACAACAACAACAACAAAATAAATTTTAATGAACTGTTTTGTTGAATGCTCTCGCACACAAATACAAACGCTTTACGTGAACGATTACGTGGTGAAGATTGGCGTGTATACGTATCTTTTTCACGCAGACACAAATGATGAAAAAAGAAATTCGGTTTATTGCGTCGCAAATATCGCAAATGTCACCAGCAACAGTCAGTTGTTGTTTTGTTGTTGGTTTCTTGCTACAACAACAACAACAACAGCAACAATAATAAAACGTAAAAACAATATTTTGGTGATTTTAGGCACAGACACACCTTGAAAAGAGTGAAATCATAAATGTAGCACAATTGACTGGAGAGCAAACTCCACATTTTATTTGCTGTATCGGTACCGATGCTGTTGATCCAGGATATCCCGTATTTAACTTTGAGACTCTTGTTAGGGAACTTAGGAACTCTTGTTTTGGAATTGCTGCATAATTCCGATCCTCAAGTTGAAGTCATAGTGAGCATCCTCAAGCCAAATTTAGAAACAAATTTAAATTCACCGAAAGGTAAATGAAAACACATGAACTTTTAACTCCTTTACTGTTCTGTAGGATTAATTTAATGTTTTTTTGTTGTTTTTTTTTTTTGCAATTTTCTGTTTATTTAACAATTGTTATTTCTTACTGTTGCTGTTCTTGTAGTTGTTGTTGTTGTTTTATTGTCTGAATCTCTTTTTATTGTTATTCAGTTCTTCCACTGCGCACGGAAATTTCATTGAACTTTTCTCGCCCCTTGCCGTTCTTAATTTGGTGTTTTGGATGTTCACTCTTCTGTTTCTGTGTGTATTTTCGTTTGTTGTTTTTGTTCTTGTTTACAGCATTAGAAAAACAACACGCAACCCTGTTCTAAACGCCAACTCGCTTCTGTTTTGGTCTGCTCTGCTCTGTTCTGGTAATGCTAACACGTCGTGATCCCCACCATTTCGCGCTCCGATTAATATTTTTTTGTGGCGACCCTTTCTCTGTGTCTCAGTTGATTTGGGCAACGCAAAAATGAGGCAAAACTAAATGAAAATAAAGAAGAAGAAGAAGAAAAACGAGAACAATTCATTGTCTGGGCACAATATGTTCTGATTTTTTGAATTCATTTGTTGTTGTTGTTCTTGTTGTTAATACTGCAGAAGAACATCAGTCCTGTTGTTGTTGTCTTTTATTTGTTGTTTTTGGTAGACTATTTGATGTTCCTGCGTCTTTCCATATCCATCTGTTTTGTTTGCATTTCTTTTATGCTAAATTTTGAATCGAGGGATTAAGGGGGGCATTTGTGGCAATGTGGTCTGCTTTCTTTCAGTCGTCTGTAATGTTTTTGTCATTCGTATGCCATGCCTACCCAGACATTCCCCGTTTATTTGGTCTGTTCTTTCCTTTTTTTGTTAAACAGAACTTTATTATCGTATTATTGTTTGGTTTACATATTCATTTTCTTTTTTTATTTTTGTCAACTTTTGAGTCTGCTGCTCCTGCATTAAAAAGCGCTGTAATGGTATATTTAGATTGCTTTCCTTTAGGAATATTTAATTCTAGCCACTGGGCTCTACAGTGGTCACAATTCCAAGGGTGATCTAAAGTGCATAGATACCAGAGATCAGCAATGAGTATTCAAAAACGTGAGTAGAATCGAATGATACTCATAATTTCGAATACTTATACGCATTCATACTTATTTTTATATCATGGAACCTCTACTCATATTCAAAGTGTGAGGTACTCATTACACTCATCATACTTAACATATAGTCGAAATTAACAACATTTTCGACTCTCCATAACTCAACATATACACGAAGCACAAAATAAGTATGAATCGCGTACGAACACTAAAATACTCACTAAAAGGTTGTGTGTTTTCTCTGCTTGCTGCTCTGTCTTTTTTGCTTATGCGTCCTTGTTTCTTCTGTTGTCGAGGCACTCGAATCATTTATAAGTAATTTTCTAAAGTTATGAATCTAACTGAGTGGGCTTATGAATCCAACATATTTCGAATGGTATGAGTTTGATGTCAACGTTGTACTCATAATCATTGCAACCTGTTGTTTTAAATCAACGTTGTAGTGAGCACCCCTGAATCAGAGTACCTAGTTAAATTTCAATATTGTTGACTCACTTATATTAAAAATTTCATGAGTGCTGATGAATATCGAAGAGACAATTCATTGCTAATCTCTGATAGGTACTCATAGGGAATATATCGAACATTTTAAATCCTGTGTTGCATCCAAAAAGTTACTAGCCTGTCTTAACATATCCTTCCATGCGCCTCTGCTTCTTGCGCGCCTACGTCAGTTGGTTACACCAATTGATGACAGTGCTTCCTCGATCTGGTCCTTCCAACACAAATAAGTTCGTCCTCTTCGCCGACTTCCGTCTCGCCGGAGCATCCTATTATGTTCGAACGACATGGCCGCGCCAGCACAGTCCTGTATATTAATATGCTGAACACCGTCCACGTCGTTGAGGAGCTCATACAGCTCACTGTTGACTGTTGACTCGAATACTCTTAAGGCTGCTGCATCAGTCCTTAATAGTATTCATGCCCGTGCGCCATATACAAACCCGGGGAGGATTAGCGTCTCGTAGAGTATTAATTTTGTAGTATGAGAGAGGTCTCTGCTACTCAATTGCCTATTGAGTCCTATTTACTAGCATCTTTTAACAAGAGTGATCCTGAGCTTGATCTCCAGTCTGACATCAGTTTTGGTGGCAACGGCAGAGCCAAGATAAATAAATTCCTTGACTATTTCGAAAGAATTATTGTCGGCCGTAATCTGAGATCCAATACGCCGCATCTCCCTGCTTGTCGATAACATATACTTCATTTTGACCCATTTTAATAGACTCCCGCTCAAAAGCACTAAAGGCGGCCGTAACATCTTCCGAACGCAAGCAACTGGTACGCTTTTTTGAAAAGTAGTGCCATTGCGATGCTCCCCACGCTTTTCGCAGAACACTTTCCATGACAAAGTTGAAGAAGTCTCATGAGAAGGAATAGAAAATAAGAAAATACATGGCATTGCATTAAGCACTTTAAGTGAACTTTATGTCGTTACCTATCGCTTCATTTTAACTCCTCTTGTTGGTCGGCATTTGCAAAATTTTCAAATTCTTTGGGTGTAAAAAACAAGTTCAGTCAGTCAGACTTCTTCAATTAAATTTTACACCAAATAGAAGACGTAGAAAATGAAACGAACAACAAGACAAACAAAAACAAATTTTAAATAAAAAACCAAATGAAATGAAATTCATCCGCCATTGAATTGAATTCAAATGCAATTGAATTCAAAACGAATACAAAAACAAACGAAAACAAGAAATCTTTTCCCCATTTTACAGACAACAACAACAGCAAAAGAAGATGTGCATTTCGCTTATATAAGCGACACAAAAATGCCGCCAGGAATTTGCCGTTACAAAAACAACAACAAAAAAACAACAAACGTAAGAAGAATAAGAATTCAGTTGAATGCCTGAATTCCTTGTGTATTCAATATTCTTCATTTCGAAATGTGAATGCGATTCTACGTCTGCGGATGGCTGTATGTGTGACACATCCACGATTGTTGCTGTTTGCATCAGACGACATCTGAAGTAAACAGTTGAGAATTTGTCGTGTGTCATTCGAGTCGTTTTGAAAAATTCTCAGCCAGTTTATGGCCTCTTATTTTTTTTTATAGAGAGGGAGGGAGGAGTGTACAAGGGAAATGCAAAAATATTTGCTTAAATTTGAACTTTACATTACCACATGATGTTCATTTAATATTCATTTTTATTCCCGTTACGTGAGCTGTTAACAAGCATTCCCCCTTAACATTTAGCATGGCTTTGTTTGGTTTCAATTTTCTTTTACCAAGTTTTTCCAGCAATATGGTCGATTGTTGTATTAATAGGTTTGCGTGTCCTCATTGCTTAGGCTCGGTTATCACTTTTCTTAAGTCCCATTATAGCATACGGCCTTAATAATGAATCTTTATACGGTGCCTTAAGTTCATGCTTACTTTCTACTGAATTCCGCATTATTTTATCTTCATTCATGCCCTGGACCAATATCTTGCTGTACAAGATTTTGATACTACCCGCGTTGTTATTTGATGCAGAGGCATGGGTACTAACGCAGGCAGATGAAATTGTGCGTAGAGTCTTTGAGAGGAAAATTTCTTTGCAGGATTTATGGTCCAACAGCTGCTAGTAAATAGGACTCAATAGGCAATTGATACCCTACGAGACGCTAATCCTCCCCGGGCTTCTATATGGCACACAGGCATGGACAGTATTAAAGACTGATGCAGCAGCCTTGAGAGTATTCTAGAGAAAAGTCTTACCTTAGATCTTCAGTTCTTATCCAATCCAACAGTGAACTGTATGAGCTCCTCAACGACATGGACGTTGTGCAGCATATTAATATACATGCAGTGGCTGTGCTGGCTCGACCATGTTGTTCGAACATAGGAGGATGCTCCGGCGAAACGGGTATTTAATGTGGAGATCTGCGGAAATCGGCGAAGAGGACGACCTTGTTTGTGTTGGAAGGACCAGATCGAGGAAACCCGGTCATAGATTGGTTTGCGTTCTCGGAGAGTAGAGACATCGACTTTGTTAGACGTACTAAAGTGCAACATTTGCGTGCCGTACCGTAGTAGGTAGCGTGTTGCCAACGGCACAAAACCCAGATCAGACATAAAAAATATGTCTTCAGCAACTTACTCTCATGAGAGTTCTGTTAAAAACTCTGGGGGTAAATAAAATTGCTACGGAAAGTTTCTCAAAAATCTGTCGTTCGGAGTCGACTTTAAAATGTAGGTCCCGCCACTCATGTATAGAATTAACTCACACACCATAAGTGGTGTGAGAAGCTAGGTCGTAATCCTGACTGAAGGGTTGTAATGTCCAATTATGTACACATGTACGTATGTAGATGAAGCTGTGCGTAGAGTCTTTAAGAGAAAAATTTCTTTGCCAAATATATGGTCCTGTTCGGGTTCGCTGCGAGTATAGCGATTGGATTAATCATAAGCTGTATGATCTTTATGCTGACATCAACGTCGTTAGACGTACTGAAGTTGGCTTGGACATGTCGTGCGTTTGAGTAAAGATACTCCGGTGAAAAGATCTTTCAGAAAACGACCCGAGGTAAAGCGACAGAAGCTCCGAGGAAAGATCCAGTTGAAGAGAATCTTACAAAACTTGTAGTGTAGCACTGTAGGAGAAGCGCGGACTATCGAGGCGCTTGGCATTCTATTCTAATTCACGCTAAAGACAACAGGGTTGTAACACAGCCACTAAAGAAGAAGATACCCATGACACCAAATACAGAGAGAAATTAATGGTTTTACTATCCCAAATACTTTTTAAAGTACAGCTAAGAATATTCATTTAGAGCCCTGTTTGTGTGTGTGTGGTCTCTGCCTACAGCGATCATCAAAAGAATCTGTACACTAAGGATAAAATTCTAACAATCACCACACTCAACTTTTATCACTTAAGGAGAGTGCCCGAAAAAATTTGTCATAATATTTCGTAATTTTTTCTAATTTCTTTTTGTCTCAATTTTAAACAGCTGGCAATGAAGCAATTTTAAAATAAAAATAACGGTTAATTACTAATGTATGCATATTTTTGTTTTGTGTACAGTTTCTTTTGACGCTCACTGTAACTTGTAACAAATCAAAAATATTTCTGATTATTTCACATGTTTTATTGATATTGGAGTTGTTGTTTAAAAGAGAAATCCTTTTTTTAATTGCTTCATTAGTTTTTTTTTATTGCACAGTAGCAAAAAGCCTAATGTTTCGATTTTGTAATAACGTTTCCTTTCTACTGCATCCACTTGCATTACACAACTAAAAGGTCATAAAATGTTGACCTTATGGCTAAAATACATTCACAATTAACAGATGATGATGACTATTAAACTTTTCAAACTTCATTTGATTTAGTAACGTCCATTCATTAAAAATTTACTTCTCCAAAGAAAAGAAAAAGAGTCTCTTCCAATTGTTTTAATGCCAACTATTGTTTAAGTTTAACGCATTTATAAGACCCGAAAAAGCCAACAATTCAACATATTCATGAAGATTTATTACGTTTTCAATTAAATATTCAACGTTTTTTTCTTCTTGTTTTTACAATTTCAACACACACACACACACACACTCAAATTTCGGTTCCCCAAATTTATTTTTGATTTTGTGTTCATAAAAAAAGAAAAAAAATCAATTAAAAAAATTTTTTTTATGTAAACGCAGACTCTATTATATCCTACACCATGAGGTCGATACACACTTCATTTGCACATCGATTGCCATTAAACTTTAAGATCTTAATTGCAGTGTTCACAAGACTGTATTTGGTAGTTGTAATGGGTATTCGAAGTCAAACTACGACAGAGTAGCAATGCACAATATTTGTCCATCCAGACTGTGCACAAGTTTAATATCAGTTTCCTTCGTTTTAATTCATGCATGTCCCGGTAGTCCATAGGCGAAAGATTCTAGAGATTCTAGAAACTAAACTCATATTAAAAATAATTCTCCATCAAATGAAAGCACATTTCTCCCCTCTCTCTCTCACACTCTCTCTCTCTTCCTACAAACCTTATTTACTTACTTAATTGGTCATTACAACCCTTTAGTCAAGATTACGACCTAGTTTCTCACACTACCCACGTTGAGTGTGTGTTAATTTTGAATACATGAGTGGTGGGACCTACTCTTTAAAGTCGTAGCCTAACGACAGATTATTAGAGAAACTTTTCATTGGAATTTTATATACTTTTGGAGTTTTTGGCAGAAATCTAATGAGAGGAAGTCTCCGAAGAAATATTTTTTCATATTTCGTTTTGTTTTAAATGTCTAAGCTGGGGTTTGAATCACGGCCTCACGTCTAGTAAACCAACATGCCATCTGCCAGACTACGGGCACTACAAACCACGTGCAGGTATTCCACTACAATGTACACCATTAGTAGGGGCCATCCCCGTTATGTTGGTTTCGATTAGAAACAATAAAGTTTTCGTTTGTATCACAAACTTCTTCCTTACTTTTCTACAAACCGTTTTTGAAGCTAACCCAGCCATATTATGTAACATTTTCAGTATTCGGCACATAATAAATATAAAACTCTACTCCTTTATTTCGTCTTTAAAGCAATTGTTTCATTTTTGTTTTTTTTTTTAATTTTTTTCCTTTCATTTTTCATTAAAATGGCACATGCAATGCATAAAGACGCGTTTGTCTGCAACTGAAAGCAATCGGGTTGCCAGACATATGCAAAAGGAGGACACATTTAAATTGTAGAATCGTAAATATGCTGTGACTGTTGTAATGCATACATACACATAATTGGTCGTTACAACCCTTCAGTCAGGATTATGCACCTAGTTCCTCACAAAACTGATGGTGTGTCTGTTAATTTTATACATGAGTGGCGGGACCTACAGTTTGAAGTCAATTCCAAACGACAGATTTTTGAGAAACTTTTTCATGGCAATTTTTTGCCAGAAATCTAATGAGAGACAGTTGCCGAAGAAATATGTGTTCATGTTCTTGTGATATCTGAGCTGGGGTTTGAAGCTGAGATCGGATAAGAACTCACGAAATTTTGAATATAAGTGTGACAACAATATTGAAATTTAACTATGTACTCTGATTCATTCATACTCATTACAACGTTGATTTATAAGTACAGGTTGCAGTGAGTATGCGTACAACATTGACATCAAACTCATACCATTCGAAATATGTTTGATTCATAAGTTCATAAGCCTACTCATTTAGATTCATAACTTTAGAAAAAATGCTGCAAATACTTATAAATGGTGATGGCGCCTGACTTGAATCATTCATCAAAATTTACTGTCTTTGTTGTTGCATTTACAACAAAAGAAAAACAACACATAAGCAAAAAAGAAGAGAACAGCAAGCAGAGCAAACACACAACCTTTTAGTAAGTATTTTAGTGTTCGTACCCGATTCATACTTATTTTGTGCTACGTGTATATGTTGAGTTATGGGGAGTCGAAATCAATACGAAATCATACGTGTTGTTAAGTATGATGAGAATGATGAGCACTTTTAACTTTGAATATGAGTAGAGGTTGCCTGATATTAAAATAAGTATGAATGCGTATAAGTATCAGAAATTATGAATATGATTCGATTCTACTCATCATTTTGATATCTGGTTTGAACCGAGGTTTCACGTCTAGTAAGCCAACACACTACCTACTAGACTGCGGCGACTTCTGTATTTGTTCTTCTTCTAAAATCCTCAAAGATTTTTTATCAGACTTAAATCGGAATTGCATGGAGGCCATTACATAAATGAGGAGGAGTTACTATTTACTATCAAGTCAGATAGTTACGGAGGCCTCTCCCTTATTATCTATTTATATGTGTACGTCATAAGCGATTTAAAATTGAATCGAGGCCTCACGTCTAATAGGACAACACACCACCTACTAGAGCGCAAAATATGTCCTCCGAGTTTAAGAGGAAACCAGTAAAGACAAGAAGATTCGGAGTGATTTACCGTGTGACCTATATTGGAGGCCTTATTAACGGATATTTTATGCAGGATTTGCAAGCTAAAAAATTATTTCAAATGCCTTGCATGACCTACAAATATATGGCAACTCTGCCTTTTAATATTGAATGTGCGGTTTTACGGTTCTTGTTTCTGTTTCTGTTGCAGTGACTATGGCTGCAACACGTGCCTGAAAACCTACACGTTGACCTATTTAAAAAAAGTACACACGTTTTGTTCTCTTCTTCTACTTTTTCTGCACTTTTTTCGTTTTGCACTATCGATCGATATTTTACTATAATACTACACTAATACTACTCGTACATACTATGCACAGATATTCTGTAGGTATACAATGTATTATGTATAGTATATAGTATACTCTATGTATACATACAGATATGTATGTATTTTGTGTATCGTATCTATAAAACTTAAGTATGTATACAGTATATATGTATACACACATCTGTATATAGTGTACATACATTGTATATAAAATGCACTATAAACTATCTACTATATACTACTACTACAACTACTACTACTATTGTATTTATATTTTTATGTGTGTCTACACCCATACCCCACTTTGTGTCGTGCTTACGTTCCAAAAAAAATACGACGCAAATTGAAACGACGCAAAGTGAGTTATGATTTTCTATAGCAAACCATGTAAAAATCGAGGATAGGTTCCAGAGTTACGAAAAATACTACTTTTTAAAAAGAAAATTGAACAAAGTAAACAAGACAGCAAATTCAATTAAAATAAAATAAAAAATTCACTTCATTTATAACACATTTATTGAAAAACGAACTCTAAAATTAGAAAAACCGTTTGAAAATAAAACTGTATTATTTTCAGTTAGAATGGGAATACCCAAGTTTTGATAGCATGGCGTAACTACAAAAAAAGATCGTGCCATATTTTAGAAAAAAAAGGAAATCTCCAAAAATTTCAACAAAAAAATAAAAAATCGAACCCAAAACTTCGAAAATCTAACGACGTACAGTGAAAATTAGTACTAATTCAGCAGCGGGGCAACTTCGTAAAAACGCAAAACGAAACGAGGCAAAGTGAGGCATGGGTGTATGTATATGTTATAGTACATACTAGTTCAGATGCTATGTGCTGCACAGTAGATGTATACATCTGTATGGGTTTACGAGGGTATATTATGTGTATGTTTATTGAGTATTTTATATAACAAAGTTTCTGGGTGATATTATACTACAAATATTAAAACAATTTTCCTTTTTTTTTCATTTCCAGTTTCGTTGTGAATAGATTTTATTGTCCCTATTGGCTGACTGGCAGGCTGGCTGCCGTTGTTTCCTTCTTTTTCCCATAGTTTTGTTAGTTAAACAAACTAATAATGGCCACACAATAAATGACGGAAATGTACAGGAGAAAATGCAGAAATAAAAGCGAAATATATAAATTAAAAACCATGAAATAAAATTCTCATCATCATTCGGTAAAAAGTGAAAATATTCTTTCAATTTCCATTATCTTCATTGTAATGACAGGAATTATAGTTTCTGTAGAAACTGACGCCATTTTTTTGCAGGTTATTTTTAGAAATGTTGACATAAGCCAATATATGTAAATTTTTAAGTTGTAAATAGCGTTTCTCTATACTATACTATACTATACTATGCTATACTATTCTATACTATACTATACTATGAGATACTATACTATACTATTCTATATTATACTAAACTATACTGTACTATACTATACTAAACTTTACTATTCTATACTATACTATGATATACTATACTATACTATACTATACTGTACTATACTATACTATACTATGCGATACTATACTATGAAGTAAAGATGAAGTGGCCGTAGTCTATTAGGAATTGTGTTGGCTTACTGGACGTGAGGCCTTGGTTCAAACTCCAGGTCAGACATCTCCAACTAAATGAAAATATAAAACAAATAATTCTTCGACTACTTCGTCTCAGTAGGTTTCTGGGAATAACATTGAGAGTAAATAAAATTGGCATTAAAAGTTTCTCCAAACTCTGTCGTTCGGAGTCGACATTAAACTGTAGGTCCCACTACTCATGTATAAAATTAACACACACAACAGAAGTGGTGTGAGAAACTAGGTCGTAAACCTGACTAAAGGGTTGTAATGACTAGTTATGTATGTATGTATGTATGATGGAGGGAAGTGTAATAGATCGTGAAGTCGCCATAGTATTGTAGGGAGTGTGTTGGTTTATTAGACGCATGGTCGTGCTGCAAACAACAGACCAGAAACTGTGCGTTGAGTCTTTGAGAGGAAACTTTCGTTGCACAATTTATGGTGTCGTTTGCATTCTCGGAGAGTAGAGACATCGACTTCTTTAGACGTACTAAAGTGCAACGTTTGCGTCGCCATAGTGTAGTAGGTAGCGTGTTGGCCACGATCAGAAGTAAAAAAATTTGTCTTCGGCGACTTCCTCGCAATAACTCTGAGAGTAAATAAAACTGCCATTAAAACTGTACGTCCCACCACTCATGTCTAAAAGTTACACACACAACATGGGTGGTGTGGGAAGCTAGATCTATTTAAATTAGACATGCACTGTATAGAAGTCGTTATAAATAAAGTCGGCCTAAATGGAATATTATATTTAAAAGCCATGAATCTGCCAGGTATATCCTTGAATTTGAAAAACTTAAATCTTCCTAAACGTTGACAATTTAAAATTCTATACGTGTGGATGAATATTTTGTTTCGGTTTTCTTCATCTTCTTTTTTTAATTTTAAATTTCTCTTCAATGCTGCTGCATGCACTCTTGTAAATTCACTAACAAAAGCAAACAATTTTCAATTAGTGAGCGAGTGAGTGAGTGACTTTTATGCCACTTTTATTCCACTTAAAACTTAATTTATGAAACTTTTCTTTACCCCTTCACACATTCTTGCAAACTTATGTATATTGTGCAGCCCATACAATACCCTGCTCTTTCCAATTCAATCATTTCTTAATGCAGGAGACATACAACGGCCCTATTCTTTAAGGAACGCTTTCACCAGTATTCCAGGAATAACAACGACGACGACATCTTTTACGAGTACATTGTGAAAACGGTTTTGATTCTTGGTACTTTGCACTTGTTTTACTGTGTTTTAAAATAAATTTTGGCTTCTGGCCAAAGAAATGCTTACAAATTTTTCTGGTAGTACAATATGAGTACGACGACTGCGTGTATAAAAGTGATAAGAACTTGTTCACCTACACATTTCACCTCTTTAAGGAAAATTTTTCGATGATCCATGCAAAAAAAAAAAAAAAAATAATTTTTAATGTGTATGTATATTTAAAATTATTTATGTACATATGTATGTCCTTCAGGTATGCAAAAAAAGAGAGAGCAGCAGGCAGAACAAACACACAACCTTCCAGTGAGTATTTTAGTGTTCGGACGCGATTCATACTTATTTTGTGCTTCGTGCATATATCTTGAGTTATGGAGAGTCGAAATCAATATGAAATCATGCGTGTTGTTAAGTATGAATATGATGAGTACTTCAAATATTGAATATGAGTAGAGGTTCCATGATATTAAAATAAGTACGAATGCGTATAAGTATCAGAATTTATGAGTATGATTCAATTCAACTCATCTCTTTGAATACTCATTGCTGACCTGTGGTATGATCCTTAGTATATTTCGTATGTATGTTCGTAAATCTATATGAAGTACATGCATACGTACATGATTTAAAAAAAAATTTATTTTCTTTTTATTTTCTCTAAATTTTGTGTTTTTTTCTTGTTTTTAGAAATATTAACACCATTAAAGAGCATTGTTCGTTTAAATGTGCATTTAAAAGGCCATTCGAATATAAAATTATTTTGTAGTTAAGTGTTGTTAAGGAATTTTTATGGGAATTTGTTTTACATACTCAAACAACTTTTCTTTTTATTGGACTCACGTGATAAATTTTGTGTTTCTAAGTCCACATTTTTTTATTACAAAGAAACCACCGATTCATTATTAAACAATATGTGTGTGAATAGAAATAATTATACACTGAATACACTGGACGAAAAGATAAGCACAAATACGACAATAGTTCGATGCTCAGTTATGCATGCCTGAGATTGGCAGGCGTCTCTGGGAGGCGTGGCGTGGATCAGGTACTGGCCACTTGAGTATCCTGGGGAAATTTGAGACTGTCGTGGATATTGGCTATATGATACCGCGATATATCTTCTCAATGAAATTCAGGACGATAATTTCGGATAAAGAGTTCTGGAGAAATCTTCACTGATGGATTCAAGCTGGGAGGAACCGTTGGCAGCGAAATTTACTCGGAGTCAATTGGTATAGCCGACCCTTTAAGGCTACCGGATTACTACAGTGTTTTCCAGGCAATACAGGCGCGGTTACGATTATTTGGGTTGCGTAAGTCCCCGGTAGGAACACCACTATACTCTCCGATAGCCAGGCGGCAATCGAGGCTCTGGGCTCCAATGTGATGAACTGCAGGACGGTCTACGGCTGTCTAAAACACCTAAACACGGTGGCGGAAGGATATAATGTACACATCATTTGGGTTACGGGACACAATGATATCCCTGGCCAGTTGCCAGAGCAGATGAACTGGCCAGACACGGCACGACCATCATATTTTCTGACGAATTCTTGAATATTGGAGTCACTTTGGAGACCTGCAAGCTCCTGATCGACAACGCGGTCACGGACTCCGTCAACCGCAGGTGGCAGGCTTCGGATAGGGGCAGAACAGCTTACATAATCCGGCAGAGGTTGGATGAGGGCGTACTGCAAGGCTGCTTAAACTCCAAATAAGCATGCTCAATACGCATTGCATTACAGGTATGCACGCGACGCGCGTTGGTCTGGGACACCTCGCAAATAATTTCTGTAGAAGCTGCAGGGATGAGAAGAAAGAGGAGACTGTTCTTCATCTATTGGGAACATGTCCGGCACTATGTCAAAGGAGAAAGAGTCACATCTGGTGCCTACTACATCGGTGATCTAGGTGATTTGTCGAACACTGACCTGGGCACTTTGAATCACTTCATTGGAAGCTCTAAGTGGTTACAGGACTACGGAGTAATTGACATGAACTGTGGTATCACAATGGGTCCCATGTGACCTGAGGGCGTCCATCCGAACTTCTTGGAGGGACGGCCACCTATACCCACCTACCTACAGTAGGATCAATCACTTGCTTAGCTAGAAAAACTTAATTAAAGAAGCTGAAGCAAAGCAAAGAATATAAAGAAGACATGGGAGAGAGGCCTTATAAGTAAAACAACGTCCATCGCTTGGTTCCATCATCTGACAGCATTGGGATTCTGCTCTAAAAGTTTTTTTATACATGAATAGTGGGACCTACAGTTTAAAGTCGACTCCGAACGACAGGTTTTTTGATAAACTTTTCATGGCAATTTTTTATTTACTCTCAGAGTTTTTGCCAGAAATCTGCTGAGAGGCAGTTGCCGAAGAAATATTTTATCAAATTTCGTTTTGATGTCTGACCTGGAGTTTGAACCGTGGCTTTACGTGTAATAAGCCAACACACTACCTACTAGACTACGGCGACTTTGCCGCATAGACCACAGTCTGCATGGAGAAATTTCTTCAAATTGAAGTTCACAAAAGATACACGAGGTCAAGGCAATACTGTGTATATGACGCGAATGCAAGGATCCCCATCTATAATGAGGTGTTAATAGTGAAGTCTATCATCGAAATGGCTTGTATCAGACGCAATTAATTCGGTTGTAAACAAACAATGCCCGAAATACCCGACCAGACATTAAAACTCAAGATTCTATCGTGGGGCCCACTTTGAAAAGTAAGTTCCTGAACTGGCTGCCATACAATGATTTTCATTGGAATTTCTCCGTGTGTATTAAGGGCTGTGCATGAAAATCGGGTCATCCATAATGCATTTCGTTTACTTTTCTTTAACAATTCATTTCATTTTTTTCCCCACACAAATGCTTTGGTTTACATTACCCCTTCTATTCTTGTAGTAAACGCGCACAGAGCTCATCTATAAAAGAAATCACGTATCATGTGTGTCATAAAAATTATACCAGAAATGAAAATGAAAGAGGGAACGAAGAACGAACGCCATGAACATGAATTCAAAAATTCAACATTTTCAAACATTCGGTATGTGAATGGGAGGGAGTGTGTACTTTGCTTTGGTTTTTTTTTTTTTTTTTTTTTTTTTTGAATGGCACTTTGACTCTTTTGGTCTTCCGTATGTGCAGAGTATCAATGAACGAGCGACACATGTTTCCCATTACGCCACTAATGGGCGAAAACTATTGGGGCACACATAGTAACACAGCTTTGAAATACAAAGCTAAGGAATGTGTCTTGTACTTCTATTACAATAACAACAGCAGGAGCAATAGCAACAATAGTAATAATAATAACAATAATAATGACAATATTGGGGAGTGGGGAGTGGGGGAAGCGGGTAAATCTATTTTTACAATGGATTTTTGATTGCTGGTTTTACCACGACCAATTGAAACAATACGACTATAAATAGAAATATAAACAACAACAACAACAACAACAATAGCAACAATAGCAATAGCAATAGCAATAACAATAGAAATAGCAAAGAAACATTGGATTTAAAAAGATTTGAAATTGAAATTCTTTAAACAAAACATGAAAGTCATAAAAAGCCACATGTTGTGGAGCATTTCAAATTTGTATTTAAAACACCACCATCAACATGTCATTATCATCTTTAGTATCATCATCATCATTATTGAATTCGTCATTACGATTATTGTCTTTGTCTTTGGCATTGTCATTAACAGAATTGTAATGACAGGACAGTTGTTGTTGTCACTTTAATTTATTTTTTTTTGGGCTATTTTTATACTCTACACTGTCATAGACAGCTGCGGTATATTGTGTTTGAGATGATGTTTGTAACGTTAGTTGGTTTACATTATTTGACGAAGATAATATGTATGCTACGAGCGTTTAATGCCTCCGCATCTTTCATTTACGTCGCCTATAACTGGGTTCATTATCATGTGCCCTTCTTCGGTTGCATTCGAATCAGAGATCAGCAATAAATCGTTTTTTTGCTACTCATAAGCACTCTTAAAATTTTGAATATACATAAGTGAGTCAACGATGTTGAAATGTAACTATGTACTCTGATTCATTCATACTCACTACACTCACTTGATTTATAACAACGGATTGCAATGAGTATGCGTACAACATTTACATCAAACTCATACCATTCGAAATATGTTTGATTCATAAGCATACTCATTTAGATTCATTTTATTTAGAAAAATATTTATAAATGATGCGAGTGATTCGACAACAAAAGAAAAAAGACACATAAGCACAAAATACAGAGCAGAAAGCAGAGCAAAAACACAACCCTCTTCTAGTAAGTATTTTAGTGTTCGTACACGATTCGTACTTATTTTGTGATTCGTGTACGAGTATATGTTGAGTTATGGAGAATCGAAATCAATACGAAACCATACGTGTTGTTAAGTATGAATACGATGAGTATTTCAAACTTTCAATATGAGTAGAGAGGTTCCATGTTTAATGAAATAAGTATGAATATGTGTATAAGTATCAGAAATTATGAGTATTATTCGATTCTACTCATATTTTTGAATACTCATTGCTGATCTCTGGTTTGCATTACTTGACCAATTTTTGAGTTGGCAATATGCTATGTACTCTACTAGCGTCAAGTCTTTTATTTACGGCGGCTATAACTGGGTTTATTCTATATTCTTCGCGTGCTCTTCATCGGTTTTATTCGGGTTTATAATCTGGCTTCGACCCAACCACCACCACTTATGTTTTGTTGTTTCATTGGTGAGCTACGTAAACCCCAACAAGAAGGCTTTTGAAATTCTCAAAAAGTTATTGGATTTATAAAACCAGTGGAGTTCTGCACGCTTGCAGACGACGTTTCTATGGAATATTCTTACAACCGTATACCATACAGAGGTAGATATTACCATTTGAAGTCGCCGTGGTCGAGTAGGCTTATAAAACGTGAGGCCTCGCTTCAAACCCCAGGTCAGGTAGCTCCAATAGAACAAAATATGAAAAAATATTATTTGGCGAATTCCTCTCAGCAGATTTCTGGCAAAAATTCTGAGAGTAAATAAAATTGCCATGAAAATTTTCTCAAAAAGCTGCCGTTCGGAGTCCTCTTTAAACTGTAGGTCCCGCCACTCATGTATAAAAATTAACTCACACAACCAAAGTGGTGAGAGAAACTAGGTCGTAATTCTGACTAACAGGTTGTAATGATCAATTATGTATGTATGTATTCAACGGTTATTGTGATAGTAAATAATCCTTGATTTATTGGATCGATGAGAAAAGCAAGCCTGACTTATTCAATATAATACCTATGTATAGACCATGAAGTAGAGTATTAGGCGGACGACCATAACCGACGTATTCGATAAGAAAGTTTTACTCTGGTTATTTCAGTGGCTAAAAATAGAAATTTTTTTTTCGATAATTATGCACAAGAATTTTGAATTTGAAGTGATTGAATACATTATTTCAAATTATTTGGATTGGGATTTACCCAGCCTATCTTGAAATATTGGAAAAGTGACATTTGAAAACTAGATTTGATTTTAATGAGACTCCCCATATGTACACACTTTTGTTTTTGGTTTATTTTATGACAAGACTTTTTAAATAAGCGTATTAGACTGTGGAGTTCAATAAACTCGTTTTACAGTTCAATTAACAGTGACTAGCAAACTGTTAACGGCGTTTGGATATGAAATTTTAAATACTTTCCATACGAACTTTATTCAAAACTATCTTAAGCAAGAAATTTAAATGCACTTCGTAAACAGTACTAAGCGTATGAGTTTTATGAGTTTCAAAGTTAGACTAACGAAAATTATTGTCTTTTTAAATGAAATTAAAACTCATTACAGTTTAGTTTACATATTTAATATGCTTGACAGGCGCCAATCTAAATATTTCAGTGTTTTCAGTAAATTGTCAGACTTTAAAGTCGCTCAGCCATATTACAGAACGTCAATCATTTTCTAAGATTTTTAGTAATACAACCCTGTTTTTGGAATGGAGAGACACATACGTCGTCTAATTCTAAATCTGCCTTTATTTCGCCCAAGCATGTGACATGATGGGATTGGTAATTAACGTGGAAACCTCACGTAAAGACTTAATTAAAACAAGTCATATGGTTTGCAGATAGAATCACTAGGGTTAGGTAGGTCACTTGAGCACGCATAGTGGCCCGTTGTGACCGAGTTCCACAAAACTAGCGAAGAATTTGATCACCGCAAGAACTACACTTTAAAAAGGACGGCAACCCTATGTTGGAAAACAAGCACGAAAGTTTGTTAAACGCAGCAACATTCTTGACATCAATGGATGATAGCTCCGTCAAACTGAGAGTGATTGGAGAGCCAATAACCTATATCTGCACCTCGCCAGAAATGGGCATTGACAAAGAAAGTGGATAACATGGCAGAAGTCGTTAGATGGGAGCTGGATTCTTTCCGCATGTCTTCACATAACAAAATGACCTGTAAGCATGGCCAATGTGATCGATATGACGTTAGGATCAAGTCCGAGTAACTGGTTGGTGCGTCTTCTATCCATCGAGGGACAAGAGAGTCTAGCGGTGGAGCAGGACCTCTTAGTTGACATAGGATAGATTGGCGTCCTGAAAGAATATCCACGCAATTTAACCATGGTCGATTTCGTCGGCTCTGCAGTTTGCCAGAGTGTAACTGTGCCCAGAGACCGAGAAAAGTGAGACACTGAAGCACTCAGAAAGAAGGTCAAGACAGCGGCGACACTCCATAACAATCTTAGAGTTGTTTGTAACGCTCGACAGAGATCTTATAGCAGCCTGACTATCAGAGAAGATTGAGATGCGATTGAAAGGAGTACTGTTGATAAGGATCCAGTAAGCAGCCCGGTAGACGGCGATTATTTCCGCCACAGCACTAGGCTTAGGTTAGGTTAGGTTAGGTTAGGTTACCGTGGTACCTTTAATTTACGAAAAAGCTCACTTGAACACGCATAGTGGCCCGTTATGATGCCACAGGTGAACTAGGCTTAGACTATAAACTTTTCTTATATAAACGAATAGGACAACCGACAAGAAACGTCGATTTTCTTTAAATTACTGGCACCTCCGTGAATATGGCGGATGCCTAATGACAGGATCAGTGATGTTCCTTCTGCTCAATTTAAATTAAAAAGAATGACTTACGCAGTTATTATTATGTGTAATTTTTTGTTTTTTTTTTAGATTTAAATTATGAAGTCTCATGGATTATTCAATTATTTCAATGAACATTCAATGAAATTTAAAACAAATGTGTCTTTCTACTCAATTCAATTTAATTTCATTGTAAATATTTAATAAATAAACATTTAAATGCCAATGCATTGCATTGCTGCCAAAAAAAGTAGGGCATTTCACAGAAACAACTTTAAAGAAATTGAAGGATAATGTTTGTATATCCTTCGACTCTGATAAGTAATGGGGATAAGAAAGATACAAACAAAAAAAAAAACACGCCAAACAATTGGCGCCTATAAAACAAAAACAATGCACATACTGAGCTTAAATAAGTAATTGTTGTAAAACAACAACGCAAAAAAAAACAAAAAAAAATGCAATGCCAGACTGCAAAAAATTTTGCTACAGCCACAGTAAAAACATACACACACTCGCACTCGGAAACATTCGCACAAATCATAAACAACCATGAGAAAATGAATCATATTTGCACACACACACACACACAGGCATAAACCATAAACACTAAGTATTCAAATACCTTGTAACAGTTCTTATAACCCTGCATTACAGGGGAAGGACTCCGAACGGTTTATGGTAACTAAAAAATTGAAAAACAGTAGGGAAAGTGAAACACGATTTAAACGAATTAAAAAATCTGGAAGTTAGTCAATTTTACTTATTTTTGAGGTTACGGAAGTGAATCATTACATCCGTAGCTGTCTGTTAGCAGGCCTCTACGAGTTGGCAGCAGTCAAAATTTGAACAAACTATGTCGCCATAGTCTAGTAGTTAGAGTGTTGACTTATTAGACGTGAGGCTACGGTTGAAACCCAAGCTCAAACAACTCCAACTAAACGAAAATATGAAAAAATATTTCTTCGGTGACTTCCTCTCAGCAGATTTCAGGCAATCACTCTCAGAGTAAATTCAATAATTGCATGAAAAGTTCTTCAAAAATCTGTCGTTCGGAATCGACTTTAAACTGTAGGTTCTGCCACTCATGTATAAAATTAACACATACAACATAAATGATGTGAGGAACTATGCCCATAATCCTGATTGAAAGGTTGTAATGATCAATTATGTATGTATGCGTCTCTTACCTTGTATTTCCCCGCCATTAATTGTAGAATATCAAGTGATTTGTTGAGAGAAAATTTATTTTCCTCGTGTTTGTTCCGAAAATTCCATTGCGTTGCATAGCTCGCATTTGCAGGAAAAATCATTTCGTTCTCTTAAAGTGTTTAACATCCTTAAGATCTAGTGTCCGCAAGTATTTCCCCGCAAGGATTTCCTTGTTTCATTAAAAAGGTTTGTATGCTTAGAGGCCATTCGCCTTTTTCAAAATGTATTTCAACAATGCTGCAGTAAGATTGATTGATCAGCAGTGACAACAAAGGCTCCTTCGTACCTTACAAGTAAATACACCAGTTCGACAGCTGTCCCATATACTGCAGGCAACAACGATTTTCTGTCCGCGAAAGTGTAAGTCTTTGTTTGTATTGTTTCTGTATGCGCTTGATTGTAGATCATGGCCGCAAAATCACTTTTCTAGTGCATAAACTAGAACACCAAGTGTCCAAGTGTTAGTAGGTTGAATTCTCTCATACAGACATACATGTACGTAAACCTGACTGTATGTATGTGTGAGAGAAATAGAATTCAGTAAACGAACAACACCCTCTCAGACATGAATAGGCGAACATAAACAAGGCAAGGCAATGTGGTTTAAAGTATGTACATACATAGGAAAGGTGGAATCGAAATAACACGAACGGAGAAGAAAAAAACGAAAAAAAGAAACAAGAAACGAAAAATGTAAGTGTCATACAAGTGTGAAATACAACCACATAGTAAAACTGATGACCTGGTTTACTAACCGTTAAAAAAAAAAACAACACATACAACGCCAACAACAGCAATGCAGGAAAACAAAAACAAAAACAAAGCCAACACAGTAAAAAATGTCAGGGAAATATAGCATATTGAAGGACAAACGAACGAAAACAAAATTGTACAACGTAGTTACTGTAGCAAAAAAAGCAACGAAGAAAAAGAGGAAAAACAACAACAACAACAATAATAATAATAATAATTAAGTAAAATTTAAAATATTTACTGTACGAGCGAGCATAACATTAAAGGAAAGAAAAGTTGAAACTAAACAGAGAAACCACATTGTTGTTGTTGTTTTTAATTTACATTCTCTGTATTTAAATATTTAATATGACAGATTAGCGTTTAAAAATTGTATTTAATTGCTTAAGGGTATGGCCCATGAATTGTGTCCCATTTAACTAACAAATTAGAAAGTAATTGTAAAGGGGACAAAATGGATTATTAATGGATTTAGTTCAGGTGAATTCAGTGTGTGTGTGTGACCATTCAAGCGCATACACGCACACATTTTATCACTAGGAAGTGCACGCACATGAACTTGTTCACATGCAACTAAACATCCTTTCTTATCAAATAAAGGGTCGGTTGCACCACGCATAGTTAATTGCATGTGTAATGGAATTTTAATTTAAAAATGAAAGAATTTTTATTGGGATTCATGAAATTTTGCTCTGAAAGCTAGGGAAATAAATTGTAATCCCTGTTTCTGTAAGACGAACATTTTCAGACGTATTTTTATTTGTATGAAAATAACCCAAAATATGTGATTAATTGCGTATTTTTCCGCACAACATTTTAAAATGAAAACGAAAAAGTCCAATAAGAAGTTGTAAAAAGAATTATAATTGATAAACTCTGTTCACACAGATGTACAGTGAGCGTCAAAAGAAACTGCATACTAAAAAAACTATACGTTAATAAATTACCGTTATTGTTATTCTAAAATTGAAACAAAAAATTTTTTTAAAAATTTCGAATAATTTTGACAAAGTTTTTCGTGCACTCTGCTTAAGTGGTAAAAGTTGAGTTTCGTAATTGTTAGAATTTTATGCTTAGTGTACAGTGTCTTTTGAAGCTCACTGTATATTAAAGAGCTCATTTATTAAAGAGTTCGTTTCTTTTTCAATAATAATAAACGACTATGTATATTGCTTATAATCTTTATGAATAATTTTTGAAACTATCCCCTTACAGACGAAATTTAAATTATTTTTTATTTTCTTTGTTCTTCTAAAATTGTCATATTAAATATTAAATATCGTAAGAAATTGTGCATCTGTTCGATTATGTGGGAAATAAAACCGTATGACAGCTTTTTCACAAAATTATAATCCTCAAGGATAATAAATAAATAAAAGTGAAGGGGAAGTGAAAACTCCACAAAAATGCCATTCAATAATTTCTCACATTCCATGTCCACATTCTATTCAGGCGTAAAGAAATGCAGTAAAGAAATGATTTTAAAATTTCCAACAAAAGATTAAAACGAAGCATAGAATAGAATTTAAAAATATTCTCCAACACGTCCTAGTCATGCTTCCTGCCAACTGTGATAGAAAACAATGGAGTTTATTAAATTTAAAAACAAAAAATTAAAATTTCAATTAAATTTTTCATGAAATTTATGAAATTCATAAGAGTTTTTAAATCTCCTATGAATATTCTTTAACAAAATGTTATGCAGTCAGCTGGTTAAAGCTTTAGATTATAATTTAATTATTTTATTATGCGTATGGAATCCTTGTCAATATCAATCAATTTTTGTTGCTTTATTGTCAATTTCAAATAGGTTTGATCAATAGTATTTCCTTATTGAAACGGCCACATCATAATCTCCTGATATTCAGTCTGAAATAGAACAGAATTTGTAGGATTTCGTTCATACACGCTTTAGACGAAACCCTTCCATCATAGTTTCGGTATTCCTCTTCTGCGAATCATGCATCCATGATCGTCAGCATGGTATAATCGCAGAAAAATACTTCAATAGAAAGTTTATCGATATTTCAGCATAGAAAAGTACAATTTTTACATCGAATCACAACACTTAAGGGTGTGGATTGTAAGGTTATAAGAATTGTGTCCGATCATGATTAAAGCTCTCGGCTAAAAACCTGATTTAAATTTCAGAGAAGGTTGTCACAATGATTTCCAAATTTACAAAATTACAAAATTATTCTCTACAATTAATCCATTTAATCCTTACACCCCTTTCCACCTGACAGAATGACATTATCAAAGAGCACCATAAGGAAGTCAAGCAGTGTCACTTCATGAAAATAAAGTAGGAACTTACCAGGGAAAACCTTACTCACTGCTTCACTCAATATATGGGCACACAGTTCATTGTTGCTAGGCAATGACAGATGAACCTGCTAGCATTTTACGTCTTGCTACAGTCTATCAATTACTAAATAAAAGTTCAAAAAATTCAACTGTAATGAAGCAAAGAAAATTATAAGAAGATGACTGAATTTTACTGTCTTAGCTTTGAATGTCCAGTCCCGTAGAACCGACAGCTTAGAATAATTCTAGGGATGTTCCTAGAAGTCGCCGAAGTCTAGTAGGTAGTGTGTAGGCTTATTACACGTAAAGCCCGGGTTCGTATCTCAGATCAGACATCAAAACGAAATATAAAAAAGAAATATTTCTTCGGGGACTTCCTCTCAGCAGATTTCTGCCAAAAATTCTGAGAGTAAATAAAAAATTGCCATGAAAAGTTTCTCAAAATATCTGTCGTTCGGAGTCAACTTTAAACTGTAGGTCGCGCCACTCATGTATAAAAATTAAAAACGCACACAACATAATTGGTGTAAGAAGCTTGGTCGTAATCCTGACTGAAGGGTTGTAATGGCCAATTATGTATGTATGTTCTTAGATACCTCAATTTAACGAAATGAATCTAAATTGTACACAGCTTTTTACACACAGTTCGCCAGCTAACATGATGGTAGTAGTAGGTACTACGACTTAAACCAACCCACTGAGGAGCATTCCATAAATCTCCAGACCAATCACTACAATCACAGTCACAATCAATTCGACGTAGATATAATAGAACATATTTTCTCATTTATTGGCCACAGCTAGCCTACTATGGTCCCTTATCAAAATTGTGAACAGAGGAAACTACATCATACCATATGTCAGTTCGATTAAAGATCAGAAAAATCTTTCTGAAAATAAGCCCCATTTGTTCCTGGCCCCAGTTACCATTCTCTTTTAAAAATGGACCGATTTTACTGCAATTTAACAGCCATTTGTGCAATACTAAGGCCTCTCAGATCATAAAACTATCGAAACGAAATCAACGAAATGCAAATTGCCTGCAATCTGAAATACGCGAAGTATTTTTCTATTTTATGATGTTGTTTGGTGCTTAAGTAATAATTGCCCAAAGCCATTGAGGTATAAAGAGTTGAATTATAAGAAGAAGAAAAAACCTTTAAATTGAAATTAAACATCTCATAAGACTGTGAATGTAGAATGGCATACAAAGTGTGTGTGTGTGTAAATTAATGTCACAATTAATTACGCACATTTCAATAACGAGAAGAATTTTTCATGATGAACGTGATTTTATGCCACTTTTCAATATTTTTAGCGTTTCTGTTCACGTAACTGCTTAAAAGCACTTTGAAATATGCTGCCACTATTCGTTGATTTTTACGGAATGATAAAGAAAAACTTCTTCTTCCGACTTTTGTACACTTTTCTTTATTCATTACTTTGTTTTCTTCTTTTTTCTATTCTTCTCTTTCCCTTTCTTTTGCTTTTGATGATTAAACTTTTTAATTAATTATTTTTCCATAGTACTCGCACACATACATATATATTTTGTTGTTTTTGTTGTTGTTTTTCCTGTTCAGCGGCAAATAAACAAACAAACAAACAAAAAAAACATGTTTGTGCGCTGAATAGTTGGGCTGTATTTCCGGTACTTCCGTTAGTCGATAGCATAAAATTATAAACAAAAAATATTTGTCGTCGTTACACTGATCGTCGAGACCGCCAGTCAGTCTGTCAGTCAGTGTTAGGCTCAATAAGATGTTCAATGTAGAGGCAGAAAAAAAAACGAAAAATCATTTCAATTTTATGAATATTAAACACACATGCAATATGACATTAAGTAGCATAACACACCCATACATGCACACACACTTATATAGTTAGAGAAATAAGCCGATGGTTGCCGACAAATCATAGTCTTAAATCTAGTCTTGCTTGCATGCATACATATGGATGTACATAGATGAATATTGTTTTTCTTTTCTTTTGCAATTAGTATGTTAAAGACACAAAATTAATGTATTCTTCTCGTTGTTATTAAAACTAAAAAGCAAAAACAAAAACAAAAATTAAGTTTTTAATGCAAAAATTCTTTGTTTCACGAGCCATGTCAGTAAGTAAGTGAGTGTTTTGTATTCACGTATATGGAAGTAGACTCCACCCTGTTGTTGTTTGTTGTTATCATTTGTTGCAAGAGGAAGAAGAAACTAAAAATTAAAAACGAAACAAATGAGATTTTTTTCGCTTTTTGTTTTGTTTTTGGAGAAGTCACACATGATTTTATGATTCAATGACTTCTTACAAGGCTTTTAATTTACTAAAGAGTCACTCGTAAGCATACTTACAGTCACTCACTCACTCATTCGTTCAATCATCACTCACATGCACATACCAATTTTGGAAACTTTATTAAGGAAAATTCAGAAAAAAATTAAAATAAAAACGAAACAAAAGAACAAATCTTTTCAAAATAATAATAATAAGTAGCACAAGTAAAATAAATAGAGAGGAGGAGAAGGAGAAAGACAGCAAATTATGTGTTGCACGGTAGTCCGAAAGGCAGTTTAGTAAGGAAGGAAGTACAGTGGCTTACAGCTGATTTCATGCGGTTGTAAAAGCAAAACATTTTAATTTTATAGAATAAAAATCTAAGAATAATATTAGAAAACAGAAAATAAGGAGAAAATAAAAATGCAAATTAAAGAAAATCCAAGAAATTGAAATTACCTTTACAAAGAAACTAACATCGTATACACATGTATACGCACATACATGCAAATGTACGTCTATGCGGGCATAAACATTTAGGAACTCGTAAAACCGAACTACTTTAATACAAGAGTATCGTATTAAAGCTGCATTTCTTACCTTTTTTTTATATGACCAACACTTAGGGGATTGGCCCCGCTCATGCAGTGTATTGTGTTGAATCTAGGAAAATATGTTATGGGTGGGAGAAAAGAGGGAGTAGTGTTTGAGGTCATTATATTTAAATCTCTTTATATTATAAGTGACAGAAAATACCTCTGCAGTAAGGGACTTCAACATATGGATAGTCCGACTGAAGAACAAATTCTGTCTGAAATGCAGTGTGCAATCCACTGGCCAATCGAACACGAATGAATGTGCTCTGCATGAAAGCTGTATGTTACGTACGAATACATAATTCCCGGGAACAAATCCACCTATTTTGTTCGAGTAAAATCCGTTGTAGTAGCAATAGAACAAGGGACGTAAGCCATACGCATGCTCTGCATGAAAGACGAGTATTACGCACGAATACATAATTGCCGGCAACAAGTCCACCTATTTTGCTGGATCAAAATCCGTTGTAGTGGCGATAGAACAAGGAAACAGAAGCTGCATTGTGATGATATTGCAATGAATCAATAGAGTTGTATACCCTGCCGTCAGTAATGAGCAGCGAGAGGGAGATTCTGTACGCAACCGAGGATCCTCAAGATAGACTTCGACACGTCGGAATACACAACCGAGTTACATTCCGTTCTCTGTCGAATATAAGTGGCGTAATTAGTAAGACGATGAGATGAAATGAAGTATTTCTCGCAGCGTCTTAAAAAACGAAGGCACTTGAAGGCTTATGCTGCGCTGGTGTTTCAATAAACAGTCTTTCGAGTCTTTCGCTCATTAAAATCTGCCGTATTAATTCGATATATGAGAGTTTTTGGATTGAAACATCAATAGAATCGATTGCTGAAACTAATGCCAAAGTGTGCCTTTTTAAATGATAATCATACGTACATACATATGTACATATGTACCCATTTCATGCATAATGTGCAAGATCCAGGCATTGTAAGGAAATAAAAGTTTCCTCGAAATATGAGTTGCATTTACTATGTTTCATTGAACTTTACTTGTGTCACCGTGTAAGTGGATAACCCTTTAACTATAATGGGCATATTGCAACGAAGTGTCTGTCTGTGTATCTGCCTAAAATATGCACTTTAAATTGTTGTTGCTGTTGTTGTTATTTTTGTGCAATAAATTCATTTGTGTAAACAAAGCAGTTCCAAAGTCCAATGCAAAATATAAGTTTTTATTCTCTCTCTCTCTCTCTCTCTCTCCCTGTCATGATTACTATTTCTGTGTTATGCACAGTCAACAGCAACATTTTGTTACAATAACAAGAAAAATAAGAAGAAGAACAACAACGACAATACCAGCTACAAATACATACATACATATGTATGTATGTATGTACATATATATTAACAAAATATGCTTTAATGGATGGATGATCGCAGTAAACAAATGAAAATAAAGAAAGATAAACAAAATAATGCAACTGAAATAAATTTTTAATAACAACAACTACAACAACAACAACATTAGCAATAACAAAACAAAAATTCATCATGTTGTTGTTGAGGTTTCTCTGCTAATGATGATGTTGATAATGATGACGATAACGATGTTGATGATGATGTTAATGCATGAAGGAAAAGAAATTCATTACTTGTGTTGTATTGTGTTGTGTTGTTGATGAATGTGAATTAAAAATAAACAAAAATCGGGTTTTTTTATTATATTTTTCATGTTTTTATTGAAATTTGTTGCTGTTATTGTTATTGTTGTTGTTGTTGTCAGTTGTTATTTTTCGGGTTTTATTTGTTGTTGTTGTTGTTATCATTTCATTCTTTAAGAATTTTTGAGCTTTGGAATGCGAACACACAAAAGAAACGCATCAGATTTATGAAAGAAAATTACAAAGAGTGTATGAAGAGCAGGGGAGGAGTGGAATATAATGAAAACAAAAAAACACAAATTGTTAATCCCAGCAAATCTACAAAGTATTTAAAAATAATAAAAAGGAACCGTTATATTTAGATTGGAAAACAAAATATTGCAATTCATTCAACAAACAAACAAAAAAACAAATAAAACACACAACACACAATGCCTATACACAATACAATACAATACAATACATTACCAACAATAATGAAAAAAGTTATAAATAGCAACAGCAATAATAACCACAACAACAACGACAACAATTTAATTTAAAAATACAAACAATTGCAAAACGATTGGTGGATGTGCTGTTGTAAAGATTCACTCGGTTTTGATTACTTCGTCTATGATTTGTTTTTTATTTTTTTTCTCGTAATTTTTTTTTAGCATTTTTTCTTTCATAATAACCGAAACGTTTTATTTGTACTTGTAAGGCGAATTTAGTGAATTTTTTAATTTTTTAATTTTAAATTGTTAAACAATTACATTTTTGCTAATAATAAACAACAAATACAATATAATTTTAGTGTTTCGAATAACTTCAGATCGGATGTTTCGTATTAATAAGAAAATTGTAAATAACTAAGTATTTTGGCGATCTACTGGATATCCAAGGGCTTCATGTCATTGCGTAGGCTCACCATTACGAATACTACCTTACCTTCTGTAGGAAGTTTGCACGAGATCCCAATAAATGCTTTCCGAGGAATGGACTGGAAGAAGATATCTAGTACAAGATATCTTGTACAAACTTCCTTATCTTGTATCTCGAGCTTACGAAACCTGGGCAATAACACAAAAAGCCCTCCATCCTTTCGATGTCTTTATCGCATGCTCTGCATTTATGTATATTCCACCACTTATTGAATTCGCTGTGGTCTAGTAGGTAGTGTGTTGACCTATTAGATGTGAGGCCTCGGTTCAAACCGCAGGTCAGACATCTCCAACTCAACGAAATATGAAAAAATATTTCTTCGGCGACTTCCTTTCAGCAGATTTCTGGCAAAAATTCTGAAAAAAATAAAATTGCCATGAAAAGTTTCTCAAAAATCTATGTTCAGAGTCAACTTTAAACTGTAGGTCCTTCCACTCATGTATAAAAATTAACGCACACAACATAAGTAGTGTGAGAAACTAGGTTGTAATCCTGACTAAAGGGTTGTAATGACCAAATATGTATGTATGTATATATGTCCGTCTTTATTTCGTTTTGAAATACCCACGGTTCTCTATTCATTAGGATCGCCCCAAAATAATTTTGTAATTTTCTTCCTACTAGGCCATCATTCCACAATAGTCGATGTGAAGTTTTCGTCCACTTTCCTAAATTGGTCTCTAAAGCACTGAAAGGCATTGGGCTATACAAGCTTATGATACGTAATGCTCTCGTCCCAGACATGAACTTGTTGGAAAATTCACGTTGCAGTGTGTCCCCTGACACGGTCTTATTGTAACCATATACCGTGCAGTTCATAGTGTGCAATTAAATACCCAAAATGTCGGGCGTTCGATCCAGTCGAGTTGTTATAAGTGCACGTTACAAATCTCCGCACTAACCCAGTATACTGAGTTTGCTACAAGTAGTAGTATTTAGGCAAAATACAACAACAACAAAAATTGTTATGTAAATCATTTTTATTTTTAAATATGAAAACAAAACGTATGTCACGTTTCATTTTAAACTATTTTTTTCTTTTTTTCGGTTCCATAAACAAGTATTTTTAATGGAGAAAAAGTTAAAAATAAATCAAAATGAAGTTTCGTTACGTTTCATTGAAAAAATTCAAAATAAAAATAAAAATAAAAAAAAAATTAAACAATCAATTAAAATTAGTCATCTGAACAAATTATTTACTTTGGAAGCTCATTTCAATAATTTTTTCATAAATATTGGCATTTTTTGGGCAATTTATTATTAGATTTTCTGTCAATAATTTAACGTAGAAATGCTGACACCGAACATGTTTAGTAGGCAGGTTACTCAACGCAGCAGATACTCGATAGTACGTAATTATTTATTGAATTTTTTTGTTTTCTTGTTTGTTTCAGTGACCTCAAGGTAAACTGAAATTCAATTTAAATTAACTTCTTTTAATGACTGGTATTTATGGATGCCACCATTGAAGGAAAAATTAATCATAATCGAACGAGTAGATGGCCACTAGTAGATGGTCTAAGGTGACGATAATGGTTATTTATAAGTATTGTGTGCAAAAATATTTTCTAAACGCATAAAAAAATTATGATGGAGTTGAATATGATCTTTGATGCTCAATTTGTGTGACATATTATATCCTGCCCACTGCATTTAATTACACAATAAAGATACGACAAGTAAATCAATTTAAAATTAAATTCATTCAGAATTAAATAAATAATAATAAATTTAAAATTTATGCGCGAATCATTCTTAATTAAGCAATTGAAAATCTTTCAAATATGCTCACTAAACAAACTATCTAACCTCTAGTACTAAATCCTGTTGACATACCCCAGTCAATATCTCATCCAAGTCTCATACCCAGATTGTTTACTGAATTCATTTTACTACGCCATAAATGTTTCCATCTTTCTACTACGAACATAATACCTTCCACAGATCAGCAATGAGTATTCAAACAAATGAATAGAATAGAATCGAATCATACATAATTTCTAATATTTATACGCATTCATATTTGTTTTAATATCATCGAACCTTTACTCACTTATCAAGTTCGAAGTACTCATCATACTCATACTTAATAACTTAACACTCTCTATAACCCAACATATATCAACGAATCGCAAAATAAGTATGATTCACGTACGAACACTAAAATACTTACTAGAAGGTAGTGTGTTTGCTCTGCTTGCTGCTCTGTCTTTTTTGCTTATGTGTATGAGTAGGCTTATGAATCAAACATATTTCGAATGGTATGAGTTTGATGTCAACGTTGTACGCATACTCATTGTAACCTGTTGATATAAATCAACGTCGTTGTAGTGAGTATGAATGAATCAGCAGAGTACTCAGTTAAATTTCAATATTGTTGACTAACTTATATTCAAAATTTCATGAGTGCTTATGAGAAGCGGAAAAACGATTCATTGCTGATCTCTGATCACTTCCTTTCTTACCTGATTGTTTTCTTGGTCTAGAGCATATCATTTCATTGTTTAATATCGCCTTTTGCGGTCTGTTGTTACTCATTCGCGTGTCTTTTCTGTCCCCTTTAGCCATTCAGTTTTTGTGAAGTTCCATAAGTTCATCTCTTACGAAAAAATTATGCGAATAATTTCATTCTGCAGGCGTGTTCCAACTTTCATTCCGTGGACCAATAAATTACTAAATTTGGTTCACTATTTTGAAGAGCAGAATTTTTAGTTCTCATAGGGATATTATGCTGATCTTTAGGTCATATTGCTGGCTTTGCAGTGTAACATTATCGGCCTGCAAGGCTGCCAGCTAATAAAGTTCTATCATTTGCATGACATACTGACTACTTTATTCTGCATTCTCTCATAATTATTAAAGAATTCTTTCTGATAGTATACAAGTAGTAGGGAAGAGAAGTAGAAAAATTTTAAATTCGGGTCTTATCTCTGTCGATATTAGAATATTTTGTTTTTTGATGTCTGGTGTCGTCTATATAGGCTTTACATTGCTTAGATTTCATTTACAAATTAAAACGAAGAATAATTTAATTTTGCATTACTTAAGAACATTATTATTTTCTAATTTCCTTACTGATTTCATTTATTTATTTTCCTTTTTGTTAACTTTAAATATGATCCTGCAAAAGGATAATTTATGGACGAGGTGGCCGAGCGGTTAAGGCGTTGGACTGCTAATCCAATGTGCTCTGCACGCATGGGTTCGAATCCCATCCTCGTCGAGTTCCGTTTTTCTTTTTAATATTAAAATTTCATTTCATTTCAATTCAATTCTTTTATGAAATATTTCTATAAAAAATAATTGGTTTTTTCAAACATTATTTCTAGAATTTTCAAGATAACATTGAAGTGACACAATAATTAATTAAATCCGAAATCTAAAAAAAAGTTTCTTTATGGCTGGTCAACATCAGGAACAAATGCGTCATATATCGTTACTTATGCTTGGAAAAATTAAGTGTCTTGTAGAGAAATAAATGCTGCAGATTCTGTCTTGATTAGCCCAATATGTTACAAGCCATACTTATTTACTTAAAAGCCCATTACAACTCATAAAGCTATGATTAGCTGAACGTTCACGTAACGTACGTTCGTTTACAGCATATGAAACTAATGCAAACGCTTACCGACATTATATTGCGGTAAGCATCACACGTTAGAAACAAATCTACGTTCCGTTACGTTCGATTAATTCTAGCTTTAGTTAGGTTCTCGTCCAAGCTCCTCACATACGTTCAATTTTGTTTTAGCGCTCCTGAAACTCTTTATATAAAAAACGGAGGTCATAATAGCATAAGAACAATTTTATTTTAGGAGTGAATTATATAGTAAAAGCTTGCAATCTAACTTCAGTCGTAAGTTTCTGCCAATTAACCAAACATTTCTAGAATAATGTGTTTCTAATGAAATTTCCCAGTCAGGTATCTTTCAATATGAACCCCAAAATATGTTATGTGCCAGTGTTGAGACACAATTTTATTATTTATTCTGATGAGAGAAATGCTTTCCGTGGTAATCTAAATATTATAGGAACATAGTTTTACGTTCTTACTTTTTAAAAACGTTTAAAATATGAGCTCGTAGATTGCAATTAAAATAAAATTCTTTATTATTCGCACAATTCTGTGGGCCACTGTTCACAACTTTATGTAAATAACAAGAATTATTAGGCAATTATTCGATAGATCTTTGTAATGGAGATCTTCAAACCACCATTACTCTCTTCAAATACACCGCGTCTTCACACAAGACTGACTGAACTTCACTAACTCAGTCGCCTGCTTTGCCTTGCCTTTTATATGGCAAAGGAAACATTCTATTGAATACTCTTGAAGGCGAACGTTCATGACTTCGCCTTCTCGAAATCTCTATAAATGTAAATATCGTTGTTTACATTTATCCTTGTAAAGTTGTTTGTGTATTTTCCTTACATTTATTCTTGTAGTGTTGTTTGTGTATTTTTGTTTACTTGTTTACCATTTTCTTTATGCTGGTATTTGTTGTTATATTAAGCAGAATGATAATTTGTAAACAGGTTTGTTTACTGCATTGTTTTGTTTTTGTAGTTTTTGCTTATAATTTTAATGTTAAGCGATGTAAAATCAAAACACGTGTATTAGTTTTTTCATTTTCGTAACAATATTTTTGTTCATTCACTTAAATTCTTCCAAGGTTTGACTATTTCTACGGTTGGAGCTCGATATCTTTAAAATTATGTAAAAATGGGCGGTAGTTGCATGATGAGCAGCCAGTTTGAGGACTTACAATTGCATTTTGTGGCAAATCCGTGCTCAGTTGTATTGTTACCATACAATATATTTCGAAGAAGAATACATTATTACAACAATTTATTATCAGTTTAGTTTTGTTTTACATACCATACTTCGTTATTTACTGAACGGATGTTTATTCCGCACAATAAAACGAAAAATTTATAATTTACGAATACATTTCCAACAGCAAATGCATTTCTCTGTGTAGCTTCGAAAAATTGGCTACAATTTAACAAAATAATTTCATTAAAATCATAAATTTATTGCCTTTATTTCCTTCTTATCCTTAGGACAACAAAATGAGAAAGAAAAAAAATTTGAAATAAAATAGAAAATTACGTTTGTCGCGTCATGTAAGCCATTACAAACATTTAAAACTCAGCTGCTGAATTTATTTTCTTGCTGGTAATTGTTACAAAAATTTTTTGGCAAAACTTTTGTTAAATTAACCTTCGTAGACTAGATTTGATGACATTAGAGAAACTTTATCTTTTTATTTTTAATTTTTTTATATTTTTTTATTTGAAATCACATGTCGTAACTGTCGCCATCAGCTTGTCGCATCGGAATTGTGTATTTAAAGTAGGGAACAACAACTCTCTTGCATTTATGGTATGGTATGGTATGATATGGTAAATCAACACAGTTTCTTACATGTCCTTCGTGCTCAAAATGTGCACAATTTCATATTACATTACATTACTTGACCCATGCAATTTACAGTTACTTAACGAAATAGTTTTTCTTCGAATAATGATTATAATAACCATACAAAAACGGTTCAAACAATATTTGGACAACATATGAAAGCTTATATCACTAGGCTACCGACCAGAGATCAGCAATGAATCGTTTTTTCGCTACTCATAAGCCCTCATGAAATTTTGAATATAAATGAGTCCAACAATATTGAAATATAACTACACACTCGGATTTATTCATACTCACTACAACGTTGATTTATAACAACAGGTTGCAATGAATATGCTTACAACGTTGACATCAAACTCATACCATTCGAAATGTATTTGATTCGGTTCATAAGCCTACTCATTTAGAGCCATAACTTTATAAAAATACTTACAAATGATTCGAGTGATTCGACAACAAAAGAAGAAAGACACATAAGCAATAAAGACAGAGCACAAACCGAGCAGACATACAACCTTCTAGTAAGTACTTTAGTGTTCGTACGCGATTCATGCATATTTTGTGGTTTGTGTATATGTTGAGTTATCATACGTGTCCTTAAGTATGAGTATAATGAGTACTTCAAACTTAGAATATGAGTAGAGAGGTTCCATGATATTAAAAGAAGTATGAATGCGTATAAGTGTCAGAAATTATGAGTATGATTCGATTCTACTCATCTTTTTGAATACTCATTGCTGATCTCTGCTACACATATATCGTGGTTGCATTCTGCATAATGGAGCCTGTGAAAAATTTAAGGAAAAATGAATCCAAATATTGCATGAACTGTCTTACATGCTAGTCAAATTAGTTTTTTGGTGACGAAAATCTTTAGTGTTTAATATTACTTGTGAGGAGTGTAGAAAAATGTTTTGAAAAATGTTCAGAATATGTATGCATGTGGGACAGACATTGAGCAGCACAGCAGTAAGTGGTAGTAACTTTAAACAAATAATCCAATATATGGTATGTAAGTATGGAAGTATGGAAGTAAGTAAGTAAGTAAGTAAGTCTTCCAAAAGAAGAACAATTTATTATGAAAAGAGAAACAAAAAACAAGAAATTCTTGCACTACCACCAACCATCCACTCTAGGCTAAGACATGCCATCATGACGACAATGCACTCTCATGGAGTCAGTCGGTCACTCATTCAGTCAGTAAGGGGATCTGTCAGCCGCAGTTAAATGTCTTGCACTTTACTTGGGTGGTGGGGTAGTCAGTCAATGGCAGTAAGAGTAACAACAGCAGTAAGGCTTGGTATCCAATCATGTTTTCTTCAATAAATAATGTCCAGCCATGAAGAATTTCCCAAGACGGTTCGTTGGTTATTTGGTTTCCTTTTGTAGTTTTTTGTTCTTTTTTCTTTGTTTGCCTGTTTTCTGGCTAATGCAAGTTGTTACTTGAGTTGTTATTTAAATTTAAAATTTATTATTATTTTATTAACTGCAATATTTTTTTGTTTTTTGTTGACTGCTCTCTTCCTCTACTTCAGCATGTGAAAATAATTTTTGTGGCGCTTAAACTGCGTGTTGTATATAAATACTTTTAAAAGCTTTTGAATGGTAATTGTAGAGTTTCTTTATTGAAGTAATTTACAGGTCATTTATATTTAATTTCACATATCTTTAAACGATATTAAGAGGCAAAAAATAATATGTAACTTTTGTGAACTATTTTCCTGAAATAAGCCAAGCGATGGTTTACAGTGAGCGTCAAAAGAAACTGTACATTTAAAAAAATATATATTAATATTAATAAATTACCGTTATTTTTATTTTAAAATTGTTTCATTGCCAAAAAAAAAATTTAAACAAAAAAATTACAAAAAATTTCGAAATTTTGTCAAATTTTTTCGGGCACTCTCTTTAAGTTTTAAAAGTTGAGTGTGGTGAGTGTTAGAATTTTATCCATAGTGTACGGTTTCTTTTGACGCTCATTGTAGATTGGCAGAATTGTGTACCAATCCTAAGAAAACAAAAACTATGAACGCCAAGCTCTATGCTAAGTTATTCAGAACAGCGATCAGCAGCGAGTATTCAAAAAAATGAGTAGAATCGAATCATAGTCATAATTTTTGATATTTGTACGAATTCATACTTATTTTAATATCATGGAACCTCTACTCATATTCAAAGTTTAAAGTACTCATCATACTTAACAACACGTATGATTTCATATTGATTTCGACTCTCCATAACTCAACATATACACGTAGCACAAAATAAGTATGAATCACATACGAGCACTAAAGTACTCACTGAGTTTTATCTTAACGTTGTAAGCATACTCATTGCAACCTGTTGATATAAATCAACGTCGTTGTAGTGAGTATGAATGAATCAGAGTACATAGTCCAATTTCAATATTGTTGACTCACTTCGTATATTCACAATTTCATGAGTGCTTATGTGTAGCGAAAAAACGATACATTGTTGATCTCTGATTCTGACGATGAAATTAAGCAATTAATACGGACGGAATTAAACCGCAAATTGCTTTCTAAATTGGCTTATAAGTCAGATTTCGTTCAATTGGTTTATTTTTATTTCCAGGTTTGTAAACACATTTTTGCGGTAAAAGACTTACGAGTCAACTAAGCTAAGCTTATATCATTATTAGCTATTTGACGTTCTGATTATAGTTAGGTTATCTGTTAGAAACTTATTCTGAAGCTTAGTGACTGATCGTAAGTGTTAAAATTCAGATTTACGTCTATCATTTACTATCACCATCTATTTCGAACTGCATTTAAGTACTGCAACAGCTATGCAAAGTTACTTAACACTTTCACGCCGGCACCTTAAATCATGCTTTTCGCCTACTGGCAGTTGCGCTTGATGCTTTTCGTTCTATCGTGACGTGACTCTCAGGTATTTTTTTCGGCAATCGAAGCATTAAAGATCTAAACATTTGGTATTACGTATCGTCTCATAGCATGATCAATTACGTACCACTGGTGGTACATGCCGCCCGATGACACAATCGAGTGCGGGCCACCGGTGGTACGCGCCGCCCGATAAGACAATCTAGTGCGGGCCACCATTCGTACGCGCCGGAATGATCGTATAAAGTGAGTACCTTAAGTTAACCGCATATTTTACGCAGCCGGTTGTTTAAATGCCTCTGATTTATTTACTAAAGTAAGTATCCACTCCTAACGTAATATGAATGATAATTTTATTATCTTCGTTGAGTTGTCTTGTAAGTTGTAACAATGAAATTAAATTAAAAAATAATTAAATTCTAATTAAATAAACAATTAATGAATTCGTTTGAATATACAAACAAGTATTGTGTACAGGACAGAACTTGAGATACAAGCACTTAATAAACGTGAATTTTTTCACGTGAAAGTGATTATCGGTTAAAACTGAATTCAGACGAGAATCTACAATGTACGCCTGTTCTCGGCTATAATTACTTGCAAAAAATCATTTTTAAAGTTAATTAATCATTAATGTCGTGTTTAATAAATGTTATTAGTTTTTATAGAAATTTTAAGAATTTAGTTTCTCTAATTAACACTTTAAGTTGTAGTTACAAAACTTTTTATATGGAAAATCTGACAGGAATTTGTCTTTTATTGCAGTTGATATCCAGCTTTGAAGCACTAGATTCCTAAAAGCCCCGGTTCAATCAGCCTGGAAAGTATTGCGAAGATAAAATATTGAAGTAAAGAATTATTTTATTTGGCAATGTAAAGTGAATACTACAAAATGTTTTTACCTTTTAAAAACGTTTAAAATATGAGCTCATAGATTGGAAATAAAATAAAAATAAATTTGTGTTTAGTTTTAATTAAAATTCTTTATTATTCGCACAATTATGTGTGCCACTGTTCACAACTTGATGTAACAACAACAATTGCTTTTCTTTGTTATTCCTCCGTTTTTCCCTTTCCATAAACAATAACAATTACTTGACAATTATTCGACAGACCTTTATAACGGAGATCTTCAAACCGCGATTACTTTCTTCAAACGCACCGCGTCTTCACACAAGACTGACTGACCTTCACTCACCCAGTCGCCTGCTTTGCCTTGCCTCTTATATGGCAGGGTAAACTGTCTGATGAATGTTCCTGAAGACGATTATTCATGACTTCGTCTTCTCGAAATCTCTATAAATGTAAATATCGTTGCTTACATTTATTCTTCTAAAGTTGTTTGTGTATTTTCTCACACTTATTCTTGGCGTATTTTTGTTTATTTGTTTACCAATTTTTTATGCTGGTGTTTGTTGTTATATTAAGCAGTACGATAGTTTGTAAACAGGTTTGTTTACTTGAATTGTTTTGTTTTTGTAGCTTTCGTTTGTAATTTTAATGTTAAGCGATGTAAAAGCAAAACACCTGTATCTAGACTTTTCATTTTCTTAATAGTATTAAAACTCACTGGAACAGAGTTGAACAGTTTTGTATGAGATCCGTAGAACCCTACCTTACAGTCGGGTGGCTGCTAATAGTAGAGTGCCTTAACGAAATGAAGACATACTCCAAAATCGCTTTGTAATTAGTGTCTGTGCAATATGCACTCCTCACTTTCAATTGCTTAGCTTGCTACTGCACTCAACCACTTGGATGATGTTACAACTACTATTACTACTGCAGCAAGTGATTAATATTTTTAAAATATTTTCATTCTGTTTTTTTTATTTTTTATTTTTATTAAAATAATAATAAATTAATTGCAACATTGTATTGCTAGTAGACATGCAAAAACTTGAAACGAATTAATATGAAATAGAAATGCAAAATAAAGTAGTAATGTTAACATCGATTTCTTAAAGAAAATTAATTGATGCCGGTCTGGTAAAGCTTAGTAATATTGGTAGGGGATATAAAACTACTCTCTTTACAAGTTGAAGTGTTTATTTCAAATTGAAATTGTTGTTGTGTTTTGATAGATTAATTATGCAGACTTGTTTGTATACAAACTTGATTAATTTCCTGCTGAATTGGACAAACAATGTGCAGACTTTTGCAGATGCATTTTCAAAAGAATCGAATCCGGAACTGTTCATTTAAATACGACAGTATTTTGGTACAAATAAGGCACGTTCTAAACATTTTTATCCAATAAAAGTTTCATCGAATGTTTTATTGAACCCGATAGCAATCTCAGCGACCAAATTCTTTTACAATTTTGGGAAACCATCACATTCTTAATGCGTACTCGTATTATATACAGTGTAGTCAGTAGTAGACAGTAAGAGCATTCTTAAGTTAATTTTTCAATGAAAATAACTTCATATGATGTCCTTTAGAAGTACTTAAGTAGCCAATCAAGCGAATTTAGTTTCTTAGCACAACCATCCGAATATGCTTCAACGTAATTCATGAGTTGTCTGCGTTGTGTGAAGCCTTCGGTTTAGCTTAGAGGATGTGAATTTGCCAATTGAGACAAAAACAGTACCCGGAGGTCCAGTTGATCAATTATATAACTTCCTAAAGAGAAAAGGATAATAGGGGAGATAGAGAAAATGAAGAGGAAGTAGGAAAGGGAGGTTAACAAAACATACAAGCGAGCAGGACTACACTATTGAAGTACTACCACTTCTCAACCAGCTCAAACTAATAATGAATCCATGCAGAACCTTGATGGCTCTGGCTCTCGATACAGAATTCAAACCCTCAAAGAAACCCCTGCCAAGGGTCTTTAACCTGAAGCTACTAAGGGCCGGACAGTTACAGAGGAGGTGTTCGATAGTCTCTAACTATTCCCTATCGCAACATTCTCTGCAATAGTTCGGCTGGGATCTGTTTCAGATCCTTGTCAGCGACCTAATCTCGCAGTGCCCAGTAATAAACCGAATAACTAAACTTAATCAGGCCTTATCCAAGCTCAACAGCCAACCTGTTCTTACACTGTCCGATTCATTCCCCAACGTTTCTGCTCTGCCCCCGCTGATCCATCCATTGATAATGCTGTAGAGGTGCCACATTGGGCGATAAGGACCAACTATCACATCGCCCTCAGAAAGTGAACCTAATCCAGCAAGAGCATCCGCCCTCTCATTACCGAGTATTCCGCTATGACCCGGAACCAAGCAGCGGATTCGGTTTGGTCCAACGTCCTTATCGAATCCTTGTACTCGCGTATGAACCGTGATTTGCACCATACCGGCACAATGGCCCTTAGGGCAGCCTGACTATCAACGAAGATCATATAAGATTCCGAATCCGAAGCAGGCCTACCAGCTATGGTCTTGACAGCCTTCAAGATTGCGAAGACTGTGCGACGGTAATTAGACGTCAGTTCTTGCTACTATTTACGTTAAAGGCTTGTGCATAAAATTCTAGATTTCTTTTCGCATTCCATGTGGCCATGTCGCAAGTCAATTGAGAATTTTGGGTACCTTTCTTGGTTTTTAAAATTCTTTACATATTTATACAGTGTATCTACAACGTAATTCCCCTTGTATTAATGTCAACATTTATTTTTTTCCATATAAACTGATTTTGCTTAGCAAAAATAAAAAAATAAAAAACAAAACACAGAAATTCTTATCAGATGCGGTTGATATTCGTACGTAATTAATTTTGTTCTTCACATCGACACTTATAGGCATTTCTTAGGAGTCTGGGAATTCCCCAAGCGTGCGTACATATCAAAAACAACAACAACAACAAATAACACTGCAACCACTTAAGTTCACCTCATATGGTTTTTAAAAAATCCCTGTCTTGTTTTATAAAAACAAAAAAAATTAAAAATAAACAGAAACAGAAACAGAAATTCCGTAATAAATTCAAAACGGAAATGCTTCACCATAATGTGCCAAAAATAGAAAGTATTTTGCAAAAATAACAACAACAATAAGAGAAAAAACACAATAATATCAGTATGTTATTAATAAATGTGTATGTATGTATACATGTATGTATGTCTGCACGTTATTTGCGGTTGTGTAACATTTAGTATTTCCATGAATGACGAATAAAATAAAATTAAATGAATTAAAAAATATTTCACTTTTTTTTAAATTTTATTTATAAAAATAAAATCAAAAGCAGGCATATTACACAATCAGACCATATCCGATATTGAAGTAAATGTGTCTCGATACCAGAGATCAGCAATGAGTATTCAAAACTATGAGTAGAATCGAATCATACTCATAATTTCTGACACTTATACGCTTATCATCGAATCTCTACTCATATTCAAAGTTTGAAGTACTCATCATATTCATACTTAACAACACGTATGATGTTATTGAGTTCGACTTTTCTAAAGTCTAAATGAGTAGGCTTATGAATCAAACATACTATCTCCAATAGTATGAGTTTGATGTCAACGTTGTACGCATAGTCATTGCAACCTGTACTTATAAATCAACGTAGTGTATTAAGTATGAATGAATCAGAGTACATAGTTAAATTTCAATACTATATTCAAAATTTCATGAGTGCTTATGAGTAGCGAAAAACGATTCACTGCTGCTCTCTGGTCTAGATATCAAGAAGTTGTTGGTGTTTATAGTCCAGAATTTAGAATTCTTTACAACGATAGGAAAAAAAAGCTGCCCGATACTTTTTAAACGACAAAGAATTGAAATTATAAGGAATAGTTTTTCATGAAAATGAATATTCTGTCCTAAACTTTACTAAAAGATCGGCTATATTTGCTTAGTATGTAGGCTGCTGCAGAACGGCGTAGAAAATCTGGCCAAGGCTGGATAAACAAAGAATTATATTGTTTTATAGGAACGCATGCCAGGCGTATTGGTCTTGGACGCCTTGCACATGATTTCTGCAGAAGCTTTGGGGATGAGGGTATGGATGACACTGTTATTCGCCTACTGTGCACATGCCCGGTACTTGGTCGGAGGAGAAAGGGGAACCTTGGGGCCTACTACTTGGAGGATCTGGATGAACTGTCATGCATAGATATTGGCAGCTCCGAGTGGTTGATGGACTAGGGGAGAATGTGAAACTGTGGTATCACAATGGGCCCAGTGCGCGATCTAAGTGTGTCAGCTCATGACTACATCGAGGGGACAGCCACTTCTACCTAACTACCTACCGACATAGGCTATACAACGTACAAGGATGGTACCACAAATTAGCTAACAGTACGTACATACCACAATGGAAACTTAAAAGAAATTTCTTGCCAACAAAATTGCCAACCTTTTAGAATATCGAGTTTACGTTTCAAGGGACACGATGTTTTCAAATTTTTATTGATCCATGAAAAATGCACTTCCTCAAGAAATTGGAAAATATGGACTTAATTTTGACCAATGTTATGCAAATAAATTTTTTAGTTTGAAATTTCTTAGTCCAACAAACATTAAATCTAAAGGAGATTCTTCTTTGGGAAAGTCTCATGTTTCATTAACGAACCTAATGTATTAGGTGACAGAATATAAGCAAGGACGTAGGTACTACCAAGACGAATACTGGAGTGCTATAACGATTACGACGCACATACCAGAAACAATAAAGAAAGTTCACAAAAGTGTTTGACAATGTTTTGTCGCAATAAATCCGAGTGTTTGTATTGATACTTAATGATGGATAAGTTATGTGTCTATAACTTTACGGGTAAGGGCCTATAACAGTCTGTGTTGGAGGATTCGTATTTTAATTGCGATACCCGGAATAAAGTTTTTATTGATTATCTTCAAAAGTGGGCGAAAAGAAAGTGTCGTGACTTAACAGACTCATGCTTAATTCATGGTTGCATGAGTGTCTCAGTTTCTAGTATGCTATGCGACATCTCGAAGATTACCTCATGTAAACTAGCTGTAGCTTTGTTAGCTGCATTAGTTGATCACAAGTCACTCATATTCTACATTGATAAGATTGTTGCAGAAATAATTTACATTTTTAAATCTCTTTATTATTAAAACCGTATTTAAAAAAACAAAAAACAAAAGATGATAATAATATTGATAAACAATAACTTTACAGTACATATATATATTACCTGATGCTCTAATATTAATATTTTAACCTTGACATTCAACTTTATTTGACTCTTTTGTTCGTACGACACTCCAAATATTACAAGTTCTTTGACCTTATCGTCCAATATTTTTTGCTCTTTTGTAAAATTAAAAATTGTGTCATTGAAACTTCCATTCGAATATCCGGTTATTTTCTTAGAAGCGTTTGTTAACCTTTAACAGAACAAAAAGGTCTTCGACCACATTAAAAGACTCTACCCGGACCAAATACTAAAATGGGAGCACCTTGATTTATTCAATTGAATTTATTTATTGATACTTGCCAATGTTTATTTTTAATTGAAAACAAATTTAATAAAAATTAACAGAAATTTTTATTTCAATAAACCAATTTCAATTGAGTATTTATGGATACATACTGCGGGCGGCTGGGACACCCTGCATGCCATGTTCCTACATCTGGGCACGAGGCCAAATATACATACGAACATACATAATTGGTCATTATAAACCTCTTTAGTCAGGATTACGAACTAGCTTCTCCCACCACTTATGTAGTGTGTATTAATTGAAAAAATGAGCGGCTGGAGACCTACAGTTTAAAGTCGACTCCGAACGACAGATTTTTAAGAAACTTTTTATGGCAATTTCTTTTCTTACTCTCAGAATTTTTGTCAGAAATCTGATGAGAGGAAGTCAGCAAAGAAAAAAAAAATTGCCATGAAAAGTTTCTCAAAAATTTTGTGTCCGAAGTCAACTTTAAACTGTAGACCCCCCCACCCCCCACGTACAAAATTAACGCACACAACATAAGTGGAGTGAGAAACTAGTTCCATAATCCTGACTGAAGGTTTGTAATGACCAATTATGTTATGATGTACAAGATGACGTGCCTTGGGTATCCTTAAACAAATTCTGTCTCAGTCAACTACCACTGTAGAAGTACATTATAGCGTAGCGGTATAACGTAGTCGGTTTAGATTGACTTTATTTTTTCGTTAAAATTTTATTTATTTTGTTTTTAATTTTGTTTTTGTAAATGTCATTGTTTATTTATTTTGTTTATCTGTTCGGTGGTTCATTGCATCGGCATTTAAGTTGTTCCCAACCAGCACCTCTTCGTAGGCCCCTTGGTCATGCCAAGTAATTTTCCCACATGTGTGAATCAAGGTGATAAACACCAAATAAAACAAATTCAAATGTAATTGAAATATTAAAAACAAAATAAATAAATTATTTAAAAAATTTTAAAAATAACAACAACAACAAAACATTGATGCATTTTATTTATAATTCGTATGAAAACAAGAAATTTAAAAATTACATTTTATATGTTTGTATATAAAAACATATGTATGGTACGTACATGCATAGATACAGTGAGCGTCAAAGGAAACTGTACACTAAGGATAAAATTCTAACAATCACCTCAATTCCAATTTTATCACTTAGGAAGAGTGCCCAAAAAAATTTTTCAAAATATTTCGAAATTTTTTTAAATTTTTTTTGTTTCAATTTTAAAAACTGTTAATGAAACAATTTTAAAATAAAAATAACGGTAAGTTATTAATGTATATTTTTTTTCTAAAGTACAGTTTCTTTTGTCGCTCACTGTATGTTGTTTCTTTTTAACAAAATATATTGCAAAAAGACCCTGAGCATATTTTTCAAGAAAAGCACACGTTTTTGAAACATGACAACAAGAAACAAAAACAAAAATGAGAAGAAATATCTTAAAAATACTCTTCTTAACAAAATGACATTCTTTTCCTTGCAAAAACATCGAATAAATAAATGATATTGGTTCGCAACGAATTGAAAAACAAAAGAATTGCATGCGAGAAAACAAAACAAAATATTCATAAACAATCTGTACACTGAGAAAAATCTGTAAAATGGATTCAAAGGTTCATTGCTTTGAGCAATGCTACGCTAGTCTATGGGTACCAGCTATGATGGTATACCAAAAAATAGAAGAAGAGAATCGGAGTTACATAATAAAATATGTTTTCAAAGAGAGCATTACACAACATTTTAGTTTCTTTGGCAACATTTCGAAGAAAGAGATCCAGTGAAAAGTGCTAGCGGAATATGCCGTTAAATAAGTGGGCTTGGATAGTCAATATTGAGTTCGTTGATTGCAAACAAAATAAAAATAAATTTGTCTTTAGTTTTAGATACATTTTTTATTGTTCGCACTACTTTTGTGCCACTGTTTACAACTTGATATTACAACAACAATTTGCTTAGTTCGTTATTATTCTTTACACTTCTGCTTGCGTAAGCACTAACAAATTTTCGGTAGCTTGAACCTCAAACCATGATCTTCAAACCATGACGCAACGCATCTTCACACAAGACTGACTGAATTCTTACTGCACGTTGCCTTCATTATCTTGCCTTTTTATATGCCCACGTAATCAGTCTGATGAATGTTCTTGAAGTCGAACGTTTGGGGTTTAGCCTTCTCGAGAACTCTATCGCGACTTAATTGTTGTTTGTGTATTTTGTTCACATTGCTTGTTGCTGAGTTCTCGCTTACTTGTCTATTCCCTTTTCTCTCATACTGATGTTGTTGGTTTACTTGTAACAAGTTGGTTGTATTTGTTTGTGTAGCTTTTGCTCATTTTAATGTTGAACGATGTACACGGTTTCAATTTTCGTAACAATATAGTTTATGGAGTACAGTCTGCTACCTAAATTATAGGGTATAGTAGCGATTTGTGTCGAAATTCGTAAAAACTAAGTAAGTACCCGAAAACTGCCTTTTCTGTTGCTGGGGTTTAGAAAAGCCTGCTTCAAGTCCACTTTTGGCAACAAATTTTTGTGTAAAAAGAACTAGACATTCTGGTCTGTTAAATTCTATAGAAATATCGTCAATTATGTGGAATACTGTGCTCCTTTGTCCATTTAAAGAATTGTTTTTTTTAACAAGTACTTGTTCAAAAGAATGTCTGTTATAAATTTCTTATCAACAGCAATTCTGTTAGAGAGCCTCCACAGTTCTAATTTCGAATATTTCCACGCTAAGATCTTCTGCTATTTAAAAACAATTACTTTCAATAAAACAATCTTTTTCTGTATCGACATCTACATTGTAAACAATTTCCTTTTTTTATGACCTCAGAAAGTTCCTTTTCTTCATAGTTTCTGTCTTTAATTTTTGCATGAATCATGCATGCCTGCATTTGAGTGAATGCATACAAAGAAAAAAAACTTCCAGTAAAACACGTGCAGGAATCATAAAACCAACACCCTCATTCGACTTCGGCGCTTATTACCACGTTTTATTAGACTAAATTGAAACGATTTAGCCAAAGTCATATGTATTTATATGGCCAGGCGCCACAGAACTTTATTTCACTTTGCGAAGAAAGTAAAAAAGAAATAAAAAACAACACTTTTCAACACTGCTAGCCAACAAGCCGTACAATTCAATATAATTGAACCTGTTTATGTGGCTCCTCGTTTGTTTGTTTGTTCTCGTCTGTTGCAGCAAAACTTTACACTTCGGCTCACACTTTCTATGAGTTTAGGGCTCATAAACTCATAATTATTACCTGTAATGGCATATAATACTACCACGAACGATACCACAATTAAATGACTGGTAGTTTTTATTCACCATTTCAGTTTCATTTGGAACTTGTTTGTGAAATTAAATACAAAACACTACCATCCCTCCGTCATTCTCAATCGATCCCTATAATTACAAATGAATTTGGGAATTGGAAAGGAACTACAAATTAAGTGATTAAAATGAAAAGAAATATTCTAAGCAAACAGAATGAAAACAAAATACTATAAACCGTACTGCTAGGAAAATATGATGTTTGTGTTAAAGTCTTCTAATATTGTAGGCAATAATCCCAGATCAGATCCATGTTTAATTTTCATCAATCATTTGCAAATTACTTTCAGACTAACTCTGCATGACATTTTCTTAGCTTTTGTTCAACTTTAAACCATGCATAGGTCCATCTGAGAAAGCTGTCTAAAGTCAGGGATCATGACACCTACAAAACACATGAGTTTACAAACATATACGTAATGTCAATATCATCAATAAATCAATAACACACATGATTTTTTACCCATTTATAGCATGTGAAACCACAATAGCAATAGCAAATCTGTTCGTCCGACTCGTGTTCTTGACTCTCGCAAAACCGGAAAATTTTCTGCTGCATTTCGTAAAATATTGTTTTCTTCTCGACTCGCACAAAAATGGTTTAAGAAAACGTGATCAGTCAGACTTCTAATAATGACAGCAAGTCAGTCATTTACTATACTTAGATAAATGCACTCGAGCCTTCCGAATGACGATAATTACTCAATTTTTAGTCACAAATAAGCAAATAAATATTGAGGGGAAGTACTCCTCTAAGATAACAACATACATGTTGTTACGAAAATGAAAAATCTAGATACTGGTGTTTTGCTTTTACATCGCTTAACATTAAAATTATAAACAAAGGCTTCAAAAACAAAACAATGCAGTAAACAAAGCTGTTTACAAATTATCGTACTGCCTAATATAACAACGAACACCAGCATAAAATATGTTAAACAAGTAAACAAAAATACGCCAACAATACTACAATAATGAATGTAAACAACGATATTTACATTTATAGACATTTCGAGAAGGCGAAATTCGCCTTCAGGAACATTCATCAGATGGTTTACATACATAATTGGTCATTACAACCCTTCAGTCAAAATTACGACCTAGTTTCTAACACCATTTATGTTGTACGCGGTAATTTTTATGCAAGAGTGGTGGGACCTACAGTTTAAAGTCGACTCCGAACGACAGATTTTTTTTGCATTTTGTTTTGATGTCTGGCCTGATGTCCTGGCCTGACCAGACGGTTTAACCTGCCATATAAAAGCCAAGGCAAAGAAGGCGATTGAGTGAGTGAAGTTCAGTCAGTCTTGTATGAAAACGCGGTGTGTTTGAAGAGCGTAATCGTGTTTTGAAGATCTCCGTTACAAAGATCTGTCGAATAATTGTCCAGCAATTGTTATTGTTTATGCAAAGGGTATAATCAGAGGAATAACAAAAAAATGCTTAGATCAAGTTGTGAACAGTGGACTAAACACAAATTTATTTTTATTTTATTTGCAATCTACGAGCTCATATTTTAATAGTTTTTGAAAGGTAAAAGTGTAGCAATATCTATTGCTTAAGACCTATAACAGAATGATGTCAACAAACTGATTTCCGAAACGTAGGTCACCGGCAGACATATTTCTGTGATTATGTAGGATACCAGCTTGATCTTTACACACGTAGGCTTTCTTTACTAATTTATCGCTAGCAACATGTATAAACCCGAATGTGAACAGCAAAAACAACTCTGTTAGAATTTCGTGAATAACTTGGAAGGTATTTGGGCAACATATGGAACGCATAAATCATAAGACACCCACGTAGTTAAAACGTCTCCTATTAAACTTATAATAACAGGCGAATATAACAAGAGAAAGTAAAGTGGGAGTGATTAGATATTGCTGTTATCACTGCAATTTGTTGTTAAGCGAACAATAACACATCAAACTAATTGCCCAAATTCATGATCATGAAATATTACGGACATTATTTTTGGATGACCAGTTGACGTTGGTGGAAAGTGTTTGGGCGGTGTTTGGAAAACATTGAAAAAATTTTCGAGTCCTTAACTTAACTCATACTTCATTCGGACATTGAGGCAATTAAAGTCTCTTCATTTAAGATTTATCATGTAGCTGGACTGATAGTAAACTCAACTGATGAAAGTGTTCATTGCCCTTACATTTGTGCGCTACATGCTACATACCAGCTCAAGACAAGGCACGTGTAAAATTTGAAATTAAAAAGAAAATACTTTCACCCTGTAATTTAACCCTAAAAATGTATTTAATACGCCAACACTATACCATAAGTAAACCATTTGTGTACCAATATGGGAACAGCATTAGTCATCAAAAGAGTGCAACCCACTTTGGACTGCAGTTCGATTATCTGAAATGCAAATTTATTTTTAATTTTTTGCCAAATTATACGTGTAGTGGTATTGTGATTTAAATCGGACAGGCTATGACTCTGATACAACACAGAAAAGGGCCTTTGCGGCATGATCTAAAGTCACGCTCTACTGGACGAGATAACTGACACACACAAAAAAATCAACTTTTTTAGGCAAACTATTTACAAGTAGCCAAAGAAGAATAAGGAAAACAAAAACGAAAAGAGCAAAGAATTATAAAATTGCAAATTTTATATAATTTAGACCCGTTAATTTCCTTATTTTCTCTACTTTCCACTGACACCGCCATTTGAAAGACCAACAACAAAATTATTTTCGGTAATATTTACTTGCCATGGGCAAAAAATATTTTAAAGCCGCATGCAATACATTTCTGTTGTTTTTGTTTTTCATTTCTTTTCATTTCTTTTATTTTTCGGAAGCAGTTTAGACTTTCTATTCGTGTAACAGCGAGTTTGTTTTTTGCAATGGCAAGGTGCTAAAGTAAGTTGCAAGCAAGTATAGTGCGTTACAGAAGTAAAGAAAATTTGAGATTAAATTACAAACGGGGTAGAATGCTAAACGTTTATGATTTTAAAACTGGCGTCTGTCTTTGTTACGTGCAATTAAAGTTTTGTAGCTTCTATAGTTAAGTCACAAGGAGTTTGTTGAATTGGTTAACATCAAATACAATAAAATATAACACTAAGTGATCGATAACGGACAGTATATAAACATTTATGACAAGAATACTGGACATAGTGTGACAAATTTGCTTCGTTAAGACAAGTATACTCAACATAAACAGAGTTAAAGAGGGTCTACAACGGAGATCAGCAATGAATCGTTTTTCGCTACTCATTAGCACTCATGAAATTTTGAATATAAGTGAGTCAACAACATTGAAATTTAACTATGTACTCTGCTGATTCATTCATACTCACTACAACGTTGATTTATAAGTACAGGTTGCAATGAGTATGCGTACAACATTGACATCAAACTCATACCATTCAAAATATATTTGATTCATAAGCAAAAACAACAGAGTAGCAAGCAGAGCTTGAGCAGAACCTTCCAATAAGGATTTTAGTGTTCGTACGCGATTCATACTTATTTTGTGCTTCGTGTATATGTTGAATTATGGAGAGTCGAAATCAATACGAAATCATACGTGTTGTTAAGTATGAGTATGATGAGTACTTCTCAACTTTGAATATGAGTAGAGAGAGGTTCCATGATATTAAAATAAGTATGGATGCGTATAAGTATCAGAAATTATGAGTATGATTCTATTTTACTCATCTTTTTGAATACTCATTGCTGACCTCTGGTCTACAAATCTAGACAATCAATAATTGAAGACTCAGCTTTGTTTCTAGCTTTAGTTCTTGCATTGTTACCTTAATATTGTCACCCACTGTACTCGTATTTATTTGCTATTTGTAATTTTTATTCTGTTTTTTTTGCAAAGCAAAAAAAAACTATTTAAAACGAGTCATAGTGTGTTCCAGCCTGATTGTGAATAAAAAGCATAAAAATGCAAAAAAAAAGCAAAGAAAAATTTATAAAAATACTGCAATTGCTGTTCTGGCGCCAGTTATAAAAATAAATTCTATATTACCGTCGTCACACGATGCCATAAAAAGCGTCAGCCAAAATGCGCCACACGGTTATAATCAGGCCAAAATATAATAATTGTTAGTAGGTTGGTCTCTCCCTCTCTCTCTCTCTCTGTATTAGACGCGGTAACAATATACTCGTATTTGTACTCGTACTTGTACAAATCAACACAAAACAATACCATAAAAAGGTGGTAATTTTCATATGAAAAAAGTCTTCTTTTTTTTTCTTTAAACGGTTTTTTTTACCAAAAACAAACAAACAATCAGGCGGCATTATTTCAAAAAACAAAGCCAAATTATGGAATTTTTATACAAAAATTTACGTTGAAAATCAAAAAAAATGAGCAACAAAAAAAAGTGAGCAACTAAAAGTTTACTTAAGAAATAATTCATATTATTATTATGGAAAATGATTACAGAAACAAAAAAAAAAACAAAAAAAATATTCCATTCGAAATAATTTCATTCATAAGTTTTGAACACACAAATCACACCCACTTACCTAAGCATATGTGGTACGTACGGATGTGTCGCCCTTCTCGTCTACCTACAACCTGACTACCCACCTGAATGAAACGTTGAGCAAAGAGAAGTATGACTAGCGTTATTGGCTTTACAATTTCCAAATATTTAAATGAGTTTTTTTTCTCCTCTTTTCTTTTCAAATGGTAGTCGATTTCTGATTATAATATTGAAATATTTTTAATGGAGTAACTAATTGAAATGGTCAACAAAATTAAATCAAATATGGAATGTTTATCTACTTATTTATTAACAGTTATTATAACGGTTATAAGATTATTAAAAAAAATCTTCCATTAACTAGAGATTGGTCTTTAAACTGTAATACGTTTATATTTGCTTCTAATTTGATCAGTAATTTAATGCGCAATTGAATCCGTTACTGAATTTAAATGCACTCTACATAGCTATTGATGCAAATGGCTTTCACGAACTACCACAAAAGCCAATCGTTATTAGTATTAGGATGACACCAGACCCACGGAATTCCTTAAAGCTATTGGAGCAGTGCTTCTTCATTATCTTGATCTATCAATATAATAAAATATAGGCGTAATACGCATGTCCTACGAACGAGCGACATTTATAGATCGCTGACAAAACCTATTGAACCCCAACAACATCTCAAATGCCTTTGAAGAAGTCTAAAGGAGTTTCGATACATCTCAATAGTCGCAAATAAATGCGAAGACAAACCTCCAAGCGTATTGTATTGTAGTAGAGCTACTAAAGTGCAACTTACAAGCTCTCATGCTCATTCAGAGAATTGAGGGAGTTATTATAGGTTAGGTTAGGTCTAGGAAGTCGTCGTAGTCTAGTAGATAGTGTGTCTGCTTATAAGGCGTAAGCCCACAGTTCAAACCCGAGTTCAGACATCAAAACGAAAATATAAAAAAAAAATTTCTTCTTGACTTCCTCTCAGCATATTTCTAGCAAAAACTCTGAGAGTATATAAAATTGCCATGGAAAGTTTCTAAAAAATCGGTCATTCGGAGTTGACTTTAAACTGTAGGTCCCGCTACTCATATATAAAATTAAAGTACACAACATAAGTGGTGTGAGAAGCTAGGTCGTAATCCTGACTGAAGGGTCGTAATGACCAAATATGTACACACAGTTACTAAATTATACGTACGGTTAAAAAATGTCAGAAATTTTATAACTAATCCGTTTTCGTTGACAATCTTTATAGTTTCCTTGATGTTAAGACGGTCTTTTGCATTGATTAAAAAATTTCTGAAATTGAACTGAATTGTGGCCCTGCATAGGCCCACAAAGATATGCATCCGATTTACAAATTTCACAAATTTCTGAACCCAATGCAAACGACCGTCTTAAAATCGAAGAAAGATGTCAGACAATTATAAATATTTTCAACGAAAACGGATTGGTTAAAAAATTTCTGAAATTTGTTATCCGTATGTGTACTTTTGTGGCTGAGTGTATGTATGTAGGTCGAAGGGCCATCCTTGATTACCAAAGCACCCTTGAGCACTGCATAGCGACGCGTTGTGACACAGGAAAGCGCAGTCTCTCTACTAACCAACTTCCACCAAACTAATCGAAGGAGTTGTTCAGCGCAAGAGCTGCGCAATTCAAAAGCACTACTACTATCCTATGGAAACCAACCTGAAAGTTTAATCAACGTACATAGCTATACCCTTCATGTCAATGGATGATAACTCAGTTAAACTGAAAAGGAATGGAAAGCCAAATGACCTAGATCTGCTACTCGCAAGAAGGTGTATAAGAGTTTTCTCCTCTTCGGCAGAAGAGTTATCATAAGTACGCTAAAAAGGTCAACATCGCATACTCAGTGATATTACTCCGCTCTAAATAGATTGATAATTGCCTAAATAACTCATTAAAGGATATTTGATGGGGTGTCTAGGGCCGTTGTAAAGTACAAGTTGGATATTGATCGCCCATAAGAAAAGAGGCTCTTCTGTTTACACAATGGGAGGACAGATTAATGTTAATGGGGAAGGCAGCGAAAAGAATTGTAACGAAATGAAGGCGTTGACATTGAATGAAGAATTGTCCAGAAAGTTCATTAAGACCCTACATTCCTATTGGCTTAACCCTAAGCTAATATTTTATATCGCTTTTAATAGTTACTTATAGTTCACGTACTCCGTTGTATTTTTAAAATCTATCCTATTTTACTGTATTGACAGTACTAATTCGTTACTATGACTAATTCGTAGACTATGTTGGCTACGGCTATAACGGTAGCCTTGCATGTTGTCGAATTATAGGGAAAGTAATCATTTTTCTATAAACAAATGTGTTCTATGGTCATAAGTGTGCTTAAATCATTGGCCTCAGTCACAACGGTGGTCGTGTAGTCATGTAGCTGACTTGTCATTTTCATATGCATACCCTACGATTTTGACAAGCTGTACTCAGAGGACCAACTGTAATCCTTGTGCATATTTTTAATGCATAAGATCCGCATTTTATCAGAATTTGGATTTTGTTTTTCTAATTTTCGGTTATTCAGAACACTCGAACATTCCCTATAAAATGAAGTTTAGTTTTGTGATAAAAAAAATATCAATTTCTGTACGAAAAACAAATCATTTTATAAGTATCACAGCAAATTTCATTACCAAACAATTGGGCAAAGTTGCCACATGACAAAACATGTGACGAGGTGGCCGAGTGGTTAAGGCGTTGGACTGCTAATCCAATGTGCTCTGCACGCGTGGGTTCGAATCCCATCCTCGTCGGTCCAAAATTTATTTATTTAATCGAAACGACAAAAAGATTTTACAAAAACAATCATCAAAAAAGCCCGAAAAGATAAGTGTTAAGAGTGATAATTAAAGAAGATATGATAAGATGATTAAAAGATAGTTAAGTTTTGTTATTAGGTATACAACAGTAAGGAGGAAAGAAGTAAGAAGTAAAATACAGTAGTTTTAGTAAAGAAATGAAGACAAAATGTTGTGAAGTGTTGTGTGATGTTATTGTTTTTGACTGAAACAAAATGTTTTGAATATCGAGTTTCAAACATTTAAACATTTTTTGCATTCTGTTTTATTATTTTTTTTTTAAACGCAGGTACTAAAATATTAAAAATTATTCAAAAACTGAAGACCAAATAAAGTTAAAAGGATTTCTAGTCCCATTGTGCAGGCTGCTGCCTTTTGGTGTAGTTGTCTAGACGCAACATCTGTGTAGAATGTATGTGACCTCTTAATACTCTAGGTTCAAATCTCGCTACAGGAGTTTTTTATAAAGAAATTCGTTTCTCAGGTAATATTTGAAATTTAAAAAGTTTTAGAATTTGCATTTCCAAAACGATATTTTGATTTTTAACCTCTGCTTTGCCTTAATTAACTGCATTTATTTAAAGCTTATAAAGAAAAACATACTAAAAATAGATTGGAATTATTTCCAAATATAGTAAACTTTCAAGATATGCATATCTATTGTAGGGATCTTAAGTTCAAGGCCCGCTAAGAGCGTATCATATTTTGCTTATTTTTCTAAACCAGTTCCACATTGTTTTGAATGTTAAAAATAAACTTTTGTCAAGTAATTTATATGACGTGAAATTTTCAGAGCGCCCAACATGACGAGGTGGCCGAGTGGTTAAGGCGTTGGACTGCTAATCCAATGTGCTCTGCACGCGTGGGTTCGAATCCCATCCTCGTCGATTATTTTATTTATTTTTTTTTGTTTATTTTTTTTTTAAGGAAATATTTTATTAAATTTAATTGATAGCCAAGAATCATTGTATGGTGATGTGGTGAAATAAAAATTCTATTTATGTGCTCCGTTTAGCTTCAGTTTGTGCATAAGAATAAATATGTATGTGTATGTACGAGTATGTATATAAAAAGGGAATAAAATTATGATTTACAATAGGAAATATGTAAGAAAAGTAATAAAAACACAAAAACTTTTTGAAATGATTGAATCAGGCGCTGTTAATAGCGGCCTATCGGTTCACTCGTACTAAACAATTGTTTCTTCTATATTTTGTCATGAGGCGTATATACGTCGATAATGCATGCGTCAGCGATGTTGGTTTTACCACTTGACCACAAAAAACGTAATAGGAGCCTCACATTTAATTATTATAACGTCGAATACAACGTCAAATGCTCAAAATGTTAATTTCCAGAAGGAAAAGCCGTAACGGTAAGTCGGCAAGGAATATGAGCAAGAGAACTTTCGAGATGTAGAAACTGCCGGAATTGTGGAATAATTACGACTGCTTTTGATATATTTTTTGTGTCTTTTGTCAAAACCGCAGCACAATAGTACTTGATAAACCAATCACGTGTACAGATTATGAAGGTTGGGAGTGTTTTATTTACCCAAAAACGTCAAGAACCTAAAAACTATGCCTTGGTAAGAAGTCAAAGTTATAACACAACGCTGTGATAGGAAAAACTCGTTATGAGTCAAAGAAATACTTGACACAAGTCTATCATATCGGTGGTATGAATCTCACTTCAGCTCAGAGAAAAATTAGCTTACTTGGGCAGCGTATTTTCAAAAGACTCAGGAAATGAGAGTGATGAGGTAAACCAAATACACCAAGCGAATGCAATTTCATGAAATTTACATCGTAATTCGATAGGTTTGTACACCACATGTTTATGCATGTGTTAAATCAGTGCTGCTTTATAATTGCAAAACCATCCAAACGTTCATAAACGGATGTCTTAGTCGAATTATAGTCATAAGGTGACACCGTCCCGTATTTGATACTCTATTATTGGATTGCTTGCTACGCAACAGACAATTGAAATTTGAATAAAAGGACGTGAATTGGATGAAGAACTAGCATTTCGGGGACGACATAATTGTTACGGAGTTAAGAATTTTTGTAGGACACTAGGTTCTTAACTACTATGCCTATATAATCGTGATCATCATGGGTTTATGACAGCAATTTAATTGACAAAAATTGTTATGAAAACCTTTCGCGCAAATATGTTTGTATCAACAGCGTAAATGGAAGAAGTAATTCGAAATAAATACTTTCCAACATTATAAAACAAAATAAGAAAGAAGAACAATTGGCGAAACGTCGTCTGTGTAGCGTTTTTATTCTACATCACGATTTATAAGGTTTCGTTTTAACTTAAATGGACTTCTTCACAGTCTTCATTCATTTTTATTTTATTGGCGTTCATTAGATAGTTATTGTCCATGCATGGAATTAATTTAACTGAAGAAGAAGAAATAAATGTTTATAACGAACACAAATTAACTAAAGATTGTAGGCGTGGCGAACTCCGTTCGTTTATAATATTTTATTCGCAAGGCTTTATCCTTAAAATTAAGTGACGAGGTGGCCGAGTGGTTAAGGCGTTGGACTGCTAATCCAATGTGCTCTGCACGCGTGGGTTCGAGTCCCATCCTCGTCGTAGATAATTTTTGTTTGAAAGTTTTTGATACAGTGAAGTTTGTTTATAACGAATACTACGCTATTTCTTGTTAGATAGCCTGTCGATTTTGTTTAAGGATTTTAGTTTAAAACCAAAACAAATTTGAAAACCTGTAAGACATTTATTTTCAAGTTTTTGACAAAGAAATGAGATTTTAGAGTGAAGTGAATGAAAACTGTGCATATTTTTACGTTTTATTGTACGTGTATGAAAATTATTTGCCATATTTTTGAAAATAAATAAAATTTTAATTATTTTGAAGTTGGAAAAAAGATTAACTAAAGGGTCCGCCAAATAACTTTCTTTTTGAAAATGCTTTAAAAAAACTACTGAATATTTTCTCAAATTTCTTTTTTATTTGAAAGTACAATCCTTCCGGTTAATAATGGAAAATAATTTCATTCAAATGGCTGCCTCGGCTGGCCATGCAGTAGCCTATACCAGAAGATGCCGATTTTGGCAAAAAAAAATTAATCTTTTCAGATGAAGCTCATTTTGATCTTGGCGGGTATGTAAACAACAAAATTGTCGCATTTGGGGCACAGAAAACCCGCACGCATACATTGAAAAGCCGACGCACCCAAAACTCTGTCACTGTTTGGTGCGGATTTTGATCCAGAGGCATAATTGGGCCATTTTTTCTTCGAAAATGAGCAAGGAGTGGCCGTTACAGTCAATAGCGATCGTTATCGGACCATGTTGAACGAATTTTTGTTCACAAAAATTGAAGAGGAGGATATTGGCAACATTTGGTTTCAACAGGACGGCGCTACGTGCCACACAGCCGAAGCTACACTCGATGTTTTGCGCCCTGTTTTTGAAGATCGCATTATCAGCCGCAGAGCTGATGTCGTTTGGCCACCTAGAAGCTGCGATTTGACACCGTTGGACTATTATTTGTGGGGTGCCGTCAAAGATAAGTGTTACGCCGACAAGCCAGAGACTATTGACGCTTTAAAGGACAATATTCGTGAAGCCATTGGTGAAATACAGCTGCACACAATCGATAATGTGCTTAAAAATTGGACCGATCATGTTGACTACTGAATGGCCAGTCGAGGCAGCCATTTGAATGAAATTATTTTAAATTATTAATCGGAAGGATTGTACTTTCAAATAAAAAAAGAAATTTGAGAAAATATTCAGTAGTTTTTTCTTAAAGCATTTTCAAAAAAAAAGTTTTTTGGTGGACCCTTTATAAAGTCGAGCATATAAAGCATTAAAGCCTATCTGGTTTGCATTATTCCTACATACGAATACATGCATACATCCATATAGAAAACTTCGCAGCTTGAATAGCATGTAACTAAAAAATCTCAAATTAGCAGAAGTGAGACCCTGTCTTCGATAATCGAAACTTTATTTGGAAAAGAAAACCCTATAAAATAGATCGTCTCTTAAAAAATATACAAATTTTGAAACCTACCAAGTAATCTTCGACTACAGTCATATCTATAGCTATCGAATACAGTAGACTTGGTTAAAAAATGGGCTTTTTATGGTAAAATTTGGAGTTCTGTGCAATTGGTAAGAAGGTAGTAAGTATAAATAAGACGAGGTGGCCGAGTGGTTAAGGCGTTGGACTGCTAATCCAATGTGCTCTGCACGCGTGGGTTCGAATCCCATCCTCGTCGGATTACTAACTTTTTTAAGTGATCTGGTAACTAAATGCATGTCCTCAAAATACTAAAAGGTCCTCTAGCCACTATCATCCATAGCGTTCTGTGATAATTACCAAAGTATAATAAAAATCCTAAATAAACTTAAACAATAAAATGGGCGTGAAATTTAAACGTTTTTAAATTTAATTAAGATAAAGTGTAAAACAGGATACTTAATTTTTTTTTTTATTTTTTTAAGGATTTTTAAAGAATTTTATAAGAAAAAAATATCCTTTCCGTGCGATAACAAGGCGAGGTGGCCGAGCGGTTAAGGCGTTGGACTGCTAATCCAATGTGCTCTGCACGCATGGGTTCGAATCCCATCCTCGTCGTAGTTTTTTATTTTTATAGTCCTTTTCTATAATTTCTGTACAAATGAATATCATACCATTGTTATAATTAAGCGTGTGGAGAAAAATTTCCATTGCCCAGTTATAAAAATAATGATCATGTAATCGTTGGGTCACTCATGTGAGTGTATTATACGATTGCAGTTTATTCAGTCATGGTTTTTCTTTCATATTCGCGGTGCATCATGCATTCATCATAATTTATTTTAATACAATTGCGCACTTTCTAGAGCAGCACTAGGTTGTCATTCATTCATTCATTATCTGATACACACATTAAATCACTTCTCCAATAAAAGATTTACTGACCAGACAAGAGCATGCACGTGGTGGTTAGTGGGGGTACTTATTAGTCAGTAACTGTGGTCCGTATTCTGAATAACTTACGCAGTCTTATTTATTTATTTATTTGTCATATCTTTTGTTAAAAGAAATGCAAAAATACAAAATACAAAATAAATCAACAATTTATTTGATTAATCAGATAAATTTCAATTGTAGAAGCCACCGCAATCTTTATGATTAAATCAACAGAAGAATCAACGTAGAATTTGCGGAATTGGAAGATACCCCTACACAGGAATCGTTAAAAAAATATACAGTGAGCATCAAAAGAAACTAAACATTAAAAATATTCATTAGTAAATTACCGTTATTTTTATTTTAAAATTGTTTCATAGCCACCGTTTTAAAATTGAAACAAAAAAAATTTAAAAAAAATTCGAAATATTTTGACAAATTTTTTCGGGCAGTCTCCTTAAGTGGTAAAAGTTGAGTGTGGTGATTGTTAGAATTTTATCCATAGTGTACGGTTTCTTTTGACGCTCACTGTATGTACGATTTTTCATGGCGATAAAGCAATACATTTTTTTAGTTCGAAAATGAATGGGGTTTTGAAGAAAGTACTTATCCCACAGCATCCTAAAGCAAACCCCATTTTTCTGGAACGAACTAGTTATGAACTTTACACACAACTTTGTAATCTATTAAATTTAGATAAGGAAAGGAAAATATTACAAGACTCTGCATTATAACTTGTGTAATTTTAGAATCAAAATTTTCTTTGTAAAGTGTTGCAGCAAATGTAATAACGGAAGTAGATGCATACGTAACTAAAGTAGGGTGCATCATAGCCACCACATAAGAGAATTGCGATGTCTCTTAATGTTACCGATTGATGCCACTAAAGAATTATAATTTTTCTTCTGTTTTTTGTGTGAAAATCATATCAAATGAATGAATGAATGAAGAATTGTTTTGATACGGAATTTACGAGAAGAGCTTCATTAAAATCGGTGGAAATTTTCTCATATTTATGTTCAAATATTTATTGTTTTGGTTTTTGTTGTGTTGTATTAGAATTATTTTTCATTTTTCCGGTTCTATCATAATCTCGTTGTTCAATTAAAAAGTAAAATTTATTATTCGATCGTAAGAGTTCAAAGTCCTTTCATTCAAAAGAATGCAAGGTTGGAACTTATCATTCATTAGCACACACCCAAATAGTTTCAAGTTGTTTGATTACTTTTTCTTTTTTTTATCTAAGAAACGTTCTATTTTTAAAAGAATTTATTTTTTTTTGCTATTTTATCTCATAAATGTAATGAAAGACAAAATAGTTGGTACTGTTTTCCGGTAGAATAGAACCAACCAACGAACTGAGAGAGACAAATTTTAAAACATAACATTGAACTTCTGAGGTGTGCGATAACAAAACTAAGGTTTTTTGCCGTCATTTGTTTTTTTCCATGAGTTTTTCTTTCAAAGTAAATGAAATATTTAAAGTTTATGAACTAAAAATAAAAATTTTTTGAGGGGTATATGGCATTTTCAATTAGTAGAGGGAATGGATTACAATTGTTACATCTTCTCTTGAAATTAGAACTAAAAATGAGTGCTGCAAAGTTCCAAAAATTCTCTCTTAATGTGGCCTTTAAGAGATACGTTACGCAGTACTTACAACCATAAAAGCCTTTCATCACAACTTTATGTAAACAACAACGATTGCCTTTTTTGTTATTCCTCTTTTTATACTCTATGCATAAACAATAACAATTACTAGACAATTATTTGACAGATCTTTGTAACGAAGATCTTCAAACCAAGATTGCTATCTTCAAACACACAATGTCTTCACACAAGACTGACGGAACTTGACTCACGCAGTCGCCTGCTTTGCCTTGCCTTTTATGGGGCAGAGTAAACAGTCTGAAGAATGTTCTTGAAGGCGAATGTTCATGACTTCGCATTCTCGAAATCTCTATAAATATAAACATCGTTATTTGGAACTGGTACTGGACTATAACTGAAAGCGTAATTTTTTGCATCAAATGGTACTTTTGTAAAAATTTGTTAATACACGCAGGAAATACGTAACAAAAATACAAAACAATAACAGCTGATCAGGAACGTAACAGAACGAAAAAGTCTCGTTTAGTTAAACATCGACGGAACGTAGGTTCGTTTTTAGCATATGAAGAACAAACTGATACTTAACGAAATTACATCACGGTTCGGCAAGCATTCTCATTGCTTTTCGTGTTCTAAAATCGAACGTACCTTCCATGGACGTTAAGCTAACCTTGGCTAAAGACTAATTCAAACATGTTCCTAACCCATTAATAGTTGAAAACGCAAACCATAAAACATGTACTAATAAAAAGTACTGAAAGTGTTGCGGGGGTACTGCGGTATTTTTGAAATGGAAAAGTACTGAAAAAAGTACTAAAGTGCTGAATTGAAAAAAGTACTGAATAAAAAAAGGTACTAAAGTACTGAATTTTTCAACACTGATATATACTCTCGCATCAAAGGTACTCAAGAAATCGATGACACTGTTTCATAAACTGCTCATGGTCAAAATAATTATAATCCTCGAAATTTTCCCTCAGCCACCCCCAAGTCATTATTTTTTCCAAGCCATGAGAAAGGTTAGGTTAGGTTAGAGGACGTGTGCTTGTCAATTAAGACAAGTACAGTACCCGGAGGTCGAATTGACCAATTGTACAACGTCCTAGTTACTCACACCACTTCTGTTGTGTGTGTTAATTTTATACATGAGTGGTGAGATCTACAGTTTAAAGTCGACTCCGAACGACAGATTTTTGAGAAACTTTTTCATGGCAATTTTATTTACTCCGAGAGTGTTTGTCAGAAATCTGCTGAGAGGAAGTCGCCGAAAAATACTTTTTCTATTTTGTCTTGATGTCTGGCGTGAGGCTCGAACCCTGGCTTTTACGTCTAATAAGCCAACACACTACCTACTAGACTTCATGGCTGCATGAGAAAAGGCTGCAGAAAAAGAGGCTGGAATCTCACCAGGAAATAATCTCACAAAGAAATTTATTTTTATTTTATAATCGGAGTATCAAAGGAGACTTTGTTGAAAAATAAAAGGACTTGTGCTTCATTCAAAAAATTTCTTTCGTGTTATGTATTGTGCTTCAGAGAGACGCGTAATTTTAATATTTTCTGACAAAAAACCCAAAAACATCAGCTTAATTTTTGACGTTGTTAAGTCGTTAAATCAGTTGTGGCAGAGTAGCAGCACAATTTTCATTTTCATTTACGTGCTCCACACGATAAGTGATGATATTACCGGTTTATAACCGATAAATTAAAAGCAGATTTAATTACAAAAACAAAAATTAAATCAAATCTAGAAATCCACACAAAACACAATTCAACTAGTAACAGCCGACACTCGAATGCATGAATTCTGCATGAAACTACTTAATGGCAGTTACAACTAATTTGTTGGCCATTAATTATGAATGAATGAAGGAATGATAAAAAAATTATGATTTAAAACAAAACTATCTTGTTCTGCTTGTCTTTTCTTTCTTCTTATTGCTGTTGTTCTTGTTATTTTTGTTGTTGCATGAACTAAAATTACGCCCGTCATTAATAACGACAACTTAATTATATGGCAACAAAGCCAAGTAATAATAATTGTTGTTGCTATTGTTGTTATTGTTCTTGTTGTTATTATTGTAGGTTTAGCAATTAAATTGCTGTTTTTTTTAAACTTCAACGCATGACATGCATTTGCAAGCAACTGATTATGAGTCAAGCAAGAGTCGAGTCATAAGCATCAGCGATGGATAAATGAATGAATGGATGGATGGTAGAGTCACTCACACATGCATACATATGTACATGTACGTGGTGTAAATTAAAGACATCGCGAAAAGAGGCGTTTTTCAATTGCATTGCGATCGGGGAACATCGGGGAATATTTTGTGCATTCTGTGTTAAACCCAAACCAAACGAAAGATTTCAAATGAATTTTTACCAATTCAAAGGCGTTGGTTATGGGAAAACCCCCGCATTTTGGAAACACAAAAAACTTTTTTTTGTTCAATCAGGCAGGCGATTCTGTTTTACTTTTTTCTTTTTGTTTGTGTTTTAAATGTTTATTATTTATTATTATTTTAATAATATTTGTCAAATGTTGGCTTATTTTATGCACATTTATAGATATTTGTGGATGTAATAAAACAAATAACATACATACGTGTGTATGTGTGTACGTATGGTAAGTACGGACATTTATGAGTAATAGTTGTAAAATTACACTGAAAATAATTATAATAAATATTGGCATACTTCCCTATTAGAATTCAAAAATCAATGATCAACGCTCTAGGTTTCTAGAGAAAGAGTATGTTCGTGACGTGGAGTAAAAACTCCAACTAAAATTACCTGTGGATTTTAGTGACTTTTGGAACAAAACTTTTTAAAAAATTAATCTCAATCAATTGCCGTTACTACCTAGGGCTATTTCGTATAAATTCCTAATTAAATCGCTGTAGAGCCTCTATAGCATTACGGAAGAATGATTTATTTTCGGAGCAGCGAAACAAACTTTAGCAGAGATCAGCAATAGCATTCAAAAAGATGAGTAGAATCGAATTATAATTTCTCATAATTTCTGATACTTGAATGCGTAATTCATACTTATTTTAATATCATTGAACTCCTACTCTGATTCAAAGTTTGAAGTACTCATCATATTCATACTTAACAACACGTATGACCTCGTGTTGATTTCAACTCTCCATAACTCAACATATACACGAATCACAAAATAATTATGAATCGCATACGAACACTAAAATACTCACTAGAAGGTTGTGTGTTTGCTCTGCTTGCTGCTCTGTCTTTTTCTTTTGTTGCCGAATTACTCGAATCATTTATAAGTAGTCTTCCAAAAGTTATGAATCTAAATGAGTAGGCGTATGAATCAAACATATTTCGAATGGTATGAGTTTGATGTCAATGTTGTACGCATACTCATTGTAACCTGTTGATATAAATCAACGTCGTTGTAGTGAGTATGAATGAATTAGCAGAATACATAGTTAAATTTCTATATTGTTGACTCACTTATATTCAAAATTTCATGAGTGCTTATGAGTAGCGAAAACGCGATTCATTGCTGATGTCTGAACGGTCAGATGTAACAAATTCCAAGCATTCCTGTAAGTGAGCCAAGACTTTTCTATCAATTTTTGGACACACCAGTTTATTCATTTTCTAACTCACCGAACACAAAATGACTTAAACTTTTAAGCCGCTGATAAAGGTTTTGCGACCTTGTTTTTCACTCAATATAGTAAGTATGAGACACAAATGTCTTTCCTCAATTCCTTTAAAACTTGACCTTCTTATGTAAACAGTCTTTTTAAAGTGATTCCAAATAGCCTGGTCATTACTGTTTAGTGTCTCTAAGAAGTCGCAGTAGTCAAGTAGGTAGTGTGTTGGCTTATTAGACGTAAGGCCGCGGTTCAAACCCCCAAAACGAAAATATGAAAAAATATTTAATCGGGTTCTTCCTCTCAGCAGATTTCTGGCAAAAACTCTAAGAGTAAATACAATTGCCATGAAGAGCCTCTCAAAAAACTGTTGTACTGAATCGACTTTACACTATAGGTTCCGCCACTCATGTATAAAATTAACACACACAACATATGTGGTATGTGAAGCTAGATCGTAATCCTGACTGAAGGGTTGTAATGACCAATTATGTTATGTATGTATGTCTGTACGTCCTGTAGAATTCCTAATGCAGAAGCTTAATGTCATATGGAATTTGATGTCATATGTAAAATACATATCGTGCTAGATGTGTATTTGAATGCTGCCGGTTAATTTTCCTTAACCATATAATAACAAATGCACAGTCCAGTCAAATTAAAACCCATTCTAATTTACATTGTTTACAAATGTTTTGTCAGCTGACTTTCACTCAAGATATATGTACTAGCTTTTGTATTTTACTGCGGGTAATATGACAAGTCATATGACAAATACATACTGGGTCAGAAAATAGTTCAGAAGTACAATCTCATTGCAAATGTTTCCTATTAAAAATGGAAAATCAAGAATTTGATGAATTTTAATTGAATGTGTGTGAGTCATTTGTGAATCTAAAATTAAATTTTTTTTCTTTCTTTCCTTTACTTTCAAAGGAAATTCCAAATTTAATGGCCACAATCCTCTCACACATACTCTCATGCCCATGTGCGTACCCACATTAAAAGGAAGTGACTCAAAACGAAACGGAACCTAAAGAAAAAGTGAAGTGAAGTGAAAGAAAAAAACGAAAAAAAAAGAAACGAGAGAAACACATCCACTTTTAGTCAATGAATGAATGAATGAATGAATGAATGAATGTTTTTCCGCAAGTGTATTTTCACTTCATCCGTCAACATTTCTGTGTAACTAAGTGCGCCAAAGTCAGTCATTAATTTGTCCATTCCAATCCAATCGATCGTTGTCAGTCACTCAGTCAGCCAGTCAGTGTATAGCCTTGCCATGTCTCGTCATGCAGTGATGCAGTAGTTGGCTGCATGTTTGTCTGTCTGTTTGTGTGTCTGTATGTTTGTCTGTATTACAAATAAGTGATTGGAGTCTTATATTTTTGTCTGATGTCGTTGTTGTTGTTGTTGTTATTTCTGTAATTGTAATTCTCTTGAGTTGTTATTGCGTGCGTGTGTGTGTGTGTGTGTGTTTGTTTTCATTATTATTTTTGCATTCAACTTAAAATTCCCACAACATCCGGTTTTTGTTTGTTGTCTCCACAAAATAAAACTGGAAACAAAAACAAAAACAAAAAATATTTTTCCAACCCAAACGGATGTGCTTAACTTCCACACTGCACAGCAGTCAGTGCAATGCAACGTAGCGCAGTGCAGTGCAGTGCATTGTATTTGCATTGAAACGTTTGGGTTTTCATGTTTTTTTCTTTTTTTTTTTGCATTGAGTGAGTGAGTGTTCACTGCCGAATAGATTCTCAGGCCCATTATGCATTCAGCATTTGTCGATTCTATGGACTGAGAAAACTTTGCTGTTATATTGTATGTTACGTTATATGACTGACTACCTACATATTCATGAGAGTTGGTACCATCAATACAGTTCTCTTTATAAAGTACGTTCGTATACACGACGTATCTTAATGTTACAATAAGAGGCCATAAATTTTGAAACGAAAAAAACTTATTCAAATAAAGGTTATTGTGTGAGAGTCTCCTTATTTTGTGGATACGTTATACATTTTACGTGCTCCTATGCAGTTCTTTAAGGAGAACGAATGTTATCTTCATGGCCATACTACACACGATTTTGATTTCAAATTGACATAACATAACATAATTGGTCATTACAAAACTTTAGTCAGGATTACGACCTAGCTTTTCACAGCACTTATGTTGCGTGTGTTATATACATGAGTGGCGAGATCGAATCCGAACGACAGATTTTTGAGAAACCTTTCATGGCAATTTTTTTTACTCTGACAGTTTTTGCCGAAAATCTGCTGAGAGGATGATTTTACGGAAACATGTGCTTTTCAATTTTAAACTTCAATCCCGTTCAAATCATTTGATAGTTCTTAAGATTCAATAGAGCGTATGCAAGACAGAACTTTTAGCGTATCCACTACCAAAGGGCATTTTCTGTATTAGTTGGAAACCTCACCTTTTACGTAAGACTTAGTTTTTTCTCATTTCAGTACTTGGAGTTTATAGAACATCTGCATTAAGTCTACAAAGAATGAAACTTTTAATTAGTTTTTGTTAGATTTACAAATATGTTGCTTACACCAGCCATTAAACTCCCTCAGTGGATTGATGTAATTGATATGTTGCAACCAGAGATCAGCAATGAATCGTTTTTTCGCTACTCATAAGCACTCATGAAATTTTGAATATCAGTAAATCAACAGTATTGAAATTTAACTATGTACTCTGATTCATTCATACTCACAACAACGTTGAATTATAAGTACAAGTTGGAATGAGTATGAGTACAACGTTGACATCAAACTCATATCATTCGAAATATGTTTGATTCATAAGCCAAAAAGACAGAGCAGCAAGCAAAGCAAACACGCAACCTTCTTGTAAGTATTTTAGTGTTCGTACGCGATTCATACTTATTTTGTGCTTCGTGTATAGGTTGAGTAATGGTGAGTCGAAATCCATATGAAATTATACGTGTTGTTAAGTATGAATATAATGAGTACTTCAAACTTTGAATATGAGTAGAGGTTCCATGATATTTAAATAAGTGTGAATGCGTATAAGTATCAGAAATTATGAGTATGATTCGATACTACTCATCCTTTTGAATACCTATTGCTGATCTGTGGTTGGAACACAGGCTTAGTTATCGCTACGACCTACAACAAGACTGATTTTCTTACATTAGTTACTTAGGCTTCATGTTACAAGGATTGGCATGAACATATCCTCAAGTATATTTATTTATAGAATCTGTTGAATGATCCTTTAATTACCGTTTCAACAGATAGTGAGTTTGTGCGAATTGCGAATTTCTTCCATCTAAAACTAGCAAGCGCGTGTTTTTCATTATCAAATAATTCCACTGTCACTATTTAAAGCTCATAATTTCACCACACTAAATAATCTTGTCACGTACCAGACACCAGCAAATATTTTTTTTGGTAATTTTAAGAAACAAAAAAGTGTCTTTATGCTGTGAATTCTTTTGCAGCTCTGACGCATTTCACACTTATTTTTGCTGTTTTGTTATGGCATATATTATTGTATGTATGATGTCAGTAAGAAAAAGCTCTTATAATCATGACTTTACTTTAAATTATCCATACACAGATACTATATATGTATGTATGTAGTAAATATATGCCATATACAACAGATTGTAAGTCACTATACCATCATATAGCATATGCAATGGAGCACAGTAACGCAGCCGATCAAAATCTATGTATGGGCAATCATTTGCAGTTTAATACGTACAATAATGGCAATAATAATGGCAATAACAATAATAATAATGATAATAATAATAATGAATTAAAAAACAAAAACAATAATAATAAAAAATACTATACTGTATTGTGTTGTATTAATATCTACGATAGTAATAAGCGTGCCGTATATTAAATTTAATTTTTTTTTTAATTTTTAAATTTTTTTTTGCCTGTAATTTTCTATCATATGGTCAGAAAATACTGAAATACTGGATATATTTTGTATGTATTTTAAGCATACGAATGAAATGAATGAATGAATGAATGACTGAACTGACATCCGTCTGGTCATAGTATCTACAAAATGAAAATATGTATGTGTGTACATAAAACACAGTATGCTCATATACTAGCTTCTTCCTCTCTATGCAAAATAATTTTTTTTTTGTTATTTTAAAAATTTATTTTTTTGTCAACTTAAAAAACTACGATGAGCCAGCCAGCCAGCCAGCCCAGTTACTCTCTCATTCAGTAATTCATTCATCGAGTCCATCGTCATTCAGTCATTGTCAGTCAGTTTTTTTTATATGAATTGAGTGTCATATTTTGCAAAAACCCAACCAACCAACGAAATGAAATGAAATGAAAATAAATAAATGAGTATGTGACTCATAGACAAAAATATGTGTTTGACATACAAAATGAGCCTCTCTGACATTTTTTATTTAAATATTTTATTAACAAAAAAAAAAACTAAAAAACTAAAGAATATTTTAAAAATATTTCATTATTCATTCATTTATTTGCATGTATGGGGAAAAAATATTTTTTTGTTAATCAAATAGGAATTTTAACAAAAACAAAAAAACCAGCAAAAATTTAATTTTATTCCTAAATTTTATTTAAAATTTTCAATTTCACTTTTCTTTAATGGCATTAGAAAATGAAAACTCAAATTGTTTCTGAACCTTTTGGACTGAAGCCTTTTTTTATTACTTGTTGAACCCTGAAATATTTGAAAAAATGTTTCTTTATCACCAGCCATTCAATTGATTTCGAGTCAACTTAGTTTAATCAGCCTAAGCTCTTTCCCTAGCTGCCTTTTTACTTAAAGGGTTCCATTTTCCAGTGGTTGTGTAAGAGAATATTTTAAACAACGGCACTTACATATCCATTAGTTCGGTTTTAGTCCACATTTTACTTACTTGCTTTACTGGCCATTAGCAACCCACTTAACGGATTTCGGCTTGCCTTAAAATATCCTTCCAGTCCCCTCTGCTTCTTGCGCGCCTATGTCAAAAATTGATGACAGGGCTTTCTTGATCTGATCATTCCAACGCAAACAAGGTTGACCTCTTCGCCGACTTCCGCAAATCTTCGCCTCAAATACCCATCTCGCCGGAGCATCCTCGTCCATTCGAACGGCTTGGCCGATCCAGAGCAACAGCTGGATGTTAAGCTGGATGGTTCGGGAGCTCTTACAGCTCAGTGTTGGATGGGATGTAGAAATTATCGCCGACTCGCACTTGACCGAAAATCTTACCTAGAACTTTTCTCTCGAATACTCTCAAGGCTGCGGCATCAGTGCCTAATATTCATTTCCATGCCTCTACGCCATATTGAAGTACGGGGACGATGAGCATCTTGTAGAGTATTATTATTTAATCCATATCGCTTCATGCATTCCAGAAATTTACAACTACAGACTACCGGAACTAACATTATTCAATTTGGTTTTCTTTTTTGAATGTAGTTTCATAAGCGTTAGAACAAGTTTATACATGCAGACATACACATAACTGGTCATTACAAACCTTCAGTCAGGATTACAACCTAGCTTCTCATACCACTTATGTTGTGTGTGTTAATTTTTAGACATGAGTGGTGGGACCTACAGTTTAAAGTCGACTCCAAACGGCAGATTTTTTGAGAAACTTTTCATGGCAATTTTATTTGCTCGCTGAGAGGATGTCGCCAAAGAAAAATTTTTTTACATTTCGTTTTGTTGAAGATGTCTAACCTGGGGTTTGAATCGGGGCCTCACATCTAATAAGCCACCACACCAGAGATCAGCAATGAGTATGAGTAGAATCGAATTATACTCATAATTTCTGATACTTATTTTAATATCATGAAACCTTTACTCATATTCAAAGTTTGAAGTACTCATCATATTCACACTTAACAACACGTATGATTTCATATCGATTTCGACTCTCCATAACTCAACACACGAATCACAAAATAAGTATGAATCGCGCCCGAACACTGAAATACCTACAAGAAGGTTGTGTGTTTGTTCTGCTTGCTGCTCCATCTTTTTTGCTTATGTGTCTTTTTTCTTTTGTTGTCGAGTCACTCGAATCATTTATAAGTATTTTTCTAACTAAAATGAATCTAAATGAGTACGCTTATGTATCAAACATATTTCGAATGGTGTGAGTTTGATGACAACGTTGTACGCATACTCATTGCAACCTGTACTTATAAATCAACATTGTAGTGAGTATGAATGAATCAGCAGAGTACATAGTTAAATTTCAATATTGTTGACTCACATATATTCAAAATTTCATGAGTACATATGAGTAGAGAAAAAGCCATTCATTGCTGATTTCTGCACCATATGGTATGAGAGCTAAGCACAAAATTTCAAGGCGCCTACCATACTTTGCGACTTGCTAATGCCTTACATATTCCGCCATAACATATATCCATTGCTCTCTTTGTCAATCAGTCTGTGGTAGCATCCTATGAGATCTCTCTTAAAGACCAAATTGTTGATACTGTTAATACCCGCCGTCATTTTAAAAATGATCATGAGTATTTCATACTGCTAATGGAAACGTTATTCTATTAAATTTTAGTTTATGTGAACCAATTACTTCTCTACTTATTTTAACAGTTTAAAAATCAATTTAAAGCAGGTATTATACTATTATGCTGGTACATTTCGATTGATAAAATGCCAAATTCAATGAATATGGCACAAAATATAAAATCGACGGCCCAATTGCATTGAAAAAAAAAAAACAAAAAAACCCCATTAGCCTTCACAGAAATTTGCTTAAAATTCCTTGTAATACTTTACTTATCTATCGACGATGAACGTAAAATTCTTGGCATATTCAAATTCACCTGAACAAATATATTCGCGCTTTGGAATTGCATTGCATTTCCGGGAAATAATCTGAGCAGCCAATAACCAACCATACATTAAAGCAAAAGTGATTCGGAGAACAATTCAATAATAATTGAATTGAATTGAATTTTGTCTGTATGTCTACATATTATTATATGGCATGGCCTGTAAAAATAGCAATCAAATAACAACAACAACAGCAACAACACAAATATTAATTGTTATTAACACTATTGTTTGGTATTATTATTATTATTATTATTGTTGTTGTTATTGTTGTTGTTGTTGTATCTATTTTCAATTGACAATTGGCAATGACATACTAAAGCGTTTAGCAAAAACAAAAATAAAAACCAAAACAAAACAAAAAAAAAGTAAAAACTAACAATAAAAAAAATGAGAACAACGTTAAATAAATAAATTTATAAATAAACTATAAAAATAGCAATACAAGCAATAACAGGAACAACAACAAAAACAATAGAAAACAACAGAAAATAATAAAAAAAAAATAGAAAAACAATGACAAAATCAGCAACATTGTACATACAGGTGCTGAAAATCAAATAGAAAACTTAAAACATTTTTCACACATTATTTACAGACACACATACACATCACACATACACAAACTCATTAAATATCATATGTAAATAGCAGTAGCAGCAATAGCAACAGCAGTAGCAATTACAATACCAACAATCAAAGCAAACTTTTTGTCAAATGACTGTTCAGACAGCCCACGTACTATAGGACCGTGTAAAATTTCGACGGTGTTTCTGTATTCGATTTTTCTATGAAAATATACGTATGTATGTATGTAAACATGACCTAAATAAGTGATGCACAGTGGGAAAGTTTGAAAGAAAATAAATTTTTGCATATCAAGTCAGATCTGATCATTCATTTCCTGATTTATAGTGGAGTTATTGGGAAATACAATAAAATAAAAAAAATTTTTTTTGTTCACAGTTTTGTCCAATGGAAACAATTCTTGCTCTGAAGTACACCGACAATCCGACGTCTAACTTGCGGATTCGACACGACAGCTTATTGATATGTAATCTTTATCATAAACTTTGGTTAACCATGTGCGAGAAAATATCAGAAGACAAATGGTTACCTTAATCCTTATGTGTTCCATATCTGCTCTGAAGGCGAAAGGTGTAGCGGTGAACAGAATTCAGATTCAGGAATATGCAACTGATACCAGGACAGTCAGGTTTTCATGAAAATAAATTGATCGACAAATAACTTTGCTTGACAGATGCAAGCCTATTCTATTAAAAGATTGATCAAGGAAATCATATTGTTACGTTTTTAAATTTTAAAAACGTTTAAAATATAAGCTCGTAGATCACAACTTGATGTAAACAACAACAATTGCTTTTCTTTGTTATTCCTCTGTTTATACCCTTTGCATAAACAATAACAATTGCTAGACAATTATTCGACAGATCTTTGTAACGGAGACCTTCAAACCACGATTACTCTCTTCAAACACTCCGCGTCTTCACACAGGACTGACTGTACTTCACTAACTCAGTCGCCTGCTTTGCCTTGCCTTTTATATGGAAAAGTAATTAGTCTGCTGAATACTCTTGAAGGCGAACGTTCTTGATTACGCCTTCACGAAATCTCTATAAATGTAAACATCGTTGTCTAATTTCTTAAAAGATGTGATCCTCTTGGAAGGTAGGTGTAATTTTTAAAGGATTATTTGGGGAGTAATTAAAGCATCTTGATTATTCTTAACATTCTAAAGAAAAATTCTTTGTCTTCTGATTGAAACTTATCTCGTACCGAGTAATCTTATTGAAATAAGATCAGAAACAGACATTATCAACAGACAGCTTAGCCGTTGTCTAGTAGGTAGTGTGTTGGCTTATTAGACGTAAAGCCAGGGTTCGAGACATCAAGACAAAATACAAAAAGTATTTCTTCGGCGAATTCCTCTCAGCAGATTTCTGGCAAAAACTCTGAGAGTAAATAAAATGACCATGAAAAGTTTCTCAAAAATCTGTCGCTCGGGGTCGACTTTAAACTGTAGTTGTCCCGCCACTCATGTACAAAATTAACACACACAACATAAGTGGTGTGAGAAACTAGGACGTTGTACAATGGGTCAATTCGACCTCCGGAGGTACTGTACTTTTCTTAATTGACAAGTACACGTCCTCTAACCTAACCTAACCTAACCTAACCTAACAGACAGCGTATCACAAATTGCAAGCTTTGCCTTTTTTACGATTAATTAACTTAAGCAACCCACTGTAAGTTTTGATTGTTCACCTAAATTTTCCATTCATACACATAGAAATCAAGCTGTGCTAAAAACGACAAAAGAAAAGAAGAAAACAAATCGAATATCAATGACAACATTTCTTACAAAGTATCAGCAACCGAAACATAACGAAATTTTTGCGAAATAAAAATCTAACAAGTGAGTGAGCATGTAATCAAGTTTTTTTGTTTTTATTTTTTTTTTTTAAATTATTATTTTTACTACAATATGTATGTATGTACGTATGTATGTATATGTAGATTGGCAATGCAAAATACTATTATTTAACCCACACAGACAGACAGACATTGGGGGCGATAATTTACACAATCGACGACGATATTCATTCATAAATTCGGTATTACGATGCTTACAAGAGGAAATACTTACTACAGTGAATGAGTAAAACAAGCAAAATAAATGCACACCAACGCTCACTCATTCACTCACTCACTCACTTACAATTACTCATTACCCAACCACCATACTCATACTCATGGGAGTACGTATGTGTGTGTTTAATTATCAATAATAATATCAATAACCCTGCAATCATTTAACTGATCATTTGTCAGTTGCACGCCAAAGTTAAATTTTATTTACGTTTTTACTAATGAATAACAATTCTAATGCAAGAAAATTGTCTTCCTCCATCAGCATCGAATTTTATGAATGAAACTGTACTGCATTGAGTAATGTTTTCGTTGCTTTTAAGTTCTGCAAGTTAAGCATTATCGATGAATTAACGTAATTTGCTATCAACAGACGCCGTATGCTCGCCTTTGTAATAATGGTCATTCAGTCTGTCTTGGAGTCTCTTGCATGAGTATGATGTTAAAAAGAAGTAGTAACTGCAAATAGCTTTGACGGACACCCCTGAAGGCAAGAATTTTTTACGAAAGACCTCTTTTGTGGTGTACTGTTTTAGTAACGTTACAATATATACGCTATATATGAAAGATCAATTAATTAGGGACTCCTTTACTTATCAATGCCTTCCATATAACTGTGGGATTCAGTGTATCAAAGACTTATTGTAGTCGACAAAGTCTACATATATTTATAATAAGTTGTACGACTATTATCCTCAATTTTTGACACTGCAACAAATAGCTTTTCTAGTCCAACCCAACCAAACATTGCAGCCACTTACAAGGATTCTCTATATGTTCTAAGATCCTTTCACTTGCCGACTTCAAAATATATTTGTATTGAATGAAATTCCTTTTTTATTGCCATTTTCATAAGAAACGATGCAACTCTTAAATATTGGTCACTGGCAACGACCGCAACTCATTCGCATCGTTCATATAATAAGGAAATCTGCTGTTATGTACTGATCATAATATAACGAATGGTTCTCCGTTATGTGGACGTGGAAGCATCCCCATCATCATCCTAATTGTATGCATTGATGTATCTGAAATCGCATTAAAAATTTTTTTAGAAAACCTTTCACAATTTATTTCTCCAACACTGTACTTTCACTGACTGTAACACTTTACTTACATATGTACGTGCATATATTACACAATATTGTTGTATATGTAAACTAACTGCGCAAAAATTCTCGCTCGTGTAATACAATAAGATTACACGTATCGTCATTCAACGATACTATCATTATTCCCTCTCTCGCTATCTCTCTCTCTCTCTCTGTCTATCGCTTGATGCATCGTTTATTTATAATGGTATGACTAAATTTGTGGCATCCGTTTATTGTCGTATACGAGTATGATTGTAATTATATCGAGTTGTTGTTGGATTTTTATTGTTTTTATTGTATATTCATTGTTCATTGATGTTTGAATAGTTAAAGATAAAATCAGGATCTGAAAATCTATGGATCTCCATTGTGTCCAATACCAAGTATTTTAATTCAAGCGCCCATTGTTAGCAAAAACTTTCTACAGGGAAGACGCAACAGAGATCGAGTAGAGGAATTTATTAGAAGATACGCAGGTATCTGGAGAAGAATACTGCATGACTGGACATCTATTTGCCTTCAATGTAAGACACTGTGAAGTCGCCATAGTCTAATAGGTAGTGTGCTGACTTATTAGACGTCAGTTAGGCCTGGGTTCAAACCAGAGATCAGCAATGAATCGTTTTTTGCTACTCATAAGCACCCATGAAATTTTGAATATAAGTGTGACAACAATATTGAAATTTAACTATGTACTCTGCTGATTCATTCATACTCACTACAACGTTGATTTATAAGTTCCGGTTGCAATGAGTATGAGTGCAACGTTGACATCAAACTCATACCATTCGAAATATGTTTGATTCATAAGCAAAAAAGACAGAGGAGCAAGCACAGCAAACACACAACCCTTTTCTAGTAATTCTTTTAGTGTTCGTACGCGATTCATACTTATTTTGTGATTCGTGTATAAGTGTGTTGAGTTATGGAGAGTCAAAATCAATACGAAATCATACGTGTTGTTAAGTATGATAAGTATGATGTGTACTTCATATGAGTATGAGGTTCCATGATATTAAACGAAGTTGAATGTGTATAAGTATCAGAAACTGTGAGTATTCGATTATACTCACCTTTTTGATCTCTGGTAGGTATCTAGAAAAGAATACAATACTCAAAGTTATTTTATGTGAACGAGACCCCATGGCTGGTCATTTATTTGCCTTCAATGTGAGGCACCATAACGTCCGAATTGACTAGCCATAGTTTTCATACTTCTTAATTATTATCGTAGTCAATTGGTTAGCAGCATACAATATTTGTTTTATTGTTTTTGTTTGTTTTTCATCACTTTTGTTGTTGATTGTTCGTTGTACGTTTTCTTAAATTAAAAGCAGTTCGATCATGTAAATTCCACTTTCAATTGGATTCCAACTAAATAAATGAAAGAGTAAATGAATGAATAAAGGGAATGGGACGGACTAATAATTAAAGCACACACACACACCATTTTCAATTTATAGTGGCACTGAATGTACAAAATCTTTCACTCTTTGTCGTCACAAGTTTCAATTTAATATTGAGCTGCTGCTTGCAACTCTTTACTCAACTACATGTTGTACAAGAGGCAAATGAATTTTTAATTCACTTGTTCTCTTATGAAATTAAGCATTCCGTCTTCTCGTTTGCATAGAGAATTCCTTATGATGGTAGTTCTGGTCTCCTGCCTGCAATTTTATTACTGAGCCATCCGATAAATCCACCTGCTTGAACATTAAATTAAAATTTAAACCATGTTTTCAAAACTTTATTACCCCACTGTACACTACTTTCCTCTACTAAATCTAGTAAGAATCGGTTTTTGAGGTTTTTTTTGTTATCGAAAATCATTAAAAATCGTAAATTATCGAATACTGTGATGAATTAAGACGATCTTACTTATCATAGTTCGATCGTAATTTTTTATGACTGTATTATAATTTTTTTATGTGTGTTTCTTTTCTTAATTAAATCGTTAAATATTTGATCATGTGAATGAAATGGTCATGCCTGTTATACAATAAACAATACATAGCAGCACCAGGCATGTTCATTTCATTCATGTGTTGATGAATATTCAGTAAAAAAAAAGAAAAAAAAAAACAAAAAAACTTGTGGTCGTATTACCATTCGACAATAACAACAACAACAAGAATAATATCAAAAAAATGCCAATGAACCCAAAACCTGGTATTTTATGGATTTGTTAGGCATTTTACAAGTGTGGAGTTTTGAGATATGAAATCTCGTAGATTTCCTTGTGGTGCTTGCAAGCTATACACGTGTGACTTTAGAGTGAAAGTTACTTGAGACTGTGTTAATTGATGATCTGGTAGATCTGAAACCATTCTTAATGATAAAATCTCTTAATTACCGAAATGATACACGAGTTATTTGATTTTTATTTCATTAATAATCACACTCGTGTGCAAGTTAGTGAATAAAATAACTGGACTGGAATATATGAATAACTGTGTGAGCGTATGAGTGAAAAATTAACTTTCAGTGTATTTAACCTATTACGGCCTAATATTTATGAGTCACTTTTCAAATAGCAGAGTGGTTTCATAAAGGTTTTTTTAATACGAGTTTAAGATTAAGGCGTACAGGTTCATCTTCTAGTTGGAATAATTGACAAATTCTTTATTTTAGTCTCCCTATTCTGTCTTTAAATGCAATAAGGAAGTGAAATACAAGTGATTTCAAACATAATACTACTACTACTACTCAAAGTGAGGTGCCATTTCAATACATTCAATTAAAAATCGTATGAACTTTGTATTGTTAATCGGGATGTATCCTTACAATGGCAAAATATGTTAAAAATACATACATACATACATACATACATATATAATTGGTCATTGCAATCCTCCAGTCAGTATTACGACCGAGTTTCTAACACCACTTATGTTGTGCGTGTTAATTTTATACATGAGTGGCCGGACCTACAGTTTAAAGTCTACTCCGAACGACAGATTTTTGAGAAACTCCTTCATTGACATTTTTTATTCGCTCTCAGAGTTTTTGCTAGAAATTTGCAGAGAGTAAGTCGCCAAAAAAATATTTTTTTTTCTTTTTTGTGGAGATATCTAACCTGGGGATTGAACCGAGGCCTCATGTATAATAAGCTAACACACTACCTACTACACTACGACGACTTCTTCTCTCTACAATAGAAAACAAAATATGACAGAATTCTTTAAAATTTTTATCCATTTTGAACGCTGATAACTCATCAGAGAACAATAATATTTAATCAAAACATTTTCGAACAATGAGAAGCTTAAAATGTGGTCTTTTAAATAAACTACTCTGTTGTCGGATGCAATTGATACTACCAGAGATATTACTTCCAAGGGATACTATCTGTCGTCCATTCTTTAATCGAACTAACCGAAAACCAATATTGTTCTCATATCCCTCCTCATATCCTTCCCTCCTTGATATTTCCTCCACGATTTGATGCCGTATTGTATGGAGGGCTCATTATTTCTTATAGATTTTTTACATTTCGTTGAACAATACATTTGTGCAGACATTGCATTCAGTGGCATTAAAATGTTCAAAGAATTTACCGCTTTTGCATGTTGTCAGCCAATTATAATATGGGCAGGTATTTAAGCATGTTTTCTAATTAACAATTTTCAAATCCAAATCAGACTTGATGTCTGCCCCAATCTGGTATTGGACTATAAGAGTATACATAAGTTTGAGTTTCGTTCCTGTTTTTGAAAGTGATTTCATAACATTTTTCCGTTCCTTTTTTTAGTTGTTACAAAATCTCGAGTAATGTTTGACTAAAAAACCAAAGATCTCTGGAGCTAGGTGCAGCTCTATATAAATAAGCAAAGTAAGCCTTATTAAGTTAAACAACCATAATTACAGCACGATTTATTCAAACCTTTAAGCAATAAGACCTTCAATAGGCAACAGAAAATTGTAATTCAAATCAAAGCGTATATGTAACCCAAATACCCAAGTAACTCTGTGTGACCTTTTTCTTCTATCATTTGGTATCAATGAAAAATTAATTGCTTCCTACTGAAATAGTTTCATTAATTATTCTTTAATATGGTAATTCATAATTCACACTGTGTAGGCAATTTGTTGATCAGCTAAACGGAAGTAATTACCGTCTTCACTTCTTTAAATTTGTTAACAATCTTCACACCCGTACTACCTTATTTGTATGGTATGGTGTATCTGTGGTATCTTGTTATTTTCTCATCTGCACTCATATTATTAATAATTAACAAAAAATTGTATTTCTTTTTAATTAAATCATCGTTATTTTTAATTTCGAATAAATTTAACAATCCATAACAAAATCGATTTGACAAACAACAATAAATGGATTTCATTTCCCCTCAATTAATTTGTAAAAAAATAAAAATTACACAAAAAAAAGAAAAGAAATTAAAACAGAAGTGAAATTATGATATTAATAGGCATCATTAAAATTGTATCATGTGACAAAACAGCCAACAAAATGTTTAAATAGTAAATGCTAAGAGTGTTTTTAATAAAAAAAAAAATAAAATATCAAATAAATGTGCCTAGAAAAAAGGGTGGAAATATTTGTTCCCAAATATATGATACTTAGACAGACAAAAGAATTTAGAACGTTAAGGTCGATTAAGCTGGTATTTAATCAGACTGCAAATGCCGTATTATACCATTCGCTAGAAAATTATACTCTTTTTTATAAAATTTTTGTAAAATTTATAAGTCCAAATCAGAGATCAGCAATGAATCGTTTTTTTCCACTACTCATAAGCACTTATGGAATTTTGAATATAAGTGAGTCAACAATTTGAAATTTCACTATGTACTCTGATTTATTCGTGCTCACAACAACGTTGATTTATAAGTACAGGTTGCAATGAGTATGTGTACAACGTTGACATCAAACTTAAGCCATTCGAAATATATTTGATTCATAAGCGTACTTATTTAGATTCATAACTTTAGAAAAATACTTATAAATTATACGATACATGATGCATGACTTAAATGGGTACTAGTAGTGATAGTTTTGGTTTAAAGAAAACTAAAATCAAATTGTTTTAAATAAAATGCATAAGTAACATCAATAGATAGGCCTTCTTCTTCTTATACGAAATAATAATTTTTTATTAAATCTTTTTAAATACCAAAATTTTGAAAAATTACTAAGGAATTGCACATAAAAGTGAATCAAATTTCATTGGATTTTATAGACGCTTTTATTTGACGAACATTATCACCATCAAACTACATCTGGTGTTAATAATTGTGTTTATTACCGTTATAAACACATGTGAACATCTTGTATGTTTGTACATATTGTATATGTACGTATATGTTGTGTTGTGTTGTGTTTCAAAGTCAATTAAATAATTTAATTTAATTAATTAATTTGTTCTGTGAAAAGTTAACAGTTCGTAAACTTGATTACGTGTCTAACAAAATATGTGTGGCTCCCAACGGTAAAAACTAAATTAAAAAAAGAGAAAAATAACACAATAAAAATTAGAAACAACAAAACAAAGTAGAATTGTTTATGATAGAAAGCAATAACAATAGCTATATGGGTCGTTAACTCTTAAATATAGCCGGCTATTAAAGAGTTTCCATTGCCACTGCCACTGCCACTGTACTACTGTATTACTTACTGGTGATTACCTTAATGATGATTATGACAATGGTCATGCTTTTCTATCTCTTTACTGCTGGATGGCGTTCAATTCCCTGTTTTTTTGTTCTTCATCTATTCCATCTATTTTTTCCATTTCATACCATTTTTTAAGCGGAAAATTGATTTGGATTTGAAAATTGTTAATTAGAAGACATGCTTAAATACCTGCCCATATAATAATTGGCCGACAACATGCAAAAGCGGTGAATTCTTTGAAAAAATTTTAATGCCACTGAATGCAACGTCTGCACAAATGTATTCTTCAACGAAATGTACAAAATCTAAAGAAATAATGAGCCCACCATACAATACCGCACCAAATTATGGGGGAAATATCAAGGAACAAGGATCATATAAAGACATCGAGTATGCAGCTGTGAGTAGAGATATGAGAACAATATTGGTTTACGGTTAGTATGATTAAAGAATGGACGACAGATAGTATCCCTTGGAAGTAATATCTCTGGTAGTATTAATTGCATTCGACAACAGATTAGTTTTTTTGGAAGACCACATTTTCAGCTTTTCATTGGTCGAAAATGTTCTCTGAGGAGTTATCAGCGTTCAAAATGTAAAAAAGTTATAAGATTTCTGCAATATTCTGTCGTCGTAGTCTAATAGGTAGTGTGTTGGCTCATTAGACGTGTGGCCACGGTTCAAACCACATGAAAACATATTTCTTCGTATATAATAGTCAAGTTGACGACACTGTGGGAAGCGTATTTTGTATGATCTGATCGCCCAATCTCAAAATAATTCGATCAAATCATGGAAAAAGTTAGGAAAAACTGATATATATGCACAGACTGAATATTGCTATGGAGCTAAGCATTCATCTTCAAACAGTTAACAACCATTTGAATAAAGTTGAATACACAAAAAAGATTAACGTCTGCATGCCACATGGAATGTATGATAAAATTAGAAGGGTATTGTTCAATACTTTCGCTGAAAATAATTGACCTGGTTAAAACAGACAATTCATCTAGCAAGGTCATCCAGGCTTAAGGGGGAAGTTTTGATGCATCCGCCACATACACTGAATCTTGCGCCTTTGGAATACAGAAATTCTCTACTGATGCCCTAATGTCGATGTCCATTATGGACATCAAAACGACAAAATATTATCGATCAAAACGACATATATTTTGATTTCAAATGAAATATCAGAAAAACGAGTTTCATTTATTTTGTGAAATTTGCAACCATGTGTACCATATACCAATGCAAATAAACAAAAATCAACACTCTAAAAATAATAAAAATTACGAGAGTATGTAGACTTTTGTTTGCCACGGTACATTGAAACTAAGTTACTGAAAATATATTTTGATAAAATATTCTGTGCAAAAAACAAACAAAAAATTAAAAATTATACTCGCATTGCATTTAAAAAAAATAAAAACAAAATTAACACACAGGAATTTTATCTTTGGCCTCACAAAACTATAAACAAAAACAAAAAGAAACTGACGAAAATATACAAAAGCACTTTCATACTTTCAATTATTGCAAAAATTATTACAACAACCACAACAATAAAAGGCAAAAATAAACGAAATAAAAACATAAATTCAATTCAATTTCAATTCAATTCAGTTTCATTCATTATCAGCCTACAAATTTCCGCATTGAAAAGAAAAAGAAAGAAACAAACTCCATGAAAAAAGCAATAAGAAATGTACAAAGTTTCAATTGATTTTGTTTGTTGTAGCCCAATGCGGTTGTATTTATTAATTTAATTTTTATTTTTATTTTTATTTTTATTTTTATTTTTTGTGTCTTTTATTTTAATTTGTTTTTAGTTTTCGTGTGTTTGTTTACGTTTATTATTGTTTTTCCAGTGCCAATACCTGCATTGCAATTTTATTTCATGAATATTCCGTTTCTGTTTTATTTTTTTTTTCTATTATTATTATTACGTCAAGTATTTTTGTTTATTTATCAGTTGATATCACTTTATTTTAAGATTTTTTAGTTGTTTTTTCTTTTTGAATTATTATTTTATTAACAAAATAGATCGCGATCATTTCTAGCCACATATATATGTATGTACATATACCACACACACACACAAACATATTTTTCTTTTAAATTAAGAAATTCAAATTCTTAATTGTATTTATACGGTTCCCTCTATTTGCACTTGTTATTGTTTTTGTCAATATTATTACTATAAGAACCCTTTTGCTTCCTTACTTGCCCCCCCCCCCCTCTCTCTATCACTATCACTTTAATCATTGAAATTAACACCAACTGACGAATTTTTTTCATTCACCTTCCAATTGTGACACACGTGCCGCTAAAATTAATAAAAACAACACAAATAATAACAAAAACCAAATCATAAACGAAAACAGAAACAGAAATCGAAACATCCATGAAAGTGGTATAAATTACGAACATACGTACGTAATGAACAGGTACTAAAGTACAAAATATCACAATAAACAAACAAAAGAACAAATAAACCACAAAAATAAATATCAATACCTAATACAGGGGCTGCACAATAAGTTAAGGACAGATGTAAAAATTTTGTTTCGTTTTTAGTATACATGCATACTACAGAAATCAGCAATGAATCGTTTTTTCGCCACTCATAAAATTTTGGATATACAAATTGAGTCAAGAATATTGAAATTTAACTATGTACTCTGATTCATTCATACTCACTGCACAACGTTGGTTTATAATTACAGGTTGCAATGAGTACGAGTCCAACGTTGATAAAAACTCATACCATTCGAAATGTGTTTGATGCATAAGCCTACTCATTTAGATTCATAACTTTAGAGAAAATACTCTGATTCGATACAAAAAGCAAAAAAGATGGACCAGCAAACAAAGCAAACACGCAACCTACCAGTGAGTATTTTAGTGTTCGTACCCGAATCATACTTATTTTGTGATTCGTGTACATGTTGAGTTATGGAGAGTCGAATCATACGTGTTGTTAAATGTGAATATGTTGAGCACCTTAAACTTTGAATATGAATATGATATTAAAAGAAGTATGAATGCGTATAAAAGTATCAGAAATTATGAGTATGATTAGATTCTACTCATATTTTTGAAAACTCATTGCAGATTTCTGGTACACGAACTAACTGACTTGATAGTAAATAGTAACTCCTCCTCATTTATGAAATGGCCTTCATGCAATCCCGATTTAAATCTGATAAAAAATCTTTGGGGGGGGTCTATATACTAAAGAACAGATATAGAAGTGGCTTATTAGATGTAAAGCTTCGGTTCAAACCCCAGGTCGGACATCAAAACGAAATGCGAAAAAACACTTCCTCAGCGACTTAAATTCAGCAGATTTCTGTCAAGAACTCTGAGAGTAAATAAAATTGCTATGAAAACTTACTCAAAAAATCGGTCGTTCGAATTTAAACGCATAACTCACAACAGGTTGTAATCCTGACTAAAGGGCTGTAATGACCAATTATGTATGCAAATATGTATAAAAGACTGTTTCAAAGCACAGAGGCGCCTGGAAGGATGTGTTGCGGAATCCGTTAATCGGGTTGTTAATGGCCAATGAAGTAAGTAAGTAAGTTTCAGAGCACAAATTCGACATAGCTTGATTGTTCAGTTACTCGAAATTTTGTGAAGTAGATGCTGTAGTAATAAGTGCTCATGTGGAGTGTGTTTGCAAGTACTTTCATCATTAATTACTTGGTACAACCATTCAATAATTCAATCTTAATATTTGAGTTTAACAAGCGTAATTTAGTACATAACGTTACATGATGATGATGATAACCTACATATCTTCCAAAACTGAAAACAGATGTATTGAGGTTTAGACTTACACTTAGATATTCTGTATTAGAAATCATCAATATCGCCGCTATCTGAAGCTGATATTTTAAATTAAAAATGGCTACTATGGTCGATTGAATTTATTTTTAAAATCTTTCCAGATTTAACCTTTAGGCCGACCGAGTGAGTTTTGCCAATAAAATCGTCAATTTTTCCTTCATACATGCATAACAAGCATAATTGGTCATTACAACTCTTTATTCAGGATTATGGATCCAGCTTTTCATACCATTGATTATGTGTGCGTTAATTTTATACATGAGTGGCGGTACCTACAGTTTTTGAACTTTTTGAGAAACTTTTCATGGCAATTTTATTCGCTCTCTGAATTTTTGCCAGATGAAATATTTTTATTTTGATGTCTGACCTGGGGTTTGAACAGAGGCCTCACGTCTAATAAGCCAACACCCTACTTACTAGCCTACGGCAACTTCCTTACGTGTCATAATGTCTAGAAAATACCAAACACTTGCCTTACGCATACCCCAGAAGATATTGGAAGTTCCGCCAAATTCTGCTACTTTCAACACCAATAAGGGATACTGCGGGTAACATAAGACGATAACCTTGATCAAACGTGTTATATTTAGGTGTTGGTTTCTCATAAAGAATATTAATAAAACGTAAAGTTTTATTATGTTTACTATGATGAGCAAAACACCTGCTCAGTTGTTTAGAAGTTGTTTTGATGGCCTAAACAGACATTCAACGCGAGATGATGTTACCTTATGGTATTGTTTTGTGAGGTTATTTAACGCATTATTTTATTGCCAAAGACTAAAGCCAAAGTCCAATTAGCTTAATCAGTAAAGTCCACAACAGAAATACAACGAACAAGTGCACGAACAAAACCAGATGCAAAAATTCAATGTCACGACACTGGACAGAAGGTGTTAAATTTCGTTGTTTTTTATTGAAACTGAAACAGAAAGAAAAATTTGTTTTCACTTGAAATTCACACGTAAGAAGACACAAAAAAAAACAAAACAAACATGGAAATTTAAAACCAAAAACTAATTTCCGATGACAATTTGAAATCACCTGAAAAAAAAAATACGACAAAAAATATTTGTGATCACCTTTGAAATACACTGAATACATACATATACACTAGGAAACGTCATTAGAATTGTGTTAAACGTCAATAGTCAGTCAATATTTGCACTTTTTTTGTGGAAAACAAATCGTATACCGAATGACGTACTTTCAACAATTTATTGCAAAATATTTCAAATCCTAAGAATTGTTTAATTATTATTCGTTTATTGTTGTTATTTTTTAATGAAATAACAAACAAAAAACAACAGAAAACTTATTCAAATAATTGTAAATTTAATTTCTTGTGTATGAAATATTGTTTGTTTTCATTCCCATTTAATAAGAAACGAAGCGAACCGAACTGAACAACGCTTAATAAGCGTGTTCCATAGAAATGTGATTTATTATCGTCGGATTTGTTTCATTTCAGTTAATAAATATTTGCTAAGAAACTCATGTGAATAAATAAAAAAAAATTATTTCATTTAAATTTCAATTTCATTAGAAAACATTTCATTAGCAATTGTGCCGCAATTGTGCCACAATTGTGTAAATAATTTCAATTAAAAATTAATTTCAAAGTAAAATTAAGCGAAGAGCAGAGATCAGCAATGAGTATTCAAACAGATGAGTAGAATCGAATCATACTCATAATTTCTGATACTTGTAAGCATTCATACTTATTTTAATATCATGGAACCTGTACTCATATTCAAAGTTTGAAGTCATCATCATATTCATACTTAACAACACCTTTGATTTCGTATTGATTTCGGCTCTCCCTAACGCAACATATACACGAAGCACAAAATAAGTATGAATCGCATACGAACACTAAAATACTCACTAGAAGGTTTTGTGTTTGCTCTGCTTGCTGCTGTTCTGCCTTTTTTGCTTATGTGTCTTTTCTTGTCGAGTCACTCGAAGGTCATTTATAAGTATTATAAGAGTATTTTTCTAAAGTTATGAGACTAAATGAGCTGCTGGCTTATGAATCAAACATATGAGTTTGATTCGAATGGTATGATTTTATTTTTTTTTTTTTTATTTTATTTTTATTTTATTGTATGCATACCCATTGCAACCTGCACTTATAAATCAACGTTTTAGTGAATATGAATGAATCGGCAGAGTGTGTAGTTAAATTTTAATATTGTTGACTCACTTATATTAAAAATTTCATGAGTGCTTATGAGTAGCGAAAAACGATTCATAACTGAACTCTGGTAAAGAGGACTCAGTCGTTGATGTCTTACAATAGAACATTCTAGCGTAAATACAAACTTCATTAGAAACCAAATTTGCCATCAGGCTAATAGATGGGATTCTGTTGGCTAATTATTCTTCGTTTGTTCCAGAAAAATCACTTGAAAGTCATATCGAAAAAGGAATGTGTGTACATGCCGGAAATGAAACTGTTTCATGGAGTACACTGAGCCGAATCTGCAAGACAGTAAAAGCCGAGACTGACGACGATCAATAAAAATGGACACTAAGAAACTAACCAAGCTAAAGTTGATAAAACAATGCTTACAAATTAACTGCTTTTTAAACCAAAAACCTTTACATACATAATTGGCCATTACAACCGTTTAGTCAGGATTACGGACCTTGCTTCTCACACCACTTATGTTGTGGGTGTTAATTTTATGCATCAGTGGCGGGACCTACATATTAAAGTCGATTCCGAACCACAGATTTTTGAGAAACTTTTCATGGCAATTTTGTTTACTACCAGAGTTGTTGCCAGTAATCTTTTGAGAAAGGAAGTCGCCGCCGAAGAAATATTTTTTCATACTTTGGTTCTGATGTCTGACCTGGGGTTTGATCTGTTGCTTCACGTCTAATAAGCCACCACACTACCGACTAGACTACAGCGACTATGGAGTACACTGAACCGCAATCTGCAGGTCACTAAAAGACGAGATTGGCGACGATCAAAGTAAAAATAGATACAAGAACGCTAAACAAGTCAGAGTGAATAAAACTTATCGAGCTCAGACTGGTCTATGCTGAAAAGCGAAATGCATTTTTTATATCCTAAAACCTTTAATTCATGACTTAAGTTAACGACTTATTGACTTACCTTTATACGTGCTGTGGTAAAGTCAAACTGTAACATTACATTCCACATGGAAAGACATTTTTTTACTGTCACCTTTCAAAAGTAATGTCATAAATATATCCAGTTATCTCCCTTAGGGCTTCCAAAGTTGCCAACGTTCTGAAATTCAGCCCTCTTGGGAGTGAATGGATGTACTCTGTGTCTGTATTTGATTACCATTATTACACAATATTTGTATATGATAGGCTCAAGTACACTTAAGTAAAAAAAAATTACTCATTCGTATGCGTGTAAAACATTATTCCAGTGTGTGGTGATTTATTTTGACAGGAATTATCTTGGCGCCTTGTCGCCTTTTTAAAACGAAAAGAAGATCATTTTCTTTTATATTTAAAATACAATTTAAAATAGCTTTTCCTCCCTCCGAAAAACATTTAAATTTGCCAAGTCATTTCGTCTACATACGTATGTACATGTGAATGTATTTCACAATTGAAATTTAATCTTACAAAACGCAAATCACTTACGGCACGTCCCCCAGATAAGCGAAACGCGAAACGCGAATGCGCTACAAAAATAAATAAAAATTTAAAATTAAAATTAAATATAAATATAAATAAAGAATAATAAAAAAAAAATTATGGTATATTTTACAATTCATTGTTATTAAAATTGTTTTGTTTTCTAAAAATAATGGCCAACAACAATAAAAACAAATCTTGATTTGAAAATAAATCACCGCCGAGCACATGAAAGGCGTATGAAGCAAAAAATAAATCAGAAAAGAACACAATTGTGGTGGGAAATTATTTTGCAATAAAATTCCAAACTGCCACAAATCGGAAACGAATGGAATCTCCCCTCCCCCACCGAAAAATTTTTACTGATCCTATCGTGATAGTTTATCAAAACAGAAACGAATTGTAATTTTGTTATTCCAAGTACCGTGCAATACATATAATATTTAGCAAGAAAACATATTTAAAAGTTAAAGTGTATGTATGTATGTTTCTAAGAATTGTTTACAAAAAGTAATCGTTTGTTTGTTATAAAAAAATTAATAAAATTTTCCAAATATCTATCGAGCGGGAATATTGTCAAGTGACAATGATAGGTTATGGCGAAGAATAGCATAAGTATGCACACTAACCGCTACTTGATAACACAAATAGGCCTTTTCACTAATGATCTGGATAAAGGCTCAGTTAGCCGACCGTAACGGAATGTAACTGCAACAGTAAGAAATAGCTGATCAATATTTTTATGCATAAAGTAATACGAATGGTTACAGAAACGAAATGTAACGTAATCGGAATGTATAAATCTGTAAAAAATATAATTTTCTTCTTCTTAAGTAAACGTTAATGTTACATTACCTTACAGTCGGATAACTGGACCTTACACCCATTATAATCGACCTTTATATAAACTTTAGGTCTTGTAAATCATAAGCAATATAATAATTGTGAGGTCAAAGTTAGTGATCATAACCTAGGCTGCCTGTTATGAATTCTTAGTGAGAGGGAGGAACATCGGACTGAATAGAATCCTCCTGATACAGTCTCCACTTTTCAGTTAGAAAAGTGAACCAGCAGGAATGGGTTTAAGTTCAAGAATGTTTAGTTCCTAGCAGACGGTAGTGACTCAGTTACTACGAATTGGGTTACAAATGCCAGAAGGGTTTAAGCTGAGTAAGAACTAAAAACTTCTATTTTCAGTCTTTGTATGAGATGAATCCACTGGTCCAGTGATGTAATCAGCCTGCAAACGAAAAATTCGTTCGCGTCTGCACTCATTGTGAGTAGATAATGGTCTAGCATAAAACACCAAATATTCCCCGCAACTGAAAAATCTAACGGGGTCTGTACTCGTTGTGAGCAGCTAAAATCTGATACTTCGTCTTATGGGATCATAGATGAAACGTTGCGTTCAGGTCAGATAATCTACCTCTAATGCTTTTGATATATGATAATATCTGAAGAGGAAGTAAATTTAATCAGCCTAGGCATGATATTGAGGCTAGAACTGTAAGTTTAAATGTATCTGGGTAATGGAACCAGCTACTGATCAATTCTTTCAGCTAGAAATTTTACGAAACAAGCTTCTTTGGAACTTCTTTTTAACACACTGTAGTCAGCTGCTATAAAATGTAGGTCTTGAGTTAGCCGATCTAACTTGTAGACCACCGGAAATGGGCTTTGGAATGTCAAATTCAGACGCAATAAAATATGTTACTTAATTAAACTTGAACTGAAATAAAATCCATTAAAAAACCATCAAATTTGTTTAATTGTAGGTGTACTTAGTATCTTAATTGTTGGATAACACGAGCCCCCTTTTACTATTGTTTACATTATATCAGTAGTAGTATATGATGATGAAGAAAAAAATGTAAACATTAGGGTGGTTCAAATACACTTTCAGAACTTCTATACAATTTCATAATATTTTGAAATCATTTTGAAGAAAAAAGCATAATCACAATGCTTTTTTTTGGGAAGACAAATTACTTCCATAAATTTATTTGCTTGGGTTGTTTTGTAAATACCAAGTGTTTGATAAGAATCTTGACATTTTCATTGGAATTTTGATAAACAAACAGAAACAATAACAACAACAAAAAAGAAACAAATGATAATAAGAAAAGCGTTAGCGCCATCAACCAAAACAAAAAATAAAAAATAAAACCAGCTCCTAAGTTAATTAAATCGGGTACTTGCCTTGCATTCAATGAAATTCCATGGCCCCCTAATTTACTTGCCTACTTCTCTCTCTCTCTCACTCTTATTGAGTTTATTTGTTTAACAATTTAACACCTAAAATCTGTTTATGATGATATTTCAGTAGATCTTGTGAAATTTTTAAAATGATCGTCTGTCCGCTTTCGAATTTGCAGCAATGACGGAGCGTTTTTTTTTCTCTGCTGTTAATTGATAGCGGCATGGGAAAATTTGGTGTTGATTGTAAATCTTCTTTAAAATTATTCATATCTAATCGATTTATGTATGGGCACGCAGGCATATAATTTGGAAAATTTTCAACGCAAAATATTCGGAGAAATGGGAATTTCCTTATACGATAATTCAGGCGGAACGTGTGTACCATAATGAAGATAATAATTGAAATTGATAGAACATACACATGAATTGGGTCAATGACATCTGTTGTTAATGATGTACTACAATAAGTATTCGATTATGTTGCCACTAATCGAAAGTGTTAATGGACATGTTGAACACACATTCCTTAAGAAATTCTTTTCTTAATTAATGTTAGGGTTCAAGCAATAAACAATATTGTCAGTGATAAAATTGTACGTATATACATACATACATAATTGGTCATTACAACCCTTCAGTTAGGATTAGGACTTAGCTTCTCCCATCACTTATGTTGTGTACGTTAATTTTATACATGAGTAGCGGGACCTAAAGTTTAAAGTGTATTCCGAGTGACAGATTTTTTTGAGGAACTTTTTCATGGCAATTTTTTTACTCTCAGAGTTTTTGCCAGAAATCTGTTCAGAGGAAGTCGCCGAAGAAATATTTTTTCATACTTCGTTTTGCTGGAGATGTCTGGCCTGTGGTTTGAACCGTGGCCTTGCGTCTAAAAAGCCAACACACTACCTTCTCTTTTTTACTTCAAAATAATTCTAAATATTTATGGTTCAAAGAAAAAGATTCTAGTTTTCAATAATGTACTGCACCTTGAACTTCCTAAACAGAACCACATCCATACGTCTGAGTCCAGGTCCAGTTATGTCAAAAAGCCAAACGTAAAGTCAATGTCTTTTATCTGCATTTCATGATTTTCATGGACCCACCTTTATGCCTGTAGTAGAAGTAGAAGTACTTTAGAAACTTGAGTTAGATTAAAGTGTAGTTTGAAGTTTCTCACAAGAAATATTTATTTAAGAATTGAAGATAAGTTGTAAGGTTTTGCGAATTAATCTTGGTATTTAAATCTAGAAGACGTTGCAGTCTAGTAGCTAGTGTGTTGGCTTAATAGACATGAGACCTCGGTTCAAACCCCAGATCAAATATCAAAACGAAAATATGAAAAAATGTATTCGGCGATTTCCTCTCATTAGATTTCTGCTCAGATAGAAAATAAAATTGCCATGAAAAGTTTCTCAAAAATCTGTTGTTCGGAATCGACTTTAAGCTGTAGGTCACGCCACTCATATATAAAGTTAACACAAGCAACATAGGTGGTGTGAAAAGCTAGGTCGTAAGCCTAACTGAAGGGTTGTAATGACCAAGTATGAAAAGTACTAATCGGTTAGGATTATAATTCTTTTTTTCCATTTGTTAAAATACTATATGGAGTTAAGTCGATCGACATAAAAGGGATGATGCTGCAAAAAATTTAGATTCACCATATAAATCTGAAAAAATTCGTAAAAACAAGACATTATCAGTTTGAGGCATTTGTAGTCAGCATAGTAAGCGAATCAGTGGTTTCGATTATAACTTTTCAATCGCAATGAATTGCTTTCATTTGGAAGATTAAGTGGATATTAAATCTGTCCAGCAATTTGGCTTCAAAGAAGCAGTTCGGCTTTGCTAATCAATTAAAGATTTCATTAAAGTAGTTTGATTGATTCATTAACTGATTTAACGACTTAATCGTACGAATTTAATGCCTTTGATAACTTGTCTGGCTCGGAGCGTTTTGAATTCGGAGTAAAGCCCCTTATTATTGATAATTTTAAACAGTTTTTGCTATGATTTCGTTTGTAATTATTTTTATTTGTTTGTATTTTTGTTTTTTTTTTTTTTGGTTTAAAGTGGGTACTTTTGCTAAATAATATACGTCTGTTTTTATACGTTTTAAGGGGACTTTTGTAGGCTCGTGCAATGATTATGTTATTAATGATCATGATCATGCCCATGACTAGACGCGTCATCATAATAACAATAATAATAATGAAGGAAGATAATAACAATTGCTAAATATGCGTGATTTGCGAATAAAAAAAACTGAAGAAAAAAAGAAACGAATATTTTTCCTTTCCTACTTACTGCCTTTAAGTTTTATTAGCATTTGCAATCTCATGTGATTCGATTTTATTTCAGTTTCAGTTTTTTTTTTTTTTTTGGTTGCTTTTGAACGAAATTTATTCGTTTTTTGCCAATTTTTTCCTCTCTCAGACGTTTACTGTGTATTTTTTTTTGTTTGTTTATTTAATCATTAACTTGGATTGAGTCTCCCGCACACACACGCACCACCGCACCGCACCGACGCACCACGCCTCTTTTTAGCGTGTTTTAGTTTGAGTGTCGATGTCGCTGTCGATGTCGGTGACGGTGTCGGCAGTATCATGATGATGATTATTTTCAAACACATGAATGCCATATGATCACTTTTCCTTAAGCTCACGTGAAACTGATATTTTGTTTTGATGCGGCTGCTTTTTTTCTTTTTTTTCCACTGTTTGTTAGCTTTAAACAATGAGCAAGTAACGACGTTTGTTTATCGCAAATAAAACGAAATAAAAATAAAAAAACAAAACAAAAAAAAAAGAAGGCAAAGTAGAAAATAAACAGAAGATAAAACGCTATTGCGCAAACTATGGCACGCTTTTAAATGTTTAATTGATAAGCTCGAAAATTTTAATTGAATTCTATTATGAGAGATTTAAAAAAACCGGCAATTCATTGTCGAAAATTTGGGGAAATTCCAATTAATTAACGATGATTCAAATTTGCCTTTTAATTTCTTAAAAAAAAATTCTAAAAAATAAATTTTTAGTAACTTCCATATGACAGTTGATCCTATCCTAGCGCCATTTGGGTTGTGTGACATCTAACCGTATATTCACAATAAATGACAAGCCCGTAGTCTAATAGGTAGTGCGTTGGCTTATTAGACGTAAGAAATATAAAAAAAAAATATTTCTTCGGCGACTTCCTCTGACCAGATTTCTGGCAAAAACTCTGAAAGTAAAAAAAAAATGCCATGAAAAGTTTCTCAAAAATCTGTCGTTCGGAGTTGAGTTTAAACTGTAGGCCCCACCACTCATGTATAAAATTAACGCACACAATATAAGTGGTGTTCGGATGTACAGGTGCTGGGCTTTTCTGTAGGGAACTCGGTCTTGAACTCCACTTCAGGTTGAATGATGACTGCAGCGTTTTTCAGGCGGAGATTTTCGCAATCTTGAACGCTATTGAGGCCATAGCTGGTGGAATTCGGAATCTTACATGGTCTACGTTGACAGTCAGGCTGCCCTTAGGACCATTGCGTCGAGTGCAAGGAGTTGAAGTTTGAAGTTCGCTTAGGCTGGTTGAGAGGTGCTAGGGCTTCATCAGTATAGTCGCGCTCTCTCCCCTTTTTGTTGTGTTTCATCTGTGTAATTCCTCCGTCTCCCATTCTCCCCTTTCCTACATCCTCTTTTTATGCCTCTATTATCCTTCCCTCTTTAAGGACATTGTACAATGGGTCAATTCGATCTCCGGGTACTGTACTTGTCTTAATTGACAAGTACACGTCCTCTAACCTAACCTAACCTAAGTGGTGCGAGAAGCTAGGCCGTAATTCTGACTAAAGGGTTGTAATGACCTATTATGTATGTACATATGTATGTATTTTTCATGCGCTAAAAGTGAACGTACGTTCTGATACGTTCTGTGAACGTTTAGCTAGTTCTACCAAAAAATTTCGTCATATTCTTTCTCAAGAGGCGAAGCTGCTGGAATTCTTCCAAGATGTTCGTTGTTGATATCTTCCACAATGGAGGGCAAACAAAAGCTCCAATAAAAGGATTTGAATCCTCTTTCTAGTCAATCCGTTTTATCTATAGCGAGCCATAACAGCTATTTCATTTAGGCACAACGCAAATGATTCTGTTGCTCCTGTTTATCTACAGAAGTCTACAGAACGCCTATAAAGTACTTGATTTACATGCAGTTTTCGAAAATCTGTTTTTAGTTTCAAAATTTTTTTTTTATTTTTCCATTAAAATTTCTTTAAGTGTATTGTTTATAGTAGTATGAGATTCTTTTAAAATAGTTTTTAAAAATTTAATTTTTTTTCAAAATTATTTGCCAGTCACTACTACTATACATATGTTTACAATGAATATGACTAAGTAGTGCGGGTCTATAGTTTTATGATTTGTTTTGATGATGTGATGTGATGTGATTTGATGTTTCTGAGTCTTGTGGAAATCATTAAAATGAGCATTTTTCTACATTCAATTCTCGAATGATTTTGCCAACAACCTCTATGAAGTTCAATGATTACGTGGAAGAGTGACTGAACGAGTGAAAAAACAGAAATTTAAACGCGTGCAAGGAATTAAATTAAATTTTGTTTTAAATTTCTAATGACTGCTTAAATATGCATTTTCACTTAATTGTCTAGAAAAAAAAGAATACTTTCTTAAATAGACTTTGAACGGCTAAATACCCCATCATAATGTAAGAATGATCAATAATTTCGTGTTCAAAAGTGGGCCTCTTGGCTGCTGATAAAGTAGAATCGAAAGAGTAAAAAAAACATCACACTTCTTTATGATGTTTTTGATTTAAATTTTGTTAAATCATGAATTCTAAAGGAAAAATTTTAAATACAAAATATAATCTGAACACGATATTTAATAGTGATTAGGATGTTCTGAATAAGCTATTGATTGTACTGATTTCCGATTTTTTGTATTTGTTTGGTTTTTTTTTTTTTGTTTAATCGGACTTTATTTGCTTTTGTTTTCATTCATTCTTTCTGACGCCATTTCAATTGACATTTTGATTTGATTGTAGTATTAAATTGCGTTGTATGGAACAATCATTGTGAATTAATGAATGAAAATTCTTATCAATTATTTAAATTTTAATTCATAATTTCTATTTTATTTCTTTTTTTATTTTCAATACTTAGTACATATCAGAGATCAGCAATGAATCGTTTTTTTGCTGCTCATAAGCACTTATGAAATTTTGAATATAAGTGAGTCAACAATATTGAAATTTAACTATGTACTCTTATTCATTCATACTCACTGCAACGTTGATTTATAAGTACAGGTTACAATGAGTATCGGGTACAACGTTGACATCAAACTCATACCATTCGAAATATATTTGATTCATAAGCTCATAAGCCTACGCATTTAGATTCATAACTTATAAATGATTCGACTGACTCGACAACAAAAGAAAAAAGACAGAACAGCAAGCAGAGCAAACACACAACCTTCTAGTGAGTATTTTAGTGTTCGTACGCGATTCATACTTATTTTGTGCTTCGTGTATATGTTGACTTACGGAGAGTCGACATCAATAGAAAATCATACGTGTTCTTAAGTATGAATATGATGAGTACTTCAAACTTTGAATATGAGTAGAGATTCCATTTGTTAAAGCGCTATTTGGATCTCGCACTGTAGTTAAATAGATTCTAATTCGATCGACAGAAATAAGATTATAAATCTGAAATAAATTCATAAAAACAAGACGATTATAACTTTCCAATCGCAATGAATTCTTTTCATTTGGGAGATTAAGTGGACATTAAATCTGGCAAGCAATTTGGTTTCAAAGAAGCAGTTCGGCTTTGCTAATCAATTAAATATTTCATTAAAGTAGTTTGATTGATTCAATAACTGATTTAACGACTTAATAGTACGAATTTAATGCCTGTGATATCTTGTCTGGCTCGGAGCGTTTTGAATTCAGAGTAAAGCCCCTTATTATTGATAATTTCAAAAAGTTTTTGCTATGATTTCGTTTGTAATTATTTTTATTTGTTTTTATTTTGTTTTTTAGTTTAAAGTGGGTACTTTTGCTGAATAGTGTACGTCTGTTTGTATACGTTTTAAGAGGACTTTTGTAGGCTCTTGCAATGATTATGTTATTAATGATCATGATCATGCTCATGACTAGACTCGTCATCATGATAACAATAATAATAATGAAGATAATAATGAAGAAAGATAATAACAATTGCTGAATATGCGTGATTTGCGAATAAAAAAAAAATGAAGAAAAGAATTCATTTCAGACTATGTATGGCTTTGACTTGACAGTAACAGTTCGTTCAGGCTCACTCTCACATATACGGTCCGCCATCACTTCTATGTTGCATCGAGAAAAGTTTGTCTACCTTTCTACAAGAACATGATTGCCTAAAACTATTTAACTGTGTGAAAAACAATTTAAAGTTTTCATTTTAAGTTAATAAACTCTGTTAATAATTAAAACACATATTAAAGGCCAAAGTTCAAACACATTCGTTTAAAATATCATGAAAAGCATTCAAGCACCATATGTTACGATTCTCAGTGACTTTAGTTTTCTGTTTTAAATGCAAATCTAATTGCATTTGTCTGTTGTAATATACAAAAAAATAAAAGAAACTAACTGACTGACCTTGTCGCAATGTCAAGAATTTTTAATAATTATTTAACAAGAAAGAGAGTTTCAGTCAAACTGAACTAAATGGTTGCTATTCAGTTAATATATTAACGATGATTCCATTTCAGTGAAGTGTACAAAATTTTGTCTTATAAAATCCGCTACCATTTCTAGCACACCTACATGTATTTTCACATCCGTCAATACTACAGAAAGCAACGATTTAAACTTGTTCACATCAAACTTAACGCTATGCACACGCCTATATTCTACTACAACTATTCCGTAGATCTGCTATTAGTGAGTATGTAGATAGGCTTAGCAATAGAAGAGTTACGATAATAAGGAGGATCAAAAAGAAATAGGTTTGGAGATAAAATGAAACTTAATTCGAATTCCTGTTTCTCCTTCATAGAAAGCCGTATTAACAAGAAACTGGAATAGTTGATCATTACAAGCTTCAAATGTGGATTTTTTTAACATAACTATTTACCACAGGTCGTCGTAGTCTATTAGGTAGTGTGTTGGCTTATTAGACTTGAGGCCATGGTTCAACTTCCGGTCAGACATCTCGATCAAAATGAAATATGGAAAAAAATTTGTTCGGATATTTCCTCTCCGTAGATTTCTGCCAAAAACTCTGAAAGTAAATAATCATTGCCATGAAAAGCTTCCGAAAATCTGACGTTCGGAGTCCCGTCACTTATGGATAAAATTAGCAAACACAACAAAAAAGGTGTGAGAAGTTAGCTCGTAAAACTGACTGGAGGGGTTGTAATGAAAAATTATGTATATAAGTACGTATGTTTTTGCCCCAGGCAATGACTGGTTGTAATGCTTAATTAAAATTTGTAGAGCTTAAACTGAGCCACTACGTAAGATCTTCGGTCCAGTGCGAGTTGGCGATGATTTACACATCCGATCAACAGTGAGCTGTATGAGCTCCTCAACGACATAGACGTTGTGCAGCGTATTAACATCCAGCGCCTGCGCTGGCTCGGACATGTCGTTTGAATGGAGTAGGATGCTCTGGCGAGACGGGTATTTGATGCGGGGATCTGCGGAAGTCGGCGAAGAGGACGACCTTGTTTGCGTTGAAAGGACCAAATCGAGCAAGCCCTGTTATCGATTGGTGTGACAAACTGGCGTAGGCGCGCAAGAAGCAGAGGCGCTTAGGAAGATGTGTTAAGGCAGACCGAAATCGGCTTGTTAATGGCCAATTAAATAAGTTAGTAAGTAAGGTGAGCCACCAATCAACAGAGCTGACGATATAGCTGTGAATAGAAGGCTTACAGGGCTGTAATGGTGAAAGCCATACAGTGAGTAACAAAAGAGGGGCAGAAAAGATATTTTCACGCCTAAGGACTACATCTAGAGTTAAACTAAATTGGTTGCAGATGAATGTGCTGAGAAACATATTGTAAGACCTGAGCTGGATTACCAAAATTTCAAGGAAGCTTGTTAAAAATTTGACTGATAGCTGAGGGTAAATTTCTAGCTAAATTTGTTTCCTATTCGAGAACTTTCAAAGAACAGACTTTCATCGTAGCAAAACGTTGTACAACGCCTAAGATTACTTTCTATTATTTGTATAGCCAATGTAGTGTGGCACTGTAGTGTAATAAAAATCAGATCATATTAATAATTTAAATAAAAAATACTTCTGTTTTGTGTGTATAAACGAATAATTATGAACTGTTTTTAAATAATTTAACACCTTTGCAGGTAGTGAATGTGGTTTTGCACTCATTTTTTTTATTAATTTTTTTATTATTGAAAACAACAAAAACAGAAACTACGACAACAACAAAAGAAATGCGGATAAAATAATTCATTTTTGTTTTTATTATTTCACTTCACAGACAGCTTTTTGCATTAAATTGTGCAATAATTGTGTCATTACATGCACGCGCGTGTAACATAAAAATTTATTTCAAATTGTTTTACTCAACCTTTCCTCCGCAACTACATTCTGCATTTTTTTTTGATTTCTTTTCCTTCTGTTTTCATTTTTATTTTTATTTCTATTTTTGTTTTTGTTTTCCTATGCCATTAAATAAATATTTTCATACTAAAACTATGTGTACATGAAGTGATAATTTTACAACGATTACGTTAAGTGTCGTATTTCATACATACAATACACATACAATACACAATACAATACACATACAATACAAGAGAATATAATACGATACACACTTGCACTCAAATCAGTCAAAGTGCACAACACTACATTACATACGTATTTACATCCGTGATTTACATTTTCTGCAAATAGTTATCGTTTTTAATCGATTGTTCCAGTTCCAGTTTCATTTCAAAATTACAACGGGTTTAAAAGAACTTTTTTTTATGTATTCGAAACCGTAAAGGTTAAGGTTAAGGGTTATCTTTTAATTATAAAACGAAAGCCTGTACTCTCTAAATAGTATCAAGTTGCAATTGATTGGGGCAACGGGGCAACAAATAATTCAACTAATTTAGCTGAAACTTACTGCAATAACTGGCGTCACAGTTATCAATACTTTTGCTCACTTAATTTCACAAAAGGGCCCTGAACCAATGGATTCTGCTATGGAAACTTCTATTACATCTGTTAGGCATTTTACTGGGACCCAGTGAAGCACATCTTTACGATAATCAAAGCATTCCTACTATCTGAATAATAATATGTTAGGCGAGCACATGGACCTAGTTTCTAACACCTCTGATGTTGTGTGTGTTAATTTTATACATGAGTGGCGGGACCTACAGTTTAAAGCCGGCTCCGAATGACAGATTTTTTGGACACTTTTCATGGCAATTTTTTGTTTACTCTTAGGGTTTTTGCCAGAAATCTAGTGACAAGAAGTCGCGAAGAAATATATTTTCATATTTTCGTTTTGATCGCTGACCCAGGGTTTGGACCGTGGCTTTACGTCTAATAAGCCAACAAACTACCTACTAGACTACGGCAACTTCGTGAGAAACTAGGTGCATAATCCTGACTAAAGGGTTGTAATGACAAATTATGTATGTATGCGAGGATATTTGACGTCGTGCTATAGGTTACCAGCATTAGTAGTTTTCTTCAAAGTTTGAAAATTATCAGCGGTCACATAGCAAGGCCCCTAAAGTCTTACAATTGCTTTGCTCTGTTTCAGGTCTATAATTGCAAGTCGTATGATAACAGCATTGTCATTAAGTCCTACTCCTTTTGCAAGTTATCCTCTCTGGAGGTCAATGCATTTGGAGGAGAATTATGTGAAGGTGACTTAAGTCTCTTAACCATGATGAAATTTTGTTCACTATATTCCACTTTCACTACTACGCGCCAACTTTAAAACTATACCGTAGCGAATTTGAGGATCATAATATTGACAATAAATTGGTTAACTGCCCTAGCTTCCATGCAAGCATTTACATATTTTGTACTCTACACTTTAATACAGGGTATCCCATAGTCAAGTTTAGCTACCCTGTAATTTGTTTTTTTAAATTATTTCTAAAACAATGAACCACAAACAAATGCGCACAAAGTATCAATTTGATTGTTTACACGTAAATAAACTTGAAAAAATGATAAGAAATTCGAAACCCCTTAGACCAGTAGTTAAGGCGGGCAGAGAGGAGAAGCCTAAGATAAGATTAAAAGCAGGGGTGGTAGTGGTATGGTAGTTTACAAAGGTAAACAAAAAAAAAAACTAATAACGTAATAACGTAACGTTAATAGTCGTGCATTATGTCAGCCAGTCAGTTGAGATACAAGTGGATGAACTTGAAACTTTTAAGCAATAGACCCCCACCAAATGCTCCTACTATCATGAGGCAGAACTGTCTAGTTGTGGCGTACAAAGTCATGCACAGATAGTGTAAGCGTGTAACTGTATAGGCAGTTTTGATAGCGTCACGTGCATATTTCAAATACTTTTTGTTGGTTTTTCATTAGATACCGTGTGTGTGGCGTTTTATTTCGTGAATATAATGACAGCGTAATAAACGATTTTTTCTATTTTTTTCGTTTTATGACTTAATTGGAGACATCAATTGGCATTTTTGCGTAGAAAAATTCAAAAATTGTTTACAGCTGATTGCAAATATTTGCTTTATAAAAATCGAAATTCTTTAAAAAAAATAATTGCTTTTTATTTCATCACCAACCCCATATTTATTTCAGTATTTTTGATGTTTTTTTGCGATATTTAACATGAAATCATATGCAAACATTGAATTCCCAGAGATACGGAAGCTAAACGAACATTACCCTGGCCTTTACAGATACAGGAAAAGCTATAAAAATGGAAATCAGCATTATCGGCTATATATCGTCCTCCATTTTATTTCTGTTTTTAAAAACTAAAATTAAAACTATTCCATACGTACACGTTACTTGTCCACAGGTGAAAGCCTTTACTGTAATTGGTTTTATTTTCTCTGTTGCTGTTGTTGTTCTTGTTGTTTCAAATATTAAATGCACACGCGCATGTTTAGTCTTGCATGTAAACAACACATCTGAAATCCTATTCTCTTCCACCACTTGTGCCTTTCCATCTCAATTTTGGCGGTGCTTGTGGCCACAATCACCATTTTTGCCACAATGACGCTGGTCAAATACTTTTAATTTTCATAAAGGCACAAGCGTTCTAAAAGAATTCATTCTATTGAACATGAAAAAAACATAAATTTCTATTGGTCCGGATGGACCTTCTAGATTTCGAGTTCGTTATTAAATGCCAAGGATTTGTAAATTCAAAATTCTTCCAAAAATGTCGTCTCCCTTATAATTTGCCTGTAAAAAATGGGATTCTGTAAACATTTCAAGAATTTCGATTCCAAGGAGTATACAGCTGAGAGGTTCTAGAAATAACCAAGGTAAAGGCTCCTTATTAAGGATAAGCAACACTCAGCATTAGCACTTTATGGACTCAGCAAAATCTAATTAATACACGTGCTGTCTCAAAGGAATTTTATGAATACCACAAGAGCCCTACCAACACAACAGCGGAGAGCAAGGGCATGCTAACTCTATTAAAATGAAAGGAGAAGTCCAGTTACAATGAATTCAGAGAGTATTGTGAAAATGTGTGACCAGTTGTAGATTGCAGAAAGATGCAATATTATAAACGTTCATTACGTCAAGAAGTCGTTGTGTTCTAGTAGGTAGTATGTTGGCTTATTAGACGTAAGGCCACGGTTCAAATCACAGTTCAGACATCTCGATCAAAAAGAAATATTAAAACTATTTCCTCGGCGACTTCCTCTCCGCAGATTTTTGGCAAAAACTCTCAGAGTAAAAAAAATTGCCATGAAAAGTGTCTCAAAACTTTGTCGTTCAGAATCGATTTTAATCTGTCAAGTGTCACAAGTTCTTGAAATTTCACGCAATTCGGATTTGTGTGGTGTATCGGGAAAAAATCTTGGCTATAAAATCAAGTCAACCGTTTTGATGAATAGCTTACTTAGCTTTTAACCGATTTACTAACAGCAGGTGTTACTTTGAGACAGCTGATGTTCGTCTCAATTTATGTTCTCGAATTGAAGAATGCATTCTTTTAAATGTCTGTTATTGGACACACGCAGATATTTCAAATATTTGTATAAGAATTTTAATAATTAAATATTTAAACAATTCATTAGAAAATAAATAAAAAAAATTTAAAATAATTGACAAGAGATACGCTTACTGCATACGATAAATGATGTACCGACGACACCCACCATTAATCTGAAGCAATGAAAGGAGGGAATATCTTGAAAATATTTTAGTAAAGAAAAAAACATTTTAATTTCATTAAATAACCTCAAAAGAAGAAGTAATTGGTGACCCTGATTCATGAATTGAATTCATTTCGGTACACAAAGCAATTCTTTTGCGTATGGCCGTCATACGAGTGAGTGACTCTTAATGAAAAGCATCTGATATTTTCATTAGGAAATCAGGTGAGTCTCATAGTAATTAATGAATGAACAAATGTTTGTTTGTATGGATAATTTGTTTAATTATTATCTCTCTCTCTCTATCTGGCTGGCCATCAATGCTGCTGGCTTTTTGCGGTCTTTTTCTTCTTCTGCGTCCGTCCATTCGATTAACACAACTTTTTGTGAACCAAAAAAAAAAACAAAAAAAAAACTCATACACGTGCCACCTAATTTCAATTTTTTCTTTTTCAATTTCATCTTGCAACCAAATTTCATGGACTTTGTACTAATAAAGTAAAATTGAAAGAAATTATAGTTTTTCTGGTTTTCTTCTTTGTTTTTTTATTTTAATTTTTTTTATTTTTTATTATCTTTGCTTGTGGATGACATACAAAAGAGTATTGTTTTATGAAATTTCAGAAAATTTTTACACAATTTAGGCCAAGAGCATTTGAAACTGTTGCGAAACAAAGTAAAAATAATGCCACAATAAAGACTATTTTACGACACATGTATGATCGAATTATGTGGGGAAATTGAAATTAGTTTGACAGTCAAAGTGACTAAGAGTTTCGACAAATTTACGTAGTTGTTCTGAACATGTTCTGTACACATTATTCAGAAAGTACAGAAGTGGAACATGGATTCAATTTATTCTCAGATCCAACAGCACATTCTTTTAAGTATAAAACAATATTCTAAACCAACTAGCTTATAATTTAACAAGTTCTCTTATAAAGATTCATGAACTATTCAACATACATACATAATTGCACATTACAACCCTTTAGTGAGAATTACGACCTAGCTTCTCACACCACTGATGCTGTGTGTCATAAAATTATACATTAGTGGCGTAACCCATAGTTTAAAGTCGATTCCGTACAACAGATTTTTGCGAAATTTTTCATGGCAATATTTTTTTACTCTCAGAGTTTTTGCCAGAAATCTGCTGAGAGGAAGTTGCCGAGGAAATTCTTTTTTATAATTCGTTTAGTTCAAGATGTCTGACCTGGGGTTTGAACCAAGGCCTCACGTCTAATAAGCCAACACCTACTGGACTACGGCGAGTTCTTAAGTTCTGTTAGTAAGGTCCATAAACTATTCAAAGTTCTTAATGATCGTATCAAATTCCATAAAAGGCGCCCCGTAACTGTCATGTGCTTTGTGCTGCGTGCTATAAAAAGTTTCATCAAGTTAAACTAGCATAAAGAAGCCAACTTTCCTAGAAATCATCTTATCATTGCTGATGATCTCTACATACAGAATCGTCTACAACAATCAATAATACAATGCCTAGAGATATTCTTAGTGTTGGGAAAATTATGTGTACTATGGGCTATTAAGAAGTCGCCGTGGCCTAGTAGGTAGAGTGGTGGCTTATTAGACGTGAGGCCTTGGTTCAAACCTCAGGTCAGACATCTCTAACTAAAACGAAAATATGACAAAATCTTTCTACGACGACTGCCTCTCAGCAAATTTCTGGGAAAAATTCTGAAAGTAAATAAAATTGCCATGAAAAGTTTCTCAAAAATCTGTCGTTCGGAGTCGACTTTACACTGTAGATCCCGCCACTCATGTATAAAAATTAACATACACTAAATAAATGGTGTGAGAAACTAGGTTGTAATCCTTACTAAATTTTTGTAATGACCAATTATGTATGTATGAGCCATTCAAATAGATTCAAAAATTGGTTAAACGAAAGGCCTGACGCATGGAAAACTGACGAGATAGTAAAGATACCAATGAACAATTACTTGACGAGTGTTTGCTACCATAATAACTAACAGATTACAAGGTTTAAAAAAAAATCGACAAATGCGTTCTACTCCGAATGCTCTGGCCTCCACACGACTTTAGTGATACTCACATAATGATTCTGTAACGAATTCCCTGTTCTTTCAAATTATTGGTCATTATTTTAATCAGAATTACGGCCTACGTTTAAACACCCTTATGTTGTATGTACTTATCTTATCCATGAGTGGCTTGACGTACAGTTCAACAACCACTCTGAATGATAGATTTCATGGATGTTAGTAACTCACAGAACTTTTGCCAGAAATATTTTTTCTTTCAAATTAACCTCAATGCAGGGACTATTAATTGTTTTAAAGTTAAGCTAAATACACTCTTTGAAGTATTATTTTATTATTCACAACGAAATTGTATTTGTGCAATGTAAACCAACTGTAAAGAACATTCTTATATGTGCTGTTTCTGTAAGACAAGTGGTTACGTTCGGTTTCTATGGAAAATTGTGTGGTTTTGTACAAACAGAAGCCAAATTTCTTAGAATGAAATAAAAAAAAACTGTTCTTTACACTCCCTAACTTATTTAACTCCGACTGTAACATTTATTTCGTTCGAGTGTAGAAGTGTAAAATCATAATCATAATTTTTTCTGTCAATAATTTTCTGTGAAATAATTCACTGGCGCCAGCAAAATTCGTAAGTTTTATTATTCCCCACATATTTTTCGTTTTGTTATAAAGAAAACGAAAGAAAAAAGCAGAAATATTTATTGATTTATGTCAACTGTGCGGTGATATTTATTTCTTATCATATCAAAAGCATAATGCGAGGAGTACATTTGTTTGGCGTTTTTCCCCCTCTCCTCCCTTGTATTTGCGATAAAATTGAAGTTTTTTTCGTTCGTTTTTTTTTATTGGTTTTCCTAAGAATTGTGGCTTGTGTCATATGAATCGAGCGAGACACACTTGTGTGTTTCGCGTATGTAGTAATGCACTTCAGATTTGATTAAATTCTTAATACCCACCAAAGAGATCATAAAACAATTAAAGCCCGTTCTGAAGGAGTGTAATTTTTTTGTATAGGGAATCGCTTGTCTCCACTTGTGTAATAAGTATGTTATCAGCCGGAAATAACTGGTTACGATTGATTATTTATTGCCTCAGACAAGTAGAGGCAATAGTTTCGATTTTTATTTTCTATTGAATTTGATTAAAAGGGGAATGATTTTACAAGTATTCGTAGAATTATTGGAACTACAAAATAAAAAAAGAAGTATTTCACTTTATAAAGCAGTTAAACAACGTTAAATGAAACGTCTTGATGTGGTCATATCAGTAGCGTGAATCAGAGAAAATAGACTCAATAGCACTCTATAGTAATTACAGCGATTGAGATCTCTTTATGATTGAATGGGTCTGGACCTCCGTATAAAACTATGTGACTATTTCGAAAAATGCTACTCTTTTTAATCCAATGAGACGAATTCGGTTGGTTTTAGTTAGAATTTATTGGAGTTCTTAAACACTTTATTAGAAGATCACGTTAAGAAGACCACGTATGTAGGTAGGTAGGTAGAAGTCGCTGTCCTCTCGAAGGAGTCGTGAGTGGACACACTTAGGCCGCACACTGGGCCCTTTGTGATGCCACAGTTTCACATTCTCCCCTAGTCCAGGGACCACTCGGAAATTTCGATGAAACGACTCAGACTGCCATGCATGACAGTTCATCCAGATCCTCCATTTAGTAGGCACCCAGGTGCCTCTTTCTCCTACTACCAAGTGCCGGGCATGGGCACAGTAGGTGAAGAACAGTCTCATCCTCCTCCTCCTCATCTCCTCAACCTCTTCAGAAATCTTTTACAAGGTGTCCAAGACCAATACACCTCGCATGCGTTCCTATAATAAAATGTCCCGTAATAACCCCGTTAACAGTGCTGAGCTTACTTCTTTGGAGTTTAAGCACGGCCGCTGCGCGCCTTTTATCCAGCCTTGGCCAGATTTTCTGCGCAGTTCTGCCCATGCCCATCTACTGTTGACAAGGTCCACGATTGCATGATTACAGGTACCCAAAGGTATAGAATTCATCAGAGAGTTCGATGGTCGTGGCCCTTCTGGCCAGTTCATCCGCTCTGCAGTTACCGGGAATGTCCCTATGTCCCGGTACCCGTGTGATACAAACATCATATCGATTCCCCACCTCGTTAAGACATCTGCGACAGTCATATACCGTCCTGGAGTTTATTACATTGGCTATCGGAGATAAGAAGACCACAATTTCTATAAAATTCTTGTTAAACGAGAATCAGTTGAGCTTTTTCAAACGTCTTGAAGTCAGTACCGACTATGGTGGAAAAAAATTTAATTTCTGTAGTCAGCAGCAGAATCAAAAGAAATTTTTTTTATCAAAATCATTGCTGAGTGTGATGAAAACCGATCTTTAATTAGATAGTTAGCCTTATACTCCACATAAGGCTCAATTATAATGTTGGATTTCATTAAGAAAAATTTCTTGAAAATTTGTTCTTCTTTGACTTCTGTTGTAATAAAATGCAAACATTTTCGAATTATAAATGAAAGTCAGTAAATTCTTTAGTCTTCAGCCACAGTCTGTGCAACTCTTTCCCCTATAATTACCCTCAAAGAGGTTGACATTGTTTATATGCCACTTATCGATTATTACTGATTGACTTATCGATTATTATGGATTGCACCTCGAATCTTTGTAGTCGCTATTATTTTGTTTTTTAAATCGTCAATTTCTCACGACCAATTAAAAAATTCGCTTTTTTGCATCGTTTTAGAGAGGATAGTTATTAATTATTTATTAAATATAATTAACAGCAACAGAGGGAAACTTTAAATCGTTTAGTGTCAATATTGGGGGTCCTTTACTTATAAAACTGACAGCAATTAACGGCCAGCACCGCCACCAGCGCCACCACCTGCACCTGCTCCAGCACCCATGCCAACTCCCATACCAGCCTGAGCGCCACCTCCAGCCTGACCACCACCACCCATGCCTCCACCACCTTGGCCGCCACCTTGGCCACCTCCAGGTGGTCCTTGAGCCAAGCAAGTTGAGCAACCCTTTAATAAAAAAAATAAAAAAAAAGAATTGAATTTTAGTAGCTCCAGAGCCTATTCCAAGACAAAACTTACCATCAACATAATAGTTGCCACCAATAAGAATATCAACTGGAATTTCATTGTGTTGGAACTTTTCTAATTTTCCCACAGGATATTGTAGAGAAGGCTTTTGTAGTTTTAATATACAAACTGAAACTGATGATGTTTCATGGAAATTTTCAATTATTTATACTTGTTCGCGTATCTAAAATTTAATTTAAAATTTATTTCATAATCAAATTGCATGTCTTAATTCTGTTTAATCAGTTCTAGTTGATCTTCAAAACAAAATTTTTGTTGAATCTGAATGTCAAAAAGTTACATAAAATCAGCAATTAAATATAATTAATAATTTTATAATTGAATATTTTAATTATTTAATAACAATATTGTAAATAATTAATGTCATCTCCAAAATAATCAGATTTTAATTTCAGTTTTAATGTGAAAACAAATCATTTTAATTTCTTTTTAATAATGCTCGCCCCACCCCCAAACAACCATACGTTGTTCTCAACAATTAATTTAATTTTCCAAGTGATGGACAGCGCATTGCGATTAATAATAGGTTCTGAAAAAAACAAAACAAAATTACTGTGATAATTTTTATTTGTTAAACATGTTTACTTCAATTAGTAGTTCACTGCCTAAAGCATATTTTCCAACTCTAACTCAATTATTTTCAAAATCAATTTAATTTAAAATTGTGTTTTGCCCTGATCAGTGGAATGCTGAATTAAATTTTTATTTATATTGATATTCTAGGTCCAGATCCTCAATCACCAAATGTACTACAGATGATAGCACTCCTATAACAGTGGACCATAACATGTTGTCTTTAGAAAAACACTGTATGCTCCGCTTCTTATATGATTACTTATTGACCTCTTAGATGTATCATTCAACACAATCACGCCGGCTCGTACCACCGGTGGCCCGCACTAGACTGCTTTATCGGACGGCTCGTACACCGGTAGCTCGCACTAGACTGCCTCATTGGGCGTCCACCGGTGGTACGTAATACCAAATATTTAGATCTTTAACACTTCAACTGCCGAAAAAAATACCTGAGAGCCACGCCACGATATATCGGAAAGCATTAAGCACAGCCGCCAGAAGGCGATAAGCGTGAATTAAAGCGCCAGCGTGAAACTGCATGAGTCAAAAATACTACACTTTGTTACAGTGGCTGTAATCGACAGAAAGGTACTCCCAAATGCTAGAATAACTAACTGTCAACCGAATATATAAATTCCAAATAGCCCCAATGTATCCCATACGGTCAATAGGGTACAGACAACAACAGGAGGCAAATCTGTTCAAAATTATCTTTTTCAGCTTCATTTCCCATCCAACTATTGGTGAAGTTTCGTTAAGGGGATATAAATTTAAAACATCTGTCAAGGTCCCTAGGCGCACATGGGAATGAATAATTTGTTTAAAGTAAAGCGTTAAGACCTTTCAAGTACTCTGTAAGAAATGCGGTACTTTAAGCGCCAGTAGTGCTGGTTCAATTGATTTTTATTTCGCTATAAATAGAAACTCAAATCAATACACAGAAAATTTAAATCCACAGTTCACTTTCATAGAACAACCGTATATTCATGAAATGACTCATTCATGACGAACATTTTCATGGAACTAGGAATATTGATTGCAAGTGTACATATATTATCTATTAATAGACATTGAGGTGTGAATCTCTTTAAATAGTAAGTGAAAGGATGCTTTAAGAAGGACGAGTTGTGCACATAGGGATAGTGAACCTAAACAACAAATTTAATCTCAGAGTTTTTGCCAGAAATCTGCTGAGAGGCAGTCGCCGAAGAAATATTTTTTTCATATTTTCGTTTTGAAGTCTGACCTGGGGTTTGAACCATGGCCTTTACGACTAATAAGCCAACACACTACCTAATATACTACGGCGACTTTCTATGTTAGTGCTGCGAGATGGCTACGTGCGGTGCTAGTATTCTTAAAGGCATGATAACAAATTCTGTATTATCATGGCTTTAACTAAGATGACTCACTCCAATATTGTAAATTTGTCTAAGTCTCCTGTAAGTCTTTATAAAAAAAATTATTTATTATCGACATGACCCCTATTTATACCATTTCCGAACTCAAATAGAAAATATTCAAAAAACATTTTAAAAATATGACAAGTAATGAAGAAATTAAAGGAAAGAAAAATAAAAAGAAGGCAATGCATGCTATGCATTGACGCCGTTTTATTCTGGCAATTAAAATAAAAAATGCACAATTTGTTAGTGAGTTGAGGCAGGCGATAGTGGCATTTGCCACTGCATTTGATGCAATATTTTTTGGTGTTGACTAGACGCCTCATATGTAAATCTAAATTGCACAATCAATTTTTCTTGCATACGTTGCAAGAACTACACGAATTCAGAAAGAAAATTTAAAAGTGAATAAACAGCATTTGAAACAACAGCAGCAACAACAACAACAACAACAACGGCACTAATAGAATATTACTTAATTATCATACATACATACATATATACGCGGATATTTTGAGATTACATGCCACAAATTGTGACAACAACTAAAAAGAGCGTCAAAACATAGCGCGTGTTGTCTGTACTGCTACTGCATGCGACACATAATAAGACAACGACAACGACAACGACAACGACGACAACGATTCCGTGTAGAACAACGTAATTAATATGTGCCTTAGTTTTGTTTTTCTTTTGAATTTTTCTTCTTTTTTTTTTCTTGGTGTTACACGAGTCCATTTGTGTTTTAAAATTTTGTTTTGAAATCGTTTTCGTTTTTGTTATTGTAACGATTGCGATTGCTTAATTTGTTTAGTCTGGTGTCACATGAGGCGTTCATTCACATGTCTGTCTCAGATCCTTAACATATTTTCACACAATTTTCTACTCACTGTTGGCATAATACGTTCCACAATGCACTTGCAATTCTAAGAGAGCACATTCAGCAAATATTTGCCACAAAAGCTTGTTTTTTCTTAATATTTGTTTGACAGGGATTTCAAAATGGGAAAATAAAATGTTAAAATATTATTTGACTCAGTTGGTTCCACCAAATATTTGTAAATTTAATCGAATATTGTTTGTTTCCGAGGATTATGTTTTCTTCGACAAAAAGTAACTCAATCTCGAACCTTAAGACAACTTCTTCTCAAGCTTGGCTTGATGTCTATCGTGTTGCACGTCTATTATATTGTCTTAATGTTACCGTACGGTTAGCATTATATAACCACAGTCCTTAAGGACAAATATAAGTCGATATTTAGCGCCCTCGACTCTACTAAATTTCATCAAAATGATCAACTGAAAAATCATTGCATATCATATTCACCGGTTAGGTTTAGGTTCAGGTTAGAGGACGTATACTTGCCAATTGACACAAGTACAGTACGCAGAGGTCCAGTTGACCCATTGTACAACGTCCTAATAGGGCAGATAGGGAAAAATGAGAAGAAGTAGGAAAGGGAGAATAAGGAAGCAGAGGAATTACACAGACTAACAAAGCACACAAGAGATCAAGACTACACTATTGAAGCCCTAGCACTTCTCAACCAGCTCAAACTAATAATGAATCTATAGAGAGCCTTTATGTCGGCTCTCGATATAGAATTCAAACCTTCAAAGAAGACCCTGCCAAGGGTTTTCAACCTCAACCTACTAAGGTCTGGAGGAGTCCTCATTGCAACATACCCTGCAATAGTCCGGCTGAGATCTGTTCCAGATCCTTGTCAGCGACCTAATCTCTCAGCGCCCCGTAATAAACCTAATAACTAATCTTAAGCTAGCCTTAACCAAGCCCTAAAGCCAACCTGTTCTTACACTGTCCACAGCAAGTCATAGACACCTAGAAACATAACAACCCGATCCATTCCCCCAACACCGCTGCTCTTCCCCCTTGACCCTTCCATTGATGAGGCCGTAGAGGTGGCAGATTTGGGTATCAGGACCAACTATCACATCTAAATAAGGTTCTAAAATCAGTCATCTGAAGAGTGTTTGAAAGTTGTTCACCACTCGCTGAATTGTTAAGAATTTGAATTGCAGTTGCAAGGCAGCCAATGCGGCACTTAATTTTGTATTCAGATCGGCATGTGCAGAGATTTTTTTTATTCGATTTTCTAAGATTTTATTTTTATTAAACAGAATACGAGAAAAAAATCTTCTTTCTTGTGAATATTTTTAGATAGAAATACGACAACGTTGGTTAGTAGCCATGCTATTTAGCATTTTCGTTCTCTACTTCTGATGCATCCCTCAATTAGGGTGTTTAAGGAACAATTTGAAATTTATTTTTAAAATTAAATTTATTTTTTTGTTTTTATTTTCTTTTTCTTTTCATTTTCATTTTCATTTTATTTTTGTAATGAATTTATTTATATTTGTTTCAGAATTTTTAATTTTATTTTTATATGTTGTGCAGTTGTTTTCTTGCTTTTTTTTCGTTCTTTCTTTGTTCTTTTGAAAATTACGCAAATTAATCGGGGCTGTGTTGTCTAGACAACCGTGTTTGCATACATAAATGCTAAGAAATTATGCAATAATTATTCTGCTGCTGAATTCTGCTTGTGAATCAAATCGATTTTTCTAATTACTTTGATTATTATTTCTTCGCTTTTGTTGTTTTGTAATGTAAACAAATATTATTTGTCTTGAATTGAAAGCGTAACACTAAACCAAGAGCCGCGCTCTTTATAGGCCTTTATTTATTTATTTTTAATTCATATTTCGTGGATCAAGTTACTTTTATTTGTTGCTATTTTTTTCATTTCAAAACGTCTCTTATTTATTTAAATTAATAAAACACTTCAATAACAATCTCGTATTAATTTTAATATCATTTTACTGCACAATGTCCAGTGTTCCAGTACTTTTTGACCACTTACTGGCATTTATTTATTCATTTAATTATGATCCGGTAACTTCTAGAATGTACTGTTGATGTATTGTTGGTATGCTTTCCACTGCTATCTTCAGTGATCAGTTTGTTAGAAAACCATAGCGTCTTACTTTCCTATTTACATAATACCAGGCACGAAGAGAAATGGTAGAGTTCGGGAGACACAGACCTTACGTCCAAATATCTGCGTACATTAATACTGCCTACTGTATATTAAAATTGGAACCAGCAATCGGTTCAGATATAAGTATCTGTTACAGTGAAGTTCTAACAATTTTTTTGGTTATTAATCATTACAACCCCTTAGTCGGGAGAGCATGTGAGGCACCAGAACAGGCCGTAGTCTCACAGTTCAAACGCCAGGTCAGACATCAAAACGAAAATATGAAAAAATATTTCTTCGCGCGGCTTCCTCTCAGAAGATTTCTGGCCAAAACTCTGAGAATAAAATAAAATGTAAAGTTACTCGAAAAGCTGTCGTTCTGAGTTGACTTCAAACTGTAGGTCCTGCCACTCATGTAGCCGAGTTAACACACACAACATAAGTGGTGTAAAAAGCTAGGTCGTAGGGTTGTAACGACCAATTACGTTATGTATGTATGTATTGCTGGTATGCTTTCCACTTCTATCTCACGTGATCTGTTTGTTAGAAAACCATCTTGTCTTTCTTTCCTATTTACATTATATCAGGGACGAAGAGTTCGGGAGACGGTAGATCAGGCCACATCCTACCTCCACATGTCTGCGTATACGTATGGATTTAACTTGAACGACCTTAAGTACTGTATATTAAAATTGGGTAGCATTTGAGTCTTAACAAATTTTTTTGGTTATTATCCATTCCAACCCCTTAGTTAGAGTAGCATTTGAGGCACTAGTAAAAGGCAATACGACAAATTATAAGTTCAGCGAACAATTCAAATTTTGCTTCAGCACCCATCCACGTTGTAGGGCTTGTAGGACAGCTTTTGGGCACGAGCTGTTCGTATGTGTTTCGTTTTCTATCATGATTTAGTGATGAACTCATTTCTTAGTTCTGTTTTTCGGTAGGTTAGGTGGGTTGCTATGAGGCATAGGATGTTCTGATTCGCATGCGAGTTTTTCAAGAATGCTATCGTGGGTTTCACTATAAGAAATATTCGATAATAATGTGAAATTATTTCAAGTTATGCACAAATTATTTAAAAAAAAATTAATACTCTCGTATTTAATAATTCATCACGTTTTTCCCAACATTCACCTATGTATTGTGATAAATGGCCCTATTCTCTCAACACATTTCTTCTTTTCTTTTCGTTTTCTGTTCTCTCGGTACATTAGTCATTACAGTCATCACCCATGTAGATGCCAATGGAAGCCAACAAAAAAAAACCAAAAACAGGCACTGATTGCAATCATCCATCACACTTTCAAGGTAACATACATAATTCTGCAGGTGACATTTGAGGTTACTAAACTTTCTCCAAAAATGTCTCATTTATTAATAGAAGGTAGGTAGGCAATCAGTGCGACACAACACGTTGCTTTATTTTCAATCGTAATTCTACGAAAAATCAATCACATGATTGCTTCAGATGATCTTCATTTGTTGTAAATCGTTTTACGCCTTTTTTTTTTGTTTGTTTGTTTTTGTTTTGCTAGAGACTGCATGAATCATTCGCAAAACAATTGGGGGGACTTACATTTTACGCTTAAAAAACCGTATAATTCTTATCGCTAATTACTACAAATGAAACAGAATCGTAAACAATTATTTTGTTATTGTTTTTGTTTCTTTTTATTAATTTCTGCTTGTTGTCTTTGTAAAAATATTAAAATTCTTAGAATTCTACGTGATAATATTTAAAATTAATTTTGTAGGCAGAGTTACATACATACGTACGTACGTACGTACAGACATTTTTGAAGTGATTGTTAAAGCAAATGTTGCTTAAGAGGCCATGTGATAAAAACAGCACTCTGAAGATATAAAAACATGACAGTTTCATAATAAATTGCATTCGATTGGGGATTTTTTTCTTTCTGCGTTGCCACTATGCGTGATTTTGTTTCTAATTTTTAAACTATTCTGGCCAACTACGTATGATTCTGAAGCATTTCATGATATAAAATATTGATTTGCCAAATTGTTTTCACATACATACATAGTTGAACATGTATTTTAAATATTCAAATTATTATTGTTTATCTACGACTGCCATCGTTTCAATTATGCAACCCAATTTGAAACTATAATACGGCTAGATGGCGCTTCAGGCTGCTTAAGGGATCATACTCACCTGGTAATGAAAATAACCCAACTTAAAAACTTCAGATTGTCTTCCATTGGCATCTATGTGGGTGACTGTAATGACTAATGTACCGAGAGAACAGAAAACGAAAAGAAAAGAAATGTGTTGAGAGAATAGGGCCATTTATCACAATACATAGGTGAATGTTGGGAAAAACGTGATGAATTATTAAATACGAGAGTATTAATTTTGTTAAATAATTTGTGCATAACTTGAAATAATTTCACATTATTATCGAATATTTCTTATAGCGAAACCCACGATAGAACTTTTGAAAAATCGAATCAAAACTTCCTAAGCTTCATAGCAACCCATCTAACCTACCGAAAAACAGAACTAAGAAATAAATTCATTACTAAATCATGTTAGAAAGAGAGACACATACGAATTGTTCATGTCCAAAAGCTGAATCTGTTCTCTGAACTTGTAATATGCCGTATTGCCTTTTACTAGTGCCTCAAATGCTACTCTAACTAAGGGGTTGTAATGGTTAATAACCAAAAATTTTTTTAAGACTTCACCGTATTCTGAACAGATATTTTTGGAACCGATAGCTGGTTCCAATTTTAAATGTACAGCAATTACGGTCGTTCAAGTAAAGTCCTTACGAATACGCATACATTTGGACTTAAGGTGTGGCCTATTCCACCGTCTCCCAAACTCCACCAATTTATTCGTGCCTGATATTATGTAAATAGGAAAGTAAGATGTGGTTTTCTAATAAACAGATCACAGAAGATAGAAGTGGAAAGCCTATCAACAATACGGACATACATATGTACATAATTGCTCATTACAACCCTTCAGTTAGGATTATGTACCTATGTAGCTTCTTACACCACTTATGCTGTGTGAGTTAATTTTAGACATGAGTGGCTGGAGCTACAGTTTAAAGTCGACTCCGAACGACAGCTTTTCGAGTAACTTTACATGGCTATTTTATTTCATTCTCAGAGTTTTTTCCAGAAATCTGCTGAGAGGATGTCTCCGATTAAATATTTTTTTCATATTTTCGTTTTGATGTCTGACCTGGGGTTTGAACTATGACCTCACGTCTAATAAGCCAACTCATTACCTACTAGACGACGGCCTGTTCTGGTGCCTCACATGCTATTCCCAACTAAGGGGTTAATAACAAAAAAATATTGAACTTCTCTGTAACAGATATATCTGAACCGATACCTGGGTTCAATTTTAATGGACAATTTTAATGTACGCAGATAATGTAAGGTGTGTGTGTCCCGAACTCTACCGATTTTCTTCGTACATTGTATTGTGTAGATAGGAAAGCACTGGAAGTTTCACTTGTGTAGTAAAAGTATATAAAAATTGATAGGAGACTGTTATTGATAGAAGTGTGTTGTTAACTGAAATAAATAGGAGAAGTATTTAAATGAAAAAAATAGCAATAAATAATAATAATTGGATTGGATGTCGTGGCAACACGATACCGTGAAGATCGCACCATACTAACTAACGTCCCTAAATGTTAGGAAATCTAGCCAATTCATAAGTACAGTTTAGTGAACCTCATGCCAAAATGACTCGTGGTGGTATATGAAATTTATCACAGTAATCAACTCCGATCGCTAAATTCTTACGAGTATACAGACGATCATATTGCAAGAAAAATTAAATAAAAAAAAAAAAGAAATTTTTCAGAGAAATGTTATGCGTTAACTGAACGACTGAAATCGTTTCTAAGAATTACACTGAAGTGTAATGAATAATTTTTGTTTTCGGTGCGGTTTCTTCTTTAAGACCTTTAAAAAAATTAATTAATTTTTGCTTTTGTTTTTGTTGGCATTTTTTTTATTTTTTAATTTAATAAAAATATTTCTTCTGTTTTTATAATTTAAAACAAAAATTTTTTTCATATTTAAAGATTTTTTTATATTTCTGTCGTAGTTTAGCAAAAAAAAAAAACAAAAAAAACAATCAAATAAAAATAATACGTAGAAACGAAAACAAAAACAAAAACAACAAAAAAAGAAAACAATTAATCTTTGTGTCTAAAAGTTAATTGAAATTCGTTATTAATTTACTGAAAATATTTAAAAAAATTTTTAAACACTCACAAACACACACACACACAGTCACACGCTGTGTAAATCATTTACTGAATGAACGACGAAATTGTGAATGAAGTGTGGTTGTGATTGTGATTGTGATTGCGATTGTGATCGTGTTGTAACCGTCACCGTCACCGTCACCGGGCGATAATTTTATTAATTTTAAAATCGTTTTCTTGTAACCGAAAAAAAGGCAAAAGAAAGAAAAAGAAATGATTTATAATAGGGGGTTATTAAGTGGTCATTAATTTAAACAAAAAAATATTTATTTAGACGCCGAAAATAAAATTATTACATGGAAATTAAAATTTCATTATTACTTCATCCACCTGTGTAATGTAATTATTATACACGGTCATAGTCAACTTTACATATCTATTGTACATAGGAAGATCATCATCATTTTAATTTGTTTCGAAATCAAAAAAATTAAACTGCTCTTGATAAAAGTCAGCTACAAGTTTCATTCGGGGGAAAAGGATACAAACGATTTATTTTCTCTCAGGACGTTCTTCATGACGATGACGGATGGTAATCCTATGATATGTTAGTTATGATTTAAACACCATATGTGTGTCACAAAGCTTTATTTATGTCCCCATCTTCCTATTGTATCCTCCTTTTCAGTTAAACAATTTTTTGATCTGCTATACCAACTCGTAAGATGACATTGGGTTCCACTATTCCCCAAGAAGTAACGCTGGCTGAACTCTCGAACGATGTTTGTTATTGATCTTATCCTCTCTTTCACGTCACGGATCAGAACACGTTTTATTTGAAAGGAATATTAGGTTAGGAGCATCCTCATTGAAAAAAAAGGGCCCCACTTTAGCCAACGTTTAGGGTAATTTGCCTCCCAACCCGGGTATAAAGGAAATGAATCAAAACCTAGAATAAATTTCGATATTAAAACAATCTTAATATTATAGATTTCAGTCAAGGAGTCAAGAACAGTCAAGTCAAGAGCTGTATACTGACACATGCGGTGAAGGATAACCTCGTCATCTTCTATAGACCCTCATCACCTACAAAAATTTTTCAAGAGGACGTCAGGTTCATCAGCAGGTCTATCAATAGGATAATATACCGTCAGAATCACAACTGTACGAACATCAATTTCATGGACAGAATTGAAACAGATCTCTTCGTGACTAGCAGATCTCAAAACCTTGAAAAAAATTTGTACTCCTTCATCCAAATTTGAAACTGCATTGCTCGGTCTTAACCATGCACTTTCACGCCTACATCATAGAGGTTGCATGCAATTCTGAAAATTGTACCCCCAACACACTACGCTTACAGTGATCCTTTGTACCATACTCATACATACGTACACACATAATTGGTCATTACAACCCTTCAGTGAGGATTACAACCTAGCTTCTCACACCACCCATATTGTGTGTGTTAATTTTATACATGAGTGGCGGGACCTACAGTTTAAAGTCGACTCCGAACGACAGATTTTTTTGAGAAACTTTTCATGGCAATTTTATTTGCCCTCAGAGTTTTTGCCAGAAATCTGTTGAGAGGAAGTCCCGAAGAAATATTTTTTTCATATTTTCGTTTTAATGTCTGACCTGGGGTTTAACCGTGGCCTTTACGATTAATAAGCCTAGACTACGGCGACCATAGTTCTGCTTAATTACAGGTGAATATATATGAACAAAAATTAATGGATTTCAACTAAAATAACTTGTTACCCACAAAGTTTATAAATGTTTGTTTGTTTTTTTGCCTTTCATATCGGCTTCTTTAAATCAATTTTAAGCCGTCTACTACACTACATACCATAATAAACCTTCGGACTGATCAATTACATGACGTAGCACAATTCAGAAATATTTTTATCTTGTTTTAGGAAATTATTTTTGTTTGTTTTCATTTAGAACATACAGGTCCCTGCCTCCCTCCTCCCAAAAGAAGACCAAGAACTTTGTTGAAACTTCTAATAACTCTTCTGGCACAAACGGCGGCAATGGTTTTTGAAGTTTTCAGTTTTTTTGTTTTTTTTTTTTTTTGGAAATGAAAATCCCATTGAAAATGAAATAAAAAGAATAGCATTCAAGAAGCCAACAATAATTAATTATTATTTGTTCTTTTCTATAAACAAAACAAAAAACAAAACCGAAACAAAAACCAAAAAAAAAGAATTGACTTTTTTAATGATTCTTTTTTAGTTTTCTTTTATGAAATAACTCGAGGCGTTGTGGTGTTTAAAAATCGATTAAAATATTTTCGAAAAAAAAACAAAAAAAAATATAAACAAAAGACCAATAAAAGCGGAAATTGTTTGTTTTAGGCCTCTAAACAAATTAATCACAAAACTTGAAAGGAACACAAACAAATGAAAATTCTTCTTGTTTGTTTTTTTTTGTTTTTGTTTTATTGATTAATTTACGTAGTTAAAGTCTCGATAAATTTTAATTTCGATTTAATTGTCTGCTAAACATATCGAATTCCCGTTTTTTTTTTCGATCATCTATCATAGATGTTTACATAGAGTATTGCGGGAAAACAAAGGAAAACCACTCAAATCGAATGTATTGGACGGCGCTAAAGATCGATGATAGTGGCGATAACTCATGCACTAAGTATGCTTTTGGTGTTCAGCGCATTGTAAATACTTTTCTTAAATAATTAAAAAAAATTGTAAGCTTTTCATATTCTTATACATTTTTAAGGTATAATTTCTATGTTACGACATTATTTTAATAATCTACAGAAATTAATGGAAATCGATAACCCTCTGTAGAAGGCCTGTCGTCACACGTTTGCCCATCTAAGACCGATTTGGAAATTTTCCTCTCCTACTTTATATGAAGTCGCAGTGTGTTGCCTTATTAGATTTGTTAGGTTATATGACGTCATCACACACATGATGTTTTCAAATACAGAGACACTATGCCTGGCAAGATGGTTTCGTTAGTGGCCAGTACAACTGCTAGTCACTTAAGGGGCCTCCTAAAAAAATTATGCAATCATAATAAAACCCAATGATAAGCCGTAGTCTAGTAGAAAGTGTGTTGGCTTATTAGTCGTAAGGCCACGGTTCAAGCCCCCATGTCAGACATCTCCAATTAAAACGAAAATATGAAAAAATATTTCTTTGGCGACTTCCTCTCAGCAGATTTCTGGCAAAAATTCTGAAAGTAAAAAAAAATTGCAATGAAAAGTTTCTCAAAAAAATCTGTCGTTTGGAGTCGACTTTAAACTGTAGGTCCCACCACTCATGTATACAAATTAACACAAACAATATAAGTGGTGTGGCAAGCTAGGTCGTAATCCTGTCTGAAGGGTTGTAATGACCAATTATGTATGCTAAGTATGTATGTACTTTATATTTTGTATGTTTGTGTGAAACACTCTATTAATATCGATCTCTTCTGCACAAAAAGAAAGAAACGTTTCATTCGAAGAATTAGAAAATCTTGAAGTATATCACAATGACTGAAAACATATTTCATCGTACCCTTGTTTTCGCCTTGTCTAATACACGAGTCATGCTTGGTATTCTATTTATTCACATACTCACTTGTGTGTTTAATAATTATGTATACCTAAATGAAAAAAAAATTTAAAAAAAATAACAATAAAAGAATCACTGATAAACAAAAAAAAGCAGGCAGCAGTAAAGAAAGAGTTGTTATACGTCAGCGAAATAAACGTCACAATTCCATTGAAACAAGTACAAATATTTGAATGTTTTTTTTTTGTTTTTGTTTGCTTTATTAAAGACCGCAATTAAAAATAGAATTAACAAAAAATAAAAATTAAAAGAAATTAATTTCAACATTTGCATAAATCCCATGAAATATTAGGGTAGCTCAAATTGTTGTTAAAAATTAAATATTGACTGATAGATAATGGGAAAGGGAAAATTCTTCTCAAAATTCATATGCACTTGTATTTTAAGGGAAATTATTACACCTTAACGTTAAAGTTGGTTTTAGTTAAAGGTAACTTTAGCTAAAGTTGAGTTTAGTTAAAGTCAACTTTAGCTAAAGTGAACTTTAAAATCATCTTTAAATTCTTTTCGTCATTACAATCTAACGATAAAATAAAGTTATCTTTTTCAAAAGTATGGCAGCGCCGGAGTAATGTCAATAACAAGTTAATTATCAGATGACCATAGGGTTCTGATTTGACTGCAAAGTTTTTTACAGCGTCATTTACGGAAAAAAATTTCAAATTTCCTTTTACTTGATTCTAGGTATGTATCTCAATTCATTTTAGTTGGAACTCGTTTATTTGATAAACAAGGTAAAATTTAGCTCTACGTTTACCACTTAATAAAGTTGCTTCGACTTCGCCTATTAGCGGCATTATTCATTACGCACCCCCGTTATGACATCAGCTACACATATATATTAGCACTGACTGCAAAGTGCCAATTATATCGTGTGTTATAAATTCATTTAAGAATTTATTTATAAATGCCCGTATTCAAGCACTTAAATAGTCGTTTTTATTTTAATTTAAATGATTTAAGATTTGCATTTTATTGCGTAAAGTGTATGAGTTTGTGGCTTAATTAAGTGACCGAGTGTGTGTAGAGTGTAGTGAGTCTGACTGGCTGACTTTAGATTCTGTTTTTTTTTTATTATTGACACACGTTTAATAAATGTTTAAAAATAACTGAAATGCCAATAAAATTAACAAGTTTCACATTGTTTTTGTATTCTTTTCTGTCGTTCTTTTTTTTTCTTTTTCTGTGTTTAAATTTGGTCTCATCGTCATAAACCACAAGTTCTATTTATTTTTGCTGAAAATGTTTTTTTTTTCTTCTCTTCATATTTTTTTTTTATCATTTGGCACATGATTTGCGGGCGGGATTTTATAGACAAAAACGTATAAATATTGAATGTTTAAACAATACTGCAACTAAAGTATTGAATAACTGAATTTATTGGTGAGGAGCAATGGTTGTTTCTGCGAAAATCATTTAAAATGCGTCGACAGAATATAACGGCTACAAGAATTTCTCAATCAAATTGTCTTTTCTACTAAAACAAGAATTTCAAAACCATTGCAGCGGTGTGAACGATAAGACATATGTACATACATACATACATAATTGGCCATTACAACCCTTCAGTCAGATTTACGACCTGGCTTCTCATACCACTTATGTAGTGTGCGTTGATTTTTATACACGAGTGGCGGGACCTACAATTTAAAGTCTACTACGAACGACAGATTTTTAAGAAACTTTTCATGACTATTTTATTTACTCTCAGAGTTTTTGCCAGAAACCTGCTGAGAGGAAGGCGCCGAAAAAAATATTTTTCATATTTTCGTTTTAGTTGGAGATGACCTGGGATTTAAACTGAGGTCTCACATCTAATAAGCCACTACACTACCTACTAGACCATGTCGATAAAAACTGAAATCAAATCAAATACTAAGTTCTAGAAGACATATTTATTTGAATAGCATTCCCGAATATTCAATTTCCAAACCCCCAAACATAGAATATTTACACTCTACTCGATTTAGTTAGGTACCTCAAATTTCGATAACAATCTAGGAGCTGTCGTACTTTTATATGTAAAATATTCGGATATTAAAGCCCTTAAAACATCAATGCTATCAGGCATCTTTGTTTTATCTTCTTTCATGTCTAAAGAGGGTAGTGAAAGATCGGTTAACACACATGGTTATATTGGCTCATACGTAGCTCAATGTTTTTACACGTTCTTAGACTTTCTTACAATCCAACATACGGGTGATAAGTCTCACCTCTAAGGTTCATAATGTTGAAGTAAGAAAGGGAATATATGGCAAATAACGTTGTATTACATTTTCAAAGAGATGTAGGCATTAAGGCACCTACAGAGTTAGAAAACGCTACAAATATTAGACCCCTTAGCCTTGTTTTTCTCTTAGGAATCGAGAAGTTTGAGAGCCGACTTTATAAGACGAAGTCGCCTTAGTCCAGAAGATAGTGTGTTGGCTTATTAGTCGTAAAGGCCACGTTTCAAACCCCAAGTCAGACATCAAAGCGAAAATATGAAAAAAATATTTCTTAGGCGATTTCTGGCAAAAACTCTGAAAATAAATAAAATTGCCATGAAAAATTTCTCAAAAGATCTGTCATTCGGAATCGTGTTTAAACTTTAGGTCCCACCACTCATATATTAAATTAACGCACAAACACAACATAAGTGGTGTGAGAAACTGGGGCCATAATCCCGACTAAAGGGTTTTAATGACCAAAATAATGTATGTTTTGTATGTATGAGATCGTGAAAAGAGTATGTCATCCCACCAATCAATGCCGGCATCCTAGATCTTGTAGAGAAGATAGTCGTATAACGTTTACATGTCTTCTGAGGGCAAAAATTAAGTTCCCTCCATGAAATTGATGGAGATACCTCAAGATTATAACGTAAAGACCAAGTCGTTATCAACATACCAACATTGTTGATAATAAGAGCGAAATTTGATCAAATATAAAAGAACTATTTGATAAAGAGTAAATAAGCTTCGTCGATTTGACGAACAGTAACCAATTAGGGTTAAAGTGTTTGTCGATTCAACGAAGAGTAACCTTAATGTACAAAAATGAAGAGTAACCCCGTCCAGGGTTAAGAAAATCTGTGGAAAGTAATTACAAAATTAATGGAGATAAGGTTGGGGGAAACACAGATTCACCCTTTATCGCAAGTATCAACAGAAGCTATCAATAAACGTATCAATTCGGAGGCAAAAACGTGTCGAAAACTAATAAAAAAAAAAGAATTTCTCCTGTAGACCGATTTTGAATAAATTCTTACCATAGTGGTGGGAGAAGCTAGATTGTAATCCTGACTGAAGGGTTGTAATCACCAATTATGTATGTATGTATGTATTCAATAACATTAGCTTCTGATTTTACCATTTGAAAATACCCCTGTGGTACTGATGGGCTTTCAAAGTGCTTGCTTATACCCAAATAATTGGACCTACCATATACGGAATGAACTCTTTCGCTTTGCCAAACCAAAAAATATGTTTAAAAAGTAACAAAAAGAGAGCAAAAGACTGCTTTGAAGTGATGATGAAAGTCATCATATAAATTACGTCGTTTTGTCAAAAAAAAAGAAAAAAGAAAAAAGAAAAAAACCAAAATCATTTTATAAATAAATAAAAATCATAAACAAATAAAACTAAAATAACAAAAACAAAAACAAAAACAAAACCGAAAAAACTATTACTATTAAATACCATATTATGGCTCCAATTTTATTATTACATCACGTAAAATATTTCTAAAGGTCTGACTGACTTGACTGCCTGCGTATTTCATGTTTAAATGCGACACATTCAGTACGTTGTAGATATACTTACATACATACATATGTGTGTATATAGATCAATATTTATAAGTGAAAATTCTATTCAATATTAATATTCGATTTTTATTATTTGATTTTGATTTTGATTTTGATTAGCTATTAAATACAATAGAATTTCATGTAATTACGCGTTTTAAATTCCATTTTCCAAAAACAAAATCAAACAATTTACAACTTTTGGAGACAATGGGCAGACGGACTAGACTAGACTAGACAAGACTAGCCAGACAGCAATTAGAGTATTATGAGTACTTTAGTGTCACACCATCCATACACCTTAAATTTGTTATAATTTAGAAGAGCATTTATTGTAGTTGTATGTTGATGGCTCGGGTATCTATTTATTTAGCATTTAATTTTATAGGCGATGATTACTTTCATGATAAGAACGGGCAATGAAATAAAATTAAAAAACGTACGTTTTAAGCCATCGCATTCATATGTAAACGTTTTCATAAAATACGTGTTCATTTAAGCAAAGAATAGAAAAAAAATTAAAAAAAAAATTCGAATTATTATTAAATCGTTTGTCAGTCAGTCAGTCAGTTTAGTCAGTGTGGTTACTTTTAGAAATAGAAAAAAAAAGGAAAAATTATACGCAGTTTTTTTGTTGCCTCAGCATTGAATGAAGGCCGATAAACAGTTGTGTGCTCTGTATTTGCGACGATAATGAGGCGTATTTGATTTCGATGTATAAATGCGTTGTAATTAAATGATCTCCAGTTTTTTTCCTTCTTCTTCTTTTTCTTATTTATAAATGCGTCACAAAGTCATTGAACTTTAAAAAAAAAATAAAAAGAAAAACAACACAGTTTATGGGTGAAGGGCAGTCAACAAACAACAGGGATTCGTTTTGGAAATTCAAGGCCAGTAAGCATAAACCCAGGCAGGCAGGCAAAATAATCTTAAATTAAAAATAAATAAACATTTCTAATCAATAGCAGCATAAATAATAATAATAATGTTTCTAAAAATATTCACAATTTAATATCAAGTAATCTTCCAACATAACAAACAAAGAAAACAACGAAGGGCAGCTAGCTTATCCTGGGTGATAACAAAATGCATTTTTTTGCGTCTCAAATAACCTTAAAGTTAGAAATAAACAAACAACTCGAATAATGTGAAGATTTTGCATTATTTTTTTAGTTTACATTTCGATGTGGGAGGTACACTAAAATGCCTTTTAAAGTGTCTTTAGATACTCAGGAAATTTTCAAAAAAAAAACTTTGTTTAGAAAAAAATTAAAAAAAAATTGAAAACTTTTCCGCTTTCCATCATTTTATTCTCAGTGGCTACAACGTAAAGTCCTAAAAGCTTTCAAAATCTACCCACATTGCTTTAATAGCTTTCACATGCTCCTTCCTATTATATTTTCACTTCTGATCGATGTTTTGATTTGATTATGGGAATAGAAATAGAATAGAAGTCGCCGTAGTCTAGTAAGTAATGTGTTGGCTTATTAGACGTAAGGCCACGGTTCAAACCCCATGTCAAACATTCCAGCAAAACGAAATATGAAAAAATATTTCTTAGGCGACTTCCTCTCAGTGGATTTCTGGCAAAAACCCTGAAAGTTTTTCAAAAAACTGTCGTTCGGAGTCGACTTATAACTCTAGGGCCGACTATTCATGTATAAAATTAAACCACTTAAGGGTTGTAATGACCAATTATGTAAATATTTATATAATAGAAATATAAGATTATCCTTGATCGGAAGGCTCTCAGATTCGTCTAAAAACATCGACTCATGAAGACTTATTAGTACACTTCCTACCCCTAAGTACATTACTTCGGGTCACACAACCTAAAAGAAGGTTGCAGTGTAAAGTTCACATAAATACAGTGAATCTGTAGTTTTTAATTTCTTCGTTCGAATATTATTATTTTATTACTGGTACGAATTTATTCAAAATCGACTGACAGGAGAATTAATTTATTATTAGCTCTCGACATCTCTTTGCCTAAGAATTTTTACGTTTCTTGATAGCTCCTGTTCATACTTGCTATAAAGAGTGTATCTGTGTATTTCTTCAAATTTTTAATTAATTTCCACAGATTTTATTAAGGATGAAAGTCGTTGCACATAGGGTCTAAGGCGAGTCCACAACCTAGGATCATTGACTGTGTAGGCAACTCCATTGTAAAGACATCTTGAAATACCAATTAATTTTTTGCAACCTTTGCCAAGCGCCTTGCATCTTTATAATCTTGAGGTATCCCCATCAATTTCATAAAGGGAACTTAATTTTTGTCCTTAGGAACCATGTAACTGCTATACGATTATTTTCTCTACAAGATCTAGGTTGCCAGCATTGATTGATGGGATGACATACCCTTTTCACGGTCTCATACGTCCATAACATACATTATTTTGGTCATTACAAACCTTCAGTCAGAATTACAGCCTAACTTCTCACACCACTTAAATTGTGTGTGTTAATTTTTATACATGAGTGGCGGAATCTACAGTTTAAAGTCGACTCCGAACGACAGATTTTTGAGAAACTTTTCATGGGAATTTTATTTACTCTGAGAGTTTCTGCCAAAAATTATGCCGGAGAGAGAAAGTCGCCGAAGAAATATTTTTTCATATTTCGTTTAATTCAAGATGTCCGACCGATAAGACAACACACTACCTACTAGACTACGGCGCCTGTTGGGTTATCTTCGGGTTTTATTATGATGTGATTGCATGAAGTCTTTTAGGCGGCCATTTAAGTGATTTGCGTCTGAAGCTAGGATTAAAGAGATTGCCAGGCATAGTGACTCTGCAGTTGAAAACTTCATAAGTGTAATGACGTCATATGACCTAACCAAATCTAAAATCTCCAAATATTAAAAAAATTCTTTCAATATAACTATGATAGCAAATCTATAGTATATGTATTTATGCTTAGTATTTCTAATTCCTTTGGTTTATGTTCTCACTCTTCCGTTCTTAATGCCTCATGTTAGTAAATTTAATCCTTCCACCATTTCAATTAGGAATACGACAGCAAATATTGAAAGCATGTCCCATAAATATGTCCTTACAAACTCTTACGTATTTCGAATATTTTTAAGTATTTTTTTATGTTTTATCATGTACGTACGATATGAGCATTTCTTATTTCTTTTCTATGTTTCACTGCCAATCGCCAATTTGTTTTTTTTTTTGTTTTTGGTTTTTATATGAATATTTTATAACTGAAAAATTGACACTAAAAATAAATGCCTCTTCTTTGCTTTCTTTCCATTTAAAAGGCCGAGCGAGACATAAAATATTTTCGTTTTTTTTTTTTTGGTACTCTTTACAAAGTGAAAAACATAATTTTCAAGATTTGTATCCATTATCCACTTTTAGCAAGTCAAAATCGTATAAAAGGGCATTATGCTGTCAATTGTATCAACGATATGTACCTACATACAGACATATATTACAAGTTTAAGCACGATATGGGGCAGTCCATATAAAATGAAAGAAAAAAGAAAGAATAATTTTCTTGGAATATTAAAATAAATTCCAATAATTTATTGCCAAAAATTTTTCATTTTATTTCATTTTCAATTTCATTGAAAATATGTTTTCCATGGAAATACCCATACGCTTCGACAGATATGAATGAAAGAAAAAATAAACGCATAAAATATATTTCAGTTATCGCCAGTCCAAAAGTCATTTTCAAGCATTTATCGTATACTCTTCAGTCTTTTAGAGTAATTTTGTTTTTGTTTTTCGTTCATTTTTATAAAAATACAACATTTTCTCAAAAAAAACAAGAAGAAATGCTGATGGTGGTTGGGGATAAAATATTGGTACAGATCATCCTTCAAAATGTCTTCGATGGACAAAAAAAAGAAAAAAAATTAAAGGGGAAAGAGGAAAGAGGAGTCAAATAATAAATTTTAAGGGTTTATTTTATTTCTTATACATCTTTTAGGCTGATTTTCGTTTTTTCCATTTTTTTATTTGATTTATTTTGTTTCATTACATTTGTTTCTTCGAATGTTAAACAAATTTCACTTAACATGTCTAACACAAGCATACGTACATATGTACACAACAACAAGTCCGTCTAATGCCATACTGCGTCATCAATTGTGCTGTGCCTCAGGAACTTTGAGCAGGCATGTCTAATGAGGACACAGACAAACACAGACGAACGATGTTGTTGTCGATTGGGTTTGAAGGAAACCCTTGTTGTGAATTAATGGCGTTTACAAGTTAAACAATATTGACGACATGTGTAAAATATTTCAAATATTTTCGAAAATAAACAGCATAAAATATGTATGTCTTCCAACCATCCAAAGACGTCGAAGAAACATTTCTTTTGCGTTCTGTAAAAGAGTTGAAAGTTGACAAGCCAATGACCACCAATAACCCCTCTTTTCAGAAGAAATCACTTTGCATGGCGCTGTTATAAAAGAAAATTTAATAAAATCATCAAGGGTGGAGATGGGTATTTTGAGTGATTTAGAACGTTTGCAACAAAAAAAGATGAAGACTGATTTGTACACAATCCTTATATAAAATATTAATGAGTTTCAATAAAAAAATTTTAATGCATTTACAAGACAATGTTCTAGAAATTTATTTTTTAGAAAACAAAAAAATTTATATTTTCAGCAACACACTTGTAGGCCAGGCAATGAATGATATGTTGGAACTTTGACTGCTAGAAGCATTCATGTTTTTTCAAAATATAAATGGAACTTAAGGGTAAGCATGAACGAATGTTATAAAATACCATAGATTGACTGCGATATGATTGCTGTGGTGTATCTTATTTACTTACTTACTTAATTGGCCATTAACAACCCGAATAACGGCTTTCGGCCTGCCTCACCTTCTTGAGCGCCTACGATAGTTGGTCACACCAATCGATGACAGAACTTCCTCAATTTGGTGCTTCCAACGCAAACAAGATCGTCCTTTTCGCCGACTTCCGCAGATCCCCGCATCAAATACCCATCTCACCAAAGCATTCTCCACCATTCGAACGCCATGGCCGAGCCGTAGCAGTAGCTGTATACTAATACGCTATACAACTACCCATGTCGTTGAAGAGCTCATACAGCTCACTGTTGTATTGGATGCGGAAATCATCGCCAACTCTTACTGGACCGAAGATCTTCCGTTTGACTTTTCACCCGAATATTCTCAAGGCTGCTGCATCAGTGCTTAATCTGCATGTCCATGCCTCTGCGCCATAAGGTTAGGTTAGGTTAGAGGACGTGTACTTGTCAATTAAGACAAGTACAGCACCCGGAGGTCGAATTGACCCATTGCACAAACGTCCTAGTTTCTCACACCACTTATGTTGTGTGTGTTAATTTTGTACATGAGTGGTGGGACCTACAGTTAAAAGTCGACTCCGAATGACAGATTTTTGAGAAACTTTTTCATGGCAATTTTATTTAGTCTCGGAGTTTTTGCCAGAAATCTGCTGAGAGGAAGTCGCCAAAGAAATACTTTTTGTATTTTGTCTTGATGTCTGGCCTGGGGCTCGAACCCTGGCTTTACGTCTAATAAGCCAACACACTACCTACTAGACTATGGTGACTTCATCTGCGCCATAAAGAAGCACGGGGAGAATGAGCGTCTTGTAGAGTATTACTTTTGTCGTACGAGAGAAGACTCTGCTACTTAATTGCGTATTGAGTCCTATTTGCTAGCAGCTGTTGGCAAGAGTGATCCTGCGCTTGATCTCCACACTGACATCATTTTTGGTGGTAGCAAAGGAACGAAGATAAATTAATTCCTTGACTATATCGAAAGTATAGTAATCGGCCGTAATCTGAGTTACAATACGCCGCATCTTGGTCTATCTTATCTTTACTAAACGTACTCTCTACGTATTTTTGTGTTCTGTGAAGAAATTCAACATCACAGTAGTAATGTGCTCCACCCAAACGGCAGGCAAGGCTCATCGATAAATTTAACGCATACAACTATGGTGATGTGAGAAACTAGATTGTAATCCTTACTAAGGAGTTGTATTGACCAATTAAGGTAACTAAGTAAACTTCAGAAGATTATTTGGTACAATATTAGGCGACACTTGACGTGACAGGTTTCAAGTTGTCAATTTAACCTTTCCTAACATAATCTATAAAATAACTTTGGCACGCAGCAATAAACTGCCTTTAAATGCTGAATTAAACTAGAATTTAACAGAAAACTAATCAAACTTTCCAATTCTGTTGAATTATCATACTGAACTAAACATACCGCCCATTCATGTGTAGTGTTGACCATATAACTGAAAGGGGCTTTCCCAGAAAACCAATTTCTATAAAACCATACACGAGCATACAAATACATATTCAGACCAGACAATAAAAATAAAACAAAACGACAAATATGAAAAACATTTATGTTGTGTTCCTTTAACCCCATCATCATCAAATTGCAGTGAATTAGAAGAAGAAGAAAAAAACATAAAAAATTTATGATTTTGTTTTCGTTTTCGTTTGTCTCAATGAAAAGAATTTTTACGTTTCTTTTGATGGAAAAAATTATAGTTTTTTCACGTGTAAAAAAAGGAAAAAAAAGAAAAAAAAGATTCTCTTAATCCAAAACGATCGTAAACAAAAATATGACAAATAAAATATCGTGTATTTTATTTAAAAAATAAAAAAACAAAAAATAGAAATTATGATTAACAAAATTATGATGACAATAAAACAATTAATGAAGCTATTTTTCATTTTCCCTAGACTTTTCCGTAGAAGCTTTCACACACAGAAACAAAGCCCTGGACTTACAGACAGCGGCCATTTGTATAATCATGATTTTATTGTGTGGCCAATTTCGCTTCGATTTTATGTCTGACAATTTAAAATTTCAAAATACCCACCATATTGTAAGAGAACTAAAAATAATTCTTTGTTCGTTTTTCTTTGTATTTTTGTTTTTATTATTATTTTTATAGCCTTGTAGAATTTGATTTATAGAAAATAGGTGATAAAGCCTAATACAATCGCTATTAAATTAGGAATTTATGAAATGGTTCTGTTAGCCTTTAGGAAACAAACAAGTAGCGAGGGGGAGGGTGTAAAGGTGTACGTCTCAGACACAATAATATTGCGCTGAGTCTATGGGATTAAAAAGAAAAATGAATGAAATTATTCTGTCTCATAATAGCACAGATCAGCAATGAAACGTTTTTTCGCTACTCATAAGCACTCTTGAAATTTTGAAAATAAGTGAGTCCAACAATATTGAAATTTAACTATGTACTCTGATTCATACATACTCACTACAACATTGATTTATAAGTATGAGTACAATGAGTATGAGTACAACGTTGACATCGAACGCATACCATTCGAAATATGTTTGATTCATATGCTTTAGAAAAATAGTTGCGAATGATTCGACAATAAAAGAAAGAAGACACGTAAGCAAAAGAGACGGAGCAGCACGCAGAGCAAACACACGACCTTCTAGTTCGTACGCGTTTCTTACTTATTTTGTGCATCGTATATATGTTGAGTTAGGAAGATTTGAAATCAATACGAAGTCATACGTGTTGTTAAGTATGAATATGAAGAGTACTTCAAACTTTGAATACGAGTAGAGGTTCTATGACATTAAAATAAGTATGAATGCGTATAAGTATCAGAAATTATGAGTATCATTCTATTCTACTCATCTTTTTAAATACTCATTACCGATTTCTGATGGGAATAAAAAGAAAAATTAATGAGTTTACTGTGTCTCATAATAGGTTGGCGCATACAAAAGTGTTTTAAACAAAAATTTTAAATATTTTTCGTGGGAGAACACAAACACGTCTAAGATGAAACCCAGTTTAGAGTTAAAAATAAAATTGACTTTCCAAAAGGGAAAGTATAGAATATACAAAATCGCCAAATCATGGATTGTGTTGTATATCTTAATAGATTTAAAACAATTGGAACACTGAGAGAAGTTTAGTCACAATGACGATCAAAACATTTGACTATCAAACTACTATTCAAACATATCACTCTTGGGATCAATGGTAGATCGTGAATCTAAAAAAAACTATAAAAGTTCCCTCCTAGTGTAGGAGGTAGGATTGACAACCAAATAAATATTCCCGAATTAAATTTGCGTGAGACCGTGATGCTGCCGTAGTCTAGTAAGTAGTGTGTTGGCTTATTAGACGGAAGGCCACGTTTCAAACCTCAGGTCGAATATCTTCAACTAAACGAAATATGAAAAAAAATTCTTCGGTGACTTCCTCTCTCAGCAGATTTCTGGCAAAAACTCTGAGAGTAATTAAAAGTTGAAAAGAAAAGTTTCTTAAAAAAAATCTGTCGTTCGGAGTCGATTTTAAACTGTAGGTCCCGCCACTCATGTATAGAATTAACACACACAACATCAATGGTGTGGGAAGCTAGGTCGTAATCCTGACTAAAGGGTTATAATGACCAATTATGTATGTATGTATGTATATATTTAGGGATGCGCCAATTCTTTGTTTGTCAGGGGTATGCTTCGGAAACTCTTATTCCCTTTAAATTGTAGGGTGTAGTTTGGAGCAAACTGTGGTGATCGGTTCTTATCCATCAATAGCGCATGGATTATCCGTATTAGTCTTTCTGCATTGATGGGACTCTAACAGGTTGGCATTGTTTTAAGAAGTACTCACTTCCTTCACTTCTTTTGGGATTAAATTTCACTTTAGAATTGTTCTTTAAAAGTTCAGGCAGGGGTTCAACGTGGTCTTATTACATTAAGGGCCATTGTTACAACTTGACGTTAACTAAAGGCAGGATTTTAACGGGCAGCTGAATTGTTTTTCATTATTATAAGTGGACAATAAGTTAGAAGTGATCGTTAAGCTAAAGGGAGGATCATCTGAACCTGAAATTTTTAAAGTTAAGTTTATATTTGAACTGGCCATATTATATTATTATTTTCAATATGGCAACTTCAAATATAAACAAAATTAGCAAGGCTTTTTTATTGTAGCCTGTCGTTGCCACTACGTTTAAAAAAAATTTGTTTAATTTGGCAAACGTTATCGACATTTCTGCAGCACTGCCATATTTTTGACAAAAGTTAACTTTATTTTATTATTCGATTGTAATAACGAAAAGAAGTTAAAGTTGACTTTAAAGTTCACTTTAGCTAAAGTTATCTTTAACTAAACCCAACTTTAACGTTAAGTTATAATAATGGCCCTTACTATCTTAATTCTAAGTTCTGTTATATACAATTATATAATCCCCCTGTATTTCTTTGGCCATAAATAATTTCTCATACATAAGTAAACCTGTGCATAATTAATCAATTGCGACGGATTCAATTATTTTGTTAAACAGAATTGCATAAATAATCATCATAACCTCATTTGGTAATCCCTATTTATGGTCTCTGCATGTACGGCCATAATCATAATCAGATTACAGTTGTTGTTGTATTATACAAAACATTTAAAAATATTCCAACAATTATGAGTTAAAAATGTTATCGCGATTGCATGAATACTTATATCTGAAGTGCTAGAACAGCTCCGCTGCTACTATTTCTAGTTCTTCACGTAATTCGTTGAATAAGAAGTATCTGTAGCTGGTTAGTTAATCTATTGTTGGGGTATGGTATTGGATTGAATTCAATTCAATTCCGTTCAATTTTATTGGAATCATATTTTATAATAAACTGTGTTGTTGTTGTTAAAAATATTTCTTCTTATTGCTGTTGTAATTCCAGTTGTTGTCGCTCTTGTTGTTGTTGTTGCTATTGTATTACATAGAATTGTAAGAATGTTGTTGTCATTTATTTATTTTATTTTTTTCTAATAATTGTTTTTGCTATTATTGTTGTTGTTTTTGCTATTGTTATTGTTGTTATTGTTGTACTTTAGTGTGTCAATAGCATTCATGAAATATTTTGAAGTACAAACAACGTGATATTTTCGAAATGGGAAATTAAATGCTGTGTTGAGGAGTGAGTGAGTGAGTGAGTGGTGAATCCAGCCAGCAATGAATACGATACGTTAAATGTCTGTCTGTCTGTCTATTTGTATGTACAATATGTACATATGTATGTATTGAGTAAATGATTATTATTAGGAATTTATTTATGTTTCTTGATAAACTTTATTTTGTTTTTTTTCATTGTTTTTTTTTTTTTTTTTTTTTTGTAAGAATTACAAAGACGTTTTAGAGGAATTTATTTTATTGTGTACGAGTTTTATTTCATTCGAAACGATAATTTACTTGAAGTAATCAAAATGCGGAAAAAACAAGAATTTAAATATGCGTGAATATATTTTTGTTTTCTTTTTTTTTTCTTTTTACATGATTACAGGTATTATGATGCGACAGGCATTTAAAAGAATTTCTATTTTTTTTATTAGAAGACCTTTAAGCATATTGTAGTTGTTGTAATCAAAAGGCAAATCAACTTGTGTAAAACGATTAATTTCCCCGTATTGGATACGTGTTAACACGATTTATTACAGGCATGAACGAGCTTTAAGAGCTATTTTTAGCACAATTAAATACCTTTTTAAAGGCCAACGATTTTTTTTTAGTTTTTAACTTAGTATTCTTTTATGAATACATTTAAGTCTATTATTTAATTATTACTTACTTATTACGAAGATTCTTGATTCCAGATTTTACCTTGAATAGATTAACAAACAAAAAATGCTGGCTTATCATGCATAATATAATTGGTCATTACAACCCTTCAGTCAGAATTACAACCTAGCTTCTCCCACCGCTTATGTTGTATGCCTTAATTTCGTACATGAGTGGCAGAATCTACAGTTTAAAGTCGACTCCGAACAACAGATGTTTGAGAAACAGTTCAAGGCAATTTTATTTACTTTTAGAGTTTTTGCCAGAAATCTGCTGAGAAGAAGTAGCCGAAGAAATATGTTTTCATATTTCGTTTAGTTGGATATGTCCGACCGGGGGTTTGAACCATGGCTTCACATCTAATAAGCCAAGGCACTACCTAGTAGACTGCGTGGCGTGTGTTTTTATTTAAACACACATTAAAATTCGGATTAATTAAGTGCGTTAATTCCCAGAACAAAAGTATACGATTCTTAGGCACCCAATTGATTGATTAATTGATATGATATACGTACATACATTCTCATAAAACATGTTGTCATCAGAAATAACCTGAAATTTTCTGTTGTTAATTAAAGATGAGTTCAGTACTGTACAATATTCCAAGTTGTCATTTATTTTTTTCATTAGTTTTATTAGAATATTTCTGACGTCAATTTTGCTCTTGAGGCTCTACCAACAGATACTGGGCTATTTAGCTGCATTGAATATTTAAATACTGAGCTTTCGCCTTTGCCATTAAGTTCACGAATTTGAATGAATTCTCAAGTTCAGAAGAAGATGGATCTAAAAATATACGCATATATTCCTGTAGGAGCTGGAACTTAGGGCCGTAAAAAATAAAATGCTTTCGCTTCCTACTTGCCGGTCTGTGTTGGTAACAACAGATGTGTTAACAAAAGGTTGAAGACAACATTTTCTTCTTTTAGCCGTGTTCCACGTTTCGCAAGCATCCAGCACTTCTGACTTCAAAGGGGCATTAAATATATTTTAATTCGGGGACCTTGTGATGTATGAGCATACTTTATTGAGCGTAGAAAATACAGTGTGACCTTCTACGAGAACTAATACCATCGGTCGATACCAGACCAGCAATGATTATTCAAATATGAGTAGAATCGAAATAACTCATAATTCCTGATAATTATACGCATTCATACTTCGTTTAATATCATAGAACCTCTACTCATATTCAAAGTTTCAAGTACTCATCATATTCATTCTTAACAACACGTATGATTTCGTATTGATTTCGACTCTACATAACTCAATATATACACGAAGCATAAAATAAGTATGAATCGCGTATGAACACTAAAATAATAATGTTGTGTGATTGCTCTGCTTGCTGTTCTGTCTTTTTTCTCTTTTTGTAAATTCCTAACAACTAAGGCTGTGACTCGAATTATTTATAAATATTTTTCTAAAGTGTTGAATCTAAATGAGTAGGCTTATGAGCTTATGAATGAAACATATTTCGAATGGTATGAGTTTGATGTCAACGTTGTACTTGTACTCATTGCAACCTGTACTTATAAATCAAGTAGTGAGTACGAATGCATCAGAGTACATAGTTAAATATCAATATTGTTAACTCATTAATTACCTCATTAACTTATATTCAAAATTTCATGAGTGTTTATGAGTAGCGAAAAAACGATTCATTGCTGATCTCTGGTCGATGCACTTTTTATTACAACTAGGAAATGCAGATAGGAGAAGTCCGCTTCGGCCTTTGAAAACCGTGACAAAAGGCATGCTGTTGCTGTTTAATTTGGTTTTCATCGCACTGATGCGCAACCCAGTCAGTACTATGAAACTCATGAATTTATCCAAATTGAACTTGATATCTGTACAGTATGGGTGCAGACAGATATCATTTGCTTCCAAGAATCTTTGCAATCTCATTGCATCCCAGAGAATCACTTGTCGATAATTCATTGCTGTTCCTTATTCACTGTGTTGAGAAACATAACCCCTCTCCAATTTCCACCACTAATTATGAAAAATTAAATTATTTCACTACATGACTATGGTGGGCTTCAAAATGTGTGTTTTTCCAACTTACTTTATCATAAAATTCCCTTAACATTGCGATAACTTTTACTGCGGAAAATCTTAATCTTTAAAAAAACTTTTTTTTCGTATTCCTTAGAGGATTTAACATAATTCTGTCTACGATTTTGCCGCAGACAATATCTCAGACAATTAAGAATCCGAATGTAATTTGATTAACTTCATCATCATCATCTTCTCATCATCTGTAGACTTCTTTTATTTGCCTGATTAAACTTTAAACATTTTATGGCCGTGTGATTATTTATTAGACTCATAAATGACTGCTATAAACCATGAATGCATTAACACAACAAATGTGTGTGTACAGTGGGTTAAAAAAGTAAACCTACAGCATGATAAAAACGTTGTTAATGGCAAAAAACGGATTTTTAGCAACAGATCTCCAAGATAATTGGAAGCAAAGAATGATACAGAGAGGCATAGAGAGGCATTCATTTAGAGAGCCATAAAATAACTTGAAAATGCCAATAATTTTCTCGCCTTTTCTGTTTTTTTATTACATAATTTTCTTACTCACTGTACTCGCTTTTAATAGCTCAATTTTATAAATCAAACGTAGTAATAGTTATCGTCTAACAGCATGTTATTCATTTATAATAAGAAACCACCAAGAGTAAATGACTACATTTAAATACCCTACACTATGTCGCCATCTTAAAGGTTAATAAGAAAGAGAAACCTGTTCAAAAGTTGTCTCTTAAATGTTACCAACTCATCACCTGTTGTAAACATACATACATGCGTTCATTTGCTATAATTTTAGAATCCTTATAAGGACGTACAATCAGACAATAACAGTTACAGTCGTATAACCGCAAACAACACCACGTGATAACAAGTGTATGGAGTTATCGATTACTTGAAGTGTGTGCCTTTCAAGATTTTCATCCATTATGAGTTTTCTTTTAAATTTTTCTTTGAAAGTGTATGTATGTACGTATGTGATGGCATTGCTTATACTCGTGCTGTAGTTTTCCACAAACCATTGACGGAATATAAATTTATCGCCTCCCCATTAACATAAAATCGATTGCATTTCGATAAAAGCAATTAACAGATGTCGAACAGTATAAAAATGGAAGCAGTAAGCAACGTTTCGTTCTAGAATATGTTTGACGCTGTTTTCTAGAATCATTTGCATATGTTTAGCACTACAATGTATGAAGAGTAAGCAGCAGGCGACTTAAAAAGGCAATAATAAATCCCCTAAAATGTATCACAGTAGTTTAAAGTGAAATATTTTAATCAAAATACGTTTATTACCTCATTTCAGAATATTTATGAATAATTATTTGTGAGGTAAACATTTGAAGATGAAGATCATAAATTGCGACATAGGCTATGATGACAGCTGTCATATTGTTACGTTTTCAAAAACGTTTAAAATGTGAGTTCGTCGATTAATTTAAAATAAAAATAAATTTGTGTTTAGTTTTAATTAAAATTCTTTATTATTCTCAAAATTCTGTGTGCTACTGTTCACAACTCAATGTAAAGAACAACAATTGCTCTTCTTTGTTATTACTCTGTTTACAACCTTTGTATAAACAATAACAACCACTAAACAATTATTCGACAGATCTTTGTAACGGAAATATTCAAACCACGATTACTCTCTTCAAACGCACCGCGTCTTCACACCAAGACTGACTGAACTTCACTGACTCACTCGTCTGCTTTGCCTTGCCTTTTAAATGGCAGGATAAACAATCTAATGAATGTTCTTGAAGGCGAATGTTCGTGACTTCGCCTTCTCGAAATCTCTATAAATGTAAACATCATTGTTTACATTCATTATTGTTGTTTGTGTATTTTGTTTACATTTATTCTTGTAGTGTTGTTTGTGGATTTTTGTTTCCTTGTTTACCTTTTTATGTTGGTGTTTGTTGTTATATCAAGCAGTTATTAATTTGTAAACATGTTTGGTAATTTTAATGTTAAGCGATGTAAAAGCAAAACACCAGTATCGAGACTTTTCATTTTCGTAATAATATGATATTCTCCACAGGGTGAGTATATCAGGTGATGGTCCCTTCTCAGGCAGGAGGAAAGAGGGAGGCAGAGATTATTGGTTTATTTTTATATAATTTACCATTTAACAGTTCAGAATCTCTGGAGGCAGTGAATTTCACATTCAACGGCTTCCAAATATTCTGAAGCTGAGCAGTTTTTGCCTGGAAATGTGTTTCCGCCTGTCCTTTTATTAGAACACATGTTAGTAAGTCGATGGGTATAACAAAAAGAGCGTTGTATTAAAAATTGATGTCTGGCCAATAGAGGCGTTAATATAAAATATAACATCGGGAAGTTTGAATATGTTAAACCTGGCTTAACTGTACATATTTTGCTATTTGTAGTGTTATATTCAAGTTACATTGTCTAAATATCTCCTGATAAAAATTTTAATGTTACCTTTCACTAAATTCCTATCTTCTGTGAAAAAAAAGCTTTTAATGATGACTGGAGTAGTCATCGCACCAGAAATTTATAGGATTTTCCATATTTTATGTTATGAAATGCAAGTCAAACATTTTCAATTTTCTATTTGAGTGTGGTTTTTTTTATCAGAAAACAATTTAAATTTTATTGTCCAGAGAACAGAATTATGGCTGGCGGGTAAAATGATTTTTTATGGCTAAAGATAATGGATTTATGCAAAAGTAAGTGCAGGTGATACGATCGATTGTGGGTAGTATAGATTGCATTGCTAAATTTTAATAATTTTGTAATCTTTCTTTAAATTTTGATTTCTTTTTCTTTAAATTATAGTATAGGAAAGTAGTCGAGGTGGTAGAGGCTAATTATTCGAGTTTAATTCACCTGAATTAAATGGAAAAAACGTAGACATTCTTGAACGTATACAAAATAAAAAAGGCGTTAATTTTTTTAAATAAAAATTTATCAAAATCCATATAAGCTATGTATTTAGTAGTCTACTGACTAATTAATGATGATCTTTAGGCTATTAGGGCCATTATTACAACTTGCCGTTAAAGTTGGATTTAGTTAAAGTTAACTTTAGTTAAAGGTGACTTTAAAGTTCACTTTAACTAAAGTCGTTATTACAACCTGCAGATAATATAAAGTGAACTTGTTCAAAATTACGGCAGCGCTGGAACAATGTCGATAACATTTGCCAAATTAAACAAGTTTTTTTTTAAACATAGTGGCAACAGTATTCTTTTTTTGTTGAGTTTGCTCATTTTGTTTATATTTGAAGTTGCCATATTGAAAATAATATATAATATGGCAAGTTCAGACATAAACTTAACTTTAAAAGTCTACCCTTTAGCTTAACGCTCACTTCTACCTTATTGTCCACTTATAATCATAAAAAACAATTTATCTGCCAGTTAAAATCCTGCCTTTAGTTAAAGTCAAGTTGTAATAATCGCCCTTAATGTAATAAGACCACATTGAACCCCCGCCTGAACTTTTAAAGAAAAATTCTGAGGTGAAATTTGGTCCAAAAAGTAGTGAAGGAGGTGAGTATATCAGTCCAATCAAAGCAGAAAGGCTTTGCCATGAATGGATGGAATAGACCACCACATACACACATACATACATACATTATTGGTCCTTACAACCCTTCAGTCAGGATTTTGGACCTAGTTTCTCACACCACTTAAGTTGCGTGTGTTAATTTTATCCATAATTAGCGGGGCCTACAGTTTAAAGTCGACTCCGAACGACAGATTTTTTGAGAAACTTTCCATGATAATTTTTTATTTGCTCCCAGAGTTTTTGCCAGAAATCTGCTGAGAGGAAGTCGGCGAAGAAATATTTTTTTCATATTTTCTATTAGCCAGTACACTACCTACTAGACTACGGCGACTTCATAGATACGCCTTTGCCGTAAAATTATGACTCAAAATTATGACCCAAATGAAAAGATTTCCATTTGGATGATCTTATTTTTTAATAACATGCTTGAAATAAGAAGTCAAATTTGGTTTTGATTTAGGGGACTATTTTCACTACATGTAGACGTTCTTTTCAGACGCACTGTATTTCCGAAGAACTGCATTAACTTTAAATTTCTTGTTATTTTTTCCGAAGTTCTATTCAGCATTGAAATTTAAGTTCTAATTAAAATACGAAAAGTATTCCCACCCATTAAGGATATTTTAAAGAACCTCTTGAAGGATATACCGACTAAAAGAAAATGCAGTTTCTCTACACTCGAGTTCTTGTCTTACACTTGCAATGATTCTACCGCGCTCTCTCTCTCTTTATCTTTCTCCATCTCTCTTGTGCTGTTTTCCTTTAACAATTTTCCTTTGTTGAGTAACAGTGAGGGAAAATATTTTTTTTTTTTTTTTTTTGAACGACAACAACAATAAGAAAAAACTTATTCACATCATTAAAAAAGTCATTGAATGGCAAGAAAAAAATGGAAAAAAATTGGAAAAATCCGACAAACAACGGAAAGCAAAAGAAGAAGAAGAAGAAGAAGTTGAAAAATATACTTCATTTTACTAACGAAACCAATTCATTTAAATGGTGGAAAAACTCAAAACGAAAAACTACTCCAAGGAAAATGCAAATGGACCGACAGACAGACAAACAACACTGAAAAAAAGAAGGAAAATAAGAAAAAAATCTTAACAGCTGCACTACTACGGTGTTGTAAAGGCAACAACTTTGAATTTGTACTACAAATAGAAAAAAAAATATTTTGAATTGAAATTAAAAAAACAAAATGAAGAAAATTTTTATCCAAAATAACAATAAAAACAAAAACAACCCACAATCTTAACGAAAAGCAAGCAAGAAAAAGAAGAAAAAAATGAAAAGAAAATCATTTGCACCCAGGAAGTTGGTTGGGGCTGTTGTTGTTGCTTGAAACTGTGATTATGTCATAAAATGAACGCCGTCAATTAAATAGGGACAGTGAGATAGAGCGAGAGAGAGAGACAAAAAATAATATTTTTAAAATCAAATAAAATTGAAAAATTCATTTCATGCATATGCCTGCCTGGCTGACTAGCGAGATCTTGAACAATGAATGAACGAATGAATGAATGAATGAATGAATGATTGTCTAGGAGGAGGCTGGCTGGAAATTTTGTTCGCTCGCTCGCTTGCTTGCTCAATGGCTGGCTGATTTTCTGATATTTTGTTTGTATCAATGAATGACTGACTGACTGACTATTCGTGCTCTCATACAACAGCCGTTTATAATGGAAAATATTTATTTTTTTTTTTTTACTGCAACATTTTAAAACTTTTTTTCTATTTCTACTAGCAATTGCATGAGTTCATTGAAGCGCAAGATGTTACAAACGATATTGTAAATAATATTTGCAATGCTACACACAAGTAAGGGTATTATGGGTTCATGTATGTACGGTTAGCGACACCTACAGCCTACTTACAAAATTCCGTGATGATGACGGCAAACAACTTCCACTTTAAGGATTCGGTAGAAACTTAGACAATTTGGTTTGAAAATCTTGATGGATAGTCCCGACCAAAGAACAGCAATAAATCGTTTTTTCGCGATTCATAATGACTCATGAAATCTTAAGTATAAGTGCGTCGACAATATTGAAATTTAACTATGTACTCTGCTGATTCATTCATACTCACTACAACGTTGATTTATAAGTACCAGGTTGCAATGAGTATGCGTACAACGTTGTTGTCAAACTCATACCATTCGAAATATGTTTGATTCATAAGCCTACTCAGCAGAGCACCCACGCAACCTTCCAGTGAGTATTTTAGTGTTCGTACGCGATTCATACTTAGTTCGTGCTTCGTGTATATGTTGAGTTTTGAGAAGAGATCAATACGAAATCATACGTATTGTTAAGTATGAATATGAGAGTACTTTAAACTTTGAATATGAGTAGAGGTTCCATGTTCGATATTAAGATAAGTACGAATGCGTATAAGTATCAGAAATTATGAGTATGATTCGATTCTACTCATCTTTTTGAATACTAATTTCTGATCTCTGGTCCGGATCGCGCATTTGGCTCCATGTCAGAAAAACTTTATTATTTTCTGCCTCATCGAAGTAATGAGTTTTAAGAAGCAACGCTTTTACTGACATCAAGCCTCGTAATAGCTCGAATTCTTGGAGGCTAAGCGCTATATAAGTATGTTCGGTTGTCATAATTCGAGGCATAAATTATTATCACCTTTCTTTTCACTCGTGTTATGTTCAATTTAGATGCCTTGCTGTTCGCAAACGTTTTAAACTTGTTACTCTAGTGGCTCCCAATGATTTTGTATGTTCTTCTTAGGTTCGGCGACTCCACCACTCATCTTTGCACTTTTTTGCTTCACATGGGCAGTCTTTTACAATCATACAAGCAATCTGGTGCTCATTGATATCGATTTTTCGGGTCCTTGAATTTTCGAAGAGCATAGTTTTCCTCAAATCACGCTTTGTTGCAGTAAAATTTTAGCAAAAAGTGCTTTTTGACTGAATGACGGATGATGTCATAACAAAACCTCATAAAGTTACATCGTCTGTTGGGATTTCCGTATATTTTTTTTTTTTTTGTTGCAAACTTATATATTAAAAAAGTACCAAAAAAGGTACCAAATACTTTTTTATCACTTAATTTAGCTTTTCAAAAAGAAAGAGTTAAGCTATGTTCCTTGTATACTAAATAAAAAGTACCAAAAAAAGGTACGAAATATTTTTTTATCAATCGGTTTAGCTTTTCAAAAAAGTTTCTTATTTATCGCCTCAATTCATTCTAGTGCAGGGCATTTCAGATGTCGACTTATAACAGCAGATGTCTGTCTGGATATTAAATTGTGTTTTGGAGTCTATTTTTTTGCATTATAATTTTGCGGAGGTGTACATTCGGGCGCCTTTTAATGATTTTATTTTATTTATATAGACTGTGGCTGTTGTTATTTCTGCTGTATTTCTTTTGCTGCTGCTGAAAAAGAAATTGTTTTTGTTGATGTTGCTGCTGCAACGCGAAACTAACGTGTACAAGGACAGACTGTGCAAAAATTGTAGTAAAAATCCCGGTTGTATTCATATTGGTAACGTAACGTAACGTTTGAAAGCTTTAGCATGGCGATAGCGTGGGAGTTGTTAGTTTCTATTCATTGCTTGTATTTCAGTTTTTTGGGGTTTTTTTCTCCTAATTTCAGATGTTTACCGCCTAATAAAAGAAAAGAGTACCAAAAAAAACTTAACGAAAGAAAAACAAAAATGTGGAGTGGCATCATATCATGGATTCATTCAACGGGCATGAAATGAAACACTGGCACTGTGTATTGCATTGCATTGCATTGATATTGTCAGATGTTGCTTGCAACACTTTCCTTCCAGCCATGGTTATTGCTTTTAAGTACTTACTAATGCTTTCATATCATTTGCGGCCTAGTTGATTGGACTAGCTGGAGTTCAGTTATTTATTTTCCGTTGCAAACGAGTGCAGCTGTTTAGTTTTAGTTCAGCGATAAATGTTGCTGCCATAAAAATGTTTCTTTTTTCGGGTTTCCAAACTGATTTTCTTGAAACTTTTCTTTCTACCAAAATAAAAGTTTTCTTGCGTTCTCTTGTAACGTAACGTATTTATTTATTTTAATAAAGTGCACTCAAGGAGCACTATCAAATAAAAGACCAATAATTTTAACTAAGTGCAGCTGACCCGCACTATTTTGCTAAATTTTATTGATTGAGTTCTTGAGGGAAAATGTCCCTTCTTTTATACTAAATTTTGGCTGATTTGACAATTCCAAATCAAACCCTTAATTCTAATACAATTTTGTATTGACTTAATACTATAACATATGTTTGTGTGTACATTATATGTTTAACTATATTATATTGGTTTGTGTGTGTAATAATTATGGGACAAGTGGATGTTATATGACACGCGCCTATTATCCACAATAATTCCCACGGTAAAGTGTAAAGAGAGCTACACACGATCACCAGCAATGCCATACAACAACAACACACATACTACATATTATATGCAAACCAATGCAGTCAGCGGCCTGACAACAAAGTGTCAAATGATCGTTGCATGTGCGCGACGGTCAATAACATTAAGTCAAGTGGTCGCTGCTCATATGCAATTGGATATTCTTTTGTTTATGCATATGAAATGTTGTGCCAGTATTGACAACTGTAAAATCATGCTACACTCTTCTGTTGAAAGTGTCAATTTATTATTTAAATTCGTTTTGTTTTTTATTATTATTTTAAATTAATTTATTAAAAATTGTTTGTTTTCCTTTGACAATCTGGGTGTGTTGCTTGATAAAAGGCTGTTTATTTCAAAACTTTATTCGTGGTACTATTTTCATATTTTAGCAGAGAAAAAGGGCAACAAAGAATTTTTGGTACCTTTTAAGCAAACAAAACAGAGAAATTATTAAAATTTGAGGCGTTAAGTTTATCGATCATCGGAACTAGCTGCCACTGCTATTCATAACATAACATAATTGGTCATTATAACCCTATCGTCAGAATTACGATCTAGCTTCTCAAACTACTTATGTACGGCAGATTTGTGAGAAACTTTTCATGGCAATTGTATTTACTCTCAGAGTTTTTGTTAGAAATCTGCTGAGAGGAAGTCGCCGAAGAAATATTTTTTAAATATTTTCGTTTTGATATCTGGCCTGGGGCTCGAACCCTGGCTTTACGTCTAATAAGCTAACACACTACCTATTAGACTACAGCAACTTCTATAGTATAGTTTTGACAATTTACAGAAAATTCATAAGAATGTATTGGCCTGACCGTCTAAAATATCGAATGTTCTTAATTTTTTTTCCAGAGCTCTGAAATACACCCATACCTCGCTTTGCGTCTTATCGTTTTGCATTTTTTTGAAGTTGCATCGCTGCTGAATTAGTACTAATTTTCATTGTGCGTCGTTAGATTTTCGAAGTTATTTGGGTTCGAGTTTTTAATTTTTTGAAATTAAATTTTTTTTCTAAAAGATGGCACGACTTTTGTTTCTAATTGCGCCATGATATCACAACTTGGGGATTCCCTTTCTAACTGAAAAAACTGTAATATTTTATTTACACTTTGTTTTTCTAATTTTAGAATTCAGTTTCAATTATTTTGTTATAAGTGAAGTGAATTTTTTATTTTATTTTTAATGAATTTGTTTTCTTTATTCAATTTTCTTTTTGAAAAGTAGTATTCAATTTGTGTCGTGTTTTTTTTTTTTTGGAACGTAACCACGACACAATGTGAGGTATGGGTGTATGTATGTAGGTCAAGCACAACCTGAAACTTAATATACCACCATCGCTATTGTGATGGTAGAGGGTATTAATATCGAATTTGTCTACGCAGAAAATCAAAGAAAAAAGGCATCCATTCGAAATGATTTAAAAATTTGTTTCTGTCATCATTATAGTCGTTTAATTTTCATCACAATGACAAAAAAATAAAAACAAATATAAAAAAAGCTAAATAACTTGACAAATAGACAAAATGTTAAAATTATTTCTGTTTTCTTTTTTATTTCTGTATAAGAACATTGTATGTTTATTTTTAAAACAATTTTTCTATTTGTTTAGATGTCTGGCGGTGTGGTGGTGGTGGGTTGGGTTGGGTTGAGTTGGGTGATGCTATTTGTTGTACGTTTTTTTTCGTTTTTTTTTTAATAAAACAAACAATTTAAAATGTTTATTTTTATCTAATATTTACAACAATTTCCAACAACCAACAATTAAATTTAATTATAAAAATAAAAACAACAAAAAACAAAAAAAAAATTAATTTAAAATCTCAATTGAGAAAAATGATTTCAAAATGAAAACTAAACACACCGTTCAACCGAACTAACTACACATGAAATGGAAATGGAAGAAAAAATAAAAACAAAAACAACAACAACAGACATTTTCTCAGTCAATTTGCTTTTAGCAGAGGGAACAAGTGAAACGTTAGGAATTGTATTTGCAGTTACACTAACAGACAGAGAGAGGGAGAGTGGGGTACTGGTTGGTCGGCAAAATCAGGCAAAGACCTTATAAATCATACGAGTGTTGAATGACTTGCCTCTTTTCAGTTCTATTCTATGTACACAAGTCGATCTAATTTTGTTATAATTTGTACACAGTAAATGTAATTTACAGTGAAATAGAATTTTCAGTTTTCTAAAGCAAAACAAAACAATATTAGGGGCATTCACTATTAAAAGTAAAAAAAAAACGTCACATGGTTAAGAAATCTGTGATAATTATAAAAAAAAATAATGATTTGATTAACAATGCAGAGTCAAGAGTGTAATTCAGCACACGCATCATACTACAAGGAATGGGCAGCGCGATGAGGACCTTGGAACTCAGGTCAACCAATGGAGATACATCCTGCCATGGACTTTATACTATGAGGGAATTTATTATCAAGAAGTCGCTGTAGTCTAGTAGCTAGTGTGTTGGCTTATTAGACTTGGGGCCACAGTTCAAACCCCAGGTCAGACATCAAAACGAAAATATGAAAAAATATATCTTCGGCGGCTTCCTCTCTCATCAGATTTCTGGCAAAAACTCTGAGAGTGCTGTCAGAACTGCTTAAAACCTATGGATAGAAGAGAACTAGATATCTATGTAGTAGCTTTGGAAACCAAGCAGTAGTTTAGAGTGACAAAGCATAGGACTGCATAATATGGGTATCAGTAACAGTGATTGGAAATGCAATTCAAATCCAAAGCATTTTGGATCATGGAGTATGAACGCAAGTATGAAAAAAATGTCACATAAAACTCTATGGAGCAATGACGGCGTAAATAAAATAACTAAAGTATTCGGAGGCGAACTAAATATGAAGAAGATTAAGGCCTAATCTAAGTGGAACGATGGATATCCTTACAGGTCACTCAGCTTTACAAAAGCAGTTTAGCCGCATAGCTAATAGCGAATACAGGACACGTAGAGAGACATACACACATAATTGATCACTACAGCCCTTCAGTCAGGATTAGGTCCTAGCTCCTAACATCACTTATATTCTGTGCGTTTAATTTTATACATGAGTGAGAGCTACAGCTTAAAGTCAACTCCGAACGACAAATTTTTGGAGAAACTTTACATGACAATTTTTTGTTTACTCTCAGAGTTTTTGCCAGAAATCTGCTGAGAGGAAGTCGCCAGGAGAAATATTTTTTTTCATATTTTCGTTTTAATGTCTGACCTGGGGTTTGAACCGCGGCCTCAAGTCTAATAAGCCAACACACTACCTCCAATGTTTACAGCCAAAAAAAAAGATTGACAAGAAATGATAAAATATGTACTCGTACACAATACAGATTAGGCACACAGGGCGTGATATTTTCCGTCTAGTCCGTTGAACCTATCTTCCTAATAGATTTGTATTAACAGAGTTAATGCGGTGTACTAGGGGGTTCATATTTGAATTGTGGTTTCATTTCAAGTGAACATCCTTGCTGTAATCTAATTTATTATTGTTGTTATTCAATTTAAACGAAAACAAAAAAAGAATTACAAATAAAAAGAAAAACCGAAAAGAACTACAATGTATGTGTTGTGTTGAGAACATGTAACTGACAATGAATATCAAAGCTAATGGATAATATCATTTATTATACATACATATGTATGTATGTATGTTTACGAATATACATACGCATATATAGGGATACATATACATACAGACGCAAATACACTCTATGTCTTTAGAACACTAATCATCGCTCAGTTGATATTTAAAGAATTTATAGATGATCAGCAATAATCTAAACAAATAGAGGAGGGAAATGGCCGAAGCCTTTGATTGTATATACCATACGATCGGTTATGCCGAACCGTAGATATTTTCAATTTAAAGAATATATCAAAGGTAGTAGAGAGTAGAGAATATAACAATTGAAACTGTTAGATTCGAACATCATAACCCATTGTAAGCTAAGTATGTATCAAGCATAGATCAGCAATGAATCGCTTCTCATAAACACTCATGAAATTTTTAATATAAATGAGTCAACAATATTGAAATTTAATTATGCACACTGATTCATTCATACTCACTACAACGTTGATTTATAACTACAGGTTGCAATGAGTATGCGTACAACGTTGATATCAAACTCTTACCATTCGAAATATGTTTGATTCATAAGCCTACTCGTTTAGATTCATAAAATACTTATAAATGAAAATAATAGAAAATAACTTTGCCCTTTAAGATCTACTGTTTCACAACAAGTGGCATTGCCAGTACTTGTTATGATGTTCGATATCCTGGGGGGAATCAGAAAGCTTCCTAGATTGATTATTCAGGCAATTGAAACTTTTTATTTCTGAAATTCGGAGACCACGATGAACATTTCTTAATCGCGTGTCTACTGTTTTGAAGCCTGGAATGATTAGGTGTGTAGTAAAGCACTTTCAACACGTCAGTTTCAGCTGGCAATTCGCTTTGTGGTCACTACCAGTTTCGCTTGGCATTATCATAAGTGATCATAGTAAAGGACTCCGTGTAATTCTACACCGACGGTTCGAAACTGAACGGAGCTGTTGGCAGTGGAATTTCGGTCTATATGACTGCCAGACTAGTGCAGCGTCTTTTGGGCGGAGGTGATAGCAGAACAGGCTGCGGCGAGAATTATTGGAGACGGAAACGTCTCCAAGCGGAACATTACCATACTTTCTTATAGCCAGGCGGATATCAGGGCTATAAATTCCAGCGTTATGAACTCCAAGACGGTGTACGGCTGTCGCAGATATCTCAACGAGATAGCGGAACGATATGATGTCCATATCAGAGCTGACGAACAGATCAGGCGGGGCACGACCATTGAACTCTCGACTCTGGGCATAGCCAAGCCATGCCAAGAACTTGTATGCTGAGAATACGATCGTCGATTACGTCAACTACAGATGGGTGGCTTCGGACACGAGTAGAACGGCGCGTAAAATCTGGCCAAAGCTGGATGAAGGACGCACAAAGGGTCTGCTTAAACTCCAAAGGAGCGCGTGTGTGGTTCCCGGGGTCATTGCGGGGCATTGCAGTATGGGTACGCATTCGAGGCGCATTGGCCTTGGACACCTTGCTAATGATTTCTGCAAAAGCTGTAGGGATGAGGAAGAAGAGGAGACTGTCCTTCACTTGCTGGGTACATGTCCGGCACTTTGTCAGAGGAGGAAGAAGTGCTTACTATATGGATGATCTAGAGTAACTGGCCAGGATTGACTTGGCAGTTTAAATCGCTTCATCAGAAGCTCCGAGTTATTTCAAGACTAGGGGATAGCGAAAAATGGTGGTAACACAATTGGCGCTATGTGGCCTAAGTGTGCCCATCCAATTCTCTTGAATGGACATCCACCGCTACCTACCTACCTAACTACCATCATAAGTGATCCACTTTTAATCGGCAATTATTATCGAACACAACATTGAGTCAACAGTGTTGATATTTACAGCAATTGATATGATGTTAGCGACCTTAATAATATTTCGTTAATTACTGGAAGTAGAGTGCATCACAAAAACAAATCGATTTGAAGAGTCCAGGCTACTCGCTCTCTCTTTTTGCGTTTCTGTTTAAATCAAACAATTGTTGTAATGAGTGGTAATGGCAATGCTGATGTAGTATATGGGCCTGGCCTGCTGCTATAGAATGTTTATTTAAGGTAAACGTGGGGATTTTATAGGTGTATGACGACTGCATGTGTGTATGTGATGATGACGGTCGGTGTTGGTGGTGATGATGCCTTAGCAAATTACAATTGCACTCTAATTAACGTCATTGCAACTGCGCCATAAAAATTAAAACAAAAACAAACAAAAAGAAAACAAAAAACAAAAAAATTATTTTGTAACAAGTATTCGCCAGATTCAATGAAACGCCCCTGCTCAATCTTCATCTACCCCTTTGGGTCTAGAGCATGGTTGAAAGTCTACAACAGTTTTTTACGACGTAGTTTTTTGTCAAATTTTCAATACAAATAAAAACGAAATGAAACGAATTTAACATGTGATTTAAACAAAAATTAATTAAAAAAATCGCTGAAAACAGTTGTAATTCGTATTGGACAAGCTGACTGCACTGCCGTATAGCCCAAAAGCAGTGTCATACCGTCGCTGGGTGGCAGCGTCAATAGCTGAGTAAATAAAATTTTTTAATTGAATCAACAGCAAATTAATTATGAATGAATGAAAATCTCATTCCATTTGTATGAATCAATTAAAAATATTTTTATCATTCTCTTCTTCTTTTTCTTCTTCGTCTTTTTTTTTGTGTCATTTGGAGATTTGTTTACAAAATTGTTTTTATCACTCAGCACATGGGAATTTCACAAGGGAAAATTAACTTTTATTTCATCATATTGCGATAAAGAGAAGTGAAATATTTTCATTTTGAATTTTCGTACAACGCAAAAGAAAAAATATCTTAAAAAACATTGGAAAATTCTTGTTAAAGCAGGCCGTTTAAATTCTGACAAATAAAAATTACACTCAACAAAAAAATGTTAGTAAACTCCAAATCCAAAACAAAAATGTGCAACAAAAGAAAACCAATCAAGAGTGTTCTATGTATGCAATGAATCGTTTTTTCGCTACTCATAAGCACTCATGTAATTTTGAATATAATTGAGTCACCAATATTGAAATTTAACTATGTATTCTGCTGATTCATTCATACTCACTACACTACGTTGTTTTATAAGTATAGGTTGCAATGAGTATGCGTACGACGTTGACATCAAACTCATACCATTCGAAATATGTTTCATTCTTAAGCAAACAAGACAGAACAGAAAGCAGAGCAAACACACAACCTTCTAGTGAGTATTTTTGTGTTCGTATGCGAATCATTCTTATAGTGTGCTTAGTACATATAATTTGAGTTATGGAGAGTCGAAATCAATACGAAATCATACGTGTTGTTAAGTATGAATATGATGAGTACTTCAAACTTTGAATATGAGTAGAGGTTCCATGGCATTAAAATAAGTATGAATGCGTATAAGTATCAGAAATTATGAGTATGATTCGTTTCTACTCATCTTTTTGAATACTCATTACCGATTTTTGATTGGAATAAAAAGAAAAATGAATGAGTTTACTGGGCCTTATAATAGGTAGGTGCATACATAAGTGTTTTAAATAAAATTTTAAATTCTTTCGTGGGAGAACACAGACACGTCTAAGATGAAACCCAGTTTAGAGTTAGAAAAGTTGACTCATTAGAGATTTCCAAAAGGGAAACTATAGAACATACAAAATGGCCAAATCGACAATGACAATGAATATTCATTGCTGTTCGCTGATACATACATATAAAATCATGAAATTTTTCGAGTGTAACCTATTTAAGGAAAAATATTTTTCATAAATTTTCTGTAAAGCCTTTCACTTGTTCGTGTACTCATAGCCGCAGACATGGGGAAAAAAAGAGTAAATCCGACCTGTTATTCCCACACTTTCACTCCACTGCGCAGCCCTATTAAAGTGTGTACTCCTACTGCATTTTACTGGGACAAATAAATGACAGACAAACAACTGCTGCAGTTCAGTGTCCCACTCTGGAGGAGTAAAACACCCACATACATACATAGACTGATTGTGTTTTTTGTGCAAAACATGCCATCAATATGGCATAATAAACCATAAAAATAGAAAAGAAAACAAACAAAAAATGTGGCTGAAAAGAAACTGAAACTGGCTAAATGCATCGTCAAGCCAAGCCAAGCCAAGCCAAGTTATTGCCGGTCTACGTCAAAGTACCCAAACTGTGCAAATTATTTAAAATGCTTTGCAGTAGTTGTTGTATTGTAGACAAACTGCCTGGTGGATAATACCAATTACCGCCATATGGCCAGGATAGATGTTTGCCATTAAAGATATTTTTGAATAGAAAACAAAGACAAAAAAAAACGTAAAGGAAAATTGAAAGAAAAATGGAGAAAGTACCACTTAGATGATGGCTTTAAAAAGTACTTTTTTTTTTGTTTAAAAATAAATGAATGCCACTTGAACGAAATTTTGACATTTAAAAGTAGCTTTGTAGCTGTAATTGAAAAGAGCGAATACTTTTAAAGGGAAAGAGAAATGAAAAATAGTACCTTTTGCAAAACAAAACGTACCAATAAATATCAACAAATAGTTTCAAAGATGCCACCTTGACAATGAAGGTGGAATTAGTTGAAGATAGAGAAAGAGAGACGTTGCTGTAATCTAAGTGGAACTCACTTGTGGTGGCCTTAAGTTCCCCACAGAATTGTTTATTATTGGATGGCAGATTATTACTTGAGTATGAGTCCGGATGTACTATAATAGAAGACGCTATAGAGAAGGCTATGTGGCTATCAGATCACATTAATATTGTTACGTTTTTACCTTTTAAAAACGTTTAAAATATGAGCTCGTAGATGGCAAATAAAATAAAAAGAAATTTGTGTTTAGTTTCGATTAAAATTCTTTATTATTCGCACAATTCTGTGTGCCACTGTTCACAACTTTATGTAAACAGCAACAATTGCTTTTTTTTTTTGTTAGTCTTCTGTTTATACCCTTTGCATAAACAATAACAATTACTAGGCAATTATTCGGCAGATCTTTGTAACGGAGATCTTCAAACCACAATTAGTCCCTTCAAACGCACCGCGTCTTCATACAAGACTGACTGAACTTCACTCACTCACTCGCCTGCTTTGCCTTGCCTCTTTGTATGGCAAAGTAAACAGTCTGATGAATGTTCTTGAGGGTGAACGTTCATGACATCGTTGTTTACATTTATTATTGTAGTGTTGTTTGTGTATTTTGTTTACATTAACTCTTGTAGTGGTGTTTGTGTATTTTGTTTACATTTATTATTGTAGTATTGTTGGCGTATTTTTGTTTACTTGTTTACCATTTTTATGCTGGTGTTTGTTGTTATATTAAGCAGTACGATAATTTGTAAACAGGTTTGTTTATTGCATTGTTTTGTTTTTGTAGCGTTTGTTTATAATTTTAATGTTAAGCAATGTAAAAGTAAAACACCAGTATCTAATTTTTTTATTTTCTTAACGATATGATGATACAATTAAAAGCTACAGTGTTTACTACTTTTTTGACCACCAGATCTGAACATCGCCGAAAATATTGGCATTAATCGCTTGAGTATTGGCCAATTTAGAGTCTGGAATGAGATCTTCACCTTAACTTCACTTTAAGCTTTCCTTTATTCACACCGGGGGGTATAAAATTCACCACTTTGATTGATACTTTTTATGTACTCTTTCTGGCATTTAATATTTTGCCTCACAATGATTGAATGCATAGTTTTTCATCGCTGTCTAGTGGACTTTATTCCCACAGGGGAGTATAAAATTCACCACTTTGATTGGTACTTTTTAGGTACTTTTCTGCCATTTAATATTATTGCTCACAACTGTTGAATGCATAGTTTTTTATCACTGCCTAGTGGACATGAGTGTATAACCAGGACTGGATAAAAGCAAATCAAAAAAAAATCTGTTTAAATTAAGACAAAAACAAAAATAAACATTTCTTGACCCATTGTAGGCAGTGACAGTGGTTGTTGTTAGTGTCAGTGTTTATGTCACTCGGGTGGGTGGATTTTAATGCTTCACATTACAAGAGACTTCAAAGAGAAGGCGTTGTTGGTTGCTCTTATTGGCAAAAAAAAAATGAAACAAAACACGATAAAACAAAAGCAGCGTTAAAAGTGCAGTGCGCCGGCTGGGTGTGTGGGTTTAATACGATATTTTTTCTTTTTTTTTTTTCATTATCTATTCAAAACTGGATTTTTTCCGTGACTAATTTTAAACACATCCTGTTTATTAAGTGAATACATACATATCTGCAAAGAATTTTTAGTATCCGTAATCTCTTATTCAAATAAGACTTAAGAATGGCGGAACAATTGTGGCAGGGCGTAAGAATATTAAAATTTTCAATTTTTCCCACCAAAAGGAAGAATAGATAATAATAAAAGTTTTATCTTAAAATGCTAACAAATTTATCCGAATAGAGACAAAAAAGTTTTTTTTTTTTTTTTGCTAATTGAATATCACTTGAGTTTTGATAAGAATTTATGAGGCATCTCTGCTCAACTCCAATTAGAAGGTTTCTGCCAGTACTTTTGGTATAAAGAAGGTGCTAATATCTTAAGAGATGAGGACGTTAGATCTCATTCAATCCTAGTTTTAGATTGGGGGCCAAAGATCTCTTACATCAAAATGAGATTAACTGGACAATTGAGTTTTCTATTCGCCACAGACATCAGCAGTTGGTAAAACTAAAAAGTTAAATGCGTAAGAAGTTTCAAAACAAACTAGTGAAGAATTTATTGAATCATTGAAATGCGTGGCCCATGACTGTCCTGTTTAATTTGGGCAGTTAAAATTGTTAACCCTTCAAGTTAGATTTCAGACCAAGACTTCAACCAAACACAATAAAACCCTCCTCACTTATAATCCCAGCGCAATTTTACCACACCCAGCTTTGTTTGATTACCGTTAGTAAAAATATTGCCACCTTTTTTGGCATTGAACAGAGGAACTGAAATAGAAACTTAATTTCAGGTTTTTATCGTTATCTCGTTCATTTGTATGATTTTCTAAAGAAAAACAAGTTATGTCCAGCACTTTCTCGGATTTTGTTTGCATTATATTACTTTACTACTTTACCATCACTTTTCTAACGTCATATGTATGAAACTTGGTTACAGCAACGGCTATAATAGGCCAGAACGAAGTACAAAGGCATAGCAAATCTGAAAATCAATTATTACCGTAGTACGTTAATGACGTAACAAAATATGAAGAACGTAAAAAGACCTTCAGCAGTGATGCAAACTTAAATATTTAATTGATTACTATTAATCGCTTTTTTGTTATTAAATTTTATTTTTTAAAATAGTTTTTATATGTCCACTGTGCAACCTTAGGACAATTTTAGAGAGCAAATGTTAATACCCAATATCTTCTAATTTGGGCCATTATTACAATTTGCCGTTAAAGTTGGGTTTAGTTAAAGCTAACTTTAGCTTAACGCTGACTTCTACCTTATTGTCCGTTAAAATCCTCCCTTTAGTTAATGGCAAGTTGTAATAATGGCCCTTAAACTAGTTTTTAAAATCTTTAAATGGCCGATTATCTTGAAATTTGTTATTTTCGTTTTGCAGGTGTTGGCATCACTGTACTTTATTTTCCATTTCTTTTCCTTCACGGCCTACGTTAACAAACATAAACAAACAACAGTTATGAAATGCAGGAAAAACACAAAAGACGAATTGTAACTGTAGTGTGGTAGGTAGTATTATAGCGTATAAAATTATACAAAAGCAATGATGGTGTGATGCACTATCAAACAAAAATAAAACAACTCTCAGTACAGCCTCTTTACATCTATGCTTTGTATGTATGTATGTATGTTTGTTTACTTGTTATAATTTTTCCCACCTAATAACAGTTTTGTCTTCAGAATTCCTGATTCCCATACACTAGGCACATGTACTAGACAGAGTGCATTTTTATGCCCTTTCATTCTCTCTCTCTCTCTCTCACTCTCTTTGTATAGAGTTCTCTTAGATTGTATACTTAATACTGGCTTTGCACAAAATCCCGGGTCGTTTTGTTCATGTGTGCGCGTGCATGTGCAATTTTTATTGATTTTTCTGTTTTTTTTTTTGCACATTTTGTTGTCGTAAATAGTGTTCGACTAAACTCGTTTCTGCTTATTGTATCGTTATACTTTACGTCTGCATTATTAAAGCTTCGTTACGGTTTAAATGCACACACACACACACAAAACAATGACGTCAAAAATTTTTACTATAAAACCATTACGATAAACATCACAGAATGTGCTGTTAACGCCGTAGTAGCTGCCAAACAGAATGACGAAGTGGAAAAACACGACAACAATAACGTCGATAACAATTACGATGACGTTGTCGAATGATTCTGGATGATGACGATGATAAATTTGTTGTTGCTGCAGAATTCTTGTTATGTGCAGAATTGCAGAAACAATTCTTTTAATTATTACAATGGGTGGGGGTTCTGATTTACTGGTCGGTGCAGCTGCACTCCACTGACAGTTGATAAGTTTGTTCGTTCAATTCTTTAATATTTTACGTTCAATTCTTATTAAAGCGGGCGATGGGAAGGAGTAGTAAACTTTGATATTTAAAATGTAGGGTAGTGGATGAGCATCGGGAGAGAAAGGAAATGGCAGGTAAAAAAACAAATTTTACTACAAAAGCGGTGATTCAAACGTGGACACTCTTCAGCAGCGGCAAATCAAGATCCAAGAGTAGTAAATAAATCAAATTTTAATCGAATAAAGCTCTGATTATTTGCCTTTTATTTCGCTTTACTCCTGAAACTGCTTATTGCTTAATTGCTTATTAAGTCCGAGTTACGACCTAGCTACTCACACCACCCATGTTTTGTATGTTAAATTTATCCATGAGCGGCGGAACCTACAGTTTAACGTCGACTTTGAATGAAATAAAATGTGTTAAAATAGGGAGTGAGATAATTTGTACAACGAGGTTAAGGTTTGCTTTCAAACACCAACACAAGGCCCTTTAAAGGAAATATATTTAACTGTGCAGAGAGAGAGAGAGAGAGAGAGAGAAAGTGAGTACGGAAAAAAACATCAGCAATAAAATATCAACAAACGGCAATAACCAGAGATAATTCTCGATGTTATTTTACTACGTCTCAATTTTTACTACTCAAACATATTGTTGTAATAGTTGTTGCTGTTGTTGTTGTTATTATTCATGCTCTATAAGACTATATGTACTGCAGTTTAGTTAGTGGGTGGAATTTTTTTTATTTATTTTCTTCTCTTTTCTTCGTTGTTTGTTGTAGTTGTTATGAATTCATTTATAAATACTCGTTTGTTATTGTTGTTGTTCTTGTTGCTGTTGTTGCAGTTTTGTATCATATCGCTTGCATAAGAGACAAAAAAAAAAACAAAAAAAAAGAGGAAGAAGAATTAGCAGCAGAGTGCATGCTCTGTAGCATTTTCCCGAAACATCATCGATTTTCTTATGCGTGTGTGGTTTCTCTATTTTTTTTTTCTAGGAGGAAGTAAACGAAAGAGAGGAAGAGATTTCTTCTACAATCAGTTTCAGTTTTACTATTACAACCACTACTGCTACTACTATTAAGACTTACTACTACAATGACTGCTGGCACCATAAAAAATCGAAAAAAATAACTGCGTTTTAGGTGTCAGTCAGTTGTCTAAACAGCAGAGCTTTAAACGTATTGAAACATTAATTAGAACATTGGAAATCAATAAAAGTGAGTGGTACGTAATTTCTTGGCTTGGTGTGGTAAGTTGATTGGCAGCTAAACTTACAATATCCACAATTTATGTAAGCGAAGATAAATTGTATTGCGATTTCTCACATTCTCCGCCAACAAGTTTTTTCATAAAATGACTGACAGCACTAAATGGCAAGTTAAAGTAGGTACTCAGTGTCAGTCACTGGTGACTGACATAGTCCCATTGGAGTATTCCACTCAGGGCGGTCAATGTGTTAAGCGAAACGCGAAACTGATAGTGTAAACATAAATACGAATGCGAAATGCATTCTAGAACTTGTTCTATATCCGGAAATGTTTGCACATTTTACGAAGCCTTAACATAAATGATCAAGAAACTGTAGTCGTTGGCTATGCCTGGTCTTGGCTAACAATCCATAAGCAATTATGCAAACATGACATATTTTCAGTCAATGATTTGTGTCTATAGCTAAGCATTTATGAGGACTTTTTAAATAATTAAGCAGTAGCTGGCAATCATGTAAAAACAAAGCTAAGTTCCTTCATTTGCGAAAACTATTTCTGCTGCCAGCTAGCAACGCTACCTTAAAATAAACGATGGATTTGTACTGAGATTAGCTGAAGAATAACCGCTTAAACTTGTTGAATTTATTGTCATAAATTTTATTTTGAAATTAAAAACAAAAATTATTCTTTCAAGTCTCTGCTTTTCATTTTATGATTATGCTTTCCTTAAACCTTTCTTAACATGATTTCCCTTTTACTCTATAGTTTACTATTTTTTCTTTTTTTTCTGTTTTGTTTACAGGTTTGCTGCAGTATTTCTGTTTATTGTTTCTCCTGCCCATTTTTATCGCCATTTATGTTTGCTTGTTTGTTTTCTTTTTATTTCTTTTTAAAATTTCCTTCCCTGTTTATTATGACAGGGCCTTCGTTACGGTTGTGACACAAAAACCCCTTTTTCTATATAAAAACAAAATAAAATTTTGTTGTTGTTTTATGATACAGGTCGTGTGTAACGATAAAACGTCGTCGTTTCCCTGACTAACATTCGGGTTTTTGTTGTAAATTTAATTGTTACAAGGCTGTAATTTTACAACGCAGTTGTAGTAAAATTTTCCCTCTCTCTCTCCCTCTTCCTCCCTTATAGGCACACAATCATAGACACACATACTATGATATGTGTTTTTTACTCGCCATGAAAATGTAGGTCGTTTCAAGTGTATTGGAGTTGTGTAGTGCATGAAAATGTGCCAGAGAATAACAAATAAAAGAGAGTGAGTGAAAAAGAGAGTAAGAGTGAGGATGAACTGTCATTTTATTTTCTTTTTGAAGAGGGATACCTTTTTTAATGTTCTTGATAGGATGACAAACAAATATTGATCCGTTTCGAGAAAATGCAAGACATAGTGCGATACTAACGTAAAACGATTTCATTTGAAATTTAAATACAAAGCTTTTCCTGAATGTCTGCAAGGAGAATCGATTTTCCCCAATTTTTTAGGGACAAAGTTTTAAGCAAAAAAATTATTCGACATACAGAGAGAGGAACAGGTCCAGTACGTACATAACGAAAGATACATATTATTTTTTTACTACACCTTATAGTTCGGTTTCTATTTTACAAAAGTGGTCCTAATCTATATTATCTTGTTGGGTCTCTGCCCAACAATGGCAAGTACTTTTTGCGATTTGTGGTAATTGTTCGTACTTCAGAAAATGCATTTTGGATGCACGGGCTTTCTGCATGGGCACTGTTATACTTCTCGCCCTTTACTAGTCTTGCATGGTTATTGTTGTTGCTATTTTTATTCTTATATAAATATGACGTTACAATGTCTAGTGGGTTTCATAATTACTGTACCATTCTCTCATATAATCTGCTTGTTATTGTTTTCATTTCAAATTTCCCTTACAATTGTATCACACTACACGTTTATACAATACATACATACTTATGTATGTTTAATAACAGCAGCAGAGAAAATAAAACCGTTACGGAAGTTGTATTCGATAACCTACATAAGCAATGTGTATGTAGTAAGGGAGTCAAAAAGGAATAAAAGGGACAGTGAACAATGGTGAGTAGGAATGGTATGTCAGTGATGGAAAATTAAGTACTTTTGTGCTGACATGTACTATACTTTCTAATATTTTATTAAAAATTATGGATTCCTTATAAAATAATAAAAACAAAACTGCTGAATGAGAGAGAGAGAGAGAGAGAGAGAGAGAGAGAGTAGCATAAAATGTAAACAAGAGTTAACATTACTCGTATTTGGGGCATTGGGTGCACTATTAATCTCTGTACGGTGTTTTTTTTTTCTTTATTTGTTGTTGTTTTTTGTTTTCTTCACTTAGCGTAAGAATAAAACTTCACTATAATACACCTACACACACTCGAACGCGCACACATACATATGTACAAACAGACACGTGTTTATATAAAATTCGAACGACGTAGGTAAGCACGGTACGATACGTACATATGTACCCAAAGGCTGCATCATCCATCCATTGTAGCATTTAAGCATGTCATATTGTGTTTGTATTTGTGTATTGTTTTGTTTTCATTTTTCTTTTCCTCTTCCATGCACACATTTTCAGAAAAAGGTTTGCATTTGTTTGCATTTCTTCTTTGGCGTGTGTGTGTTTGTTATTGTTGTTGTTATTGTTATTGCCGTTATTTCATCCAATTCTTGTGCAAAATATTTAAGTTCTATAGACCACGACCAAACAGTTCAGTCGTTCGTCAGTTGTTTGTCGAAGCTCTTGAACTTGAAAATAAATTTAAAAAAAAATTAAAAAACAAAACAGTGTTTAAACACAATAATAAACAAAACTATAAACAAATTAAAACAAACAATAAAAACAAAAAACCAAAGACAAAATTAAACAATTAAATTAAATTAATTAAATATAAAAAAAAATCATTTTAAACTTTATATAATCCTGTTGTTGTTGTAAATTTTTTCCCCACAAACTTGTCTATGCAAAGGTCAAAAGTGAATTTCAGTGTTTAATACTGTAGCAATAACAACAACAAAGTGCAATAGTTCGTTTTGTTGATGCATTTAAAAACTACGTTCGGTAGTACATACGATTTCAATCAATAAATATTAAAAAAAAATTTTTATTAATTTTATGAAAATAAATAAAAAAAAACCTTGTTATGGATTTAAGTGTAAGCTTTTCTTTGTTAAATTTCCTAATTTGAAACACAAACTTTACCACACGCCTTCCATACACAAAATTTGTATGCAACAGTAGTACTGTGGCGTATGATTATTTGCTACACACATGTAGAATGAAAAACATTACGTATACGCCATGGCGGCATAAAACAAGTAAAAATATTGTATGTAGTAAATGCAGTGTAATAAACATTGTAGTATAGTGTTCACAAACACACATACATACACACACATGATATTTTATTATTATTTACTTTGTACTCATTTAAAAGTATTAAATGGCGATTGTGTTCTTCCTAAGGATCTGTATTCGATTTTTTTTTGTATGTTAAGGAGGACACTTGATTGTTAATAAAAAAATTATTTTCTTCAATTATGGTGAAATCCGGAGATCGTACGGTAGCCTGAAGAGGGTCACCTCAAAATCTGGCGACCATTAATTAAGGAGCTAAGGGTGTCTGAAAGCAAAAATCGAAATGGTTTCTTATTTAATATATTACTTGGCTTATAGCCTGAACTAGAATATGTAGAAAAGGCCAAAAACAATAAAATGGCGACGTTTAGAAAATATTTTTTTGTTTTCGCTTATTTTTCCTAACTTAATTGTTTAATAAATTTATTTATAATATCCTAGTGCGATCTACTCGTTTTAGGTCAAATCAACAAAATCGGTCAGGCAGCTTTTGATAAATCGTGGTCGCCAGGTCGGTAAAAGTATTTTCGAGAAAACTGCGTTTTTGTTGCGGGCAGCAGGACGCATTGTCATACTTTGCGTTTTTCTCCTTCTTTTTTATTCGTTGAAGATTAAGACGATTTCTATGGCTCTAAAGTAACTAAAACCGTGAAAAATAAATTGATTTTGTGAAAATTAGGATGTATACAACTAACCACTTAAAACTATTTAAAAACGCACACAAATATTTATGGAAACCGATTTGAGCAGTTCTTTAAAAAAAAAGTTGGTCGGAAAAAGTGCAATCATCAGCATATGTATGTATGTATGTATGCATGTATGTATGTATGATAATTTCAAATGGATTGGCTTAAATCTGTATTCAAATGATTCAATAAACATTTTAAAGACTTTGAAGACTTCAGTTTTGTTTTTTTAGACTTAAGAATTGTTATCGAAAAACATATTAATCCGCACAAAAAAATTGTTCAGTATGACAGCTCATACATAAAATAGGAAATTAAGTATAAAAACTAATAAACTGTAGTTAGTTTAGCTGGGTTATCCATTTAGTGGTTTCAAAAGATTGTCAGCTGTGTTAATATAAAAAACATCTTTTATCACAAGTGTCAAGTTATTTAGTAAAAAGGCTGCTATAACCGATGTTCTGAGCAGGAAATTGGCAGGAAATTGTAAACAAGTTTTAAGACATTGAAAGCTTTGCAGATATGGCCCGGACCTGTTTATCATTTCATTGTGTCAAGACCTTTCTAGTATAACGCGCTTCATAACATCCAGGTCGTTGAAAAACTCATACAGCCCATACAGCTTAGATCGGATGCAGAAATTATCGCCAACTGACATTGGATCGAAAATCTTACTTCGGTCTTTTCTCTCGAATACTCTCAAAGCTCCTGCATTGGTGCTGCGCCTTAAAGAAACACGGGCTATATGTAGAGTATAAGTTTCGTCATACGACCATGAGACCACGAGACCATGATAGCACCTGTTGGCAAAAGTGATCCTACGCTTGATTTCCAGATGGACATGAGTTTTGCTTACAACGGCGGAGTCAAGATAAATAAATTCCCTGATAACACCAAAAATATAGTTTCGATACGACACATGTCCCAACATGTTGACAACAGATACCTCGTTTTGCCCTCATTTACTGATAGTTTGCTGGACTCCCGTTCAATAACGCAAAAGGCAGCAGTAACATCACGCTTGGTGCGCCCTATAATAGGCAATGGCGACAGTGTATGGAAGCAACTGGACACTTGGAAATAGTGGCCAGCAGAGATCAGGAATGAGTATTCAAAAAGATGAGTAGAAACGAATCATACTCATAATTTCTGATACTTATACGCATTCATACGTATTTTAATATCATGGAACCTCTACTCATATTAAAAGTTTGAAGTACTCATCATTCTCATCATACTTAACAACACGTATGATTTCGTATTGATTTCGACTCTCCATAACTATGAGTATGAATCGCGTATCAACACTAAAATACTTATTAGAAGGATGAGTGTGTTTGCTCTGCTTGCTGCTGCTCTGTCTTTATTGTTTATGTGTCTTTTTTCTTTTGTTGTAAGTGCAACAACAACTAAAACTGTGACTGGAATCATTTATAAGTATGTATTGTAAAAAATTTTCTAAAGTTATGAATCTAAATGACTAGGCTTATGAATCAAACATATTTCGAATGGTATGAGCTTGATGTCAACATTGTACGCATACTTATTGCAACCTGTGCTTATAAAACAACGTAGTGTAGTGAGTATGAATGAATCAGCAGAGTACATAGTTAAATTTCAATATTGTTGAGTCAATTATATTCAAAATTTCATGAGTGATTATGAGTAGCGGAAAAACGATTCATTGCTGATCTCTGGTATGCAAGCAACTGAACACTTTTGTGGGAAACAGTGTCATTGCGATGCACTCTCAACTTTCGCAGAGCTCTCTCCAAGACCAAGTAGAAGTAGATGTCGCCTTGTTTAAAACCTCGCACGGTATCAAAAAGTACGGAGGGGACTTTCTGTATTCTACTCTGCATTCTTTTAGAAATAAATTTCATACATAAAAAAAATGAGAATTTTTTTTTTAAATTAATTATTTTTCTGTTTTTGTTTTTAAAAAATCTTCAAGTAAAACAAGTTTATTGAAACCATCTTAATAAGTAGAGTTGGCCTAGTATTATTATTATTATTGTTGTTGTTGTTCTTGTTGTTGTTGTATTGTTGTCGTCTATTTTGTTTTCGAAAGTATTTGTGTGTGTTATTTTTCGTTAATTTGTCGATTTAAAATTTTTATAAATATTTATAGATTTTGTTACTGCGGCTGTTGCTGTTGTAGTTGTTGTTGCTTTATTTTTTTATAAATATTTCTGCACAACAAGATTTCTGTTTTTATTATCGACTTGATTATATTAATTAAAACAACTTGTGTTTCCATTTTTTTTTTTTTGTAACATTTTAAAATATTTTTATTTTATCCACACGAAAGTTGAACGAGACATATTGGAGCCTGAATTTTTTTGTTGGAGACACAAGTAATAAAAAAAGTGTTTTTTTGCCCGTTTATCACAGAAAATATTTCTTTGAAATTTAAAAAAAAAGAAGCCAATGGTTTGTTTAATGCTAAAGTGAAAGGAGATTTTGTATTTTTTTTTTTAATTTTCACACGGCAAAGATATTTTCATATATGAAATGTTTGTATCGTTGACGCATTACTATGTTGATTACTTTAATGAACTTCTTTATTACAGTTATTTACAGTTATTTGACGGACTGTACGGACATTAACTGCTGGATCTGGTTAGACGACAGAATCTAGTCTTCTTGCAATTTCCATTTCCAATAATTGTTCACTAAATTTTGGATATTTGAACGCAATATGTTTTACAATATGACACCGTAGTCTAGTAGTTATTAGACGTAAGGCCACGGTTCAATTCCCAGTTCGGACATCAAAACGAAAATTTAAAAAAATATTTCTAAAAAAATCTGTCGTCCGGAGTCGACTTTAAACTGTAGGTCACGCCACTCATGTATAAAAATTAACGCACACAACATAAGTGGTGTGAGAAGTTAGGTGCTTAGAATTGTCTTGATTTGGGGAACTGGCTGAACGGACATTGGGCATAAACCCGCATCACATTTCGTTCAGTGTAACTTTAAGTTGGAAATATTTTTAAAATCAATACTGAGAGCATGATTTTATATTCATAATTTCTTACGTCATTAATATAATTTTATGACGTCAATATTAAATTGTATGCCAGCTATTTGAACCAGTTTAACCATTTGAGCCGCATGTGTCGTATACTTTTCCTAACAAGGAATGCCAATGTAACTTTTTACACTCGTTTATGGGTTAATTGGAAACTGTCGTTGCCTATAAATACCGACTGTTAACCACAGTTGTAACACCCCCCTCGCTCAGTAATCTAAAATTTTTAAGCTTTTTTAGGCTTAGCTGTACCGTGAATATCTTAAAAAATGTTTTGAAATCGTCTTGTATCGTATGTTAATTAGTAAATTAATTAAAAATATTGAAGTTGTTGTTGTTGATTTTAATTAATTAACGGGGTGTAAACTATTTCATTAGGCAGGCATTCACTAATTTAAACTATCATCAGCTGGAAATAAATTCATTTCAGTGTATGGCTTAAAGATAAAACAATGATTTGGCATTAAAAGCTTAAGGAACCCTGAAAATATGATTACAGGGATGGAAATGATGTTTTGCTTTTACATCGTTTAATTTGCTACAAAAACAAGATACAAAAGCAAAAACAATGAACTTGTTTACATGATATACCAACAAAAAAAACGAGTATAAAAAAGGGATAAACAAGTAAACAAAAATGCAACAACAAACACTACAAGAATAAACGTAAACAACAATGTTTACATTTATACAGATTTCGAGAAGGCGAAGCCATTCGCCTTCAATACTGCGGCGACTTATTGTAATGTTTTGGTGACTATAAGTCCAATCATTCTGCAATTAGTAGAGAGTGTGAGTGTGTGTGTGAGAGAAACACAGGGAGAGTATTATGTTTTAAAAGCCACAGCTTTTATGATACATTTCAATGTGAAATGAGCACAATCAGTTCTTTAATAAAGAATTCTAGTGTTGTTGTTGTTATTGAGTGAAGCTGGCAATTTCGATAATGTTGTTATTGTTTTCATATGTTTGTTTTGTTTTGTTTTTTTATTTAATTGCTTTGAGAATTTCTTAGAAATCTGTCTTATCAGTCGTCAAATGGTTGTTCATTCACATCAAAAAAAAAAGAAAATAAAAAAAACTATGATTCCCTCCTTCATGCGATATTCGTTTGTTCGCCATTCACAACGCCAGAGGCTTGATAAAGTTCTTTCAAGAGTGTTTTAAATATGTCCGTCCATCGTCACAATGATTTCTCTTACAATAATTAAATATTTCATTCATAAATGACATTCATTCACTCGTTCATTCATTCATTCATTAAAAGCGATTCACTTTTTTTAGTTTTTTTTGTTTTATTTCAAAATGATTTGTTTCTTTTTTTAAATATTAGAAGATAATTGACTAGAAACAGATGTCTGTCTGTCTGTCTGTCTGTCTGACTATATGTTGAACGGTGATATTAAAATGTTTTCTTTCTTTGTGGTATTCTGTGGTATTGAACAACAACTACGAAAATACATTAAAAAAAATTTTAAGATTTTAATTGAAAATGCAATTAAAAAACTGTTTTTGTTTCACTGTATTCATCACTGTATTTCATAGATAAAGAGAATGATAGTGCGTGACGAAAGTATACAAACAAATGCGTGCAATTAAAGATTACAAAAGCATTTTGAAAAATATACTTTTTATAGGAGAGATTAGACGGTCACTGATGTTTCCTGCTAATAAAAGCTGATTTAAAAATCATTGCGCAAGATCGCGAATGGCTACCCGAAACTCGGTTGATAATATCTTTCCACCATAATTCTTTCCCCCCTGTCTCGGGGGGAATAATACCGATACTGTGTTACACACATTCATGGATATATATGTGCGTTTATATTTAATATTGCTAACAGACATTGTTAATTATCTAGGCATTGCTGTTATTATTGTTGTGTTTTTATTGCTTTCAAAACTATTCTTTAGACACCTTGAAATGTAAGTACGTGTTCTGTTTATTAAAATGACTTTAAACATTAAAATAAAAATCAATTAAAAAATAGAAAAAAGAAACATTTGGGGATTCCCATTTAAACTTCTTAAGTCATACAAATACTCAAACGCACGTACCATACATACATACAAACTGAGTTTCTAATTACCTAACCAAGCTTCTTGGACTAGTTACTTCACTAAACACATGGTAGCTAACGGTGTCCAGTGAAACTCGCAATAGATGACATATCCTTTACACATGGTTTGAGTCTTTAATAAATTTGCAGGCAACATTTTTTACGTAAATATCTGTCGAATTTTTATAACAACAAAACCGTCATTTTCGATTTTGATTTACCTCCCATATATGCAGCAAAATGCAGCTGAAGCACCTCGATTACTGATCCATGCTTATTCCGCAAATGTGCTATCGATTTCAACGTGAAGGAAACAATTTGTGCGGTTTGACGATTTTATGCCAGTTTCCTCTGTGATTGGGGAACTGTAAAGTAGCATTTAAGAATGACGACCACATATGATCTGTAAGGTACAATGATTGATTTGAACCCTGCCACATATGTAGCAAGACAAGTTAAAAACTATTAGGCAATAGCTTCTGGTAATATCCCATTCGGAAGGAAGCTCACACCAACTCTACGCTTTTATCTCCTTTTTAAATGCGTCTGTCTGTAAAGGCTCGAACAATCTCACTGCCCGAACAGTGGTTAGGGCATCTGCCTTTCACTTTAATTTGATCGATAAAAGTACCGAGAGCACACTACATTGTCTGTGATAACATAAATATTGTAGGCATCTTAACAGCAGTGATGAGAAGTTAGAAAGGATTATACAGTCCAGTTTCATATCACCGCCATTGCTGGTCGTAGGGTAAGCAATTATAAAACATTGGCGGCCACTCTATCACTGTGTTTTCCTGTTATTTAGAGGGAAACCCACATAAAAAAATTAACATCGTATTGTATTTTACTGCTTGCTGTTGTTGTTGTTGACAATATTTGTGTCTAAACAGGGGCAACAAGAAAGAGAAGAAGCGCCACAAAGCGACACAAACAAACTGGAAAATACTTGAACGCACACAGAAACGACACAAACAGACACAAACAGGCAATCTTATAAAGATAACAGAGAGACATAAAACAACAATAAAACTTCCGTTTTAAAACGAATAACAAACAATAAAGCAAAGTGAGCAATTTGTGAGAGAAATTATAGGACAACACACACAAAAACACACTCGCATGCACAAAAATTAAAATGGAAATGAAAAGAAAGTCTTTATCGAACAAGCAGTGCAGCACCACAAATGAATTGTGGACCTTGTTTACGTTCAAATGTAAACACACTGTTTGGTTTAAATGATCATTTGGAAAGTATTCTTTCTATGTGTGGGGAAAATCCAAACAGTGTTCAATGGTGGTAATAAAACTTAGACGGGAAAATTCTTTTGATTCTTGCATTTTCCTAAAATATGTAGTGAGTGGGGTTTTGATTAAAATACTATTGAAAATACATACATAAAAACATACTCTAAACTGGCATCTGGCATCAGGAAATTAGTCAACATTTTGAACAATTTAATCTCGTTGGAATGTAGAGTTCATCGTCTTGCAGTTACAGCGGTTGAGTTAAAAGACAGATCCACATTCATTTCCTTCTGTATTGGTAGGTTAGAATAAGCTGACCAGGGCCACTCTTACAAATGCCAAAAATTAATTTCATAACTTTGGTGATAAAATATTATGCTGAGTATAAAGCAAGAAACTAAAATGCATTCAATACGGTCTGTAGTTACCATGTGTGATATCTATTCCGAATACGTTAAAATAACTAGTGGAAAGTGTAGTGGGTATAGAAAACTTTTTCATTCATTGATAAAAAAAAAACACGGAATACCTACCTACGTACACTAATGTAGCTAAGGAACCAATTGTTTATAGGCCATGGAGTAAGAAGTTAAGTTTAGCTGAGCTCAGATCATAGATTTAAGATACGCTAATATACATACATACATATGTATGTATGTAAGTCGGTCGAATTGTAAATAAATTCAATTAACGCATGCATAATTTAACAGTACTGTACCGTACCTATAGCAGGAAACGACATACATACGTACATCTGTACTGCGCATTAGGTCAATGGATCTTATCTATATAATACCGTTAGTTCTCAAATAAAAACTGTTTTCTTTGTGGTATGTTGTTAGATTGATGCAGAATTAAATTCTTAGCCATATTTTCACAGCCAAAGCTGGTTAAAATGATTCACTGTGAAAGGTTTTATTTACGAATTTTACTAAAAATACTACAACAATTACTGTTAATTAAATATGAGTCATGTTTTAAAATACATACTTGAACAAACAAATAAAAACAAAAACACTTATTTTATTATTAATAAATCAATGATAAATAAATAATGATAAACTGTGGGAAAAATTGTAAGATTTATTGAATTGTTTGAATGAATCAAAAATATTTAAATAAATAAATAAACGCACATCCATACATACATACCTACAATGTACTGTGGACTCATAAATTATTTTTAAGAAATTTTAAATTATGAAAAAACAATAACAACAAAATTTTATTTTGTACATTTGAGTACTGCTTTTAGATGGGTTTTGATTTTATTGTTTTTTAGTTTACTTACTCTTCAAAGATAATAAATAACATGAAAAACAATTGTTAAAAAAGAAATAAAAAAAAAACGTTGAAAAAAGCTGAAAAACCTCAATTAAAATTCCATGCAAAATAATAACAATAACAGGCAACACTGCATATACAAACATTAAAAATGTAAACAAATAAGCCAGCAAAACAAATAATGAAAAAATAACGGCACTATAATTATTTCCACTGATACTCATGCTCTCTTGCATTTCAGTTTTCCATTTTTATCTCATAATATTCTCTCTCACTCATTCTCACTCTCTCTGTCTCTTACTCGCTTATTCGCTCTTTTGTTTTATTTTGAAAATGAACTTTTTCTAGAAGAAACTAAGAGCACTGGTAATGGATTCCATGCACTTGTTTTGTTTCTTTTTTTCATGCTTAAAAACTTTCCAGAGTTTTGTTGTTAATTTTGATATTTCTTTCTGAATGGCAGAGTGAGAGGGAGTTATGGGTAAATGTAAACAAAGCATAGAATCTTCTTCATTTTTTTATTTTGCGCGCCCTTTTCTGTACTATGCACCAGGGAACACAGTGGCAATTGAAACACACACAATAATTATGTGCTCTCACTCACTCGTACTCTCTTAAATATATCTGTACTTAGTTTCTGTTGCTGCTGTCGTGTTTTTTCTGTTTCTGTTTTCCTTTAGTAAACATTGCGTATTATTCACTCACTAGTGCTTTTTGTGTGTTTCGGATATTTTGAAAATGACAGTTTATTTTTAAACTTGGTGCGCTTCAGACGTTGTATACGGTGTTGTGCAAAAGCATTTTTTTTTAGCAATTGCATTGAAGTGAATTAAAAAATAAAATAAATTGAAACGCACAAATGCATACAAGAAAATAAAAATATATTTAAAAAAAAGTTAATTTTATTATTTTTCTTTTTCAAAAAAAGTATTAAAAACAAAAATTAAAATGTTTACCTTACCATAAAATTAACAAAACAAACAGAAAGCCAAAAGAGAAATATTAAAGAAAAAAAGGACAATAAAGATTTTATCAAAACAAACTTACGCAGTGTCTATGTCGAAAGGTTAAAGAACCTTTAATAACAACAACAACAACATTATTCTACTTGCGTAAATTAAAGCAAACAAGTAGAGAAGAACGTACCTACTACAACGAAAAAAATAACAGCAACACCAAACAAATAAATATCTCTTGAGTATTAAATTGTTGTTTCTATTATTTTTAAAAACAAAACAAAATATAAACAGTGTCTACAATAATTAAGTACGTACTTGCCAATACGCAAAAATAACAGCCAAAAATTAAAAACAAACAAACAAAACAAAAAAAGTTTCTTACAAACACTAGAGTATTCTTTTTTAATTATTGTTAGAAGAAGGATTACCCACTTGCTTTAATTCGGTTTTTGTGGATTGTAAAGTGTTAGTAACGGGAGTTGATTTCCCGTTTTCCTTTTGTTTTGTGTTGGTGAGAAGAAATTGTATTTCTTTCTTCACAATTTTTATTTTGGCAACATTGAAAAAGGCGGCCTCCTCATGAAATGTAAAAGTTGGTCCAATAAAATCAACAACTTTGTTGTGCGCCGATTAAAATCAATTAAGGTAAATACATCATTTAAACATTAACTTTAAAATCATAATTCTTCAGATTTATTATTATTTTTTAATAAGTTTTTTAAATATAAAAACATTTTTGTGGCTTTATGTGTTGATGTTTTATTGCGAACTATTTTGTTTTTAGTTTTTTTAAAAATGGATACATAATAAATTTGTGTTACAATTTGGTAATTGTTTTGTGTTATATTTTAGTTAAAAAATTTGTTTTAGATATTAAAAGAAATTAAAAAAGAGAGACAACACAATTAAAAAAAAAATTGTGTAAAAAAAACATTTCAGTTTTTTTCGCTGTATTTCTTAGGTATTAAAAATTATTTTAAAAAAAATATTTAATTCATTTTGCAGGAAAAATATATTTTTCCTGTATATTTCTGTAATAAACATTTATTTTATATTTTTGTACAAGAAAGTATGAAATATGAGAATCTTGGAAGAAATTAATAATTCTGTGCAATAATTTACTTTATAAACAATTATTTTCTAAAATACACGGAACACGCGCAAAAAATCGTAACCAGCGTCGAATTTTATGATCTTGACGAGTAATTAACGGCGCTCAAATGTGAAATCCCTTTTTCGAAAATATCTCGCGCAATAAAGTCAAAATCAGCCATGTTGGCTTGAGGCACCATCTTGTTGAAACCACAGTTCGTTTCGTACGAATTGAAGGAGGTAATGGTGGCTCTAATTGCCTTGTTTTCTAAAAACTATTCAACGTATAGATAGGAAAGAATATATCAATTTAAAAGCAAAAAATTATACAAAATAATTATTTTCTTCGAAATTGTTTAATAAAAATAAACTTTAAATCTAATAAACAAATTAAATTTCTCTTCGTGTAATTTTTCAAAAATATCTCCCAAGGAATATTTTGTTGTTATTAATCAAATTTTTATTTTGTTTTGTTTTATTCCAATTTTCATGATATTGGAATCTCATTTAATGTGGAGTGGAACTTAAGAGAAAAACTCCAGCCAAAATAAAAATATGTAAACAAAACCATGTTTTCATTTAAGAGAGTACCCTGGAATAAAGTAAACAATAACAAAATATTGATTTTTTTGTTGTAAGATTCATAAACAACGATAATATTGTAAATAAAAAACCATACGTAAGAAGAGTACATAAAAAAATAGACAAGAAACAAAAACATAATAATGCTGACTTAAGCAACAAGGAAGCGTAATATAAAACTCCCCTCCCTTTGTGTTCAACACAAATATGAGACTCTATATCTAAACAATAACAATAACATCAAGGAGAAATGAACAAAAAAAAAACAAATATAGAGGCCACTCACTAAACAACAGAAGAGGAAAAAAAATAGACCCATTAAGAGAAAACAGAACAGAAAAACAAAAACAAAAAATCCAACAACTGTGCTAGACATACAGACAGTTAAATTGTATGGAAACGAGTACACCACGAACAAAATAACAACAACAGTGAAAAAAAATGAAAACACAGACATCACATTTACACTCGCACAGTCATAGCTGCAGACAGATCTGGTATTAAATAACACTAGAAACCAACAACAAAAACAAAAAATAAAACAAAAACAACGGCATGGATGAAAACAAAACAAAATAAACTAAACAGATATAGAAGAAGAAGAAGAAAAAATATGATGAAGGCACAACGACGAATGTAAAGAAGAAATCAGATATAAAATAAACAAAGAAACCCCAATAAAAACAAAATCGCAAAAAAAAATAAACGAAAACGAACGAATTTGTGGAGGTTATGTTATGTTATGGGAGCATAAAAATAAACGGGAGAGTAAAAGGAAATGAAAAATGTGTTGCTTTTGTGTTTTGTTTTTAGGGGTGATAAACAGTTTAGTTTAATATTTACACAGGAGTATAGAAAACAAACAAAAAAAAAACATTAGAAATGTGTGTGCGAGAGTGCGTACTTGTATGTAAACAAGTTCCCAGTGAACAATTTCTTGCGAAAGCTTCTAAAATTCATTAACGATTTTTCGCCTTCCATAACGACTAAATTGCTTACTGGGTCACCAATTTTTTTTGCTTCTTTTGATTCTTTCTCTCTCTTAAAAACGGAGGAAAAAAATGCGTAAATAAACACAATGAAATTAAATTTCTGGAAAAGTTTAATAAATTAATTTAAGGAAATATATTTACATTTACTTTCTTTATGTACGTGTGTGAGTGAGTGTGTGTGTGTGTGCATTTAAATAGACTAAATTATCAGTTTAAAATTTCTCTAAGCGAGGAGATGCTTTAACATACACTCAATCAAGAAAAAAAAAACGCAGCTACAACCGTAGCAATATGCGATATGTATGTATGTATGCATGTATGTATTTGTTTTTTAATAAACAAAGTGAAAGGTGTTTTGTTTTTTTTTTTTATTGTTTTGCGTTTAATGAAAACAAATTTAAAAACAAAAATACATACGTACGTATGTATGTACGATTTTTTTAACAAACAAAAACAATATAAAAAAATGTGTTGAAAACGATTTTTGCATTACCCTATAAATAAGTAGAAAAATATAAAACTTAAACTAAAATGTTAAATAAAAATTATTTTCTTAAATGATTTTTATTAATTTTTTATACTCAATAGTTTTTGTACAGTGGGCTTAAAAGTAACAAGTGTTAGGAAAAGAACAAATATATAGACATAAATACATACATACATATGTATGTAGGTATAAGGTAAACCTTGTCCAATAATTTTTTTTTTAATATTTTATTAAAGCTATTGTCGCTATAAACAAAAATTACAAATAAAAAACCAAAACAGAAAAAGATTTTTTTAATTTTAATTAATAATTGTTACAATCTTCCCTTTTTTTCCTACAACTTGACTTTTTCTTCGCCGAAAAATAAGAAGCTTATATTCATTATGTATATATTCTCTTGCCCCAATATATTCGTTGTTATTGTTAATAGTTATGGTTTCATTTCAACGTACTATCAAGCTCAGCTTGCGACTCCATTCCGCGCACATCACTGTTCTTTCCTAGTGTGCTTACGGTTGAAGCAAATAAAAACAAAAATAATAACAATTCGTAACAATTAAAGCGCCACACACAGTTATTTTTAAAACGACGACAATAATAGTTGTAATCTGTGAGTCTATCTCTGAGCTCCCAAAAATAAAACAAAAACCATTTGCTTTCTTCTCTCCATTCTTTGCGACTTTCAAACAGTGCTGTCAGCTTTTAAATGTTAAAAACATCATGAATTTTCTCTTTAACTGGCGGTTTATATTTATTTAATGCAGTCCGTTCTTATTCATAAATTTTAAAGAATTCCTAATTGTGCCAACAATTTTTTAATGTTTTATTAAAAAAATTGACGAAAACTGTAAAAATTTTGAAAAAAGAATTCTAAAAGAAAACAAAAAGTGCTAAATTTCAAATAAATGCCCAAAGTTGGCAACACTGCTGTCTCGTACTCGTATTATAAAATATTTTCATGTCATGACTGAGAGAGAGTATGTGTATTGAGAGAAAGAAACTGTTATTCGTAAATGTTTTAAGGTTGTTGTTTTGCTTTCCTAAATTAGAGTGTGTGTGTGTGTGTGTTTGTGCTTTTTTTCTTCGTGGAGCTTATGCATTTGTTTGTGTTCGGGTAAATGTGTAGTTTTCTTTATTTTGGGGGAGCATATTTTTCTCATAATAAATTTATATACCCCGTATACACATCTTATTGTTGTTATCAATGTATAAGTGTATATTATTTTATACTACACATACTTTGAGGTCGTCATCAACGGCCATCGTCAAAGTCTCCTCGGTATTTTTATACACATTCATTCTTGATTAGTTTTTTGTGGCGCTTACATTGAAAGTAAAACGGACGGCATATTAAAATCAGTCAAATAGAATAGAAAAACAAAAAAAAAACTAAAATGTTAATTAAATTGTAATAAAAAAATAAATACTAAAAACCCATGCAAAAATATTTCATAATAAAAATCTAATTTAATTAAGAAAATAAACGGAATTACGGTGTTCATTATAGAAAAAAATTTTAAATAAATAGAAAAAATTTATAAATAAATTCAAATTTTTAAGATAATTTAGTGGAAATTTTATGTTTTTTTTTTCTGTGTTAAAATAAACATACAAAAGTTATGTGATATATCAAAATAAAAAAAAAATAATAAAAATATGTAATGTTTTTTGTATGCTAATTAAATGATAGAAAAATTAAAATAACAAAGCAAATATTAATAAAGCAAAAAAATAAGCCTGTGTGTATAGTACCTATTAAGTGTGGAAACTTGAAATATTTTGTTAAAGGAAAATTCCTTAAAACATACATACACATAATAGAAGAAAAAGAAAAATAATAACGTTACCGAAGACCGAAAAAAAAACGATTTGTGTTATTTAACAAGAGAGCTCTTTATGTTCATCGTTGCTGCTCCCCGTTTTACAAACGAAACAAACAAAACAATTTAAAGAGAGAGAACGAGAGAGAGAGCTATGGAAATAACATAGAGCGAGAGAACAATAGTGTGTAGTACGTAATAGATAATAACGAACAGACAACGGGCGAAAAATAATAGGCTCAAATTACTACTACTACAACCATTAATACTTACTAGTACTACGACTACTACGACTACTAGAGCAATAATAACAATATTTTGACGCATTGCAGTTTTGTTTTGAAAAACAAAAACAAGAAACTATCATCCATCAGTTGTATAGGTAGTTGGTTGTTCTATGCAATAATTGTAATATCAATAATTAAAGAAAAAATCTCAGTGTTACACGAACAAAACAACTACTTGAGTTAACAAGTCACACACACATTCCCAATCTCTCTTACTCTTACTCTCGCTCTCTAGTTTTCATTCTGTTTCGCTAACCATCAGCATTTATTATAACAATTTATAACCTTGAGTAACTGAGAGTAAAAACTACTAAATGGCATATATTACAACAGCAGCAGCAGTAGGCAGCAGCACCACTAAAAAATTCATTCATAAAATTTTTTTAAATAAAAAATAATTTTTTTTTGTGTTTAAAAAAAAATTAATTAAAGCAACCTCGAACACAAATTTCAATATAAAAGATAAATACATTTTTTTTCTTTCTTTATTAACAATAAAATAGAAAAACAACTTATTGTTTTACTTGTTTTAGCAAACAACAAAAAAAAAATAGTGAAAAGAATAAGAAAAAACACAACAACCGTTAAGTGTTCGTTACTGCATAAGTGTGTGAGTCAATAGCTGAACTGTAGAATATGCTTAAAAAGTCAAATAATAATAACAACAAGAACAAACCGAAATACATTGTTTAATCTTGTTGTTTACATCTTTAAAAACAATACTGCTCGCTATCAACAACAACAATAACAACGATAACAATAAAATATTGCACTAAATCAAGAGTGAGCAAAAGGAGAGTGCAAAAGCCAATATAAAAACAAAAACAAAATGATGATCAAAATATCAAAATAATAAGAATAGCAAACAAATAACAACACTGCAAAAGATTAAAAAAAAAAAGAGAAAAAAAATACTAACGCGTGTTAACCATAAAAAATAACAACAAATTAAAAAGTTTTGTATGTATACTTGTTGTCCGTGTTTCTATCGTATCGTTTCGTTCGTTTGGATGGATGTATGTGATTCTAAAATAAAAATATATTTCGTGTGTATTTTTGTTATTGAAAAAAATTGAAAAAAGTAAAAAGAGAAGAAAAAAAAGTAGCAGCACTAAATAACAACAACCTCCAGCAACATTTTTCTCGCTAAACTTGATTGCAAATAATTATACCCTTCGCCCCTTGGAAGAAAAACAAATAAAATAAATATTAATGTAATAACAATACTCCTCTCCTCTCTCTTTCTCGCACTCACTCTCACTCGTCTGTGTGTGTGTCATTTAAATGCGCCTACACAACTCCTCGAAAAAATAACAAGAGAGATAAGCGTGAAAAGGAAACAATTTTTTTTTTTTGCGATTTTGAATATCAAAACAAACGCCTGTTCACAAGCGAAAAAAAATATAAAACGGAGGCGTTTTCCTTTATTAAATGGGAAAATTACAATTTTTTGAGGTACATAGTTTACAAAAAAAAAAAAAACTTAAACTTTATTTTATTGTTTTTAGAGAAAAAAAACTACGTCATTATGTAAAAACTGATATTTAACTGATTTTATTAAGGATTTTAATGAAAATACATTATAAAATAGAAAATTGCTTAAGAAAACTCGATAACTCGGTCGTTCGTCCTGTGGGGTGGGGTGGGTTTATATAAATAAGCCTTCTATTATAAATTTATCTACATATGTATGTGTATACAAACATACTTAAAGATCTACAAGTTACTGTCCTATCCTATCTCAACTCTATGCTGCATATTCCCACTGTATATAGCCTTAAAGAAATAGCTATAAGGTCCTGCACAGTCATGATTTAGAACTCCACAATATGATTCACAGTGGAAGGAAGTATGCTCGCTCTTAAAATATTTCTAACCTATACACGTAATTGAAATAAATTTAAAAACCAACTAACTTCTACACACTGCAATGTATCCATTGTATACCTAAATTGTTTAATACAATTTAAAAATCAATTTCCATTTATTCTTCAATTCTTTTAAATACATATGTATGTACATATTTTCTAGAAATAAAATTAATTTTTTTCTTTCCATAAATGTGCAACAACATTATTTGTAATTAAATATGTGTGCGTATATAAACAATAAAATCAAACATTCTTTTTTTTTTTTTTTTTTTTTTTTTATTAATTTAAATTAAATTCTGCAGTATACATACATACATTTGTATTTACACATATTATTTCATTTTAATACATTGTTTTTTTGTTTTTGTTTTTGTTTTATTTATTTACTGACGTCTATAACTGTCTAGACACATTTTTTTTTGTTTTTAAATAAATATATTTAAAAATGAAACTGTCATGTTTGAAATGTTTAAAAAAGAACACAATATTATTTCTTTCTTTATTTTTCCCCCCATTTTCACATTGGTGCTGCTTGCTGGTGCTTCTATTACGAATAGACGGTCGCTATGCTGTCGCCTGCCTTTTTTTGTTTTTGCAATGTTTGCTAGAAAATATTTAAACTTTTCTTTATTTATTATTATTATTTCATATAAAATAATATACAATTAAATTAAAATTTATTATACGCCTTATATGTATACATACATACATACATGCATGCATGCATACATATAATAATTTTTAATTCATTTTGTTTAGGTAGATATTTTCAATAAAAATAAAATTAAAAATTAAAAATCATGCCAAGTATTAAGAGAAAATGTATTTTTTGCAAGGTGGTTGGTTGGTTTGGTTGGCGGCTATAATCGTGATGAAAATCAAGAAAATCATCATCATCTTCATAATGATGAGCTGATGAGGTGTTGCTATTGAGAATAGATTTTATTTAAAAAGGCAAACGATAAACATTAAATGTTTTTATGCATACAATTTATTTAAATTAATACATATGTATGTATGTACATATGTACGTATAAATAGAAAGAAATTTTCTTTAAAATACACGCATTTTGTTGCACCACTTTTGTCAAAAAAAATATTTACACTTGACGGTAATCTAAACAAAACGTTTCTTATTAATAAGTATTCGCGACAACCAACCTACCTGTAGCTTCGTAGTGAAAGAAAAAGGAATTTGAAACATTCCTAATCATGTCATCGTTCAAATGCTCACAATTGATTTAAAAACGTTTCATTTAAGGGAACATAAGCACTATTGCACGTAAACTTAAAAATATTATCCTAGTCTTGTAGCGAAATTGCAAAAATTCTTGTTTGCATTCGAATATTTTGAAATACTTTTGTCATGAATGATTTTATTTTTTCAGTGTTATTATGTATTTAAATTAAAAATTCTTTAGCAGTTACGTGTTGTGTATAGTGCCACCACCACCTGGTTTAGATAAATTTTTTTCTCTCTTTTCCTAATTTTATAAATTTTCTAAAAAAAAAGAAAATTTTGCACAATTTTTGTACACAATGTTGTTATATTTTGTTTTGTGGGCATTTAATCTTGACCCACTACGGCAATTAAAAATGTTTACAAAAATGCGAAAATAATTTCTTTAATACAATGAATATGAATTTAATTTTAAAATTTTTTTATTTTATTATACACACACAATATTATTGTTTAAAAGGAATTCAGAATAGAATTTGAAACAAAATTATATACAAAATAAAAATCATTTTCAAATGGAGATTCTTTTAGAAGTGCAATAAATTTTTAAATGTAAACTTTGTGAAACCTAATTCTTTCCCCCCCCCCCCCCCCCCCTACCTTTGCTATTTTTCTAGTTGTTCTTTTTCGCGTTTTTATTTTCTAGCATATCTTAAAACCCTGAAAGAGATTGCCTTTAATTCTTTAATTCTTTGCTAAGGCGTCAGCCAGTCACATTGCTAATAATCATGGCTATAATAATGATAATGATGATAAAAACCAATGCATTTGTTTTTGTTTGCTACGTTTTTCTTATAAAAAATGTAAAAATAGCAAAATAAATGCAACAACAACAACATTAGTAGCCAAAATAGAAGAAGAAAAAAATAAATTTAAAGGTGCAAGTGGCGACGAAAAGCCTCTGTGCCAGATTTGTTATTATAGTTGTTGTTTTTGTTGTTATTATTTTTGCTATTATTATTACGATTTGCAACCAGCCAAGCGCATTAAACATCAACCAACACCAACTGCTGCTATTATTATAGTCTTGGTTTTTTGTTTTTTTTTTCATATACTTTATGTGTGTCTTAACTAAATGACTTACGAATAGCAGAGAGTGAGTGTCAGGCTTTACTTGACTTGCCTTTTAGTTTTAGTAAGTGTTCTAGCTTTGTTACGATACTGCAGCAGAGACCCCGACAGACAGTCCAGCTAGTCAAACACCCAGCCCAACTTCTCACCCCCCTTTTAACTATTTTTTCCATTTTAATCTGTTTGCTAAAAATAAATTTCAAATTAAAGAGCAAAAGAAATGATTTTTTTTTCTCCTTTAAATACAACACCCACCAAATAAAAACCCATTGTATGGTAGTAGAATATAGCATTTATTGCTATACGAGTGCATACATATATAATTTATAATATAATTGAATATGATGATGATTTAGTCCGTAGGATCATAAACTAACATGGTAGATGAAGTGAATTTTCATCAGTTATGATGTTATAGGCCATTACATAAATACCAGAGATCAGCAATGATTCGCTTTTTCACGATTCATAATGACTCATGAAATCTTAAGTATAAGTGAGTCAACAATATTGAAATTTAACTATGTACTCTGCTGATTCATTCATACTCACTGCACAACGTTGATTTATAACGACAGGTTGCAATGAGTACGAGTACAAAGTTGACATCAAAGTCATACCATTCGAAATATGTTTGATGCATAAGCCTGCTCATTTAGATTCATTACTTTAGAAAAAATACTCCTATAATAATTATAAATGAGGTTCGAGTGACTCTTAGTTGTTGCTGCATTTACAACAAAAGAAAAAAGACACATAAGCGAAAAAGGCAGAGCAGCAAGCAGAGCAAACACACAACCTTCTAATAAGTATTTTAGTGTTCGTACACGATTCATACTTATTTTGTGCTTCGTGTATATGTTGAATTAGGGAGAGTAGATATCAATACGAAGTCATACGTGCTGTTAAGTATGAATATGATGAGTACTTCAAACTTTGAATATGAGTAGAAGTTCCATGACATTAAGAAAAGTATGAATGCGCATAAATATCAGAAATTATGACAATGATTCGATTCTACTCATCTATTGGAATACATACTCATTGCTGATCTCCATTTAATTAAGCATGTTTAGAAAAAGAAGGTACTATACATACATATATATGTATATATACATATGTATATAGTATAATTCAGTTATTTTTTTTTTCTTTTAATTTGATGTTATGGTTTTATTTTTGTTGCTGCAGAAAATGCATTATATTTCGTCATGCAATAATAATAATGCTGCTGCTCATGCAATTAATTTACTTACAATAAAATAACATTGGATTTGAAAAAGAGAAATTAAATTTTTTTATTTTCTTTTTGTTAACATGTTATTTTTTTCCGTGGGCATTATATAATAGAAATTCCTGTCCTCCGTCCATTACCCCCAACACAATCCTATTCATTACCGAAATATTTTTTTTTTTTTTAACTTAAAAATCATTTGAAAATCAATGTTAAAATTAGAGGAGCATGTGCTACCTTAAATTCTAGTTGTCATATCAATATTTCAACAATCTTAAACCTATTTGTTAATAACCGGTTGGATAAGAGCAACACACCTTTCATAAATCCTTTTTATTTATGCAGAATAACTTTTTTTTTTATTTCAAATTCATTGCAAAATTTTATTGATTGATTAGTATTTAAAGAAAAAATTCGCCAATCATTCTTCTTCTTCTATAAACTTTAACACACTGTTCGTTCGTTCGTTCGTTCGTTCGCATTACTAATTTGAATGTGTCAGCTTAGATTTCTTTCATTTCATTGACAATTTTTATTACAATTTGGATAAATAAATATTTTATATTCTTTTATTTTTTTTTGTTATAGATACATACACATATATTTGTATGTACATACATATTTGATTTAAAAATAACTTTTAATGCGTTTAAAAAAGAGAATCATGACAACATTCTAAAAATAAATTTAAAATCACAAAAACAAAAAATATTTCTAGGAATCAGTCAAACAATTTTAAGATTTATGGGGGAGTTTAATTATACTTCTCTCTTGTCGTTGTCGTCTAATAACAAAACTACCATAAAATATGGTTTTTAATGTGCGTATTTAAGCATGATTTCGAAATCAAACTCAAATATTATGTACACGGAAAAAGCATGAGTAAGACTTTAAATACAACACTTTATAGGAATATCAGCGCAGAGCCTCCACTACAAATATTACTCGGTAGCATATGAGATCATAATTTATTTATTCTTTATTTTCAAACTATGACACCAATAAAGCAAAGCAAAAACTCATTTTAAACTCATTGTCGCTGGAAGATCAAAAACATTTAAATTTTTTCCTTTTTTTGGATATTGATTTTCCAAGAATTCTTTCTTCATCTAACAAAACACACGACAATATTGATCATCAATACGGAAATATGTTTAAAAACTTAATATGAGGGTTTCTTAACCTTTTTTTTTCTTTTCGAACTACATGGATCAGTTAAAAAAAAAAAAAAAAAAAACTTTAACTTTAAAAGCGACATTCTTTCTTTCTTTCCATTAACAATTGGTTCGACATTCCATTCCATTCTCTTGAATTGGAATTGAAATAAAAGCTCTTACTTACTAAATATTTAAATAGCCTCATCTATAGAGATCATCTACATACATATGTACGTCATTACTGACCTCTAAAACATTAACCAGTTAAAACATAATACGCGCAGAAGTCATAGAAAGACATAAACAAAGAGATTTCAGTAGTGAGTGTTGCTGTAAACAAAGCCAAGTTAAGGCCATGTTAACGTAGACAAAAACAAAAAAAATTCAAAAACTTTCAATCAATCCAAACTGTTTTAAAAATCTTACGTTCAAAGCGGTTTCTCAGACTCTTTGGCTACGTCTTAATATAGCAAACGAGTATTAGATTGAATTATTTAAATTTCTAGTTTTTCCCTCATTAATTAAAGAGTTTAAAGAGTTTGTTTTGTTATTTTTTATTTCTCTAAAATTTATTTCATTTAAATTATTTTGGTTTTGTTTTTTTTTATTTTTTCATTCTTTATTTGTGATCATAAATTTCTATTTGCCTTGTTTTCGTTCGTTTTCTATGCTGAAAATTGTTTAATTTTTTCTTTAATTTTCTCATTTTAGAGTAACGGTCCACAACAGCAACAGCTACAACAGCCTCCCTCTAGTTCAAACTGTTCAACATCAGCGACAAACAATATTGTTCACAACCACCAGCAGCCACACTCGCAGCAGCAGCAGCCACAACAGCAACAATATTTAACAAATTGCTGCAACAGCACGATGCCAGCAATGCCCAAAGAAAAAGCCACAGCAGTATCATTAACCGAAAATAATTTTAGTGAATTAAAATATAAAGAATTAGCCACATCCGCTGCCGTAGTTGCTGCTACAGCAGCATCAGCTGCTGCCGCCGCTATGGCAACAACAGCAGCAGCTGCTGCACCCGTTGTTACCTCATCACCACTACCCACAGCTGGTGTTGTACGTCAACAGAACTCCAATTCAATCCCTTATCATAATTCTCTTCATAATCATCACCAGCAGCATCAATACCAGAACCATCAGCAGCAACAGCGTCATTTATGCGGTTGTGGTAATGCATCGGCTACAGAAGTTAGTACGAGAACAAAATATATGACTAATGGTGAGTTATTGGATTAAAATTTAAAAAAAAAAAATATTAAAATTCAATTAATTAAAGTAAAAAAAAAAGAAGTCGTAAAGATATCCGTAAATAGATTGTATATAAAATAAAAATACATGAATTCCTAAAACTAATTTAAATTAAACTGTGTACTAAATATATAATTTTTTTTATTTGTTAAATTACAGGCCACTCATCGCCTTTAGCGGCAGCTATGGCCAGTGGAACAAATTCCTCAATTTCACCTTCCTCATCACCACATCGTTTGTCTACTGCCTCAACAGCTAGCGGTGGTAGCAACAATAGTTCGAATAGTAGTACCTGCTGTCGTTTACGGTTTAATAATCAAAATACTACAACAGATTATAATAACACACCACAATATAATACATCTTCATCGTATACTTTATCCACATCATCGGTATCCTCAAATGCTTCCAGCTCTGCCTCTACAACAAATAACACCTTAAATCCAAATAGTTCATCAACAACACCGCCATTAGCCGTTACACCACCAAAGAAATCACCAAAAGATTTTATTTTCGGCAAATTTATTGGTGAAGGCAGCTTCAGTAATGTCTATTTGGGTGTTGATTATAAAACAAAACGTGAATATGCAAGTAAGTCGTCTATAAATAAACACATTTAAATAGATTTTTATTATTATTGCATAAATGAATATGTATAAAAAAAAATACCACAAATTTTGTCTAAAAGGGGGTAGGGTAGTAGGGTATGGAATTTTTTCAATCGGTTTTGAAAAAAAAAAAAAATTTAAATTCATGAATCTCATAATGATTGTTCAATATTTTCTTTATTAAAAATAGTGTTTAACATTGTCTATATGAGATAAATGCCAAACATACTTCCAAATATCTAATTAGAGAGGAAAAGAAATTAAAAAAAAAACAAAAATACCACTACACTCACTCTCTAGTGAAACGGTTTGAAAGAAATTTCACACGATATTTGAAATTTGAAGCGATGTTGTGTAAAATAAATCAGAAAAATGCCTTTTACTGCTGAACTACTTTACAAACACACACATACACATACATTTAATGTTTATAAAATTTAAAGAAAAAATTGTGCTTTGCTTATAGAAAATTTATTTCAGACGAAATATTTTTTTTCTTTATTTGCATTTTTTTTTAATATTTGTCCATTTTAAGGTTAATAAATAATGCTGTTTAATTTTTTCACTTATACATTAAAAGAACTTGTTGTATGGCTTGGCTTTATAATAAAAACAACAACAATCGGCAAAAAAAAACGAATTTTTTTTTCATATTCTGTTTATCACTTACACGTGTCGTTAAATTTTTTTGTGTTTTTTTTTTTATATTAAGTACCATCACTAGTTGTTGTTATTGTTTTCCATTTAACTGTATATGTTTATAATGTTTCTTGTTCTTTTTTGTTCATTTCTAAATGCCACAGCAAGCAAGCAATAGCAATTTATGTTGTTTGTGTAGAATGAATATAAAACTGAAAAAAAGTAATTGTTGTACGAAAATAAATGCTTTGAATACAACAACTGTTGCTTTTTGCTGGCTTTTAATTCATACTCGTGTAAATGCTATTATTGCTTTTTATTACATTTAAAAATTTTTAAATATTTGTGTTTTTATAGATATACTCTATACATACATACATATATCATATATATTTCAAGTATTCGTGGTTATATTGTTGTTTTTATTATTAAGTATGGAAGTCAATAATAATATGTACATAGTTTTTCATAAATTATCTTCTTGTGGAAATGCAAATTGATTCATTCCAAATTTATACACACTGCACATAGATATCGTTATACTTGGAATAACTGAAACCCTATTCCCATCATCTACTTAGGAAAATCTGTTATTTAGTAACATCTGTAACTCATAGTAAACCTTCTAAGGATGCCTAATTTCTTTCTTACATTCATTGGCCATTTTTTGTAGCCAATTCAGTGCATTACTAAAATCTCCTGAAGACTTTGTTTTATTTTTTCTTTAACTACCCGTTTAACAGTTTACTGTTTTATTGTTTTATTTTCATTGTGATTTTCGGTGTTTATTTATCATTGTTTTATGCCGGCGATAATCTTTGATTTGTACGTGATCTCTTAATGCCATACAATTATTTATTTATTAAAAGAAAAGAAAATTAAACAATACCTACAAAAAAAACATAAAAATGTCTAACATGACAAAAAGTTGACGTCAATAATTGGAAATTCCAAAAAAAAAGCAGAAAAAACAAAACACAATTTGATCACAAAATTAAACAATACCCATTACTTTTTACTTACAAATAAAAATAAACAAATGTTAATGTAAATTATGTTTTTTTTCTCTCTCTTCTCGTATTTAACATATTATTTCTACCGGTTTTTTTATTTTCTAAGCATAGTACATTTAAAAAAGTTACAAAGTTGCAGAAAAAAAAAATCATAGTCAATGAAATGGAAAATAAAACAAAGAAAATAAAATTAAACACGACGGCAGCGGCGTATTCATATTGTATTAACCTTTTAGAATAAATTTTTAAAATTAAAATTTTAAATAAGCTTTCAAAAATATACAAACAAACATATAAATAAATCTGTATGTATGTATGTATGTGTATGTTTGTTTTTTAAGTAAAATATTTATAATTAATTGTTGTAGATCTACGACCGCATTCCTATTTAATTGTGTCTACCAGCCAAATAGATATTTTTTTTTTACAGAATTAAGTGGTGGATAAAGAATTCTTTAGAACGAAATTATATGTTTTGAAAGAAAAAAAATTTAATTTTTTTAAATAATATTCGCTTTTTTTTTTTATTAATTTTTGCTGGTATTTGGGGTTACCGATAAATACACAGCAGCAGTAGCAGCAGAATCGGTATTTTTAAACTAAAACTCTGTATTGTTATTTTGGAAAGTATTTATGTTAGTAGTTGGTTGGTTGGTTTGGTTGTTTGCTTGTTTCAATGATTTCTTTTCAGCTGATGGAAGATGAATTTGTATTATTATTATTATTTTTAAACTCTACACGGTCGTTTGGTTTTCTTCTTTTCTACTGGCGCCATTATTAAATGATGCCGCCTCTCATTTTTTTCTCCAACACTTACAGTTTTTTTTTAAATTTTTTTTTTTAGTTTTTTTTTTTTAATTAGTTCTGTTTATCTGTCTCGTCTTTTTTTTTTGGCTTTAAAGCCATCCCACTAAATTAGCTAAATCTTTTAGTCTCAAAATTAATGATGTTTTTGTTTTCAAAATAATACACAAAATAGCAAAAAAAAAAAATTGAAAAAAATAACTCAAAATAAGATTTTCATTTTAATTCCCTACAAACATGTGCCTTTGCTTTCTAGTATACATACATACATACATATGTACATATAAAATTAATAAAGTTTAAATTGTACAATTTTTTAAATAAAAATATTCAATAAATTCTTTAAAATATTAATTACATTTATAAGAGATACGTAAAGCAAACGATCTCAATACCTGCATTAATTCGCCATAAATAGAAAAGAAAAAATAGAAATCGAAAAGAAAAAATTTGCAATTTTTCAGCGTGATATTTATTCGCATTGAATTGTTATTTAAAAAATAGTCCTTTTATTTACTATTCAATTCATTTATATTTCAATTATTTTTTTTTTTATTTCCCAATACTATATGGAAATTTTTAAAAAACTAAACTTCAAAATATGTTTTTATTTTATTTTTTTAATTTGTGAGGGAGTGGCCGTTGGCACATACAATACAAAAAACAACAAGTATTTGTTAATCTAAAACAAGAAAATGCTTAAGAAGACGTCACTGTCTGCTATTGTCTGTTTTTTTCCTCTCTGGAAAATTTTTATTTTTATTTTCAATTTTCTTTCATAAAAATAGCAACAAAATCTATGTGATGGTGATGTGCATGAATTTCTTTGAAGCCACATAACACTCGAAACTCAATTTTTAAAGTATAAATAGAAGAAGAGCAGCTGCATTAAGGTTTATAGGTTAAATCCAATGTATGTATGTACATATATAGGTAGCTAGCAGGCTATACATGCATGCAACATGTTATTTTCATATGTTCTTTTCAAAGATTAGAAAATCTCTAGGAAAGGGTGTCATCATTCTATTAGCAGCTGCTTCTGTTGTATGCGGTTGCTGCTTATACTTAAAATTTCAAAAACTATGACACAGTGAAAAAAAGTGGCATTCTAGGATAGGAGAGAGATGATCAATTAGTTAAGGATTTTCTTGTAGGAAATTTCTCTTTCTTAAATAAACAAAACTAAGCAGCATTCATTTGCACATGGTTTTCAATGTTTTGTAATTAACTCATGGCAGCTAGGCAGCTGTTAAATAAATAAATCCACTTTATAATAGTCTTAAAAAGAAATCTATGATATTATTGGTTACATAGATACGTATGTATGTATGTATGTAGTAGGCATACAATGTTCTTTTTCTTTAACTAGGTTTCACGTTGGCCTCTGTTTAAAACAAGATTGTGACGCATTTGTATACTTTTGACGCGTAAAATATACTCATGTAAGACTTAAAATGTTTTCTTTCATTTTTTTTAAAAAGCTTTAAATTCAAACGTCATTTACATTTAAATAAATATTTATTTTGAATTAACGTCATTGCCATTATGAAAGAAAACCGTTTTTGCATAGAAACACACAACACACTACTATACTAGGCGGCAGTTAGCAAAGTTGAATAAGGTGTGTTTGCTGTTGTGTATATACGTTAAAAGGGGATTTTTATGATAGATCAATAGAAACATTTAAATAATTAAAAAAAAAACAAAGATATGTGATCTATGTATCTGATTAACTTAAAAAAGATGTTAAATTATATATTTGAGCAACAATTTTTCTTAAAATAATTTTTTAATAAGTAGAATATTTATAGAAATAAATTGTTTTCTTGATAAAAATACTTTCTACCGTTAGATTTTATTATTTATGGTGCTTATTTTTACCGGTTTTAGCAAGAGTCTCTTCAATGAATTTGTATAAATTTTTAAAGTTGCTTTTTCTCCCTCTTTTTTTTATACCAAGACACTTTTTAACGTCATTTGCTCTGAAAAAAAAAAATATGGAAAACAAATTTCAATATAACCGAATTTATTGATAATAATATTGTTTAATCAAATAAAGATAATAAATATTAATTTTAAATACTTCAAATTTAAAAAAAAACAAAAAATTCCAGCCACGTTCCTGTTTATTTTTTATTTTTTTTTTTATTTTTATTTTTATTTATTATACTGATAAAAGCGTTTGTAGTAATTACACGATCATATGGTCAATTGCATTGTACCTTGATCTCCATATTTTCAATCTATTGATTGATAAAATATTTACTACCACCTTAACTCTGCGCACTCTCTCTTACTCTCACGCTCTCGATCTACCACCAATTCTAAGTAATGTAATAATAGTCTGTTAAGACGCGTAAACAGTCGCAATATCTATATTATTTACAATTAAATTGTACATGTGTATAGAAGTGTAGTGTAGTATAGAGTATGATAATAAATCAGGGAAAAAAAATTGTACAACAATAACAAGAAGTAAACAAACAAACAATAAAATATGCCTACTCATTGTAGAGTATATTTTCTTTCATTGTTATGACGAAGATATTTACATTTGTTGTTGTATTTGCTTGTTGCTCTCATTTTGCCAAAGGAAGGAACAACAAAGTTAACATATTTATATGAATACAGCAACACGATGAATTGTATGATAAAATAAAAGCGTTTCGTGAAATAATACAAATCATACGAATATGATCGTTATGAGAGAATGACTCGACAGTTTTTTTGTATACGTATGTATGTATGTGTTGTTTTAATTTATAATTGTTTGTTAAACTGTTTATAATAGTAGAGTGAGATTTCACTCTATAACAGCGTCGTTAAACGCATAACATGTTATTGAGAAAAACAGAAAGAGTATTATTCACTTAAAAGGGGGTGAGAGACTTCTTGTTTACATTTTTCAAATGCTGTTGTAATATTCCTGCAGCACAGAAAGCAAAAGAGAGAGAGTAAGCAACACAACAGGATATATAAACATGGGCTTAATTAATGTTGTTTACATTTTTCCTAATTGTCCAACATTATTTAGTGTGGCTCAATAGTTTTGGGATGGCAACGCATGATGATGTAATGCCCAAACATGCGCAGTAATTTTAATTAAACGTTTTTTTTTTGGTACGGATTTTTTCAACTTTCTTTTAAATAATGATTTTTAAAACAAAACCTTACCAAATAAATGAAATTAATTTTCCTTTTTTTATTTGTATGTTTTTAGTTACAATAAAAGTTTTATTTGAAAACTTGAATAGTGTAATGTTATGTTATTTTACTGCTCGCCTTATTTCTCGTGGCTTTTTATGTATGAATTTCATCATAAAAAGAAAGAAAAAACAAAAACAAAAACCAAAATACATTTACAAAATAAACAAACGTAAAAAGCCTAAATACAGAAAATAATAATAGATAAAGACAATTAAAATTAAAAGCGTATGTGTGTGTGTGTGTATGCGTGTACAAAAAAATGCCATGCGTAGAACACTTAAACACATATAGAATAATAGGAATGAAAATGCGAAATACTATATAATAATAATAATAAAATTAAAATTATATGCCTACGACGAGTGTGTACTTCCTTAACCAAAAATAAAAAATAAAAAAATAAACAAAAACGACTACGACAATAAATAAAAACCAAGAAAATAATAACAAATGAAGTGCCAGTGGCGGCTTTATATGAATGAGGGGAATATAGGTACGTGAATGAGTAGGCCTATTTATTCGCTTTTATTATAATAAAACTCAATTTTTTTTGTTCTATATTATAAGCACATAAAAAATAAATAGACAAAGTCCATGAAATCTTTGAAAAAGTAAAAAGCAAGGGGGGAAAAATTGACAAATAAAACAATTTTAAGGCATATCACAGTCTATACAGATAAAATGAGGAATATGGGATTTTTACTTAAAATTGTTTTGCTTTCTGTAATGGACGCGCTATTTGCTATACATACATACATACTTGTGTTCTTTCTACTCATAGCCACCAGCTGCTGAACTTAGTTTAATTTTTAGTCATTGTGGTCATTGTCCTTTAAGGCTATATTTAAAACTCTGAATAGTGTCTACAATCGAATAAGTAATAAGCAGCTGTCACTTTGAAATTGAATTTAAAACGTCTGCAGTTTTTTCCTTGGTAATATAATACATACTATTTGCCAAAATATAAAACAAAACAACAAGAAATAATCGAGTCATTCACCTTTTAGACCAAACAAAAACATCAAAAATAATTTTAAACTGTCTGTGCGTAACTTGTTAGTGAAATATTAAAAGTTAAATGTCCTTATTTTATAAAACAAAACAAAAACAAACAAAAAAAATGCACCTGGTTAAAAAAAGGACACCACACGTCGACTAAGCCCCTATTTATGCAGTTAAGGTTTGTTAAACCCAAAACAAAAAGGCAGATGTTTCGTTTTTACACAAACAGTCTTTAAGGATCAAAGGATCTCTAATGAAAATATCATATACATACATATGTATGTATGTATTTATGTGTGTGTCTGTGTTTGTAGTTAAAGAAATAAAAAACACGTGCCTTTTATTGTTTTACATATAAAAAAAATGGAGTTTCACAAAACATCTGTGGTAAAAAGGAAGATACCGTTTTCCCCAAAGATCTCTGTTGATGTTGTTGTTGTTTTAGATTACATATTTACTGAATAAAACAATTACAATATTCTGCTACAACAACAAAAAGCCTAAAAATGTGTTTTTATTTAAATATTGCGTGCAGGCTTTCAGGCGTCTTAGTTTTTGCCATGAGCCATTAACCCTTGAGTTTAAAAATTATTTAAACTTGCTTTTCACTTTAATAATGTATGTTTTAAAGTCATTTAATTGACAAGAACAATTTGATATTTTTTTTTTTAAGATGTGTTTTTAGTCTTCATTCCTAGTACTTATAGGGTTAAACTGAATAGGAAATATATACATACAATAAGTGTGTGGGTACATATAAAATTGCAAATTGTGGTGGGGAAATAAAACAAAATCGCGTGTTTAACATTAAAATTCTTTATTTTATCTTCTTTGTTTTGTTCTAATTTCCCGACTATTTTCTTTTTTTATGTAAAATGCCTCTGTTTTTATTAATTTTATTAACAATATAATAACATACTATTGCTGACAATATCTATTTCGCTTGGCTTAAAACAAAAAACTAAAAAAAAAAAACACTTTAGACGACGGTCGGTCGCCCGCCAAGTACTGCCATTTTATTATTAGCAGTAGTTATGCTTTGTAGTGAGTGGTTATTTTAATTGTAAATATCCTGAGCGTAGCGTAGGTTTTCTGTTGTGGAGCCTTTTATTTCATTTTTCGTTTTAAATGTTATTATTTTTCTCCTCTTCTTTTTGTTTTTTTTTTTTTTGTGTGGTAGCCTACACAACAACGCTGCCTAAATGACACTCTGTCGCTTATTGGGGTTATTGGTTTTCGCCACATGATTAATGTGATAATGCAGTGCGCAGTCAGTATGTTTTCAAGGTTTTCTTATAATTTTTGTTGTTGTTTTGTTTGTATTTTTGTTATCCAAAAATAAAATGCAATTTATTATGCTATTTATTATTTTCCTATTCACAATCACTTATTTGCAAAGAAAAAAAACAAAAAAATGTGGAAAAACCATTTCGAAATGTCAAATTTAACAACAAATTTATTTATTAAGTACTCTAACGTGGGTTTAATGTTGGAGACACAGACTACTTATTTTTTTTTTCTCTGTAAAAATACTTCATAATGTATGAAAAACTGGCCTCACATACAGTAATAAATTTAATTTTATTTTTCTTAAGATAGTATCGCATCTAGGCTTGTCATGTTATCATTTGTTGTAGCAAGTAATTTAAAGAAAAGCGTTGGTAGGTCTTCAATTGATGTATTTTTTATGTTTCAAATTTTAATTAAAATTTTTGAAGAGAACTTAAATAAAACATTTTCCATGAATCGAAATTGAATTGTTATTTTTCCTCTTTTTCATTGATATTTTTACGGAATGTTTTATTTTAAATATTTAAATTCAAAATTAAAGAACAACTTTTAATGGTTTTAACTTAACGCGACCACCTCATCCGAATTTTGTTTTCTCTCTCTCTCTCTCTCTCTTCTTGTTTTAAAAAATATTTGCGTCGTTATTTTGAAAATTGAAAACATTTTGGCGCGTAAAATATCAACTTGTTCTTGGTTATTCGTTTTCTTTTTTATCATATACTTTTTTAACTCGTTTTCTTTAATTTTTTTTTGTGTTTTTGTTTTCTACAATCGCAAAATAAATCTGCCACCAGTTCTCGGGGTTCAATTTGAAAATATTCTCATATAAAGTATAAATTCTTGTTTTTTATTTCTTTCTTCAATTTGTTGTTGTTGCTGTTGTTGTGCTTGTTGCAACATAAATAAAGTGGTTGCTTGTTACATGTGTGTATGGAATATCTTTTATTCTCTGTTTCAATTTTGTTGTTGTTTTTGTCCATCTTATTTAGCAGTCTGTGTCAAGTTCAAAAACCTTTTTGGATGGAAGAAAAAAATGAAAAAAAGAAACGAAGAATGCTACCCATTGTTGTTAAAGCAGCAACTGAAGGAAGAAAACAGAAGAAAAGAACTTTAATTCACATACATAACTTTAACCTACAGTAGTTGATCTCTCTGGTTGTCTGTCTGTCCTTATGTCTCTAACACATACGAAATAACCACGTATTGGACAGAAAAGAAAGAAAAAAAACAAGTAAATCTGCAGACAAGCTAATAATAGCCAGTTATAGCAAATAGATATCTTTTAAGAACAGACAAAGCAAAACAAAACCGAAAAAACATACATGTGTACCTTAAAAAAAAATAAAAAAAACCAAGTAATGCACTTAATAACTGGAGATATAATAACTACAATAAGTGCAATATTTTTTATAGAGGGTTTTTGAACCCTTCATTTTATCGCCTTCTTTGTGTTCCCAATTTGGAATTGCAATCTAAAAATAATTCGAAAGTTTCAATTAATGGTGGGAATATTGTTTACAAATATTTTTAGTATTTTAATATGAAAGGACTCTTATACATCTAGGTATGTATGTACTATATTTGACAATTGCATACATATGTACATACATATGTATGTTTATGATCAAAATAGTTTTGTTCTTTAAAATGAATTTTGTTGCTTAAACTCAATTATTAGCCATCGCTCTCTCTACACACTTAACTCAGTGTTATAAATAAATAAAAAATAATAATTTTAAAAATAGTTTTTTAATTACATATTCGCGCTAAATTAAAAATTCAAGCATTCTTCATATAAACATTACCCGTTGTGTGCGATTATTGTTGCAAAAATAAAAAATCACCATAAATTGCTAAAGAATGCTGTTAAACAAGTTTGTTTAACTTATTTTATGGCAAAGAATCATCATCATTATAATTTTTTTTTTCCATTGTTTGTTACTGCACAGTAAATGCAACACTGGTTGCACAATAAAAAAAATAAATATGGCAACACATTCAACTGTTCTAATAGCTGGCCAGTCACTGTGTAGCGTTTGTTTATTTATTATTTGTTATTGCATTTTAGTGAATTTGTTGTATGGAGCCCGTTCCATAGTGAAGGTGATGGTAATGATGCCAAAAAAAAAAACTATACATAGGTTGTGTTTGTTGTTAATGTAACTTGCTTCTCTTTATAAAAAGCTTACTAAGAAAAGAAGAAGAACAACAAAAATACTGAGGCACTCGCAAATATGCCTACACGATTGCATACCAAGCACAATACGACAACAACTTGTGTAAGAAAAGAGCAAGTAACACAGAGCAAATACCTCTGCTAAAGAGAAAGAGCCTAAATGAGAGAATTTGATTATAATTTATTGTGGTGTTTCGGACTAGCATAATGGCTTGGTTACCCAAGCGTTAGAAACGTAAAATCGTAACGTACGTAGCCTTAAAAACGTTTGTGTAGTTATAGAAACGTTTAAAACGGGACATATGTCAACGAAGAATGTAAATAAAAACGAAACAGAACACAAAGCAACACACAAACAAACACAACACAATGCATAGAAATTGATATACAGACTCATCATCAGTGTTGCCGTTTTTTGTTCAATGTGTAGATTATTCCGGATTTGTTTATTATTTGTCTTATAAAAATAGCTTTTGTTTTGTTTGTTAAAATTAATTAATTATGAGACTATAATTTCGTTTTCTTATTTTCTGTTTCTTTTTTCTCAATTATAATTTAAATTTGAAAAAAAAAAATAAAATAAAAAAACTGCAAATTTAATTTTGATCATATTTTTCCTTATTTGGTGATTTTTTCACAAATGTTGGTTACAATATTTTTTTTTCGTGGCAACACTGCACTCTCTCATGTTTTCTCTCTTATGTTCAAATGTCACGTAAAAACGTGGGAGAATTCTGTTTTATACAGATCGTTCCGTTTTGCTAACGAGAGAGAACGTTTCGGTAATCGTTTACATTGTTCTCCATATGCTAAAAAGAGAACGTTTTCTACGGTACGTTACGTTACGTGTGGCTAATTCACACTTAACAAACCAGTCAAGCAAAATCTGTTCAACAACAACAACAAGGAAAAAATTAAAAAAAAAAACAACAGACTAGCAAACAAACAAACAACCATGATTGTGTTATTGTTTTTACTCATGACAGAGCATTGCCTTTCTCATCTGTTCTTCTTCTTGAAAGAAGAGAGAGAGCAAATAAAAATGTTTGCAGTATCAGTACCTTTGTTATTTATGCTCTCTTTGAAATACATTTTTCAAGGGGGATATGGGGCAGGAGTAACAGTAGTAGCAGTATTAAGTAGACATAGTCGCTATTATTAGTATTGTTTAGAAGCCTGTAAAATAAAAATTTAAAACGCTTCTAAATGTGGTAGAGTGACATTCCAAAGCACCTTTTCAAAAAAACAAAAATAATTTTATAAACCATAATGTTGTTTTTTGTTGTATATCTAAGCCATATTTAAGAAATATCTATACACACGTTCATTACTTTAGTATGTATGTACATACATATGTAGGTATTTGTTTGTTGTAAGTGTAGTTTAAGCGTTAGTTTGCAGTATTACTAGTTATTGTGGTTGTTATTGTTGCATATTATTTACTAGAAAACACACAAGGCCGTTGGATTAAAAAGAAAAACAAAAAATAACTAAAATAACAACAATTGCAATATTGTTTTTGAAAAGTACAACAGATATGTATATGTATGTATGTGTGTATTTGGTAAAAAAAATTATTTTATAAGGAAAATTGTAACATCAGGTTTGTGTTTTTGCAATTGTAGTTTTTGTTTACGTTTTGTTTTATTTATACTGTAGAGAACACGACTCACTCTGGGTGTTTATAAAGTTGTCTGTACTCAAATAAGCCGTTACAGTAATAGTTGTTATTGCCAAAATAAAGAGGCCATTGCTAAAACTGTTTGCATTTTTAGTTTTTTTTTGTTTTTCCTTTAGTTCTTAACAATTAAAAAAATTAAAACGAATTAAATTGAAATTTCAATAAAACTGTATGCTACACACATGGCATCTGTAGCATACTTTCAGGGTAATGTAATGAGCTTAAAAGTGAAAGTTTTCTCCCTATATTCGTAAGGTACTTTTTTAATTGTTTTCTATTAGATTTCAAAATATATTCTATAGAAGGCGCATATTTATTTTCTAAATTTGAGTTTCTATTTCCATGTAGGACCCTTTAGTTTATTTGATTGTTTTTGCCAAAAATATCAGAACATTCTCTCAAGTACTTTTCGCGCGATAGTACCTACTTTTGTTTTCTTTTTTTTTGCTAATTAAAACTGTTTTTATAGTAACTTAGTAACAATGTTTTCTAAATATGTATGTACAATCAATTTTCATAGACAATTTTTTTTATTTACTCGTTTAAATAAATTTTGCTGATTACTTTAAACATGTTTTTATATTTTCTGTGGTTATTTATTTAATAATAGCTTAATAACACACACACACACAATTAGGAATGTTTATATATCATATTTCAAGTAATTGTTTTATTTATTGCCAATTTAACAAACTTAATAATTCTTATTGTTTATTAACAGCCGTCGATGTTTTTTTTTTATTTTCGTACCTCACTAACAACACGTGTGTGTTAAATAAAAACATCTTCATACATATGTATGCATTAAAAAGTTAACAAATATGTACATATGTTTTATAGGCTAAATGCCACAAACATGACACATAATATGATGTAATGAAGAATAAAAAATAAATTATTTCTCACAACTATTTAAAAAGCATTTTGATGAACGTGAGAAAGGTCAACGACCTGAAAAATTTCCTTTTTAACTTAAAAAATGTTTACGATAACAATAACAATTTATGGTTTATTGTAAAAAAAATAATAATTTTTAAAATTCTTAAATTTGCAATCCATCTTGTATTGACAAATTTTGTTTGTCTCGTAAATTATTTTTGCCATAAAAGCGGTTGAGAGTAACAGTTTCATAAGTAATATTAATTAAATATATTTGTGAGTACATATTGCTTTAATTGGCATATAAATTAATGGACAAATAAATATGTACATATGTATGTCCAATAAACTTTATAAAGAAAGTGAAATAAACAAATAATAAGAGTAGAAGTGGTGTACTCTATTTAATTTAATTAAAAATGCTATAACTTTCCAAAACCACAAGGCAATAACTCAATAAAGCTTCTGGAAAGTATTGTTAAATAAAAAAGTTCTGCAGGAACTCCCAGTTTTGTCAAAGCTATGTATACCTGCTCATATGTAGGGAATTGCATTCTTTTAATTTCTATAATTTTAAAGAAGTTAATTTATCATCGTATTTGTGTACTTTATCTTATTGTTTAATAATTATAATCATAAATAAAATCTCTTGTTTTCTTTTTTAAAATGTCCAAAGTAAAAGACAAGGTTAATAAACTTTAATTTTATTTTTATGATAATCATACCATTATTTAACAAACATTTGTTGATTGTAACCTTGAACTTGTTTTATTTATTTTGTTTTTTTTTTTTTTTTTTTTCTTATGGCTGCTTAAATAGAAATCTTAATAGAATGGAAAAATTTCATTTGATTTTGTTCTAAAAATAAAAACAAATATTGTTGTAAACAAGAATTTATTGAACTTTCGAAAGATCTTCATTTTTTTTTCTCCCTATGTTTACTACGGTGTTTAATTACAATTGCAAAATTCTTATTCTTTTTCTTTTTTAACGAAAATAAAATGAAATTCTCAAAATAATAGTCAGTATTTTACATTTTATCAGCAAAATAAAAAATTCCATACCGTTTAAGAGTGGGGGGGGGCGCGACTTCAGGCTTACTTTTGTTGCGTTTGAGCTAAATTCGTAAACAAATTCTTATGTTCACATTTTCTTTTTTTATTTACCTTTTTTCATAATTTTAAAATATAAAAATGAGTTTCTACAATTTAATAATTTTAATTTTTATTTTCTTTCTGCCTCTTTCTAGTTAAAGTTTGCGAAAAACGTCAAATTTTACGCGAACATAAACAGGAATACATACGCCGTGAACGTGAAGTCATGCATATGATGACCAATGTACCCGGTTTTGTTAATCTCTCCTGTACGTTTCAAGATACCCGTTCTCTATACTTTGTTATGACTTATGCCAAAAATGGTGACCTATTGCCCTATATTAACAAAGTGGGTTCCTTTGATGTCGACTCAACGCGTCACTATGCCGCAGAACTGGTGTTGGCCTGCGAGCAGATGCATCGACGTAATATTGTTCATCGCGATTTGAAGCCCGAGAATATTTTGCTTGATGAAGACATGCATACCTTGATAGCAGACTTTGGTTCGGTGAAAATCTTGAACGCTGAGGAACGGCAACAGGCAAATTACTTTTTAATGTCGGGTGGTTTAGATTTGTCGAAAAAATCACGCAGCCAGTCGGGTGGCAGTGTAGGCAGTACTGGTCTCGATTATGATGATGATGATGATGATGTATTGGATAGTCAGAATGAGGAAGATGAGGCCAATGACTCGTCGGGTTCTTCGAATGATACAGGCAGTGGTGGTGATGAAGTGGATTCACCGCGTGCCAGACGTCAGCAGCCACGTTATCATCGCAAGCGTCGTGGCAGTTTTGTGGGTACAGCCCAATATGTTTCCCCCGAAGTTTTACAAAATTCACCAATAACCCCTGCCGCTGATCTATGGGCTTTGGGTTGTATTATCTATCAAATGATGTCTGGTTTACCACCGTTTCGTGGAGCCAATGATTATGTTATATTCAAAGAGATCTTAGCCAGCAATTTAGATTTTCCCCAAGGTTTCGATCGCGATGCCGAGGATCTAGTCAAAAAGCTATTAAAACTTAATCCAGCCGAAAGATTGGGTGCCCAAGACTTCAATAGCCATTACGAAAGTATACGCTCTCATCCCTTTTTCAAAAGTATTGATTTTGATACTGTAAGACAACAAACGCCACCACCCATATCACCTTTCCTGCCCGATCTAATTAAAGAAGAAGAGGATTTTAAAATTTGTGAGAATTTAGAACCCGGCTTAGACGAAAAGCAAATGACCCGTTTGCTAGGCATGGAATTGGGTTGTATAAGCGATGATGATGTAAGTGTCGATAAGAAAAAGACTGCAAACAATAATACCACAACACGTACGCAAAAAATATCAACCAGATCATCCAACTCCTGTTCCTCCAATTCATCTGCCAGTTATAAATCTGCCAAAAGTAAGTTCATTCATACAAACATTAAACCTGAAAAATGGGTAATTAATTATCTCCCTCTCTCTCTATCCTATCATTTGCAGATAGTTTTGATTTAACGGATGCGGAAAAACATAAACGTTTGGAAGCGCAAAAAACTGATAAATGGCATGCCTTTGCCGATGGTGAAGTCATTTTAAAAAAGGGTTTCATTAATAAACGCAAGGGCCTATTTGCTAGAAGACGCATGTTCTTATTGTGTACTGGCCCGCGTTTGATCTACATTGACCCTGTACAAATGGTCAAAAAGGGTGAAATACCCTGGAGTCCTGAATTAAGAGCAGAGGCCAAAAATTTCAAAATATTTTTTGTACATACAGTAAGTAATTCCTTTTTTTTAATTCATTTTTATTTAATATTCCCTTAAGAAGAAATTCCATTTAGACACGCAATCGTGGCGTCATATATAGTTAACATATATATGTACATATATGTGTAGATTAAAGTGAAATTCTGTCGTCACCTTTAAACACAAATGGTCAGACATAATATGCTTATATAGGCCCCCCCTCAATGATTAGTATTTCATAAGGGGATAAGACAGGCAAGAGGCTACAAACGGCACATATTTCACTTGAGTTATAGTTTTTTATTGATTGTTTTGCAATCATTGGCCAGCACGTGTATGTTATTTGTTTGTTATTCTTCTCTGTCATGACGCCAATAACGTCTCTATTTCCCTGTATTAATTAGAAACACTACAGAAGTATTTTCATTTATTTTTTATTTTATTTTGATGGGGAATAAATAAACTACGTGGTGTTATAGGAGAGCAATAAAATTTTGTTTTTTGGTTTTTTTCTATTTTCAGTATATAAAATTCCAATAAAATTTAAATTATTACATTTTAATTATGATAACATTTAAAGGGCAGGCGGTAAATAATGTAGAAAAAACCAACAAAACAATTCAAAATAAAGTTCAATCAACCATGGCAAAACGATTACAACACTCCCTCTTTAAGCTTAACGATACGATACGATACGATACGATACATAACTTTCTAAACAGCTAACAAATGAAGGTCATAATCAAATCAAAATATCATATCATATCATATATGTATATGCATATTATGCTTTTATGTATGTATGTGTCAGATAAACAAATCTAAGATAGACGCGACACACACTCACAGACTTACTTATTTGTTTCTATTTCTTTCGTTTTCTTGGAGGGGGTTCTCTCCTTTTGATACATTTTTACTTTGATAAGTTTCTGACCACAAAGCAATTTTGTTTATCAAATATTTATTTGGTTAGACGACAGCAGACAGTTTTTAAAAGCGTTGTTGTTTGTGTTATATTATCATATCATATCATATCGTATATTGTGCATACTCGATAACGGCATAAACATTTAGAAATGTTTTCAAAGTGTTGAAATTGAAATATTAAATTGAAATTGTTTACTTCAGAGAAAAATGTCTTTTGACTTTTATTAGTTTCATTAACGTATTTTGCTTGCTTGCTTGTCGCTGAAAAAAAAACAAACAACATGTTTTTGTTTTGTTTCTTTTATTATTTTAATAAAAATGAAATTTTCAGCAAATCTTATCAATGACATTCATTTTGTTGTTGTTACTTTTATTTGCTATTCGTATAATTATAGATTATTTCTTTCTTTTTTTTTATAAACCTCCTCGCATATGCTTCTTCATTCACTGTTTCATTCAGTGTTTATTTAAATTTAACCTTTTGACACTTATTTTCAAATTTCAAAATTTTTTATTTGTAAATAAAATGAAACTGTTGTACCAGCGGCAGCGTCCGTCTTTTTTTATTCTTCTTATTCTGTCCTTAATTAAATCAACAACATGTCGTCAAAAAAGGAAGACAGACAATCGAAAAAGGAAAATCAAACAATAAAAGAAATTGAAAAAGATAATCAATGTTTGGATTATGATTGAAATTGATTTCGGTGGAGGAAGCTATAGGCAAACATGTAAAAGTAGATTGAATCAAATGTTGATTTTGTTTGGCGTCTCTTTTTTTTTGTCGTTTAAACCTTTAAATTAACATTTTTTTCTCACATCACTTGATTTGTAGGAGACCTTAGGAAATGCCAAACATATTTAATGCTATTCATCTCACTTTCTATTTCGTTTTGTTTCTTTAATCAGTTTTGCATTTAAAATTGATGCATTTTTAAGAACCTGTTAATTATTTCGCCACTTTGCTTTGTTTTATTTTATTATTATTATTATTTTTGTTTATTATTATTTTTTTGTATGATATGAAAGTGATTTCAATTTTTATCTCTTTTTTTTTGTATTCTGATTTATTTGAATACATACATACATTCCTTTGATTATTTTCAATACAAATTTTTATATATAGAGGCCGAGGTTTTATAAATAGAAAATAAAATATACATATATGTTTACTACTTACAAAAACAATTTTATTTATAAATTCTCTTTTCTTTTATTTATTTACAGCCAAATCGTACCTATTATTTGGATGATCCAGAGGGTTTCGGTTTAGAATGGGTGGCGGCTATAGAAAAAATGCATACTCTTACCTATAATGAACAAATTAATACCTCAACGGCAACATCAGCAACAGCAACACCAACGCCATCTGCTTGCAATAGAACGTCCTCTAACTCATCCTGCAACACAACATCAACATCAAAGTCTATAACAAAAACTTCATCAGTCATATCTGCAACGGCAGCAACAACACCAACGCCGCATAAAACATCATCATTGTTAACGAAACCGATAACAATATTAAAAACAGCTTCAAATTAGAAAAGAGGAAAACCGAAACCGAATTAAAAACACAAGAGAGAAGCTGAAGTATTAGTTTAGAGGAGTTTTTAGTGAAATAAAAAATAGTATATGACAGGGCCGTAGCGAAATTCAACAATCATTTTATATTTACAAAATGCAAAACGATAAGCAATGGATGTTTAAACAAATAAACAAAAACAAAAAATAAAACAAAAAACAAAACAAAAAACAATGTTTAAGAAATTAGCAAAAAGAAGGATAGCAAAAAACAAAAAAAGAAAAAGAATAATTATAATTATAGAGAAATTATTTAAATTCAATTGTTTTTTTTTTTTTTTTTTTATTAATTATTATTATTTAGAACAAATTTAGTTCAACACAACAAAAAAAAATACATACAAAACAAAATAAAATAAAATCATTATTATTATATAGCATATACAATAATATTATAATTAATTAAAAAGCAAACAAACCTAAAAGAAATGAGAGAAAAGATACAAAAACTAGCCTAATTCATAGAGACATACATACATACATATACAAAATAGGATCTTTCTTTTCCAGCCTTTTTTGTGGCAATTGGAATCTCTAGAAACGAAGCTTGTTCTTTTTTAAACAATTAAAATCAAATCAAATTTTGAATTTAGATTGCATATCTGATGCAGCATTTTTTTCTTTTTTTGGTATTCCTTTTATTGCTCGTTTATTTAGATTCCAGTTGTTCTGGGAAAAAGGATTTAATAGAGTTAAGATTCAATATGTATCTGTTATTTACAACACCACTTTATTACATTTATAAGCTGGTAACAAACAAAATAATTAAAAACCCCATCCCTTAAAACAAAAGAAACAAAAAACAGAATAAAATACTATTAAAACTAAAACTCAATATATAATTATACGTTTAGATAGTCTCAATTTAATATACATTACATTACATACATACATACATATAAAAATAATTATAAATAATAAAATAAATATAAATTTAAATTAATTATAAAAAATAAATAAAATAATAATAAACACAATCAAGTAATTATATTAATATAAATACATCATATATACATACATACAAAGTTAGAAGTATTTAAAAATCTAAAAACCCATATAGAAAATTTAAACTAATATTAATTTAATTTAATTAAAAACAAAAAAACAAGAAAGAAAAAAACAGAAAAACCTAAAAATAATTTTAACTAAATTTTAAGCAATTTAGTAAAAATTTAGCGAAAACTAAAAACTATTATATTGAAAGAAATTTACATAAAATACATTAGTTATTTAAACAGAAACAGAAGAAGAGAATGAAGATAAACAAAGAAACATTTAAAACATAAAACCACAATGGCAACAGCAACAACAACAACTACTACTACTATTACTATTAAAAATTAAATTAATAATTAATTAAACTAAAATTGAAAGGAAAAAAGAAAAAATATCTTAAGAAATATAAGACAAATAAAAAAATATAATCTAAAAACAGTCTTTTGTTTTAAATATAATTAAACAAAAAAATAATAACTCTTTTTTTTAATTCCCTTAACATATAATAAAAGAATTGTAAAAAAAAACAAAACCCATTAAATAATTAAATTGTAAACACATTTAATGTAACAACAAAATACATATAAAAAAACACAACAATGCATAATATAATTTAATTTAATTTAAAACAATTATTATTAAACTTATTAAATTAATTTAAAAATAAAAAGAAAACCTAAACTAATTTATTTCATTTAATTTATAAATATTTTATTTTACTTTTTTGTTTTGTTTTTTTTATTTAATTTTAATTTGAAAACTTTATAAAACTAAATTGTTCTTTATATTTAATTTTGAAAATTAAAAAAATAAAAACACAATTATTACTTGTATAAAAATCACTCAATCCTCTGCTATTTTTAAAAAATTGTTTTTTTTTATTTCTTAAATAAAATTAAAAAATTTAAATTGAAATACATATACATAAATGTTTTTTTTTTGTTTTTAGTGAATTAAAATTTAATAATAGCTTTTAAAAGTAAAACAATTTCTTTTTTTTTTTTCGTCGATTAATTTTTTTTAAGTTTATTTCATTTAATAAAAAGACTAAATTGAATTATTTTATATCCAAAAACAATGTAAAGTATTTAATTGTTATTTATAACTGTATTTGTCATTAAACATAAATACTACACTTTAAAAATACAAATTTATTTAATTCAATTTACCTAAAATTCTTCTTATTAATAAAACAAAAATAATTTTCTCAAAAAATATAAAACAAAAATATTTTTGTTGTTATAATTTATTTAAACAATTCTGCAACATTTTATAATGAAAAAATAAAAATACAATTGCAAACAAAAATTTAATTTTGAAAAATATTAATCAAAATTATTTACGTTTACAAATACAAGCCAATTCAAATTGGCTAATAATTGCAAAAAATATTTAGGATTGTTGTCCTGAAGTAAAAAATTAGATGCGAATTGGCCAATAATTGAACATTTTTTCGCTTGTTCAAAGAGTTTATTTTATTTTGCTTATTCTAGGAAAAAATTGTTTGTCGAATTAGTTTATTAATAAAGTTTTTTTTTTCATTCAAACGAAATATCATATATGAGTCAGTAAAAAAATTTTCCTGTAGCGAAGTTTATAAAGCAAATACAATGATTTATTTAAAATTTCTATAAGAATTTTATTACTAAAAGTGAAGCTAAGAGATTGAAATAAATCGTTTAAAAATTTTAAATAAATGCGAATTGTTTTCATTTCTCTTTCCATGCTTCATTAATTTAATTTTGAAAATAATTAAACGTTTTGGAAAATCAAACTTAAATTTGTTTCTTTGACAAAATTAGACTCGTATTTAGAATATAGAACAATGTAAAGATTAATTTGAAATTAATAAAATTAGTTTATTGCCCAGCTGGGAATATGAAAGTAGCCTTGTAAAATATTTTTTCGGAATAGTAAAAGTATTTAAAACAACAGCATAAGAGATAACATTGAATAGTAGTATATAGACAACTAGTCAAATGATTTAATTGGATAGTATGGATGGTATACATACATAGTTGGCTCATTATAAACCTTCCGTTCACTTCATAGTTTTTGCCAGAAATCTGTTGAAAGGAAGTTGCCGAAAAATTATTTTCTTTTTTCATGTTTCGTTTTGGTGGAGATGCCTGACTTGGGGTTTGAAGCGAGGCCTAATGTCTAATAAGCCAATACGCTACCTACTAGACTACGGCGACATAAAATGGGTTGCAAGCCTTTCATTTTGAAAGATGCCCTTAAAGGAATTCGAAAGCCGAATTTATAATTTGCTATAATTTTTATACATTAATTTGTGGCTTGTAAACCTACTATATACTATAGTAGGCAATAAGATTTTAAAAATTATTTTAATGAGGCTTTCGAACTTGACTCAAAACCTTTAAAGAAAATAGCAAAAAAAAAGTAAGTGTTATTAGAAGATGAATTAGAATTTAAATTAAAAAAATATTTATGTAAACATTTAATTCAATTTAAAATATAAATCTGAATTTGAAAATTTTGAAAAAATTAGGCTTCACAGGAATGAACAATTTTGACTCAAAAAACGTTTAAAAACTATCAAACAATGTTTTATTTTAATTAATTAATAAAATAAATATTTTTTTAACGAAATTAAAATACAATACATAGCATAGCAAAGGTTTCAGAAAATGTCTTCATGTAGAATAACAATTTTCACATTTAGTATACAGCACTGGAGGGAATATTACAAAATGAACACATTCATGTAAAATTGTTGGAATTTAAAATAAAATTCACGAACATAACTTTTTACTGAAAAAAAAGAAATTTAAACAAAAAACTTTAATAAATTTTATGTTACATTTGAAAATGTTGATTAAATTTAATAAAATTTTAATTTTAAATGAAATTCTGAACCAAAAATTGTTTAAAAATAATAATTCTAAAAGATTTCAGAATAAAATTTTTTTATCAAGTTATTGCTTAATTAATATTATTTTATTCATAAAAAAACAAAATTTAACGATTTTTTTAAAAATTACAAAAAAAAAACTTAAATTTCCTCATGAATTTTTTTTAAAAACTTACAAACATACGCGTATACTTGAACTTTATCTATATATTAATGTAATTTGAAAGAAGGAAAAAATACAAATTAAGTCTAATTTAAACAAAAATTTATTACATATTTAAAAAAAAAATTAAATATTTTTTAAAACGAATTTTGAAAAAAACAAAATTGAATTCTTTTTTATTTTAATTGGCCGTTTATTGGAGAAGGTTTGTTTTTAATTGTTTATTTGAAAAAAAAAATTTAATGTAAGTTCATGAATTTCAAGGGCTCTGTAACAAAATTGCATGATTTCTACTGAATTGATTCATAAATTTTTTTTATTAAGACTACAGCTAATATTTTAGCCGATTGATTCTTGGATGGTGCAGGAAAACTTACAGCATCTAAGTTTCTAAATAGTAATGAGACTGAAAATTGTCTGGATGTAAGACTATGGACTCCTTGTCTTGTTGTAAGTTTTATGTTTTCGTTTACAAATGTTTTTTGAAAGAACATTAGCTTGGTACCTTTGTAGCCAAGTGTTGAGGATTGACAGGAAAGACTTTGGCTTCTCAGTTTGAATAACATACTGTATGCATACTTTATGGTTCTAAGATCTATGTTCACTGGTAAGGAAAGTAAATTTTCCACATGTTATGTGTACTGGTACTGATCATTCAAAGTCCCCTAATTTAATTTTCTTAATTGTTTAGACATTAAAGACAATACTTATATCAAAACCAATAGCTGCAGCTAGTCTCATCTTAAGTAAAATATGCATAAACTTTTCTAAATGCTGCTTAATAGAGAGCTATCGATTTATTTAATAAATAAAAAATAATTAAGTAGAGCGAAAGGTAAAAATTAATAAAAAAAAAATCTGAATCAAAGGATTGACTTTTAGTCAACAATACAGGCATTAATAAATACGTTGACTTTTTTAAAATTATTTTTAAATTATTTAGAAGGGAAATATTCAATCTTATTCTCTGTTCGAATTGTAGATGGAAAACAATCTGAAGTTATTCTCATAAAGCCCTTACTAAATTTTCGAAATTACACTCAGAATTCAATAAGCGCAATATCAATACAGGCTAATCGAATCGAATTTGGGATATTAGCTGTGAGGGTGAAAAATTCATAAAATTTTAAGTATGCAAAACGGGCAATTCTACTTAGGTTAAGTTCCTATCCCTTATACATCATATTAAATAGCAGTTTATCCAATTTAAGTTATTTATTACTTATTCCCCAAAAAGCTTTCTTTAAAACTTGTTTTTGTTTTTTTTTTTTAAATCTTGTTTATAAGAAAGATTAAGGATGCAGTCACATTATACAAATATTTGAGGACAAATCGTATTCACAGCGAATTAGCATTTTATGGCAAAAATCTTTTTTTGAAAACATTTATTAAATAAAAGGATCGATGTAAAGTAAACGATATTTAATATTTTGATAAAGAAGTCCAACCAACGTTAAAAGCCGATTAATTTATTAGACTTCGAATGCATAACATTCATTGTCTATTTTGGCTGAAATAATAATTTCGGAATTGAAAAATATTTCGAAAAAACATGATTTTTCAATCAATTTTAAATGTAATAAATCTTTCTTTTGGATTTCATTTGAGTGTAAGGATATCTATTGGATTTGAAAAAGAATTCATCCTATATTAAAAAAAAAAATTCAAATTTAATTCATATTCTTAACACCAGGAAATGAAAAGTATCAAAACAAAATTCGCTTTTTTAGAATGAATTAATTGTAGCTTTGGAACGTAGAACGTAACAAGAGTACATACTAGAATGCTATATTTATAATTTAAAAATTTCTTTATAATTAATTTTATTTTACTTTGTAATAATTCTTGAAAACTTATTTTTATTTCTCTTATTATTATATAATTTAATTTATTTAATAAAAAAATTAATAAAACAATAATTCGATTACTCTCGGTGTTATTAAAATTAAAAAAAAAAATTATTAAAAACAACTAATAAGCAACCATTATAAAAGAAAAATTAATAAAAAATCTATAAAAATTAAATCTCTAGGGGTGCTAGACTGAGTTATAAGTAATATTGTATGATTGGAAGCTTATTATACAATATTTAACTTTAACCTTAAACTGAATTAATACTAAAGGAAAAAACATAAATAAATATTTAACATTTAAGAATAACTTAATTATAAATTATACCCGATATTAATTTAAATATTAATGTAATATAAAAATTTAAAAGAAAAAAATATAATAAAAAAAATATTTACTATTTAAAATTAAAATTAAAATGAAAATTATTATAATTAATATTTATAAAGTATTAAATAATAATTATGTATGTATTATTATTAAATGTAAATAATTAAATATTTACCTATAAAAAAAATCGTATAAAGAAATCTATTTACCTACTACCATAATATTAATATTCAAAAAACAATACGAAAATTATCGAAATTGATAAAAAATCCATGCACTTGTTAATTAAAAATTGAATAAAAAAAATATGAAAAAAAATCCAATTCAAACGGGCTAACAGAGTAACAGAGAAAAAACAAAATCGTAAAAAATTGTCTTTCTTCATTAAAGAAAAAAATAAAAATTAAAAATAAAAACAAAGAATAAAAAATACAAACAATATATTAAATTAAATGGTGCAATATTAACTTTAAACAAAAAAAATGTTATTAAAATACTGAATACTGACTAACAACTAATAAATTACAACAAAACATTGTAAATTATTAATAAATTATACACGTTATGGAACTGAAGAAAGAAAAACTTAAAAAAAAAATCTTGTGTTCTTTATTTTATTTGCGTTCATAAGGGGATTTCGAATCACACTGTATTTTTGGTGACTGAAATAGATAAGTACGTTCAAGAACCAATTATTTGTTAATAACAAAAAGCCAGGCAAAATTGTAGAAACAATTCTGCTTTGTTTAGTAAGCATTAATAATTTCTATAATTCATATTCGAATTATGTAGTGACTTCGATAGTCCAAGTGCAATTTAATTATTTCAGGCATAAACCACCCAACCCACCACTGGTAATGCGCGGCAAATATGGTGGTAGCGACATGTCGGTAATAACATGCATTCTTTGAGTAACGGTTCTTGTGGTGACATTCGTTTTTATTCACCACATTTTTTAAAAATCACCAGACCATATTCACCATACCCCAAACTCACCAGATTAAAATATAATAAACTAAGCCTTCCCCTATAGCGCCCTCCCACCAAGTCCGTCTCGTTGTCTGTCCTCTCTCTCGACCGTTTTTATCCAAGGTTAAAATCATTTTCTCTTTCTCGCCAGTCCTGAACGAACCATCCATCCAATCCCATCCATATCTAGGCCACACGCACGAATCCAACAACCCAAACAAACGCACACACACAACCAATGGACGCACGTCGAGTTTTTCTTAGAAGTAAGTTGCTTAATTTTTACTTATGTATACAAACTGGACACAGAAAAAGAAAGTGTGAATTAAAAACGATAGATGGGGTAGGGCAGTTTTTTAATGAACGATCTTTTTTTGACCACGCGTAGAGGGTAATTTTTGAACGAACGATCTTTTTTAACCACCCATCAATGAAGATGGCCGATATCAAAAAACAATTGTGTTGTGGTGTTGTGGGTGGGCTTAACGCCACCATGCTGCAACGGAATTTTTGACACCATTTTGGTTTTCTTTTTAAAAATGTTTTTCTTATTGATGAAATTGATTGAGTGATCATCATTCCATTTTGACTTTTGCTGTACGTGTGTGTGTTGTTTTCTTTGTTGTTAAAAAATGGCTGCTGTTGGTTAAAGTTAGTTAGTTAGGAGTGATTTCTTTCTCACTAATAAATATTTTTAAAAACTTACACACAGTTACTAAAGTATACATACGGTTAAAAAATTTCTAAAATTTTCTGAAATTTTTTAACCAATCCGTTTTCGTTGAAAATCTTTATAATTGTCTGACAACTTTCCTCGATTTTAATATTAAATTAGTGAAATTTGTTAACTTTTGTGGAGGCTCACAAAAGTATACGTACGATTAAAGAATTGGAAAGAGGGAGGACTCTCTCGATTTGCTTACCATAAAAACCGTCTTATACGCTTATGAGGGACTGTCCCCTATGCCTGCGTCATCTTCAGCAGATGACGGGGAGAACTACATCACCATTGTCTGGCACTTTGGGGACCTTGGGACAAAAATTTTTTGGACGCATACTGCATGCATACAACTTCCTCTTTACCCAGCCTCTCAACACTCATTCAAGTGAATGGAAAAAATACTTGATTAACTACACTAAAAAAAGCTAATCAAGGATAAAAATTTGGATTTGAATAAGAAAATAGATTGGATAGGGAGGAAAGTTTGTTTTGTGACTGAATAAAATTTATAGTAGTAAATAAAAATTATAGTGAAAACGATATCAAAAGAGAACATTTAATTCTCCTATCTTTGACGACTCTGTTTGTGGTACGGTTTCGTAATTCTTGCTTTGCGTTGCACTGAATTGAACTTTTTTAGTATTTACTGGTCAATTCTCAATAGGATCATATGGTTAGTTAGTTAGTTAGTTATTGCATAGATTATGGATGTGAAATGTAGAGGGTATCAAATAGGCCTTCAAGTTATAAGCAACTCATATAAAGAAAGGAACCTAATTTATCTTTATCTGCCTATTATAACTCATTTATCATGCAAATATATACTGAATGAGATTGTTTGGGGAACCAACCACTTTTTAAAAAATTTCCTTCCCCATTTGAATTGATTTGCAACAAAATAGTGTTTCTTTCTGTCTTATTCCACGAAATCCGTTATTTGTTTATTTAAGCAACCAGGCAGGCAGGCAGGCAACATTTTTTAAAGTGGCTGCTGGCATCTATTTTTAGTACATGTAAACATTTCTTTTGCCCCATACAACACACATACACATGCATACGTACATACACGTACATAGTATATGTGGTCAATTTTGGTCAAAGCTTGGATGCTTGATTTCCTTTTTTTTATAAAAATTTTGTCCGTTTCTACATCTATGGGCAGCTAGCTCTTCTATGGAAAAAAAATCCAAACAAATACAGCAGCATGCCGGCACTTACCAAATATGATTTCAAATGGAAAATCTAAAAGAAGAAAAATGCAACAAAAAAATAAAAAAAACGCAATAAAAATGGAATGAAAAAGATTTCTTCTATTGAAAATGCTGTTTAAGACCAAATACAGATAATGATTATAAAGAAGAAGAAATACGAGTGAAGTACATAATAATACATACATACACACACATACACATATTTATTATGTACATACATATATGTATGTAATACTTACAGAAAGGAACGTACTAAAGAAAAGAAATTAAAAATCTGACTGTCTGTCTGTCTGTACGTATGTATGTCTTCTTCTTTCTAACTATAACTATCGATCGATAAATATTTTTAATCATAAAAACAAACAAAATATAAGAAGTTTGCAGGCAGACAAAAATCTTTAAAAAAAAATTGGGAAAAAATTAAAAAAAAAACAAAATGGACAAATTGTTTTAGCGGCCGCTATGATGATGTTGGTGGCTGAAAGGCTTAGGCATCGGACTAAAAGACACATCAGACAGATATTGGAAAAAAAAGAAAAGAAATTTAACAAAAAAAAAAAAAAAAAAAAAAAAACATGAAAATAATTAATTCACATCGAACTTTTACATTTTATAAGTACGAAATGATCAAAACGACAGACATATTTTTTCTCCTCTTTATTAAAAAAAAGTAAAATGCCTAATTATAAATAATATGGAAATTTTTATGAAATTATAATTTTATAAGTTCATACGCTCTCTATTTATTGATGATGTTTGAGTCAGAAATGCCTGGGGATTTCTTTTGTTGCTGATGCTTTTGTTAACTAACTTTCTGCCATCATCTCTAAAGCCATACGCTCAGTGCATTTAGAAAAATTAAACGATTCGAAATTTAATTTAATTAAATAAAAGCTAAGCTTTCCTTAAATATTGATTATTACGTTTCCCTAGAAGTACTTAAATTTTTATTTTTAATCAAGTTTTATTATTTTGTAAAAACTACAATTATTTCCTAAAGACAAAATAAAAAGAATGAACGATGGATAGTTAAACTTAATTTAAAGTAATAAAAAAAATCTTATTGCATGACAAAAACATATTTTTTATTTTATTTTCCCTTATTTTCATGAAAATTTGTGTAAATTAATCTTCAAACTTACAAATGAATGAATGAATGAATGAATAAATAAATGATCGAATGAATGAGTGAATAATTCATAAACAAGATTATTTATTATTAACAAACAACAATATTTGTGTCAAAAAATACAATAAAATAGAAAAAAATTAAACTTAATTGTTGTTAATTAATATTTGTCACACGCTTTTTTCTTTAAAATATTATTTTTCAAAATACTACAATACATCCCCAACCAACCAACCAAATAAAAAAATCTAATCGTGATAAAAAGAATTCTAAAGAAACAAAAAAAAGCATAAAAATCTACAGATTTCTAACGAATGGACCATATTTTCTGTTATGTTATGAAAAACTGGCAAATAAATACGTTTATTTCAATGAATTTGTAAGTAAAAAAAATTATACTTTTTAATAGAGGACAATTGACCCAAAAGTCAATTGTGAAAAAATATGAAAAAAAATAAAAATGTACCACAAAATTATTAGGAACGGCAAAAAGAACAAAAATTGAAAGCGAAATAATAAAAAAATATGTACGTATTTATTATCAATAAAAAAGGCGAATAAATTTTCTAAAATAAAGACAAGAAAATATCAACAACATGATTTGCAATTGAGGCGAAACGAACTGAACAGACAGAGGCTATATAAACAAACTTTGAAATTACAAAGGAAAATTTCGAATGTTCACATCAATTCGTGTTATCACTTACTTATTTACTTAGTTGGCCATTAACACATCCTTCCTGGCGCCTCTGCTTCTTGTGCTCCTAAGCCAGTTGGTCACACTAATCGATGGCAGAGCTTCCTCGATTTGGTCCTTCGAATGCAAACAAGGTCGTCCTCTTTGCCGACTTCTGAAGATCCCCGCATCAAATACCTGTCGCGCCGGAGCATCCTCCTCCATTCGAACGACATGGCCGAGCCTGCGCAGCCGCTGGATGTTAATACGCTGCACAACGTCGATGTCGTTGAGGAGCTCATACAGCTCACTGTTGGATCGGATGCCGAAATCATCGCCAACTCGCACTGGACCGAAGATCTTACTTAGAACTTTCCTCTCGAATACTCTCAAGGTTGCTGCATCAGTGCTTAATATCCATGTACATGTCTGTGCGCATTAAGAAAGAACCACGGAGAAAATTGGCGTCTTGTAGTTTTATCGTACGAGAGAGGTCTCTGCTACTCTATTGCCTATTGGTACCATAGCAGCACCTGTTGGCAAGAGTGATCCTAGGCTTGATCTTCAGACTGACATTATTTTTGGTGGTAACGGCGGAGCCAAGATAAATAAATTCGAAAGTATAGTTATCGGCCATTAGCTGAGATCCAATACGCCGCACGCCTCTACTTTTCGATAACATATACTTCGTTTTGCCCTCATTTACTGCCAGACCCATCTTAGTAGACTTCCGTTCAATAGCACTAGAGGCAGCAGTAATATCTCGTTTGGTACGCTCTATGATGTCAATGTCGTCAGCTTACGCAAGCAACTGAACGCTTTTTTGAAAAATAGTACAATTGCGATGCACTCCCGCCTTCCACAGAACACTCTCCATGACGAAGTTGTGTTATACTTCTGAAGAATAACTCTTCTAGCTCTTCTAGTTAACTGTGTTGCAAATATGGGACGTATAGTTTGGATAGAAAAGTTAAATAAATAAATTGTTATTATATCCCGATAAGGTGGTAACAAACTTCTGAAATTTATAGGAGTTCAATTTAATCAATTTATCTTCGAATTTTTTTTCGAAATTATGCTTTTACTACAAACTTGATGATCTTTGGTCAAGAAGTAACATTTCAATGTGTTACAAACATCATCGCAAACATATTATGAACTCATATTATGTATAGTGATGCAGGGTAGTAGTACACAATTTTTTTTGTTGCTTTTTATTGAATTCATAAAATACTCTACAATCGAATCGAATGAAAAAATCTTCGATACATGATGACAAGAATAAAGTAAATTTCTGCACATGACAGTCTATTAAAACGTACTTTGGAGTCGGATCTCCGTTCACTCGTTCGTACGTTGGTTCATGCCATACAACCATTCATTCGTTAGCGTTTTTAATTAAAAATCACACACATTGTTAACATGTGTTTTGCGTGTCGTTTTGCGCAAACGAAACGTTCGTTTCATTCGAAAATCATAAAAACGAAATTGAGGACATAAGAATATGCGAATATATGTATGTACGTAAACGAAAACTAATCAAAACAAAAGCCGATCATTTAAATGTTGTTTACAATAATAAATAAAATTTAATTACTGGCCGACAAAATGTAATAATAACAACAACAACAAAAATACCAAAAATATATTGAAGAAATTAAATTGTAATTAAACATAAAATAGAGAGAGAGAGAGAGAGAGAAAATAATAATTGTTGGTATTTATTTATTTTTTTTCACAAAATTTCGGAAAATTATCTGAAATGCAGCCTGAGAAATATACAGGCATTTATGACACAAAACATCACATTTGTATTGTTTGTTTGTTTGTTTGTTTATTGACACAATTGAGAGAGAGAAAGAGAAAATCATTTAAATTTTAAACACGTTCACATTCGAACTGAAAGAATTCACACACAGTTGTTAAGGTTGTTGCAAAAGCCCAAACAGAAGCTGAAGCACACATCATACAAACTTCATTACGACGATCATCTTCGGTTTCATCAACAGACAGACCAGACCGTTTGTTATTCTGTGAATTTCTTTTTTTTTCTTTGTTTCTGTATTGTTTATAATCATTACTTCATCATTCCATCAGACCATATAAGGTTCTATTATTGCCCTCCCTCCCTCCTCCTTCATTCACATGCCATAAATTACCGCACAGCACAAAGCATCAGCATCAGCATGGAAGGATCACGAATAGTAGCTGCTGAAATTGTACATGAAATATGTTTATGACAGGTTTTTCTCCAGAATTAAATACAATACGAGTGAGTGGACGATCCACCATCGCTTGATTATTTTTCTTAAAATCACCCGCTTCTTAGACATTAAAGTTGTATGTACGTACTGCTACAGCCACTGGTAGTTATTATGATAGTTGTTTGCTTGTGATCACTAACTAAATGCATTGTTAGCATTCTATCACACCAGTCCAATAAATACATATGTGAGCGAGTATTCCAATGTACTTTTACATTCGGGTATTATTCTTCAAAGAATACACAATATTTGCGAGGAAAGGATTTAAATTACAATTGAAAATTTCATAAAAATTTATTGTATTGTCGCTGAAGACATGAGTTGATGAGTTGTGTGCGATGCCTTTAAGAGAGAGGGTTGTGTGTGGTGGCACAGAAAGTACAGAATCTGCTTTTTAATATAAATCCGTGTAAGAAACAAGCTTGTTGGCTTAAAGAAACTGTCTCAGTGACAGATAGGATAAAAGCAACACTGAAGTTGGGCTTATTGTTCAATGTTAAAAAAAGAGAGTAAACTAACTGATTGCGTAGGGTTCAACGGTTCAGATTGTACCTTTCTTGATTCCGTTTCGATCTTATGGGTTAAGTTTTTCTGGTACGAGGACGGTCCTAAAATGCTCTGACCCAATAAAGAAAACATAACAAATTTTAAAATACTTTTCTTTACTTCATTCACAACATAATTAATCTCCTTTAAGATTGATTTCCTTCTCTACAATAGCTATACTCTGGAAAACTGAATCTGAACATTTCCCTCCGACTGCTGAATTATTGTAGCATGTTTCAGGCGGAGGTAATGGCCATCTACCGAGCCGCTCAATGGATCCTCGTCAACAGTGCTCCTTTCAACCGCATCTCGCTCTTCTCTGATAGTCAGGCCGCCATAAGATCTCTGTCGAGCGTTGAAAATAACTCCGGGATCGTCAGTAGTTAGTTAGTAATAGCGTTCTGGGAAACTGCAGGGCCAACGTGCACTCCTTCAAGAATCCTCTTCAATCAAGTTGGGTATCCCACTTACCTCGATCAAGTTGGCCATTGCGCGGAAATTCTTTCGGGACGCCAAGCTATCCTGGGTCCATGAGGAATCCTGCTCCACCGCTAGACTCACTTGGCCCTTGATGGATAGAAGTTACTCGGACTTGTTCGTAACATCATCTTAATCACTGTGGCCATGCCTACATGTCATTGTGTTATGGAAAGACACGCTGAAAGGATGCAACTCCTATTTAACGACTTCTGCCGTGGGTGCAGATCCGCTGGGGAAGAGAAGAATGTTATCCACTTTCTTTGTCAATGCCCATCTCTTGCGAAGTGCACATATAGGTTATTTGGCTCTCCAATTCTTGTCAGCTTGACGGAGCTGTCGTCCATTGATGTCAAGGATATAGCTTCGTTTATCAAACTTTCGGGCTGGTTTTCCAGCGTAGGGTAGTCGTGCTTTTAATGTGCAGCTCTTGCGCTGACCAACTTCTTCTTCCCTAGTTTAGTAGACGTTGGTCAGTACAGGGACTGCGTTCACCTGTGGCGTCGCAACGGGCCGCTATGCGTGCTCAAATGAGCTTTTGGTATTAAAGCTACAACTACAAACTAACCTAACCTACCATACTGCATTCATAGTAATAACTCTTTGGTTTAAATGCCTATAAACTTGTAGACTCTACCTACGAGGCCACTTCTTCAAATTTGAAAATAGAAAATACAAATAAAATAAAAGAAAATTTTTCAACTGCAATAATTAGTCGACATTTATTATTTCAATGTTCCAATATTCCAATGTCGACAATGAATAGATATTCAACACACTGTGGTCTCTTCCTTCCTGTTCATTTACATATTTATGTACATAGGTACGGTGTGTGTGTGTGTGGTGTACGTTATAAAAAGGTTAACATTTAAATTGTTTGTTGCATTGTAGTGTGTGTGTGTGTGTCCACCCCCTCTGTCGTGTGTAATTTTTCAATTTCTTAATTCATTCAATTCATTCATTGATATCTTGTTCCAAATACAATATGTGTTGCACTTAATTTTCGACACACACGAGTAGTATTACTTCTTGCCACATTTAACATGCAACAAATTCTCTTCTTCTCAAGTTAAAAGCTGAAAAAGCCAAAGTGTAGGTGTTAAAGATTACACACGTATAATCAGTAGACAAACATTATTCACTTTAAAGCAATAAACTAAAGTTTAAAAGCTTTAAGAATAAAACAACAACAACACCGCCAACAATTGTTGTTGCGGGTACGATGCTAAGCAAAGTAAATAACAAACAATATAGAAAAAAAAAACAAAAACAAGAACAACAACAGAAACAAACATTAAACAGAGTTCATAGCACATGCGAAACTCACAATGATTACAAACCACAAAAGAAACTTTGTTGTACGTTTGTATTGCCTGCCTTGCAAGTATATGCAAGGGTAGTCAGGCAAGTGATGAATATTCGAATTTCAAGAATTTTTTGCAACTTAATACAGTGAGAAATACATACCAGATGTCAGCAATGAATCGTTTTTTTCGCTACTCATAGGCACTCATGAATTTTTGAATATAAGTGCGTCGACAATATTGAAATTTAACTGTGTACTCTGATTCATTCATACTCACTACAACATTGATTTACAATGAGTATGAGTGCAACGTTGACATCGAACTCATACCAATCGAAATATGTTTGATTCATAAGCCTATTCATTCAGATTCATAACTTTAGAAAAATACTTATAAATGATTCGAGTGACTCGATGAGTACTTCAGACTTTGAATATGAGTAGTATGAGTATGATATTAAAATAACTGTGAATGCGTATAAGTATCAGAAATTATGAGCATGATTCGATTCTACTCTTCTCTTTGAATCCTCATTCAAATCAAATTTAGCACAATAAAATTAAAAAACAATTTATCACTGTCGCTGTAGTCTAGTAGGTAGTGTATTGGCTTATTTGACGTAAGGACATGGTTCAAACCCCAGGTCAGACATCAAAATGAAAATATGGAAAAAATATTTCTTCGGCGACTTCCTCTCAGCAGATTTCTAGCAAAAGCTCTGAGAGCAAATAAAATTGCCATGAAAATTTTCTCAAAAAACCTGTAGGTCCTTGCACTCATGTATAAAAATTAACGCACACAATATAAGTGATGTGAGAAGCTAGGTCGTAATCCTGACTAAAGGGTTGTAATGACCAATTATTTTTGTACGCATTAAGAGATGAAGGAGAATGCAGAAAGATGCTTTACAGCGACAGTCTTTTCCCATCATGATTTTGCATAAAGTCAGGCGTTTTATTATTAATTTACCGACATGGGAGTTAAGATCAATACAGTACAACAATACTGGTCGCCAGACTCTTATAGTGGGTTGTGTACTAGACGAGAACTTCGAGTTCAAGCTTCATCTTGGCATTTCGGAAAGATGTTCTCCTTTCGACGACACATATCTCAGCAACCTTATGACAAAAGTTCTGCAAAATCTTCTCAAGTCTCATTAACTCATTAACGAAATATTTTTGCTGGAGAGCTTATCAATCAACCCTCTTGTTTACATTGTGTATGCCAGCGTATTGCAAAATCTATTGCCTGCTTTAGATGTAACGTGAAGTAGAAAAACATACTCGAAGTCAGCCGGCTTAATGGCCTTGTACTCGTATTTATTTGAAGTCTATTTTTTTATTTCTTCTTTTTTCAACTTTAAACGAGTACAAATTTATTTGAACAATACTACAAAGACGTCTATTATTATTAGTTTTTTGTTTTCTTTTTTTGTATTTAATTTTATTTATTTTTATTTTGCACTAAATTTTCGCTCTATTTGAAGTTGACATTATTGTTCGTAGATTAGTTTTGTGCGAATATATTTATTCGTTCGTTCGTTCGTTTTCCTATATTATTGGACTTCGATGGTGGTTGCTTGTGCTGACTCTGCTGACTCTGATGATGACAGTGATGTTGATGATGATGATGATGGTCATGATATTTAATAGAAAACATGTAATTAATGGATAAAAATAATGTTGATGTTGATGATGAAGTAATAAACAACAACAACAGCAATATTTTAAAACACTATAATTGAAATAAATAACATGAAATTTGAAATAAAAAAAATCCAAATTGTTATAGTTGGTTGTTGTTGTTGTTTACAAATTATTGTAATTTTCTACATGTTGAAATGGCCGCAATTAACATGTGAAATTAATTTTATTTATGCTTAGAAAATATAATAAATTTGATTGATTTCCATAATTTGTTTGTTTTATAAAGATTGCAGGAAGAGTTGAAAATGTCAAAATATTTGAAATGTTGAAATTTATAAACAAAATGTACCAGTAAGTATGTACGTGGTAGTGGTAGTCTAAATATGATTCTAATCTAAATCATATTGTAGAACATTTCATTGGATAGATTTGTACGTATTGGTTGCACTAATAGAACAGTGGAATTCCAAATGTTTAATTCTTTAAATTCACAGAAAAACCAAGACGATTTGAATACAGAAGTTGTCTGGTTATAGTAAGCCACGTGAAACTTAACTGCTTTTCTTTTCGAAGTAACTTGGAGTTTGAAATGTCGAATGGTCAGAGGCTGTCGTCAAGGAAGGACATCAAGGCAAACATATAGATTACAAGCACGTAATGAGGACTTGGAAATTGGGAAAAGGTACTCTAGTAGGTAGTGTGTTGGCTTATTAGACGTAAAGTCAAGATTCGAGCCCCGGCCCAGACATTAAAAGAAAATACAAAAAGTATTTCTTCGGCGACTTCCTCAGCAGATTTCTGGCAAAAACCCTGAGAGTAAATAAAAATTGCCATGTATAGTTTCTCAAAAATCTGTCGTTCGGAGTCGACTTTAAACTGTAGGTCCCGCCACTCATGTATAAAATTAACACACACAACATATGTCGTCTGAGAAACTGGGTCGTAATACTGACTGAAGGGTTATAATGACCAATTATGTATGTATGTAGAAGAGGGGAGTTTATATCACCAAAAACTAGGTCATTAAATGACAAGAACAATATCGATTAAAACCATAATACCAGCGTACAAGAAAATATAACGTTAACTATTCTCTATACTAAGGTGCATCATTCGAAAGAATTCCGATACCTGTGTAACTTAACTGATTGTTACCCATTTAGAATATCACCAGCGGCCTATACAAAAAATCTATTGGGTTATCGCTTTATGATAATAAAATTACAAGTTGTCGACTTTTTTATATTCCCCATACTAAGGCGCATCGATCGAAAGAATTCCGATACCTGGGTAACTCGCTTGGTTGGTACCCACTTAGAATATGATCTTCTGAAAGGGTGGTCAATAGTCCAGGTCGATATATTACATGTAAACACAACAATTTTTTACGCCCTTTGATTCACGAGATTAAATATTGTAATATTGTTGTATACAAAGTAATCAGATCAAAATAATAAATAAACATCGCATACAAATTATCAGAAGAAATAAATACAGAAACATTTTCGTAACTTCATAAGCTTCAGTTGTCAGAGAACTAAGGATTGCCGATACAGCCAGGCGGGAGCAGATGCGGAATATACAGAATCAAAAGATTTTTCGGTGAGAAAACTAATAGAGTTTGAAATGAACATTATTTTTAAGAAGAATTGCTATGTTGATGATTAATTTCAGCACTTACATACGTATATTGATGCAGTGTGTTATCTTAGAAATATAAGATGTAAAGAATCCACAACTATTCGGTGGCATTCAAAGTGAACGTGAACAATTTTCAGATGCAAAACTCATCAGGTTTTTAATTAAGACGATATGCCTGCATTTATTTTTTCGTTTTGGATGAACCGAATGGGGCATGGTTATGTTTTTTTTTTTCACTCATATTTACATAAACATTGTTGACAGTCTTTGTAGTTTTAAACTGTAAATCACTCAACAAAATTCTGAACATCAACATTACAAATCTACCAGAGATCCTAAAAATTTATGCACAATTTATTATTTTTTTTAAGTTTTGTTTTGATTTCGCCTCGTATAGACAAACAATAAAATGCAGCGTTTGCTGTAATTGAATATTTTTTATCGTTGCGATAATATCTTGTTCACATAGGTACATAGCAACCAACGATAGCGAGCAACATTATTTTCATTGTTGGTAACGTATAAATGAATGAATGAATGAATGACTGAACGAATGAATAATTATAAACAACAATAGCGACAACATATTAAGTAAAGATAAAACGTTTTATTATTTAAAATTAAATTTGAATTTTCGGTTTTTAAAGTGCACCTCCATCCCAGCAAACCGAAAATGTCACAAAACTCTGTTGGTGGTCAGTTGTTACCGTTTTGTTGTTTTTGTTTTTGTTTTTGTGGTTGCTTTTGCTTTTGGTAACGGTTATGTTCGATGGTGGCGTTTCTATTTCTATTTCTATTCATAAATTTTATTAAACATTAATGAAAACAACAACAACAGCAATAACAATATAAGTTTTATTAAATGCATACACAAACAAAATAGATTGTGATGGAATGATATACAATATATATGTACGTACACATGTATGTATATGTATTTATTGTTGTTGTTGTTGTTATTGTTAATAATGCTGGTGATGAATATCAACAACCAGAAATGCAATAAAATAAATGTTTACTTTTGTTCTTATAAAAGGGTTTTCCCATACTTCGTCCATGTAAGAAAAATAGAGTATTTCGCCTATCTTCTGATGACTTATTTTGTTTTGCTTCAGTTTCATTAATCAAGTTTTTCCAAATACTGCCGCAAGTTCTCAGCCCTCAGCGTACGTTGATCGCTGTTGATATATACATAATTGGTCATTACAACCCTTTAGTCAAGATTACGACCTAGAGCTATAGTTTAAAGTCGATTGCGAACGACATTTTTTGAGAAACTTTTCAGGCAACTTTATATTTTTACTCTCAGAGTTCTTGCCAGAAATCTGCTCAGATGAAGTGGTCGAGGAAATAGGTTTTCATATTTTCGTTTTGATGTCGGACCTTGGGTTTGAACCGAGGCCTCACGTCTAATAAGCTAACACACTACCTACTAGACCACGGCGAATTGGCGATCGCTGTTGATAATGAAACAAATTTTAGATTGTTTTTAACATTACCGGATTATTGACGGACCTAGAAAAAACATTCCCATTTTCTTCACCTCCCCAAGATTTATCCAATCTAACTCAACAGGCTCACTTGACTAAGGTCCTATACTTAGAATAGTGTAACAGATCTAGTAATTTGGAACTTAAAAATACTTAGCATCAGTAGTTTTAAGAAATCTTATCGTTACTTCACCCAGTAATTATATCGAGTAAGAAGAAGTGGATAATGTGGTCTGTCGATATCCAGTATATGGGGATGGAGATATTGATGGCGAATAGTGTAAACTCCACATTCATTAAATAAAATAAATTAACAAAAAAGAAACATTAAAATCCTATGAATATAATATAAACCGAATAATAATGGAATAATAATTTAACCGTTAGTATTAGAAAACCCTTTATTCTCTCATATCTTGTATAATCAAATGACTAAATACTGAGACTGAGACATTAACATACGAACGTAGAAAAAAGGAATCTAAGCCAGACATTTTCAATAGAAAAGAATACAAATATAAAATAAAGAAAAGAACAGAACAGAACAGAACCGATTACAAACCGCACAAAGAGAGGTTTTAGAATGCGAGTGTGTGCCTCGCGTTTTAAAGGCGTAGGTGAGAATTAAAACAAATAGAGCAGAAAATTAATGAAAAGAAAAGAAAAAAAACCAAACAGACAGAAGGACAGACATAAATAAAATATAAAGACTGATTTGATCTAAGGACGGAGTAGACCATAAAATAAACAAATAATTCAAATGAAAAGACAGCAGCAAAATGATATTTAATTGCAACAACAACTTCAATAAAAAATGAAACCATTTAAATCAACAACATAATGAAGTGTTGGAAAATGCACAATTAAAACGGTGTTCGAAGAGGAATGAAGAGAATACATTTCTTTCAATACATACAGGAAATTAAGTATACGCTTATATACACGTAGAAAAAAAGGAGATAAGTATGGTGGTTACTGTAAACAATTATTTTATGATACTTCTTAATAAAAAGAATGTTATTGCAAACATACTAACGAATTCACAAGTAACATATTGTTACGTTTTTACCGTCTAAAAACGTTTAGAATATGAGCTCGTAGATTGAAAATAAAATAAAAAGAAATTTTTGTTTAGTTTTAATTGAAATTCGTTATTATTCGAACAATTCTGCGTGCCACTGGTTCACAACTTGATGTAAACAACAACAATTGCTTTTCTTTGTTATTCCTCCAGTTATACCCTTTGCATAAGCAGTCACAATTACTAGGCAATTATTCGACAGATCTTTGTAACGCAGATCTTCAAACCACGATTACTCTTTTCAAACGCACCGCCTTTTCTCACAAGACTGATTGAACTTCACTTACTCAATCGACTGCTTTGCCTTGCCTTTTATATGGCAGGGTAAACAGTCTGATGAATGTTCTTGAAGGCGAAAACATCGTTGCTTACATTTATTCTTGGAGCGTTTGTGGTTATATTTTTGTTTACTTATTTACCATTTTTTTTGTGCTGATATGTGTTGTTATATTAAGCAGTACGATAATTTGTAAATATGTTTGTTTATTGCATTGTTTTACTTTTGTAGTTTTTGTTTATAATTTTAATGTTAAGCGATGTAAAAACAAAACACCAGTATCTAGATTTTTCATTTTCGTAACAATATTTATTAGGAAATTATAATTTTTGTTTAATGATCTCCGTTTTGATTGAAATAGAAACGATTGAGATACAAAACTTTAACGATTGCGTATAAATATGTACATTTTAATTCTTATTAATTATATTTATGAAAATCGATTAACTTATCTTTTAAAAATTTTGTGCAATCAACTTAAATTTTTTTTTAGTGTATATGCATACACTCTTATTTTATAAGTTAATTCATTATGGCTTTTATTATTATAAAATGCTTGACATGATTAAAGCCATTACTGAAGTGGGTGTTTAACACAGCATTAAATGGAGGTGAAGCCATGATTTAAATCACTGAAGTTGTAGTTTCTATTTGACGCTTTTTGTCCCCCTTTAAATTAAAAAGGTTCTAAAGTTACATCATTAAAATTAAAAACATATAAAATGTTAATACTTTTATGCTATAAAAGCTTAATCAAATGTTAAAATGATAGAACGTGTTTTAACCTTTTCACCACTAATAGTTAAAGTGTTTATGTATGGGCTCTCAAGAAAGATTTGTAACAAATTGCTTTTAGTTAAGCCCAAAATGTAAAATCTCTCGTAACTATTTTAATGGTTTTCAATAAAATTTATAAGCATTTAAGAACATTGTAATGAATCTCCAACTTTTCCATTCGTTAAGAATCATGATTTCCTTTCCATTAAGTTCTAAAGGTTCAGAATTTCTCCATCTGTAGTACCAGCAATTGTGATGTCATTTGGAGATCAGCATTAATATGTTTTCTGCTAAGCTGCTTATGAGAAGATATTATATCTGGGCTACGTATACCATTTTCAGTACGTTATAATACAGCTTGGTGCAGTTGTTACAGTTCAGGGTGAGTCGAAAACGGTAGACTTGGCAGAGAATGAGTAAAGTATTCTTGCCATATAACATGCAACTTTAAGTGCAGCCCTTGCATTTGCGCTGACCAACTTCTTTCTTAGTTTGGTGGAACTTGGTCAGTACACGACTGCATTTACTAGCGATGTCACAACGGGCTGCTATGCATGCTCAAGCTACCTCTCCAACCTCTCAAAGCTACCCCTCCAACCTACCTACTTGCCATCGAACTTTCAATGCCCTATTTCGGTATTTCAAAACCCACATGTTCCGTGGTAGCTTCATTATATATTTTGTTTGAAGTTTGCCATTGTAACTCTTAGTAGTTTTTCCATATGGTTGTGTTGGATTTCTTACTTTCATAGCATTTTCACATTGCAAATTTATCTTGGACATTCTGGTTTGTAGACATTTGCAATCTATACTTCGCTTAGGTGGTATGTTAAGGAGGTTTTTGATCCACAACCTTCTTATAATAGTATGGTCGATTTGATTCTCTGTCATAGGGTTACGTTTCGTAAAGGAATATGATCTCCCTTGCTGCAATTTTCGGTGAATAACTCCGTGTTTTCCGTCATTCCACAAATATGTTCTGCCCACAATCTAAAATCATGCTGAGTTTGTTAAAGATTTCTCCAACCAACCATGTTCACAAAAATACTTATATTTTAAGTTGATGAAGGAAAAAAGTTTAAAAAAAGACGTATTTTTTTGGATAAAAACCTTTTTGTTGCGATTATTAATTCTGCTTGACAAATAATTTGCACCGTGAGTGTTTTGGAAATTTCCAATTAGTAATTGAATAATTGTTTACGTGCAAAATGTTCGTACATTAGCACGTAAAATATTTATCGTTCTTGATAGTTAAAAACAAAACTGATTTCTAACAACATCAAGCCAATTGCACTAAAAACACGATACGAATTTTCTCTGATAAAATACGCGGGATTCACAAACACACACACGCACACTTACTTTACGATACATATCCAAGCCAGTCTAATCTAAAATAAACAGCCCTTGAAATTGAAATAAAAAGAATCGTTTTGGACGAGGGGACAGACACTTCGCTTATACGAATAGATTATTACCACAACCCTCAAAGAGTTACTTTTGTTTTTTGCACTTGGTTAGCAATTATTTTTATTACAGGCAAATACATTTTAGTTTTCCCAACTAAAGGTTCTCAAATTTTTGATAAACTGCCACTCAAGAGTAAATAAATCGTTACAACGTACAGAAAACGTTACGAAAAAAACAGAGCGAAGTAATAATTCAACGAAAAGAATCTGAAAGAATTAAAATCAGGGGGAGCAGTAAAAAAAATCAAAGTGCGCAGTTACAGTTCTCTGTTTCTCTACGTCTTTTGGTGAATTTGTAGCACGTTACTACACACAAGACGCAACGGAAAAGCAAACGGTGGCAGTCGTCGCATTAAATAAAATTTCACTTTGAAGTTAGTCTGAAATCCGTTATAGACTAGATTAGGACGTGGATTTTATTACGTTCAAAAAAAAAAAGAGATTTACGTGTGTAAGCAAGTAAACGTAAAAGCCGAAATGCTCTTCTTGAACAAAATAGAATTTAATTAACAATGTAATGTTTTTTTAGAAAAATAATTAAAAAAAAATTTTAACTAAATTAAATTAAATTTAGAAAAAGAAAGTTTGTATGTAATAATAATAATAATAATAATAAGAAATATTGCTTTGATTTGAATTTCAAAAAAAAAAAAGTATTCAAGTTTTATTTGTGGTTCTCTCATATAAAACTTATGTCTAGTTCAGAATCACATGTATTTCAACAACAACAGCAAGAGCCACAAACACCTCAAGTGCAGCCGCAGCATGAAAATGCAATTATGGTTGTTGATGGTCAATCGGCAATGCAACACACAGAAATAGGAACAATTACAGAGCTAGAGGATGAAGGTTGCTCTACTACTACGGCACAAATGATTGAACACCAGCAACAACATCAGCCACTTAACCAAGAACAACAACAACAACAGAGCCTATCAACATCAAAACATCAATTTTTGCATACAAAGCCAATAAACACTAAAATAACAACGAATCAACAACAACAACATGTGGCCACCATAAGTTGCAACATGAACAGCAACACAAACAATCATTTAATAAATGGTTCAACATCACTATCCTCATCATCATCATCATCATCATCTCCAAGTACATGTACAAGTACAATAACATGTAGGGGTATAACAAATGCGCAGGTACGTAAATTTCACAAATTACAAGGGAAATCCGGTAAAAAAATAGAAAAACCATACAACAACAACAACAACAGCAACAATAATAGCAAAAACAATTTTGCTAGATTTTCATGAGCCATGAGCCAAACAATGAAACAAAAGAAATGAAAAAAAAAACAAATTCAGAACGTTTTATAGTAAAAATCTTTAATCTGCAAGTACCATAGACAGACAGACAGACCAACCGTCCAGGAACAACTACTGAACGACCGGCCGGCTTTAAATGGCTCTGTAATGTCTGCAATTCTGCACACAATTACCATACAAAAGTGAAACAACAACAAATACCGACATTGTCTTTTGAATTGAAAATAAAGATACACAAACAATACTACTACTTCTACTAAATACAGATCCAAACATATATACATACATTCACTCACTTTACAAAGTCGTTTGTTATGTAAAACTTTTTTGTTGTTTTTTTTGCAAAAATTTTTTTTTTCTAGAGATCAAAATCCAATGTTAAGTTCACTATTAGTGGATAGTATGGTATGGTATGATATGATATGGGCAACCTCAAGTATACATATGTGCACCATACTAATTCTACTGAATTAAAGTTGTCTTTAAGCGTGCCATAAAAAATAAATTTTTAACATTGAATTACAATCACTTGCAAAAGCAATAGTCTTGCCAATCAATAATTGGGAAGAAAGTGCCATGATCATATCACGCACATTGCACCTCGACTGGAACCCGCAGTGTAGTCGCAGAAGGGAGGCGTTGAGCAGGCGGAAATTATTGTTCTCATCTTACGACACAAAAGTTCTCAAGATTTTGTCTAAATTTTTAATTTTCTTTTCCAACTGAAATATACAGTAACTATTATGGTTCCAACTAGACGAGTAGTGTACCAGAGTTCAGCTATGAATCGTTTTTTCGCTACTAATAAGCACTCATGCAATTTTGAATATAAGTGAGTCAACAATAATGAAATTTAACTATGTACTCTGATTTATTCAGTGCGTATGAATGAATGAAACGTCGATTTATAAATACAGGTTGCAATAAGTATGCGTGCTACGTTGAGATCAAACTCATACCATTCGAAATATGTTTGATTCATAAGTCTACTCATTTAGATTCATAACTTTAGAAAAATACTTATAATACTTAGAAATGATGATGAAGAGTGACTCGTATCATTCAACAAAATTTACAGTCTTAATTGTTGTTGTTGGATTTACAAAAAAAAGACACATAAGCAAAAAGGACTGAGCAGCAAGCAGAGCTAACAAACAATCTTCTAGTAAGTATTTTAGTGTTTGTACGCGATTCATACCTATTTTGTGATTCGTGTATATATGTTGAGTCATGCAGAGTCGAAATCAATACGAAATCTTACGTATTATCAAGTATGAAAAGATGAGTACTTCAAACTTTGAATATGAGTACAGTTTTCATGATATTAAAAGAAGTATGAATGCGTATAAGTATCAGAAATTATGAGTATGATTCGATTCTATTCATCTTTTTGAAGACTCATTGGTGATCTCTGTAGTGTACTACATATAATACTCTTCAATATTTACTTTTCCTAACTATTTGAACCGTTGTCTGATGTTTTAACACTGCCATACCGGAACCAGTGACATTCAGTGATATTAAGTGCCTAAAGATAATATGGTCTTAATAGGCAATTATTGAGTAGTAGATTCCTTTCGTGTGACGTAATTAACATCCTATATGTAACTCATCAACGCCATGCAAAGACGCTGTTATGCACCAGTGCATAAAAATTTGAATAAAAAAACTAAGTCAAAACAAAAAATACTTTAAGTGATAATAACAATCCATGTATGTATACAGTTCCATCTAAAGGCATAACCATTTTCTTCACTACAAATACACAATTTTTTATCTGGTATAAGTAAGTAAATCCAAATAAATTTTCGTATTAAATTTCTAGTTGCCCCATACCAGTCTCTTTAGCCAACGCACTCTATAGATTATTTTACAATAACTGCTCCAAACTGCTTTTGGGCTGAGACAATAAAAACTGATATTAAAAAGGCTGGTAGTCAGTCTCTTCTAAACTGCAAAGTACCGCATAAGCCACTGCACTCCTATTGAGAGAATAGACTGTGTTACTCGCTCATTCATCAGTATGCAGTGATGTGGAATTGATTTGTTGACGCCATTTAAACGACATCGACTGACTACACAAATACAACGAAGATACACGCAGCATGTTTTCGTCATTAAGACGGGAAAAATGTGTTGTTTTTTCGCTTCGATAACAACCAACAAAAAAAAGGGGGATGTTTTCCGATACAAACAAATCCTTTTCAATGCTCCTTGACACATCTCCCACAAGATGATGTTTTTTTAAGTCGAAATTCATTGAATGGTTTTGAATGGATGCGTATCTAAAATGTATGTAAAATGAAAACGTTTTTTTTTTCTTTCTTTGTCATTTCCTCGGGTACTTTATTTAACTTCTTTCCGATATTTCTTCTTTTTTCTCTTCTCTTGTTCTGGTACATTTAATTCTTGTTTGTTTTCACATTTCTTTTCCCTTTTACCGTTTTTTGCAATTGCAATTGTTTGTTTGACTTTAATTTTATATTTCAAGTCAAAAACTTTTTCTTTCTTTCGTTTCAATTCGTTTTTTTCGTTTGCACTAAATCATGATGTTATTCTTCCATTTGGTCTATTGTTTGCAGCTTTAAGGCCAGCAAGAAGCACACAAAAAGGGTGCAGATTTAAGCGTTAACAAATAAATTGCAGAAGAACAATAAAAAAAGACACGAGAAAAAAGAAAGGGAGGGTGTTTTGAATGTATCCTTGATTTGTTTCGGATATCCTTGGAATATTAAAGATTTCGTTTCTTTTTTTCTTGTGTTATTTTTTGTTATATTTTTTTGTTGTTTTTCTTTTTTCTTCTTCTTTTACGGCTTTTTGCCTGCAAGTCTGTTTGTACAAGAAAAAGACCACAGAAAAAAAATGTTGTCCTCAATTGAACTTTTGTTAGGAAAACAACACCATTGAGGGTTGAATTTAAATGGCGAAGAAAAGTTTCTGCTGTTCGAGGAACAACAACAGTTTTTTCCTTTATCAACATCGTTTTATTTTATGTTTTCCTTTAAGCGAAATTTAAATAAATTCCAGTTGAAATGTTTAATACAAAAATTTAAAGGAATTTTTCAAAGTGAAAAAAGAATACGAATTTCCTAATTGCAATTCCAAATAAATCTGTGGGAAAAATATCAAATATTTCATAAGAAATTAAATATCTACGATGCCTGCATAGCTTTATTTTTAAAAAAGAGCTAGAAATGTTATTAAAATGATCATAAAATTTTGAAATAAAGCGTTGCAATGATTTTTATTTTATCGAAATGCCTCAGGAAAATTAAAAATTAAAAACATGTAAAAAAGGAGCTGCCAAAATGTACACAAACGCAGCTTAAAGAGGGTTTTTTTTTATTTTGGTATCAAAATCTGAATTATTAGGGCCCTAGAAAATCGGGGGTTAACTTATTTTCATACAACTAAGTTTTTGGATTTGTAGCCTTTAAAGCAGGACTTTCACTAAACAGTTACGTTATTCCTTGAATGCGGATACAAACATTCATTTGGCATTTTTCTTCAATAAGTTTTTCGAAATTCTAATAATTTCACGTAATTTTGTAAAAATTATTTATTATTTGTGATAGATATTGAAATTGAAAGTTCTTTTGGAGATTGAAATGGTTAATGATGGTGGTCAGATATATATCCTAAACAGACTTAATAAATGATAGATTATGTCACTTCGACTTACATACATACAGTGGTGGCTTTATAATTAGAAACGATGTTTCTGGAACAGAGTTCTCTGGAGTGACAAATTAACAAACATACATGTTGCTAAGTCGTTTCTAATTATAAGGCCACCACTGTACATAATTGGCAATTACAACCCTTTAGTCAGGATTACAACCTAGCTTCTCACACCACCCATGTTGTGTGTGCTAATTTTACACATGAGTGGCGGGATTCCGAACGACAAATTTTTGATAAACTTTTCATGGCAATTTTATTTTACTTTCATAGTTTTTGCTAGAAATCTAATGAGAGGAAGTCGCCTAAGAAATATTTTTTTTTCGTATTTCATTTTGTTGGAGATGTCTCACCTAGGATTAGAACCGCGCCTTACGGTCTAATACCTACTACACTACGGCGACTTCAACATAAAAAACATATCCACTGCCAATAGTTTAATCGAATACAAATCTTTGTAATTCATTAGGCGGTGGAACGCATAGAGAGAAATAGATATGTAGCTTATCTATTGGAGGTAAAAAAATCACCGAAAAACACTGTTCCCCCTGCAACAGTAGTGTGAGACTTTACCCCACTAAAAAACCATCGCATCGATCCGAACCTATTTGACCTATGGTACTACCGTTAAATATTTCATCACAGGACGATTTCTAGCCCATTGACTACCACTATTGATTTCTATTCCTTTCAATCCTACGAATTCTGTCTATCCTTCTCAATTCTTGCATCACATTTGCAGATAACATTTTGACATAATGCCAAACAATCTTTTGTTGTGTAAAATAAAAACTGCAGATACTCTTCTTTCAGCTACGAAATAAAAAATTCTTCTCTTTCTGATTTACAGGTTGTATGGCTATTTTAATGACGTTTTAATACCAATTTTTTGTGGTAGAGATTGAAATTAAGATCGAAATGCTTAATAAAGGAGCTTAACTTTAAGAAACACCCGTCTCCTAAACTGATTAAAATATATTTTGGGAAATTGAGCACCAAAGCAAAAATGTAATAATTTATCAAAAATCTCTTTCTACACACTTCAGTGAGGTTTTTCGATTTCGTTTGTTTTTAATAAATAAAATGCAAAAAATGTTAAATTTTGTCATTTCGCTTTAAAATTAGAAAAAGATGAAAATGCTCTACTTATTTATACATTTTGTTACGGAACTTCATATTTCCTATCTTGTCATGAAGATTATGTCAACACGTATTATTTTGAAATTAATGTTTTCATGTATCTTCTTCTTCTTCTTTTTTACACAGTTTTCAGTTTTCTATTTATTTTGTTCGTGTTCCAAAATGTTTTGTTTTTTTTCTATTCAAATTTGTAAACGTAGCGGTTTTAATAGGTCTTCTAAGGTCATCGAGAACATTTTAATGCGATTAGATTTTGTTGTTTCATGATGCCAAAAGTCATAAATTCAAAACATGTCACTTTAATTTGTTCAAAATATTTATATGGTGGGTGGGTGTTAACTTATCTTGTTTTTGTTTTCTTCATAATGAAACATTTTGCGGCTAAAAAATTATTTGTCAAATTCAGATGTAAAGTAATTTATCTTGTAAATAATAAAAAGCAACAATAACAACAATATTTGATAAATTAATTCCTTGCGTTTACAAAATAATACGTTTTTTAGTTCTTTTAATTTTTTTTATAATTTTTTTTTAATATTTTTGATTATGCAGTCGCCCCACACTACCAAAAATAGCTTTAAAATGGTTTTCGTTGATCTCAATCTTAAATAAATAAGATTGTTTGTATTTTATTTAATTTTTTTGACGTAAAATAGAATAAATAAAGCGGGTGTCAGAAACGATTATGATAGAAATAAATTGAAATATTAATTATTATTATTGAAATTATTATCGAAATTTATTTACGTGTTGTTGTTATTGTTGTAACGGTTCTGTTTCCCTGTTGGATATTAAGAAAAATTTTAATTTTATATGTTCATTGTGTGCCTATGGGATATTGGTAGAGATGATATGGAGTGAGAGATGATGTTATGAGGTGTTTACGTTGGTGATCGTCGTCAGGTAATTTGAAGGCCTAGGAAGTCCGCTACTTGTATTGGATTCAGCCACAAGTCTACTGGTCTAAAGAGGTGTGCCGTGTCACGTCGTCCTTGATTACATGATGGGCAGCGGTCCAGCGTCCCCGGAATAATCACCGCCCTGTAACTATTCAGGAATGTTTGCCCCACCTGATTTCAGCTGGGCTAGGATGGTTCTAGTTACCCTGGGTAGCTGCCTTTCACTATCCGATATTGATGGTGGGTGTTGGTTTAGAACCCTTTGTGACTGAGTTCGTCCATTGCTGTCGTAACTGTTGATTGGTGTAAGGAACGCTGCGCTTCCCTTACTGATTGTAGTTACTAATGTGTAGGTAATAATGATTCATATTTATATATGAACACGTTAAATCAAAGTAAATAAAATTAATTTATTTTACTGAACTTGTCGTCGTAGTTTAGTTGGTAGTGTGTTGGGTTGTTAGACGTAAGGCCCGGGTTCAATTCCTCAAACCCCAGGTCAGACATCAAAAAGAAAATATGAAAAGAATATTTCTTCGGCGACTTCCTCTCAGAATATTTTTGTCAAAAACTCTAAGAGTAAATGAAATTGCCGTGAAAAGTTTCTCAAAAATCTGTCGTTCGAAATCGACTTTAAACTGTAGGTTCCTGACTGAAGGGTTGTAATGGCCAATTATGTATGTATGTAAATAAAATAAAAAACAAAACTAGATTTTAAGAATATTCTTTTTCAAAACAATCCTTTCTTTATGATATCATAATGAAACCATTGCCTCGTTCTCTTTTTAAAGAGTTCTTTTTTGTGCATAATTATTTTCATCGCTTAAATATATTTCATTTAAACTGTGCAAATTTTCCTATTTGTATTATTTTTATTAAGAAGAGCATTTCAAACTTAATGGCCCTAAAAGGCATAAATATTTCAACAGCCAGCCATTTTTAATTACAAGCCCGAATTCAATATGTTTTTTAGTACGAAAAAAAATTTGATTTTAGCCCTACAGAGACAAAATAAATTGTATTGTCAAGGCTTAAATTATAGCAATAACAACGAAAAAAAAAACAGTTATAATAATAATAAAAGCAAAAACAATTTACAACATTATTGTCGTCATCATCAACATCAAGAGCAACATTATTGCTGTACTCAACATTAACGTGGCCATAATGTGTAGGATTTTTTTGTTCTATGTTTTGGAATTTTTCCCATAAACACCAACCAAGAAAAAAAGAAACGTCATAAAAATTTGGGTTTGACAACAACATTAACAGACAATAATACGTCAGCGTCACATGGTTGTGTCGGTTCTTGCTGTTTCTGTTTGCTTAACAAAGACTAGACCAACAGCCAAACATTGTTAAACAACAACTGAAAATAGCCGAATAAAGAATAGAAATTTTCATACGCCTCATAATGCCCGCATTTTCCGTGCATAAAAATGAAAATTTTTTTTTCACCGAAGAAAAACAAATAATTTTTGGGAAATTTTTCTTTCTCTTTTGCCGTAAGAAGTTAAATATTTTCACACAAGTTGTGCTTTTTTTGTTGTTGTTATTTTTGCTTTTTTTTAACATTTTCTTATCTTATCGGAACCCTCATTGGGTTGGTTTTATTCTATTGAATTTTTGTTTTTGTTTCTGTTTTATTTTATTATTATTCTGGCTCATTGCTGATGCCACCAACACTTGGCTTTTGAGTGTACTCAACACAAGACTACGAGAAATATTCTACAAAAAGGACGTATTAAATGAATTAAATGAGGGATCTGGTAACGCTTGAAGAGAGTTTTAGGATAGGTTATCAAATAGTGGGTTCGCACATTATATTGCAAGCATATGGTAGACGTGCCATATGATAGACGTATCATACAACACACCATGATGACAAATTTATCATACTGCAGCATCTCGCCCATGATGCATACTAATTCCAATGGACATGATTTTCCCCTGGGTAAGGGAACGTGACTATCTACGGTAGGGACTATCTAAACCCCCACTGTTCGATAAGTCAGGACAGTCTGTTAAGAATGTAACTTCATATTGAGCGCATGCTGTTCACGATATTTGGATGCAAACCACATACATTCGCTCATCAATTGGAAAATCCGTCAGCTTTTTGTAATGCCTGAAGGGGAAGTTAAATGAAAACTATTTGTATTGCAATCGTATCAGCCCATAATCACCCAAAAACAGAGGAATATAGAATAGAACACCGCTAGATTATCAATACAATCTTCTTGGAGTCGCCGTAGTCTTGTGTTGGCTTATTAGATGCAAGGCCTCGGTTCAAACCCCAGGTCAGACATCAAAACAAAAAAATATTTCTTCGGCGACTTCCTCTCAGCAGATTCCTGGCAAAAATTCTGAGAGTAAATAAAATTGCCATGAAAAGTATCTCAAAAATCTGTCGTTCGGAGTCGACTTTAAACTGTAGGTCCCGCCACTAATTTATAAAATTAACACACACAACATGAGTGGTGTGAGAAACTAGGTCATAATCCAGACTGAAGGGTTGTAATGGCCAATTATGTATGAATCTTCTCTAAGCAATATGATGCGCACAGCAAAGTTTCGCTATCTTAACTTAGTTATGCTGATTTTTCGTCAGCAGAAAACCAACAAAAACTAATACTCTACAAGACGCTCATCCTCCCCATGCTACTTTATCGCGCAGAGGCATGGACATTATTGCACTATTTGTAGCAGCCTCGAGACTATTCAAGAGAAAAGTCCTACGTAAGATCTTTGATCCAGTGTGAATTGGTGATAATTTCCGCAACCGATCTAACAGTGAGCTGTATGAGCTCCTCAATGACATAGACGTTGTGCAGCGTAGTAACATAAAGCGGCTGCACTGGCTCGGCCATGTCGTTCGAATGGAGGAGGATGCTCTGGCAAGACGGATATTTACGGAAATCGGCGAAGAGGACGACCTTTTTTGAGATGGAGGAAGCCCTATCATCAATTGGTGTGACCAATTGGTGTAGGCGCACAAGAAGCAGAGGGGTCTGGAAGGATGTGTTGAGGCAGGCCGAAATCCGTTAATGGCCAGTAAGGAAAGTAAGGAAACCAACAAACTATGTGCTAAGGTATTGAATATTTGCACAGCTATTGCGCTTAACTATTGAGCCTCCATATTAAGCATCGGTATCAATCTTATGTACCTTTCAGTTACAGTTCTAACATATCGTTTGAATTCGTAACATGAGGTTGCATGCCACTTGGGCATGTAAAAATCCTTATCTAATAACCGTGTTTCTCAAATTTTGCTAAAGTTTTTGTTGACTTGTGTAATTTTAGTTGCGCTTTTTGTTTATTTTTTTATTTTCTTTGCAATCAATATTTGTTTTATTAACAAAATAAAACAAAAAAAAAATAAATGAAAAACAAAGCAAAAATTCACACTTTTAGCAGAGTATTTGTGCGAGCGTATCTCTGTAGTACGTATACGGTTAAATAGAACTGTTCAGTTCAGTTCAGTTCTGGTTAATGCGATAAGATAAGATAAAATACTCCAGATGCTTAGCAATGAAGTATCATTTGAAAATAAATGAAAGTATTTAGTGTAGATAAACTACAAAGAATAAAAAGTAACTGCTGCTGGTTTTTAAATTGACTCAATTTATGAAAGATAATTTAATTGAGAACTTTTAAATGCTGTTTTGAAATTCTTCCAAAGTGGCGGAGTAGTTAGTTAATATAATTAAGCAATAATATTTATTAATTTAATGAAAAAAAAAGAAATTATCAATCAAAATTAATTACTGACACTTCATTTGGCACATGTTTCTTTACAAATTAATGACAAAAAATGGTTTGAAAATAAGTTTTAAAAACATATTGAAATTTAATTTGTATCAAATCGTTAAACAAAAACACAACCAATACCACAAACAAAGGCTAATGATAACTAAATATAGAATAGCACTCAATTGTTTCCAACGTATTTTTTATATTCTTTAAATCCATTGAGTTTACTACTTTCAAATCGAAATGTAATGAAATTATGTTACACAGAGCCCGGTGTAAAGTAACACAATATTGAAGATACTTTTCCTTAATTGACACTTTTATCCTTTTAGTGTCAGTGAAGTTGAAGTCGCCGTGGTCTATAGTAGGTAGTGTGTTGACTAATTAGACGTGAGGCCTCGGTTCAAACCCCAGGTCAGGCATCTCCAACTAAACAAAATATAAAAACAAATATTTCTTCGGCAACTTCCTCTCAGCAGATTTCTGGCAAAAACTCTGAGAGTAAATAAAATTGCCGTGAAAAGTTTCTCAAAAATCTGTCGTTTGGAATCGAATTTAAACTGTAGGTGCCAATACTCATGTAGAAAACATGTGAAAAAATATGTCGTCATTCTGACAGAAGGGTTGTAATGACCAAATATGTATGTGAAGATTTGAAGGTTTAAACTGTTCCTTTTGAGTTTTAAAAGTTTCCACTAAAGTGAACTTTTCACCATTTAGTGCAAGGTGTGGAATCAAGAGCTCCTTTTTAGGAGAGTGCCAATACATAATTCCTACAAATTCATGCAAATCCACAACAGAATCTTTCGGCTTAACCACCGTTTACATCGGATTACCAAGATTACACAACTTCCGCTTTCGTGACTTACAGCATCCGCTACAGAAATGAGTAAGTTTTGTTGCGATTTAGTAGCCATTCACAGAGGGATGTTTTAACATGACTTATAATACGAAATACAAGTAACTGAAAATCCTGTAACTGTCTAATAAAGGAAATATTTTTAATATTTATAATATCTATGGAGGGTCGTTAAGGTTTTAAATACGCAATACACAACTATACGTCTGCCTACGTTACCTATAAATTAATACATGCAAGACCGTCAGCTCCGAAAGCGTATTTATGGCAGATTACAATAATTCAATGCGTATTTTTCGTGTGTACGTATGTCGACATATTACATTTGAATTAATAATACCTTTGGTAGAATTCGTGGAAACTTATTGACGAAATACAAAATACAAAACGTACAAAAATATTCATTAAATTACGATATAAAAGTTAAAGTATACATACTTACGTTCATATTTGTTGATTGTTTGTTTTTCATTCAGCGCAGATAAGATTGTGTGAGCCAATTTCAGTGGAATGAAAACATTTTTTTGTTGAACCTAAAAATATTACAAAAAAGAAGAAAAAAACAACGTGAAAAATAAATATGAAAATAAATCATAATTTATTATTAGAACAACACATACGAATACAAAGTATGAAAAGGGTGCTAAAATATTGAGGTATTGATAATAAGTTTGAAATTCCAAAAAGTCTGAGAGAATTACATTGAAATTTAACCATCTTGTGTTGCAAAAATCAGACAAATATATTTCATTAGTGCAGACCATGCCATCTTAATATTATAACCTCAAAACAGGACAATAATAGGGTTACATTTGAACCTTCATCGATTTTGACTTTGATGTATGAAAAGTTTCCTGAAAAAGTAAGGACTTCGTAGGAAAGAATTCCAATGCCAGCGTAGCATCATTGCGGAGAGAGGTGAAATTGTCTATTGAGAGTCAATTGCTTCATATACTCAGGAATACAATATCGGAACAAAGCTATATGTATTCAAAGCCTGGGTTTACTTCACGCTACCATATCGTTGTGAGATTTGATTTGTTACAGAAGTTATACAAAGTAAACCGAATGTCTCAAAGAATTGTTAGAATATTTTTGTCATACATATGGTAGACAGTAGAGATTAAACTTTGAGATTCGTCGAAGAAAATTTATCTTGATCGGACACAGGCTTCGTAAACCATTAAAGAAAAATTGGCTCCATACCCATATTTACAAATCTTAAAAAATTTTAAACTCATTTGGCGATGGTCCATACCAGAGATCAGCAATGAATCGTTTTTTGCTACTCATAAGCACTCATAAAATTTTGAATATAAATGAGTCAACAATATTGAAGTTTAACTATGTACTCTGATTCATTCATACTCACTGCACAACGTTGATTAATAAGTACAGGTTGCAATGTGTATGAGTACAACGTTGACATCAAACTCATACTCGACAACAAAAGAAAAAAAAGACAGAGCAGCAAGCAGAGCAAACACACAACCTCCTACTAAGTATTTTAGTATTCATACGCGATCCATACTTATTTTGTGCTTCGTGTATAGTTATGGAGAGTCGAAATCAACAATATCATACGTGTTGTTAAGTATGAATATGATGAGTACTTCAAACTTTGAATAAGTATCAGAAATTATGAGTATGATTCGATTCTACTCATCTTTTTGAATACTCATTGCTGATCTCTGGACCACACCCAGTAGTATTCCTAGTATAGCATCAGCTCATAATTAAATGACAAATTTAAAATAATTTTGCAGTACCTCCAACTACAAGTAGTGTACCGCGAGAGAGGCTATAAATCCTGGAATGTGTTCAAGCTCTTTGTCCTCATGACCCCTTTGGCGTCTTTTGGTTTTTATGTGCCTTAAAGATACATTTTCTATTTTCCCCTTTTTCTAAAAAAATGTGCATTTCAAAAGTTGTTTATTTAAAAAGCAAATAATTGCCAAATCCATAAAACATATTTTGACGCCTCTATTCCTTTAGAAGCCAAAAAAAAGAAATACATTAAGAATAAGAATTTGCGATATAAAATGAATATAAAAATATTTCGAATTTCTTTCTTTTGGGTGGATCATAAAATCACACCTCAATAAACAAAAAAAAAAACGAAAAACAATGTGTTGCAACAATGTTTTAAAGAAGAATCACATGCAACAAAGAAATGAAATATAAAAATAAATTTGTACACTTTCAATGGGCGCTACGAAGGAAAGAGGTGTTGGCTATTGCCGTGATGACGTACAATTAGAAAAAAAAAACTTTATATTCGAGCAACACATAATAATTTCATTTTATAGCAGGATATTATTTTTTCACCTCAAATGTCGCATAACGCAGAGATTGAAAATGGAAAACCATTTAATAGCGCTGATCTGATAGACGTCAAAAGTCTATTTAAAGAAATTTAAAGCTTAAACTGTATACATTAATTAATTAATTAATTGCATACATACATACATGTATATACATTACGACAGTTTCTCCTCTTTAGTTACGACACCAAAAGCACACTTGAGCACGCATAGCGGCTCGTTGTGACGCAACGGGTAAACGAAGCCCCTGTACTGACCGAGTTCCATCAAGCTGGGGAAGAAGTCGGTCAACGCAAGGGCTGCACAATATAGTCTCTTTTGTTGTGCGTTAAATTTTCTATGACTGACGGGACCTACAGTTTAACATCGATTCTGAACGACAGATTTTAACAAATGGTTCATGACAAGTTTATTTCCTCGCAGAGTTTTTGACAGAAGACTAAAGAAACCAAGTCTCCGAAAGAAATACTTTTTATATTTTGTTCTGATCGGGATGTCTGAGTCATGGGTTGAACCACGGGCTCTCGTATAAAAAGCCAACACACTACCTACTAGACTACCGCGACTTCTAACAGCTCCCCTATATTCAAATTCTTACTTGGATTTTTAAAATCAACAATTGAATCTCTTGAATCTCTGATCCATAGGGCTTCGATAACATGCATGACTCTCTTGCACTAGCCATTCATTGTTATCGTTTTCGGCTTAGGGTAAACAACTTTGTCGGTAAAAAATTTAGTACACGCGATTGAAGTCGCCGTAGTCTAGCAGGTAGTGTGTTGGTTTATTAGACATAAGACCACGGTTCAAACCCCAGGTCAAACATCAAAACGAAAACATGAAAAAATATTCCTTCGGTGACTTCCCCTCAGCAGATTTCTGGCAAAAATCTGAGAGTAATGTCATGAAAAGTTTCTCTGAAATCTGTCGTTCGGAGTCGACTATAAACTGTAGGTCCCGCCTTTCATGTATAAAATTAACGCACAACATGAGTGGTGTGAGAAGCTAGGCCGTAATGGTTGTAATGGTTGATTGGCCCAGTTTTCTCCCAGTTTTTGTTATCAGAAAAATGATCTTGACAAAAGCAATTCTTTTCTCCTGTAACTTTTTTTTGATTTTATAAATTAAATGAAGCCAACTTGACAGACTGTAGCTGTCTTGCTTAGTTGGTTCTAAAATTCTTTTTTATCGATTTCATTGGAAAAAATTCTTTAAATTTTCTAGAATTCTGTTACAATGCAAGAGATGAAATCAAATCATAATTATTAACAACATTAATTATCATTATCATTAACATTATTAACAAAAAAAAACCTAATAAACACGACTGTAAATGAAGAGAATGTTTAAATTATTGTTTTATCGAAGAGTGTTCCGTAATCGAATTGGGTTAAAACAGTATTTGTAGACAATGCCGAACATGATGAACATCATAATAATAATAATGATGATGATGATGATGATGTTGGCTGGTTGGTGGTGTTGATGTCGGTGTTCACGCTGATGCTGTGATAGTGATGATGCAACAAATGTAATTGAAACAATATGTACATATGTGTGTATGTACGAGCGAGTATTGCATTTTGCAGCATTTTTATTTTATCGTTTCCAATACTGCATTTACTTCTATTCGTTTATCTATTTCATTAAAAAGTGTTTGTTTTTTTTACTTTTTCCGTTTTTGTCTAATATTTTGCTGCTGTATACATACATACATACATACACATGTGTGTTGTATCTATTGTTGTACAGAAGAAGAAGTCGATGACGACAATGTTTGTTTGAATTTTGAAATACCATGTGGTTTTCATGAAATTATATCTTTGCGATACCACCATTCAATTATACGAGTACAAGAATCGATAGAGGAGAGACTAAATTTAATAATGATGGCTGTTACGTACACGGTGGCGGTGGTGGTGGTGATGGTGATTGTGGTGTTATTAGTAGCAGTAGTGGGTTGCATTTGTTGTCTTTTGTAGCAAAGCTATCAATGTTTCACTAGAATAATGGTTAAGCAAAGAAAATATGCTACAACTTCTATTGTAAACCAAACACAATTTTCTTCTTTCGAATTTTTTCGGTCGACGATATAAATAAATTTGTTTTGTATATTTCATAGATCCAATTTCATTAAACATCTGTTTAAATTAAAACAAAAATTTGCTGTATTTGCATTATTCTTCTCATATAACTCTAGTGAGGAAATTTGATCCCCAATGGTCACAGAGAACTTACGCTAAGTGCTCTCGCTACAGATTTTTTAAATATTTCTGGAGTTTATCATGTTCACTGTTAGACTAACATCGAAAATATCACATTACTTTAAACACAAAAATTAAACGCGTAAACTTTTCATTATGAATGTAGATATTTGAAAGAAAATATTTTTGTGTTCATAGGTTCAAAACCTCAGAAGAGTTTAGAAAAGGCTAAATGGTAGAGGGGAGACTAACTAGCCCTTCGTATGAGAACCACTTGATTTCTGTTGAACCTGTGAAACGAGAAAAAAGGACAGGAAATTCTTTTTAATGGGGAAAAAAGGAAAGAAAGAGAAATTAATTAAAACTACACTATTTAGGGTCAATACTCCGATCAGATTTAACCTTACTTTCATGCAAGTTAGCAGCTTTTTTTACACTTGAGGCGTCCACAGTACAACGAAAAGTCGATTTCATAAAATTTACAAATAGAAGTAGCAGTTCTTCTTGAGATGATATGGTGATGCCAAAGCAATTAATTTAGTCATAATATTGGACATGTTCAACATACATAAAACATAATATTTACGTTTACATTTAAAGCTTTCTATGTAATCTTTAACATTATAATTCACAATTGCTCCTGCATTTGCGATAATTTAAATTACAATAAAATTTATAATCTTTTCCAAATCATTCGTTAATATTTCAGACTCATAAATGCATAAACCGGTAAATATAATCGCTTTGAATTCATTCATATGTATGTATAGAGTTTCATGTTGCATTTCAAAAGAAATTATTTCTATTCATTGAATTTCTGCGATTTCTATTTAAACCAAAAAAAGTGTAAAAATCAATTTATTTTCATGCAAAATTTAACCACAACTATGCTTGTTAGTTTGTCCCTACATTGCGGTGTATATTGGAAAGTTAAAATGAAAAATAATGTGAAGCAAAAATCATATATTGTGTGTATTTTAACATTATTTAACGATCACATATCAGATTTACTTTAAATGTTACAAAAAAAAAGTGGACATTTTGCTTAAATATTGGGTGGGGGGAATATTCAATTCAAAGAGATCTTCTGCTTGGTGTAATGGATAAATATCCCAATACGATCTTTGCACTAATTTACACAAAAGGAAGAAATACAATTCATATACGTTGTATCTTATTATAGGATATAGGACAAATATATCTACCTTCCTTCCTAATATATAGAACTTTTAACATTTCTAATGCACATACTTAATTGACAAGAAATCTGAAATATTCAGCCGTATTAAGGCGCTAAAAAATCTATCTTCCATCATCAAGTACGTGTGAGTCTTTCAAATACCCGACTCACCAGTGGACTTCACTTTATAGTACTTCATGTAATATCACCATCGGGTGTACACCGTATATACTAAAACTGTCATTAATTGCACCGTTTTGGATTTTTCTTTTTTTATTTGGCCGGTGCAATCAAAATAGCGAAATGATAAGACGTCCTTTAAATTTTGTTTCAGATTTTCAGAATTTTTCATGATTGAATCGAGTTGTCAGCTATCTTCTAGAGCCCCCTTTCAAGTCATTTCATTCCAAATTGCTGAAAGTTCTAGGGGTTTAAAACGAGAAGTTTATCGAAATCTATGAATGCAATGTTGAATGACGAATAATTCGTATACCGTATATGTATTTGGACTTAATTTGAGTGGACATATGTACATATATACATAATTGGTCATTACAAACCTTTAGTCAGGATTACGACCTAGTTTCTCACACCACTTATGTTGTGTGTGATAATTTTTATACATGAGTGATGGGACCTACAGTTTAAAGTCGACTCCGAACGACAGATTTTTGAGAAACTTTTTCATGGCAATTTTATTTGTTCCCAGAGTTTTTGCCAGAAATCTGCTGAGAGGAAGTCGGCAAAGAAATATTTTCTTTATATTTTCGTTTTGAAATCTGTCCTTGGGTTTGAACCGTGGCCTTACGTCTAATAAGCTAACACACTACCTACTAGACTACGGCAACACTGTGCTAAAATTATTGTTGCCACATAGGATATGAATTTCTCTTTAAACCACCTTTAATTTGAGGAAAATCGGTTAATTATTTTTGTTTTTAATTCAATGCATATCGAAATGATGTTTTCACCTACCCAATAGCAAATTATTGTTTTCAAGCAACCATAGTCGATATAAGACGATCTTGAAATTTGAGAATTTTTTTGCAATCAGAATTAAAAAAAAACTACATGTAAAACTAATAACAACAAACAACAGTAGCTGCCACAAAATAACAAATAACAACAACATTACCAAAGTTAACGTATAAAGAAAGAAAAATAACAAAAAAAATAAACTAATGAAGTAAATAACGTGTAAAAATGTATAATTTTTGCATCCGGCATACGTTGATCATTATCATTCATATGTAAAATATAACAACAGCAACAACAACAAGAAAAAAAGTATCAACAACAAATCTCAACAATATCATATCGTTCGTACATAAATCCACAGTTAACGATTTGTTGTTAAAATGAGGTATCAAGACTTAAATATACGATTTTGTTTCTTCATAACGTTTCGTTAAATATTAATTTGTTCACTGAAGGGTTATTCGATATTTTTCTTCTTTTTCTCTTTTATTTTTGAGAAAATCTTTGAAAAAAAATTCATCGAATCCATAGTGGAGATTTAGGCAGACACAGTAGCTGAAATACATAAGTTTTCTTGTTGTTTGTCATAAGGTTTCGCAGTTAAAACTCAAAATCTGAAATTTGAGTTTTTTTTTCATTTTGACAGTTTGGTAGGTTGACAGGTTAATAAAGTCGTTAACCTGTAAGTCAACCCAAACCGCGAAATCAACTAAAATTTGAATATATTTTCCCAAAGTATTTGAGACATAATTTTAAATGAAGTGATAGTTTATTTTGTAACATATCTGTTGACAGCATTGTCCAAGCCCAGCTGGGGTTATTTTTATAAGTAATTGGATTATAAATTTGATATTAAATCAGACGGACTTTTATTGTAAGCCATAGGAACAGGGATTACAAATTAAAGAAGATAAATTCTGATGTTCAATAATAAGTGTTTCATTATGAATACTAAGCTTCAATTGATTAAAAATAATCGAAAATTGGCCTCAAGTGCTATGATCATATACAAGCAAACGAAAAAAATTAATAGCCGATCAGGATTAATTATTCAGATCTTTCATCACAGTGAAGGATAGGAATTTGTAACATAACATGGTATGTGTATGTTGATTTGTTTATGCCGTATGCATCGATTTTTGTTGTTGCAAAAAAATTTTTCTTGAAGAGGATTAACTAACTTCTTAAAGCAAGCAACAATTAGATTTAGAAGTCGCCGTAGTCTAGTACGTAGTGTGTTGGTTTATTAGAAAATCAAAGGTCAGACATCAAAACGAAAATATGAAAAAAAATTTCTTCAGCGACTTCGTCTCAGCAGATTTCTGGCAAAAACTCTGAGAGCGAAGAAAATTACCATGAATAGTTTCTCAAAGAAATCTGTCGTTCGGAGTCGACTTTAAACTGTAGGACCCGTCACTCATATATAAAATTAACACCCACAACATGAGTGGTGAGAGAAGCTAGGTCGTAATCCTAACTCAAGGCTTGTAATGACCAATTATGTATGCATCAGAGATCAGCAATGAATCGTTTTTCCGCTACTCATAAGCACTCATACAATTTTGAATATAAGTGAGTCAACAATATTGAAATTTAACTATGTACTCTGATTCATTCGTACTCACTACAACGTTGATTTATAAGTATGAATACAATGAGTATGAGTGCAACGTTCATATCAAACTCCATACCATTCGAAATATGTATGATTCATAAGCGTACTCAGTCAGATTCATAAGTTTAGAAAAATACTTAGTAATACTTATAAATTATACGAGTGACTCGAACCTTCTAGTGAGTATTGTAGTGTTCGTACGCGATTCATAATTATTTCTTGTAAATGTTGAGTCATGGAGAGTCGAAATCAATACGAAACGTGTTGTTAAGTATGAATATGAAGAGTACTTCAAACTTTGAATATGAGTAGAGGTTCCATGATATTAAAATAAGTATGAATGCGTATAAGTATCAGAAATAATGAGTATGACTCGATTCTACTTATCTTTTTGAATACTCATTGTTGATCTCTGTATGAAGGATGAACTTTACTGCACTGTGGCATGAGTTTGTTTGGATGGTAACAAATACGATAAACTCTATGGACCTTAAATAAAATATACGGCTATTCCCAAAAAAGGATTAGTACTTGCTCTAGTAAGTTTATTTTCTAAACAATTGATAGGGAAAATTCTGTAAACAGAACCCATAGAAGGTTAACAAAAGACTATTGCAAGAGTAGGTCAAGGGAAGTGCCAAAAAATCTAATTTCTGCTTTGCTGAGAAAAACAGAAATAATAGGAGATTTATTACACCACAACGTGATTGCTGGTCATTACATTGGCCAGGATTATACTGCAGTAGTCTGGCAGGCAATCATATAACACAAGATAAAACTTTTAGAAGAAGTTCTTATATTATTCAAGGGTATTACTATGTCAGAGGCGCAGTTATACCAGTCCAGTTATATTTGGAACTTAAGTTGAATTCCCTAACGATTTTAGTCTCAAATACAAAAGGCGACGTCTATCTCTTTAATAACCGTAAAGTTAATAATTTTTGGACATTAAATTTAAATTATTGGTACATACTTATAAAACAATTCAAAATGTTTGTGCCATCATGTGATAATTTTGTCCTACAATATTTACTTAAAAATAAATTTCCTTTCTTTTGCAAAATCATTTTGTTGTTGAGATGTTCCTCAAAAATGTATGCTCCTCAATTTGTTCATGTATAAATAAAGGGAGATTGTATTTCCGTAAGTACATACCTCTGGTATTTGTTTAGACGATAAGAAAATACTTTTTAACACTTTTCTTCACTCATAAAGAATTTTTATGATTTTTATATTTCATTAAATAAAATTCTTAACTTGAAGGTTTTTTTTTATTTTTCATCATCCACCATAATAATAATCAGATAAATACATAAAGAAAAAAAAAAGAGAAAAGTAAACTGAAAGTGTTAAAATATGATCTCGTCGCTTATCGTTTTTCGTCTTCCTCTTTTTTTTAATTTAAGAATTCCATAAAAATTCCAACGTTTTTATTTGATTTTTTTTTTGGTTCTTTTTTCCTAAATTTACAAAAAATCTAAACAACACGAACAAAAATTGTACTTTTTTTTATTCACACATAAGCGCAACATTGTAGAGTGCAATTGAGATCAGAACGAATAGTTGAGAATGATCGAGTCGTAGAGTATAAGGCAGATTAAATCGAATGGAATTTTCATTTATCCTTTAAATGGTTATGTGGGTAAAGCTGGGACTATTTTATTTCCACTTTTGAAAGTCTATTATTTAATATTGTTATTGTAAAAAGATAAATTGTACAAAACTAATGCAAATATTTGTACATTTTCGCACAAAACCTTTGAAGCGGATCAAGAATTCATATTCATATCATATCATATTGAAATATTTATACGAAGAGTTTAACAATACTGTTTAGATTTTTGACGTCGTCTAGTAGGTAGTGTGTTGGCTTATTAGACGTTAGGTTTCGGTTCAAAACCCAGATCAGACATCAAAAAGAAAATATAAAAAAAAATTCTTCGGCGACTTCCTCTCTGCAGATTTCTGGAAACTCTGAGAGCGAATAAAATTGCCATGAAGAGTTTCTTAAAAATATCTGTTGTTCCGAGTGGACTTTAAACTGTAGGACCCGCCATTAATGTATAAAATTAACACATACAATATAGGTGTTGTGAGAAACTAGGTTGTAATCCTGACTAAAGGGTTGTAATGATCAATTATGTATGTATGCTTAATGGTTTGAACGAATTCACAGATTCACAGATGGTTTCTTGAATTAAAAACCCATATCGGCAGAATAGATGATAGCAAGAGAGAAAACCCTTCTAAAGGTTTAATAGGATCGCTTTGTCGCTGTCTTTAGGATCTTGACTTCACGAACAAGAACTTTTTGAGCATTTCTTCAGGAATTTTATTTCTGGATATAAAATATATTGATTAAGACGCATCTTATTAAGTCTTCCATAGTCATGGAGCAGAGCTACAGGCTACGCAATTTACACAACATTATCTTTCTCCGCTTAAAGGTTAAATGATTTTTAAAAATTGATTTTTGTTTTCTTTTTTCCTTTTTTCACTTCAATTTAAGAGTGTATAAATTAGAAATTTTTAATAGCAAATATCATTCATAATCTCAAATTTCATTTCTTTTTGAGTTTTTAAAATTGACGAAAATATCAAGGGCACACAAAATATTCACTAAAGTCAAATGGAATGAAAGAATGAAATATTTATGGGTATCCAATGGCATTACGATTGGAAAGAGTTAGAATGAATAAATTTAAAATGAATTTTTAAATCAAATATTTCATAATTGATTAGCATTTCAAATTTTTGGTTTTAAAACTTCATTTTATGCTTCAAAAAATACAAATTTCAAGTGGAAATAATTTACATTTCGAATTGAAATCATTAATAATGAGGGATTTTCCCTCATTCTGTTATAATAGGGAGAAAATCGACAATTTATTGAAATCTTCTTAAAACACTGTAACACTTTCCACAGCATACGGAGGCATAAAGTGGTAAACTAGGTACGGTAACTTAAGATGGTATTTCTATGGTTAATGAAAATATTCTCAAAGAATTATTTTAGATTCTAAAAGATTTGTAGCAAAAGCCATTCGAAATGACCTTTTCCTTACTATTTTAAGAAAATTCTTAAACATCATTCATTCCTTCTCAACTTAAGTGTTATCGATAAATTCGTAAGGGCAGTCGGGCTCTTCAATAAAGTAAAGAACAAAGCAATGAAGAGAAAAAAATTAAATCAGACCATGTGTGGTGGTTATAGGAATCTTCTTTTATTAGGATTTTCATACCCAATTAGTAGCCACATACTTATTTAGGGTAAGTATGGTTTCACTTAAACAAACAGTTCTTCTATGAAATTAAAGAGACTCTTAAGGAAAATATTTTCCATTTTCCAAGTGTGTATTTTTTTTTTGTTGTTGTCTACAATAACAATGATTTGTTATTTTTCATCAACGGCGTTATTTTTGTTTTTTTTGTTGTTTTGTGTTGCCTTTGTAATAAAAAAAACAAAAATTAAGCTGATCCTTAAACTACTTAAAGAGGCACATGCGTCTCTAATTTCCAGCAAACGTTTCCAAAAATGCCTACATTCAGCCAACAACTACTGGGTTTAACCAGAGGAAAAATATACGAAAATTTCAAGTCATAAAATAATATTTTCATTCATTCATTCATTCAGTAATTTTTACTCCTGTGTAAATCACTTTAGAGGAGGTCTCTCATTATTTTAGATCTGCTCTAACATTTATTGTCTGGTTTGCGTTAGAAAAGGCGGTTCATTTAATTTGAAATGCATGGCAAAGTGTGACGACCAACAGAAACCAAAATTTTTTGAAAATTTCAAACTTTCCCAAAACTGTCTTTACGGGGGGTGCCTTCTTCTTATTCAAATAGCAAATAATTTCTCTTGTTTTTTCCAAACAATTCATGGAATTCTTCAAAAAATATTTTCTATTTTTCCAACACATACATTGTTTTCATTGTTTTTTGTAACGGTTTTAAATAAATTTAAAATTTTATCGAACTTAAGTTTGTTTTTCTTAACTCCACCGACGACATTAAATTCTGTGTGAAAGTGTGAAAACTTTCTTTCACCTATTTTCATGAAAATGTAGGCTGACGGTGTTATTATAGTAAACAAAAAAAAAGCTTCTGTTTATTATGATCTACGAATATGTAGAATGGCTTGCAAGCCAATGAAATATTTCTTTGGAGCAATAAATGAATACCCAGCCATTTACTTTTTAAAAAATATTTAATGTGAATGTTGTCCCCGACTACACCGTGGCTGGTCCATTCGTGAGGTTCAATTTTGGTATACTATTGAACTAGACTCCCGTTCATTAAGATGGGTGTGGCAGTAAATAAGGGCAAAACGAAGTATGTACTCGTATATATTATCGACAAGCAGAGACATGGGGCGTATTGTTTCTCAGATTACGGCCGATAACTATACTTTTGATATAGTCAAGGAATTTATTTATCTTGGCTCCTTTGCTAACAGCAAAAATGATGTCAGTCTGGAGATCAAGCGCAGGATCACTCTTGCCAACAGGTGCTAGTAAATTGGACTCAATAGGCAATTGAGTAAAAGAGACTTCTCTCGTAGGACAAAAACTAATACTCTACAAGACGCTCATCGTCTCTCCGTGCTTCTTTACGGCGCAGAGGCATAAACATGGTGATTAAGCCTTGAGAGTATCCGGGAGAAAAGTCCTACGAAATATCTTCGGTCCAGTGCGAGTTGGCGATGATTTCCGCATCCGATCCAACAGTGGGCTGTAAGAGCTCCTCAACGACATAGACGTTGTGCAGCATATTAACATCTAGCGGGTATGCTAGCTCGGCCATGGCGTTCGAATGGAAGAGAATGCTTTGGCGAGATGGGTATTTGATGCGGGGATCTGCGAAAGTTGGCGAAGAGGACGATCTTGTATGCGTTGGAAGGACCAAATCGAGGTAGAACTGTCATCGATTGATGTGGTCAATTGGGGTAGGAGCGTAAGAAGCAGAGGAGGCTGGAAGGATGTGTTGCGACAGGCAGAAATCCGTTAGTCGGGTTGTTTATGGCCAATTAAGGAAGGATATATCACATATGAAAGATTACAAAAATAAATAGAATATAAAAATTTCCCGCTTAACTTTCAGCCAGGAGTTGGTATGTCAGATAAGGATTAATACGCGTTAATTAATGAGGAGTATACACCAAAGGAGCAATTTCCGAATACATTAATATCCAGTAACCATTTCAGATGAAATAGCGAAACCTCACTAGCGGATGTCCCAATATTTTTCGTTATCGTGTACATTCTTCTACGCGAAGCCATTATGTATAGATTGTTACTAGTTATATTAAGACCGGTTCACTTTCGTGAATATAAACTATACTCGCTAAAAGCTTATATTCCACTCTTATGACTGTGGTGAATGAATGAAAACTTATTTCGTGTGCATTTAAACAAATTTTATGTTTTTATTGAATAAAATTCTTAAGGAAACCAGGAAGGTTAATGATCACAAAACTTAATTGCTTATCGTTAATATAAAATCGAGAAAACCCATCTGAAATATATGTACATAAACGAATAAGATTACATTAAAACTAAACAATTTAAATGCAGACAATTTATTTGTGCCTTCCCATAAGCTGTAGTTTTTTTTCGAATCCCTTTCCAAAACGTGACGATTTTTATTACTGCCACTGCTGGCGGTATTAAGATTTTCAAGAGATATTGCGACACATGTGTTTTTCCCTTTTGCCCGGCGATACAGAGGCTCATACATAAACCTTTTAATCCCAATTACAAATACACATAATGACACACGCACATGTTAAATAATCCTGTTGACGAATGTAAAACTGTCTTAAAGGATTTGAAATAATTTCCGCCAAAACTTGTAAAGAAAAACACCCCCCATTAAATTAAATTTTTGAAAATAAAAGAAAAGAAAAAATGCAGTACATCCTACATCCATATTCCCCTTTAATTAATACTTTGATAATAAATTCTCTGTAATGTTAACAAATTTGAAATTATTTCTTCTTTTTTTCTTTTTTGAAATTTAAATTGAATTTTTAATTTGAAATTCAACATTTCTGGCATAACCGACTGCTTTTATTACAAGAAAAAAAAAAACCTCATTCTACTGCGAGTGCGAAAATTGTTGTCGATTTAAAACGAAAATTCAAATTGAAAAATTTCAACATGTGGCGACTGTTAATATATTGTGGGTGAGAGTGAGTGTAAGATAGGGGAGAGAGAGAGCGATCTCTTGTAGAACAGAAGTCTTTCCCCCTTTTATTGTTTATTTATTTGTATTGGTTTCGTATTGAAAATATTGATACGTTCGTAACTCAAAAGGAGAGAATGCTTGTCTATCACAAACGTTGATGATAATGATGGTCACGTGACTTTGCAAATTTTTGTCATCTTTTGGTTTTGTTGCTTTTTGTTGTTGTATAAAAAATGTTTAATGAAGCAGAACAATATTTTATTTGCCTAATGGTGGTGGTTGATTGGTCAAATTGATGAGGGTACGAATGAATATGTACGTAGCAAAATAAACAAAAGATGAAACTTTTTAAAACTTGACATCTGTATTTAAATGGTAAATAATTGGAATTTTATGCGTTGATGATAATGACGAAAAAAGCTTTTTCGAAATTAAAAATTAACATGAAAACCCAATTATTTTGGGTTTGAATTGAAGAAAACAAAAGAGAAAAGAATTCACAAATAATTCAGACAATTTACATGAGTGTTGCCAATTATTATGACACACACTTCCTACATATATTTACTCATACAATTCCATAGCAATGTAACAATTAACAGGCCATGAAACTGATTTATATAGTAGAGTGAGAGATTTACAAATTCTGCGAGACATAGAGAAACGGAAGTAATTGCAAATTAAAAATTGAAAACGAAGAATTAGCTATCAAGGGTGATACCGTACGTACGGAGATTTGTTAGCGTTCGATTGTATAAGATGAACAACTTAGAAAGGAAAATAGCTTTTCGAATTGTTGGCTTATTAGACGCAAGGCCACGGTTCAAGATATATAAACGAAAATATAAAAAAAATATTTCTTGGGTGACTTCCTCTCAGCAGATTTCTGGCAAAAACTCTGGATGTAAATAAAATTGCCATGAAAAGTTTCTCAAAAAAATCTGTCGTTCGGAGTCGATTTTAAACTGTGGTGTGAGAAACTAGGTCCATAATACTTTACTGAAGGGTTGAAATGACCAATTATGTACGTATGTATGAAATTAAAGAAGTAAAAAAAAGATATCCAACTCGATCTCAAGAGGTAGCGCTGCCTAATCATTCTATGGTTTGCTTTGTTGATGTTTGGGAACTTCCTCAATGAACTATGTACGTAAGGGAGATTGAAGCCTCCTACTTTTATAAATTTATAAACCATGAGCATTTTGACCACTACGCCACTACACAATGCCATCTCTTAGGCCTGATTTAAGTTTTATTATAAAAGTCGCATTATACTTGTAAAGAAAACTGTGAAGCTGAAAACATTGAAAAATCCTAAAGAAATTATTGAGATTGAGTTGTATTTATGGCGTATCTTTCTAAAGATAAAATACGTGTTCATAGCTGTTTGCTGTTTGCTTTTCTTATCATTTATCTAAAATAGTGGCGTATTCAGCACACTATATTTGCATGAATAATAAGGAAACAGGTGGTTTTAATATTTGTTCTATTACACACACCATAAGAATAAATTCGTTTTAATTTTCAATGAATCATAATACATCCCACTTATTCACAACAATTATTCTAACTTGTCAACAGTTTAACAACACAGTATTCTTACTACTGATTTCTATTAAAATAAGAGAGGGCAATAATTTAGGGAATAGAGTCTTACAATAACAAATCGGGTGAAGGCAAACAAAGTAAATATTTTCACATTTGTCATATGATATGTACATACATATGTCTGTTGTATTTAAATATTCAAATTTAAATTCGAAAATAAGAAATTTTTTCTTTTTCATATATTTTATGAACTTAAAAATGAAGTGTGAGAAGTTGAAGTGGAGGAACTGGAGAACACAAAACAGTTGAAAAAAAATAAAATTTTTTTCATAATTTTTTAACCACAAAACGCTAACAATGTGACTGACTAACTGACACTCCTCTTTGTGTGTGTAACTTGTTACTTTCTTTGCATTTTTATTTTTTTATTTTTTTTTTGTACTGACTTCTCATAAAGAAACCTCAAAAATTAAAGGAGAAATGCTGTTCATTCAACATGTAAAGGAAACCCTTCCCTTACTGGTGATATTGTTATGCTGTTTGCTGATCCGATGATCATTTCTATACAAAAAAGAGAAAGAGAAACGAAAATCGGTTTTCTTGACTTTTGACATTGACATGTTAAATCAATATTTGATTTAAACGTTTTAACAAAAATCTATGCATCTATGGAGTACACATCTTAATTTGATTTCTTTACAAAAGGTTTTTGTATTTACAACACCCACCTTTTCCTATTGTAGCTGGAATGTGTTGATCACCTTAATTCATTCGAAATTTTTAAGTTGAAATGGAAAACAAATTTTATTATGCCTAAAAAAATATTTATTTAAACTATAATCTTTGAATTTGAATATTTTTTTTAGGAGTTTTATCTTCTTCAAAAGCATTTCCGTTTACGATTAACGTTTTTGTTTTTTTTTCTTTATGGCTGTCACCTACATGTTCGCTACGCTTATGTCGCTTACTATTAAGATTTATAATAAATTAATAATTATTATTTTATTAGAAACATTTTATTTGTTTTTAATCACTTGAATAAATATTAACAATACGAATGTAATTTGTATGATAATTAATTGTTTTAATTACCATTTATGGCGCCATGCCAATTGATTTTTATTATTAAATCTGATGGTTTCCATAAAAAAATACATAAAGTTGAGCGAATTGGGAAATGATTAAATCAATTTGAAAAAAAAAAGATTTAAAATTATTCTTTATAAATATTGACTACCCTCACTTTTATCACAAGCTCAGATGATCCAACAAGGACCGATTTATTTTGTCAGTAAAAACTACCATCTGGAGAGGTAGTAAATTAAGTCACTAATGGCGGAGTCCCCTTTAAAGATCTAAACCAGTAGATTTAGCCGTGCATGCAGCAGAACAAGAAGTCGCCGTGGACTAGTATGTAGCGTGATGACTTACTAGACGTGAGGCCTCTGTTCAAAACCCAGGGCAGACATCTCCAACTAAACGAAATATGAAAACAAATATTTCTTCGGCGACTTCCTCTCAGCAGATTTCTGGCAAAAACTCTGAAAGTAAATAATATTCCTATGTAAATTTTCTCAAAAAATCTGTCGTTCGTAGTCGACTTTAAACTGTAGGTCCCGGCACTTATGTATAAAATTAACACACATAACATATGTAAGCGGTGTGAGAAGCAAGGTCGTAATCCTGACGGAAGGGTTGTAATGACCAATTATGTACATATGTATGTATGTAGTACATCAAAAACATATTCTTATTATGATCTACTGAATCATTTACAGATTTTCTGAAAGAACAGATATTGGCAGCGGTTAAGCCAAGCAAATCATTTTCGAACCCGACACTAAAAGTTTTTATCAAGTTCATTTATATTTTTAAAAATTAAAAATAATCTGTCTGGGAAGCCCAGTTGACCCCTGATCCTCTATATAGTAGAGCATAACATTAACAACGAACTTACCAATAATAGAAGCCAAGGCTATCATTTTAGTATTTGATACAGTAGACCAGAATCACCTGCTTACCTAGGAAAATGCGATAAAGAAACGGAGACGAATAAAAAACGAGATATTTGTACGAATATATTCATAGCAAAATTTCTTTTAGGAATGGAAAAAGCACAAATTTTTTATATGTAAAGAGTATTAACTCGAAGATATTCATTTAGGGGATAACCACCACCATTTGTGTAATAAACGACATAAAGTTACGAAAAAGTTACTCATTGTCATCAAAAAGCTTCTTAATTCTATCGTTTTGAGCTAATATTATACTGTAGGTCCCGCTTCCTATGAATAAAAGTTAGGCACACAATAAGTACGGTCTGAGAAGCTAACCGGAATCCTAACTAAACCTGGTTGTAATAACCAATAATATATGTACGTATATCTAATAACTTTTACATTTTAAACAAAAATATTAACATTTGAAGGATATTATCGGCACAATTGGATTTCACTCACTTCAAAGCGAATTCATTGATTCATTACTAAAGTATTCACTGATCTATTACGAATCTAATAATTTAAGAAAACTATTCATGAATAATAGATATTAAAAATGTATTCTTCTTAATGCATATTGTGTTGCAAACGACAAATAACATTGATTCACCTCAACCACAACGGACGCATTTAGTTTTATTCCGCTAACAACTTTTTAACAATTCAATTGATTGCGTCAATAAATTGATACTTTTGTAGAACAAATTAAAAATAAAGAAAATTTAAGTAAAATATTCAAATTCCGGCATCATCCATACTACATACATACATACATATGTAATTGGTTATTACAAACCTTCAGTCAGGATTAAGAACTAGCTTCTCACACCATTAATGTTGTGTGCGTTAATTGCATACATGAGCGGCGAGACCTACAGTTTAAAATCGATCCCGATCGCCAATTTTTGGAGACATTTTTCATGGCAATTTTATTTATTTTCAAAGTTTTTGCCAAAAATATGCTGAGAGCAAGTTGCTGAAGAAATATTTTTTTTAAATTTTATTTTGATATCTGACCCCAAAACAAACATTTTTGGGCACTTAGGTCGACTATCTCTCTTATCCCTATGCAAAGTTTCCTGTAAATATAGGAACTAGGCTTTCTCCTATGGTATCCGAAGCCAAGAAATAGTTAAATATTAATTATTGAATTAATTTGTAGCTTAGGCTAGTGATTTTAAGGTTTTTTATTTTATTTTATTGTTCAAATGTAAGCTCTACTGAGAACAGCTTTTAGTAAATTTAGTCGAACAAAAGAATTTTTGAAGCTTGTTAAAGATGATATTTGTTTGCATTACAATTTTTTCTAAACTGTATAAGATAGGGCTGCCATTTGTTGTCAAAATTCCTTTCAAGGATTTAATGTATATTGAAAAAGAGTTGTTTTGCTACATTGAAGGTTAGCCATCTCTTATCAACATGTTGCTGGCAACAATTGTCAACATGTTTCCTATCAGTAGCATTCTCGCTTATACACATATACAAACGCATCGAAAATGTATCTCAACAACAAAGCAGAAACAAAACGAAAACAGTTTAACCGAATTGTATCTTGAATACGAAAATTAGTTCCACGAGATACTTGCGACTTTGCTGTACGCTGTAACAATATTAAGCGGGAGATTGAAAACGACAACGAATTTCGAGTTTTTGTGTTGAAAACGACGCATTCATATGAAAACAAAAATGTTATGTTTTTAGTGTGAAACGGTTTAAAGCAACAAACAAAAAATAGTTAAACGACCATAAGCAGATACAAAAATAACAAAAAAAATATAAAAACGAACGCATTATTTTTCACTTTTTTTCATCAAAATAAAAACAAAAACATCGCAAAACAACAATCACAGTAAAACGTGGTTACGAATGGAACAATAAGAGCCAAGTTAACAACATACCAACATACATATGCTAGTAATAAGAAATATTATAATATTTAAGCGGTACAACAGTTTATGGGATTTTATGATTTCATACGAATAATAAAATAAAAAATATATTCTTTGTGTAATTTTTTATTGTTTAATTCTACTTGACGAATTTTTATGAGTGTATGTGAGAGTGATTTGAGTTTTTTTCATCGTTTTTTTTTGGCAATTTTGCTGGTTTTTTGGGTAATTTTTTACGGAGTTTTAAGAGCGTGTGTTTGAGTATCTGGGTTCTGCCAGTTTTACTTTAAACTTGATTTTAGAAAACCGAAATAAACATACAGTCAGGCCAATAAAAACAACAAAAGGTTTAAAAACATGATGCTATTTAATACAAAATAAAAAAATAAAAACAACATCCAAAACAAACAAAACAAAATATTGTGATTTTGACTACCACAAAACAATACCAAATAAAATGAAATTTTTATTAAAAACGGAATAAACAAAAAAATTTATTAAAACAAAACAAAAATTAAAAGAATTTTGTTTTCTTATATATGGAGAGAAACTAATAAATAAATTCCATTGGAAAGAATTGCAGTAAAGTATTGACAAAAGTGTCGAGTAACTTTATTTATATTGTCCTGGATTAAATATATCTAAAGTACTCGAATGTTTCAATTAAAAAAAAATAATAAAAATAAAACACACAAAAAATATAATTATTGAGTATTGCAGTTAATTAAAAAAAAATTCCAGAATATAGAAAAAAAATTGTAATATGAGTGTTTAACAATTAGAAATTGTTTATAGAATAAAATTAAAATTTTTAAAAATATTCGAACGAGAAGTTATTGAAAAAAAGAAGTTGTCAACATGTTGGATAAATCAAGTGAATATTGTTCATTAGATTATGATGTGCCTGTTACAAGACCAACAAAAATTAATAAGGTATGTATGTATGTACGTTACAGAGTGTTTTACTAAGAAAAGTTTCGTTTTTCTTCTTCTAATGAAAAATCTTTAGGAAATACCTGGTTAGTTGCAACAAAATTTGTTGATATTTTTAGTACAATTATAACTGGGTAGTTAGACTTGATGAAATTTATGCTAATTATTCCGCTCAGTTATGAGCAGACCGATAATAGGTCGAATTAACTATACACCCGTTATTTCGATAACAAAATAGAATTCGAATAATGTCTAGTAGTTACGCGTGCATGATAAGAAAAATGTCGTTAATTGAAATTTTTGATCATTTTTAATCAGTTTGAAGAATCAATTGTTAACAATACAAGTGTTATGAAAATATTTTGACTCTTTTTTATAAGATCTCTGTATTATATAAAGAATAATTCAAATAAAAATTCTTTACAAGGTTAACTGAGACCTAATGGAAGATAAATTCAAAGAATTTAAAAAAATATTAGGAATAATAATAAACAATATCAATTAATTCGAATGAATGCAAATAAAATTTAGCCGGTTTTATTTTTTAATTGTTATTGCAAATAACGATTTTATTATTGCTAAATTAATTTAAAAAAACTTTTTGTATTTTACGATTTCTTTCAATATTGAAAATTAAAATTGTTTTGTTTTTTCTATAAAAATTCCATAATTTCTTTTGAAGTTGATCAACAACGACACGAATGATTATAATATGAAATGTTAACGATTGATAAGTTAAAATAAATTCCGAAAATTTAGATATCAAGAAGTTAGTCAGCAGAAAACCCAACAATACAAATTTACGTGCCTAAAAACGTTTGCTTCAAATTTGTATTTGATAACTTACACTAACATACGAACGAGGAACACAACTGATCTCACAAGAAACATACTATGATGGGCTATGGGCTCATCCTTACAGTATAGGGATTCAATAAGTGATGCCAATATTGACCAAACGATCTTAACGAAACTTATTATGGCAAAAGGTAAAGCATAGTATATTTATGTGTAAAGTAATGTGTTGGCTTATTAGACGTGAGGCTTCAGTTCAAACCCTAGCCCAGACATCACGATCAAAAAACTGAAAAAATTAAAAAATAATTCTTCGGCGACTGCCTCTTTTAGATTTCTGGCAAAAACTCTGAAAGTAAAAAAATTGCCATAAAAAGTGTCTCAAAAAATCTTTCGTTCGGCGTCGACTTAAAGCTGTAGGGCCCGCAACTCATGTGTAAAATTAAAACACACAACATAAGTGGTGTGAGAAACTAGGCCCATAATCCTGTCTTCTGCGACTTCCTCGCAACAGATTTCTGGCAAAAACTCTGAGAATAAATAAAATTGCCATGAAAAGTATCTCAAAAATTTGTCGTTCATGCCACTCATGTATAAAATTAACTTAAGCAACATATGTGGTGTGAGAAGCTAGATTGTAATCCTGACTGAAGGGTAGTAATAAATAAAATTTTTTATAAGATTGCAAGCGAAATGTGTACAAATAAATCCACAATAATTAATCTTTTACTTCTAAAACTTTAATTTTGGTGACTCAAAGATAACCGAAGATATAAATTCAAAAAGCACATTCTTGTATCACATATGCATGGACAAACTGTAATTTTTACTCTTTATTTATAGTTTTTTGTACTCGTAGTATCAGTATTTTTCCATTTTTCATCGTAAAATTTATTTTCTAAGCTAATCGAATATCATTTCCTTGAGAAGGAAAGCAAACGAAAGCAACAGAAATAAAGGATCAATGAACACATTTGAAATAAATTAAATTCCTGAACAAATAACGGCCATTGGTAACTCCAAGTGCTACTTATGTATGTATGTTGTTCAACTCTTTTTAAAGCAGAAATTTAAGTAGTGAATAAACAAAACTGAAAATCTTTTAAAACCCCAGATCCAATTACACAATGCTCATCATAAAACAAAAAACGACGATAATATAAAACTTAAACTATTTGTTAAATAGACATCATCTGTTGTGTGCCAATGTCAGGCAGGCAAAATTTCAGTCAGCCATACCAATCACCACTAACTACAGTCACTACAGCAGACCCTCATATAATACAAAGAAAACATAGATAAATTGTGAGTGAGTGAGTACTTTCAAAGATGAATGGAGGAATGAATAGAGAGACAGACAGACAGACAGACAGCCATTCAGACAGACATTTACTACCGCCATGCATCATACAATACATAAAAACACAACAGCTTCTATTTATGTATGTATGTATGTATTCTTATACCTAAGAATGATAATTATGACCATGATGATAATGATGATGAATATCATAATGATTACATAAGAAAATGATACTTTTGCATTTTATGATGCTATTTATACATCGAAACAAAACAAAACAAACGTAAAAAAACTAAAAAAATCATAGAAAACGTTGAGACGTTTAAGGAATCACTTTTATTATGATTTTGCATTCTGTTACATAAACTCACTTGTAGTCGCACTCGTATGTCGTCTACACATCTGTCAGATAATAGTATAGTATAGCATAGAGAAGATTTTTCATTTTTTTTTTAAAGTTTATCTTAAGATGTTGCAAGTTAAACCTCATAAATGAAAGACATGATACATCTTCTAGAAGCTGTAATGCATACAGTCAGAAAGAATTTTTCGCAACGTGCAGTAAAGGCAATAATATAGTACAGTATAGTATACATAGTATAGGATAGCAATGCTAATAAAAGGTCTTTAAGACTTAAAGCCAGTAGATGTATCTCGTATTTGAATTTATTTATGAGTCTTTAAAAGGAGCAACAGCTCCCCATTAATTGTTGAGAGCACAATTCAGCAATTATTTATTATTATGAGTGGAATGCACTGACTGTCTGGCTGAATGTTCTTTAGAGATGAATGGTAATGGTCAATGATTAATCTCTTTAATATGATTGACAAAGCTTAAAAGGAAATGCAAACGAATGGGAAGGTATGTGCCTGGTGAGAGATTGAAATTAATTTATACGTTTAAACTGAAATTGGTCTTTGCAATGTTACAATATTATTGTATTGTATAATACTAACTCCATTACATTAATAATGAATCAAAGTTATGGAATTTTAGGAATTAATTCTTTTATATAAAAAATTTATTTACAATTTTTATGTTTAAAAGTGATTAGAATTTCTCAACTCAAGAAATGCCTTGAACTTTTGAGGGTTAATGTAGTCTTTGCATTTAGCATGCCGTGTTTAAAATTGCTTTAATTAATGCCTATCAAAGCAATAACCATTTAATGGATACTTCCCCTCTCTCACTCTTATTACGACTGGTCCATAGCAACGTATGTACATCTTTGATTGTCATAAATGACTTTAAGAGATTTTTAAATTGACAGATTCTGCTGGCATGCATATAATTTGCAAAACAAAACAACAAATAAAAAAAAAACAAAGAATATTTAAATAAATAAAAATAAATAGACAAACGACAAACGTTTATCAATCATTTAAATAATAAATGAACATTTAAAAAGTAAAAGAGAACATGCAATCAATCTGGAAAAAAAGCTTACCAAAATACATAAATAACAACGAAAAAAGAAATGAAAACGAAGAGAAAAATGTTAAAAAGATAACGAAAATAAAAGTAAAATATTTTAAAATAATTAAAAAAAAACAAAAACGATATTGTCATAAAAGTTAATATCACTTACAGGCTTCCATCCAACTCTAATTAAAGGGAAAAAAACACAATAAAACTTTAACGACCAATAGTTTTAATTGTTATTTTCTTACAGGCATGATATAAGGATGACATCATACATACATACGTATGTATATGTATCAAGTGAATGCAATAAAAAATTTATTAATGTGACTTAACTTTAAAGATTAAAAGTTAATTCTATTTTACCCTACCCCTTTATGAAAATACAGGGGTGTTTTGTTTTTCAAAAGTTTCGAATTTTAATTTTTATTGAAAAAATAACAATTTTAACGATTGATTGCATTGAAACTAGCTTTATTCAAAAAATAACTTTATATCTCGTACTTACGAGGCTATTAGGATAGAGAATAGAGAGAGGGAGATCAATTATGTCTCTATTGGTTTTAACCACTTAAGAAACAAGTTGTCTTTTTGACCTTTATTTTTTTATCTTATATGTAAGCGAGTGACTTCCTTCGAATCCTTACATTTCACAGATTTGCATTGTATATCAATTCTTGAAGTCGCCGTAGTCTAGCAGATAGTGTGTTGGTCAGACATCAAAAGGAAAATATGAAAAACATATTTCTTCCATGACTTCCCCTCTGCAGATTTATGGCAAAAACTCTGAGCGTAAAAAAAATTGCCATGAAAAAGTTTCTCAGTTCTGACTAAGGGGTTGTAATGAACAATTATATAATTGGAATATCGTACAGTATTGGACTCAGTTTATTCAACAATTCGAAGGTACCCGCTACACAACTATTTGGCAAAAAAAAAAAATTTTTAATAGAAAATTTCTGGTTATTTCTGGTTACAACATGAGGCGTCGATTCAGAACCTAGAAACCAATTGCCATTAAAAATTTCCCAAAAAATTTGTCGTTCTTAGTCGACTTTAAACTGTAGGTCCCGCAACTCATGTATAAAATTAACTCACACAACATAAGTGATGTGAGAAGCTAATTCGTAATCCTGACTGAAGGGTTGTAATGCCTAATTACGTATGCATGTGTGTATGTAAATCGACATAATGGCAAAATAATATAAAATCCGAGGGGCGCGGTATAGATATTCATAATAATAATTTAAAACCAAAAGCCTCAATCGCACTGCAAAAATAAACTTCTCTACTCTTCACATAAAAAACGAATATAGCATCTTTCACAAAAAATAAATTGCAGTGCAGTGATATTTTTTTGACCGACTGTATGAGTTTTTTATTTCTTTTTCTATTTTGAAATTTATTTTTCGATGACTGCATTACTTTTTGGGTAAAGAATAGAATCTTATCGGTAAAGGAAAGAAAAACAACTATTAAGACCTTAAATTGTTTATTTCTTTTTCATTTGTAATCGAAATATTTTGTAGATAGACTTTCTTTAAAAAGAACAAAAAAAGGAAAATAGAAAGAACGAAAGAAATTGTTGTTTTTAAAATTGAGCAATAAATACTTTTAAATGTAAATTGTAAAGTAATACAAAACAATTTACATGGTTTTTTATTGTTTTTAATGGTTTAACATTATGTTTATGAGATTAAACAAGAAAACGACTATTTACTAATGTATTTAATGAAGAATTTGGTTTTTTCTTTTCATAGGAAGCCTTTATAATAAATAATTTTGTTTTGAATTATTTACAGACTTGTCATAATTATGACATATTTTTCCATTTTTTTTCTTTTTTTTTCGAATAGAATTTTTCTTTTATTTACCCTTATAAACAATACAATATTTTCCTTTATTACAGAAAAAAGAAAACAAATTAACTGCCTTTGTTTTCCATATTTTTGTCTCTTTTTTTATCTAATTTATACAATTGTTTACTTTTTTTATTCATTCATTTGTTTTTTATTTATTTAATGAGTCTTCTTCATTTGCTTATGTAAATTTATTTATTTATTTTTTTATTAACAAAAAAAATGAACATCAAATAACACAAAGAAGTTTTCTTTTAATTAACGTTAAACAAAAGAAAAATTCAATTAAATTTTGTACAAAAAAAAAATAATTACAAAAATTAAAACAAATAATTAAAGCACCCGCCCATATGTGTGAAAATTAAATTGTTACGCTTTTTAGTTAAATTAATTTCTTGTTTATTCAACATTAAATGGCAGGCATTAAAGTGTTGGTGTTAACAAATACGGGACTTTTTGTTTTTTGTTTTAAACTGACAAATACGGGTTATGACGAGCATACAGGAAGGTATTGAACATATTGCTTACATAAGAAGTAGGCGTGGCAAACTATTAAGAAAAATATTTGTTTCATATTACTGACATATTTCTATTTTCCTGTGAGTTACAATATATCTGAACTCATCAAATGTCTGCCCGGTTTCAGCTGCAATGTTCTTTTCCAATTGTTTTTTCTATTGTTGCGTGCGTCCTGTGGATTCTATTGTACATTTTCTTTGTCATATTTCCAGAGTGTGTGGCAATATTAGTTGATAATCAATCAATCAATCAATTGTAGAATTTCATTTGATTTGTTAAATTTAGAAAATATTACGAACCTAATGAAAGAGGCAGCGAAAAACCTTCTACAGTGTTTTTTCTACAGTGGCCTTCAAAACAACATGGAGTCTGAAACGAATTTTGGTACTGTAACAACTATATGTTAATAACATATATAATTGGTCATTACCATCCTTTAGTCAGGATTACGACCTAGTTTCTCACACCACTTACGTTGTGTGCGTTAATTTTTATACATGAATGGTGGGACCTACAGTTTAAAGTCGACTATGAACGACAGATTTTTGAGAAAATGTAAACTTCCTTTACAATTTTTTTGTTTAAAGTTTTATCTTCAAAGCGGGGTGCACGAGGCATCACAACCTAGAGATAGAGCAGATTTTCTCTTTTACTTAGGAAGTATTACCAATTGAGTGTTATATACCCCTAATTTCCATTTGGCAGTCAAACTGCGCAGTACTGTTCCCCTGTACCCAAAGACCCAAATAATGCCGGCCTTCGAATAATCAGCTGAATCTTTGGAAGGATGTTCATTGATACGAACTGGGAAAGGGGCTTTATGCCAGCACGACTATGTTGATCAGAAGATCATCATCAAAAACCGCTTTGCCATCCAAAGCTGTCGGTGTATATTTCTAGAGAATTTGGTGGCGAATCTGGCTTCGTGTTCTAGAAGTTTCTACTCTACTCTACTATAGATTAGGGAAATGGGCTGCTTATGCTAGCCCTGTTTGCCGCAACAGTTGAGCATTTAACTATTCATGATCTTAGGACTTAGATCAGAGTGGTAGCTTTGATTACCAAAGCTCATTTGAGCACACATAGCGGGCCATTGTGACGCCACAAGTAAGCGCTGTGCCTTTACTGACCGAATTCCACCAAACTAAGGAAGAAGTTGAACAACGTAAGGGCTGCACACTATTCACGATCAAAAATTTAATTTTTTTTAAAGTAGGCACAACTCTTTCAGTTATCATTGATTTGTAATACATTACGTCTACTAGAGATATTTGTTTACTCTAAGAGCCAATAAATTTCAATAGACTTTATGACACATATTAACAATAGAGTCATATGACCCTATGGTCACATGGGGACACATGGTTTTATACGTCATGTATAACTAGAGTTTTAATTTAAATCTCCATTCTTCTTTAAAAAAGATAAGTTGATTGAATTTAAGGTGTAGAAAGTGTGAAATCTTCAAAATTAATTAATAAACACCGCGGAGAATATCAAATACAAAAATACATTCTTTGTGACCTAATTTCTATATACAAAAACCTTTTTTTGTAAGAAAACTTTAATTTAATTGGTATTTAAATGGTTTCAAATAACACTTTTAATTCAATTGAAATAAATTCATTGAAATATTCAATTTCAATTTGAATTTTAATTGTAATTTTCTTTGAATTTCTTTTTCGACCTTAAATGATTAATAATGTTTACACATGAACTAAACGTCATTTAAAAATGAAACGTTTCAAATTAAACGTGTGCTTTTTTGTTCAAACTTGACTTTGAATTGAGTTTCATAAGAAATTCTTCAAAAAATTCAAGAGAAGTACTTACATTGACGTCATAAAATTTTAAAATCATTCGAAAAAAAAGAAGTAAAACAAAGCGCTGATGAATTTCGAAGCGTTCAAAGTGTAAAATACCAGAAATGCTGCTGACTAATAATGATGATGGGCCATGCTGAGGATGCTGCTCTGTTGGCGATGATGATGATGATGTGGTGTAGAGTGCTGCTGTTGGCATAACTTTACAACAAAAATAATTTCAAATTTACGTCACACGTGAACGCGTGCTGTCTAAGTGGCTGGCTGGCTGGCTGGCTGGCTAGCTGAGTCTTTAGGTCCAAAGTCTTAAACAATGGCCAAATAAATTTTGTTAAGACATTAATTCACTTTGACACCATCATCATGGTAATAATCGTTATAATAAAATAAAAATTTTTTCGTTTTCATTTCGAATTTTCTTTCTTTTTTTTGTCTTTATTTTGTTTTACTAAAATGCATAAAATTTTATGATTTTCAAAAGATCAATTTGATAAAATAAAAGAGAAGAGAAGAGAAGAATAAACCAATATAGTGGCTGTTGTTATAGTTGACTCAACTCAAAGCAGTCAAATTCTTTTCTGTTTTTTTTTCTTTTTTCATTTGATAAATATTTAAAGAAAGGCATTTGATGAAAATAAAAAAGTCTATATAGACGTGATCTTTTGTGGCACAACTCCCCCTTTTGGATTTCGAATGTCTAATGCCTACCCACGTTTATTTTTTTTTTATTATTTCTTGTGATTTTTGTGTTTTTTTTATATTTTGATTAGTTTAACATTTAACATACAATAAATATTTGATAGATTTTATGAATAAGATATAAAGGAAAATACAAATCCATTCCATGCCACTACTACCAGCACTATGAAAATAGTAAATACAGTTTGTAAATGAAGTGAATGGGATTTGAAAATTTCCAATTGCATAGCACAAAAGCCTGGTATAACGGCCGTAACTTGATTTTTATTTGATATTTTACATTAAAATGTCTGCCGCAATGTCTAAGAACGGTATGCCTGCAAAGCTGAGCAATTCCTGCAACTCCGTCAAGGTAGAAATAGATCTCTCCGATTCTTTTGATACCGTTCAAGGTTTCAGACAAGGCGAACCCTTATGATGCAACCTCTTCAATTTCGTCATGGAGAGTGTTCTGCGCGGAAAGCATCGCCATGGCGCTATTTTTCAAAAAAAACGTCCAGTTCCTTGCGTACGTAGACAACATTGCTTTTATAGGGCATACCAAGCGAGATGTTACTGCTGCCTTTAGTGCTATTGTACGGGAGTCTACTAAGATGGGTCTGGCAGTAAATGAAGGCAAAACGATGTATAATATGATATCAATAAGTAGAGACGTGCCGCATATTGGATCTCAGCTTATGACCAATAACTATACTTTTGATATAGTCAAGGAATTTGTTTATCTTGGCTCTGCCATTACCACCAAAAATAACGTCAGTCTGGAGATCAAGCGCAGAATCACTCTTACAACCAGGTGCTAGTAAATAGGACCCAATAGGCAATTGAATAACAGAAACCTCTCTGTACGACAAAACTAATACTCTACAAAATGATCATCCTCCCCGTGGTTCTTTCTGGCGCAGAAGCAGTATTCGAGAGAAAAGTCCTACGAAAGATCTTCGGTCCAGTGCGAGTTGGCGATGATTTCCGCATCCGATTCAACAGTGAGCTGTATGAGCTCCTCAACGTTATGGGTGGTTGTTCAGCGTATTAACAGCCAGCGGCTACGCTGGCTCGGCCATGTCGTTCGAATGGAGGAGGATGCTCCGGCGTGAAGGGATATTGGACGCGGGGAATTGCGGAAGTCGGTGAAGAGGATGAGCTTGTTTGCGTTGAAAGGACCAAATCGAGGAGGCCCTGTCATCGATTGGTGTGACCAACTGCGGTAGGTGCGCAAAAAGCAGAGGCGCCTGGAAGGATGTGTTAAGGCAGGTCGAAATCAGTTAATCGGGTTGTTAATGGCCAATTAAGTATTTTACATTAAAATATGCTTTATAGGCATGAATTTGCAGCAATAGATATTTGAGATATCTGAAGTCGACATCAAATCGAAATATGAAAATACTTCTTCGTCGACTCTCGTCGATTCTCTCAGCAAATTTCTGGTAAAAACTCTAAGAGAGTAAATAAAATTGCCATGAAAAGTTTCTCAAACTCATGTATAAAATTAGCACACACAACATTAGTGGTGTGAGAAGCTAGGTCGTAATCCTGATTGAATGGTTGTAATGACCATTTATGTATGTATGTTATGTGAGATATTTGAAATAATTTAACGATGTGATTGCAGTTTTGTACTCCCAAAATTCTCAGCATTCGAGAATAAATAAAATCACTTTGTAACCAGTACAATGGGGCCTTATAGCAAACTTGGTAGAGAAGCTAAATTAAGCTTTCCATGGATTGCTTGTAAAAGAAAACTTTATTTTATTTCAATTTATTTTTATTTATTTTGTAGAAATTCGTTATTTAAGCTACTAGTGTAATACGTTTTTCTTTTTTTTTTATTATAAACATGATTTGAGTAAAAGGTTGGACATTATGAAAGAAAAGTTAAAATATTTCTTTTCACTTTTCCTTAAGACTAAATACGTACATAAGTATGTATGTATGTGTATGTATATATTTAACTATAGGATTTCGAAGAAAAGAAGGAAAAGCTATTTAAAAAAGTTGTAATTTAGTTTTTAACATGTAAAGAAATAAAAAAACAAAAACTATAATTTTCTTTGATGGATTACAAGAGTGTTGGACAAACGCGCAGACAGACTGTTAACAAGTTACCAAAGACTATAAATTGATTACAAAACAATAAAAAATTAAATAATAATAAAAACAAAAAAACAGAAAACATACAATATTTTGAAGGAGAAAAAAAATGTGAATGATTTAAACGAAATCATAAAATGCGACACACTGTTACACTCAAAGAAAAAACATACGTATTATAGCCTTCAAACTTATTTTACTGCTACAGTACACTAGAACATGTAACACATTAAAATTCGGAAAATCCATATTTTGTTGGCCAAGGAAAAGCCGTTGTAGAAGATAAGAAGAAAAAAAATTTTTTTTTTAAATACTCATTAAATAAGATGTTAAGCAGCATTAACAATTGTTTCAAATTAAGCCATTAATGCTGGCCATAAATGCAAAAACAATATAAAACTGAAATAAAATAAAATATGTTTCGTGTTAAACATGAAAATTCTATTAGGCAGGGGATTTTGTAATCTTCGATGATATTTTTTTTATTTCTTCTTTTTGCCCAAATCTGAAATGAAACATTAAAAATCTGATCATATCATTTTAAAACCAAATACTGTATGACTGAATGGCAATATGGAAATGGAAGAGATTGAAATCGACGCCTGCATGTTGATCTACAAAATTATTGCCACATTTTTTTTTCTTTTTATTTTTTTTATTTTTTCGTTAAGACCCCATTAAATTGTTAAAGTATGTAAATATTTGTTTGTTTATTTAGTTAAAAAAATTTTCAGTCAATAACAACACCATGAACACTGGAAGTAGAACGACTATACTTGTAATAACAAGTCATTTGTAAAAATAATAATCGATTAATCGAATCAAATTATTTTTTATTATTAAAAATATTAACTGAATATTGTGGGTGTGTATGATAATAGTTTAAATTTATTTAAGCATGTGATTAAAATCTGCCTTCAAATTTGACTCGTAATTTATTTAATGCCAATGTCTCTATTATTATTTGTGAACAATTGTGTTTTGGTTCCGAAAAAATTGTTGGTTCGTGCCCACCCGTGGGCACCACGAAGTTGCCGTAGTCTAGTAGGTAGTGTGTTGGCTTATTAGACGTAAGGCCACGGTTCAAACCGCAGATCATACATCAAAACGAGATTTGAAAAATATTTTTTTGGCAGATTTCTTTCTCAGCAGATTTCTGGCAAAAACTCTGAGGCTAAATAAAAAATTGACATGAAAAATTTCTTAAAAATTTGTCGTTCGGAATCGACTTTAAAATGTAGGTCCCGCCACTCATGTATAAAAATTAATACGAACATCATAAGTGGTGTGAGAAGCTAAGTCGTAATCCCGACTGAAGGGTTATAATGATCAATTATGTATGTATGTACATATGTATATATGTGATCAAAATCTGCCTCCAAATTTGACTCTTAATTTATTTAACTGCCGATGTCCATACAAACTTATTCATAGAGTGAACAATTGTATTCTTGTTTAGATTCAGAAAATAGTTTTGTTGAACGGTTCCACAAACTGCAAGTCTTACGAAGATTATTCGAAGAGATCCCTTTTTATCAAAAAGCTTGGTATAAAGGTCTTACACATAAATTGAATATTGAAAAATTTGTAATTTGTAGTCAATGAATGCGATTTCGAGAGTGCTCCTTAGCCGATGACAGCCGGTGATTTGAACACGCTTACCATCTCTTCCATACTTGCTGATTATAGCGCTTTTATTAGTCATACATTTGCAGCAGCATCATCTTGATGCTCCAGATTCTACTATAAATTTGGATCTCAATCCATCAATCGGATCTCAATCAATGATAACTCAGAAGAGGTACTGTAATATTAATTTTATTTTAAGATTTAATTTAAGAAGAAAAGTATCGATTATTCGATTACTTAGAACCTCTAATATATTATCTTTATATGCAATGTTAAGTATTTAAAGTTATATATTGATTTCATTATCGCCAGTATGTATATGTACAAGACACTTACAACACCATTTGATAACTGAACACAATTACGCTTCAACAAGTTCAATATGTTTAAAGGAAAAAAAATTCAAATAAATTTTTCAATGCAATAAATTTATTATCCATTAACAGAATTACTGAAGAAAAAAAAATATAATGGAAACTCTACAAAACTATCAAATGGCTAATAACATTGTAATTTACGTAAGATTTTATTTTTACGATTGAATTTTTTATGGTTATGAAAATGAAATAAATTTAAATAAAAATATTGTTGCACGAACTCTAAATTTTCTTTTTGCTATAATTTATAAAAGAAATAATTATATTACATACATTACATTAAAAAAATTTTAATATTGTAACGGGTATGTGTTAATAACAAAGTATAGAAAATTGGCACAAGAGCATCAAGTCATTATTTATGCCACTAAATTATTGACTACCATTTAGTATTTAAAAATTATTTCATGTCCATGAGTAACACATTTCAGCAAGCATTTTGCTAAGAGAACCTTGCCAACTTTGCCATGCATTTTTGGCATTGCCACCTATCAGAATCGTTCTTTTGTTATGAAAAAGTTTACACAGAAAAGCTAAGAAAAAGAAATCTCCTGATGTTTTATAAATAGGTTTATTAAAATTATTTTTTAGTTTAAATTATAGAAATAAATTAATTAACAAAATTAGATTAGTATTGGGATTGCCTAAGGTCAAAAATCAATTAAGTCAATTAAGTCCACTTAAATCGTAATTCCTTATTATTATTGAATTTATAAGAGAAGTTTCATTGATTTAGTTACTTAATATTCTTTATTTTTTAATCAATTTCCGGTACTTATGGCCTTAAACTTTGTGTTGTCTTATTGGGGAGTTGCTCTAAAATAGTTGAATGCCATTTGAACGGAAATTGCTGTGGCAAATTAATTTTAATTTAATATTTTTGCAAAAAAAAAACATCATGTGAATTACAGCACCTGTTACGTGTCTCTATTTTAAACGTAAAGCTATTGAAAAATTTATTCACAGTTTAATTGCTTACATGGGGGAGAGAACACAATAAAATTGTGTAGCAATTAATACGAAAAATCGATTCTAAAAAGATTTAGAGAAGTTGTTAAAAACAATATAAAGTATTTTTAGTAGTCGCCGTAGTCTAGTAGGTAGACTGCCTTCCAAAATGTATCAATACAAAGTTTGTATGCAGTTCTACTACTGTATATAAACTATGTAGATATGCAAAGTAACCAACCAATGCATCAACTATAATCCAATGCCTAATTGCTTTTTGACTGCGTTAAAAATACACATTGACGACGTTTTGAAATAGAATACTTCGTATACATATTTTGTACAGCGGCATTATGAAACACGATACTTTGTTCAAATACAAAGCAACTAACATTTTGGCAGCCGTAGTGTGTTGTCTTATTAGACGCAAGGCCACGGTTTAAACCCCAGGTCAGACATCAAAACGAAAATATTAAAATATTTCTGCGGCGACTTCCTCTCAGCAGATTTCTGGAAAAAACTCTGATAGAAAATAAAATTGCCATGAAATTTTCTCAAAAATCTGTCGTTCGGAATCGACTTAAAACTGTAGGTTCCTTTCACTCATGTATAAAATTAACACACATAACATGAGGGGTGTGAGAAGCTAGGCGATAATCCTGACCGAACATATATGCATATATATTATATACATATGCATATATTATATATTATATACATATGCATATATGTATGTAATAATATTGTTTACTTTATTTTTATAGAGGCCACTAGTAACTGAGTGCTATCATACTAATGATGAAAAAATTTGTGCACGAAATTACTCAGAACACTGTCATATCAGGTAATAGCACTTGAAGGAATAGATCAACACTATAATTGGGGCAACAAAAGCAATTACTGGAAGAAATTGTTAGATTCTATTAGGTTAGAGGACGTAGATTCTATTAAGAACTTTAATAATTTTTATAATTCCACAATGTTTTCCTTTATTTAAAAATATTTTACCAATTGGTTTAGTTTTCGTAAAGCAAAATGAATGCCCAAATTTTTAATTCATAATTCAATCATTAATTTAATAGCCAAGAACCAATGCACCTTATAGAGGTAGAAATATTGTTTAAATAATTCATCTTTTTTCAATTTTGCAATTTATTTTCTAAATAAATAAAAATCATTAATAATTATGAAGAAAAATACAGAAAAATGTAGAATACGATTATGTAATTAAGAACATACATACCTACATACATAATTGGTCATTATAATCCATCAGTCAGAATTACGCCCTAGCCTCTCACACCACTTATGTTGTGTATGTTAATTTTATACATTAGTAGCGGGACCTACATTTTAAAGTCGACTCCGAAGGACAGATTTTTGAGAAACTTTTCATGGCAATTTTATTTACTCTCAGAGGTTTTGCCAGAAATCTGGTGAGAGGAAGTCGCCGAAGAAATATGTCAAACCCGGGGTTTGAACCGTGGCCTTACGTCTAATAAGCCAACACACTACCTACTAGATTATGACGACTTCATGTAATTAAGAACAGAATCCTTAAAAGCTCAAGAGAAAACGTTGTCCGTGTGCAATCAATGGTTGTATGTTATAAAGGATATATTATGTATACATATTTCATTGTTGTTTCTTTCAAAATTTAAACCTTTTAAAAAAATATATTTTATATATGTATGAGTGTTAATATATTGCTAATTTGCATATCATCTGTGAATAGCCTGAAATTATTTTGCAATAATCGCTTAACGACTTAATTTCCTTCTTTTGTTCTTTGTTGTCTTCTTGTTTGCTGCGTACACAGAAATTCAGTTAATGCCTTACTTTTAACACCGAAAACCAAACCAAAAAAGATTATTTTATTTATGCCAAATAAATACAAAACAATTTATTTTATTTAAAGTACAAAAGCAGGAATAAGAAATGAATGCAAACACAGTATGGCCAACAACTTCAAAGTATAGCGCTAATGAATTAAAAAATATTTCATTTCTTTGTTGTTGTTGTTGTTGTTGTTTTTTATTTAATTTTGCAAAATTTTGCAAAGTTTGTTAAACAAATAACGGCAAAAATTTAATAAAAAAAAATACAAATTGAGTTCATTGATACGCTATTCGATACTGCTCCACTTTTTGTTTTCTTTACTGTTTCTCCCCAAGTGCATGTTAATATTTATGTGTACATTAATGGTGGTAATACAGTGGAGAATTATAAAAATTTTAAAACTTTTCTAAATGTTTCGCCATAAATTTTATATGGCAAAGCATTCTTTTAGTTGAGAACCCTAAAGTTATGGTCACATTAAGAAAATATTTGCTGAAAAGTACTCAATACAAATATGTTTGATGCTAAGAATGAAAATTTGTGAAATTTAGTAGAAATATTTGGAGTCACTTATGGCAGCATATGGCTACCAAACGAGATTTACGTATACTAAGTGAGATTCACAAGTCGTGAAGTCATATGTTAATTTTTAAATAAATTTGTTAAATTTATAATTCAATCAAAATTCATGCATCTTCCGGCATTTATCAGTCATTCTAATAATTTTATGAAAGTGTGAATTTTATTCAAGCCACTTTTGATTATGCGCGTTGTAAACAAATTCTGGGTAACACTGTAAAGAGTAAAAAGTTGTTCTGTGGTCTCCTATTCTCTCTCATTAGTACAGTTGAGGTATTCCCAGTTTCTAGGCGTTTGTAATTCATATTTAAATCGGGTCAAATTTGTCGAAACTCTATCATCATGGTTACGTTTGAACATTTAGCTATTTTGCCCATATGCCTACATACAACGCTTCGGAAATGCTCTGTATGCGTTGGTATGCACGATATACATACTATGATATTGAATATGCACTGTGACAGTCTTTATAGCCATTATTTCAGGGTGAATTGTACTACAGTAGTAGGCTACTTTAAGGAAGAATCTAAGATTCAACTGTTCTGTTACTGTTATACACATACATATATAATTGGCCATTACAACCCTTCAGTCAGGATTACGGCCTAGCTTTTCACAACACTCATGTTGTGTGCGTTAGTTTTTGTACATGAGTGGCAGGACTTACAGTTTAAAGTCGACTCCGAACGACAGATTTTTGAAAAACTTTTCATGGTAATTTTTTTCACTCTCAGAGTTTTTCCCAGAAATCTGCTGAGACGAAGTCGACGAAGAAATATTTTTTGTATTTTGTTTGATGTCTGGCCTGGGGTTTGAATTCTGGCTTTACGTCTAATATGCCAACACACTACCTACTAGACTACGGCGACTTCAGGCCTACATACAACGACTCGGAAATTGTTGATTGTATGCTTTGGTCTGCTTGATATACTTTGATACTGGATTCGCACAGTGCCAGTCTTTTTTAGCTATTATTGCACTATAGTAGTAGGCTACTTCAAGGAAGAATCTAAGGTTCATTTGTCCTGTAGGGAGCTATATGCAGTATACGGAGTTATTCAGGAATAATACTACGAAAGAGCAAATGCTACATAAAATAAAATTAATTTTATATGAGTCGATATCTTCAAAAACAAACTGATAGCTTAGTTAACTTTATGCTTCTTCTCTTTAATAAACTTATGAAAGCTGCATAACTTTTTTTTGTCCTCCACTGTATTGCTTTATATATTTTTAGCTTATTATTCAAGAAAAATATGGACTAATTGAATAATGCATTTCGCGAATATCTGACGAATACTCACAATAAAACAATATTACAGCTATTGCACACATTCATATATCTACGCCAGAAATGCAAAAAACATCTTTTGCAAGCAATTTCATTCATTTGTTTGTGTAAATCAATGTCATTTGAGTGAATTCACATTTCAATTACCTGGAATTAAGGTAAACTACTGTGTCATAAATTCATTTTGCCACAAGTGTAATTATTTACATATTTTATTGTATAAGAAATCACAAAAAAAAACAAAAATCTTTGTACAAAGAACAGAATATAATAAAAATTTAATTTATTGTCGGTACCCTTTTTAGTAGACATTTCTGGCTGTAGTATATATGGTAGCATATCACATAATCAGTACATGCAAGCAATTTATATTCACTGTGTAAACATGACATTACAATGCAATACAACGCAAATAAGCGACGAGTATTACAAAATAACAATGATTGCATATGGAATTTTAAGACAAAACAAAGTTTACAGATTGCCACAAACCCCAATGGGCCGGAAAAGTAACAGTTTACGAAAATTGCTCTCTTTTAACGATTTAAAATATTTCTTTTAGATGTACATACATACATACAAATAATGTCATGACATGTCAGCAGTGTTATGAGCACGATGTCCTTAAAATTATATTTTTGTATACTCTGCTTAGCTAGGTTTTTAATAGGGTTTGTCACTAAACCGTGAGTAAATCCTTTTAACTTTTAATTTTTTTGTTTTTTGAACTCAATGTGATTAATATTGTAAAAAATTCTCCTCCTGTTTGTTATTACGTGTTTCTTTGTGTTTTTTTATAATTTTTACGCCCATGTTGTACAAACAGGCTTTAGATTTGAGTCGCCTCTTTCATGACTACTGACGCGACGTGATAAGACGCGTTAATTTTTCATTTCAAAATACTCGCATAGAATTACACGTTCAAATGTAATTACGCGTAAATGAAAACGTAATAATTACATTCAATTATAGCCAACAAATGATTCTTAAATAGAAAAATAAAAATACAATATCAGCCCCATAAAAAGAATTGTTATTTTCAATACAATAAATACGAATGAAAAAAATAACATAAAGCAGTCTACTCTGTTACACGTGTGTGGTTTCAAATGAATTAAAAACAGAAAATACTGGTTTTTATAACTTGCCTTTGTTCTATTTTGTAGTTTGTTTTATAACAAACAATTAATAAAAAAATATTAATTGTTATAGAGTGAGAAGTCAGTTATAACTAGTGAAGGGTTAAGTGATAGGGCCAATCTATAACTTTTCTCCCGGCAGAGAAATAACAATCAAACTCTGCAAAAAGTTTGAGAGAGAGAGAGACAGAGAAAGAGTTGTATGTGGATACTATAAGTAGTAATGACTAAGGTATTTATTGCTTGTTCGGATATCTCACTAATATTCTAGTTCTAGCACACAATAACCCTTGTATAAATAGCAAAAATAAATGTGTTTAAATATATAATTCTGATACTGCGATAGGCCACCCGCCTTAATTTTAATTTCATCGATCCTAAGCTGCACTTAAGATAACCTAAATTTAGTGGTTAAACCAAAGCTGAGAACTTCAGATTCAACTCTAGAGAAGCTTTATAACTTTCGACAATGTTTTTCGATTTGAACAAGGAAAATGTTTAAATCTCCTACAAAATTAATCCAACCTGACGTCCTCCCTCTAGAAAAAATAAGATAAGGTAGCACTACTTTGAGAAAGAGTAGAACAAAATCAGCAAAATTTCTCACCATTTACTCATTAAGACATTAGTTCTAGGCAACGACAATTATACCAGCGTCACGCTTAGTGGCATATAATTTGATTAATGAAAATAAGAACAAAGTAAAGTTGGGTGAGATGCCTTGCGACAACTATACATACATACATACATAATTGGCCATTACAACCCTTCATTCAGGATTACGGCCTAGCTTCTCACACCACTCATGTTGTGTGCATTAATTTTATACATGAGTGGGGGGGAGGGACCTACAGTTTAACGTCGACTCCAAACGACAGATTTTTTGAGAAACTTTTCATGGCAATTTTATTTACTTTTAAAGTTTTTGCCAGAAATCTGCTGAGAGGAAGTCGCCGAAGAAATATTTTTTATATTTCATTTTGATGTCTGACCTATGGTTTGAACTGTGGTCTTCCATCTAATAAGCCAACACACTACCTACTAGACTACGGCGACAATCATATCTTGTTTAAAAGAAACCAAAAGACTGAAAACGGAGTATAAAGAAATTGCTGGCAAGGACACAATGTTAACAATGTTCCATGTAGACGCCTTGCTCTTCAGGATGAATTCTGTAATTAAAAATCATACTGAATATTGAAATTAAATTTATTTAATTTATTATTTTTTTGTTCTTTATGGTGTTATTATACAAACATCAGAATAGAGAATGATATAAAGACGTGGCAGGCTTGAATTATTTTTCTCTATATTTTTATCGACTTTTAATAGGGGCGTATATGGGAATAATACGATTTTATCTTGCCTGCTTTAGTTTCGACAAATTTAAAATATTAATTAGCACTGTGTGTTTAGATTGTTTAGACGTTTTCTGAGAAATTTAAAATTTATTTACCAATGACTAAAGTTTCGTATCATTTGACAGTAGAGAAAAGAAGACGTGCTTGGAATTTGTTCATTATAACAGGTGTTTTTAAAACAGTTTATTTAATAAAATTTATTGTAAACTTTTGTGAATAACATGGGGAATTTTACTATGAGCCAGCTATTAAAATATATTTGTAATATTAATTGAAATAATAAAAAATGTTGTAATTTTATTTAATATAAACGAATACTTTTGCCATACACTGTAGCCAATATGATGTGTTAACAATTGTTCAGGTGTTTTTGTTTAGATGATGTTAATGATTTGTATCAGCATTTATTTGCAGATGACATTTCAATGAATTCATATTTTATTTAAATAAAATAATTTTTTTTATTTATTTTTCATTTGAATGCTAATATTTATTTAATTTATTCTCTTGAATTTGCTAGAAAATAAAAATTATGCAAAATATTGATTTTATTTGCATAAAATCTGATAAAACTAATGTCGTATACATACATACATATTCATATAAACCCAACTACAAGTGCATTCAACAAAACGTTTCTTTTGTTAAAAATCAATTTTATTACACTATCAGATAATATCATAGAAATTATTTTCTTCTATTCTAATAGCTGTTATGTAAAGCAATGTGAAGAACAATAGTAATTTCAATAGTATGACCTTGTAAAGCCCTATTTTATTTGCGTTCATACATTTTTAAAATCATAAACTTTTCTTTGCTTTAATTCACAATGTATTCATAACTTTTGAAAATTGTTTAACACGTCTATAACGAATGTGCCACATCATTTGCCTACTTGTACGTGATCTTACAATAATATGTACAATACAAAAACATGCATCATTACACGCTGACTGGTTAAAGAAATTAAATTAAAATAAAAGAAAAGATAAAATAGAAGAAATTATAAATTTAGAACACAGATGATGAGCTGTAAATATGGCAAAATAGTCACAACCTTAACTGAACGTGTGCTAATGCAGAAAAACAACACTAAAATAGAAAATACAGTGGAATAATGATTAATAACTTTGCATTTAAGCGTTAAAAAAAACTAACATTCTTGAATAAAAAAAATTATTTTTAAAATACTTAACACTTACATTTACATTTACATGCATAATTGCTTATTACAACCCTTACGACCTAGCTTCTCATACCACTTATGTTGTGTGTGTTAATTTTATATATGAGTGTTGGAACCTACAGTTTAAAGTCGACTCCGAACAACAGATTTTTTAGAAACTTTTTATGGCAATTTTATTTTATTCTCAGAGTTTTTGACAGAAATCTGCTGAGAAGAAGACGGCGAAGAAATATTTTTTCATGTTTTCGTTTTGATGTCTGACCTGGGGTTTGAACCGTGGCCTTACGTCTAATAAGCCAACACACTACCTACTAGACTACGACGACTTCCACTTACACTTACATTTAAGAAATTTAATTAAACGAATATTTTAAAATGAACTTATTTGCACTCTCTCCCTCTCCCTCTTTCATTATAATAGTATAATGGTATAATATTAGAATTGTGCATCATTTTAATTTTAAATGCTCATTAAAAATATTTAAATGTAAGAAACTTGTAATAAAACTTATAAAATTCGTTTCAATAGTACTTTGAAGGTACGGCTTCGTTTCAAATGTACCCAATGTAAGCCGGACAAAGAAGATGTTAATATTATTTCAAAATAAAATAGTTTAAAAGTGTAGAAAGATGAGTAGAAATTTGAATATATAAACAATTAGTCATATTTTTTTCTATTAGTTTTTCCAGTGTTAACTAAAAACCCATTTTATAGACAATACGTACAAAGTCTACATTTTTCAAAAGTCTGAAGTCTAAAGTCCAATAACTACAAAAATTACCTCATATTAATTTGATATTCTTTATTATTATTTTTTTTTTGTAAATAAAATTAAATTTTTAATAAATTTAATTAAAGGCGTTATCAAATAGACATCAAACTAACAGTGAAATTTGGTCTCCGTATGAAATCTTATCTGGCTATTAGTTTTTATTTTGCTCAGTAACAATGCTGTGATACTAATAATATGTTCGAAAATATTAACACATTGTTGACCGGCCACGAGTTAACTCGTGTTTTCATGGCCAAACATTGTTGACCGATCACGAGTTAACTCGTCGTCAATATAGAAAACTGCAAATGCTTTATTCATCGTGCTTAGACATGTCTCTTTTATTATAAAAAACAGTTATTTGTCTAGATATCTAGATTTTTATAAAAATTTTAGTTCTGCAAAAATTGCAACCATGGCAGAACGTGATAACGAAGAATTTTTCAATGAATTATAGGCGGATGACTTATCTCATTGTCCAATTTATCCAAATAGAACGTGTAGAATATGTTCTTTAAAAGGAAAGTGCAGCGAAACAAGACACATATGTATATGTATGTATTTGCAAAACCTGCTGTGTACCATTACACGTAGGTGTTTGCTATACGACATCTCATATTAAAAAAATATTAAAAGTTATCTAAAAGATATGTACAAAATTTGATTTCAATTACATACATACATAATTAGTCATTACAACCCTTTAGTCAGGATTACGACATAGTTTCTCACACCAGTTATGTTGTGTGCGATAATTTTTATACATGAGTGGCGGGACGGACTTACAGTTTAAAGTCGACTCCTGCTGAGAGGAAGTCGCCGAAGAAATATTTTGTCATATTTCGTTTAGTTGGAAATGCGTAACATGGGGTTTGAACCGAGGTCTCACGTCTAATAGGCCAACACACTGCCTGCTTGACCACGGCGATTTGATTTAAATCCATTATGGATACAATAAAAGTTTATTGAAGGTTATTTATATTGTTTCGGTTTCACATTCAATTATGAAATAATAGACGGTGACATGAGATAGTTTCAGAGTAAAATTGCCGGTCAACAATGTGTTAAAATTCTGTGTCTTAAAACAAAAAATTTATTTTTTTGGAAGCCAATAAGGTCACTTATTTTAAATGATAAGATTTATTTTTTTTTGTATTCTAACAGCAGCCACATAAACGAAATGCTTTATTTGGTATTCTTTTAATAATTTATTACATTTTTAATATAAAATATTGCAAGAAAAAAAAGAAATATGTATGCATAGTTGAGTATGAATATAAATTATTGATAATATACCATCCTAACGGTCTTTATCTCTATTCATAAATATTTTATTTTTTATTTTTTTAAATTTTTTGTTTTTACTTTTACTATAAAAGGCAATTATTTGTATTTTTTAATAGCTGTTGTCAGACATCGGGTAATGGTTTTTGCTGTATTGAAACAATAAATCCATTTGTCTTATTTATTGTTTCAACGTTTCAAGTTGATGTTGTTTGATGTTATTTAAACAAATTTGTTATTTTGTAATTTGTAATTTGACTTTTAAGTCAAGTGTATTGTAAACAAATCATTTCCTTAAAGAAATAAAGCTTTTCCAACGAAAAGAAAAGAAACGAAACGAAACACTACTTCATTCACTTGGCATTTCTGGTTAAAAGTGCACTTTTCAACAATAATGATCGTTTGATGCACATACATACATAGACACAATTACTCTTTTTGTTGCATTTATTGCATTATTTTTTTATATGCCGTTTTCACAATACAATATGAGAGCCATATGCTATTTATACCCAATGACTGACTGACTACCAAGGCAGACGTAATGATGTACGTTGTAGGCAGGCAGACAGACAGACAACAGACAGACAGACATCCGCAAATGAATGAATGAATGAATGGATGGATAGATGTACAATAATTATGCACTTTCTTAAGTTGTTTATTCATAATGCTGTACACACTACTTCAAATAAGTAAATATTAAGCAATTTTGAAGATCACTTGACCGTTAGAAGTACACCGTTTGAATTGATTTGAAAGAAAAAAAGACAAGAAAATTATAGTCGTTCGTACTTTACTATTATAAGACATTCTTCACTACAATCTGTAACGTAATCAAACCAAACTTATGGCAAATTTCAATTCAGTCTCAATAATATTCTGCTCAACAAAAACATTGAAATGATTTAAAGGCAAAAATATGTACAAATTTTTAATTGCTCTGGCAAGAGCTCCATTTTTTCTGTTGCCTTGAGAAATCCATTCATTTGTCATTTTGACTACATTATCGGGAGGTCTTCACGTAATTATTTCTCTTGTAATTTTGGGTCTCATCACACATCAAACGGGACAATCACATATATACATACATACATAATTGGCCATTACAACCCCTCAGTCAGGATTACGGCCTAGCTTCTCACACCACTTATGTTGTGTGCGTTAATTTTTTATACATGAGTGGCGGGACCTACAGTTTAAAGTCGATTCCGAACGACAGATTTTTTAGAAACTTTTCATGGCAATTTTATTTGTTCTCAGAGTTTTGCCAAAAAATCTGCTGAGAGCAAGTAGCCGAAGAAATATTTCTTCATATTTTCGTTTTGATGTCTGACCTGGGGTTTGAACCGTGGCCTTACGTCTTAATAAGCTGACACACTACATACTAGACTACGGCGACTGTCTTGTTGACAATCACGTTGTTTTTAATTCAGACCGTGATGGTAAATAACCAAGTAGATCCTATAACCACTCATGCATAAAATTAAAGCTTACTACGTGGGTTGTGTGAGAAAATAGGTCGTATTCCTGTAATGAGCAATTCCCAACAATATCAAGCAAGAATCGAGTCAATATTCTACATGCCCAAAATTCTTAATTCTCTTAATTTGCTTTTATTATTTTCTTTTCTTATTATATTTTAAATGTTACTACACCCTCTTTCTATCCAAATAGGGTAATCGACCGATTGAATATACAGACACATTTTTCATTCATTGAAAATCTTGTTTTTTTTTTTCTTGTTTTTGTTTTTCTATTTTTATGTGGATATTTTCAATTAGCATCGTGTCATATAAAGTAAAAAATAAAAATAAAATAAATGTAAAGTAAATAAAGAAACGTAGAAAAATTGAAGTGAAATTATAGAAAAAAAAATAAAAATAAATAAAATTTTAACAACAAACAAACAACTTTGAATTCAAATTGCTGTTACTCATGCAAAATGCATTAAAAACAGAAATAAAGAAAAAAAGGAAAAAACAACAGATTTGGTGTCTCGATTTGTTTTTATTTGGTTTACAGACAGAGACAATATTTTATTTCAAATGTCTAAAAAGATTTAAATTATCCATGAAAATATGGGAGGTTTCATACAACAAAAATCGTACAAATCCTTAGAATATATTAATGGCAGGGCTGTGGCATCAACAGTATTTTATGTAACAGACTTTTCATTTCATAGCGTTAAATTTCATAGTAATAAATTCTTGTGATCCCAAACTGTTAATACAATACTAAGCTCTTCTATATATTTTTTCAAGCAATCGGAATATAATAATAAATACTGTATAGGCAAGTGGTATGAACTGATAATGCTGTACGGTACGATAATCGGTACAGCGACTAAAACTGGCATATGACTTCTTCGATCTTAACTGTCCCATGTTGAATCATTTACATTCGCTGAAATACGATAAATACCTAATAGTTGTCGATTCCAGTCCTTAGCTTGTTAGAGCTGTCAATAGTTTGTATCAGAAATTTTTTAGGCAATATTTTCGAACATTAAATTCAAATTTTTTCATAAAAGTTGCTTTTTGTCATGTAGAAGAAAGTCATACCCTCAGTTTATAAATTCATTTGAAATAGATGACATTTACTGGAATTGTTTTCACAACATTCTATTCATCACTGTAGATGGCTTATCATTACTTAAAATTTTTGTAGAGTGTAGAAATTTTTATTTTGGAAACCTTTGATTTTATGAGTCATTTAAAGGCTTTAAACTCTTCAACATAATGCATTTGACACGTTCTTAAGGTAAAATATTGAACTCTTTTTTGTAGGTCAACCAATTCATAAACTTCAGATCATTTTTCACAAAACCATATTTTACACGTCTACATAGAAACCTCCCATATCTCTTTTCTTTATTTATTTTTTTTTTTTACAAAAATTATAACACTGTCAGTGATATTTCATTGTCGTCTAGCGTCTAACATAAGTTGTAAAGAAATAAAATTGGTTACATTGTAAAAGTTTTAAATGTATATGTGAACCAAAAAAAAAACAAGAAGAGAAAAATAATGAAAATGAAATTAAAAATAAATTTTCGATTGCCTCAACCATTTAAAAGTTAATTTTTGTTTTAAATTTAGTGCGGTTTGTAGAGTCAACAAGTAATTGACATTTTAAAGTGCCTTGTAAATGTTCGTCAGCTTATTTTCGTTACGTTTCGTTTCTTTTCTTTAAAGTTTAATGTGTGTCAAAAATAATAATATTTGTAATAATAAAAGCAATAAACATTGTTTTTTCTTCTTTTTAAATTATGATTTTTTTTTAATAAAAGAAACAAAAAAGCATCACACATATCTAAACAATCACTTTAAAAACCAGTTCTTTTTTGGTCTTAACAACTCTAACAGGCGAAAACAGTTTTCAAAGAGTTTCCGCACTTTAGAGTTGCGTGCGGTTTTGTTTTTAAAACCATTAAAAAAAAAAAATAAACAAAACCCGAACCGTAACAAACCCCCCCAAAAAACACAACGAAAACTGAAGTATTTGAAACACTTCAGATACATTATATACAAACAAAAACAGTAACAACAAGAAAACAAAGTTTATATTCGAGAAACACAACGTTAACATTTTGAACTTGAACGCAACAGTAATAAACAAAAATTTTTTTGCAAAACAGAATCGAAAAAACTCATATTAGCGGTATTCACAGCCATTAGCAAATTAGTGTCGTTAGCAATAATGGTTTCAATCTCGTACATATATCATTTGTACATTAGTTTGGGTTAATTTTAAACAATAAACAACAAAATCCACCTACCATATACATATGAAACAAAGCAAAGGAATAATAAGGATATGGTGCAGCTAAAGTGCAAAATCGCATTCTCTTGTTGCTTCAACTTAAGGAGAGGAAATATTTGTTGGTTGTGTTATGTCCAATAATTGAATACCATTAAATATTTAAATAATCCAGCTCTAAACATCTGGGACCCCGAGCACAGCAATATTCCGGGAAACTGCAAAGCCGAAAATTTCGCCAGAGTTGGTGCACTACTTCCGGAATACTCTTCAATCGACTTGGGGATGCCACTTAGCTCGGTCAAGTTGGCCATCGCGCGGAAATTCTTTCGAGACCCCAACCTATCCTGGGTCAATAAGGAGTGCTGCTCCACCACTAGGCTCACTTGGCCTTCGATGGATAGAAGGCGAACACAGTGGCCATGCTTACATGTCCTTGTGTTATGGGAAGACACTCGGATCCGCTGAGGAAGAGACTTTCTCTTGCGAGGTGCAAATATAGGTTATTTAGTTCTCCAATCCTTGTCAGCTAGACGGAGCTACCATCCATTGATGTCAAGCATATAGCTTCGTTTATCAAACTTTCGGGCTTGTTTTCCAGCGTAGGGTTGTCGTTCTTTAAATGTGCAGCCCTTGCGCTGGCCAGCAATGAATTTTGAAAAAGATGAGTAGAATCGAAACATACTCAAAAATTTCTGATACTTATAAGCATTCATACTTATTTTAATATCATACTCATACTACTCATATCCAAAGTTTGAAGTACTCATCGTATTCATACTTAACAATACGTATGATATTGTTGATTTCGACTCTCCACAACTAAACTTTTACATGAAGCACTAAATAAGTATGATTCGCGCACGAACACTAAAATGTTCACTAAATGGTTGTGTGTTTGAGCTCCTTGCTGCTCTGTCTTTTGTCCTCGTGTGTCTTTTTTCTTTTTTTTTGTAAATGCAACAACAACTAAGACTTATCATTTATAAGTATTTTTCTAAAGTTATGAATCTGAATGAGTAGGCCTATGAATCAAACATATTTCGAATGGTATGAGTTTGATGTGAACGTTGCACATACTCATTGTACTCATACTTATAAATCAACGTTGTAGTGAGTATGAATGAAACAGAGTACATAGTTAAATTTCAATATTGTTGACTCCCTTATAATTAAAAATTTCCTGAGTGCTTATGAGTAGCGAAAAAACGATTCATTTCTGATCTCTGATTCTGGGCTAGTTCTGTAGCTTCAATAAAAAAATCTTTTAATTAAGACATTAAACAAACGCCAAAAAACAAAAAGCAAAAAAAACCTATAGACTGTGATTACCATCCATTAAAGTTTCTAAAGAATTTTAAAAATTTCCTGTCTCTCTTTCTTTCTTATTTTTTTCAAATTAAAAATTTTACTTTTCTCAGAAACCCATAAAATGGAATCTTCACATCTTTGACTTCGTTTGCATCTTTTTTTTTGTATTTTTTATTTCAACAACGCTTTTGTTAACGAAATAAATAAAAAACAAAAAAAATACATATCAAAAGTATCTTCTAATTCGCTTTATTAACTTCTCTTTTTTTGATATTCTCTTTTACTTTTATGTTTTTAGAAACTATATGCCAAAGCATTATATGATAATATAGCTGACTCACCCGATGAATTGGCCTTCAGAAAGGGCGACATACTTGCTGTCATTGAACAGGACACTGATGGCCTGGTCGGTTGGTGGCTGTGCACATTACGCGGTCGTCAGGTAAGTGTCAGACATGTTTCACACACTCATTTCTTATATTCTTTGCATACGCATTTGACTGACAGGTATCGAATATTAAAAAATACTTCGTTTTTTTTTATAAATTTCATGTTGAATTCTAAGAGAGTTTGTTGGTGGATTATAATATAAGCCTTTAAGCTTAAAAACATTTTAAATAAATTATTGTGGCGAAATCAAAACGTTGCGAATTAAACCGCAGATACATATATACTCTTATAAACTGTTCATTATGTTTGTGTCAATCAAAATTAAAACAGATTTCCTTTTCATCAACCGTGTACATGAGTTCTTTGGATGCCTGGCTGGCTGGCTGCCTGCCTCAGCAGACACGACAGACGACAAAGCAACTTACCACAGACATGTTGTTCTTACAACAAAGTCTATAATACGTTATTCAATGTTATGGTAAATTATAGTTAATCATTAAATTAGTTCATCGAGTTGAAAATATTTGTAATTTATTTTGATTACCCCCTCCCTCCCATTGGCATAAGATTCCCAACATCATGTCAATGCCAGTGTAGTTGCTTGTGCAGAATTTAAATAAAACCAAACAACGTTTAATTCAATTCTTCAAAAAAGGAAATTCAAAATTAAAAAAATTGGAAGAGGGAAGAGAATAAAATGTAATGAATATTGCCTTTGGCATTTGTTTGTTAATGGAAATAGTTTAAGTTTTTTTTCATGTACAAGTACATCACATACTCCTCTAATAAAAGCAGGAGGGAGACAATAATTTAATTTGAAATGTTAGTTGTGATGAGTTGAGTAAAAGACTTGGAAACGTTAGCGTACTAGTCATGTCCTTCGTTAAGTATGATTTCAAAAGACAATGATTTCGTTTTCAAATTATAATGGTGACTGAACACCATCACCATTTACATACATTTTAGTCATTGTGTTAACAATAAAAACTACGCTTTCTAAGATACCGAAAATGTTTTATATGAAAATCATGTTTTTAATTACATATTAACTCATGTAGCAATCTTTACAGAGAAAGATTTCGGGTAATGTGTCAAAAAGATGGTAAAAAAACATTTTTAAAATTTTCGAAATTGTTACTTACCTTTTAAGAAATCCTTTTAATCCTGGGATTCTTCAGAAGAGTATTTTTACATTTCAAATTAGTTTCTTATTACGGTTTGCCAATTAGTTCAATAGAACTATCTGCACATGTACATCTAATTTCCTGTAAAAAAAAAGGAAACATTTTTACTCTCTATTTATGTGTTATTAAAAATTAATTTCAATAAATATGGTAAATATTGGAAAAAAAATATGAAATAAAAGTCCTTCAGATTTACAAAAGTTCACATCACATTTCATGCCACAAAACATTCGAAAAACTTGTAAAAATCTTGTCAATTAAAATGCCAGACTTACAAATATTTAGACAGTTCAAGTGGGCTGTAGTATTTCATTAAACAACTCCATTAAAAATTTTACAGAATTTTTTTTGTTTTTTTTTTTGTTTTGTTTTTCCATGTAAACAAAAAAATAAAATTAAAATGAAACCACATGTCTTTCCATTTAAGATACTCAAGGTTCAGTCATTAAGTAGAAAGAAGAAAGAATGATAAAAAATTAAAATCAAATAAAATCATTAAATAAATAAAACAAAACAGAAAAAAAAAACAGAAAAAGAATTTCAAAATGGCAACACAAGCAAAAAAAAATTCATTCATGTCTCATTTAACATTTATTTTATTTGCAGGGTATTTGTCCTGGCAATCGTTTGAGAATTTTAAATTCATACGATTCGGGTTGTTTCTCACCATCACCGGCCTCATCACCCTGCCCGTCGTTGGCTGCCAGTACAGCCACTTTAAATAGTTCAATTTGTTCGACAGACATTTATGAAAATACCTCCATATTTAGTGGCACCGGCAGCACTGGCAGTGGCTCCAATGGCAGCGGCACCGGCAGTGGCAGTGGTTGCATTAGCGCCAGTCAAACACAATTGAATACAGCAAATATTACAACAACAATATCATCGCAAACATGCAACACAACAACTACAGTTACGGCATTAAACCAACAGACACAACGACATGGTACACGAAGGTCATGGCATGTGTCGCCCAACAAGGTAAGTTTAGTTTCTGTTTTTTATTTTTATTTTTGCTACAGGAAGACTTCACCACCAGTGACTGCTATCTGACCGCCACATGAAATGAACGGAGCAAAACCAAAACTTTACAGGTTATTTTTCCGCAATTTGAGAAATTTCTTTATTTCATGCTCGAACTGTCTGCGTACGTTCATTCGTATTCGTATTCGTATGCCGGCAGTAGTAGTTATTTTAGTGGCAACTACAACTAACTAACTATACGTATAAAGTGGCAAGTTTGTTTAAGTTTTATCTTACCACACCATTCATACATACCACATACATACTTGCCACATGCAACCGTTACTTGTCTTCGGTAGTTTAGTTTTTTTTTCTTTCTTTATTGTCTTTTGCGTTGCTTTCTTTAATGTCTTCGAAAACAAATTTCTTGAACGCATTGAAATTAATGTTTCTTCCATATTTCATTCGTTTATTTTTATCGCTTACAAAAGCAACACAACATCAACCGAAAAAAAAACCAAAACATGACATTTAGTGGGAAAGTTTTGTTGTAAAAAAAAATACGCTGTAATAAAAGCCAGGATCACTTTTTCTTCGTTTTCGTTTTCACTACGGCTGAAGCCATAAACAAATACATGAGCAGGAGCCAAAACGAATTTTTAAAGATTTACACTAAGAAGGTTTTACAGTGAAATGTAGTATGGACTCTGGTCTCTTACTGAAATATCTTGATTTCATAAATTCTAGGAACTAATTATGGCATCCATGATGCCTACTCAACCTGAATTTAATTAAGTGAATAAGCGTTGTAAACGCGAAATGTCACTAGATTTTGAATACTCTGGGTCATTGACTTACTCGCCTTATTGTGATTTCGGTTGCCGTATTAAATCTTAGAAGTCGCCGTAGACTAGTAAGTAGTGTGTTGGCTTATTAGACGTAAGGTATCGGTTCAAACCCCAGGTCAGGTATCTCCAACTTAACGAAATATGAAGAAATATTTCTTCGGAGACTTCCTCTCAGCAGATTTCTGGCAAAAACTCTGAGAGTAAATAAAAAATTGATATGCAAAATTTCTCAAAAATCTGTCGTTCGGAGTCGACTTTAAACTGTAAGTCCCGCCACTCATGTATAAAAAAAATTAACGCACGCAACATAAGTGGTGTAAGAAACTAGGTCGTAAATCTGACTAAAGGGTTGTAATGACTAATTACGTATGTATGTATTATATTCACGGTGTTCTTATTCGATTTCTAAAATTGATTGGACTAGATTACATATTCTTTTCTATGTGTTAATTGGATATAGATTTTCTACATTAAGGAAGTTTGGAAAAATATTTCAATTCAGAATGCATAACATTACACCCGTTTGTTAATGCCTTATTACGAAGGATAATTAAATATTAGTGAGTGAATATTACAATTTTTTTCTTTTTGTTAAGCTGCCACTGTAATTATACGACTTTCGATCGTAATGCAATAAAATAAAAATACATTTGTATTTCGAAACGGTCTATTATTACTGATTTAATGTACTTTCCTTAGACTTAGACACACCCAATTCCCTGAAAATGACAAAAAAGAAAATTACAATAATTTTTCCTTATTTTTTTTTTAAACACTCTCTTGCCATAACAGCATGTTGCACTGAATGCCAGCCTGTGTGGTGGCTCATTAGCAACGCCTTGCAGATTGAAATTGTGGCGCCTTTTTTTGCGTTTGCGTATTTATTATGGCCCGTATGCCTTGTGGCATTTATATGCTTGGCACACAAGTGAAAGGAGCTTGTTTTTCATATTTTTGCAAGTTTTTTTCATTTCGTTTTTCTGTAATTTTTCTTCATTTTCAGTTGCTCTTCGTACACTTGAAATACGTTTTTTAATGCAAATCAACAGAAAAATTGTCATATTTTTCAAATTCAATGATTTTGCACTTGAAATCGTTTATCTTCTGTAATTTAAATGTCATTTATTTTATGCTGTTGTTGCAATTATGATGTGGCAGCAACAACAACAATTATGGGTACATAATTTTTAGTTGCGTGCAGTTGTGGATGCCTGGTCAGCCATAGTGGTGTGTTATCGCAATTTTATGCCTGTATGATCAATAAATATTGGCCTTGCATAAGCGGAAGGAGTTAAAGGAAATTATGAATTTTGCAAAATTACCGTACTAATGGAAAACTGCGACAGTGTGTAATGTGGGGTAGTATTTGACGTTTTGGAAAAATTAATTTAAAGAATAGTAAATAAATATATTTTTTATCATGTATTTAAAACATATTGAAACATAATTAAGCTTAACATGAACAGAAGCAAATTGTGACCTCTGAGGCAGTGTCTAAGAATTTCTTAATAGGTAGTAATGGAACTAAAACTAATAGTATGGCCTTCAAAATGAAATATGGATCTGTACGAGTAAAGTTACATTTAATCCGCAAAACAATAAGGTTCAAAAAAAACTGAAACCCTGTAAGCATTGATTCGATCAAAAAGTACTTTTCGACTACCAAATAGAGAAAGCTTTCGCAGAGCGCACTGTTTCCAGGATACGACTCATGGTAAACCTGGGACCTGCTACGATAGACCAATTACGTGTTTGGCTGGAAAAACTTTATGAAACTGAAAAAGAAATTTCACTAAAATCTGTGTAGCATTTAAATTGTCATTTAAACTATTTTAACCAAAAAAAGCCAAGAGTTTAAATTTGATGTGGTAAAATTAATAAAAAAAATTAAATTTTATTTACCTTTGAAAACTGTCTGTCGTGCTATAAAAATTAACTCTGGCTACGAATATTAAATATATTTTTTTTCTTTTCCATTTTGCCATATCATATCTTAACCTATCATTTTTAAATTAAATCATACACGTCCGTACATAATTTTCGAAAATTTGTTTTTCATTTGAAAAAAAAAACAAGAAACTAATTTTCGAAAATTGTTTTATTACCTTAAGGGGTAGTAAAACTTACCAAGAAAAAGAAAAATAAAGAGGATTTAAAATTTCAAACATTGAAGCGTATGTGCATAACATATGCCTTTGGGTAAAAACGATTTTCTCCAACAAATCAAAAGTACTTTTTATGGAAGATGAATGCAATGAAGTCACTTAGAAAATTAAAATATTAGAGAAGCTCAATACCGTTCAATGTGATTCTTAAGCTACGGACAGACTGTTCGCATGCATATACACTAAGCGACAAAAAAAACACGTAATCAATACGTAAGAACAACATTTTTTTTAACTTTCAATAATTTTTGAAGAGCAAAAGGCATCAACTAAATTTTTTAATATTTTATTTATTTTTTTATTTATTAATTACAATACAATTACAAAATATATTTTTAATTATATACGAGCGGAGTAACTTCACCATATGCTCGGTGTAGTGTAGGCCAGAAACTCTGGTGGGAATCGAACCCACGAACCTCATGCTAATAGTCTTCAGTTAGAAATTCTTCTTAAAGTAGTTACGAAAAAGAAATGAAGGACTTTGCTAAAAATTATACTCAAATACATTTCACCATCATGTACATACATACATACATACATAATTGGTCATTACAACCCTTCAGTCAGGATTACGACCTAGCCGTGGTCTAGTAGGTAGTGTGTTGGCTTATTAGACGAAAAGCCAGGGTTCGAGCCCCAGGCCAGACATCAAAACAAAATACAAAAAGTATTTCTTCGGCGACTTCCTCTCAGCAGATTTCTAGCAAAAACTCTGAGAGTAAATAAACTGCCATGAAAAGTTTCTCAAAAATCTGTCGTTCGGAGTCGACTTTAAACTGTAGGTCCCACCACTCATGTATAAAATTAACACACACAACATAAGTGGTGTGAGAAACTAGGTCGTAATCCTGACTGAAGGGTTGTAATGACCAATTATGTATGTATGTATGTATGTTCTCACACCACTTATGTTGTGTGCGTTAAATTTATACATGAGTGGTGGGTTGACAGATTTTTGAGAAACTTTTCATGGCAAATTTATTTACTCTCAGTGTTTTTGCCAGAAATCTGCTGAGGGGAAGTCGCCGAATAAATATTTTATTCATATTTCGTTTTGATGTCTGACCTGGGGTTTGAACCGTGACCTTACATCTAATAAGCCAACACACTACCTACTAGATTACGGCGACTTCACCATCATGTACCGCCCTAATATTTCTATTGCGCTCATTAAGAAAATTTAAAAATTTTTTCATTTTGTGCCGAGATAAGAAAACTTTAAATAATTTGACATACATACATACATTGAAAACTGGAAACATTTTGCTTACCCCTCCACGTACATAGTATATAAAAAAAATTCTTCATATGAAATTAAAATTTTATTGAAATAATCGTACATTTTATATGACATGCACTTGTATGCAGGCTAATATTAAAAAAATTTCGATTCTGTTAGAAGTGAGTGTCAAAATTAAACCCACACGCAAAACTTATTGGACAACAAACATAAAATTGAAATAAATATTAGCAAAAAAAAACTTTAATAAAAAAAAAATAATACGAGATAATGAATAGAGGGGAAAAAATTATATAATTTATTAAGAAATTCGTAATAGACCACAGACAGCGGTATTGGTTGGGCTTTAAAACACGCACGGACAAGAGACAGACAGCACGTCAACGACACCTACATGGGTTTTAATGTTGTCGAATCGATTTCAAATGAAACAGAGATTAGAATTCGATTTTTATTTTCTATGATTTTTCCTTTTTTTTTTGTTTTTGCCTGCGCTATTAAACCGTGGTGTATGGGTTGGATTGTTAAAAACAAACAAAAAATCTAATGGTAGCTTTATGAATGAAAAAATGTCTGTCCGTTTTACTACATAACCATACACACGTACGGATTTTGTATGCATGCCCGATTAAAACAACTCAGCCGACAAAATCAAAACGTTTGAATGTACATACATACATATGTATGTATGTATGTAAAGCCTTTTTAAATATGAATGAATAGAAAACCAAGAGACTGAATAAATGAATGAATGAATGAATCAAAAACGTGTTTATTTATTGAAAATTTCTTACTCGTAGATAAACAGTTTCTTAGAATTTAGAGCGGAAATGTAAATTGTGTTAGAAAACATTTTTTTTTATTTTCAATAAAAGAAAAAACAACAGCCCACAATTAAACAGGAGACAAATTTTGTTTGTCATTAAAAAATTGAAAAAAAATTTCAAAAGAAAAAAAATCAGAAAATTTTACCGAAAATGTAGAAAAAATTTTGATTTTTACACAGAAGCTGCTGCAAAAAGTTGAATGTTGGTGCACTATGGGCATAAATCATCCAAACTTAAAAAAATGTATTTGATTTTGAATGGGTAGTTGTACGGATCGGCTCTGTATCATTTCTTAAATTGTGTGAAGCATATTCAATCGTCTTTGACAGAAAGAAGTTGTATATTATATCTCGACAATTCTTCTCGGATATTCGGATTGTTTAGATGGAAAATCGTTTACGAATAAATGAAACCTTACTTACTAATCGTGCTGAGTTATGTTAAGAATCTTTCTACACATACATACTTAAATAATTGGTCATTACAACTCACTCCACTGATGGGACCTACATTTTAAAGCCGATTCAGAACGAAAGATTTTTTGAGAAACTTTCCACGTCAATTTTATTTACTCTCAGAGATTTTGTCCGAAATCTGCTGAGAGAAAATCGCCAAAGAAATATTTTTTTTTTATATTTCCGTTTTGATGTCTAGCCTGGGATTTTGACAGAGGCCTCATGTCTAATAAGCCAACTCACTAGCTACTAGACTACGGCGACTAAATCATTTACATACGATCCTGAAATTTGAATAACCCATGGTTATATATAAAAGTAAAGTTGGACCATTTTTTGTTTTTCTATTTGTATATTATCATTTCCAAAGCTTCATATTTGAAGCACAAGATCTTGTTTAAAGAGTCGTTTAATTTAACCTTCTATAGAACCTCTTGACTTTTGATGATTTCTTAAGAATTTCGTAACAAGTTTTCTAAGATTAAAGATATTTAAAAAAAGAAAAGAAAATTAGCAAAACATATTGTGTTGCTGTGGCAACAAGTCGTTTGGCTATCATGCAGGCAAACAAACGACACCAGTACATATTTAGTTCCTTGAGCCTACATATGGTCAATGGCCAGACATGTTGTACTCTTGAGTTTGCCTCTCGTTTTATATTTCTTTTTAAACATTTGATTAGAGACTGCTTTTAATTTTTTGGCAAGACAACAAATTTACAGTTCTGTAGTTGTTTTAGTTTTTTTTTGCCTTTTCTTTTTACCTGAAAGATTGTTTGTCATTTGAACATTCAACAAGCCAGTGCCTACAGGCTACTTACTCAGCCAGGCATGCAGGGTAAAATTTAAACAGCAGCTGAAGCATCAGTTTTGTTTACAAGTCTGCTCTTTTATGTTGACTGACTGACTGACTAACTGTCGGTATGTCCATCTATCGATCCATCTTCCCATTCGTTTATGCCTTTTTGGAAATTTCAAACAAGAAGAATAAAATCACAGACACAAAAAATATTGTTTAACATTTCGATGATAATGATGATGATGATAATGATGGTAGTGTTGGTGGTGATGGTGGTGGTGGTGAGTGAAATGTGTTATTAAATATGGTCTTTAATGTCTTTAGTTGCTATTGTTGTTATTGTTTATATTCTTCTTTTTCTACTCATATAGCAATGACCAAAAATGGCTGAAACAATTCATTTCAAATACCACAAAATGTTGCAAAATCCAACAACGTTTTAATCGTACGTATACGTAGCATTTGTGGTGACTGTAGTTTTTTTATAAGTACCCTACATCCATAATATACGCACAATAATAACGAAATTTATTTATTTATTTATTACAATACAATTACAAAATATATTTTTAATTATATACGAGCGGAGTAACTTGACCATATGCTCTGGTGCGAATCGAACCCACGAAACTCACGCTTATAGGGTAGCACACTACCAACTAGACTACCAGGGCATCCATAAAGAAATTTATTTTAAAAATCTTTAAAAGTCAGCAAATTCGAGTGTTATATCGCAGGGTTAAGTCAAAAAGTAGTGCAAAGAAGTTTTCTGAAGAGGGACTTACTTAATAGCCGCTCCGCCAGCACACCAAAAAGGAAATTATTTTGAAAAGTATATTTTCGTTAAGGCTATTAAGAGCTGTGGTATGATCGACCATAACTTGTATTCATAAAATATGATAACGTTTGCATAAACGCTTTAATTTACGAAAATAATGTTTTCAAATATTTTTTTTTTTTTTTTTGTAAAATGATATTTTCATATTTAAAATGGTTTCATTAAACGCCAAGTAAACAAAATATAGGCGGTTAAAAAGTTTAAATAAAATTAAAGAAAAAAAAACTACATCAGAACCAAATGCATATTTATTTTTGTGGCTACTGTTTTAAATAGTATGTCAAGTATAAAATTTCTGAAAAATAACAAAATTTTTGTTGTTGTGACAGCATCATAAGTTAATTTTAACGGATTTTAAAATAGAATTCGATATGAAATATTTTCTGACTGTTTGTTTAAATGATAGAAAATGAATACAAAAATAAATAAAAAAAAACAAATAAATTTGATGAAACCGATGGATTTTTATTTACGTTTTGATTTGTTTTATGGCAACTGACAGATATATTGAGAAAAAATAATTGTCAAATAATCATTGTTTAGAAGCTACAACATTTATACCACTGCCAAAACCATATAAACCTATTCGGCCATCGTCTATTTTAGACAAATTTGTTTTATGTTGGCTTTCTTTAGTTTTGGGGGCACAGAAAGCAGTTGCAGGAGACCTAATGTGGTATATATGATAGCATTATTGCTTTTTCCTTTCTGGGTCTAAATGTAAACCATTGGAAACCTCGTAAGCTGCTATATTATTATGATATAAAATTGGTTTGACAACAATTAAAAGTGTTTACTCTTCACATCTTACACTCCCTGGTGTGTACGTTGTAGTTAAGTACATACTGCTAAGCGACAGAACAAAACTACATTTAATCGAATATGAGGAGGATATGAAAATTACTTTGACTTCTTTGTCGTATCATAATTAGAATAATATGATATGATATGGATGAAGTCGCCGTAGTCTAATAGGTAGTGTATTGGCTTATAAGACGTAAAGGACTCAGTTCAGACATCAAAACGAAAATATGAAAAAATATTTCTTCGGCGGCTTCCTCTCCGCAAATTTCTGGCAAAAACTCTGAGAGTAAAATAAAATTGCCATGAAAAGTTCCTCAAAAATCTGTCGCCCGGAGTCGACTTTCAACTGCGGGTCCCGCCACTCATGTATAAAATTAATACATATAACATAGGTGGTGTGAGAAGCTAAGGCATAATCCTGACCAATTATGTATGTATGTGGTATGGATGACTGTACACCTTATCTAGTCTTACCATACCAAAATGGATCCATATTTCAATGAATTTGAATTTGAATTTCTGAGTATACATATTCTAGGTCAAATATGGGTATCTTATTACTTTATCATTGATTTAACAACGTATGTTAAACGCTAAACAGCTGTTCCAACTTTTATTTGACCGATACATTCATTGTCAATCAATTTGCAATTAGAAAATTTAAATTCCAGTAGCCCAGCAAACTATTCTTGATAACCAAAACATACATAATCCTGACCTAAATTATAAAAAAAAATTCTCAATTCTATAAATACATTCACAGATATTTGAAATATATGTACATATGTGTACAAAATTAAATTTGCTGTCTGAAGTAAAAAGTAATCATAGAGGATAGAGGGTGTTGTATTGTAAACTTGTGGATATGTAATCCCAATAAAGTCATTATAAAAGTTGGGTTTTGTTATTATTGTTGTTGTTGGTTTGCATAAATTTTATGACTGTTTTCGAGGAGTGGTAACTGGGAATACATACAACATACATATCAGATATATCGTTACATATGTATGCACGAGTGCTTGTTACAGAGGAAGATTATATGAACAATAGCTTGAATTGAATAACATGGTTTGCATGACATGCTATAATATGCCACAATCAGCCACAAACAATAAATATTTGTTTGGAAATATTTGTTTCCTTTTTTTTCTTCTGAATATTGATTTGATAATAATTTAATATAAATTTGTACCGAATACAAACAGTGTACAACTTACAATGAATATACAAATGATTATTGTAAATAAAATTTAATTTCAAATTGAATTTATTACGATATGTTCCGTGTAACAGTGGGTGCTATTGTATTATAAATAGGGTGTGGAGATTTAAATGGTGTTAGAATAAGTTATGGAGATAGGAACGGTGTTCTATAATTAATAAATTACGAGTACATATGACTGGCAGGTATTTTATTCTTAGAGATACTTTTGTACATATACTGTATGGTAACTAAAGTGGTAGAAGTTGACTTTCAACTGAATTTCCTAAACTATAAATGACAACCGATTTAATTAGGTTTTGAAATGTTCATATTTTGAATATTTTTATTGAATTTCTTTCCGAACTCTTGAGCTCCTCATTTATTTTATAAAAATTGTTAAACATTCTTAAACATTTTTGTTGGGTAATACGGACAAATTAAAAATTTCCTGAAGTTTAAAATTAATATGATAAATAAATAAATTCAAACAGATGCACGATACATCACATTGTATAAATGTATTTAAAAAATAAAGTTAGAAGGATATGACATTTCTATTCTCCGATGTAAGCAAAGCGGTCGGTTGGTCATTAGCCAATGACGTCTAATTTTAGTTTGGTCGTTTGAAACATAATTTAAATTGTCGAGTCCCAACGTTATATAGAAACTTTGTCAGTTTGTGGATTTTCGGTGTATGAATCCCATAAGTAATGCAAATAATATTCCCAACTTTGACAAAAAAAATGAGTTGTATTCAATCACACAGTGATTATAGCTCGTCTTGGACTCTCGCCAATTTTGAAGTTTTTACGTATCCAGCTGTTTCCGGTCGACCTATGTTATGTTGCAGTATAACTTTTAATGGCAAAAGCTTAATAGAATTACAATTGATCAAACAAAACAATGAGTATTGGTCCTAAATAGGTCCGTTTTTTATGATTTAGGAATAATAAACGGATCACTTACGACAATAATGTGCAAAAGAGATCAGAGACGAAACATGATAAATTTTCTCAAGCATTATGAATAGAAACTCACCTGATGAACATTTGGTTCTGATACATACTACCAACGGTTAATGAGATTAAAAAAATCAATTCAATTAAAACGGCTAGAATTGATCAACAAACACAATGATAATGCTAGGCCAATGACGACCTCGCTAAACTAATGGATTTTCACTAGGAAGTTTTAAGCTATCCAACATACATACATAATTTTTTTTAAATCTCCGCATAACTCTCTTAATAGTGTAATTCCAAATTTTGTAGAGCTTTCCAAGGATATAAACTTATTAATACTCATGGTTATTTCTTTAGAATTTTTCTTTCAATTTAAATTTATTTGAAATGTTCGCTGGGATATAACAATAACTACAGCATTATCGTTGATATTGTTTTGATAATTTTACCTTTGAAAACATATTGTTGTAATTTTACACCAAATGCAACAACAACCGTACAATAACAAACAAAATATATTGTATACCATATACAACACATACTGTATACAGAGAAAAAAAACAACAAACATGACAAATTGAAATTTCAAATTGCCGTTCAACGATTATTATTGTTTTCACACATCGAAATAATGAAAACAAATTAAATTCGCTGTTCATATCATCTAATTTTTTTTGTTTGTTTGTAATTTTGGCATTTCAGCCATTTGAAATGAAATTGTAATGAGTCAGTCATTACCGGATATTGAATAAAATAAATTGTTTAAATTTTGTTGAGTTGTTATTATTTTGGAATGTTCAAATCGACACTCTTCTTTTCCGTTATGTACATACGTATACACAGCAACTGACGACTACCTGAATTGAATTTCTTTTTCGCAGATGTTATGGTTTTCCTTCAAATAATAATTCATAGTCATTTTCAAAGCTAGTTTATTTCTGTAGATGGCTTGTGTTTCTTTCGAAATAGTTTCGAAAATTAATACTTCTCAACTTATGACCCGTGTCAAAAACTAATTCACGCGCGCTTAGTGGCAGTGGTGTATGTATGTATGTATTAAATTTTGAGAAATGTGTTTTTTGTTTATAATTGAACTCTAAACGAGGTCAGACAATCATCGTCATAGTTTCTACATTTTGACTAAAATGGTGGTCTAAAATTGCACCACTGCTCCGAAAATAAATAAGAGTGTAAAAATTTAATTTTTCTTATACTCTGTTAGATAGTGTTGGTTTTGTTTTTCATTTGACTTAGCATCTGTCAAATTGACAGCTGTCTGTTGTTGGCAATAATGGCTAAGGGATTATTGTTAAAAGGTAAACAATTTGAAAGAAAATTCAAATTGTAATGAAAAGGAAATAAAAGTACAGCAAATTCATTTACTTAATGCTATTATTCCTCCCCTTTAATCGGTTAATTATATATATGACCTAAAATTAAAACAAAAATATATAAAATATATAATATATATAATTATATATAATATATATAAACAAGACTACATGCATATATAATTGGCCGTTACAACCCTTCAGTCATGATTACGACCTAGCTTCTCACACCACTTATGTTGTGTGTCAATTTTTTGTACATGAGTGGCGGGACCTACAGTTTAAAGTCGATTCCGAACGACAGATTTTTGAGAAACTTTTCATGGCAATATTATTTACTCCAACAGTTTTTGCCAGAAATCTGCTGAGAGGAAGTCGCCGAAGAAATATTTTTTCATATTTCGTTTTGATGTCTGACCTGGGGTTTGAACCGCGCTTTTACGTCTAATATAGCAAACACACTACCTTCTAGACTACGGCGACTACATTGCTATTATTCCTCCACTTTAATCGGTTAATTACATATATGATATGTAACCCGGTTGATATTTGTAATTAGTTTCTAATCGAATATAAAATGTTTTAATGTTATTAAAACTATTTTAATAATTCGAAAAAAAACAAAACATGGACTTGATCTATCTGTTGAAGACTTCAGTTCAGTAAAATAATAATTCAAATCACAAATTAAATAATTTCATCTTCATTAGCTAGATATTCTTATTGATGATTACAATTTAAAAAGAAGAAAGCGATTGTAAAGGCAGGATCTAAAATGTTAGGTTTTTGCTATACAACTTAAAATATTTTAATAGACGAACTAACTTTAATTAAATAACTCCCAGGGTATTTTATATTAGACAGCCATGGCAAAAGCTTGCCTTAAACATCAAAAGTATTGAAAAAATGACCAGAAGCAAAAAAAGAAGTGACACTTTGGAACAAAAATAAAAAAAGATAATTTACAAGGTAGAATATTGAAACCGGTTGCAGTGATTTATATATTATCTTACAAATAAACAACACATCATTTAAAGAGGAAACGTATTTGAAATATCACTAAAATCAAGTGAGAAACAAAAAAGTTAGTAATCGCATTCACTGCCTACATTTCTAATACTAGACAACTGCAATACTCAGGAATTAGCTTCCACTCAGTGCATTAAGTTGAGAGTAGTCGTGGGTTCGATTTCCACCAGAGACTTTGGTTTGTGACACTACTCCGAGCATATGGTCAAGTTACTCCGCTCGTATATAATTAGAATATAATTTGTAATTGTATTGTAATTAATAAATAAATAATACTGTGGGGGATATTAGTGTTTACAGATGTTAAATTCCAGTAAACTAATGTTGTCAGTGATAGGAAAAACTTTTGTACTTTCAGATTATTTTCAATTGAGACTTTATAAAGACTTAGTAATTCTGAATAAAGGAATTTTAGTGGCCAATAATGTGTGCATGTAATGACCTTCATGTGCATCCAAATTTCCTTTCCATATTATAATTTAATTTATTTCATTTTCTTTAAAATAAAGCGAATACATTTGCACTTTAGCAATTATTTCTATCAAAAAACGTTAACTAATGAAATTTGAACCTTGACATTGCACACTTACTTGTATGCACTTTCATGCTCTCTGTTCTTATTGGTGTAACACTTCTAACCTTAAAAAGTTGCAAAAAAAACAAATTCTTACACAATATTTTGCAGAAATAGTAGTAAAATGTTATTGAACTTCTTCAGTAGCTGTCAATTGAATGACTTGATGATGACAGCGCCCTCTGTAAACAAAACAAACCACCCGCATAATAAATAAACAATCTAAACTAGACGTGGACATGCGCAGAATAAATAAAATAAGGAGCACTTGCCTTATATGAAAAAGGAAACAACAAAAGAGATAATAAAAGAGAGACAGAGAGAGAGAGAGCATGGAAAAGGAAAAGAGTATTCGAGTAATAGGCGAGTATTTTAAGGATTAAACAAGTTTTGTATATGGCAGGCAAACAGTAGTATTTTTACTTGTTAACATTAAACACCGTTAAAAATTGCATTTACTTTATAAATATTCTATTTTTTTTGTATTAAAAGAGAAAACTTATAAAAACAATAGTAATGAAATAGGAAAAGAGAATATTTTTATAAAATTTAAATGTGAAATTAAAATAAAATCTTTATTCCTTTTGCAAATATTTTATTAAGAAATTAAAACTACTTGCTGTTGTTGCGTATTGTATAGAAAAAAATCAATAGTTTTGAAGTGAAAAAAACCATATTTTTTGCCTTTCCCGAGGCGAGACAGCAAACGGCAAAAGGTATAACAGAATAAGGAGTGAGTTAATGAATGTGTACGTGCTGTTGTAGTGTGTCTAACAAAAGGTGTGTGTAGAAAGTGTGTGTGTGTAACTGATGCTAGAAAACCATGTGTATTTTTGTTAAAGTAGATAAAATTCCTTTCAAAATATCGTATTGTATTACCAAAATAAAAGGCAAAAAAAATATAAAATCATGTGGCATGTGAAAAGTAAATTTAATTAAATAATTTACTATTCGTTATCGCCATAAACATCGCAAACTTTTATATAAGACAACAAATATTTGGGAGAGAAAATTAAGATATAACCATTACCCTACAGTGTTTCAAATTGAGAGAGTCTATTTATTATTTTGGGTTGGGTAGTAAAGTAGTACAACAGAATGTTTTCATTTCAAATAGAGAATCAACACGCATTTGTTTTTCCTTTCAAACGTTCTTTTTTAGAGGTGGGGGTCAGCCCTACATACATATAAACGAACTAATTTACTTACTGATATTCATATAAATTTATTTTAATAATTTCTTTAAAGTTAAGATACTTTGTGAAGTCATAAATACATACTCGTATACTTTTATTATTTATTTTTAATATACAGCAAATACTCTATAGTGTGGCATAATTGCATCGTATACGTTTTTGCAATCAAAATCAAAAAGAATTTAAGTTTAATACAGTAATTCGAAATTATTTAACACAATACAATTAAAAAATATATTATAATTCTGATTGTAGTTAGTATTTCAACTTTAATACAATTGCAATCCAATCTAAAAATATCATAAAAAACAAATTTTTTTAATTTTCAACAGAAATCATCATATTTCTATAAAATATTCACGTTTTTGGTGAATAATTTGTTAGCATTTTATTAACAAACTAGGTCAACCGATTTTCATAAGACTTTCTTGCCATGTTTTTTTTTCAATCTGATGAATAAGAATCTATCAACTCAGCTTACTGACCTTCTGGTGATTCATCAAATATTATTGCAGTTATATCTCAAAGCTAGGCACTTATGGTGAATTGCAGACCTCTGAAGAGAATTAGGTTGATAGTTTTGCTGTAGAGCATGAATCATAACATAATGAAAATAATCATAATAATATAGTGGCGGTTCACTATTAAAAAAATGCACCATTTTGTAAGACTATCCTTTCTTTACTATGTAATCTTCAGTTTCTAAGCCCATTGTACGCTCAAGTATTAAAATATTACTTATCTAAGAAATGTGTCAGCATATTCGACTGCCAAGACAATTAGGAGTAATTACAAATAATCTTTACCACCCTAACGTTATATATTCTTCGATTTATTGCATCATAACTAATGCAAGGATTTACAAAAATTTATTCTTTCAGGTCATTACACCCCAAAGACATGGTGATGTTTACATCTACTATTTACCACAACAGCATCAACAATCGCAATCACAACAACATTTATCGGCGCCAGCTTGTTCGCAGCAACATCAACAACAACAACAACAACAACAACAACAGATCTATCAAAATCTTCCAGGAAAGTCATCAACCGTAAATAACGAATTTGAAACATACGATATACCAAAACCAGCTGTACCCGTAAATTACGATTCGCCACGTAGTATACAACGTAATATGGCTCATTTACAGGCCACAACCGCTATGAAAAATTGTTCTACACCCATACAGGAAGAGAACTATGATGTTCCCAGACCGTTAACATCTCTGCTACAACATCAACATACCTTAACGCCAAGTAGTTCGAATTCTTCGCTTCTAACGAGTGACAGTCTTTCGTTATCGTTTTCTTCATCCAATCGCTCGTCATTGGCAAATATGCCAGATTATGATGTACCAAGACGTAATCCATTGCCGGTAAGAGCAGTATTACAGCAACAACAACAAAATCAAATTCGACCACTATCGCGTGCTTCCCTCAATGGCAATTGTACGGCATATGACTTTCCCATCCCACCAAATGGTTTGGACAAAAACAATGCCCACAATCAAACACAAAACACTTTAATTGCACCCAAAGAATTGCCGCTTGAATTAAGTTCAGCATTGGAAACATTGGCTAAGCTGCAAACGGAGACAACAACTGCTATAACGAGGTAAGTTGGTGCAAAACCGAAAACTCGAAAATTTCAGAATGCAATTCAGAATTAAACGTTCTCATTGAGATAATATTTCGAAATTCTCAATTTTGAAACAATACTTATAGTCTTAGGCCAAATATATTTAGCTTGAAAGTTATCATGCTTTTGTTTTAATTTTATTATGAAATATGTTTTACTCTTCTTATTACAGACTTTTGGCATTTGTTTCACCCGATTGGCGTTGTCGCGAAAAATTAGAACCCGTTCTTATGGAAGTCAAATTGGCTGCAGTACGTTTACGCACAGCATTACATGATCTCGCCGAATTCGGAGAAGGTGCTTTAGGGAATTCTTTCAAATCCGAAGATCGTTCATTGGCTCAAAAGTTAAAACCCATTATAAGAGCTTTAAGAGATGCTAACAAATTAGTGTACGAATCCTGTGACGTACTGGAAGCCAACGGCGGTTGGTCTTTGGATTATTTGGCACGCACTGATGACAAATCGATGTGTAAACCTCCCGATAGTTTAGATCGCTTAATAGCCTGTGCTCAAACACTAACTGAAGATGTGCGCTCAACCACCTCATTTATACAAGGCAATGCATCATTGCTTTTCAAACGCCAACTAACAGAATTAACCGAAGAAACGATGACAGCACAAACGCCTACAGCTTCACAAACACCCACAGCAACAGATCCGAATGCCTCGGAATGGTTAGAGGATTATGATTATGTGTCTTTTGAGTCCAAAGATGCAGCGGCCCGCAAGAACTCTGCCTTAAGAGAGGCGATACCCGAAAATATGAAAAATAAATTCGATAACGTACTCAAAGCTGCCGAAAATACCGTTATTAACAATGCCAACAATGTTACAACCACACCCAATGGCAAAAAGCCCCAAATGGAATTAACCGATAAGGATAAACAATTGGTACGCTATTATGCTGTACAAATTTCCACTCATATGGGTAATTTACGTCAAGCCATAGATTCATTTTTGGAAACTGTGGAAAAAAATCAACCGCCTAGATTTTTCATTGCCTATGGCAAGTTTGTAGTGGTCAGTGCTCATAATCTAGTGTCCATAGGCGACATAGTACATCGTAATGTCTCTAAACAGGACTTGAAAGAGAAAATTTTAAGTTGTACCAACAATCTTTCCGAGGCTTTGAAAACCTGTGTGTTAAAATCAAAACAGGCGGCTGCACATTTTCCTAGTGTTACGGCCGTACAAGAAATGGTTGACTCAGTAGTCGATATCAGTCATTTAGCGTCCGATTTAAAAACAGTTATGCTACATGCTGTACAACTAACCGTTTAAACACACAATACACGAGTAGGGTGTAGAACGTTAATGACTTGTAGAGACTTTAAGAAAGTCTTCCAGCAATTTACAATAAATATAAAATAAGCATAACGAAGTGAATGTATAATATTTTTTATTCAGTTAAAGTTCACTTAATTTGGTCAACGTAAACAAGTTTTTCTTTACGTTACAACTAAAAAACGAAAAGAGCACACATTAACCAAATTTAAGCTTTAGTAGGCTTAATAGGCAGTTCGATTAAAATAACAATTAAATTTACACGTACATTATAGTCTGAAATCAGCGTATCGTTCCTTATAAAATAAAACAAAATACAAGTAAATTTATACGAAATATCATAGCAAAAACAAACAAAAAAAATAGAAAAATCAATTCTAAAACTAAAATGCTTAAAATTGCCAACAAGCGACACAAAGCATCAAAATTTATCGATAATTTCAAATCAAAACATAATTTATTCAAGTATTTGTATTCGTATGTCAGTTGTGATAATTCTATGGCAAAAAAAAAAGAGGAAAAATATTGTAAAAATTTTATAATTTATGACATTCTCTATACAAAATAATACAAAATAAGGAAGTGAAAATATTTTAGATTAAGGGAAGAAACCTTCGAGTGGCAAGACCAAGTGACAGTTCAAATGCGAGAAAGAGAATTTTGTAGCATCTTGAAATAGAATTTTCAAATATCCAGGAGGTATCACAACCTCTTGCATTTTTTATGTACAATTTTAAAAATTAAATGAGACTTTTTAAACCAAATGTTCAGTGATATGCCATTTAATTTAGCTGTACTTTATAAATTTCAGTCTTCAGTCCACAACGCATAGTGGAAAACTCTGTCACCAATGAACACCGAACATAAATATTATCTTAACAAAAAAAAAAAGAGGGATATCACAGGTTCAACAAAAGGGGCGTGTCAGGGCTACAATTTTTAGTATTTGTGGTTATATTACGTTCTAAAAACTATCCTAAACTCTTTTAAATGAATTTTGATTGATGTGTATACAATACTTTAATATTTTCGTCATACATATATAGCCCGATGACGTCTTAAATAATTTGTTATCATGGCTGCGTGCAAGGGTCTATAGGTTTTATAGATATGAATCGGCAGAAAATCAAATAAACAATAGAAGTTATTCGTCAGTTTTCTTCATTTGAGAGGTCTCAGTGAATTTGAGAACCAAATGTAGAACCCAGTATAACAATATGTTTAGCTGACTATATCACACTCTTTTTATTGCTGAACTAAGTAAGTAATTCGGTGTTATATGTCGTCTACGTTCAATACGAACAGTACGGGTCTATTTTCCAGTCTATGTCTGGCAAATGGCAAAGCCATGAGCTGAATGTACATTTTAGTTATCGAATTCTATTTACTTGATGATTAAACCTAAAATCTTGATAATGCTTTAATAAAGCAATGTAAGAATTACTCTAATAAATCAAGTAATTGATGGAAAACTAAGAGTACAGTTCATATCTTTGATGAGTTAACTAACTAAATGTAATAAACACGATGGAACACGATGTCTTTACCGCAAAATTAAAAACTTATATTTTCTTTCTTATAACATCACTTAAAGGACAATATAAACCAAATAGCCATAATTCTTGTACAACATATTATTTTACAACATTTGTTGGCCAGCTGAAGAAGTTCTTTCTTATACAACCCTTAAGTAACTAAAGTGTTTTCACTTCAAAACCATTGTACATATACTGAAATTTTTAATTCCACGAAATAAATGTTAAATTTTCTTAAGTTTTTTTCTTTAGTTTTTAACAAAAATTTAAAATAATTTGTAAATATTAATTGTAATTGTAATTTAATTTAATTTAATTTCAAAGTCAACAAGCAGTCTAAGAATATGATATAAAATATAATTTAAGCAATATTATCATTATCATTGTCATTGTAATTACTAAAATACAAATAGCATTATAATAATTAATCTAATTAATGTAATTATTATTAATTATTACCGTACTTAAGCAAATAAATCGATAAAAAAAGGAAAAGTGTAGAGTAAACCTACACACATAAATTAAATGCTTCAAATATTAAAATTAAATTTAAGACTTAATCATCATCTCCCACTTCCAAATTACTTTTTTTTTAATTTAAGTCTTTTTTTGAATATGCCGAAACTACTATATACACAATATAAAATACAATATTTTTAATAAATTATTAAATGTTAATTCCTAATTTAGATGAGAAATCTGTAAGATTTTTCTCAAAAAAATAACGAAATCAATAATAATTACTACTAATTTATGTTTTTAAATTCGATTATCTTTCGTGTATATTTAAATATAATTGTATATTATTATTATAATTATTATTAAAGAAATTAATAAATAAAATACAACTTTGAAAACATAACAAAGAAAAATACCCCCCAACATAATTTACTTAATTTAGTTGCTATGTATTCCAAAAAACAATTAAAAAATTTATGCTAAAATTTATAAATATTATAAAATAAACAAATTAAAAAAAGGAAATAATAATAAAGCATATGTAAAGAGTAGAATATTATAATCAAAAATGGAAAATATCACAAACAAAATGTGTTTTTTTTTCTACTTAAATACAGCATTTGAAAGCTTTGTTCCATATAGTTCAAGTATGTTGCAAGCTTTTTTAAGGTAATGATTATAAAAGGAGACTATCAATAAGTGAGAAACTAGTCGTAATCCTGACTGAAGGGTTGTAATGACCAATTATGTATGCATGTATCAATAAGGCAATAAGTTAAGGCCATTCCTTCTGTTTTATACATATGTGTAAGTATGAAATATTAGGAAGTATAAGGTGTGGTATAATGAAGACGATTCCTTTCCCAATAGAATATATCAGTATCAGGCGTTAGAAAAATAAGTTGTTGTATACAGATTCTGTAAGTAGAATAGGGAATCACCAAAGCACATACTTATTACATGTGCTGGGTTAACACTTTTTAGAAAGAAGCACGTATCAAGTATTAGACATCGCATTATTCTTACTGGTACTGACCATAGATCAGCAAAGTATCATTTTTTCGCTACTCATAAGCACTCATGTAATTTTGAATATAAGTGACTTAACAATATTGAAATTTAACTATGTACTCTGATTCATTCATACTCACTACAACGTTGATTTATAAGTACAGGTTGCCATCAAACTCATATGTTTGATTCATAAGCGTACTCATTCAGATTCATAACTTTAGAAAATGATTGGAGTGACTCGAATTATTCATCAAAATTTACAGCCTTAGTTGTTGATGCATTTACGAAAAAGAAAAAGACAAAGACAACAAGCAAAGCAAGCACACAACCTTCTAGTGAGTATTATAGTGTTCGTACGCGAATCATACTTATTTTGTGATTCTTGTAAATGTTGAGTCATGGAGAGTCGAAATCGACAACATCATACGTATTGTTAAGTATGAGTACGATGAGTGCTTTAAACTTTGAATATGAGTAGAGATTCCATGATATTAAAATAAGTATGAATACGTATAAGTATCAGAAATTATGAGTATGCTTCAATTCTAGTCTTTTATGTGAATGCTCATTGCTGATCTCTGATACCGATCAGAATGCTGAGGACAGGGAAAAAACTTTCGCTTGGTAAATTCGGTTGCATCATCGATTATGTAAAATAGTGTGTGAAAGGATGAACCTAGGCTATATGAGGAATATACAAAAAAGAACGAAATGGTATTAATTCTAACCGGCTAAGATGGAAACTGTAGATAAAAGTATGCTACAAAAGTACTTAGGTGAGCGAGGCATTAGCCTTCGAAAAAGATAACTTCTTATAGCCTGAATGTATGGTATTTTGCAATAACACGTTCTAGAAATATCTAAGGATTATAGTGAAGGTAGAATCTAAGGCATTGAATTATATTTCATAGGCAATATTGGTTTATTCAAAAGCCAATTGAAAAAAACTTTATAATTTGTTCACAGACATGTTTAAAAACCATGTGCAATTCGACAACGTCCGCTATACTCGTATATAAGAATAGCTTTCAGCTTGTTATAGTTAGAATAATCACGGTGAATGGCTACATGCATCTGATTCTGATCCAACCTATAACATAATAAACTTTAAGGTATTCGAAATTCTTCTAGTTTGCTCACAAACTGAGGTTGAGCCATTATTTATTCAATCTAAGGATGTATTGCTATTATGGTGCTGGAGAGCACTTTTGTAAAAAAATTGTTTGAATACATTATGTATGCAATATCACTACTTAACAGATATTAGAAAATTACTTTAAGATCCTACTACCTATTCCTACGTAGTGAAGTTGTAGTGATCCTAAGGATACCCACTTTCTTGTCTAACCTTAACCTTCCAACGTGGCACATATCCCGCATTCTTGTGAAATTGTATACAGAGCGAGCATTAAACTTATTGTATCAGTTTTTCTTTTCCCTCCGTGAGAACTTTTTCGAAAATCATCTAAAAATTATTTTTTCCCACTGTCGGATGTAAAAATATTTCTGATCCTTTTTAAGAGTTTTATAAGGCCATAAAGAAGCGAATTTAGTGACTTCATTTAATAATAATTACCCTCATAAAAAATCATTTTGTGCTTCTCTATTTTTAACTTTATTTGTTTCTTTTCTTTTTTTCTTGGTTATTTGCTATTTCCAATTACATTAACAATGACCATAAACAAAATTCTGTTTGTGACCATAGATCTTAATCAAGAAAAAAAACATCCCACCAACAAAAACCCTTAAAGATAAATTGAATTCAAACTTATTGACTAACAACAATAGCCCATGCAGCCACACTCATTCACTCCTTAAGGACATCAGGAATTCGTTAAGATTTTCTTTTATTTTTCATGTTTTCTAAAAAAATAAAATCAATGAACATGACATTGACTGATAAACTCGATTTATTTAAGTGGTTGAAAGTAGGAAAAATTAAAAGAAAATGAAAAACCTTAAATGAATGACAAAAACTACAGGAAGCAACGAATAAGGCCCCCATAATAAAGTACAATTAATTAAAACTATTTTTATCTCATAGCGAGATGAAACAGGCTGAAATTGCAGCTTCATGGCATCGATTACATTTTTTTTAGTTTTTTTTTTTTTCAATATTTATTGCTATTGGCCTTTTAATTCCTCTTTTTATATAAATTAAATGACAGATGCATTCCTTAGATTTTAAATGATTTTCGGTTGATTTGTTTTTAGTTGGATAATTGTTTTAATCAAACTCAAAAGGTGGGAAAGATATTACAAAGGAAAAGCATAAAAATGTCTAGAAATCTATGCATACATATGTTTGCTAGGGTAAGTACTACATTCGGTCAGACTAGATCATTTAGTCTCGGTTTTGTACATACATATGTATGTCGTCTCATATTAACGACCGTTATGAAAAACGAATTTTAATTTTGTGGTTACAAATCTATTATTTGTATGTATATACAATTTATGAATTATTTCTTTAAGTATTGGGTTGTTCGGTAAGTAATTTCGTTTTTTCCCGAGAGAGGATATAATTGTATTTTTTTGCACCCAACTTCACAATTAAGCCGTATAATTTTTATATGCTTTGAGAGTTTATATACATAGCAAGGCCTGTGTGTGAAAAATTCCAATTAATTCTACGCAGTAGTTTTTGGTTGGTGCTCTTTTAAATATGGAGAGCGATTAGCAGCATTTTCGACATATCTTACTGTTTTACTACAGAAAGGGTAAAAATGCTGTTTAGAACAGAAAGAAATTGGCCGATGTGTATGGAAAAGGTGAATTCGCCGTAGTCTAGTAAGTAGTGTCTTGGCTTATTAGACGAGCCCCAGGCCAAACATTAAAACAAAATACAAAAAGTATTTCTTCAGCGACTTCCTCTCAGCAAAATTCTGGCAAAAACTCTGAGAGTAAATAAAATTGCCATGAAAAGTTTTTCAAAAATCTGTCGTTCAGAGTCGACTTTAAACTGTAGGTCCCATCACTCATGTATAAAATTAACACACACAGCATAAGTGGTGTGAGAAACTAGGTCGTAATCCGGACTGAAGGGTTGTAATGACCAATTATGTATGTATGTTATGTACACTTGTAGACACGCAATTAAGTAACTTTGCAGCATTTTTCATTTTTGTAAAAATTTAAAAGATTTAAGAAAAATGGAAACAAAAACAACTAATATTTATTAATTTCATATGCTTGATAATTAATTAACAACAAAAACTTAAATAGTTATTCATTATAAAAATATTTTTTGTACAGAGTTGATATCAGACTTAGAATTTAAATGGACACATAATTAAGTTATTTAAAAAAAATATTGAAAATTTAATTTAATTGCTTTATTTTTCACCTAAACTATTTTGAACCTTTAATATTTTGTGGGGTACCCTTTTTGGCGTATTATTTCAGTACATCTTTGTGGCATTGATTTGATTAAATTGCGACACTGCTAATGGGCTAATGTTATTCCATTCTGCCTGGATAGGCTGCCAAAGTGATTTTTTGCTGATAGGTTTTTTGGCTGTAACTGCTGGTTTTATGATCCCCCAAAGATTTTCAATAGGGTTCAGATCGGGACTTTGAGGAGCTCAATCAAGAACCCTTATTTGTATGCTTCGGGTCGTTATCATGCTGAAATATCCACGCTAGTGGTAATTCGTCCTCATAATCTTTAGTCAAATTGTTCTGTAGAATGTTTTTATACATTTCCGCAGTCATTTTCCCATCGATTCTTACCAGTGCACCAACGGCGGATGAGGTAAAACAACACCAAACCATTACAGACGAACCTACATGCCTTACGGTTTTTTTTTTGTACTTTGGGTCTAATTGTGTATTGATAGGACGTCTTACACAGAGTCTGTCATCGTTTCCAAAGGTATTAAACTTGGAGTCATCACTTCATACGACAAATTTCCAAAATTTTTCGTCTTTATGGATGTGGGTTTTGGCAAACCGCATGCATGAATAACTTAATTGTATGTCCACAAGTGTATGTATGGAAAAGGTGTGTTGACAGTACGCCAGTGCCAGAACTGGTTCGCAAAATTTGCATCCGGCAATTTTGATGTCGAAGATGCACCATGTTCGGGAAGGCCGGTTGAAGCTGATAAAGACGCAAAAAGGGCATTAGTTGATGCGAACCGGCGAATAACAATACGTGAGATCGGATTGAGGTTAACTTTATCAAATTCAACAATTTATGACCACTTAATTGATATTATACGAAAACTGTCTTTCATTTCCATAAAAAAAACGAAATTACTTTCCGAACAACCCAATATTTTGTCTCTCCGAAAATAAACAAAAACTATCAGTGACAGAAACAATGTCTACATTGGGAACCAAAAAAACTTTGTGTTCTCTTAGTGGTTTATCATGAAAGCATTTTATTTAGATTCTGATAAAAACAAAAACCAAAAAAAGGGAAATTTTAAACTGATAGTGAAATAAGCAAATGGACGACTAGCTGGTGGCTGTATGAATGCAACGTTAAATACATAAATCCGCAATTAATCATCTGAAAAGAGTAGTATCCCACTGAGAATTATAAGAATATATGTACATGCGTACGTCTACAACTTGTATTAACAACGTTTTATTATTTAGTCCTTGTCCCCATATTTACATTTTTTTTCTTTCTGATTTTTGTCATTCTAAAACTTATCGATAATTAATTGATTATTTCAAATATTTATTTCAATAAAAAATTAAAGAAAAAAAAAACAATTTATTCATTAGCACTATTGATGGCTGTATTGAATGAAAAATTTTCCATAGACTTGAATGTTGCAGGCGCCTCTATTTAAATTAATTTTATTATTAGACTTGAGTCTTTTATGGACAAAAACAGCAACGTGTTGTCAACACCAAACTGACACAGAATTCGAATTTAAATTTTAATTGCCAGCCAACTGGCCGAAGCGTTATGTACGATATATTGTCTAAATGGTGTTTAATGGTTTCTCTAGACAATTTTATTTAAAAATGACAAATTGATATTTTATGTTTTATGCTATTTAGTATGATAGCATTTAACACAATACTATTTTCCAAATTCCACTACATATTTAACTATATACCCAATAAACCAAAAATTGTGTTACATTCAGAGAATTTTTTCGGTGGGAAGTTATGTGATTAAAATATAAAATTTATTAATTTGGCTATGATTTCAATACGTTAGGTGGCTTTGTTTTAATATTACGTGATATTGGTTTAAAAAATATTGGTTCAAAAACGAAACAAGAACTTCTTCCAAAAATGAGTTCGAGGCTTACTCTGATCACTTATTTTGCTTGGATTTCATGTCAAAGCATTGGATTAACTGAGTTGCGTAATTATCGATAATTTCATTTCAAACTAACCTTTAAAACCTTTATCTAAAGGGCCTACGATCCCGACTAGGGTTCATATTTGATAGAATAGAGCAAATTGGAAAAGCAAGTATAGTATCGGTCGTTAGGCTGCATCCTATGTTGCAGAGTATTTTTTAGGAAATATAACAACTTTCTTGTATGGAAGCGGGTGTTAAATGTATTTTAATTCAAAATAAATTACAGAGACAAATTTATGTAGTAAAAGTGTATAAAATGTACCATAAAATGAAAATCAGACGCATTTATAGATCAATTTTAATATTTTTATTGACGGAGATAAAAAATTGCAAAAAATTGGTCTGACATTTGTAAAGTGATCGCATTTTTCTAATCTGGTCACTAAATCTAAAATGGAAAGCGTACAATGTTGTTTAATTACTAAAGAAACCCCATTCACCAAAGTTAGTGAAATGCTAAGAGGTTGCAGAACTAGCTATTAATAAGTCTAAATAATTATTACGACCGATGTTAAATTAGTCGCCATAGTCTAGAAAATAGTGGGTTGGCTTGTTAGACGTTATGTCTAATCCCTGTTTAGACATCTCCAACAAAAAAGAAAAAATATTTTTTCAGCGACCCAGCAGATATTTAGCAAAAACTCTAGGAGTAAATAAAAAAATTGTCATGAAAAAGTTTGTCAAAAATCTGTTGTTAGAAGTAGACTTTAAACTGTAGGTCCCGCCACTCATGTATAAAATTAACGCACACAACATGAGTGGTGTGAGAAACTAGGTCGTAATCCCGACTAAAGGGTTGTAGTGACCAATTATGTATGTATGTAGGTAGATTGTTAAATTTAACACAGAAGCCGAATATACATGATTCGATTGGAATTTTTTATCTGTATCAGGAATTATTTTTAAATTGTATTCGGTACAAAAACTAAGGACCAATTCGTCAATAATTCGCCATGCCTACTAGAGAGCACTCTGAGAGGTCGGTTATATGAAATTTTTTTTTCGAGTCATATCAGGATGCCCAAGGGCCTAAAAAACCACAATGTGTCTAAACACCTAACATGGTAATAATTTGTATTATTTGTATGTTATATCCAAGATTTAAATTAAAAAATTCTGCAAAATAATAAGAAATTATACAGATTATTTAGATTCTTTAATCAGTGGAAATTTTAAACTTGTGTAAACATTTATTAGGTTTGTTAATTGCTTAGCATTCTTTTTTTTATTTTTTTATTATTAATCCAACAAGTTTTGTATGATTACTTTCAAGTGTTAATGGGCTTTTAAATGAAATTTAAAGAGAAACGTACAAACATTCTCTTTTTATAACTGCTGTCAGATACGCATGTCTTTCGTTACGAACAATTTTTATTTTTTACGATCATAAAGATCATGAAGAAGATTTTCTGTTAAAGCCCATAAGTTGTCCAAGTAGATTTCATTTATTGTAACTATTTTTTCTTTAATTTTTCTTTCTTTTTATTAAGCTTGAGCTTGTTTTGAGGTGTTTTTTTATATCATCTTTATATTCTCTTTGTTTAATAACCTTACGGTTGGCTGTTGATCTTACTGACAAACATAAAAAATACTAAAATATGCTACCAAATAAAAAAGAAATGGTTTAAATAAATTTCTTTTGTTAATAAATGTTAAAAAATTAAAGAAACCCCATTATAAAATCTGCATAACATTTGAAATTATATCTCGGAATATTCGGCAGTTGTCCATGGCTCACGCTACATATTCATTTATTGTCATTTTGTTTAATTTTTTTTATAAGTTTTCTTTTTCGAAAGTAGTTTTTAGTATTGCAAGTAATTTTCTTTTCTTTCTTTATGTCAAACAACAAAAAATATATAAATTGTAAAGGAAAATAAAAACACTTAATTGGATATGAAAAGTAAAGCAAAAAATTACAGAAAAAATATTTAATTTCTCTTTATATTAAATGATAACGTTTAAATAAAAAACCAGATAAAACTAAACTAGTGGTCAATCAAGGTTGATTTTAATAGTACTGCTGCAGAGATAATTTATCAAATCAATTGAAAAACTAAACAATAAAAACACAGTAAAATTAATTGTGCTAATAACGCAGAATATCATTTTTACAATAAAATTGCGTTATTGCCATTCAATTGAATATTTTATTGTATTTTAAAACTATATTGTACTCTAAAATCAATCCTAATAGACTTAATAATTTGTGGGTTTTAAAAGCTTTAGTTATTCTTTTTGTATAAAAGAATACTTGGGGTGTTATACAAACGGATTCCATGTGTTCATATAAGATGAGTTTGCCACAACTTCCAAATATAAATGATGGCTTTATAAAGAGAAACTTTAAACATTCGTACCTTCTAAGAATAAATGTAATATAATATGTAGACTGTGCAAATAAATATGACAATAGAAAACTTTAAATAATTATTACGTTACTAAAGAAAATGAAAGATATTTTATTATTATATTAGTAGGTAGTGTGTTGGCTTATTAAACGTGCGGCCTCGGTTCAAACCCCAGGTCAGGCATCTCCAACTAAACGAAATATTAAAAAATATTTCTTCGGCGACTTCCTCTCATCAGATTTTGAACTGTAGGTCCCGCAACTCATGTATAAAATTAACACACACAACATAAGTGGTGTGAAAAACTAGGTCGTAATCCCGAGGGGTCGTAATCCTAATAATGACCAATTATGTATGTATGAAAGATATTTTCACTCATAGACCAGTGCCCGATAATGTAATTTGTTCTTTCGAAAAGTGTTTTATGCTTTCGAAAATTTTATGAGTAAAGAATTTTTATTAAATAGAAATTTCGCACAACATCTAGAGCCAAACAACCTGAGCAGCAGAAGATAGTAGAATCGCAATCCCATATAAAATGTTATTTATATTCCTTTGGCCTTCAGAAAAAACGACAGGCTTACATCTGATTTATAGACAATCGATCCTGGGCAAGTATGGCTATGGCAGCTATCATAACGTAAACATTGTGTGAATACGTGTATATTCAATGCTATTCAATGCTGATACTTGCATATATTTCAAATGTCAAAAGATTTTCATGTTATTGTTGAAATCATTGGACCAATAAAATCTTTGGGATTCCTTTTAAATTTAATCTTAACCCAACATTTCAAATGTATAGAAAAAAACTAAAACATTATCAAAGATAAGCCAGATTCTAAGTTAAGAGTTACTTTAAATTATATTTGAAATTAATTTTAACAAAATTTTATGGCTCTTTTGAAATAAATATCTTTTCTTTATCAGTTAAATTGAAAATGGTATCGTTTCATACACATAACTGTTAAGAAACCGATTCCTCTGCCGTTGAATTTCTATATACGACCAGTAGCACGATTACTGACCAAGTCTTATGGTCACAATTGTGATAGTGATTATGATGGTGTCATTCATATCTTTATGACTTTTGTTGAATTTTTAATGTTGTTTCTTGTACCTCTTTACGTTCTTATTTTATGTATGTATGCCTTTGAAAATAAACTTTTTATGATAATTTCAGTTTCAGACACAAAAAAGGAGATGAAAGAGACGAATAAAGATATAAAGTCGTATAGAAAAATCAGGAAAAAACACTTGTAGCTGAGTGTGAAAAGATGTACGTGCCCGATTAGCAAACAAAAAAAAACAGAAACTGAGGCATAAAGACATTTTTTCCTTCTTTAAAATTATGATTCTTTATGGTTTTCACCACTCTAATGTGATATTGCTGCATATGAAAGGAAAAAAAGATCTCTTTTACATAATATAAGAGGAGGATTGCACATGAAAATATTTCCTTTTTGTATACAATATTATCTCATTTCAAAGATCACTTAGTAAGAAAATAATTATCTATGAAAAATTTTTAAGTATCCATAACTATAAGTGGAGGTAAGTAAATTTGTGCAGAATTATTGAAATTTACTGCTGGTATGGACATGGAAATATTTAGCCATTAGTTTGTACACTGTGCGGTAGTAAAGTAGCTTCCATGAAAGAATTTTATGTTTAAGCAATTTGATCAGCGCTTTTTATTGAAAATTCATGAAATTACTGCCAGATACTCAATCGTCTTGAATTATGAAATGAATATAAAGTTGTGGAATTACGCAGGAAATTCTAATATTTATGAGAAATTAAAATAATGCCTTTCAAAATCATATTAAGATACTTTGAAATATGGCCGAACTTGACAATACTGAGCTTTGGTTCAAATGTTATATCCTTATATTTCTTATCTTATCAGGCATTAACTTATGTATGTCAAAAAAACTCTTAAGAACAAACTTACGATACGTTAATTTTCAATTAAAAGATCTTTAACAAAATAGTCATCACCTTAAAATCTTACGGCTGGCGTCTTAAGACAATACAGTTGTGATTTCATTAAGTAATCCAACTCTTTATCGATTGAATGAATTTCAATATTGTTTTTTAATTTTTCATTAAATCCCCAAATTAATGTCATCATTTTAAATTAATGTTTAATAATTCACCTCAACAGCTAAAACGCTATAACAATAAAAGAAGAAATGAAAACTTGGCTGTCTTCTTAAAGTCTTTTGTAAAACCCCAAAAAATTGTGCATCCATTTAAAAGTAAAATTTTCAAAGTGACCACAACTGCAGCAGCACTCTTTGACCGGCTGCATGTTGAGATCATTATCAAGATCTCAAAAAACGATTGAGTCATTTGCTGTAACAGCATTTAACGAAGCGGTAACATTCGTAACAACGCATTTAACATTCAAGTTTTTAAAAGTTTTTAAGATGAAATGACAGAAAAACATTCAGCGAATATGAGCCACTTTATGGCTTATCATCATCGATGGTTCACAATACTCGTGTATTGCAAATTTGAAATCGACAGTTTGTCGTCAGGAAATTTTAACAAGCGTTCCAGTGAAGAAAAAGCAAAACACTACCGACCATAACGACGAAAAATGAATGAACTGAGCAAATAAACAAAAAAAAAGAATACTTAAAATTTTTGTGAAAATAAACGCTACAAATTAGGGGTATTCATTTGAACTTTGAATTCTTGCCAATCATTATCTGAAGAGTTTACATTAACATTTTTTGGAACGGTCTTGGTAAAGATCCTTTCATCAATTTATACATAATTGGTCATTACAACCTTTCAGTTAGGATTACAACCTAGTTTCTCACACCACTTATGTTGTGTGTGTTAATTTTATACATGAGTGGTGGGACGTACAGTTTAAAGTCGACTCCGAATGACAGATTTTTTGAGAAACTTTTCACTGCAATTTTATTTTACTCTCCGAGTTTTTGCCAGAAATCTGCTGAGAGGAAGTCGCCGTAAAAATATTTCATTTATATTTCGTTTTGGTGGAGATGTCTCACCTCGGCTTTGAACCGAAGCCCACACACTACCTACTAGACTACGGCGACTTCTTCATCAATTTATAAGATGACTAAATCGGAATTCTTAGAAAGCCCCTGTTTAAAATTGATCCAATCAAAATGTATTAGCTCGCGTGCAATGCATTACTTCTTAGCGTCTTGTAAAAGACGCATATTACTATAAACGTACGAATTATTATCATATTTATTCTGTTATTACAATGTAAGAGACAGAAAAGAGAATTATGATTGTAATATATTGCTCGACCCGTTGTCTAATTCGACCATGAACTGATCTTCTCTAAGAGATATAAATACAAAGTAAAAATTACGACAAGAAGTCCACCTCAGAAGCGTGAATACAAAGTGCTACCTATAAAAAGCTAGACAGGATTGGAAGTTAAAGAGAGAAGAATCACTAATTTTCTGTTGAAGTCTAATAATCATCTGTATTTATATTTACATATTAAAACTCCTGTATCATTCAAATTCCTTTAGAACACTAAACTAAACTTGTATCACATAGTTTCTAAAAATTTTAAAAACCTCTGGAACAGCCCTCTTATTTAATTCGTAAACAAATTAAATTTCTATAATTGTAGAGAATACCAATTTTACAGAAATTTACAACTGAATTATAACACCACACTAATTTTTTGTTAACGAGAATCTTTGTAACTCGACTTTAAAATAAAATCCCTCTTAATAGAATTTTGAACAGAAGGCCAATAAAGACATGTTTTATGAGCATTCCACACCAGCCATATAAAATACAAACTGAAGTATAAATTTAAACAAAACAAAAAAAAAACACGCGTCATCGCAAGAAGAATATTTAAAGTGTAAACCGTAGAACGCTGAAATTAATTTTCAAAAGTACAATACTTAAAAAAAATTTTAAAAAAATTTTATTTGAAGATTTTCCATAGAAATTCAGAGCCTAAACACATTTGATTTTTTGTTTTATTATTCATTGTTTTAAATCTATTCTCAACAAGTTTTTTGCCCTTTTATGGAGTGGATGAAAGTGGTAGCTGGAGCCGGAGTGTGAAAAAAAGTTTAAAAAGAAATTAATTCAAACTAGTTTTACGCCTTAACAGATAAACGTATACACTTTAAAAATAAAAACTTTAATTTTAATTCTTAAAATCAAATAATTATTTTAATTCTTTAAACATATTTTTTTATACTCAATTGAAAACCATGGGTTTTTCAAAATTTAGCACAATAGCTAAATTGATTCTCTTGAATTTTTTCAAATCTTTCAGAACTTATGGCAGATACGGAACACAGAAAGACCAGATCACACCGTGATCTATTCGATTCTATTCCGATTAGCACACACGTTAAATCTCTTTTGCGATAACGATCGTACCGATCGGATGATACTTCGTTTCTTATATCGTTTCTTCTTTAAAATTATTAAAAAAATTTTATATAAAATTTAACGTCTTTATTTTCTGTCTATATGAAGACACTATGTTTGACTAATCGCCGTAGAACAGTAGGTAGTGTGTTGGCTTATTAGACCGTAAGGCCACGGTACAAACCCCAGATCAGACATCTCCAGCAAAACGAGATATGAAAATAAATATTTCTTCGGCGACTTCCTCTCAGCAGATTTCTGGCAAGAACTCTGAGGGTAAATAAAAGTGCCATGAAAAGTTTCTCAAAAATCTGTCGTTCGGAGTCGACTTTAAACTGTAGGTCAGCGCCACTCATGTATAAAATTAACGCCAATGACCAATTATGTATGTATGTATGCTTGCCTGTTACATACTTACACAGTTACATAAATTTTCACTAAATAGAATTTCTTTTAGTGTAAAGTAACTTACGTTTTACCATCGGTATGTATGTATGTATATGTTTGTGTATGTTCAACAATAATATTTATCTGTCTAATTATATCTTAAGTATGCGATCTACACTGGTCTTCATGATAATAATACTCCACTGCCCAATTCAAAGCGAAAACTAGAAAAAAAAACTCAAATCAACTCCGACAACAACACTCATTATTAAACATCATTATCGTCATCTTTAACATCTACGCCAGTTGTACTCCATCTTAAAGCGACAAAAAGCAAAAAAAGTAATAAAAACAGCAAAAACAAAAGTTAATCTAGTTATTGACGTTGATGTTATTGCTGTTGTTATTATAAGGTTTATTAGATAAATGACCTGTTGTCCAGCTGTCTAGTTGGACTTAAGCAATGTACATACAGTATATTAAACTTTAGCTATTTCTCTTTTTAACACTCTCTTTAAAGTACGCATACAACTTGTATTTTTAGGTACAATTTGTAACTAGCAACAACAACAACAACAACAACAACAATTAAAGTACCAGTCAGCAGAGAAATGCGATCGTAGAATCAGTTTCCATGATCTTCATGTTCGCATATAACAATTTATGTCGCTGTTAATTCACATTTACATACTGGCGGCATTAATGCCTTCGTCGTTGCCCACCACATAAGACCAACGATCGACGTTTATGACAAACTTACGCTTAGGAATTATGTAAGTATGTACGCGTATGTATATGATCGCAATAAGTTTAATTACAGGGTATTTATCATGTTGCAAATACCGGTCGCCAGTTATTAAGCCCGGCCCTTGACTTGGGTACACAAAATAAATTAAGCAAAAAAAATGAACAAAATAAAGAATAAAAGAGAAAGAGAGAGAAAAAAATTACACAAGAATTAACATTTTAAAAGTAAAAGAGTAATAAAAAATCTTTCAAATGATTTCACTTAAAAAAGTGAAAAGAATCATAAATTATGGTTTGACTAGTTATTCGTGTGAAAATGGTTTATTGGGAAAGTTTTTTACTAAAGTGGAAAATAAATTAGCTGGACAGCAGTGTCCATGAAAAAATCGAAGATACCCACGTTTAAGGAATATAATACCGCATTAAAAATTCGGTATTTACAGATTCTCAATGGGGTTCCCAGTTTAAAGAACTCAATCGAAAGTTTGATGACTGTACCATATGTGGCAAATGCAGGTGCGCTACAGTTTCATGGAATGCCACTTTACCCTGGAACTCATTTAGTTAAACCGTTCGGGGCAGTTGTAGAGGCCACCTTTGACGTCTTTATATTAAAACCCATTGCCTTAAAATCGGCCTGACTATCAGCAAGTATTGTAATATCTTTTACAAAGATATCCTCATCCTTAATAGTGAACACTGCAGACCATATGGCCATCTGGAAGACACTACAATGATCCAGTGGCCTTATCGAATGCAGACTAAGACACACCAACTAGAACTCTACCCAGTTTCGAACCATCCCTGAAGATTTTTGTTGAGTATTGCCTTGGTGCATCACAAAATTTTCTCGTTCATTCTCATTCTCTCATTGTGTGGCAGCATGTAGTCATATTTCAAAAGGTGATCAATTCCATCAAAATTAACGATTAACAGAGCATCAGTAATAATAATGCGAATCTTTATATATGTTGTACAATATGTGCAAATGTATTAACACGAAAAACGAAATAAATATTCTTAACAACAATTCTGACAAAATAATCTTACAAAATAATATACAGACTACATGCCAATAGACTTTGAAGGGATCAAGGTGTTAGATTCGAATTGAATTATTCTTCGCATCTAAGACCTCAAACCCACACGATGCTGTATGACCTATCACATACATATATGAAATTTTTGTTAGAATTCTCATACAGCCAGTCAACTGGCAACTTTATTTTAGAAAAAAAGAACTTACAGAAAACCTCGGCAGCAAGATTCTCTGAAATCTCAAAAAATTTCTTACGATATACTTGCAAGGTTTTAGTGAAAGTCAAATTATTCACTGGGTAGTGCTTCCAGGAATTTCAAGGGGTAGGTACCAATAATACGGCTATCACCACAAGTACTACAATTTCATCACTGGGGGAGAAGTGACTTGTTAAGTCCGAATTTGTGAAAGGACACTACATATTTGCCTCATTCTATTTCGGTACCTCTTTAAGGGATTGTGTGTAACATTAAAAATTGAAATTGAAATATAAATACATACATGCAAAAGATATGAAAAGAATTTATTCACACACTTTCACACAAAATTTCTTACTTTTTTATCGTTTCGGTAAAACTTTTTACCATCTCTGAGCAAAAGTTCAAATACAAGTATAGATTACTATAAATACGAGTGTTGTTGTTTAAATTGTTTAATAATTACAGTTGTTGTTTATTCTAAGCGAGTTTGTTTAAGCCAGCATTGAAAGATTACAACTTTTCTTCAAAAAACGTGTGGTACAAAGGTGGTGGGAATTTTGTCGGCAGATATTTTTCTTCGCTTTTTTTTGTTGTTGTTTAAAATCCAATATTTGTTTTTCTATAGATTTAATTTTCTTTTGATGATGATGATAAGTAGTAAGTGTTTTTAATAATCCTACGAATTAATTCTTACTTGTTTACGTAAAATCGATGTATGTAGTTGTTGTGGTGCATACATATGCATATTCGGGAGACGACAGACATTGCCTTAGAAAATCTTCAACATTTGTCAACATGTCTGTAAGTGTCATCCACATGTAGGAATGTAACCAACAACAACAGAAACAGTTTACAAAAATTTATTTTTTTGTTATTATTTTGACTCGTTTTGTAGTTGTTGTTTTGTTGTTGGTGGTGGCATTATAGAGTTTACGGTTTGACATTACAAAAGGAACAATACCAGAATACAAAAGACACCGATTAAAACAAAGAATAGACGAACCGACAGCACAACACATGTTCAAACCACAAAAAACGAAATATTTTAACGCATCACAATTGGAATGCATTAAGAATACCAAAAAAACAATGAAAAGACAATGAAATACAAGAGAGAATATGTGTTAAACTAAACAGAATTAACAAACCATTGTTTACGTAAGAGAGAAAAAAGAATCGTAATCGTAAAACGTTAAGGAATTTTTCGAAAATATATTAAAAATACATAATTATACATACACCCTGGGTTAAAATAACATTTATTCGAACATAATTTAATTAAACAATCTGTAAATGGTATATATGTACATATGTACATACATATATGTACAAAAATTAAGAGAATAAGAATATCAGCAGCTTTAAATCTTTTAAACTATTCTAAAAACTATTGATATGCATTTGAATATGCAGTCGATGCTGCATAGATAAGAGCAAATACATATTTGGTAACTTCGGGAGAAATGATTGTCATCGTTTACATTCTACAAGTGAAAATAATTGCCCGCCAAAACACCAAATTAAACTGAAGTATTGATTCAATACTATAGAAACATCAATTGAAGGTTATGAGTGCATTATTGAGAGAGTAAGAAAAATGCTGCCAAAATAAAATAGAATTTATTTCTTAGGCTTTGATTTTAATGTCCTAAATATATAATTTTTATCACAGACTGTGATACTTTTCAGCCACTAAATTCTACAGTTTCAAAACAACACTCGCGGGACAGTGTTTGTAACGTAAATGAAGTAGTTTCCGAGGAAAGCTCGGTCAATCTTTACAAATTTTTCTACAAAGGAAACCTTCTAACCTTTAAACATACATACATAATAAATCATTACAACCCTTTAGTCAGGATTACGACCTAGCTTCTCACACCACTTAAGTTGTGTGCGTTAATTTTATACATGAGTGGCGAGACCTACAGTTTAAAGTCGATTCCGAACGACAGATTCTTGAGAAACTTTTCATGACAATTTTATTTGTTCTCAGAGTTTTTACCAGAAATCTGCTGAGACGAAGTCGCTGAATAAATATTTTCATATTTCGTTTTGATGTCTGACCTGGGGTAATAAGCCAGCACACTACCTATTAGACTACGGCGACTTCTATAAGGATGCTATAAAGACACAAACTAAAAGCATAAGATAAATAAAAATCTTATAACGTTCATTAAGGCCTTGAGAAATTTGTATTCTGATAAAAAAATACCATAGAACTGCGAATAGGAGTGCAAATATTTTTCGAAATGAATACGTAACCAATGTGGAAAAACAAATTTTCGCAAATATGCGTTTGTACTTACAAAATAATATTTTAATGTAAATAATTGAATGTAAACAAGAATTTTATATTTTAACTCACAGTTGGAGCGTATATAATGAGAGTTTCTTTTTATATACCAAGTAAAGGTATGGAAATCCCAGGAATTGTGTTTTATTCGGTAAACAGTTGTGTAGTTTGTCTGTAATATATAATACTCGTAACTGAGACTACATTCGTCAATACATTTTGAATTTAATGTATGGATATGAAGCCTCGGATAATTTCTTTAAAGTGTTAGTGATTATCACAAAAATGTGTTTTATTACCATAAAAACTATCTTAATGTATACAAGGCCATCTTAACTGTTGACGATAAGCGTATACGGTAACATTTTATTTCAAATAAGCTATAATGGACCACCTAGCGTTTACATATATAGTTTTAAGTAATTCTATATTCAGTTTTTAATTAAACATAATCTTTAAGTCTCATCTGGCACACTTCAAAAAAGGCATTAGGAATTTTTAAAGGTCTCCCTTCTCATGAAAATACCCTCTTAAAACATATTATAAAATGTTATCCCTACGGGCATTTTCATTTATAGATAACAAATCATAATATTTTTCTATAATAAATTTTTTCTATTGTTTAACTCGGTTTAATTTATTAATTTATTCTGGAAAAAATTCTTAACTAAAATTAAGGTGGTCTTGTTTTCAATTTTATGGCCTTTTGTAAACAATATAGAAGATAATCCTCTTGAGTTTTATTGCACCGGCATATGAAATGTTTCAAAGCCTCAATTAGAAATTTATGGCTGTCATAAAGGTGTAACAATAGAATCACCATAAATGAGTCTTGTAAAGAACTTCCATTTAAAGTCGCCATCTCTACTTCAACGATTTTCTTTTCATTGATGTATTTTTATTGGATTTTGAAGATCTCAATTCAACTCATTGTTACTGTTGATATGATATGGACTTGTTTTTTAAATGTTTCTTTCTTATTTGGTTTAAATAAATTTTATGGTTAAACTTTCCAAGTTAATATAAAAATAAATGTAATTTTAAAGTGATTGTAATAATTTCATGTTGTATTTAAGGCAGTGGAAAAATAAAATAAAAAATGAATCATCCTAAAATAGTTAAACTTATAAAAGAAAATGTTGCCCATTTGAACTGAATGCCTTCCTCATTTATTATTTTACTAACTCACTTTAAGAATGAACATCTTTCTAAACTTTATTCAATCAACTTCAAAATATGTTTCAATTTTCAATGAACAAAAGAAATAAGTTACTGACTATGAATCAATAGACTTTATAAAAGAAACATTTAAATTTGCTAAAAGAAAACTATCGTACTTCTTAGTTTGATTGCCTTTTGCTGCTTTTACATGTAAAATTTAAAGAAAGTTTTAACAAATGCCAACACTTACACAATAAGCAATTTAAAAATTACAGGCCACATAATTATAAATTAAATTTTCTTTTATTTTTTATATTCATTCTATGATCTCACGTTTTAGTCATTTATACAAAAGAGGTTTAAAATAAATAACTCTATTTGAAATGAATTAAATAATGTTCTATTAGATGTCTGGATTCGGTTAGAGAGTTCGTTAGATTGCATGTAGATAACAAAATATCTGATAATCACATACTTCTTAGATTAATAATGTTAAAAGATAAAAGTCATTTAAGATTTAAACGGAAAAACATTCGAGTCTATTGGAATTTCCCTCTAATATAACATTTTTACACTGTTGGATAAGTAGCGAATCTGGTAAGGCTACTTATGCTTGGTACAATGGATCAGGTTTGTAATGGAAAACGATTTTTAATTCAAGCAAGAAACAATATATTTATATACTTCGGGGTTTTAGTTTCGGTCGTACACTATATTTTTATATTATTCATGTTATTTTTGTGATGTTCACTTAAGTGTTCTGGTTGTAGTTGTTGTATGAAAATATTTATATCATAATTTGTTGTCGGTTTTTCGAAGAAAATATTTCAAAATTAAATGTAACAAATCTTTAATCAAGATAATCTTTTTATATCACTTCTCCTCTCCAACAGACAGTGATATATAAACGTCGCATAGCTCTTGTTGTATTCGTCTAAGAAAGCTGTTTTTTTTAATTCTCAACTAATACTACACCGATCTGTTGACCAGAACTAAGTCCGACCTATTTGTTATATTAGAATTCCTTTTAAATTCAGTGTTACATAGAAACCCTACGAATTATTTAAGAGTTTTCAGATAAGTTATTATAAAAATTTAACCAATTATTCTTCAAACTTTAATGGCAATCATGGCTTATAAAATTAAGAGAGAGTTTCTTTTTAAAGAACTTCATTACTAAGGCAATCTGAAACTCTTATTGACTTAGGCCACTGTGTTATAATTGTCAAGAGTAAATATTTGAATCATTCGCCTGGAACACATTTCCCAAATGCATCTGCATACAGTTAAATAAAACAAATATTGAATCTAATGAAACAGATATAGAGCAGTAGTTGAATTTGAATATTATTTTTATCTTCTACTCTCTTTTTACTACTTCGTTAAATGATAAACATTAACAATTATTATGTGTCTCCTTATCACACTTTGCATTTCCTTGTTTACACTTAAACAGACATCTGTATTTTCTTTTGTAGGTAAATAGTAAATAATCCTAGAGATTTAAAGAAATAAATCTCATTGTCTGCCATTAATATTAATGGATAGTTATGATTTTCTAATATAGATTTATTAAATTGAAATTGGATGCAAAGGTTTCTGATGAAAAGAGAACTCATTAAATCACATGCCATTTGATAAGTTTTATCCATTGATTTAATTTAATATTTATAAAATTTAGTATTTAAATTTCAATTTAAACAAACATAATAAATACAATTCATTTATACAACGGATAGAACAATTAGTTAAGATAACATTCATCAATGAACACAATATGCTTCAGTTTCATCAATATGTACAGCATCAGGATCATCCGAAGAGTCCCTTGAGTAAAAGCAATTTCTTAATAGAAAAAATAATTTATAAGAAGGAAAAAACTTACTGTACTTCTGATACATCACTAAAATCACCATATTCGATAGGAGTATTGCAAAGGCAGCACACATTGTAAGATTCTTTAAAACAATTTTTACAATAAAGAGCTACACAGCCTGGAGTTTGACATTTGACACGATTATCACTTGAAGAAACTCAATTAATTAAATACCGTTCAACAAAATTATTAATTAACAATTTACCTCTGTAAAGGCACACCGCACAATATACATTTCTCTTTAGATTTTTCACCTAATAAAATGCGACAAAGAAAAAATCTTCAGAAGAACAAAATTTTATAATTTTTATTGATGTAAAGCTGAAATATATTTCAAAACGGTAACATACCCCTCGGTTCGGACTCTAAGCCACTCCAAATATGAAAAATTATCTGCTTTTGCATCTTTGACAAATAATAAACGTGCTTTACGTCTTGCCAATTTAAAAAACGATGCTTAAAAACAATAATAATATAGGATTGATTCAATTTTCATAATTTTATTTGTCTTACTTCTTTTCAATAATATTTTATCATAAAGCCAAACAGCTCTTTGCTTAGCTATATCAGGATAATACAGACGCATTACTGTATGTCTTAAACGAAGTCCATATGGTTGAAAGAACAAAAATATCCATGCTAGTAATGCTACCATTGCTATTAAATAGTAATTGGCATAATTGGGCATACTAGGATGTGGTAGACATGTTTTTGAATCTACGGTATAGTTTTGCGTAATTGGTTCGAAAGCATGTACAATCCCTCGAAATATTTCGCTAACAAAACCATCACCTTTAACCTCAACCGTAATATAGGGTGGAACTGTTAATTAAGCAATGCGAAAATAGTATTTAATTATTGATTAAATTTATATACTCAATGATTATTTTTATAAAAACAATTTAGAAACTAGAAACGTCAGATAGTTGATATAATCTAAAAGTCTTGAATACCCTAACAGGCGCAGAAAAGGAATTATGTACCTCTCAATCATGATATGTAATTCGATTATTTACAGATCAAACAAACAACTTAGCTGGATAGAACTGATCAATCAAATTGAATCCTACTTAATCTACAAAAAAGTTCGAGTTTGATCTTCAATAGCATTTTATTAATTTCAATACAAAGGCCCCAGTTTACTAAAATGTATTCAATGCTACTCGTGCACTGTATAAAAAGAATTCAAATCCATTAGAAAACTGATGGAACTTTAAAGGAAAGATTGCAAGAAATTGTGATTACTTTTTGTTGTCATGTTTTGTTGTAATCGGAAAACAAGAGACCAATAAAGAAAATAAAAACTGATCTAAGGCCACTACATGAAAATATTTACAAGGTTTAGTTGGAGTAAGAATTGGAATCTAATTCCGAAATATCAGCAACTCTTTAATTTCATGGTATGCTAATCAATACTTTCTATTCATTTTTGTTACAAAAGTTTATAATTTGGGTATAAACGATATTTGATTAAAACAATCTACAAAGCTGGGAAGTTATTTCAAACAGAAATTTTGAATTGAATAATTTCAATAATTCCGAATTTTGCAGGTTATTTTTTTCGTTTAACACTACCACAATAAGCATTAATTCATCATTGTAATTGCCTTTTCAGTTTATATTACAATTGTATTCTAACCTCATATACTTAAAAACTATCATTGTAGAATAATTATGCACTAGAATTCGGATATAGTAGCATAATACAAATACAATATTAATACCATTTTGTATAAACGTTGTAACGTTTTATTCAAAGCTAGAAAAATTATATGAAACATACCTTCAAAGCCCAACTCTTTATAGCCGTAAAAAGCAATCATTGCTAAAATCCAATATAAACTATAGTCGCAAAAGCAAATGCAAAACAATTGTGTACTGGATATGATCAAAAACATGGAAGATTGTGCAATACTCTTCCATTCATTTTTGGTTAAACGGCACTGGGTTATCTAGAAATAAAAACAGTACAGATACATATATTAATGGAAATGTTTATATGTTAACGAAAATTAAAATAATAATTACCCTGGTATATTTCATTCTTTCGAAAAACGTTAAAGGCAAAACCGTTTCCATTTTATTTTTTTTACGTTGTTCATCAATTTCAATAAATTCGGTGGTGATGTAATAGTTCTGATAACCAAGATTATGAATATATTTCAGACGAAAATAAATTGCTCTGTAAAGGAAAACGATATAATTTTTTAAACATGTACATGTTGCAGATTGCGTATTCGAAATTCTCTTACTTAATTATAATCCAAATAAATAATGCAAAAGTAATCATATCCAACCAACCAAAAATTATTAAAAAAGATCTCATTTTTCTATGAATATCAGCCATAATATCCTCTCTAACTTGTCCCAATTCTTTTGAAGAAGTCGTTTGAAAATAAAAATCATGATCAAAGGAAATTGATACATCAAATAATCTCTTAATTTCTGCTATAAACATTTGAAGTTCTAAAATATTATTTAAAATAATTAATGGAACATGACCAATGTTTTTTTTTTTGTAAATTTTACTTCTCAACACCGCAGCAATAATAGCATCATGAACAACATCTACCAAAATACAAATAACATCCACAATCTTTGCAGCATAACATAACATTGAAAAAATTTTAGTCAAGTGACACAAGCCCTTAATAGGCCCAAGTTTTTCCATACAATCTTCCATAGCCATATTAGAGATATTCATGCAACGATCAAAGGGTGTACCAAATTCAGTATTACACATTCTTACGATATTGTCCAACCAAGAAAAGGCATTCTTAATTGTGGCCACTTAAAAATTATGAAGGATTACAAACAATTTCCTGTTTTTTCCCAGTGCTTTACTTACGAATTATCATTATTAGGTTTTGAATTTTAAGCAAAACAACTTGTACCTTGTTTAGAACAAGCCTTAAATCATTTATGGCATTGCGTATGGCTTCTTTAATAGAAACTAAAGGTTTCTTAAGAGTATCCAACATCTCACTAAGCGCTTGTTTTAGTTGCATCTGTCCACATGTAAGACTTGATACCATAACATTAATATTACGAAATATATTAACCGTGGGACCTACAGCTACTAGAAAAAACGCTCCTGCCATTATTATAGAACGTCCTTTAGAGCTACATAAAATCGGTATGGCCACGGCAAGGGTACATCTATTATCAAAGAAAACAAATTAGAAAATATATTTCATAAAAGTATTTCAATTTGATGTCAACTTCTACCTCACTTCCATACTGTAGGACAAGAAAATGATTATAAATCCTATAACTATCATGTAGCTCCATCGTACAGTATTCAGTTCGACCTTTGAAACATAATTATACCATATTACGGTTATAATTATCCCGCAAATATAACCAATTAATACGGCATTAAGAGCTTTTTTAACTGGTATATTATTACCGATTATCTTTCGAAATATACGACCAAAGAAAGTTTCTCCATTTTTTGCTTGTGTTTTTGACTTTTTAGAAGCTTTCAAATCTTTCTTGTCTTTGCGTTGCTCTTTTTCTTTAATTTTTTCTGGCAAAGCCATTTTGTTCAATATTCTGACTAGTATTATCGTGAATGGTTAAAGTTATAAATCATATTCAAAAATTTTTCTAGGTTTATTCAGAAATTGTTTGTTACAAAATCAAAGCATTTTAATTCGATATTCAAACAGCTGTCAATTTAGATTTCAGAAACTTTAACACGTTCCGTAGAGGAATGTGGTGCTTTACAGTTTTAAATGAGCGCTGTAATTAAGATTAAATTAGGGTCACAAATATGAACAGAAGATCGTGTGCAATATTTGCGGAAATCTATAAAATCTAAAAAAAAGTTTATATAACAGAAAGTGTTACTTGAAGTACAATTTAATCACATTTAAGCAAAATTTAAATTAAAAAAAAAAACAGACAAAAAATAATTTCGAATCAGACGTGAGGCTGTATGTAAACATTCGAATAATTTAATGTGGCCTCTACGATATTGTAGAATCTTCAAAAATCGACCTTATACTAGCTAAATAACACATCAGTTAATTGAAAAGATATGCTCAATTACAATTGCGGAAAAAGAACTGAAAACAAATAATCGCTTTTCAATAAAAAATACTCATTTTTACGTTAAGTTTTATAAAACACTTTTTATTTGCTTAAAACATAACTATTTGTAATTCTATGCACTAAAATTACAAAAAAAAACCGCCGAAATACTTTATACCTTAAAATTAAACTCTTTAAGTTGTTTTAAAAACCCTGCATTTGGCTGTATACATTCCCTTCGAGTTTTAACATGACTGTATGCTGTTATAAAGTCCATTTGATGATAATACATTAAATAGGCAATAATTATACTAGCGGATCTAGACACCCCAGCGTTGCAATGCACCAAAACGCGTCCACTATTTAAACGGGCCAGTTCTATAAAATCAAAAGATTTCTTTAAAATACCATCTTCTTGTAGAGAAGTTTCCGGCAAATATAAGCAGGGCACATAGAGAACTGCCAAGTCCTCTGAAAGCTCATTTAAAGGGCATTCAATTCCAATACTTAAGATGTGGGTCAGTTGATATTTCCTTATATTTTCTGGTGTAACAGAATCTTGAGAGCCCAAATACAGAAAATTTGTCAAAATCTCAGCAGGCTTAAAGTCCGGTTCTGTATCAACTACAAAACCGTAACAGTTATCGTTATTTATTTTTTCTATTTGGTGAGTTGAAAACTTTTCAATAAATCGTTCTCCACTGGCAGTGGTAACCAAAGTATCACATGCCTTAAGTTTATTTCTTTTACGTTTTAATTCTTCAAGGAAACTCATTTTGTGTTATTAATTTATGTTTTCCTTTATTTTTCCAATTTGAAATCGTCTTCGTTATAATGCACTCGACATAAATACAAACCAAATGCGGGTGCTAATAAAATTCGTGGATTCCAAGTATTTTTCGATGGTATAGTTAACATTTCATACAAACACTTTTCATTAATACGATTTGTAGCTACTCCCACCAAAGCTCCGACAATGCGTCTCACTTGTTTGTATAGAAATGATTTAGCTTTTACTTCGATATCCCAGTAATCATATGTTTCCTCTGCCAAATGAGCGCTCGGACCTATAGCTGCAGATTTACCAGGTTTTATATTGATTTCATCAATTCGACGCACCGTAAACATGGGGTGATCACGTGAAATACTTTTCTGGCGACTTACCGACATAAATGAACGAAAATCATGCAGACCTATTAGCATATGGGATGCCTCTCTCATACGATGAATATCAAAATCCGATTTTCTAAAAGTTAAGAATTTGGTTTTCAATTATATTTGTTGCATATCTTTTTTTTTCTTTTTTGCAGATGACAAAAGAATGACGATGACTGTTTTGTGAATGTGTGGTTTATGGAATAATGTATGCAGTATAAGTTATTAATGCTGTTTATTATTCCGAGTGAAAAGATTCTATTTGTGAATGTGATGTGAAAATGATTCTATTTGTTCAAATTCATCAAAACTCTTTATCGAAAGAACTGTATTTTATAGTGCATTCTTAAGACTCAACAATATTTAATATTTTAAAAAAATCTTTATTTAGTAACACAAATTGTAGAATTTCGAAAGTGCTAATCCGATATATTCGATAAAACTTAATTTATTTTTAAAAAGTAAACACCAAAAGTCAGCTAAGCAGTTAGCAATCAATGCCTTAGGATTTTAGCAATTAAAAGTTGAACAATTCAGTAGGTGGATTTTTGTGTCATGGTAATACCTAATTATCCTAACAAACCTAACTACAACTCACGGGTGAACAGATTATTTTTGCATATTTCATCTATGTAATAATGATGACGTAATAAATCTATGTCATGGAATTTTAATGTAAATGTGAACAAATTGAATATTTAAACTTACTGTAAAAAGAAACAACGATCCAACTCTTCAACTGGTAAAAAGGCTTCAAAATTTCTATTTTTTAACTCAGAGCCGTCAGTAATGCCATTTTTAGCAACTGCAATACGATACAAGTAAGTCCGCCCCAAAGCGTTATAACGGCAATGAAACGTATCAGGAACAGTTCTAACATTCAATACGCGTATCGCCAAATTTTGTTTGTCTAAGGTCCGATTCAAAACTCCAATCATGGAAGTAATATTATAGGGGTTACCATCATACCGCTGTAAGTCTACGTGTAATGTGGAGTGCAAAGCATGGACACCAGCATCAGTTCTGGACAAAACAATAGAGAATAGTTTAATTTAAAATATCAATTATTATACTTGAAAACCTACCTACTTGATAAAACGGTTTGAATTTCGTTAACCGGTCTAAAAACTCTCAAAGCTAGTTCAATGCAGCCTTGTATTGTTGTCGTATCCAGACGTGATTCTTCCAACTTATTTATCGTTTTTTGAATACCTCTGGCAAATAAAATTAAGCATTTATTTATTTATTTCCATAAAACACTCTGAAACTTACCGGAATCGTGTACCAATATATGAAATTTCTAATAAATAACGATTCATTTCAATATATAAATTGCAAACCACTATTTAGCTTATGGTGGTTACTTAGTGATGTAAGGCGGGAATAACTCCGATATAAACATTAAACAGCTGTTAACATGGTTGCAACTAAGACGGCACAAAATTGAATTATTACAGAGTTGTTTTTCAATCAATAATTAGTTATTTCAAATGTTTACCTGGACGTCTTATTACGAATTAGTAATAATAATATAAGCAAATTAATAACAAATAAAATATTGCTCAAAAATTCTTTACTTATTCTGTGCAGCGTAGGATGTTCAGATTTAGAATTATTACAATCCAATTGTAATGCAATTTGAAAACAAATTTGTATTTGATATATTATACGTAACGTTAATTTTAGTATAACTTAGTTCATATTTTATGCAAACGCATCAAATATTCAAATTTTTTAAAGGTAATTTCGAATAATATCGGTAACGGCTTATTTCACATGCTAATAATACAACCCTGTGAACTTTGCGTATAAAATGGACGGAACTGAAAACCCTAAACAGCTGTCAAAGGAAAATTTTTTTCCAACCTGACTTTGACATTTGAAAATATTCTAATTGTTATCGCAAAAAAATTGTGTCGGGCCGGTTCCATAATATCCTACCCGCCGCACCCCATCGCAAATAGTCTCATAAATTTCTAAAATAAATAAAAATTATTTCATTCAGTGTAAGAGCGATATACCGGCATCAAATAACTTAAATCAACATGTATGACGATGAAGAGAACCAACAAAATAGGGAAGTGTCTGAATGGATGCGCTTTGGTTTGCGTTTGGGTGTAAGTGCTGCTTTACACCCCTTTGAGTATTCCAAAGTGCTAATTCAATTGGGATATGAACCGATTCCAGCTGTGCCTGGTACTTCAATTTTGGGCAAACCCATTATGATATTACCCAACATCTTTCAGTATGGTAAGTCGTGCAAAATTTTATAGGTTTGATCAGAAATTACATTTTTCTTAAAATTATTCACTTTCTAGCTGGACACATTCGTAGCGTTGATGGCTTTTATGGGTGTTATCGTGGTTTAACTCCAAAATTGGTAGGAACTATTTGCACAATGGTTTTCAGCGAGAAAATTGCCAATCGTTTGGGCCTACAGGCTATGGAAGATAAAAAAGACGATGAACTATTAACCGATGAAGAACTGTAAGTTGGTAAACATTTTTTGCTTTTTCGTTACTTTTTACTTGTTATCATTTTGACCACTTCTACTTTAATAATTTTGCTTGAGATCAGAAATATTAAAATTGAGGCAATAGAGTTTCATCATAAGTAATACCTATAATACGGGAAGTTACATCGAAATTTGGCGCGTTATTTTCAGTACTTGATGTGTCTATTTATATATCCTGAATTGTAGTAGAGTCCGTTTTCCCATAATTTATATACAGTGAAATCTCCCGTAGGCGGACACCTGTCATCACAGCAGATTTGACCGTTAATAGAAGGTGTCCGTTCACGGGTTTATCCACTATAAAAATGTCGGGACTTTGTGCTATTAAATATGCTATTTTGACTAATGAGTAGACAAATTTCAACACAACTTAAGTATATGTATATGTTTATTTATTTTTTTAATTCATTTTAGTTTAAAGATTCATTTACACAATTTGAATAAACACATAATATAAGACAGATCTCCCGAAATATTTTTTTATTACATAATAAAATGTAAATTTATGTGGGAGTGGAGAAGAACTGCTGGATTTTAGTCTGATTGGAGTTTGCTTGCCTCAATTTTTTGCATTTCCTCAAAACGGTTTTCCAAATTTGTAAGTTTTTCATATGCCACAAAATCATTTAAAGCAAAAGATTTCAAACGCACAATCTATGTTAGTGCTTCATCGAACGATTTAATTTGATCGATTTTTTGCTCTACAAATTCCTCTTTTGAATCACTTGATATTACTTCTGGAGTTTTTGCAGCTTTAAAATTGTTTTAAATGTCATCATTTTTAGTGAATGCAATTTTGTCGATGTTTAAGAAATCTTCAAAACTAGTCTCGTTATTTTCTAAAATTCTTTGAAAATTCGTAAGTGTTCCTAATGGCATCATCTTCCGGATCAAATTCGTTGACAATTTGGTTTTGATTAATAAATCCGGTTTTGCGAAAACAGTTTTTGATTGTAAAAGATTCCACTTTATTCCAAGCAGTTTTTATAAAACATTGCATCCAGAACACTGATAAAAAAAAAGACTACACAACAATCTGCCAATAATACTAAAAAGGGGAATCACAGAATATATGTATGTACATAAATGCGTTGTTATCGGTTAACATTTTTGAATTTTGTCCGTCTACTGGAGGTATTTTATGGAAAAAAATGTTCGAGTCCGGCCAGTGGAGTGTCCGTCTAGAAGAGAGCAATCTGTTCTAAAAGATCTTGTAAAACAAAGGGACTATGAAAATTGTCCGTTTAAAAGAGGTGATCGCCTACGGGAGGGGTCCGTTAGTATTTTTAATGTGTTTTTTACACTACGGTTACGAAGGTAATATTAAATAACATTTAATCGTATCTTGTTCCAATTGAGAAAGTGACTTCTGTGAGACCAATCCCAAACCTTAAAGACCTGTTATTGATTAATTTTCTTTTAAGTTATACTCGATTTGTTTTAGCTTCATAAACTATATAAACTATATTTTACATAGGCCAAAATTCAAATTCTAACATAAGTATGTAAGATTGAAAAAAATTTCGTCGTTCTCGGTTCATCTTTTAAATGAAATGATTCTTATTCATTTATTTCCATTCCATATACATAGGTAGTTAAATATTTAGGTATAGAAACCATGAAAATAAATAAAACTTTAGTTTTATTATATGTTTATAAGTTAAAATAAATATTTGGCTCAGTTGTTAGAGATAATAACAAATAATTTTTTAAGTGCAAAGTTGCAACAATGGGGAATGAAAATATTCCCAGCATAAACTGTATTTTTAAATTATTTTATTGTGGGACTATTTATTCGTTTCTAATTTCATTTTGCAATTAGATATCTATAATGCTTCTGTTTTTTATCATTTTTCTTTGTGTTTACTATATTAACCAAACAAATTTTATTTTTTTGTTTTTGATATTTTAAGATGTTAAAGTTCTATAGCGATCTCTCTTTTATGTTTATAATCTCTTCGTTTCCTTTGTCAATTTATTCTAAACATCATTTTAATATAACTACATAATTAAATTAACATAATAACTTAATTATATTTCTTTTATTAATATTTTTACTTCGTTCTCATTTTATGACTACATATCGCAATATAGCTACCTTCAATTCAAGGTCAATTTAAAGCGTGATGTTGTACTAAGCGTTTCGGGCATAATTATATCTCAACCGTTCCATGTGATTTCTGTACGTATGATGGCCCAGTTTATTGGTCGCGAAACGTTGTACAAGTCTATACTTGGCTCAATTGCAGAAATCTATAAAACAGAGGGTTTCTTAGGTTTCTTTTCGGGTCTTGTACCTAAAATATTGTGTGATGTGGCCTGTCTAGTATTGACCAGTTCAACGGTGTTTTTGTTAAATAAATATGTAATTAAAGATAAAGTTGGCCGTCAATATAGTGCTGCTTTTACACAAGTAAGAAACAGTTTTAATATATTAAATGTACAATTTGAACATATTTTGTTCTTCAAATAGTTCGCATTTGCAAGCATTTTATATCCCTTAAATGTGGTATCAACATGCATGACTGTAACCGGTTCGCGTCTACAGGCTGGACAACCACCAATTATGCCATTATATAAAAATTGGATAAATTGCTTTAACGATTTGCAATCCAGAAATGAATTGAAGCGCGGCAGTTCAATGTTTTGGAGGTAAAAAGCTTTATTGTTAAAATACTTAATGAAATTATTCTCATATATATTGCTTTTAATTATTTTACAGATCTGCTGGAGGTATAACTAAACCCGCTTCATATAATTATGTTCCACTGCCGTCGATAGCCAAATATAACTAAGCTACAAATCTCTTTGATAATGGACCAGAAATGAAAAATTATTAGGAAGTACTTGTTGTAGTACACACAACTCAATTCTTTTTACCACCTCTAGCATGTTGCATGTTATGACGTTGTTATTAAATTAAAAACACATGCCATTTATTTTTATTTTCATTTTACATGTGTACTCACCCTTTGATAACCATAATCAGTTGAAAAAAATACGTTACTTGTTGAATTTAAATGCAGACAATATCGTTATTTTATTTTAAAGACTTTCTAAGGGAGGGCATTTATTAAACAAGAAAATTTGCTGTTTTGGAACCGGTTATTAAGTTAGTTTATGGCCATGTATGCATTTTGATGACTTTTTTTTCTTTTTCTTTTAACTTTACTTTTGTCTTATGTTGCTTGAAATATTATATATTATCTATAAATTTCCAATAAAGAACACACATGTAGTTTTTCTTTAAAATATTATTCAACTTTGTTTTAATTATTAAAATTTTACTTAAAAATTTGTAAAAGATATTTCGTAAGTGAATGGTCATATTATGTAATTAAATGAATTGCTCCCTGATGATTATGACGGTTGTAGTCGATTACATAGATTAAAATATGAAGGATTTATTTATTCTCCGAATAACAGCCGTTTAGTGTGTTGAATACTTTTGTGTAGCTGATCTTAATTCATTCCAGGTTATGGCCACTTTTCACATTTCATTTTTAATTGATCGCCGTTGTTTTATACGAAGTATTCCAGCTTGTTGTCCGTAATCAGGAGATGAAGATCAAGAGCTTAATAGGCTATATTTTCTATGCTATGCCGCATAGCAGAGTCTATCAATCAGTCAGGCATAAATAGTCAATAATATCAGGACAAATATATAAAATAATAATTTATTTGGAGATAGGTAGCATTTCCCTTTTATTATCTATTCTAATTTAATATCTTTGTTACTTTATTAGATATTGAATAATTTAAAAATTTCATTCATAAAATTTTTGATTGAGTAAAATTTACTCAAACTTTTTAAAAACGAAAATCAAAATACTCTCTTCTTTAAAATACGAATAGCAAACTATAATTTGGTACTCAGAGTATAGAAATAAAGTTTCGTTTCTCCAAAAGTATGATCGATTCATTTCAAAGAAAATTTTCAAAATAAACATTATTTTCCGGCATTAAGATGTTTTTCCTCAGTCGCCTCTCGAAAGATCTGGCATACAGATCTCTTAAACGTTGAACACGGAAATCTTTATGCCAAAAATAAAAATTAGAGCATTGAACTCTATTTAAAAGGCTTTTATTTTGTGTAAAGAAAAGAAAATGTTTCAAAGTTTTTCGTCGCACGCAAATACTATATAGAATATATATTATTGCTGCCTTATAAATAAAGTAATTAATTGCTTGAATATAGAAAATAAATATTGTAAATGTATACGCATATATGAAAGTAATAAATCAAAATTATTAAAAGTTTTAAAAATAAAATGAAATCTGAATATCCCGAGTGCGTTTGTTTTGTGGTCAAATAAAAAGATATGTACATATATATATACCTATGTATGATGTACATAAAATAAAATAGTAATAATAAATCATTTATTTATTTATAATTCAAATGAAACATAAAATAAAAAATTAAAAAATATTCAAAAACAGAAATTAATTCAATATTTTTTAAATTATATTCTTCGATTTTGTTTTAAATTATTGTATAGTGTGTGTTCCAAAAATATAATATATGTATGTTCATAGAAAACGTACACATTAAAAAAAATTTAAACAATATATGTATATATTTTTTTGTTATTTTATATTTTCTAATTCGTTTGTGAGAAAGTACACTCTACATCGGGTAAATGTAGACCTATTCCCCATAATGCCGGTTTTTAAAAAAGCGACAACAATTTTGCAGACATATTATGGTTAATTGTGTTAAGATTTGTGTTGTACTAATTGTGTTAATAAGGCTACATAGACAAAATGTGTCCAATGTATGACCATGGAAATACAGCTCACATAGCGAATCTCCACAATCTCATTGTTGAAGTGAATGGTAACTTATATTGAAAAATAAGTCACGTACAGCAATGTCCAGTGAAAATGGTCGTAGTCAGATCACAGTGAGTTTGCTTGTGGGCCAACTAATAAAAGTGTTAGTATTGTTTCCGTAAATAGCGAATAGTTTTGTCGGTGACAAACTCACCTCAATAAAAGTTCAAGAAATTAATTTTTCCAGTTTTTTTTTTCAATTATAATGGAATGTTCATTACACACTACGAAACGACATCATATTTGACCTGAATGATTCTAACAATTCTAAATAAAGCTATAAATGACATACAAAAAGTCTTATATCAACATGTGGCAATGTTATCGTCGTAGAACCTGTTGCAGAATACCAATCACCTGCTAATTTCCTTATATTTTTGGAATCTTAAAAGTCAAATTCAATGAGTCTCTTTTTCTAAATTAAAGTTAGTTTTACTTGACGTTTTTGTTTCTATTGTCTGATCTTTAAAAGCTTGTTAATTTATTTATTTTGGGCCTGTAAACGTATGAACGACATTCCATATTTAAAATAATAGTAGGAGACATAACAAACATACGGGAATTTAAAAAGGAAATTATTCGCTTTTTAAGATGTTTATATTATGGCATACGATTACTTAATTTTAGTTCAACAATTCATTTGAATTATTTCTACATAAACATAATTTATAATTTAAAAAAAAATGTTTATATCGAGAGCTGCAGGTGGTCTTAAAAGTCGAATTCCTTTATGTACATACATACATAGGTATTAACATTAATAATACAATTTCAATGATTGTATTTTATTATGATTTTTCAAATGAAGAAATAAAGGATTTCTTTTTTATAACACTGTTTTCTTACTTTTAAATAGAATGGTTTTGAACCGGCTTCAATTTTTTGTTCTCTAGTATTGCTCTATACCTGTAAAGATTCAAAGAATATTTCTGGTCTACACATATAGTTTATAATTTATTTGAAGGTTATATAAGATCTAGATTTAAATATAGGTCGCATATGAACCAATTGCTACACTGTGGTGCGCAGATCGCTGTGTAGAAGAAGCGTGATATGTTCAGAAGTACTTAATTAAAATTTTGAATATTCCCACGCTAACAGCTACAATTTTAAGCGGTTCTGACCAACACAAGTTGCCTTCAAGTGTACACAAAGCGCTCACAATCCGAATTTAGTCCGACAAGTTAATGCTATTAGTTGGATCTGACTTTGTGGGATTGATAGTATGTTCCCATAATGGTCAGAACTTTTTACTTGTACTACCTTCGATGCAGGGTGAAATTATTTCTCCCATGACAATAATAATTTTCATGGCGCTTTAGACTGCTACATACTGTTGATTGTAATATATTTTCACTGTACACGAAATAACGTAATAATCTTGGTCATCGTGTAGACTATATTGATGGAAATCGTTTATATTGCAGACGAGTCTGCTTTTAATTTTCAAAATATTTTACTTGAATAACAAATGACATGATTTTCTAAATAATGAACTCAGAAATAAATATGAAGAATATTTCCCGCTAACCGCTAACATACATATGTATGTCCGCAGCAAATCGTTTAATATTCAAAATTCATTTCAAATATCATTTATCAAATATAAATACAAATGTTGGCCCAAAGCACTCGGACACAAATCATGAATATTTTTTTGGCTTGCCGTTTGTTTAATTATTATAAATAAATTAATAATTAATTGATTTTTAATTAATTTCTTTCTATATACTCACACAACCCACACAAGATATGTCTGCAAAATTAAAAAATTTTTTTTTCTACTTAAAAATTGATGTGCCATTTAAATGAGTGATACTGCAGTACATTCTTAATTCAATTACCTTAAATCATAATTATTCCAATTTATTAAGCAGCAGCAATTCGAATAAGTGGTGAAAGAGGTGGCTGTTTATTTTCTTCGGCCTCATCTTGTTTTTCATCATCATCATCAATAGCATCATCGGTACAAGCATCAGTACTATAAACGTAAACGATGTCGGGTCGTCGTGCTCAATCGTTGCCGGCCCATATGCTAGAACCGGTTAAACCAGAGCGTGGCCGATGCGTCACAGCCATCTGTTTTTCGTGGAAAGTAATCACTTGTATTGTGTCGCACGTGACATTGGTTTTGTTGGTTGTTTCCTATTGTGTTGGCGGTGCTTATTTATTTCAACATTTAGAGAGGCCCCACGAACTTGAGGTAAAGTGATTTCATTAATTTGTTGGTTTTTTTCATTATTTTTATTTCAGAATTATTTTATTTATTATTTGCTTGTGGTTTTTATGAAAAGCATAAATTCCGAACATTGTAATTGTTTCTTGTATTGAAATAACTATGTACCATATACGGACATATTGATTATGAATTTCATTATAAAACATGTACAGGTGTTGCCAAAATAATAGCACTGTATTTCGGTAATAAGTTTTATTTCATTTTTGTATAATTGGACATCAAAAGTAGAGAAAGTACGAAATCAAAAGTTCTAAATAGTACTATTTGGTGTGAAAGATGGTCTGCTAAATATTCAGCATAAAAAGTCGAGCACTTGAGCCTAAACGGTATTGGACTAGTTTAGTTTATTACTATTTAAACCACTATTTAACACAAATAATTACATAGGATTATTATTACGGCCTTACGTCTAACAAGCCAACACACTACCTGCTAGACTACGGCGACTTCCTATAGTCCAACATTAACAAATTTCAGAATTCTCAGAATAACTATAATAGGCTTAACTCTAAACAATCCATTTATTTTATACTTTTGAATATGAAGAAATACTTTTTGTATTTTGTCTTGAAGACTGGCTTGGGGCTCGAACCCTGGCTTTACGTCTAATAAGCCAACGCACTACCTAGTAGACTACGGCGACTTCATTATACACTTGTAAAACAATTTTGCAAATAATTTGATTGAATTTGGGGTTAAGTTGAAATCGTTGCGATTTTTTCTATTCATGAATATGTAAAGAAATTATATGTACATATCTATATATCTATTTACATATTCAACATAAGCTACGTACATTTTAGGTTAAGAAGGGTATTCATAATTTACGTTTAAATCTAACGGATAAAATCTGGAATCATTCGGATAATCTTACATATTTGAACGAAATAACATGGACTAATGTAGTCAAGGATGATTTGCAATTGTTTGAGAAACAAATCTTAACAGCGATTAAAACAAACGGCTGGGATGGAGATGAAGACGTAACAAAATCACAGTGGACCTTTGCTGGATCATTATTTTATTCGATTATAGTTATAACAACCATAGGTGAGTTTTAATAAAAAACAAAGTTATGAAAAACTATATAATATACAAAAATACATATAAATTATTAAATATTCAAAGGAATTTAATAAAATATGAAATATTGTACAAAAATGTTTTTAAATTCTAAACTAATGAAATGAAATGAAAACTATGAATACATTACATATGTATGTATGAATTGGGAATCATAAGTTGAATTTACAATTTTTTTAGATTTTTTGCTACCTTATCGTCTACTTTCTTATCGATTGCTTTAACAGGAGCACTTTTACCTTCCAATTGTGCCGGATATTCGTCAAAACCAAAACCATAATTGGGATTTAAATTACTATTAAATGCAGGATTAATATTAAAGTTGGTGTTCAGGTTAGCTAACCCATAACCTTCTGTATATTGTGGTTGCTGTGGAAATTGCGATGCAGGATATTGAGCCTGTGGATATTGTACGTGTGGATATTGAGCTCCTCCAAATTGTTGGGTATTGGGATATGTGGCTTGTTGGCCAGGATACTGTCCGAAACCATTATTCAAACTATTGTAATTGGGATAGCCATTGGGACTGCCATTTACTGTTGCTCCTGGAAAAATTTGACCACCCGTAAAACCGGGATATGGTGCTTGTCCTAGAGAGGGAAATGGGGACGGCGCAACTCCTCCAGGATATTGGTTACCAGGTCGCCCAATAATGCCGGTAGGGCCTCCTGGTCCAATCAATATACCATTGGCTGCATTGCCCGGATAACCACCAACTTGTGGATAACTACCGAAACCATTGAAATTTCCCGCAAATCTGGGATCTCCTACATTCGGCAGATAAGGGCTATTTTGCTTTATGCCCTCATCATTTGCATCATTATAATCGTCAATATCATCGTTTTGCGGTTGCCCCGGTATAGGACGTTTTGTTGTAGGCTCGCGTTCACGATCGGCTCTAGCATATTGCTCTTCGGTGTAATATACCCTCTTGTCGGCTGAAGGATAATAACCGCGTACTTTATCGTTTTTCCTCGCTTTTGACCAGACCCATTTATCTTGGGCCCAACACAGATTTACCGAAATCACACAAAATATTATTAAACAATTTAAATATTGCATTTTATTCTTCGTATTTATTCCTTATTATATTGTTACAGAGTAATTTAGTAAATCTTTTGAAAATATTTTTTTTTATGATGCGTTCAGTTGCGTGGGTGTTTCAAGAATAATTTGTTAAAATTGTTATTCGGGGACTTTTATAAAATTTATGATATTTCGACTGTTTTTGTTTTAATTTTATGTATTTGTTAACGAACGAGTCAACGTATAAAAAAATCATCCAAGTGTGTCCAACCACATGTCAACGCAGACAAAAGACTACGACGGGCAACGTCATTATAATTGCGTTGGCGGCCAGATTTTCTTAAGAGTTTTTTTGTTTTAATTTGTGGTTTTATTTTTTTGGTCTTCGCAACAAATTATCCATAAATGACCAAAATCATTATTCTTGGGCAAACCAAAATTATAGGTTTTTTTACACAGAATCGTTTCATTTTATCTACAGAAATTTGTCATTTATTAACACAGGTTTATTGGCGCAACAGCCATAATTTGAATTCCTTTGAGTTTTGCAAACAATAAAGCGAATAGGACGTTACACTTGAATAAATGTGATTGAATTTTGATCACGTAATGTTTATACAAACGTGATCTCGTTAATCACATACAATTTCTAATTACGAAAAATATTTTGATTTCTTATTATAAATAAACCAATAAATTTACGAGAAAAATTTCACTGTCAGTAGAGTATGTTCTTTTTTTAATGACTTTTGTTTTAGGATTATAAAGAAATGAATACAAAAATCTTCTTAGAACGAGTGACTAACCGTTTATGTGACAAAGATGTCAGATCGTGCGATTAAAATGTTATTCACTGATATTTTGATATAAAGACACTTCAGTGTCAATTTGAATATTCAATAAATAACGTTATTAGTTCATAAATATAATGACCCGATTGGAGGCCGAACGCATCATTGCAAGCATCGTATAGTAACGACTATTTTGGTAACCAATATTAAACAAAAGATTTTTTAATTTAAAAAAATGTGGGATTACATATCGCTGTAATATAAGAAGACTTAATCGTATTATATTATCTTATTATAGATGCTCTAATAAGGTTTATTGTCCGATTTAGATTCAAAATCCTCTTAATTTAACCTTTGATTAGAATAATATGATTATAAAATTTCCTAATTTAAACATACTGATCATAGCTGAAATTTAGAACATACAAATATGTAATAGTCTAATAATTAAAATCTTATTTAAATTTTAGCAACAAAATTTCTAACAGTTTTAAAAAAATACAGACAAATAATTATTTAACAATAAATAATAAAAAAATGTTTATGTCTATCACTTTTTTTTACTTTTGGTGGTTGTTGGATACACTTTAATGCACATCTGACGATCTGATCTCCACAGTAATGCTGTGTTATTTTTCAAAATATTTTTTTATATTAATTTAAATGGCCAAAAACTTTGAGCTTGACCTCTAAAAGATTGTTATACATTTGAATGGTTAAAATTATACCACAAATACATGAAAAACATAAAAACCTAAATACACAATTAAAAGCAAGGTCGACCAAACGTGGGAAATTCACAATGATTTCCACAAAATATTAATGCCGATTTTTTAGTTGTTTTAAGTAAAAAGGAAAAAAGTTTTATTGACCGTTAATATGATAAGTGGTGGAAGAAATATGAAAATTTTTTGACCATAAATCCGCAATTATAAGTAAGACAGGCGGAAGAACGGAATTCCAAAAAATTTATGCATATATACATATATTGTTATATTAACGTTCTTATTAGCAGTTTAATTTATAAGATATTAATCTTGTAGTTCTAAATTCATTAAATAACTAAATAAAATAAAAAAATCTTCAAATTTATTATTTGAAAGTTAATTCGTGATTCAGAAAATAATTGTAAAAAGTATTTTTAAAAACGATTGAATGTTTCAGGTCCTTTTTTTATATATGTATATATATCAAATATAATATATATATATTTATATATTTTGATATTTCATTTACTAATGATTCAGTGTTCAAATGTTTTATATTTCTACTACAAGGTCAGTGATTCCGTTTGACTTAAATAGAAACGGTTGTCAAGACGGCTTTTTTTTATATAAATAATAATAATATTTATTCAATTTACAAAAAGAAATACATTCACTTATTTTAAACAAAAAGGTACAACACGAATATTACAAAAAAAAACAAAATACAGTTGCGCACGCGTCTGCTCTCTACGAATTCAGTTTTTCTAATTCATATCAGAATAAAATAAAAAAGTATACATATGTCAAAAGAATCTTTCAATAACAGAGTCGCATTCTCGACACAGGGTGACAGCTCGGCCTATCCTGCTACCAAATCGTCCTCGATTTCGTTGTCGTCATCTTCGGAAGGTTCATCCAAGGTGGGACAGCTATTACACCATGGTCTCATCTTATCCGCAGAATACACAGAAGAAAACTTTCGGTTAGTGACCTGAATTCCTGGCACGTCCTCCAAAAGATATCGGTCATTTCCCAGGACCTTAGCCACAATATAGGGGCCTCGGAATTTTGGCTCAAGTTTGCGTGAGTCTCCTGTGGCGGGTGCTTCGTTTTCCAATACAATGATGTCGTTTTCCGCATACTGCTTCGGGGCGGCGTGTTTCGCATTAAAACGCTTCTCCCACTTTTCGCGCTCTTGTCGAATATTCTTAGCTGCAATGTTTCGCTTCTCGGTTATCGGCAACGAATCCTCATCAATATCGTCATGTATAGCTGCGACCAGATAATTTTGCACTACATCTCGCAGCTTGAAGTCGAAAACTAATTCGTTAGGCGAGAATCCAGTTGTTGAATTTATTTGCGAATTCACAGTCCACTGGAGCTCTCGTAGTGTTAAGTCCCAGTCCTTCGGGTTTTCAACGGTTGTTCGGATGTAATTGAGTATTGATTGGTTGGCCCGCTCAACCTGTCCATTCGCTCTCGGTGTTCGTACGGCTGTCTTTATATGTTTAATGGAGTTGTGAGCACAAAAGTCTTCAAAAACCTTTGAGGTAAATGCCGTACCACGGTCGCTAATGATACGTTTTGGAAGGCCAAAATACGACGTCATTTCATTTAAGGTGTTGATAACGGGTAACGATTTTGTACTACGAACGGCTTTTACTACCAGGTATTTACTAAACGCATCGGATATGGCAATTATGTAACATTGGCCCCGTTTACTTTTAGTAAATGGACCCAAATGGTCAATGTGTATTGTCTGGAAGGGAACTGGTTCGACTTCATCATAGTGTAAACGGGCTTCTGACTTCCCAGCGTGAGCCTTATTGTAGCAACAATTTATACAACTGGCGATGTAGTCTTTGGTGTATTTTCTTATTTTAGGAAACCAGAACTTCTGCCGTATCCTCTGAATTGTCTTCTCCAAGCCGAAATGTCCCATATCGTCGTGCGAAAACTTTACAATTCTCCAACGGATGCTCTTAGGCACTACCAACTTTAGGCCATCTTCTTCTTTGTGATAAAGTCTACTGTTGCGCATGCAGAATTCCCTCTTAATCTGCTTATCCTGTTCGGTTTTCCGGTCTCCTCGTAAAACGGAAATAATCTTCTGTAGTTTTTCATCACCCAATTGCATAGTGACTACCCAGTCATCCAAGTCGGCAGTAATTTTCATTATGTAGTCTGGCTCTATTTCCACTGGTGGCATATCGGGGGCTCGGCTTAGGGCGTCTACATGTAACATACGCCGGCCCTCCCGGTGTATTAGAGTGAAATCGTACTCCTGTAGTCTTAACCACCACCTAGCTATTTTGGGTTTAAGTTCTTTGCTATTCTTCACCTTCGCGACAGCAGAACAATCAGTCACGAGACGGAATGGCTTGCCAAGCAGATAAACACGGAAACGATCAAGTGACTCCACCACAGCCAGGACTTCAAGTTCGTAACTATGATAGCGGCTTTCAGCATCGGTACAGTGTCGGCTAAAATAGAAAACGGGTTTCCAGTTGGCATTATCATCGGACTGCAATAAAATACCGGCGAGACCCAAACTGCTTGCATCGGTGTGAACTTCGTGGTGCGACTTGGTATTATATAACGCTAGCACGGGTTGACTTGTAAGTATTCCGATGAGTTTATCAAACGCCACTTGTTGATCTGGGCCCCAGGTGAAAACAGTTTCGGTTTTCCGTAATAGTTGCGTGATCGGCTTAGTTATTAATGAGTAGTCTTGGACAAACTTTCTGAAAAACCCAGTTAAGCCCAGGAATCTTCTCACTTCTGTGGTATTCGTCGGTACAGGAAAATTTCGGATGGCACTTGTCTTAACGTCGCCTGGTTGGATACCATTCTCATCGATTGAGTGTCCCAGGTATGAAATTTTCGTTGTCAGAAAAATGCACTTATCAAACCGAAGCGTAAGACCAGCCTCCACTAGAATTTCAAAGAATCGTTCAAGGCGAGAAAGACCCTCTTCTACGGTTTTGCTTGGAATGACCACATCGTCCAGGTACGCTAAGATCTCCCCATTGCCCATTTTCGAAATAAGTTTGTCCATAATAGACTGGAAAACCGCTGGGGCATTGACGAGCCCGAACGGCATGCGATTATACTCAAAATGTCCGTCGTGCGTAACGAACGCTGTGAATTTTTTTGAGTCCTCGTGAACTTCAATTTGATGATACCCCATTCGCAAATCTAAAGTTGTAAAGTATTTGTTGTCGGCCAGCTGGGCGAATTGTTCATCCATGATGGGCATAGGGTATGGCATTTTATTCGTGATCGAGTTGAGTTGGCGGTAATCGACACACATGCGATGTTCGCCATTGCTTTTAGCCACTAAAACAACAGGTGAAGCGTAAGTTGATTCCGATGGTCGTATTATCTCGTGTCGTAGAAGGTCATTCGTTATATCAGTTAATATAGCGCGTTTAGCAAATGGAACACGGTATGGTTTCATTTGAATTGGTGAATCAGATTTCAGGGTAATTTCTAACTTGGCTACGTTACACTTACCAATCTCGGACGTATTCCCAGCAAAACATTTATGATATTTCAAAAGCACGAGTTTGAGTTTTTCCACCTCAGACGGTAACAGTGTAGGAGAGTGGTTGACGTTATCCACTTTCTCCAATCGGCAAGCATCGTCCTCTATAACCAAGCGTTTTCCCTTTCCACACAATATGTCACAGCCCAAGAGCACGTTCTCATTTATGAAATTGTCGTCCACAACCAGTAGATTACTCACAACACTATTCCCATCGATTTCAATGGATGCCTCAATTTGTCCGGTACATACATATTGACCCCCAGCAAAACCCTTCAGCAAAATGTGGGTATCCTCAATATTACCCACCATGGCGGCATAGGCTTTTCTAATTAACGATCGGTTACTACCAGGATCAACAAAAGCATTTGTCGTGTTTCCATTGATCTTCACTTTCTTAATAATTACGTTATTTTTACCACCCACAAGTTCTGGTGTAACCTCATCAATTTTATTCACCGTTACCTTCGGTCCAGCTTTTTCAGGGCACTTGTCGGTTGCATGTGTCGTTCGTTTGCAATTCTCACAGCGGGGCTTACGTTGCGGTTCAGGACACTTTACAGAGTAGTGGCCTAATTTAAAACAATTGAAACATTTCACACGTTGTTCGCTCTTAGTATCGATATTCTTCTTATTGGTTGGTGTGGCTAAAACCGGTAAAATCCTCCTTGGCACATTAGCTGCATGTTTCACCTCATTATAATTGCAATAAATAATTATATCCTTCAATAAATCGTTGCACGTCGGATAGTTGTTGGATATTTTTCTCTTAAGATCGGGATCATTTACACCGTTTATGATATGACGTATTATCGCAGATTCGGGAAGATATGCCTTAGACCCTATAGCAACCATTTTATAAAAATAGTCCTGCGGCGATTCACTAATTCCGCGTTTGGTGTTTGCCATTTCGATATGAACATCGGCAACATTTGAAACAACTGGAAAATCTGTCAAAAATTTCGCAACAAAATCGGCCCACGTAACAAATATTTCCACTGTGGAATCAATCCAGTATTTTGCAGGACCACTTAACTTTTGCTGCACTGCAAACAATAATATTTGGTCATCCCAATTATAGGCTCGCTTAAGACTGTCAATTCGTCTGATAAATTGTTGCGAGTTCAAAGAAATTTCAGCAGATGGGTTGAAATCTGGTAGCAGACCAATTATCTCGTGTACATTGTTGTACGGGTTATACGAAGAGTACCGGATCGGTTGTGCTGGCGGTGGTGCGGTGAACATGTTCGGTGAATTACATGTAGGTGCCATAAACACAGCATTAGTCGGTGGGTTGTACGTCTGTGGTGTAGTTGGATTATACGGTTGTGTTAGCGGTTGTGCGGGCGGGTTATATGGTTGTGCCGAAGGAACACAAGTTGTCGTATTATACGGCTGTGTTGTAAAAACTCGAGTAGTCGGGTTATAAGGTTGTGCTGATGTTGAATTACACGGCTGTGTTGTAAGAACACTTGCGAGCGGGTTATAAGGTTGTGCCGGAGGAGCAGGCGTAGTCGGGTTATACGCTTGTGCTGTAGAAACACACGGAATAGGGTTATACGGCTGTGTTGTTGTAACATTCGTGAGTGGGTTATACGGCTGGACTCTAGAAGCATATACGAGTGTCGTTGGTGATTCCAATGAACATGGCAAGGAGAACGAAACAGTCGGGTGCACATTGTCATTAACCTGTGGTTGAGTAACATGTGTAATGCTGCTTAGTGGTGAAAAAACATTTGTACACGTAGTTTGTACATCAATATTTTCCGTCGTTGTTGCCTTTGGCGATGACACGATGGCAGGATGAAAGCCTTTATTACGTAGTTCGACTAAACTCTTTTCCAAAGCATGTACCCTATCCAATAACTGCGATCCATTGGTAAAACTGGAAAAATGTTCATCTGAGTAATATTCCTCCAGACGTTCGATTAGCTGTTGTTTATTACCAGACGTTGGTAAACCAATTTGCTTACACCGTTTCTTCAGTTCATCAACTTTCATTTTTTTCATATTACGACCAGGTGCCATGAACTGTACTTCTTCACTCCACTTCCAACGAATTTTTTTTTTTCTTTCTCTTCTTCTTAAAAAGAAATTTGCTTCTCTAATTTATTGTCCGTTACAGTTTTTTTTTTTTTTTTTCTCACGAAACGACGCCTACTGCGTCAGAACAAAATGAAAACGTACGCTTCAGAGACAAAAAAACACAATGCATACAAACAGCGACATGCATATACAAAATTCAACGGAAATTTTGCAAACACCCAACAACAACACAACAGCAACAATGCAGCAATCAAAATTCTCCTTCACACGTTCTATAATCGCGAAATTAATTGTTCACCCCACTTCTGAAAATTGTCAAGACGGCTTTTTTTTATATAAATAATAATAATATTTATTCAATTTACAAAAAGAAATACATTCACTTATTTTAAACAAAAAGGTACAACACGAATATTACAAAAAAAAACAAAATACAGTTGCGCACGCGTCTGCTCTCTACGAATTCAGTTTTTCTAATTCATATCAGAATAAAATAAAAAAGTATACATATGTCAAAAGAATCTTTCAATAACAGAGTCGCATTCTCGACACAGGGTGACACGGTTAAAATGATTTAAGAAGTGACGTTAAATGACGTAAACATGCAATCTAACGCTAATTGCGTAACCTTCGTTACATTGTGTCTAGTGACTGATAACAAAGCTTTAGCCACCGTAATTAAATACGACATGTAAATTTTCAACTTCTAAAGCTTAACCGCCCATAAATTAAAACAATAAAAAAAATTTTTAAGGAATGAATTCTCTCTTGCTATACAAGCAACGTTATTGCAATATAATGGGCGAGTTATATTGGAAATTTGGGAAAGTATGTAAATAAATATGTAAATAAGACAATATTCGACTGACTTGGAGATTAGTAAAGACATAAAAGAAATCAACAGGCTCACACCACGATAAAAACCTTGGATCTACATTAGCTCACTTGCATTAGTCGTTAAATAAAAATTAAATATATATGTATGTATGTATCAACAGACGTTAGACATTATGTTAAATATTGTACTAAAATTTTCATATTTTTCGATCTTAATATTTATATTTGTATATGTATGTATGTATATATTATATTGTACATATATTATATGTATATAATATATTATAAAATTGGCAAATTGATTACTTCTTTACTCTTACAAGATTTAATTTCATTGTATTTGACCTTAAGGTTATGGGCACATTTCTCCTCGCACCGATTGGGGAAAAGTTACCACAATATTTTATGCTATTGTTGGTATACCACTTATGCTTCTCTGCCTATCGAATATTGGCGATGTTATGGCCACATCCTTTCGGTAAGTTGGTATAAAATCATTAACGGATCGATTATGGACGGCAACTAAAATTTAGTTGAGTCGCCAGCTTCCGTAGTGAACGTTAATTCCCTTTGCAGGACCACAAATATATATACAAATTTTAACATGTAGCATCTCAACTGGACTTCGGTACCATCCGTAATCGACTCATAGAATATAGTTTAATAAAGTGCCTCATAGTTACTTAATTTTACTTTTCACAATTAGTTTCATCTATTGGCGCGTATGCTGTTATGTTTGCACACGAACTGCAAAGAAATCTCGCAATCGTACTCGACAACGTTCTGTCAAGGGCAATCGTTATAGTTCGCGTTCTCAACCGCCACCTTTACGAAGATCCATCAAAATACACCCGAAATCAGGTCATGGTGGTGGCAATATGCAACATGCTTACTCAGATCCGGAATTGAGAACCACTGGTAGAAATGAATATGAACGAGATTTTGAGTACGAACGATATACGGACCGTCGTGTACATCGTACAGAAGGTCGAAGTGGTAGTGATAGACGACGTGAACATTTTACAAACGTGATCCCACCACATAGAGGAAGTAATCGTTATTTACCGCCATATGATGACCCAAATTATTTCCCCGAAGATGGCCCTCCATATACCCAAACGCTAAATAGAGCCGGACGTTTTAGCAGCCGGCAGAAAAACCGCGAACGTATGCGTGATCGTCATACGGTAGAAAGAGAACGACACCTTAGCAGATCCAAGCAACATTTTGACTCTTTGGAGGATTTAGATGATCTGCCTAGCACGAAGAGGGCAATGAGTGTTCGTTCGGTAAGAACACCAAATTTAAGAAGAGATGATATTCCAAGAGAACCGCGTGAAGTTCGAGAATTAAATCGCCTTAATTCTCATCAAGGCATGATAAGAGGCAAGTCAGTGCCGAATTCAAATGCCCGCACAAGAGCTAAATCCGTAGATCCACGTTTATCGGCTGCCCAATTTGAAGATGTAAACGAAGAGATTGTACGTAAAACTCCAATCATTTCAAACCGTTATGCCATTGTGGAGATGGAACATCGTGAATCACGTAATAAAAATTATTTACGAAGTCAATCTATGCCAAGATCAGCCTTTCATAAGAATAGCTTAAACCACCCGTCTTCAAGACATTATGACGAAATACCTAATCATGTCGGTAACCAGCACGGCAATCATCGTGTACCACAGCCTAGACGTGCCAGTTTAGGAAGACAAACTTCATTGGGCCCACCTCTAACAAATTCCAGATACGGCAATCAGTTGGAATTGCCAGAATTCAAAAATCATCATAAGCAACGCACGAAGAAGGGAGTTTCACCTAGACACCATGACATTTACGACGAGGATTATGATGACGCATTTTTTGAGGATCCTGAGGAGTATATACATATGAATCGTAGAGGAGGTGGTGATGGAAGAGAATATGATGAAACAGAATATTATTCGCCACGATCGTCAAGTCACAGGAAAAGAAGTCCACGTAAAGAAAAACAAGGTGTGTGTATAGAAAATATTCTTATGTAGTGTGGCGTATTATTGCTTTTTATTATTATATTTTACTGCATCCTTTCAAGAACGTTTGCCACCATCACCACGCATTATGTCGCCTATGGGTTTTGCTGTCAAGAGACAAGTACGACGAAGGCCCAGTTATGACTACGATGATGATTCCCAATGTGGCGATGAATGGAGTGACTATTACGGTGACATTTCACCAAAAGATCGACCAGTACCTATATGGTTGTGTGTATTTCTAGTCATTAGTTATATTTTGGGAGGTGCTGCTTTATTTGCCTACTGGGAGGAGTGGTCCTTTTTAGATTCAGCCTATTTTTGCTTTATAACATTAACGACTATAGGTAAGTTGAACGATTAAACTCACCTCATTATAAATTTGTTTTCATACAATCAAAATAATATCACATATTATTTCTACTTCAGGCTTTGGAGATTTTGTACCAGCCAAAGGAGTAAAGGACGAATCGCAACAATCTATTGCGTATTGTTCACTTTACTTGCTGTTTGGTATTGCCTTACTGGCAATGAGTTTTAATCTGGTACAAGAAGAATTCATAGCGAATGTAAAAGAGGTAGCCAGACGTTTAGGCATTTTGAAAGATGAAGACGATGGGAATGATTAAAAGAAAGTATCTATTTGACTTTCGTTAATTTTGTATATTAAAATATGTATTTATTCTATTTACATCTAATCTATTAAGCATTACACAAGCTTAAATGAAATTAAAAATTAATTATGACGGGTGCAAATTATATTTGTGAATAAAATAAACGCAGGTAGAAAACAAATATCTTAAATGGAAACTTACAGTATATATATACAAAAATTGTAATGAACTCAAATGAACAAATTAACATTAAAAATTTGTATAAAATTTTATAGAATATTTTCCTTGTTCTCCTGTAAAGAAAACATTTGGGAATATATTGTAAAACAAAATAATGTATGCTTATGTTGTTACCTTTAAATAACCGGGTGAAATGCTACGGGAATTATTAATCAACATGCCATTATGTGGCGTTGAGTTTAATATTATTTCAGCATCAGAAATATCATCTTTTATGGAAACAATGCCTTCTTCGATATCATCTTCACTTTCCTGTGGGAAGTAAAAAAATTACAATTAAAAATTTAATTTAAAAATTATATTTCTAAAACGCAAAAAATATTGTTAACTGCTCACAATTAAATGAAAACAAATTAAATAATAAAGAAAATGAATTTATTTTTTAATCTCATCCTACCTCATCAATGGGAGCAGTGGTATCCAAATCTGACCAGTTATTTTCCTGTCGGAAACGTTTTACAATACACGAATGCGGTGATGTTTCAACCAATATTTTAGGATATGAAAACTCTTTTTTGGACGGTGTAGCACCGGTGGCAGTGTAAGTTTTCAACTCACTACGTCTAAACGATTGCAAATCATTAACACATTGAGTCATTTGACGTTTATACAAGTGTGTATAATCTCGTACAGAGTTTTGTAGCAAGAAATTTGAATCTTTCAAAGTGTGTAAATGATTCTTTATGCTTTTCTCATGATCGTCCAATGTCTGATGTATTTCCTCGGTATTTACTTTAATGTTGGCACAATTTTCTACACGTAAACGTTTGCAATCATTTTCATACCGTTGAGATGTGTCGGTGAGATCTTTGTCGTATTTTGTTAGTGTATTGGAAATTTCTTGTGCTTGTTGAAGGCTTTCTTGTAGCAAATTGTCTAATTGCACTTTGATTGTCGAACATTTGCCCACACTTTGATCAACATAAAATTCAGCTTTGGTTGAATTTAACTCAACCAGGCTACAATTATTCTTATTTTCTTCCGTCCGTTTACTTAAAAATTCTTGATTATCTACATTCGATGCTTCAGATAGAGTAATAATCTCATGTTGACTATTTTCCAAACATTTAACATTACAGCTTATGTTGTCTGTGCACTTGGAACGTTTCTGTTGTAACGCCTTCATATTGCGCTGGAATTCGTCTATAAGCTTTTGTTCTTCTTCCAGAAACGATCGGTCCTCATTTAACTGGCTAGTTATCTTTTGTAATTCTTGTAAATTTTCTAAAGATTTTTGCTTTATACAGTCTAAAGTGTTATTTATTTTTTCTGTTTGCTTTTCAAGCTGTGTAGTATTTGCGATAAATCTTTCTATTATTTGTTCCCGCATACTGTCCAGAGAGCATTTTTGGTCCTCGTTATATGTTACAATAGCGGATATATTCTCTTTGATTTGTTGTAGAAATTTGCTTTCCTTAACCTTAAGTTCTTCAAGTATTTGTAAAACGGAGGATTTTTGTTCTTCACTTAAATTTTTTAAACTGTTTTTATAAGGTTCTTCTAAAGAAGAAAAATCTGTAAGGAATTGCCGGCATGAGCTATCAATATTGACGAGTTTCTTTTTTGTATTATCCAAAAGATTCGATTGAACAGAAGTGATTTTGTCTGTAAGAAATAAACAACATTTTATTTGATTTCATTGTGTTTGTATGTAATTGTTTTGACTTACGCAATTGTTCTAGAACATCTTGAGAACAGCTTTGGTGTTGCGTTTGTAATTGCTTGAGATTGGCATCCAATAACTCGAAATTATCGTCCATACGTTCTGAAAATCTCTCGCAAGCCGTTTTAATTTTAACATCGAAATCTTTGCGGCGTTCAATAGTTTTCTAAAAAAAATAATAATGTAAAATACAATTCTTACTTATTTGTGCTTACTTTCAATACAACTTACATGCAGTGCCTCTGTATCCTTGGTGGCAACATCAGCTACTTCCAAGATTTTAGCAGCCTGCTTTTTTAAAGTTTCTTCAGTTTTTACATGTGATTCTAATAACACCTTCTTCTCCTTGTAACGTCTTTTCGTTGTATGCAAAACCTTTTTTGTCTTAATGAGTGCACCAGTGGTTTTCTTTAAGTTATCTTCAATTTTAGTCAGCTCTTCCGTTTTCTCTACCAAATTTAAGCTGACTTCATTAAATATTTTCTCCTTTGAGGCTAATTCATCTTTAAGGGCCTTAAGTAGTAGCATTTTCTCATTTAATTCACGGTTTTGTGAATCCATTTTGAGAGTCATTTCATTGTATGTCTCCTCTGCCAAATAAATACCATTCTTATCTCTAGCTGCCATTAAATCGCGCTTGAGTTTATCGATTTCTTCAGTGTATTCCTTAAGTATAATCTTCTTTGTAAGTTTCTGATTTACTTCAGGTTTATTTTGGATATTCTTGGCGCGATGTGCATACTCAAGAGTACTTAAAGTTTCTTCAATGTCTTTGTGTCCAGGGGATATAGTGGCTATAATTGAAGTCTTTGTTCGACCACCTAATTTTTTTTTTCAAATAAAAAATTGTATAATAAATATAAATTGTTGTCGACTTATTTTCTTTGGACATTAAATAAATTAAATTTGAAAAATAGGACCATGGACTTGTTCAGAAGGCAATTAATTATTTAAAGACTAATATGTATTCACTTATGGGAAAACTAAAGTGAGTTTGTACCTTAATTTGTAGGACTTACCAAGTGATTCTTGTAACAAACGTGTCAATTTCGACTCACGGTATGGAACATGTGGTGTTCTCTCAACTAAAGCGGTTATGACACGTCCCAGTGTAAGTAAACTTTGATTTATGTTTACAGTCTCTCTGGTCCTTATACCCTTTTCATTACCAGCTTTCGATGCATTTTCACTGCCAGCCAAATCCACTAAATTTAATTTTCCAATTTTCAACATTTCTTCGCCATCCATACCATTCTCTTTGATGTGAACTAATATTGAAAATACCGTATGAGAACGTGAAGATTGAGCATTCATTAACGTAGCAGCTGTTTTACGACGTTCGTTGCCTTTTTCCAACAACTTGTAAACATCATCTTTGCTATGTACCGGAATCTCTTCTAGGCCTTGTATAATAACTGAACCCTTTTTAGTGCTGTCATCGTAGATACGAATTTTGGTTGTACTTTCATCTGAGGAAAGTAAATCGCAAAGCTCTTCATTGTATAGTTCTAAATAGGAAATACGCATCGAAAACTCTACTTTCATCATACGCAAATCATCAAAGAGATGGCACAAAGCACGAGGTATCATGCCAATGTCAGAATCCTATATAAAAAAATTCATATAATTTAAGCTATCTAACAAATTTTTGTAAAGTTATATAAAGGACACTACATTAATAATTTTAATTTATATTTGCTTCAATTGTAAACGGTTAGATATAGAAAACAATGCTTACATCTTCCCAGGATGACTTTAATTCAGCGCATTGATTGCCAACCATTGTGTGAGTTTTGCCTGTACCAGTTTGACCATAGGCAAATACTGTACAGTTATAGCCTGACAACACTTCCTCAATTAAAGGTGCCACAACTGAAGAGTATACATCCACTTGTTTTGAATCCGGGCCGAATGCACGATCAAAAGTAAACTTTTTAGTCAGCTTAGATTCTAACGTATGACGGGTAACAATTTCTCGGGGAGAAATAACTTCTAAAATCTCAGACGAACGTAAACAGCGCTCTCGAGCATTTAATGGTCTGTTGTAGAGAACGGAGATAAATACGTGTATATTAGCGTTGGGACAAATAATTTCTTTCCCAATTGAATTTTTATTTACCTGACTCGTACATAAACTTGTATATTTTGATTTGATTTTCTTTGTATTTGCGTTTGATTCGCATTATGACCTGAGATATCCATTTTCATTTATATCTTTTTTAATATTGTGTTAAATCACCACAAAAATCTAGTAAATATAATTGTTTTGTATTTTATTAACAGTATGTTCACAAAAAAATGTCAAGCGCGCTTCTTCCCTGTATGACTTTAAATAAAATTGTCCATTCGAAAAAACCGTTTGTTCGTCAAGTTTGTTTGTGTTTCGATGAGTTTGTCTACAAGTGATGCCAAGTTTACTCAAGTTTTTTTAATTTATTGTTGCCTGATAAATCGAAATAAATCACTAGTCTTTTATTTCAAAGTTAACAAATTACTTCTCTGCTACTTAATTTTTATTATCGTAAATAAGAATAGTTCATAGAGTTTGCTTATGATACCTTTAATATCTTAATACCATGTGATAAGGATCATTAGTTCTTTCCAGCAGTCACATGTTTATTATTAAATAAACTTAATAAATAATATATCTGCCCAGGATAGGGTTTGACTAACTCTACCTTATATAAAACATATTTTGTATTAATACGATCAACTGATGTAACAAGTACCCCAAAATAAGTATTCAACATATATTTAAAGCATCTGTATTAGGCATAAAGACATGTATCTATAGCTATATTTCTTCTTCATTTAACATTATGGATAAAATGGGGTCACAAGAAAGTCTTTAGTCCAGAAAAAACTATGAAATATATTGATATATACTTTAAAGCTGGACGATATTAATGGGTTAATAGTATACCAAATTTTGTCAGATTGAAATTGCGTTTTTTAAGTGCTCCTAAGTTCGTTTACAAATTTCATGCGGCCGTATCTTTTTTGTTATTAAAACATTGCGAATGTCAATATTTAATGCAGTAATAAAAAGAAGAAGTTAAAAACAAACGTGAATTTATTTACAATATTTTTTATATTAAAAATAATATTGCTTAAAGTTATGGTTAATTCTAATAAATCTAAGCAGACCTCACAGTCGCAACCAAACAAATTCAATCGTAAAGGTGGTGCTCCGCACAAAAAGTCGGCACATGACAAAGCAACAGCTTTCGTGAAATCCAAAGGAAAGAGTGAACATAGAGCCAAAGGTTCTGGAGGGCCTTACAAGAAACCAGCACATGGTAAAGCAGCTTTAATGAAGTCAAAGGAGGCTCAGAAACATGTATGTAAAATAGTCAACAAAGAAATTAAAACAATTTTGTTTATAAAAATTGTCTCATATTCTTAGGAGCGAGCAAAAAAATTCCAAGAACGTCAAGCATTAAAAGCGCAGAAACAGAAGGAACTGGAAGAGGAACGTGCAAAGGCCAAAATAGAAAAGGAAGAAAAGATACGTCAGTACAAAAAGAAACGCTTAGAAAAGACAAAAGCACTCAGTAAAAAGACACAGCGTGGCCAACCTTTAATGAAGGATCGTATGCAACTACTGCTTAAACAAATACAAGAAATGAAGAAAAATGGATAATTCATTTGTACCTAGAAAGTCTACTAATAAATTTTGTTGTTTTTATAAAACGAACTGCACAAAGTATCCTAAACAGGAAAATGATGTGAAAATGTGAGGTTTATATCCTACGAGAGCAAAAAGATCATTTGTATTGTTGTATTTTGAAGAAAATATGAGATTAGCAATAAATAAAGCTAATCTCATATTTTCTTTCACTTAGACCAAAACTAGCCTATTGTTAGAACATGGGCCAATTGTTATTTCTATAATAATTTCACATCCAAGACATTAGAAGTTAATTTTTTATTGTGAGTTTATCTTTAAAAAGCTAACAGACACCAATAATTGTTTATGTTATATAAATTTTTTTCTCTAGCAGAAGTTTTTTAAATTCGGGTAACAACTGAGTTGCAAAGCTAGCAGAAATTTCGGTTCCTTTTCGCAATCGGTTCATGAAATAATTAAAATTATTGGCTGACCTACTATAGTGCTCCACCCGTATAGGTTACCAGATATACGTACGTTCTTTACCGATATCAAATCACAAACTTAGTCTTTCTCTCAGAAATCTAGAGTTTACATTCTGGCGAGAGGACAGAGAACAAAGAAATATAAAAAAGGCTTTCATGCACTTGGAAATTCTCCTATGTTTTTTCATTTAATCCGAAGTATGCTTGTTAATGTTGTCTTGTATAAGAGAGTATTTATCAAAAGTAAATAGTTGAAACAGAGCACTTCTCTGACTTTAGCTGTAACAATAAATTCGAAACAAAAATCAGTAAATTATTAGGGCGTAAAAAGTTGATTGTAATTTTATATCATTAAGCAGAATTTGTTGATTTTTATTTTTATATTTATGTTTAAGGATTAAAATTCAACACGTTTTGCTAGTCCAAAACGTAAGTATGAGAGCACCATCAGTCATCAATTGACTACATAAAAGTAATTATTTGAAATATATGTACATATATGTCAGTGTATAGAATTTTATATTGTCGATCGTGACCGTCGGAACTTTGTTACTTGTTTTTTTATTTAAAAATTTTTGTTTTAATTGAAATGAAATTTTAGTCACCATAAAATTTTCACTCAAAGTTAAAATTATTTTCTTTACAGAACTTTAGAAATTTTAGATATTTTTAAAACTAAAAATAAATTTTAAATCCAAAACTTCTTAAAATAATTCTTTTTAAGCAAATATTTACGCCTTGATAAATTCGCAACATAGAAAAAATGGCGCAAAATTTCCTGTATTTGTTCGAATTTGTCGTTGATGATTTATTCATTACGAGGCCGAATCTGTGCGCTCCTGAAGAGTTTCCCACTTGCTGTGAGGTGTCGTTCAGAAATAGTGTATTTGTTTCAATTTGCGATAGAGAGTTCGGTCAGTGTTTGGATCCATGTATGCCAAAATGTGGCAAATGCTGCTTGTTTTCTTTGGAGTCTCCCATAACCGATACCGATAAATTACTCATACATGTTTATAAAAAGAAGACTGATAAATGTAAATTTTTACTAGGATGCACGGATCTGCCTATTAAGGGTCTCTTTGATAAGGTAATGGAAAACTTTAATATTGAAAATCCCAATTGGCAAGATATAACAGCTAAGCACTTAAAAAGACTTCCTAATATCAAAGAGCCCCAAAAACAAACTGAGATTATAGATAATGATTGCGATCTTCTTGAGGAAGAACGACGAGAACAATTATGTCCAACGTATGAATTGACCAAGCGTTTGCTACCGTTATTCAATTTAAAAGGCTGTCAGACGGGTAATCTGGTACTTTTGATACGTTTAGTAGCCAATGGACCGGCAATTGTATCGACATTTGCTTTTTCACGTATCTGTAACGCTGGTTGTGACAGTAAGCCACCGGCGTGCTGCGAGCCAAGTCCCTGTCCACCTAAACCTTGTCCTTGTCCTTGTGAACCGAGTGCAGGTCGCCGAGATGGTGGCATGGATAAGCCTTGTGAAGATGATGGTAATAAATGTGCTAACGGTTGTGGTGGCAACAGTGGGTCTAATCAACCCGGCACTAGCAAGCAGTACAAGAGTTTTGTTAATCCGAAAAATGGTTGCTTGCCAATGAAGGATCCCTGTGATAGGGAAATAAAAAAGCCACCTTGCCAAAGATATTTTGCCTGCAATGCTGACAAGGGTTATCCATGCGAAGAAATAGAAGATGAATGTCAGAGATGTAAGTTGAGTTATTTGAAATATAAATTTGTTTTATAAACGATGTTCCATAAATCAAAAATATCCAATATCCGATTTCAGTCTAGATTTTCTGAATATTAAAGAGAATACTATTAGAAAATTAATAAATAAATTTATTTATTGTGACATGGTTTTCTAAAAATATTTTTTGGTTTGTTTTCCAGTTGAAAAGTGTAAAAAACAAAAACAAAAAATGAAATGCTGTCCATCTGAGCCATCTACGAGTTGTACTTGTGATGACTATGTGGATGAATGCGAAGCAGGTAAGTCTTCCTATTACATTTTCTTAAATGGATCGTACCCTTTAAAATAGATTCACTTACTTGAATAATAGAATAAATGGCACCCATGTTAAGTTCAAATTCAGATCTCAACGGGTGCGATTCTATTTTAGAATAAAATATTCAAATATTGTATTTTCCGTTTACTTTATAGCCAAAGCAAAAGCTTTACGGAAATTGCGCTATTTATTACAAAAATATAGTGGACAATAAAATTTTAGGAATACCTTAAAAACAGAAAAAAAAATTGTAAAACTTTAAAAACTATTCTCTATTCAGTTTCTTATAAAAAAATTGAAAATGTTACAAAATCCATAGTTAAATCGTCCCGAAACATACTAAATTTCAGTAAAGGAAAAAGGGTATGTTCCATGAAAGTTTTATATTCGATTTGAAGAGTTTTTCTCTAATTTTTTTGTTTTTTTTTTTCAAATTGTACAATTTAAATAGCAAATGACCCGTGTGCTACTTGCCAAACGATAACATGTTCAACCGATACATGTGATGATTGTGTAAAAGACCCTTGTTCACCCTGTGGCCGGTGTATACAGCCTTGCTTCCAGACACCCCGTCTACCAGATCCTGGTCCCGAAGCTTACGATGAATTCGAAGCCTGCCTTAATGGTAGTGGTCTACTTATACGAGTACTTAAGGATACTCATCAAGTAGAGAATATATGTGACGGCTCTGAGGTCTTTAAAGATGATAATGGCAGTGATTGTGAGAAATGCGGTGGAAAGGTAAAAAAAATTGTATTTCGTTTGGTCAAAGGTCAACAACAATTATTTTGATTATTATTTTCAGGAAAATAATCACAATTCGCAGTGCAGTTTTACAAATATGCTACAGCGAAATAATTTTGCACGGAATCATATAAAACGTCGTACGGGAGGTCAAATCGTCAACCATCCGGATTTGCCAAAAATTCGTGCTAACATAAAATATTCGGGCAATGATAGTTGCCATCCGCAAAACTATCATGTGCCCTATTCGAAAATAAAATCGTATTGTGACAATAACGCCAATATAATCAACAATTATCGCAGTCATCGTGCGAAGGGTGGCTGTGATGCGATTTGTCCGCCGAAACATAGAAGGGATGAGAAAAATTGTTGTGTTCAAGTCGATCGACAAGACATAAGGCAGACTATGAAGGGTCTTGATGTGGACACGCGTAAGAAGGGAATTGAGGTGAGTTATAATTGTGTACAGAAATGTATGAAACGTTATGAATATTGATGCGTGTTGGCATTTTCAAAAAGCTGCAATAATTTAAATATCTTTCGACATGCTATACATTTACACACTGTTTAATTCTTCTTTTATGGTGTGCATATCAATAATGTGCCACAGTATCCTAACAAGAGTTTTCTTTTTGTATTCTTCCATTTGCGTTTTTTTTTTTGTTGACAGGTTTGTTACAGGACCTGTGAAGAAACCGATAGTGATGTATTTCTGGTCAAGTTGGGCAGCAAACAAAAGAGTCAACATAAGAAGAATAATATTGAAATCGAATTAAAGACACCGAAAATGCCACTATTTTTGCCTCCACGATTTGTTACTACAGAAACTCAAATTGATGAAACCGAATTGGATGCTGCTATGACAAATACCTGCACAGCCAAGAAAGGCAAAGGAAAGGGCAAGGGCAAAAAGAAGAAAAAGAAATAATTTTCTAGGTGATGTGTAAAATATCAAAATGAAAAAAAAAACAAAAAAAAATAATACAAAGTCCTTGTAAATGTTTATAAAATAGATTGCGTGTATATTTGAATAATTTTTGTATATTTTTATAATTGTAATGATGATTTTAATAAATTTATGTGTTTTGGGACGCAAAAAAGATGTTTTAATAAAATTAATCATTGCAATGAAAACAAATCCGATCAGTCTGCGCTCTGTTTTTAATACGCAAAAAATTTTCTGTCATTCGACTTTTGTAAATGAATTGTGAACTTAAAAGAGTGTTCAACAATGTATCAATTTCCGTATCAAAAAAGTTTTTAATTAAAATGTCAATAAAAAATTTAAAAATTGTGAAATGGTTTAACATTCCAATGAACTCTTTGGTATAGCATCCTAAATGTGTCTGGTAAATAATCGCAGGGCTCTGTTAACTGCAATGAGCTTTCGCGTCGCGTACCATACTCTCTCACACCCCATAATCAGTTACACAGCAGTTCTTACTTTTCTTCTTTTGTGTTCAATACTTGTGACACCTTTTCCAGTAGTTATATTCTCATTGAGATACAAATAGCACATCTCTTGATAAATAGCACCTCAAATAAATTCCATCTTAAATATTTAACTCTTTGCTATAATTATGCACAATTTGAAGAGGGAAATTTATTGAGTCGTAATACTGTTTACTAGAATTTACCTATGGATGAACAGACGTATTGCGTCAATATTTCTTTTCATTGTATTTTCAATGTACACAGGTACATACTTAATTTTGATTGGTTATGCATCTATAGTTTTCACTACTTTACTACATTTTCTTCTCATCTAATAAACGTAAGACAGTTGCATGCACTTGATGTTGAAGTACTTGTACGTACGTTACGATTTCATTCATTCATTCATCACTATCAGTTTCATTTTACGCATCTTTGAACTGAGGTCATCTATCGAATGGTTGGTTGAATGAAGGTACGAACGAATATGTATGATAGTACTGGTGCAGTAGTTTCAAATTTCATCGTTTGATAACTTTTCCTTGCTTTTTTTTAGTGCAAATACTCTGCATCATCGTAGACAGACTTAAGTTTGTGTTTTTTGTTTGTTTTGTTTTGTTTTTGTTTTTGTTTTTCAATTATGTGGAATTTGAAAAAACATGTTCGAAATGTTGAGGTGTTGTTACAAACTTTTTACAGCATCAGGTTTTCCGTCCATACTTTGCTCTGTCTATTCATCGTGTTTCTTTTTTTTCTAAAACAAATTGCATTCAAAAGTACTCATGTTGTTGTTATTAAGAGCTTGTAAAAGTCATTGATGCTGAACGGGGAGGATGGCCATCTAGACATCACCATATTTCTCTTGCTTCGTAACATAGCAGGCATCTCATACAACTAAACAAAGTATTGCTTAAAAATAATTTACAAAATAAGTTGTTCTTGCTTAAATAATAACAGAAGGCCCTGCTTATATTCGTAAGTAAGAATTTCAAATTTTAAAAGCGGAAGATATTGTTTGAATATAAAATTAAAGTTATTTAAAAATTAACACGGTTAACAGGTTATACATGATATTTCTGACGATCGAACGTGACTGAGAAGGAGAACATATCTTTATCAGCTCCCACTAGAATGGAAATGGTGAACGATATTCACGCCCTTAAAAGAAACAAAGCTTCAGGTTCGCAGCTATTTGATAATAACGAACTTTCTAAAGAACTATAATACGGATTATAGCCAACCTATGAAAAGGAAACTAAAAAAGTAGGGGACTGAATTCAATAAACAAAGTGATTTCAAATCTTTTCAATAGAAGGCTTTCGGATTTTTTAACAAGGAATTCTATGCACACAGACTGAATGTAAATAAGCTTCGCATTATAATTAAGCTATATTTTGACAGAATTGCAGGAAAAAGGACAAAAATAAAAGAGTGATCTAGTAGCTGACATACCATTTATTGTTGACTCTAGATTTCAGAGTGCAGCCCTTGCGCTGACCGACTTCTTCTTCTGCCCTAGTTTGGTTGAACTTGGTCAGTACAAGGACTGCGTTCACCTGTGGCATCACAACGGGCCGCTACGCGTGCTCAAGTGAGCTTTTGGTATCCAAGCTACCACTCCAATCTAGGTTAGGTTAGGTTAGGTTAGAGGATGTGTACTTGTCAATTAAGACAAGTACAGTACCCGGAGGTCGAACTGACCCATTGTACAACGTCCTAGTTTCTCACACCACTTATGTTGTGTGTGTTAATTTTATACATGAGTGCTGGGACCTACAGTTTAAAGTCGACTCCGAACGACAGATTTTTATTTATTGAGAAACTTTTCATGGCAATTTTTATTTACTCTCAGAGTTTTTGCCAGAAATCTACTGAAGGAAGTCGCCGAAAAAATACTTTTTGTATTTTGTCTTTGATGCCTGGCCTGGGGCTTGAACCCAGGCTTTTGCGTCTAATAAGCCAACACACTACCTACTAGACTACGGCGACTTCTACCACTCCAAAATAACCTAACCTAGGTTTCAGACTTCGACCATGAAAAATATAAATGTGATAATAGAACATATCATATATGTATATAGAGCGGCTTTGTCGTCTTAAAAGATTTTGTGCATTGTAAGGAAGAGCCACCTAGTCCTCATAGTCTGCATGATTACACGGTCAACAAGAGTTTATGTTAGAAGTTAAGTCTTTTGAACAGTGATTTTTGCAGAAGTTGCATTACGGTGCATTAGCGATAAAACTATAGTTCATCAGCTGTATAGAACTCGGATTAGAATAATTTCTTACTAAACCGGTAGGAAAAATTTACGCATTAGTTAGGGATTCTAATTGGTCAGGGTGTGATTGAGTTTTGTTATTCAGTCCAGTAAATTATTGATACACAGGGGCGGTGTCAATATTATTGTTCTAAGGCATAAAAGCTTACACTATTGACGCTAATACAAATATTACAGGGGCATTATTGCTTCAATCAAACCAGGAATTCTTATACTCTTCGGGCCCATTGTACCTAATTTAATTTTGAATCATACATCCGGTCGCAATCTTAGAGGGTTGACTGTATTAAATAATTTCAGTTGTATGTTTTTTTTCATATTTAAGAATCATGTAAATGGTTTATATAATTAACATGTGTATTCTATACTTGCAATTTGACTGTATGATAGTGCAGTAACGTCTTCCATTTGACAGATGCTGAAGATAAATGACCTTCAAATGTAGGTACAAATATTTAGAAAAGTATTATTGGACTGTTTCGAAAATAAAATCTGTAGTAGGGTAGTTAGTGTGCCTTTTATGTTTTTTTTTTGCTCAAGGTTATATGTACATATAATATATATAATGGACCGAAGAACAAGAAGGGTAATAAAAAATTAATGAATTATTTCAAATATTCCAAATACAATTTACATGAAATTGAAAGTAGGTATGTACGTTACGTGAGAAGCTAGGCCGTAATCCTGACTGAAGGGTTGTAATGGCCAATTATGTATGTATGTATGTATGTATGTATGTACGTTACAAAGATGATTTGAAACCAATTAAGTAATCTTTTGAAATTTTTTGTAAAAAATTAATAATTTTTAAAATCCGCCATTCAGTGTTTAAATTCACTTGATTAAATGAACGTTTGCAAGTGGTTCTTTTGCAAGTGGTATTCAAATATTATTCTGACTGTAAAAAATGATGCAACAATTGAATTTGAATCCCTTCCCTTTAAAAATTGATTTAAATAGTAATTTTTGTTAATTACCGCATAAATATAAAATTAATAGCACCGATAAAGTGGTGTAGCCATCTAAAATTAAATGAAATTTATTTGAAATTTTGAAATATATTCGAATAATTGCTTCGATTGCTGGGAATGCTTAATAATAACAACCGATTGCTGTGGTTCCGGCGATTTCAATTGTGTAAATAATAAAGAATAAATATTGCATTTTTATAACGTTGTAAAAGATTACAAATGTAAATCTAAATTTGTGATGATGTTTACCAAAGTCGGAGCAGTTAACACATAAAATTTAATAAAGACAGAGCCATTCCTTTGCAATTATTTAAAAATTTATGGAGTTAAACTTGTAATAATGCAAAAGGCGCAACAATTAACAGAATTAATTTCCCATTTTATTTTTTATTACTATGTATTTTACTTTGTAGATTCAGATTGCATTGTATTATGATTATTACGATTGCATTCGTATGATAACATATCGAATTTATATTGGATTGGACATTATTATGGTTGACTAACAGCTATAAACTATAGATTAAAAATTTTGTACAATTTGTTTGCATTATAAGTGTCTATAAGTGCAGTGTGCATTGCTATAATCTTTGTCCAATTTCAGAATGAAAATAACACCATTGAAATCGATAAAGATTTTTGGCCAACAAATCTACAAATGGACCTGAATTACAATCCCCAGTCTTGAATGCCATTGATAACATTTTTATATCATTTTTGATAATAAACGGGAGCTCTACTCAGAATCGCGGTCAATGCTAGAATCAGTCTAAACTAATATTATAGTATCTATACTATCATAGGAAGTACTGAGAGAAGTGACACAGATTTGGTAGGAGTGCTCGACTACAAATCCGATCACACTAGAGAGAGAGAGAAACTTGTCTTTAGGCAACAATAGAGGGCAAAATGTTATCATAGGACTTGTCGCAGGACCAATTATCAACTGTGGAAAAATTGATTAATGTCACTAAACCGATGTAAAGAAATAATAAGAAGGAGTGTGAATTTTGATAATGTGGTGATAAATTTGTTTTCTTCTTATTTTACTAACTTAAGTTGAAATTGTTGCGAGAACAGATTTAAACACTAAATATTTATTTATTATAAAAGAAGAACAAGGAATATAAAACGGTGAAGAAATAAAAATTGTAAATGAAGATCAAATTATAATAACAAAACAAAACTATCAAACCAACAATAAGTTTCTAGAAATTGCCAGACCGAAGTTAGATGAAGTATAAATAGAACGTAAAGTAATATTACCAGCATAACGTACATACATATGGGCACGTTTAAAGTTGCCCGCCACGCGTCAAATAATTGATCAAACTCGCCTATTTTGTTAATGTGTTAGTAAAACTATACTCACACGTACAAACTGAGAAGATTTTGAAGAATATCAAAATATTTTTGATTTTCACTAATTGCGTTGCATAAATCATATGCTCTTTTCTTCTTAACAATAACAATAAAATGTAGTTTAAAGGTTCAATTTTGAAACAAATATTACCAACACATGAGAATTTGATCAGTTATATTTGATGCGTCGCCATGCGCCATAACAATTGTTTAATCTTTGTAGCAATATTGTTATGTAATAAAAATGATAGTGTGCTGTTATCGATTAAATTTTGTTGTTGTTGGCCCCATGCCAGACATCAAAATAAAATACAAAAAGTATTTCTTCGGCGACTTCCTCTCAGCAGATTTCTGGCAAAAACTCTGAGAGTAAATAAAATTGCCATGAAAAGTTTCTCAAAAATCTGTCGTTCGGAGTCGACTTTAAACTGTAGGTCCCGCCACTCATGTATAAAATTAACACACACAACATAAGTGGTGTGAGAAACTAGGTCGTAATCCTGACTGAAGGGTTGTAATGACCAATTACGTACGTGTTGAATTTAAATAAATAATATTTTTATTTAATTAAAGGAATAACAATCGATAACAGTAGAAAATTGCTTTTATTTAAAATAGCAATGCTAAAATCCAATGTTATTTGAATATTGTAAGTAAGAAATGTAGTTAGTATCCAAAGCATTATTATTTATTATTGGATTTAATATAAACATTCTATATTTTTGCGTATTGGTTCGCAACCTAATCCTTGCATTCGATTAATAAAGTGATCTGTGATTACATAAGATGTTACAGCCTAACATTAGCGACAATGTATAGCAATCAGAGAAATGTGAGCATCACGACACATATGTAAATAAAATTACACGTGTTATTAAAAAATATTTGGTGACACAAGCTATAACGGCGTTAAGAAAGTTTTTGAAAGAAAACCAAATGCACGTACACCTACATACATTCAGACATGATATAAACAGAGATTAAGAAAATTGCTGTGAAAAAAGCTATACTGAGATGTAAAGAGAAACTGAGCAATATTTTGCGAGTAAATCATTATGGGAAAAAGAGAAACGAATTTTTCTAAAACCGGCTTTATTATTGTTTGTTTAAGCTAACAACGAAGCAGAATTGGTGTGTGAAAAAACCAGTCTCAGTTTGTATTTTTTACGGAATTTAGTCTTTAGAGTGGATAGTTGAAAACAACACAAATAAAGTAGCAATACTTGAGAGAACGGCTAAAAATTAACGAACACGGTTTAAACAAAGCGTTAATGGTGTTATGCGTTTAACAGTTGGCCAACGAATGAAAGCTTGTTTTGAAAATAATTGCAAAAAGAGCGCGAATAACAATAAAGTTAACCAAAGAATGATTGAGAAGAGTATTACAAGGGAAGAGAGCCCAAATGCGTTATTATTTAGAAGAGACTGTGAGCGGGAAAAAGCAAAAGAAAGTTTGTCTTACTCTGTAATAGTGGTGTAAATATTTATAAACCCGTTAAGTCATTGAGCGAAGCTTTGTGCTATTAGCAGGGTAGTGAATATTAACAAAGTGGTGGTGACTTTTAAGCCAAGTGCGCGTTGTAATTTTTCTTTTATTGCCAACCGTTACATTTAAAGAAAAGCCGAAAAATTATAAGCGATTTTCCAAGTGTAATATCATCATCATTATTGTCAACAACATGTTTCTCTGTTGCCCACGATATTTTGCGTGTACAAACGATAATTGACTTTTGGATAAAGGGCAAGGCCATGTACCTTAAAAAACAAAAACAAATAATATATAAAAGAAAATCCAACAACACTTACATTAACAGTTATTTGATAATAATATAATAATAATAATAATGCATGAGAATTTTTGTATTTTCATAAATATGCAATGAGAGAGTGAACAATAATCAAACAAACAAACAAAAAATATGTTGTGTTGTTTCTGTTTTTCAGAAATTATTAATTAATGAAAACATAAGTTATAATTAACAAATAAATACCGATTTTTTTTAGAAAGCGTATATTTTTAATCAACAGCACCAAATCAATAACCGGAGTGTTTGCATAATATTTAAATTAATACTATGCATATTGGAAACTAAATATACACATTTTTATTCAAAACAAAATTTTGTAAGACTGAATTTCTTTTTTCGGTGACAAAATTTTTTTTCCATTCACTACCCAATTTTCTTTGAATAACAACAAGAAAAACCACAGCAACTAGGCTACAAGAAACCGGTGACAGATTTTTTATTTTGTTTGTATTATGTGCGTGGATGTGTAACTACTTTTTTCTGACAGTGTCTTACTTCGTATATTTTTTTCATTTGTTTATTGTCAGTACAACCTTGTTAAATGCAAGGTCGATAGTGTTTATAAGACAAACACAGTTTACAATTATTAAGTGGATCTTCCAATAGAAAAATCTCAGCTTAAAAATTGATCTTTACAACAATAAAAAACAAAGAAAATATAATAAATAATGCAATCATTTACAAATCTATTTATAATCTTCTTAACTTTGGTCAGTGTTGACTCAAATGGCAACAATAACAAAAACTCCAGCAACACCAGTAGCAGCAGCATTAGCGCTTCAAATAATCTCACCAGTAATGGCCTCAACGCGTTTCACAGTAATAGTTTTACCAAAAATTCATTCAATATAAATTTAAATAATTTTAACGCTTCCTTTATGGACCGGGAATCATCGTCATCATCATCATCATCATCATCATCATCATCATCTTCATCACCGTCAACCGTCACAATATTTCGCGATAAAAGAGGTAAGTTTGAATTTGATTAATGGTGTTATAGTTTTTACGTAAACAATCGTAGAAGTATTATTAAAAACACATAAACAGCACAATATTTTCTAAAAGCTGTATAGAAAAAGTGAGTCTTTAAAATGTTTGAATGAAATTTAAAATGGAATGAGGTTTATTGTAGTGACTTGTAATCAATTTATTGGTAGTTTTAAATGATTTAAAATGTTTTATTCGTCTTGAATGTTTAATATACGGTCGAAGTATATGATACATCCACCAATATTTTAGGTTTGAATTTCGATGCTTACTGACTTGCTTTTTGAATTCTATTGCTTATGTCCTGCTTTACATCTCCATCAACGCCGAAAATATTCTCAAGAAAGCTCTTTATGCGTATATAATTCAACATCAAAGAGTGCAGTACTGTTTCCTTAACTCACGTTAGCGGCCATTAAATCAACTATGCATAGCTTTCTGCATATGGGTGAAAATAAGCGCAAGTAAACAATTGTCAAACATGCGGTTCAGATTCTTTAAGTGTTTATGTAGAACTCAAAGCATGACTTAACTTGAATAAAGGTATATCACACGGGTCATCACTATATCACACGCTGTATCACCACAGTATATTTTCATATTACAGACGGCAATTTGTTTCGAAATAAAATTGATGGAATGGGCGGATTGGGGGCAGATGTTTGGAAAGGTATGCTCAACAAAAGAAAAGATAGGAAGAGACGATGACTTTTCTCAAACTATGTCGTTTCAGGCAGCATTTTTTTTAAATTACAATAAGAAAATATCTCAGTCATGTATCAGGATATCAAGAAAAAGCTGAGTTTGATAACCGATTTTGTGACTATAAACTTAGAGTGCACTTATTTAGAATGGGAAGTGCCTCGAGCCCAATATGTAGATCCTGTGATAATGGGAATGAATCAGCGGAACGCATACTTGAAACTTGTGAACTTGCATTGTTTACATTAAACAGCGTCTTGAAGTTTTTCAGATCAATAGGAGGAATCATTATGGGGATACCATATAAAGTGTAAGAGGTGCACAATAAATCATTTGACCGTAGTACTAAAGCACTCTTTCACCGCGATAATGATACTAAGGCTGTTAATGTTACATTTTTCGCAACACCCTTGCGGTTCAAACAGCTTAAGGCCTTCTCAAAGTTCAGAAAGTATAAATAGAGTTTTGAAAGGTATTGAACTCATTATTGTATTATTATTTTAAGACTTAGGCGAGATTATCAACGTCTTATGGATCGAAAAGCTGCATACCCCTTTACGGGTGCCATATAATTTATTGAAATTGAAATTAAATCACAAAAATTTGTTTAAAAAAATAGAAATCAATCTCATTAGTCTAAGGATTAAAGGTCTCTTTTTTCTCTTCTTGATTTCATTGTATCACTGCCTCAACAATGTTGGAAGTGTAAAAAATCTTTGTAATTAATATCGATTACAAGTGTAATTAGATAACATTACGGCAGAATTAAAGTTTATCAATGTTAGTTGCATTCAAAAAGGTTTTAGACTATTATAATGTATCCAATGCTATTCTTGTATATGGTACAGTAAACTTAGCCTAATTCTAAGTTCATTGTAAATTTTCTGTTTACGATCATGCTGCGTATCGTCGATATTAAATGTACAATAGTACACCGCTTTTTGTTTGTTTTCCATATTATAGTTGTAAGAAAAACTTTTTGTTTGTAAATCAAGTTAAAGAATTAAGTTATTAAATTTCATTTGACCTTATGTTGTCAGTTTACAGCGGCAAATCTCATGTTAAATGTTGAATCGGTCCGTCGGCTGGCACCTCAAAATAATAACCATTAAGATGTCATTAACTTTGAAAATAAGAAAAAAAAAAAAATAAAATATTTTAAATTATATTTTAAGAGAGTAATTAGTTTTAAACTATTGTAGAGGTATAGCATGCGAATAATAATATTTTGTGTTGTTCAAGGTTATTCGCCAAATAAACTTAAATGTATAGGCATTTAAAGAATCAATTTAAATATTTTAGAAATTTGCTGAAACAAAGTTCAAATATATCGTATTATACATAATTTTCTTTTTCTATCTTCGGTGTTAAACTAGTTGGTATGTTTATTCGAACTTTCCTATTTATTATTGTCTGGTATTCTCTTTAAAAAGAATTCAATTCAAAGAAACATTATTACGTCAGGTTGAACTTACTGTGGGTCAATCAATCTATCCAAAAAACTAGTGGAATTAATAAAATTCAACTGAAAATTGAACTGAAATTATTATAATTTGTTTTGTACCGCCGCCTACCAAAGTTTTACCGGTTTTGTGATGAAATTTCTTTTAAATTGTTAAGCTTGTTAAGTTGTGAAAGAGTTTCTCTGGATATGTGTTTATGGAGAAGTATATTGTTTTATGTGGCGTATAAAGTTTCTTTCTTGACTTTTTTTTGGCGATAAACCCTTGGCTGTTATATCGTAATAACAATCAGGATTGGGGGCACAGACTTTTGTTAGTTTTTATTTGCTTAAGCGATAAATTTAGCAAATAACTTAGTTTAACGAACATAGTCCAGTTCTACAGTTCTTCAAGTCACAAGATTGGACAGTTTTCAGAATCAAATAGAACCGATAAGAAGTGAAAACTCTCTATCTGACTCTATCTATAGAAATGGACCTTTTAATTAAGGTATAGAATACCAGTGACAGAGCCAATGTCATATTTTTCTCTTAAATACGGAGATTGTTGATGTAGCAAGTGAAGTTGGAATGGGTTCTTATTGTGGTATTACAACCTAACTAACTTCTGACCATACACTTCAATATCAGATAATCTATGTAACTTAACATAGTTATAAAATAATGTTTACCATCATAACCTTTTTTTTCATATCTTTGCCTTGCTTTAGCGACTAGACAGTTTTTTTTGTTGTTTAATTAGCAGTTTTTAATTCTTTAATCTATTTTAATTTAATCTTGTTAACATATCCGAAACACGTGATGATATTTCTTTTGTGTGGAAAAATTTTTAAACATTCTTTCCTTAACGAACTCATTAAAGTTTTCTTCACCCTTTGGAAACACACGTGTTTTAAGAAATTATTGAATGAAATTAAATAAATTAAAAGTGCAATAACCTTAGAAAGAAATAAATGAAATGATCTTGAAATAAAAATTAATGGCTATTAAGTAATAAAAAGACAAAAGATACAGTAAAACAACGAAGAAAAATTTCTAATTTTTATATTAGCAGGCACAAACCAAATTTAAATAATTTCTATGAGAATGAATATAAAATTTTGATTTCAATTCATTACCATTTATTGTTGGGAAAGAAATGCGGAAGTGTGAAAAAATTCCGCCATTATTTATTACATACGCTTGATGTATTGGTTGGTATAGGAGTAGATTGCAAATCTATTCAAAATGACGTGTTTCCACGTTTTAGATAAAGATAAATAAGGTATAGATACGAAATTGGAAACGGTACATAGTTGGATTCAGTATCAGGTATAGGTAGTCCGTTTTAAATGTACCGATTTCCGTATATAGGAGAACAATTCAAACGGAAGGCCATAATTCCATTAATCAGTCTTTTTTAAATTGAATACCTATATGAGAGTCGTTGGCAAAACTAATCTGTATGTAGGCATCCTTCCAGGATGATAGGAGGAATAAAAAATAACATGAAGCTACTCATTTTATATCTTCATTTACCGCTAAACAATAAGTTTCCTTTTTTCAAAATAATCGAAACTTTATACTTTCCAGTTATTCAAAACCAATACCGTTATAATACAATTTGTTTGACGTATGTATGTATATCGAGAGAAACAATAAAAAATATATTCGTTGCATTAATTTTTATAAAGTAACGTAATTTCTTTTATTCTTTTATTTCTACAAAATATTAGCGGTATTAATAATTTACACAAAACAAGGGAAAAAAATTTGCATGAACAACAACATTTTTTGTGATGCTAACAGAAGCTGTCACGAATATTTTATATGAAACTGGAATATTTGAAATTTGATAATAAAACATTATAATTGTGTTTGGCGTTGAGTTTATATTAATATTAGGCATTATTGTATACTGAAACAAAACATATTTCACTATTATGGTAATGTTATATGGACAATAGTAATTAAAAAAATATTCTATTTTATTGGCCATGTATTGTTTAGAGTATTAGATTCTGAATATATTTAAAAACTCATTCAGCATATTCTTATGGATTTTACCCAAGAAATATACTGGTGCATTGTTTTATTATTCAAAATTTTAAAACTTGTATATGAAATATCACTTGAAGATTTCTTTATGACAGCAAATATAATAAAAATTAACGATATTTAATATATATTCTTTTGAAGTTATTGTTCATAATTTTATAAGTAAGAGGAGAATTTCTTAAAATTCATACGTTTCAATTCTACACCAAATATATCCATCCTCGGCTTTCTGTGACTGCTGATCCCTCAGATACAAAAAATCAGCAAACCACATTACAGGATGACAGGCAGAGACTTTATGAGAAGGAGTCAAGTTTCTTACCTGTTGAATCAATGTAAAAATTTTAAATGTTTTTTCAGAGATTGTTGTTTCTAAGCAACGAAGAATGGCAACTCTGTCATCCTAGGAATTATATTAATGGGAATAACAACATAATAATAAAGTATAATTTAAATATTGTAATATAATAATGAATGATTAAAGTGAAGTAAAGCAAAATATAATGAAAAGATTGGAAATTTCATTAAGGAAGCAGAATTTTCTCATTTTACGTGCGTGCTATAATCGAAATAATGATATAGGAAATATGCTGGACTTTCGTCCGCTTAAGACATATTTGGGACTTATCTTTTTTGTCTTAATGCACAAAGTTGGGAATCAAATATCAAGCGCATCCTTCCCTTACAGAATCTGATGAAATAATCTAGTCTAGAGTGGTATATAACAGGCCTAGGCAATAGTCCAATCAGAAAACCAGTACCAGAGAAATAAAAAAGTAAATATCGGGGGATTGGTTATACCTCATTACAGATCGTGAAACGGCATCACAAGGTATTCATAGACTAAAATGTATAATACAGCTGCAGGAAGCTACATTCATTGCATATGTGGAGTGTAATTTATTGAAGTTATATGCTCTTTGTAGGATTTATGTGAACGTATATATATATCTATAAATTATTGTGATAATTGGTATGACGAAAATGTTCTCCGCGTGGTGAAATATTCGCTGATGCGTATCTCTATATCGATATTTTCACGTCTTTTAATTCTTCAATTTTTTCTGGATCATTTCTTTGAATAGATTTTATAGATTTTATCTTACTAAATTTATTGTTTCATGAGTAATATTTGTGGCATGTCTAACCGTTTTGTTGAAACTACATATCGTCAGCAATGGCCCAACAGATATCAGATATCAGCTTGTGAATCACGTGGGCAAAATAGAGATTTCTACATGTTGACCTGAATTGTCCGTAGTTAATTGTTACAACTCTATACATAATCTTCTCAATTTTCTTTTTTTTATGGTCATTAAGGGTTAGAAGAATTTAATGTGCACAGTGACTGTCATATATCCGATAGAATTTAACTTATTGCAGTATTTGTATTTCAGGTTCCCAAAATTAGTAATTACTTTTAGAGTTTATTCTTGAAACCTATTAAACATTGTTATACTGGTTGATTATAATAGTGACGTTGGGCCTCACCCAGCAAAGCTTGAATGACTACAAGTTTCTTCTTGTTTTTTTTTAATATTTTCTATTTTGAATACTAAAATTTTTGCTATATTTACATACAATTAAAAATAAAAACAGCCAAAATCTCACAATAAGAAGTTTTATTGAAATCAAGTTTTTTTTAAGAAGAAATTATTGCAACTTACCTGACTGACAATTATCACGATTGATAATGTTGAACTATAAAAATCCCACTTTTTGCGTATCAATTTCAATGACAAAGTTCATTGCTCCTTAATTCCAGGTGATTTCATAAACAAGCTATTTGTGTGCGTTAATAAACATAACGTTTGTTTAAAAAGAGCTTTAATTGTATCAAAATAAAATGTTTATTTATCCACATTTCTATTATTGTTTAATTTATGACGCCTTTAATTTGAATATTAGATTTAGCTTATCTAATATCCTAATTTCATTTATATTTTAAAAGCCAATCTAATAATACATTAATACAATTAAAATATTTGTTTTGAATTATGAATTTTAAATTAAAAATTTATACAAAAAAAGAGTTCTAATCAAATGGAACTTAATTGTATTCAAGTCAATTAACTAAAATATAAATTTGCACTCTCATTGAAATTCTATTTAATTAAATATTATTTTGGACATTAATTGAGATTATTTTGGTAATAAATTCTTATTGTGTATACTATTGGAGGTAACATAACAGGGTAACCAGCCGGAAAAGAGTAAACAGTGTCAAAAAGTAGTTTAATAGCTTGAAGCATTATTTGTCCTTAACATAAAAAATCTATCAAATGCTTGCTAAATTTGAATGTTTAGATTGTATATATGTAAATTTTTTTACATATATTCCCCACTAAAATAATGGGTGCAACCAAATAATAACTAATCATTACAAAGATAACAACATATTAGAGATAAAAATGGGTCCAGAATAATTTTGTATCCATAGTTTTGGATATAAAATTTTCAGTTGGTGATACAAATCATTCTTATTTGTCATTCTGTTTGTTTGTATTACTGTTTTAACATACTTAACAGTCAGATAAGCAAAGACTACAATAGAGAAGAGGAAAAAGTAGGGCTCTAAATGTGGACTTGGGAATTTTTTTCCCCTTTTAAGACTATTGGACTGAAATATGCTTTCAAATAAGCTTTGTTTGTTTTTATAAAATTTTTAATATTTTTTTAAAATCATTATACATAAGATGACTACGGATATACAGTGAACGTCAAAAGAATCTGTACACTAAGGATTAAATTCTTTTCATAAAATTTTTAATATTTTTTTAAAATCATTATGCATAATATGACTACAGATATACAGTGAGTGTCAAAAGAAACTGTACACTAAGGATACAATTCTAACAGTCACCAAACTCGGCTTTTACCACTTAAGGAGAGTACCCGAAAAAAATTTGGCAATATTTCGAAATTTTTTTGTAATTGTTTCTTTGTTTCAATTTTAAAATAAAAATAACGGCAATTTATTAATTTATATTTTTTTTTAATGTACAATTTCTTTTTACGCTCACTGTATGAAACAATTAAGGGCATTCCATTTATTCATCACATGAAAAACAATTATTGTATACAAATGTGAATAAGATACGCAAATAAGTACCTCCTTGAAGCTGTATAGTCAATGAAATCGAAAGTACTTGTGATGAAGTAGTCAAATTACTAAGAGTTTGTGGTCATGATTTTCACAACCATACACATAAAAAGGCCATTTCGTAACTGTAAGTACTTTTTAATGACAAACAAATTTAACGCTTTCAAGCCAAAAAGAAAATTAGTGTTGTTTTTAAAGTATTATATGGCCGATAATTAAAACCGTTTAATCGGTTTTGAAGTATTTAAAAATTTAACCGCTTTAGTAACATAATATTTTTAAAATTAAAAAAAATTTATTGAATTTTGAATTGAATTTGATTGAATTGAATTTGAATTTTACTTAACCTATTGTACTATGTCTCTTTTTGTCCATAAAGTTAAAACAATTTCCAGCGTGATAAAATTTGAAGAGAGTGTTTTTAAAATTTCTGAAATAGTTCTGAGTTGGGCGTGGGTTTTTGCAAACAAAAGGTTACAGCACATTTCATACCGAGAGGTAATACTGTTCTTTTTTAAATCAAAACCGTATTTAAAACCGGTTATCTTAAGAAAAAATTATACATAGTTTTTGAGAAAAGTATTCATGAGTTGTTAAAATCAAATTTATTCATATTATTTTCGTTTTTATTTTTCCTTTTTTTAATAAATTAGACACCAACAATCATTGTAAAAGCTGATCGTCACTATCGCCATAACACTGACGGGCTTAGGTGATTATACCATGAAATATTGAATGGAGGTGCTTAGGCTTAGGGACAAACTAACATTCATGTTTGTTGTTTGAATTTGATCAACTAAATGACAATTGATGAACCAAATGACACTTAGACCATTTGTCAGTTTGTCTTTAAAGATTTTATAATGTTTTTTTTTTATAGTAATTTTTAACTATTATATGTTTATTGTTGTTGTAAATTTCTTGGAGTTTTATTGGTGTCAAGGACTTTTAAGTTGTTTCAGTTTCAAGAAAACAAATAAAAAAACTTCGCTAAAATTTTTTAATAACTTTTTATGTTAAATCAATTTGTTGTTATTGAATTGAAATAAAATGAAATTAAAAAGCAATTTATTTTATATTGTAGGTATACCAACATTCATACATACTTACGTGTAGTTCTCTGCGTTAAAAGTCATAAAACTTCAGTTAATATTTCTTTTGAATTGTCTTTAAGTATCAACTCAAGTAGAAGCACTTAATTAATGTTCGAATCAGTTAAGACATGGGTTTTTAAAACAAGAAGACATGGTTTTTTTAGTTTTTTATATCATTTAAAATCTATAAAAATTCCTTAAATTATAGGGTGCTGTGCGTACTGGTCATATGGAATGTACGAATGCTTAAAAATCCTTTTTTTATTTTTATTTGGCTGAAATTAGGGTAAGAGGTAAAAAATTTCATTTTATATATTTTAAACAGATTAATCTCCGTATTACCTATAACTGCAGATGACAGTAAAGTTTTTAAAATTAAAAATATCATAGATTTCATGGTTGGAGCCAGCCGTCGTCCCCGGAAATTGAATTGTATTCTTCAATATGATATGTTGGCTAAATACATATTCAATATTAACTGGACGTATTTATTCAAATTTGATGTTTGCATCGCTATAATAATAAAAAAACTTCAAAATGTTAGCATTAGCTAACTGCAGTTCAGAAACAAATATTTAAAGCGTTTAAATGGCATAGTTTTTGTGATGAGATCTCTTTTCTTGAAGTATTTCTATCATAAAACTATGGTGTAGGTTGATTTATTTAAAGCGACTGCAAATTCAAATCAATTTCAAATCAAATTCAAAGTTGTTTGCTCTTGCGTACTACTCGCTAGCTTAAGCTAAACATTATGAAAATGATTTCAAAGTCTTCCGCATTTGGCATAAAGTGTAAACAATTTCCATTAAGAAATTGTCACGCTTTTGATAACCTGGTAGCTTTGTATCCTTAAAAATGTAATTAATCAAAATGAATAGTGGAAGAACAACATAGAGAGTGATATATAACATCTCATAACACGTATAGTATGTCCATTGATCCAATATTACTCCATGATGTTGAAGATTTTTTAAATTTTGAAAATAATAGTTTTAGAACCCACTTTGTTTATTGCGTGTGATTAAAAATAGCTTTGTTATCAAAATTTTCTAATTCTTATCTTTTTATCACATGAAAAATTTATCTATTATGCTTGATAACGTATAGTACATCCGAACACGAGCTAGTGTAACGGTATTATTCTGATAATTTGATGAATTTTGATGAATAGCTTTTAGTCCAAAAGCTATTTACATTTCCTGCCACATCCGGAAGGTATGTTATATTTTCCCATTGCTCGTATTCATTTTTGACATGCTCAACGACAATAATAAGTCAAGAATGCCACCTATTAAGATTGCTATTTAAAATATATTGGGTATCTGTTTAGTAGTCAACTCATCAACTATTAATTCGTTCACCTTAATATTCTGTTACAGCACCATGTCAATTTATAGAATTCTACAATAATTAAAAATGTAAAACGTTTTTTTGTTTCTTATAATTTTAAAACGACAATTTGCTCTGAATTTATTTCTCTACATGACAAATCACCTGCAACTATTTTAACTTGGCTGGGTAACGTCCTTGGACCGTTTTGCCATTTTTAATTCCCAGCTGGATGTTGGCTATTTTAAAAATAAATGACAGTCGCATTTATAGCATTTTTTCGTTTTGTTAATTCTTTTTTGTTTAAACTTTAATTTTAATACAATTAATAGCCTTGATCTTATCTATGGCATAAAACTGAGTTGCATAAATCTTTATTTCTCGAACGTTACAGGTTAAAAACGTGCAACGATGTTGCAAGACTGTGTTTAATTGAAATCGAAATTCATGAAAACTAAACAAGTGTTGTCGTTTGTATTTTTTTATTCCCTTTCTTGTCATTTTACATTTCAATTAAAAAACATGGCATCGCTACAAACGAACAATTAAAATCGAGAAAAATCAGCCTTAAAATTAACATAAAAGTAAGATTAACCAAAAAAAAGAAAATGAATAAAGAATCAACGAGAAGGCACAACAAAGCCAAAATTAAGACCTAGAAATGATTTTTTTCGGTGCATTGAATTTGCAATTAAAAGCAATAAATGATAAAGTGTTGCAACTGCCAAAGGAAAAGCAAGAGGAAATATTTCAAACCCAAATACCAAAAGAAAAACAAAAAAAAAAGAAAATGAAAAACTAAAGTAATCAGTTGGTAACTAAACACATACAAAACGTCTTACGATGTACAACATTTTGATCTTTTCTTGATATTGATGATGACGTATAGACGTGTGTGCGGTAACTTATGTTGCAGATACTTGGAATTCAAGTAGAAAAAATAAGTTCAAACTAGAGATACACATTGTTGCAACACTGTTTCAAAAATTGTGTAACTTAATGCGAAAATATTCTGCGTTTAATTAAAAATTCTGTTATACATGCCCATTTATGCCGTTATAGAATTAAACTACTGAGAACAGATTTTTTGATTTAAAGTTTGATACTTACAATTGCAGGTTTGATTTTCCTAAATTGTAACACTTTTGACAAATCAGTTTCATAACAAAGAAAATAATAACAACAGTAATACCATAAGAATTTGGGAGATTAAGGGCCATTATTACAATTTGCCGTTAACTAAAGGAAGGATTTTAACGGGAAAATAAATTGTTTTTCATTATTATAAGTGGACAATAAGGTAAGTTAAAGGGAAGATCATTCTACTGGTAACTTTTAAAGTTAAGTTCGTTCATGTTTGAACTTGCCATATTATATATTATTTTCAATATAGGAACTTCAAATTTTAACAAAATGATCATATACAACAAAAAAACGAAGCCCGCGGTTGCCACTCCGTTAAAAAAAACTTGTATAATTGAGCAGTTTTATCGACATTGCTCCGGCACTGCCATATTTTTGAAAAATTTTATCTGTAAGTTGTAATAACGAAACTAAGTTAAAGGTGACTTTAAAGTTCACTTTAGCTAAAGTTACCTTTAACTAAACCCAAGTGTAACGGCATGTTGTAATAATGGCCCTAAAAATATTAGTCAACTTCAATTGACACTGTCCTTAAAGCTTGCCATATAACTCAGAATTAATTAGTTAGTATAGAACTTAGAGCTGAGACCTGTAAATGCCTAAAGCAGATTCTTTTACATAAGAAATATCGGCCCATTTTTTAATGAAAACATAGAAGAAACTTTAAAACGTAGAAAATAAATTAATAACATATTTATTTTTGTTGCTTTCAATAAAAAATAAATAAATTGACGTTATAATCATCAAATACTGATTATTAAAAATTATACAACAACAGCAATAAATTATGTAAACATAATATTTCCTAAAAGCAGATGAAAAGCTGAATAACTCTTCAAAAGGAATGTAATCGATTAACGTAATATTTTAAGAAATATTAAGAAAATTGCAAGTGACCTTATAAGTATGGAACACACTATAAAGCTTCTAATTTACACTCTGTTTTGAAATTTTAATGTTTTAGAGAATATTATAGCGTATTATACACATTCTTGAAATCGATCTCTAGGTTTACTATAGGAAACAGTGTAAATTACTTAAATTTTTGTTTTTTACTGTTAAGGAAAATACAAATAACGAATAGTGAGATGGAAAAAAGTAGAGCAACAAAGATTGATGTTGCAATCTCAACGTTGCTAGTTGGCTGGATGGTTGGTTGGTTGGTTGGTTAGTTGGTATTTTCTTATTAACCGTTTATAAAAATCAAATCTTAATGAGTTGCTGTTGCCATTGTTGGTTCTTTTTTTTATATTTCTTTTCTATAGATATAAACTTGTTGAAAACCATAGAGGCAAACGAATAAAAAAAACCAATGTAACTAATAAATGAGATAGCAATTGATTGTGACTGTTTCATTTTAAGTTTATTTTTTCTATCAATTAAATACGTTAATGCAACAGCTGTTACTATTTCTGTTTCTGTTGCTGCTAATGGAGCATGAGTAACCATGACTAAAGAAAATTAATAACAAATACAATCGATTTTCTCTCAAAAAATAGTTCAAATTTACTATTGTAAATAGTACTTAAAATTTAAGAAGTACAATTCATTGCAAGTACTAATTTATATTGGTTAATTATTACAAGGCTTTTGTTAGTGTAAGCAATTGCAAAGCTAATTATGCACCCACAAATGAATCATAATTAGTGTGTTAATTTGCTTTACATTTAATTTTAGTAATTTACTTAACTAAATTATGCTTATTTAAGTTTTAAACAAACTTCAACAAAACGGAAACAGTTAAAACAAATCAAATCAAAATAAGTTTTCTTTAGCCAATTCAAATGATTAATAGCATTTCAAATCGTTAGTTTGCATGCCAATTTAAGAAAACATTTTCGGTTAAATTTGTTACAAAATAATTGTCACCATCGCACTACGTTGTCTATGAAATCATGTTCTACTCGAGACCTACAATTACCAATAATGTTGATAACATCCGTTACTGTTTCGTTATTATAAATTATGTACAGATGTAATGTCCATTAAATGTTTCCTATTTTAGTTATGCACTGTGGCATGATTTTTCTAATTACCGGCTGTGGGATTTCTAAACTCCGCAGTTGATTGTAAAACTTTGAATTGTCACGATAAACGGTAAAGAATTTCATGGTGAATTATTAACAGAAAAAAATTCAAACACAGCACCAATAACAACTTTTGATTAAATCATTGACATTCGTTTAAAATTGCCTTTTTTTATTTATAATTTATAATCTGATTGTAATGCCATTTATTTAGATTTATTACGATCATGTCTAAGAATTGTTCTTTTTTTTAAGAAAATTAAAGTAATCCAGCAGAGATCAAGAAAGGGCCAGTTTATCTTGATGGTTTTGTTTCATTGCAACAATTTTTTTTGCTTGTTTTATAAAATTTATTATTATATAATAATTTATTATTATATTGTTGAGAATTTAATACAAATTATTGTATAGAAAAAACAAAGATTAAAGCGTTTAGCACAAACCAAAGTATTCCAGGTTCGATTATATCAGACGAGAAATTATTTTCATTAAGGTTCTGATTTTGAATTAAGAGGCTTTATTCCTCCTTAAAACATCTTAATAAAATCCACTTAGAAAAGGGTAAGATTCGATAATCAGAGTTCTTTAGCCCAACATCCAAGGAAAATGGAATAAGATGCACATGCTTCGATGATGTGATATATGTATGTATGCAATCCTGTATGCTATACAAGCAGCGTAGAGATATGTAATTTTACTTATCATATCTCTACTCTGATGACACTACGAAAGGTGGCATTATACCATGTGAATTGGTTACTACCACCCTTCAGTCAGGATTACGGCATAGCTTCTCACACCACTTATGTTGTGTGCGTTAATTTTATACATGAGTGGCGGGACCTACAGTCTAAAGTCGACTCCGAACGACAGATTTTTGAGAAACATTTCACGGCAATTTTATTTACTGGGATTTGAACCATGGCCTTACGTTTAATAAGCCGACACACTACCTACTAGTCTACGGCGACTATTGGCATTTAATATTAAATCTGGTAATGTTGTCTTTTGAAGATTCGGTGCCATTTACATCTCTTTATTTCATTCAATTCCCTAAAAGATCACTTGCATACAAGCTGCTTTAAAAATACGAATTTCATGTTTGCTTTAAATATTGCAATTTATGCATAAAGAAATAAAGTAGATGAGCTCTTATCTTGACAATAGATGACTAAAGTTTGTTAACTTTTTGTAAGTAATAGTCCACTCTTTACCCGATGTGTATATGGACAAAAGCTTCCAATATGTACATTATAATTGATGATATGATTGATTATAATTGACATCCTTACGAAGAATTTTCGCCTTCACGACATTTCTCCTCACAACAGTCCATGCTAACTTATCCCATTATCCTAGTTCGGCTGCAAATTGGGCTGAAGTTGTACGAACTTAGCTTTGTGTCATTTTTTTTTAATTTATACCATTCTTTGAAATTTAATTGATAATTTAATTCTTTATACAGCCTTACTGCTATTAATATGAACAGTATTCATACCACATCTATACAAATTACGTCTGTATACAATGATGGATTACATTTTTTACATAAAAATTCTGTTTCTTTGAAATGGCCTTGATTGTAAACAATATTTTCTACAAAAATCAATTAAAATAAAAAAATAAAAATATGTTTCTCTAAAATCTCACAATGTAATAAAAGCTAAAGTGAAGTTATTGGTCAGGTTTTAAAACTTGTGTTGAGAAGGTCTTACTAATTTTCACTTTTAATAAAAAAAATATCGTCCGCCCCCAACAATGTTTTTAGTTTTATTAAAGTTAAGTTCATCGTTTACAAGATGAGAAAACGAGGAATATTATATTTATTTATTATGAGAGATTTAATATAAAACGATAAATAGTTTAGTTTTGGTTTGAAACACGTTTTCTATTTTCGCATATTTTTTCTATTTTTTTCACATTTTTGCATTCGTATTTGTATTTGCAGTCTTTTGAAAGCCTTATCGCAATTCATTCACCAGTTTTTTTTCTCATGATACAATTTAGCTTTTTGGCTTAAGTAATTCATATTTTAGTTTCTTAATTAGCAACATGACTGATTATTATTAAAATTCGTTTCGACTGATCTTTTAATCATTTCGGCATTACTGAACGTATTCAATTCATTTATTTTGATTTTCATCGGTCTCGTCTTATTCATCTCCATTTGGTTAATTGAATTTGCAAGAGCAAAAACTGTGCAATATCTTGCTATGAACTGTATGTATGTGAATTGAAAGCATTTGAAATTATTTTGCGTTTTAAAGTCAATATATGATGAATGTGATCGCATTGAAAATCGATTTGATACATATCGTTGCCTTTAAGAAACCCGGTTTTTGTATAATGAATCAACGATTGAAAAACAAACGAGACACCAAAACAAAGATTGAGAAAAATAGTTTCAAACACCTCTTTTGACATAAAACTACACATTAAATTTGCATTAATAAGTTTTATAATTTTTGGTTTGTTTATTTCAACGCCCAGTCAAATATTTTTGATTCGCAACTATTTTTTCTTCAAATTTTTTAAATATTTGTCTGCCTAAACAGAGGTACTTAAATTTATATTTCCGAAGTCTTAAACTTTTTGAAGTCTTTCAATAAATGCGAGTAATTTAAAAGACTTGATTAGGAGAGAAATAAATTGTTTATTACTTTTGTACGTAATTAACTTTTAAAACTCAACCGTGGACAATTGTACTAATTTCTTGTATGATTTTATTTTATTCCTAAAATTTGTAGGAAATGCCAAAGAATGTGGAAACTGTTTTAATTAATTCAAAAGTAATAAATTAGTCGGAACTGGAGCTAATTGGTGATCAATTTTATTTAATTGAGATTGTTGTTAATGTTATTCTACGGTTTTTGGCCAAATTTTCAAAATATTATCTGATTTTAAAGCCAAGATACTTTGACCTCATTAGCGTAGTATACCTCCAAATTTTTCATAAGCGTTTTATTTTACTTTTTATAATAAACCTACGACTTTTATACAATCAAAGCTTGCAAGACTTTACGCAGATATCTGGATTTGAATGATTCTGAAGTCTTTAATTGTTTTTAATGCAGGCCTTAAGAAATTCGTCTGATAAACAAATAACGAATAAACGACATTAAATTGTATTTCGTATGATTACAAGCAACATTTATAGAATGATTTGGACAGCGCTGATACTATTTTCCTGGTAGCCAATGTCTTTTCCTTCAGTCTGCCAAATTGGACTAAAACGTCACTAGCGGTCGATGTTAAACTGTATAATAATATCGTACAACAAAGTCAGTCATCTTTAATATAGGGAATGTATCAAAAACGTGACATTCTAATGTAAAATATTCAGTGCATGACAAGAGTGTGGACAGCGCTTTATTCTTAGGTTTAGGTTAGAGGACGTGTGCTTGTCAATTGAGACAAGTACACTACTCAGAGATCAAGTTGACCCATTGTACAAACGTACACAGACCAACTAATACACAAGAGAGCACGACTACACTATTGTAGCCCTAGCACTTCTCAAACAGCTCAAACTAATAATGAATCTATGGAGAACTTTTATGTCTGCTCTCGACACAGAATTCAAATTCTTAAAGAAGCCCCTGCCAAGGGTCTTCAACCTCAACCTACTAAGGGCTGGACAGTTACAGAGGAAGTGTTCGATAGTCTCCAACTTCTCCTCATCGCAACATAACCTGCAATAGTCCGGCTGGGATCTGTTTCAGATCCTTGTCAGCGTTATAATCTCGCAGTGCCCCGTAATAAACCCAATAACTAACCTTAAACTGGCCTTATCCAAGTCCAACAGGCAGCTGACCTACAATACAAAACGGCAAATTCGAGATACTGTTTCCCAATTAAAAAATGGAAGGATGGGGTGGGGTTAAATAGACTATATTTTAAGGAGATCCCATAAGATATATCTAAGCCTAAGATTGACTGAAAACCTTAAGGTGAAACGTTGAAAGAAGAAAGAAATTTGCTTGTTAGAATTCTTCTTTTTGACGTTATCCGTCTCAACTAAAACTGGCGCCATAAGATAGCCACAAAATTAATGGTTTTTGCAATTAGCAAACTTATAATAAAATTCAAAGGCAAATACAGAAATATGTTAGGTTTCGACTAAACTATGTTACAAATAGTGTAAGAATATGTCATCCAGTTATGATAAAAAAATTACTTGAACACTTCTGTATGTATGTACATGGATATAGGATTTCAAATAGTCGAGCTTGACCGACTGAAATTTATTAATTTACAACGTATATGTATATATATTTGACGATTTTATGCTACATACATATAATGTAAAAATGTATGCATAATCAATTATAAATTTTTTAAATTCCGTAACAAATGGCTAAGGGTGACGAAATATTTCATGTTTGTGGTCATGCATTTAAAAAAAATAATTTCCAAGGTGTGTTTTGTAACGAAATGCATTCATTGTTCTTTCAATAAATGTTTCAGTTTCTGTAACAGAACAAACGAATGGAATGCTAAATATTTGCTGGTATAAATTGAAAAATACATGCAAGTATAGTAGAATGCGAAGTTGATTAAATCATAAAAAAAGAACAATAAAATAAAAAAGAAATAAGTCACGTGTTGAAAACATATTTAGCACTCTCATACGAGTATACAAGCATTCTTTATGTTCTAGAAAGCGTAACATAATATAACTGTTTAAGAACCACTGCCTTTTTCTTCTAGCAAATTTCAACATTTTTATAATTTCTAGTTTCCTAAATTTACGAACATAAGTTTTGTCTACTACCAAGAAAACATTGCGGAAAAAACTGTAGATAAATAAAAAAATAAAATAAAGAAGAATTGGAAGATTAAAAGGAAAAAGAAACCACCGAAATCATATCATTATAATGACCTTTCAGGGCCATTAAAATACAATATGCATGCTTCTGAGTATACATACAATCTTTTAATGTTGTAGACAAATATAATGTTTTATAAAGACATGTGCAAACTGAAATGAAAATGCAAACAAACTAATTAAAAAATATTAAATAAATATGAATAATAATTAGCAAAAAAGACAAACTGGCTTTAGCATTTTGCACTTGATTAATATTGTAAATAACATTTCATAATTTTCATACAATTAATTAATTGTTAATTTTTATAATTGCAGGCACCGATTTTGCTTTGGATCAATCGGAAATAGCAAGGCAAAATCAAATTACACAACAGATTTTATCCAACTATTTGGAGAGACGACTGTTTCCACATCGCAGCAACAATCAGAAAATACCAACAATAGCAGAAATACTACCCAAGCCAAAGCCCCCAACTGTACGACCAAGGCCAAGAGGTTTTGCCTCTTCGTCACCTTCATTTAAAAAGGGCTCTGCCAAACAGCAACAGCGCAAACGTTATGGAAGTGGACAAAAGAATCGCAACTCCCTATACCAACGGCATAAACAAACAACGACAACAACAACAACAACCAGATCACCTTACGACTACGACTATGAAGAGGAGTATGACAACGACAAGAATATAAATTACAGTACAAGTCGTAAACGTCAAAACAGTTACAACAGTTACAACAATTCGAATAGCAGTATAAATGCCAATGATGATGACCATGATCAACATCGTGATGATGTTATTGAAGATGATGGTGTAGAAGTGGAGGATGTTGAAGAGGAGCCTGTTGTAAACAATGAAGAGCTTGACCATGTACAGGAACAGGAACAGGAATATGAAGAAGAACAACAGCTGAAACAACGTCGACGTTTACAGCTGCATCGCCACCGACAATTACTGCGACATCATTATAGGTATTTGGAAGACATCGATGACCCTGAACTCGACAATCAGGAATCATTACAGAGCGTGGAATCCGAACAGCATGATCATTATTATAGCAGTAATGGCAAAAGTGGTGATATTTTTGCAAGAGATCCCAGTGAAAATGAAATTGATAGTGGTAAGTAAATAAAAATTAACTTAGTTTTTTTTTTTATTATTAACAAATAAATGCTGGATTTTATTCAGGTACTTTGTATTAACCTGAAAAGGCTGTAAAATATTGTATTGATGTGAATAAAATTGGCATTGGAAAACATTTTATTGCAACTTATGGAAAGTTTACATACACTTATACAGTATACCTAGCCTGGTTTCTTGAAGGGATTCAGAAACCTTTAAAAAGATGATAAATTGTATAAAATATGAGTTTGTAGATTGCAAATAAAATAAAAAAGATATTTGTATTTAGTTTTAATCAAAATTCTTTATTATTCGCATAATTCTGTGTGCCACTGTTCACAACTTTATGTAAACAACAAAAATTGTCTTGTTTGTTATTCCTCTGTTTACACCGTTTGCATAAACAATAACAATTACTAGACAATTGTACGACTGATCTTTGTAACCGAGATATTTAAAACTGACTGACTGAACTGTTGCTAACTTTTTAACCAAATTTTGTTTGGTTATCGGTACAATACACTACTATATTTGGTTTTTCTCAAAGTAGGTGAATTTTTTTTGGAAAACTGAAAATCGCCAAACAAAGGTTACGCGTTTATTTCTGTATTTTTTACTTTGAAATTCATTGGGATTAAAGATTAAAATATTATTATTACACTTTGCCAACTTTATTGAAAAATATTTAATATTTCATACAATCATTTTACATAATAACTCAAGTCATATAACAGTTAATAAAACTGCATATAAAAGTTAAATAAAAAATATTCATAAATATGCACCTTAAAGACAATATTTTTTGGCATTTTTATTGTTTTTAATGCATGGCCTGGCCTAAATGACCTTTTTGGAAACAACAAAAAAAAAATATTACAATATGCCTACAATATATCGTGTATTTTTAACATATTTTTGTAAGTTTAATAACGAAACCTTCAGTACTTGAAATAGCCTGATCATTGTGAACACCTCCCTTAGAGCCACACGCACAAAAACATTTTCCATTGCATAGTGTGTTGTGGTTTTGGTTAAACCGGATTTTTAATAATTAAATAAAATAAAAACATTTCGTTGATTGTATCATGAGATGAAGAAATAAAAACTGAAAAAAATTTTAGGTGTTCATACTGTTGTCCTTCAAGGATGTTCAACGTTTGAGGTGTTCACAGATTATGACACCAGATAAAATAATAACTTTATTGACACTCACTCGCTACGCAAAACTAAACGCGGAAGTTTTTTTATTGGCTTATAATACGTCAAAAATATTATGAAGTATTTATTTGTTGGCAAATAAAGTAGACGTTAATGGCCATAGGCTTTAATGATTATATGTTGATAAAAGCAATTTTTAATGCCCTTCACTAACCAATAATTGAGATGGCAAAGAATAAATAAAATTTTATTTTGTTTTCTTAAGCAATTGGCGGATTTTTTTTCTTCCGTTTAGGAAAAAAAACTGGAAATTGAAAAAAAATATTGTTTCAGACTGTAGTTGATTGAGTGACATGATTCCACAACTGACATATTGTCTGGTAAATTTTTTGACATCTGGATAGGCAACATGCAACCGACATATTGAGATGAATTTTAATTAAAAACGGTTTTTTCCTTTTTTTCTTCTTATTGAGAAGATAAATGAAGTATTTTTTGACAGATGGACCAACGTAACTTCTAGCAATTCAAGAGCTTATCATGAACTGTTATAATCGCAAGTTTACATTACATATGTATGTATGTAATAATTGGTCATTACAACACTGCAGTCAGGATTACGACCTAGCTTCTCATAATGAAATAATTCTGACTATAAATTTATTTATTTTTAAGATTTTAAAATTTAATAGTTTTCAACATAAATAGTTTAATTTCAATAGTTATGGCATAAAAACAAAAAAATCTTGTTAACACTTCGTTCAATGGTCTGTTATTATATTTGATTTATTGAATTCGTATACAAATAAACGCACATATTGCTAACGTACCGGAAACTGAATTCAAGGCAATTAAATTTGCAATAAAGTTTGATTTTTAGCAGAACCAAAAATGTATCCAAAAATTTATTAATCGAACAGTTTGCCTATTTTCCTAATAGGCAAGATAAATATGCATTTATTTGCAAATTGATATTGCAATAATGTTGAAATTGACTTGTTTCCCAGTGGCCAAATTCATAAATATCTTTTTGATAACAATTTTAACTCCATGGCTAATGATATATAGACAACCAGCCAGTGCGTGCGTGCATGTGTTCATGTGTCGAAGCAGAAAAGCATTCATAATCTAGGCAATAAACATACATTTAATAGACCGAAAAAAAACCTTGTTAGCACAAGTAATTGACACAATTTTTGCTTTTTACTTAAATAAAGAAAAAAAATTACAATGCATTTAATACGACTACATCTTACCCTACACTATCATTTAATTTGCTGAAATTAGACAAAAGTTTCATTATCATTATTATATTGATTACATTCAGATCAAATATGCCTTTTTCCGAAAACTTGTTGTTATTTTGAAGGTAATTAGTCCCATTAAGCTTCATTCCGGAAGCTTCGTTGTGGAAGCAATGCCTTAAAACCTTTCAATTTCTAGAGCTACCTGCAGTTGTCCCAACTGAATGTAATTTCTTGCCTTTTGACCAAGACAATTGTCGTTAATGGTTTGCTTGATGTTTTTATAAGTGAACAACTCTTCATCTCTATTCATGATACCGTTCAGAAATTGATCCTTTCGACACATTTTTTGTTTATCTTTTTTATGTCAACTCATATGAGACCCTTATATCGAACTTACTCTAGAACTTTGAGATTTTTTTAATTCAAAACTACCAAAAGTCGCCATGGACTAGTAGGTAGTGTGTTGGCTTATTAGACGGTAGGCCTCGTTTCAAACCCCAGGTCAGGCATCTCCAACTAAACGAAATATGAAAAAATATTTCTTCGGCGACTTCCTCTCAGCAAATTTCTGGCAAAAACTCTGAGAGAAAATAAAATTTTTTTTTCAAGAAAAATCTATACTTGAGCAAAATCTATAGTTTAAATACAAGGTTAAAATAGATAAAAATCCGTTAGATTTTGGAATGAAAAAAGTCCAACGTTTTTAAGCGTTTCTTTTTATTATGAGTGCAAACATACAATAACCTTAATTCGTATGCTGATGTAGGGTGTAGAAAACAAGTTTGTAGAATGACCAAACAAATTTTTGTATGTACAAACTTATGCTGTTTTTCTATCTTTTATTTTTATGCACATTTAAATATTTTTTTAGAAGAAAAAATTTACATACATATTGGGAAACTAATATGTGACTATGCAACAATAAAATTTAAGCTATGAGTTGCAAGTATGTCCATAAATATGTAAACTTGATACACATACATTGTTTATAACACCTATAAACATATTTACATGCGTGTATATAAAAATGTCAGACATATGTACTTCCTAATGGAATGTATTTACACTAGCAGAATTGTCATACTTCGACTTGCTTTTATTTATAACTTTAGGTTTTAGTGCATTCAAGTCTATTTCCTATTTTATACATTTATGCGGTCAGTGTAAACATAGTCAAAATTTTATTTCTATTTTTATTGATTATTGAAATTTTAATATTCATTTGGTATTAGAGTGTTAAATCTAATTAAGTTAAATATTTATGCTTTAATACTGCTTAATATGTAAGATTTAAAAATTACTTTAATATGCCACTAATGACAAATTAACATGTTGGCCAACAAAAGTTTGTCACATCACATTTACATTTTTGTGCAGAACACTTCACTTTTTGATTTTTGCATTTTTATACGTATGTACGTAGTCGATGTTGACAGATCACGTGAAAATTTGTCTCGAGTTTCAACATCAGCATTACCGGTTAAGAAAACTAAAACCATACCGGATACTTTTGGTAAATTGTATTGACTTGTAATATGAGTAGCTTTTTTGCAATCGATAGATAAAGTGTCGCAATTCTTTTGCAAGATTCTAACAATAAATTTAAAACCAACGTACATTTCATTGAGGACGTGATCGGTTAAAGAAATTGTTTTGAAATTATTTTGAAATTTAAATTAATTAAAGTTTTAATCAAAAGCATTTTAAAACTGAACTAATAAATTATTATGCATTCCTTGAAATATTTTATTCAAACAAACAACCAACCAACAAAAGGAAAAATTTTAAATTTCAAAATAACCTTAAAACCTGCAGCAATATTGCGTTTTACACACTCTTTTGAGTGTTTCACGTACGCAACGTTATATGCATATACCCATATACTACATATGTATTCTTTAAATCATATGAAAATGTATCTACAAGAAACCATGGAGGTTCTGGGGATTGACTCCGCTAAAGACTACACATGTACAGTTGAGGAAATTGTCACCAAATTAGTTTTATGCAGGTATGAAGCCATAAAAGTGATTAGAATAGTTCATCTTACAGCACAATAAGAAATATTTATTTTATTTATTATCATACAAAATTTAATTAAATTAAAATTTTTGCGTGTGGTATGACATTAACAGACTAGATTCTATGGTGATAATAGAGCATATTTCCCACTCTGGATTGTCAGATCACTGCCGTTATTATTTGTTAGAGAAGTTAAATCTTCAACATATTTATTTATATTAACTTTACTCAACGTTCTAAAAACAATCAAAAACTTTCAACATCCGATAGGTATGAAGCTAGTTCTAAGTACTTACAGCACGAGCTAAAAAGTAACAAGAAATTTTGGTTTCCAAATAAAAAAGTCTATGCGGAGTTATTCACGCAATCAGCCACTCAGTGTTGAATGCTAGGACACATTGTCACCTCTACAGCTGTTGTATTCGTCATGATAAGTCTGTATATGTATGTGTTGCTAAAGTAGCAGCAGCATTTGTGGTGGCAGGTTTCATTTAAGGCTAATGCAGCAACACTTTACATTATGCAAATAACGAAGCAAATATCGTTAGTATAATTCGCAAAGACGCTAAGTCCACTTTTTTCCAAAATTGAGATTTTAATGCAAGACGTTAACACTATACAAAATGTATATGTTACGATAAAAAAATGTCAATATGTAGTTTAAAGTTGTTGAAATTTTGTGGTTTGCAAAAACGCTAAGTCCACAAAACTACGAAAAATATTAACAGTTACAAATTTTAAAAACTGAAGAAGCCGCATTGTTTTTTTGTGTCTCCTGTAAAATTTGAAAAAAGGGACTTAGCACATTTGCGAATGAGACTAACGATATACTGCTGTTACCATCTTACGGATAATAATTGTCCACAATCAGTTATTGATATTCTTTACTTTCTTTTTCAAATTTATTTTCCACATATAAACAATTTGTGTTTTTTTAATTAAGTCCTTCAGTCAGGCTTGCGACTTAGCTTCTCACACCACTTATGTTGTGTGTGTTAATTTTATAAATGAGTGGCGGGACATACAGTTTAAAGTCGACTCCGAACGACAGATTTTCATGGCAATTTTATTTGTCCTCAGAGTTTTTGCCAGAAATCTGCTGAAAGGAAGTGACCGAAAACCCACTGTATGTCAATCGCGGTGAAGGACGTACAAGAGAATATGACATTCCAATCAAAGAGACTTTCGGCAAAACTAAAAATTGGTTCTCCATATTAGCACGAGCAGAACCTAACTTGTGAAAACATTGTTTAACTAAGAATATTCCTTGTTTAACTGGAAATATTCTTCTTTTTTATATAAACAATTCATAACTTAAAATATTATTATTATTAAAATATATTCTAGGCATTTAGGTATACTTAAAAATACCCAGTGATCGTATAGGACTACTAAGGAAATTAGTGTTTAAAATATGAAAAAACGTGAACGATTAACGCACAACATTTCTTATCGTGACATTATAAAAATGTTTGATCTGTCTTGTGAAAGTTCATTAACACACGAAAATTAGAGAGGGAATATTCAAACATTCTAATATTGTCAGTTAATTATGCTATAAAATTTGATTTTATAGTCCGTTTATGGTGCAAAGGCCTCATTAAGGGCTATTAATCATTTTTATTCGATCGGTTTTTTTTAATCTAAAATACACAAGCTTTTGCTGACACTTAATGTAAAATTTAGTACTTAAAGTCATTGATCGATGCCTGGTACGCGGCAATTTAAGGAATTTAACGTTTTAATTGAAGTCGTTGTAGTCTAGTAGATAGTGTATTGGCTTACTAGACGTAAGGCCTCGGTTCAAACGTACAAACGAAAATATGAAAAAAATATTTCCTTGGCGACTTCCTTTCAACAATGGAAAATTGCTCAAAAATCTGTCGTTCGAAGTCGACTTTAGATCGACTGTAGGTCCCGCCACTCATGTATAAAATTAACTGACACAATATAAGTGATGTGAGAAGCTAGGTCGTAAGCCTGACTTAAGGGTTGTAATGACCAATTATGTTATGTGTATGCAGCACACAAAATAATACTTCACTTTTCTTTTAAATCACGATATAATTACAAATTATAATCCAATTATTGCAAGCCGACTGACTGACGCAAACCTCATCTTAAACACTAAATACCGTCAATATCCTCCTAAGGTAGGATATAAAAATAATATTATTATTTCGCTTTATTATGATCACGAATTCCATATACATACATACATACAGCTTCATACATAATTTTGTTTTGCAGCTTTTATTTTTCGTTGTGGTATAAATTTAAAATATTTTATTCAACCACTTCTTGGTTGCACACATGTATGCGACATGTGTGGCATATCCTCATGTTTATACTCAAAAGGGGGTGGAAATGTATGTTTTTCGGGGACACAAGAACTTTATGAGTGTGAGGAGTTTATAAGAGTTTTTGTTTTGCTTTTCTGGTAATTCTAAACTAAACTTAAAGTGTTGAATATAATTGGTGTTAACGTAGGTCAACATGTTCTCATTGTAGTTGTTCACAATATTGTTGTTCTTGCGAATAATATTGGCTGTAAATGAGGTTGGTAGCATGTGAGTTTTGCATAACATTCTGTTTGTAAGTATGTATTGAAATATAGGTTTCTAACACACTTTAATATCTTCAAACTGCATATTTCTGTTTTGAGTTGTTTTCAAAATAAAATAAAAAAACTTTTTTGTTGTTTTCTTAAAAATTTGAATTAAAAATAAAACTTAATTACAGGTTTACATTTTTTTGTTTTTGTTTTTGTCATTGGCATATGATAAATTAAATAAATTCAATGTCAGACTTTAGAACAGACATTTTGGAAATTTTTGTTCTTGTAAATTGTATACAAAATATTGTAACTTTTTTTCGTATTTATGTTGACAGACTCATAAATGCTAATAAAAGGAATAAGAATGAATATGTTTTTGTCAATAATTATAATTTTGAGTTCTATTAATAAAAACTTTTACATTTAATAAGAAAAAGACCTTACCTCAATAAAAAAGTGTAGGTTTACTATGTTGGCAGGTTAATAAAAAGAACAATATCTGAAGATGCTATAATTGTCATTAAAAACAAAAAATTTAACATTAATTTACTACTTGTCCACACACAGTTCGCACTCCCTTTCTCCTTTCGTATGAGATCAGCAATGGGTATTCAAAAAGTCGAGTAGAATCGAATCATACTCATAATGTCTGATATACGCATTCATAGTTATTTTAATATCATGGAACTTCTACTCATATTTAAAGTTTGAAGTACTCATCATATTCATACTTAACAACACTTATGTTGTTGCTGATTTCGACTCTCCATAGCTCAACATATACAAGAATCACAAAATAATTACGATTCACGTACGAACATTAAAATACTCACTAAAAGATTGGGTGTTTGCTCTGCTTGCTGCTTTGTCTTTTTTCTTTTTTTTGTAAATTCAACAACAACTAAGACTGTAAATTTTGATGAATGATTCGAGTCACTCGAATCATTTCTAAGTATTATAATTATTTTCCTAAAATTATGAATCTAATTGAGTAGGCTTATGAATCAAACATATTTCGAATGGTATGAGTTTGATGTCAAAGTTGTACTAATACTCATTGCAACCTGTACTTATAAATCAACGTTGTAGTGATTACGAATGAATCAGAGTACATAGTTAAATTTCAATATTGTTGACGAAAAAAATTTCATTGCTGATCTCTGATGGGGACCATACATAGTTATAAAAAATGTATAAAATGTACTTTAATTTTCTTTTTATGACACAGATCAATGGGTTATCGATAACAAACACCAGATTAATTCTACATATTTCTCCAATAAATATTTTATAATTTATTTCATTATAAAAATTTATTATAAAGATACATCCCAAAGTATTTTCCCTTGGTGATAAAGTAAGCACTACTGGGTCTTAGCTGACATACTTACATACTTATAATCAGCCGCATTTATAATATCGTGGTGTAGTATATAAAGCTTGCCTTAATCGATTATGTATTTGGAAGTACCTAATAAAGCTATCCTTTGTTTTACTGTCTTATAAGTTTTTAAAATTATAGCATTTATGTTGATTTTAATTTAGAATTTTGCTATAAAGAAACCTGAAAAAATTAAATTTATTGTTATTAAATCTATAAAAATGAATTTATTAATTTTTATGATCTTTGCATATTTAGACCGCACAATTAGAATGTTTAAGTTTTATTATTTCGCTTAATGATATTAGAAATATTATTTGCATTTTAATACAATTTGCAAATGAGCTACTTTACTAAGTATTGAAAGAAATTTTGAATTTTTTGCATAATATTTAGTAATGAAAGCCTATACAGATTTCATAAAAGGAAAATATTTAAAGTAAAGAGTAAAATATGGACATTCTTTCAACTTTTTTAAAGGTTAAAAAACCCATTAATTACGGCTTTCAAAGAAGCTTTAATTGATTTTTTTCTTTAATTTGTTTAAAAACATTCTAGGAAAGAATTTTTGATTGTGTAATACAATCATTAGCATATTTAACGGCATATACATACATATGTACATATAAATGTTAATCTTTTAGAATATTGAATAATAATATTTAAATTCAAATTAGTATACAAGTTTCTCAAAAATCCACGAAGCTTGTATACACGGTCATTGTTCTAAAAAGTTAAGAAAAATTTTTGCCTAAACTCTGATGTCGCTGATTAAAATTCACAAAAAAAAAGATAAAATCTTTTTAAAACGTACACAATCAAACCAAGGGATTGTATTTTTTTTTATTATTTTGCAAACAAATATTAAAATTTTAACCTAAAATTCGATTTGAAACTTCATTGTGTTTTCTTTTGTCTCAATATGAAGTGTGTTGTAATATGAACTGATTATTGTTTATATTGTTAAGCGCACGTATACATATTATATAAACTTGAAAAGAAAAAATTAAATAATTTTTTCATTTTAATAATCTATAAATTAATTAAGATCTTGTGAAATGTTTATTTTGTTTAATTTATTCTTTAGAAATTTCAAATCGATAATAAGGTCCTTCACCTTGATAAGGTAATGAAAACATATTCTCAATATGATTATTAGTCTTGTCACTTCTAATTGACTATTCAAACTCTTTTCACCTGTTTGGAAGAGTATTTAAATTGATTTGCGTTTCTGAATTTGAATATAAATTGGCTATTGATTAGCCTTTGAACAAATCTAGACAATTGCTATCATCATTAGCCGGTAAATACGAGGTGCGTGTGCAGAAAAAAGTTAATTAAACCAATTAGATACTTTAAATTAAAATTTAAATAATTCTACAATTAAGTTTAGTTTTTAGTCTGGAAAGCAAATTTTTAGTGTAGTACTGGATCATAAAATTTTTAGGTCTTTAGAACACATCTGCTCATTTCCTTATTAATCTGCTAATCGTCCTATAATATCGAAAGTTCTACTAATGGCAAATATTATTTAATATTTCATACAAATATTTTATTTGTACTTTGCCTAAATAAAAATATAAACTCATCCTAAAGATTTCTAATAAAATCAGTTTAAGTGATAGATTATCGATATTAAAATCGTGCTTTTCTAAACCGGCTGCTAATATGTTAATAAATCTTTTTATGTATTCACATAAGAGCACACACTATTGCTCATCAAACATTTCTTTAATCTGGTTTAGTTAGTCGAATGATATAATTCATAAAGAATTTTATCAATTTGACAATACAAGATTTCTTTCTGTTGTTTCTTTTTTTTGCATTTTCTGAAGGTGTGCGAATTCAATATAATTTAGGATTGTTAACAAAAAATTGTAAAAACAAAAAATGTTGAAGTATAATAAAGTTTTTTATTATTTTTTCTTGTTTTTTCTAGTGTTATCCAGATTTTTCAATGTAGAAATAGTCTCTAAGAAAACATAATTAGCAATAGATTAAACGTCTTTCTATATAGCTTTCCGGTTGCATTCGAATAAAGTATTATTAAAATATAATTTATTATCAAACATTATAATAATTTTGATTATAAACACTAAAAGTTTCTATAAAAATATGAATTAATTTAGTGATACAGAATACTCGTAGTTTCTTTAATAATAATTTAATTTTATTAATTTAATAATAATTTAATAATAAATTTTTGAAAAGGAGCCACTTCAATAGCAGATAAAAGAAATTTAAAAAACAAGTAATTTTTTGTTAATAAAGAATTTGAATGATGTATACATTTTTGTCCAATGAATTTGAATACACTTTTGCTACTGTAAAGAATTTAAGTAACTTCATTCACAATTGAGTATTGCAAAAATTCAAATTAAAAGTCCGCTAACAACAAACTTTATTTAGAAAGAAATTTCATCAGATCTCGATATAAGAAAAATGCTAAAGTCGGTTAAATCCAGATATTTTATGTCCTAAAATGTAAAAATGCGGCATATTAGCACATGTGAAGCGAGCTATATGTCCTAAAAATCAGATGACTTTGAACAAAAAGTGCCCTGGGATATTTTTATATTTCTTTTCTTACCGTTAATTAACAAAGGGAAATATAAAGCATCTTCCTCTGTCTTCTTACCGCTCTAATTGGCATCTAAGTAGTTGAGCGGCGCACTGCAATAAGTTCTCGTATAATTATTCATTCCACTCTACGAAAATCTAATGGTAATGGTGAGAAAATTTTCACATGGTGTCCTACAATATCTCGATTTAGCTACTTTTCGTCAATTTTTTTGGAAGTGGATAAAAGCTGTAGGGCCATTATTGCAACTTGCCGTTAAAGTTGGGTTTAGTTAAAGGTAACTTTATCTAAAGTGAACTTTAAAGTCACCTTTAACTTATTTTCATTATTACAAGCTACAGATAATATAAAGTTAACTTTTTCAAAAATGTGACATTGCCGGTGCAATGTCGACAACACTGCTCAATTAAACAAGTTCTTTTTAAACGCAGTGGCAATGGCGGACTATTTTTCTTTTATTGTTGCCGTATTGAAAATAATATATAATATGGCAAGCTAAAACATAAACTTAACTTTAAAAGTTAAAGGTAGGATGATCCTTATTTTAGCTTAACGCTTACCACTTATTTACACAATTTTTATGCCCTTTAAAATCCTCCCTTTAGTTAACGGCAAGTTGTAATAATGACTCTTATAATTATTAATTCCATGACGAAAATTTTCTCATCCTGTCCGATTTCAAATCTGAATTACTCGGTTTTGTAAGAAGACATCCTTTGTGGGCAACCTCTGGTTGTGTTGGCTTTTATTTTCTTCCCCGCGTTTTTTATCAGATTGTTTACTTAGTTTATTTAAAAGTTTTTCCAAATTGCGTTTACGTGTATGGTTGCAGTAGTTTAATATGACATGAACGATAACCGTACTAAACAAATTATTCTGGTAGTTTAAGGATAATTACTAGCACTAGTAAATGTGTTCACCTCTCTAGACACAGAAAGTAAGGTTAATTTTTAAATACGTGCGTTTTAAATAGTGTGTTTTTAGATAAAATTAAACAAAATGCGTTTCGATACTATGATGTCGATTAAAAGCAGTGTATAGTTTTGTTTTTTTTGTCTCTTTGCAAATTTAATCTTGTTTATTACCAGTTTAGAATTTTCAATAAACTTGTAAAAGTATTTGACATGAATTCCTAAAAACAATTTGTAAATTTACAAGAGAATTTCTACTTCATCAATCTTTTAAAATGCCAGTGGTCAAATTAGGCATAAACTTGCTAAATTTATATTCAAATACAAAGAATTTAAAAACCTTGAAAACAATTTTCACAAAATTAAAGTTTCAAAGTGATGTGCTAAAGAGATGATTATTTAAGAAATAATATTCAAAATTACACAAGAAATTAAACTAAGATGTGTGTGGTTTTCTTAAATAAATTCAAATAAAATTGTAAATATTTGCTTTTGCATTTTGTAATAACAATACATACGAGTACATGAGCAATTGATAAAAATTTTTATGTCATTTATTGAAAACTTATATAAAACAGTGGCTAACATAAAAGCATACTTATATGTAAATAAATAATATTTAGATAATAAATATTTACCTTAAAAATTTATTGCCAATTTTATTTAATTAATGTTTGTAAACAATAAAATAAAATATTGTAGTCAAATATTATATATCACTTCAAATTATCACTTTGAGAATTTGTTAAAATTGTTAAAAAAAATATTGTTTAACAGCCATTTTGCATAATCAAATTTACAATACAAACAATAAAAAGAAAACAGAAGAAATCTACTTAATAAACAATCAAATATTTTCAATAATTTTTGTATTTATAATAGAGACACTGATAAGCATAAAAGGCCGATTAATGAGATACAAAAATTAAAACAACAATAAGAGAAAACGACAAAAAAAATGTCAAAAATACGAAAACAAACATATTTTCATAATTTCTTTTTAAATGGAATTTTAAATTTAAGAGAAGTTCAACAGACAAGTGAAGACTGACTTGTTTTACATATCATATGCACGTGTCTAGCGGTATATTCTCTAAAAACGAGTTAAAGTTGAAGGTATTTAAGCTTCGAATGACGTAGCAAATATTATTTATGACTGTTAGGCCTTATAGCTATTAACATCACATACACACATAATTGGTCATTACAACCCTTCAGCCTGGATTATGGAACAGGTTTCTCACACCACTTATGTTGTGTGTGTTAATTTTATACATGAGTGGCGGGACCTACAGTTTAAAGTCTACTCCGAACGCCAGCTTTTTTGAGAAACTTTTCATGGGAATTTTATTTATTTTCAGAGCTTTTGCCAGAAATCTGCTGAGAGAAAGTCACCGAAGAAATATTTTTTTCATATTTTCGTTTTGATGTCTGACCTGGAGTTTGAACCGTGGCCTTACGTCTGATAAGCCAACACACTACCCACTTCAAACAGTTCCCATTCCACTCCGTTTTAAAAGTACTGGCATAAGTGTCAAGAAGTCTTAACTCAAGATTTTATGTGAGAGGATCAGAGACACAGTTCTGGATATGACAACAAGCCAAACATTCCGATCATAAATATATTTAATTCCATATCCATATCAGGAATATTTTTTCTTATTTCGAAAGCAAAGGAAATTAATGCGAAATTGATAAACTATAATTTAACTATTTTTTTCTTTAACGTTTAGTATTTTTATGTTAAAAAAAAACTTTAAAAACCCAATTTCTGATTCATCAATAAATGACTATTGAATTTCTTCGAAATGATTTCATACCTTAAGTCTCTGCAAATATTTTCAAAATTTAACGAAAACTGATTGAAGAAGGATGGGTGTTGAAGTAATTTACTGGCTAGTGGTGGAACCTATACAAGTGTATCAATAAAATTGTTAAGGGGCTTCTTGAAAAAGTTTTGCTCAGTCGGTTGACTGCAGAGTGGCACAAACGCAAAGACGACAAACCAGTTCGCTTGGTTTATTACAAAAACAACAACACCAGAGCTTAAATTTATGCAAAAGAAACGAATTAAATTTTAATCCAATACAATTGCATGAAACGATTTCTGAGAGTAAGCGAGAGCAGTGTACTTCGAAAAGAGGTCTTTTTGTTTGAGAAAACAAGAAATAATTTAAAAGAAAAGCTTTGACTCTCTGCAAAAGAGTGAAATTATATGAATTTGGCCTCTCTTTGAGAAGTTAAAACCAATCTTAACAACATTGTTATGCTCTTGGCGCTAAGTGTGGTGTTTATGGTGGTGTGTTGATTTATTTGAATTTTTAAAATATAAAACCTTTAAGATGCTGTTTAATGAACCATGCTTAGCAGCGTCGTACTTTGAGGGACAGACATTTCAACAGACAACCAGCCAGTCAGCAATAATTAAACTGAAGTTTGAGTGTATGATGTCTTAACAGAGACTTCATAATATTGTCTTTAGTTCTTCAGCGGCGGTCAGTTTAGGCGCACATGCGCAGAATCCAACATACGACTAGTATTGGGTGTTTAAAAAACGAATAAAGAAATAAAACTTGTAATTTTCGATCTCGTATAAGTTTAAACATATTTTTTTAATTTTTTTTTATTTTTTAAATTGATAATCAAACGACTAAAAAACGAAATTTATTTAAATTAATTAGTTTTAAATATTTTTCAATGGTTGTTTTTCGGTTTTATACTGCTGGCTAAAGTAATCAAAACGTTTTCACTTTTATTTAAATTTTTTTTTTAATTTTTTTGATTGCAACATTTTTTTCACATTTCTTTTACGATAAAAAAAAAGAAAACGGTGGCGCAAAGAAAAATATTTTTTTTTTGAATTTTTAATGACAAATTAAAAATTCCAGTTGTATTTCCGTAAATATTACATATGCTCGCATATTTTTAAAAACAAACAAAAACAAAAGAAAATATTGATAAAAACAAAAAAAAAACAAAAAAAGAAAAATCATTAATTATTAAAATATAATGAAGATTTACGAATAAAAATTAATAATTCAAACCTCCCCTTTCTGTTAGTGTTTAGGCAACAAACTTGTTTATAAAAAGAAAAATTTGTTAAAAATAAAAAGTAAAAGTGTTTTCATTTCGAAATAAAGGAGCTGAAAAATTTTTAAATTTCGAATTTCATCGTCTATTTATCTAATCAATATGCAAAAATATATTATTTTAACTGTGATATTCGCTCTTCATTGGCAAATGGGTGCTCATGCGGCCACACCAAAACAAGTAGCAACTACAGGTAAGACCAAATACAAACGAGTATTATTATAGGATGACTAAAAATTTTATAAAAATTCATATTCTAAAAGAGATACATACATATTAGATTTTTATCAAATTTGCAAAATTCTCGTTTATGACTAAAAGCTATTGACGTCAAATCAAGTAGCCTATAAGCGGATCACATACATACAGTGATTTTTTGTCAGTGTGTGATTTCGGTTAAAATTTCAAATTTTTTTGCTTTAAAATTAATTTCCGGATTAAAGACCTCATATCATAATTAAAATGCAGGAATTCTTAAAAAAAGTAATAAATCTCAAGGTCATGTGATAGGGCGATTCAGTTGTGTGTACAATATGGATCTCTCAGCAAGCAGTCAAGTTTTTAATTCTGGGGATGTATTTGTTTCTGCTTTGAAATGTACATTTCGCAGCACTTTCGTTTGAGTTTAGAACCCTGAAACGAAGTAAAATGGGAAAGTATCTCATACCACTTACATATGTTGTGTGCGTTAATTTCATGCATGAGTGGCGGGACTCCGAACGAGAAACTTTTTATGGCAATTTTATTTACTCTCAGAGTTTTTGCCAGAAGAAATATTTTTTCAAATTTCGTCGTGATGTCTGACCTGGGGTTTGAACCGTCGCCTTACGTCTAATAGGCCAATACACTACCTACTAGATTACGGCGACTTCAATAACCATTATTAGACTTACATAAAGCAGAATTTATTCGATTCTGATTTAAATTTAGTGGATTTCACCATCCAAACATTTTTTTACACTTTTACACGACAATTCCTATACGAACAGCGAAATTTTTACTGCAGATAGTTTTTTCCTAAAAAACTACAATTTTTTTTAAATAAAATAATAAATAAAACTTTCATACCAAATACAACAAAATGCAGAAAGTTAAAACAAAACAAAAAATACCTCTTGAAAATACCTTTTAAAACCAGTTCCTAATCAGGAAACATACCGCATGTCATACGTATATTAAACATAATTGACGAAATTATTTAACAAGAATGAAATAAAGGAAGTTCACAGACATTACAAAATTGTTTAACTGATAAAATATTAACCTTCGTTCTGTTTAATAGACAATTGTGCAAAAAAATGAAAATGAAAATTAGAAAAACCCACAGCAATAAGTCAACAATGTTATGAAACATTGAAAGAACACAAAAAACAAATGTTTTAACCACAAAAGAGAAGTTAAAAAACTTAATAATTATTGTTACGCCAGTCATTTTCAAAACAACCGCAATTAATAAAAAAACAAACAAAAAAATTAAAATAAAAATAATAATAAAAACAAATTATAAAATATTATTAATATATTAAAAATTAAATAAATTCACCAAACATTGTTGCATACTTTGATTCGTCTACTCCAAGGTTAAGTGTCAAAAACGTTATTGAATACCGTGAAGATTTTAATAATTTCATCAATAGAAACAAAATTTTTAACGAGAATTTTAAACGTCGAATAAAGTATTTTGAAATCTTTATAATTTGCATAAAACGTATAAAGACAAATACAAGTAATAATTTTAAATAACGAAATGCCATAGGCTTGACATCTCATTAAATTACAGTGTTGCATAGAATTGATGTATATGTTCGGATAGGGAAAGAATAGGTTTAATTTCTTTTGATAAATTGAATAATAAAATTTATATTTTTATGTGTACATATGCAAGTATATTCATATGTTAGTAGCTTATCAATATTGAAAAATATTTCATTATTAATTTGAATGAACAAATGATCAAAACCTACAGAAATTTCCTTTAAATAATACCGCCATTTATAATATAATAAAGATTGTTATCTAGCCTCTCGTATCAGAATTTCGCATAAATGAAATTGTGAAATAATGTCACAAGTCAAGGGTATGGAGTCCTTGATAATTATAGCCATTAGTCTAGTAGGTAGTGTGTTGGCTTATTAGACATAAGGCCTCGGTTCAAAACCCAGGTCAGACATCAAAAGGAAAATATGAAAAAATATTTCTCTCAGCAGATTTCTGGCAAAAGTTCTGAGAGTGAATAAAATTGCCATGAAAAGTTTCTCAAAAATCTGTTGTTCGAAGTCCATTTTAAACTGTAGGTCCCATCACTCATGTATAAAATTAACACACACAACATAAGCGGTATGAGCAACTAGGTCGTAAGCCTGGCTGAAGGGTTATAATGACCAATAAAATCTTAATTTTGCATAATTGTTGGTCAAGATCATAAAGTTTATTTGGTAATCGAATAATTTCAGGTACACATTAAAATATTAAAATAAATGATAAATTCAACAAAATTTTAAATGTTTAAATGTATGAACAAGTAACGCATTCTTGTAAATACTTTCACTGATTTTACACATCTTTTTTCTCATTATTATGATGCAATTTTATACTACTTAAACCATGTTACAGCTTGTTTTTTATAACTACAAAGACTTTAACAAATCAACACAACTATTACGGACGAATATACATAGTTTTTACAATTGTTACAAAGTTTTATTTTTATTGAAAAATAAAAAAACCCAATTTTTTATATAAAAAGCTTTAAAAGGAATTGCATGCACAATAACGAATCCGGTGGCACTAGTGTGAAGCAACAATATCTGTAACAAAAAAAGATTTCATGCTATTTTTATAAGCCACTAATTAAATTTGGCAATCCTTAAAGTGGTATTAAACACATTTTTTAATGGAGTTTCATAAAAAAACCAACGTATTTATTATAAATAATAAAATAAATAAGACTACGTAAATAAAAAATAAAATACTAGTATTTAAACATATTTTTTTGTCTTTCATTTTAGTCATCTGTTTAAAATCACGTTTAAACTGATTTTTTCTTTTGTTTTAATCTGTCATATTTAACTCAACAGAAATTCTGAATTTCAAAAAAAAATTATTTTATTTAAACTTGATTATTTAGAAAAAATATTTTTTATTGTATGTAGTTTAACAAGAAATAATTAAAAAAAAATAAATTTTTGTTATAATGCTAAAACAAACTGTTTATAACCCAGTAAAGATTTCCTTTTATTTCTATTTTTTTTGTTTGTTTGGTTATTTCTGAAATTCTTTAACTTCCATTAATATATAATTTAAAAAAAATTAGAAGGTTGGCTAAAACTATCTTCTTAAAAATCAGGTTTTATAATTAGAAAGAGGAACTATAAAAAATTTCAATATAATAAAAACAATAAAGAGTATAAATTTAAAAGAGAACAAAATAAAAAATGAAACTAAAATTTTAATTTTTTAAAATTATTTAATGCATATACATATGTTCATATATATAAACTGTAGGAATCCATTGTATCAATATGTACTTCAAAAGCAATCAGTGGACATTGTTATGACATTTATAAGAACTTTGATTGAGTCAATTCGATGCCACATGAACTGAACATGGAAAATCGAAAGAATTTTAGAATTAAGTTTTAACGTCAATTAAATGTGGTTCCATTAAAAAATAACGATCAATCAAAAAATCAAATTAACAATCTGTTTTAAGCGTTAAAGCCAGTTAAAAGAACAAAAGATTTGCACCGAAAGAAATAAATTAAATAGAATATGCCATCAGAAGAATAGAACATGCCATTGAAGTTGCCGTAGTCTAGTAGGTAGTGTATTGGCTTATTAGACATAAAGCCAGGGTTAAAACCCCAGGCCAGACATCAAACAAAATCCAAAAAGTATTTCTTCGGCGACTTCCTCTCAGCAGATTTCTGGCAAAAACTCTGAGAGTAAATAAAATTGCAATGAAAAATCTGCCACTCGGAGTCGACTTTAAACTGTAGGTCCCGCCACTCATGTATAAAATTAACACACACAACATAAGTATACGAGAAACTAGGTCGTAATCCTGACTGAAGGGTTGTAATGACCAATTATGTATGTATGTATGTATGTATGTCATTAGAATGATGTAACAGATCAGAACCAGAGTGCGTCAACAATATTGAAATTTAACTATGTACTCTGATTCATTCGTACGCACTACAACGTTGATTTACAAGTACAGGTTGCAATGAGTATGCGTACAACGTTGACATCAAACTCATACCATTTGAAATATGATTGATTCATAAGCCTTCTCATTTAGATTCATAACTTTAGAAAAATACTTATAATACTCATAAATGATTCGAGTGATTTGAATCATTCATCAAAATTTACAGTCTTAGTTGTTGTTGTTGCATTGACAAACAAAAAATAAAACAGACACATAGGCAAAAAGACAGAGCAGCAAGCAGAGCAAACACACAACCATTTAGTGAGCATTTTAGTGTTCGTACGAGAATCATACTTTTTTTTGTTATTCGTTGATATATGTTGAGTTATGGAGAGTCGAAATCAATAACATCATATGTGTTGTTAAGTATGAATATGATGAGTACTGCAAACTTTTAATACGAGTAGAGGTTCCATGATATTAAAATGAGTATGAATGCGTATACATACATATATAATTGATCATAACAACCCTTCATTCAGGATTACGACCTAGCTTCTCACACCACTTATGTTGTGTGCGTTTATTTTATACATGGTTGACGGGACATACAGTTCAAAGTTGACTCCGAACGACAGATTTTAGAGAAACTCTTCATTGCAATTTTATTTACTCTCAGAGTTTCAGAAATCTGCTGAGAGGAAGTCGCCGAAGAAATATTTTTTCATATTTTCGTTTTGATGTCTGACCTAGGGTTTGAACCGTGGCCTTACGTCTAATAATCCGATACACTACCTAATAGACTACGGCGTCTGAATAAGTATCAGAAATTATGAGTATGATTAGATTCTAATAATTTCTTTGAATACTCATTGCTGATCACTGATTCAGAATGTTCTACTTTAAAAATAACTGACTTTCGAATATGATTGCATGCTTGTCTTAATTCGTTCCTGATATCAAGAGAGTGAAAGTAATTTTTAGACGGAATCTTTAGTTAGAGAAAGCAGTAACGTTATCGTTATCAATGCACTGTAACTATAACTAATGGATGGTTTCTGATAAATTATAAGTAGAATTTACTGGTTGCTTTACCAACATGGGGCAGCAAGAATTAAGAAATAAAAGTTTGTAAAACTATTACAGAATGAAAAACTTTCTTCTAATCTTAGAAGTTATTTTCTCTCTGCTAGCGCTGTATTATATGTTATCAGATGAGTCACATAATTAACGCTGATATCAAATATTAAAAATTTTTTGACAGAAACAAAATCCACCAAATTTATATTAAATTTTAAAATATACAATAGAAGTTAATTATAATAATGGTTTAAGATCTTAATGGAAGAAGAAATGTTAAGTAACAATACTCCCACATAAAATTTGATATTTAGAATTAATTATTCGATTATTTATTAACAACAATTCAGTTCTTAACTTAAATATACAAATAAATTCATTTCTTTATGTGTTATTTTGAATTGCAAGCAAATTATGAATTTAATTTAAAATTCATTTCTCCTCATCTTCAAAGACTGTCAATGATCATATGTGCAGAGATGAAGTAGCAGAACATTTTATACAAAACTTATATAAAACTTTTGCTTTTTTTATTATTACAGACTGTCCGAATTGTGTAGATGAAATGCAGTACATGAACAAATGGACGATGCCACTTTTAAAACTGGGCGAAAAGCGTTATTATCTGGGTATCTTCTTCAAGGTAAGCAACATTCCTCTTCTTCAATAACCTACAAACCAAACTGCAGCAGCCGCTACAAAAATGAAACCAAACAAGATGTTTTACATTTATTGAATGCAAGTGGTATACTGGTGGATACACCCACCTCCACTGTCTCCCCTGTTCGAGTACTTCTTTGCAAATTTAAAAAAATTTAAATTTAAACACACTGCAAAGACAGCCAGCTAAGTGGACAATTGACCATTCAATGCAAGCTTTGTAAGTGGTGGTTGTTTGATTTTGAAATGATCTTTAAAAGATGCAATTTTTTTTTCTTTCTTATAAAACTGGCACTTGCAACTGTTGGTGGGAAACGTTTAGATGGCTGTTATACAATCTTATTTAACTAAAGACTGTATTTTTTTCTTCTTCTTCTTCTTGGCTTATTTGAATTTCTTTAAAATGTTGAGCTCAGCTGAGAAAATTTGAAATTTACATTTATTTGCAATTCTAATTAAAAGAAGAGAACTAAAATACAAACACAGTAAAATTAAATATTAAAATATATGCACGGTATGCCACAACAATTAGAATTTTTTTTCAACATAAAATGTGTTGAGATTCAATAAAAATAACAACAACTAAGAAACTTGTTGCGAGTAACTTCTATTCAGCGTTTAGAATCTAAGTTCACGGCCATTTCAAGTTTTGCTTTGTTTAGTGGGTAGAAATCGTGGTGAATTTTTTTGCATTCTCGTCATTGATTTGGCCTGTCGTTTTCTGGTTTAAACCATTGTCAGTGACACTCTATTTGAGATTTATTCTAAATTATTGTGACTGCTTTTTTTCCTTATTTAACTGGTTTTGTTTTTTTAACATAAAAGACGGCATCAAAGAAAGAGAAAAAAAATATAAAACCAAACCAATTAACATTTTATTGTCAACTGACGGCTGAAATTAGTGCCAAAAATAAAGCCGTTGTTAGTTGGTATATTTTGTGTGATTTTTTCAACAGCATTCTCATGATTATCGGTCTGTGAGAAAGGAATTTTTAATATTGATATGCAGTGACTCCATTGGGGCAGTACATATTTATTAAAAGTGCTTAAGGCTTACAGATAATCCATGCACACCAGGGATCAGCAATGATATTTTGATATATTTTGAGTATGAGTGAGTCAACAGTATTGAAATTCCACTACTGTGATTCATTCGTACTCACTACAACGTTGATTTATAAGCACAGTTTGGAATGAGTATGTGTACAACATTGACATCAAACTCATACCATTCGAAATATGTTTGATTCATACGCCTACTCATTTAGATTCATAAATTTAGAAAAATACTTATAATACTTAGAAATGATTCGAGTGATTTGAATCAATCATCAAAATTGACAGTCTTGTTGAATTTACAAAAAATGAAGAAAGATAAAGACAAAGACAGCAAGCAAAGCAAACACACAACCTACTAGAGGGTATTGTAGTGTGATTCTTTTAAATGTTGAGTAAAGGAGAGTCGAAATCAATAACATTATGCATATTGTTAAGTATGAGTACGATGAGTACTTCAAACTTTGAATATGAGTAGTATGAGTATGATATTAAAATAAGTATGAATGAGTATAAGTTCAGAAATTATGAATATGATTCGAAACTACTCATATCTTTGAATACTCATTCTGATCTCTGGTTGATACTACTATAGATAATTTTATTAGTTCCTGAGACGATCAAACGACGATTTGGGATCAAAGAATCATTCCAAATTATGTTTGTTCCAAGCCAAACTACTTCTCTCGATTGCAACCACTTTATTATCACCTTCGAGATTTTACAGAGTCCATCTGTTAATTTAAATTGGAATTTAAAATTGTCGAAAGTGATGAGTATGTCACGAGCATAATAATGAGACGTGCTGTAAGACATTAACCGTTTCTATTGAGTACTCAGGTTATTGTTCTTAACGTGGATAAGATTATTAAGGTTCTAATCATAATGCGAAATTCTGCACATGTTTGGTAATTAATCCGATTAACTCGGTATTGTTTTCTAAATCAAAATTCTATTTAAGAACTGGATTTATATCAAATTTCTTATCACCTGAATTTAATAATTTTTATGTTAAAATTTACAATCTTTTTAAAATTCAGTTTCTTAAGTTTTTTTTTTTTTTTGTTAATTCATATTACCCTAATAATTTATCCAACTAGATTGGATTTATATCACGCGGTTGTAAAACTAAACATTTTTTGCGTATTTTCCTACCATTTTTTTTATGAGAAATATTTGACCAAAAGTGCAATTTTTTTAGTTTCATTGACCACAATTTATAAGCGGTTTGTTCGGTTTTACTTTTCAATTCGAGTATAAATTTATTTTTTTTTGCACAAAACAACACAATCAAATGTTTTTTAATTTAAAATCGAAAATGAAACGTCATTGTTAAGCGTGTTTGAACTCGTTTCTAAATTATTATATTTTTTTTATTCATTTACATACCATAATTGAATGGATTTATTTTAACACCTTTGGTGTTGGAAATCACCCTACAGTAACGCGCTCAGATTACATAGTATGCTCCAGAGATCAGCAATGAGTACTCAAAGAGATGAGTAGAATCGAATCATACTCATAATTTCTGATACTTACACGCATTCATACTTATTTTAATATCATGGAACCTCTACTCATATTCAAGGTTTGAAGTACTCATCATATTTATACTTAACAACACGTATGATCTTGTTTATTTCGACTCTCCATGACTTAATATCACAAAATAAGTATGCATCGCGTACGAACACTAAATGGTTGAGTGTTTGCTTTGCTTCCTGCTCTGTTTTTTTGCTTATGTGTCTTTTTTCTTGTAAATGTAACAACAACTAAGACTGTAAATTTTGATGAACGATTCGAGTCAATCGAATTTATTTTTTTATTTTTTTATTCAATATCGCTAGGACGCATTTTAAAATTTCATATAATGCTGATCTATTACATTTTCTTATCCGAATTTAATTTTCTTACAAAAAATCAAAAGAGTTTATTGTATATCCCCTATCGAAGTCGCCCTGTATAGATAGAGTCATAAAAAAGTCGTTAAACTCCATTCAATAGATTTGTACCTGTTTTACGATATTATTACAATATTAGAGCATTTTGTTGTTGTTTTTTTCTCATTCACCTTGATATTGACTTATAAAATGCCATTAAATTGCTTTGCTTCTTTGCTGTTTTTGTATTTTACAAATATTAAATATGCCTTTATGCATATTTATTATGCATATTTTTCTGTTGCTATTATTGCTGTTTTTATAAACAATTAATAGCATTATTTTGTTCTACTAATTTATGGATTTTATAATCAAGTAAAATAACAAAACAAAAGAAAAAACAATCTAATGGTGTGCAAATATTTTTCAAATTATTGCATTAATATGCTTTAGCGATTGCAAAAAAATATGCATTTATATTCAATTATTTGCTAATCTCTAAATTTAACTTGAAAATCTTTCAATGTTAATAAGATAATTTTATCATTATCATCAATGGGCTTCAACGAACCTTGTTGTGCCACCGTTTTGAGTGATTATGCTCCAAAACACTGAAACTTCTTCACTTCATGTATTTAAATTTGTCGAAAAAATTAGAGATTATTCGTCTAGACACCGATTCATTCCATATGTTTTAGTATTGCTAATATCGATACCATAGGTCCTTAAAATTTAATTTCTGCTGCATATACATCAGAGATCAGCAATGAATCGTTTCTTCGCTACTCATAAGTACTCATGAAATTTTGAGTATGATTGAGTCAACAGTATTGAAATTCAACTGCTCGTGATTCATTCGTACTCACTACAACGTTGATTTATAAGTACAGGTTGCAATGAGCATGCGTACAACGATGACATCGAACTCATACCGTTCGAAATATGTTTGATTCATACGCCTAGTCAATCAGATTCATAAATTTAGAAAAATACTTATTATACTCATAAATGATTCTAGTGCTTCTTTTGTTCTTCGTCTGTTGTTGCATTAAAAAAAAATGACAAAGACAAAGACAGCAAGCAAAGCAAACATACAACCTTCAAGTGAGTATTGTAGTGTTCGTACGCGAGTCATACTTATTTTATGATTCTTGTAAATGTTGTGTAAAGGAGGGTCGAAATCAAAAACATTATGAGTATTGTTAAGTATGAGTACGATGAGTACTTCATACTTTGAATATGAGTAGTATGAGTATGATATTAAAATAAGTATGAATGCGTATAAGTATCAGAAGTTATGAATATGATTCAAATCTACTCATACTTTTGAATACTCATTGCTGATCTCTGATATACATTAGACTTATAGTCGACATAGTCCTAGAATGCTAGTCCAATGCTGATTTTAAGTGGAGCTCATACTGTGTCCCTACGTCAATTTGCAATCGAGAGCTTGAATGCAGTATTCATCATTATCAGAAAGAGAAGTGGAAATACTATGCAGTCCTGTCTTAAAATAGACATCGTGTTAAAGCTTCCAAACGTTTTTTCCCCATGGAGCGCAGTATTTAAGTATGTTAGGGTTAATGTTGATAAGAAGATAGATCAATGAAGGATTGATCTTTAAAAATTTTAATAGTTAACCTTAATTATAGTTAATAGATTTCATAAATATTTTGAAAAATTAACTGTACGATGAATAAAGTCAAAGATTTTCGGCGATTACATCAGTTCTAGTTTAGGAAGTTTAAGAACAACTTATTTTTTCTTTAGCAAGCAAGTGCTATTTTAGTACTTGATTTCTACTCCACATGCTCTTTTTAGAAAATTCATAATCAAATTCATATAGTTTTACTAAGAAAGCTTTGATTGCATTTAAGACTTCAAAGTGTCTCTAGTAGTGAAGTACTTAAACAAATTTATATTTCTTGCTACCGCTCTATAAAACCTAGTGCACCTTAAACACTTAGAACACTGAATGCACTAAATTAATTTCTCTTTTAGAAATAACGTCCTCCTAACACATCAATCATTAAGCTTAAATGCATTTCAGCTCAATTAATTTCTACAGAATTAAGATGAATTGAAAATGTGAACAAAATTGCAAATGGTGTAATATTTCAAAGGCAAATACACTTCTCACTAGAGCTTTAAGTAAAAGGCATGATTGATTGATTGATTGAATGAACAAAAATAGAAAATCATTCCTAATGAAGAACTGCCAGCCAGCTCGACATATGTTACTGAGCATACGGATAGAAATTGAAGTTCATGAAATTGAAGCATTAAAGCAAAAGTATGTCATGTCTATAGTTTCTATAGTTACACACACACACACACATTGGCACATTTAAATACACGAAGGTTGTTAATTTTTACTAGATTGCATTTACATACATATACATGACTATAAATCCTACATATATACATACATATTCGAAATTAAAACGAGAGTAAACCCAAAAGCTTTACTTTGCGTATAACATGTGCAAGTGAGACAGAAAATAAAAAAACCCACATGTAAGGTATTGTAAAGAGGTGTGTATTACAGGAGCTTAAATTTGTTAATGACTGTTCATTTTCAATTTCAATACAGGAAAATAAAACTCAGAGTAACATAATTGGTAGGGGACAAGAAAAAAACTCATTTTTTGCCCAAGAGGGTACATCAACAAAAAGAATTGCCGAATACGGCGCAAATAGCTTCAATAGTTGCTAAGGCACTTTTAGCGTGGGATTAATGAACGGTACATCTTCAACAACAATATAAATCGCTAGGTTACATCCAATGGAGCTCGGTACCGTGTAATGATTACTGACTCTATTTTAATGAGCAATTAATATAAAATTTTACAGCATTCCATCAAGGTCATGCAATTTAAATATTCTTTGTGACGATACTTGTCTTATTCCAAAAATTTAATTCATATTGAGAATAGCTTAAATGAAATTGAAAGTTTCGTTCATTTCATGCAAATAATACCGGTACAACACAGCATGTCATCAAATCTGGGAATGATTATATAAAAAATATATTTTTCATATAACTTTCCAGTTTCATTTGAGTTTTTTTTTGCCAGTTTAAGTCTTCTTTTTGTTGAATTCATGACTTTCTAGACTCTCAACTGTAACTTAAAAACTTCTACGGGCAAGTAATAAAAACCATGGGTGGTGTGTGTGATAAATCTTATTTAAATCACATTCTTTTTTTGTTCGCATTTGAATTTTTAACGCTTAACCGAAGCAATTAATCATCTTTTTAACCCAGTTTTTTTTCTGTGAAGCATTATTTTTTTATTTCTTATTTTTTAATTCACAGATTAATAAATTGTTTGTCGCTTTATTGTCACTTTTTTTGAAATAAAAAATAAAAATAAAAATAAAAATATTGTATAATTTATGTTTTTATTTCAATTTCAATTTAATTCTTTTTCTGTTTTGCAATTCATTTTTATTGAAATTCTTTTGAAAAGAGAAAAAAATTAATTGAATTTTTATTTTTTGTTACTAATATGCACACATAAATTCTAAGAATTTAAATACTGAGTTAGCTGTCAAAATTGTTTTAAAAAAGATTAATATTTTAAAAATCTAGCCGATAATAAAATTGTTAAAAAAAAAATTATTTAACACCAGATATTGCTTTAAACACACAGACATTTCAAACACAATTGGGTAATAATTGCAGCCATTATGCATTTGCAAAATACATTTAAAAATCTGTATTATTAAGCATTTAATTTGTAGAGCTTTGCAAAATAAGCAAAAAAAATATTTGAAACCAATCAAGTTATTTGGCCTGATTCGTTAGCTGTAATTGGGCTTGTTTGTTAATCTTAATTAACAATTTCTTGTTGACTTTTATGGTCTTTTATTTCCACACTCTAATATCCGCTAATATCAGCAGTCTGACTTTTAGAAAGTGTTTATTAATAAATGATAACGACTGCTTATGGCATTTTTAAACAAAATATCGAATCAGCTGCAACAGCTTAACCCTTAGAGGATACAGCAAAAATATAACTTACACCGCCCAATAATTTTTCACCAGAGTTCTGGGCAAGTGAGATTTATTAATTGAAACTCTTTATGTATAAATGTTCTTGAATTCTCATTTACAAATACTGTTAAAGTGACTGTTGAATTTTTTACGGTTTAGCTTGAAAATCGAACTTGAGAGTTCAAGCTTTTGAGTTCAAACTACAAGCCTACTTAACCTACCGCATAAACAGATAAATTAACTACTACTGCAAGACTCATAGGTTCTGAGACTGAAAATCGATATGAGAACATTTAACAGTTAGTAACAGTCAGTAGTAGTTGGTAGTGTGTTGGCTTATTAGATGTAAAGCCCGGGTTCAAAACGAAAATAAGAAAATTTTTCTTCGCGACTTCCTCTCAGCAGATTTCTGTCAAAAACTCTGAGAGTTAATGAAACTGCCATGAAAAGTTTCTCAAAAATCTGTCGATTGGAGTCGACTTAAAACTGTAGGACCCGCCGCTCATGTACAAAAGTAACACACACAATATAAGTGGAGTGAGAAGCTAGGTCGTAATCCCGACTGAAGGGTTGTAATGACCAATTATGAATGTATGAACAGTCAGTGTAATTATTTTTGTATACAGTTCACGGACGCGTGCAACTCGAAACCTGGGGTCTTATAGGTTGTCACGTAAAATTTTAAATCACAGTTTCCAGTTCCATGGAATCATAACTCCCATGACCCACGATTAACATTTATATAACGTCTCTAAGTATTAGAAATCTGCACGCTTTAACGGTGCATTGACAACGTCAGCACCTAGTATTCGACTTGGAGGAGTGTAAACATATTTTTGCTACTGATGACATCACTGTGTGAATATAAATTCTATGTTTGGAATTTTAATTTCATATTTCAGATTTCGTGTTGTTAACCCATATTATGTATTGTTAGCACCCCATGCAAAACTTGGTGGTAATCTGACCAATATTTTGAAATGTTTAATTTAGTTTTTAGCAATATGTTGACATATTGTAACAAATATTTTGACTTACAGACACAAATTCTAATTAAATGGCCTGCTAAACATTTTCAAAAACAATTTGTATTTATTTTGATTAAATTACTAGCGTTACCTGACCCCAATATTATTGACATTTTACGAATGACTAATTGATACATTGGTAAAATCAATCAAATATTTAACAGCATGTTGTAAAGACAAAAAACACACATTTTAAAATGGCATGTAAATTATTAACGAAAAATTTTAAATTGATATTTACTTGGCATATATTATAATAAAAAATTTATTTTAAAATTAAATTTTTTTTCAGGCAAACTGGTTTAAGGCTACTCAATACTGTCGTTATCATGGAATGCATTTGGCCAGTGTATCATCACAAGAAGAGAACGACAGACTCGAAAAACACATCCGAGATTTTGGTATGTAAAATAAATTTCAAAATAATTAAATTACAAATCCTAAAATTGAAATTTAATTTTTCTGCAGTTCTAAAGCTATGAACGAACATGTGCTGTTGAGGGAAAAATTTTAAATATTTTTTAAAACAATCATTAATTTAGCAAATTCACAATTAAGTGAAAGTTAAATGGTTATATACAAAAAAAAAAGAGCATAAAAATTTTCTATGAAATTCATTTATCTATAAAAATTCGTTATTTTTTTTGTAGTAACAATCTCAAAAATTCAATATAAATGTCGTTTTAACAAAAATGAAATTGGGTTAGGAAGACTGAAAAAAAACACTGACAGCAACAAAAAAAAGCAGCAAATAACTGCTACAACACACCGACTCATTTCAAAGCATTATTGATAGACAGAGGGAGAGGGAGAAAGAGAAGAGAAAGAGAGGGAGTTATATGAGAAAGGCAAAAAAAAAAAGATGTAAAAGTAAAATGCAACATTTTGCTAACAGCAACAATAAATGACAGTTATGGATGACAACATGGTGTTGCAAAAGAGGTTATGAGAATACCAATTAATATGAGAAAACCAAATAATTTCTATCCTGATTTCATGGCTTTGCCAAAACTGATCAATACTGTTGTGTTATTTTAACCCACTCTGTAACGTACTTTTCAACGCCACGAACTCCAAATACGACTCCAAATACTAGGCAGATCATTCGCCTTTTTGTTTCCGATTACTTACTGGTGCCTAGGTACAAGAGATCAGCAATGAGTAATCAGAAAGATGAGTAGGTATACTTCATACTTACTTCATACTTATTTTAATATCATGGAACCTCTACTCATATTCAAAGTTTGAAGTACTCATCATATTCATACTTAACAACGCGTATGATGTTGCTGATTTCAACTCTCCATAACTCAACATATATAAGAATCACAAAATAAGTATGATACGCGTACGAACACTAAAATACTTAGATAGAAGGTGGTGTGTTTGCTCTGATTTCTGCTCTGACTTTTTTGCTTATGTGTCTTTTCTTTTGTTGTAAATGCAATAACAACAAAAACTGTAAATCACTCGAATCATTTATAAGTATTATAAGTATTTTTCTAAAGTTATGAATCTAAATGAGTAGGCTGATGAATCAAACATATTTCGAATGGTATCAGTTTGATGTGGTGCGTTGTACGCATACTCATTGCAACGTGTACTTATAAATCAACGTTGTAGTGAGTACGAATGAACCAGAGTACCTAGTTAAATTTCAATATTGTTGACTCATATTCAAAATTTCATGAGTGCTTATGAGTAGAGAAAAAACGATTCATTTCTGATCCCTGCTAGGTATTAAAATAAAACAAATTTGCACTAGTATAGCTCATACAACGCACGTACCTTCGCTTGGAAAACCCTGTTCTAGTTATGGTTACAGACGGAAGTACAGTTCAATTTCCAGCTCTACAATAGAGATACCCAGTTCTGTCATATCTCTCTGTTTAGTCATATGTGTACTAACTGCTCCATTCAACGATTCCTTTTGATCAGATTAGTTGATACGGTATCAAATTGAATGGTATCCAGTTCGCTATTTTCAAGCATATATTGTCATACTTTATGGCCTCAGACAATCTATGTCCCCATAGCGGCCACTATCTCAATTCATTGGAAAAAAGGAATTGTTTACAATTGTCCTCTTTACTTTTCCTGCATTTTGATGTTTCTTACATTTTGATGTTTTTGCTTTAACAGGCATTACATCTCTGCACATTTTTCTTATTTTTTAAATTTTCGATGAGTTAAATAACTGTATTCGATAAAAATTTAATTGAAAATATAAATATCTATTCATGTTGGACACAATCGAATTTGTGTTAGCCATCATCGCATTATCTCATGACAAATAACAGAAGAAGAAACAGATTTTAGATTTACACATAATATAACGATTTTCTTCCAATATGTAAGCAATTACAATAAATTTCTCAATCTCCCTTGGCGAGACACCCTATTGCCAATTGGAGTATAGTGTTATAAAGTCAATGCTCTAAAATAGGTTATACAGCTGTGTATTTGTGTGCATTAATACATTCATTCATACGTACGTTCATAGCTACATTAATACATACAATCATCCGTTCATGTGTAGACGACAAGTATAACTTTATGTTTGTCTAACTGCCTCTCGTCGCTCTGTATGTCGTTACAAGCAGCACAGTTGAATGGATAGGATTGTTAATACAGTTACAACAACAACTGCAAAAAAACTCTAATAACAGAGAGCCATTTAGAGATATTTATGGAATCTATATCACATTGTATACATACATACATACAAATGTATTCGTATGGATATATTGTAATATGAATGAGAAATACTAGAAACGAATGAATAGTCATACTTATACGAGTAGTAATACCCGGAAATATAATTTCATAGAGAAGTGAATGAATAACCAACTTATTTATATTGTACAACCAAAGTAGCAAAAACTAGAGTAAAAAATTACACAAAAAAATGAGGAATTGACTGTTAACATTAGGGAATTGTCAAAGCAAATAATTAGAAGAAAAATAAAATATTTGCATTAAAGCCCTACTCTGGGTATTATACTTTGGAAGCGAATATTTTCGGGAAAGCAACTAATTTTTACAAGATATTATTTACTGTTACTTTAAATCAAGAACATATTAAAATAATTGTGGAATGGCATAATAGTTCAGACATAATAAACCAGCTGATATGTCGAATAAAATAATAAATTTTCATTATTTATTAATAAATGCTGAGTAATTTGTATCACGTTTATGTTAGTCTAAAATACGCTTTTCTCGTTTGAGTGCTACATGATCACTGATTTATAAATTCTATTTATTTTTATAAAAAACAAAAATCCTGCAAGAAGTCAATTTCAATTGAGCTTGATTTTAAAGTAGGGTGTACTAACAAAACCATATTAACTGGTATTGAATGAGAAAAAACCAAAAACTAATTCAATTGTTGCCATGCATTTGCAGTGTTTTTCATGACAATTTTTTCTCTTTCATTTTATGTAACTAGTACGCTGGACAATATTTCCACAAACATATAACCACACATGTGGACGTAGACCCTTAACATGTATTTTTATCAATAATATCGTTTTTCTTTTTTTGCTTCTTTTTTATCTGTTTTACATGAAAATGTAAAGCAGAAAAATCAAATAAGCCCACAAAAAAATAAAGCTTAAAAAAAACATACAAAGTGAATGTGGTTTTGTTCAATATCAATTTACATTATTGTCGCTTTAATTCTTTTTTATACATAATTTGTGAATATTTTTTAAATTCTCTTTTTTCTTTGTATTCTATAGGTTTGGGTAACGAACACTTTTGGACTTCTGGCACCGATTTGGCCGATGAGGGCAACTTTTTCTGGATGTCAACTGGTCGTCCAATAACATTTACCAACTGGAATGCTGGTGAACCCAATAATTTCCGCTATGAAAACGGCGAAGAAGAAAACTGTTTGGAATTATGGAATCGTGATGGCAAAGGTCTCAAGTGGAATGATTCGCCCTGTAGTTTTGAGACTTATTTCGTATGTGAAGTGCAGCCGAATTGATTGTTGCTGAAAGGCCCACAAACGGATAGAATAACAAATTTTAAAAAGAAAAGGAAAAGAAAATTTAAAACAAAATTATAAAGAATGTATAAAAAATCATATGGGAACAACATTTTAGGAACATATTAAATTCATTTTAATTAGTTATGCTCTAAAATTAAGTACATTTAATTAATTTTCACCAAACTGCTTAGGATCCCTTAGTTTGCCTGTGACTGCTACTATACCTCTCTTTGTATACCTCTTTTTAATTCTAACTAAACACATACTCTGTAGTTTGTTTTTTTTTGCCTCTATCATTTTTGTTTTATTTTTATTTCTTAATTTGAAAATTTTATTTTAAAATTTTTAGAATACGAACACAATCATTATCATCCTATACTTTTTGAAGAATACTCACATACATACATACATACACATACATTTGATAACGTATACGCGTATGTTAAGTACACATCACTCATACGTCTAGCTGGACCATCAATCAATCAATTCATATTCTACATGCATGCATGCACTACGTTGCAACGTTGATTTGTGAAACTTAATCGTTTAATATGTTAGCTGAAGCACAAGTTTTGTTTTAATTTTTTTTTATAATTTCATTATTTTTTTAATTTTAATTTTAATTTTTGTTTAATTTTACATGAGAATTACTGACGATTGTATTAAAGAAAGAAAAAATAATAAGTTTTTGTAAAAATTAGTACCACATTAAGTACTTATTTAATTAATATGTATGTAAATAGTTTTAATTATTTATAAATAAATAAAAAATTGTTTTTTTTATTTAATGTAATGAACAACAACAAATAAAGAAATTTGTTAAAAAATTTTAAATTTGTAGTTAACAAATTGTAGTTTGAATAAGAATAAAAATGATTTGTAAAAACAATTATGAAATCATTGGTTTATCTTTTTGTTTTACTTTGTATTTGAAGACATACATATGTACATAATTTAGTCATTACAACCTTGTAGTCACGACTACGTCCTAGCTTTTCACACCACTGGTGTTGGGTGTGTTAATTTCATACATGAGTGGCGGGACGTACAGTTTAAAGTCAATTCCGAACGAAAAATTTTTTTGAGAAACTGCTCGAAATTTTTTTTTCATATTTTCATTTTGATGTCTGACCTGGGATTTGAATCGGGGCCTCACGTCTAATTACCCAATACACTACCTATTAGACTACGGCGAATTCGACTTTAAGATCAAAATCATGATCACTAGTGCTAGATCTTGGTTAGAAACTTTCAAGTGGAGTACTCTTAAGACAAAATGAAGGAGAAAAACTAAATACATATCTACCATAAATAAGGAAATGAAGTTATTAACGTACGACGAAACATGCGTTTGTGATAAATAGCTAGGCAGTTGTAAACATTTTGATGTGTCCTTAAAACCCTTTAATTAAACATATAATCTTCTTTAATTAGAAGTTGAAGAGCTGGGATAGGTAGCTAGCACCAGTAAACTTTTCTTCTTTGACAGAGGCGAATACTCAAAAGATGTCCTCTACTCATGTAGTGTATTTTGGAAAAAAAGAGTTTTATTAAGGAGTAGTTAAAAATATTTTTTTTTATATTACTTTTGGAATATTTCATAAAGTGCAACAGACCAGAGTCTCTGGTAAAAATGGAAACCACAACTCCTATATTTATACGTAACTTACATACGTTACTCATTAAACTATCCGGGCACCCATTTGCACACGAGCAATTTGTTCGGTATTGTCTATCTAGCCCAGGAAGTAAGTGTAACGTGCGCAAAGAATAACTATGCGTTTTACAAATCACTTTAAAATTTGTTTGCGTATACAGTGCAAACAAGTTATCCCACATGGATATATATAGAACAAAATTGGCATTAAATATTATCAGAGTTCATCAAAGATATCTCATAGCAGTCGTAACAGAACACTGGAAATACCTCAAAAAGTCTTTTACTGAAAAGAAAACAACAAAACATCTTCCTTGGCCCTGTCAAAAACAAAGAAAACGACAAAAGTTTTTGAGACATGCAAAATTTATTGACATTACATGCCTAGCCAAAGACTAAACCTTCACAAAAGAAGAGTTATAGACAAACGGCAAAATAAGAACTTGATTTCGTTTTCTTAACCTAACCATAGTCAGTTACAAAAACTAAAATCTATTGACAATGAAAATATTACTATCAATGGCTATCCTTTAGGCATTTTAGTGACGTTGGTCGGTACTAGTTCTCATAGAAAAAACTAATTTTTGTTTTAAAGGTAATGCATACCATGATGCCTATACCCCGGTGCTATTAATAATTAAATTTTTTGATATTATTTGCAAATACTTTCGTAGCTTTCAGTTTGCAATCAGTTTAATCTGATTTAATGAAAATCTAAAATCTTAATTCAGTTTGATTTTCTCTTGTCTTCTTTTCCACAGAATAGAAATGCTATTTAATTTTTCTCAAAAGAAAAACCACAAACTATGTAACCAATAATTTTACAAAAAAAAAACAATCAAAAACTTTTTAATTTCGATAACATTCTATTTATTGGAACAAATATTTTGTCGTACTTTTTCTTTTTAAATATTTTTTACAATCTCCTTAGCTTTTATCGCAAACAAATTGAAAAACCATTTAAAATTTTTAAAGAAAAAAATAACAAAAAATCGAAATGTAATCAATGTTGTAATTGGCAATATCTCTTCAATATCCCTTCTAATTTTAATGTTAAAAAATATTAAAACCCACACCAAAACGGTACCACAAGAAAAATCGAAAAACGAAAATCAAATTTTGTTTCAAACAAACAACGTTGAAACGATTACATGACAATGAATGTAAATCCAAATTAAGTATCGAAAAGAAACAAAAAAAAAATAAAATAAAAACGAATGAATGAATATTTTCTTGGCTGGTTTTTTGAAGTTTTTCTCTTTGGAATGCTGCCTCCGGCTGGTACAGATGATTAAAAGAATAAACTTGTACAGCGGAATTTGCCAAATATGGAAAAGTATTCAATTTGTGTATTCATTAACTTTAAATTTTATTACAGAAATAGAATCTCTTGCAAATATTTTAAAGGTAACTTTAATAAATCATTTTAAAATTTTATTAATTAAAAACAGAAATACGTTTGGTATTAATTCACGTTTAATTTAGAATTGAGAATACGAAAAAAAGAAATAATTAAGTAGAAAAGTTATAATCTTAAATTCAAATGTGTATAGGCACGTGGATCACGCTGTTTACAGATCAGACCTCCAGGGCCACAAGCACCTAAGCAAACAAATTGAACTTCAGCAAGGGAAATATATTTTTTTTCACTTGCAAACTAATATAAAAAAATCGGTTCCTAATGACCATATAATGTTTATTTTTTATTTATTAATTACAATACAATTACAAATGTATTCTAATTATATACGAGCGGAGTAATTTGATCATATGCTCGGCGTCTTTGTTCGATTATGAAGACATTTTTTTAATTCACCGTTGTAACACAGACATAATTTAGTCATTACAACCCTTCAGTCATTCTTACGACCTAGAGTCTCAAGCCACTGATGTTATGTGTGTTAATTTTATAAATGAGCAACGGGACCTTCAGTTTAAAGTTGTCTATGAACAGATTTTTGAGAAACTTACATGGCAATTTTATTTAATCTTAGAGTTTTTGCCAGGAATCTGCTGAGAGGAAGTCGACGAAGAAATATTTTTTCCATATTTTCGTTTTTGATGTCTGATCTGGGGTTTGAACCGTGAACTTACGTCTAATAAGCCAACAAACTACCTACTAGACTACGGCGACTCCGTTGTAACTCATAAGAAACTTAATAACAGGCCATCATTAACAAAGTCTTGAATCATTACCGTTTATAAGTCCAATACCAAGCTCTTATACATAGATGTGTATAGAGATTCACAAATCATAAGCCAGATTCTCTAAAATCATTCCTGAGTACTTTACAAATCGTATCTTCCACCACTTAAAGACTCTTAATAGGCTTCCCTGTAGTCCGCATTCCAAAACTTCTTTTATCAAATACCCAAGACAAAATGTAATGAAAAAATCGAAATAAAAAAGAAATTATCAGTTCATATACGTACATATGTTTGCTTTCTTAAAATGAATTCATTCCTTAAAACCCCCCCTCACAATTAAGTTAAATAATCTCAAAATAGTTTTTCACGAAAAACGAAAAAGTAAACCAACAATAGAAAGGAAAAATGAAAGTTTTATTAAAACGTTTTAATTTATTTTTTACGCTTTCGTTTGTGTGTACGTGTGTAAACAATGCATTACGTTGCACACAGGCATGCAATGAAAATCAACGAAAAAGCAGTAACAAAGCCAACAACATAGTCCATAGTATTTAATTTTGTAAAGTAGAGCAGCCAAAACTTGATTATACCGTTGTTGCATTCATAATTCCAACTGAGAGGAATATAATGAACGTTATGTTGCAAGCCACCAGAACGACAACAACAACGACAACAGCAACAACTACCACAACAAAAGTAGCCTGCCACAAAATAAAAACTTCTCTACTTTCAAGGAGTATCTTGTTTAAGTAAAATAACAGAAACAACAAGCAATTGTTATAATTTTTAAAATGTTGCTTTTTTTCTTAATAGCAGCCATACAGTAAGACAGTCAGTCATTTGGCCAAGTTGCGCCAGTTATTATAACCGAAAACTTTCCCATGTTGCAATTGCCATGGCTTTACAATGCAAGTCTAAGACAAACCAAAATAATTCACTCCAGCTCCACTCAAATACATAACTTCAACCAGATGAAAAATCATACACTTACACTTATTACGGTGAGGCATGCATTCAACCAAACAGCAAAAATAAAAACAAAAACAATAAAAAATTGTGTACATCACAGAACAAAGAGAACTTTTCATAGTGACCAAATGCCGTACCGAAATCTACAATCTATGCCGGCAGGCTTTCAGGAAACGTGCGTGCTTCTGGCAAATAATAGATTGTGGAATAGAAAAAAGGAGATGAAGTGGAAGTGAAATGTTCAAATAAAAGAAGAGGACGACCATTTATTCGCATTATTTTTTAAACGAATCATGCAACAACAATAGAAACATAAAACGTTAGGAACACCACCAACGCAGTGCAGAATAAAATATCAAATTTACTTCATTTGTTTTTGCAATAAAATACAACAACATACACAGTTATAGGATAATATAAAATTTCCATTGTTGTTGTGGCCGCTACATTTGGAACACTAGAAACAAATAACGCAAATGTGACAACGTGCTTCTCATAAAATTATTATAATTGTTGTTGTTGCTGTTGTTGTTGTTACCACATTTAGACTTCTCTTTAATGTTTTCTCTTAACATTTGAAAATCTTTTAGAAAAACACTTTCAATGCGCAAGTCTTGAAAAAGTTTATTCTACGCAATTTGTAAGTGTTAAGAGAAATTCGCAGAAATTTTTTTTTCATGAAAAAATCAAATGAGTTGCCATTGCCAAATAGACGGATGTGGCAAAATATTCTTTTGAACAAGGGAGATTGTTGAGCCAGTGAAAAATTATTTTATTTTAATTAGAACTCCTATAGTTATACTAGAGAACCTTGCCTATAATTCTGCCAAAAGAGCCAATGTTTTTCACATTCGTCTTGAACCTTACTGAAGTCGGGTAGATATATTAAAGTTTCTAAAAGGATCTAGAAAATACTATACCCGATCATATCGTACTATTTAATTATCGCAACTTGCAGCACCATACTATAGTATTTACCAAAAAGCAGACAACAGAAATCTTGAAATCCTGGTGTATATCAACAAAGCTTTAATTATTCATAGCATATCAGAATGATATTAGACATCAAATTAATCAGATGTTGTTTGATTGCTGTCAGTTCAGTTGTGGTAAACTCAACAGTCATTGCATTTCTCAATCTGTACCGGTCTCATCACTCCCATCACGCTAGTACTTAGTGCCCTAATTGGAGTTATAATATTGGGAAGATTAATGCCTAAATGTTCCGATATCGGTATTCGTATTACTTGTCAGCTATTTACAGCTGATGTGATGTAATGATTAAAGTGCTCAACTACAGATCAGAGATTAGTAATGAATCGTTTTTTCGCTACTCATAAGCACACATGAAATTTTGAATTTAAGGGAGTCAACAATATTGAAATTTAACTATGTACTCTGATTCACTCATACTCACTACAACCTTGATTTATAAGTACAGGATGCAATGAGTATACTAGGGATGCCAAACGGGATTGATTTTTAAAAATCCCGGGATTCGGGATTTCGTAATCCCGATCCCGAAATCCCGGGATTTTTCGGGACAATTCGGGATCGAAAAATCCCGAAATATCACGGGATTTCCCGAAATATCCCGGGATTTCGGAATTTTCTCTTAATAAAAAAGTCTAAAAAAAAGTTGGAAGTTGGGTTCTTATCCAGTACGATGTCCAGTGATATAGAATGTTGCATGATACACTTGAAAAACTACATGAGTGTTATTTAATGTTATATTAAATTAAAAATAATGTCGTAGACTCAATTTTTTTCTTACTTTATAAGGTGTATATGTATGAATTTACAATCCCGAAAATTCCCGGGACAAGTTTTAAAAAATCCCGGGATTCGGGATTTGGGAATCCCGAAAATCCCGGGATTTTCTGTTTCGGGATTTCCCGATTGGCATCCCTAGAGTATACGTACAACGTTGACATCAAACTCATACCATTCGAAATATGTTTGATTCATACGCCTACTCATTTGGACTCATAACTTTAGAAAAATACTTATAATACTTATAAATGAGTCGAGTGACTCGAGACCTGTTTTACCCACCCACAGTAGAGCTCTGGTTTTCCACATCATTTGAGCTACGAATAGGCTCTAAAAGACCAGTAGATATTCAAGGATGGGATTATTAAACTATTCGAAATTTCTCTTTAATAAAGACAAGACCTTATGAACATTTATTTCGTAGTTATCACAACTAAAAAAATAAAGACAACCCCAACGCTTTCTCTTAAATACTACGACCTTATTTTCTTACAAAATTTATCGTTTCTTTTTTTATTGTTTTTATTGTGCTTTTCTTTTTCCATTTTATGTTTATTTTATTTGTCTAAACTAGAAATCACCTGTTAATCCAAAAGGATTTCAGAGTCTACAAACCAACCCTAAACGTTTTTTTTTATAACGAAACATTATCGTGTATGAAATCAAAATTTAAGAGAACGCGGACAGCTGATATGAATGGCGATACTCTTACGTAGATATTGTTTCTGTTGCTGTTTTTTTTCGAAAACATAAAAGAACTCTTGAAACGAAATCAAGAACGAACGAAAAATGTCAAGTGTACAAATGAAACAACAGCAAGAACAATATGCAGGGCTTTAGCAGCGAATGGAAATATAAGGAAAGTTTTTGTGTGCCGAATAGCGAAAAGCAGAGCAAGAACAACAGTTTTTTATAGACATTTTACGGTTACGGATGTATTTGGAAAAATTCGACGGGTAAAAATCTAGAACACAATATAACAATAAGCAAAAAAAAGGCAAAAAAAAAGTTAATAAAAAATTAAATGAAAGTTAAGAAAATGTTCTGAATTGAAATAGAAAAAAGAGGCAATATTTCAAAGCGGCATTAAATATAAAAATTATGTAAATTTATAAAGTGAAAAACAAAAAAAAATGGAAACTACATGTTAAATTGCAACTACAAATTAAATTATATGGAAAAAGAAAATTTGTTTTTTAAATATTTAAACATACGCGTAAAAAGAAATATAAATTGTTAAAAAAAAAAAAAATGTTTTCGTACATATGCGTATATATGTGTGTATAAAATATATTAAAACCCAAAAAAAATATAAAGTTTATGTATACTTGTATGTAATATCCATGACCAAACCCAAAAGACATCATCCAACATCATCATTTAAGTTGAATGGGATACGGAAATACGGATACAAATAAAAAAACCAACATAATTGTAAATACAACAACAATAAAAAAAAACAGAAACACAACGGTATAGTTTTTTAAGAATTTCCTATAAGAATTACAGCCTTTGAAAATAAAATGCAAAATGAAATAATTTTTATTGAATAATATTTAAAAAGAATTTCTTTTAAAAATATTACAACATACAATATCTTATAAAATTTATTATAAAATGATAAAATTAATGCTGTCTGTCGTCTACGTTAGTTTGTTTATGACTATCGGCGTTTTTGTTTTTTGTTTTCGCTTTGTTTTTTTTTTTTGTTTCTTTAGATTTATAATTTTTTTAAATCTCTTGCCAATTTCTTTAAAATTTAAATCCAATTGTTTTTGTTTTTGTCAAATATACGTACAAGCAAAGAAATCTCATGAGTGACGCTTAAATGTTTGAACGTTTCGAAAGCATGCCGCACAGTGTTGTGATTTCATAAAACATTTTAGCACAAATATATATTGTTTGTATGGTTAGCTTTTGCAAATGCCAAAACAGAAATTAAATTTTTTATTAAAATTGCAGCAAACACGTGCCGGCCAACAACGTAAAAAATTTAAACAGATTTAAATTTCATTTGAACACAAAAAATTCATTCTGTTTCAAAATATCTTGAATTGGAAAACGAATTTTACTCGATAATTCCTTTCTACATGGCAAATGTCGAATGGAAAAAATAGCAATACATCTACGTTAATTATAGGGAGTTATAGGTCGCAACGTAGTTGGCGCAACCACAGTTTATGCTGAAAAGACTGTTTACTGTTCATGTTTCGACCAGTGAATCCATTTAATAAAAACAATCGCTTATACCGGTTATGGGTTAGGATGCAGAATGCTGCAGTACTTAAAATATATGAGTACTAACGCTTTAAAAATTATTTTATATTCTTGAGTCCTTACATAGTCTTTACCTCCTCGATTTTAACAAATATCTGTCTAGCGTCTGTCTTTTCAAGTCGTTTTTAAACAAGTCGTGTTGAAAACAGCGTATATTCAAAAGGCAATATTTTCATTTACTATATGCATTTTTAGTAAGATATTTTAACGCTAACATTCGGTTTCTAGGAAATATTTACACTTCCTTTGCTGTATGTATTTATATCCATTTCCATATCCATAATGGCTCAAAATCTCTATATAAAAAAGTTTTAATATAATTTTAAATCTTTAAATAAATCTTTTTAACATAAGAATGGGACGAGTGTGTCAATATAGAATGAAAACAATTAACAGTAAACGCATTGAAGTCGCCTTAGTTTAGTAGGTAGTGTGTTGGCTTATTAGACGCAAGGCAATAATGCAAATATAAAAAAAATATTTCTTCGATGACTTCTCTCAGCAGATTTCTGGCAAAAACTCGCAAAACAAATAAAATTGCCATGAAAAGTTATTCAAAAAAATCTGTCGTTCGGAGTCGACTTTAAACTGTAGGTCCCACTACTCATGTATAAAATTAACACACACAACATAAGTGGTGCAATATCCTGACTGTCCAGGTCCATAATCCTGACTGAAGGGTTGTAATTACTTAATTAATTAATTAATTAATTAATTAATTAATTAATTAATTATGTAATAATAATGTATGGAATTACTAGAGTTACTAGAAATGGAAAAGTAGAAATTGTTTAGCAAGTTCTCTAAGTTTCTTTCTGAATACTAACACCAAATCTCTAGAATGCTTTTATTCATTCGTGTCCATTATACAAATGCACCTGACATTATTTACAATTTGACTTAGATAAGTGTACGTTTGATAATACGTTCTTCATTACTTTTAAGCCTGACTTTGGATCCAACACCAAATGTCTAGAATTAATTGATTACTGTCCACTATAGTAAGGCACCTGAAATTATTTACACTTCAACTTATGCAAGTGTACGTTTTATAAGAAATTCTTCATTGCTTTTAAGCCTGGCTTTGAGTCCAAGTTAAAATTTATAAGCTTTATTCGAATAAAATATAATTTAATGAAGCATGCAATCGAAGTTATAAGTTGTTATTGATTATTTTTAGAGAAATGACATTCTTGGACAATATTTGAGGTAAATGTCTTGCAATTAAACATAAAAGCTTAATTTATTGTTCAAATTTCTAACTTAACTTCAATGTCTTTTATCCATATTCGTAACACTGTGCTTCGTTTTTCGTTTTTATAAATGAAAGACAATTTCATGAAATTAAATAAAAATTATAAAAAAAATCTTTTTAATTTTTTAAATAATTAAAAGACGTAAAAAAATATAAAATTAAATAATAAACAACTGTGGCTATAGTCTAACACATCAGAAATGTCTATGAAATTAAATACAAATTGTATGTTCATTAGATATTTGCGGACATAAATTTAATTTGATTGTGTCGCTATATTTTAATATATTTAATTACAATTTAATATATCAGAGATACGAGGAAAGTACGTATAAGTACTCTTTTTAGATTTTAATGTAACTTAAATACATTATAAGACACGAAGTAATTGTAGTAGCCGTAATCTAGTCGGTAATGTGTTGGTTTAGTGAGTTTAAACCTCAACGGAGACATTTTGAAAATAAGGCATTTGGTGGCACTGTAAAAAAGTGCATTATTCCGGCTTTGAAGGGTGACAGGACTTCGAATTAGTAAGAGTCTGTTCTAAAATCACTGGTAATATGATAGAAGACGATGTGGGTATCTCTTTAAACATAAATTTCTATTCAGAATGTGATACTCAAATTCGTACTCTAGAAACGAAAATCCATATATTTTGGTTTATCTGCTATCAGTACTATTGTTTGACTTTGAACCTTAATAAAGTTATTAAGAAAAGTCCCAGGTAGTCTAGTGGATAGTGCGCTAGAATATTAGTTTGTGGGTCGTAAGTTCGGTTCCCACCAGAGATTCTTGTCTGTTACATTACATCGAGCATAAGGTTTATGTTACTTAGCTCCTAATAAATTTAGTGTAACTTGTAATTGTAATAATAAATAAATAGAGTATTTCGGCTTTGGAGAACATAGTGTTAGACAGCATTAGATCGCAGCTAACTTGAACACAAATCTACTTGGTACTACACAAATCTTTAATAGTAGAAAACTGGAATACCTCGTAACAATTAACGCAGCTCTACACTGCGTTGCAAGTTCTTCATCTTTTTCGTGAAGTGCAGTATTCGGCCCTATATTGGACTCCATTTCATATCTCACATATCATATATACATATTATATGTTAATATAAGACATTTTTACGAAATTCTTTTCTTCTAAAAATCGCTTAGTTCTGGTTTATTTTATTTTTCTACAAATAAAATCATAGTTTTGTATAAAAAATTTGTTTCTGCTATAATGTTTATACAGAAGAGTTTATCATATATGTACATACATATATACATACATATCTTTAGTATTGGATACAACTACAAATAATCTAAAGAACGTGCCAAAAAAAAACTGTCTTGTCTGAATAAATAAATCTGAAATAAATTTGAAAAATTTTTTTTGTTTAAAAAATCTATTAAAATCTTAACAATTTGTGTTGAAGTGCTTTAAACACGATATAAAAAATATGAGTGTCACGGTTAAAATTGAAAAAAATATGGGGAAATAGAAAACAGAAACAAATTATTTTGTGATGAGTTAACAACACAAACCTACAGAAATATTCATGGATGTACAAACTGCAATATTATTTAGTGTTTAAAGGACGGCAAGATTATGCAAAAGGATGTTTTTAAAACGAAAATTATTTTTATTTATTTATTTATATTTTAATTTTATAATCGCTTGGATTTAACAAGAATAATTATAATATTTATGATGGTGTAATCTATTGTTAAAATATCAAATAGAATGCCATTCGAAATTAATTTTTAAAAATATTATTGGAATGATTCTGTGACGGTTAATATAAGACTTTACTATCAACAGATTAGCTCAGCAAGATCATCAAATAGAGCCACAGTTTTGCTAAATACCACATCACTCATCATTACGTGTCCCTCATATCCAATTTATCACGCTAAGATACCTAAGGATGACATGAATATTTGGCATTTCCAGCATAAACCAGCTATCGAAAATACTACAGCAGCGGCTAAATTGAAATCCAAACAAAGGTGGCCATAGATAGGAGATGTTATATTTTAACCCCCTACATTCTTTACCAACGAATATGTAGTTGTGTGTGATTTAAGGGCAAAGATAAGTAAATTTAGATGCGTATAAAAATATAAACCTCGAGAGGAGGCTGAAAATACGATTAATTACTTGCAGAGGTCTTGCCTAGTAAACCACCTAGACTACAAAGGCCTCATCAATAACAATGTTCAAACAATTTTTATCTCTGAATAGATTCCCAAAACCCCTTCGCAATAAACGTAAAAGAATTTTTTAAAGTTTGGTTTTCTTCAGATACATATATTTAGAACTTTTCGAGAGGACGCTGAAATGTTGATGAAAATGTTTCTTGAAGGAGAACGCACCAAATACAAAACTATAGCTCATCTTGCAGCTCTGCTTATAAACCTTGATAGAGAATCTGTGTGATCTCCTAACATGAACTTCATATCGACCTGAAAGAGATCTATATTCACAACAATAGTCGGATTAATAGCGAATCCAAGCACTAGCATAGCTTTTGACCTCCGTACTCATGAATATATTTAAACGGGAAGTTAATTTATTTATAAGCCATCCCCATTTCATTTCTACTAAAAGATCTAAGCCTTATTAATCAATTATAGCCTTGCCTTTTAACATTTTATTACCATTTTTATGAAAAATAAAAAAGAAAATGTATCACAAAAATTACTTTTAAATAAACGCAACATTAGTTCTGAATAAATATGTGTGTGTGTGGGTGTGTATGCATGTGTTATAATCCTTAGAGATTGTCACCATTATTAAAATTTGTTCAAGTGCAGGCAAAACTATTAAAAAAAACGAACAAACAAACAAACATTTTAAAACTCTCATAAATTCATAAAATCATGCAATTCTAGAAGTTGAGTAAATATGAACAAAATACTTGAAACAATTTCAATATATGTGTGGTAAACGTTGTTTAAATTTCAAGTTCTCTACAGATGTTTTGCACTTTATTTTATTTCCTAAGTATGCTTCTATTTGCTGTTGTTGTTCTAAGGATTTAAATATAAATTATGCTTTATGCTTCCAGTATCAAAAACTTACTATTGAAATCAAATAATAATAAAAATAATAAAATTCATCGTATACAGACATTTTCATTTTTCCAACCCTACTCTTCTTCTATGTTTCTTTTTTTCATCTTTTATTCAATTTCAATACATATAGAGTCTATATATTGCAGACATTCAGAAACGTTTATACAGTCAAGATTGTCTAATTAGAAATAAAAAATAATATTGAAAAGAATTACAGTTGCTACTTGGACAGGGTAAGTTAATCGGGTTGTGGGTAACAGCTTGAGTGTAACTGAAAACTAAAAACAACAACATTTCTATCATTTCCATCTTATACGTCTAAGAATTTAGTTTTGTCTACTCACACTTGATGGTATCTATACTTTGATTAGAAGGGACCTTAAACAAACGACAGCACATGTCCCAACTGTTATCAGATTATGAAATTACACTGCAACTAATTAGAGGACACCAGCTGTTTTTATTAAAGCACAGACATTCGCATGTACTTGGCTATACAATTGCAAACACTTGTATTTAAAGAGCACTTATAAAATAAAGGATATTAAAGGACACCAATGAGAAAGTTATTCCAAAAAACATATGTACATGCAGGTATGTTTGTATGTATGTATGTTTATGTCTCTGTCTACATGTGGTTGATTTTCATACATAATATATATAAAATTGTTGTTGTTTTTGTTATCACTTAAATATGAATTTCATTTTATTTCACATACAATTCTACTTTCTTTCTTGCATTCGTAATGAAAATTGTTTGTATTTGATTCAACATAAAAATGAAAACAAAACAAAAAAAATAAAAATGGGGTGCCTGTCTCTGATAGACTTCACTGGGGATAATAAAGACAAAAAGGACAAAAAAACAAGAGAATAAGAAACCACCCTCAAATATTTATTTTTGCGATGAGTGTAGTTATGTGTGTGTGCATTGGTGAGTCGTGTCTTTTCATTCAGGGGAGGAATAATGAATGAGTAAATGCAGCGGTGGCAGCAGTAGCAGCTGTCCTTATACTTTGCAAAAATCAGGTAAAAGTTCTAGTCATCTAGGTGGTCGCACTTGATACCCTTTACCTCAATGTAGTTCTCGGAATTATTAGCATTTTAAATTTCATTTTAATTAAACTACAAGGATGGTTTATTTTAATTTAAGTTTTTCCAAAGAAAATTTATTTTGCGTTAGTTCGCCTTAACTGGTCTCATGTTTCAAAATGATTTTCTTTAATCGGATTTTTAAAAACGCTCATCATTTATTGATACATCGTACTATGTTCGTCAAAATAAATGCACATGAGCATTGCATTTTTGTTTTTATATTTTTTACATAATCAAAACGATGTTGATTAACTGACTTCTTTCTTGCGATACGGCCATTTAATCTCTTTCATGAAAGGATCGCCTTATTGTGCTGACACTTATGCTGGCGTCTAATGTTCAACTTTTGTTCTGGTATTTCTCATGCTGAATTAAGTTTAGATCCACTAGAGTTACGGTCATTAGATATATAATTTGGCCATTACAAACAAGCCTTCAGTCAGCTTCTCACACCACCCATGTTGTGTGTGTGTGTTAATTTTATATATGAGTGGCGGGACCTACAGTTTAAAGTCGACTCCTAACGACAGTGTTTTAAGAAACTCTTCATGGCAATTTTATTTACTCTGAGAGTTTTTGCCAGAAATAGGCTGAGAGGAAGTTGCAGAAGAAATATTTTTTTATGTTTTTCATTTTGTTGGTGATATCTGACCTGGAGCTTGAAACGTGGCCTTACGGTCTAACAAGCCAACAAACTACGTAATAGACTACGGCGACTTCACCGATAGTATAGTGATTAGTATCCACGCCTGTCACGATCATTAAAGTAATCGTAAAACTCACCCAGTTTAATTTTTAGTAAATCATCGTTCTGTTGTTACTCACGTAAAACTATATTTCTCGGGATTCATCATAAGAGAATAAACAAAATTTCCTAGTTCCACTTAGTAGTGTAGGGTATTTACAATTGATTGTCCATTAAATACCTACCGTACCTCCATAAATTTCTCTGAGTGGCTCTTAACGGTAGACCAACACAAACAGAAAGACAACTTTCCAATAAAAAAAAATAACGATTTTTGAATGAGTCATAACATCAGTAGACAACAAAATATTGAATGAAACCTATTCCGTTTCCTCTATTTTATTGTGCTTTATATTCTCACATTCTCTTTGTCTTGTCTCTGTTTTGCTCTTTCGAACTTTTTACTCTCGTATCATGGTGTCTCCTGCTCTCGGGGGAGATTTTATTAAAAAAAAAAGTTTATAGACAAAACAGCAAAACCAAATCTGTATTTTGTAGCATTGTACCAATAGCTATAACAACAATTCCGTACAATGTTTAAACCTTAAATGTCAATCATAATAATGAATACAGTGATGGAGATGATGATGCTGGTGGTGATGGTGATTATTATCGTCTTCTACAAAATATGGTTTTGTAGCCAATTATTTAAATGATTATCAATTGAAATCATAATCTATGTAATGTTGAGAGCAATTAAAAATATTATTTTAATATCAATTGAAATTTAATTTCTGAAAACTTTACGATTTGTTTGCATAAGAACTTAAACAAAATTTTACTAATAAGTTTAGTTTTCTTTCTCGGAATCAATACACCCATACCTCGCTTTGCGTCGTTTCGTTTTACGTTTTTTCAAAGATGCGTCGCTACTGAATTAGTACCAATTCTCACTGTGCGTCGTTAGGTTTTCGAAGTTGCGTTGTTTTGGGTTCGAGTTTTTAATTATTTTTTCTGAAATATCGTTTTTTTCTAAAAGATTGCACGACTCTTGTTTCTAATTGCACCATGCTATCAAAACTTGGGGATTCCCTTTCCAACTGAAAATAATACAGGTTTATTTTCACCTTGTTTTTCTAATTTTAGGGTTCTGTTATAAGTTTTTAGAGTTGTGTTATAAGTTAGCTAAATTTTTGTTTTATCTTAAATAAATTTGTTTTTTTTTGTTTTTTTTTTTTATATGTATATATGTATGCAATAAAATTATATATTATTTTCGTTTTTTAAATGTTTACTTTGTTCAATTTTCTTTTTAAAAAGTTTTTTCGTAACCCTGGAACCTATCTTCGATCTTTACATGGGTTGCTATAGAAAATCATAATTCACTTTGCGTCGTTTCAATTTGCGTCGTATTTTTTTGGAGCGTAACCATGACGTAAGGAGAGGTATGGGTGTATTTCAAAGTTTCAACCATTACTACTAAAGATATAAAATATTTACAAACATAAATTATTTCTATCAAAATACTTCAGTCTGGATTATGACCTACCTTCGCAATTTCCTACACGTCGACTCTCTTTGAAAAATTTTAAAAGTTTTTTTATGGCGATTAATTACTTGCAGAGCTCTTGTCTAGTAATCCAACATACTACCACTACAAAGGCCACATCAATAACAATGTTCAAACAATTTTTATCTCTGAATAGATTCCCACAATCCTTTCGCTATAAATGTATATGAATTTTTTTAAAGTCTGGCTTTCTTCAAATATATTTAGAACTTTTCGACAGTTGTTGGTTTTCATATTTTAATTAGTTTCTTTACATACGTACTCACGTATGAGTAATATTTAATGAGAACATAAAAAACAATATAAATTATACGCTCCTATCGGGATACTATAATTTATTTCTTTAAAAGAAATCTCTTTTCTTTTCTTACCAAAGCCCCTATTAAAGAAATCCTGGCTGCACTTACATAAATGTTAGAAAATCATTTGAGGGCAAAATATAAATCATTTATAGTTAGTTTGCCCTAATTTTGAATTTTTTTTTTTATTTTCTATAATTTGCACATCGCATGTTTGACATCAAATTTGTTCACATTTTTTATTGGAAGCTATCGTGCTTACATTTCTACGGGTAGAGAAAAAATTTAAAATTTGCCATTTAACTTATAAAATTTGCATGGCCATGAGAGTATTAGATTTTCTCGTGAAATTTGAAAATCTGTTTCAGTACATACGAGTATAAGAAACTAATGGTCTAGAGTTTTAAAATGTAAGTTTAAGCTGACTCTAAATCATCATAAATGGAGAGATAAGCTGATATTTTTAATTCTTAAATTATAAATTAATTCTATCTCTTGAATCATAATCATTATTATAAAAATAAGTTCATAATTAATGGAGAATTTAAAGTTTTCTTTCAATTTCTGATCTGATTCAGTCAAATTTTGCTTAACTATTTAAATTGTGTCGGCTTTTAGCTAAGTTGGGTTAGGTTGAAGTGTTAGCTTTGATTACCAAAGCACACTTACATAGGTACGCATAGCGGCCCGTTGTGAAGCCTAAGGTACTGACCGAATTCTACCAATCCCACCGAAGAAGCTGATCAGCGCTGGGGCTGCACATTAAAAGCACGACTACCCTACGCTGGAAACCAGCCTGAAACTTTAATAAAAGAAGCTACAATATTGATGCCAATGGATGATAGTACAGTTAAGCTGACAAGGAATAGAGAGCCAAATAACCTAAATCTGCACCTCGCAAGAGATGGACATTGACACAGAAAGGGGATAACAGTTTCCTCCTCTTCAGCAGACCTATAGCCGCTGCAAAAGTCGTTTAATAGATACGGCAATATGTGATTAGCTTACCGTTTATAATTTTTAAAAATAAAAAAATTCTTAAATAAAATTAATTCCATTGAAAATATATTTTGTGAGTGTAAGTGTTAGTCAAACTCAACACTGTGCCTTAGGTTATAAATTCTTATATAATCTCATGTGTAACGAAAATATTTTATTTATGTTTCTGGTTGATGAAAAATTTTATATATTTGCGGATATATGTAAATTTAATACAACAAAAAATAAAGTGTTATTTTGAAAATTGTTATTTGTGAGCTACAAAATTGTAGATTGAAAAATTGCTTTTTAAAGCAAGCCAAGAAACTTTTGCATGAATTTTAATACAAATAAAAAACAAAATCAATTCATTTAAATTTTATCTTTCTTTTTGGGTTAACGTACAAATTTTGTAGACAAAATATTATAGACAAAATGGCAGGCATATAGGTTTTAACATTAATTGAAATTGGTCGCTTGTTATGGCAACCAATAGAGCAAAGAAACCCTGGGTTATAAATTTAATAAAAAATACACATTTGCTTATAGAAATTTGGTGGGAGTGGACTATGCTCGCAAGAAGGCAATAAAAACTACAGCAACATTGTCTGGAATAATGCCAAATGTAAAGTAACTAGAAAAGTAATATTTTATTATTGATACTAGTAGCATAATGTGTTTGACTACAAACTCATATATTGGGTACGTACGTACGTAATTGGTCATTACAACCCTTCAGTTAGGGTTACGACTTAGTTTCTCACATCACTTACGATGTGTGTGTTATTTTAATACATTAGTGGCGGGACCTACAGTTTATAGTCGACTCCGAACGACAGATTTTTGAGAAACTTTTCAAGGCAATTTTATTTACTGACACAGTTTTTGCCAGAAATCTGCTGAGAGGAAGTCGCCGAAGAAATATTTTTTCATATTTTTCGTTTTGATGTCTGACCTGGTGTTTGAACCGTGGTCTCAAGTCTAATAAGCTACCTACGGCGACTTAAGAAATCCTTACAGTCTAGAATCAAATTAAAAAGAAGATAAAAATGGTTCATAATTGCTACCAAAATTGAAATATTAGGAGAATCCAATTCCTCGAAAAATAATCTATGCAGACAGCACCTGAGCCTTTACCACCTAGAGAGGATAATATCAAGGATGCTAAGTCAGGCAGCACAATCTGTTCAGGAAAGAATAGAACTTAATGACCCAATAGAACAACGCATGGATTAGTAGTAGTAGTCCAATAGACTAATATCTGTTCAACTGAAAACATTTCTTAATGAAACTAAATCAAAGGACAGGAACAATAAGGAGATATGAGAAACACATTGTAGCAATTCTATGTTCGTTAATGAAACGAAAACGAATAAAGTTAAAGTGTTGGAAGAAAATCTGAAAAATTGAATTGGAAGAAATTAACTCCACATCATCGAAATAATAATCTAATGCCACACCACCAATTATCCCCATTGCGATAGCTGCAAACCAACAGTTCGAATGATTCCATCTGTTGATTTCATAGAGTTCCCTAACGCAAACCTTACACACATCCGAAATAAAGAGTGTCTGCCGGAATAGAAAGAAAAATGGAAAAAAAGCTACATTTTTGTTCATGCATTAATTAGTGAAGTTTAAATTACTTTTCTTAGCCCTAAAATTCCGGAACATCATAATTCAGATTAGATTTATACTTCTATAATTTGTTTCTTTCTTGTTCTCTAAGATTACATAATTTATGATAATTTTCAATTTCCTACCCTCGTATTTATGTTAAATAAATACCCTACATAAACACTCGTAGTCCTATTACACATATGTATATATGTATGTGCATACTTTAAGTCCATAAATAGTCATGCATATTTACATGTCATATTTCATAAATATCTCCTATTTTTACTACATTTCGTTGTGCATTATTTGTGTCGAGTTGTTTAAGCTTCTGAATAACATGCAACATCAAGGAGTACAATTTTTCTCAAGTAGTTTCTTCATTTAGTTTAAATGTGTTTATTTTACATGAATAATAATAAAAACAACAAATTACATGCAACATTTTCCTTTCCATTCTCTCCTTTTTTCATACATACATACATAGCCTTTTCTTTCCATTTAACTTTTACTTGGTGTTTGTTCTGCCCTAACTAAAGAAAGAGAATTTATGTCTGGTCAACATTTCTGAGTAGAAGCAATAAAGCAAACAAACAAACGCCATAAAGAAAAGAGAACAGGACCTATAATTTGTAAAATGTTTCATATTTAAACAAAGGCCGGATATTATGACAGGCTCTCTCTCACAACTCGCAACGGCATACAATATACACACACAAATACGCAACATTTAAAAGAATCCGAACGGAACTACTTTGTGTTTGTGTTTTCCCAGAAACGTTAAGTCTCGACTCTTTTTAGTTCTTAAATGCTTGGAAAATAGAATGCAAACTTTTCAAAATGAAAGAAAATTTCCATAAATATTTGAAAATGTCAACAATATTGTTATTAAGGAAGGATTTTTAAGTGACACATACTTGAGGGTCAGTTTAAGGGTGATTATAATAGCACAGCGAGTGGTTAATAATTAATTTTTTGTATTATTTTATATGCAAACAGATTAAAATTTTTACAACAATACATACATACAAATATGTATGTGCATACATAATTGGTCATTACAACCCTTCAGTCTGGATTACGACCCAGTTTATCACACCAGTTATGTCATGTGTGCTAATTTTATGCGAGAGCTACAGTTTAAAGTCGATTCCGAACGACAGATTTTTTAAATACAATTTTATTTACTCTAATATTTTAGCTGAAAAAGAGCTTAAAAACAGGCGTTATATGCATTCAGTGTCAGAGTATATCGGGTAGATATATACACTTACTGGCAGTAAAGTGGCCCTTGGATCGCTAAAGAATTTATTTTTGTTACTGTTTCTCATATACCAAGGAGCATCTGTTATTATTCTAAGAAGTCTAGATTGCCGCCTTTGAAGCTTCTCTACATTGGATGGTGAGGCTGTTCTCCACAGTTGGATACCATAAAGCCAAATAGGTTTCAATACTGACTTATACAAAATCAGTTTTAGTTCTAAATCAAGGGTTGACTTAGGTCCAATAAGCCAGTAAAGCTGTGCTGTTTTGAGTTTGATCTGGCTATATGGTGAGCCCAGGTAAGACGACGGTCGAGATGGATGCCCAGATATTTTACACTACTATGTTATAGTACTGTCAAGCCATTAATCTTGATGGGCGGACAATTTCCCCTTCTCAGTGTAAACGTGATGTGAATGCATTTAGAAACATTGACTTTATCTTCCATTTCAGCATCCAATTTTCCAAATCACTAACATGAGATTGAAGTCTTTGTGACGCAACTGTATAATCTCTATGAATACTTAAAAACGCCGTATCATCCGCAAAAGAAGACGTGTGAGCCACTAAACTTGTAGGCATATCTCCAGTGAACAATAAGTAAAAGGCCGGCCCTAGAATACTTCCTTGTGGTACTCCAGCTGATATCTTTCTGCGGGAAGAAGTGACATCTTTTGATTTTATTTGGAAATATCTATCCCATAAGTAACTTTTTAGCAATTTATGCAAATTCTTTGGTAAAAACTGCGTGATCTTAAAAAGAAGTCCTTCGTGCCAGACCTTATCGCAGGCTTGAGATATATCAATAAATAGCGCAGAGCAATACTGCTTGTTCTCAAAAGCACGTCTAATTAAATTGGTAATTCTGTGCACTTGCTGAATTGTGCTATGTATTCGCCTAAAACCAAACTGATGGTCGGGAACTATGGCGTTGGCATCAATATGCGGTATTAAACTATTAAGCAGCATTTTTTCGAACATCTTAGAAAGAATTGGGAGCAAACTTATTGGACGATATGATGATACTTGTGTGATGTCCTTGCCTGGTTTAGGTATCATCACTAAATCAGATAATTTCCAAGATGCAGGTAAGTAGCCTATTCATGAGTTTGTTCACCAGATTTAAGACTGTAGTATGATGCCGAGTATATCCAGAGGATATCGTAAAATTGAACGATTACCCTGATATGGGTTCTTCAGCTTAGGGACAATGAAGGCACTTGTAAAGGCAACGGATAATTCAAATCCATATATACGTGAGATTGATATTCCACTACAGAACAGAAAAAAAGTGATCTCACACACATTTTACATATTCACAAAGGAAAGATAAATGCTCTGAGAGACCAGGCTATTCTGGCTAGTGATGGATATAAGCAGAACAAAACTTGCGGAATATCTACCCAGAATATATTCTAAAAACTTGGTATGGCTAAGGTGTGGGTGCGAACATCCAATCGGCAAATGCAAATATGTGAGGAATAGTATAATCGGATTATAACAAGATCTTATACGAAGTAGTCTATGCTTATTATATATTTGGCTAACCTTTTATAATTTCAAATTTCAAAGTCCAAATGTTTGTTGTCAATGTCAACTTTAAAAAATTTTGGTCATCTTTAAACAGATTTTTATTATAACCTTCCAAAACTTTTATTCTTGCTTTAATTTAAATCATGTCTTTCAGGATGTATAACATATTAAATTAATAAAAAGTTTTGTTTTGAGTAAATGAATATTTTAGAAAAAAACGTCATACGAAAAAAAAACAGAAACCACAAAACGGTAAATAAAAATGTTGTCCTTTAGCAGCCTTGTAATTTAATCACTTCAAATATTAAAACACATCCGATTTTATTACTGTGAGGCATGTTTATCATTTTCACTTTGTAAATATTTGCATAGTTTTTTATCATTAAAATAGAAAAAGCAAAAAAAGTAAACACTAATAATTAAAAAATAGCAAAAGAAAAAAAAGCAGCAACTATGATTGAGTGTAGATTACTATTGGGTATATGCATTAATTTGCATTTGAAAGGAAAAAAGGAAATTATTTCAAAATAGAGAAACAATCTATTTCACCTGAAATCTACATCTACATCAACATTTCAGTTCATCCATATTCTTTGGCCGCGAAAAGATTATGAATTGTTTAAAAAATAAGAATCAGAAACGTGTACCGCTTACAATTAATAATAATTTTAGAAGATCACTAAAAACAACAATGAACAAAAATTGAGGGCTAAACTTGATCATTGTTTTTAAGGCCAGAAGGCTGTATTAAAATTCGTGAATGATAAATCTTGCCATCATCGACAAATAACCCAAATATTGTCACCATCATTTATTGACACCATGATTATTTGACTTTTGTGAGGAACTTCTAGCCGGAGTTCACATACAAACACTTTTGATTGGTTCCCTGTTTCATCACCCCTAACAATTCGAAGCACTTTCTTGTGTTCTGCTGAGAAACGTTGTAAATACAAAAATAGCTTTTGCTTCAGTTTATATGGCAGCTGCAACGTTTGGTAATCATTGCAGCATTTTCTCCTAACGGTGTGTCTTTAACAAACAAAATTCGTGAAGTCATTGTGTCACATATTCGTGTCACAGATTAAGTTGTTTTGTCACCAGTTTTCCAGATATTTTTTTTATAATTTTTTTACTTCATCTGTTTCATATAACCAATAAGTCTAGTAGTGAGTGGCGGGACTTACAGTTTAAAGTCGACTCCGATCGACAGATTGTTGGAGTTGCTGACCTGGGGTTTGAACTGTGGCCCTACGTCTAATAAGCCAACACACTACCTACCTCTAGTAGGTCTATGACGACTTCAGCGGCTTTTCCTAATTCAAATTGTGCACGATTATGGACCTGCTAAGACACCATCTTATTTGCGCTGCAATAAATTAAAGAAAGAATTCGTATATGAATGTTCAACGTATCTAGTTTAAAACGATGAATAATTGTTCTCATACCCAATATTGGGTATTTTTTGTAGAACATTTGGTTTTATCTTCTGTCAAACACAACTCAGTTGAGGAAGGCAAAAAATTGTTGTGCTCTTGCTAACAAAAAAAAAGAAACTTTAAATGGAGGTGGAACGTAACGAAATTGTGTAGAAAATTTTTTTACAAGGATTTGATAATGACAACTAACAACAACAACCACAACAACGATAACAAACAGCTAGACACCATAGACATGTTTAATGACCATAATTATAGCACGTGTGGTTTAATATGTATGTATGTATGTATGCGAGTCAGATATTTTTACATATTTTCACTGCCTTATAGAATAAAATGATTACGTCTCCATGTAATACATGTAATTTATGTTTATCTACATGCACATATTCATGCCATCAAATAAGTGTAAAGATATGCCTGTTTATGTATGTATTTCTGCGTAAGTATTTGAATATGAATGTGCATGGCTGTGTGTCGGTGTCATTGTATGTATGTGTACTTGACGAAAGAAACAACATAACCTATTCATTAACACAATAACGTATACAGACGGAAAAACAAAAATACTGAATAAGAAATTTATTAGGGGTGTACGTATACTTGGATTTATTTTTCTTTACATAAATAATCTAAAAATGCGTTCTCCTTGGACATTTTCATGTGTTATTATGACATATTCTTACAATGGAAATTTATTTAAAGCACTAGCCATCATTAGCTATGACTTGTTCCTAATTGGAAGCCAAGAACGCAATTGAATCGAGTAAAACCAATATTCCAGTGATCCCATTCTGCATTAATCGATAGATGCTTTATTTATTCCACTAACATACATACACAATTGGTCATTACAAACCTTCAGTCAGGATTATGACATAGTACCTCATGTTGTGGGTATTAATTTTTTTTACTTGAGTGGCGGGACCTACAGTTTAAAGTCGATTCCAAACGACAGATTTTTAAGAAACTTTTCATGTCAATTTTATTTGCTCTCAGAATTTTTGCCAGAGGATAAGGTTTGAAATAAGGTTTGAACCGTGGCGTCACGTCAACACGACTACGACCACAATCCTGTTATAAATCCTGTACCCTAATGTCGTCACCACAATAAGTATGTGTGATAACACTCATACATATGTATGTTGCATTTGATTTGTATTTTAAAACACGAGTAAAAACTGTATGTCCCTGTATGTAAATGGCTGTCATCCGAAACAAAAATTAAAGGAAAAATTTTACAAATAAATACACGTTTGTATTCGTAGAAAAAGGATATCATGTTTCTGTTTTGTTAAGGACTCCTCATTAAAAAGGGGACCATAAAAAAATAATTTACAAACAAAACAAACAAAATTATAATAAAAGAGAATTATACCAACGACTGACAAGCCACAAAACCTTAATGAGGATAAATGGAAGACAGATGTAAAATGTAAAATTTAAAATATTAAATTACAAATGACAAAATTAAAAAATAATTAAAGAGTATAGAAAGTAAGTGGGATTACTGCAAAGTTGAAATCACAATTTAGCAAAAAGGTCACAACACAAATAATATTGTGGGAGTAAACGTGTATTAGCCCGCCTTAATTGTGTTCTATTCATTTAGATTATTAATAGGGATTTGCATATATAAAAGGCTTTAAGTTATAGCGTTTTGGTAGGACAGTTATTTCAATGGTATACGAACTAAAACTAAAGGCGGTGGTTTTACAATTTATGTCAAATTTGGGTTCAAATCCATTCGAATACGCTTTGCAGGGTTTTCGAAATACAAAAACACAAATCAAGAACAAACAAATGCCTTGAAATTTACATACACTATTGGTGATGTTAACAATAAACTATTGAAGAAATACTTTGATTTATTCATTGATATCATTCGGTTTAATACGATAATAACAACCAATCTAATGTAATTAATGCGATATTTGTAAATAATATTTCAAAAGTTTTAATATATTATTCAGCCTGTTTTTGAGTAAAGATCTCCTTCTTACTACATTCAATAGAATAACAACAACACACTTGAACAGAGGGTGTTAACTGTAGACAACGGCAGTTGGTAACACCGCAAATCAAAAGTATTAAGTTGCCCGGCCGCGGATCAAATAATGGATCAAACTGGCATTTTTTGTTAATGTGTTAGTATAACTGTACTCACTTGTATAGACTGAGAAGAGTTTGAAGAATATCAAAATACTTTTGATTTTCGCTGCCATCGTTACTTCTTCACAACAACAATACAATACAGTTTGAAGGTTCAATTTTGATATGTTGCTGTGCTAAGGAAAACAAATATTACCAACTCATATGCAAAATTTGATCAGTTAAATTTGATAGTCGCCATGCGCCATTATGATATTCTTCAAACTCTTCTCAGTCTATACGTGTGAGAACAGTTTTACCAACACATTAACAAAAAAAAAAAGGCGAGTGTGTTCCTTTTTCGTAGTTTATCTATGCAAAAATTTCTTTTTAAATCTTTGTTATCGTAATTTCTCTATTATTTTCTTATTATTGTTTGTTTTTCTTGTTCTCTTCTAGGAATAAACAGTCAATGTTGATTTTCTTTTGGCATCAATATCGTTACCAATAAACAATTGTAATAAACTTCAATTCAAAATGTATTTACAATTTGAGGAGCTACAGTATTTTTCGTCATTATTTTATTTTCAGTTTTTCTTTGTATGATTGACGATGAAAATATAATTAAATGTCTGTTTTAGTTAGTATTTATTTCTGTTATAAATTCAAATAGGTTAGCAACCAATAAAATAAACCATTTAAGGCATTACACATCAAATGCTTCAAATTTTCCCATAACGAGAAAAATTCAGAACACGAGTATGAGACTGCATAGGTGTGTGTGAGAATGCATATCAAATAAAAATCAGTTAATATGGCCGAACATGATTTCCTATTCACTTTCCCATGAACCACAACAATAATAACAAAAATAAACAAAAATCGTTATATACAACAACCACACAATAGTAATAATAATACAATAAATACAGCCACAACAACAACAATAACATTTATTAAATGAACAGGAATTCAATTGTCATTTTATATGTGTGTATTGTGTTTCAATGATGATGTCTCACGTCATCAATTCCACTATACACCCACAATTTTAACACTCTCCTGCACTACGAACAACTCAAATGTTCGTGACACAAATATTATGAAAATATTTCATTCTCTCTTTCTCTGCCTGTGTTCATTTTATTGAATTTTTTGTTTTTGTTTTTTTTTACTGTATAACTCTCCCTAGTTTCCCTTACAACTACTTTTTATACAACAACACTAACAAACAATGTTAGCATATAACAGTATGAACTTTTTTGTTTTTATTTATTTCACCCGCCATTATATACATACCGCTACAGGTGGTGATGTGTATATTGTATCCATGGTGATATTTGTAACTCATCTAGTTATCTTTCATAATCTGGTTGTAATAGCTCATTCAAATGTTAGCTTAAAAATGCAAGATTCTCAACAGAATGCTTATACTGCACATGTGGCTCTTTGACTCTTTTTTTCTTTTCTTTTGCATTGTGTATCAACAAAGCATCATTTACAAAAACATTCACTTCTTCAATTAGAAAAGAATCACCTTAAAAGATTGAGTACTTGATGTCCGTGGCGCCAAGGTAATATTCCGTATTTCAGTGGTCTGATGAGGATATCAATATTGGATTGAAAACAATAAATCAAAAATTTTTCTCTAGGGGTTAATAACCAAGCTTGAAAAAGAGAATTTTTCCAAAAAAATGTATTCGGATGTAGGGTCTCAAATAACAATGCTTGACTGTATGTAACTCTCTGTTTTCTTTCTGTAATAAATGCTAGTTTTGTTGTAATGAAAATTGTTTTTTATTCTACTTTTTATTTTTCCTGTGGTTTTATTGTCAATTTCGCTTTCTCTGTTTTTCTAACATTACGTTCTTTACACAGCGCAACTTTTCAAGCAATTTCTTGTACAACTTTTATATCGCAGCAAAATTTGAAAATTTGCCTGTTAAATTTCGCCATGTAAAAAGCGTTGTATTGAAAGCACTTGTGTGTTAACCTACATTCAAACTCGGTATATTCACTGCAACATTATTATGATGTAATGATAATTATTATCATCATAATATGACTCACTCAATGGTTGTGGGTTCAAATACTAATCGCAGTAAACTTTTCATTTCGTATGTCATCTTTCCGTTTGTTATGATGTCAACAACACATAAGAAGGCAAATGAAGATAGAAACAAGACCAAGAAAATATTCCAAAAATTAAAAGCAAAAACAGAAATTATTACAGGCAGAACTTGAAAGAATTAAATGACAGATTTATTCATAGGTTTAGAATGAATTGAAACTTAATTTACTAGCACTTTTAGAGTGTTTATACCCACGAAATAATCTTTCTTTCATCTGCATTATTTCTCCGCAAGCTTTTATATTAAAGTTCTAATAATCCCCTCGATTCTCTGTCAATTATTCAAATATTCAAATATAGGACTGCCACTTATTTTCTTCCTTTTTTGCTTAAACAAAAACGAATAAAACATTTAAATTCTTTTAAGTTCTGCACACAGTAAATATAACGAAAAGTACGCGTTCGCACAACGAAAGTGCTCAATAGTACCGACAATAAGGACAAGTGATGGGCCACAGTGTGGGTGGCTGGTTTACATTGCATGAATGTGAAGCAATGAAAACAAAATGAAAAACAAAAATATGTTAAGTAGGGATTGGTAATGGTAGCGATGACGTCTCTCGCTCGTTCTGGTTTCGTGGCATGCGATTTAAAATTTTTCTTTTTTAAATACTGATTTTTTCTACATTCTTTTTTTGGCTTGTGATTTAATTTGTTGTTGTTGGCAGGCGATTAAAACTTTTTATCACTTGTATTTATTGTGTTTGCACTTTTTTCATTGTAATTGTTGTCGTTGTTGTGGTTTTCGCGGTAACAAATCACATGACCTCATTCTTTCATTTCAAAAAGAGAGCGTTACATTGAAAAAAAAAAGGATTTTGCATGTTTATGTGATTTTCCCCCCATTTCTTTTGTTTCATTTAAAATACCGTTTAAATTTTAATTAAACGGTAAATGTATTAAGGAATTTATGTCAAATCAAATCCATTCTCTTTCGCCCATTATTTTAGCGGTTCTTCAAAATGAAAATCGATTCAATTAAATGTGGGGAGCTCCTGGCGGGCGTACTACATTATTTGCTTTTAAAAGAAAATCTCTCTGCATTGTACCTTATAATCTGTACTCCGAATATAAACACATAGTAACGCCTGTGGCATTTTATTTTGCATTTATGTATACTTATACTTCCATACCTACATATACAATATACGATTATTGGAAATCCTTCTCTTGTTTTGTTTTAATTTTACTTTTTCTTTTTGTTTCGACGGTGTTCTTCATGCTCATTTGTTTTTCTTTAGGTCGCATTTTATATTGACCTCATAACCTCGAAAATAAAGCAAAAGGAAAAAAATAAAAAAAATTAAATAAAACACTGTCATTTTAGTGAAAGTTAAATCAATTCGTAGTTTTACTGCACAGTGGGTGTCAAAAGCGACAAATGTTTAAAGATAGGATTGTTTTCCTGATTTTCTGTAACATAACATAGGAATATTGAATTTGGAGGTTTTAATTCAAATTTAAGCGTCATGTTCTTGTAATCCGAAACTACAGGGAAAATGTTATTCCTATCCAGTTAAATTCATTCAGGTTAGATACCATATACATAGGTAACCTATATACGTATACGCCCCATATAGTCTAATTTTACCGATTAACTTGGACCCTGTTTTTATGTCAGTGAAATCACAATTATGATGATGTTATTATAAAGAAACAAATTTTAAATGATAACAAGACAGCCTAATTTATGATCATTTTAACCCAAAAATAAAATCAATTTTTGTTGAGCCCAACCCAATAAGTTAGAACTTAACCCCAAAAACAATTTATTAAAATATTAAAATTTCTCCAAACAAAGTAAATGATAAATATTTATTACAGCGCTGTCTTAATAAATAAAATGTCTGAATAAAAATTTAAACAAATGTAATCTACATACAACGTAAAAAAATTTAACTTTTTTTTCGTTAATTATTCAGTGTTATTCAACTTGAACACGCTTACAGACAGAAACACAACGTGGTTTAGAATATTTTTTATCACATTATAAACTCTCATAAATTTTGTAAAATTCTGATCGTAATAGTATAATATTTTAATGAAGCCACAACTATAACAATAAAAATGATTTGCCTTTTCTTATATTCTTCGCCTTTGAAGATTTTTTTGCTTTATAAAATAGAAAAAAATCACATTTGGAAACAGATTTTTGCCAATTAAGTACGTTTTTTATATTTTTTATTTCTATTTTATAAGAATAAATTAAAGAAATAGTCACACGCAGATTTAAAAACAAATACGTACATAATCATGAACAGCTGTTGTTAATTAAATAGAAACAATTTGCACGCTACATAAAGTTAAAAAAACAGTTAAGAACGTTTATTGAAAACTTTGTCCTTTCTATGAATTACATTGCTGGCAGAGTCTATTAGATATTGAGGGGATGTGACGTAATATGTATGTCTAACAGATAAACCGATCCAATAGATAAGTCAATCTAATGGGGTTAAATGTAATAAGAATATTAATGGATTCTAATTGAATATGTTGGAGTGTGTGTTACCATACGAGAATAAGAGGCATAATTTTAACTTCTGCAGAAAAAATGTAAACTCTTCGGGTAATTGAGATACCTGTGGTATTAGTAGTCAGAAACCTCTGTTCCTTTATTATCGATATTGTATGTTACCCGCTCCATTCTTTTGGCTTCTACCGCGATATTTGAACTCCTCATCTGCACAAAATTAATTTTTTAATAATTTATTTTTTGATGCATACATATGTACACACATAATTGGTCATTACAACCCTTTAGTCAGGATTATGACCTAGTTTCTCACACCACTTATGTTCCGTGCATTATTTTTTATACATGAGTGGCGGGACCTACAGTTTAAAGTCGACTCCGAACGACAGATTTTTTAATAAATATTTCTAAATAATTGTTCATGGCTGTAATTTTTATATTTAGTAATAAAATAATCTAACGGTAAATATAATCTAATACTTATTTTCTAACATTTCCGTTTCCTCTTTCCATTTACGTTTATTTTTTGTTTTTGTTTTATTCAACAGAAAATCTACTTCACACACGAATTTATAAAAAAATAAAAGAGAACCTGGAGCTATGTAAACACGTTCCATATAAAAGGGAGGGAGAAGTATGAGTGAAAATTAACAACATCATACAACATTAAACATTTAATGAGAAATTCTTATAATATAAATATCAAACACACCGAGTAACAGCAACAACATCATTTAATCCTGTTAGTAAAACATTATAATCATTATAGCAACGTAAGAGCAATAGAAAATAAAGACAGAAGGAAAGAGGATAACAACAGAAAAGGTTGCACGAAAGCGTTGTTGGCTGTGTGTTTGTGATTGTGTTTGTGTATAAGAATGAGTTTAAGAAAGCCAGGAAGGAAAAACAAATTCACAACTACATTTATAGCTATAACAACAACAACAACAACAGTAACAACAGCTATTGCTATGACTACCACTAACAGTTGCTGCCTAATCCCAACTGCTGCTACAAGCTGCTATACAACATACAATGTCAAACGTCAACTATAAAAATCAAGATTAAAAGGAAACGTTTCTCAAAGTATTGCTTGCTTTACCAAAGCAACTTTATTTGTTGTTGCTACCACGCTGTTGCCGCTGCTACGGCTGTTGCTGCAGTTCATGTTCTTTGACTATTTCACTCGTATTAATAAAAACCGAAGCACACAAAGACACACAACTATACGGCAAAGCCATCTTTGATATTTACTATGCTATTATAGTGTTATACACCGTTAAGCACAAATACCTAGAACGAAATACCAACAACAATAAAAACAATACAAATAACAACAATTTGTAAATGAATGAATGAAAAGACCCTGACGTTGTCTTAAATTCTCATTTAGTGCGAACCACGAATATGAATGAATAAATGAGCGTAGGAATCACCGAACGAGCGAATGAATGAATGAATGAACTCCGAATGGATGGATGACTTTATTAAGTGGGAACTGTTGTTGTTGCTGTTATACGTAATGCTAACTTTGACTAAAGTCTAGTTTTCCCTCCATTAATCTCCTTCTGACGAATAGTTGCGGTTTCTTCACCATTACTTTCTTGCCTTGTGTACTTCATTACGTCTTTTCATCGGCATTGTTTATTTTCTTTTGCTGCATCAACCCATTGTGTCTCGCATACAGGGTATACAGCGTTTTCTTTATATTTGATAAACTATCAACGTAATGGGAGACTTACAAGCAACAATTGAATTTTCTGTGGAATTGTATAAATTTTTTAATGTCGACCTATTCCAACGAGGGTAAGTAAGCCTTAAACAAAAAAATTTTAAATATTTCAATACCATTTACTGCGTTAAGTAAAGTTTTAAACTTGACTACATATGGCCATAGCTTTATAAAAAAAACTAAAGATTTGCTTATATCTAGCAAATATTAAAACGAAATTATAAGAGTCTTCTTTTATCTCAAGGAGTACGTAATTACAAGGTAATGCTAGGGACCTCCTGGTACCCGGAGATCCAACTCATTGACAGATGTAACGACATAAATGTTTACTTTTTGGCAATCAAGTTTGAAAACGTAATCAGAATATCCTAACAATTTCGGAACTTAAAGATACACGAAATCGATCCAACTATGATATATTTTCTTCATTCTCAAAACAAACCAATTGAATGTAGATTGCAAAATCTAAAATTTAGAGTGATTGTTCACCACTCTAGTTGACCACTCTAGTCTCATCGAATAGTGTTCAATCGATAGCTGAATTTAATTTAAGTACCAAAGCCGATTAAAATCAATCATTTTGTGTTTTTTTGAATTAAAAATTTGTTTAACAATTTTTAAACGAATGATAAAATGATAATTAAAAATAAGCTCCATTGAGGCCAATTACACTTTTCACCATTTCTAACCACATAACATCATAAATATGCCAATCGTTTTTAAATTACACTTCAAATCCACTCTCACTCATTCGCACGAATAGAAATCTTTAAAGTGACCATTAACCTTTACGTACAAGTACTTAAAATAAAAAAAAAACTAATAACTGATGAATATAAAGAAACAAAGAAATAATCATTTTAAATTTCTCATTACAGACTGTACCAAGTACGATGTGCCCTGCGTGTCTCTCCTCGATTACCTGTACAAATAGAAACCACAATACCAGAAACCACAGCTAATGGCCAGCCGTCAGTGCAGCCCATTGTATCGAATGGTGATGCCAATTGCAGCAATGGTAATGGTAGCAGCAGAGGAATTGAAAGTGGTGTCGGTATTGTTTTGTCTAATGGCAATAGCATTGATAGCATTGAGGCCGAGTTACGAGATCAACAACAACTTCAGCCTTCAGATATACCGCCACTGCCCAACAATGTACACAATTTAGGTGCTGCCAGTATAATTAATGGGGCGGGTGCATCACGTGTCTTTCAAATACTCTATCGCAATGAAGAGGTGACATTACGTGATGTAATATACTTTCGAACACATTTATTAGGTGAGTATAAATGCCTTTTTGTAACATATGGTATGTGTGAGTGTGTTATGTGTGTTTCTGAGGCTGTCCTCCTCACATTCAGTGAAATTTCCTTTTTAATATAATTTCTATCCCATGATTCAGTTGGTTGTAAATGGTATTCCTATTGCTGCTGAAACCAAAAATTGTTAAAAATAATGAACTGATGAGCTAAATTACAGGTGTTCTATTGTTCGTTGTTGTAAAATAAGATAATCAATACATATGCAATTGACATGACTACATATGTAAAATTTATTCAATGAGAAAGAAAGATATTTAAAGAAATTAAGTAACATAAAAACAGTATTCAATAATAAAAGGCTAGATAAAGCATTTAACTTACATTTACACTAACAATTAGAATAAACATCCATTAAATTGAAATCTTAGTTGACATTACGCTACCGAAAAATTTTGAGAAGGCCTTAGGCAGTTTGCTATTCTAGAATATTATCAACATTTTTTTAAAACTATAATCGATATTTTTAGAACTGTTGAGGCGTGAGTAGTAAATAGGGGACACCTGAGTTGTATGTCTAGGTTAGACCAATTATATATGTATGTAATCTACTGGAGCTTAAGAATATTTTAAACGACATTGTTTTTAAAGTAAATTGCATTCCTCATGACTACAAAAATGCTGTTCATTGCTGTAATTTGGTCTACGATTATGCACTTTCATTACACATTGAAGAGGAATGGAGTCTACTATGATAAAAGCCAATATATTCCGGATGGTTTTAAGCAATGTTACAACTCAACAATTGACGTATTCACTAAAGTTTAACCAGGTTCTTATACATGCACCAGGATTGCTAGAACTATAACTAATGTGGCCTTGAAAACTTCTACTGAGATTTTATTCCGTTTCGGCAACTTTGATGTTCTTGAGTTAAAATAGATGACAGCAAAGTCTTGAAATTCATTATTTATTGTTTTGTAATTTTGTATCGAACAAGTTTTAAGTTTTATTTTACTACTACTGATAACAGAGAAAAAATTAAGAATTTTATAACATATTGCACAGTCAGTGAATTTAATAAATTGAACTTTATCAATTGATACACTAGATTCAAAATAAATTATTCAACCAAGCTTTGTGGTACAAAGACCAAAATACTGAAATTTTCCTAAGAAAGAAAAAAAGAAAAAGAGGCACAAAAACTTTTTATAAACAAAGAAAAAACTTTTCTTATTACTGACATTTATTAGAACTTTTTCAATTCTCAGTTTTTAATCTTATATTCCACTTTTCAATGGTTTTAAAATGTCTTAAAAACAAGAAGATAAAGACTAAAGAAAACTTTTATTTAAGTTTTATAAATAATAGGCGATATTATTTTAAGTTTTCTATTTTTTTAATTTTTTATGGTTGTTGGTGTTCACCCAGCAATTGCATCTGTACTTCAACCATTTGGCCACTTTATTTCTGGCCTAAAGTGCCAACTACTCTATTAGTCATGAATGATGAAAATAAAACATAAAAAAAGAAAAATTTTGTACTAAAGCCAAAAGAAAAAGCCTTTTCGCCATTTAGAGCCGTTTCTTCAATATCATGAACCATCAGAACAACAGCATTAGGCAGCAAAAATAAATGAAAATCTAAAACCGAAAAACAATCTCAGCAATGCGGCAGTAAGAACAAACAAATCATGTCGAGACAAAAGCAATTTCACATCATTTTATTTTCACTTTAACAGAAATAGACAAGAAAAAACGAAAACTTAAATTTGATGGCAATTTTTTTTTTTGAAATTCAAAAGTTGATGCTGCAATACTGTGGTAACTACATTTTATAGTTGGAGTTGGAATTACATAATTTTTTAATAAAAAGAATTTGAAATCCTAAAAGGCTTTTTTATAGTTTCGTAAAAACGTTATTCAATGTAATATTTATTCTACAGATACACTTTTTGAATTGAATGGAGCATATAGCTATGAAGCTGTCATCCGTCTAAAGAAGTGTAAAAGATATCGAATGAATTCCGTTGCATTAAGTTAACTTAGAACAAATCACACCTTTATTGCGAATATTGTTGTCTGAACCAAATTTTATAAGACGTTTTGAAGTAACTAAAGTGGTGCACAACAAACCGTAAATCAGTTTCCAGAAAACAAAAAATTTATAAGCACTATTGCTTCGCATGAAGTCGCCGTAGTCCAGTAGGTAGACATGAGGCCTCGGTTTAAATCTTACGTCAGACAGCTCCAACAAAATGAAACATGAAAAAATATTTCATCGGTGACTTCCTTTCAACAGTTTTCTGGCAAAAACTCTGAAAGTAAAAATTAAGTTGCCGTGAAAAGTCTGTCAAAATATGTCGTTCGGAATAGACTTTAAACTGTAGGTCCCGTCACTCATGTATAAAATTAACACACACAACATAAGTGGTGTGAGAAACTAGGTCCATAATCCTGACTGAAGGGTTGTAATGGCCAATTATGTATGAATGTATGTAAATAATTTCTTATCACGATTTATGTTTCTTTCTATATATACACATACATACATTCTTATATAGGGTTATATATTACGAAGCTTCGTACATTTTTCCTTCGTATAACAATTAATATTTATATTGCATAAAATATACCATATTTCCCCTTAAAAATTCGCTCATCTGATAAAATTTCTATGAGACTTAAAGGCTTTTATCATGAACTAATTTGCAAATGAAATTGGGTTCAATTCCCTTCCTCTATTGTCTTGCCTTTAATTGTTATTTTAACTGCGTTGTTGTACTTCTCCCTACTCTCATAAACCGCACATGTTCTTACACTCAAGGAATATTCCCATTATTCTATTGTAAACAGCCTATAAAGCCTGTTTTCCAGTGAAGTGTCCTTAATGAGAATGCAAAAGGAAAACTTTGTAATTAGAACGAACTCTTCAATATTCATAGAATGGGCATTTATTTAACAAATTAAAATGAAGTTTTACATTTTTTAGTTTTTTTTTTGTTTTTATCTTTATTTTCATTTCACTTTTTCTTTTTGATTTTATATACACATGACCTGAATTTCTGAAAAATTTCCCACCGCCAACAATGAAAAAATGCAAGGAAGTGAGTGTTGGTAAGGAAGCAAATGATGTTAAAAAGGATTTTTTTTGTTTTTATTTAAAATGAGAAAAATAGTGAAAATCAAAATGATTAAACTTTATATAGAATATAGAGTGTGTTAATGGTCAAGCTTTTATTTATGAAGTGCTATTGCATAATGAAAATTAGAACACCATAGCAAATAAGAGAGCGTAAAGTATCTGAATACTCGTAATTATTTAATTGCATGTCTATTGGAATTTCTAAAGTGGTTCTCCAGCTATATGGGTTTTACAAATTCATTCGCCGTGAAGGCTGTAATAAAATTATTTACCCGTAGTATTATTATTTTGTTGCTAACATTAGCAAACATATTTAGTTTTGAAATGTTTTTGTATGTTTATTTATTTATTTATTAATTACAATACAATTACAAATTATATTCTAATTATATACGAGCGGAGTAACTTGACCATATGCTCAGTGTGTGTCACAAACCAGAGTCTCTGGTGGGAATCGAACCCACGACCCTCACGCTAATAGGTCTAGCACCAGGGTACCCTGTTTTTGTATATATTTCGCAGATATTATATTCTTTAGTTATTATTAATCACAAACTTGATATTAAAAACTAATGTAGCAAATTTTGTTAGTCTAATTTTTATTCAACTAGAATATAGAACCCCACCTTATCCTCCTCTGCTTTAGCTAATTGAAAATCATTTGGTTAAAAGAAATTTAAAGAAGGGCTGAACTATTGTTATGGGCAATAAAAACTGTCAGCAATTGAGAGGATGAAGTGTGATCCTTTAAAGCAAAAACACATAAAGACACATTTATATGAGAGTAAATGAATTTTAATTTGCTTGTGTATTTTTTCTTTAATATTAATATATAAGACTATAACGAATTTCCTACAATTCCTAAAATATAAAAAGGACCATAATAAATGAAATATAATGATTTTTTACCATTTTATAGAATATTTTTATTAACAATTTTTTTTATTTAAATTTAATTACCATTTATAAATGGTAATACTGTTTGCTTAAGCAGTAAATTCCATTGCATAGAAATTTACCGTTATTGTTTCCAGCTAATTAATTTTTCTTGGAATATTAATTAATATAATTCAAAATTTGTTTCATTAATTATTAACAAAAGTTATACAATATTCGGTAAATAAATGCTTCTGCAAAACAAAGGAATAATTTTTAAAGTAATTTTAATGATTGTTTCTGTGCAATTATTCACTTCATAACATGGCCTCTGACGATAGTTAGAAAAAAAATTATTTGTGATGACAGCTTCAAATACTTTCAACAAATTTTTCACATTTTATTTCTTCATATGTGTGGCATGCTAAGCTTCCAAGCTGCAGTCGTCCATAGTCAGTATATATTTATATAATTTTTTTATTTGCGATTTCGATGTTGGGTTTCAAGTCAGATCCCTGGGCCACACAATCCAACACCTAAATATTCTACTCACAAAACCACTTCATTACTACTTTGGACAATTATTTGGAAGCATTCAACTGCATTAATGTGAATGTATTTTCATAGACCCCGATTTGGTTTTAATAAATCAATAATCGGTTAACTTTTGTTATTGAATTAAGGACCTTCGTTCCTGTACCAACAATACCTATTCTTAACCATCCTGATAGTCTTATGAAAATGTGGATATTATTCAAATCACCGTCATCGCCATAGTGTAGTAGGTAGAGTGTTGCCTTATTAGACGTAAGGCCACGGTTCAAACCCCAGGTCAGACATCAAAACGAAAATATGAAAAAATATTTTTTCGGCGACTTCCTCTCAGCATATTTCTAGCAAAAACTCTGAGAGTAAATAAAATTGCACACGAAAAATTTCCCAAAAATCTGTCGTTCGGAGTCGACTTTAAACTGTAGGTCCCGCCACTCATGTATAAAATTAACGCACACAACATAAGTAGTGTGAGAAGCTAGGTCGTAATCCTGACTGAAGGGTTGTAATGGCCAATTATGTGTGTATGTATATTTTACACATTCTTCCTTAAATTTATTGGAAACTAAATGAAATTTAGTATTTAGTATGACAAGTATTCAGTTGTGTTTTAATTTATCCTCACTGCTGTACAAGAAAGTAATCATTTTAATAATTCATAAAATCTCGCGTTGGTAATCTCAATGTGACATTTATTTGGTATAATCATGGATAACTACAATATTTTTAGCACTTCATTAACTAAAGTACTCTCTAATTAATCATTCCATTGAGGTGTAGGATGTCCTACCCGAATATTATTTTTTTGCATTACTTTTAATCACCAAATAAAATTTGACCAAATCTGTTTGTAAAGGTCTGCTCTAATCAAATTGAAAGCAAAAAATAAATAAAAGTTCAATTCAATTCAATTAATATTTTCGCATTTTGGCAATTACACATACACATACCGTTTTCGTTTTAATTAATTAAAACTTTACACTTGTATCTTTTGGGCCATCTGTGTGTCTAGAAGTCTATTAATTTTCATTTCATTTCTCTTCGTCTCGTCTCGTCTCGTTTCATTTCATTTCTGTTTTTTGTTTCGTCATTTTACATGACAAAACAAGCAAAATTCCAATATAAAGAAAATTAATGACCATTTTGTAGTTGTATTCATACACAATATTTGACACCTTCATAAATTATTCTCTGTCCTATCGTCATGGCATTCAGTTCAACATCTGTTTGTGGGCATTCACAAGTAAGTGAAGTAATTTTTTTTACCTTGAATTTAATATTTGAAGGCATTTTTATGTGTTTTTTTTTTCATACAATAGGATTTTTGTTTCGGTTGACTAAAATAAATGATCAAATATAAGTTTTGGTTATCGTTTAACAAAATATTGATCTAGAAAAACTGAAATGAGATCAAATTTAATTTACTGCTGTTGTTGTCGACCAGTTGTAATGGATGGTCGTTTTATTTCATTTTTTTGGTTTTGTTTTGTTCTGATGTCAATCAGTAGAGTCAGCAAATTCAGTCAGTATGTCTCTGCCAGTCAGCGCCTACAAATGCAGGTCAATGTAATTTGAATGTATTCTTTGCTTTTTGTGGTTGTTGTTGTTGATTATTACAGCTAATACTGTTGTTGCATTGACTTGTTGTTGCCATAGACCATTGACACACTTACACGACCGTGTTGGAATAAAGATACACTTTTTATTTTGTAAATTTCAACAAAATATGCAATAAAAAATTATTTTCATGACGTCAATTTATGATAATACATGACATACATGATTGGTCATTACAACCCTTCAGTCAGGATTACGACCTAGTTTCTCACACCACTTATGTTGTGTGTGTTAATTTTATATATGAGTGGCGTGATCTACAGTTTAAAGTCGACTCCGAACGACAGATTTTTGAGAAACTTTTCATGGCAATTTTTATTTACTCTCAGAGTTTTTGCCAGAAATCGACTGAGAGGAAGTCGCCGAAGAAATAATTTTTGTATTTTATTTTGATGTCTGGCCTGGGGCTCGAATCCTGGCTTTTCGTCTAATAAGCCAACACGGCGACTATGATAATATGGAATATAAAATTAAATTTAATTGTATTTAACAATTGTGATACTTTGTTTCAATTTTTATTTCAAGTTTTATTTCAATTTTATTATGAGTTAAAAATCAATTCAAGTTTTTGATCACCATTTAGGTGAGCTTAAGTTTAAATTGTTTTTTTTTTTGTTTTACGACGACGCGTCGGCATGAAATTCGTCTCCAGCCATGGAGGTATGGAAATCGTCGTAGACTAGTAGATAGTGTGTCGGCTTATTAGACGTAAGGCCGCGGTTCAAACCCCAGGTCAGACATCAAAACGAAAATATGATAAATATTTCTTCGGCGACTTCCTCTCAGCAGATTTCTGGCAAAAACTCTGAGAGTAAATAAAATTGCCATGAAAAGTTTCTCAAAAATCTGTCGTTAAGAGTCGACTTTAAACTGTAGGTCCCGCCACTCATATATAAAATTAATGCACACAACAAAGGTGGTGTGAGAAGCTAGGTCGTAATCCTGACTAAAGGGTTTTAATGTATGTATGTAATGGATGGATGGAGGGGATAAAAAATTGAATAAATCTGGGATGCTTTCGTATCCAAAAAAAGTGTTTTATTCAGAAAGTCTCCGACTTAATGACCATCCCTCATACAATTCCATTTACATTTAATAATTACTTATGCAACATAAAGTGTAGCTTTTTATTTTGCATAACAAAAGTTTATTATTTGCAATGCTAAAAGTTTTTCTGCGTTGAAGTACTAGGATTACATTATTCAGTGTCTGTCTTTTGTTTTATTCAAGTAAAATTTTACGCGTAAAGAGGATTATTAAATATATTTATTATTTTTCTTTCTTTTTGTTGTTGTTGTGTTTGTTGTTATAAGATTTTCTTCAACTTAAGTGCACGTGTAACTGTAATGATGACTGCAATTATTCAGCTTTGTTACTTTTTCTTACCTGTTTGCTCTAACTTGATTCTTTTCACAAGACAATAAAATGATGATGAGAAATATTTAAAATTTCTTAAAAAAATTAAATCTTTGTATTTTGGAAAAAGTTATTAAAAACATAATAAAATAAAAACAACATTGTAGTAGAAGTCACATAGAATTAGAGGTCTAAATTTTTAAATGTTGAAATCATTTATTTTTTATTTTCCTTTAAGATTTATCAAACTTAATAAATATGTTTTAAGGTATTTTTATTTTTAATAAAAATAAACTTTTAATATAAACGAGAATTTATAATAAATTTGTGCAACCATAACACTTGTATCAATCAAAGGACTTGATTTTATTTCGTCGCTGTTAAAAAGTAAATGTTGATTACTTTGCCACTCAAGCAGAAAGAAGTATCGAAAATAAATTGTAAAACCGTAACTGTTTCTTCCTTTTTTATTGTATGAAATAAGCACCAATTTCTGACAGAATTATTTTGTTTATTTTCTTAAAGGAAACTGAGAAATGCCATTAATAAAGAATATAAATTTGGCTATAAAAAAAGAACATTCAATTTTGATTTGCCATTTTCATGGCAAATTTTGATAATGAAATTGAAAATGTATCTTGACATAAAAGAAAGAAGTTGAAGTAAAAGAGAGACATATTTGAAAATTGAAATTATTGCTTGCACTCTATATTGCGAGTTAAAGCATCATCAATATTCCCTTTAAATTATTCGAAATAAGATGTTTAATTAATTATAAAACTTAACATATTATGAGCAAATGCAAAGTTATATCGTAGCCACTTTAATGGGACCAAAAATTGTCGTTTTCGATGACCTATGGACAGGGTGCACAATGTTACCATAGATTATCAAAACTAAATTTAATAGATTATCAGAGATGCATGCATTTATCTTAAAATAAATATAAAAAACAAGTCAAATAGATACGAACAACATCAACCACATTACATTGATAATGTTGAATCGTTCTGCTATCTTAGAAGCTTAATATCAAGAAACAATGGATCTAAAAATGATAAATTCGCCTCTACAAACAAAGTAATAATTGCTTTTCAAGTAATGCACAAAATATAACCATACCAACAGTGTTATTAAATAGATTCACATGACTAAATTCGGGGCAATGAACATGTAGATATGCTTACCTGGACGACAGGGTTCACACTGCCGATAAAGCCAATATGTTAATGTGGAGTGGTTTGAGACCATCTACAATTTTACTACATCTTTGAGACTTGCATCCGACTGTTCAGAAATAGACTGTATATAGTAACCGGACTTCTAACAGGGCATTGTAGATTTAAAGGACATGCAGACATCGATAGCATCTCGATGTTCGGCAGGATAACAGGGAAAGTGGAGATATAATGTGAAAACTTCGCAAGAGCGTTCAGTGGAAGAGGAAATTATAAAACGTAAATAGACATGGAGACCTGACGTCTATCTATCCATCTCGGATCGATCTAAAATTGTGTTTATAATAGTTATTGATTTTCAGAAATCAAAATGTTCATAACCTTTGAAAAACGTTGATGTTATAATTGAATGAAGTTACAAATGAAGTTACACTCCATAGTAACTGATTTTTCTTAAATTCGTTATGTGGCCTGTGCATGGTAATATTATTAAAACTTAGTTTTTACTCTTACAAAATATTTATTCAGGAAAGCGTATGAATGTTTTAAATTTTTTAATAATTAATCACACGAAAACAGGTGTGTCTTTCTAATTTAGTAGTGGATGCCAGATAAAAATTTTATTGCATAATTTTTTTAGATCATAGCATTGTAATTATGAGTCAAGTGCATATTTGGGTTTCAAAAACAATTTATTTCAAAGTGTTAAAGCGAATTAATAAAATGATGATATTAAATTTCAATTACATTTACTATAACTATTTATTATTACCCTAAAAAAAAACTGAAGAGATATTTCATTCTAAAGAATTATTAATAATTACCTCAAATATACGAAAATGCTTATTTATACACAGTTTGATACCATAGCACATTGCTGTTGTCTGAAATAATACGATAATAAACAATCAAATAAAAAGAGGAAAATTTCAAAATATCAACCATATACATACATACATACATACGTATGTAAATAGCGTATAAATATAAATTAATTAAAATTAAAAATCAACTAAATTGAAACAAGTATATACTTTTGGCATTTGTAGTTGCTGCTTTTTTTTTGTATCGTACATATTTCCGTCTATTATTGTTTGGTTTTCCGTTTTTCAATTGGCGGCACTTAGTCTGGTCTAATAGTCATCAACGCGAAAACGCGAACCAACAGGAAAAAAAATAAAATACGAAACAAAATAAAAATACAAACAACAACACCCACAATTTACTACCAACGAAATGTTGAACGTTTTTAATTAGTTTGCCAAATAAAATTCCACTTCAAAACAAAATTAAAATTAAATTAAAAAAAAACCAATGAATGTGCCTCATCGTTCTTTATCATTCGCAGCAAAGAGTCAAAGCTTTTTAGATATACAAATATTGTACGGCGTTCAAATAACAGCCTACAGTCTGTTAAATATGCCTGCAGCCTAAACGTTTATCTGTCTGTGTTTAGTCCTATTGACCTATATCTGACACTTTCAAGTAAATATACATGCAAATAAAGCAAAGTCTTTACTTCATAGTATGATAGTACAGAATTGATACTAGTAATAATGAAATAAAAAATAAATACGCTAATTTAAATATGAGATAGAAGTGAGCTGAAGTGTGTCAACTAAAAAAATTCAAGTTATCGACCAAAAATATGCAATCCATCAACCAAAAATATGCAAGTCACCGATCAAAAAGATTCAAGTCATTGACCAAAGAATGCTAGTTAGTCATCGATACAAGAAAGTGCAAGAGATCGGCACAAAAAATGATAGCCATCGACAAGTAAATGCAATGCGAAAATTTTGCCCGATTTATATAGCATTTTATAGATCGCTTCTTCGCCAATATCTTCAGTGCCAAGTAACGCCCGAGCTTAAGGAAATCTGTTTTGGAATCATTGGTATCATGGCTACCCAGCTCACTAGGTCTATTTCCTCTACAATTCTATTTCTTATACGACTTTGCCTTTTTTTGCTAATTTGAAAAAAAAATTGCTTTGTCGCCTAACATATCTTCGATCCTAAGTAATGACCGAACGTAACGAAAGCTATTTTTAATTTGCCAATTGATTTTCACAGAATTTTGTACAAAATTTTAAAAAATGTCCCTGTATCTAATTATTGCAAATTAGAGTCGTACTCATAAAATTCGGTGTATTTTATATGGAAAACAGAAATAAAAAGTAAATTGTTAAATTAATTTCATCTTTAATTCTGATTTATTTTATGTATGAATTTTATTATTCATTCTTTCTTATATTTAATTATTTATGTATGATTATTTCCTTTTTCTCATTTTATTCCTTTCAACAGTTGACAGTCGTCATCTAAAAGAGTCTATAGAACGTGCAGAATTTTCATTACAATTGGAATTGTGGTTTGCCGAACAGAACGGTTCAGCCTCGAATTTATCCTTGGCATCAACGCGTACTCTACAACTCAACTTTCATCCAGGACGTGGCCTACACTATCATTTGCCCGTATTGTTTGATTATTTTCACTTGGCTGCCATAAGTGTGGGCATTCATGCAAGCCTAGTGGCATTACATCAGCCGTATATCAAGTAAGTAAAGCAAATAAAACAACATTCTTAATACAAGAGTATAATGCAAGTGATTTAAAGCAAGAGACCAAACATAGTCTCTAATGGAAGGAGTGAGTACATGTAGATGTGATACTGGTTGAATAGAGTTGTATGTCCTAAAGATGAGTTTGATGGTGTTTATGAGCAGAAGTTTTTAAACAGTTTGCTATACGATGAATAGTTCTTTTCAAAAGTATTATTGTTTTCGTACACATACAAATAAACAAAGACCATAATGACCAAATCCTCCAAATCAACATTTACTAAGTACCCAATATAAGGCGATACGAAAATGAATATGACCAAAACTATTGACAGGATAGAGAGGACAAAACGGAAATCTTATGTCAGGTAGCAATGTTTTGCTTTTTTCAGCCACTAAATTTCCTTGCATAGCATAGCATAGGCATTCATATAGTATTTCCATCTTTCACGGTTAGCTGTTGTTATTTTTGCGCTTTCACAATTCTAGCTGGTAGACTATCACGTTCAGTTGTTGTATGGTCGACAATGGCTTGTGATACTATCGGGTTTCCTTATATTTTCTACTACATACATACACAATTGGTCATTACAACCCTTTAATCAGGATTACGACCTGGTTTCTCACACCACTTATGTTGTGTGCGTTAATTTTTATACATGAGTGGCGGGACCTACAGTTAAAGTCGACTCCGAACGACAGATTTTTGAGAAACTTTTCATGGCAATTTTATTTACTCCCAGAGCTTTTGCCAGAAATCTGCTGAGAGGAAGTCGCCGAAGAAATATTTTTCATATTTTCGTTTTGATGTCTAACCTGGGGTTTGAACCGTCGCCGTACGTCTAATAAGCCAACACACTATCTACTGTTTCTCAAAAATCTGTCTTTCGGAGTCGACATTAAACTGTAGCTAAACTGTGGTAATCCAGACTGAAGAGTCGTAATGCCCATTTATATATGTATGTATGTATAATATGATATATAGTATAATGTTACATACATACATATATAAATACTATAGAGTTTGTCCATAATAACTTTAATATAAAATATTTTATTTCATTACTCTTTTGCTTTTATTCTTGTATAAGGACAAGATAAGGACAACGATAAAACTACGTTGCATCATTACCTGCATAACAGCAGCTGGCACTGCTCTGTAATATTTGATGTTGTTTATATTATATATCGTACATGCATATATTAAATGAACGAAGTCTAAAATAGACAATGTAGTCAGTAGGTATAAAATCATGTTATCTACACAACGCTGCATACGTGAAGAACTTTCTCTCACAAATATTTTTAATGGAAAATACGAAAAACAAAAAATAATGTGTCATATGTGAGAATAGTTTTAGAGGCATAGGGATTTTCATTACTTATCTCGTACTTATAAAATAGTTATTGTATAATAATACATAATCTGATAACATCCTTTGGAATTTTAATAACACTGCAGTACTGTGTATATGACTGTAGAACTTTCTCCATTAATATTCGAATACTAAGCAACTCATCGATTTTTCGTTTCTATATTCTCGATTAGTTAAAAAATGTTATAGATTCGGTAATTTATGCTTAACCGTTAATCACAATCAATTAGTTGGTCCTGACCGACGATGATTTTTTTGTTTATAATGCATGAGAAAATCGGTGGATTATAGATCATCGATACTTGTAAAAACACCTTCGATAAAATACCCTTTAGAGATGTCATTATTTTATTTTCGTCATCATCAGCTTACATGTTCATGAGCTGATGTAATTTTTGATATAAGATAAGTTGCTTTTGTTGGTACATATTTGTTAAATGTGATTAAAATTAATTTTATTTTCATTAAATTTTCACACTCATAAAAAGTAATCAAGCGAGAAATATGCAGAAAAAATATTATTCGGAATAGAAATATGATACACACGATTAAGACAGTCTGTGTAAAATATTACAAAAATATTGGGAGTAGCAAAGTTTAAGTAAAATTTAAATCCGGATAATGTAATTCAAAGTGATTTAAAATAATCATAAAATTTAAAACTGGAATTTGAGTATAGCTTTGTAATATAATTAAAAATAAAAGGCTTAAAACCAAAGCAATATTTACAGTCGCGATATCCAATGTGTTCCGATATAACTGTCGACTAGGATGGTTCTCCTATAAGTTTAGCGAAATTAACAGGAAAATATTTACTATTTTTATTTCGAAAGTCTAGTAGGTAGTGCGTTGGCTTATTAGACATAAGTCTGCGGTTCAAACCCCAGGTCAGACATCAAAACGAAAAATATGAAAAAATATTTCTTAGGCGGCTTTCTCTCAGCAGATTTCCGACAAAAACTCTGAGAGTAAATAAAATTGCGAAGAAAAGTTTCTCGAAGAAAAGATTCTGTCGTTCAGAATCGACTTTAAACTGAAGGTCCCACCACTCATGTACAAATTTAACACACAAAACATAAGTGGTGTGAGAAACAAGGTCGTAATCCTGACTGAAGGGTTGTAATGGCCAATCATGTATGTATGTAAGGGGATGTTGACCTCCGATATAACTGTCGACTAGGATGGTTTTCCTATAAGTTTGGCGAAATTGACAGAAAAATATTTACTATTTTTATTTCGAAATTATTTTGGTCAATAGGAGAGAAATTGTATTGCAGGAAGCTAAATCCCAAACACACAATATCCTTAAGAAAAAAACTTTTGAATAGTTTTGATAGTGAAACATTCCACTCAATAGAAGTTGTGAAAATCGTTTGCTAACATTTTTTTACCCATAACTATGTGAATTTTTGTAAGAGATACTTAATGGAGTTCCATTCGGAATGGCAATGGAATCGAATAAAATTAAAACATCTTAATCTAAATTGGTTTCTTTATAAACATGCTAAATAAACCGCTTCATTTCATGCAAAACAAATTTATTTTTAAAATTCTTAATATGAATACCTAGTGCGTTGTAATGGTTAAAGAGATTGACTGCGTGTACTTAGCTGATATTAAAAATATCTTAATATATCGATTATAACTTTAGTTTAAATTCAAAAGCTTAAAGCTAAAAATAATTTTAAAATTTGTATTAATTTTCCTTCTTATTTTTTGTTCAACTTAGAAAAGAATTCCCTAAATTGTTGAAAAACTTCATTTTTATTTCGACAATAAAAACAATCTCTATTGAATTTTACAGAATACAACAGCCACGTACAAAACTACAGGTCATTTCACCTCCATATTTTATTTTATCATGGAATATTAAATTGTCACAACTTTTATATCGTCGCCATCGTAACAAGTTTGTATAAAAAAAAGAAGAAAAAAACTTTCTTCTACAAACAATTTTATATGTTCCCATACGCTAGACAAATAATTTATTCCGTATCTTTGTGTACCATTATGCTTAATAGGGTGGCTCCAATCTCAATTTTTCTTTTTCAGCAATAAACTAGTTATTATAGCATTAAGAAAAAAAAACTTTTCGAATTTGCATTACAATATAATTAAGTTTACTTTACAATCTGTGTATATATGTGTATTAGAAACAGAATTAGAAAAATTATCCTGTAGATCCTTTCACCCTAATATTATCTTTGAAAATTTTTCCTTTTTTGGTTGTATTTACAACAGATATTAAAAATGAGTTGCATGTATGTGCAGTGAAGTGAACTGAAGAAAAATGAAAATTATGCTGACAGCAAGACCCCTGAACATCTTGTGTCAATGTCAATTAACTGCTTAAAAAATCAGGTATTCTCTATGACCAGGTTACATACAAATACGTACATGAATAACCCTGTCACAAAGAACTGCTGTTTTATACAGAGACAAAGAAAGGAAGAGAGAAATAATGCTGCTTTAAGTTGTAAAAGTTAACTGAATATTATGAAAATGAAATATAAGCACAGTATTTCATTCGTTTTTCACAGGGGAAGTATAGTAATATAATGTTAAAACATTTTAATTTACTCCTTGATTTATGTAGATTTCTATTATTCATAACTTTTAAATACGGTTATATTTTTAACATTTTTTGATAACATTTTTTGTCTACTAGAATAGGTTAAGGGCCATTATTACAACTTGCCGTTAACGAAAGGGAGAATTTTAACGGGCAGATAAATAGTTTTTCATTATTATAAGTGGACGATAAGGTAAAAGTGAGCGTTAACTTTTAAAGTTAGGTTTATATTTGAACTTGCCATCTTATATTTTATTTTCAATACGGCAACTTCAACATAAACAAACTTCAATATAAACAAAGTGAGCAAATACAACAACAAAAAGAAGGCCGTCGTTGCCACTGCGTTTAAATAAAACTTGTTTAATTTGAGCAGTGTTATCGACATTGCTCCGCACTGCCATATTTTTGAAAAGGTTTACTTTATTTTATCTGCTGGTTGTAATAACGAAAAGAAGTTAAATATGACTTCAAAGTTCACTTTAGCTAAATTTATCTTTAACTAAACCCAACTTTAACGGCAAGTTGTAATAATGGCCCTAAATCTACCCAAGCAGCTGTAAGAGATAAGCAAATTTTTATTAGAGGGTATATGGTATAAGTATAATGACCTTTTAGACGAAAATCAGATTAACTTGCTAAAGCGTTCTTGTATACAGTTCCAAAATTTTGATGGCCACAATGGGAACACTGAAATCTACCTCAGGCTAGTCTGAAAATATGATATCTTTGGATATCTACTTTTAAAGTACTTTTTAAAGGTATTACAAAAAAGTTAAAGGAGCCCAATAGATTCTACTTATTGCAGATAACACATCTAACCTAATCTAATGAAAAAAAAACAGGTTAACAATTATAACAACTCCGATGTACCTGTCCATAAACTTTAATATTAATTTTAAACACCTTTTTATTTATTTATTATTATTTTTGAAATTCACTTCATAAAATCAATTGGCACACCTTCCCTCCGAAAAGTAGCTTTTAATTTTATTGTAGTCGAGTAATAACTCTACTGCTCCAGTGTGCAAATAATAATTGTACTACTATTTCACTCAAGTATCACAGAACAATTTAGTTAACAAACTTTACTTATTCCATATTCAACAAAGACTAACATTTACTTTTAGAGAAAAAAAATAAAATAAAATGGAATGGAATGGAATTTTTTAACACAATATTTGTACAACATGCATCTCTATAATTGAATTTTTAAATATGAGTTTTATTAAAATGGAATGAATTTAAGGTTTAAATAAGGAAAAAATTATAAAAAAAGAAATATAAAAAAATAAAACTTGAAATTCAAATGATCGTCCGCTACCAAGCCGAGATAAATATATCAAGTAGTGTTTGCAGGAGAAGTTCGATCGTGTAATATGCGCTTATAAACTCTTTAAGTTTTTGAGGTATTTAGCCATACAAAACATAGCTCTGCATTTTACATAGCGTTTAAGCTTGTGAAGTGCTTTTTCAAAGCCTATTGAACACCTTTGTTTCATGATAATATGTAAGCTATCCCTTTCGATATTATCTACTTTCTCTCGTATAGTTTAGTTGATTTGTATTTACGTATTTCTAAAGTATTATTATTGAGAATCGTCTAAAATGTATTATGATAGTACTAAATGGATTCAATATAAATCATATACAAGTAGATTAATAACTTTATGTTTTGTATGTAATAAACTTGTTTATAATTTGTTTAATCCTTTTTTTATCCTCATCTGTTATTAACTAAAGAAAAATAAAAACAAACAACTTACATGATAATTTTCCATTATTTGCTTACGTTTCATATTTACTTTCATTTTTAATTTAATTTCAATAAAAAATAAAACATCATCATCATGACATTCATCATTCAAAATAAACAACAATAATAACAACAACAACATCATCTCCCTGTAAATGACCTAAAAACCTCATTTCCGTTTCCCATTTTTCTTACGTTTTTTTTTCGTTGGTTTTTGGTCGTTTTCATTTTAAAAAACATGTATGTACGTATGAACGAACGATTCTTCTCCTTCTATAACTGTCCATCTATCCATAATTCTACATGAAAGGAAATCATTTTTCTATTACATCAGACGCTGGTAAGAGAAAAACACTTCCATTTTTTCTTTTCTTTTTTAAGTAGAGATTCCAATTTACACATACGATGTAGCGAATTCTTTTGTATTCTGTAGTTTACACTCTTTTATTATTTTGCAATTACAACTTTTATGTTTGGCAAAAGAAAATTATTGTAGTTTTTATGAAAAAAAATTTGATTTTATTTTTAGAAATAACGACAGCACCATTTCCAATGAGGTTTTTTGTTGTTGATAATTAAGCCTTGTTTTGTTATCGGACAGCAGTCGAATCGACTGTTTAATACAGATTAAATAAAATGCTGCTCGTATTAGAGAAATTTTAAGATTAACCTACGATTCGGCATTAAACTTTATTAATATTTAACGATATTAAACATTATAAATAAATACTTTCGCATGTTTCGCAAATATTTACGCGTGTTTATCTATCATCATGGTTAATATTTTGGTTCACAATTGATCTAGAATACAAGAGTAATATTAGTTTATCAGCAGAAAATCTATAAAATTCTAATAAAATTTGTTAGTTAGTTAGTGCTGATGCTTTCTTTCGATTTGGTAAGATAGTACATAAAGATGTCAAGTTCCTGCCAAGGCCAACTCATGAGGCCCATTGTGCATTTATAATGAAATTATCTTCTAAATTGATTGAAATCCTTTAGCAGATGAGTTTTGAGCAATTCTTTGTTAAGTTTGTTTACTCTTTTCCGGATAAGTTTTTGAATTCTTAACATTGAGCTAGTTTCTCCAGAAAAATTAAAGTTTACATCAATTCACAATATTTTGTGTAACGAAAAATTCTTTTTTTTATGAAAAATTCAATTGGAAATGGTGTAGTCAACTAGAGCATCATAGTTGTTTGTACTTGAATATGAATGTATTGCCAATATCTAACAACTGATTTAAGCCAACTAAAGTCTTTGATTATACTTCTAATTTTAGTGCTCCAAAAAATTCAAAACCCTGGCTAAGTACAGGAAAACTAAGCTGTCGTGGCAGTATGTCACCAGGACCCTTGGAAGCAGTATTTTTCGGTCCTCAAGTTGTTGGTACTACAAAATGTAGTGGTGGTCCGGCTGGTCGCCTTCTACAATCCCGCCAATTACATCGTGAAATTTGTAGCCTACTACTGGGAGCCATAGAGCAATTGAAAATATCCTTGAACGAATTCAGTAACGTACTCCCACCGAATATAAATTCACAAATAGGTTCACCACCTTTTCGGGAAAACGATACAAACGACAGAATGCAAAAACTAATGGAGCAAGCAACTGTAAGTTATTTTTGTTGAACTAGCATTTCAAAGTGGAAAATATTTAAAACTATTTTATTTTATTTAACAGAACCATGACTCCGAAGAAGATTTCGCTATTAAGGCGAATTCCGATATTGCTCAATTGTGTGCTGAATGTATAATGTTTTGGCGACGTGTTCTCATTGCCTCGACACAACCCTCGGTCCATACGCTGTTGGCTAAAAAGCATCATATCTTAAGGGTACGTAGATTTTCTGAAGGTTTCTTTGTTATGGAAAATCCCCGCCATGCTGCGGCCGGTTGTTATGATAGCAACTATCAAAACTATATTGCAATTTCGGAGATGGCTAGGCGAAGTCGTTACATGCAATCTCTGCCACCTTTACCGGTGCATTGTACGCCTATAGATGGTGATACGAATTCAATGCCGTTAATATTCGAAGATCGTTACATTGAGCCGAATAAATATATCCGCAAACGTACCGGTTCCGATCCAAATCTAAATCGTGTAGATGTACCAGTAAATGGCAAACCAAAGGCGACAATAGATAAATGCGCATCATCTACTAGAAAAGCCAATAATAAAGAATGTTCTTGTGGTGTCACTTACGAATATCCCCCTAAGAATAATGGTTTAACTGGAAAGTTAACACCCCGTTTTGCGTTGGGTGGTGAGATATTACAGGCCAGTCTAACCATAGCCCCTACGGCCGCTAGTAAAGGGCCTAATCCTGCCATTAGTCAGAGGTATATGTCCCGTCATTCGGTTAATGGTTTGCTGGATGAAATTGAAACTGAGAACGATGCTTTAAATGGTTTCTGTGAGATTGGCAGTGCTGGCACCTTGCCAGCTCGTCATAGTAAATCTTTAGATCAATTAGATGGTACCGTACATAGTACGCCTTCTTTGCGCACACAAAACACTTTAACTTTCCCAGCCAAGTTGTCGGAAAGTGAACTCAGACAATATGCGTTATATAATGAATGCCAAAAGCCTATAACGTTTAAAGGCTTTGGCCTCAATGGCAACCGTAAGCCCAAAGTACAAGCAGAAGATCTTATGCGCAATATAACAGAGTTTAGGCAAAAGTACAAAAATGTAGAGGACAACTCGAAAGATATGTCCTCCGTAACAAACGGTAATCATTTGAAGTTATATGGCCCCACAAATGCAGCCACTCTGGGCAGACAACCAATTGAATCGGTTATGTCAGCTAGTAAATATGACTATCTGCATGAGATAAAATTATTAAATCCACCTAAAAAAGTTGTGGAGCGCCAAAATACATACTACAACTCTCTGCCGAAAAGCATTACTAATGGAGAAATTATGCCACATCCTAACTACACTCCAAATAGGGCACTGCCACAAAATGGTCCAACAATTCAACCTATTGTATGGCCACAGCAAATTGTTATATCTCGCAGTAATTCCTCGCAAGCTTTACGACAGAATGCCAATAGAGAAATTGAGCAAACTGCAGCGTCTACCATACCCAGATCTGTGGAAATTGCACGTGTTAGGGTATCGGATCTTAAGGAAATGTTAAAGAATGGCACACTACAAAAGGAGTCTAGCAGTTCGGAAAGTGATATTCCCTCCAAAGTAAAAAAGACAAAGGCGGATCAAAAAATGCTCTCCTCCAACAGCGTGCCATTTAAGTTGGACTCCACTTCAGGTGATCAAGATCAAACGACTAGTGGGTTTAGCGAGTCGTTACCCAATTTGGCACCACCTCATCAATTCACCACCGAAGGCGTGTTAAGCGATTCCACTTCTTCACTTAGTGAGGAAAGTGGTTGGGTATCCAGCAGACGGAGTTCAATTATACCTTCCAGTCCCGAAACGATTTTAAAACAAACTCAAACCAAGCAAACAAACGAACTGGAGACTCGACTTAATGGTGAACAACTAAGATTGAAATTGCAAAATTTGCTTGAACAACAAAATAAAAGCAAGAAGCTTAAGGAAAATCGCAACAACGCAAAAGCCCTAATGACCACCACCGAAGGAGGAGTCAACAAGAAAGTTTCCACGGTAACAGTTAAAGTGAAAACGGAACGTTTAAAATCAGAACTCAGACGAAATCTTCGAAATATACCTTATAATGAATCAACAGAAGTTGAGGATTCCGACATGTCTTTTGTACAGACTCAAAGAAGAGAACGTCATCGTCGTACAGAAAAATCAAAATCAGACTTTGACTTGACTAGCATTAAAGAGGCGACGGGATCAATTGTAAATGTGAGAGTACCGCCACCACAACAATTTCAAGATGATCTGTTACCACCCGACGAATTTAGAGATCCTCCACCTCCTCCAAACACAGATACTCAATTGAATAAACCTTCGCATGCAAAAACAAAAATAGTCACAAATTCCTGTACAACTATAACAACGCCCACAGCGTACGGCACTGGTAGTTATCAGAATCCTACACAACATTCATCGCCCTCAATAGTAGTGCCTCCAGCACCTCCGCCTCCCCTTAAAGATATACTACAGCACTCTTTAAATCTAAGAGGACCCATTGTAGCCATTGATAATCCTGTGTATCACATTTACGAATCTATGAAGCCTATAAATGCTAACAATATATTCACCAATAAGCCCGTAGTCAGATCGCACAGCATCATCGAAATGAAGAGACCCAAAGACTTTGGCAATGCAGTTGTTAAAACTGCCATCATGACCAACCCAAGATCGAATCGTTCGACACCAAACAGTTCTACTACCATTAATAGTCATAAACTCTCACAGACTTCTCAAAGTCAATCGCAATCTCTTGACAATACAGAAGATGAAAACAAGGAAAATGCTAATAACACTACCGTCAATAATGCCAACAATATCGCCACCTCCTCCAACTCAAACTGCAGCAACTCACAAGTGGCCATAACACGATCCAGCAGTACCAAATCACACAAATCGAAATCCAAAGGTCCAGACTGTAACATATCTTTAATGGAATTTGAAAAATATCGGGAAGAATTTCGTAAACAATTAAAGTATAGCGGCAGCATTTATTCGGATTTTACCCGTTTATCATCCGAACTACCCTACTTTTATATTAGCGATGAATACAGAGCCTTCTCACCCAATGGCATGCATTTAATTATATGTGTTCATGGTTTGGATGGTAATTCGGCCGATTTGCGTTTAGTACGCACCTATTTGGAATTGGGTTTGCCTGGAGCCAATTTGGAATTCTTAATGTCGGAACGTAATCAGGGTGATACGTTTTCCGATTTCGATACAATGACTGATAGGTAAGAAATGAATGAAATAGATGCTGTGTTAATCCAAATTTATTCAAATTCCCTATAATTACAGACTTGTTGCTGAAATTTTATATCATATCGAAACTTGCGGACTTAATCCGACGCGCATTTCATTTGTAGCACACTCCTTGGGAACAATTATCGTACGCAGCGCTTTGGCACGACCACAAATGCGTTCACTACTGCCACGACTGCATACATTCCTATCATTGTCAGGACCTCATTTGGGTACACTATACAATACGAGTGGGCTTGTTAATATGGGTAAGTTTATACACTTAAAGACGGTGAACAACTAAAAAACAACTTGTATACTTAGCATGTGAAAATAAATGTTTAAACAAAATATTATCCAAGCAACCGTCGTTATCGAATATATTAGAGAGGACGTCGGACATTCAATTGCAAATATAATTTGTAAAATCAATATATCAATCAGAATTGAAGTGCTAGGGAGTGCATTTACCTTGGATTGATTTTACTGTATTTATTTTAGATTCTAAGCAGCCATAAACTTAATAAACTGTCTGTAGTAGAGTGTCAGTCGATATCAGAAGTTCTGAAATAAAATTTGTTTGATAGGCATTGGGGAACATGACAAAGATATATCAATATTTCTTTTTTATTTATTAATACTAAAGATAAAATACTGTTGCTTGACCCTAGGTCATATGCGAGTCAGATTAATCTATAAAGAACATAAATAATGAAAGCTCTCATCAGCAAAAAAAAAACATGAAACAGAGTAGAAATATTAAAGTATCTTACGGTGCTTTTTAATTTAACCTGAATATGGTGGTACAGGGTCTTTGCCTATCATTAGTTGAGTAAATGATAATTAATTTTCACCAACCAACTATTCCACAATTGCTCCCAGTAGGCCTTAATCTTCGGTACATTTTGTATAAAATTTAATTTGATTTTATTCTATTGTTTCTTAGGCATGTGGTTTATGCAAAAATGGAAAAAATCTGGATCTTTACTGCAGCTCTGTATGCGAGACACTACCGATTTACGCAAAAGTTTTCTTTATCGTCTTAGTCAACGCAGTACATTACATCATTTTAAAAATATATTACTATGTGGATCCAGCCAAGATCGCTATGTGCCAGCACATTCGGCCCGTTTGGAATTGTGCAAAGCAGCCATACGAGATAATTCGAATTTGGGTATTATATACAGGTTTGAGTTTTTTAGGTTATGATAAGTAAAATTCGAAATTGTTAAAAAATAAATTACTTTTCATAGGGAAATGATAAACAATATAATTGCGCCCATATTGGCTAGACCAGAATTAACATTGACCCGTTACGATGTACACCACGCCTTGCCGCATACGGCCAATACTTTAATAGGACGAGCTGCCCATATTGCTGTCTTGGATTCCGAATTGTTTATAGAGAAATTTTTACTTATCGCCGGTTTGAAATACTTTAGTTAGCGTATTTAACTAAAGCGACATAAAAACGTAAACCTTTATTACTGATGAAAATTGTTCGGAATGGTATTACAGGGTAAACAAAAAACTGAAACAAAAAATAATACAAGTCCGCTGAAGACAAAACGCCTAAGAATTGTAAGCATTTTCTTTTTTATTACTATTAAGTATATAACTCTTATTAAAACTTAAATTAAGAAAAATCTTAAAACAAATAAACCAACCAATTAAAAGAATTGACTTTTTTATACAAAACATTTAACAGAAATTAAAAACATTGATTTACAATTTAGATAACGTACGTAGTTAATAAACAACTTTTTTCTAAAACAAAAAGTTTAAATTAAAAATCAAAATATTCAAAACGATATTACAACCACTCACTTACATACATATATATTTAAATTTAAATACGATTACATTTAATGAAATCTCTAAAACAAAAAAACGAAAAGAAAGAAAGCAAAAAAATTAATTTAAAAAATAAAAAGACGATATTATTATAGAATATATACTCAAATGTTGAACTTGAATAAAAAAAATGTTGTTGAGATTTATGAAAAAATTGTAGAAGTGATTTTTGAATAGTTTTAATAAGATTTTTAAAGAAAACCATTTTAAAAAATAACAAACAAAACAAACATGGAATTTATTATTAACAAATCTAATGGATAGGAAAAACAAACAGTACTTAAATTATTATTACCTGTATTTTACTGTATGTATGAATGTAAAACTATTATTTTCTTTTTTAATGTATTCTACATATTTTGTGATGTCTGATCTAAATGTTTTTAAAAGCCATTTTTAAGGGGCCCTTATCTGCCTCTCTCTACCCAATTTAATGGAGGTGTTTTACGATAGAGTGTAAAGAATTAAGTAGTCAATTAGTGTTAATAACGAACATTGTTTGCATGTCTCTCTTTATGTGTTAAACGTTAAATTAAATTCTTGCTTACCTTTAAAAGTTATAAATCCTTTTAAAGTTTTACATCAAAATCTTTCTCACAATGATTTCTTTTCCTTCTTGGCTTCGAGAAGCGGTGTGATAGGTTTGACTTATGAGAAACCCGAATTCAAAAAAGCCGGAACTGTACTCACCTTACTACAGCTACAAAACACAAGTTTTGAGAAAAAACAAATAATAATTTCTCTATAAAAATAAGCTACTTCAGGCAGACAACATTTTCTACGTTAAGAATTAAGCGTATATGATTGACAACAAATTTCCCAACAAAGGCTAGAATTAATAATGATTGTTTTGTACCTAATTTGACATTGAAACAAGTTTGGACTTAATAGCTGGAATTAATTTCAGACAAATTTTTATAGAGGAGGGTAGACGTTTACATATATAATTTAACTTAGGCAAGAATAGTTTTAAGTCTTTTAATAGGTTTTCACTTTTTTCTGAATTCCTGCCTGTGTTATTTACTACCATTTTTCTGGCAGTTCTCCATTTATTATTTCATTATCGGGATTCGTTTTAGTACCTGTTCTAGACAAATTTAAATTCAACAAAATAAATATGCATGTAACATTGTGTCGTGGAAAATTTATACATAATTTTCCATAAATTCTCGTAAAACTTTTCTTATATTTAAATATATATTGTATTTTTATTACAATTATTATTTAAAATCTATTTTTCTCAAGCATATTCGATGCTCCTTTTAGAAAAAAATTCAAAGAAAAGATTAATAATTAATAAATTTTACAGTGACACCAAAAACCTAAATAAACAACAAAATATACACAAAGAAAAAAATTATGGAAATAGAATTTAAATACGTCCAGTTCCACTACTTTAGCAATTGTATAATAAAATTGCATTGAATTGAATGATTTTGATTAGAGGAATGAATGTTAAACATACATAGTAAAAATGTACACCAAAGATTGAATATTTAAAAATCAACACAAATAGTCTCTTAGAAGAAATTCAGCTTTTTAAAAAGAATAAAAAAAAATACAAAAAATAGATTAAAAATGTTTATTAACACAAAAATATAAATGAAAACAAACTAAAAAATAATTACAATTACTGTCATTATTCTAAATTAAATCACAAACAAGTTTGTCAACTCAAAAGATTATTCTTAAAAAAAACAATGGAATAAAGAAACAATGAAAATTATTAAACTTTTGAACTATTAAATCGTTTTTTACTACAGAAATTTGAATTAATATGGGTGTAAACAACACTTAGGGCCATTATTATAACTTGCAGTTACACTTGGGTTTAGTTAAAGGTATCTTTAACTAAAGGGAACTGTAAAGTTACCTTTAACTGTCTGCCTGCTTGTTTGGTATGTGAGGGGAAAAAAGTAGCAAAAGGAAAAAAGGTTGTAATTTGTGGTTTGCGTCGCCGCTGCACCGGGTTCTTCGTTGTTGTTGGAGTTTGGGTCCATATACGACGGACGGAGTGGAAAGAAGGGAAAAGAAATTATAATTTTTTTTTTAGGTGTGGTGAGTTTTTACCAAATGAAACTCACCAAAGGCACGTTAATCGAAATGGTACTGCATTACCATAGATCCGTGTACTGTATATCGTGGTTTGTGCAGTACGTGCCTGGAATAAGTAATGTTCACCTCTATTAGCGAAGGCATTCACCGGCATGACTGGTTACCATATGAACTGTACTACCAACGTTGTGGTTTATGTTTTTTGATTAAGGATAATTATACTCGATTAGTGAAACACTGAAAAAAAGAAGTACACTCAACAAACGAGTAAGGTAGTGTTGCCATTGTATCATTCTATTTAATATTCTAAAAAATTAAATTATATTAAATTAATTAATTAAAAACTAAATTTATATTATTTTGTAAATGAATTTTTGAATAATTTCTTTCTTTTATTGTAAAAAAAAGCTACAAATTCGAAGTTCTTTGTCAATTTTTTGTGATTTTACGAAATGCATATCGAATCTGAATTTAACATCAGCAAAAATTATTAAAGAGAACAATGAATTAATAAAGTTGGTTGGGTTTTATTCCTCTTGGGTGATTTCTTTTTCAGAAGTTAGTTACAGATTTTTAGTTTCCTGGCAACCAACATTGGATACCGATGTTAAGCAGAAGTGTTGAAAAATTCAGTACCTTAGTACTTTCAGTACCTTAGAATACGAAAAGCAATGAGAATGGTTGCCGAAAGGATTGGACATTTCGTTACGTCCGTCGATATTTAACTAAAAGGGACTTTTAAGTATAAGTAAATATTTTTTTAAAGTACCATTTGATGCAAATAGGTACTCTTTAGTTATAGTTCAGTACTATTTCAAAATTTCAATTATGCAACACATTTCCCGATACACAAAAATATTAATTTTTTGTTGTGGTGAGTTCCGGAAAAAATTAAATTAAATTTAATTTACCCCAGGAAATTCACGGTATGTATTTGCTACCATTTTGAACTGCATTACCAATTACGTGTTTGTATGGCTTAAGAATAATTCATCTTGTAAGTGGAATCACAAACACTAAACAAATAACACTCAACGAATATATATAGTACTGTAATTGTGTCAATAAATTAAAAAAAATTAAATTAAAAATATATAATAAAACACATAATCTCCTTCTTACTTGCACATACTTTTATTCTTATTGCTAAAAACAAATCATCTTTTCTTTTCAATACGAATTTGCAAACGAATTGATATATAAACTGCATTGACTATGTTTCTTATTAACAGTCTTATCGACACATTTAAAAAAAACATATGATTTCTTCTTCTTCCAGCTCTAAATACGAATGACGAAATCAAAACAAACAAATATAGAAAAATGTCACTGACTGTTTTGATCCAGAACAAGAAATGAATCGATACTTTTCGTAAGAAATTGCAAGAAATATTAGTTTTGTAACAATTTGCTTAAAAATTACAAAAAAAAAAACTGAATAACTTAAAGCATAAGAAAGTGATTACAAACAGAGTAACTGAGTAGTGAAAAGTTGTTGGAAAAAGAAATCAGAATGTCTACAACAAGAGTGCCACAATTGCGTATGGGTCAGCAGGATCTAAAATGCAGGCAAGGCTGCGGTTATTATGGCAACTGGCAATTTGATGGCCTGTGTTCGAAATGTTTTCGCGAACGTAATGAACAACGAAAAAAATGTAAGTAATTATTAACTCAAAGCATAAATGTAACACACAAACAGAGATAAAAACATATTTATTTGCATGTTTATTTTTAAAGTGGCTCAAGACACACCCAAACCTAGTGGTGCGGCTTCACCTAAACATCCAACTGATAAGACTGCATTGTCGTCAAGTCACAAAAAACCGGAAGTTACAAGTGGTGATGGCAATACATTGACAAAGAAAAAATCTCTTGTACCAGCCGTTATTCAAAAGACGCTGCAAAGTCAATCGCTGAAGAAACAGTCACGTCAACGTCAAGAAGGTAAATTATTACAATTAAGGCTTCACTTGTGAAAGCATCAAAACATCGCAGAACGGGTTTTGCGTGTGTTTAAATGTTTAACGTCATCGCATATGAATAGATATATAAAATATTTTTCGTAAATTAACCAGCTTTTTCTAATGATAAGCGTTTAATTCAAATTGTAATATAGAAAAATTAAGTTATTTATTTATCCAATAGATAGCTTTAGTAGTATCTATCCCTCGTCATATAGGTGTTATTAGATTGGATAGATTAGAAAAAGATTTATTTGAACAGAAATAGAAAATAAGCCAATTGCCGTTAAAATAATTCCCTAAACCCTCTAAAATGCAATCAACTGTTGAAAAACCATTTAAAAGTACTTTTGTAGTATATTAAAAATACATTGTGGAGGTTATTCGCCGCGTGGAAAGACGTACATAATGTCAATATAACTAACAATTACATTTAAGATGAGTTTTAAACAAATACACAGCAGAAAGTCGCATCAATCAATTAATTAATACATCTGAGGCTCCAAGCTCCTAGCCGATTCTATTCTACAAATTCAAATGTTAGTTTCTTAGCTTAGTGTTAAGAACTCTAATTGATATATCTAAGTTACCTCCAATATCATATAATAGCTGCTAGAGTTGTGTCACTTAAGAGTTTTTCTCTTAAGCGTTAATTACGCTGTGAAACATTAAAACCTTACATGAAATATAAATTTCAAAATATTTAACAATGATTTTTCGAAAATTTCAGCTTCTCACGATAAAAACTATGTCCCAGATCCAGCAGAAAGTCAATTTAGACTGCAGCTTCGTCAACTGCGTATACCAGACGATGGCAAACGTAAGCTTAAAAGCGAAATTCAACGTTTAGACAATGCCATACGTTCGTATATGAATAGTAACGGTACAAAAAATATCGATGAACTTTCGGAATTGGTGCAAAATGCTTATACAAAATTTGCCGATATTGTGCATAATGATCAAAGGTTTCAAATAGCCACTAATGAAGAACGCGAGAGTACCATTGATGTTTTCGAAAAAATTGTTATGACCCAGAATCATAAGTAAGTTTAATTATGTGTGTGTGTAATCGTTTAAAATTTACATTTATCTTCGGTTATTTTTGCAGATATTTATTTAGTCCCTACTTTACTTCCGATGAAGAGAATGATGTTAAAATTCAAAGACGCATACGACAACTTAGCTGGATTACCGCAAAACATTTGGCCTGCAGCATAGATGAAGTTAATCCCGAATCCCGCGAACTTGTCTACAATGCTATCACGGGTAATTTAAAAAATTTATTTATAATTGAAACTCTTAAAACTACATATATTTCTGAATTTTAGAACTTGTGGGTATTGATTCGTTTTACTCACCCCAAGAAAAACTTGAGTGTACTGTACGTTGCTGTCGCCATATTTTTGAATTGCTTAAACATTCCGTTGGTGGGCCAGCAAGTGCTGATGAATTTTTGCCAGCTCTTATATTTGTGGTGCTTAAAGCAAATCCTGTTCGCTTGCATAGCAACATAAATTACGTAAATCGTTTTACGAATGCTTATCGTTTAATGAGTGGCGAAGGAGGCTACTATTTTACTAATTTGGTAAGTATTTACTTAATATTAAAACGTTTCTAAAGTAAATGATTTAATTCAGTTTTTCATTTTCATTATTTTTTTATGCAGTGCTGTGCTATTTCTTTCATTGAAAATCTAACTGCGCAAAGTTTAAATATGGATCAAAAAGAATTCGATTTATTAATGTCTGGCGCGAAACACTATAGTACATCATGGGAGAGCGCCTTAATGGCTTGTGAAAGTTTACATTTGATTTCGGAAAATAGGAAGCGCATGGAAATGTTAAAAACTCGCAATCAGAACATCAGCACTGGTATACAACAGTTTGCCTTAGATTTGCAAGAATTTCAGGTAAGAATGTGTATAATTTTCTAGTATTAAAGCTTCATTTTTAAATACCTCTTTCCTAACTTAACCGTAATGTATTGCTTCATTAAAAAAATTACAAGGAAATAATTACTATAGAGTTCAATTAAATTTCATTAAAATTATTTGAGAGATATAGTATGGAAAAACCAAATTTCTACTTTTCGTTCCTCAATAATCAAATGCAAAATAAAATTTCATGCAAGTATAACTCGCGTTTTAAAAAAGCTATGTTTAGTAGTGGACGTTAACCAGTCACCCATGGATTATTTCTTTAGATATTGGGTCACTCTTTTACGTTCGCCTGTAAAATTGAATTCTCTTAAGTTTAACAATTTCCAATTTGGCCCTTTGTTAAGTAATCCACACCCATCGTACGGCTGGAATTTTTTGCAGTTTTTCTTGTTTAACTGGTTTCTTAATTGCACTGGTAAATTAAAAAATTCAGTCCCACAAGATGCGATGAGGCTTTATTCCTTGTAAAATTTTAGTTCTTAGTACAGTTTCTTGAAAACTTTTTCATTTTTCTTTATCAAAGACATCGAATGAATTTTTTTTGCAATTCCTTTAAACTCACAGTACCCTAAATAAAAATGCGGAAATATAAATAAAAAGTTAGATTGACTGATATTTACCATACTTTAAAAGAATTCGATCAGATTGACATTTAATTTTGTTGATCGCACTTTTGATTACTGTTGCTGTTGTTCTTATTTTTTTTGTCTTTTATACCGTCTATCGCTATATGCTAAACTAAAAGATAATTTTCATAAATTCCTAACTTAAATAAAAATTCGAAATTTTTATATTTTCATTATTATTTATTTTCATGATCAAAACATTAAAAATTGATGTTCTTGTTGCTTAATTGGCATCATGATTTTGCTTTTTTATTATGAAAAAAAAATAAGAGATTAAAAAAAATCTCATGAAAATAATTTTATCCTAAAATCTAAAAAAAAAGAAGAAAAAATACTTAAAAACATGAAATATACAAAACTAAATATTTAGAAAACAGAAAATCATAATAATAGTTAATGATTAGAATAATAAAAAAGAGAATTTATATCTGGTTTGTTTGTTAACTTATATATCGCCTGGCTTAAGAGAAAATGATAATTTTGGTCTTGAATTGTTTTTCCCTAAAATAACTTTTTGCTCTTCTTTGATGCGTTTTTCTTGTTCTTTACGCATACGTTGACGTTCCTCGTCCATCAGTCGTTGTTCTTCAATAATGGCCAAACGTTCTTCAGCCTAAAATGAAAATAAAATCAATTAATTCTTCTGAACAATTCACATTTTATATCATTAGAAAAAACTTACTAATTTGCGTTGAGCTTCTTCGATTTTGCGATTATTTTCAGCCAATATTTCTTCAAGTTCTTCTCTCTTTTTCTTTTCCTCTTCCTATAAATTACGGAAAGGAAGTATGTATTAATAGAAATACCATAACAGAAGAGGGAATTAACTTTTCAATAATATAATATGTTTATGCTTTCAATCTAAATTACATTTATAATAATTTTAACAAAGAAAAAAAAACTTTAATTTATAAAAAAATTTATAATTTACTAAGAAAAAAATACTGTTAAAAAGTGAACATAGATAGACACTTATTCTTTACTTTCTTTTCATTGTATTTTGTTGGAGTAAGTGTTGATTGTGGTTTTATCTCTCTTCTTTATTTCTATTTTGCAAATATACGATTAGTTGTTAATTTAATTTATATTTAATGTTTTACAAATGTTTTGCTTCATTTTCACATTTATTTGAGTACAGAGTCCTTGTTTAAAAAGAAAATTTTAACAAAATTTTACTTACAATTATTTATTTAACATCGAGTTTCCAATACTTTGCATTTTAAAAATATGTTGATATACATTGTTAATTACAAGTTACTCTAAACATGTTATACAACAAAACAATAAAATGTATTTGATTTTTCAATTTTTACAATTTATTATCGTGATTTAGGAAATTGCTTTCGTTTACGTAAACTGTTCATTTTTAAAATTTAACGTCTATTAAAATTAAAAAAGCAACAAAAAATAATATTTTAATTTAAATAAAAACAGTATTATTTTATGAACTGATCATTTCTATAAGCGTATAATGTTTAGATGTATAGTTTGACAAACGATGGTTGTGGTGTTTTTTGTAGTTTAGAACAACTTTCATTTCTATAATGGCATAAAATCTTTTCGCCAAATACGCAGGCTTCCAATCCAATGTACTTCATTCAGTTTTTCTCATAGTTCTCGTAAAATCTATTCAAATTTTGTTTTTATTTGAATTTCAGGTTGTCCTCTTCTGCTAAAGTGTGTGCTTTTTTATTATTCAATTAGAAAATTATGGGTCCGTAGATCTGGTTGCCGGATTAATGTGTTTTGCTAAATGTTTAAAATTTAAAACTTACTTTCATAGCTCTCCTACACATACACACACACACTCACACACCTTTCATTGGCCTTTAGTGAAAAGTTGTAGTTGTGTAGTAGCTATAGTCAATAGGTGTGGTTTTGATTAGAAAAAAGTGCTCTATGATAAAGCACCATATTCCTCAACTGTTTAATTGTTGTTTTTAATGGTTAAAAATGAGAAAAGTCGTACCCAGACTAGGGTAGAGCATATCCAAAATGGGTATGTTTCATCGTTGATAAAATTATATAACTTCGGATGAACAGTTAGCAAAAACCAACTGACTTTCGTTCATGCCTTTCACAAGTCTTCCGAGTATGCCAAATAACTGTCTTCAGACAAAACTAAATTAAATTACAGTTAAATTAATTACCGACAGGCTTACAAATAACCAACAGTGTTACAGGAATTCACTTTAATGTGGGGAAAATACCATATGAAACATATAAAAAAATCTAACTTTCGTGTAGCCATTTTGGAATATACTCTGCCTTTCCTGCGGTGACAAATCTTCCGTACAAAAAGCAAATTATCTTTTTTTTATGGAAAAACAAGTAATTAAAAATATCAGAGTATTGCGGACAAAAATACTTAGTAAGACAAGTAATTGTGGGATTAAGGAATGTGGAAGGAATGCAAAGGTAATTAGGATGGAAGCATTTATAAAAATAAATACTTCGGGGCAATAAGGGTGCTGCTTTTAATAGGGATAATGGTTGGAAAAAAATTAAAAAAATAACATTTAATGTTGGAATTATTCAGCTGAGAAAGCTTGGAGTATATTATTAATAGTATGAGGTCTCCAAGGCTACTACAAAATCTCTGAATACGAGCACCTACCTCTCTGCGGCGTTCTTCTTCCCGTATCTGTTCACGCCTTCTCTCCAATTCGAGCATCATTTCACGCTCCATTTCTACTTTGGCCTGTTCAACACGCCTTTTAACCTCTAATTCAATTTCATCACGTCTCTTTTCCAGTTCTTCCTCAACACGTCGTTTTACCAATAATTCAATGCGTTTGGATGCTTCCTCTTCAATAATCTTCAATAATGTAAAATACGTTTAACCAATTATGCTCCATAACCAACAAAAATTTAACCCACAATTAATTACCTTTTGCTCGGCTTCCTTTTGGCGTCTTTGCCTTTCCATTTCAGCTAAGCGTTCCACCTGTTTAAGAAATCATTTATTTTTCATTAAATTTATTCGGATTCTACTATTTACCTCATCCAGTTTCTTGTAGCGTGCTTTTTTGTGTCGGCTACTGCTATGTGTCTGCGAATCACTATCCGAATAGCAGCTCGATGAGACGGAAGATGAAGACCTTTTTCTTGACCTATGATGATTATGTTCACGTTCTCTATCTCTTATTCTATCCCTCTTGCTGGAATTACTACTGGCGCTGTGGCCATAATTATTATAGACATCCACATCCTTATCACGTTTGCGTTCACGTTCACTGTGATGCGATTTGCTGCGTTTTTTATGTTTGCTTTTGTGGTGCCTTCGTTTCGGCGTAGGACTACGTGATCTTGAACCCATTTTACCCAACTATCGCCTAAATATAATTTTTGATTGAATTAATACACAATTTTCTCCTTAAAAATTATAAAAAAAATCTAAAGCCTAAAATCGATTGTTGACGCAATGGTGTTGTTAACTTACTGTGAATGGGCGGTGACAGTAGTTATTTTTGATAAATTGTTGGTGCTTTACAGGGCGTTGAATAATTTATTTTTATCTTAAGCTAAATTAGTGATGTCAAATAAGGCAGAGATGTCGAAAAACGCCAAATTTAATAAATGTTTGTTTAATATTGTAAAGTACTTTTGGATATGAGACTCGGTATCAGAACAAATTCCGATTTTATTCTTTCTCTTCAATAAAGCGATTTAGAAAACTGTATTTAAGTCTTTGGAAATCACATTTGCAAAATATGATTGAAATTGTTTTTAATTGACCAAACATATCCCTGCATTTTGTTTTATCAACTCTCAAATATATTATAATTAAAATTAAATTTTACTGAACTAAGTTAACATACTCACTGAAATGGTTTGATGCTTTTAAGTTTGTTAATGTTAAATTTATTATGTAGTAACTGTTTTCCAAAAAAAAGTTGGTTATAAATTTTCAATAAATTTAAATTTTGATCATTTCAGTTGGAAATATGCTCAAAAGTTGATGCCGTATTAGCCAAAGCACCTTTAACGATTCTATCCATAAAGACTCCAGAATTTTTAATACCTCAAGCAAGAGCTCATCTTGTTAACGAAATAGAAAATGAGAACGTCAACAATAAAGAGAATAATATTGACAACGACCAGAATTTAGAAAATATTGCTAAAGTCTTAGGAGGTCATTATAAACACAACTTAATGGCGGCCATGGATACCAGTTCTACTCCTTTAGTAGGAAAGGAATCACAAGCGAAAGTTCTACCTCTGCCTTTAAAACCACAAATTCTTGAAGCCCCCAAGAAGATCACATCAGCTGACGACAGTGTCTTAGATACATCGAACGCAACTCACAATCTATCAACTCGCGACACCGCCAGTAATTCCACTTTGGGACGTTTATCACCTTTGCCAACGGCTCAACAAAATGTGGACATGTTATTTGCATCACCAATTTTTAATTATACTCCATTCGATGCTAATTCTTTACTTGATGAACCCTCGGACTCTGCAGACGATTTATTATTAACAGCGGAGTTCCGTGGTGGGCTTACGAATATAAATTACGACTTTGATCTATCAGATCACAGCAACGACAATAGTGTGGCAGAAGACGCTAAAATAAATTTAGCTGAATTTGATCCTCTACTGAAACCGTCAACACCTACTGATATACAATCACAAGCTTCTACATCTAGTCAACATGAACAGAACAGTACAGTAGATATCTTAGACGATAAGTCAAAAAGTCTACTTGATAGTGATTCACCTTCTAAAGAACCCTTACTTCCATCACCTTTAAAACCCATGGTAACGGATTATCGTGGTTTCTCAACATTTGAAATACCTTCTATTTCCTGTAATACCGGAGACTTTAGTTCATTAAATCATTCAATCAACAGTGAAGGCACGGAGGGTAATAAGAAATCTTCGGAATAAAAGAAATAATTTGGAAACTTATTTATGTAACATTGCAGTTTTCTGTAAAATGTAATTGTTCTATTAAAATTATAGTTTTTGTAACGAATGTATTTGTTTAATTGAAATGTCAAAAAATACACTTATGAGAAATAGTTCTATATTATGATAAACAATGTAAGAAATTGTTTGGGATTTTTCGGAAAAATTACTTTTTAATTTTGTTGTGCCAGTTGGCTTCATAGTTTCGCACCTTATCAGACCTTTGAAAATTAATGGCTCAATTATGAATAGCAACGAAAAATTTGTAACAAAACTCATATGCCTTTTGTCAGTCACCATTTGCAATAAAAATGTATACAATCTTTTTGCTACTAATAACTCAACTGGAGTTCAAATGTCATCAATAATCAATTATTATCAATATATAAATATAAATATCGGTTGTTTGTTGGATATATATTCCCAAATTAAGCGACTGTAGCACTTTGGAAAATTGCCACTTGAACTACCCTGTAGTGTTTTCAGTAATCAAAATAAATATTGACAATAACAAAACAGATTGCAGCTTGAATTAAAAGTAAACATTTATTAAAATATTTTTTTCAAATACTGTTAATATAATTATATTTTATCTTTTTATAACATTTTTGAATGAGAAAGCCATCGAAACGTAAAATGTATCAAAAAAGACGAAAAAAAGAAAAGGCTGAACAGCGTAAAAAAGCATCACTGCCCACAGCAACTGGATCCACCGCCACAAAAAGCACAATTTATCAAAACAAAAGCTCGAGCAATCATAACTGTAAACAATATCAACAAAAGGGAAACAAAAAGAAGAAATTTAACAGTAACCATGTAAGAAATACTCCGGCAAGTCCAATAACGTCATATTCCGAAAGCCTACAACTGTGGTGGCAAACATATTGCTCGGCAATAGAATTCCATACAAAACAGCAAAGGTCCTGTCAGGATGAAAAAAAAGAAATGCTTCTTTTGGAAAAGTATGCCAATGAATATGAGACCTCGTCGGAGGAAGAGGAGGATAATGAGAATGTGGTGCAGGAATCGCTGGACAATGCCAGCAGTGAAAGTGAATCAATGGACGAAGAATATCTAAAATTCTTGGAAATCACTCATAAGCATCGAGAGCAATTGCGATTAAAAAGGGAACAAGAAAATATCTAATGATGTTCTGTATTTTGTAACAATGGTTTTATTTTATACCAGATGCACTTAAGTATTTACAATAAAGTTTATTATATACAATAACGCAGTGGACTTCTTTTTGTAACAGTTAAAAAACGAATTTCTTATAACTTCGTAGGGTCACAGAATTTCGGAAATCTGAAGGTAAAAATATTTTTCAAAGACGTGACAATTCTGATTGGAATTTTATCAGGTACCAATCTTCTTATTTCATTTTTGTCAAAAAAAAATTTCTATGATTGTTTTAGTCCGAATACTAATAAAAATGATTTTTGGAAACAGTGTTCCACAGAATGTATCATGATGTAAAAACGTTTTTTGAAGGAATTCCTCTACTCAAAATTTGAATATGGGCAACACTGCTAAACAGCTGAGTGTCAAAATAACCGCAATGTTTTTGTTTCTTCCTCTATTATTTGGTTGTTGATCGATTCTGTCGTTAAAGAAGAAAAACGTAAAATTTTTGGAAAGACCTCGAAGAATTTTGAAAATATACCTCCAGATTATTTGTAAAACGATTGCCTATGTTAATAAAATATAAAGAACTACAATGGAAAACGATGATGAGGTAAATATTTGAAGGGAAATGAGAAGATAACCTCATAAATAATTAAAACATCGATTCTAGATTGAAGTGTGTCAGAATGTGGAACCCCACGAAGTAGAAGACACGGTAAAATCGAAGGCAGTGGTAAAATTTTCACAAGTTCAGGTGCCAGTGAAATTTAATCGTTTGGAATGTAATACCAACTTAAATTTACCACCCTCCAATTGGCTGACCAGTGCAGACAATAGTTATGGTCTACATCAGGCATTGTATCACAGTCCCGGTTTTGCTAGCTTTCGTATGGCTCATATGTTTCCAGATTGTGTAGGCGAAGTTGATGTGGTGGCGGATGCTGAAAACATTAAGAAGCTATTAAAAATGCCCTACACCTCGAACGGAGCTATCAGTATGATTGTCCATAAAGTGGGGAATACCATACTTTTGGATGAATTTGATATTCAAAAATATCTGTTGAGAAAAGCTGATGATGATTGGAAATGGTTGAGGACGTTTATTTTAGAACAGATTCTTGCCTATGGTGACGGCGGTCATAATTTCAGTCTTAAAGACAAATCACGAGAAGCTATTCAAACTAAAAACTTGCTTTCGAAATTTCTTTATTACTCTCTTAAACAATCTAGTGATGTTGAAGTTTCAAACGGTCAGCAGGAAAGTGCTCAAAACAGTACCACTCTGCCTATAAAAAATCCTGTGCTGCCTGAACCTAAAATAGAAGAAAATGTGCCTGATCCTAATTCATCTCATGTCTTTCAACGTAATGTCGTGTGGACGTTTGAGGATATACGTATGCTAATTGGCACCGATATGCCAATATTTGGAGGTCCAAATAGACCTTGTATTAGTCTGAGGCTACGTGATATGACTAAACCCATCAATGTCTTGACTGGTATAGATTACTGGTTGGACAATCTCATGTGTAACGTACCGGAAGTGGTTATGTGTTATCACTTGGATGGCATCGTGCAAAAATACGAAATTATTAAAACTGAAGATTTGCCCTACTTGGAAAATTCTCAATTTTCTCCTCAGGTTGTACGTAATGTGGCTCAAAATATATTGGCTTTTCTAAAAGCTAATGCCACCAAGGAAGGGCATACATATTGGTTATTTAAGGGACGCAATGATGACGTCGTTAAACTCTATGATTTGACCACTTTATGTAAAAATCAAACGAGTACTCCGGAATGCGATGAGAAACAAGAAAATCCTTTTACCGTACCAGTAGCCATGTTACTTTATACAGTCGCACGGAATATGAAAAATCATTCATCTCAAATTACCGCTAAAACTGCCGGCAGTATAAGAGCTCTATTGGACAATTGTATAAAACTCTTGCCAAAGGAGAAATATCCCCAAATAGTGACATCATCTCATTATATTCTATCGGATTTACATATACCAGCTGGTATTGATCCGAAAGATCCCAAATTCGATGTCAGTGACAATGATTCAGATACCCAGTCTATATATGAAGAAGAAGATGAGGACGAAGAAGACGATTATGAAACGTACCGAGAAGAAATTTTTAATTTCCAAGATCTGAACAAGGATCAGAATGTGGCGGTACAAAATATATGTGATACTCTTAAAGAGTTCCATTTGGAAAATTTGAATACAAAAACAGGAAAACATAGGCCTTCACCTTTGATAGCTTCTATAGAAGAAAGATGTTCCATAGCATTGGAGCACATTAATAAAGGTCTTTCTTGTTTACAGTTTTTCAATAAAAACGAAGAAAAGTTTATTAAAGAATCTGAAGCCCGAGCTAAGGATGAGGAAAAACAAAAAATTATCCACGAAGAACAAAATCCTAATATGGCAAAACCTTTTAAACCAATACCTCTACCATACGAATCACTTAATGCTCAAAAATCTAAACTTACAAGTTTGAAATCTGTAGACAGCGATGATGATTCAGTTGTGGAACTAAAGACCAAGAAGTCTAAATTGAAAAAAACTCAACTTAAAGATCTGAAAGTATTAGATAGCGAAACTTCAGCTCAACACTCACAGCTACCTCAACAAATTGCAGTTAGTTTTAATTCTCAGCTTTTTGGCTCTTGGAATACACATTTAAAATTATTGCTCTTGGAAAAAGCTTGTCTAACATATGCCACATTGGCTGAACACAATTACGTGGAACAGAAATATGGTTCTAGTTTAAGAGCAATTTATATGTCGTGTAAATGTCAGCAAGTGGTTTTAAAATATATGAGCACTTTGGTTTCACAAACTAGTTGTCTTCTGGGACGTGCAGGCGACTGCCTCTTTCAAATGACTAAAGATTGGAAAAATATTGGAAACCATTTAAGTGAGTTCAACGAAAAATACGAGTCTGAAAAACATATCCAGAAAGAGTTGGACAAGGAACTGGGTAAGTTTTCTCTTAAGGAAGTCCATTATAAAAGTGATTCAAATACATTTTTATTTTCCTACAGATACAGAATACTGCTCTCAGTTAATTGATCCTCAAGAAAATATAGAGCTTTTAATGGTTTCAAGTTGCTCTTGCTATGAAAATGCACTTGAACACGTCAGCAATTCATTTGGCGATAACGCTGAGGAGGAAGCACGTCATGAACTTCTAAGACGTTTAGGCAATGTGCGCAATGAATTGGGTGTAAAGTATATGTTTTGGGCTCAAGAGGAATATACAAAGTATGTGCAAGAAAATAAAGATGCTGTTGACCCTAATGACTCGACCAATGATTCCAAAGAAACTTTAGACCACGAGGCAGATATAAAAGCGAATGAAGAAAATGAAAATAAAGAATCTAAAGCTAATACAAAGATAGAAGAGCCTATATATCTTAAATTGGCCATGAAATCTTATGATTGTTTGATACGTGGCATTAAAGCCTTCACTTTAGTAGAGGATAAAGTTAATTTGGCATTTTTGTACTGTAATATGGGGAGATTTATGCGTTTCCGAGCTCATTTAATCATCCCAAATGAAAAGTAAGTATATTACATGCAATTTTTTTTAATAGTTCTTAAAAGTTGAGTTTCAATTTTATTCTGTCTGCTTTACAGTATCGATTCTTTACAACAACAGAAAATGTTTTATAATGAAGCCTTTTCTTATTATGAGAAAGCTAAAGATGTTTTAAATTCTCGAAAGTCCAATCCGGAATTGTGGGATTTAGTTAATTGGGAATTGTCGACAGCCACATTAACGTTGGCCAAACAATTACAGGACTATAGCAGCCCCGAAGAGGTACTGTTGTTAATGCAAATATTGTTTAATGTTTAATTATTCTGTTATTACAGATTTGCCACAACGATTTGGAGAAACAAGTTTCAGAACTCTTACAAAAATCTTTAAAACTTTGTGACGTTGAGCATCCTGGGTCGAGACAGATTTTATACACTTATCGCTCTGGCTTAATACATAAAAGGTTTGTAAGCATTTACACATAAAAAATAATTTTGTTTTTAGTTCGATGAGTTTATAAATCGATCAGTAATATATTTGTGGCTATTGATTCAATGGAGGTTAGGTTAGATTGGATTACGAAGTGAGCTGTAGAAATAAAGGTACATTGCGGGTATCTACAAGGTCGCAGATTTAATTGACGTAAAAAAAGAAAATAGAGAAGAACACAGAACAGACGGAGAAAATAGGAACTATAAAATAAAAGATTAAAGATAGGTGAGAGTCAAAATTAATGAAGAAGATAGAAATATAGAAGAAAAGAATAAGCCAGCCGACTAATTTCGGAGATTTGCAATGGCAGAAATGCTAACAGACGCCAATTTTCCGAGTTTATTGAAGAAATACCAATCAAGAATCCTGCGTTTTCAACTGCACACCAAGGCACGAGACACAGAATGTGCTCTACAGTTTCTGTTTCATTAGTCCTGTTTGTTTCACCGCTGCGTCGCTTGTTAGTTCATCTGCAATGTCATTGCACATTTGTTCAAGAGCCGTGTGAAGGTCTATAAGTTCGAGCGAACGTAACACCCTGTCAGTGTCCGTATTATTTTATGATAATCCCATCAAATACTAAAAAACCTTTCTTTAGATTTTATTTCGATTCAAGAATAGTTAAAATTTGGTGTATTCACCTTAAATGTTTCCAAACAGTTTTTGTGCAATGTCTCGTTCTTAGCAATCGAAATGGTTGGAGACTACGACTTTCATCATTTTGTTTCAATTGGTGGCAAGTGACATCAAAATTATCGGACCTACTTACTTACTTAATTGGCCATTAACAACACGATTAACGGATTTCGGCTTGCCGTAACACATCCTTCCAGGCGCCTCTGCTTCTTGCGCGCCTACGTCAGTTGGTCACACCAATTGATTTGGTCCTTTTAACGCAAACAAGCACAACGTCAATGTTGTTGAGAAGCAGTTGGATTGGATGCGGAAATCATCGCCAACTCGCAATGGATTGAAGATCTTACGCAGGACTGCTGCATCAATGCTTAATAGGGTCCATGCCATAAAGAAGCATGGGCAGAATGAGGGCCTTGTATCGGACATCAGTTTATTGAAATTGTCTGTAGGAAAATAAAAAAATAAACTTTATATTCAATAAATGTATGTAATAAACTCTTTGTAAAATTTTCTTTTGCAGAATTGCCTCTTTTCACTACAGTCAGTTGCGTAATAACTGCGCTGAATCGTCTAACATACCTAAAACTACACTGCAATTGTGTAAATATTATTATGAGAAAGCAGCCAACATATTTGATAGCATAAAGGAGGCCAGCGATTATTTAATTGTCCAACTGGAGCGAATTTCATTGCAAGAATTTTTAGCTGAAAGTAAGTACATTGATTTTTTCCATCACTCATTCACTCTCTTATTGTCTCTTTGCTATTAAATTTTAAAAGATACCAACAGCAATATGAAAAAAATAAAAAATCTACAACAAGCACTCGAAATATGTTTGAGTTCTAAATCGCTGTTTGAATATGCTGTTAGTAATTTTAATACTTCAGCCGAACTGACGAGTTCTGCGTCTGCTGCGACAGCACAAAGCGGCAATAGTGAAGGTGATTTTCTCAAACATTTGTTATTGTTTGAGAGTCGCTTGCAATTTGTTTTAAAAACACTTATAAAACTATGGCTAAGTGGCGTCAAGGATACAAAACAAAGGGCTGATTTGTATAAGAAAATGTACATGGAAACCTTGAATATTAGAAAAGTAACAGGCGCACAGAACGAACTGAATGGCGTAAAACAGTTGGCACAACAGTTTGCAAATTTATTGGAGAGACTGATACAACTGGAACGTACACATACAAATAATGTAGTCAATAATAATTAAAGCTACTTAGAAGCTTTACTTTATTTTAATTCTTTTTTAATTCTTTTACTGGTTTATTGTATTAAAAAGTTTTTCTAAACTTTTTTAAACGAAACGAAAATTTTTGTTAATTCTTCTCAAGAAAAACAGAAAAAAAAGAAAAAGTAATTTATTATTAGTAGAGGTAATTTAACCAATTATACTATACACACGATTTTTAAACATTTACACATGCCTACATACATAAATAAGACAGCATTTGAAATATTTTATTATAAATTTTTGAATGTATTTTAAAAATACATTTTTATTTTATTACAAACAACAGTACGACATAACTATTGCAGTTTTCATTGTTTATTGTGGGTATGCTACAATCAGCAATTAAAATTGTGTTTCTTTAAAATTGACAAAAAATTATATACAAAATATATAAATCATATAGCATTACTGACTAAATTTATAAAATTAAACATTTAATTAAAGTATATAACTGCAATGCTCCTACACTGTTCTAATTTATTTTTAACAATTTTATTTTATTTAATTTTATTTTTAATAAATTTTGTTTTTACAATAGTAACAAACCTTTAAACGAAATTACTTGTTTAATTTGATCATTTTTGCCTTAATTTCATTACAAATCTGGGTCATTATTTCTTTCGTGTTCTTGAAATTGTTTCAAATGTAGGTCTTTGTTATTTTTCGACTATTTCAGCAATTTTCGTATTTTTTGCTTTCTTTGTTTTGTGTTTCGGTAACTTTTTCTTTTCTCACTATACATATATTTTGCTTTACTTTGGCTATTATTTTAATTGTTTATTTAATATTTAGTTTATTTTTATCATAGTTTTGTTTTTGTTTTTCTTTTTTTTGTATATAAATAATACCAGCTAAGCAGAAATTTTTGTTGGTCGTCGTTCATAATAAGTTTTTTTTCTTGGCTGGTGTATATATTCAAAAAGAATTTTACATACACATTTGCTTAAAAAAAATGTTAGTTTTCTTGAAGTTATTTAGGTTTGTTCTAGTTTAAGTATAAAATAAAATAATAAAAAAATTGTTTTTTCAACATTTGCTTTTAATAAAAAAACACAAGAAAATTCAATTGGAGATGTTTAGTATTTAATTGAATAACTAACTTTTTTAAATAATTTTTTGGAATACTAAACCAATGAAATACCAGACGTAAATTGTAAAACTGATTGTATCTTTTAAAACGTATGTCTGTAGTCTTCGCCAAAAGTAAAGGCTTCAGATGATGAAAGCACCATTTTTTTACAATGGAATTAAATTCCGTTATAAAAACAACAGTGTTGGGTAGAAAAATATAGAAGTTGAGCTAGACTTAGCATAGATTAAGATTCTATAAGCAATGGTTATTCGAACAAAAAAAAATGGGCCAGATTTGTGATTTCGTAACCCATTTATAAACAATAAAAATTGTAGTTTAGGAAAGAGCAACAAAATGCCGAAAGCAACTCTTAAGAACAACTCCATAACACTGCCTGATAATGAAATGCTCGAAATAAACGTCTAGTATATATAACAATATATGTATGTACGTACAGTGGTGGCCTTATAATTAGAAACGATGTTTCTAGAACAGAGTTCTCTGGAGTGACGAATCTAAGTTTAATTTGTCTTAATCTGATTCAAAAACGTATGTAAGACGTCCTCCAAACAAAGCCTTTGATCCCAGGTACACAATGAAAACTGTAACCACAAATCATAGATGTTGCTAAGTCGTTTCTAATTATAAGGCCACCACTGTATATGTATATTACTTCCTATAATATGAATTCGGAACAAAGGGTCACAACAATATTCTTACCAGAGATCACCAATGAGTATTCCAAAAATGAGTAGAATGGAATCATACTAATAATTTCTGATACTTGTATGCATTCATACTAAATTTAATATCATGGAACCTCTACTCATATTAAAAGTTTGAAGTACTTATCGTATTCATACCTAACAACACGTATGATGATGTTGATTTCGACTCTCCATGACTCAATATTTACAAGAATCACAAAATGAGTATGAATTGCGTACGAACATTTAAATACTCACTAAATGGTTGTGTGTTTGCTCTCTCTGCTGCTCTGTCTTTTTTGGAGTCAGTCGAACCGAATCATTTCTAAGTATTATAAGTATTTTTCTAAAGTTATAAATCTAAATGAGTAGGCTTATGAATCAAACATATTTCGAATGGTATGAGTTTGATGTCAACGTTGTACTCATACTCATTGCAACCTGTACTTATAAATCGTAGTAGTGAGTACGAATGCATCAGAGTAGTTAAATATCAATATTGTTAACTCACTTATATTCAAAATTTCATGAGTGCTTATGAGTAGCGAAAAGCGATTCATTGCTGATCTCTGCTACGTACGTGATTCTGAAAAAAGGTCTTTTAGCTCGTGTGTTGCCTTGTGATTCCGTGCCATCAGAGATATACCATTGCTTGGGTATATCACTAGTGAGAAATCCTAACAAACTAATTTTCCTGGCCAAGTATTTTAATTTTTATTTGCTGTTTCAGAGGAGACGAGTCTGGTCCATAATAGACTGACAATTCTTTAATTTCTCCTATTCCGTTCACTCTTCGTTTGATCCACTGATCGATCAGTAGGAGTGTACCAAGCGAGATCTATTTTTAGGGGTTTATTACGTATAACGCTGTTGCTCGGAAATGGTATTGAAGTAAATTTCATAAGTATTGTTGGATAGCTGAACCAGCAGCTACGTCACTGTATTGATCAGATCGATTTACAAAATGATGGAATTTTTTTCAGTTCAAAGAAGTTTAGTTTGTTATTGGTTTGAGCTTTGGGGTGAAATAACATTTTCGTCTCAGAAACGGAATTTAACACTGCGTATGAGCATTATTTTTAGGCACTTATCAACTGTCTGCAGTGGATTCTGTGAATATACTGGCCAGAACCAAATTAAATTATGATAAGGAAATTAGGTACATTATCAAAAAATGGCAATAGAATGCGAACCATAGAGAAGCCGAAAAATCGGACCGCGAGACCTGAGTTAGGTAATATAGATAGAGAAGGAGGCTCTATGATCCCTAGGATCTTTAAAGGAATTATTAATTATGTTGTCGTATAGCGTATTCCATAATCGAACTAGACCGGGTGTTGCTTTTCTCTTGCTTAAATGAAAATAATTTTTAATTTCTTACAGAACAAAGAAATATTTCGAAACCATTGTGAAATCTTAAATGGCGTTAAAGGTTAACTACAAGAAAAAAAAAAATAAACAAAAAATGTTGGTTTTAGAATAATGGGATGACAGATGGAAGTATTTCAAGTCTTTGTCACGTAGGAAGTCAAACATAAAATATCTGTTGCCCTCTTTTCAAAGTTAATTTCTATTAAAAGTATAAAAGTGACTGGTGAGAGGCATAAATCTTACATTGTTAATACATAGTTCAACGACAAATTTAATAAAATGTTGCCCAAAATCCTTGTAAGTACCAATCGTTATATGTAGACGTACATATATTTGGAAATGAAATAAATAAAAAAAATGATTTTTGTTGCAGATTGCCTGTGCCTTACTTGTAGCAGTACAAGCTGGCTATTCTAGCTCTAGTTATGGTGGCTACAAAGCCTCATCAAAACCTTCTGTAGCCGGCATTGTCGCCCAAATACAACCAGCGGCAACTCTTACAATATTGCCTTCATATGGCAATGGCTACAATGCGGCACCGTCTGCTTCTACTGCATACAGTTCTGCTTCGGCTAGTAGTGCTGCATGCAGCAGCAGTCAGAGCTATGGATCAATTCAGAGCAATTCGGTTAACAGTTACAGTGGCGCTAGCACTGACTTGGATCCTGAACTTTTACATTTAATCAATTTAATCTGGGCTTTACCCTCTGCCGGCGCTCCCAATGCTGCACTTATTAATGTGCCACAATACTCCACAACTGTTTATACAGCGCCTGCAGTTGCCGTCGCCTCAGACTATTATGGCAATGCTGCTAGTGGTTCATCAGCTGCCGCTGCTGCTGCTAATGTTAAATCAGTTAGCTCCGGCTATGGCCCAGCTCCTGCTCCCGCCCAATATGCTGGCTCTGGCTCTGGTTATGGCTCAGCTCCTGCTCACGATCAATATGCTGGCTCTGGCTATAGCTCAGCTCCTGCTCCCACCCAATATGCTGGCTCTGGTTATGGCTCAGCTCCTGCTCCCGCCCAATATGCTGGTTCTGGTTATGGCTCAGCTCCTGCAGCTTCTTATTCGTCCTACTAATATTTGGCTTAATTATACCACCTTTTAATAAACTATGCGAAGATTTTTTACAAACAAAACTTTCGTTTAATTCGATGCAGTCACATGTTTTTTGAACGATTAACTTTCCAACATTCCGACATTTTTCTTTCTAGGAGTTCAACAATGTTAATTGGCTACGGATTATTTAGACAATTTAGTTGTTTATTCTTTCGTCCGACGGTCTGCCTTCCCTCATATTTTAAACCTCGTAGTTCTTTAAAGGCGTTCTGTGTAAACCTTTGGGGGACATAATTTAAAAATGGGTGGCTATAACAGACGAATTATCTTCAATAATTTACAGACAAATAATATTTTGGAGGGTGAACATTTGTTATTAATTCTTACTTAGTCATCGAATAAAGAAATGTAAAAAACAAAAATCGAGCGAGTCAACCTGATACAAGACGTGGTTTGTGAGGTTAAGAATCTATATCTATACAAAATATCGCGCAGACCATGAAGTACTCCTAAATTAAAACTGCTTAGATTAGAGGCAGAAAGCATGGAACAGCTGACCATTGTGTTAAACTTTTAATTCGAATTTCGAAGATTAATCATTGCAAGTCGTCAAATAGCGTTAAATAACGTCGAAATTTGTTTCATGTCGCACAATAAGAAAAATATTAGAGAAATTTGGTCCTGCGGTAAGTGTCCACGAAAAGAACCTCTTTTCAGTAAGAAGAACGTATAAAAATATCAGAAGTGTGGCAAAGAACGCATGAGTCCAAACTTGCTCTGCTTATCCGAGTTCGGGGAGAAATTTATCTTATAATGGGTGATTTCTTAAGAGCTATAGGAACATTTTTACAAAAAAAAAAAAACAATTTAAATTCAGAAAAATGCACGAAATCTTTATTTGAATCGATAGTACGCTCCATATAATTTAATGTTTAAAGATTAATTCATTGCAAATGTTGAAGGCGACTGCGCCTCAAATGGTCCATCAGCTTAGTCCAATTTTGGCATACTCTTTCCAACATTTCGGTCGGTATCTCGCGAATAAATGCTTCAATGTTGTCTTCCAATGCGTCAATTGAAGCGGGCTTGTCTGTATAGACATGAGCTTTAATATAGCCCCACAAAAAATAGTCTAAAGGCGTTAAATCGCACGATCTAGGAGGCCAATTGACCGGTCCCGAACGTGAAATAAAATGTAAAAACACTGAGAATAAATAAAATTGCCATGAAAAGTTTCTCAAAAATCTGTCGTTCGGAGTCGACTTTAAACTGTAGATCCCGTATAAGTGGTGTGAGAAACTAGGTTGTAATCCTAACTTTATGTATTTGGTGTGTAAGAGTGTGCAGCTCTGGAAATTTCGATTTACCATCAGGCGAGAGTTCATGTTAACTTCGATTAATTTTAATAGACTTTGAGTGCTTAGAAATAAATTTTTATTTACACACGGTTTTTGTGGAGAAACTGTAAAAGATTTTAAATCTAAATTGATAATAATAACAAATAGTGAAGATTAATAATACATCGGTTTTCAATGATCTTATGTCACGAATTTGTAAAAAGTTGTCCAAAAACTCCTTCACAAAAATTGAAATTTTTAAATTTGAAATGATTTGCAGTACTGGCGAAATTCAGCGCGAATAAAGCTCAAACAAATTACGTTCGTCCACACCTATCCAAATAAAATAATTATTGTTGTATTGCATTATAATAAGATGATAATGTGGGTTAGAAATATACGAATATTAACTGTTTAATTAACTCGGGTTATGACTATTCATTTTCCGTTAAGTTTTCTGTTTTGAATGACGAAATTTTTTATTTTTAATTGTTTGCGGCTTTCCCATAAAATACTTCATTTTGAGATGCTTCTCGAACACGAATAAAGAATGCCTGACATATGGTATGTGAACATAGTTTTTGTTTTCTTTTTTAATTAAAGCGTTTAATTATGTTACATAATCGTAAACAATTAAAAATCTTTCATATAAAAAGACTTGAATAACTGTAAATATTAAATAGTTCTATTCGAACATTTGTAGACAGGAATTAAAGTTCACCATGAAACAGTACATCTTTGTAAGTCTTTAAAAATTTGTATGGATTTTTTAATTGAATTTAATTTCAAAATTTTATTTGTCTTCAGTTGGCTGTCATTGTTTTCAGTGCTGTTCTTTGCTGTTCAGCTAAGGCTGGTTATGTGGGCCCTAACGTCTCATATAGATCACCGGCATATGGCGCAGGTTATAATGTGCCTTTAGCCTCGGCATCAGCTTCTGCTGCAGCTTCGTCAGTAGCTCGCTCTGGTTATGTGTATCAGGTGCCTTCATATATACTTGATGGTGGTTCTTCGGGCTATGCGGTTTATAATCCCAGTTATGGTGGAAATTCTTATGGTTTTTACTAAGTTGCCAAATAAATTAAATTTCTTTTAAAAGCATCTTATCCAAGACCTTCATTACTTCCGACATCGACATGTGTTGTGATTTTCTTATTAATTTAGTTTGTTTGAGGAGTCAAAATCTTACAAAAAGTCACCATTTTTTCTATTCCTTTTTTCTTGCCTTATTTCAGTATCAGTAAACAAAATTTTTGAGCTAGAACGGTAGGATTGTTTTCGGAAAATACATTGAGAAATATTCCTCATCATTCATGGAATGAACCCTTTCATATTTTTGTTTAACTCCGAAAATCAAAATGGATTTTTTCACTGAGGCAAATACTCTTTAAAGAAGGCAAAAGTCGCCATAGTCTAGTAGGTAGTATGTTGGCAAGGCCACGGTTCTAATCCCAGGTCAGACATCTCCAACAAAATGAAATATAAAAAATATTTATTCGGCGACTTTCTCTAAGCAGATTTCTAGCAAAAACTCTGAGAATAAATAAAAAATTGCCATCAAAAATTTCTCAAAAATTTGTCGTTCGGAGTCGACTTTAAACTGTATCCTGTCCTGTATCTGGACTGACTAGATCGTAATTTTGACTGAAGGGTTATAATGACCAATTATGTATGTAAGTATAGTATGCCGCAAACTGTGTTTATTTTCATCATAATTTTGTTTCAGAAAGCGTGCGCTAATTGGGAGGGTTATGCGATTTCAAATACTTGGAAATTCTCTTGTATTTTTCTAATTCATAATTGTCAAGATGTATTTGATTAGAGGTTTATTTTTATTTTTGAATTGAATATCATTAAAAAACCTTTGGTGTTTAAAAGAAAATTCGTGGTGTATAACATTTTTAGGTTAGGTTTTTATATTCCTAGCGAGTGATAAGATTATCCAGCTATTTCTGTAGTTTCTAAGATTATAGCAAGATATTCAACGGTTGTGTTAAGGTGTGAGGATGGGGACACGGAAATTTTGAGTGTAACAATATAGGTGAAGCATTTGCAATGGTTGGTACACGAGATAATTCAAATAACTTCATATGTGGGATTGACATCCTTCTGCAGAGGATCCCACAAAAGTCTTTTCCGTTTGCAAAGGAGAGTCTAAACAAATTTGGCTGTCTATATGTATATATAATGACAGAATTCATCTGAAGAAACTTATGACAGTAATAATGAACACAAGTTTTGTAGTTCTTTGTAGATTTTTATAAAATTTTTAGTTCATCTAAAACCTCAAAAATTGCAATGAAACCTTACGTAATTTATCATTCTAAAATGCGTTTGCTTTTCAAAATATTTACACTTGCCTAACTCAATTAAAACAAAGCGTGTAAATAATTTAATTCATATTATTTTATGTTCTTATTTACTATGACTATGACCGACAATTGTTTTTTAATTGAAATAATTCTTTGATAAAGAGTTCATTTCACTTCCACTTCACAGTGTTGCGATACATTGTCATGCAGTAATAACCGTCATATCGCCATTGCATATTAAACGTGCCTATTTAATAAACATGTGAATAATAAGAAAGTTATTAGTCAATATGAGAATGGCGCGTAAATAAAATATTCAATTAAAAATGAGCAAAAAGAAAATGCTTGAAAATCTTACCATTAAGTGAACAAATAAATATCCGATAAATTATTTGAAACCCGATGGTTAAAATCGGTCAATCGGTCCTTACTCACATAAATACATACATAATTGATCATTACAACTCAGCAGTCAGGATTACGACCTAGTTTCTCACACTACATATGTTGTGTGTGTTAGTTTTATACATGAGCAGCGGGACCTACAGTTTAAAGTCGACTCCGAACGACATATTTTTGAGAAACTTTTCATGGCAATTTTATTTTTACTCTCAGAGTTTTTGCCAGTAATCTGCTGAGAGGAAGCCGCCGTAGAAATATTTTTTTATGTTTCGTTGGAGATGTCTGACTTGGGATTTGAACGGTGGCCTCACGTCTTATAAGTCAACACACTACCTACTAGACTACAGCGACTTCGCATTAAAGCATTTAATTTATTTTATTAATGATCATCACATTTAACTTTACAAGATAATTATAGGCTACCGACTACAGACTGCCAATATTGGAATACATGTGCGCGTATGAAAATTAAAAATGGATAACCCTTTATATGCGTATATTTGCAGACACCATTAACGATTTTTCTTGAATAAAAGTAACTATCAAGTTCTCAACCTCATATAGCAAATGCTTTCCTATACCTCATGACGAGGTTATGATTTTTTTGGATTGCCTGTTAAAATTTTCGTCTGTTGTTGCTAATGTTTCTCTTGTTCAGTTTTTCAAAATCGTTGCTGCCTTTAAATAACTGGCTTTAAAACCAAGAGTGCGAAGATTTCAGTTTTCTTATCAAGTGAATCACAATTTAATAATTTTATGAAAAGTATTTTAAGTTTTCAATTTCAAGAAATTGTTTTAGTCGATTGATAACACAAATATCGAATTTTCACAGCTCAAAATATCAAGTGCTTGCATCTTTTTTGGATTCCAAATAAATTGAAATAAATTTCTTAATATTAACTTGCAAAAACATAAACTTTAACAAAGACCTGAATGCTAACAGGGTAATTTTAATCTCTATTTGGTTTTCATAAAAGTAGGCGTGACAAAGTAGGCGTAGAAGTCGTCGTAGTCTAGTAGGTAGTGTGTTGGCTTATTACACGTAAGGCAACGGTTCAAAACCCAGGTCAAACATCAAAATGAAAATATGAAAAAAATATTTCTTAGGCGACTTCCTCTCAGTAGATGTTTGGCAAAAACTCTGAGAGCAAATCAAATTGCCATGAAAAGGTTTCTCAAAAATCTGTCGTTCGGAGTCGACTTTACGTTTCGCCACTCATGTATAAAATTAACGCACACGACATAAGTGGTGTGAGGAATTAGGTTGTAATCCTGGCTGAAGGGTTGTAATGACCAATTATGTATGTATGTCGGCGTGGTAAAAACTTATTTTTGCTTTTCGGTATTTAAAATTGTTCACAATTGGTTAAAGAAGCTGCACTATCAAGCATTATTGACATTATTGTGCATGCTAGTTGGAGTTAAAATTGTCTACAATTCTTCAATGAAGCTAAGATCACGTTTTGAATGTGGTACGAAAGTAACGTTCATATAAAAAGATGTGTATGCCAAAACAAAGTATTATTATAGTTTCAATACTGTGGGTTAAACGCCAAAACAATTTAAATTATTATTATTATTACTGCAAATACATCACTAAAATTATGAACAATTTCATTGTAAGTACAATACAAAAAAAAAAATAAATTATGATGAAATTTTTCTGACAAAATTCAAAACAAATATATTTTGCTTCCCTTATTTTTAATGTAAAATGCTATAATATTGGTCGTTTGACGTTTTTCTTTTCTGTAGTCCTTTGCTTTGGTAATCTCGGTGTCTATGGCAACCGTTAACTGTGGTGGTTATGGCGGTAACTGGGGCTATGGTGGTTCCGTTGCTGCACCTTCCTCCACGTACAATAGTAATTCATATTCTTTGGGTGGAGGTTATGCCTCAATTGCTGCACCAGCTGCTTATTCTTCTTCTTCTGCTTCTTCATATGCTGCACCAGCCAAATCTGCCTACAGTGCTCCCAAATATACAATACAATCTCTTTATGCCCGCGAATTATATCCTGGTCAACAAAACTATCAAGTTTATCACTCTGCACCCATCTACAGTCAGGTCGCTTTGCCTGTCATACCCTCTGCTCCTGTAGCTAAATTGTACGTTCCTGCCCAACAATCATATGCTGCTCCAGCTGTCAATTATGGTGGTAGTTATTAAACTGAAGAATTCCTCTTCTTCTCATTTATGTCAAGACATATTGTAATTATCTTGACAAAAAGTCTCAATGATAAAATGCATTGATTTTGGCACCAGTTTAGTAAAATATCCAAAAATTTTTCTTATTAATTATGGTAGTTATGGTAGTTTCTATTTAAAATCTAAGGAATTTAAGCTCATTTAAAATTTATAAGTTTCTATGTGCTATTGAAGATTTTGTTATTCAAAAAAAGCTAAATATCTGTTACTATTCAAAATTCTTAAAAATTTTTATTAACAAAGAAATTTATTGCATAATTAAAGAAAAAATGTGAAATGATGAAAACAAAAGAAATAAAACCAACTTATCTGGGGTTTGTTAAATAAAAAAAGGAAAGAATTTAAAACAATTTCTTTTCAATATTTGTTTCTCTTTATGAGATAATGAATTTTTACACTCCGGCTCATTTGAATATATTCGTACATTTAAGACATATATTTTAAAGCTTTAATACTGGAAGATCTTGTGTAAATAATTTAGTGAATTTAGACTGAAAAAGGCACAATAAATAGATTTTACTTTCATGTTAAAAGTTAAAAAAATGTTAAAAACAAGCAGTAATATTTGAGCTCTCTTGATTAGATTTAAAATAAAATCAAATCACTTTTAACGATATATAAAAACTTATAATAATTTTATCTCTTCTAAGTATTTGCAACTATTTTCTTAAGGCTTTCATAAAATGGAAGAATAAATGAAAAAATTAAAATTTTTAAAAAGTGACTTAAACAATGTCAATAATGCATTAAACTCAGAATATAATGATGTGAGTAATCTTTAAAAATAAAAGAAAGTATCATGAAACCTACATTTTCTGCTTGTTTGTTTACATACATACATACATACATACATAATTTATCATTACAACCCTTCCGTGTGGATTACAACCTAGCTTTAAAGTAGACTAGGAACGCCAGATTTTTTAAAAAAACTTTTCATGGCCATTTTATTTACTCCTACAGTTTTTGCCAAAAATCTGTTGAGAGGAAGTCGCCGAACAATTTTTTTTTTACATTTTAGCTTTGATATCTGTCCTGGGGTTTGAACCGTGGCCTTACGTCTAATAAGCCAACACACTACCTACTAGACTACGGCGAATGATATACTTACGCATTATTAAATTTTTGTTAAAACAATGTGCGAAAAATGTGTGAAACCAATATCTTCTGATTGTTTGTTTACGTAAGCAAATTCTGCTCCTATTTAAGTCAGCGACAGTGTACTTTTAATTGTACAATTTAAAATTTCTTTTCACTTTGTGCTGATAAAAGAAATAAAAGACTGCAAAGTTCTCAAATATGTAGAGTCATTTTACTAAATATTGATTTGTTTGTTTTACTTTTAACTTACCAGCATTGACGACTTAATTCGTTGCATAATGAAAGTCTAGAGAAAACTATGCTTGTTAATTATGTTATATACAGTAAAATATGGTTTCTAAAAAATATTACGGAGTTGGAGCTGAAGTCGTCGTAGTCTAGTAGGTAATTAGAATTGAGGCCACGATTCAAAACCACAGGTCAGACATTTCGAACAAAAAGAAAATATGATAAATATTTCTTCGGCGACTTCCTCTCAGGTCCCGCCATTTATGGATAAAACTAACACACCCAACGTATGTAAGTGGTGTGAGAAGATAGTCGTAATCCTGACGGAAAGGTTGTACTGACCAATTATGTGTGTATGTATGTTTTTTTGTAAAATAACAAAAAATTAACATTAAATATAAAAGTAGAAAAATTCAACACGGTCAAGTTAGATTCTATTTTATTTCACATGGCAAGAAAGTTATAAAAAAAGTCAATATATAATAACTTTCAGTATAATAAATGGATCAATATGCAAACACGTTCAGTTATAGTCCGAGTTTTATCAAATTTGTATTTAAAATATTGTTTAAATAATATGCCGTCGATATAGTCCATTCTTATAACAAATAAATCGATGCTTACATACATAATCGATCATTACAACCCTTTTGTCAGGATTACGACCTAGCTTCTCACATCACTTATGTTGTGTGTGTTAATTTTATACATGAGTGGCGGGACCTACAGTTTAAAGTTGATTCCGAATGACTGATTTTTGCAAAACTTTTACTAACAATTTTATTTACTCTCAGAGCCTTTTTCCTCTGCTGAGAGGAAGTTCGTTTTGATCGAGATGTCTGACCTGGGGATTGAACCGCGGCGACTTCATTAAATTATTATTATTGGCTCTTATTATTTGGTTAAGAATTTTCATGGTATGTAAAAACTTTAGGGTATAGGCTAACTTTTATCAAAATCGTAGGTTTCACATAACATTCTTTTTAGAAACATACAGCTTAGATTTCATATGCCAGTAGTGTAAATCAATCAAAATAGTGGCTTCAAAGCTAAGTTACAAAGTTTTGATTTTGTTATACCTTATTTTTATAAAAACTTGTTTTTAATATTTTTCATTTTACTAGGAATTATTTTGAGGAAATCCTTCAATAATTGAGTCTTATTTTATTGACAATTGGATAAAATGCAAAAGAGATGAAATGTTTGTTCAGAAAGATTTCTCTCATATCACAGGGAGAATATAGTGAAAAATAAGACAATTGTCTTGCAATTCCTCACTAAAATATTGGTTAAAACCGGTTTGGATAGATTGGATAAGTAAACTCGATTTGAAATGAACTTCGATTTTAAGCATATAATCCTTTCATTATTTATGGTATACTTGTGTAGTTGTCGTAGTCTAGTAGATAGTGTGTTGGCTTATAAGACGTAAGGCCACGGTTCAAACCCCAGGGCTGATATCAAAACGAAAATATGAAAATATTTCTTCGGCGACTCCCTCTCAGCAGATTTCTGGCAAAACTCTGAGAGTAAATAAGACTGCCAAAAATCTGTCGTTCGGAGTCGTCTTAAAATCTTAGGTGCCGCCACTCATGTATAAAATTAACACACACTACATAAATGGTGTGAGAAACTAGGTCCATAATCCTCACTGACGTTTTATAATGACCAATTATATATGTATGTATACTTGTGTAGTCAAACAGCCATATGTTCGTTTGTAGAATAAATTTCTCGTTAAAAAAAATAAAAAATAAAAATGTGAATTATTTCCATTTCATTTTATCATCATAAATAATGACGACACGAAAAAAGTTTATACAAAAATGCTTAAAAAAATATCAAAACCCTTTAAATGTAAAAGTAAAACGAACAAAACCAAAAGAAAATAAAAAATATGCAAGAAAACCATATCTACGAGCGTTTTTATGAGAACCAATTTAAAATTCCAAAATTTTTTAAAAACTTTCAATAATCAATGAATTCATGTTTAATTATTGTGTCTGTTTTAATGGTTATTATAATTAAATCAGCTTAATTGGCAAAAACTATGGTACTTTTAATGAGCGAAAGTAAAAAAGAAAAACTTTGAAGAAAACGTACGTATTTAAACGGATTGAAGATTTTTTTGTGACACATATTGCGTCTTCTTAAGACAATTCGAGATTTAGTCACGTAACCTTGGTAAGTGAATTTCAGTATAAAAATGTTTTAAAGACATGCATACAATATTAGTTTCTTATTTAAGTTTCCTCAAGACACATTAAAGGTGTTTGTAATTCCGCCAATAATGAAATCATATAAAATGTTTCGTCAGCAAATTTTCTTAGCCTTATTCGTTGTATTCATTTGCCTGAGTAATAAAGCTTTGGCTGGTTCTTATGGCGCTGTTCCTGCATACCAACCTGTATATAATGCCCCCGAATATTCCTATGAAACAGCAGATGCAGCTGCCTCCGCTATTACAGATATTGCCGCTGCTAAAGCTTCAGCTGCTAAAATCAATAGTGTGAACCGTGCTGCCTTGCATCACTATGGCTATGAGATTGGTGTACCCCTACTGGTGAAACCTTACGGGTCTTTGACTAATTTGTATGCTGCTTTGGCACCTAAACGCAGTTTTGTTGGAACTATTGATGCAGGTATGTTGTTGTTTTCTACTGCAGTTCATAAAATTCAATATTCATTGTTATTTGATTTAATTTTTTTAAGGTTTCTTCAAAGATTCTTATGGCAAAATTAGATTTGCTGATGAAACAGCTGTCGGAGCTATAGCCATTTAAGTTGGAAATTTCCGCAATAGGATATTTAAATGTGATTGATGTGCTAAGAACCTTAAGGACATATCTTATAGAGAAATTTTAGTTTATAAATAGAAAGTTGTTTTGTTACAAGAAGAGAAAAAAAAACAATAACAAAAATTAAATTCCTCTGTTTTTCTTAAAGTTAACAACAAATAGTCTTGCCCTTACTAGGCATCACAGCTTTCGCTATTGTAGATATTGATACCTTGGATACTTAAAACAAGGCTTTACATATCTTTGGGAATAAATATACGGTACAATGCCTTGGAAATATTTAATAAAATTATAATAGAATATCATAGAACATCAATGAAGTAAATATCTAATATTTTCAGCATTTCTTATTAAATATTTTCACTTAATTAGTGTTCATATCATTTATAGTTTCAGTAATGAATATGAGACACAATATTAAAAACAAAAATATGTAGCTTCTGTAATAATTAATTCTCAATTAATTCAAGATGATTTTCCTTGAAATATTTTTATCATGTTACACTATGCATTCGTATAAAATAAAAGCCTTTTGTTAAAGATATATAAAGCCCTTTAACTTATTTAATTCAAAGTCTAACAAGAACACAGAAATCAATTATGAAATTATAGCTTATCGAGTCGCACTTATTGGCACCTTACACTACCATCGCAAGCGTTTACGACTGGCTGCATAGTGTGCATCAGAGATCAACAATGAGTATTCAAAAAGATGACTAGGATTGAATCATACTCATAATTTCTGATACTTATACGCATTCATACTTATTTTAGTGCCATGGAACCTCTACTCATATTCAAACTGTGAAGTGCTGATCATATTCATACTTCACAACACATATGATGTTATTGATTTCGGCTCTCCATAATTCAACATATGCATACACGAATCACAAAATAATTATGAATCGCGTACGAACACTAAAATACTTACTAGAGGGTTTTGTGTTTGTTCTGCTTGCTGCTCTGTCTTTTATGCTTATGTGTCTTTTTTCTTTTGTTGTAAATGCCTATCAACTAAGACTGTAAATTTTGATGAATGATTCGAGTCACTCTAACTATTATAAGTATTTTTCTAAAGCTTATGAATCTTAAAGAGTAGGCTTATGAATCAAACATATTTCGAATGGTATGAGTTTGATGTCAACGGTGTATGCATACTCATTGCAGCCTGTACTTATAAATCAACGTTGAAGTGAGTACGAATGAATATGAGTAAATAGTTAAATTTCAATATTGTTGACTCACTTATATTCAAAATGCCATGAGTGCTTATGAGTAGCGAAAAAACGATTCATTGCTGATCTCTGGTATATTCGTACATATTCATGTATACATCTGTTTAATTTATTTGTACTATAATTTATTAGCTCAGCGTTCTGCGTCAATGTGTAATAATATTTCTAATTTAAGCATGTGCCAAAAGCAACAATATTGATGTAGGGCACTTTAATTGTAATCATAATTTATAACATTGCTGTTGTTATTTTCGACGTTAGTGATGTTGTTCGACTCATTCACACCGAAATCTTTCAACATTTCAATTATTCACTAGATAGTCTCTTATTAAATAAGGAAATTATTATTAAAAGTCAGCCAGTGACAGTAACAGTTGGTCGGTCGAACTGTCGTTCAGATAGATAGAATAGTGCAGACACCATCTAAACTTATGACAAAAAAAGAAATTCTTAAGGATGACGTTATGTTTGAATGTTGATACTGGCTCTCTTAACGATGAAGTTAAATTATAAGTATTTTAAGTTACTGGAAAAGTGTTGCAACAAATAGAAAACAATAAAAATAAAAAGAAGTAGAAAAACAATTTCAATTGTTTGTATTGTACAGAAAATATTAAACAAATATAAAAATAATTCCATAACAATTTTTTAGTATTCACAACTCAAACAATCGCTAAAAGTTTTCTTGCTTTTATTATTTTTTTAATGTTCTTTTTTCGTTGAAATTGCATTGAACGCAATGGCCTTTAATACAGAGGATACTTAATAAATGATAGTTTTAAGAGGAAAATTATAGCTCTGTGAGATTTTTGATTTTGGAAAAGAAAAAGAACGGAGTTCAAACTTATTTTGTTAACATCTTAAAAAGTAAAACAGTAAAGCTCAACTCGGTACTCTACTGCACAAGATAAAATGCCATCGTCGTTGTACTTGGGCGAAATATTATTTCAGTTCAAAAAGTCTATTAGGTTACGTTGCAAGAGAGTGGTCCTTTAGTAGCTGTCAGCACCAGAGCTCAGCAATAAATCGTTTTTTTCTACTCATAAGCACTCATGAAATTTTGAATATAAGTGAGACAATATTGAAATTTAACTATGTACTCTGATTCATTCATACTCAGTACAACGTTAATTTATAGGTAAAGGTTGCAATGAGTATGCGTACAATATTGACATCAAACTCATATCATTCGAAATATGTTTGATTCATAAGCGGCCCTATGCTCACTAGAGGAGTAAGAGGAACATATACATATATAAGCCTACTCACTCAGATTCATGGCTGTAGAAAAATACTTATAATACTTAGAAATGACTCGAATCATTCATCAAAATTTACAGTCTTAGATATTGTCGCATTTTCGAAAAAAGAAAAGAGAGACATAAGCAAGAAAGTCAGAGCTGCAAGCAGAGCAAACACACAACCATTTAGTGAGTATTTTAGTGTTCGTACGCGATTCATACTGATTTTGCGATTCTTGTAAATGTTGAGTTATGAAATGTCACAATCAATAACATCATACGTGTTGTTAAGTATGAATATGATGGGTACTTCAAACTTTGAATATGAGTAGAGGTTCCATGATATTAAAATAAGTATGAATGTGTATAAGTATAAGAAATTATGAGTATGATTCATCATTGCTGATCTCTGGTCAGCATCCAGGTGGTTTAGTCGTGTTTCCCATGGTTCTGAAACTGTTGTACTATTTCTCCTTTCTGCTCATCCAAAAACAGCTCATACAATTGTGGTAATCTGATTAGTTCATGTGGTCGGATGTATGGACATCCAACCATACAGTGTCCTGTGTGTTATGCCCGTATAATAAAATCCGCCTTCATTTCATACAATTGTAGTGAAAATTCTCATCTTAATCATTTCATTTTTCTTATCAAGAGTTTACTGTTTCGGTTTTTTAAGCGAAGCTAATAGTTGTAGCAGCAGTAACAAAAAACTGCAACTAAAAGAAAATGGCTAAAGCAGCTGGTACTTCATTTTGTAACATGATTTTTTTATGATGGCGTTTATTTGCTGCAGCAATAAACATTATTGCACTTCCATTAGACACGATTAGTTTCAATTGATGGTCAGATACGCGATATGAATAAATATTTGAAACAACTGGAAAACCGTTTAAATTGTTCAGAAATTAAATAAAACGGAAGCATTAAACAAAATTTTCTTATTAAATGGGCGATGGGCATTGAAAATGGTTTCCTATTGATTTAAATACAGTTTTCTTCTTTAAATTCCTTTTTTTTTCTTGTAATCTTAACTTTGTTAAAAGAAACATTCTAATGCAATCACTTCCAGTCATTTCACTTTATGATGTTCTTCTATAATTTTCCGTCATTTAACATCAACACGCCAGGAGACACTTTCAATTAAAAGCAGAAAATGAAAACAACTGTACATAACTGTGCCATATCTTTGAGTGATATTTTCTTAACATTTCCGTCAAGAAATGAAAATATCAATGAAAATTTTTTTTCGAAAAATGAGTCATATTTCAACGAACATGCACACATACTGTAACTAATAGTGCAACAACAAAACTTTGTGAATTTTCAAACAATGTTTTCGTGTTTCTCTTCTGTCCTCTAATTTGTTGCTTGTCGCTGTTAACGTGGCAAAAAAAAAGAAGCAAAATAGATGATAATATTGTCAAAATCGTAGATAAAATCATGGGACATTTGCACATACTTATGGCGATGTGTTATCAAAGCTGTTCCATCCGTCGGAAACAAAAAAAAGTGGTAACTTAATTTACAGCCAACAAAATATTGTTAATCATAGTATTTCACTGAAGTCACTGAAGAGAAATTAATTTTTTTTTCAGAAAACTTATACATGAAATTTAAGAAATGTATCAGAATTTAACTTAAATCTGGTTGCTCAACCGTTTTATATCAACTTTAGCTAACATTATTTCCTAGAGTGTATAGACATTAACTACAACTATTTTTCACACGTAACTGTAATGTGAAAACATACAGAGTATAGTGTATCTGTGTGATTGTACTTTATAAACGAACTGTAAATGTACGTTATGCTACCTAATGTTGTATTGTTAGCATTTCAGTGATGGTTAGCATTACTTTGCATTCATATTTTTTATGTTCGTTTTCCACTTGCCAGTATACTAAAGTTCGTTTTCATTGTTATTTGTTTATAAAACCGAATAAACAGTGATGAATATGATGAAACTGTAATAATGATTTTTTTTACTTTTTAAGCGATGTGCCTTATCTTTTACCAATTCAAGTACATTTAAGAAGAAAAAATTATTGTAAAAAAATTCGTCTTCTGTTCGACCTCATAAAGGTTGAAGTTCTCAAATTTGAATCTTTTTCTGGGACAAAAATTTCGAGTTTGTTTGAATTTATTGTTTGAAAATCTTTTTATTTACATAAATTAGTACACAGTACTTACTTACTTACTTAAGTGGCCATAACAACCCGATAAACGGATTGCGGCCTGCCTTAATACATCCTTCCAGGCGCCAGTTGGTCACACCAATCGATGACAGGGCTTCCTTGATTTGCTCCTTCCAACAGATACAAGGTCGTCCTCTTCGCCGACTTCCGCCGTAGTCTATTAGGTAGTGTGTTGGCTTATTACACGTAAGGCCACGGTTCAAACCCCAGGTCAGACATCAAAACGAAATGTAAAACAATATTTCTTCGGCGACTTCCTCTCAGTAGATTTCTGGCAAAAACTCTGAAAGAAAATAAAATTGTCATGAAAAGTTTCTCAAAAATCTGTCGTTCGGAGTCGACTTTAAACTGTAGGTCCCGCCACTCATGTATAAAATTAACAGACACAACGTAAGTGGTATGAGAAGCTAAGCCGTAATCCTGACTGAAGGGTTATAATGGCCAATTATGTATGTTACGTTAAGAATTTATTGGGCCATAATCATCAAAAATCATTAATAGAAAGCCCTATTTCTTCTTATACAGTAACCTTTATAGTGCCTACGTGAGCATTCGAAATGGATACCATACTACTGCGAGACAATTGGGGAAATATCATCAGTAACTAATTCTTTACAGTTGAAAGTCGCAGTCGAATGAGATCTGAGATTGCTTGGCTATGAAGGAGCAAAGATGCCAGTAGTAGCAGCTCCCTTATTCATTATAAATTCCTAGGTGTGATTAATGGTCGAAGTAATTCTAACGTAAAGTACTTCGTCTGGTCAACGGAGAAATACTTCCAGGTTAAGTTCTCCGCAAAAAAATTCTCTACCGATGTAGTTATTGGAGCCACCTGTGGATCAGTATACTGAGTCTATGGAGATGCCTATTTTACAGGACAAGCCATGCCAATTCGAAGTTTCAATATCCTGAGGAAACCACACTTGACATAGTACTTACCATTGATACATTTTATTTTTGAGGATAAAACTGGTCTCATTTTTTTTCACTGCTTCTACAATGCGGTGAACTAGAGCTTAACGAGGGACTCATATTACTCACAGCAGATCTACATATCTCACAGCTTATACATATATCTTCCACTGACGTTTATTCAACTATATTTTGAGAATTTTCTTAACTCTTTTTAACTTGGCTATCTCTAAATAGTAAAGAAATAAATGATTTTTTCGCATTTTGTTTCTTTCTGAAAACTTTTTTAATATCGTCTGTGAGGTATACAATTAATTGCTGAAAAGAAGAAGGTATGCATACTTTTTACCTACACTGTATTTAATTATGTGTTCATATATAAAAGTCTGTCATGGTTGACAATATTTTTATCACAATTTTGATATTTGCTTGTATGAGTAAACAAATGAAATATAAGCACAGGACTGAAATAATGAATTTATGAATTGCAATTCATGTCTGAGTAACGGAATTAACATTAACACTAAAGCTGATGCCAACATTAGAAACATTTGTTATTGTCATTATATTCCAGGTTATGAACTAAAAACGAAACATGCCTGAATTGTGTTGTCATTTAACACTTTCAGTACCTGTTGGCACTCAAACGATTTCCGTTTTTTTTTTTTTGCAAAATCATTGCAAAGTCTGCCAAATCATAGTAGTTTGTGACCATTTTTATTTGGGATAATTAAAATGACATAAACACGTTTACAGTAATAATTTTTTAACATATAAATTATGTTCTGTCACCAACTGTGTATTTACAATAGAAAATAACACTCGTACATACATATCGTTGGTCTCGTGTAGAGAGGCCCTAAGTCACATTTTTTTCGAAATTGATTGTTTTGTGATTCCAAAGTGTATTTGTGTTAAATGCATATGTTCTATATATCGTTGGTCTCATGTAGAAAGGCCCTAACCCACACTTTTTTCGAAATTAATTCTTTTCTGATTCCAATGTTTATTTGTGTTAAATGCAAAAAAAAAAATAAATAAATAAAAAAATGCACCACAACAGAGATTTCGAGAAGGCGAAGTCACGAAGACAAGGCAAAGCCGAGTTAATGAAGTTCAGTCAGTCTTGTGTGATAATGCGGTGCGTTTGAAGAGAGTAAGCGTGGTTTGAAGATCACCGTTACAAAGATCTGTCGAATAATTGTTTAGTGAATGTTATTGTTTATGCAAAGCGTATAAACAGAGGAATAAGGAAAAGCAATTGTTGTTGTTTACATCCAGTTGTGAATAGTGGCATACAGAATAGTGCGAATAATAAAGAATTTTAATTAAAACTAAACACAAATTTAATTTTATTTTATTTGCAATCTACGACCTCATATTTTAAATGTTTTTAAAAGGTAAAACGTAACAATATATTGATCAATAGCGTTTTTCGGGTTTTAAAACGGAGGTGAATATGCTTATCAGAACTACATCCCGTCTGTATGTATTTGATATAAGACAACTTATTTCTTTGGCAACACCTCGTACATAAAGTTACCCTAAAACTACTGCTTAATTAAATTTGAATTAAAGTTATCTTCCGATACTTTACTGTCTCTAGTAAAAATCTATTAACTTTTATTTCCTAATTTTTGTTTTTAACCTAAACTTCCCTCCAGACAAATACGGCCAATTAGTGCGAATTTGTATTGTATCTCTTTAGTTGTCGTCTCTATATTAAAATTGATGACTTGATGCAATAATATAATTAAACAATTTCATCAAATGTAAACACAGTGGCACATAATTTAACATTTTATACGTGTATTTTAACATAATTGTCAAGCATGCCATTGTCATTTAGAGAGAAGAGGAGATGATTAAATTAAATTTTTAAATATTAAAATAAATTTGCTGTAATAATAAGAAATAATTTTTCTTTTCAATTTAAGTGAATTATTAAAAGAAATTTGAATATTCACTTAAATTTCCTCTGAGGCATTGTACTGTAATTTATTATAATTTCTTATTTTCAATGATTAACACACTTGGCCTCGTTACTTTGGAAAGAAAAGGCAAAACAAAAAGGATTTCTTTTAAATGATTCACCATAAAAAGGTTTTCTTTTGTTTTAACTTGGAAAGTGAGAGATGAAAAGAAAAAGAAAAATCATGAAGAGGTATTCTTAAGTAAATCTTGTCAGGTTTCTTATGATGCACACCTCTGGCGTACTAATTAACTTTTTCAGTACTTCAGAAAATGTACAGAATAAATGCTGGTGATGAAAAAACTGCTCAACTTTAATAAGAAAATAAACTGAGAAAGTTAATATGAATAAGAGTATACGATGTAAGATCTATTTAATTTAAGAATAAAATTTCAACATTTTTAAGGTTTTGTAAGCATATTACATTTAGGGCCATTATTACAACTTGCTGTTAACTAAAGGCAGGATTTTAAAGTGCAGATAACTTGATTTTTATTATTATGAGTAAACAATAACATAAAAGTGAGCGTTAAACTAAAAGGAAGATCATCCTACCTTTAATTTTTAAAGTTTACTTTATATTTTTTCCAGATTATTTACATTATTTTCAATATGGCAACTCGAAATATAAACATGAAAAATAAACGTTAATATATTAATAGTTTTTCAAATCAAAAGGCATATTAGCGTATTTCTTATATATATTTTAAAAACGTAAAACCTCAACACGCAAATGTTATAAACATATTAAAAGGCACGTCGTTGTCACTGCATTTTTAAAGCACTTGTTTAATTGACAGTGCTATCGACATTGCTCCGGCACTGCCATATTTTTGAAAAAGTTTACTTTATTTTATCTGTAGGTTTTAATAACGAAAAGAAGTTAAAGGTGACTTTAAAGTTCACTTTAGTTCAAGTTACCTTTAACTAAGCTCATCTTTAACTGCAAGTTGTAATAATGGCTCTTAATCTGATTCGTGTTCATACAGACGTAAAATTATGAAATGTAAGAGATTTTCGGCAGGAAAAAAATAAACCAAATGCTCCAAATGCTATGCTTAGTTTGAGCAGTTGTAATTCTACAATTCGCGGGCATATCTTACTGTCCATAACTTCGTAAATATATTATGTCGTGTATTGTAAGTCTAACACTAAACTCTTTAAAGAGCTATAACATTAGCACAAACATAATGTTCATAGTCGCCGTAGTCTAGTAGGTAGTGTGTTGGCTTATTAGACGTAAAGCCAGTTCGATCCCCAAGACGAAAATATCCAAATATTTCTTAGTTAACTTCCTCTCAATAGATTTTTGGCAAAAACTCTGAGAGTAAATAACATTGCCGTGAAAAGTTTCTCAAAAATGTATCGTCCGGAATCGACTTTAAACTGTAGGTCCAGTTACTCATCTTTAAAATTAACGCGCACAAATTGAGTGGTGTGAGAAGCTGGGGTGTAATCCTGACTGAAGGGTTGTAATGGCCAATTATGTTATGTATGTACATCAGTCGTGTGAGAAGCTAGATCGTAATACTGATTGAAAGGTTGTAATCACCAATTATGTATGTTTTGTATGTAATATGATATTATGTACCATAGGCTTCGTTAAAAAGGTCGAATTCTACAAATATATATTGCAACTATACTGCTTCCACTAAGTAGTAATCGGTGCCTAAAGCTTTATAAGTGGCGTTAAAAACATAGAATTGTGTCCTTAGAAAAAATATTTCTAAATTGTTTTTTTATTTCTTTTTACCTAAGACACATAAATAGGTCAAACGCTTTAATTGTGTTTATACTTTTGATACTCTGACAGCCACTAACGACCAATAAATTTTCATCAATTTTAACTCGTCTATTTCTTATATTTTTTGTTGCTTTCATACTTTTTATTATTTTTTCGAATAATGCTGATCTCAACTCTTTTTACTCTACTCGCCTACTTTTAGAAACACGAAACTGTATTCTTTAATTAAATTAATTCATTGCATTTTTGAATGATTGATGAAAAAATACTTTAAAATTTCAATGTTAACCGCCTAAGCCCTGGCCTCAAAAAAATCGCATGTGTAGTATTAAAGTATATTTTCTGTTTAAATTTTTTTAGGGCAAAAACGTAATATTTTTTATTTATAAAATTTCCGATTTATCTGATCGATTAATTTTTCTGCTAATTTCTACGGTTAGAGGACGTGTACTTGCCATTGAGACAAGTACTGTACTCGGAGGTCAAGTTGACCTATTGTACTGTTAATAAACCGACTTTTTTGAGTGTAACGTTGAAGAATAATTGTCGGAGATCTTATTCGACTAAGTATTGGCATTTTATGTTGGAATCATTAATAAAATTTAAACAAGAATTTGATGTCCCTGTTGTACGTCTATATATACTGTATGTGTGAAGAATAGATTGGAGATTCCTGACATATGTAAATAATGAATTTGATAAATGGCCAACAAATTCTTGTCGTTAATTATCATATCTTTTAATATTTTTACTTAGAACTTCGATTGATTAATTAATCAGTAAATTTCACTGCTTGAAAACGAAAAAATTAATTTTAAAGAAATAAATAAACCATTACCACTCTCTACTTATGGTGATGAATAAACCATTTCCCTAAACTACCGCAGACCTTATTCTTACGACATAATATTTATTTGTATGTCTAAAAGCTTTTCAAAATTTATTCCTTCCATGAAACTTATGCAAATCTCTGCAGACAATCTAATAAAAAAAAACAAAATCAATTTGAAAAATAAACAACCAAAGATTGCATTCTAATCTGAATATTTTTTGGTACTCAATCCAGCCTTTTAAGGGCAATAACGACAATTTATGCGCAAAACTTTCATAATATTTAAAGTTATGAAATATTTTATTTTTGTGCAGTCTGTATGAATTCCCTTCTATTTTACTTACCACCCTCCTACTATAAAAATTACTTGGTTGCCTGCTGTCATAACCAACATAGGATATGATGTCTTCCTATTAAAAGTTTTATGGAAACTTTTCAAATTGATTGGCAAAATGAATGAAATAGAAAAGCATTCTGTACGCAATTTCATTGGATCTCTCTCCACCCATTGTTTGTTTTACAATTCCAACTGCAATCAATTTGAAATGCAACATTTTGGTTAGAAAAATATTTTTATTAGACTTGTTTGCTATTTTCTTTTGGTCAGAACTTTTAAATGGATTTTATGGGAAGAAAAAAATTATTTTTAAAGGGTAAAATCAATTTGAGATTTATATTTAAATAACTGTAATGAAAGACGAATAAAGTCTACAATCTGATTGCATTAGCAAAGATTCTAAGACATTATCTAAAATGAAACAAACAATTACAATATAATCCTCTGAAAAATGGCTCATAATCCAATTAATTAAATATGAATCATATGAAACAATATGAAACTACCAATAATCGACCAATGTCGTGGGTTGATTAGTCTCGCACTACTTATTTTTTAATCCCATCGAAAAATCAATTTAGGTGGTACAAGGGACTCATTATGATTGTCTTACAAATTAAAAACCGGACTTCTGTCCAACTCTTAGTTAAACATACTGACCACAACCACTCTTTGAGTTAAATATAGCACCGCCACCATTATTTCTTATGGTAGTTAAAGTAATTGGAATTAGAATTTATAGGTCATTGAAGTTCTATATAGACGAAGTCGCCGTAGTCTAGTTGGTAGTGTGTTAGTTTATTAGACGTGAGGCCACGGTTCAAGCCTCAAGTCAGACATTAAAAAGAAAAATATGAAAAAATGTTTCTGCGGCGACTTCATCTCATCAGATTTCTGCCAAAAACTCTGAGAGGAAATAAAACTGCCATTGAAAGGTTCTTAAAAAAATCTGTCCTTCGTAATCGACTTTAAACTGTAGGTCCCGCCACTCATAAATAAGATTAACACATACAACATCGGTGGTGTGAGAAGTTAGGTCGTAATCCTGACTAAAGGGTTGTAATGACCAATTATGTAAAAGATTATGTATGGGGACAACGTCAAATTATTTTCCAACCATCATAAAATTAAATTATCGAACATAAAATGATTATAACATTTTGAACATCCAAATGTTTTGTGAATACGTAGATCATACGATATAAAAATTAGGAATGAAATACAAAAGCATTTCGATGTACAGATGAACATCTTGTATAAATTCAATTAGTCATTGCTTTCATTCATTACTGCATTCATTCTTTCAGTAAATAAAGAAGTAAGTACCTCTCTTCTCTCGCGTATCCTTATTTGTCTGCAGTTAACCATTCATTAAACACATGATGTTGAATAACATGATGCAACAAAGCTAATAATTCTTAAAAGCATAAATGCAACAGTCACTAAAAATGGTTACATCTTTGATGTCACATATGAAATATTTGTAAATATTTCACTCTTATCTACCATATTTTATTTAATTTACTTTGCGTATATGGGTGCGTCATAAATACGTATGTATTTACATTTCATTTCAGTTTCTGTTTTACCTGTGACTCTGCTACAAGAATATTTCAATTTATTACAGTCAACAAATACGAAAATCCTTGTAAAAATATATCATACTGCACTGCACATATGTACATACATACGTATATTTTCTTAATTAATTCATTTTATTTTATTACACTTTTTGCCTTCACTTGTGCAACCAACAATAAATGAAATACAAATACAAGTAAATGGCTGACAACTTTTGAAATAAATGGAATCGTTTACATAGAAATTTGTTGCACAACCAAATGTGCTAATGTCTACCATTTATACGTTCATTTATTTATTTATTCATTCAACATTTCACTTGAAAAATGGAGGAATAATTTCCTCCTTCCTTGCTTTTAAAGCTAGTGTACATGTACTTATTTGGCTTTATGGTCTGATAAATAAAGAATCCGACGACCATTTTAAGATATGAAAGCTTTCATCAAGACCACAATAGAAGAAAAAAAAACCTATGTAAAGATATTGGGTAAATGAACCTCAAGCTTTCCTTATACCGATTGTGTCAGTTATGCTATTGAAATATTGAAATTGAGTTATCCTACTTGCTAAGACAACTTTTTTCAGTATTATATTGCATTAGGTTAGGTTGGAGGACGTGTACTTGTACTCGGAGGTCGAATTGGCCCATTGTACAACGTCCTAGTTTCTCACACCACTTATGTTGTGTGTGTTAATTTTTATACATGAGTGGTGGGACCTACAGTTTAAAGCCGACTCCGAACGACAGATTTTTGAGAAACTTTTTCATGGCAATTTTATTTACTCTCTCAGAGTTCTTGCCAGAAATCTGCTGAGACGAAGTCGCCGAAGAAATATTTTTTTCTTGATATCTGGCCTGAGGCTCGAACCCTGGCTTTACCAGACTACGGCGACTTCAAAAATAAATAATAAATCCATTACGATACTATAAGGCTTCAAGCGTGGCAAAAAATTGGTATTAAGTTTTGGGCAATACTTCGTACTGCAATTGCGAATACATCTGAAAATAATGCATGTACATTACTTTTTCTCCTCGAATTAGTAGTTTATTTGAGGTTTCTTTATTTCGTTTTTAGCAAATAAATCAGTATCCAAAGAATGAAGAATACTGCATAAAATCTTTAACTTAAAAAATCAACAAGAAACCAATGTAGACATTGGTTTGATTGATGAATTTCTGAATACCAGAAACGGAAAAAAAGAAGGAAAAAAGTATTGACTACGAAAACTATTTAAATTTCTTATTTCTATCAGTAGCTTTTTTAAAAGTCAAAAGGACAATGAAAAAAATATTTAACAAATTTGTGTAAAAAAACCAACAGACAAACTGTCATACAGAAAAAGTTTATACTAACAATTTGAAAAATATTCTGGGAAATAATCAATCTTTTACTTTTATAAGCCTTTAACTATTTTGAGAATTTGGAAACACTAGACACAAACTCTAATGAATTTGGAATATCGTGGTTATAATTTCAAAGAATTTTGTTTTTGTATTAATTTGAAAGCGTTTTAAACTTTAAATAATAAACTTTAGTCTGTGGCTAAACGCTTTGAACTTGTCCTAATTGACTTTCGACATCGATGTTGTAGTAGAAGTTATTTTCAATCGTCAGAGTGCTACTATAGTAGCAATTCCGCATTTGCAATTTGTTTACATAATTTGCATTCAGATCTTAGTTAATTCCTTTATTACATACATACCAGATATCAGCAATGATTATTCAAAAAGATGAATAGAATCGAATCATACTCATAATTTCTGATACTTTCTCGCATTCATATTTATTTTAATATCATGCAATATCTACTCATATTCAAAGTTTGAAGTACTCATCATATTCAAACTTAACAACACGTATGATGTTGTTGATTTCGAATCTCCATGATTCAACATTAACAAGAATCTCAAAATAAGTATGATTCTCTTACGAACACTAAAATACTCACTAGAAGTTTGTATGTTTGTTCTGCCTGCTGCTGTGTCTCTTTTCTATTTTTGTAAATGCCTATCAACTAAGACTGTAAATTTTGATGAATGATACGAGTCACTCGAATTATTTATAAGTATTATACATATTTTTCTAAAGTTATGAATCTAAATGAGTAGGCTTATGAATCAAACATATTTCGAATATCATGAGTTTGATGTCAACGTTGTACGTATACTCATTGCAACCTGTACTTATAAATCAACGTTGTAGTGAGTATGAATGAATTAGAGTAGTAAATTTCAATATTCTCACTTATGTTCAAAATTTCATGAGTGCCTATGAGTAGCGAAAAAACGATTGATTGCTGATTTCATACATACTTGGTCATTGCAACCCTTCAGTTAGTATTACAACCTTCTCACACCACTTATGTTGTGTGTGGTAATTTTATACATGAGTGGCGGGACCTACAGTTTAATTTTTCATGGCAATTTTATTTACTCTCAGAGCTCTTGCCAGAAATCTGCTGAGAGGAAGTAGCCGAAGAAATATTTTTTTTTATATTTTCGTTTTGAATCTCGCCTGATTAAAAAATTTTTAAGTACAATGCAAACTGGTGATAAAAAAGTAAGCAAGGAGCGTTCTAAACCAACGAAATTATTTAATAATACTGTGGGCAAATTTTACGTTTTAAATAACCACGATTGCGAACTCCTTAATGGAGTTTAACAAATCATATTCATGCAAAACTAAAAATCGATTTTTAAATTTCTGAAGCTTTTAGTTTACGGGGGCATAACAACATGAATACAATCAGGATATTGTATTTGTAACATTTGCATTCAACTGAGATGCATGCAAATGAAAAGCAGAACTTTTTTTTGGAACAGTCTAATGCCTCTCGGGCATTTGAAACAAAAGGAAAAGTTATAAAAGTGCGCGAAAACAGAACAACCAAATCCTTTTTACATTCATTTATTCCGTTTTGTTATTGCATCCGATTTTTTTTCGTTCGTATTGTTTATAACCATTTTTGTTGTTCTTGTTGTTGTGTTGTTCAGCGTTTATATCAATATAATCTTCTTGTCCTGTTCATACTTTCAATTTACAACTGTTTCTCTTAACGTCAGTTTTATTATTATTTTTTGTTTCTTTTGCTGTTTTTTGTTTGTTTCTGTTCTCTTTTGTTTATTACTGCACCAGTTGTTGTTTTTATTATTGCTTTTGTTGCTGTTGTTGTTGCTCGTTTTTAATGACGCATCTGTTTGCATATCAACTAAGGAACTCACATGGCGGCTCTCATGATGTTGATCTGTGTTGACTTCGTTAACACCTGAGCTTGAAGGCTTAAGTTTGTGAGACAATAAAGAAAAAAAAACTGAAACTGATACCAAATAGCATAAGTCCTCAGACAAATGCATAAAGCAAATATAGTAAAACACTACACAGTAATCCCTCGATTTACATCGTGATTGGTTAAAAAAAAATGACAATGTAAATCGAATTTCAAATTGCTCATACGTAAAAAGTAGGGCGAGGTTCCTTATCTCGTTTTGTGCAGAAGTTTCCAGAACTAAATTAATTTCCCATTAAAAAATAAATCCATGTCATACATAATTGGTCATTACAGTCCTTTAGTCAGGATTATGGACCTAGTTTCTCACACTACTCATGTTGTGTGCGTTAATTTTATACTTGGGTGGCGGTACTCTCAGAGTTTTAGCCAGTAATCTGCTGAGAGGAAGTCGCCGAAGAAATACTTTTTTGTATTCCGTTTTGTTGGAGATGTCTGACCTGGGGTTTGAACCCTCGTCTCATGTCTAATAAGCCAAAACACTATCTACTAGAATACGGCGTAGTCCATGCAAGTCATCTACAAACATCTATGACAGCGTAAATCTCATGATGACATAACTCGAAACGATTTCATTCGAGGGGTTACTGTATAGCAACAAATAGCAATGCGGCAACTTAGAAATAAGTGGAATGAGGCAGGCCCTTAGCGAAGCCTTTCTTTAAAGGGACTATTGTTAGGAATCTATTTTTGAGTATAACCTAAATTGACCTGATGTGAGAAATAAAAATTATTATTTTGATTTATTACAATAATACTATATTCTATTATAACAGGCGAAGAAGTAGAATCTTATGTTTACGATGTAGCTTAGCGGACTATATTATCTAGTGTCAATCGGAACTGATACAGACTAACGCGTTGGCCACTATATTACCTAAGCGTCCAATTAATCCAATATTTTATATATGCTCTGAACAACTAATTCTCAAATTGTTTGATCAATTTAGGCACTCTCGTTTTAAACGCCCCCTTCTCAAAAAGGCCAAATAAAGGAATATAACTTTTCATAAGGCCTTCTATTTGTAAGCCTTGCAATTCTTATGTACAAGATATGCACGAGTATATATTGCAGTCAAATACAATCACACTTTTTCAATTGCACATATGCGAATTGAGTTGCAAACATGGCCAGTAACAGTACAACTGAGATATTGTTTTTCCCTTAAGGACTCATGTAAATTTGTTCCTTTTTTGTCGTTTCCATTTTATATCGACTGTATGTATGTTAACTGAGAAATTATGGAATATTTGTGTTTCATTTTGATAGCAACCCAACAAAACATTGTAGTGTTTTACAATGAAATTGAATTATTTTCTTTTTTAATTTAGAAAATTTAGTTTAGAATTTATATTCTTTAAAAAAATTATTTAAAAATTTTTTTAAGATTATTGTGTTCCAAGCTGTACATTCTAGGCTCTGAAATTAGCTGATTTCACAAAGAAAAAACAACAAATTTTGAGAAAATTTCCCTTCACTTGTCAATATTCTCTTTCTCTTATAACTCGTTTCATTTTTCACGGCGTTATTTAATTCGATGTTTATACTATAAAGCAGGGTGTCTTCTTAAATAACGATCAACAACTGACTATCTGTTCATCGCAAATAGAACTTTGACCACTGAAACTGTAATCTTTTCGGCGAAACCTCTCCAAACATCTTCTCGCCGCTGTTATGTGAGCAAACCACACAGTTTTCTAGCCTTCAAATTTACGATCAGGATGCAATATGTAGTACTTTTTTAAATGTCGATCATTTCGGCTACCTCACGCATTTTAATCCGTCTGTCATTGAATACCAGTTTATACATAACGTACATACATAATTGGTCATTACAATACTTCAGTCAGGATTACGACCTAGTTTCTCGCACCACTTATGTTGTGTGCGTTAATTTTATGCATGAGTGGCGGGACCTACAGTTAAAAGTCGACTCCGAACGACAGATTTTTGAGAAAATTTTCATGGCAATTTTTATTCAGTCTCAGAGTTTTTGCCAGAAATCTGCTGAGAGGAAGTCGCCGAAGATATTTTTTTCATACACCAAAAATGATGTCAGTCTGGAGATCAAGCGCAGGATCACTCTTGCCAACCGGTGGATGGAGACTATTAAGTACTGATGCAGCAGTCTTGAGAGTATTCGAGAGAAAACGCCTACGTAAGATGTTCGGTCCAGTGCGAGTTGGCGATGATTTCCGCATCCAATCCAACAGTGAGCTGTATGAGGTCCTCAATGACATAGACGTTGTGAAGCGTATTAACATCCAGCGGCTGCGCTGGCTCGGCCATGTCGTTCGAATGAAGGAGGATGCTCCGGCGAGACGGGTATTTGATGCGAGGATCTGCGAAAGTGGGGGAAGAGGACGACCTTGTTTGCCTTGGAAGGACCCAATCGAGGCAGCCCTGTCATCGATTGGTGTGACCAACTGGCGTAGGCGCGCAAGAAGCTGAGGCGTCTGGAGGATGTATTAAGGCAGGCCGAAATCCGTTAATCGGGTTGTTAATGGCTAATTAAGTAAGTAAGTAAGTAAGTATCGGTTGATTATTGCAGTGCTCACCGGAGCAGCACATTTCGGTCAGATATTAGCTAACTTCAAAAAATAAATTCATTAGTGAACCAATCCAGAAGGGTTACAAATTGACCCCCCTGTGAAGAAGAATCTGAATAGTGATGAAAAAATAACACCAAGTAAATTCTGAGTTATCTGTCGTTTGCTTTACTTCGTAAAGATATGGAACTGTAGAGTAGACGGGGATAGATTTAAGTTAGTAAATATGGGAATTCAAATACAAATTAGATCGTTTTCTTCGATTGTATTTATTTCTTTTCAGCTAGAGGTCTTGCTACAATTAAAAATGATTTTATTAAAACCCAAAAAATTAATCTGTAGTCTTCTGATCTCATTTCGAAATCTTAGGCCATATTCACCTTTCAATATTTTAATGTTTGGATTGTTTTTAGACATGAAATATTTTCTCCTCCATTGTCGCTCTAGTTTTTGTCTATTCTTTTGTGTTCTATTCAGTGTGACACTATTATCCTGAGGGCCATTTGAATTTCTTATTTATTTTATTTATGAATTTTTTTGCAACGTTAAAGTCATTCGCGTTGCACTGTGTAATATTGTCAAAAGGATTCTATTTTATGTCAGTGGAAGTGATGCTGCATTTTGTTTGCTATTATTTTAGGTGAAATGTTGTTTAGCGAAATAAGTTTTCATTTAACCCCAGGCGTTTTGTTTTCGCAAAGTAATCATAATAAATTAAACAAATTTAACAAATCACAAAATACAAAATATAATCGTAGTTTTAAATTTGCAATCTTGGAATTATCTAAGCATTGTATTAAAATATAAGGAATAAAAATTTATAGAAAAAAATAATTCGATTTTAAACTTTTCATAGGGGAATCCGTATTTTTATTAAAAAAAAAAAACAAAAGGAGAGCTTCAATGTTTTTTTCTTTTGCTAAACGAATTGATTTAAATGATTTTTACTATGTGCGATTTATTAGCGTTTTAAGTAAAAAAAATTGCAAAGAAAATCATAGAAATTGTAATGAAAGCAGAAACATGCCTTTGATTGATTGAATTTCTTTATACGATTTAAAAACTGTATCCTATACAATAACCAGAGATTAGCATGGAGTATAAAAACTATTAACTATTTTTCATTTTTATCAACAGTCAGTTCATGTTCAAGGACTAAAAAGCCAGAGAACAACTTTATACAAATTTCTAACCAAAAAAAAAAAACAAAATATCTATAATACATCCATCATAGAAAATAAAAAAAAGTACGCAAATAAAAATGCCTTTCAATCAATGTGAAAAGTACCCATCGAGACAATCAATCTTTTGTTTTAAAAAGAAATTTTTTTCGACTTTTCCAAATGGGAAAAACATTAAACGAACTCTCGTCTAATAAATAACAAACTATAGTGGTGTAAATTTGTGAAATAGTTTTCAAATGAAAATGAATGATGAAAGCAAAAAAAGAAATTCTATAAAATAAGGAAACATATTGCAATTGAGTCAAAGCTATATGTGTGAACATTGTGTGTAGTAAGTAATTTATTTTACAATTTATTAAATACTTTAAATATGTTTGTTACTTTTATTTCTTTATCAAACCTCTAATATTTTACTGTAAAATACTTGCATTTGAAATCTTTTTAAATTTACTTTTATTTCATATCAATTAAATAACAATAATATGGATATCGGCTACTCAACTTAGTGGTTTCAAACCCCCCGTTTTGATAACTAAAATGTATGGGAAACTATTTAAAACTGACTACAAAAGGGGTAACTTAAACGTGGCATGCCTGTGTAATACTGTGCAATGAATTGGCAAGATTATGAAGAAAGATGAAGAACCCGGAAGAATCACAGGTGTGGTCAGGCCTGTGTGACACCGCAGTGAACGCACTGTGTTCGCTTCTGTTTTTGTTAGTGAACGTGTGGCAGATAATTTCAAATTGCCGATTCCAAGGCGAAGTCGTCGTAGTCTAGTAGGTAGTGCGTTGGCTTATTAGACGTAAGGCCACGACTAAAACCACAGGTCATAAATCAAAACGAAAATATGAAAAAAATATTCCTTAGGCGACTTCCTTTCAGCGGATTTTTGGCAAAAACTCTGAGAGAAAAAATAAAATTACCATGAAAAGTTTCTCAAACATCTGGCGTTCGGAGCCGTCTTTTAACTGTAGATCCCGCCACTCATGTATTAAATTAACACACACAACATAAGTGGTGCGAGAAGCTAGGTCCATAATCTGACTTATTTACGTATATATTCAATGGCGTTGTCAGCAATAGTACCTATCTTACGAATTGTTAAACGTATTTTGCATCCGCATAAAGTTCAATTTACGCAACAATTTAGCGTGCCTGACTATTCACAGTGCCGTAAATACAGTGATTGATGCTAGAGAAACAGGTTTTCTAATAAACATTTTCTTTAGCAATGATGTTTATGCCAGTGTAAAATTGTCGAATATAAATCTCGAAGTTCCAAGAATTAAATGTGGAAAAAAAGTAAGATACTGTTTTGTGCGCATTATGATTTGTAAAATTTTCAAAAGAAGCGAGCAAACAAAGTTCACTTGTACCATGTACCTGGTAATTTTTTTTATCATCACAGTCCATTTTTCAAATATCTCTTGCATTTTAAAAATCAATTTTACACGAATGGTGAAATAGAGCCGCTTTACCATTCTATCAAACGCATTTTGATGTCTAATTGGTTAGTGTTGCTTATTCTATGGTTGTCAACACCATCCAGATATCTGATGGATAATAAAAATTTCGTATGCTATTGATTTCGTTTTAATTTACAAATGCTCAATTGTATTTAAAAAGTAATTTTTCAATAGTAATTGCCAACTTTATTTAACATTTTCAATGAAAATGAAAAGAAAAAAAATTTGTTTGTTTTTTCACATGTCAATGATTTGCTTATTTGTAGATAAAAACAAAGGCATACCAATCATTACCATTACTAGGACCATTGCCAATGGATTTATTAAAAATGTAAACGAAATTCGTCTCTCAATAAAAAACACATACGTACATACATATTTACATACAAATAAAATACAGATATTTTCATTTTCACCCAAAACATTGTCACCGCTGACAACATCGCCACAACTTTTCAGACCCACAAATACTAACTAACGATATAATAAGAGAAAACTAAACTAAAAAAAAAACATGGAAAATGGAAAATGAAAACCCAAAACCATTGAATCCTCAAAAAAAGGCCAACGAAACATGTGTTAATGATACTAAACAAGAGATGTCATTTAATCCTGCTCAATACTCATGTGATTGACATGTTTATAAGGGTATTATTACTTTTTGTTTTTGTAATTTTTGTATTTTTCTTTTTTTGTGATTCTCTGTCAATGGGAGTGGAATCCATTTTCTTTTTTAACAAAACAGTTATTTGCACTGGATTTTTACTTTAAATGTGTTACGCTATAGATGGCTTTAAATCAGGATCCTGTACAATTTCTACAGCCATATAGACGTACTCTATTCCATTTCAAAGGCTCTATCTTCTGAATTGATGTATAATACGAGTAGTTATAGTTTGCATTTATTTTGTCTTTGTAAAGGTCAAGCCATGTAAACTCCCTCCGTTACATTTTTTCAGCTGAAAACAAAGTTAGTAATTTGACGTACATTGTATTTACCTCCACATAACAAATAATCTAAATAAAATGTAGCAAAGCTTCTCAGCTAATAGCTGCAGAAGTACTCAACGTACGTTAATAGTTAACAATTTCAAGCGTTACTTTGACACGTTAACTGCCACGTCAACCATATTTGGGTGAAAGTAAAGTTTCTGATCGGGCCGCGTCACCCTTATTGGGGTGTCGCTTATTTGACTACTTGCGTACAGCGGTACGCGTGGCCTAAAGGAGATTTTACTGCAAACGCGCGTGGCAGTCAATGTGTTAAACGAGCACTACCAAACGAGACATAGCACTTAAGAAAACTAGGATTACAACTTCTATGCCAATTGATAAGTCGAATTACAACGTATGATTTTGACATATATTTTCATAAATTTATCTTTAGTCTGCTGCACTCGCATGTACTTTTTGTTGAAGGATTTCAGCATAACCTGATACTGATTAAAATGCATGTTCATGTCTCAGCATTGATCATGTAAAGAGTTACTCTCTGCCAGATCAATACAAATCTGTTGTAAAGTAGAGTAACCTTTGTGTAAATTTTTGTTTTTATTTGAAAGTAAGGCTGCCTTCCAAAATGTTAGTTGTTTTGTGTTTGAACAAAGTATCGTATTTCATAAAGCCGCTGTACAAAATATATTCCATGTATTCTATTTCAAAACGTCGTCAATGTGTATTTTTAACGCAGTCAAAGAGCAATCAGGCATCGGATTTATAGTTGATGCATTGTTTGGTAACTTTGCATATCTACATAATTTACATACCGTAGTAGAACTGCATACAAACTTTGTATTGATACATTTTGGAAGGCAGTCTAAATCACGCTTTTAGCAATTACACTTAAATTGTACGAAAACCCAATTGCTACCAAAAATTATGAGGGAGTTTAGGATATCATATAGTAGAGTACGACCGAATATACGTCCTATTTGTGCATTGAAAAGGGATTTTTATTACACATTTACATTTAATATTGCATACAATACAGTATGGTATACGTAAGAGTGGTTAACTCACCATTTTTATGTTTAAAAACCTATAAGGAACATAACATAAAATTAGTAAGCCATTGGAGCAAGGAAATAATAAATGTTTTATACATATTTGCTGAAACAAATTACAACAATAAAGCTTTTTAATACCATTTTTTGAACAAACCAAGACATTCTCTGAAATTTTTCTGTTTTACTGAAGAATCAGTACTGTTCCCATATACCTGGCTGGCGAGTTTCTTTTATTTCCAGAAATAGGAAGCGGTAGCTGAGCAATTCCTTACATACATAGTTGAGCCAGATGTAAAGGTTCTAAAAGCGTACCTTACATATTATTTATTTTTTACTCTCAGAGTTTTTGCCAGAAATCTGCTGAGAGGTAATCACCGAAGACATATTTTTTTCATATTTTCGTTTTGATGTCTGGCCTGGGTTTTAAACCATGGCTTTACGTCTAATAAGCCTACATACTAGACTACGGTGACTTGTGTTAAATGTTGGCGAAGGTAAATCATTTTAGATAATCAGGTGATTAGTCCTTGGGATTGTACAATATCTCCATTTATAAAGCTATCCGTTTAAAATAAGTACAGTTCGCAGCAGCCATAATTCGCCTCACATTTTCATGTTAAAGAGGCCACCAAATGAAAGTTGTCAGTCTTCTTAGAGTGTGATATATTAGCATAACTCTGGTTTCACCAAGTTGAATCAATTTGTTGAATCATTCCATACCACAAAATCTAGTTTCAAATTATTCGAAAAACTAACCTGCATTTCACTGTTCAAAATAAAAATTCAATCCTTATATTTAAAATATGTTGCTTATACCTTTTCCTGTGGCATAAATCTTATGAGTTGCTTCGATTGCCTGTAAAAGAACTGAAGTGTCAAAGAAAATTGCCATGTTAACTTGGTTAAAGAATTTGGCCCATTAGCAAACACATTGAACAATGAACACTGAAGTGTTAACCAACCAACGTTATTGTTGTGGTCCATTATTGCTTTTTCTATACTGGAACAGGAACAGAAGACGAACACAAAAATTGCTAAAGTGAAAGGAAAAAAGTTGAATGTAAGAAAACAAAATAAAAGTGCTCAAAAATTTTATGATGTAGAAAATACACAAAAGATGTGAAAAAACAAAAAGACCAAGAACAAGAAGTGAAAGTTTGTTTTGAAAGGATGTCTTCTACTTCATTGATTTTCTTTCAGTTTTTCATGTCTGCTTGTATGCAGTATAAAATCAACAAATTGCTTAAGAAGAGGTATGTATGTTGCGTTTAGCCAATCACTTGTGTTGTACAGTTCCAAAAACGAACAAAGAATGGAAGAAATTCTATCTTAAATCATATTACTTTAGTAGTAAGTGTACCACTTTTTCCAACTTTTGAGTTTTCCTGTTTTTATTTGAACTTAAGAAATCTCTTTATGCTTGAAATGAGGAAAAAGGAAACAATTGAAGAATTTTTTTTGTCAAATTTTCTTTACAAATTGAAGTTGATTTTTGAGACCTGAAATTCAGGAATGGAATATCAGGACGTAAACATTGAAATTGTGAACATATTGATTATTTTTTCTTTATTGTAACCTAAGAGTTCCATATTGAAAAACCTAAAATTAAGAAAATTTAAAGGGTTTGAGTATTTCTAAAATATTCATTTCTTTTTTTATTTACTTCATTAAGGGCCATTAATACAACTTGCCGTTAACTAAAGGGAGGATTTTAACGGGCAGATAAATTGTTTTTCATTATTATAAGTGGACGATAAGGTAGAAGTGAGCGTTAAGCTAAAGAGCAGATCATCATTCTGGTAACTTATAAAGTTAAGTTTGTGTTTGAACTTGCCATTTTCAAATATAAACAAAGTGACCAACAAAAAAATCGTTGCCACTGTGTTTAAATAGAATATGGCCACTGCCATATTTTTAAAAAAGTTAACTTTATTTTATTTGTAAGTTGTAATAACGAAAATAAGTTAAAGGTAACTTTACAGTTCCCTTTAGCTAAAGTCACCTTTAACTAAATCCAAGTTTAACAGCAAATTGTAATAATGGCCCTAAAAAGAATAAAATATATTTACATAACTACCCATTGAATGTATACTTTGTATAGTAAATTATAAAGAGCAATATTTTTAAATATTTACTGTAACAGTGTGCTTGAATAAACACGCCGTAAAAACCAAATTAAACGAAATGGTCTACGATGAAAGAAAGAGAAATGTTACCGCAATAAGTATCCTTGTACAATAAGGTTTTATTTGGAGCAAAATATTTTCTATTGGTAGCAAAAATTGAACCAAAACAGACAACAATAAATTTTTTTTAAAAATTTCATTTCATCTGTAATGAAATAAGGAAATGAAACAAAAATTTCTGCAAATTTCAAGCATTTCAGAGTCGAGCACAAATATAAGCATGATAACTCATAGTATAAAGGTAAAAAGCGATCTCATTATAGATTTTCACTACAGAAGCCAATAATCTATTCAGAATGCTTTCTGGCCACCCGAGAGAAAAACAGTAATAACACGAGAAAGAAAATTGAGGTAGAGTCACTTTTCGAAAAATATTAGCAGTCCACGCGTAAACTTTGTCACATGAACAATAAAAATACTTTTCCAACAGATTTTTAGAGGCACCATTGCTTCTAGACAAGGGCAGATGGCAACCCCACCTTACTAGAACTTGTTGCAAAATCTTGTCTAATGAAATTGTAAGAAATTCAATATAACGCATGAATATAATATTTCATCATAACATCTATACGTAGCGTTCGAATTCAAATTACCCAAATGTTTGAGTTTCACAATATCAGTCAAGATTATGAATCCTAGTTTCTCACACCACTTATGTTGTGTGTGTTAATTTTATACATAAGTGGGAGTACCTACAGTTTAAAGTCGACTCCGAACGACAAATTTTTTAAGAAACTTTTCATGACAATTTTATCTGTTTTGGCCTGCTGAGAGGAAGTCACCGAAGCAATATTTTTGCCATATTTTCGTTTTGATGTCAGACCTGGGGTTTGAACCGTGGCCTTACGTCTAATAAGCCAACACACTACCTACTAGGCTAAGGCGACTTCAATATAGTACTTACCCCTGTACAAACCTACAAAAAATATGTCTAAAATTTAGAATGAATAAAGTGGGAATACTTTAAGAAGTTGCCATTGACGAACCTAAACCTGAAATTTTTAGAATTTTTTAACCCTCATTTTTCGATTACAGTGACATAAAGTATCAAAAGTTCTTGCTATTATCTAAACTAATAAACTTTTCATTAGTTTTGGATTAAATTATATCAAGGGAGGCCTCTCCTACAACTCATTTATGTATTTCACAATAAGTTTTGTATTGATTTATGAAAATTTCATTGTATATTGCATGCATTCGTTCATTTATTTGTAGTGCATACACACATACATAAATCCATTTGTAGCCGCCAACTACAAAAAATAGGTCAAAAGAGCTCTCTGGTTTAATTTCATTGGTTTTCTGTTTGAAGTTGATTTATGAAATCAACGTTCATATTATTAACTGAGATTTGTAATCCAATAAATGGCAAAAACAAATTAACATAAGCCTGTATGGCAAATTATTTGAAAAAACCGGTCAATTTGAAATAAATAAAAATCAGCAGGATAATATTACACAAACGTATACAATACATATGCATTTTAAAAACATGCAGAAAGTGTATAAATAAATTTATGTCAAAAACAGAATAAATTATTTAATTTTATGAACGTATGTATAGTGCAAAATAAAAATAAAAAAAATATTTTAAAATCATAGAAGATATTATAGGGACATACATACATATAATTTAATGGAGATAGCAATGACGATGACTTTTTTTCAAACGATTTTCAGCGAGAATGAATTTAAACTTTTCAATAAGTAACTGTGTTGACAATTATTTCATATTTCATTAGCCATATTACCACCCAAAAACATTAATTTCAGATTTGTAGATACTCTCCAAGACCAATAGGTCTATTCTGATAGTTTTTTAAAAAAATGCGACAAGCCTATCGCACTTTCTACGTTTGTCATCCACCATTAACGGTAAGAACTCGTTGGGTTACTGATAAGACCTTTCAAAAAAGTATACCATGTACTTCTGTTTCCGAAAAATGTGATCTTACAAGAATTTCTGCCTGTGTTACTTTCGAGCCGGATATATGTACAGAAGATGGTGTGTCGGTCCTCTGTCGTTCCCATCAATAAAGTCAACACAGATTTTGAATTGAAAAATTGAGATGCATCAGCCATGTTTTGAGAAAATCACAGACTGGTGAAATCCAAAGAACTATTAAAGACGCCAAGTCAGAGACCATTATTGGGTTGAACGATTTTGGGATAGTTGCCGTAGTCTAGTAGGTAGTGTGTTGGATTATTAGACGTGGGGCCAGGGTTCAAACCTTAAGTCAGACATCAAAACGAAAATATGGAAAAAATATTTCTTCGGTAACTTCCTCTCAACAGACTTTGAAAGTAAATAAAAATATCACGAAAAAGTTTCTCAAAAATCTGTCGTTCGAAGTCAATTTTAAACTGGAGGTCCCGCCAATCATGTATAAAATTAACACACACAACATAAGTGGTGTTAGAAATTAGGTCCACAATCCTGACTGAAGGGTTGTAATAACCAATTATGCATGTATGTATGATCTTGGGATAGGCTTGGGTTTTGCATATTTAAAACACTCAAAAACTTTACATGATATTCAACTTCCTCTACAACTTTGTTACCAGTACATGAAAAAATTGCTTTCTCAATCACCGTATTAGGAATGCTTCCAAGCTAATGGTTTAATGTTTTTTTTTTAATTAAAGAAAATGGATGACAATATCTTTAACCTTTAAGTCCTTTTCGTTTTCCGTATTTTCGTTTTATTATCAGTTTGTCAATGCCGCTTTAGAACGTCTTTTCCTTTTGATTTTTCTTTATCTTTTCGGAGTATTTTTATTTGTTATTAATGATGCAGATTTCGTTTCGATGGTTGCCAATTGATACAGTTATTTTCCATTTGTCACATTTTCCTTGTTATGCCAATTATTTATTTCTTTTCTATGGAATGGCAGAAGAGATATGGAAATTTTCTAGTGACTGAGAATTTCCTCATGTTTTATTTACAGACGCCTATGATAAATAAAAGAAGAAGAAATTTAAAAAATTCGTTAAATTTTGATTTCAAATGGGATTAAAGTCTTTTATATAATGCAAACAAGTACGAAGGAGATAATTTTTTAAATAGATATGATTCAGGATTTTTTTAAATATTAAAAGCTTGAAAAATTACGATCGTTTCATGGAAAAGTAACCACTTTTTGATTTAATATGCAGAACATGAACCCAAAGCATACAATTCATTAATTTTATGATTTAATGCATCGCAAGTAACAGGAAGTTACAAAAGGATTTAAGGGATTTATTTAAAAAAAACTTAAGACTGTCAGAAAGCATTTTCCATATCTGCTGATTTTCTTTGTTTCATTTTTGTTAAAGCAGTTTTTCCAGCTTAATAGGTAGGTTATTGGTTTATTAGAGATATTAGGATAATACAGTTTTCCTTTTGAATTGGTCGTAATGTTGAGGATTTTTGTCCTTAAGTGATAACGCTGTCTAAACTTTCTATTTATTTAATTATCTTTAAGGATCATAGGTTAAGAGGTGTACATACATACATACATACATACATACATACATACATAATTGGTCATTACAATCCTTCAGTCAGCAGTATGGACCTAGTTTCTCACACCACTTATGTTGTGTGTGTAATTTTATACACGAGTGGAAGGACCTACAGTCTAAGGTCGACTCCAAACGACAGATTTTTTAGAAACTTTTCATGGCAATTTTATTTCCTCTCAGATTTTTTTGCCAGAAATTAGTTGAGAGGAAGTCCTTGAAGAAACATTTTTTCATATTTTCGTTTGGATGTCCGATCTGGGGATTTGAACCTTGGCCTTAGGACTAATAAGCCAATAAGCATATTGGTAAAGACTACGGCGACTTCTAAGAGGTTAAGAGGTGTACAAAATGGATTATTTGAAGATGGGCTGAAGAATCTTAACTTCGAACCTGAACTGTTTGGGTTTGTGGTTAAAATATCATACGGGTGCGCTTTACGAAAAATATGCATTCTGGGCAGAAATGTACGGCTTCCGAAAATGAATTATTTACTGTTGTTTCTTATTCAAGTTTTAGTATGTTCTCTTATTTAGGACTAGGGAATAGCATAGTCCTTTGCATTTGGCTGAAAAAGTGCAATCTGGCATTGCTATTAAACTACGACATTTAATTTCGTAATGTTTCCTTATCTGTTATGTTTTAGATCTAAAATTTCAATCTTCCTTCCTTTTCCTAAGGACGTTTGTACAATGAGTCAACTTTAGCTCCGGGTACTGTACTTGTCTCATTTGACAAGTACATGTCCTCTAACCTAAACCTTCCTCAATTAACTTCACATTGACAAAATAAACAACTACGCTCTCTATGTCAATTTATTTGACACAACATACGCACAACCTTAATTGAGTACGTTTTGGTTAAAACGCTCAGAAAATTATAATCATTCGTAAACGATTCAATAAAGAGTTTCCTTAAAGGCATTATAAATAACAAAAAAATAAAAACAAAACGAAACCATTTTGACACTCTTAACGGCCATAAAATATTTTCGTGCTTTCCTTTAATTTGTTTAACGTGACTGGAATTATTCTTCGATCATCTAACACGAAAGCAAATCTGGAAAATTAAATTCCTTGTGATTATTATTAAGAAAAGAAAAAAATTCATGCAAAAATTAAAAGATTAAAAAGAACTGCTAACAGAGCAAATATTTTTTAATATTTTTTAATTAGTTTTTTAGCTCATGGTTTAAAAATAAAGAAGAAAAATGAAAGAAAAACCAATTAAGAAATATTTAAATTGAATGTCTGTACTATCAAAAGAATTGAATTGAAATTGAATCATTAAATAATACGATGCTATTTTTTCGGCTTGTATATGAAACGTGTTGCACAGAAGATTAATAAAAAAAAAGAAAAAAATGCGTGTGGAGAATATAAATCACCGACAAATAAGAAGTACGGAATTTTCATTTTCAAAGTGAAAAATAAAAAATTTAAAACAGAAATCAATAGAATTTAATTTAAACATAAATGTACAGGAACATACTTTATAGCGGAATATTAAAAAATATACAAATAACTCAAAATAAAGAAGTAGCCGTAGTCTTGTAGGTGGTGTGTTGGTTTATTAGACGTAAGGCCACGTTTCAAACCCCAGGACATCAAAACGAACATATGAAAAAAAAATATTTCTTCGGCGACTTGAGAGTAAATGAAATTACCATGAAAAGTTTCTCAAAAGTCGTTTGGAGTCGAATTTAAACTGTAGGTCCCGCCAGTCATGTATAAAATTAACACACACAACATAAGTGGTGTGAGAAGCTAGGTTGTAATCGTGACTGAAGGGTTGTAATGAACAATTATGTATGTATGTATGAATGTATGTATGTATGTATGTATGTATGTACGCATGTATGCATGCATGTATGTATGTATGTATGTATGTATGCATGTATGTATGTATGTATGTATGTATATATGTATGTATGTATGGATGTATGTATGCATGTATATATGTATGTATGTATGTATGTATGTATGTATGCATGTATATATGTATGTATGTATACAAATAATTCCGATACGCATATTTGCTCAAGCCGGTTTGCTTACTGTTACTTATGCCCGTAAATTGTGCTGCTTGTCTTTTGAAAATTTATTAAGCGAGTGTTTTAGCGATGTTTCTCTTCAAGAAATGCGAGGTTTTGTGCTTTTCCGTAACTATATATAAGACTTCGGTTCGCCACTTGGCAGCTGAGACTAGTACGTTATCCTTGTAATGGACGCTTAAATTATTTTTAAATTTTAAGCAATTAGTACGTGTGGTGATCAATTCTTGATCGAAATAACCCTTGATTTCAAATATACTTACCCCATAATAATATGATACAACGTATTTTAACATTAAACCTTTACCACTTGGAAATAAGGAGCTCATCTCCAATTGTAGGGCAAGGTAAATAAATGCTGCAAAATGTGATAACGAATGCTGGTCATAATGCCACTAACACGGCGTTTATTCAGGCAGAACATTGAGACAAATAAATACTTGCATAACAAATATTGTAAAGCAAAAAAGAAAAAAAATACAAACAAGCAGAAAAAGTATGCATTTAAAACGGATACGGAATTGTGACTATTGGCGCCAACTACAAATGGCGCAAGTACAAATGAAAAGAATGGCGACTAAATGGGCATAACTTTACTTATATGAATTTGTAAATACACACTTATTCATGCAATGTTAAAAACCTAAATACAAAAGCACAAATAATCCAATCCAATATCTTATTTTGCAACAGTTTTTTTCTTTTTATTTTGTATTCTGACAAAAGAATAAAGCAAAACTACTGCATTATCATTTCAGATTTTTTTTTATAATTTTTTGTTTTTGCTATTACGACTCTATCTGTGCTTAGAAAAGGCAGATAAAATTTTAAATGATTTCATTTTCTCTTTTTTTACACAAACATTTTAGATTCAGAGATAAATATTTGCCTAGAGAATTGCGTGTTTTGGATTTCCACCAAATCCATAGAAATTATCAATGTGTACGAGCTTATGGGAGTTTATAATTTATGGGGAAAATGCATTAATTTTAATGAAATTGTAATTATTGTAAAATGTTAATGGCTGCTAATGTTTGTAAGCTGTTATTATAGCTTTTGTTTTTGTTATTGGCGTTGGCGTTGGCGTTGGTATTCCGCAGCCAAAGCATTCCATTTCCTTTTTGCAACATTTAATACATAATGATAATGCATCGAATTAGATTTTTATGCTCCACACTACTATTAGTTGAGGGTGTATATTGTATTTATGTTAACGTTTGTAACATTTAAAAAACCAGCCCGGAACTCCTTTCTTATTATTACTGGCAATATAAAATTTATTCCTGATCCGATTGAATACACATTTTTTCGAATCTCTAGACGCTGTGCAGAATTATGTGAATATACGTCCGTAAATTGAAATTCTCATCACAATTTAGCTTGAAGGCGCCGTAGCATAGTTGGTAGTGTGCTGGCTTATTAGACGTAAGGCCACGGTGCAAACACCAGGTCAGACATCAAAACGAAAATGTGACAATTTTACTTCGGCGACTTCCTCTCATAAGATTTCTGGCAAAATCTCTGAGAGTAAATGAATAAAATTGTAAGTAAATAAAATTGCCATGCTGTAGGTCCCGCCATTCATATATAAAATTAATTCACACAACATAAGTGGTGTGAGAAGCTAGGTCGTAATCCTGACTGAAGGGTTGTAATGACCAATTATGTATGTGTGTATGTATGTTATGCAGAAGAAATTTATTGAAGGGATTAACATGATCTGTCTAGATCGACTGTAACTTTTATTCTCTTTGTAATTCAGTTTAATTTGTTTTCATAGAAAATTAATGTGTAATGACTGGTATACATATTGTATATACATGCATACGAGGTTTGGTTTCTGTGTAAAATTGTTACCACACGGCTAACTTCAGACAATAGGATTGGAAGGGGATGCTCTAGCATTATTTGCTTATCATCATTGCTGCTTCTATAAAAACCATTATGCAGGAACTTGTAACTTTTATGCAGTAAGCTATGACTACAGCAATTACTCGGGTCTGTTTAGTATAATTCAACAGGTACCAAAAAAATGTTACAATTAAGGGTCATTATTACAACTTGCCTTTAACTAAAGGGATGATTTTAACGGGCAGATAAATTGTTTTTCATTATTATAAGTGGACAAGAAAGTAAAAGTGAGCGCTAAGCTAAAGGAAGGATCATCCTACTGGTAACTTTTAAAGTAAAGTTTATGTCTGGACTTGCCATTTTATATATTATTTTCAATATGGCAACTTCAAATATAAACAAAATGAGCAATCACAACCATAAAAAAAGAAGCCCGTCGTTGCCCCTGCGTTTAAATAAAACTTGTTTAATTTGAGCAGTGTTATCGACATTGCTCCGCCACTGCCATATTTTTGAAATAGTTAACTTTTTTATCATTACGTTGTAATAACGAAAAGAAGTTAAAGGTGACTTTAAAGTTCACTTTAGCTTTTACTAAACCCAATTTTAACAACTTGACGTTAAGATTAAAATCTTTTCCGATAAAGGACAATATAGAAAAGTTGAATGCAATTATAATTACCAAGCCATCAATTAATTAGTCAATAGATATGTGAAATATGGTTCATAATAAGTAGTATTTTTTTCCTTTACAAGGCCTCACTTAAGTAAATAAAATACTTTACAAATTTCAAACTGAATCAAATAATATTCATATGATTTCCTAATACTTAAATCTTCTTCTGCACGACCCTCGTTGTGTGCATTTTATTTAACCACGGAATTGTATAAAAGCAGTTCCCTTTTATTTATGCAAACATTAGCTTCGCCCAAGTTTCAGCTCTAAATTGCGAGGGCAAAAACCTTCTAATTATGATGTAAATTCATCCATAATTCAGTATTTTCTCTTTGTTTGCCAAATGTTTGTAAATGTAAAAAGTTCATTACGAAGTTGAAATGAAAATGAAAACCAAACCATTTGATAAAAACGATAAACTATAAAAGCGGAAATGCGTTTTATTTCTTTCCTCAACATTAGATGACACAGTCGAGCATATCCAAAATTTTCATTTTCTGACATGATGCAAATGAGGCTTCGAATATATGGGTGTATATGGATGTAACGATGTGACATGTTCAAAGTTTTAATTTAATATAATTCTTTGTTTGTTTTGACAGATAAAAGGAGTAGAACTAAAGGATTTTGTACTGAACTATACACGCATTTGGAAAGTAATATCAGCTTTTTGAATGCTGCTTTAAAAGCGAGAGCTTGGGGTTATAAGACTCATAAAGTCTATAAAAGAAAATTGAAATGGAAATAAAATGAATTCAAAGCATTTAAAACTAATTTCTTCAACTTTTCAAGTAAAGGAAACCAAATCAAAAACAAATTAAAACTAAAAAATTTTTGGTTGAATACTATTGTTCCACAAAAATTGTTTTAAAACATTTTCTTAAAAAAACAAAATTTTCTTTCATCTGAATTTGATTGTTAATACTGGTACTCGGTACAAAAAGAAAAACAGAATTCTTACAGTAGTTCGTTATATGTTTACTTGATTTTTAGTGCACAAAGTCTACAATTTCAGAATTTTACTTGAAAATATTCTCCTTTTCTTTGGCTTACTTTCGCCTGCTTAATATTCCAGTCACGTGCGATAGGTAAAGAATGTAAAACTTTTCATTCCTTAAAGGAAGACCAGTAAATAAATAAGTTTAACAATTAGCAATGGCTTCACATAAATTTACGGATTTATCCTCTTCCATATTGTTAAGATGTTAAGAGTTTTAGGGAAGAAGTCTTTAAACAATTTAGCAATAAAAACAAATTGTTAACAACCAAAAATTGGCAGTGAAAATACAAAGTAATAAATTCTATTGCTATTTTCAACGTTGTTTATACAAATATGGTATTTGAAACCTTACTGCTGAAACCTTTGAAAAGAAAAAGAAAATGTCAGCCTTGTAATGGACAATTGTGGTTTCCTTATCGGTATGTTTAATAAAGAACCTTTTGGACAATATTTTGTGGTCTTTTTATTAACTTGTATTATTTTTGGTATTGGCTATGTAGCCATTCATATTAAATACTTTAGTGACCAAATTATCTCGATGCCTTAGTTGTATTAAAACATACCAACGTCACACTTTGTGTGACAGAACATTAAAAAAATTCGTTTAGCTGACGCACTAGGAATTCTAACGTTGTTCAAATAACTAAACCACAGGGTATAATAAATAGTCCAAACCAAACCAAAATAAAAGGGAATTGAAGGGAAAGCTTGAAATAATTAAGGTGCACTTTTAATTACAAATTTATGTCTGAAAACATTTTACCGGTTACCGGAAATGTAAATTTTAATGCCATTCCAGAGAATGTACATGTTGTATAGTGAACGACAACAACATTAAATGATTCTAACATCAATTTGACTATAAAAAATACGATGTTGTCACATTAACGTTTTAATGGATTAAATATGCCAAAGCTAAAACACTAAATAGAAGGGTAATGCATTGTATTGAAAGCAAATTGTAAACCGTACACCAATTCGGCTAAAACTTAAAATATTGGTTTTAAGATGATGTACTTACATACATACATACATAATTGGTCATTACAACCCTTCAGTCAGGATTACGATCTAGCTTCTCACACCACTTATGTTGTGTGTGTTAATTTTATACATGAGTGGCGGGACCTACAGTTTTAAAGTCGACACCGAACGACAGATGTTTGAGAAACTTTTCGTGGCAATTTTATTTACTCTCAGAATTTTTGCCAGAAATCTTCTGATAGGAAGTCGCCAAAGAAATATTTTTTCATTTTCGTTTTGTTAGAGATGTCTGACCTGGAGTTTGAACCATGGCCTTACTTCTAATAAGCCAATTTGTTGTAGAACTTAAATTTAAAAGTTATTCTGTATCTGTTGTGTTTGCCATAAATATATCAGAAAAAAGATGATTTTTTTCCCAATTTTCTTCGTATGTGATCCAATTATTCCTGCAATTACCACTATTGACTGTCGTATTGATGATTATGTCGCTGCCATCATGCATTGTATATTGTTGTTGCTGCAAATTATAATACTAATGACAATGAGCAATGGTAGTGTTGACGACTTTGTCATTGAAATATCGGAAATTTTATGTTTATATGACACCATTCGTGATGCTACGTAAATATATTGTTTGTAATGATATCAATAAATAACTTAATTTGATGTTTTTTTTTTAATGAAATAATTTTCTTATCTCTTTATTTGCTATGTTTTCATGTTTTAAAAGATTTTATATGGAGTTTGTCACTTAAAAAATTGTTCAGTGCCTGACAGGAATTTAAAATTACTACAGCAATTATCTATCTAAACATACATTTTACAATGTCTGATAATATAATACAATTTTATCAATTCCACTTTGTATTTGTATCAGTGCCTGACTTATAATTGAAATGTTTGTAAAAAAGGTAAACAACGGAAGTATAAGGAAAAGAAAATGAAGTTTAATAATAAAAAAATACTCAAACAGAATTTTCAAAAACTTTATTACTTGTTAAATTTCATATAAAATTAGAACAACAAAAATTTAATGGTAAAATAAAAATCCTATTTAAGTTAAAGAAAATGCTAACGAATCTGAAGCTTTTAATTGAATATAATTTCCTCTTTTCCATATATTGAATATAAATTACAAAATTGCCAATTTAATGCATTGACATGGTTGACTATTTACAAGTTTCTTTGGCTTCTTTCTTCATAAAACTATTTCATTTAACTATTGAGTAATGGACGATATTAAGATTTATTCATAGAAATTATGATATTATGTTGTGGCCTACAATTGATTATTTAGGTTTTAATTATTTCATATATAGTAAGTTTTATATTAAAAATAGATATTGTCATCCATTACGGACTACAAACAATACATCTGACTTCTCACATTTCATGCAATGTAGGTTACATAAGCATATTAAACTGTAATGTAAACCTTAACATTACAATGTTCTTTTTTTGTTCAATATTAATAACGTCTGATAAAGCATTATTGGGTTTTTCACAAGAACATGCTTATATCTGCTCATTCAGTAAATCACCCTGCTGTCTATAATGAGAATTTTCAATACTATCTGTAACCATTAGTAATGATATTAATAGATGTTCCTTTTAGTTGGTTAAAACCTCATCAAATCCACATTTCATATTAAGCTTCTTTCTAGTAAATGAAATTTATCATCCAACCATTTTTAATATTGCCAGAGCTTTTATTTTCTAGTGATGGCGATATTTAAAGGAATTAAATCTTTTTAGTTAAAATATTTATAGTGCGTCCTTCTGGGTTTGTATTGAATATATTGAAATACGTATTTTAAAGTTCGTTAACTGTTCTCTAGGTCTTATACATCCCCTAGTAAAAAGACTAGAAATAGCGTTCAATTAAATTGATAAATAAAATTTTTGATATATTCGTGAACATAGTTCTTAATATTTTAATGATGTCACAAGAAATTGTATAAGATTATAAAATTTCTCAATAAATTATTTTAATAAAGCAACCAACAATAAATTCTTTTAGATTGATGCTAACAACTGTTAAGTTCCACAGTAGTATTAAACCGCAGCTTTATCAACATTGAAGTCATCGTTTCATTCATAAGACCTTTGTAGATGAGTATGTTCGATACTTATGTAAGTAGGCATGTAAACTCATATATACTGTAATACAATCGTTCGCATACTGTTGCTAAAGATTGAATAAAAGAAAGAATAAGTGTTCCTTTAAATACATATCAATTAATATGGTAATGTAAACAATCAATGGATGTTAATTAATCTTTATGCGTTTCCTTAAAAACCACTTTCTACAGCAATTAACTTCTCTATCGCCTTGCAGTTTGGTTTAAAAGGCAAATAATTTTAAGGTTCGAGTAAATCAAAAACACCATTTACTTGATGAATTAAATAATTATCATTAAATTATATAATAAATGGAAAAATAACATAAAAGCAAACCCTTCTATATGGTATTCTATCCTAAACTGTGTATTTTAAACTAAGATAAGCTGATTCCAAGAACTAAATTGCTACTGGCTTATTGACGATGGAGATAATTTCAGTCAATAAAAATTCAATAATTGCTGAAGTTATTCAAGTTAAACAATACGGAATACGGAATTCAATAATTGAGCCACTATCTACACTACATAATTTCGATGCTCATATAATTTTAATTTAATCGAAAGTGCCTGTTAATTAATATATTTGGCCATAAAATTGTTATAATTTTCCTTAAACAATGTTTTGTGAATACTGGCAGAACGGTTAAAGTGTGCGTGCATAAGTTTGCAGAGTTCAAATAATAAGGAACAGTCATGCACTTTCTCTGGAGCTTTTTTGGAGAACCTATTAGCAAGCAAATGTCATATGCATAGTCTAATGCAGGTTTGCCGATGTATTCATTCACGCCAATGATAATTGAATCCTTTAGTACTCTAAGGGCCATTATTTCCGTTAAAGTTGGGTTTAGTTAAAGGTATCTTTAGCTAAAGTGAACTTTAAAGTCACCTTTAGCTTCCTTTCGTTATTACAACCTATAGATAAAATAAAGCAAACTTTTTCAAAAATAAGGCAGTGCCGGAGCAATGTCGATAACACTGTCAATAATTTTTTTCTAAACTCAGTGGAAATGGCGGGCTTTTTTTTATGCATTTGTTTATTTTGTTTATATTTGAAGTTGCCACATTGAAATTAATATATAATATGGAAAGTTCAAAATAAACTTAACTTTAAAAGTTAAAGTTAGGATCATCCTCCCTTTAGCTTAACGCTCACTTCTACCTTATTGTCCACTTATAATAATGAAAAACAATTTATATGACCTTTAAAATCCTCCCTTTAGTTAACGGTAAGTTGTAATAATGACCCTAAAGCTAGGAAAATTGTTAGTAATATGCCATACAGTGAGAGTCAAAAGAAACCGTACATTAAGGATAAAATTCTAACAATCACCAAAGTCAACTTTTACCTTAAGTGGTAAAAGTGAGAGTGCCCGCAAAAATTTGTATAATATTTCGATATTCTTGGTAATTTTTTTGTTTCCATTTTAAAAATTGTCAATGAAACAATTTTAAAATAAAAATAGCGGTAATTTATTAATGTATATTTTTTAATGCACGGCTTCTTTTGACGCTCACTGTATATCTTAGAAATGCTATTATAAAGGGTGTTTTTTATAGAGGATATATATATATGCAATAAAATAACGATGGATTATTCGATTGACATGAATTTTATTTATCCGAAAAATAATCTTGTGGCATTACATTTTAAATATGATTTCTGGCATATGACCGCCACGGCTGGCGCGGATGTAGTCCAATCTGGACGTCCAATTTTCGATGACTTTTTCCAACATTTGTGGCCGTATATCGGCAATAATACGGCGAATGTTGTCTTCCAAATGGTCAAGCGTTTGTGGCTTTACCGCATAGACCAATGACTTTACATAGCCCCACAGAAAGTAGTCTAGCGGTGTTAAATTACATCTTGGAGGCCAAATCACAGGTCCAAAACGTGAAATTAGGCGGTCACCAAACGTGTCTTTCAATAAATCTATTGTGGCACGAGCTGTGTGACATGTTGCGCCGTCTTGTTGAAACCACATCTCCTGGACATCATGGTTATTCAATTCAGGAATGAAAAAGTTAATAATCATGGCTCTATACCGATCACCATTGACTGTAACGTTCTGGTCACCATAGTTTTTGAAAAAGCACGGACCAATGATTCCACCAGCCCATAAAGCGCACCAAACAGTCAGTTTTTCTGGATGTAGCTGTGTTTCCACATACACTTAAGGATTACCTTCACTCCAAATGCGGCAGTTTTGTTTGTTGGCGTAGCCATTCAACCAGAAGTGCGCTTCATCGCTAAACAAAATTCGTTTATAAAAATCGGGAACAACGGTAATCTCGTTTTGGGCCCATTCGACGAATCTACGCCTTACTTGATGATCGTTTGGCTTCAAATCTTGCACGAGTTGGATTTTGTAAGCACGCAAACCAAGATCCTTCCGCAAAATCTTCCATAAAGTGGATGGACACAGATCCAATTCCTGTGCTCGATGGCGGATGGACCCATTCGGGTCTTCCTCAATGCTACGCTCTACAGCAGCAATAGCTTCTTCTGTACGCACGTACAGCGTCTCTGGGGACGCGAGTTATCAATAAGAGTAAACGTGGTGCGAATGGTTAATCGAATTAACTGCTCTGATGGACGATTTTGTCGACGATAAAATGGGCGTAGTGCGCGATACGTTTTCCGCACAGAACCATTATTTTCGAAATAAAATTGCACTATTTGCAAGCGCTGTTTAGGCGTGAGTCTATTCATGAAAAATTGCCAAACCAAACTAAGAATAAATCACTTGACAGCTGTTAAATCGGTCGCCATCTTGAAAAGTAATGCCAACTTAAAGATCTATACCTCTATAAAAAACACCCTTTACCTATGATATTATAGTTGTAGTATTGAAACATAGAAATGTCCTTAGTACGAAAGCGTTGAAAAAGACTGTTAAATTTTTAAAGTTCTGATGCTTCAAAGAAAATTGTCGTATTTCCTTAATTTTAAATTGAATGCTATTACTGACGCTTAACAACATTTCCTTTTTATACTTTTTTATATCTACAATAATAGCGCTGTTTTAGTTTTCTTTTAATAAAACCACCATTAAAAATATTTTTTCCACTTTTCTCCTTCTATGCCACTTTAAAAGTCATCTTCACGTCGAGATTAACCTTTTGTCCAGCGATGGATATTTTCCACAAGATAAATTTTTTATTACAAACAAGAAGGAGAATACATATTACTTTATAACCTGAATTTTGCACTTTAGGTTCATTATTTACCGCAGTTTTTTTTTATACAACTTTTTCTTTTCCTTCTTGAAGTTCCTTTAGTTTCTCTGGCTTAGCTTTTGATTTTTTCTTCGTTTTTTAGTTTTAACCATAATTTCTTAACAAACTTTAGCTAATAATTGTTGGCAATTGTTATAGTTGGTAAACATTTTGGAGAAATGGCATTGGGTGTAGTAGCAATTATTTCTGTTCAGGTTCATTTACTTTGCTAATGTCAATAAATGCCAAGAAGGAGATTTAACACAAGATTGATGATGGATGGTAATGTAGTCTATAAGTTATAGTTTTAGGGCCATTATTACTAAAGGGAGGATTTTAAGGGGCAAATAAATTGTTTTTCATTATTATAAGTGGACAATAAGGTAGAAGTGAGCGTTAAGCTAAAGGGAAGATCATCCTACTGGTAAGTTAAGTTTATCTTTGAACATGCCATATTATTTATATTATTTTCAATATGGCAACTTCAAATATAGACAAAATAAGCAAATACAACAAAAAAAGAAGCCCGTCGTTGCCACTGAGTGTAAAAAAAATTGTTTAATTGAGCAGTGTTATCGACATTGCTCCGGCACTGCCATATTTTTGAATTTGTTGTGCTTTGTTTTATCTGTAATTTGTAATAACGAAAATAAGTTAAAGGTAACTTTAAAGTACACTTTAGCTAAAGTTACCTTTAACTAAACCCAAGTTTAAAGGCAAGTTGCAATAATGGCCCATAATGTTATAAACCATTCTGATTCCTAAGAGTGCTTTTTATATTAAATGGGATTATTATTGTAATTAAATGTTTTTATTATTTATTTTATTATCTGAAAATACTAGAAAATCTAATAATTTGATGCTGTACCCTATAAATTTGTTTGTTGTGTGATTCGCAATACATACATAATCGCATAATACAGTGCAGAGGCACTGCCCGTATATAAAAAATATGTCAACCAAAATGTTTCTCATACTTATGTAGTACCAACGCAAACTTTGCACAAGGACAAGGAAGAATTTAATGTCCTGTAAAGCTTGTTTCAAGTTTCGGCAATATCGTATGAAATTGTATTCAAAATTAACTGATTTGTTCGTTTTAAATACAATAAAATATTATATCATGAGTCTTTGTTTTAAATAATTTGAATATTAAATCAGTTTTAAATTCTTTCATGTATTTCTGTATTTGGCAAGCAGACGACCGTAAAGATAAAAGTTACAAATTTAACAGTTCAAATCTGTGTTAACACTCCATAAAATGTTTTTAACACTTTTTGCTTGAATGCAAGACATTTAAATTTTTTGTTTTTTATTTTTACTTTTGATAGTGTTAAATATTAAACACTCTAAATAGTTTCCGTAATAAAATACCGTATGAGAGTATTACGAAAAATTAAGGTACCACCTGCAAATTGCTTTAATGTCATACAAACTCCTTTTCAAGAAATCGTAATGTAATCTTTAAATGCTATTTATTTTATAAATTATTCTAATGTTCCTTTTTTTGTTAATATTTATACAATTTCATTTTGCCAGTCAACCATCACTAATTTAGTTACCACCCTAATAAAACTCAAAATAAATAATCTCAAATTCATGTGTGAAAAGTTTAACTTTATTTAGGATTGTTGAATACAGCTTCATTTCATACTGTTTAAAAACCGTTCATTGTAGAAAAAATATGATTTCATGTTTAGGCACAGGAAGCTACTTAAAGGAGTGAATTCATTAAATGAAAAATTATGAAATATGGATTTTACTTTAATTAATTGCAAGCTATTAATGCTCAGTTAAAGTGAGTTTCACGTTAGACAACAAAGCAAGATATTTACAACCAGGCAGTTGATTTAAAGCAAATTTGTTGGGAATGCGGTTAATTAACTCCTCTTTAAGTACTTTTGTTTGTATAGCAAGCTTTTATCGATTAAACTTATTAATTATTTAATTTTAAAATTAATACCCTAGAGTGCCTGATGTACAATACCTATTGAAAATTTTCGTGTTTCTTCCTTATATTCGTACGACTGATATGCTCTATCAGAACTTTTCAAACAATGCTTACATTAAGGAAAGTACTTATGTGGTAATTTGAAAAAGAATTTGTTCTAAAAAGTTAAAAACAAGAAATATTTTTAATGCAATACTTTAGTTGAGTTGTAAAATTTATTCAGAACTAGCTTTTCTTACAAACTATTTTCTTCTAAACTATTTTCTAATAAAAAAGGAAAGAAAAACTCATGAATACAGTAATGATTGCAACAAACTCGACAATATTTCTTACCTAATGGGCATACAGATACATACATATGCCCATAGTATGATCAACAGATAAGCTTTTGATCTCAACAAACCGTAGCTGTTAAATTTAGTCGGAGGTGGAGTACATCATGAGAAATATAATCGACTGGAATGCACAGGGCCACCATAGTAGACAGAAACGTGAGCATTAATAGAGACTTGAAATCGACAATTAAAATTGCACCCATGAATGAAACTTTTGGCGAAATAAAACAAAAATCAAAAGAAATTACATTGGAACGTGTTTGTTGAGGATCTAGTTCCTCACAGAAAAGCAAGATAAAGGCGTACCGAAGCACATCGGGTTTTAGTTGGTAAGAAACAAAATAGAAATCGAATCAAAACAAGAATATATTGTATTTGTTGTAAATTATTATAATTTTTAATTCCAATTAAATACAACAACATGAACAATTTTTCATTATATTAAAAGCTACTACATTTTCCTAAGAAGCAAAAGTAATTTCCATTGATAATAAAAATGAAAACTTTACGTTAAAGTTTTATACTAAAAGGTCTTTAAAGTATACTTAAAGAGATTTTCTTCAAGTGCAAGCTGCATACTTGCAGTTTATCACCTTTTCTCCCAAGTGGACAAAGTCAGTGACAGACATACTGTCTGTTATATGAGTATTCACACGAGAAATTATAATTTCTTGACATTTTAAAAGCCACTTGACAATTTTATGAAATGTTTAGAATGTCATCACAGGAAGCTACTTTAACAATGATTCTTTATTTTCGTATTAAAATCATGCAGTAAAAAATTATACTGCAAAAGTTAAAGTAGGAATAAAATTTCAACAGCAAAAAAAAAATAAAAAAAAGATAAAAAGCATCAACATTTAAAGAAATGACACTCGTATAAAAGAAAAAAAATAAATAAAAAATGATTGTTTATCTAAGAGTTTACCAGACTGTATGCTAATTAAGAATTATTTTAGAACATAATTTTATTTTCTTACATATTTATCTATATTGTTAGGGGACGTATACTGTAGACAGTGCAAACGGTAGGTTAATTTAAAAATTCAAGGAAAGATATGTTATGGTTTTTATGGAAATAAATTTATTGAAATTTCAATTTTAAGCCCTTTTTCCTGCTATAGGGGCTTAGGGCTTTTCATTTTTTAAACAGAATTCGACAGATAAATAGTAGTGGACAATGGCTTTTTATCATTTCACACCGAATACTCTTTTAAATGCTGCTCTTAGTCTCTATCTATGCGTACAATTTCTATGTATTGATTTCATTTATTTATTTGTTACTTGCAATACAATTACAAATTATATTTTAATTATATACGAGCTGAGTAACTTGACCATATGCTCGGTGTAGAGTCTCTGGTAGGAATCGCACCCACGACCCTCACGCTAATAGTCTAGCACACTACCCACTAGACTACCAGGGCAGACGTGATTTTATTATTTTATATTTCCTCAGACATTCTCATCTTTAATGCAGAAATATATCCACATTCACACTTAAATATAACTTAGAGACTTATATACATAATTGGCAATTACAACCCTTTAGTCAGGCTTACGACTTAACTTCTCGCACCACTTATGTTGTGTGTGTTAATTTTATACATTATTGGCGGGACCTACAATTTAAAGTCGACAACGACCGACAGATTTTTGAGAAACTTTTCATAGCAATTTTTAGTTTCTCTTGGACGTTTTGAGAAATCTGCTGAGAGGAAGTTACCGAAGAAACAATTTGTCATGTTTTATTTTGTTGAAGTTGTTTGACCAGGGTTTGAACCTTAGCCTCACGTCTAATAAGCCAACACACTACTTACTAGACTACGGCGACTACACTTAGAGATTCACTTTCCCTTTCATCCAAGACTTATATTTCACTGAAAATGCCATTTTAAACTAATTGTTAATAAAATTTAAATAATTTTATTTATTTTGTTTGTAAAATTCATTCAAAAATATGTTTGCATTGCAGTTAGTTTTCTCTCGTTTAGTTTGTTTTCCTTTCCATAAATATTGTATGCATGAGAAATGTTTACTTTACTCATTGTAGTCCTAAGGCGCCAATTTTGACAAGACATGTGCACAGATTAAAAGGGAAAATATATTGGACAAACTAAACAAATGCCCAATAAATTCAAATTTATTTTACGAACAGAACTGATCAAATTTTCTGTGAATTTCCTATACAAACAGTCATATTCAATGCACCATTGCTGTTCAAAAACTACTACAAAATGTTCAAAGATTAGAAAAATACAAAAAAAATAAAATATGATGAATTGAAATATCAATTTTGTTGTTGTTGCAATGAAAACATACATACATGTTCCGTCAAATATGTACATATATTTCAAAGTACAGATAATGAAGAGTTTAATTCCGCTGATAATGAATTTCGGAACAACTACCTTAGGGAATAAATAAAAGTCAGAATGACGATAGAATCTTGAACTTTCAGTATCGATTTAATAGAGAAAACATTGTCTGGCTTTAAAATTATTTTTTCGTGTTATACACCCATACCTCACTTTGCGTCGGGTTACGTTCCAAAAAAAAAACACGATGCAAAGTGAATTATGATTTTCAATAGCAAACCATGTAAAGATCGAAGATAGGATCCAGGGTTACGAAAATACTACTTTTTAAAAAGAAAATTGAACAGAGTAAAGATTTAAAAACAAAAATAGTATGAATACATACAAAAAAACAAATTCAATTAAAATAAAACAGACAAATTCACTCAATTTATAACACACTAATTGAAACTGAACTCTAAAATTAGAAAAACAAGGTGCAAATAAAACTGTATTATTTTCAGCTAGAAAGGGAACCCCCAAGTTTTGAAAGCATGGCGCAATTAAAAACATAAGTCGTGAAAGAAAAAAATTAAAAACTTGAAGCCAAAACAACGCAACTTGGAAAATCTAACGACGCACAGTGAAAATTGGTGCTAATTCAGCAGCGATGCAACTGCAAAAAACTCAAAACGAAACGACGCAAAGCTAGGGATAGGTGTATTCTTATTTCCAATGTTTCTTAATACCAAATATTAAAAGCATTATTGTATGTTGCTTGAAAATGGCATATAAAAGTTATGGCGAAGCCCTTTAAGTAAAGTTCAGCATGCCTACAATATTACATACAATTTTTTTATGCACATTATTGGCGTGGCTATTGATTCCTATTGATCTGGGTACTTCGCCTAACATTTTAAGTTTTAAGCTTTACTTTGAATACCAGGCTTGTCAAATGAACTGATTTAAATAAAACTTTTCAAATGCGGAAGAAACCACTCGTGTACAACTTGTAATTAAGTAATGCAATGTTTTAAACTAGCCAAAAAATACGCATGGCATTCAAATAACAAGAATTGGATTTCTTTAAATTCCACAAAATATTTTAAATACACTTAAATTAAACGAACATTTTGTAGAAAAAAATTGAAATGAATACTCAAATGAGAGATAGTGTTTACAATAAAAATGAAACTATGCTCCATGTAATACTGACATTTGCCAATTGGGTCAGGTTGTATCCACAAGAATAATAAAAAAAAAATATGAAAAAAAAATTTATTCTTGCGATACAATAAAAGCCAACTTTGTGCTGAAAATGAAAGCAACATTAATTCCATGGTAACCGTCTATGTTTTTCGTTATTGCTCTTATTGTAGTTGTGGTTGCTGGAAATGCAAATGCAAATTTTGTTTATTTAATGCAAACGCCCATATGTACAAATATTAATAATAAACGCATACAATATAGCGGAATTATAAAACGAGCAGACAATTTGTTTTCTTTAGAAAACTACGAAGAATTAACTCCAAGATTTTGTTGAGAACATACATACATATGTATGTACAGAAATATTATCCTTTTCTTATGAAATTTAATATGAATTCATAAGTTTTCTAAAGAAACAAACACAAATCAAAACAGATTTATTTTTCGATATCACCATTCATACTTCTTTATCTAGGTTCTCTATCATGGAAACGGAAGCTTAGTGCAACTTGACTTATGCATTTTTATGTTTGGTATTTATTTCAATAATTTTTTATTCATTCTTCCTTTATTCATAAAAATTTTCCGTTTTTTGTTTAATGTTGTGGAATTGAGAAAATAAAATTTGTATGCGCTTTTTCAATTATAACCATAAATTTACCATATTTGTGGGAAATAGGAAGATAAAAACGATTCACACTGTGATTTTATGCACAATACAAAGTGATTTAAATATTTTGTTTTAAAAATATTATTCGTTCTATGCATTCTATTTGAATTATTTTTTGAAGACAAGAAGTTATTTAGAAACTTGTTATACAAATAAACTTTAAAATGGACTTTAAAGAAGAAACTTAAAAATTAGGTCTCACTGTGTATAAGATCCGATATAAGAATAATAAATTTCCCTTAATATAGCTAATAAGTGCACAATCAAAGCTTGTAAATCGTGTATGTACTTCCATATATAATTCTTCATCTTCTGTGTGTTAATTTATTTGGTCGCCTTAAAATTCATTTCTGAACAGAGACATATCAAAACTAAATTAAATCTGCTGGAAAACAGAAACTAATTTTGTCTCAGTCCTATTACTGTTGTGTGACACATAAAAACATTACATGTTGGAATTTAAATTGTTTGTTTATTATTTAGTCAAAATAATTTGGTTGTTGATTTTTAAGTTGTTGGCATTTTAGTTTTTTTTTTGCAATTCGAATTATTTGTTCAAGGATAAAAACATTTAGACAATGTGTTAAATTTTAAGACGGCATAATAAATGAACATTTTTAAGCCGAATAAATTGTCTTCCATTTATACAACAACAGCACATTCTCTGGCTCTTCAGCTACTACAAAATGGATTGGATTGTTGTAGCGAGGCTTCTAACTATATGGAGTACATGCATGTTCAGATGACGGAATGTGTGTTCATTTATATTTATAGTAATGCGTGGTAAGTATAAACACAGTTGATGTCATCTAATTAGAATTTCCTTTTTTCCGAAAACTCAGCTCATATTATTAAAATCTAGCACAACAAACTTTTTTTGTTAAATATATATTACCTCCTGAGATTTGAAACCCGGTTTTACTATAATGTCTAATGGAAGGAAACAAAATATAGAGAATTTCTGTCATTTAAGTTAATAGATCTTACCTCCGTAAGTGTCAAACCTATTCCATAGAGATTAGTTCTCACGATAGCTCAGTAACACAAATATTCGCTTTAAGATCCTTACAATAAACCTTTGCTATCAAATTGCAAACTATTTAGTCTCAATATCTGCAATAACTCAGATCACTTTCATTTACAATATTTTGTTGAGTTTTGCTCTCTATTGCCTTACCGCTAGCTGGCCGATTGGTTTAAACTACAGATTTCCATTATAAAGTTCCTTTAATCTCCTGGTCGCAATCAGTTGGGAGTTGTTCTTATTACAGCATCCAAAAAATCTAGGATGTTGCAGTATCTGGCTGTTTGATCTCAAACTGTCTTTCTTTTCTTTCTGGTTTTTTGTTTGTAGTACGAATATCGCAATCCGACTACAGTTTATTAAGTTCTCTAAATTGTTGTATCAAACATTCTTAACTTTGTGCATAGGTTAGGTTAGGTTGGAGTGGTAGCTTTGATACCAAAAGCTCACTTGAGCACGTAAATAACTTATATCTGCACCTCGCAAGAGATGGGCATTGACAAAGAAAGTGGATAACAGTCTCCTCTTCTTTAGCGAATCTGCACCACGGCGGAAGTCTTTAGATGGGAGCTGCATTCCCATAACACAATGACCTGTAAGATGACGTTACGATCATGTCCAAGTAACTGGTTGGTGCGCCTTCTACCCATCGAGGGCCAAGTGAGCATAGCGGTGGACCAGGACTCCTCGTTGACCTAGGAACTGGAAAGATTTTCCGCACTATACACTTTGACCGAGGTAAGTGTCATTCCCAGTGGCCGGGGACCCAGATAAGTGTGACACTGAAGCAGCCAGAAAGAAGGTCGAAATAGCCACACTATCAGAAATATCGAGATGCGGTAACTGGCCATTACTTCTGCCTGAAACACGCACTTTGTGAATAAGTTTATTTTAAAATTTTTCCAAATCGGTGATAGAATTAAAAATACTGGCCTAGTTTTATTGATTTTCGGTTCAATTTTTGCATCATCAGCTACCAAAATGACGTATTTCCTGTTTATTTCCTTAATTATTTTACTATCCTAAGCTGTATTATATATGTACGTAATACTATTCACATAAACATCCATTTGTAAATTCTATAACACTACGATGCTAATGTTTTTACATACATACATACGTATGATTTACTCAACCCCAAAAACATACATCATACATGTGTGCTAACGTGTATGCATATAATTATTTACAACAATGTCCTCATTGCCAACGCTGTTGTTGCCTTAGCTGAGTAGTTCATTTGACATTCACTATTCTTCTTCTTCATTGAAAAATTGGTCTGTTAGGGAAAAATAAAATAAAAATAAAAAAACAGGCAAATGGAATGGATTTGTAGAATATTCAACAATTTTTGTGTAGATTTAACAACCGCGCCACAATTACTGCCAACCCAACAAAAATAGAAAGAGTCTCATGTATTTTGCAACATCAATGACAAGTGAGCCAAAAACCTATTCCACAAATGACTACACCAGGAAACATGGCGCAATGCAATTACAGAACTGGAGGAATGAGTATCTAAGGCTGATGAATAGTAAAAGGGCGGCGATATGCTGAATAAATAGTAATGGATGGAAAATAAATCGAATAAGAAAAATATGTAAAATTTTAACCATAAATTCATATTATGGAGAACGTATTTATTTCGTAAATTTAATAATTTTAACCTTCGCGTAATCGGCAATAGCTATAACAACTTCTCTTATATTTAACTGTTCTCCTTTCATTCTATCTTTTAAGATGAAATAAATAATTTATTTATGTTCTTATATTTATAACGTTGAACCCAACAATTTTAGCTGTAGTCACTTTAAAGTATTTCAAAAGGAATTCTTTTATAATGGACGGAAATAGAAAAAAACGAAAACACAAAAACGTAATAGTGTAAGCTACTTAAGACCGTAGAGATTCATGAATGTTAAGAGAATACAAAGATAATTATTGTAGTTGTTTTTTTAAGTTGTAAACATAAACAACAAACAAACAAAATAGTATAGTACAATTGCTAATAACCCCTCTATTTCTAAGACCATGAAATAGTTGCAGATTGCCACTGGCAATACAATTTAACATTTATCTTGCATTTACTTACAGCACTATGGGATGTTTTGTTACCAAAATAACAGTCAGCCAGCAGGCATTATGCACGATATTGTTTTTTAAAATAATTGTATAGTTGGTAGTAGTGGCTATGGTTCACTACAGTAATTCTTAGTGAAGTTTCATATTGAAAATTTAGATGTTCTGAGTTCAGTCTGTACAGAATTTGTATGGCAGTCAATACTGTGTTTAATGAAAATTTATTAATTGGAATACAATTGTAAATTATACTATAATTATTCCGAGGTGAAAAATATTAGATGCCCAATGTAGTATAACAGACCAGAGTCTCTGGCGGGAATCGAATCACGACCCTTACACTAATAGTCCAGCACACTACCCACTTGACTACCCAAGACCATTAAAAATATACATATATTAACTGTTGCAAATTCCGTTAATGCCCTTAACAAGCGGACAAGTACGAAAGACATTTTTATGACGTAATATGATCGGTTTCTAGCCGTGGCCGCGAGAGATCAAACCTGAGCTCCGACATTTTCCGGTTTTTGTTTCGTAGCTTTGTATCCTTAATCTATTATATCCAGTTAAGCAAGTAATTGCTCAACTTTAGTAAGCTTTAGATTAGTAGGGTTGCCGTCTATCTTAGTCAGACCATTGCTGACCACGATTCTTTGTATTAACCCTTGTAGTTATTAAACCGGTGGAAGCTGTGGAAAATGTCCAAGACGTCAACAACTGCTAGAATTGGTAAAAAAATAGATAAATTTGTGTGGTGAATTATTAAACCAACATTTTAAAAATTTCTATTTGGTATGTTGATTTGCTCTTGCAAATTTGGTTACCCATCAGGCTTTTTAATGGTCATCACTGGTAATGAGATATGGGTATTTATTTATGACAACGAATCGAATATTTACCTTTCCCATCGCACTCACCGTAGCTTTTAATGCACTGAATATTTAAGAAATCCATACCAAAATCATGCCTCAGCTGCCACCGATTATAATCTACAAAAGTGTAGTTTTTGATAAAATATACTTATCGAAACAGATCTTAGTATTAGGATACTTTTGGCGCACAATTCTTATACGAAAGTGGCATTACTATGAGGGCGAAATAAATATATTTCTTAATGATTGTTAATTTAAATATATTTGAATTTAAATTTAATTTATATAACCCTTCTATCACTTCTTCACTCATAGTGCAGCAGAATTATTCTGAATTTGTTAGGAATGGATTCATTGAGATGCAGCTGCTGGTGTTGGCTTGTTTTGTTGTTTATAAAGTGTTTAATATATCCCAGAGCATTTGCAAAACGTTTGTTTTTACCATAAATAGTTATAATACAGACATTATCATACATAATTGGTCATTACAACCTTTTAGTCAGGATTACGACGTAGCTTCTCATACCATTTATGTTGTGTGCGTTAGTTTTATATATGAGTGGCGGGACCTATAGTTTAAAATCTACTCCGAATGACAGATTTTTGAGAAACTTTTCATTGTAATTTTATTTATTCTCAAAGTTTTTGCCAGAAATATGCTGAGAGGAAGTCGCCGAAGAAATACTTTTTGTATTTTGTCTTGATGTCTGGCCTAGGGCTCGAACCCTGGCTTTACGTCTAATAAGCCAACACACTACCTACTAGACTACGGCGACTTCTTGGATTTTAATTAATAAATATATCTTAAACAGCTGATGTAGTATATGTTCTTACATAACATTTGAAGTACGTCTATGCGCTATACCTTCAAAACTAAAGGCACTCGTGCACAAGTTTATCCCTCATTCGGTTCTATACTCTTTCTTATAAGATTGTCTATCATATCCGCCGCTGTTTTTATGATCTAGATTTGTGAGCGAACATAATATTGTTATTCTAATGAAAAGTGGATAATGTTTGCATTCCCTAGTTAAGCATAAATAAATTGACTATAAAGACTACATGCAGCTGCATTAAAATAGACAAATATGCAGTATATGAGTAGACACATGTACATACATACATACTGTTCCTAGAAGTTTATATAAACATTTGATAAAAATGGCAGTTTGTTTATGTACACCACATCATCTTAAAGCTGATGTCTACTCTATTTTTTTATATTCCTACATATCTAGAGATAGTCTTATAGCGTTTATGGCGGCTGGATACACTATTGGCTTAAGCTTATACTACATGTTGCATATAAAAATGGTTGCATGTTCCCTATTGCGCTTTTCAATTGCCAGTATTATTTAAAAAAATGTAGAAAAGAAAATTGCTCAGACATAAACCACATATATTAGCGCAGTTGGCTAAAGACAAATGTTTTCTTTTTAACGTTTATAAAAAATGTCACAAAACGATAATCTTGTCAAAGTAATTGTGGTGCTTGTGTTATACTTACGAGGATTCTAAGGAAGCCTTATTAACTGCTGTTGTCCTATAGCACTGTTCTGATATGCTTCAGGAATATTTGTGTTTGTTTTAAGGATGTTCAACGCGAAAGAACATAAAGATTTTTATATATTTTTCAAAAGTCTGGTGTTCGTGATAAGTTTAGAAAAATTTAGAAGCTAAACTATACTATGCACACAATACAATTTTCAATTTAAAAATATTAAAAAAATGAATTTCCTGTTCCGCATGAATACATTAATTTTGTTTTGTTAATGATGAAAGATCATTAATGCAATTTAATCCTTAAAAGTATAGTGACCTAAACCATTATTCCATTGTAGTGTAATGTATTGGGTTGTTCGGAAAGTAATTTCGTTTTATTTGTGGAAATGAAAGACAGTTTTCGTATAATATCAATCAAGTGCGCATAAACTGTTGAATTTGATAAACTTAACCTCAATTAGATCTCACGTTTTGTTATTCGCCGGTTCGCATCAACCAATGCCTTAAACGCGTCTTTATCAGCTTCAACCGGCTTTCCCGAATGTGGTGCACCCTCGAAATCAAAATTACCGGATCGAAATTTATTTATTTCAGTTTTGGCACTGGCGTACTGTCAACATACCTTCTCCTTTCTGTAGTAAAACAGTAAGATGTGTCGACAATGCTGCTGTTCTTTCTCCGTATTTTTTATTTATTTATTTATATATATAAGCATATAAAAAATTATACTGCTTAAGTGTGAAGTTGGGTGCAAAAAATACAATTAAATCCTCTGTTGGGAAAAACGAAATTACTTTCCGAATAACCCAATAGTCTATATAGAGAATCCTAACCACAATTCTAAATCCAATAATAATTAAAATTATAAGGAAAACTTTATTTAAATTTCATTAAAGTTTTTTTATTTATTTAAATTTTCCTAACAAAGTGTTGATTATATTAAAAAGAATACTGTGTTTACATATTAAATCGAAAGTAATTCATACCTTGAACCTATTATTCGAGTATAAAATTGTACATGCAAATATAAATAAAAACATGTCAGTAAATACTTAAATAAAGAAATTCCTTCAGGCGTAATAGTAGAAATAATATTTGCCTGTATGACAAAAGAAAAAATGAGATTTTCTATTTTTTTAAATTAAATAAAATGTATTTATTTGAATGAAAATAAAGTTTTTGTATATTTTTTATTTTGAATTTTAAAATCCATAAATAGCCTGTGGCTATGGAAGTTAAGCCTATGTCTGACTACCCATAAAGCCTCTTTATTTAAATCTGATACGGGATTAATGACGACAAAAATTTTGCTTTTTTATGAATATTTCTGTCACAGTATTTTTTGTTTATTTTTTGTTTATCAAAATAATAACGAATAATGAGCAACTCATCAAATGTTAGGTACACTCGACATTTGAAGTACTGCTATATATATCCGGATAATCATCGATTGATGTAAGCCTTATAAAATTTTGGTATATGAACCTTCCATGCTTTTCTTGGCAGTAGATGATAGCATTATCCCGCGCACTTTCGGCCTATAAAGCAACATTAAGTTCGCTACTTGTCAAGTGTAATAAACTCTTACTCTGTCCAGGTCTTCTGCAACATATTCTGAATAATAAATTTGTAGATTTCTTTCTAGTTTAAATCAGTTTTTATAACAGAATACAGATCTCATTCTGTAAAAGGCACGCCTATCCAAAGGACAAATTTGTTGGAAAGAAAGTATTGTGCTACCTGCGGGACCTATTATTATCAAGCAGTAGTCGCCGTAGTCTAGTAGGTAGGGTTTTGACATCAAAACGAATATATGAAAAAAAGTAGTTCTTCGGCGACATCCTCTCAGCAGATTTCTGGCAAAAACTCGGAGAATAAATAAAATTGTCATGAAAAGTTTCTCAAAAATCTGTCGTTTGGAGTCGTCTTTAAAATGTAGGTCCCGCCACTCATGTATAAAATTAACGCACACAACATGAGTGGTTTGAGGAGATAGGGTTGTGACTGAAGGGTTGTAATGGCCAAATTATGTATGTTATATGTATGTATTATCATGCAGTAGTAGCCGCAGTCTAGTAGTTAGTGTGTTGGCTTATTAGACGTATAGCCACGGTTCAAACCTCAGGTCAGACATCAAAACGAAAATATGAAAAAAAAAATATTTTTTCGGTGACTTTCTCTCATCAGATTTCTGGCAAAAACTCGGAGAATAAATAAATTTGCCATGAAAAGTTTCTCGAAAATCTGTAGTTCGGAGTCGACTTTAAACTGTAGGTCCCGCCACTCATGTATAAAATTAACGCACACAATATAAGTGGTATGAGAAGCTAAGTCGTAATCCTGACTAAAATGTTGTAATTACCAATTATGTGTGTATTATCATGTAGTGATGGCACAAATGTCAAAAGGTGTAGGATATTTTCGGAACGATATTTGGTGTCCTGTATATATTGTGTGCAGAATGAATTTGTCGCATTAGTTACCCAAGATAAATTAAATAAAAGATGAGGATCACGTGCTTTTAAAGACGAGTTGTTCATGATCTATCTTCTAAGCTGCCACAATATCTTCTTAAGCTGCCACTATGGCTTTCGAAAGACGGAATGGAAGGTTTTTTGAAACATGTTACAAACGATGCATCTCCACCACGTATGGTAGCGAATGTAAATATATATATATATTCATTTAATGGCCCATAAACAAACAATAGGGTTAATGTGCCTATTGTGCAGTGACTCTAATGGGTGTATTATTTTTTTCAAGCAAATAATCAAACTTGATTTCTTGTTATTGCTGCTGTTGCTGCTGCTTTTGGTATTTTTCTTATTGCTGTTATTGTTGTATTCTTTGTTGTTTTATGTTTCTGTTTTGATATGGTAACAAATCCATTCAGTAAGCATTGTAAATTTCTTTAATACATACCATCGTACGCACAGAAATAGATATTCTGATATACGCATAATACAGTATAGTATATAGCAGTCTTAAAATGGTTGTATGTTGATATACTCGTATATAAACATTTTTACAATATGTTAAACAAATTTTAACACCATAGCACACATACAATACAATATACGTAACGATACAATTTACATGGGTAAGCTTGAGCCTCATCGTAATTTAAAACGAAAAAAAAGTTTATTTTTATGTGTACATGGCTGTATTTGAATATCGTTTCCAAAGACATATGTGCAGCGAATGAAACCCTTTCGAGGCTTTTCTTGGTTTATTGAAATCTTGATACTTGCCTTCTCATTCCATAGCCAGTGATATTGAATTCTTTGTAGTAAGTTTTAAAAAAGAAGGCCTTCATAAATAAGCCTAATTTACAACTGTAATATTCTAAGAGACTTTATGAGAGACGTTTATTGTACGGCTGTTATAACAAATCAAGCTTGTAACGTTTTTCAAATACAAACACAACAAATTGTAATCATCTTAATAAAGTTTTCTTTTATTTACACGATTTTTGTGACAATATTAGCTAAAATTGTATGTTTTTTGATGGAAGTTTTCGTTTTGCAACCAAAAAAAAAAGTCAAATAGAGGGTAAAATCCAAGCAAATATTTACATTAAAAAAAAGTAGTTCGTGTATGCATATGTGTACTGTAAACATAGAGAATTAAAGGCAAAAGTAGGCCAGTCAAACAGATCATTTGAAGACAATTACATACCATACATTCACTAGTGTGTTACTAATAAACAGCCTTTGGATAACTAGCGCATGGACCTAGAAACAAAGGGTTTTATAACCTGAATATATACATATAACATTCCATATTACATTTCAAAATTATGTGAGAATTACAGCAGAAAAGTACCGAATGGAATATGCAAGGAAGTCATATTGAAGTTGCCGTGGTCTAGTAGATAGTGTGTCGGCCTATTAGACGTAAGGTCTCGGTTCAAACCACAGATCAGACATAAAAACGAAATATAAAAAAATATTTTTTAGGCGATTTCCTCTCAGAAGATTTCTAGCAAAAACTCTGTAAGTAAAACAAAATTGCCGTGAAAAGTTTCGCAAAAAATCTGTCGTTCGGGGTTGACTTTCTACTTTAGGTTCAGCCACTCATGTATACAATTAGCACACACAACAAAAGCTAGGTTCTAATCCTGACTAAAGGGTTGTAATGGCCAATTAGGTATGTATGTATAAAAGAATAGAAAGATTTATAATTTTAATATGATTTTTTACTCTAATTGCCTTAATTTGTTTAATTTTATTGCAAACAAATTTCTGTTCATTTTTGTAATCAATAAGCTCGTTATTCTTAAATCATTTCTGATTTTTTATGGCAATTTTCAAAATTTATTTACTCTTCTTTCGTGCGCGATCTTAGTGTTTGTTTCGTTTCATTATTATTCTTATAGAATATGGCAAAGAGCCGAAAAAAACCGCCTACAGCAGCACGTTTATTTTGGAAACCATTTATCATATCACAAGATAACTCACTTATTTTGTTCATTTCATATGATTTTCCTCTCTTCTCTGGCTGCATGTATATACATATGTATGTACACACATTTTTTTCTTTTGATACCTCCATGCACTTGCAGTTTCAAGTAAGCAATTTAAAGTTTTTTTTTGTATGTTTTATCAACCATTACATGAATTGGCTGAATCAACATGATTTTGGGCAAAAAAAGAAAGAAAATTCCATAAAAATAAAGGGAAGATATACTTGAATGCATCACTTTACGTCTGAGTAGGTGTGCAGATGTAATTGGATAAATTGAATAGAGAGACGGAGCAAAAGAGTATCCCTCTTATTTAAAAAAAAAAAAAAAAAAAAAAAACATTTTATGGCTTCACTTTAAACGTCATGGTTATATTTAAATCATAACAAAAATTGCCTGACAATTTAATGAAAGAACGAATACCTTCTGTTTCTAAGAACTAGGAATTGTTTAAAAATCTTTAATAGAATCGAAAACAGTTCTCTTACTGATCTGAAATACATACATACATAACTTGTCATAACAACCTTTTGGTAAGGGTTATGACCTAGCCTCTCACACCACTTATGTTGTGTGTGTTAATTTTTATATCTGAGTGTCTGGACCTAGAGTTTAAAGTCGACTCCAAACGACAGATTTTTTGAGAAACATTTCATTGCAAATTTAATTTACTCTCAGAGCTTTTCCCAGAAATATGCTGAGAAGAAGTCGCCGAAGAAATAATTTTTCAAATTTCATTTTGAAGTCTGACCTGGGGTTTGAACCGTTGCTTCGCGTACAATAAGCCCACACTGCCTACTAGACTGTCTCAACAGAAACACTTAGGGCCATTTTTACAATTTGCCGTTAAAGATGGGTTTAGTTAAAGGTACCTTTAGCTAAAGTGAACTTTAAAGTCAGCTTTAGCTTCCTTTCGTTATTACAATCTATAGATAAAATAAAGTAAACTTTTTTAAAAATATGGCAGTGCCGGATCAATGTCGATAACACTGCTCAATTGCATTTTTTAAACGCAGTGGTAACGACGGGCTTCGTTTTTTTTTGTATTTGCTCATTTTGTTCATATTTGAAGTTGCCATATTGAAAATCATATATAATATGGCAAGTTCTTATATAAACTTCAGTTTAAAAGTTGGCAGTATGATGATGTTCTCTTTAGCTTAACGCTCACTTCTACCTTATCGTCCACTTTTAATAATGAAAAACAATTTATCTGCCCGTTAAAGTCCTCCCTTTAGTTAACGTCAAGTTGTAATAATGGTTATTAATGGAATAACCACGCCTTTAAAATAAGTGTCAACTTTATTTGCAGCATTGAGCGGTTATTAGTGACTGCCAAAGCTAGGTTTCCAAGCGTGCAGAATAAAATGCAATCAGAATTTTTATTTTTGAAAAGCTTTTGGAGTCTTCATGGGGATACATTTAACTTTTACTTCAGTTATTTAAACCAGGCCCACATACGAATCTTCGAATTAATGTTTGAATGTAAATCACATCGGTCTTTGGTACATAGTCTAAGTCCTAGAGTTCCCAGAGAAACTGGTGGAGATAATGTAATTCTATTTAGTTTTTAAACTACGGCTTTAGAAACTGTGATCGGCTCTATTGTGAAAAATGAATCATGACATTAAGACGGACCCATCATGTTACCACCAATGTTTTTTGCGACGTATAATAATGTTATATTACAGACGGAAGTAACGACAGCAAACGTATCCAACAGTTTAACTGGAAAAGCTTGAATATTTAGGTTTTGTATTTAAAATTTGTTTTTAATTCTAAAATGTAGTTTATGTTCCATTGAAATATTCTTGTTTGTCAACATTTATTTTAAAAACTTTTTAACTTGCCACACTTTAGGGAACAAAAAGTGCTTTCAACACATAAATAATGAATTAAGAACGTTAAGAGTTCATCTAAAACTATGTAAGTCGTTACAATTTGAAAAAAGAAAAATTCCTTTTTAACTTCTAAGCTTTGAAGCTCTATTACATTATCCTCTATAACTCATCGCACATAGTTGGCAAAGCACTAGATCAACATATTTAATCAGTTAAGAGTTCTCGTTTATGGTTAAATTTCTGCAAATTGTACAATAAATCATAACAGCATCGTAATAAAAATCTATTTCAAGCAACATTTTATAAGTGAGTGGGCGTCTAAGCGTTCCTTCGTACGTGTATCTGACATAAAATGCCAAGCGATTATAGTTTAAAAAAAAATAATAATAATTGAGTGCATTATTTCATTAAGTGTTAGTAAAAAAGTTGAAAGAACTCCATAATTTTTTTGTTTCCCTATGGTTTTCTTAGAATTTTCCTTCCCCTATTATATAAAAAAAAATTTTTTTTAAACTTGTGGAAAAGTATTTGCGCGGTGAGCCAGTTGAATAGAGATCATAGAGTTCAAATGGTGGGTGGTATTGTTATCATTAAGAATGCAAACAATTTCGTTTGTTTTCATATTTTGTTTTCCATTAAAAAAAAGGAAGTCAACTCTCTGAAATGAAAAGAAAACGTTTTTCATAACCATCATCAAAAATAATTTCAACGAAAAGATGAGCAAAATATTTCTTTTTACATTTTAACCTGCTGGCTAAAATGGTCAAATTTCTTATTTATTTTTTATAATAAAGAAGGAAAAAAGAATAGAAATTTTTCAATAAACAGAATAAATAGGATAGCCCAAGTGCGGTTGTTCTTTGTATTCATAGTCTACACCAATAATTTTTTAATTCATGAAAAAAGTGAATTTAAGCTTAAAGTTTTACTACACTATGCTTGATTCGATTGAAGTCGCCGTAGTCTAGTAAGTAGTGTGTGGCCACGCTTCAAACCCAACGTCAGATATCAAAAACGAAAATATGAAAAAATATTTCTTCGGTGACTTCCTCTCACCAGATTTCAGGCAGAAACTCTGAGAGTAAATAAGATTACCATGAACGGTTTCTTAGAAATTTGTCGTTCGGAGGTCCCGCTACTCATGTATAAACTTAACACACACAACATAATTGGTGTGAGAAGCTAGGTCGTAATCCTGACTAAAGGGTTGTAATGACCGATTATTAGGTATGTATGTATGCTTGATGCGTAAGACATCAATTTAAAATTGGCCTTAAACAATTTTGTACTTTGTTTGGTGAGGAATCAGACGCTTATTTTCTAGGGGGTGTTCGGATCCAATTGAAAATAAGAAAGAAGCCGATCATTTTGCCTAAAAATTTGGTATACGCGTAGGTATCTTTTCCTGGTGTGGGATGCTGACTATGATTAGAGCATCCTGCTCATCAGTAAATTTTTTAGTATTCCTATGGAATAGTTATTTTAGAAAATAAAACTGAATATGTTTCGTAAGAACTCCCTGCGATACTTTCAAGTTGCAGAAAGCAATGTAAGAACCAGAGATCAGCAATGAATCGTTTTTTCGCTACTCATAAGCACTCGTGAAATTTTGAATATAAGTGAGTCAAAAATATTGAAATTTAACTATGTACTTTCATTCGTACTCGCTACAACGTTGATTTATAAGTACAGGTTGCAATGAGTATGCGTACAACGTTGGAATCAAACTCATACCATTCGAAATATGTTTGATTCATAAGCCTCATACTCATTCATATTCATAACTTTAGAAAAATACTTAGTAATACTTAAAAATGATTCGAGTGATTCGAATCGTTCATCAAAATTTACAGTCTTAGTTGTTGTTGCATTTACAAAAAAAGAAAAAAGACACATAAGCAAAAAAGACAGAGCAGCAAGCAGAGCAAACACACAACCTTTTAGTGAGTATTTTAGTGTTCATACGGGATTCATACTTTATTTCGTGTCTATGTTGAGTTATGGAGAGTCGATATTAATAACATCATACGTGTTGTTAAGTATGAATATGGTGAGTACTTCAAACATTGAATATGAGTACAGGTTGCATAACATTAAAATAAGTATGAATGTGTATAAGTATCAGAAATTATAAGTATGATTCGATTCTACTCATCTTTTTGAATACTCATTGCTGATCACTGGTAAGAACCCTCCTCTCAGACCTAAACCACCTGAACATACTTATATGCATAATGCATGTACCGACTGTTTGCTAAAGCTTTGGGTACTTTGGCAGTCTTTGAGATCGAATCTTGGTAGTCTATGGGATGGATTTCCACCACAACTACATTTCCTTGCTCTGGCATAAAAAAGTAATATTTTTGCCCCACCCAGTTCTCACTGTTGTGTCAATGTGTTTCACTGATTCTGCCTTCGCCAATGTTGCTACATATGCAGTAGCAGTTTAAAAGGAAGCAAACACAATATGACATACATAGATTAAGACAAGAGGCTTATTTTACACTCAGATACTCAAATTACTAAAATTGAATTCTATCTTTTCGCTGAAATCATCAATTTCGACTTACGGAAAATACAAGCTAAATTGTCCTTGTTGATGCCCCACTCATGCTATCATTCACATGTTACAGCCAAAGAGTTCATAATCCTGCATCGAATCATAAGATCATGATACACTTCGTAATTGTTTACTGCTCATACCATTGAATGTAAAATACACTGTAGTTTGTCTCCGTATGATGAACATTCAAATCCGCTTCATGTCATAACTCAGATTTCATATTGCAAAGATGATATTATCGGTGCTTACTTGTTCACATACCAAGGTGTACATACGTTTAACGAAATCATAAATCAAAATCAAGTGAAAACGGTGAAAGAGGATAAAAGCAATAAGAATTTCGTAAATTTCATTGTTAAAGTTACAATTTCTTTGATCAATCTGACGATTTTCTGCTTGGATTTTGAACTAGGTATGTATGGCAAAAGAGTAAAGGGTACTAAATATTGATTGTTTTTAATCAACCAAATTGGTAATGGATAACGAAGAGTTGACATTATGACGTATAACAAGCAAAATTTTTAGAAAACACTTCAGTTATTTAACGAAATGAAATTTTTTTTTGGCCAAGCTATACTGTTACGTTTTTACCATTTAATAACGTTGAAAATATGAGCTCTTAGATTGCAAATTAAATAAAAATAAATTTGTGATCAGTTTTAATTAAAATTCTTTATTATTCGCACAATTCTGTGTGCCACTGTTCACAACTTTATGTAAACAACAACAATTGCTTTGTTTGTTATTTCTGTCTTTATATTCTTTGCATAAACAATAACAATTACTAGGCAATTATTCGACAGATCTTTGTAATGGAGATCTTCAAACCACGATTACTCTTTACAATCACACCCCGTCTTCACACAAAACTGACTGAACTTTACTAATACGTCGCCTGCTTTGACTTGCCTTTTATATGGTAAAGTAAACAGTCTGATGAATGTTCTTGAAGGCGAATGCTAATGACTCTATAAATGTAAACATCGTTGATTACATCGTTGTTTACATTTATTATTGCAGTGTTGTTGGTATATTTTTGTTTATTTCTTTACCATTTTTTATGCTGGTGTTGTTATTATATTAAGTAGTAGGATAATTTGTAAACAGGTTTGTTTATTGCATTGTTTTGTTTTTGTAGCTTAATTTTAATGTTAAGCGATGGAAAAAGCAAATTACCAGTATCTAGATTTTTCATTTTCGTAACAATATTAATTTATGTTATTCCTGTTGCGCTTCCTGTTGCTCACACATCTGTTTCTACGAGTCTTATTTTTATATGAGTTCCTTGCAGATTCTACTTAGCAGTACTGTTCAGCTAAAACTCACCGTCAATTTTTTAAGGCGATCCTATCTCATTTGCACCATAGAGTTGCTAAATGAATTGATTCCTGTCATGTTGTAGTTGACTTTGAGATGAACGTCGAATGTCCGATGGATAGAAGGATGTAATGTAGTTTTTTAAATAAAAAAAGAGTAGAATTGAAATGTACAATATATTGCCAATGCTCATAAAAAGTTCAAGGAATTTAGTTCAAAATTTATATATCAACTGGGTCTGGAATTAATATTTACCATTTATATTTACAATAACACTGTTCCAACAGTTTATTCCTTTTAATCCCATATCACTTCCCTTAAAGTTTTTTCTTATAATTTTTTTATACTTCCTTGCAGGTCTCCTCGAATGCTAATGAAGTTAAAGTGCCACGTATTTTTCAACATTTTATTATATTCACTTTTGTATCAACAAAACACGAAAAAAACTGGAAAAAGGATAAAGGGTTATGGCAACTAACAAGGAGTAAAAAGTAAATAAATATCCGGTATTATGTGTGGCAAGCAAAACCAGTAACAACAAAAACAGCACATCGACAACAATAAAACCAAAATAATAATAACGTCGACAACAAAACGTACATGATTTGACAAGGTACACAACAAACTCCTACTCCTGTAAAAGTGTTTTCTTTCACAAAGTAACTGAAGTACACACAAGTAAATAATGTGCGGTTAAGGCAATGAAGACTGGAAACGTCGAAAAGACAAATTCAAAGTTATTTTAAAAATAAATGAAAAGCTGTTGTATTCAGAATTTCATTTTCCTGAAGCTATTTGAAACAAAAAACATGTGTCTTTTTGGAATGGGGGCTGAGGTAAATTACACCAAATTTAATTATGTTATTTGAATAAGAGAAATGTCTTTCTCTTTTTCATTTCAATTAAGCAATCTTTTTAAAAGCAAATATGGTCTGTGTTTTAATGCCTCATGTTGAAGTATTGAAAGCAAAAGCGTTAGGTTGTTAAGTAAGGGCTGACATGCTACGACTGTAATTTCATTTCGAACTCAATTTTGCAAAATCATAGTCTTACCTAAAACAATGACGGTCTTGAAATCTAATATTAAAGATTTGATATCATGCCATCATGTTTAAAAGTCTCTTTTTGTGTATCCTATTATTATTCAACATTGGATTTTGCCAAATAACGCTTTTAGCTAATGATAATGAACTTTAAAACAATCACTAAGTGTGGGTGGTTGCTGCTCAATTGTTATTCAGGATAGAGACACATTTCTTTATTTTGATGGCATTCTGTTGTGTTTAATAGTCTTTAAGCAGTTAAACATAATAAAAAACAGTGTGTCATTGGATTATTGTAGGATTAATTTTAGTTTAATCTGAACGCAGTGTTCGCAGCTGGTTGTTTCGACAACATGTCTAGTGGTAGCCAGTTAAGAAAATTGAAAATTGATCGCTCTTCGTAGTCTGGAATTTGTTTTTCAACTGTCGCTTTAGTGGTCTTATGAATGTGTGATTAAATCCTAGTTTGGTTTATGGAGTAGCGCTTACTATTCAATTGAGGTATTTTGTGTTGTCTTATAAACGATATTAACTCTGTCGCATTCCGTTTAAATTTGTGTCACCATTTTGATAACAATTTTAGAGCAGATTTCAGAAGTTTTCTGGCTCTTGTCTGGGATTGATATTAGCTATGATCTTCTAATAAAGATCTATGATCTAGAGATCTATGTCTCATAAAGAAATAAGAATAGATTTCAGACAAAATAACATAAAGCAGACATGATCTCTCTCTGAAAGTTAAAAACGATCATACCATCATGGTAGGTATCAGAGATCAGAAATGAACAGTTTTTTTTTGCTACTCATAAGCACTCATGAAATATTGAATATAAGTGAGTCAACAATATTGAAATTTAACTATGTACTCTGATTCATTCATACTCACTACAATGTTGATTTATAAGTACAGGTTGCAATGAGTATGCATACAACGTTGACATCAAACTCATACCATTCGAAATATTTTTGATTCATAAGCCTACTCATTTAGATTAAAAAGAAAAACACACACATAAGCAAAAAATACAGAGCAGCAATTAGAGCAAACATACAACCTTCTAGTAAGTATTTTAGTCGTCGTACGTGAATCATACTTATTTTGTGATTCTTGTAAATGTTGAGTTGTTCATAGTCGAAATCAACAACATCATACGTATTGTTAAGTATGAATATGATGAGTACTTCAAACTTTGAATATGAGTAGAGGTTCCATGATATTAAAATATATGTATAAATGCGTATAAGTATCAGAAATTATGAGTATGATTTGGTTCTACTCATCTTTTCGAATACCCTTTGCTAATCTCCTGTACCTTAATTTTAAACCCGGATTTGAGTTTAATGATTCCTATAAAATATTTGGTTTAGTGCCCACATTATTATTACTTATAAACGATTCACAATTAACTGAAGTGACCACTTGCCTGACTGTGAATTGTGAGCTTTTGTTTTAGGTTGTCAACGAGTCCTTAATTTTCATTAAAAAAACGCCTACACTTTACAAAAATGAAGACTAAAGAAAATATAAAACAAAAGGCACTCAAACAATAAATATTGTTTTTCTTTTTTAATAAAACAATATTTTATCAACCAATCCGAGTAGATAATAGAGTTGTAGGTTATGATTTAACTTTCGCATTTCATTTTTGTACATGTTGCTGTAAATAATGAAATAAAATGAAATGAAATAGTTTAAGTTTATTTACTTAAAATCTCCCATAAAATTTATGGTCAACCATACCAATAAAAATAAAAACGAAGAAAATATTGGCATTTATAGTTTTCAATATGAGCCAATTCTTGGTGGTAGCATCCCAGTTACGTACCATGTAAGTACGCACGTATGTATATACACATATAACGCCAATAATCTTCATGTTTTATAAGGGTATGGCTGCTATAAAATAACTTGTATGAGACAAAATAAATGTAATAAATTTGGTGGCATTACAAATGGCAAGAAATATAAATTTTATTGACACTCAATGAAAGAGAAAAAATATTCGTAAATGCAAGAAATCAAGGTCAATTACGTAGAGTATTTTACCCCTTCCTGTTGGATTTATTTTCAATGTCTTAAGTAATTAAATAATGCAGACGTTAGTTAAGACAGAGTAGTGTATAAAACATTTTTATTTTAAACAAAATGTAGAGACGAGTTTTATTACACTTTTTAGTTTTGAAAAATTGCATAAGACCAGGCAAAACATTTGGTAAATAACTTACGATTGCTTTTTTTCAATAAAGTCACCGCACAGTGTTTTTAGATCCAAATTTGTCAATATGACTATAAGTCTACATTAGAGCTACTAATCTGTCGTCTACAATACTAACGGACTTACAGATGAACATATGTACGTTGTGGAAGAAATCATAACAAGTTTTATCTTTTCAAGAGGTTGTCTAATGCGTATGAGTGTTTGAAAAAATATTGCTCATACGTCAGAGGACTGGTGTGCAATAGGAAAATATTACAAAGGTAAAAGTGCTCACATATTTTCGTTATTCAACTTCAAAACGTAGTTGCTCTTCTATTTTAGTAAATATACGACAATTAATTTTCAGATTATGTTATACAGTATTTAGGTTATTATTACTTTCAGCATAAAAGGTTACTTGCGTAGTCAATTGGTCATTACAACCGTATAGTCATGGTTACAACTAAATTTCTCGCACCACTCATGTTGTGATTGTTCATTTACTTACTCTCAAAGTTGTTGCCAGAAGACTGCTGAGTGGGCTTTTATAGGTTTCATTAGAAGCAATCTGAATTATCCAATATTTCAGATTCAATATCGCATGTATGACAAACATTTAACAAAATTTTCATACAATTATTGTATTACCGAAAGCCAACAGAACTTGCAGTATGTTCTTATTCACTTTGTTCAATGTTTATTTTTGTTTTCTCACTCCTTAAAGCGTAAGAGACACTGTAACAAAAATATAGTTATCCTCGTTCCATCGTCTGTTATATCTCAAAGTAAACATTTGATATAATTTACTCCACTCTTTGTTACACAAAAGTACTCTCAAATACTCGCACACGGTATAAGGTAAATGGAATACATTTTTCAGGGTGTCATATTTTTTGGAAACGAAGGTGTTTCTTTGAGAGGTAAAACGTTGTGCCTTGCCGCTAGCAAAAGAAGAAATGAAGCAGAAGAAAATACAATGAAACAGATACTCATTCATGCAAACAGAAGATTTAAATAAAGAAAGTGAGAGAGAGAGAGTGTAAATGCTTAACGGCAATATGAGTCTAACAAAGTTTAACAAACAAATTATCTGACAATGAGGCCAACATAAACAACAAAGGAACATTTTAAAAAAGTAGAAAACCAAAAAAAAGGTTGCCATTTTTATTTAAGCATGAAGCGATGATGTTGACTAGGAGTAGGTCAAGACCTAAATGATTAATCAGATTGATTTCAAAAATTTCGTAACTAATGACGTGTGAATTTTTTAGATGGAACAGTCGTAACCAAAAAAGATGTGTCAGACGTACGTAGTTTTAATTAAAATTCATTATTATTCGCACAGTTCTGTGTGCCACTGTTCACATATTTATGTAAACAACAACAATTGCTTTGTTTGTTATTCCCCTGTTTGTACCCTTTGCATAAACAATAACAATAACTTGGCAATTATTCGACAGATCTTTGTAACGGAGATCTTCAAACCACGATTACTCTCTTCAAACACACCGCATTTTCACACAAGACTGAACTTTACTAACACAGTCGCCTGCTTTGTCTTGCCTTTTATATGGCAAAGTAAACAGTCTGATGAATGTTCATGAAGGCGACCGTTCATGACTTCGCCTTCTTGAAATCTCTATAAATGTAAAGATCGTTGTTTACATTTATTATTGTAATGTTGTTGGTATATTTTTGTTTACTTGTTTACCATATTTTATGCTGGTGTTTGTTGTTATATTAAGCAGTACTATAATTTGTAAACAGGTTTGTTTACTGCATTGTTTTGTTTTTGTAACTTTTGTTTATACTTTTAATTTACACGATTTAAAAGCAACTCAACAGCATCCAGATTTTTCATAACAATATGTTGGACATAATCTCATACTCCTCTCAACGTCTGCTATGGGATTTCAAGTCGATGGCTTTATATTTTGTTCCTGATTATAAAACCAATCCCCCGGTGTTTTTCTTTTTATTACTGTTATGATAATGATTGAATTGTTGTTGGATTAGGTAACACTCTAGGCCAGAATCTTCAGAAAACATATGGTGCTTTTGTACGCCTCACAAGTGAGGATGGTCACTGCCTTTACGTAGAGTGTGTGTAGAATAAAAATCTCACTACATCGAAACGTGTAACATGTATTTAGTTTGTAATTTTAACATTACAATACAGATCTGTTGGTGTTAGGCCGCGGATTTGATCTACTGCAAATCCTCAGACTTATTATTAGCAGCTGTTTTAAGCTCCATTTGCGACAAATGGACATAACCTAAAGCCCTTTGTTACTTTATTCAGTATTATTCATCAATAATTCAAATTCAAACACCTAAAGCGTTAAGAACGCACACGTTTTGTGTCACATTCAATTTCTTAATGCTCGGATTATTTTGTAGAATTTCTAAATAAATAAAAAAGTTTTTATGACAATAATTTTGATTGGAATTATGAGCACACAAATATGACCTCAATATCAATTTGGCATCACTATAGTACAGAGCAAACAAAACAAACAAACTTTTAGAGAATATGTCATAAACTATAAAAAGTTTATTAAATATTATGAGTACAAAAAAGTGTATAAAACAAATTAAAAATAAACAAATAAAATAAAATAAATTCAGGGTCAGATATTGACAGATTTAGCAATCTGTACACTGTGGTGGAGTAAATGGTAGAAATGAAAATAATAATTTTTTTTAAATAATATTAGTCTAACTTTTCATTAGAAGTATAAACAAAACACTTAAGACACATGTCGACTATGTAGGGGCGTTTTTTTTTTTTGGAGAATCAATACACCATTTGACGTGAAGTTCGTTGAACTACTTTCCAGAAAATAATGGGGTTTTTAATACGAATATTTAATACTTTGCTTTGTTAATAAAAACATCAATAACATTTTATTGACTTGAATGAATATCTGTTAAAAAACTGAGTAAAAGTTTTGCCTATAAGAAGAAGAAAATAAAAACCTTTTCTATTTCATTTCATTTCATTATATCATTTGTAGATTTAGAGAAGCTAAGGACACACAACATCTTTTACATAAAAAATCTACAGATTTATTTAAGAACACTCAGTATTTACTTTATAAAGCTTTTGGTTTAAATGTATTCGCCAAATATTTTAAGAACATGGTAGGCGTGATAAATAAAAACTGATTCTCTTTATTTATCTTTAATATTTATGACTGTAATCTGTTTCATGGTCTGCTAGTTTTACGGTAGTTGCAATACGTTAAAATATATTTACGTCATTTGTCATTTTAACTCAAATATTCGAATGATTGGCAACGATTTGCAAAATTATTTCCATGACCAAACGTCAGGAATAACATTCACAATGCGACTGAAGTTACAGTCTGAATGTGCTTTATAAGTTGAAATAATTCTTTGAAGCATTCCCATTAACAGAACATAAAGAAAATGTGTGAATAAGCTTTTCGAATCATTTTTATTTTTTAAGATTTCTCTCAATTTGTGCTCTGACTGCTTACAGAGTGCCAAACATAATAAGAATAATAGGGAAGAATAAATATTTAAAAAATAAAATAAAATTATAAAAATCTACTCTTCTATGGCTCTGTTTAAGTAAACACGTGCTCATGTTAAGTATTATTCGCCGCTGTTGTTCTCCATATTGTGAAAATAATTTCGAATAAATACCGTATGTTTCTCCTTTTTCTTTCTAAATATACACAGAATCTCAACTCTTATTGCCCAAATTTTCACCACGCTGGGGAAAATGTTATAAACAGCAATGCTAACATTCATTGTCCCCCTTTTTTCCCTTGTTTCACAATTTTTCTCCAATATAGGTAAAATAGAATCAGGAATATTATAATTTTCTTTAGCGAAAACTCCGTGGTGTAATTGAAGTAAAATGTTTAAATTTTCGTATTTCAGTTTTCGGTACTTCTATTACTTAAATTCAAGGCAGGATACCTGAATATAAAATCACACTGTAAGAGTTTCAAAATATTACTTACAGTAGTAAAATGAAATAAAAACATAATAATAATAATAACAATGCAGATGGTTACCATCAATGCTAATGTTAAAAGGACATTTCTCGTGTATTATTTTTTGATTGTGAAAGTTTTACATAAAACCGTGCGTTTATAAAAAAATTAAAGCAAATACTTATAAAATTTTAAAAAACAATTTTTATTAAAAATTTTAGACGTTTAAGACTCGTATGAAAACAACGATTATGAGAGTTAGATTGTAATGCATGGTTAGTATATCGATGGCTAGGTCATAAGCAGTATTTTTTTATACTTTGAAAAGCTTCAGATAAGATTGAAAATATATTTTAGACGCCGTAATCCAGTAGGTAAAGTGTTGGCTTATCAGACGAAACGAAATATGAAAAAATATTTCTTCGGCGACTTCCTTTCAGCATATTCTTGGCAAAAAGTCTAAGAGTGAATAGAAAATTGACATGAAAAGTTTCTCAAAAAATCTGTCGTTCGGAGGCGACTTTAAACTGTAGGTTCGGCCACTCATGTTTAAAATTAACACACACAACATGAGTGGTGTGAGACGCTAGGTCGTAATCGTGCCTGAAGAGTTGTAATTCCAATTATGTATGTATGCATGTTAGCATAATTATAGCTAGTTTGTTAACGGTATGTTTTTATAATTTGAAAAGCTAATTTTTTAGCTACCAGAGTAATTTTCAAAAAGTTTGCTCAGAAACTATAAATCAGAATTATAGTTGTGTCATAATATTGGCTAAAATATTCTATTCTGTAGAATCTAATTTGATAACATTCGCTAATTGGGAATACTTTTCATATTATTACAGTCTGTCAACTACGACTGGACGGGGAACAATCTATTTCGTTTGAGCAAGAATTATACCGGTTTTTTTGTACTGAACTGCCACTTCTTCATATTCTACCCTTCACTTTATTAATTCATAAGCCTAAAGCATCTCTCAAATTGTTTCTACAGGCTAATTTGGATATAAGGCATTATCTTCTAAAAATGTCTCAATTAAGTTTTAATTGAATAGTGTTTTGTCATCCGTCGTGTGCAGATGTAATCGCACTGTCCGTCTATTTTGTGTCGTCCGTCTATTTTTGTTTTTAAACAACAACACCATCAAACGAAGTATTTATTTATTAAACATAACCTATTACATACATACATACCTATTACATACACTTAGCCGCAAGAATTTGAATATTTGAACTCAAATAACCTTAAGATGCGGGCTTCTTGGGGACGATTGCTGTAGACTGTCTAATGGTGAAGGTATAGCACTGGCCATTATATAGTCACCCAGCAGCAACTCGTTTCCTTGCCGTTCGCATCTTGAGTTTAAATCAAATGTCCACAAACACTACTCCCTCTTTCCACCTTTCTATAACCTATTTTCCTAAACCTGCACCATGCACTGCATGAGTAGGGGCCATCCCCTGAGTTCTGGTTAAAAAAAAAAAGAAAAAAAACTGAGGCTTAGAGAAACATTTAAGATGCTGCATAATTGAACCGAAGTCTTCTGGATTACGATCAAACGACTCTTTTCCATTTATCGCCCATGTTTTATTTACGTTTTAAATTGGCACAATTTCAATCAAAATTCTTAAATAATGTTTCATTAAGAAAACCCATTAAACATTGAAGTTTTATAAAATTGTTTACAATAACGCCCAACCGAAAACGCAGGCTGTCTGTACCAAATAAAAAAAACCAAATAAAAAAACGTTAACAAAACTATGGTTTGACCTTCACATTTTGTATTTGCAGCAGTTTTTATTCAAATTTTTGTGTGAATGCCTTGAACTTTCATATTTTGCAAGCACTCCCTCCTCCTTACTCATCATATAGTTTTTAATTTAAGCTGGGTTACTGAACAATTAGGTTTCTCGTACAAATACTCGTACAAATAAAATTCAAGTCGAAATAAATGAAATTTTATGCGAAAGTAAAGTGCCATGAAATCATAAAAACCTTTTATTTTACATTTGTAAATTGATTTTTGGGGTACTTAATGGAATTAAGTTTTAAGCAAATAGTAGCAGAAAATAACATGTGAAAACAATTGAGGGTAGAATTACGCTAGTGAGAATGAGATTGAAAATAGATTTTTAATATGACTTGGAGCAAAGAGGGCAAATAAACAGCTCTTTAGCTGCTAATATGGAAATAAATAATAAGTAGATTCTCCGATAAATTCTGGAAAAAAAGGAGATGTAGCAACAGTTCAAACAAGGTTTTGAGTGGTAAGATTAGAACTTTAAATGTAGTAAAGAGATTTCTGGAAAAAATTAATCAACTATCGATCGATCCCTGAACTACATTTAAGAACCTTGCTATACATTTGTTACTCACATATTTTATGCCAGAAGACTGCTAAGAAGAGAGCATGTCAGAGCAAAGAATTGAACTCGGGACTCTAGTCTAGTAAGGCTACACATACAGTACCTCTTGATAAGAAACATTAGCTTTTCAAAGTTTTTGAAACATCCAATTCTTGTATAACACCATAGATTGTTCCTTCTCATATTTACGAGAAAATCTGTGTCTGCGTATTTAATTCTAAAAGGATACGCATTTCAATTTAACACGGAAATATTGCAAAAAAAAACCTTCAATTTATTTTCTAAATTTTTTTCGCTTTTTTTTCTGTGAAGTACTGGCAATTTGTCAAAATATTTTTACAAGCGTACAGAAAACAATTCCATCAAATGCTGCATAAACTGTGTGTTTTAATTAGTTTTTTCTTAAATTAATTTAAACAATGTTTTTTTGCGTTTATATTCCAGATATTTTGCACAATTTATATACAATATTTTATTCATTCAGAAATAATAAATATAAAAATTTTTTACATTTTGAAATTGTTTGTTTTATTAATGATTCCATGGATTTTTTTATTATATTTTTTAAAGAGTATTTGTTTAAATAAAAGCAATTTTATTGTAACTTTTAACTTTTAGCTTTTTAACTTTTTGTTCTGTCCTAAAAATATTGGAGAATGAAACAAATGATAATCTGAGGATGTAAGTTCTTAACTATCCAGTTAAGTTTTCTCAGAATCTATTGGGCTTGTCAAAAATGTGATTAGACACTTTTGATCATTTCAGGCTTTTATAAGTAAGTTGCTTGCTTCAATATTGTTAATAAGAGTCAGTAAACATCAAAATTATCGTTTGAATAGATCATATATAATTGGAAATGACGGGACCTACAGTTTAAAGTCCAGCTCTGTTGCAATCGATCGATATAATCGACAACAAGCGTAAGAAAATTTAAGAGATTGATTACTAAAATCCTGTTTTTTCAAATTACTTTCTCCTCCTTAAAGATAATATGCTCGTACCACATACATGCGTATGAAAAAATTCAGCTTCCAACATTTAACCTTGATTGATCTGATGATGAACACATGAGTATGAGTTTCTGTCACTTTCCTCTTTTCTTTTTTCCTCAAGTTTTTCTTTAACTTGAAAATTATTTTTCTGGTTATTTTCGCTTGAAACTTTTGGTTGAAACTAAAAACAAACTTTCTTTCTGTATGTGAGTGTTTTTTTAGGTTAACTAATCTTCTTTTAAAAAGTTTAATGGGGAAGGAATATATTGAGCATCAAACGAAAGCAAAAACATCTCATGAGCTATTGAGGAAAAGTATTGATGAAAGAAGATAAATTTTACGACATTGTATAGAAATGTTTCAGACTTTTGTGACAAGTTTGTCAAGCTTGTGTCCTTAAAATGTACACATGTAAGTAATTTGTAACAATTTATTAGGTACAGGAAATAGTAGTTTATTGATTTAAGGTTGAAATATGTATGTTTACAACTTCATTTTTATAAAATTAAACATGATCTTCATTTTACAATGAAAAGAGATCAAAGTCTGCACCAAAAGATGAATAGCAAAAACACAATATCTTGTGACTGTCATCCAGATGTACATATATGTGTACATATATTTAACATAAGCGAAGAGAAAACAAAATTTAATGACACATAAATGAAATGAATATCGCACTTGTGTACTATATATTGTATACTAATTACGGCTATTATGACTCTTTATACTGTTTCTTCTGTTGATTACTTAATTACCGTTATTACTATTATTTATTTCATTAATAAATATTTTTTAAATTCATGTATTTATGTATTAAAATGATAAATATTTCTTGTTTGACTTTGATCAATTACAATGAAAAGATATGAAATGTTCAATTGCTGTCGGGTACTGCTGATTTTTTTTTTATTTATTTCTTTCGTCCCGAATCAGAAATATTAACTTAACGTACTTCCGTGTCATGATGAGAATTTTTATAAATATTTATTGATACACAAAGTATTTCTTTTCATCTTTCTAATCTATTCTGTTTGCTTAGTTTGGTTGTTGTTTGCTCTTTGGGTATACTGTTGTCAGCTTATTTTCTTTATTTATTGCTCAAACATCAGTGACAAAAATTGTGTGAAAAATTGTCTTAATAAACATGAATATTATGTTTATTAGCCAGTAAGTAACCTTTTTCATTTTTGTTTGCATTTGATATACAGTTGTTATATTCTAATTCGAAATGCTACAGGCTTAATAATTCAGTAAAAAGAATGGAAATAGAAAAGGATGTCTATATTGTAAAAATTCCAAGGACAGGTGACTACATCGAACTTAGATATTTACATACATACATAACAACTCTTTAGTCAGGATTTTGACCTAGTTTCTAACATCACTTTTGCTGTGTGTGTTAAAATTTATCCATAAGTGGCGGGCCTTATAGTTTCAGGTCGATTCCCAACGACAGATTTGCGCGAAAGTTTTCATGGCAATTTTATTTACTCTCAGAGTTTTTGCGAGAAATTTGCCGAGATGAAGTCGCCGAAGAAATATTTTTTATATTTCGTTTTGATGAAGATATCTGACCTGGGGTTTGAACCGCGGCCTCACACCTAATGAGCCAACACACTACCTACTAGACTGCGACGACAATATAGCCCATATAACAAAAATACTTTCTGGTATTGTTGAGTCAAAAAGGCTTAGAAAGCTATGTCAGATTCCAAAAAAGCTCTGCTCATGACGTGGAAACGACAAATCCAAAAAATGCAAGAACAATAGGAATGTATACGTATACGTAGTAGCGACATGAAATACATTCCATGCTAATTAGTTAGCTTCAGCTGCTTAAATTTAGTATAAAATAAGGTTTCTTATATTTTTCATAAATATGAAGGTCTTTTAAAAATATGCAGGTCTTGATAAACGGCGGTAACCTTATAAAACATATGCTTCAAGATTTAATGCGGCATATAGTCGGATTCATCGAAAGTAAACGATGTCAGTGAATTTTTAAGCATTTTTTAAGCATAGAATATTAAACATCGTCACCAGCTGTAGTCTAGTAGGTAGTGTGTTGGCTTATTAGACTTAAGGCCACGGTCCAAACCCCATGTCAAAAATCTGTCGTTCGGAATCGAATTTAAATTTTAGGTCCCGCCACTCATGTATAAAATTAACACACACAACATAACTGGTATGAGAAATTAGGTCGTAATCCTGACTATAGGGTTGTAATGCCCAATTGTGTATGTGTGTATATGTAAGCATCTCAGTTTAAACTCCTGCAGAACTTCTAGGCTACACCAGCAAGAATCCAACATTGTACCATTATGTGATGCCGTTAAGAGCTTATTAAATTCTAGAGGCGATTACTCTTACCTACTACAACGTTTAAAAGATGATATTCAGAAACAAATGTTGATTTTAATAAAAAATTTGCGAGTTGACTCTATTAGGGTGACCAAACTAATCAAGAACGAACTGCTTCAAGACTCACTTTGTTCGCCATGTTTAGGTCTCTCGGATTCTTCCTTTTCCTGGTATTGATCTCACAATTTATGCAGAGAAAAAAATAATGATTTTAAACATTTGTTGTGTTCTTTTAATAAGGCCCTCGTATCTATTGACAGATGTATTTGTAACAAATTTAAAAAAAAATTTAAATCCCATTTTTGTTTCCTATGAATTACAGAGTTTTTCAATTGGAAAACATTTTTTTTACTAAAAGGGAACAAAAGCACAAAAATATAATCTATAATGAACAGAAAAAATATTTATGAATAACTAATGAGATTCACTAAAAACCAGAATATTTCTTTTTTGATTTTGTTGTGAAAAATTTAACAAAAAAAAAAAAAAAGGCTCTAAACTTTTTTTCAACAAATTTAAAACATAAATTACAAAATGGATTGAAAATTGCTGTTTGGGCTGACTGTGTGATCCTTGTGTACACAAAAATGTGAATCACAGATGTAAAAAAAATTTATTCATGTGAGTAAACGTTCCCAATTATTCCGAATTTCATTGGCAGCGTTATTTACACTACCAGACCATGTAAAGCATTTGATGATATAGTGAACAACGTATCATTGGAATCAATTGCATACAATCCCTAATGAAAAAATGAAGAAAATCTTATTTAGTGCTTCTGTTTAATTTACCTCATGGATTATTTAATTACTAGACTGGTGATTTATACCAAATAAATAAAAGGTAAAGAGAATGTTGTACTACATTCATCAAATTCACACAATTTTGGCTTTCAAATGCAAAAACAAAAAACACAATTTCTTGTAATGGTGGTTTGATATTTCTTAGAAACCAAATAAAATCCCTAACAGAACCTTAAAAACAAGGAAATTAATCAAGACAAAATGGCATCCTTAATTAGCTTTAATGCAATAAAAAATTTGTTTTTTGTTTGTTTCTTAGTTCACTAGACATTTGGTATGATAATGTAGTTGTTGTTGTAATTTTTCTAAGGTTTTAGTTGTGCAATAAATTAACTCAACTGAAAATTGATATGCTTTCCAGATTCAGTGTCAATGTTAATTACTATTTGTAAGCCATATAGACTACATATGCGGCTAACATATGTTCAAGGCTACAAGGTTAAGATTATTGATTAAAAAGGAATACATGTACTTGCCATGAAATTGATTAGCTGTTGATATACAGGATTTGTTGTGTTACAAAATGCGTACATTGACATCACTTACATGGTAATTTATTTATTTTCTGTTTTTTTTTTTGCTTTCAATTTCATTATTTTCTGTATAATATAGTTGGCTTTTTGGTATTACAGATGGAACAAATAGAAGTTTAAGGTCAATTGGTTAATTGAATTTCATCCAATATTCTGTTAGTCAAGAGAATTTCTCAAACACTCAAACTATGTTAATGAGACGGTCAAGAATTTTATTTTTGTCACTACTTTTTAATTGATGCATTTAAATGGAAAGTTTGTGGACAAAAGAGAGATCAGAACTGGCCGTTTCGACAAGTTGTAACTATTTATTCTAATCTAAAATCAAGCTCGTTTAACTTATTCACCAGAGATTAACAATGAATATTCAAAAAGATGAGTAGAATCGAATCATACTCATAATTTCTGATACTTATACGCCTTTATACTTATTTTAATACCATGGCACCTCTACTCATATTCAAGGTTTGAAGTACTCATCGTATTCATACTTAACAACACGTATGTTGTTGTTGATTTCGATTCTCCATAACTGAACATTTACAAGAATGACAAAATAAGTATTATTCGCGTACGTACGTAGGTTGTGTGTTTGCTCTGCTTGCTGCTCTCTCTTTTTTGCTTTTTCTTTTGTTGTAAATGCAACAACAACTAAGACTGTAAATTTTGATGAATGATTCGAATCACTCGAATCATTTATAAGTATTACAAGTATTTTTCTAAAATTATGAATCTGAATGAATAGGCTTATGAATCAAACATATTTCGAATGGTATGAGTTCGATGTCAACGTTGTACTCATACTTATTGCAACCTGTACTTATAAATCAACGTTGCAGTGAGTACGGATGAATCACAGTACATAGTTAAATTACAATATTGTTGACTACTTATGAGTAGCGTAAAAACGATTCATTGCTGATCTCTGTATTCATCCTATTTTTTCCCCGTAATGGTCGACATGAAAAATGGTTGGATTCATGTGAGTATAAGTTTATATGTTAGTGACAAATTAAGGAGCTGGTTGCACATACAATGTAACTTACAATGTCATCTGGCACAATCGAATTAATCTTGTCTGATATAAACCCATTGACACCATATGCTGACAAAAATATCAACTCATATTCAGGGTTGTAGTCTACTGTTTTCATAAAAAAAGTTAAGTTGTTGTACTGATTGATGATAATAAGTTGGAATTTGGTGCATTTTTCTCTCTTATCTCTTAAGTAAGACATATATGTATGTATGTATGTATACCATATAAATAAACAAATTTCAAAAGGTTTCCTAAAAGCATATTCTTTTAAATTTACTTTTGAAATTAAAATTCATGCTTATTACGCCAGGCCTAATATAAAAAATAAATTTAAATAGATAGGAATTCTTTTATTTGCTTCCTTACTCCCATACCGATAAATACTGGCTGCTTTATTTAAAATAAAATTCTTCTAATGAGCGTACTCCTAATTATGTAGTTAAAAAATTAATTAAGCATTAATAATGTGGGCAATATAATGGAAATTTTTTCATGGCTCCTTTTTTAATGTCTTCGCAAAAATTTCTTTTAAACCATCAACTTGTTTCATAAATTTAAAAATTAAAAACTTTCTTTGGTGTTTTTAATTACACGTTTTACAACCAAACCAAAGAGGCTGCTGATTACTTAACATTAGGCACAGTAGTCCTAAATTTACAAATGCGGGATTAGCAGCAGAAGAAGTATTCCGTGTTGTATACTTTTTATTGCTCAACAAACCCACATTAATTCACAATGACTTAACAGACTGTTTTTAAAATTTAGTATATTAGTTTACTTAGCTTGAAATCTTTTAGTGGCGTAACCTAACCAAGTCCGATAAATCTGCAAATTCTTCTGCTAAAAATTAAAATCTTTATTGATGTACCATGTTTAGAAATATTCGTCCCGTACCTTATCTCATTATTTTACTATCAACGACTGTCAAACATAGACTAAACATTGCTCATTTAAATTTATATATAAGTCAACTTACTAATGCCCGTTGCCCTTTCAGTAGTAGGCGGTAAATTCAAAGTTATGGAATAATGTATTTATTTAAGTGTTGTTGTTGCCTTTCTAAATTTAAATTTATACAAAAAATAAAATGTTCACATCTGCGTATGAGTAATACATAATTGGTCATTACAACCCTCTTCTCAGGATTAGGATCTAGTTTCTCACACCAGTTATGTTATGTGTGTTTATTTTTTTTATACATAAGTGGCGGGACCTACAGTTTAAAGTCGACTCCGAATGAAAGATTTTTTGAGAAACTTTTCATGGCAATTTTATTTACTTTCAGAGTTTTTGCAAGAAATAATAAGTAAGTCGTCTAAGAAATAATTTTTCGTATTTCATTATATTTGCAATGTATGACCTGGGTTATGTCTAATAAGCCAACACACTAAATACTAGACTACGACGACTTACGCTGTGCATGGCTTGTTTAAGTGTTGATAGAGGTCCAAAATTTGCGTAAAGACGCGGAATTAAGAATTTCTTTAATGGCCATTATTACAACTTACCGTTAACTAAAGGGAGGATTTTAACGGGCAGATAAATTCTTTTTCATTATTATAAGTGGACAATATGGTATATGTATGTATGTGAGCGTTAAGCTAAATGGAGGATCATCCTTCCTTTAAATTTTGAAGTTCACTTTATGTTTGAACTTGTCATATTATATTTTATTTTCAATACTGCAACTTCAAATATAAACAAAGTGAGTAAATACAACAAAAAAAAGCTCGTCGTTGCCACTGCGTTTAAATAAAACTTGTTCAATCCGGGCATTGTTATCGACATTGCTCCGCCACTGTCATATTTTTGCAAACAGTTAACTTTATTTTATCTGTAAATTGTAATAACGAAAATAAGTTAAAGGTAACTTTAAAGTTCCCTTTAGCTAAAGGTACCGTTAACTGAACCCAAGTTTAACGGCAAATTGTAATAATGGCCCTAAGGGTTATTTCTAAACTTAAGTTTATACAAAAATCTGTTCAACTCTGGGTATGAGTAATATTGTTTTTAATTATATTACTCATACGCCTCGATGATGCAAATGATGATACAATCAAAGACTTTATTTACAATGTTTAAACTCGTTATATACGATGCCTAAGTAAATATTATTACGTTTTATTTTTGTTTTTTGCAACAATTTTTATTAAATTTTTTTAGCATGCCTTGTCAGTAATAAATTTGATTATGATTTATGTTGACATTGTCTTTGTATATACATTATCTTTGAGGAGCATTTCGTCTTTGCGGACACATTAAGCGTATGGGTGTTATTATGCGGCATATCTTCATTACTTTATGAAAAAAGCACAGAAGATATTTTCAATGAGCAGTACGTCAACACTCGTTGAATTTAATTAACGCGAATCTACATGTTTAGCTGAACAAATAATTAAATTTCATAAAAGTGAACATTTAAAAACATTTAATTTTTGAAATAAGACTTATTGGTTGTACGTTTTTTAACTCCTTCTTTTATCATTATTATGTTGAATGTGTTTAAAAATTTGCCTTTAATTTAATTTAAAATACAATTCGCTTGCGATGTTTGTTAAATTATTGTTCAGCATAAACATTTTATTGAGTCCCTATTATCCCCTAAGAAGTTTGTTTATTTCATACTTAATATACTTACCATGCTTGTCATATTAATGATTTACAATATAATTAAATATGTTTCATTATTTCCATATAAAAAGAATTTTATCAAATATTTCCACTCTTTCGTAAGCTCAATTAAATGTAAACATACTTACATATAAGTCAACAATATATGCGAGAGAAATTCATAATTAAATTTGTTCTTAATTTATTGCCCAATGTTGTGTAGACTTTGTCTACCATAAATATGTAGTTTTGCAGAGCTGAGAACTAAAATGAATTCCGTTACAGAATAGAAATTCTATCATTCTATGACCATAAGAGTGACCCATAAAAATAAGTATAATTTTTGGCTCTTTTTTTACTTTATTATCATCATACTTTGGTGACTACAAGGAAAGTATTCATGACATGACAACAATGAAAAAATTCTATGAATTTAATGACTCATTGCCTTGCTGCCACTGTGGACGTTGGTGTTGTTGCTTTTCAATATATCATCCATAACTATAGTAATTTTAATTATTCACTAGATTGCTTGCCATTAAATAATAACCGAATAGCACTTTCGTCCTTTAATGAATAATGTTTGTCACACTTAAAGACTATTTGTATGTGACACAAGCAAAGGCAGCAATAGACTAGATATGCTTATACATTGTTGGCATCTTTTTTCATTGTTGTTGTTCGCTAAATTAAGTTTCTCTCTAATGCTAGAATTCTCACAACCAAATCGTTTGACTGCAAGATAAAACAAAAGCGAATGAAAATAACGGAAATCCCTAGAAGCAAACTAGTATTTAAGCCGGAAAGGCAGTAAACTATTGTGTGTGTTAACTGCTAGGAGAAGAATTTTAGTTTTTATAGTCCTTTATTAAAACCAAAATATGACTTTTGTTCATAGAGGCTGCATTTACGTACGTATTTCTTTCTTATTGTTCGCGAAATTTCTATATGACTTTAATATTATAAAATTATTAATTAAAAATTAAATTCGCATTTAATTTTAATACATATATTTAATATTATTACGAAAATGAAAAATCCAGATGCTGGTGTTTTGATTAACGCTAAAATTATAAACAAAATTCACAAAAAAAAACAATGCAGGAAACAATCCTGTTTAGAAATTATCATACTGCCTAATATAACAACAAACACCAGCATAAAAAGGTAAACAAGTAAACAAAAATACAATAACAACACTACAAGAATAAAGGTAAACAACGATGTCTACATTTAGAGAGATTTCGAGAAGACAATGTCATGAACATTCGCCTTCAAGAACATGCATATAAAAGGCAAGGCAAAGCAGGCGACTGAGTTAGTGAAGTTCAGTCAGTCTTGTGTGAAGACGCGGTGCGTTTGAAGAGAGTTCGTGTTTTGAAGATTTCCATTACAAAGATCTGTCGAATAATTGTTATTGTTTATGCAAAGCGTGTAAACAGAGGCATAACAAAAAAAGCAATTGTTGTTGTTTACATAGAGTTGTGAACAGTGGCACACAGAATTGTGCGAATAATAAAGAATTTTTTAATTAATACTGAACACAATTTTCTTTTTATTTTATTTGAAATCTAAGAGCTCATATTTTAAAAGTTTGTAAAAGGTAAAAATGTAACAATATTTAGTATAATGTTCGGTTCATCTTACACTTCTATAAATCATCGAGATTGTTGCTTTACCTCCATTTTTCGGAGTCTAACCAATTTAAACCGCAAAAATATACAATTTCACATAGTCGTTATAAACCACATCATATATAAAAAAAAGAAATGGGTCGATCTATATTATCAAAGAGCCCGAGAACACTTTATCAGGATCTTTAAGGTCCTGATCTGTATGTTCCGTGCTGTAATATAAGAAAGGTTAAGATATTTGGAATATTCCGAATCCATGGCCCTGTTTCAATAAAATTTTCATGTTGCTATCAATTATGATAATCTGTAGAGATTCATTTCTCTTTAAAAGTAATTTTATTTACTCTCCATTGTTGTTTCCTTTTTTGAAATTGTTCCATTTTATTTTGACGTATCTTACAGGCTTTGACGTTCTTATTTCATTTTGAATTCTTTATTGTATCGCAAAATCTTTGCCATTTAAAATCTTGTTATCATTTCTTATGTATTTTATGTCACCAGAGGTGATGCTTCAGTCTCTTTTCGTTAGGCGTTGTTATTTTCGTTCTCGTTATATCAAAGTGCTATTAAGTGAATCACATAAGGAAATATGGGAAAAAGAAAAACGAAACTAGAATAAGAAATGCTTTCAATTTCCGTACATATCCTTCAGCGCTTTATTTGCTTAAAACAGTCATAATTCTTGGTACAAATAGAAAAATATGCTGCTGTTTTGTATTGTTTTTACTAGTTGATGCAATAAATATTTTATTATTATAAACAATTGGAGTATATATTAAGAATATATGTATATAATATTCAAATTAAGATAGTTTTTATTATCGTTATTGCTTAGTTAGAAATATTTAAATCAATATTAATTTATTGATTTACTTCCTCAAATATATTGTGGATCAAATTTTACATGTTTTCTTATTTATTTAAATAGCTTCCAATCTCTCAATTGATTACTGACCAGAGATCACCAATGAGTATTCAAAAAGATGAGTAGAATCCAATCATAATTTCTGATACTTATAGGCATTCATACTTATTTTAATATCATATCCAAAGTTTAAAGTATTCATCATATTCATACTTAACGACACGCATGATGTTGTTGATTTCGATTCTCCATAACTCAACATTTACGAGAATAACAAAATAAGAATGATTCTCGTACGAATACTAAAATACTTACTAAATGGTTGTGTGTTTGCTCTGCTTGCTGCTCTGTCTTTTTTGCTTATGTGTCTTTTTTCTTTTGTTGTAAATGCAACAACTAAGACTGTAAATTTTGATGAATGATTCGAGTCACTCGAATCATTTCTAAGTATTATAAGTATTTTTCTAAAGTTATAAATCTAAATGAAAAGGCTTCTGAATCAAACATATTTCGAATGGTATAAATTGGATGTCAACGTTGTACGCATAGTCATTGCAACATGTACTTATAAATCAACATTGTAGTGAGTATTAATGAATCAGAGTACATAGGTAAATTTCAATATTGTTGACTCACTTATTTTCAAAATTTCATAAGTGCTTAAGAGTAGCGAAAAAACGATTCATTGCTCATCTCTGTTACTGAGTAGTTCAAATTAGTTTATAGCAGTGCTGGTACGAAAAACTTTGATCGAATTAGTGTTAGAATTCTACGATTAGATTTTAGATTTTTTACGATTCGAATAAGAATTTTGACTTTAAAATTTACATTTAAATTTTCAGCAAAATTCTTTTGTGACATTAAATACAAGTGCTTCCTTTCGAAAATTTTCTTTTGTAATTTAGTATGGTAACATTAGTTATAATTTTGAAGTTTGTCATACTTTTATTTCAAGAATTATTTTTTAATTACAAATCACATGTTTTTGTGGTTGTTGAGCTAAACAAACCTAACAGCACGCATTTCATGCTTTTCGAAATAATTATATCGTGAGACTTTTTGTATAATTTGTACTGTGTGAACATAATCACAGTTTATTTACAAGACTCATGTTCACCCAACACTGACTAATAAATATATGAACACTACGCGTTAAAATATACACGCATGTTGCCCACCGTTATGTGTGTCATTGCCTTTTATTTACATTGTATGACTGTTGCTAATGGATTTGACCCGTTAAACTGCTGGAAACCTGAGAATTCATTTTAAATTCCACATTTTTAAACTCAGATTTTAGATTTTCATGCGCTTGCATCAAAACCAATGGCGAGGCGTTGTAAATCGTATTAGTGGAAAAAAAACAAATATTTCGCAGAAGGCAGATATTTAATATCACGCAATATAAGCTTAAACAATACTATACCAATAATTCGATTTTAAATTGTCAGTATTTATTTAATTGCGGATAAATTATGAAATAAATAGGAAATTTATAATATTGACAATGAACAAAAACATGCTGTGAGTATATATTGTAGTTTCAATCGCTGTATTTCATAAATTTTTAAGTGGAAAATTAAAAATAATACGTTTAACGAAAATCATAAAATTATTATTATTTTTTGTAGTAATTGCTGTGTGCGTGTATGTTTTGTATTCGAGAATTTGTTAAATTAATTTAATTTATTGAGTTTGATCTTTGTATTGAATAACCGATATTTTAAATTGATTCATTATCATATTGAACTATTTTAAATGCGCACTCAATTAGTAAAATTTTATTAAAATAATTATGTTTTCATGAAAAACATTTAGAAAACTGAAACTTATGTTAATAAAAACAGTTATTAAATTGTTCTAACTATAAAATAAAACAAACAAAAATTGGTCAACTTGTCTAAGCGATTATGAATATTTTATTTGATGTGTGGTTTTATTCTTTACAAATTCAACCAAAATATTTTAACTTCTCTTCTATTTTGGTCCCATATTGTTTCTTAATGAAACGCAAGTCTGACTCAATATATTATGATAACAAATTTTAACATTTTTTTCTTGAATGGGGCTGGGCTGAGTATTTCATTCCAACTCTTTCCTAGTTTCGTTTGACAGGAATTTCGGTAGAGAATGTTGTAATCAAATACATAACATAATTGGTTATTACAACCCTTTAGTCAGGATTACGACCTAGATTCTCACACCACTTGTGTTGTTTGTGTTAATATTTATCCATAAATGGCGGGACCTACAGTTTCACGTCGATTCCGAATGACAGATTTTTTGAGAAACTTTTCATGGCAATTTTATTTACTCAGAGTTTTTGCCAGAAATCTGCAGAGAGGAAGTCACACGAAGAAATATTTTTTCATATTTCGTTTTGTCGAAGATGTCGGACCTGCGGTATTAATCGTGGCCTCATGTGCAATAAGCCAACAAACTTTCTTCTAGACTACGGCGACTATATTTGTTAAAAAATTGATTTTTCATTAACTGGTTTCCATAATGTGGTATTGCAATTCTTTTGTGGTCAAAAATAAGACCTGTAATATTCAAGGAGTATGTTCTAAGTAATACTCTACAAGACGCTCATCCTCCCCGTACTTCTTTATGGCGCAGAGACATGGACCCTATTAAGCAATGATGCAGCAGTCTTGAGAGTATTCGAGAGAAATGTCCTACCCAAGATCTTCGGTCCATTGCGAGTTGGCGATGATTTCCTCATCCGATCCAACAGTGAGCTATTCAAATACCAGTCTCACCGGAGTATTGGACGTCCAATGGCTGTGCTGACTCGGCCATGTCGTTCGAATGGAAGAGGATGCTCCGGCGAGACGGGTATTTGATGCGGAAGTCGGCGAAGAGGATGACCTTGTTTGCGTTGGAAGAATCAAATCGATTGCTATGATCAAACTGGCGTAGGAGCGCAACAAGCAGAGGAAGGATATGTTACGGCAGGTCGAAATCCGTATATTGGTTTGTTAATGCACAATTAAGTAAGTATGTTCTACATACGCATATTATTTTATGCTCCAAATGCTTTATTTTGAAATTAATTTCTGCTGTAGCTGGTAGCAATTTCAGTCGATTTATAAAAAGTTTTGACCTGGGTGTTCATACAAAAATCAGTTCTTACATTTCATATGGTATTGTTAAGGAATTTTATATTTTGTGTCTTCTTTTATTTTAAATTCCCAGTAATTTTGCTCTGAAATAATAGAAAAATAAACTGTATTTACAAATCTTAATAATACTTGGAATTACAATATAAATCTTTTCTGATTGCTTTATTCTTTTTCTATGCATTTTGCAATACTTTGTTAAATCTTGAAAGTAAAAATACTACGATTTGGGAAAAATTCTCTTTTCTACTTAACAATACGACATGAAAATTGAAATGCAAATGCATTGCTATTCTTTGAAGCATTTTAAACAATTCTTGTTTGTCAATAACAACATCAATAACAATAAAATTATTCTTTTCAAAGAATTTAATCAGTTTTTTCTACAAACATTTAAATTTCCTTCTAAATTTCTTTGTTATTCGCATTCCTAGAATTTATAAAACAAAACAAAATATGAATTTCAATAGTTTAATTCCGATATTTTTCAATAATAATGACTGATAAGTATGATTATCATTGCATAATCTTTCAAAATTCTTAAGGTCTTAGGGGAAAAAGAAACTTTAATAATAACAATGTGTTGTAAATAAAATATTGCTCAGAATCTTGTTGCTGACATTTATCGAGATTTCGTTTCGACAATAAAAACAATTCGTACAGTGGCTCATATGCTTTTGTATTAAAATATAATTTTTCTTTATTTTTAACTATAAACTTATATTTTTAGTCCAAAGAGCATTAGCCTCTGTAAATCGAATGGCTTTGACAATTCCTTTTCAATTTGGAAACGTTCATTATGAATAGAATTTGTTTAAGCAAATAATTCTTGCAAATACAACTCTAAGGGCCATTATTACGACTTGCCGTTAAACTTGGGTTTAGTTAAAAGTACCTTTGGCTAAAGTGGACTTTAAAGTCACCTTTAAGTTCTTTTCCTTATTACAACCTAATGATAAAATAAAGTCAACTTTTTCAAATATATGGCAGTGGCAACAACGGGCTTTTTGTTGTTGTATTTGCTCACTTTGTTTATATTTGAAGTTGCCATATTGAAAATAGTATATATGGCAAGTTTAAACTTAACTTTAAAAGTTACCAGTAGGATGATCTCCCTTTAGGTTAACGCTCACTTCTACCTTAACGGCAATTTATCTGCCCTTTAAAATCCTCTCTTTAGTTAACGGCATGTTGTAATAACGGCCCTAACTGTTTTTAGTTTCACCCATTATTGTTCTTTTATTTAAACAAATAAATAAATAAATAAAAAAGTGTTAAAAATCTTAGGTGACCACAATAGAAGAAAAGTTCAAATAGTTGATTATTGTATAGAAACGAATGAAATGATTGTGGCTAAAAGTTGTAAACCACTTTAATTTACTGAAACCAAAGAATGCACAAAATTGATTCCCACACTGAGCATGGAATAAAAGTTTTCGAATAATTTTTTTGATTTTGTTTTCCTCTGTTGATAGTGACTTTTGATGTTTTTAATTCGGTTTGCCACATAAGAATAAGTTTAGGTATTGTGATGCCTCGTTTAAGAGAAATATTTTGGGGATAACTTTTAAAAACTCAATGAATAAATCTAAAAAAGAAAACAAATATCGTACAAATATTTAAATAATTCAAAACTTTCTTTATTGTAGTTACTTTGGACATTGTAGTGGGTATTTGTGTGATATATATACAGGGATTACCTTATTTATCTACATGTGGCAAGAAAATAATGGCACTCAGATTGAAATATTAAATGCTTAAAAAAAAACTACAAATTTGCTTAAATTGGTTATGTTAGTTTATAGTAGAAAGTAGATTATTTAGCACGGGAAACTTGTGGGCCGTTTACAGTTATATGAATATAGATTATCAACCTGCCTGCAGTTACTACATCTTTTGAATCGCTTGGATTTGAATACGAAATCATATTGATACATACAGTATTGGTCATTACAGCCCTTTAGTCAGAATTACGACCAAGCTTCTCACACCACTTATGTTGTATGCGTTAATTTTATACATGGCTGGCGGGACCTTTAGTTTAAAGTAAACTATGAACGACAGATTCTTTTTGAGAGACTTTTCATGTCAATTTTCTATTTGCCAGAAATCTGCTCAAAGGAAGCCGCCGAAGTAATATTGTTTCATATTTTTCGTTTTGATGTTGGACCTGGGGATTGAACCGTGACCTTCACGTCTAACAAGCCAACACACTAGCTAGTAGACTGCGGCGACTTTACGAATCATATCCCCAATTCTAAGAAGCTTACAATAAAACACGCCAATCTGAATATAATATTGTTACGTTTTAACCTTTTTAAAAACATTTAAAATATGAGTTCGTTGATTGCAAACAAAATAAAAATAAATTGGTGTTTGGTTTCAATTAAATTCTTTAATGTTCTCATTACTTTTGTGAGCAACTATTTACAACTTGATTCTTTGCTTACAACGTAGATCTTTTCAACGGCGATCTTCAAACCACGACTGTTCTTTTCACACGCAACACGTCTTCACACAAGGCTGACTGAATTCTTACTAGTCGTTGCCTGCTTTGTCTTGCCTTTTTATATGCTCACGTAAACAATCTGATGAAGGTTCTTGAAGTATAATGTTCGTGTTTTCGCCTTCTCGAGAATTCGATTGCGACTTCATTGTACATCATACGAACAGAGTATAACTCGGTATAAAAATTTCTAAAACACTTTAGGTTTTGAACGAGGCATTAAAGTCGAGATAGTTATCTATGAAATATTGCACCCACATGACATCAGACTGTATGACTTAATATTCTGGGATAAACTTGTGGTATTCCCAGCCCATTTTGTAGTACTTAAATGACTGAGGATTTCAATGTGAGGCGACATATGACAGTTAAAAATTACATGCAGCATCTACAACTTCGAGGTTATGAAAATATAACCTCAAAACTACTTAGTTCTATAATTTCAAACTCATCTACATAAAATTGCAAATGTTTCGGTTTTATTTACATTTATTTTATTACAAAACCGGACGACTAAATCTGAAGTTTTATTTCATATTATTATTTGAGGTAGCAAAAGGTTATATCGTGGTTTCACCAATAATATTATTGTTTATAATAAAATAAACTAAACAAACTGAAGCAGTAGAAACTTTTCTATTTTCATTTTGTTAAATATTTTTAAAATAAACTTTTTCTTCAATCACTTTAACAAAAACTTCCTAACGGGACATAAAATTCGGCACAGGATTCCAATCAAAAGTTTTTTCTTCTAAGATTATTGGGAAAAACAATTTAAATTATTTCAATTTGAAGTTTTTTTTAATACACAAGAAATTGTAACATTTGGTCAGAAGTTATGTTGCAAAGAGCACTTATTGGGAAATTATGATGTCCAATATGAATTTAAAATTCAATTCATCTTGTTTTTCTCGTATGCAGATTATTTCATTTAAATTTTACTCAATAAACTTCCAGTTCATTACTGTATAAAAACAATTGTTTTTCTTTAAATAAGTTGACATACAGAATTAATATTTTAGTTGACATAATAAAATTATGTTTTTGTTTTCTTAGAAAAGTTCTACATATAAAAAAATTCATGAAATAAATAAGTTTTTAAACTGAGAACAGTAGACGAATTTGTGTTTTTGTAGTAAATTTTTAATGAACGTACATATATCAACAAATTTTCAACAGGAAACTTTCAACAGAGAGCATGTGTCTATAAAGTTCTTCGTGCATTACTGCTTCAAAAATATTTCGAACATGTGTCAAGGGTATAAAGAAATCCTTTGTAATTAATTTTAATTAGTAAATTGAAAAGTTTTACCAGCATATGTTGGCTGCTTTACAAGGACACAAACCTGTAAACATTTGGCAAAAACGTATATTTTCGTGATACCACAGTAAAATGCCATTAAAGTAAAGATAACTGGGAGAAACGGTTTTTTGTTCATTATAAACTTTTATTATCGACAATGTTTTTCACACTGTCACAGTTTGAAACTTGAAGAGCGTTAATAATGAACAAATAAAAGTAAAACAAAAGAGAATTTTTGTACTCATTAAAGAGATTGTCTTTAGTAATCCATCCCAATTGAATCTATTTGAGTGGTGGCTCAATGATTCATTCTAAATGCAATATTCAGTGTATCGCTATGTAATGAAACAAAATAAGAACCAGAACACAAGATTGTAAGTCCTCAACAGTCTAAGAATAATTGTGTAACGATCTTTAAAACAGTTGATGGTATCACAAGTTTGACACTAGAGTGGAATCGGAAGTCTGAAAAACATGATGAAGATTTAAAACGAAATTGCAACGTTGCAAAAGACTATACTGGTTAGCGCAATGGGGAAATGACCGATCGATTGATAGATGGCTCTATGGGCTTGCAATAATATTTCGAGGGTGAAACAGAAGTTTATTATTTCATCATTGTAATAAATATCGTGGAAATCGGTCAATAAACGATTTTGGCTTTTTTTGTTCGAATTTCTTCATATTATTTCATTGAAAGTCGCCGTAGTGTAGTAGGCGGTGTGTTGGCTTATCAGACCACGGTACAAACCCCAGGTCAGACATCAAAATGATAATATGGAAAAAATATTTCTGCGGTGACTTCCTCTTCTATGAGAAGCTAGGTCGTAACCCTGATTGAAGGGTTGTAATGACCACGTATGTATGTATGAAAGTGTGTATGTATTTCAGTGAAACAGTAATTCTAGTATTTCAAATGATTTTCTAGAAAATTGCAAAATTAAAATTTTATAAACATTTTAAAGCTTTACAGCGCTTTAACGCTCCTTAAATCAAATATTTTATGTCACTACACTATTATCAAAGCTACTGGAAGTGGTATAATGCCAAAATCAAGCATAATTCACCAAACATTTCACTCCAAATATTGTAAATTTTTGTTTGTTTGGATTTACTTTCCTTATTTCGTGTATTTAAATATTTTAGATTTCCTCTATTTTTTTTTGGAATATTCCCTAATGCAATATAAAGCACCAGGGTATAATATATTTATTTATTTATCATAATTTTCGCAAGATTTATCACTTTTTTCATTCCCCTTGCCATATTTGCATGTATATTTTTGGTAGACATTAGATTTCTAATATGATTTATGAATGGAACATTAGTTTTGGTTATTCAAGTTTCACGTTTTAGGGAAAGCGATAGAAAAGCTGGGAGTTCTTACAAATAAATAAATAAGATACCCTCTTCCATAAATATATTTAAAAAATTGATGTGACAATGACTTACTTTTGGTTCATTTATGAGGTTTTTCTCTATTAAAAAGGTTCACTTAAGGATGGGCATTTAATACATTTCGCCAGTGATGACCCAAAGCCCCAAGACATTAAAATATAGATTCGTTACTATAAACAATACAAAAACGAAAGAGAGCAAAACTACAGGACATCGAATGATGGAAAATTAATTTCGTATTTTATTTTAATTATAAACTACTGCATTTAATGATGAGACAGTAAATTATTTTGTAAGACTTAAGAAAATATTTCTTTTTTCTTGTTGATTTATTTAATTGACTTTCATCACCTTTATTATTAAAATTTATACGTAAATAATTAACAACAAATTATAAAAATTTTCGGTTTCATAAGGATACTTTTGACTGCAAAACAATTCTATTCATTTTAGTATATGTTTGATATGCAAACAATACGTCACAATATTTCTCTCCACATTAATTCAAAGTGCCTTGCAACTCGTACGGAGTCTTGTCCTGTCTTCCCGAGTTCCACCCATACATACATAATTAGTCATTAAAACCCTTCAGTCAGTCAGTCAGTGTTAATTTTATACATGAGAGGCGGGACCTACAGCCATAGCTGCCAGATTTGAAAATTTACCATCATTTGGACGATTTTGAGCTCCAAAAATATCATATTGACGATTTGACGATTTATGCCCTTATTTTGACGATTTTTGGAAATTACAAATTTACGTCATATCCTTTACTTTAGTACATTAAAAGCCACATTAAGCTTTGCATTTACTTTGCAATTGTTACTAATCAAATTTTCCATCAACACATTCATCTGGTGTTTGAATCCTTCTTTGTTTACCCTGTAATATTCCTGGAATCTGTAAAGGACACATGATTTAACGTCAAACATAAATATTTTAGTGTGTATAATTCTTACTTTATCACAGAGAGTGATTCCTTTATTTAAACTAAATAGAAAGCGTTTGGAAATGAGACTTTATAGCTTTGTAAATGAATATTCATTAGATTGGAAGGTCACCGGCATGGTCTGATATGAGACCATAAGATGGCCCAGCGGCATTTAAAAGTTTATATTTAAAAATGCAATAAAACAAAAACGGTTTGAAATTTTGCCAAATTAATTATTTTGTTGTGAAGATGTTCAAGATACTCACTATGAAGATACAGGTCATGATGTATTACCTACTAGAATATAGCCTAGAATTGCATAGAATTGAAAAATCATGTACATATGTGGTTTAGTTCCAAATTTATGGGGTATACTTTCTTTTTAATTGTATATAAATTATATTACTCATACGCATCATATTACATGTACTGGAATAGTTACCCTGAAAAGTATGCAATAGAAGAAACGTCGATTTTGTCATGTATGAAACTAATGGAATTAAATATAACTCATACGTCACATATGTTCTCTGCATTATGAATTTTACATATTATAGTAGATATGTGCATAATGTGAGTAAATATAATGGGTTTGCGATCTAAAAGTTTAAATTTAAAAATTTAATAAAATAAAAATAGTTTGAAATTTTGATAAATTTATTGTTTTGCTGTGAACTACAACTGCTCCGGCTGGAAATGGATTTTTATATGGCTGCCGCGGATTTATGCCATTATTTTGACGATTTTTAAAAATTAAAAATTTACATCATATTCTTTATTTTAGTACCTTAAAAGCCACTTTAAGCTTTGTATTTACTTTGTAATTGTTACTATGGGAAATTTATGTTTGGAAATACAAAAAATTATGAATAATGAGACAGATTTACATTTTTCTGGTATCGTTTATTTAAATTAAAGTGTTAGTATTGCCTTAAATTCCATTTTAAAATTTCACAATTTTATGTATTTATGTATGTAAGCATATTGTTACGTTTTTACCTTTTAAAAACGTTTAAAATATTAGCTCGTAGATTGTAAATAAAATAAAAATAAATTTTTGTTTAGTTTTAATTAAAATTCTTAATTATTTGCACAATTCTGTGTGCCACTGTTCACAACTTGATGTAAACAACAACAATAACTTTGTTTGTTATTCCTCTGTTTTCACCCTTTGCATGAACAATAATAATTACTAAACAATTATTTGACAGATCTTTGTAATGGAAATCTTCAAACCACGATTACTCTTTTCAAATACACCGAGTCTTCACACAAGACTGACTGAATGTTATTAACTCAGTCGCTTGCTTTGCCTTGCCTTTTATATGGCATAGTAAACAGTCTGATGAATATTCTTGAAGGCGAATGTTCATGATTTCGCCTTCTCGAAATCTCTATAAATGTAAAAATCATTGCTTACATTTATTATTGTAGTGTTGTTTGTGTATTTTTGTTTACCATTTTTTATGCTGGCGTTTGTTGCTATATTAAGCAGTACGATAATTTGTAAACAGGTTTGTTTACTGGCATTGTTTTGTTTTTGTAGCTTTTGTTTATAATTTTAATGTTAAGCGGTATAAAAGCAAAGCATCAGTGTCTAGATTCTTCATATTATAACCATAATCTAATGAGAGTTCTACATCATAGACGATTAGATATATGTGTTGGCGTAATCGCCTGATATAGAAAATTTTCACAATTAGACAATGTGTTATCGTTAGTTAAAGTTTATTAATACACACTTATATATATAAATTTTATCTGTATGGTATTGTACTGCAAAAATTACGGGGATTTTTTCTTAAATTGATAAGACAACCACTAACATTATTGACGCCTCTCAAATAATAATAATAATAATTACAAATAATTAGTAACGCTATAATAGCACCATTAGCACCATTTTTCTATTACGTATAGATTACGTTTGTAGCCAAATGGCAGCAACAAACTCCTTCTGTTTCCACTGTTAAAAGACATCAGCTTTTTAGGTATGTCAGGTATGCATACTCAACTCTACTACCTCCTGTGCATACAATTATGTATGTACATATAATGTCATACAGATTCCTTATATGAACACCAACACAAGAAAACAAATATTTTTGGCATTTGTTGCCTTATTGTTGTTAAATTATTTTCAGTTGTGGCGTTTTGCCAAAAATAACATTAACGGTCTCATTTGCTATTTTTCGGTTGCATATTTTGTTGTTATTTTAAACTTCATTTAGCCTGGTTTCTCTTTTAACTTCAGGTGGCCTTTTTTGCCTAGGCTTTTCAATTTCTTTTTTGTTTGTAGTCTGTTAAATGAACCTTAAGTGCCAAATTTATTTAAATCATCGTAACCATGTGAGTAAAAATAAAAATTTATAGCCAAGAAAAAAAAAACAGAATCTTCAAACTTAAAAAGCTTTCTCTGTGGAAGGTTAAGCTAAAATATTCTGATAGAAAAACATAAATTTCTACGAAAGAAACATTTAGTGCAGGGCACATTTTGCACTGTAATACGAGTGACTGAAGTGTGTAGATAACTAGATCCAAATGTGCTATGCAATCGTATTATATCTCGTTTAAATTAATCTAACTTAGGGCCATTATTACAGCTTGCTGTTAACTAAAGGGAGGATTTTATCGGGCAGATAAATTGTTGTTCATTATTAGAAGTGGGCGATAAGATAGAAGTGAGCGTTAAGCTAAAGGGAAAGATCATTTATATTTATTGCCACTGCGTTAAAAAAAACTTCCTTTATTGAGCAATGTTATCGATATTGCCCCGGCTCTGCCATATTTTAGAAAAAGTTAACTTTATTTTATCATTAGGTTGTAATAGCGAAAAGCAGTTGAAGGTTACTTTAGCTAAAGTAACCTTTAACTGAACACAACTTTAACGGCAAGTTGTAATAATAACCCTTAGACTGAAGTTTATAATATAAAGTTGAGATTTATTATATGAAGTCACCTTTAAAGCTTTAAAGCAGTATTTGTATAAAACCTGCTTTGTATTACAGTGAGAAGACCTGTGTTGAACCATACGTCTGTCTGCAAATCCGGGGCCAGCAATATATGTGGGTGAATAAAAATAGGAACCATAAATAAGAACAAAGTCTACAACATGAAACATTTAAAGAAACAAGTGAATGTGCTGTACTGGTCGCCTTTCTAAATTTTAAAAGATGTGGCAATCCATTCGCTTTTCAATAGTTTTGAAATCTTTGATTCTGTTTAAATTCATTTCAAAGTTTTGTTCTGAATCATATAAAATTGAATCACCTTGTTAGCTTCCATTATGTCGGTTTAAGGAATTTGTTCTACATTGTTTTTATTTTCATAGTTTTGTACATACACACAGTTACTAAAGTATACATACGGTTAACAAATTTCAGAAATTTTTTGACCAAGACCGTCTTAAAATCGAGGAAAGTTGTGAGACAATTATAAAGATTTTCAACGAAAATTTTAGAAATTTTTTAACCGTATGTATACTTTTGTGTGTGAGTGTACATATGTATATGTACATATGTACGTATATGTATATCTGGTATATATTTATGGTTTTCTATACATATTTATACATATATTATGTGCTCTTTAGTGTGTTCAAAATGTTTTTATTTCTATAATATTTGCATATATTTTTAACATTTCAGTTTTACTTCTTTTATTGGATCATTGCCAAATCTATTTAAAAAGTGCATTTTTAAGTTCTGGAATATTTTGTTTACTTGACATCTTTATTTAACTTTTGGGCGAAATTAAACATTGTCTTTTCCAGATAGGTTAGGATAATTTAGACGTTTTTTAAACATTCTATTAGGATGCCAGTTTACGGACATTTTTCGTTTCTTTACCACGCGGATGTCTAAAGGAGTGGATTTCACAATTTAACTGATGATTACCATTTAAACGTGCTGAGTTGGAGCAAATACTCTACAAATGAGTCTAAAAAGGTCAAATGGCTCATTAGAAACCGCTTAGCTCCAGGGATATAGTGCTGCCAAGATAAAAGATTTTATTGATATTATCTATTTGATTTGTAGGTAGGTAGGTGGGTAGGTTGGAGTGGTACCAAAAACTCATTTGAACACATGGTGGCCCGTTGTGAACATAGTCCCTGTACTGGCCAAGTTAAGCGCAAGGGCTGCCCATTAAAAGCACATCTACCTAACGCTGGAAAACCAGCCCGAAAGTTTGATAGACGGAGCTTTATATACTCGTCATTAATGGATGATAGCTCCGTCAAGCTGAAAAGGATCTCGCAAGAGATGTGCATGGATAAAGAAAGTGGATAACAGTCTCCTCTTATTCAGCGTATCTGCCTGCACTTCAGAAGTCGTTAGATGGGAGGTGAATTCTTTCCGCGTGTCTTCCCATAACATAATTTGGTTTGTACGGAGTACAATTAATTCTTAAGACGCCCAAACAGGTTTCAAAAAACGCATTTGAGATTGGAATAAATATGTTATTAAAGGAGAGTGTAGATATTAAAATTTTTTTCTGTTATGGATACTGTTTGTATCACTATTCGGAAATTACCAATTTTTTAATGGATTTTTTAGTTTAGGAAAGAGTAAAATAACGTTCGAGAAGTTTATATAATATTTGATTGAAAATCCTTTAACTTCCTAGTTACAGTCTGCTTCACTTATATCTTTAAACATTATGAGTAGAATATGTTGTAGTCTGTTAAATGTTAATGTTACAAAATACTGTTAGTAATTCTTTAATAGATAAACGTTTTATTTAAATTATACATATATTTGCCTTTAAATGTTCTTTTCATACCAAAATTTCCTTAATATATAAGAGCATCTTAAAAGTTTAGCTTTAATGAAATGTTATTGTGCCACATATCTAGCAGTTGTCCATGTGCGATTGTTAAAATTATTTTGCTTATGAAACGGGTAAATTGTTTTTGGTTTTGAAAAATTAAAAAAAAACAAAATCAAAAAAATATAGACTATGCCAGACATTACATTACATTACAGACATAATATTGCATGCAAATGTTACCAGCGGTTATGCCAAATTTGACATACTTTTTGCTAGCACTGGATCGGCAATGGCAGTTGTAATGTTATTTTGAAGGATTGAAATAGCTGATTCACTTGTTCTTATACACGGGCCCAACATAACCTAACAAAATGTAGTCTAATGGGGTCAAACCGCTAGATAAATTTTTCAAAACGTGAGATAAATTGTTCACTTAGGTGTCATACAGCACGTTCACCAAGTTCGATTCTTGCATTTAAAGATTCAATTAAACGCATTATAGGGTACATTAGCCCTGACTCTAACCGCTCTTTCTATCGAATTTGCACAGAGTTTTTGAGCCAAAAATGAGACGAAGATCATATAACGATTTGATTGGAAGTTTTTGATAAAATTTGATAACTTTCAATGACATACATATATAATTGGCCGCTCATGTTGTGTGTGTTAACTTTATACATGAGCGACGAGATCTCCAGTTTAAAGTTGATTCCGATTGGCAGATATTTTGAGAAACTTTTCATGCCAATTTTATATTTACTCTCAGAGTTTTTGCTAGAAATCTGCTGAGAGGAAAACGCCGAAAAAATATTTTTTCATATCTTCATTTGGACGTCTGGCCTATGGTTTGAACCATGGCCTTACGTCTAATAAGCCAACTCACTACCTCCTACTAGACTACGGCGACTTCAATTTGGCAAATTCTTCTTTTCTAATATTTTTTTACACTGAAATAATTGACGTTGTAAACTTAAATAATAAAATAATCACCCGTTGTATGGTTTAAATACTTTCTGTTATTTAGTAGCAACAGAATATTGTTGATTTTTAGTGGTTTTAAAAATGCTTTTTAATTTACTTTTTAGTGATTTTCTTTCATTTTTTTTATTTACTTTGTCTCCAACCGCGTTTCCCGCGTCTCTTTGACAAATTTTCTTTCCATTGTTTGATTGCGTTTGTATCATTTGCTGGTTACATTACTTCTCATTTAAAACATGTGAAGGAAAGCTGCAACGTTTTTTGTTTTCTTTCTTTTTAACGGCATTTGGGTCTCATTTGGTTACAACTTTTGGTGGAACAACAAACAGTTGTTGTTTTTCTCTTTGTTTGTTTGTTTTTTGTTTTTGTTGTTATTTTTAATGGCAAAATGTCAGTTGGGGAAAAATGCGCTAAAAGTTAAGAAAGAAAACAAAAGGCAACAACAACGACAACGACAACGTTACGCAGAAAGACTATGGAAAATGAAAACAACAACACAAGAGGAAATAATAAAAAGTACAATTAATCTGTTGTAATTTATTTACTTTTGTTGCACTTTAAGCCTTTACATAATGTTCAAATACAAATACAGTGGCGTCTAAATAAAGAGTTCAAGTTGTGATACTGTGTACGGAACTATTTATTATGGGAGCGTAGAAGTAACATGTAACTCAAAGCTGCCCTGTCTGAGATAATTTTGAAATCAACACGAAGCATTTACGAATTTTATACCAGACACTTAAAAAGACATTTTTTCTCCTCTATTTGGAACGATATTCGGAAATAAATTATTCCTGTCATTTAGAATATAAACAGATTCAATTCCCTCCTACCAATCACTGTACGGCATGAGAAGAAGCCATCCTCTTAGTATTGGCCGTATATGGCATACAAAACTTATATTCTCTGCTAACGAACTACGTTATCTGTTATCAGAGATCTTTTCATACTGTATTCATTCAACTGTATATGTATACACAATTTAAATACTAAAACAAACGAAAAGATAATATCGTTGTAATTTTGTAACACAAACAATCACTTAAACAACCTCAAGCAGCTTTTAAGACCAAATAAAAAAAAAAGAGTAGAAGCAAATATTTTATTTTAAACATTTATTGGAAACTTTAAACGTCATCACTGGTTGAATTCAGATAATTTATGCGTTACTTTATATCACCATATGCATTTTGGTACTTTTCTACTTTCTGCACATTTGTGAATTTATCCTCAATTTATACTAATTGGAGTCCTTTGTTGAGTCCTCAATTTGAGTCTGCTTCTGACTGGATAGCAGAAGTTCTCTATGTATTCGACTCTATGACTCTGGTGGCATGAAGTTCACCGCGACTGCTTGAATAATTGCTTTCATGTGGCTTACCAGAAACAAAAATGGGAATAATTTCAGTTATAAATAACGTAGAGTATCAAGTGAGAACTCGATCAACCGTAATTTTCTTGCCTATTAAAAAACATTTTTTATTCCGTATGAACAATGTATGGTAAGTGTGTGTTCATATGAATGTTTAATTGAAATAATTTTCTTTTTAATTAAAAAACTTTTACAGGTTGTGTTGAGGATTGCAAGAACATTTATAAAGAAAAAGTTTGCAGTCTAAATGTATGAAAAACAAACATTGTTGTATGTTGTACTCAGAAATGAATTTTAAAATAAGATAAATAGCAAAGAAATACTTGCATGGTTTATTTACGCAAATATATTGTTCAGATATGCAAATCTACCATTGGATACGTTATTTATTATGCTCTTTTGCCTTTATAAAACACTAAACTTCGAAAAAACATATGATTACCCTTCATATGTGTGAAGATAAATTCGAATTTAAAAACCAAAGACGCAAACCAACACTTTTAGCAGCGCCACTTTTTGCCTCTAACAGAGTAAACCTTGCTATTAACAGACCACTGTTAATTGTTTAACATTGGCAATAAGTAGATCTACTTTGCAATTATTGCAGACTATTGACATAAAATACGATTCTCATTCTGATCATTATTTTTTGTGAACAAAAGTGTTGAAATGTAAAGGATGGTTGGTGGGAGTGCAGGACGCAATTATTATCCCACTACCACGGTTGGAAAGAGCACCCTCTGGAGTACCATTTGCATATAGTCTGTATGGTGTAGTATTTCTTATATGTTCCAGAAAGGCCACTGATCTTCTGGAGAATTTTCATATATTTTTTTGACCGAAAATAGATTTTTATAAAATTGAAAATGTCGGCTCACAAAATTAGTTCACGGTAGGAAAGAACACCCTCTGGACTACCATTTGCATATAGTCTGTATGGTGTACTAATTTTTTTTTTTACATATTTTTTGGGCCAACAATAGAAAATCTCGACTCACAAAAGTAGTTCAGCTATCCCACTACCACGCTTGGAAATAGCACCCTCTGGGCTACCATTTGCATATAGTCCGTAGGCCACTGATCTTCTAGAGAATTTTCAATTAAAAAATGGTGTTTTCAAAGCCAATTTTCACAATACCATATCACTTTATATGGGACTATATTGCTGATTGTATTAAGAGGCCTTGGAACATTCCTTTGAGTATGATATGATACTCATAGACCTGGTACATGCCCTAAAATTAGCTCCTAAAATGTGACCTTGTTCAGATGGATATTGTTAAACTGTTAACAGTGCTCCGTTAAAAGCAAATTTTGCACTGTTAGCGCTAAATGTGGCGCTGCTAAAATTTATGGATTGCGTCTTGGATTTTTAAATTAGAATTTATCTTCACATACATTTTCCCATCTTAGACGTTGTACTGATGTTTAACTAACACTTTTAGAGTAACGCTTCGATTTTTTAGAGTCTTTGAATGACCGTGATATACTTTTACTAATTGCTTTAAATTATCATAAATCATAGAATATCATGTATTATACTGAAAACTCCATTTGATTATTCGTGGAGATTTAAAAAGCCCTATATCCGATAACAGGGACAAACCCTGCTGTGAAAAAGAAATTTATGTCATCCAGTTTTGAAACATCGGCCGGTAGAATTAGGCAAAAGTTAGAACTTATGGATGCGGCTGATACATGAAATAAGCTACAATCAGTAGTGTTTTTTAAATGTCAAACGGTTAAACAACGAATTTTTAGATTACAATATTTCTGAAGTGAATCAACAATTTATTTAAATTCCGTTAATATGTGTTCAAAGAAATCTTTACATTATACGCTTTAACCCACAAAAGGAAACATAAAATTTATTTTCATTTTTATGTTTTTTTATTTTGTTTTTATTGGCATTTCCCTGTTAAACGGTGCATAACAAAATATTGCCTTGTGTCGTTTGATTTGTCGTTTTCATACCTTTTATAGGGCAATCAATAACATATCTTGTAAGAAAATATGTGAAAACAGCTCTGACAAAATAAAAAGAAGAGAAAAATTAAAGGAAATGAAAGTACTAAAACGTAATACTCATATGATATCCTGTATATAATAAATATCATATACGAGTGGGAACATAGCATATAATCATATTCGATAATATTGTGATTGATGACATATTTGCAAGTCATTTAAATTTCATAAGAAATTCGATTTATGAAGTGCGGAATAAAGTAAGTAAAGCACTAGGATATCCGTATTGAAAAGTATGTTCTATTTTTGCTCATAATAATAATTTTCATCAGAGAGTAATACAAATTGTTATAAGTGTCTTGGTTTATTTACTCTAAATAGAATCCTGAATGATTCTTTTTCTGTCAGCGTATCAATGTTGACATAATAAGTGAAGTTCGAATAATAAACTAAAAGAAGGCGTCATGAAATGTGGTACTTTCAAGGATATTTGCTACTGATTTAATCATAACAGATTTTAGATACAAGTATCTACAAAATCTTCTTCCTAATAATCGTAAAAATAATTCTTTTAATTTGTTTTACGATTACTTTGCTAATAACATTATGCTTCATTGTCTAATATCTGCATGGTTGATTGTATTGAGCTTAAAGTTTGGCACTTGAGACTACATTCATGCATGTTCAATTTCCGGTCCAGTTCCATTGAGAGTTTATAGTCAATTGTAATGTAGTAATTTTGATAATTAGCCACTTTGTTGAACAAACTATCCACCAAAAATGAATATTAAAAATGATTTCCTTCAAATAAAATATATTTTGTTCGTGATCAATGATCATTTAGTTCTATAAATTGAATTGGCTTTAGTTATTAAATTTAGGGCCATTATTACAACTTCGCGTTAAAGTTGGGTTTAGTTAAAGGTAACTTTAGCTAAAGTGAACTTTAAAGTCATCTTTAACTTTTTAAAGTTAACTTTTTTAAAAATATGGCAGCGCCGCGACAATGTCGATATCACTGCTCAATTAAACAAGTTTTTTTAAACACAGTGGCTTCGTTTTTTTGCTGTATATGCTCATTTTGTTCCTACTTGAAGTTCAAACATAAAGTGAACTTTAAAAACTACCGGTAGGGTGATCCTCCATTTAGCTTAACGCTCACCACTTATAATAATGAAAAGCAATTTATCTGCCCGATAAAATCGTCCCTTTAGTTAACGGCAAGTTGTAATAATGGCCCTTAAAATATTAAATTTTTCTGCTAATAATATTGTAATACGTTATTTATGCATTTTCATAATATTATGCAGAATTTAAATGTTTAATTATAAAAGTTTACAGTTGTCATTTGAAATAATAATTCATTACTGCGCCTTTTTTATCACTTTGATCATATAAATATGGGCCAATTATCTTTTCTTGACTACAAATGATTACCAAAGTCACCGTAATAAATACCAAAAAAAAAGAACAAAACAATTGTGATACCACAACAGCCATCATAAATCACAATGATTAATCTGATATGAAGCCGGCTATTCAGACCAGTTTTTCTTATGACATCAAATACGTCTTGACAAAATTGAAAAGATAATTAAACGATATGGAGTCATAAAATGAGAAAATTCTTCCTGCCGTACTAAATTATGAACCTTTTTGGTGAATGTTGTTGGTGGCTCATCAAACTGTCAAAGATTGTTGTATTCCGGTCAATTTATTTAATTAATGGCACGGACTTTTCAAATGTTATTCATAGTTTTTGTTTGTTTGTTTGTTTGTTTAATTACATTTATTTTTAACGTTTTATTGCTGTTAGCGTACAATGGCTTGTGCTTTTTGCCTTTTGAGACGTATCAAATCATAAATACCCACATCAATTATAACATTATACTGTTGTTGTATTCATTACCCTCAATTTTTTATAGTGACAGATATGACAAAATTTTCCTCTTCATTAAAGCTAGACTAGTTCCAGTAATAAAAAAATAAAAATAAATGAGTTCATTAGTGTATGACGTTGTATGAAAAACATACAGTCAATTGAATTCGTGTACTATGAGACACTGTCTTGAAGTGCTTTAGTAGCTAAAGTGGGGATATATTCCAATATATGTATGGTGTTATAAACGATTTTCTAAATCCTGGTTCATTAATTCTCTTCCAGTGCCAGTTTCTGTATATAAAGCCTGCATAAAGTTGATATAATTAGTACTCCGGTCTTTGCGTTCATTCATAGCTATCAGGAAGTTTCAGATGAGAATTGTCATGTCACTACCTCCGAGGATCACACTGCATAAAAAGCGAGGTCTTTAAATGTCTTCTAATATCACCACTTTAGAGTTTACAAATGCTTTATAATCTTAAGAAAAATCACTAGAAAAATATTTCTTCTTAATCATAATATAAAAAGGTAAGATACTTAAAAGCACTCCTTTTTCAGAAATTAAGATTATCTTCAACAAAATATGTTTCTAACAGAGATCAGTAATGAGTATTCCAAAAGATGATTAGAATTGAATCATACTCATAATTTCTGATACTTATACGTATTCATACTTATTTTAATATCATGGAACCTCTACTCATATTCAAAGTTTGAAGTACTCATCATATTCATACTTAGCAACACGTGTGATGTTGTTGATTTCGACTTTCCATAACTCAACATTTACGAGAATCACAAAATAAGTATGAATCGCGTACGAACACTAAAATACTCACGAAATGGTTCTGTGTTTGCTCTGCTTGCTGCTCTGTCTTTTTTCTTCAACAACTAAGACTGTAAATTTTGATGAGGGATTCGAATCACTGGAATCATTTATAAGTTTTATAAGTATTTTTCTAAAGTTATGAATTTGAATGAGTATGAGGCTTACGAATCAAACATATTTCGAATGGTATGAGTTTGATGTCAACGTTGTACACATATTCATTGCAACCTGTATTTATAAATTAACGATGTAGTGAGTATGAATGAATTAGAGTACATAGTTAAATTTCAATATTGTTGACTCACTTATATTTAAAATATCATGAGTGCTTATGAGCAGCGAAAAAACGATTCATTGCTGATCTCTGGTTCCTATCTGGGCCAAAACCTTTTTAGAGATAAATGAGCAGTAATACTGCCAATGATTATTCTCAATATTAAGTTTTTAATCCATATATCACTTTCGTGGAATAATTGACAATTAAAAAGATATGTAGTCTTCTAAACCAATTGTTAAATAAATCGGTATTTTGTTATAACCATCCATACGAACTTAATGCCTTTTTTATTTCGAATCATTTCTGTGAAAATAAAATTTGTTTTGTTGACTTTCGAAGAAAGACTGTCCGTGAAAAGCGTAAACATTTTTCTTCTTAATTTTTCTAAAACGTTAGGAAATTTGATTAAATTGCAAAGACGAATACATTTTCTAGGAATATTGTGTTCTACTGAATTCTACTAAACCCCACAAAACTTTTTTAATATAAATTAAAAACGTATTGTTTTACAAATTTTTTAGGATTTAACTTTCCTAGAAAAGAAATTATCAAGACCTAAATTTCTAAATGAATTTTTCTTTTTTCTATGAAACCTAAAATGAAGGAGGCAAATATAGTAGACGAAACCCCTTATGCACTCATCATCGGTCTACTATATGATGTGGTACACGTACTCTTAAGTGGCTATGAATAATACACCTTGGAGGATAAACAAAATTAAATTAAAAAAAAATTTTCACTTGTATTTCACTCACATGTACCCTAAATTCACATTTATTTGACCAAATCCATGTGAATAGGATTCAATTAAAAAATCAAGCCAACAGAAACTTTTCATTGTAAAGTTGTAAAATCCATTAAATTATGTAAATTAAAATCGATAAAGTTAGAATTTATTTTATGATATCATTTACTACACATTTGATTTGAAATAAGTATTTGTGTGATAGAAGTAGTCAACATGGTTTTAGTCACACGGCAAGTAAAGGTTAGATTACAATGTAAAATTAAGAAATTGAATGATATCCGAAAATATTGGAAATAAATGATTTTATTGCATTCTGTTCAACTAAAGTTGGTTAACAGAGTTGCTTAGATTTCAAATCGTCTGCTTTTTAGAATTATTTTCTTAATATCTCTTTATAAATGAACAACAAGAATTAACTTCGTTATGAAAATGACTTAATCTATTACTATCTAAATGTTAAAAACTTTCTTTGCGCTGCTCACCATTAATTTTCTTTTAATTTAGAAACAAATTTAGGTGGTAGAAGTTAAATTTTTCGCACTTAATTTTATAGCATTATTGATGTGGATTTTATTTCGTTCGAATATATCGAAGAAATTGTTAATGCAGTGTCAGGAGAAATTTAGGGGAGAGAAGGAGAATATAATAATTGTGTTGAAATTGCGAATCATCGAATGTGCTAAAGCAGTTTCAGGGGTTAAGCAACGGTCTCTTAAGGTGAAATCATGTTCATCGAAGTTTGTTAATACTTTTGAAAGTTTTTAACAGCGCTTTGATGAAATTAATGTTGAAATTTTTATGACTGAATTGATTGAATTGAAGTTATTGTTCTTAATAATTACAAAAGAAAAAATCTGGTGCGGTAAATGAATGAAAACATTAATTGCTATTGTTTTGTGCTAGATCTTAAATTTTTACCTTTGTTTTTACGAGGAAATCGTAAGTTATTCCAGTAAATGCGTTTTTTGTGATAATGTATGACGTCTTTGTCAACGTGTGTCCAGTCCACCGTCAATGATTGTTTGTCTGCGTTTTCAGTAAAGCTTTGCATCCAGATACAGTAACTATAGTAATCTCCACCGCTGACTTCAAAGATTGGATTGTATTGGACAGACTTCAACAAGCATCTTGGATTGTAATATTTTAACGTAAAGAGGAGGCTTAGTACGTGCTGTGAACCCTAGAGGAATTCTACCAGCATAGCTACTAGTAGGACCTCCCAAGCCGATAATATTTATGATGAATACTCGACAGCAGCGTATATGTTAATAGATATACATTTACTGATTCATATGATCGCGAATTAAGCAAAGTTGTTCTTTCTGGATTTTCTGCTCTCGTTGTTCTCCGTCTTGTAGTAGTAGCAGTAGTAGTAGTAAGATTAGTACACCTTTGTAATGAACAGACTTCAACAGGAGTCTAATATTTTAACATAAAGAGGAGGCTTAGAATGTGATGTGAACCCTTAAGCGATACTGATAGCAGTGTAAGACAAGTAAGACTTCGCAAGCCTGTAAAATTCAGGGTGTGTACCGAAGCTAAGAATAGTCCGCAATAGCATAACTTAGAATCGGCGCAGTGTAAGCGACTACACACAACCGTATAAGAGGCAATACTTATTCAGAATGTTTAAGAGTTTGCTCGACTGTAGTGTAAATATTCATAGACATACGTTTACTGATTCCTATGACCGCAGATTGAAGCAAAGGGCCATACAAAGTTCTTCTTTCTGGATTTGCGGTTCAAGTCAATCCAGTGAAGGCAGGTCTTCGGCTCCCGTTGTTCCCCATCTTGTATGTTCCTCTCCTATTCGCTTCTTTTACGTGACAGCTTTGATGACGTTAAAATAAATAAATACAGTTATACACAACGGTCATGTTGTTAATCTACGCATTTTTTGTATTTTTGCAAAATTGTCCTGTAACTGTCACAGTTTTGAAAATTGAAGTTAATGAAGTTTTCGGTCTTAAGTAGAATTTGGTTTTTAAGCCTACACACTTATACACTTACATATATGTATGTATATACGGTATGTTCGTAAAAATTTTTGGTTGAGATAGCTACCACCTTTTGTGGGGAAATATGGCAGAAAAAAGCTTTGAGCTTTATTGAAAGCCTTTGAGTGTAGCATAATTCTGTTCAGTTGAATTCTGCTACAGGTCTCATTTAACGAATATTACGGTATCAACAGCTCTCGAATACAGTTAACGAAGGCATTAATTTTTGCATAGTGACCGTGGCAAAGTACCAAAACAGTAACAAACGAAAGTCAATACGAAATGGATGTATATGCGTATATTAAGAAAATATTTCAAACAAAACCAAATGTCGGGTAAAAGAGACACGATTTTTCTTCTTTTTAGCATGAAATTAAAAATGAATATTTTCTTGTAAAAAGTGTGAATACATATTCGAAAGGTATTATTTATTAAAAAAATATAAAAAAGGTTTTTAATTGAAAAAAAAAAAATTAAAAATACTTCTGTAAATGAGTGTGTGTATTTTAAACATGGTCTGAGTATGTGGATAAATACAACAGTACGTATTGTTGTATTATATAATTGTCAAATCATATTCCTTTTCACTTCAATGTTGTCTCATCACCTAGAAAATATGAGTGAAAGCAAATGTGTGTTAAGTGAAATGAAAGGAACTCAAGGATTCGGTAGTAAAACAAATGACTACAACAAGGACATATAAAGCGAAAGCGTTGGTATGCGCCACATGCCAAAAAGCGAAAGTAAAGTAAAATGTTTTAAAAACACAAAGAAGCAGAAAGAAGTCGAACGAAAGTGAAATTAAATTCGGAATTTAAAATTCAGCAAAACAAATCATATTTAGGCTGAAAATTGAGAATTTAATTCGTGAAATACAATACAAATTGCTTGAACTTTTTCTCCTTAAACTAATCACGGAATTAATATAAAAATAAATAAATAAATAACAATGAAAACATAATAAAATATTAAAATTTAAAAGTTAAAACTATATGCCAATGGTAAAGCCGTAATCCATTTTTCGCTTTCAAGAGTAAGATTAAATAAAACATACATTGGCCCATAATTTCGATGTAACCATTGTTTCATTATAATGTTCGATCTTGACATTATGTATATCACCTAATTGGCCATTACAACAACTACCTACTAGACTACGGCGACAACATTATATGCAAAATATAATATAATTTAAATGATCCTTTTGAGCCAGATACCGTCTTTGACCTGGCCTCACAAAAAAGTTTAAATATATCAAATCGATCGATCTTGGTGGCCAATTGACGTTTCCAAAACTTGAAATTCTACGTTCTGGAAAATTTTTATACAATAAAGAAAAAAATCGGTAGTATTGTATGTTTCGTGGCATAGTTTCGCTAAAAGTGCATACCGTCTAGTGCCTAAACCTTAATTTCGAGTCAAAAAAGTCAGTTATCATACAGCCATAGTGCTCTGAATTGCCGGCAATGGTTCTTCAGAGTCGTTTTTGTAAAAATATTTGTTATTTTTAGTTCCATATCAAAATGCACGTCAAATAGTGATTTTTTTCAGGTGCAATGGCGTTTCCAAGATCCATTTGTAACAATTTTTCTGACGAAACTAACGAAAATGTAATAGTTATATATGAAATAAATTTGCTAGAAAACTCAGCATTGAAAGCCTGTTGCTTTAGTACCCAATCACCATATTTATGGTGTTGCGAATGGTGGACCGAATTTTGAGTTTGACCATAAACTGCAGAATATAAAATACACCATAGTGAACCACAATACAGACCAAATTGTTGGGATCAACCTACGTTGCAAATGATTTGCGTTTGAAATTTCCTTACAATCTTAGCAATTCTTTGCACAAAACATTGATTGCGATAATCAAAGTCATGGCATATGGCTTCGTTTGAATCAGTTTTAAGTTTTAATTATTTGCAAGCGCCGAAGAACGCGTGGCTTATCGAACGAAAGACGTTTAACAGCTGACAACTTTGCCAGACCGTCGGTTTTAAAACCTAAAAAAGGATAACTCTTTAAAAAATTGAATTAAAAATAATTCAAATGAATTTAACACCATATTAAACCATATTTGAATCCCCACAATAGTAAGGGGCACCTGAGTCAGGGGACTGAGCAGTTATCTAATAAATCATATGTTATAATTACATGCAAACGAATTATGCATGGCAGTTAAAATTAAAAACAAATATAATTTATAACATATGATTGAAGCAAATATATTTGAAATAAAAAACTCATATAAGTAGAAAATAAAAGCAGTATTTTTTTTTTACATAAAAACTTTGTTAAACGGAAATCCTGCCTGACCAAATGTATTTTTTACATGCACTTACATGGTACATAAGGATGCTTTCTAACCATTTGAATAAAACTGATAAATTGTTAAGAAGAATTCATGCCAGACATAGTAACCCAGAAACATACAAATAAAATCTAATACGATATTATAATAAATAAAATGCAAAAATATTTCAACATTTTTATGGATACTGGGTCAAAATGAAAATGAAAATGGAAAAAGAATAAATAATAACATAACAAATGAATGAAATGGAAAAAAGAGAAAGTCGACAAAATTATATAAAAAACATGGCAAAAACTAGTGAAAGGCAATGGGGACATGGACATGTATGCATGCACATACATATGAGTACATACAAATGTATCGTAAATAAAATGCCAAGAAAAATTACCCAAATAGATAAAATTTATAACGTATCAGTATAAAATGTATACATATACCATAAATCAAGCAAATTGAATTAAATAAAGAGTTGAATACTCTGCAAAAAACATAAAAAAGAACAAGGTTAACAAAAACCAAAAACATCAAACATCAATTGATACCAAAAAAAAAACATAAAAGGGTTAATGGCCTTATTCCTCTGCCAATAAAATTGTAAATTTGGTGCAAAATGGAAATTTAACAAAAGTTTTGATTTATGGCATCATAATTAATCTTACCGACAACGACAACAAAAAAGGGACTAAAACAGCATACATCCTAAGGGAAAACAAAAGGGGCATAAATCAAAACAATTTTTCAAAGTGTAACAACTCAAATAAATTTGACTGACAAATTACGTGAAATTCATTTCATTTTCAATATCATTTTCTTTTCTTTTTGGGATTTATATTCTCACTTCTTTTAGAAAAAGTTTACTTGCTACAATGAGCTTCTAAGCATTGTGGCCAATAATGTAAATTATTCACAAGGAAGATTTACAGTGAAAAAGTATATACATTAATAAATTACCGTTAATTTTATTTTAAAATTATTTCATTGCCAGTTTTTAAAATGAAACAAAAAAAATTACTAAAAATGGCGAAATATTGTAAAATTTTTTGGGGCACTCTCCTTAAATGGCAAAAATTGAGTTTGGTGATTGTTAGAATTTTATCCATAGCGTACAGTTTCTTTTGACGCTCACTGTATATCTTGCCTAAATTTTCACAGGTTTCTAGACCAAAATTTTACGTTTTTAATTCATTGGAAATGTTGAGGAGAAATTCTAAAAGCGAAAAATCGAAATTAAAACGTATTAGATATTGCAAATGATTGTGTTAGGGGCTGTTACCATTTGTCGGTTGTCCATATAGCAAAGAAATAAATTAATTGGGAATAATATTGTGTACACAATTAATACAATCCACCTAATTGTAGAAAACTTGTAAAAAAGAGAAAAAGCAATTGTGAACAAAATCTAATAAAAGAAAATTTTGAAAAAAAAAGTATTGTTTAGAACCTGTTAAAGACTAAGGACCATTTTATTATGAATTGTTTCGAACTTTAGTTTAAATTCTCTTTAACTTTGTGCTTTTCGTACGTTATTATACAATGTAAATAAAGAGGCTTCCATTAAATGCTACAAAAGTGTACAAACGTAAACTGAAAATAAATCTAAAAATAAAAACAGTTTTGAAGTATTCTCTGATGAGCCAATACAATATAACAAAAACTAGGCATAGAAAATAAAGAAATAATAAAAGACGAACTAAATGAACGATATGAAGTAGAAGAAGCATCTGTATAAAGAGAAGCTAAAGGGTTAAGTGCCCTTCTTAATGTGCTTTTATATTTGTTTATTTCAAAAGGGACATTCCGTAAGTTTACATTAACCTCTTAATGTCAAAGTAAATGAGTTGGAAATGACGTCATCATAAGTGACATGTCAATAACTTAAGCTTAAAATATGTAACAAGTGCTTTGACTGTCGTCCGGGTTGTGTGCTAACGTGCTAATATAAGTTGTTCAATTTCACATGAGACTCTGATATATTTGCTTTAATTATTTGGAATTTGAAAATTTGTTTTAAAGAAATTAAAATATGATGAAGATACAACATTGTCTACCAAAAAAAATATCTAAATCAGCCTAAATGGCTTGATAATTGAAATATTAAACTACTTCTTAACTTATAAATTTAAAAATATTTCCCAAAATTTTACTTCCAATCTTCTTCTCGTGTATTTACAGATATGAATCACATTATGGAGATGTAAAAATAAATGATTGGCGATGAGTTGAATGGATGAGGAACAGTGCTATAATGTACACCGTGACAGGCGGGTAGCTTTTTAACAAATTTTAAAGAATTCTTGTAATTTTAAAATTTTTAAATATTTTCAGTTTATTGAGGATGTTATGAGATTTTCAACACTTCCATGCTCAAGATTAAAGGAAAGTTACTTTAGAAAGAGAGAAATGGAAAAGAGTTGCTGTGGATGCTATGGTTCATCAAGGACTATGAAGTTGAGAAGAAGAATTGGATTTTTTCCCAGCACTAACATGTATGAAATACGATAATATATGTATAGATAGGGTAGTTTGTACATGTGCATTATATATTGTTATTGTTTTAAATAGAATAATAAAATAAAAAGAAAACTATTTTCAAAAATTTTCTTTTCTCAGTAAACTATAAAATTATTGAAAAACAGGTAAGAAAATCAAGTTAAAGGCAATTTATTTCAATGGATATTGCTTTTTCGGGGAAACCTATTACGAATCTGCAAGGTAAGGATTGACATTGTGATAATTCAAGGCAAATATTAATTTTCAAACATCATATTCAAAATTCTCCTTCGAATTGCAATAAGTCCGACGGCATAATCATGTTATTATACTTGACGATAAACGACACATTGTTTTAAACAATGCCCGTACTTGAATTCATTTACGGGTTACTTAAATAACTATTTGAGGATATTTTAAATACAAACTTAAACTCCTTCTGAGACATCTGTGTTATATTTACGATTAATTTCCAAATTATACAACTTATATATAGAGTACAACTTATATTATAGAGTGTTATAACACTCTACAGCATTGAAGGTGGTCCGAAAAATATCTTCGGTTTATTGATTAGTGTTTAAGTAAACACCTGTTGGGCTGTTTTGTAAAAATATGGTTGCTCTTTGTCTGAAGTACTAAGCTGGCTAACTAGGAATATACCGCATCTACACAATTTATGGTATTGAAGAATTGTTTTATGTGATTGGGACCAGTTTATGGTACATTTATTACGTAAAAAATCCGAATATTGAAGGTGAATTTACTACGATCAAACAAAAATTTAGGAATAAATAGGAGTTGACGAGCTATGAATGATGTATGCAATAAGTTGTTGCTGTCCTTTGAAAGTACTAACAAGGCCGACGTGTATATTTTATTCTTTTTTTCTTTATTGTGTTCTCATTTGGTTTTTGTACCGAAGTGAAGTGAAAATTATTGTCGAAAATAACTTATTTTGACTTCATTTTTTGTTTTTGTTTTATTTGGTTGTCTTACACGTTTATCAAATAATCATAATCGGTCCCCTGAGGAGTTTCAGTGCCATGTACTGTGCATATCGGATAAACACAAAACCGCTCTTGAAGTAAATATTTATTAGGGGGGCCAAGGCATAAGTTTAAGAATAGAAGAGAAATATATATTTTGAGAATGTACGTGTGTTAAAATTTGGTTAAGTGAATGTAAGTTGACTTTAATAACAACCAGATAACCTAAGAGAATATAAATTATGATAAATGCCGAGCTTCATACTTTTTAAGCCTAATACTTACAGCATTTCTACAAAAGATAGGTTATGGTACTAAAGGCCATTATTACAACTTGCCCTTAACTGAAGGGAGGATATTAACTGGCAGATAATTTTTTTATTATAAGTGGACAATAAGGCAGAAATGAGCGTTAAGCTAAAGGGAGGATCATTCTAACTTTTATTTTTAAAGTTAAGTTTATGTTTGAGCTGGGGATGTTATATTATTATTTTCAATATGGCAACTTCAAATTTAAACAAAATGAGCAAATACAACAAAAAAGAAGCCCGTCGTTGCCATTGAGTAAAAAAACCCTTGTTTAATTGAGCAGTGTTATTGACATTGCTTCGGTATGCCATCTTTTTGAGACAGTTAATAACGAAAAGAAGTTCAAGGTGGCTTTAAAGTTTACTTTACCTAAAGTTACCTTTAACTAAACACAACTTTAACGGCAAGTTGTAATAATGGCACTAAATGTGAATTAGTTTTTCTATTCGTTCTTTATATTCTTTTTCACACTGTTAGTATGTATGATTTATTATTGTTATTAAAAATATGTTTTAAAATTTATAAATTTTATTCATGTGGATGAACAATATATGAATTTTGTTTTTGCATTTATAACCGCTAATTATTGCTGTTGATTTTATATGTTTATATGCGGTTTAACGTTGTAGCATAATGGCAAACATATGGCTTAAATATATACAACATTTACAATGGCGTTCGGAAATATGAATTTAAAATCTTTTCAAATATTAATGGAATAATTTATTTATAAATAAAAATAAATTGCAGTATAGATATCGAATTTAAATTTAGAATGCCAGTAAACGCAAGATAGTTAACAATTTGAAAAATTAATTTTTAAAAGCATCGTCTCAATAAAAGGATATTTTGTCGTATATGATTAACATTTTTTAGGTCTTCCTGAGATCTTCAAACAAACCAGTCGCATTACTTGCAAATATTGTTTGTTGTTGAATTCTTAAAAATTATTTGAAATTTATTCATTTCTATATGTGTAGCAAAAATATCTTTTGCCGAACCAAACTATAAACCAGAAGATGAATAAATATACGTACATACATATGTAGTAAATTTACTAACAAGAAAAAAAGGATTTTTGAAAAGCATATGTACTTGAAGTTATAAACAAGAAAAATTTTTTAATGTAATACTGCTGTCGAGTTATAAAATTTCCATAAAAGTTAAGGAAGTAAAAAATTTCTTTGAGCCTAACATTACTCCTAAATGAAAAAAATGTTCGAAAACTTATGAATAAGTTTCGAAAGATACTTTTTGATTTATTGAGAAAAGAAAAAATAATGCATTTTGAATATGTAAGTAATGTAATGCAAATATCGAGTCGAAAGTTGTACTTGTAATATAAAGGCGTACAAAATCCATTTTCAATTGTTAAACCAAAAAGTTTTTTTGATTTTTCTTACAATCATACAATGATAAAAGTTAACGTTGATACATGAAATAGGTGGTAAAAGATATTTGAACATACATTGTATTTGAGCTAAAATTCGTTAAATTTAAGTGAGAGAAATTTTAGAACGATATTGTACGTTAACTTTTGCGGCAAAAAATTACAGATTGTGTGGGAGTATACGTATGTATATCCAGAACTAAAACAAATTTAGATTTAATTAGACGCAAGGCCACGGTTCAAACCCCAGGTCAGACATCAAAACGAAAATATGAAAAACATATTTCTTGGCGACTTCCTCTCAGCAGATTTCTGGCAAAAACTCCGATAATAAATAAAATTGCAATGAAAAGTTTTTCAAAATCTGTCGTTCGGAGTCGAATTTAAACTGTAGGTCCCGCCACTCATGTATAAAATTAACGCACACAACATGAGTGGTGTGAAAAGCTAAGCCGTAATCCTGACTGAAGGGTTGTAATGGCCAATTATGTCTGAGTGCATAGAGTTTGTGCGGCATTTCAAAGATCAAGCATGATTTTGTTTGCTTTATTTACACAAAAAAAGTTAAAATAGAATTTAAAATTGTTACTTTAAATAAATTGTATAAAAACATATTTTTGTTTGTATACATTACAATATTCAATAATATTGTACAAAGACATCTTAAATCATTCACGTATATTTTTGCTAATAAACACGTATGTATTCCTCAGTACTCTTTCACATTTTTCTTTTATAAATGTTGAAGTAAAAACTCTATTTCCTTATCAGTTGTATGCATGCAAACCAGCATATTTTTTAATCTTCTTAAGCATATGCATTGAATTTCCTTTTTTTTTCCAACTTTGAATTTCTTTTCCAATGAATATGAAAAAAATAAAAAATCATGCATTCACACCACGTTAAATATTTCAATAGTGCACATCCAGAATATTTTTGTAACTGACGAATGCAAAAATTGTAGGAAACTTCGATGAAATGTTAAAGAAAGAATTGAATAAAAACATTTTTTTTTATCAATAATAAGTAAAGCATTCAGAAATAGTGTAAGAAGTGCTTGCATTTTTAAAAGTGTTCAAGAGCAAAGTATACATACATACATATATTGGCAACTCATTCGTATGTATTTCATAAGTCATGTGCAGAGCAAACACCAAATTTGGTAACTTGGTTTGGAGACATATTTGTTTTCGAAGGAAACATATTTTGCAAAAGGCCGGAATCTTAATATTAAAATTCAATAATAATCAAGCGTTATTAATCTATTCTGTATTGCTATTTATATAGTTTCACTTTAAAATTATAAACAAAAGCTACAAAAACAAAACAATGCAGTAAACAAACTTGTTTACAAATTATCGCACTGCTTAATGTAACAACAAACACCAGCAACACTACAATAATAAACGTAAATAATGATGTTTACATTTATAGCGATTTCGAGAAGGCAACGTCATGAACGTTCGCCTTCAAGACCATTCATCAGACTATTTATTTTGCCAAATAAAAGGCAAGGCAAAGCAGGCGAGAGAGTCAGTAAAAGTTCAGTTAGTCTTGTGTGTAGACGCGGTGCATTTGAAGAGAGTAATCGTGGTTTGCAGATCTCCGTTACAATGAGCTGTCGAATAATTGTCTAATAATTGTTATTGTTTATGCAAAGAGTATAAACAGAGGAATAACAAAGAAAAGCAATTGTTGTTGTTTACATGAAGTTGTGAACAGTGGCACACAGAATTGTTCGAATAATAAAGAATTTTTAATTAAAACTAAACACAAATTTGTTTTTATTTTATTTGCAATCTACGAGTTCATATTTTGAACATTTTTAAAAGGTAAAAACGTAACACTATATTACTGTGCGAAGGTACTAGAGCATGTTTTGCCATTGGATAACCCCATAAAGGCTTCTCCAGTGCCGTCGATAAGACAAACTTCAAAGTACTTTTTAGTGTCACCAAGTATATCTCCGAACAAAATATGATAAACGGCGTTTCCTTCTAAAATGCAATCACGTCACAGTTCCTAGAATGTTTTCTGGTGATTCAGTTCACTGGCCAGCATTACAGCTTCCATCTCTATGGGCAACCTCTGATTGTTCGGACCTTTATTAATAGATTTGCTCTACAAACCAACTGTTTTATCCATCATCTGTCGTCAGTCGTGTATGCGTTTATACCATTACTTATTTGGCTTGCTATACATTTAATTTTATAACTTCATAAAGAAACTTTTTCTTGAATTTCTTTAATGTTCTGAATTAGGTTTAATAGCAAATATTCCTAACAGAAATTATTAGTTAAGATTCCATCCATTTATGCTCATCTCTTTGTTAAGCACAACCACCAGGTGTCTTTTTCGGACAAGGAAATATATTCGCTGTCATTTCGTAATGCTCGTCATGGTAGAAAAACGTTTGCATAAATTGAATTAAAAGAAAAAAAATATTATACTCTCCTACAAAATGAAGATGCTTAAGTTTATGTCAAGACACTTTTCTTCTTTATTTTTTCTGTCCTGAACTAAATTTTCTTTCCGTCCGTGATTTGCTGTTATGCCATAACGATTTCTTCTAATCTCCTCTATTCTAATCAGCATTTCTATTTTTATTTGCATTCCAAGGCGTTTCGTTTTATGGTCGTTAATATTCCTGATAATAGAGCGCATAGAAAGAAATGCAAAGGAATAGTTTGTAGTTTTCCTTTAACGTCACATTATAATAGAATATCTATTATAGAGTAGAGTTGTAATTATAATTATTTTTCTAAATTGCTACCTAAGGCTCAAAACAAAGTATGATTTAATGGATGCTACGTTTGCATTCTTAAAAGGAATTTTTATTATAAAATTTCTTTGTTAATAGCCTTGACCACAGTACTCATTTGCTAGAGACGTAGAGATACTTCAAGAGAAGAATCATAAGAAGAATCTTGGAAGAGAAAAAAGTTAGAATGTCCTTTAATTTTTAAGTTCGCAAGTTATTTTCAGTTCCTGTATGTCTCATGGTAATTGATTGAACCATTATTGAACACCTGAAAATTAATATTCAATTATTTCATTATTCTTTGTTATAGGAAAAATAACGAAATGATGAATGAAAGTCAAATATTTATTTGCTTTTGACAAAATATTGTGCAAGTAAATGCTGTCAGCCTATGATTTGACATTATTTTACTCCGACAAACTTTGCACACTTAATGTCTTCTTTCAATTTGAAATATCCAAGAGCAACAGATAAAGTTTTCATAAAATATTTACGTACGTATGTTTGTTTGTGTGGATTGTGTAATTTCATGTCAAATAATACAAATATTTTGAGAGCAAAGTTTTCCAAAATGTTATTTTGTTTTGTTTTTCTTTTTCCTATTTTAACTTTCAAATGATAGGCATTTGAAAATATTTTGATTGTGTGTGTGAGTGCATAAATTTAATAAATTTTTCAAAAATAAATTTCAAATTGTGCTACTGCACATGTGATTTCATGTATGCTGCACGTACTTATGTACACAAATGAAACATCAATATCAGTAGCTAGTGACTGACATCAACTTGGAAGAATTGTTTAAAATTGTCATAACAATACTATGTTCAATGAATTCAAACAACTAAGAAGGAATAGGAAAGGAGAACGAAAGGAGCATCCCATAAAATGAATAAATCATTAGGGTTGTTGCCATACATGTTGCTTTTATTTAAGGTGAGTATTATTATTTATTTGTTGTTGATTTCAGAAATATTAAAATGATAATAAAGTAAGTGTGTACACAAGTAAACTTATATAAGAAAGACAGATTAGTACTTTTTATATTCAAAAAAATTCTTTATAATGTTTACTAGTCTACGGATTGCTTGAATATAATCTGGAATCGGGATAAACATTCCTTAATTTAGTTATCGCTTTCGAATAGTTTTAATATTTTTAGCATAATCCTTCCCTAGACATAGATTTTTACATAATAACATCTCTTAGTGCATTATCCGATAATTTAACTTTTTATTAGTAGCGATAAGTCGCTACGTGCTTTACCTTTTATATTGTTACGAAAATGGAAAAAATCTAGATGCTGGTGTCTAGCTTTACATCGTTTAACATTAAACAAAAACAATGAACTTGTTACAAATTATCACACTGCCTAATATAAGAAAAAACACCAGCATAAAAAAATGATAAACAAGTAAAAAAAATATGCCAACAAACACCACAAGAATAAATGTAAACAAAATACACAAACAATAGTAATGAAACAACGATGTTTGCATTTATAGAGATCTCGAGAAGGCGAAGCCACGAACATTTGCCTTCAAGAACATTCATCAGACTGTTTATTCTGCCATATACAAGGCAAGACGAAACAGGCGACTGAGTTAATAAAAGTTCAGTAAGTTTTGTGTGAAGACGCGGTGTGTTTGAAGAGAGTAATCGTGGTTTGAAGATCTCCGTTACAAAGATCTATTGAAGAAATATCTAGTAATTGTTATCGTTTATGCAAATGGTGTAAACAGAGAGAATAAAAAAATAGCAATTGTTGTTGTTTACAGCAAGTTGCGATCAGTGGCACACATAATTGTGCGAATAATAAAGAATTCTAATTAAAACTGAACACAAATTTATTTTTATTTTATTTGCGATGTTTTTAAAAGGTAAAAACGTATCAATATTATTGAAGATTTTGACAATTAAAGAATACCCTAATGATTTAGAGATTCAATGCAATCATGATTATCTTAACAAAGAATACTTGCATGTTTAGTTTTAAATTGAAGAATAAGGACGTATGTATGTATGCGGATAAAACATAACCGGCAAATGTGCTATATAGACATGTATGTAGTGGCAGTTAATACCAGCCTTTGACAACAATTGCAACAAATGCAAACATATCTAAGTACGCATGCAACAGTCTTTCATAAACGTACTGCAATATATTCCAAAAGATTTGAGAAAAAGATGTGCATTTAACTTGGTGGCTCACAATGTGGCATAAGCATGTGCTACCAACTGCAGGCATAAGCTGCTTGTGCTTACAATTCATATTTCTCTGGCATGTATTGTTTAATATTTAAAAAATAATATAGAAGAGTAACTAGATGTGGTAACTTATGCTCTCATACAAAGGCTGCACGTATGTATGTATATACCAAAGTCTTAAACTAAACTTTATTGCTTCTATTTCGTCTTTGTTTTCCTCTATAAAGTGTCGCAATAAGATAATCTTGTTTAAATAATGTTGTTATTTTTATAATAAATTTTCTTTAAAAATATATTCTGAGGAAGTCTTCTTAAGCAACTATGTATGTAATATTGCATTACACTTGATTTCTTTCTTTTTTCCTTAGGCTTAAGAGATTTTAATGGCTAATGCGACAGCGAATAAAATTAAAAAACATGATAATTCGTGGCGTTTTAGATGCAACTCGTTATTGGTTGTTAATTGTGGAGTAGTTTCTTTAACAATTGCAGAATTAATGTAAATTGTTAAGCAATAATAACTCTTAAATATTTACAAACCGCTGCTAAGACGTATCTAAATCAACTGGCTAACTGAGGCTATCCTGTAAAAAAGGGTTAAAGAACAATTTAGTCAATGCCTACGTCATATTAAAACTTTGAATCAAATTTTTATTAATATTCTGAGAGAAGTATGTTGGTATGCGATCATAAAAATCATGCACTGTTTGCTTAAAAGTAATTTGTGGAATGTTGCTTATTACTATATTTAAAATACGTTTGCAATTATATGGGTTTCACTCGGATATAAAAACGTTTTCTTTACTAAAATCACCAAAAGCTGGATCGGCTTTAAAGAGGGGTAGCTAATCAGGCATTAGAATGTAGGATTTTTGCTAGGTATTGTTATCTGGACCTGTGGGTTTAAAGGCGATAAACAAAAATAAGTTTTTGCCATCTGCTCAATGACGAGAAATGTAGACGATGCAGCGATACTAGTTGCCATAGAATAGTTAGCAAAGTCAGGAAAATGAAGCCCAAGAATAAAACAGGAAACGAATAGAGCTGCCACAGCAGAAGTAGTAATTGAAGACGGTACCCTAAGCAACTATGTTTAGTTTTCTTAGTAATAACCTTGCCATTCTTGTTGCATTTCAATGTACATCGAAATTTTACCAATAAACCCACCCTTTAGGTCGACTTAAAAAGGTTTATCATTTTAATAACTTTTTACACAAGAATAAGGATAAAAATAACGTTAAAAAATATTTAAATTTCAATATAGTCCTTATCACATCCACCATTATTGAAATCCTGTCGAAGTGTAATAAAGTCTACTCTTCTGATTATAAAATAAATGGAATAATGGTTGTAAAACTCTTCTTTATGGGTACGGAACAGATTGTTTTACTTACGCTGTGGTTGTGAATTTCATTGTCTTCTTCGGTGTTGTATACATATGAGAAAAACATTCTGTTGCTAGCAGGAGAAAAATTCAAATATAAAATTAATGTCCTTACAACACTGTACAATGAAGCGAAAAGAGTAAACCCCTTTTTATTACCAATCTAATGCAAATATTTTCAGTCGAACAAAGACAAATAATTCAATTTGATTTTGTAATTCCCATATGTGATGGTAATTTTATTCATATTGTGTGAACACAAAATTCTCCTATAATTTAATGTAAAGCTTTCTGTCAACCAACAGTTTATTGGATATAAAAAATTAAACAAAAAAAAAAAGAAAACTAAACAACGATGTCGTTGAATTTCGACCATATGGTGGTAGGTAGGTTGGAGTGGTAGCTTTGACACCAAAAGCACACTTAGGCATGCATAGCGGCCCGTTGTGACACCACGGGTAAACGCAGTCCCTGTTCTGACCGAGTGCTGCACTTTAAAAGCACGACTACCCTACGCTGGAAAACCAGCCCGAAAGTTTAATAAACCATACGGGGAGAATTTATGACAATAATTCGCCTAACCAGGACAAAACAAATTTTGTTTTCACGTATAAATTATCAAATCCTGACGCATATAATTTTCTATTTTTGACATACTGTTTATATACATACATATATAATTGGTCATTACAACCCTTCACTCAGCTTCTCACACTACTCATGATGTGACTCCGAATGACAGATTTTTGAGAAACTTTTCATGGCAATTTAATTTACTCTCAGAGTTGTTGCCAGAAATCTGCTGAGAGTAAGTCGCAGAAAAAATATTTTTTCATATTTCGTTTGTCTGACCCGGGGTTTGAACCGTGGCCTTTATGTCTAATAAGCCAATACACTACTTACTGGACTAAGGCGGCTTCTTATATAATTACGGTTTATATAAAATGCACAATTCTCTCATTAGTTTTTACTGTTTGATTGTAATTTGATAGAAAGAAAAGTCCAAAGAACTGCTTACTTTCTAAAATCATTTCTGGATTATCCGAAAGCCACACGCTTTAAGTATGCACTCAAATTTAGTAAGAAATTGGCTTCATCGCCAATGAAAGCCTGCTTTTTTAATACACACCCGGCTTTAAGTCGGGCTTTTAACATACAAACAGTTTAAAGAAAATATGTAAATATGTCGCTTCCTTAATTCCTTTCATATTCTATGTTTTACCATTCCCTTCTGACTATGTGGCATTTGTATTGGACTTATAAAGGTCTACCACATGTTCTGTTCACTACCCTTTTATTTTCACAATCTCTTAACTGCCTGCGTGAATAAAGATGTGGGATAATAAATGAACTCATGGTTTTTATTATTATTATAAGCCACAATACTATGTTATATGTTACAAAATTCTATGGTTTTTTGTAATACTTTATGTTAGGAAAACACATAATCTGCGGTTTTTATAACTTATTGTCGCCAAATTTAAAATGGGATGAGAAATCATGAAATTAAAAAAAGAAAAATGTGTCACCTAGAAAATGTGGTGAGACCGTACCGTACCGTTTTGTTAATTTAAAGGTAGAAAACAGTTACAAAAGTTACGCAGAGTTACTGTTCGTCCCGTATAAAAGAAAAACTGGTGGAACAGAAGCAATCAAAAATAGAGAAATAATCACTAGCTGCGTACTTATCTGATTTCTTAAAACGCTATCCAGAAGTTATTAAAATTTCGATCATTTAAAACATTTCTGTTGACAGGGTTAACCCCTAATGTTAGCATAGAATACGGAAGACGGTTGGTTTTCTGGAGGACAAATGAAGGTTTTTTATTCAGTTTCATCACAGACAATTTGTGTTTTATTTGAAATCTATAGATATTTGGAGATAATAGCATTTATCTGGTAAATAATTTCAAATGGAAAACTTAGTGATCTAAATTGCATTTTGGCAATAGCATAGTATTTCAACTAAATTTATACAGAAATTCGTGGAAACTATGTTAAGATACATGAGAAATATAGGATGTACGTATTAAAATAATTGATTGTGGATTCAATATTAAACGGAAACATTTGCGAAATTTAGTGCAAGCGGGTTTATTTGTTTTCTATTAAAATATACCCATAACTCACTTTGCGCCGTGGCTACGTTCCAAAAAACACGACTCAAATTGAAACGACGCAAAGTGAATTATCATTTTCTATAGCAAACCATGTAAAGATCGAAGAAGTTCCAGGGTTACAAAAATACTATTTTTTTTATTAAAAGAAAATTGAACAAATTAAACATTAAAAAAAATAATATGTATAACATTTTATTACATATATACAAAAACCAAATAAAAAAAGAGAAAAAAATAAATTCATTTAAAATAAAATAAAAATTTGACTTAATTTATAAGCACACTAATTGAAACTGAACTCTGAAATTAGAAAAACAAGGTGAAAATAAAACTATTTTATTTTTAGTTAGAAAGAGAATCCCTAAGTTTTAATAGCACGGCGCAGTTAGAAACAAAAGTCATGCCATCCTTTAGAAAAAAAGGAAATATCAAAATATTTAAAAAAATTAAAAACTCGAACCCAAAACTACGCAACTTCGTAAGACTAATGACCCACTGTGAAAATTAGTACTAACTCAGCAGCTATGCAGCTTCGAAAGAACGCAAAACGAAACGACGCAAAGCGAGGTATGGGTGTAAATTGTTTTAGATTATATTTGGTTTAAAAATATATTTAGAATTTCATTTATTTCATTTATTAAAAATAAATTGTTCGTTTATTTCTATTCCTATTATAAAATAAATGTGTCATCATGTACTAACTTGTGCTTCCTACAGTATATGCTAGCAAACCTTTCCCTTTATAACTCCTAATATAATCTGAATATTAGTTTCGAAAAAATTATTTAAAAAATTGCTTGCCTACAAGAAATATTTTATTTGCATCATGCATCCAGCATTGGCAATTTATCAAAATACAATATTTTTTCGAAAATGAAAAAAAATAAAAAAATCCATCAAATGTTGTATGAAAATTGTGTTTTTACTTCATTCAGAAATGTAAAATAAATCCGCATGACATTATTTAAATTCTTTTTATTTCTTTTTCTACATGTGTTTCTAATTTATTTTATTTATAAATGTACACTACAATGTGTCAAAATTTAGTGGGTGTATAAACTTGTCTTCTATCTTATGCTTCTATACGCTTTTTTAAAGAGAGTTTGTAAAAACAAATTCCAACTGTCTAGATGACAGTATTGAAACAACACAATACACAAAATGGTACAATGGCTTCCCTAATTTACCAAGTTCCAATTCCCTTTTGTTTTTTTTTCTTTCTTTGAAAATTGTTAGTGTGAGTAAAATGACAATTTGAACTTGATGTTGGTTTTGCTGATGTTGGTTGCCATTATGAATTCGAAATCAATTAGTCATTAAATTTTGACAGGATTAAACTGAAAGACGCCTGCTGGCAGGCGTGAAGAGAAGAGATTTTACAATTCCAATTATAGTATTTATAGATTTGTATTTTTTTATTATGAAATTGTACAAAAAAGTTCATGCTATAGGTATGTATGTATATCGTACTGTTTTACTATTTATAACTTACTTTACTGGTTTGTTAGTGTTTGTTATTAAAGTAAAAATTAAAAAATTAAATGCGTACACAAGTAAATTTAATTAAAATAATAAAACGATAATTGCATGTGTGCATATTATATTTGGTAATTGGTTAAACGAATTTTACATTAATTGCATTTGTTTTCATTTTAATTGTTATTCCATTAATAAATTATAATTTTAACACGTTCTTGGTTTAAACCTCTTAACTGAAAAATTTAAGTTAGCAATGGTTTTCATAGCACCTTATTTGGCAAAAGAATAATACTTTTACTATTCAATAGATATTCCGAAAGGCCTATTTTTCCCAATCAAAAATAAAAATATTTTCCAACAAAATATTCAACAAAATTTCTACATTCGTATATGATTCCAAATGCTTTGTCTCTCACAGAAGTAGTGGCTGAAAAATTAAAAAACTTTAATCGATTTGTATATACATATATATAGTATGTTTATATTATTTTATGACGTATTTTTCTCAGAGACACATAATTGGTCATTACAACCCTTCAGTCAGGATTATGGACCTAGTTTCTCACAGTAATTATGTTGTGTGTGTTAATTTTATACATTAGTGGCGGAATCTACAGTTTAAAGTCGACTCCGAATGACAGATTTTTTGAAAAACTTTTCATGACAATTTTTTGTTTACTCTCAGCTATTTTACCAGAAATCTGCTGAGAGGAAGTCGCCTAAGAAATATTTGTTTCCTGTTTTCGTTTTGGTCTGACCTGAAGTTTGAACGCTTAATAAGCCAACACACTACCTACTAGATGGCAGATTTATTTCGTAATTATTATGATTACGTTAGGAGTGAAGGGTAGCATATCTGACATTTTGTATATATGTAGTTATGGTATATATTGTAGGTGTTTAAATTAATAAAAAATGCAATTATAGCAGTTATACTATGCAGTTATTATTAACAGAGGTCATCATGGTTATTTTCGTACTTACAAATTTACACAGAAACAATTATAAATTGGCATTAATGGGAATTTTATGGAATTTTAATCTGTGTATTATAGGCAAATGCAAGTTTTCAATAAATTAATAAATTGGAATTAATTCATTAATAATCGAAATCAATTAACGATAAAGACAACACTAAAATTAAAAGAATTAATCAATACCATGTATCGTAGACTTACGTTTAATATAATATACATTCATACATAATTGGTCATAACAAGCCTTCAGTCAGGATTACGACCTAGCTTCTCAGACCACTTATATTGTGTGCGTTATTTTTATACGTGAGTGGTGAGACCTACAATTTCAAGTCGATTCCGAACGACAGATTTTTGAGATACTTTTCATGGTATTTTTATTTACTTTCTGAGTTTTTGCCAGAAATCTACTGAGAGGAAGTCGCTGAAGAAATATTTGTTCATATTTTCGTTTTGATTTCTGTCGTTTGGTGTTGGAACCGAGGTCTCACGTCTAATAAGCCAACACACTACCTACTAGACCACGGCAACTTAACACTTAATATACATACATACATAATTGGCCATTACAACCCTTCAGTCAGGATTACAGCCTAGCTTCTCACACCACTCATGTTGTGTGCGTTAATTTTATACATGAGTGGCGGGACCTACAGTTTAACGTCGACTCCGAACGACAGAATTTTGAGAAACTTTTTCATGGCAGTTTTATTTTACTCTCAGAGTTTTTGCCAGAAATCTGCTGAGAGGAAGTCGCCGAAGAAATATTTTTTTCATATTTCATTTTTTGATGTCTGACCTGGGATACGAACCCGGGCTTTACGAATAGTAAGCCAACACACTACCTACTACACCACGGCGACTTAATATAATACAAACTAATAATTTCAACCATTTTATCATCTTTCTTTGCTTTTCTTTTTGTCTTTATTCCAAATATAATTTAGAACTTAACTAAATGCCTGTAATGCTTAGGAATAAGAACGGAATGATGTACAATAAGCACTAAAATTTGTTCTATCCAGGCAAGGTTCACCATTAGTCCAACCTGCAAAATAAAATCAAGATCTCCAATAGGGCAGACAATATGAATCTAAAATTATTGAAAACCAACTCCACTCTCAAAGCAACTACAGTATCGTTGCCTAATTAAGAACTTCTGATTATTTATGACTCTGCTTGATTTAAGTGAGATTGTCATAATTAAACTGCTTGATAAAATAGATTTCATTGATTACAGTATCTGAAGGAGCATAACATTGCTGACTTTACTTGTAATACATTCTTTAGGTGGAGCATTATGAAAGGTAGAATGCCCTAAACTTCACTATACTTTACTTCCAAAAGTACTTTTTTATCTGAGCTCTTGTCATCAACTCAGTATTGCATTGAAATAAGAAATTATTCACTTGGATGTGATAGCCACATTTGCGGGCTGATCATTACAATATCTCTGCAAAAATTCTTGCTAAGCGCCTATAGCACAAGCTTGGAATAGATTAAGCGTTTTTGATTGACACATTCCTCCTTGGATTATTACAATCAAACGATTTTACATCTTTCAGTAGATATATCTAGTATTGTCTTTATATTCGTTGGATTCTCGCGGTAGGTTTAACAAATGTAAACTTTTTTTGAGGTACTTATTATAATGAAACTGTTATAATTACTCCCACTGATAAAATCAACTGCTTCATTGTCAGCATATTTAATGAACATTTCAATATGTTTCTTGGAGTGTTGCAGACAAATTGAATAAATCAAGATTCGCAATGTTCATTAACAGCATTATGACAGGAAAATATAAATCTGTTATGCTGTCTGCATATAAGCATACATGCTTGGAAGCAATAAAATGAAAATTTATGGCATGTTTAACCACAAGCGTTCATTTGAATACAAATTAAAAAACAAATTAAAGATATATTTTATTTTTTATTAACTTTAATTCAATAGAATCCTTAGATAAATAACGATGTTCCATTAAATTACAAATTTAATTAGAAATACAACATATTTTTCATAATTTTGAAACGAGAAATATATGAAGTCTGACCTTATATGATGGAACTCAATAGTTTACCTACTGATCGCATTAATTGTTGATAGTAGAGGTCATAATCAGTTGGGCAATTCATACAAGCCCTTGTATCGTTGTATTGAGTGTATTGTTGGAGGAAAATACAACAGTGTATGCTTGTTGTTCATAATTTTTATATAAAATTCCGATACATTAATACACAATTTTTTCAAATGTTTTTGAAAGTTGTATTTGGTTTCATGCTATCAGTTTATGTAAATGTCAGTGCTCAAGAAGGAGAATAAAAATTAAAAAAATATTTTCTATGTAACTTGAGTCAACAATTAACATTTCCGCAATATTTTCCATTTTGTTGAGATACGAAATACACAATACAGCATAACACTGAGCGTTCACAAACAAAAATTGTATTCAATACAACGTTCACGATACAAAGTCGTGTGGCCAAGTATTTCACAAGGTTGTAGTTAGAATGATAAACACCATTTTATAGCCATCTATAGCGAACCCAATATTAGTCTCTTGCCGATTATGTTGGACAATATATTTGTCTTGAAATAATTGGATAATTACTCCATCTTATATTACGTATGATATTTGTTAACATCAGTTCATATATGGTATAAGCTCCTACAGAACGTATAGACTAAAATTTCTTCCGACAGGAGTGCAGGTGTCATGAACAGTATTTTCAGCTTATTAAATTTGAATGTCAACTGTTAATGCATAGAAGATGTTTTGGGTTCGATTTTGTTTGCTCACATTGCATAGTGTTACCCACATGCATATTGTATGCAGTTGTTGTTTAATTTTGGAAATTTTTTTAGGAATGATAAAGAATATGGAAAATCTTTGTACTCCAAATGCCTTTTCTCCTCATTTAGTTTAATTCCCTTGGTGGTAATTTATGCTGCTGCATTGCATTTGACCTTTTTGTTTTAATTTGAACAACAGTTATTGTTATCGTGCCATTTTTATTTTCGTTTAATTTTATATTTCAATTTCATTTTATCTGTAAACAAATTTTAATTTCTTTTTTAGTTTTTAATAGGCATTGTGGAGAGCCATATCTCCATATACATATATGCTTGCATTTTACCAATTACATGCTGACCTACTTCTATTGCAAGAAATGTTGGGCTGAAATGTTTCTAGGTTAATACACAGATGGCGCTGCTAGTGTTAAATAAATTTTTCGTTGAACCCAACCTTCAAAGGACATCGGGGGAATATTTGTTTGTGGAACAAAGCATTTTCAGTGATTATTATTAATGATTTTTATTTGTTAAGGAAAAGGAAAGTGTTGTTTCAACAAAGCAATGTACTGTGATACAAATCAGAGATCAGCAGTGAGTATTCGAAAAGATGAGTAGAATCGCATCATACTCATAATTTCTGATACTTATACACATTCATACTTATTTTAATATCATGGAACTTCTGCTCATATTCAAAGTTTGAAGTAGTCACCATATTCACACATAACAACATGTTGTTGACTCACTTGTATTTCAAATTTTATGAGTAGCGAAAAAACGATTCATTGCTGATCTCTGATACAAATCAATGAAATCGATGATAAAATTACATGAACTACGTCGGAAGCAATTCGAAGCTTGAATAAAGGGTTGCAATGGCCAGTACTGAATGTAGCAAATTGATGGGCGTTTCATGAGCAACATTCTTTATGTCTTCTCTATCAGGCATTTAAGTTCTACTCAGTTCAATATACAATCAAAATTCAATTAAATAATTTATATTAATTTAATTGTTTTATTTTATTATTATTGTATTTTGCCTGTGGTGTTGTGTTCATTGCTTTCTTACTGTCACAATTATAAATACAGTGAGTGTCAAAAGAAACTGCACGCTATGGATAAAATTCTAACAATCACTGAAGTCAACCTTTACCACTTAAGGAGAGTGCCCGAAAAAATTTGACAATATTTGGAAATATTTTGTAATGTTTTTTTGTTTCAATTTTAAAACCCAGCAATGAAAAATTTTAAAATAAAAATAACGGTAATTTAATAATGTATATATTTTTTAATGTGCAGTTTCTTTTGACGCTCACTCTACCTGTTAACTTTCAGCCTTTTTAGTTCAAATTACAATTAAAAGAGAAAGAAAATATACAAAATCAAGAAGAACAGAATCAAAAAATACAACAATTAACAGTAAATGTCAACTATTTGCCACAGGCAGTAACCAAAAAAGAAAAAAATTCCACACAGCAATGAAGGCGACTCTAGCTTTCATTTCCAAATGAATCATACAAAATGATATGAAGAAAAATTTTCTCAAGTAAACAAACAATTTTCCTAGGGCATGATTTTTTTTTACTAATTAAGAAATCTGTCTGGATGTCGCTCGATTTCATTATGATAACATGCCGTTGACTTTCCCGGCACAAATATGAAACGTTGAGCAAAGTGTAACGTACGGTACATTAGAATATTGAAGCAACTTTTTGTATTGAATCACTTTTTAGAGTGTCTTATTTAAATATTTATGTTGATACACTGTTTAGGCATGGTTCTAACAGCAAAATAGGATAATTCGGTTGGCCTTTGGCCATAAATTATTTTATAAAATTATTAATAAAAAGCATTGATTAACATTTTAAGATTTAAAAAATGAATATATTTCGGTAAAAGGCCTGAAATATACAAAATCAATATAAATTTTTAGTATTTCTTGCTTATATTAAGTATTCTACAGTTTGCCAAGGAACTTGCAGCAATTGGTAGGAAAACCCTAAAAAAATTCAATAAAATATTTCCCATTTATGTTCTGTTTTATGAGAGAATTCCTGACAGAGAAAAAATACACAACCTGTTGTATATTAAACGGTTCTATAGCCACAAAAAAATTAAAGAAAAATATAAAAGAACACACACACAAAAATATGCAAAATACTTATGAAAATTCTTCATTGAGCCATAAATCATAAAATTTTTTCACAACCACTAAAAGAAATAGTAATTCCTCTAAATGCTGAAAGTACTACACGAAAGAGCTCAAGAATTTTTTACGAGTTAATATGTGTTCTCCATTCAGCACTATAAGCATAAATGTTCATAGAATCTGTTGAGTTTCCAGCAATGAATCTTTAATTTGGTTTTTTTTTCAGTAGAAAAAGGGAATTTAAACAAGAGTTTCTGAAAGGCATTCGTTTAAAGGCTAACATTTGCTGAAGATTTTTAAATTTTTCAATGAAAATTTTTCGCTTACTGTACTGACTTTAAAGTTGTATGTCTACATTCATGCAGGTGAATATATCAAATACAACTTATATGGTTTATCTGTTACTTACTTAACCTATAAATTTTTCATGGCTTTCCTAATTCCTCCTTATAAGATAAAGTTATTTGCAGTTTTTGGTTGTACGATAATTTTAACAATTTTGCATGTGTTCTCATGTATGATTTTAATCTTGCAAATGCTATTGTAAACTATATTTTGTAATACATTATGTATACATATAGAAGAGTTATGTACAGTTCAGGCAATTATTCTAGAAAGTATATTCAATATTATTTACATATGTATGTAAGTTCCAAATATTATTTACTTACATGTAGTTACTCATGTACACATTTATAAAGTCTTTCCAATGTTCGTAAATTAGAAAAGTTCATTAAATTTATTTTCAATATACATACATAAGATTATGATATCAAACACGAGACATTTATATTAGAAATTTAACTCATTTATGTATACAAATATAATTTAAATAAGACATATTCATATATGTACACTTCCAGAGAGCTTGAGGCTTTGTTGATATTTAATAAAGATTTCTAAACTTAGATTACTTAACTCATTCAGGTGAAATGTTAAACAAAACAGATTACAATTACAATGTGCTCTTATAAAACTTAGGGCCATTATTACAACTTGCTGTTAAACTCGGGTTTAGTTAAAGGTAACTTTAGCTAAAGTGAACTTTAAAGTCACCCTTAACTTCTTTCCGTTATTACAATCTACAGATAAAATAAAGTTACATTTTTCAAAAATATGGCAGTGCCGGAGTAATGTCGATAACACTGCTAAAATTAAACAAGTTTTATTTAAACGCAGTGGTAATGACGGGCTTCTTTTTTGTTGTATTGGCCCATTTTGTTTATATTTGAAGTTGCCATATTGAAAATAATATATAATATAGCAAGTTTAAAGATAAAGTGAACTTTAAAAGTTACCGGTAGGATGATCCTTATAATAAAGAAAAATAATTTATCTACCAGTTAAAATCCTCCCTTTAGTTAACGTCAAGTTGTAATAACGGCACTTAAACTAAGAAATTTGTATGCAATTATTTTACTTTTATTAATTATTTTAAATATTAATTCTCTACGATGTAATTGCCATTACTTCTACATAACTTCGCTTTACAGCTTTTTAATGTGAAGATAAAAAAATAGAGAAGAGAGAACTCAATAAATTTTTTGTGGCTTTTTAATGTTTAGTTGTTGGTTTATGAGAAATGCAATGATTATGGAGGTTTCTACTGTAGTTAGCATTGGTTTTAATTAAACCAATATTTTTGTAGAATCCAATAAAATATTGAATATTTTCCTTTCATTTACAAACGCAATAATTAGCCTTTTTAGCATTTCGTTTTATTCATGGTGTTGGTTTGCATATTTCCAATTCAACAATAATTTTTTATTATTATTTTGAAAGACCAAATATTGCAAAATCATTTAAGTGTTCGAGTTTGAATATGTAAATACATACATACAAATTGTTTAGAAATTTTGGATTTATTTTGTTAAATTCTAAGAATTTGTTAATACTAACGAAGCTCAATTTTCTTTTTGATTTTGTTTTAATTCATAACATTTATCATCAATTGTTGTTTGAACATTTATTCTCATGTTTCTAATTGTACAACTCACAAACTGAAATCTAAAATCGCAAAAACAAAAAAAAACATTTTATAACAATTCTTTATGTTTTAAGATATTTTCTTCTCTTTTGTTCTGTTTTAATATTTTTCCGGAGCGACAAAAGATTTTCTTTCTCTACTTGAAAACTATGTAAACGTACGTCCCGTCAAGGGATACGGGTATTGTTACTAGTAAAATGTTATTGTATTTTAGAGCAGAGTAGGATAAGGATGGTAAAATGTTATCGGTCATAATAAAATACGAGTTCATCTTTCTATAAAATATAGGAAAAGAGGGCAATTCCATTTTTTTAATGGGAAATACTTTACAGTCAACCGATTAAAATTAACACTTCACTAATAAAACTTTTGCAATATGAACCATATACTATGAATGATTTTAAAAATCTTTTAACGTAATTATAAAAACTACAGAATAATGTTTTGAAATCTGGTGCTAAATTTTCTTCTTTGAAGTCGTCGTAGTTTGTTGGCTTATTAGACGTCCCAGTATAAAAATTATTTCTTTGATGACTTTCTCTAAGCAGACTGCTGGCAAAAACTCTGAGGGTCATTATTACAACTGCCCGTTAACGTTGAGTTTAGCTAAAGTGAACTTTAAAGTCACCTTTAACTTCTTTTCGTTATTACAACCTAATGATAAAATAAAGTAAACTTTTTCAAAAATATATGCCGGAGCAATGTCGATAACACTGTCGCACACAACATAAGTGCTGTGAGAAACTTGGTCGTAATCCTGACTGAAGTGTTGTATGACCAATTATGTATGTATGTATGTTATGTATGCATACTATTCTTCCCTGTACAGTCTCATCGATTCACAAGTAAACTCATTTATTAATGGTAATCCCAAATCTATAGTTTAAGGTAAAAATCAACTTTTGAAGAATGAATTTAATTTTAAATATTCCAGAGTAAATTCCGAACATAAGGCAGTTAATATAGAAAATATTTAAAGTACCGACATTGGAGGCAGAAATAATTAATAATTCTTGGTTATCATAGCAATAAAATACTTTGGTAAATTCTTAGTTAATTTAGAAGTGCTAGTATTTTTCATAAAGTCGATATTTTACCCACTCATATTCACCATACTCCCGTATAGGTTATTAATCTTCTGGTGCGCAATTACAGCCTACGCTCATCCATTAATAAAAACTTTACATGTTTATATCTTCGTTAAAATATGCACATAGAGTGAGCCAAGGGAAAAATAAATATGTGGTGGCATGGTTTATAGCTTACGTAGTCCAAACTAACTTTTCATTCATAAATCGTATTTTCATTTTATGCCTGTCATATTTATATAAGTGTATGCAAATTCAAATGACAATATATTAAACCTCGAAGTTATAAGAAAATTAAAATGAGATTTAATGTCACATACACAAAATAAAAAATGATTATGTAGGCCTTTCTATTACATCGGGGTATAATAAAGAAACAATTTTTGACAAGTGATTTATTATAGTGTTGAGAAAAATTTGAATTTTTGTTGTTTCACAAGAAAAATTTATTCAAATAGAAACGAAAAACTAATGTCAATAAATGGACTAAAAATGTATCATGTAATGAAGCTCTTTGGTTTAATAATGGAAACTCAAAGGTCGAGTAAAAGCATTTAAAAATACGCAACACAAAAATGAATTCTTTCTCTGGGAATATAAGATTCTCACAGTGAGATTTATTCAACTGTAAACTTCTGAATAACATTAAGAAGCTTCTATGAAACTTGATTTAATGTTTCATTCATTCTATAAGTGGTGGTTTATATTCTGATTTTATCCATCATTGCCACGTTCAAATAAAATATTGTTTTCGTCATTCTTAAGGCCCTCTGTAATGGTAGATTTGATTTCCAGTGGCAAATGTTATCACATCTTATTGTTACCATTACTCTTCTCTGAATTTCTGTTATAATAGTACATAACATAATTGGTCATTACAACCCTTCAGTCAGGATTACGACCTAGCTTCTCACATCAATTACGTTGTGTGTGGTAATTTTATACATGACTCGCGCCATCTGCAGTTTAAAATTGATTCCGAACGACAGATTTTTGAGAAACTTTTCATGGCAATTTTATTTACTCTCAGAGTTTTTGCCGGATATCTGCTGAGAGGAAGTCATATTTCATATTTTGTTTTGTTGGAATTATCTGACCTGTTGTTTGAACCGTGGCCATACGTCTAATAAGCCAACACACTACCTATTAGACTACGGCGACTTATATCTTATAATAGTTCAGTTCGTTATTAATCCTTCATCATTTCCATGTATTTTGAATTGCTTGATTTATTTTCAAATATTGTAACGTAGAGCTTCGCCTGCAATTTGAAATACTTGTAGTTACTCTCCGCAGATGTATTTATCAAAAACTACCAGAACTTAAAATTGTGTACACTTGCCATTGCCATTCAATTGCAAGTGTTTGATGTAAAATAAATTCTCGAAATTATTTGACGTTCATAAACTATTAATTGTTGTTGCTTAATTGAGCCGAGGAAAGTTTGACGTTTTACTAGTAATTAAAATTAAACTGTTCGTGATGGCAAAAGTTGAACTCACATGCACTCTTTACAAGCATTTGCACATGAACAAAGACATTACAATTGTAAAATAAATTTTCTGTTTACTTTACAGCAGAATGGCTTAAAAACAGTACACATTGCCCACATGATTGTTGTATATGTGACCGACAATTATAAACAGCATTCAACGAAAGAAAAAGCAAAGGAAACCATAAAACCATAATATAAGACAATAAACAAGAACGCCAACTGGCATTAGCTAACCACAACAATATTGTGGAACATTTTAAGGGACAACAAACATACCATTTTAAGGTCAAATTATGTGGACAATTGAGCTCATGCTCATGCTGTACAGTATACCGCAATTGTTTCTTTTTGAACGTTGAATGAAAGTAAAATAAAACAAATAATATGAGAAAAATTACTTCAAAGTTTATTTTCTTTTAAAAGTTAAGTTTTATGGGGGTTTTTGAACAGTTTAGTTTTTTATATTCAAATAAGAAACATTTCCATCAAGCATTATTTAATTTTTAAGCATATGAATGATTTACACATTTTAATAATTAATAATTTCATATTTTGTTGTTTACTTCCATAGACAATAATTCTGGCGATTCATTCTAACAAGAATTCTGGTCCCTTATATAGTCATTATATATGTAATCGCTGCTCTTAATTTGAACCTACTGCAGCCTCAATAAACATATTTCATTATGCATCAGAGATCAGAACTGAGTTTTCAAAAAGATGAATAGAATCGAATCATACTCAGAATTTCTAATGCTAATACGCATTCATACTTATCTTAATATCATTGAACCTCATACTCATATTCAAAGTTTGATGTACTCATCATATTCATACTTAACAACACATATGATGTTGTTGATTTCGACTTTCCTTTACTCAGCATATAAACGAATCACAAAATAAGTATGATTCGCGTACGAACACTAAAATACTCACTAACAGATTGTGTGTTTGCTCTGCTTGCTGCTAAGACTGTAAATTTTGATGAATGATTGGAGTCATTCGAGTCATTTATAAGTATTGTAAGTATTTTTCTAAAGCTATGAGTCTAAATGAGTAGGTTTATCAATCAAACATATTTCGAATGGTATGAGTTTGATGTCAACGTTGTAAGCAACCTGCACTTATAAATTAACGTTGTAGTGAGTATGAATGAATCAGCAGAGTACATAGTTAAATTTCAATATTGTTGACTCACTTATATTCAAAATTTCCTGAATGCTTATGAGCAGCGAAAAAACGATTTATTGCTGATCTCTGATATGCATACAATTAAAAACAAATACTTTGTTTAAAAACTGTTTATTTGAAATAATTATCATTATCTGCATATTTCCGATGATATATACCATACAAATGGTTCTTTTCAAGACTTCACCCAAAAAATAAAAAAAAAATACTTCATTTCATTAGGAATCTTTTTAATGAAATTGTTTCCTTTTTCTTTAATTCTACAAACAATAAAAAATTGTTATTATTTGCTGCAACGCTTTGTATTCAAATGGTTTCGAAATAAACTAAAGTATGACCATCCATAGTTACGCTAACAATGATGCCGGTATTGTTATTGTCGCAATTGACTAAAAAAGATGGTGGCTCTTCCCATTGTAAATCGTTACAAAAAAACTTCTCTTTCTCTCTCTCTCTCTTTGTTCTTTGATTATTATTTGGTTATTTAATGAGCACAAATCAAATGAATAATTAAAAAAATGAAAAATAAGAATCAACAAAACAAACAACAGCAACAATAAAAATCATTAAGACCTTGAGAGTTTTTGTTATTAATTTCTTTCGTTCAATGAAAACAATTTAAAAATTTTCTTTTCAATGGAATCAAATGAAAAAGAGCTGAAAATTATTCTTAATTTCCTGAAAATAATTTATAGGGGTTTAAAGTAAATTAAAGAACTGAAATGAAATTTCTCGTAAAACCCCTTTAGCTAATACAAAAAAAAATAGTAAAAGGTTATTTTTTTCTTTTGTTTGTTGTACTTTAAATTTTATGTATCTTTTAATTATGGCAGCATCTTAATACCATCTAAAGTACGACTGCCTTTTGTAAAGTATTAGCACGAATTTATTTCAATTCTACGTATGTATTCAACCTATGATGATGGCAGTATAGTTTATTTTTATTTCTTTTACCGAACGCTTTTCTTTTGGCCATTTCATCCATTTATGTTTAATTAAAATGTCACGTCTGTTATTGATTTTTAATTATCACCAATTATGCAAATATTTCTGTGGCATGAATGATTATTTGATTGGCATAATTTAAATAATTTTAATCGAATTTTACTATAATTGAGGTCAACTGGAAACAATTACTTTACATTACAGTTCCAAATTTATTACTTTACATTATTAATTCATCAATCTCTAACTGAAATTTTACGTTGTTGATTATATGATATGATATGATATGATGTGTTATGATTACAAATATTGAAATTTTATTAAATATGCACGGAAAAATACGTTTTTTTAAGGAAAAACTAATTACAAAACATCTAAAGTTCTTGGCTGTTATAATGATGTTTGCCATAATAACAAAGCCGATAAGTAAGTATTCTTACATTCTACCTGACTCTACCGTTCACGTAAATAAATATTGGATATTCATGCAGTACTGGCCATGAAGGTTCATTGCGACGTTCCTTGGAACCTTTATTTGAAGAATATTCAAAACTCTTAATTTTATAACCCATGTTCTCATTACGCCTGTTTGTTTCAAAATATCGTATGATCTGAAGTCGATCTGGTTTAGCAGTTAGTGGTGTGTAAGCTTATTAGACGTGAAGGTTCAAACCCCAAGTCAGACATCAAAATGAAAATATAAAAAAATATTTCTTCGGCGACTTCCTCTCAGCAGATTTTTAACAAAAGCTCTGAGAGCAAATAATATTGCCATGTTAAGTTTCTCAAAAAATCTGTCGTACAGAATTGACTTTAAACTATAGATTCCGCCACTCAAGTATAAAATTAAAACACACAACATCAGAGGGGTCGTAATCCTGCCTGAAGGGTTGTAATGAGCAATTATGTATGTATATATGTATCACCAGATGATTTCTATATTCAACTGAAAATAAATTACTACTCAAATGGAAGCTATTCGACCGCCTCAAAACAACATCTTTTGATATTCAGAGCAACGTAACGTAACGAAGTGGATATTGTTTTACTATTTTATCGATACTACATGTAACACACATTGTTGGGCATTACAACTCCATAGTCAGGATTACGGCTGTGATTTTATGAAGAGTTTTAACTATTGAGCCCTGGACTAGTAAACCAAAACATTGCTCACTATACTACGACAAAAACTAATATACGAAGTACGTACACAATAGGTAAATAAAAGCGTTGCCCTTAAAATCATAAATTTTTACGAAGTGATTTTAACAAAATGCATAAAATACTCGTACATTGTTTTCCAAAGTCTGATTCTGTCTTTTTTGTAGGGTGCCACCGTTCATGATTGATTTACCAATGTATTGCAACATGATTTACATATAAAACTACTTCCTTCAAACAAACTCTTCATATGAGGAATAATATTATTTCAGAAAGCTTTCGGCTCCCTTATCTAATGAATTATTCTTTTCAGTTGTCTTAACACTTTTTCTTTCTTCAATTTATTTCGATATGAATTGTTTAAATTCGCTCAGAAATTTTATTTGTCTACGTATTTATATACGTTCCACAATGTTACATTTCCTATGGAAATCTATTACGAAAAAATTTCGATGCAGCACAATAAAGAACTCAATTCAACGAAATGCGGTTTGTCAAGCAATGATTTTGTATGTGTTTGTAAGTACGGAAGAATAAAGAAAAATTTTCAATATTGTTGACGTTTGGCAATTTGGGTCAAGTGGTAACGCAAAACAACAGAAATCAGGAAGAAAATAAAATGAAGTGTGAACGTTAAACTAGAACATAATCCCGTTTATAACACACACCCTGCAAACCAACATGCAAGACATGTTACAGCTGCTATCGTTGCATGTATTCGAGACCATACTTGCATGAATTCATGCATTTATGAGTACAGAAAAATCTTTGAAGTCTAAGGAACTGAATCTGTTTTCCAATACTTACATGAATGGGGTGCTCTTTATACGTACACAAAACCACATGCAACGCACAGTAGAGTAGACAACTTCACCACTTCACTACCCCTTCAACACTTATACTTCAATACTCAAATACATTATCAAACAAATAACAACAATAAATAGACTTTCTTTTGAAATCCACTTATTCTCTCTCTCTATTGCATCGTTTGGCAAAATCTTGAGAAAGTCAAACAGCATTTAACCACAAATTTTATTCTATACATACATACACACATTTACATACTCAAGTATTTATAAATACACGACATTCACTTTACATACATCTGCCTGTTTGTGGATTTTGTTGGCATTTACTACATAAAAAACTCCCTTTCCCATCAGTTGATTGTACAATTCTAAAGCCAGACACTTTATACAGACTTTTTGCTTATTCTATATGTCCACAGAAATAAATATTTATTTGTTGAATGAGAGTAAAGTGGAAACAATGTAGGAGAAAGAAATTTAAGAATAACCTTACATTGTATTCGGGACTTCTTAGAGACCAAAAATCAAATTTGGTAAAATTTTAGTTTCTAAATCTCTGATAAAACTTTTATAAATGCGGTAAATTATTACAGCTTTAATTAAATATATTGTTTACACGATTGAGGGCCATTATTACAACTTCCCGTTAAAGTTGGGTTTAGTTAAAGGTAACTTTAGTTAAAGTGATGTTGTGCTAATTTGTTTTACCGGAACGCGTTCCGGACTCCGGTTCACGGTTCGGGAAAACAAGCCGGTTCGTTCCGGTTTTTGAGCCGGTTCGGGCTCGGTTCAAACCCTTGTTTATAAAAATACATATAAAAATTCGTCAAAAATTAGAAAAAAAAAAATCAGCAATTCTTTTTATTTTTTTTTTTCAAAACGTCAGCCAATTCTCGTTATCAGAAATCATCTTTAGTTCCGGAACGCGTTCCTGTACAAAAAGGAAGTACCGGAACGAAGTTCCATATTGCCATATTGAAAATAATATGTAATATAAATAAGTGCAAACACAAAGTGAACTTTAAAAGTTACCGGTAGGAGGATCCTCCCTTTAGCTTAACGCTCAATTCTATCTTATTGGGTACTCATAATAATGAAAAACACTTTATCTGCGTGTTTAAATCCTCTCTTTAGTTAACGGCAAGTTGTAATAATGGCCCTTAAAGTCTTTTAAATAAAATGTTTACTTTAGTGGTTCAGTTCTAAGGGGGTTATTCGAGGTTTCTCAATTTTTTTCTATTGCTTCTTTCATAATATCGAAAAACATTATTGTTACAGACAGACGCCTAACAAACAGTTTAATTATTAGTAACGTCAACATAATCAACAACATGACACGTATCAACATCATCAGCATTTTCTGTATGCATACATACTCTGTATTCATAATGCATTATTGAGTTGGCAGCAGGCATTCACACATCACTTCCTTTGAATTGTAAATGACATCAGCGTTCCTTAATGACAAAAAACGGATGCCACGATTACATGTTTCACTAACATGCATATTCTTTACATATGTATACATACATACATACCTCTTAATAAGCATATGTAATATGTATACATATGTACATTTATATTAAATATACAACAATAGCATGCATTGCCAACACTGGTGAAAACTGCTTAAAACATTTTCTTCTTTATTGTTGTTAAATTATGTTGATTTTTGGCATTTTGCCAAAAGAATTATTAACGAATTCATTTGTCATTTTCTCTTTTTCTTTCTTGTAGTCTAGTTGTTATGGTTAAATAAACATTGCCTAGGAAAAAATATTTTTTTACTTGTCTACATACCACATGATCAAATTAGTTTGTCAATTCATGCTTTTATAAACGGAACGTTAGTCTCCCGTCCTAATATTTTTATGAGTTTTAAGCTGGAAATGCCGACCAAGTTGTTCATTTATTGCTTATAACTTTCATTAAGGATCTGTTCACAGATTTTTCGATGGATTGTTTTGTAGTACATAAATAACATTGTTTCCACTGAAGCAAGTTCCATATTTCGGTGTCACAAACGTGCATGTGTATGATACATGCAATATATAATTTTCTTTAAGTCCTACTACAGCAAAGAAATCCCAACAGAAGCGATTTGTTGCATGACACAATATCTTCTTCCCTTCTTCAGAAATTCTCCTCCAGCTTTTACAAGGTTTTTCGACTCTAGTTGAATGAGTTCCAAAATCTTAGTTGTTTTCTACAACTGATTTCAGTGTACCTTCGGTCCAGTGCGAGTTGGCGATAAATTCCCGCATCCGGTAGTGTATTGGCTTATTTGACAACGGTTCAAACCACAGATCAGGCATCGCCAACTAAACGAAATATAAAAAAATAGTTCTTCGGCGACTCCCTCTCAACATATATCTGGCAAAAACTCTGAGAGTAAAAAAACTGCCATGATGAGTTGCTCAAAACACTGTTATTTGGCTTATTCGACTTTAAAATTTAGGTCCCGCCACTCATGTATTAAATTAACACACACAACATGAGTGGTGAGAGAAGCTAGATCGTAATCCTGACTGAAGGGTTGTAATGGCCAAATTATGTGTATGATCCAACAGTGAGCTGCATGAGCCGCTCAACGACATGAACGTTGTGCAGCGTATTAACATCCAGCGTCTGCATTGGCTAGGCCATGTTGTTCGAATGGAGGAGGATGCTTCAGCGAGGCGGGTATTAGGTTATGTTAGGTTAGAGGACGTGTACTTGTCAATTAACACAAGTACAGTACCCGCAGATCGAATTGAATTGTGTGTTATTTTTTTATACATTATACTAGAGGCGGGTATTTGAAGCGGAGATTTGCGGAAGTCGGCGAAGAGGACGACTTTGTTTGCGTTGACCAACTGGTGTAGGCCCCTGGAAGTATATGTTAAGGCAGTCCGAAATCCGTTAATGTGGTTGTTAATGTCCAGTTAAATAAGTAAGTAAGTATATGCACAGATCACATCAATGTTTACACATGATGAATAGATTTTTTTGCTTTTATGGAGTACATCGTGTAACGTATAAACATAACATACATACAAACATACAACCCTTTAGTCAGGACTATGGACCTAGTTTCTCACCACACCACTTTAGTTGTGTGTGTTAATTTTATACATGAGTGGTGGGACCTATAGTTTAAAGTCGACTCCGAATGACAGATTTTTTGAGAAACTTTTATGCCAATTTTATTGGCTCTCATAGTTTTTGCCAGAAATCTGCCGAGGGGAAGTCGCAGAAGAAGTATTTTTTCATATTTTCGTTTTGATGTCTGACTTGGCGATTGAACCGTGACCTCACGTCTAGTAAACCAACACACTACCTACTAGACTACTGCGACTTCATAAAACATAAAGCATACGTAATTCCATCCAAACTGCATCCTCAGCAATTCATAACTTTCTGGCACCTTATAATCTAAAGGGAGCTTGTATTCATAGTGAATTCTGTATCAGACACCTCCTTAATGACTATCGTTCGTTTAAAATAACTCTAAATTAAAAAATATTCGTGAAATTTGCTTTTAAATAGAGCCACTTTAAACTATAATAAATATCAAAAATATTGCTAAGAAGACAGTAATATTAGTTAATAAAACTAATATTTCCTACAGTCTCTTACATAATTTTAAAAATTCCCTTTTTAAATTTATTTTCAATTTATTATAATAAACACAGGTAAAAAAGAAATAATGTCACTGCATCAAGCAGAATACAAACCCAACGAATTCCTTCTGAACATGATGTCGTCATATTCCTGTATAATGTTTTTGACATTTTTTATGAGGAAACTCAAGACGAACACCAAGTGCAATAAAAGAGAATTTACAAAAAAGAAACTCCTTTTTTATGATGCGAAATGAACTGAATGAGTGTTTTAAAGGAAGACAGACGAAAAATAAATAAAAAATAAAATAAAAACATTTGAAGTACAAAAAAATGAAATTGTCTACCATAACAACGGAAACAGTTCCTTAGTTGCTCGCAGGAGTACTGGCTGGCTTAGAGAAACCATAAAATATTTCTGCGTTAAGTAAGTATTAAGTCAACAAACTGAAGAACCACAGAGGAAAACAGATAATAAAAAATGTTCTTAACAAACAAACAAACAATTAAGAAAAAAAAAAAGAAAAAATAGAAAAAGAAATGGTTGAAGAACATTTTTATTTTCCAGTATATTGATACTGAATTAGTCTCATGTTTTTGGAATTGAATTGAATGAGAAAATAAAAGGAAAACAGTTTTTTATATTTTTTTAGTAGAATAAATGCTTAGTTGCTAAAGCATAAGTAACATCAACTTCCGGTGTCCTTTTGATTTTGAACGACAGGATCTCTTCCGTACACAATATTGGTAATTTTCGTATTTCTTTACAATCTCACTTGTTTCCATACTATTTTCTTCTATTTATTGAATTCGTTCTTGGTTGGTTTGTCATATTTTTGTTTTATTGTATTGTATGGTAGACTGCCATTGATGGTTACATACACTTTAGCTCACCAATAGTTTTGAGAAGGCACTGAAAATAAAATAGAAAAATTGCATTTTACAGACCTCAATGGAATTTTAATTTTCACCATTAACAGCATTCTGCAGTTATTCACGTGGTAATCCAATTATCCAACGTACGAGTCATAGAGTGGATACTTTAAAACTTCCCAAAGATGTATGTGGTCTGGCATTCTCATGACAAAAAACAACAGTTTTTATAATGATCACTTCGACCGAATTGCTTGCTTTAATTCAGTCCAACCAGATGCACATTTTTGCCTTTCTTGAGGTCAATCTTGACTTTCCTTCCTTTTGAGATGTTTCACTTTGCTTCCTCATGAGCTTTTTTTGTACACTTTTTATTGCCCGTAATCACACGCTACCGATCTTACTCGATCCCGTTCCGTTGTAGCAGTGAATCGCAAATGGAAATTAGGTCCAGTAAAATTTTTGCTGATAAAATATGTTGTTATGTGTCAGTCTTTCTCAATATTTTCAGTGAATGACTCGAATTTTTTAGAGTTATGCCAGAAATGATTCAATCGAAAAGAAATAAACCATTTTGTTGCAGTCTTTCTAGTTACGGCATGGTCGCGTAAACTTCACAAGGTTTTTCAGCAGTTTTCTCGAATATTCATTCAATTTTGAAAGGATGGTTCTTAAACTAAGATGCATTGTAAGGCCATGTTTCACATCCGTGTGACATGTTCTATATGGTACATGGATTCAAGATAATGATTTTGTTGTTCTAGTCAGTCGTGTATGTTTTTAAAACCCCATTCATCAATTCCTTGTAGGATATTGTATTTTAGAAGTAATACACGGAGTCACCAATTTCTATTTGATGGTTATCGATTATGATATCGTCATTGCTTCTGTTATGTAAACAGAAATATTAACAGCGAACTGTAGATGATTGTCTAGTCAGTCTTGCTGAATTGCTGCGTTTTATTAGACTACTTTTTCCATTTTATTTCAACTGTGCTATTGTATTGTGCTTGCATTGTGCTTAACAACGCATTTGGGAATTGCGGAACAAAAAAATATTTATTTGGAAACCATTTTTCTTAACATTTTGTACAATTCACTATATTTTCTGCCGTTTCAGTTCAGCATCATTTGTATGATTGCACTCGTTGACAATATTTTTTTCAAGCTCAATAAAAGATAAAGATATCGTATCGTATTGAATTGAATTCTACACACAATACAAAAATGATATTTTTTCCTTCCACTTTTTCCAAATAGAAAGAAGAAAATATTTCTTAAAAAGTCCTTATTTTAAAGACAACGTATTTACTTCAAGTGGAAGCATTTACTTGAAGTGAAATAAGAATTTATACGAAAATATCCTGAAGCATACCATATAAGGTAAGTTAAGGGTTTACTACTATTCGGTATAATAAGTCACTTATATTTAACAGTTTACTGTAATTGCAATGGCAATTTCAACGTGTAGAATACTTGTAAAAGACAATGCAAAATTCACTTTAACTAGATTTAAGATCTACAGCACAGTCTTTATGGGTATCACACTGAATTAAAAACAATGACTTCAGCAAATTAGTATTAAATGATGAGATTCTTGATATGATATCGGGTATCAACGTAGTCTAGTAGGTATTGTGTTGGCTTATTAGGCGTGAAGCCACGGTTCAAACCACAGATCAGACATCTTGAACAAAAAGAAATTTCGTTCGGAGTCCGACTTTATACTGTAGGTCCCGCCACATACGTACATATATACATACATACATAATTGGCCATTACAACCCTTCAGTCAGGATTACGGCCTTCTCACACTACTCATGTTCTGTGTGCTAATTTTGTACATGAGTGAGGGGACCTACAATTTAAAGTCGAATTTGATGTCTGACCTGGGGTCATGTATAAAATTAACACACACACAACTTAAGGAGTGTGAGGAACTAAGCCGTAATCCTGGATGAAGGCTTGTAATGGTCAATTATTTATGTATGCTATGTATAATTTATTGTTTAAATATTATATTCTATTACTATACGATTGTCATAATTAAACTACTTTGTATTAAGGGTTTCTAATAAATTTGACATAAATCTCCATGTGAACTACGAATTACGAATAAAATTTTGGATACCACCGCTTTCCTTATTATGAAATAACATCCTTTAAAGTTCCCGCATCATAAAAGTGAACAGTTATTTTATATTATACATACAGTTATATTATTATTGATATTGTTATTGTTGTTATTCTTCCTGGGAGTAGCAGTAGCCGGAGAATATTTTAAAGCAGCAGAAGTTTCGAAAGCATTACTGAAAACTTGTTTAGTAGTGAACAGAATAACAAAACTTATATCAGAGTAAGTGAAATACATCCATACCTCACTTTACGCCCAAAAAACACGACTCAAATTGAAACAACACAAAGAGAATTATAATTTTCTATAGAAAACCATGTAAAAATCGAAGATAGGTTTCAGTCATATTCATTTACAATTGTGACTTGTAACATTAGTTAACTATTTATGTCTATTTTACATACACACATACATACCGTATGGTACTTATAATAAAAATAATAAATTTGAGTATCGTTTATCTGCATAACCTGCATAAATATAGGCCTTGACCTCAAACTATTTGCAGAAAAACAATAGAGATACCGGCCATCATAAATCACAGTGATTAATTTGGTTATTCCGTTTGTTTTTTATTATGACGTAAAATAAAACTTGACATTTGCTTTTTACAATAACAATAAAAAGTTATGTTTATACATTTATACGTCTATACAAGCGAATATTTTCCGCCGGCTTATTTTGAAAAAAGAAAAAAAATTAACATAAAAAGATTTTAACGAAATAACACAGTAAAATAGTGAATATTCTCTTTCCTGTGCTGAACTGTGAACATTTGCATAAATGTTGCTTGTGACGACGCATAACCCTCATTTGAGACCATTTTATGCGCTCAATTTATTTAACAAATGGCACAAACTTTATACATTTTTTTTACATTTATTAGTTTGTTTTATTGTTTTGATTTCCTTTAATGAAGATGTAAACATTGCTCATTTATTTATTCAAATATCATTTAATTAGTGCGGGTACTGTATGTTTGAACCTGAGATCGTTTTTACGCTACTCATAAGCACTCATAAAATTTGGAATATAAGTGAGCCAACAACAGTGAAATTTAACTATGTACTCTGACTCATTCATACTCATTACGACGTTGATTTATAAGTACAGGTTGCAATGAGTATGCGTACAATGTTGACATCAAACTCATACCATTCGAAATATGTTTGATTCATAAGTCTACTCATTCAGATTCATAACTTTAGAAAAATACGTATAATACTTATAAATGATTCGAATAAAAATAGACAGTCTTATTTGTTGTTGCATTTACAAAAAAAAAAAAAAAGAAAAAAGGACACAGAAGCAAAAAAGACAGAGCAACAAGCAGAACAAACTCACAACCTTTTAGTGAGTATTTTATTGCTCGAACGCGAATCATACTTATTTTCTGATTCTGGTAAATGTTGAGTTACGGAAAGTTGAAACCAACAACGTCATACATGTTGTTGAGTATGAATATGAAGAGTACTTCAAACTTTGAATATGAGTAGAGGTTCCATGATACATATTAAAATAAGTATGAATGCATATAAGTATCAGAAATTATGAGTATGATTCAATTCTACTCATCTTTTTGAATGCTCATTGCTGATCTCTGGTTTGAACGTATGACAGAACATGCTGTTGTTCGAGTTGTCCTTGCAATTTATCGAATAGCTTAGAAAAAGGATTGGAAAAATGAAAAATGAAATGAAAAATGAAATCATCATCTAACTTTTCTTTGCCTGTTTTATTCAAATTGTGTCAAATGCATTAATTTCAGTCATGTATCCAGACTTAGTCGATTTAGATGCCCATTTTAATAACAGAAAAGTTCTCCGCCGATTTGTTACCTTGCGATCTACAGTATATTTTTTCCTTTAAAAATTCGTGCTCAGAGTTTTTATACTTTTCTAACCAATTTCTAGTGCTTCTTTACAAATTTCTGCAGACAAAGTACTGCAGACGTTAAAAAAGTTAAATTAAAAAACTGAAAATTTCGAAAACTTTCTTGATTTAAATTAATTTTTTTTCTTCATATTTTTAAAATTCAAGTTTTTAGAAAATAAAAGTTTTTTTGACCTTGTGGGTGCGTGGTATATTTAATGTAAACATTTTTTACATTCTTTCACTTATAAAAGAATTTAAGTGAGTTTTAAAAAATTAGTTTAAATTTATTTTAACTTTAGAAAACTAAAAAAATATATTCTGAACGTTAACCAACAACTCACGCACGGACCATTGGTCTACTGCATGCATATATTTACATTTGTGGACAATATTCCTTGAGGTTATACCCATATGCATAATTAAATTTGAATATTTTTATTTTGAACTCCTTTCATACATACATACATGGTACACACACATATTCATATTTTCCTTTCTGTATGTCAGCACACGACGACTTGTATGTGTTGATTTTCATGTTAAATTCAATCACGCATAAGATTTTCCATAAGCAAATCAACTGAGAGAAAATTAAGTCGGCTTTTATAATACCTTACTTAAGTAATATATTTTATTTAGCAATTTCACTTTGATTTAGTTTATCTAGACATATTGTAAAATGGGAATTTTAAAGCTTTGATTTGTATTTCAATAGCAGAACATTAGTAAAATTTGTAATTGGTTTTACTTTATAAGGGAGCTTACTGTTAAACTGTATATATATGTACTTCCTACATAAATATTATATTGAGCATATGCATGAAAGATTTCCATTAATGTATACAAAGAAAATAGATTTTAGTTTGTATGTCTCTTTTCATGCATTGACATTCAATAAGTAGTTTAATAAGTGATTTTGTTTTTGCAAGAAGAACATATAGGAGTTAGGCGTGTACACAATATTTATGTGAACCATTCGCCTTCGTTGAAATCGCCGTAGCTAGTAGGTAGTGTGTTCGCTTATTAGACGTAAAGCCCGGGTTCAAATTTCAGGTCCTCTCAGCAGATTTCTAGCAAAAACTCTGAGAGTAAATAAACCTGTCATGAAAAAGTTGCTCAAAAATTGTCGTTCGGAGTCGACGTTAAACTGTAGATCCCGCCACTCACGTATAAAATCAAGGAACACAACATGAGTGGTGTGAGAAGCAAGGCCGTAATCCTGACTCAAGGGTTGTAATGGCCAATTATGTAGGTATTCGCCTTTGTAGTCTAGTAAGCAGTGTGCTGGATTATTAGGCGTCAGGCCTCGGTTCAAACCCCAGATCAGACATCAATCCGAAAACATAAAAAAATATTTCTTCGGCGACTGCCTCTTAGCAGTTTTCTGGCAAATACTCTGAGAGTAAATAGAAAATTGCCATGAAAAGTTTCTCAAAAATTTGTCGTTCAGAATCGACTTTAAACTGGTCGCGCCACTCATGCATAAAATTAACAGACACAACATGAGTGGTGTGAGAAGCTAGGCCGTATGTATGTATAAAATTAACGCACACAACATAAGTGGTATGAGGAGCAAGATCTGACTAAAGGGTTGCTATGTATGATATGTATACGCCAAAGCAAAAATGTTAAAGCGTTAGAACTCTTTGAAATACCAATTTCTGTTCAATCAAATGTTGTGAGAAAGTCTTAAATAGAACTTAGTTCAGTCCAGTTCAATTTTAATTCCTATTTGTTTTAATCACACATTTCTGTAAAAATTCCTGAAGGCATATAATCTTCAACGGGCTCAAATTGAAACTGGATGCAGCCCATATGAATGAAATATTTACATACTAAATAAGTTTACATATCTCTTTACTTTCACTTACAGTTTAAATGTTCTTGTGTAAAAGTTTAATTTCCAGTATTTTCTGTTTGTTTTTTATTTTTTTATTCAAATTTGTTCATTTAATTAGTCACGTAAGTCTTGTGTTTTATGTCTGGACATACTAATTAATTTCTTGCGTTTATAATTTACTTTACATGGGCTTATCTAATATGAACATGTTGTGGAACCTTAATTAAAAAAGTTTTGCTTTGTCCTCCTATTCAGCATGCAGTTTTGCACTCAAAGACAAAATACTTTTTGATACAAGCAGACTCAAAGACTCTAATCAACTACAAATAAATTTAAAAAAAATTTTCATTTTTATTTTATTTTAATTTGTTGTTGGAGGAAAGTAAAGAAAGTTAAAGACAGAAAGATTAAAAAATAATAATAAAAAAATGTAAATTATTCTCTGTTCCAATGGTAACCAGTCCTTAAATATAATTTCCTTCAATTAATTTCTAAACGAAACAACGTAACCTAGAAAGTAGGTTTAGATTAGAAAAAGAGAATGACAGGAAAATTTCGATACTAGCTGCGTAGTTGGAGATTTGACCCAGAAATTAAATATATATTCAGGATATGAATAAAGCTTAGAAATAAATAAATAACTTTACTTTCGACCTAAATTGTATGTAGCACTCTGTAAAATTATACCAGAAAACTGCATTTAAGAGTCTGCGAACAAATGCTATAAAATATTAATGAATAACTAAAGAAAATTAATTATAATGAGTTTACATATCTCTTAAGTAACGTTAACACTAAAAAGTTGATGCATATATTAGAGATGCTTGTTTATGAACCGAAATGAAAAATAAGTCCGGATTTCTATTTTCCGTCTTTTGTAACTTGGCGGTAAAAGTTTATCCTTATGAAATATGTACAACAGTTGTTGTTCCATGAACATTATAAATTTCTAATGCACATATTTATGTACGACAACAATTGTCTGCCGACAAGTGCTTTCATATAGAAGTGCATAGATTACACGGAAGTATTATACCATGAATATTAAATTTTAAATAATTATTTAATTCGTAAATAATTTGAAAATTGTACAATTCACTTTGTATTCCTTTAATTTATTGTAGACATGCGTTGCATAGCAATCTCTCATTTTACATAAATATGGATAAATAGATAAAAAAAAATATAAAATTCTTGGAGGATAATTTCAGACTTCATTTATGATTTGTATTCCATTTTCTATTATTTGCATTGTCAGACAAAGAGAAATTTTAATCAAAATTTCTAATTTGAAAAATATTTGTCCATCTGTGGACAAGAACAAGACACAAGAAATAAAAGAGTTAATCAAAGGGTAAGAAAATGGACAGCAAAATTCATTACGAATGTCGTAATTTTTATATATTATTGGATTTCACTCAGCTATAAGACACACAAGTCGCCATAGTCTAGTAGGTAGTGTGCTGGCTTATTAGATGTAAGACCTCTGTTCAAACCCCCAGATCAGACATCAAAAACGAAAATATGAAAAAAATATTTTTTCGTCATCTGCCTCTCAGCAGATTTCTGGCAAAAACTCTGAGAGTAAATAAAATTTGTATGTATAAAATTTACGCACACACCACTGTATGTCGTAATCCTGACTGAAGCGTGTATTTTCTTTTTGAATTCCGAATATATATAATATTTGTTATTAGAAAATGTCAATAATTTTTTTAATTTTTTTAATTTCTGAAACATTTTCTTTTCCATTTTCAAATATTTTCTTTTCTATTTTAAATGACTTTAAATTAAAATTTCCTGTACAAAAGCTATGAATATTTATTGAAAAAAGAAATTTAATTGACAAAATTCCAAAAGAAAAGAAAAATTCTACTGAATAATTAAAATCAATTACGATTTATTTCTCTCCTATACATAGTATTGTAAATAGAGCAACCATAAATTGTCTAAATGAAGTACGAGTATTTAATAAAATTAAACTGTAAACTTGTGTAAACTACTGTGTATACGAAAGATACTGAACTACATTTCTTCTTTTCTTTCTCTCCTTTCTTTACTTATAAATAAAGCGTGTGGATAGACATTTTTGCACAGAGTAAGGCTTCGAAAAAATAATCTTTCCAGCACAGTGTTTAGCATATGTAATAAACATTTGTATGTTTACACATATATTTTTTGTACACTTGTAAATGAAAACTAAAAATTTATCCAATGTTTAGACACAGCATCTCTTGTAAATATTTATTCAGTAAACTTGGGCATGGCGATGAGTTTGAGTAATTGCAAGAGAGTATTTTCAAAAGTCTTTAATTTAACAAATAGATTTCGGTATACAACATGAAACGAAATTTTTAAAGAAATCGATATAAATGAAATAAAATTCTACATACCTTAGGTGTAGTAAATAGAGATTAAATAAAGTTTCCCGGCCACACATCAAATAATTGATCAAACTCTTCTTTTTTATTATTGTGTTGGCAAAAGATACTTACACGTATAGGCCGAGGTGTGTTTGAAGAATATCAAAATACTTTTGCATTATAATACCTGCGTTGCATAAAACATATGTTCTTTTCTTCTTCACAACAACAATACAATGAAGTTTGAATGTTCAATTTTGATGCGTTGCTGTGCTAAGCAAAACAAATATTACCAACACATACGCAAATTTGATCAGTTAAATTTGATGAGACGCCATGCGCCATATGTATCACTCTAAATGACTTTAAGTTTGTTCGCACAAGACTTTCAATTCCGACACTTTCTGTTAGAATTACTTCAATAAATTTCAATGATCGCATGTCGCCAAATATATTTGTTTGTATTAATTCTTGTTGCTAATATAGACAACATGAGTTGTCTCCACTGAAAATATTGGAATTAAATTTATCACATCTGAGCGATAATATCTTACGTCAGTGATAAAGGCGTAACTCATTTGAATAAAAACTGGAAACAAATTAATTTAATTACAAGTCAGTGTAATGTTTATGACCATTTTTTAAGAATGGCTGATCATGTCAGTCAAATGCTTACATGGTCGTATTACTATGCCATTTTTAATGAATATTTGTAGGCTTTGTTTGTTTATTTGTACTCATCATTTATGCAATTGTATTCCTTGTTATTATTGTTGTTCTCATTGCAGTTGTTGTTATATTCTACAATTTTTATTTGCTCATACATACATACATAAGTACATACATATGATGACAACAATAGGTATAAAAACAATGTAAAATATTTCATATTTTCCTTCAATGATGCTGTTGCGTTTGTCAATAGAGAGAATTATTTAAAATTTTTTCCAATCTTGTTGTTGTTTCCATTTTATTTGGGTCAAATTAAAAATACATTCAACAAGAATATGTATTTCAAAGAATGCTTTTAAAACAAAGTAATAAATAAAGAAACTAAAAACCAAGTAACTTTTTGAGAATAAAGTAGAAAAAAGATGAATGAAACATCACTTGGAGTAACATGTCGAGCAGAAGTCAGCAATGAGTATTCAAAACGATGAGTATTCAACAACGATTCATTGCTGATCTTTGATGTCGAGCTCTATACAGAGGTATATCGACAAAAAACTTTCTCACACACCTTCTGATCGTCTTCGCATTACATCACATTGGTTTTACAAATGTCCGTTCGTTTTTGTATTGGTCTGTGCCCAAAACGCCTCACTTTCATCCATGACTATGTCTTATCTGCTGCATACAGATTGAGTTTATTCACTTGTACGAGCCGACACATTGCGCTAGTGTCTCTCTTTGGTTATAATTTAATCTATCACGTATTCAACTGTTGCGCTCTCACTAAATCTTTACTTTTCTATGGTATTCAGCTCAACGGGAACATTTCAATTTATAGTGACCCGCATCGTCAATAATATCCTGGACTTTATACAGCCAATGGAGATCGCTGTAATCTAGTAGGTAGTGTATTGCATTATTAGACATAAGGCCATGGTTCAAATCCCAGATCAGATACCGAAACGAAAATGTGAAAATATTTCTTCGGCAACTTCCACTCAGCAGATTTCCGGCAAGAACTCTGAGAGCAAATAAAATTGTTATGTAAAGTTTCTCAAAAAATCTGTCGTTCGGAGTTGACTTTAAACTCTAAGTACCGCCAGTCATGTATAAAATTAACGCACCCAACATAGGTGGTGTAAGAAGCTTGGTCGTAATCCTGACTGAAGGGTTGTACAGTGTATGTGTAGTTATGTTTTATATAAGCAATGTGTGTTTCAAGTTTTTATATTTGGACCGATTTTTCATTACCTATATTTCAAATGAACTTCTCTGTCTATCTACCTTTTCCTATGATCTCCAGCTCTATTGCGGATCCCTGTATAGGTCCAATATCCCCTACTCGATTCGCTACTGTGTTGAAGGATAATGAGTACAAGACTAAGAAAAAAATACTTTTGGAAACAGAAATAATCGAACATTAAAAGAAAATGTGCTTCCATAATCCCTGGTAAAATATTACCATTTGAGATGTACTCGTACATTTATTTTTTTACAATGCAATGAAAGTGTTTCAGTAATAGATTAAGTTATTGTCTTATAATTATAATATTATACAAAATAATTATTGTCGCATGAAAAAGTAAAAAAATATTCTTAAAGTTTTGATTTTTCAAACTGGGATTGTTCGCTATCAAATTTCTGCATAAATTTTATGATTAATTGAGCCACTGGCTTAGCATTATTCAGATGCAAATGATGTGTTCCTGTAGGATATATGTGACATTCAAAATTTTTATTATTCACTGCCATGTACTCATCCAATTCAATTGCTTTAGCACTGATATTTCTCGATTTGCCGCCTTTTATAACCAAATACGGCATAAATTTATCACAAATTCTTTTGGCCATTTCCAGTGACAAACCTCTATTGGGATTCATTTCATTTAAGTTTTTTATACGGCCATCACGCGAAAAATAGTATTTATTGGGATACAATTCTGATTTCTTTATATTACGTTCGAGAATATATTTACAATTTTCCAGTTCCACTGATTCCAAAGAACCCTCGTACAACAACTGTTCGCATTCAGCGTATGTATAAGTGGGAGGTTCAGATTGTGGGTCTCCTTGCAAACGTTCGTTATCAATCAAGGCTTTTTCAATTGCATGACTTATAATAGAGGGCATAATATGAGGTTCCCAATAGTAGGATTTGATGATATCCAAACTGATGACCATATCAACACGATCCGGATAGAAAGCAGCAAAATGAAAACTCACTGAACCACCCATTGAATGGCCCATTAAAGTAACAGTTTTCCATTTATAGGCCTCCATGATACGTAGAATAACGCGTACATATTCTATATTGTGATATAAAATACCAACTGGTAGATGCGATGAATGACCATGGCCAGGTAAATCGATGCAAAGAATACTTCTATACGGTGCTATCAATGGTGCAAGTTTGGCAAAAGTGCCGCAACTGTCGAGCCAACCATGAAGAGCCAAAATGGGCCTCTCTAATTGATCACCATACCAGCGGCCGCATATTTGTCCCCATGGTACTTTAATGCAGACTTCACTGTACTGTAAAGATTAAAAAATATGTATTTTTTAACAACACATTTAAAAGTATGAGTTCTAAAATAATTGTCAATTAGGAAATTGCCAATTAACCATAAAGATTGATAGATTTTGGTCAAATTGGTTAGTACAATAAATAAGACAAGTACATGTCAGTACCATCATCACATACCCAGGTAATATTTTTCGTTTATGAGTTTTTTGTAGAAGTTTACATAACATTTTCAACTGTTCTTATGGCAGCAAAAGTTTGATTTGCTACTGGTGCTAACAATGGTATCACTTTGCTTTGCAATGATATGTAACAGCCAATTATTCTACGGCATTGTGAACGAAAAGAATTCAAAAGTCTAATTGCTATTACTTGTGCACGAATGGGAACAGAGAAATAACAAGGCTTGAGAGCCAAATTTTTGTGACAGCGCCCATTCTAGCTCTTACAGTCATATTTGCCTAATTCACACGATTTTGTATCGTGTATGTTGTATTGTGTATTTCATATTCCAAACGTCAAAAAACGATAAGAAGAAGACCAGTATTTATAATTTGATTTTTAATCAACAAAATGAAAATATTACTAAAAAAGTAAATTAATTGATTATCTGTGTGAACAATATAATTTGTAATGTTAAATGTTGACTCAAGTTACATAGAATATATTTTGTATTTTTACTCTTCTGCTTGATTACTGGCATTTACATAAACTGATTGCACGAAGCCAATACAATTTTTTAAAACATATGAAAAAATTGTGTATAAATGTATCGGATTTTTATATGAAAATTATCAACAACAAGTATACACTGTTGTATTTTCGTCAATACACTCAATACAACGATACAAGGGCTTGTGGGAATTGTCCAATTGTTTTCTTGTACTAATTTGATGTTTTTGTAAGACAGGCTATTTCACTTGCTTGTCTGTTTATATGGGAAATACAAACAAAATTTAATGTTTTTTTGTTTTCCATTTAAACAGACAAGCAATTGAAATAACCTGTCTTACAAAAATATCACCTAAGTTGTATTTACCTTTTGAATGTGGGTTTATTCGTGGATACTTGTTTTTTTCATATCAAAAAAATAAAAGAGCATTTGTATTATGAGAAACAAAGAGAATTTTAGAAAATTGAAAATACTTAATTTCTCTTCGTTATTAAGATTTATAAAATGTTTATACTTCTCTTAAAAATGCTTATCAATGCAAGAAAAGCAAAATTATTACTCTGTTGTGTTGTTTTAATAAGAGAACGTCAAAAAAACAAAATTTTTTCTCTTATAAATGGGGAGCTCTAACAAATTATGTTTTTACTCACCGTTGCTGGCTCTGCCGGTTGCATTTTATTTTATTTTTGTATTATTATTTCTCAATATATTTGTTTATTTTCTACTTTCTTTAAACTTTTATGTTTAAGAATTAATTCTTAGACAAAATTTTCAATTTGGACAAGAAAAATACAACTGTTTTTCATAAAACTGCAAATAATACTGACTGAATACATTCGGGGTCAAAAGTACAGCAGCTGAGATTATAGTTGGAATGCAAGATTGTACCAAAGTTACCAGGTACTTTACGAAATATAGCAAAAATAAGGAAAAATAAAACAATCTAAAATCCAGTATAATTGTAATAAATTATTGAAAATACATACATATATAGGTATTCTGACCAATAGAATATCATAAGCTTACGAGAATTTTCTTTTTAGCAGCACTTACAAAATGTAGCTGATATTTAAGTATAGGTTTTTAAAAGTATTTAACAAAACAAAAATATTAAATGAAGTGATGGCAACTCTGTGCTGATAAACAATGAATAGTAATTGTATTAAAACAATACTAATCTTAAGAGTCTAAACGGTGAATAAAAAATTTAAGAGAGAATGTCTTATTGAACAATAATATTTAATCAGTTATCAGCCTTGTTAGAACGATGGTTTAAGAATTTGTTAAATTTCATTTTATGGTAAATTTGTCCAACAAATTTCTTTCATTGCCCGCATTAATAGCTTATCTTTTTTTCCAATGGCTAAAGCATTTTAATACATATCGAATCAAAAAATTAATAACAAAAATTGGTTTATTAATGTCACAGTAAAAATTTGCAATGAATTTAGTGGTAAACATTTTTAAATTTTTATTTGAAATAAAAGAAAATATTATTTAAGTTTGAATGCATAAAGAAGTATTAAGTCTTGATAGAATTCTTTCTTTCTATTTGGGTCTTTATTGCAAATTTATTATATTTTTTTCAATCACAGTAAAAGCACTTTTTGTACTTTTCTACCAAATTTATTGCCGTATGCGAAAAAATTTCAATAAATTTAGTTAAGACACAGGCCAATAGACACATTATATCCAGCTGATAGTATGAACCCATTGTCTTGTTTAATTAATGAAAACTAAAAATGAAATAAAAATATGCCAACACAATTAAAATTATTTTTTAATTTGCTAATTTCCCAGCTAATGACATAGTGTAGGTTGTGAGATTTGTTGCGTAGAACTCAAAAATATTTTTTTAAATTTCTTGAACCCTCCAAACTAGTTTTATTTGGCAAAAATGATATTTTTGATCTTTTCACACAAAATTATTGATCACCCAAATATTTTTCAACCTATTTTCAAAATTCAAAGCTTTTTGAAAAGCGGACAGATGAGACTTTTGTTTACGGCAAAATGTGTAAATTTCACGTCTGCACCACTACCAGAAGTCGGGTAATATTTTTTTTTGCAAATAATTGAAATTGACACATTTTCCGATAAACAATCAGGATCTATCAAAAATTCTGAAAATTTTTGAACTAAGAGTTCATTTGAAAAAATATATGTATACATATAATGACTACGGTAATTTTTGTCCGATTTGATCAAACGAAGTATCAATCTCTATACATGATAATACAAATTCAGAATGTCATCACTTATTTCTTATTTTTTAATTAAAGTTTGCTACTATGAACGGACAAACTTGAAAAAATATGCAAAAAATTCGCATTTGTCAAGTTTAACTTATCAAAACTCAAAGCATATTAAGTCAAATAGTATATATATGTATATATATATATTAAAGGCCCATCTCTCTCCTTTTTAATAAGGTTTAAATTTTAGATATCGGTTCAGATATGTATGTGTAATCAATAAATTTGTGCTTAAAGTAAAAAAAAAAACAGTATTTATCAAATAAAACAAGTGTGAAGGGTTCAAGAAATATAAAAAAAATATTTTTGAGTTCTACTTATCAAAACTCACAACTTACACTATGTAATTAGTTGAGTGTATTTTATTTTTTTTATTTTGTCGCATAGGGCTACATATTAATGCCACCCACGTCTATAATTTTTTTCATTTAGTTATTGAAAGAAATTAAATCATAACAGACTCTTTTTTTAAGATAGAAAACAGTATCAATTATCTGCAAAAACATTTGAATTTAATTTTTCTGTTATTACCTACAAAGAAAATTAAATTCCATTTCACAATTTTTGATTCAATATTCCTGCCAATTGAATTTTCTTTAAATCATATGCGATAAATTTGCTTTGAAAAAAAAATTAAAATATAAATGAATATGTATGTCAAAAGCAGAAAAATAATTTAATTTTATTGAATTAAAATATTTACACATGAATATTTAGAATCACTAACAAATTTAACAGAATACATGTTACATTTTAAACGATGATGATAACGACAATTCTGCTGCTGTTGATGACATGTTTATTTTATTCATCAAATTTATATTTTTCTTCTGCTGCAAAAATATGCAAGTAAAACATTTTGTTCATGAAATTGTTTAATTTGCATATGCAATCATCATTTTCCCCATCACCATCATTTCAAATACACCATGGTTGCTAATTTTAGGGTCTTGCATCAAATACACCATACGCTGACAATGTTTGTCAGACATATGTACTCAAAGCACAATTTTTTTATTATCTGATTTTTAGATGTACAAATAGTGTTATCCAATTATGTCCTTTGCAGTTAATGTTAGATTATTGCTTCCCTTTTCAAGTTTTTTGGCTCGAATGGTTTCATTTTTTTTAAAAGAGTGTTACTTAAGTACTTTTTAAATATAAAAAAATATTTTTTAAAAATTTTAATAATGATTTTATTGTCTTTGTATGTACGTTGCATACGGTCAGATTTTATTTAAACAATACTTTAAAACGCCGTGAAGCCGCCGTAGTCTAGTAGGTAGTGTGTGTGGTGGCTTATTAGACGTAAGGCCACGGTTCATACCCCAGGTAAGATATCAAAACGAAGCATAAAAAGTATTTCTACGGCAATTTCCTCTCAGCAGATTTTGGGCAAAAAAGAGTAAATAGAAAATTGCCATGAAAAGTTTCTCAAAAAATATGTCATTCGAAGTCGACTTTAAACTGTAGGTCCCTCCACTCATGTATAATATTAACGCATACAATATAAGTGGCATGAGGGGCTGGGTCGTAGTACTGACTGAAGGTTGTAATGACCAATTATGTATGTATACTTTAAAACGTTTGAATTTAATAACATTTCTTAATCAATAACTTAATGCATATTGTAAAGATATCATCAAAATAAAGAGCTTTTAAAATACTAATGAAAGTGCAAAACAAATAAAAATCATTTACAACATTCGCAACGAACAATAAGATTCAGTAACAGTTTATCTTTTTTGTTTTATCAACATTAAAGGAATTCGCAAATGTTATGTTAAAGTTGTTTTCATTAAAATTTTTCCTTAATTTTTCCCAATTTAAAAAAAAAGCTGTTCGAATTAAATGCCAAGACTACCAATTGCCCTTGGAAGTCAAGGTGAAAATTGTTTTGAAAATGCCTTCAAAACAGTTTTGCAGTTTGAGTTGTTATTAAACATACAAACAAGCACAAACAAATATAATGATTTTGTTTTCCACAACGTTACAATATGAATCTAAAATGTAATTTTTCTCAAAATTGTTGCAACATTGAAAATATGAAAATATTTTGCCAGTGTTCTACGACTGACTCTTGCCACTAACATGTGCGGCAAGCAGGCGATATAAAACGAAACTGAAACCACAAAAACAAGACCATGTATTTTGGTTGAACACATAAAACGCATTTTCAGACAACATCATGGTTTTTTCTCTCTCTGTTATAAAAATGTGTGTAAACGGAACTTATGATGCCAATGGCGGTTTTAACTCGGTAGATGACTTTAGAACAACTGCGTTAAATGCAGCAGGAAATATTTTGATAGGAAAGTAAACTTTAATGCATGGTTGAAACAAAAACATTTTATTTAAAGGCATTGAATGAAAATTTTGAATAATTTGAATCTTTATTCTTGGAAATTTTGTAGGTTTTAAGCTTTATAAATTTTACTCTCGATAATCTAAAAATATTACAATTTTTCACTTCTGTTAACAATCATCACAGTACAAGGAAAACTGAAAGCAATTGGAAAATAGACGATAAAAAAATAATGAAAAATTGGAAAATAGACGATAAAAAAAATAATGAAAAATTTCTCATATAATTAATTCGAATTAGTGAAACAAAAACTATAGACAATTAAATTCATCTGTCATCCTTTTCGCCTTTTCTAACGTTTTTTTCATCTTACATTTTTATGTTCGTTTATTTAATTAAAGTGGCGTTTGTCTCATTAAAATCGACTGATTTTTAATTATCGCCATTTATGCAAGTGTTTTGTCTTCATAAATATTCATTTAACACTGTGTATTTAGTACTGTGTACAGACCTAATAGGACTATCGACATTGGACCACTGATCGACGAATTGACTAATGTTTGCCTCGGTTACACTGACATCATAATAACCGGCGACTTTAATGCAAATGTTTTAGTGGACAGGAGATTAATGTTTGACCTAAGTGCCATAGGTTTGGGGTTAGTAAATGAGGTTATGCCCACCCACTTTACGTCATCTTCTGCTACGCTACTTGATCTTTTCTTTGTTGACAATTGTTCTAATGTGTTACTATATGACCAACTTTCTGCACCGGCTTTCTCCAGACATGATCTTATTTTCCTGTCTTATGACTTCAAAATATCTTCGAAGGAGAAGAAAATAACTTTCCGGGATTTTAGAAATATTGACGTTCCATCATTGGAGAATGAATTAATGAGCATACCCTGGAACCGGGTATTCTATATGCCAAATGTTGACGATCAGGTGAATTTTTTACACGGCAATATTCAGAGTTTGTATGACAAATACGTACAGATAAAGACGAAAACAATGCGTGCCAACGAGAATCCATGGTTCTCGAATGGGATAAAGGAACTGATTAGTAGCAGGAACAGAGCCTACGAACGCTGGAAGAGATACCGAACTCCTGAACTTAGGGAAATTTATAGGAATTATAGAAGAAAGGTGAACTACGAAATTAGGTCCGCTAAGTGTAGATACTATGGGGATAAATTTAAATCCGCTATGTCGTCCCGGTGTAAATGGAGGGAGATTAAAAATATGGGTGTCTTGGATAATAATTATAATAATTCTAGTCATGATATAGACGTAGACAAATTGAATTTTGAATTCTCGAATATCCCTATACCTAAATCGAATATCAGTTACTATAACTATAGCCTTACGGACCCAAGTGTTTCTTTTGATCTGAATGGCAATGGCTTTCAATTTTCGAACGTCAACCTTGGGGACGTGTATAGAGCGTTTAGGGGCATCAAATCAAATTCAATTGGCTACGATGAAATGCACCCGAGGTTCCTGAAAATTATACTGGACTACATTATTGTGTATATAACACATTTATTTAATACTATTTTGACGACATCAGTATTTCCTTCAATGTGGAAGCACGCAAAAATTATCCCCTTACCCAAACCTGATGGAAAGTACAGACCAATTGCGATTCTACCTTACTTGTCTAAGGCTTTCGAACGTTTGGTTCATGGGCAAATTAGCAAACATTTGTACGACAATTCTTTAATGACTAACAGACAGTCTGGTTTCAGACCCAAACACAGCTGCGTTACGGCATTAGTGGATGTTGTAGAGGAGTTGAGGTCAAAAATGGATCAGAACATGGTGTCTATTCTGGTACTTCTAGATCACTCAAAGGCTTTTGATACTGTTGATCATGACATTCTTTGTCACAAGTTGATGGAAACCTTTAAATTTTCAAGATCAGCAGTAAAACTTTTACGTACATACCTGTATAAGAGAAGTCAGACAGTGCACTATGGCGATGCAAAATCATTTTGCAGCCTGGTCCGGAGAGGAGTACCACAGGGTTCAATTCTCGGACCACTGCTTTACATAATGTATTCTAATGACCTACCTTCTCGTATAACTCACTGTGGAATTCAAATGTATGCCGATGATGTCCAACTCTACGTTAGCTGTTTTAGAACTGACATCGACAATTGTATATTGAGACTGAACCAGGACCTTGACAGTATATATAAATGGGCCACTGCGAATGGTCTTTGCTTAAACGCAAATAAGTCTAAAGCTATCATTATTGGGAAAATTGGCGTTTTGCCGAACTTACTGCCACCATTAGTCGTTGGGGACTCGCCCATAGAATTTGTACAATATGCCAAAAACTTGGGTATTATTTTTAATAGCCAACTCTCCTGGACTGACCATATTAATATGATTTGTGGGAAGACATATGCTATGCTCAGGAATCTTTGCAGGACTCAGTCCTTTACGCCTGTTAATATACGTATGCTCTTGGCGAAGACATACCTGATTCCAACCCTCTTATATGGATGTGAGCTTTTTGCGGGTTTGGACTCTGTCAGCAGGAATAAACTTAACGTGACGTACAATAACATTGCAAGATATATTTTTGGACGCACTAGATATAGTAGTATATCGTTTTTTGCCTATAAAATCTACGACATGACAATGGAAAACCTCTTAAAATATCGCATGCTAATTTTCCTACACAAAATTGTTTATTCAGGGGAACCGAATTATCTATTTACTAGACTAAAATTTTCCAGAACCAACAGGGGCTATAGGATAAACGCCGTAAGGTTCCAGAAACAGGTGTCTGAAAGGCACTTTTATGTTAATGCAATTCGTTCATGGAACCAACTTCCGCCAGAAATTCAATCGAAAAGCAATGTAATGCAATTTAAAACTGCAATTTTAACACACTTTTCTTGTCTTTAATAATCAATCCTTAAGGCTAACTTAAATTTAATGCATATAATTTTGCTTTTTTTTTGTGAAATTTACATACATATATAACTATTACTTTAATTATAACAATATATAAACAGTACTATTAAATAAGATTAAATGCTTGTTGTACTGAAGTTGATCAATAAATAAATAAATAAAAATAAATAAATAAATAACAGGAAATAATTGAAATTATTTCCATAAAAGAGCATTGCATTGTTAGCGTGAACGTTGATAGAAAATTGTAATCAAAAATTAGTTTATGGAATGGAATATTATAAAGCATAATAGCAAACAAATTGAAAAAATATTTTATCTGATAACTTACTTGCTTTACTTAACTGGCTATTAACAACCCGATTAACGGATTTCAGCCTGCCTTAACACATCCTTCCAGGCGCCTCTACTCTTTGCGAGCCTACGCCAGTTGGTCACACCAGTCGATGACAGGGCTTCCTTGATCTGGTTCTTCCAACGCAAACAAGGTCGTCCTCTTCGTCGACTTCCGCAAATCTTCTCATCAAATTCCCGTCTCGCCGGAGAATCCTTCCCTATTCGAGCGACATTGCCGAGTCAGCGCAGCCCCTGGATATTAATACGCTGTACAACCTCCATAACGCTCACTGCTGGATCGGTTGCGGAAATTATCCCCAACTCGCACTGAACCGAAGATCTTGCATCGGACTTTTGTCTCGAATACTCTCAATGCTGCTGCATCAGTGCTTAATAGTGTTCATGCCTCTGATAACTTTGAAGTTAAATATGTATTTTGTTCTTTAAAAGTCGATGGAATCTTATAAAAAAAAACCGGCACAAAAGCAATGTAGATGCTAGAGTTCTAGGCAGTCATCCTCAATCGGTTATCAACCATTTGGGGAAGGCTGAAATATGGCAAAGCTTCGCAAACGGTGACAAAGCCAAGAAAGCAGAGGATGTATGTCTAATGGGATTAGAAGAGAATTATTTACTATGATCTTTTACGACCTAGTCCAGCTGTCTCTACTGATCCCTACTTTCTACAGAATTGAACGATAGAAAAGTATTGTGTTCCCATGTGAAACGACTCAAAACTGAGAGAGAAATAATGAAAGGTTTTGAAGCATCCACCAGATAGTACGTAGATAACATGGTATGGATATTTCTCAAAAGCTGCTCGTACATTAACTTTAAATACCATAAGGCCTGCAAGGCCTTCAGAAACTCTGCACTGATATAATAATCAATACATACATGCTTGATTTAACTATTAATCAAATTCGTAAGCATACTTTTTCGAATACCCAATATTTACTTTATTGTTTATAAAACTATCTTGAATTCCCATTTCATTTCAAGCTTTGAGAGAAAATGTTTTATGAGATACAGAAATTAATATGTGGTGGTTCTACACAACATTCCTTGATACGATATGCACTGTAGACATATGTACATGATCGGTTTATCCTCATATGGGTTCATTAAATAGCCATGTTTTTAAGTTAATTCCCGTTCTTTTTATACTCGAATCTCTGCCAAAATTGCCGAAATAAATTCCTTAAATGTAGAACAAATAAAATTTAATGTTATGCACATACGTACATACATACATGTTGGCAAATAAGATGCATAAAAATCTCATAGGAAAACTAAATAAATTATGCATGTGCATGTAGAAGTGCTTTATAAGAAGGAATATTTTGAGTTTAAATAAGTTTTAAGTCAAGTATTGTAAGTATTTTTCCAACAACTTAAAGGATTTACATAAATGATTGCATAACAATCTATGTTATCTACGTTATACAATGCCGTCGTACTTAAAAAAGCATTTAAGTAAACGTTTATGGTATATATGTATGAAAGCATTACGTATAATTTATTTAATGTGTTCTACGTATTAAGGTTACTTAATATTTAAAATTTCTCCCCCCTCTTGTAAAGAATTCTCTTTAATAAATTATATGCGTTGGAATTCAGTAGATTTCTGCATTTTCTTTTTAAGAATTCTGTTTTTTTCGTTTACAAGATTTTATATTTTTTTCTAATTTTTTAATGAATTTCAAACAAAATGAAGAATAAAAATATCGCTCAATAAATTACATTTTTACACTACGAGCGGAGGACCATCATAAGAAGTGACTTTGTCTACCGCAGTGAATAATTTGTTGCCAACTGGTAACGCAACTAAGGTTTAGTTGTCTTCCGTGCCAGGGATCAGCAATGAATCGCTAATCGTAAGCACTTATGTAATTTTGAATATAAGCGAGTCAACAATATTGAAATTTAACTACTCTGGTTCATTCGTACTCACTACAACGTTGTTTTATAAGTACAGTATACAGTATCACTTACTTGATTTACTATTGATTTCGTTGAATTTAGGTAACATCGTTTAGTATTTAAATTGTTAAAAATAACTCTTCCTAATCACAGTGATAACGTAAGATTGAGTCACCTCTCGAACTAACTGCCATTACATAATATCTAAGAATTTTGTCAATTACGGAATAAGGTAATTGTTTACCAAATAATAGTGATAGACGCGGGTAGATATTAAAGTTAAAAATAATTATTCGGTTACACCTGACATTAAAATGACCACAATTTTTATAAAGTTTTAAAAACTTTTCGAAAAACAAAATCAAAACTTCGAAAACATTATGCTCTTGCTTGCAATAAATATTAATTTCGTAGTTATATTTGTAAAATGCCTTTGTAATCACGTACAGTACATGAAAGTTCGTGATAAAGCGTTTACAATGGCAAAACAATGTATTTATTGCACACCATATTTGAGCAAAAATACGTGACAAAGAATTCCAAAAATAGGAAAACATTTTTGGGAAAATTCTATGAAACATAAAAAATTAAAAAAAAATATAGTTTTTGAGGTTTCTTTCTGAGTTGTTTTTATTTGTGTTTTATAGTTTACTTTTCTTTTCAGGTTGATTTACACTTTTCACATTGTCATCCATCGACCAAGTGTCCAATATCAGTGGACGGTATCTTAAAATAAACGGAGTAATTATAGCAGCCACTTCCTCGGCATCATTCAAATGCAAGTGATGCGTACCATGTAAGCGATGGTATTCAAAGTGCGTATTATTTATTCTCAAAATATCTATAATTTCCTCATCTTTGGCATGCATTATGCTCTTTGTATTTGATCTTACTATCACATATGCCAGATTTTTTATACGTTTTGCCATTTCCATAGCCAAGCCATGTTCACCCGAAAGTTCTACACACAATTTGACACGGCCATCACGTGAGAAGTAGTATTTCTCTGGATACAATTTTGATTTTTCTATACTTCGGTTTAATAAATATTTGCAATTCTCCTTTTCTACCGACTGCCAAGAGCCATTATACAAAACATCTTCCAATTGTTGATATGAATACGTGGGTGGTTCTTTAAGGCTGTTCTCTAGCAAGCGCTCATTTTCAATCATAGACTTTTCCGTCAATATCTTTAATTTCTCAATTTGTCTATCCATGTCATGATATTTTGGTTTCACCATATCTATTTGTATGATCATATCTACCATGTGAGGAAATAAAGTCGTGTAGAAGAAACAGATGCCAGCACCCATGGAGTGGCCCATTAAAGATACTTTACGCCATTTATATTCCTTAACTATCCGCACAACTATTTGAACGTAATCGAGCGCATGGTATGTCATACCGGCAGAATATTTTGAAGATCTACCATGACCAGGTAGGTCAATGCAGAGAATTCCAATATGTCTGGGTAGCAGAGGTATTAAACGATCCCATGTTCCAAGATTATCCTGCCAACCATGTATTGCCAAAATAGGACGGACTTTACGATTACCATACCATCGAGCAAAAATATAACCCCAAGGCACTTCGATGGAAACGTCTTCAAACTGAAAATAAAAAGATTGAAAAGATGCTCCATTAATACTCTCCAAATATGTTATGCAAATATGCTCTGGGCACCTGAAGATACAGTGATTCCCTTTGACTCTAATAAAAAAATTTTAACTGAGCACTCAGCTGTTAAATACGTTAGTCGGCAATGTTTATTGAAATTATTTATGTCGGAAGCGCTTTGCTGAACTTAAGTTTCGTTAAGAGCTTATTCGATACACACAAACCAAAACGAAAAATGCCGATCTATTTTGATTTCTAAGATTACATAGGGTAAACATTGTAACCTTATAACGTTCGATTATTGAATATAGATATACCATATTATTGAATATACCAACAAAAACCAGTATAAAAAGGGATAAACAAATAAACAAAAATGCAACAACAAACACTGCAAGAATAAATGTAAACAAAAATACACAAACAATAATAATGAAACAACGACCTTTACATTTATAGAGATCACGAGAAGGTGAAGCCACGGACATGCGACTTCAAGATCATTCATCAGACTGTTTACGTTGGCACATAAAGGGTAAGACAAAGCAGACAACGGAGTCAGTAAAAATTCAGTCAGTCTTGTGTGACGACGCGCGGTTTTTGAAGAGAATAATTGTGGTTTGACGATCTCCGTTATAAAGATCTGTTGAACAATTGTTATTGTTTACGCAAAAAAGTGTAAAGAATAATAGCAAAGAAAGCAATTGTTGTTATTTACATCAAGTTGTGTACAGTGGCACACGGAATTGTGCGAATAATAGAGAATTCTAATTACAACTAAACATAAATTTATTTTTATTTTATTTGCAATCTACGAGCTCATATTTTAAACGTTTTTAAAAGGTAAAAACGTAACAATATTTTATTCATATTTTTTTTTAGAAATTGTAGTGTTTGCGTAACCACTTACTTAATTGGTCTTTTAACTGAATAAAATAATTTCACCTTAATTTGTTTGTATTGCGGTTTGTATTAATGCAGTGCTGTAACGCTTCTAGTCTTTCGAAATTTCTTTACAAATTCGCAAATTCCGTGCACGATTCTGGCGAACATAATCACACCGCAATACTAGAAAAGAAACGACGTATAAGTCATGACGTTTGTATTAAATTATAAAATACAACTTTTAAAACGATCCATTTTCGAAGATATCAACACTTACAGTAAATAACTCATATTTTAAATGATTTCCTGACTAAAATTACTAAACGGAGAGTAGAGATCGTCTACAATTCACCATGAGAAATATTTACCGGTTTTTGTTTTTATCCACTAAGTACTCATACAAATGCTGAGTAAGACTTAGTCTTTCCAATTTCATTTCTTGTTTTGCTTTTTAAATTTAGAATTTATTACTTATTTTATATCAACATAATCATAATTATTAGGAGAAAAAACTTAATACCCGCACACCAAAGTACTTTTGGCAAGAAAGGGCAACACTGTTCAAAATTATACATTTAACACTGCAAACTGTTCTCTTTTTGTTATTAAAACGAAAGTTGTATAGTATACTAGTGTCCATTGATATGTTTTCTGTATCGATTTTTCAAATTAAATTCCGTTAAATTTAATTCTTACCACTAAAGCATTATTTAATGCCATTTTAAATATTTAACACTTATCGAATTATGTATATTTTATTTAATGTAACACTTGCAAACAGCAAATACTAAAGGAACCTAAAATTCTATTCAACACGTTTTTATCTAAAAAACTATGTCTGGATCTAATTACCTAAACAATGACTAATCAAAGCAGAAACTAATAACAATACTTGTCCAACAGTGTTGCTAATTCTTTAAAAATTGTTGTGATTATAACGCGTTTTGTGAAATATAAAATTTTTGTATAAGCATTTGTATAAGTCGCCGTGGTCTAGTAGGTAGTGTGTTGGCTTATTAGACGAAAAGCCAGGGTTCGAGCCCCAGGCCAGACATCAAAATAAAATACAAAAAAAGTATTTCTTCGGCGACTTCCTCTCAGCAGATTTCTGGCAAAAACTCTGAGAGTATATAAAATTGCCATGAAAAGTTTCTCAAAAATCTGTCGTTCGGAGTCGACTTTAAACTGTAGGTCCCGCCACTCATGTATAAAATTAACACACACAACATAAGTGGTGTGAGAAACTAGGTCGTAATCCTGACTGAAGGGTTGTAATGACCAATTATGTTATGTTATGTTATGTTATAAGCATTGCCATTATTGCAAATTTAGGATGAGCATTTTATCTTTTACTTTTATTACCACAAAGTTTTCGATATTGGGCGGCTCACGATAGTATCTTGTAAACCGCATAATTAGATTATCAGGCACTTCAGAAACAATGGAAATCTCTTCAAATACATTTTCCTAACGAACGTGCGTTCTGTGCTTATTAATTGGGTAATTTTGGACTTGTGAATAAAATACATAGAGGCAAATTTTAAGTATTGTTTAATTATCTGTGAGTTTACAACATTTTGTGTTAATTTTCTCTTTAAATATTGTAAGCATTTTAAAACGTTTATTTTTTTAGTACAGTTGGTGCCACTGGCGAAAGAAAGTTTTTTAATACCTGTAACAGAAAACAGAATTGGAACGTATTACCACAGATGTTTTCATAACTTATCTGCAATATGATAATTAAAAATATATTAAATGTAATTTTTTTTGCTACAAATAACAAACAAAGTAATACAAATAGTATCTCATAATAAAACTTCCTATCGGCTGGATATTTACTTAAGATGTATACCTAATTTGTATACATATGGCCTGAAAACATATGAAATACGATTACGCTTTTCGCCTCCATTGTAGCTGTCATATTAAAAACCATGACGCAGATAAAGAGAATACTGCGTGATAAGAGAATTTGAAACTTATTCATGCTTACAGAGTATTTCTCTTTAACAAACAAAAACCACTTGTTCAAAGGTTATTCCCAAATAATAACAAATTTATACACTTAAACATTTATTTATTTTTGTTTTTTTTTTATTAAAAATTCATTTTTAATTTTATTTAAAGTACGCACAAATGTATGAATGACCAGTTCTTTTAAAAGAATAAAAATTTACTTCCAATGTGTTTTATTGGAAAAAATAATTTTTTTGTATATTCACAAATATTTTTTATTTACATATCTTATAATGTAGTAGATACTTACATATCTTAGAAGTATATTAGCATTACGATCAACAATTTATGAATGATACATATCTATCAAATGCTATAGCAAGCAGTCATCTTCGCTAACATTTCGCTGAATTCGAATAAAGTTAATCTGGACAGATTTATAATACCCGATTAAAAATTATGATTCCACCTGCTCCTCTAACTAAAGGTAATTCTTTTAGGATCATAGACGGTCTATGCATATTTCTGATTAATTTTTAGTAATTTTTATATATGTAACTACGTTTGATTTGAACAACTCACGTCCACATATCGTTTCTTATGCGCTTAAATAGGTCAAAACAATCGAAAACGTATTCTGCTCTAATTCTGTTATTATTTGATCGATAAGTTATAATCATCCCTTGTCTAGGAAGATAATTCGTAATCCTGCGTACATTACATTACATTTAGTCAGGTTTACGATCTAGTTTCTCACACCACTTATGTTGTGTGCGTTAATTTTTATACATGAATAGTGGGATATACATGATAGTGGGAATAGTTTTTACATGGCGGTTTCATTTAATCTCAGAGTTTTTGCCAGAAATTTGCTGAGAGCAAGTCGCCGAAGAAATATATTGTCATATTTCGTTTAGTTGGAGATGACTGACCTTGGGTTTGAACCGAGTCCTCACGTCTAATAGGCCAACACACTACCTACTAGACCACGGCGGTTTAAATCCTGTGTATACGTCCGCATAATGTAATGTATCTGCGTACGTAATTAATGAATATACAATGTATTTATCTATTTATTATAAATATGTATATTTAATTGTATATTTTGTTTTTTTAATAGTATTCTTATAAGTAAAATAAAGGTAACTGAAAACTTTTCGTCTCTTAATAAAATATAATTTTCCAAAAAAAATTAAAAATATATTTGGCAATGGTGTATTTGACTAATTCTATAATTATTTTTAGATCATATAGGTTTAGATTTAATAATTATTTCTATAAGATATATATAACAAGAATTTAGAAACTTAATCTTAAATATAATAAAAATAAAAATTAATTAAAATTAAATTAAATAAGCGCTTTTAGATTTAGGGAATTTGTTATAAATCAAAATGTTTTCTAATTATTAACTAAAATGCATGATATATACATTCACTGATAGAAATGATTTTGATTTGGAATACTCTTACTTTATTTCAAATATGAATTCATTCATTATCACTCTAGTCCTCATCGTCGCTGCTGAAAATTTCATCATTGCACTTCATGAAAAACGGTAATTGTCATAATTTACTCTTTCGCTTTCTTATCTCCACCTCCCATTTTTGGGCTGTTTCTCTTGCCACTACATCAGTCAAGGACCAGGTATCATCCAAGGACCATTTGTCGATATGCGGTGGTCGATGTCGATTTATAAACGGATTAATAACGGCAGCTACACCCTGAGGATTATTGAGATGAACATGATGGGTTCCCTCTACTTCATGTAGTTCGAAATGAGGATTTTTCGCCTTTAGAATTTCAATAACCTCTGTACTCTGTTCATCAATATAATTGGACTGAGAACCTTTAATTACACAATAGGGTACATCATGTATGCGTTTAGCCAACTCAGCTGCAAATGGTGGCGAGGTGGTAAATTCAAAATAATATTTAACACGACCATCACGTGAGAAATAATATTTATCGGGATATTTAATTGATTTGGTAACATTGCGTTCCAATATATGGCCAATATTTTCCAAGGCAACCGATCTATCGGTGCCTTCGTACATTATATGCAACAGCTGTTCTCGTGTATATGCTGGTGGTTCCATTTGTGTAGCCAACTGTAAACGATCGTCTTCCACTAAATACTTCTCGATATTATTACGTATGAATTCTATTTGTGTACTGGGATTACGATAGCGTGTACGCACTACATCGATACTTATGAGCATATCTAAACGATCGGGATATAGTGATGCAAATATAAACGACAGCATAGAACTCATAGAATGAGCCAATATGGATACTTTTTGCCAACCATACTCCTCCATTATGCGTAGTATAACGCAAACATAGTCAACGGCATGATAAACTATGCCTCTTGGCAATTTGGGTGATAAACCATGGCCGGGTAGATCTATGCATAGAATGCCCAAATGTTCTGGTAATAAAGGTATAAGAGTATTCCATGTGCCCATGTTATCTAGCCAACCATGCAAAGCCAAAATCGGTCTAAGTTTACGATTACCATACCAACGTCCTACAACATAACCCCAGGGCATGGGTATACGAAGATCTATGAACTGGAAAGAAAGAAATAAAAAATTGTTAATGTTTTTCTTATAATTTATTTTAAGTACATACACACATAGTATATGTATGTAAGTATATATAAATGTTTAGTTAGCACGCGTAAGTTGCCATAAATTTTATGGTAAGAAAATAGTCAGTCATGATTAAAAAATATTCAATAATACTGTGTCTTGTATTATTATTCTGTTCATTCTTAAGACAAACTCGATGACTGTGTGTGATTCCCAAAAGCCATCCATTGGATATAAATAAATGTATTTACATATGTATGTGACTAATGAGTCGTCTGTATCGCAGTCCTAGTACTCTCTATTGGCAACAAGAAATGTTCTGTCTGACCAGGGGTTTGAAACGTGTCCTTACGTCTAATTAGCCAACACACTACCTACTAGACTACGGTGACTTCAATTGATCTTTTTTTTTGCATAATTTTTGTAATATTTACCTGCTCTAATTAGTTTATAAAATTACGATTGCTTTGCTGCACCCATTACTTTCGAACGCGAGGAAAATATCGCTGCCAAGTACAAATTGGGTTGAAAACCCAAATGTTCACTTTTATAAAAAACTTTGAATAAAGTCAAGAACAAAACAAAAACACACACGGCAAAAGCTAAAGAAGCATAGAATTTCTTTGAGGTGTAGCACATTATTTTCGATTGCAATTAAAATATTATGATTTTTTATTATTATTTGAGACTAAAGTTTTAATTTAATTAACATCGAACCACACTAAGCAATAAGCAGCAGAAGTCTATCGTACAAAACCTATATTTTTTTCTGTTGTAGAAGCAGATAAAGAAGAAATTTTTTTAATTTTACTTTTCTTTTCATTGGAACAGTGGAGAATACCACAATGTGTGATTTATTCGTATTTTATTCATCAAAGCTAAGATATCACGAATCTTATCACAAATAAACTGAATTGAATAAGGTTTTAAAGATATTTGTAAGAGTAAAAGGAAAATAAATAAACAGAAACCACAAGCTGAGCAGTCAATTAATAAAAATAAAATGAAATAAAATAAATGAATAAAGAAAATATTTATTGGAAAGTTATGAAATGGATGGAACTCTTCATAATTTAATTGGAAAAACATTTGTTTTGGGTTTCACAATTTTTTTAAGTTTTTGACCATCTGTTGTCGCCTTATCTATGTATGCTTTTAAAAAGGCATGGGGTTTAAAGTCCACTATAAAAGGTTTGTTTATTTCTTATATCACAAAAGTTTTAAAATTTTTTATTTTAATATTAAAGTTTTTTATTACCTCTCGTTTTATTTCCGTTAAATGATTTGTAGCCATTTTTCATAGAAATTGTTTTTTTTATTACTTCGTTTAGAATTTTTCTTTTCTTTTGAAATGCAATTCTAAAATTTTTTCATTATTTTTTTCTTAACTGAATTGACGTTCTGTTCCCGCAGCGTAATCTAAGTGAACTGAATACAAAAGCAGCTAAATATCTTGTATTTATTTATTTATTTAAACTATAATCAACCCTAACTGCTGATCACATACGGTGAGTACACATGATGAGAGCGATAATTGAAAATTATTGAGCGTAAAGAAACATCAAATTATTCTCTTAAATAATAAAAAAAGAGAAAACAGCCGTATAAAGTGATAATTTTTGTTTAACTAAACCTCACAAATAATGTCAAGTCATTCATTTTCAATGAATTTAAAAAAGTAAAAAAGATGGCCTGCAGTTCATATTATTTTTCCTTAATGTTATGTTTTATAAAGAGCGAGTTTTATTAGTTATTGGGTTTAAAAAGAACAGATTTTAACCAAACGAACTTGGTTAAAAACGGCGAAAAAACGTTCACCTCCTCCTCCTTACAATAAAACTACTGATTAAACACTATCTGCCAATAAATAAGTGCAGAAAAATTCTTCATCTCATGTTCCAAAAGGCCGGATAATCACAGAAAAAACGTTCACCTCCTCCTCCTTATCATAAAGGCTTCTACAGAATAAATAGAGAAATTTATGTAACCTCAGTGGATGGATGTGTGCCCAGGGCTTAGTGTCTCATTGTAATTGAGATCCCTTAGAGGGGCTTTTTAATCTTAAGGCACGTATGTACATGTATCCATAGGGGACCGGATTTAACTGGTATCTGTATGGGTGTAGATAAGTTGGAGTGGTAGCTTTGATAAGCTCACTTGAGCACGCATAGCGGCCCACAGGCGACTCCACATGTGAACGCAGTCTCTATACTGACCAAGTCCCACCGAACTAGGGAAGAAGTTGGTCATAGAAAGGGCTGCACATCAAAAGTACGCCCGTGCTCATTTTAAAATATTTCTTCATGTAGTTAAATAAAGACTGTGTGAGATCACTCCCACTGAGAGGAATGTTTATCTCAGTTTATCCGTTAACAGGCAGGAAATTCTTAGATCCGTTGACTGATTGCTCCACACTTATATATACAGATACATTTTCGACATTGAAGTTTATATGCAAAACTAAAAGTCTTTACTAAATTGGGGGTTATTTTTTAAAACATTTAAAGTTTCTAGATGAAGGGAGAGTTGCCGTAGTCTAGTAAGTAGTGTGTTGGCTTATTTGAAGTGAGACCACAGTTCAAACCCTAGGTCAGACATCTGCAGCACAACGAAAATATTTTTTCGGCGACTTCCTCTTTTTAGATTTCTGGCAAAAGCTCTGAGAGTAAATAAAATTCGTATGAAAAAGAATCTCAAAACTATGTTTTTCGGAATCGACTTTAATCTGTAGGATCCGCCACTCATGTATAAAAATGAACACACACAACATAAGTTGCGTGAGAAGCTAGATCGTAATCCTAACTCAGGGGTTGTAATGGCCAATTGCGTATGTATGCAGATGAAGGGAGATATACTTCCTTTAGATTTAAAATAATTTGTTTGACAATCGTACAAAACAATTCAAATAAATGGTTGTAGGGGATTAGAACATGAAACATTTATGAACATTTATGGATAGCTTTTAATTCCGGCTTATACCACTTAAAAAAAATAAACTCTTTAAGGGGCTACAAAAATAAGCAACGTATATATCAGAGATCAGCAATGAGTATTCAAAAAGATGAGTTGAATCGAATCATACTCATAATCTGATTTTAATATTTTAATATCATACGCATACTACTCATATTTAAAGTTTGAAGTACTCATCATTTTCATACTTAACAACACGTATGATGGGGATTTCGATTCTCCATAACTCAACATATACACGAATCACAAAATAAGTATGATTCGCGTACGAACAGTAAAATACTCACTAAATGGTTGTGTGTTTGTTCTGCTTGCTGCTCAGTCTGTTTTGGTTATGTGTCTCATTTCTTTGTTGTAAATGCAACAACAACTAAGACTGTAAATTTTGATGAACGATTCGAGTCAATCGAATCATTTATAAGTATTTTTCTTTATCTTTATGAAGCTAAATGAGTAGGCTTATGAATCAAACATATTTTGAATGGTATGAGTTTGATGTTAACGTTGTACCCCTAGTCATTGCAATCAACGCTACAGTGAGTATGAACGAATCAGAGTACATAGTTAAATATAAATATTGTTGTCTCACTTCATGAGTGCTTATGAGTAGCGAAAAAATAATTCATTGCTGATATCACAAGCTTCAATTAAAACTCGTCTACATATCACTTCCTGTGCCATTTAAATGTCACTTACTTTTAGTGATGAAAACAGATGTCACTACTGTATGCAGCATATGTATACAAATTAGTTTCAATAGATCATAAATATTTATACCGTACCACCCACGCCGACAAAAATACTTTTGATACTCGTATAATGAACTCCTTTGTTGCTAATTTATATTGTAACAACTAATTTAAGTTGTAACATTTCGCCAAAAATCAATATTAAAAGCCGAGTTCTTTAATTAATTTGTCTTCAAAAAATTGGTTTTAATTTTCGGTAAAATTGTTAAAGCCGTATCCTTTGGGATTTATATAAACGCACCATTTCTCTGAAAAAAATTATTTCAGTATTGTTATCGCGTTCCTTGCACAAATTCAAATTCTCCAACATTTGCCACACAGACACACACACATACACGGGTTTGGATGACATCACTGCCGTCGAGAAAAAAGAAAACAGAGTGCAGAATATGAACACATAGAGAAGAAAATGTTAAAAAAGTTTGAAAGTTTTAAATCTGAATGCTATTGTGGCACGATGCCAAATACAGTTTGCAACAAAAAAGACAGTGTAACGGAAGAAAAACAGAGGAAAAGTTAGAAGAAAAAAGTACAGGGATTAAGCCGATAATATTGATAACAATTGTCACGGCTTTGTTATGGGGTTTTGAAACTAAAGTACTGGATTTTTCCAAAGATCAGCATTAAATTTGCACGGGAAAATAAATACAGCGTCGTGTAAATTTAATGCGCTTGTCTGGTAGAAAAATGGATTTAACTTTTGGGGAGAATGGTTGTAGAATTTAGAAAATAAAATTCAATTAATTTAATAACGTCGCCGGCCTTTAAAAGGTTATTATAATCCATATTGAAATTATCACTTGCATTTATTTTTGTTCCTGTTTTTTTTTTCTTCAATACATACCTCCTTTTTGGATAATTTCCAAATTTAGCAGGTATTTTTAAGGTGTGCATGCACAAACATTTTTATAAGTTATGAGTGAATATTATTTGTGCATAAAATTTTGGTTTTTTTTTTGTTGGCGTCAAAATAACATAAAATTGTCTTCTACAGTTACGCTTGAATTTGTTTTACGAACATTTTTTTCCTAATTCCTTAATTCTTGGATGAGGTGTGTCAAGACTAAAAGCCTAAAATCGATTTACCGCGAGACGTGATGTTCTTAAATAAACAGGACAAGAATTTAAAAGAAATTTCAAAAGTTGTATAGCAAAACATGAAGTCTAACTGACCCGTATCGAACAGAAAGTTAGAATTCATTATCCGAGTGTGTTGCCGGCAAAATAAATAGAAATAATCAGACTAAAGCGTAGAAAGTCCGATGATTTTTATTAAGGATATTTATTTATTTCTTCTCATTTTTACTTCCTACGTGGTATCGTGGTTAGTGGTTAAAGTGCTTGACTAAAACTCCTCGAAAATATTCTGAGTAGTAGTTCAAACATCGTGGGCTATGTTTCTCTCAACAACACCTAAATTACAACACAACCCAATATATTTTCACAGGAAATATAAACCAAAGTCCAAAGGAAAGAGCACCAACATGACAAAGGCAATTAATTCCCCACTTCATATATTGTGAACGTACTGTTGTTCCCTTACCTAGGCTGCGTAATAACTTTATTCATTTCTTGTCTACATACATACATAATTGGTCATTGTGTCAGTCAGGATTATGACCTATCTTCTCACTGCACTTATGTTGTGTGTTAATTTTTATACATGAGTGGCGGGACCTACAGTTTAAAGGCGAATCCGAACGACAGATTTTTGGTAAGCTTTTCATGCCAATTTTCAGAGTTTTTGCAAGAAATCTGCTGAGAGGAAGTCGCCGAAGAAATATTTTTTTCATATTTTCTTTTTGATGCCTGACTTGGGGTTTGAACCGCGGCCGCACGTCTAATAAGCCAACACACTACCTACTAGACTACAGCGACTTACATATATCCGCACTTCAGCAACAATAAATTGTACACGTACTATAATTCCCTTACTTTCTTACTTAAGTAGCCATTAACAAACCGATTCGGCCTCTACTTCTTGCGCGCCTGTGTCATTTGGTCACATCAATTGATGGCAATGCTTCCTCGATTTCGTTCTTCCCTTACTTAGATTGCGTTATAACTTCATTCATTCTCTTGTCTACGGTTCATTTATTGCGATTCTAAAACCTTATTAATGATTTTTTTATTTCTTAAAGGAAATATTAGAAAGCAGTATTCCTTTATAAAATTTATATTGAATAACTGAATAAAAGTTTTCCATGAGCATTTAATTTTATTTATCCATCCATTTTATTATAAATTCTTTTCATCTTGTCCTTTGTACAGAATTATCATCATTAATGAGAATTTTATGAAGAAATTTTCTTCTCGTTTAGCGATGCTGGTCATGAATGAAAATTGTCTGTACAAATTGAATGACAACGATTCGGCATTTTTTTCATTTTTTTTTTCTGCATCTTCAATATTATGAAGACGTTTACGTGGATATCAAAGTGTTTTTACCTTTCTGTTTGTCATCAGATATGCTTGTAAAATTCTTGCTCGTAATTTATTTTCATATTTTTATGATCTCTGAAGTATTTAGAAGACGACTTCTTTTTTTTATTGGTGACTGCATTTTAAGGCATTTAAGCTTTTTGAAGCTTTTTTATGCATGAAAATGAAGCAGTTAAGGACGGACAAATAGTTTATTGGATTTTGTTTAAAGCAATTTGACTTAAAAGCAGATTGTTTACATAATGTTGTTGAAATCATATTGGAAATTGCTTTTTAAGTTTCACATTTTGCTGGTCCATTAAACAACGTGAAAACATTTTTAAGTCGAATAATTTTATTTCGTTTGCAATGAATTTCTTAAATTTTTTTTCTTCATATTAATTCTGCTTAATTTTTTCTTTAAAACATTGTTATTATTGGAGTTTAGCTTCTTTACTATTAAAAACAATGTTTCATTCCTTCTTTTGTTTGAGTGTTAATAGCTTTACAAGAGAGATTTCAATTAACCTGGTACCTGTTTTAAGCTGCTTTGCTATTTTCTGCAATTGCTTGTATGAAATTTATCAATAAAACAATAAAAGCTGAGCGATTTTTTCTTCTTCTTACAAGTTTTAGTTTTTACAAAAGTTTTTTTTTTTTAACTGATACCCATAGATTTGCATACTAATACTGATCAGTTTTATGGTAATTTCTTTAGAGCGTTTAAGCCGATTAAGGGAATTTCTAATAAAGTTTAGTGAAAGCAAAGTGTGGCACCCTGGAACATTCTATGCTTAAAAAGGAAGGATTAAAAAATTCAAAGCACTAGGAAAAATGGTAATAAAATTTATTTTTGGACAAAGCATTTACCACCAACCTTAATACCAAATAATCCATAAGCATTTATGTTTGTTTATATTTACGCCAAGCATTGTTGGATACAAATTAAAAAGAAAACTACAATCCCTAAAACCTAGCCGATGTCATAGGTATTATAATTTTGCGAGTATTTTTGCAGTGTTTTTTTATTGTTTAATTCCACTAACAAACTGGTGAATCTCGCGTTTTCCAAAATGGTGAATATTTCAACAGGAGCTGTTATAAATAAGTTCATTGAAGATTATTTTATTTGGACGAAATAGCTGTCACAATGAAAACGATAAAAACCTTGTTTTGCTTGTCATGGACCATAAGCGTATTACGCGGAACCAAAAATTCTAATTTAAATTACATTTCAAACTAAACTACAGTGTTGCAAAACTGTAATTTTGAAATGTTAGGCTGACTTCCAAAATGTTAGTTGCTATGTGTTTGAACGAAGTATAGTGTTTCATAAAGCCGCTATTCAAAATGTTTACAATGTATAATATTTAAACCCTTTCATGCCCGAATTTTTTGGGCCAGAACTAAATGTTTTTTAAGGACATGTGTTTGTTAGTCATGGCCTAAATATGAAGTGATATTAAATTCAGAGTCCTACGTATTCTGGTTTTACACGTTTTTAACCAAGCTTGTTTTCAAAAAAAAATCTTTTAAAAAAATTAAAAATTACGGAATTTATGAACAAAAATGTACAATGTTGCCTATAGGCAACATCGGGCATGAAAGGGTTAAATAGTCGTCAATGTGTATTTTTAACGCAGTCAAAAAGCAATCAGCCATCGGATTTATAGTTGATGCATTGTTTGGTAACTTTGCATATCTACATAATTTATATACCGTAATAGAACTGCATACAAACTTTGTATTGATACATTTTGAAAGTCAGCAGTACTGAACTATAACTGAGAGTCCTTTTTTCATTATACATATTGACATACATATTATTACATTATAACCCTTCAATCAGAATTATGACCTAACTTTTCAAAGCATTTCTTTTGTGTTTGTTATTTTTATTCATGAGTGGCGGAACCTGTTTAAAGTCGACTCCGAACGACAGATTTTTGAGAAACTTTATCGTGGCAATTTTAGTTACACTCAGAGTTTTTGCCAGAAGAAAGTCGCCGTAGAAATATTTTTCCATATTTCGTTTTGATAGAGATGTCTGACATGGGGTTTGAACCGTGGCCTCATGTCTAGTCAGCCCACACACTACCTACTAGACTATTTATTTATTTATATTTAATACACATACGACACGGAACAGAAAAACTAACGACTTATTCGTGTACCTCACATACAAGACAAAAACAGCTGATTCGGAACTTAACAAAACGTAAAAGCCCCGTTTAGTCAAAAGTCGAATGAACGTAATGTAACATATGTACGTTCGTTTTTAGCATATGAAAAGAAATGCAAATGCGTACCGAAATTACATTACGGTTTGGCAAGCTTTTCGTGTTCTATAAACGAATGCACGTTCCGTGGACGTTTCGCTACACGGGGCTAAAACCTAATTCTACCTAGAGCATTACGTTGAACATGTTGTTAATGCATTAATAGTTGAAAAGCTCAACACATACAATATGTAATCATAAAAAAGAACTGAAAGCGTGGGGGGAGGTTTTTGAAATGAAAAAGTACTGAAAAAAGTACTGAATTTATCAACACTGCTTACTAAGCAACATATTATTGAAGTTACCATTGTTATATTGCACAGAATATATTATTTTTAGAATTTTTAATTGATTTTATACTCGATGTGCGTTTATCATATAATATACAGTGAGCGTCAAAAAAAACTGTACACTAACGATAAAATCAACTAAATTTTTACCACTTAAGGAGAGTGTCCGAAAAAATTTGACAATATTTCGAAATTTTTTGTAATTTTATTTTTTTGCCTCAATGGCAATGAAACATTTTTCAACTGGCAATGAAACATTTTTAAAATAAAAATAACGGTAATATATTAAAGTATATTTTTTTAATGTACAGTTTCTTTTGACGCTCACTGTATACACAATATACTATAAAGTCATTAATATGTTTTAAGTTGGATTTTTGTAAATTCTTCTTTTGTTATTGATTAAAAATTGTTATTATTATGTGCTCGTATTATTATTTTTCAAGGAAATTCAAAGCGTATGCTTTCATATCCCATATGTTAACATCAATACTCACTCTATTGGGAGATCAAAATCAATTACTCAACCTATGCCTGAGAACTAAATTATTCTAACAAAAGTTTTACGGAAATGCATTCAATGGATTCATCTTCCGTTGGTTTAAGCCTCTATGCTACATACATGAGATGAGTACTTGCTTGTTATTATTATAATATGTGCCAGCATATGAAGTACTTCATCCATTTGCATAATTCATGACCTACAAAAGTAAATCTTTGTTGAAAATATTCACATCCAAACTGTATTTTTTTTTTGTTTTTTTTTTGTTTTTCCTTAAAGAAAAGTTTATTTCCATAGAAAATGGAACAATAAAAATCAGTGTCTTACTTTAGTAACAGACAATAGTTACAGTTTCTCTCTTTTTGCTCTGCTTTTTTCTTTGTAAGCGTATTTGTTGTCTACATTTCCATTGAAAAATGTTAAAAATGCCGTAAAGTTACAATAGAACGAATGGCTTTTTATCAAAACTTTACTGCCGATAGAAAAGTTGCTTTCCGGTCATAGTAAATATAAGGAATGTGGAACAAATTTTCATTGTTTGTGGACTCATTTCAGTTTGAGTAATTTTTGAAATGGATTTTCATCCCACACCATTCCATTTTTATATATGCATGTACTTTTATTCAAAATTTAATATTTTTTTAATGATTAACAAATTTAAATTAATAATAATTTATCAATAAAAACAAATGAATATTTGTTGAAAGAAATAAAAACCTAGAAAAACTGCAACTGATAACATTGAAGAGTCTTACTTTCATGCTAGAAAGAACAATAAGGAACACTTTTTTAATTTTAAATAGTGGCAGAGATAAGTGTAACAATATAAGTATATTTGCGTAATGGACATTGATAACGTTATGTGCCTGCCTGTAGAGGAATACATCGTCGCCGTTCATTTCCTACGTATTAGGCATCTTTCGCTTCCATATACTAGTGCACATTTCTCACATGATTTAAAAATTCGTAACTTAGCGTTACGGACAATTTTTGAACTTACCAATAGCATATCTGATTTGAGACTCTGCTAAAATAATGTCCTTAGGTATGGATATGCGCTCAAAGGCTGAGCAGGGCTTTCGAAAGCTGACGTCCTCACCAGAGATCGTAAGAATACATGAAATTTTGAATATAAGTGAGGCAAAAATATTGAAGTTTAACTATGTTTTCTGATTCATTCGTACTCACTACAACGTAGATTTATAAGTACAGATTGCAATGAGTATGCGTACAACGTTGACATCAAACTCATACCATTCGAAATATGTTTGATTCATAAGCCTACTCATTCAGATTAATAACTTTAGATAAATACTAGTGACACGAATTATTCATCAAAATTTTCAGTCTTAGTTGTTGTTGCATTTACAAAAGAAGAAAAAAGACACATAAGCAAACACACAACCTTTTAGTGCTTCGTGTATATTTTGAGTTATGGAGAGTCGAAACCAACAACACCATACGTGTTGTTAAGTATGAAGTATAAGTATGAGTATTATGATTGGATTCTGCTTATCGTTTTGAATACTCATTGCTGATCTCTGGTCCTCACATGCATTCATACCTGCTCTGCATTGACATTGTATAAAATATAAATTTGTTATACACCTGAGAGTATTTTATGCACCAATTTCTCATTAAGTTTTTCCATGTAATCCTTAAACGACTTCAAAGCCTCTTTACATTAGGAACTTGGTAGCCACTCGTTTGTTATCCCAAACGACCAATCATGTTTGCCCATTTTCAATAATTTTAGAAATATTACACGAGACTTTAATATGTAGTTAAAGCACAGTAGATGTGCAGAATTTTTACGTTAACTTTTGTGATAATAATGTAATGGTGTAGGATATAAAAATTGTATATTTTCATGTTAAATATGTTTCTCTGATGACTAGACATAATAAAAAAATATGTTTATTTTTTATTTCATTTTGTTTTGTCTGTCTCATAATTTTTGTTGTCGTTTTTGTCTTGCATGAACGCAAACATTCTGTTTTGTGTTAATTAAGTAAAGATTGCTGACGATGGCAATGTTAAGTATGAAATAGCCGAAGAATAAATTGAAGGTTATCGGTATTGATAAATATTCCTTTACACGTGTACACTTACGAGTATATCGTAATTTAACGTGCCTAGCCGCTGATAGAATAACAAAATTTGTGACAATTGGCAACAAATGACAAAAAAAAACAAAAATTTTTCTAGATTAGCCCCAAATAATGATAAATATAAAGGAGCATATAAAATGCTTTTATATTCTACTACCACCCTGAAACTAAAAGTGAGAAAAACAACACAAAATTATGTTACAAAAATTACCGAAATGATGTGACAATTTTATTTAATATCCGTGCGTATCTCTCTGTGTATCACAATTGAAATTGACATTATCAGTGTAGACACGTATAGATTTAGTGGCTATTAAAATATTTTGACATTGACTTATGAAGGTTTAAATTTTCATTACTACCCGTGTAAATGATAAAATTGTATTAACAAAAGCGACAGTCATACCATATAAGTTCAATAACAATTTTATGATACGAAAAGCATAAAACACAACAATACTAATTGAAGTCATAAATATAAGGATAATCAAACTTTTGTTATACATAAGTATACAATTAATGGTAGATAAATTAGAAGCCACTACACCAAATAAAAGCGCTCTTCGCAAGCAATGACAGATGGCACTGTTATTATTTTAACACTTCGCTATCTGGAAAAAAATTTGATCAATGAAACTGTAGTAAGAAAATAAGAAGAAGAAAAGAAGAATAATAACAAGTCCTACACTCCTTAAAGAAACTAAAAACGAACATATTTATATTATTAAGTTTTTAACTTTTAAAAACGTTGAAAATATGAGCTCGTAGATTGCAAATAAAATAAAAATAAATTTTTGTTTAGTTTTACTTAAATTCTTTATAATTCGCACAGTTCTTTGTGCCACTGTTCACAACTTGATGTAAACAACAACAATTGTTTTCTTTCTTATTCCTCTGTTTATACCTCTGCATAAATAATAACAATTACGAGACAATTATTCGACAGATCTTTGTAATGGAGATCTTTAAACCACGATTACTCTCGTCAAACGTACCTCTTATGCTGTAGTTACCCACACGTAACGTAACGTACCGTAGCGAACGTTCTCTTTTTAGCATATGGAGAACAATGTAAACGATTACCGAAACGTTCTCTCTCGTTAGCAAAACGGAACGTTCTCCCACGTTTTTACGTGACATTTTAACATGAGACAACATTTGTGAAAAAATTACCAAATAAGGAAAAATATGACCAAAATTAAATTCGCAGTTTTTTATTTTATTTTTTTCAAATTTAAATTATAATCGAGAAGAAAGGAAACAAAAAAATAACAATATAAAATTATAGTCTTCCTAATTAATTAATTTTAACAAACAAAACAAAAGCTATTTTTATAAGAAAAACAATAAACAAATCCGGAAAAAAAGCGGCAACACTGATGATGAGTGTATACCAATTTCTTTGCATTGTGTTGCGTTCGTTTGTGTGTTGCTTTGTGTTCTGTTTCGTTTTTATTTACATTCTTCGTTGACAGATGTCCCGTTTTGAACGTTTCTATAACTACACCAACGTTTTAAAGGCTACGTACGTTACGGTTTTACGTTTCTTACGCTTGGCTAACCAAGGCATTATTCACGCAATACTTTACTAACTAAGTTGCCTGCTTTGCCTTACCTTTTACATGGTAGGGTAAACAGTCTGATGAATGTTCTTGAAGGCGAATGTTCATGACTTCGCTTTCTCGAAATCTTTATAAATGTAAACATCGTTGTTGACATTTATTATTGTAGTGTTGTTTGTGTATTTTTGTTTACTTGTTTACCATTTTATATTGTGGTGATTTGTTTACTGCATTGTTTTGTTTTTGTAGCTTTTGTTTAATGTTAAGCAATGTAAAAGCAAGACACCAGTATCTAGATTTTTCGTTTTCGTTGATATATAATCTTGTATCAGTAAATATCTGCCTCCACTGCTTTCTTTGGTAAATCCACAAACCTTTTTGCATTTAAAATAAATTCACAGTGCCCCGTTCCAGTTCCATAATTTCCTGTTTAGCGAAACATGTTTGAAGCAGCATTACTTTAGCGTTATCCGATTTACGCGTACACATCATTATCGTGATTTACTTAACTTCTTTACTCAACTGTGGTTAAGCGTTTACCAAGCTTGTGTTGTACTTTAAATGTTACATGAATTTAAAGTATTCCGCTCAATTTGTTTGTGGCTCAATTTATTTTCTGTTGCTTAAATACATCGTATTTTAAAACATTTTCTTTTTTACAATGGATTTGGCAGGTGCTATTAGGCGTAAAGTTGTTCATTACATTGAGCGTAAATATAATTCATAAAGATTAAAAGCATTATTCCCTTGAAATAGTTGTTGAGGAATATCTGTTAACAGTACAGCAGCTTAAAGTGAAGGTAACGGGAGATTACATAATTTCGTTACGTTTAAAGGATACTTTAGGATTACTGGTCGCATGTATAAGATAATATTCCCAATTTTCTCTCTTTCTCTTTTCCTGCTAATAGAAAAGCTTACTTTTCGTAAATTTAACATTTAAGAATGCTTTACGTTTGTAATCTTACTGTTGAATTAAATGAAATTAATAGGATATGGTATGTCGATAAGAGGTTACATTAAATAAATGCGTCTTTATTATTTTCAAAATTGTTCTGCGGTGTGAAATATTAGAAGAGTCTAAATATGGGTTCTATATACAGTTTGTTTGTTTTTATTTGTTTGTGAAATTTGTTTGTAAAAAGTCAAGTTCATTGCTGAACTGCCAATTTTCAGTCTTTAAATCTGTTTCCACACGAAGGAGAATGTGGGAAAAAATTTATAGCGATGGAACCTGTTTTATTATTGTATTTTATACTTGTTTGATAGATGTCGATAAAGCAGAGTTTAATATTCGAAAAATTCCCCTCATTGTAGCAGCTATACGTCACCACTTTTTCGAAACAAAATAAGGGTGAAATAAATGACATGTTATGAGACGATAACAGCATTCGTTGTATGTGTTAACATTACTTTCCTGCCCTTAAACACGAATTATTATGCTGCTCACAACTGACCTCTATTTCCCCTTTTGGGGGGAAAATATTATTATTTTGGAACTTAAATGTTATAGCATCAAGCACTATCAGATGTCGATAAAGCAGTTCTAGAAAAACACCCTTCACTGTATGGAAAAAATTTCACCACCATCGCAACGCGCTGAGGGTAAAAATTAACAGAATTATTTGAATTGTAATACTAATAAGGCGGAGTACAGAAAGGGAAAATCTGCAACTTTATAGCAATATTTACATATGACTGCAGGATACGTGATCTAGAAGGTAGTGTTTTGGTTTATTAGACGTAAGGCCTCGATTCAAATACCAGGTCAGGCATTTCCAACTAAATGAAATATGAAAAAATATTTCTTTGGCGACTTTCTCTCAGCAGATTTCTGGCAAAAACTCTAAGAGTAAATTAAATTGCCATGAAAAGTTTCTTAAAAATCTGTCATTCGGAGTCGACTTTAAACTGTAGGTCCGTCCACGTCACTCATGTAAAAAATTACCGCACATAACATAAGTGGTGTGAGAAGCTAGGTCGTAATCCTGACCAATTATGTATGTGTGTAGCATAAGTTAGTAAGTTTGAATACTTAAACGACTTTTTTCGTTATTAATATAAGAATATTTAAGACTTGGACTGGTGAAATGTATGAACAAACCTTTATGGTATATTGCGATATTAAAAAAATATAAAACGCAGGCTGTAAAATTCAAGTTTAAAGTGAACACATTTTATATGTTTTAATATTCCGACAGTCCTTACTTATTAGAGGATATACTCAATAGGTGGCTATGGCTAGACACAATTATTTTCAATACGACACGCATAATAATAGATGAAAAAGGATATTAAATGGAAAAGGTGGCACGAATAATCTTTGAAAACATAATATATGGCACTGTCACCAGGGTATTTTAAAGCAATAATACTTTTTATCTCATTATACACACTCGTTTTCAATTTCATTTATACTCTGAAGCATTTGTATCACGACATCAAAGTATTAGAAATGTATTCGAATAAGTATCTGTTTCTTAGAGTTTGAAAGATTTCAAGTGTACGATTTAAGCCTTTTTGGTGCAAACTAACCTAAATATGACACCCAATTTCTTTGAAATAATATTTGATTTCATTTCACATTCATTTAAAGCATATAATAAGAGTGTTTACTTTACGTATTTTTCAAAGAATCAAATATAAACAAGCAAAAATGTTATAAAAAATTAAAAATTTTTCATCGATTTTTTTTAGTAAATTTTGTATTTTAGTGGCTTAAATCAATATTTGAAAAAAGTTTAATTGTCATGAAAAATTATGGATTTTCTTTCCATAAATAATAAACACATTAAGTAAAAATTTAACATATTTTGGAAAAATCTTGGTTGTTAAAGCTCTTTAATCGTCATCAACGGTAGCGTTTGAGTAATAAAGCTAAAATAAATAAATAATATTACGTATACGTACCTCTGCGTTTGAGTAATAAAGCTAACATAAGTAAATAATATTGCGTTTACGTACCTCTGCACAAGAATATTCATTTAAAAATCTTCTCCACACATTTAAATTTTTCAGTCATTTGAAATTTTTGAATTTATTTTCGTTATTAAAATAATTTAGACAACAAAAAAAAAAATTATATAATTCTTTAAGCCAAATTATTTATACATACATAATTGGCCATTACCACACTTCAGTCAGGATTACGGGCTAGCTTCTCACACCACTCATGTTGTGTGTGTTAATTTTATACATGGGTGGCGGGACCTACAGTTTAAAATCGACTGCGAAAGACAGAAATTTTTATTGCAATTTTTTTACTCTCAGCGTTTTTGGCAGAAATCTGCTGAGAGGAAATCGCCGAAGAAATTTTTTTTCATATGTATTTCGTTTTGATGTCTGACCTGGTGTTTGAACCGAGGCCTTACGTTTAAGTTCAGAATAATAAATGAAATCTGACAAATATTTGGCTTCGACGAGCTGTCAGTGGTTATATCAGGCCTTGCAATACAAACGACTCAGTTGCAAAGATTGTGATAGAACCTCCGTTTATTAGTTTACCCAAATCACCTTTTTGGGGTTATAAATTCATCATTGCTGCTCTCGTGTGACCTCGTAGATACAACAAATTTGTGGTCAACTGCATTGTATTGCTGTAGAATATAATTCTTTCTGTCTTCTATCTGTTGCCACAGCCAATAATATTAGGTTAGGGAGGTAATGTCTTTCTAGCTTTTATCAATGTATAGCCGTAAGCAAAAACTTGTTTTCAACTTACCAGTATCAGGAAGAATCCAAACACTTTGTGGAATCGATGTCAATTTTTTTACCATGTGAATTCGGAAAATTGTCATTTCGATACTTTCCTTATACACCTTGAGGAAAAATCCAATAGACCAAAAAAATTTCTTTTGTGTTTTAAAGTTTTATTCATTTCAAAATGTTTCTTAGTTATTAGACATTTAATTAATTAATTACGTTTAAATTGTTATAAATCGCATTTAAAAAAGGAAAATTCGTTTAATCCTCATATACAAATTCAGGACGTTCATACATATGTATTTTTGTTAATATTTTCGAATTTCTCACAAAAATTAATTAATAATATACAGGTAAGTAGATATGTAAGAATATTCTACAAAATTATAATTATAATGCAAAGCAAAAAAAAAAAAAAAATAATAAATAACAAAAAAATTTAAAACGATAAGAAAGTTTTATAAATAAATTGATAATTATACTCTAATAATAACAAAGAGAGAGAGAGAGAGAGAGAGAGAGAGACAAAAAAGTTATTGTGATAAAAAAAGGAAAAAGGATGAGAAAACTTACAAATACATGTTCAATGTGTTTTCTTCATTGTATTGCAATTATTAACAAATCTTATTGGATACTCATTTTAAATAAAAACGAAATTAAATGTTTTTAATGTTTTCATTAAAATTTAAATAAGAAAAGCTCATTCAACATTAATTGGTCATTACGATTGACCTTCATGTGTTTGACTTTCAGGTGATTTCATATCCTTTAATGGCTGTGACTGATGGTGATGACTGTGTTGCTGATTACATAGATGATAATGCAGTTCCGCTCTTTTACCAGACCCATTTGATGAGTGACATTTGATTGTGTTTTTCTGACTAACGCTTGTAGGAGATAATATGACATCTGTTGGATGGGACGAGGGCCATGTTGTTAATACATCTGTATTATCCTGATCAGGTGTCATGCATATATCTGATATAATACCACTTTCTGTTGCACACAATACATATAATGATTAAGATATGTTTGTTAGTAAATATGTTTCACATAAGCTTTAGTTTTCTTTTTTTCTTGTTGTTTTTTTTTAAGAAATATAACAAAGAGAACAATATAAAGTAGGTTTTATAAACGGATTTATTGGAAGGTGAAAATGTAAGATGTAATCAAAATACAGTTATTATTATTATTCAAAACTACTTGTTAAATTAAAAACAACTTAAAAACACATTTTAAAATAAAAATAAGAATAAGGCTACGCTTTAAAAGTTAAGAAAAGGAAGCGGGATTGCAATTAATTGAAAATCCAATCATATCTAAGGCTGGATGATTAGTAGATAATTATTTACGTTTAATTCAATCAAGGAACAGCCAAATACTTGGAATTGATCACAGTCATCTCTACTATGAGAAGCGTCCTGCTTATCGTCTTTCAACCGATTACACCCAAAGCGGCAACAAATTTAATAAGTAAACTAGTGAACGTTTATGGAAATTACAATACCTGATTGAACATGCTTAAAGCCTTAAGGTAAAGGTTAAGAGCTCAGAGCAAAGTGGGAATGATCTTGATAAAACTCGATAAAATGGTTCTTGGCTCAATTAATATCAATTCTCAGTGTGTTAACCAAAAGTAAAAGCCAAAAGCAGTTTCGCTCTGGGCAGACCCTCTCTTAATAAATTAATTTTGAATATTTCTCTTCGTTCCTTTAAAGAACATAAGGCTATCATACATACATACATATTTACATAATTTGCCATTGCAACCCTTTATTGCGACCTAGCTTCTCACACCACTTATGTTCTGTGTGTTAACTTTATACATGAGTGGCGGGTCCTACAGTTTAAAGTCGATTCCAAATGACAGATTTTTGAGAAACTTTTCATGGCAATTTCTTATATACTCTCAGAGTTTTTGCCAGAAATCTGCTGAGAGCCAGCCGCCGAAGAAATATTTCTTCATATTTAGTTTTTTTTTTTCCTCCGACCTGAGGTTTGAAACGTGGCCTTACGTCTTGTAAGCCAACACGCTACCTACTAAACTACGACGACTACAAGGCTATCATAACTAAGCTATTCCTCCATACTATCATTATTTCTTTACTTTATTTCATTCGTATTTATTAAGTTTTTTCGAGTAAGTAGAACCTCGTCATTTTTCTTTGCAATCTGACAAAAAAAAGCACGCATGCATATGAACTGATATTTTCAGAATAATATGACTTCTATTGCAGCTGTCTGCAACTTAAGTGAGGAAAGCTGCCAAAGTTTAAAACCGGCTTTTTAAAGTATTGTTATCAGGTAGTGTAGTAGGCGCTAAAGTTGGAATTGAACTTTGTCGTAAGACCGTGTGATGTCATGTAATTGCCAAATATAGTGTTTATAGTAAGTGGTCTGTAGTATGATGAGTTTAATGCCTAATTGTGGGAGTTTTAGCATAATTTTATTAAATTTTTTAAAAATTCAATCATAAAATATTTCACAAACACAAATATATAAAAATTTATTCTATAGCTTTAACACGTTCACGCCGGCGCACTAGACAGCGACATTGGGTGACGTGTAGTAACGGCGGTACGCATTGATTAGACGATACGTAACACCAAATATTTGGATCTTTAACACTTCTATTGCCGAAAAAGAATACTCGAGAGGCAGGCTCTATTAAAAGAATTTCTTTTTAATAACAGTTATAATTACTAACGTAATAATTGAGTTCTGTTCTATTCTCACGGTAAAAATTCAGAATATTTAGTGAGAATGAGACGAATCCACGAAAACTCTACACGATACCGTTGCATCGGTGGATTGTCTATGCTGCGCAATAGCTGCCGTCCGATAGAGCTAAAAGCTCTAAGTGCAGACGCCAGTGGGCGAAAAGCATAAATTACAGGGCCGGCGTGAACGTGTTAATAAACAACAGCTAATAAGGTATGATTTTATTAGAAAACTGTCAAAATTGGAAAAAAAGGAGAAAACTGTGCAGCCGTCCTTTCGTAAGGTGAAATCTACGTGGGACTAATTTTTTTGTGATTAAGTGTGAAAACGTAATCAAAAGTTCAAACTACTATCACTTATCAGTACAAGAATATACATAATTTAATTTATAATTTAATTTCAAATCATTAAAAAATTTCAATAGAATTTTGTGGTGTTAGTTAGTATTAACAGAGGCTAAGGCCAGATTTCCTCTTTGCAACAATACAAAAAAAATTGACAAAATAAGAATTAAGTGAGGCAATTTATTTCCGCCAAATATGGTAGACAGTGCCTTTTACGATTGTTAGAATTAAATCATAATATGTTACAAATACAACAAATACGTACTTAAAACAGATTAATATTTACATACAAACAATCATGCAATCGGTGTTAAATCGTACAACATATGTTACATATATATTTACAGTATTTACAACAAATACAATTTATTTACAAAAATTCAAATATTATTGCCAAAGGTTACTCTATACTCAATTACTTTCTAATGGCAATGTTTTAGCAAACACAACAATTTTAAATTAAAAAAAATATTATCACGTGCAGTATTATTATTATTTTTTTTAATTGCATTTTTTCTGTTTTTTTGTTTTTGGTTTAGATTAGATTAAAAATAATAACATAAATCAAGATCAATACCCATTGAAAGTTGACTGACAATAGTCGTTGACCGCTTATGATATGCCCGATGTCTGGAACTTATAGTTCCGCCACCACTCTGGCTGCTAAAGCCGCTGCTCAAAGTGTTTGCCATATGCTGTTGGGACTTTTGGCAGTTGTCAGTGATGTTATCTAAAGCCAAAGTTTGACATTCATTAATAAGTTCAAGACCTTGACCTTGACCTTGACTTGGATGATAATGATGATTGTGAAGGGACTGTTGTTGTTGCTGTTGTTGATTAAGATGGTTATGATGGTGATTGGACGATGTCGACGAAGATGATGTGGAGGATTTACTAAGTGAAGAACTGCTAGTGCCACTAGATAATGAACTTTCCGATATTAAGGAGTTGGGACGACGGGAGGTATTAATTTGATCGTTGTGCAAGCCCACAAATGAATGACGTAACTTTGGAGCTAAATACAGTGAATTAAATTGATTTGATTGTGTGTGTGTGCTAACGTAAGGTTCTAAACTAATTACAAACCTTTTCCTAATTGGCTTATGGTAATGGAACGATCATTAATTTGATTATTACTGGGTCTAATGTCCAAACAAGGTTTGCTACCTATGCCCATTGATGACATTTCAGCGAGGCGAATTTCTTATAATACAAAAAAAAAGCAACGAAAAGAAAAGAAAAGGCATCTGATAGAGAAAAACGTCAAATATTAAATGAATTCTTACCTCGATTTCTTTTCGCCTGTTGCCACAGTAATTTCGAAATTTCCTCAGTCCAAGCATTTTTAATGTCTTCCGACATACATTGTAAGGTGAATGTATCCTCGGGTTTACGTTTTCTAAACCAGATTTCAAATTTTGTTGGTGAGTCGCCCACATGGGCCGTTAAGCCAATATCGGAAGTTTTTATACTATTCTTGTAAATATAAATATCAAGATTCTACAACAACAAGAACAACAACAATGTTTTAAATTTACTCTTTATATCAATTTCCTTTTTTGCTACTTTACCTTATGGTCCGGAAATCTGCGGGCCTTACTGAATAGTACCAATTCTTCGAATAAGAAAATCTGTCGCAGAGATTTTTTACCTCCTTTACCCTGCCACACTAAGAATTCATTTTGTCTTAGCAAACGTCCCTGTTCCTTGACATTGACATCACAATCCCTCAATGAGTCCATGGCCAACAAATCATTGCCATGTCGCAATTGAAACTTGACCATTTCTTCAGCTTTTTGCAGTTCTTCAACATCGGCAGCAATTTCTTGTAAAGCAGTGCCCTGACACAAAAAATATTTGCTATTTAATACAAATTGTGAGGGTTAAGAAATTTATTTGTATGTACCTGCACAGCGTTGCACTCTTTAACTAATTGCTGTAAAAGTAACGCATATTTGCCCATGCGTTGTACTGGCTTCAGTAGATAAGAAGCCAAATCCATTTTATCGTTCAGTTCGTATTGTTTAGTCTAAAGACATTAAAGTGAACAAATTATTTTAAAAGTTCTTATAAAGAAACCAGTGCTGATGTCCCTTGCTCAGGACATCAAAGGCCTCTTCCTACTTAATACAGGCATTAAAAATTTGCAATTTTTTTCGTCACTATAAAGTTAAAAGGGAATGAAATTACCTTAAAGAAAGCAGTCCCATATTCGCTCATCAATGTATCACTTTTTGGTTTATTTTTGTTATACAGGGCATATAAGTAAAATTGCGATTCCATTTGTAGGAAGGCAGCACCAACTTTCAGTGGATTGTGTTCGTAACGTTCCAGTTCGGCGAGAAAGTGATTGCTATGAAATTCAAAAATCTTCTCGATGTTACCAAAGATGACATTACGTTGACCGCGTAACGATTGCGGTATATCGTCGCGTAGCAGTTCATCGATATAGTTTTCAATAACGTAATACAATGAACGAACATAGTCGCGTTCCGTGCCAATCATTTCGCGCATGATCAATAGGAGCGTTCTAAAACAAACAATTAAAAAACAGTAATTACAGTCATACGTATATTTCTAATGATAAATACTTTTGTATTTTTGGATCTAAGCAGCTAAGTTCCTCTAATTTCGGCAGTTCGAAGGTGGATGCAAAACATTGTAAATGCTTGTTGGCCTCCCAGGGTGAGTGGACATTAATATAATGTTTGGATGGTTGCTCGAAGCATTCATCATCGAGTTCATCACTAAAATAAAAAGAAAAATTTTTTATTAGTTCCAACACTTTTCTTTTTCCTTTGGAGATTTACGAAATCTTACTGTTTTTCATATAAATTCTCTGTTTCCTCATTGAGACTTTGGCATGAACATACTCGTATTAGTTTCGGATTACCTTCACAATGATGGCATTCGCCCACACCTGAATCGGCAATTTTCGATCGACCTTCTTCGCCATCATCATTTTCCAACATTGCATCCATATCTTCCAGATTTCGACTATCACGCCAACATTGACACGTCGAGGGACTCTCAAATGATCCCGTACCATACGATGATGATCGATGACTTGTTGAGCGCAGCTTTTGTGTATTCGGTGTACTCGTTATCATTTGTGTTATCGATTTCTGTAAGTGATTGTGATTGATATGCAAACTTAAGCTATCAGGTTTTGGTTTCAATCGTTCATTTTCTTTTTCCAGATATTTTTCTAAAAGCCCCTTAATACCATATTGATTGGCTAAACGTTCCATTTCATGTTGCATATTATCGTCCAGCATGTGTAGATGTATCAAATGATATAAACGTGTGGCTGATTCAATACGTTCCCGTGCAATTTCAAGCTGTTCGGCAAAATTGTCCAAGGCTTTCTTCAAATTAATCGAACTTTCTTTCAGTGAATCCATGCAGGCAGCTGCAAGATGCAAATCTCTTCCTTTGGCCAAATGTTTCTTTAAAAATAAATGTTTTTGTTTAGTTTTACATTTAAAATTTTAATTATTTTTAATTATAAAATATCTTAATTACCATGGAGATAAAGTAGTATTTTTCAAACTCATGTTCAAGTTCTTTCATCGGCGTTTCAAAATCCAATTCCAGAGTTATAAAACGCTGCAATGATTCGCTACCGTCGCTAGTTATCCATGAGGTAACCTAAAAGTATACATTTTGAAATACATATGAGTTAAATTAAAAATAATTTTTTAGTTTTTATTAAAATAGGTATGTATGTATGTATGAAAATATATTTGTAATTCTAAAGTTAAGAGGCTGTCTGGCCAAATAGTATTATCAACTAAACGTTAATTATTCCTGCTTCTACAGTATCTTAAAGACTTTAAATTTTGTAATGCTCAGTTAATAGCTGATTACGATAAAGCACTCAGACAACATTTTTATTTTTAGGTTTAAAGTCGTATAATTGATATTGGTCCAGTCAGACAGCCTAATTTTTTGGGTGGTTTATAATTATTTTTATTTGAGTAGATACTGGTGTTTTGTTTTTACATCGTTTAACATTAAAATTATAAACAAAAGCTATAAAAAGCAAAAACAATGAACTTGTTTACAAATTATCGCACTGCGTCATATAACAACAAACACCAGCATAAAAAAAAATGATAAACAAGTAAACAAAAATACAACAATAAAAACTACAAGAATAAATGTAAATAAAATGCACAAACAACAATAATGAAACAACGATGTTTACATTTGTAGAGATCGCGAGAAGGCGAAGCCACAAACATTCGCCTTCAAGAACATTCATCAGACTGTTTACCCTGCCATATAAAGGCAAGGTAAAGCAGGCAACTGAGTGAGTAAAAGTTCACTCAGTCTTGTGTGAAGACGCGGTGCGTTCGAAGAGAGTAATCGTGGTTTGAAGATCTCCGTTGCAAAGATCTATCGAACAATTGTCTAGTAATTGTTATTGTTTATACAAAGGGTGTAAACAAAGTAATTGTTGTCGTTTACATCAAGTGGCACATAGAATTGTGCGAATAATAAAGAATTCTATTTTTATTTTATTTATTTGCAATCTAGAGCTCATATTTTAAAAGGTAAAAACGTAACAAAATAATAAAAATTGCAGGAAAATGACCTACAAAGAAACATTCCTAACACTGGTGTGTTGGGTTGTGTTTTAAAAGACTATCGAATGTTTAACAGTTTGTAGAAGTAATTGTAGTCAGATAACCAAACGCTATTTACGTGCACTGCAGATAAAAAAATTTGATGTCGCACTTCTACATTCAGAATGATTCATAAAAGCAAACAAAAAATTAGTCTATCTATCTTCCTAATATTGATCAGCTAGTATTTTTATTTACTATAATCAATAGAAGATACATATGTCAGCTAATCAGGGAGTATATTCTTGTATCAGTATAATCAATAAAGGGCTTTACGTCAAACACCTAAAAAATTCGATACTATCTAACGTATCGTCTATAGATTTGTCTGTAATAAAAATCTAAAAATAATGACTATTTATTATAGCATAATTAAAGTAGATAGTAATTATGATAAATTGATTTATGTTGTAAATTATTTACTAAGAGAAGACACTCTCCTATGGTTATGGAAAATAATTTTTTCAAATTTGTTCAAAGAGAACTTAGCACTAGAAGTAGGATAACAACACTGTTATTAAGTGATACAACATAGTTATTATAAAAAACATTATGTTTAAAAATTTTTAAAATAATAAAAAAATTAAGAATAAGTTGCTCCACTATCTGTAGTAGATTAATCAAACTTCTTCAAGGTAGTTGCACAGCTTATACATGAGTCATTGCAATAAGTTGTTGAGGGTTTTCAAAACGATATTTCGCTTATCAATAGAAGTTTATGTTCGGAAATAATAAATTTTAAAGTGGTATTTATTTTCAATTATCAAAATTAATTTACAACCCTAAAATAATTACGAGATTAATTTTGTCAATAAAAAGGGAAATGTATTTGATATTCTTTTAAATTTACTTATATTCTGTATCATGGTATATTTCTTATACCATGATTCTGTATTCTGTTAATAAATAGAAAATTTAAAACAAAAAAAAATATTTCAGACACCTTTTTTCTTTGCTAGAATCATAGGTGATAAAAAAATGTGGTATAATCTTACAAAACAGCCTAGGTCAGGTAAAGAAAGGTATTATTTACATATGTAGACGCACGTAAACTCATGTCGTGCAATATTAAGCGAATAATTAATTCAAATACATATAAAAAGAAGTCGTCGTAGTCTAGTAGGTAGTATGTTAGCTTGTTAGACATGAGGCTTCGGTTCAAATCCAAGTTCAGTTATCTTCACGAAAACGAAATATGAAAAAAGATATTTCCTCGGCTACTTCCTCTCAGTTAATTTCTGGCAAAAACTCTGAGAGTAAATAGAAAATTGTCATGAAAAGTTTCTCAAAAACTGTGTCATTCGGAATCGACTTTAAACTGGACCTACGCCATGTAGAAAATTAACACACACAACATAAATGGCGTTAGAATCTAGGTCGTAATACTGACCAAAGGGTTGTATTGACCAATTATGTATGTATGTAGGTATGCTTACAAAAAGAAACAGATCTTTACACTACACATGTCTCTTTATTTCGCCTGTACGCCTGATTAAAAATAAAAATGAAATAAAATTAAAAAAATTAATTGGAGTAGTGCATACAATAGGGCAACTGAATGCCGGAGTAAGCACTCGAAATACTTATCAGTTTGATAAGAAACGTATGTATACAATGAATTGAAATAATTTTATAAAAAAAATATTGTCAATCATTTATTTTGATTTTAATATTCGAAGCGTAAACACAGAAATAAAAAGTTTTTATGCCGGTTATTGTACATATAAACGAAGTCTAACAACCAACAATGGAAAAACAACATTTAGCGCAATTGGTAATGAAGAGTTTTATTTATTTATATTATTATAAACAAAAGAATATTTTCAATGATAAAAAGAAAATTTAAAAAATTAGAGATTTATAAAAAAAATTTGAATGAAAAATTAAACAAAAAAAAAAAAAAATACAAAAGCCAGCACATAATTGTCACTATTGAACAGACATTCTCTGGAACTGTGGAATACGCATGAATCTTTACATACCATACGAAACATTCGCCATAAGCGTTAAGATAATTGCTACGTTATTATTATTGCTCTGCGATTTGATACCATTAGGTATTCCTATTGTTTTCACCCCAAATACCCAGATTGGTTATTACAACCCTTCAGTCATGATTATGGACCTAGTTTCTCACACCACTGATGTTGTGTGTGTAAATTTTTCTACATGTGTGGCGGAACCTACAGTTTAAAGTCGATTCCGAATGCCGGTTTTTATGAGAAACTTTTCATGGCAAACATTATTTTACTCTCAGAGTTTTCGCCAGAAATCTGCTGAGAGCAAGTCAACGCACTACCTACTAGACTACAGTGACTTACGAGCTAATTACAATTACAATAAGAATTTCTGTTATTAATTATTTCTAGGAAAAATCTCTTACGAAATGTTTATGTCCTTCAGAGAACCCTTTAAATACGAAGCATGCTTGTAATGTCGTAATAAAAACTTACGACTTAAAAAGTGCAGAACGCGTATGGACGTTTGCATTGAAAGAAAATCTCACAGAAAATTGTTTTACTACATGGAAATTTTGCTGTCTCTTACATAAGATACTGCATGAAGGTCATACTAATGTTCACAGAGATTCGATCAAATACTTGGATAAATTAACATCATGTGCTCAACATTGGTCGAGACAGAAGGATCATATGGGTCAATGCATTGCGTGGTATTGCAAGATCTTAAACACAAAACTTTTATTCCATAAGACACACACATACGTTAAAGGCAATTTGCAGTTGGCAGAAGATGATTCCCTCTGGGATATGAACAATTGGTAAATACTGTGTGTGTTATTTGTTATAAATTACTTGCCATATTATTGCAAAGTATCGTTTATTTTTCTCGTTTTTTATTTTAAAATAACTTTTGCTTTCCTTTTTTCTTTTGTTTTTTGTTTTTTTTCTTTCAATAAGCTTTCAACTTTGTTTAGACATGTTCGATTATCTAGAGGATTTACTACATTTGCAACGTGTCATATTTGCCAATATTGCAAGACATCAAGTCTCTGCTGCATCTAAAAAAGGCATGTGCCGATTGGCATCTCTTGCCACAATAATTGCCGAATGTAATTTACTGTATCAGCATTCTGTAACTACTTTACGTTTGTTGCATTCACAATTATCCCCAGATAATATTTCCGGCTTGAGCAATCGTTTCAATGTGATCTTTGAAGAACTAAAGTGGTTTTATGCGCATGTGCGCATACAACAATTGCCAAACGATTATTTGATAACAATATCTCAGCTGCCAGCAACATTGCCAAATTTGTATTCACCTGACAATAATGCGCAAGAACCAAGTGCACCACCATTGTTCGGTGAATTCGATTAACAGATGAATTTCTTAAACGTTTTTTTTAAATTTTTTTATTTTTTTTATTTGTAAGATAAGTATGGCTACTGCCAATTCTCATAACTGTAAATAAATTGTAGTATTTTTTTTATAAAAAATAATAAAACAATTTGGATGTGTTTAGTGGTTAAGAATTATTTTTTGGGCATCATCTTAGACTCTTATAGCAGTATTATAGGCATACACAATATTTACGTTTACATGAAAACCAATCGATGCTAATAAAAACAATGCTAATGCTATTCGTATAGGCTTTAAAAACTACACCCATACCTCGCTTTGCGTCGTGGTTACTTTCCAAAAAAAACACGATTCAAATTGAAACGATGCAAAGTCAATTATGATTGTCTATAGAAAACCATGTAAAAATCGAAGATAGGTTCCAGGGTTACGGAGATACTACTTAAAAAAATTGATCAAAGTAAACATTTAAAAACAAAAAGAATATAAAATTTTATTCCATACAAGGCATATTCATAAATATGCCATGATTCCATACATACAAAAAAAAAAATATGAAATTCAATTAAAATAAAATAAAAATTTTACTTAATTTATAACACACTCATAATTAAAACTGAACTATAAACTTAGAAAAACAAGGAGAAAATAAACTTGTATTATTTTAAGTTAGAAAGTGAGTGCCCAAGTTTTGATAGCATTGGGGCAATTTGAAACAAAAGTCGTCGCATCTTTTAGAAAAAAAAGGAAATTTCAAAACAAATTGAACTCGGATCCAAAACAACGAAACTCCGAAAATCTAAACACGCACAGTGAAAATTATTACTAATTCAGCAGCCACGCAACTTCGAAAAAACGCAAGACGAAACGACGCTAAGAGAGGTACGGGTGTACTACCATCCACAAGAGATTTAAAAGCGTTTGTTTGTTGTTGTCTACATCTTTGCCATATTAAGAGATTTTATGACGAGAAATTTCGTTTAACCTGTATACACCAATAGAATATGCTGTTAATGAAATATTTCATCTTGAAAAATATAATAGCCAGTCGCGAAATATCCATATTGAGTAGAATCATTTCCAGAAAGCTATGCCAAACTATTACATAAATAGTGCATATAAAGTTCTAAGGCCACTGTATAAAATGCAATGAAAATGTTTACAACCTCATCATAACTAAGATTGTGTTTTTATTGTACCTTTCGAGGAGTACTGCCAACAGATCCGAACAGGTCTTGCCAAAATTTAAGACCCTAGACAGGCTTGGATAACTCGGAACATAATGCAGTTTCTCAGTAAAAGAGTTCTCAAAAATCCGTCATTCGGAGTCGACTTTAAACTGTAGGTCCCGCCACTCATGAATAAAAAATTAACACACAACATGAGTGGTGTCAGAAGCTAGGTCGTAATCCTGACTGAAGGATGTTAATGACCAATTATGTATGTATGCGTGTAATGCAGTTAGACGGTAATTTTTTCAAAAGCTTTTAACTTAAACTTTTCAAAAATCTGTCGTTCGGAGTCGACGTTTAACAGTAAGTCCCGCCACTCAGGTAACGTACACAACATGAGTGGTGTGAGAAGCTAGACCGTAATCCTGACTGAAGGGTTGTAATGGACAGTTATGTATTATGATATTAGGCTACGATGTCGTTATTAAAGTTGTTATAGCGTATCGTATCAAATAATATGCTTTTGATCACATGCAATTAAACAGAAGTACTGCAATGAAGCTATGCTTTTGAATTACGCTAAGGTAAGGCAACGGCGTGATCATAGTTGCTAATGATAGAGTTTTTGATGTCACATACAATATAAGGTATATAATATTTATAATATTTTTATTCGATTTTTTTTTACTTAACTGAAGAAAATCTTTAAAGTTTTCTTTTAAAAAATGTGCACACGATACAATTTATGATCATGTCAAATCTAATTATTAAATTTCACTTATGAAATATGCGCCTCACCAACAACGGATAATAATTTCATAGAAAGTGTAAGTTTCACACAACATTTGATGATTGCAGGCAAAGGCAAATAAAGAAACAATAAAACAACTTTTATTGTTTTGAATTCTTAGGATTTTTCCGCAAATATCAAAGTGGAGAAGAAATCAACAAATATTTGTATTAAACAATGAATGAAATTTTAATTCAAAATTGAAAATTTATTTCTTGTGGTTGTTAAAACAAAAACTATCTGCAAATGGACGAGAAATGAAATAAATCTGGTTGTTGTACAATTATCAATTGACTACTACAACAACTACAATGGTTACAAGAGGCTGACATGATTTTTTTAGTTTTTCTTTACACTTTCAAAGCCGAAGCGTCTTCAGCTCTATCGATATCCAGTCACGGTAGGAGATGGTTGCATAAATGTTGTGTTGCTTAACGAAGTAAGAGACCACGTCTGTCCTATAAGCACGCGACAATATGATGAAGAAAAAAACGAAAAACTTGTATACGATACTCAATGAAATGGAGGCCAACAACAGTACCAAGATATGCTTCTCTAATCGCTGGTACTGGCAACAGGTTGCAATGGAAATAATTGATGAAAAAAAAAATATTTCATTCATTAAAATTGTAACGACTTGTTTGTTTATTTTTCATTGTTATTGCTGTTGTTGTTGTAAATTTCCATGTTTCCAGCATGAACTTTAACAAAGAAAAGTAAAAAAAAAACAGAATAAAAGAAGAAACACCAGACAAAATAGTCTGATAAAATTGCAATAACCAGACAATGCAACAATACCTGTTGCCGCTGGAGAACAGAAAAAATAAAAAAGAAGAAACCATAATGGCTTTATCCAATTGATCACATCTCATCATTTCCATCAACATCCTTTAAATAATCCATCTGTATGGGGTATAATTTTTAACAATTCAGTGGAATAAATGCTCTTCTGTGCGAAAGGAAAAAAAACACAAAAACACATATTGAATGAATGTAAATACATGTGTGCACCTCCGTGTATGGTTATCTGAAATGAAAAGTAGCATAATGCACTGTTTGTTCTAAATAAATAGAAACCATAAATAGAAACCATTCCTACTAAGAGTGTTTTTAAGAACACCTAAATATGCCATTTCAAATAACTGATTGACTAAAGGAATGGCTTCTTTTAGCCAAATATGATGTTGTTCAATTTCATTGTGTATGGGTTTTATAAATATCACAGGACTTGAATCAGAGACCAGCAATGAATCGTTTTTCCGCTATTCATAAGCAATCATGAGATTTTTAATATAAGTGAGTCAACAATATTCAAATTTAACTATGTACTCTGACTCATTCATACTCACTGCAACGTTGATTTATAAGTACAGGTTGCAATGAGTATGAGTACAATGTTGACATCAAACTCATAGCATTCGAAATATGTTTGATTCATAAGCCTTCTCACTCAGATTCATAACTTTAGACATCAATCATCAAAATTTACAGTTTTAGTTGTTGTTGCATTTACAAAAAAAGAAAACCGACACAGAAGAAAAAAAAGACAGAGCAACAAGCAGAGCAAACACCCAAACTTTCTAGTGAGTATATATAGTAAATTCTATGCTTCGTGTATATTTTGAGTTATGAAGAGTCGAAATCAACAACATCATGTGAATATGATGAGTACTTCAAACTTTGAATATGAGTAGAGGTTGTATGATATTAAAATAAGTATGAACGCGTATAAGCATCAGAAATTATGAATATGATTCGATTCTACTCATTGCTTTGAATACTCATTGCTGATTTCTGACTTGAAGACATCCTTTTGCACAGGGAAAAATACGATAGATACGGCAAATATCGCTGAACACTTCGTGTGCTTCCAACTGTATAGAATATATATTGTTAATGTATAATGGGTCAATTCGACCTCCGGGTACTGTACTTGCCTTAATTGACAAGTGCACGTCCTCTAAGCTATTGCCCATAGTTGTACAAAGTGAAGAGACGAGGTCACGGTTCAAACCCCAGGTCAGACATCTCCAACAAAACGAAATATGAAAAAATATTTCTTCAGCGACTTCCCTTCAGTAGATTTCTGGCAAAATTTCTGAGAGTAAAAAAAATTGCAATAGAAAAATCTGTCATTCAAAATCGACTTAAAACTGCAGGTCCTGCATTTCATTCATCAAGAAGCTAGGTCGTAACCATGACTAAAGGATTGTAATGACCAATTATGAATGTGAATGCCGCAAGTATTGCTCCCACGACCGCATTGAGAAACTTCTTGTCACAATCTTCAATGAACATACATCAATAGTTAGATTTGGGGACATAACAAAGTCATGCGCTACTCAGAATTCATATAAACCCCGGATATTTTAGAAGATGAAGGATATATATTTTATTATATTATAGTCTCAACATTAATGAGTTTAAATCATTTCTTTCAATATGTTGATCTTAATACGTATATTCTTACATGTTACACTGTTTATGATTTTATGTGACCATATGTATTTGCATTTTATGCTAAGGCTTAGAGCAGAGTTACCAAAACTTCTATAACGGATTTAAACAAAACGAACTCAATACAAAAAAATATTGACAAAAGCATCTAGCATAAGGCCAAACTTTTTCATTGAAATTCATGTTCGAGAAGAATAAATCAATAAATAAGCAGTAAACCATATTGTTTGATTAGATTGATTGATATCAACTTAATATACTAGTTAACCTCATATACCTCATGTATAAAATTGAACTTTAGAAGTGGTGTAGTTACGTTGTGAGTGCTTTCAAGATATCCTCTACACATACATACATAACATAATTGGTCATTACAATCCTTCAGTCAGGATTATGGACCTAGTTTCTCATACCACTCATGTTGTGTGTGTTAATTTTATACATGAGTGGCGGGACCTACAGTTTAAAGTCGACTCCGACCGACAGATTTTTGAGAAACTTTTCATGGCTATTTTATTTTATTTAGGAAGTCGCCGAAGAAATATTTATTCATATTTCGTTTTGATGTCTGACCTGGGGTTTAAACAGTGGCCTTACGTCTAATAAGCCAACACAGTTTTACAGTTATTCATTCACTAATTGACACAAAATGATAATTTGCTGAAAATTTTTCCCCTATAATATTATAATATAAACTTGGCAACTCTGTTCTATTGACTGCAATAAAAACTCTTATAAGACGCCTTAAAAAATCTAACAACCAGTTACAATAAGTACTTGTTATTAATTTAGTTAAGCAAACAAGTGCCTGTTCGTGTTCAATTCGATCCAATTTTCATTTCATTGGCATTGTTGTTGTAAGTGATAGTGATTATTATCAATGCAATTGGTAGCGTCAGGTAAATTTAATTGGTTTCACCATTCATTCATGTGTTATTTTTATTACAGCATCTCAGGCAAAAAAGTAAACTAAAGAAAAATCTTAAAAAAAATCTTACTGATGTTAAAAGGCGAGAATTCTGGAGAAATAGTTTTCTTGGATTGCTTTGTTTACATATAATAAAATTGATTCGTATTATTATTTTTTTATATTCACTTAAAGTACGGGTTCCTTTTTTGAAATAAAGTGAATTATTCTGGATCCGAATGAATGGAGTTATTCAATGATAAATTGATAACAGTTTCTTGATTTACTCATCTATGCCTAAATTAATGCTGGAATGACAGAGTGGTCAACGTTCTGTCTTAAAAGCGGGATTTTATAGATAAGCAAATTTTTTATTTTCCGAGTAATACAGTTTCATCCGATTATATTATATGGTTATTAAGGCTAGCATCTCAAGTTGAAAATACTTGCTTTTAATGTAAAATGAGTTTTATTTCATGGTTGCACACTTTAAAACGTTATCGCTTTTATAATGGAAATAAGTACTTGAATAGTAGTGAGCAGGCTTAGTGGCCTGACCAATTTTGTCGGTATCGAGGATCGATTTGTTCGAAAGATTTTTTTAGCAATAAAAATATTTTATGTGACTGATTTTTATTTCAACAGTGCTTAGTTGCACTTTTAATAGGACTTTTAAAAATACATTTTTTTGATTACATACACTGTTTATTGTTTCACTTCCAGTTAATTCTGCTTGACTACTGAGTACCAATAAGTTGAAGTGGAAATTTTATAATTTCACAATTCATTCATAACTTCTAATCAATAAAACTAAAAATCTATAATATGGTACATACTCGTACAATGTATAAAGAAAACTGATAATCGAATGTGTTATTTGCAATATGCATTTGGATTAATTGTGAAACGGAATGCGACCGTAGCTTCAGGAGAAAACTATGCAAAATAAATATGAAACAGAATTCTATTGAGTAGCAATTGTTGCCCAGCTTTTTTAATTAGTTAAAATATGGATAAGACATGACTTTTTTTACAAAATGCATCAATTATTTTAACATAAAAAATACAGTCTCTCTTACAGCTGTAAAGATTTTTCAGTCTGTATTTGTCGTCGTATTATGTTCTTGCATATGTTCTTAATCTTTTGTTGTTTTATAATTGCAACGATGAAGCAGTTGCTTTTCTATGAGAGTTAGAGTTCGCGCGTACTTAGTTGTCGTAGATATGCTCTTTCATTAGCCTTTGGTTTGCATTTGCATAAAAACTGCTATTCTAGAAATTTTCGTGACTTCTAAAAATTTTTAGACTGGCACAACAGTTTCTAGACTATAAACATTCATTAAAGCAATGAGAAACGTCATTGGACCAACTAGTACCATGTTACGAACACTGGATAAATACTTAAGAGCTTCGATTATAAAAAATAAGAAAGAAATTGCGGTAGCAAAGTTTTACAAAGTTGAAAATGAAAATGTAAAATAAAGATAATGATTGAAAAGTTACATATGTACATACATACATAATTGGTCATTACAACCCTTCAGTCAGGATTATGGACCTAGCTCCTCACACCACTTATGTTGTGTGTGTTAATTTTATACTTGAGTGGTGGAACCTACAGTTTAAAGTCGACTCCAAATGACAGATTTTTTTGAGAAACTTTTCATTGCAATTTTTAATTTACTCACAGAGTTTTTGCCAGAAATCTGCTGAGAGGAAATCACCGCGGATATATTTTTTTTTTCAAATTTTCGTTTTGATATCTGACCTGGAATTTGTACCGTGGCCTTCCGTTTAATAAGGCAACACACTACCTACTACTAGACTACGGCGAATTCATTAATTCCATTTTTAATTAACTTTATTTGCCCTTTATTTAAAAAATAAACTAGGCTTGTCTACAACTTTCGTATTTATTTTCTTTCTTTATAAAATTTTATGTTTTTTTTATTATTATTATTATTATTATTATTATTATTATTATGATTGTATGTATGTATATTGTTAGTTTAATTTGTTTGCATTTAATTTGTTATAACAAAGTAAAGAAATTAAATACAGCAGACAGGCGCAATAATTAAAAATACAACAGCAGCAAGAAAATTGGGAACATACGTACATATTCTGTTAATTGTGTTGCAATTGTTTCGACAACAATATTCTCATGATTATCATCAAAACGATGAGATTTTTCATTTTGACTAGATTCCATAGCATTTATCGTTTTTTGTTCCATTCCGTTTCTTTTCGGATATATTTTTGTAAATAATTTAATTTTTTTATTTTTTTTAATTAAAACTTTGTTTTATTTATAAATAATTAAAACTTCATTACAGTAATTTGTTTTTCTTAAAATCATTTTTAATTTAATTATTTTAATTCTTTGGAAAAACATTACAGTTCTTGGAAAACTCATTTGAAACCGTGCGAAATTCTAGCAGGCGATCTATAACACTTCGAACTGGCAACCAACGGAAATCAGCGCTTAATCTAAACTGAACATTATAACTGAGCATTCAACTCTAATTTCTATGTTTAAAAAGAAAAAGACAAACACGTAAATAAATAAATAAATAATAAAATATAGTGCAGATACCACCATAGAATAAATAAATGTCAGTCAGTGTTCATCATTACAAATTATAATATAAACCTACAATGAATGTGAGTGAGCCATAACGCTGTATTGATATTCTCAACTCTTTATTGTAATGAATGTAAAATATTTATAAACAATAAAGCTATGGCTGATGGCAAAAAGAAAATAAAAAATAAAAAGAGAAAAGGAAAACCAACCCACAATTGAAACATTGAAAATCTGTTTTTTTTTTAAATTTGTTATGAATTGAAAACATTTCGATTTTCGACATTATAGTGCATACAAAGCAAAAGTAATAATGTTTCCGATTTATCAATGATTTAAATTTGGGGCTGTATTGGTGAGCGAACACCAATTGCAATCTCAGGAATGGTCTCTCATTTTGGGTGAAATAACATAATTTTGGTGGCGATGGTCAATTCTAATGTAACCAGTGATCTTAAAATTGATAATTGATTTGGAATTTGTCGTTTATTGTTTTCTGATTTGAATGTAGAATATCTTAAAAATTCTTATTGTATTTTATAAATTAATAATATATACAGTGAGCGTTAAAAGAAACTGTATACTAAGGATAAAATTCTAACAATCGCCAAATTCAACTTTTACCACTTAAGGAAAGTACCCGAGAACATTTGATAATATTGCGAAATTTTTTTAAAATTTTTTTTTGCAATGTAACAAATTTAAAATAAAAATAACGGCAATTTATTAATGCATATTTTTTAAATGTACGGTTTCTTTTGACGCTCACTGTATGTACATAATTTATATTTCCTTCTTTGTTTCTATAATGAAATGAGTGCAAAACATTCCTGTATTTTATAAGAATAAATGTGCACACTAAAGCAAGAAATACGAAACAGCAGATTTTTTTCTGTTGATTAATCTCAGACTTCCATTACATGCAAGCCATTATCTGGTACGTATTGCCTCCGTTCTTGGGTGTCCATGATGTCTTCTTCATTTGTTTATTTTATATTTTTTTAATTTTATTATTTAAAAAAAAATTCTCACATGATTACAAAGTTTATTTCTTTACAAATGATTTGTATTGAAGCGATAATGACCAATTCATTGGCATGATAAAGTTTGTCGGTATTTAAAATCAACTGAATTTGACTCAATATCATCATGCACAGACTTAAGAACAAGATAGATAGAGCGTGCGAGTAGCACATAGTTAGTAATATAGAAACGATTGAATTCCAGTGTTATCGATTTAAGTGAGAGCATCAAAGATCACATTTTAATGGATTAAATAATCAAAACTACTCACAAACGCACACATACATAAACTTATGCATGCATGCATGCATAACATATTTACTTGATAATTACTTCAGGCTGTGGCCAACAAACTTATCAACATGTAATCTAAGTATACCATGCCTCTACACTATAATTTCTTCTGCCACAATGTTGCAGGCAAGAACTGAAATTATTTTTGATAAAATTTTTTGCGGCCGAGATCAAACGTTAATGCGCTTAAAAGATTAAGCAGTTGCAGTTCGAAATTACTATGGAAACATAAATTATTTCTGCAAAAAGGAGGTTTTGTCACTGACCAAACTATATGATGACTACTATTTTATCTTAAGAAAAAAAAAAAATTGCAAACAACAGCAAAATAAATTGATATGAATTACATACATATGAAACCTGTTCTTCAAACTAGACAAACATTTTTTTAAGTTTAAGTTTAAACTTGAACTAGATTGTAAACAAAACTGAAAACAAATCTTTGTATACAGTGACCAAATATGTATGTCACCCTACATTCATAATATCTCGAGTAAATTTTCCACATATAAGATATTGTTACGAAAATGAAAAAATCTAGATACTGGTGTTTTGCTTTTACATCGTTTAACATTAAAATTATTAACAAAAGCTCTAAAAAGCAAAAACAATGAATTTGTTTACAAATGATCGTACTGCGTAATATAACAACAAACACCAGCATAAAAAAGTGGTAAACAAGTAAACAAAAATATACCAACAAACACCAGCATAAAGAAATGGTAAACAAGTACACAAAAATACAACAACAAACACTACAAGAATAAATGGAAACAAAATACACAAATGTGAGAGCCGTGGGTTCGATTCCCACCATAGACTCTGTTCAGTGACACTACACCGAGCATATGGTCAAGTTACTCCGCTGGTATATAATTAAAATATAATTTGTAATTGTATTGTAATTAATAAATAAATAAATAAAATACACAAACAACAATAATGAAACAACGATGTTTACATTTATAGAGATCTCGGGAAGGCGTACATTCGTCTTCAAGACCATTCATCAGACTGTTTATTCAACCATATAAAAGGAAAGGCAAAATAGACAACTGAGTGAGTAAAAGTTCAGTCAGTCTTGTGTGAGGACGCGGTGTATTTGAAGAGAGTAATCGTGGTTTGAAGTTCTCCGTTACAAAGATCAGTCGACCAATTGTCCAGTAATTGTTATTGTTTATGCAAAAGGTATAAACAGAGGGGTAAGAAACAAAGCAATTATTGTTGCTTACATCAAATTGTGATCAGTGGTACACAGAATTGTGCGAATAATAAAGAATTTTAATTAAAACTAAAAACAAATTTTTTTTATATTTTATTTGCAATCTACGAGCTGATATTTTAAACGTTTTTAAAAAATAGAAATTTAACAAAATATATGTATATGTATACTACAATTAAAAACATTTATTTTCCATAATTTTATCAACAATTTTTAAATTTCAAAAAGTCATCCAGAATTTTGAGTGTGTGCATAGAATGAAGGTGTTATTCAAAGCTTATAAAAAATCAAGTCTTTCGTAAATTCCTGGATGTAGTATAAGGTTAATAGACATTTCGATGTGCGAGTATTTGCAAATATTAGATTTGAATCGTCTTACATTTCAAGATAGAAAACAGATGAAACAAATTCTCAATAATATACCACAAACAAACATCTTGTATTTGTAGGGAACGGCATGCTTACTATCGATAAACTAGTGAAACGCAAATAATAATACATCGGGTTGTTAATGAATAATTGGAATTGAATAGCCCCAACGGGAGCCGTTTAATGTTGGGTATCTTTTACTATGAAATGTAGAACACTGCCATATTCGACTCGTGCTTATGCTCAGCTTTTATGGATATTGGAAACCACAACCAGAATGTAACGCAACTTGAGTAGAAACCACGAGCAGACGGACTCTTACATTTTATACTCCTGGTATAAGTGGTATCATTGTGGCACGGTTGCAAATATAAATTAAATTAACAGGTTAAATGCGTATGCGTTCCTTTGGTTTTGGATATCGTTGCAGGAAATGTTGCATATACACATACATATGTATGTAGGCATTCATTTGGCTACACAGTGTCTTTTTTGTATTTGTTGCTTCTGTTTGCTACTACATGCGGACAAAAATATTGTTTTGACTTTGTGGCAAAGCGTATGCCATTTGGTTATTTAGTCATAATTTTTTGAAAAGGTGTTCCGCAAATCAAATTTGAATTAAATTTTAAAATGCCAAGAATGTTTTTAGCTGTTAATTCTATTTATTTTTTATTTTTGTTTTTGTAAGAAAAAAATTAAATACGTTTATTTTTAAATATACAAAGAAATTTTCAACCGATTTTCTGAATACGACAGAGAGGTCAGATCGCTTTTGAAAGCCCACCACAGTTCCTCACCAAAACACCCGCATATTTACAGGGGAAACCATTACATACATAACATAATTGACCATTACAACCCTTCAGTTAGGATTGCGGCCTAGCTTCTCAAACCACTCATGTTGTGTGTGCTAATTTTATACATGAGTGCCGGCGGGACCTACAGTTTAACGTCGACTCCGAACGAAAGATATTTGAGGAACTTTTCATGGCAATTTTATTTACTCTCAGAGTTTTTTTTTGCCAGAAATCCGCTGAGTGGAAGTCGATGAAGAATTTTTTTTAATATTTCGTTTTCATGCCCTCGCCAAAACACCCGCATATTTATAGGAGAAACAATTTCTATTCAATATTAACATCTTACTATTGTACCCCAATCACCTGTTTCTTATTATTTAAGCTGAGCCCAGGTTAAATTCTGTTTGAGTGAATTATTAATTTGTCTTTTAATGTCAATCAGAATACAACGTCAATTGCTGTAAGTCTTTTTGGATTACTCTGTCATCAGCAAACAGCCAATATCCCCCAATATATATCTACACTTCGACTTACATAAGACCACAAAGATGCTGTTAAGCCACATCAATAAATTAAAAAAAAAAACAAAAATTTCCCTGTGATGCAATAAAAACTTATTAAAGTATTGCAAATTAATTTCTTTTTTTTTTGGTTTTGTTTTAAAAAATACGATTTAATTATGTGGACATCTTGGCGATTTGTTTCCCATGCTTTCACTTGTATTTCGTATCGTATGTATTATCGTATTGCGTACGCCAACTTGTATGCAACAAAACCATCAACTGGGAACATAAATCTTAATTACACACGGATAAGTGGATTCGAGGCATTTCGGATTTGGCATCCGATGGTGGTGCTGATGATGATGTTTCGGGGTAACACCTTTTTTTTAAATGAAAACTAAAAATCATAACGCTTAATAGCCTTGATTGACAACTTTAATTAATGAGTGCAAGAGATAAGAGCGTCTTTTATTTTTTTAAAATGTGGAAGTGGAAACGGATCAATCAGGGTGGCTAAATGCTGACACAGTTTGGTATTTATGCCAGTTATTTATGAAGTTGATTTTATTTTATAGTTGCCGCAATGGACTACGTATACTTCAGGCTTCCCAAATAAGTTGAAATACCACAACTAATGACGAAATAATAACTACCTACATATGTATGTTGAGATTTGTAGTAACTCCAGTTTCTTTTACATTTTTAACAGAAGATTATTTGATTACTTAGTGGTAAACATACTTACATCGCATATACATATCTCAAACAAGAGTAAAGTCAAGTTAAAATTAACACACAAAATTTGAGTGTTGCAAGAAGCTACACCATAATATTGACTAAAGGGCTTAAATGGCCAATAATACAGCTACGTTTTTACTTTCTAAAAACGTTTAAAATATATTGCAAATAAAAAAATATATTTGCTTTTAGTTTTAATTTAAATTTTTATTGTTAGCACAATCCTGTGTGCCACTATTCACAACTTGATGTAAACAACAACAACCGCCTTTTTTGTTATTCCTCTATTTATATCCTTTGCATAAACAATAACAATTACTAGACAATTATTCGACAGATCTTTGTAACGGAGATCTTCAACCCACGATTAGTTTCTTTAATCCCACCGAGTCTTCACACAACACTGACTGAACTTTTACTCACTCCGTTTCCTGCTTTGCCTTGCCTTTTACATGGCAACGTAAACAGTCTGATAAATGATATTGAAGTCGCATGTTCGTGGTTTCGCCCTTTCGAGATCTCTATAAATGTAAACATCATTGTTTCATTATTGTTGTTTGTGTATTTTTGTTTACATTTATTTTTGCAGTGTTTGTTGTTGCGTTTTTGTTTACTTGTTTACACACTTTTTATACAGGCTTTTGTTGGTATACTTTTGTTTATCGTGTAAACAAGTCCATTGCATTTGTTTTTGTGGCTTTTCTTTATAATTTTAATGTAACGTTGTAAAAGCAAAACACCATTTCCATTATCGTAACAATAAAATGTCTAATGTCCTCATTAAATTTAGAATAATAATAATGAGAATGGTTTCCTCCATTAGAATTGTTTTATTTGCTGTACCACTGATCAACTATAACATTTTAGAGGGACAAAGATGTCGTCCGAACAGTTTTTATGCCCTATATGGGAATGTTGGATCAGTCTAAGGTATCTCTGGAACAAGACTAATTTCTCTGACACCAACGACTGTAAATTTTTAGAAAGTGGCACTGGGAAGTTAGAACATATTCTTCTTTTTTGTTCTGTACTCGTCAGACCGAAGTTTCACCATACTGGTGATATTGTCATGCCTCCACCTAGGTTATAAGCCATAGATAAAGAAGCTGATAGGTTTTGCACAATCGATGTTCTTTGGTAGTGGAGTTTTAGGCCTCGAGTAAAAATGATTATCAATTTATGCAATGCATGTTGGTGATTAAGAAAACTTTTAACTTGAATTCGTTTGTTGGATGTAAACATTGCATAATTTTGAAGATTCAATTTAGAAATTTCGCACACTAGGCAGCCAATATTTACGTTCTGTATGGTTGTAAAGTCCGATAACTTGAGCCTAATTGGCTGTTGAAAATTTCACTTTCACCACGATTATTTAATTTTAAATGTATATGACCGGTAGTCAAAAAGGGTCTAAATTAGTAATGGCCAAGCTTTAACACAATTGTGTAAAGACGACTCACATGAATACTTAGGCTCTTTAATTTGATTTTCACTTAAGCTACACTGTGTAAAATTATAAACGACATGTGAACGTATCGTTTAATGTTGATATTTTAATCAAAAACATTTGCCGAGCTTTTCACTTTTCTCACAGTAAAAGTTTTGGTTTGTTGGTTGTCCCTAGTCAAAAATCGATTAATAATACCGTCAAACTGTGTAAACTGTGTTACCAAAAGGGTCCACAAATTTTTGTATAATAAATATGTTTAAAGTTCGACTTTAAATTTAACAGGTTAAATGCGGCAACGCATTTAAAATGGTTTATTAAGCTGCTGTTCATTAATAATATTTTAAAATTGATTGAGGTGGGCGTTACTGCAACTGTCATATACTTGAACAGTGATTAACGTTGAACATTACAAAATACATTCCTTTTTTTTTACAAAATTCCGCTAAAGGTTAATAATAAGTGAACTTGCAGCATTTACTATATAATAGAGTTGCGTGTGAACATAATTACTGCACCTTTATGTTTGTCATGTAAACATACAAACATACATATGTACATTCACACAATAAAATGTTTGGCCTGTAAATAAATAAATGTTTTCCTTTGTTTTTTTGATAATATTTTCAAAATGCCGTGTACCTTTGTGGGTCCACAATATTCGTTTTAATATTTTTGTGTTTTTTTTTGTTTTTGTTTATCTCGCCAATATAAATGACACCAGATTAGCTTGTGATGTTCAACGTTTTTTTACGTTACAGCACTCTGTGCAACCATGCTGTGCCGAATAAGCAGTAAAATGCATATGAAAATGTAAATTTTTGAAGACATCTGTAAATGTCGATTTTAATCTGTTTAATGCATTGTATTTTCGTTTTGAATGCATTGAAAAATAATTTTTTTTCTTTAAAACCCTTTTCACTAGAGGTCAACTTTTTGCTTGAGGGCATAAATATCATGCATGCAATGATATTGAATGTTATCTTGAGGAGCAAGCATGTTATGGACTTAATGTGGAGTTTTGTGCAAAGAAACTGAAAGAGAAATATGGAATATAATTTCGATGCTTTAATATATTTAATATACCATCGATTGTTGGTTTCAAATGTTCTAAAAGTTCGATGCTAATTTGACTAAAACCATCGGACTCTTCTCACATGATCGAAGAATCGTCCCAATCTACTAATTTCCCAGCAAAGAGTATTCAAAAAGATGAGTAGAATCGAAGCATACTCATAATTTTACGCATTCATACATACATAATTGGTCATTACAACTCTTTAGTCAGGATTACGCCCTCTAATAAGCCACCACACTATGTTGTGTGTGTTAATTTTTATACATGAGTGGCGAGACCTACAGTTTAAAGTCGACTCTGAAAGACAGATTTTTGAGAAACTTTTTCATGGCAATTTTATTTACTCTCAGAGTGGCCGAAGAAATATTTTTTCGTATTACGTTCAGTTGGAAGTGCTCGACCGGGGTTTGAACCGAGGCCTCACGTCTAATAAGCCAACACACTACTTGCTAGAGCACGGCGAATTCTTTTTAATATTTTAATATCATGGAACCTCTACTCATATTAAAAGTTTAATGTACTCATCATATTCATACTTAGCAACACGTATGATGTTGCTGATTTAGACTCTCCATAACTCAACATATACGAGTACGCGAATCACAAAATAAGTATGATTCGCGTACGTACAATAAAATATTCACTAAATGGTTGTGTATTTAGTCTGCTAGCTGCTCTGTCTTTTTTGCTTATGAGTCTGTTTTCTTTTTTTTTAAATGCAACAACTAAGACTGTAAATTTTGATGAATGATTCAAGTCACTCGAATCATTTATAAGTATTATAAGAGTATTTTTCTAAAGTTATGAATCTGAATGTGTAGGCTTATGAATCAAACATATTTCGAATGGTATGAGTTTGATGTCAACGTTGTACTCATACTCATTGCAACCAGTACTTATAAATCAACGTTGTAGTGAGTACAAATGAATCAGAGCACATAGTTAAGCTTCAATATTGTTGTCTCACTTATGTTCATTTCATGAGTGCTTATGAGTATCGAAAAACCGATTCATTGCTGATCTCTGATACAAAATAATTTTTTTGTTTCTTATTGAAATACATTTTTGAATTTACATTGATTTTTTTCAAAAACAGTGCCCTACTTGAGTAGAACAGAACGATAAATTTCGATTAATTATTTGCTTAGGTAGGTTTTAAGACTTTATACACGAATAGTATGTGTTTATATTTGATGCTGCAGTAGCATAGAAAATATTTACTTGTATTTATTATTAATAGCTCATTACAACCCTTCAGTCAGGATTACGACCTAGCTTCTCACACTACTTATGTTGTGTGCGTTAATTTTATAAATGAGTGGCGGGACCTACAGTTTAATCGGAAGGATACATTTTTTAGGAAACTTTTCATGGCAATTTTATTTACTCTCAGAGTTTTTGCCATATTGTCGTTTGAGTTGGAGATATCTGACCTGGGGTTTGAGTCAACACACTACCTACTAGACTACGGCGACTTCTATCAAAGCCATAACCTCAACTTGTTAGAGAATAAATCTACACGTTGGAAACTTCTCAAAGCAAGCAACAATTAGATTTAAGACTCTTAAAGTCTTATTTTCTTTAATTTTACTTTAAAGCAAGTTAAAATAAATATTTTTTATGAACACAAATAATAGTTTCAACACAGTATTAAATGTACAACATGCTGTAAAAAAAACTTGATAACATAATATTAAGCATTGACTTCAATTTGACATACAGCATGGCCATTTTGGCCATCTGTGACATTCGTAAAAGTTTTCTCAGTTAAAAAAAATATTCGTTTTCCTTTTTCAATCAAACATCAAAAAATATCATCCGTTTGTCAAACGCGAACTTAAGTAAAGTCATTTCAAAAAAACACTTTCAATGACTAACGAAGACTTTACGTGAACACCACCGCAAACGCAAATGAAAAAAAAAGAAGGAAAATTAACACGAAAATTATCGCTTGAGATCATATTCCCCAATGATAAATTAATAGATGGGGAATGATTAATAAATCAAATGGTTTTTGAAGGAAATTTAAACAATATTGTAAGCGACCATTGCGGACTTACCTCATTAATTTCATCTTCAAGAGCACGTTGGCGTGTTAATTCGCGCAAATGTTCGCGACGTTGTTCGGTGAGTTGTTCCAGACGTTTGGCGGCACGATCAATTTCATTGAATAGTAATGTTACCTTCTGTAGTCTAATTGCAACATCAGCGTTGCCAATGTTTGTTGATATAGCCGGCATATTGTTGTTATTACTGCTGCTGCTGTTGCTGTTGTTGGTATAATTTGCGCTTACACGACTAGCTAAAGTGGTAGATGTTGTTTGTAAATTGGCTGAATAAATGGATGACTTAATGATGGGATTTGTTGTGTTGCTGGTGTTGCTAGTGTTTGCTGGCATTGTTTTGCTTTGCAATAATGTTGATGCCCGTTTTGTTGACGTTGTAGTTGATGGTGTGTATGATGATGTTGCTGCTGCTGCTGCTGCTGCTGTTGATGATTTGGTTAATGTTGCTATTGTTGAAATATTGTGACTAATCTGACTGTGATTTTGGTTGCTTTGGTAATTAAAGCTATAACTGCTGCCACCGCTACCCATGAATTTATTACGATTATAAATACTGCCACAAACATTTTTTGTAGACTTAAGACTGCCAGTATAGCTACTGGCACTGTGATTGATACTTTTTGCCAGTTCCTGCAGCTGCAGCATGGTTGAAGTACTACGTTTGCGCAAATTATGCAATTCAGAATCCATAAGTGCACGACTTAAGGCACGATGTTGGGCATACAATTGACGCCTGGTTGGTAAACCTTGTAGGTCAGCATGGCGTATGTCATTTAAAGCAGCCACCAGACGATGGGCTGCACCCGTACACTGATTATAAAATGGCTCGTATTGCATGAAAAAATCACGCCATTTCCGTGCGTCATGTTGATGTAAACCGCCTAGACGTCCACTAGGTGTCTGAGATGGTGCAACACTTGTCGTGACTTCATCAATACTAATGAATTTGATAGTAAACGTTGGTGATTTCTGTAAAATGCATTTAAAATGGGAAAAATAAATTGGAATTAAAAAAGAGCTTTTATGGCAACTTATTTACAAAGTTTATATTATTTTTTTATATTCTGTTTTGTATTCATCGCTCATTTATTTAATTTGCTTTTTTTCTTTTCTGTCGATTCTGTTCTGTTTAATCCCCCCCCCATTACATTGCAAGTTAATTGAATATTTTTCCTTCTTAAGGAGAGTGGCGTTATGGAAACAACAACAACGTAAAATGAAATACTGTCGGAATTGTCCAAAATAATTTTTATGGTTTGTGCTTAAACGTCGGAGACATTTATAGTCTTATTAAATGACAACTTATTTGCTGTAACAATTTTGCGATTTAATAGGACTTCATTAAATAAATACCAACAACTGTTGAAAACTTTGTTGTTTACATAGAGAGACACAAAACTGTTTTAAAAGTGAAAATGCTTGTTGAAGTATTAAAGCAAAAATATTTCAGAAAAAAAACAGAGATTTCTGTGAGAAACGTACATATAAATTTGGGAATTCATTCAGTTTGACGATCAACTTGTTTATTTCATTCATGTCAGACAAACATTTTAATTTGAAGCTATGAAAAGTTCGTATGCATATACGAGACTCATTCACCTACAGATTGAATATGAAGTTGTAGACAAAATAAAGTCGTCATAGTCTAGTAGGTATTGTGCGGGCTTATTAAACGTGAGAACGCGGTTCAAAACCCAGGTCAGATATCTCCAACAAAACGGAAATATGAAAAAATATTGCTGCGGCGACTTCCTCTCAGCAGATTGCTGGCAAAAGTCTGAGCGAAAATAAAATTCCTCGCCAGTCATGTAACAAAATTAACACACAACATAAGTGGTGTGAGAAGCTAGGACGTAATATTCACTGAAGGTTTGTATGGAGCAAATATGTATGTAGTCAAAATAGATAAAAAAAATAGATAAACTGCTTAGTAGTTGAAGTACGAGGCCTCTGTTTAAAATTGATTCAAAATTTCAAGAACATAAATTTATATTCAAAGGTTTTAACGTCCATACAGCTTTGTGTTCTTTAAAAACAACGCTCCAACGCAGCCCTTCAGTCAGGATTACGACTTAGCTTCTCACACCAATTATGTTGTGTGCGTTAATTTTATATATGAGTGAAGGGACCTACAGTTTAAAGTCGACTCAGAGCCACAGATTTTTAAGAAGTTTTTCATGGCATTTTTTTTTACTCTCAGAGTTTTTGCCAGAAATATGCTGAGATGAAGTCGCTGAGGAAATATTCTCTCATATTTCGTTTTGTTGGTTTGAACTGTGGCCTCACGTCTAATAAGCCAACACACTACCTACTAGACTGAGTCAGCGACATAATACAAGGCGCTTCTAACTGAAAAATTTAGTAATTTTTGTAGTAAACAGAACTATTTCTGTTCTGTACGAAGTTCTTTTTTTCTGCCTCAAAGTATTGGGCTATTCCTGTACAGGGAAGTTTGAAAGTTTTGTTTTTTGGCTGACTATAGTGACCATAAGAATGATTATTGTTTTCATAAAAAAAAGTGTCATTATCACTACATATCTTCTTACATCTTAATTAATTGACTGACTACATAACCTATATCGTGTTGTTTAAAACTTATGGCAAATAATTTAACAATCAAGGTGGGTACGTATCGAATAACATACATCACTAGCTATTTGTGATTTCGTATTATTAGTGGCACACCAAACTATTTTGTATTTTTCTTTTAATTGTTGTTAACCCCCCTGTGTTTTTAACTGTTTTCAACTTTAAGAACATAAACGCCAAGCAATTTAGTGACGGTGTTAAACATTTTGTCACGGTCTCTATTATAAAGTCAAACGGCTGATAATGCCGGCTCAATTGTTTCTTTTCCTTTACTTTACTTTGATACTTTGATTTCGTAGTAATTTTTCACTTCAAAAGATTGCAACAAAAGTGTCATTTATCATATCGTTTTTAAAATCGAAATCGTGTCTTAAATTAAAACAAAAAACAAAAAAAATATATTGAAAATAAAAAACCCCAAAAATAAAAATAAAAACACAAAAAAACATTCATGGAATTATGAAAATGAAAATGAAAATGAAAAGAACTGGTTCAATGACGTTTTAAAAATTCTTATGGGAACTTTACCTTACTGCTACCGCTGCAGTGATTGCCATTTGAATCGGTTGGATTGGTAGCGTTGTTGATTTCATTGCTGTTGCTGTTGGTGTCGCCATAGTTTAAAATTTTATTTGAGGTTGGCAGTAAATTGGTATCGAGACAAATGGCAAGCAATTCGCAATACGCAACATGTCGTGTTAGGAGTTTAAGACTTTGGCTAATTAAATCGATTACGCACAGGTGCTGCGATTTTTCGATGGTAATTAAAATGGTAAATGTTATTTGCTGTTGTTGCAGATGTTGTTGTTTGTGATCAGTTTTTTGTTGATCACATATATTTCTACTGTTGTTATTGTTGTTGTCATCATTTAAGGAGGTACATGTTGCATTTGGAGATGTTGTCACTGCTGCTTTTTGCATCGATAATTGTAAATTATTTGCAGTTGATGTTGATGCTGATGTTGATGTTGCCGTTGCTGTTGCTGTTGCATATTGTGATGTTGTTAATTGATTTGAAACAGGTAGTGACTGTGGTGATGCTGATATCGGTTGTGAACTTTGAATTGAATTTAATGCCGTCTTACCATTTAAATGACTATTTTGCTGCGAACTGAAACGACATATAAGAAACATAAATAACACAGTGCAACAAAAGAAAACAAAAAATAAGAAATTAAAAATAAAAACAAAAATATATTTTTGGCATTACTGCACAGACAGATCACAAATCAGTTTCAACGTAGTACATATACATATTTTTAGTTGGGTTTTTAATGACAATTTCGCAGTCGCCGTAGTTTAGTAGGTAGTGCGTTGGCTTATTAGACGTAAGGCGGACGGTTCAAACACCAGGCCAGACATAAAAATGAAAACATGAAAAAAAATTATTTCTTCGGCGGCTTCCTCTCAGCAGATTTCTGCTAAGAACTCTGAGATTTAATACAATTGCTCAAAAATCTGGCGTTCGGAGTTGACTTTAAACTGTAGATGACGTCACTCATGTATGAAATAAACGCACACAACATGAATGGTGCGGGAAGCTAGGTCGTAATCCTGACTGAAGGGTTGTAATGACCAATTATGTATGGGTACGCGGTTATCCATTTAGTGGTTTCAAACCGCCGGTCTGGCAACGCTGTCAGTTATTTAATATCTGTCATCTGAAGTGTAATTTATTTTGTGAAAAGTATGCACGATGCCACTTGCTACGTAGCACCCCTATTACGACGTCAGTGAATGAAAAGTTTCTAGAAAGAGAAATTTAATGTTTGCGAAGTTTATCGGTCAACGAGTTCATTATATTTTACGCTTTTGGACTTTCTTTTGTAGAGGCTAAATCAGATTTCGCTTTTATGAGGATTATCCGCTTAGGGTGGAGCATTTAAAGACTAACGTTCGTTGAATTATCAACCGCAAGAAGCGACAAAGTGGTGAAAAACTATCTTAAAATTATCGATTGATGCAAGTCATCCATAGGCGATCGTTTACATAACATTGTGTTGCATTAAGTTTCATCAAAATCACTGCTTGAAGTGGGTTTCATATCACTTTACTTTAGTTATCAAAAAGTGGAAACGGAAAAATAATCAAATTTAAAATAATTTGAAAAATTAAATCCACAAGTCTTGTGTTATGAAATTAACTTAGCTTTCATAAGAAGGACGCACATATAAAAATGAATTTTTTTCTCTTTAAAACACTTCAAATATAAAGAAATCGCCTAAAATAATAATAAATACCGCCTTCTAGAGTACTTAGAGCCATAAAAAATAATCTGTACCGAATTAATAAAAATTTTAGAGTAATTACTGGGATTTTTTTAAGTAAAATCTATATATGTTACGTTCAGGACTTTTTCTCTGTAGCACTGTGTAGTTTTTACAATATTAAATGAATTTAGAAAGATAAAAAAATTTTTATTTTTAAAGCCAGGCTTGATTTGTATATATTTTGGAATTGTTTTTATGATTGCATATGTAAATCATCATTATTTATGGGTCATAAAAGCATTTCCCACAAAATTTACGATGATAACTTTAAGACGACAAAGCCTTTAGTATTGTACAATGCAAGAATCCTTAACGTCAGTTACGTTTCATTTTAACGGCCTGAACGTGTTATCAAAACACTAACATTTTTAAAAATCGACTCTAAAATGATGCAGTACAAGTGGTATTGTACCATCACCTTGGATATTGCATTGATGAAGAGTAATAAAAAAGCATAATGAAATGAAAAAAAAAAACTACAATATCTCTGGAAAGACATCATTTCTGTAAAGTTTTTTTTATACATTATTATAGTTTAGTGCAGCTCTGATTTGAAGTAGTTTGGTTAAGCCCCCATATACATATGGAATGTTTGTTGTAGTTGTTGTATTTGGTTGCCAAACAACCTGTATACTTGATCTGACATAAACGTCAGTCATAGAATTTTAACTGATTCTCGGTAACAGAGGACAGTGGTTCAATCTGCTCAAAAAATGAATGGATGAACTCAAGCATTCCATTAATTTTATTAAATACGTTGAAATCTTGTTTTTTTTTCAGAGAGACTCAAAACCGTATCTATTTTGATTTATTGCCAGAAAATTATAAAAAAATATTCGAATTAGTAGCCTAGTCTCTGTAGGCTAGTAGATAGTACGTTGGCTTATTAAACGTGAAGGCCACGGTTCGAACCCCAGGTTAGACATCTTCAACTAAAAAATTGAAATCTCTGCAGATTTCTGGCAAAGACTGTGAGTGTAAATAAAATTTCCATGAAAGTTTGTCAAAAAATCTGTCGTTCGGAGTCGACTTTAAACTGTAGGTCCCGCAACTCATGTATAAAACTCATGTATAAAACTAACACACACAACATACGTGATGTGAGAAACAAGGTCGTAATCCTGACTAAAGGGTTGTAATGTATTCGAATTATTACGAGCAGATTGCCATACGCTCGGTAAAGTCTAACACTAGAGTATCCGATGGAAATCAAAGTCCCTACTCTCACACAGACTCTTAACAGATTAGCACTCAACCCACTATTACTTAATGTTGTAGTCAAAAACACAATTTTTTTAAAACCCTTATTTTGGGAAATTGTGGCTTTTGAACACTTTAATTAGGAACACATTTATAGATTTAATACACTTGTTTGTAAGGATATAATATTGCAAAGGCCCTTCTATTTACTGGTGGCATTATAAAGGGAATCTACGTACCATATATTCACAGAATACATGGCAAAACGGTGGAAAAACTACAGACCGTAAGACCTACCGACATGGTTACCAGCGTAATAAATAGTTTAATATTGCTGTTGAGTTTTGGGCACAACTTTGGCTAGCATGCAAGATAGTAGTAAATTAATAATCGATGTTCCCCAAATTTACAATTTATGTTGAACTTAGTAATGACCTAGTGTAACTAAATTTCGATAAAAATATATAAAAACATCAACCGGTTGTCTATTTTTAGATTTCAACAGAGTATTTGTACCCGATATTTTAGAAAATGAGTACTTTAGTACAAATACAATCAGTGTAGAACTTATTTACACTGAATTTAATAACAAAATTATTATTTGCATCAAAAGAAGTTTTAAAAATCACTGTGTGGCGGTAAAATGTCTTTGCTCCGTTTCTGTTATTCTTGACTTTGGCACGAAATTGAATTTAAATATGATCGCGTACACGTACAAGTATAAAAAGCTTGAAGACATACTCAAATATGGCAGAAGTTGAAAAAAAGGAGGAGAGAAAAAGCAAAAAATTAAAAATTTTCTTTACATGTTATGTTATTCGTGTTCCTTCTTTTTTATTTGTTCGTTCGGTATTTTAACTTTGTTTTCTTATTTTTATCTCATAAAACTAAGACGAATGACTTTTCTGACATTTTTATAACACACTTCTATTTATTATGATGTGAACTTTTATTTGGCATGTCTTTCTCATTTCTGAGACCCATAAAGAAAAAAAAAAGTGCCACAGTTAAATTAAATCTATTCATTATTGTATTCATATGTACCATACATACATATGTACATATGCCATGCCATACATCTATTCATCGTCTTGGTTACTTATGTACATAAGTTATGCACTCACTGCATGCGAATTACATTAAGCACCGTAGCCTTAAGAACTTTTATTCTCTAACCGTTGAATTTGTGAAAATTCATTGGACACAAAGAATTCATTAGTTATACAATAGATATGGGCTTGTTGGCTTGTCAGAATAGGATCTTGGCAAGACGAAAGATATTTTCTTTTCCTTTCATTTCGTTGACCAAATAATATGAAAAACGTCATAACTGTGAATTTGCTATGCTTGCGAATACTTAAACCTCTTAACATTCTTAGAAATTAATAATTAGTTCCTCATTGTTAGACATGACGTCGTTTTCATACATTCTGTAGGAAAAACACAAAAAAAAATGGAAACTTTTCTGTGGATATTGCATAGAAATTGAGGAAGATAAATCCACTCTTAATAGAACACACATGAAAACCCGGAATTTATTTTAAATTGTTATAAAAACCCACGATTTATACACCAAACAAGAAATCATATTTAGTTGGCAGTTCAAATAAACTTTTAGCCAAAAACCATGTCACACTCGTGGGAATTGCTTAAACGCGTCACCTTCATTGACATGACTACCTTTGTTTCCAGAAATTAATATCTTTGAGATAGTTTTTGACCACTTCTTTGCACATTCCATCTGACCTTTGTCCCGTTTAAACCACATACCTTCCAATTCACAACTTTCAATTATCTACTAAAAAACTCAGTACTCATAAGGGTATGAAGTTTTGAATTTACAGTGACGGTTTTTTCAAGAATATTTGTAACAAAAGTGCTTTATTCAACAGTGCATTTCTTTATAAACATATCCATTTTTTGCACATTAGGTCTATTATGAAGACCTTAATATACGAAAACTAGCCACGTTATCGTAAGTTTTTAATATTTTGACAAGATCCTCCCTTAAGTGAATGGCAAACCTTTCAGTAAATGAATGATACTTCAGACGAATAATATGTAGTAGCTTAACTTGTCAGATCAGCGGGTTTAGAACAATATATGATATTTATATACTGGGATCAGACTAGAGATCAGCAATGAATCGTTCTTTCGCTACTCATAAGCACTCATGAAATTTTGAATATAAGTAAGTCAACAATAATGAAATTTAAGTATGTACCCTGATTCATTCATACTCACTACAACGTTGATTTATAAGTACAGGTTGCAAAGAGTATGAGTACAACGTTGACATCAAAGTCATACCATTCGAAATATGTTTGATTCATAAGCCTACTCATTTAGATTCATAACTCGAATCACAAGACACATAAGCAAAAAAGTCAGAGCTGCAAGCAGAGCGAAAAACACAACCATTTAATGAGCATTTTAGTGTTCGTACTCGAATCATACTTATTTTGTGCTTCGTGTATATGTTGAGTTATGGAGAGTCGAAAACAACAACATCATACGTGTTGTCAAGTATGAATATGATGAGTACTTCAATCTTTGAATATGAGCAGTGATTCCATGATATTAAAATAAGTATGAATGCGTATAAGTATTAGAAATTATGAGTATGACTCGATTTTACTCATCTTTTTGAATACTCAATGCTGATCTCTGGATCAGGTATAATAAAATTCAATTAAGTTTTTGTAAACACGTATACGAAACGGAGAAAAAGCTCGCTCACATTGAACAACGGTTAGCACTCCTGTGGCTAAATTTTAACGAGTGTTTAAATGGTTGGATGGTGTAGTTGGAGGTAAACATTTCCAGAACGAAACTAAGCTTCGGGATGTTGCATTCGTCACAGCTTAGTTTACGGCATATATTTTGCGTTTTATTTTTCTTTTATCAAAAATGCATTAAAATTGGATATCATCAGACAGTATGTAGTATTGAAATAACTTTCTACATATTCTATAGTGTTATAGTCCGATAACGTATTCGTCATGCAGTAGTAAAGATGTCTACTATTAGACAAACGCTTAAAGGCTAATTGTATTGTAAGATATTTTATATTGAAAATGATATTTTACTTACCACTCTGGTATTGTGCTGTAGTACAGAAGCAATGTAGCTATTTCATAACAATTTAGGCCAGCTGTAATAACACTCTCGGCATCGACTGTAACTAACGGATTTCCTTTTAAATCGCGGGTTCCTGCAATGCAAATTATGAACGTTTAAAAACATCTCAAATTACCCGATGAATATTCACAAAGAAATTACTGTCTTGGTGGTCCCTCACGGTTAATATTTGGTTGTATGTATGTATGGTATGCATACATCCTAACATATGAACATATGTATGTATGTATTTCTATGTTAATTCAATAACAACATGAATATCATATTGCCAGAGAAAAGAAATTCTTTATGGTGGTGAGGCACATAGAAAATAATTTTTTTTTCTGTTTTTTTTTCTATCTTTTTAATTAAATTTTCATTTGCATATTGGCAATAAATATTTAAACGATTTGGCTTCCATCAGTGATGAGGAGTGGAAGAAAATGTGTTAAAACATGAAATCTTTGATCACAAACAGGGTGTGTTTTTGAACCACAATCGTCACTGATGATGATGACAATCTTTGGCCTCCTTACCAAAGGCATACATATGTATGTATGTAGATATCTTGCTTAATGATCATAATAAATAAAAGATTTTTATTAAAATTTATGCTATGCGTACAATGGTGTTACCAATTGCAAATCAATTAACGCATATGTTCGCAATTTTACATAGAGATTAAATTTTATGCAAAATTTTTTAATGGATCAACGCTGCGTTGATACTATCGACCATTTAAGCAGTGAAAGTAGCTAGAACTGTAACACTTTGCTCATATAAATGCATACATACTTATATACGTACCAGTCAGTGATCACAATTAAGGTGTGTTCAAGAATTAACTAAGAAAACATGACCATAAAGTAGCTGAAAGTTTTTCGTCTTCTTGTTTTTTAGGTTTTTTTGCGTCAATGCTTAATGGCCATCGAAAGGAACATAAAATATACTTACCAGGTAAATAGATGCCAGATAAAAGTAGTTTCTCGGGTAAATCCGTAATTAAATTTGGCGGTATAATTTCACTTTCCAGTTGATCTGTAAGTAAGTAAGTAAGTATGTGAGTTAGTAAGTAAATCGATAAAATAAAATGGAGTAATAAAATCGAAATTAATTAAAATTAGAAGTTGATATGGACTAGTTTCCTACGAAGATAAGAAAGTGTAGAAAGTGATAACACAGTTTTTCTAAAATTTCTTAAAATAAAAATGGCACAATTTAACAAATTGAAGCATAAATTGTACAATAAAATACCATAAACATATATTGGAAAATATTTGTGTGGTTTGATGTGTGTGGTACAGAGATCAGCAATGAGTATTCAAAAAGATGAGTAGAATCGAATCATACTCATAATTTCTGATACTTTTACGCATTCATAATTATTTTAATATCATGGAAGCTCTACTCATATTCAAAGTTTGAAGTACTCATCATATTCATACTTAACAACACGTATGATGTCGTTGATTTCGACTATCCGTAACTCAACACATACCAGAATCACAAAATAATATGAATCAAACATATTTCGAATAGTATGAGTTTGATGTTGATGTATACGTTGTACGTATACTCATTGCAACCTGTACTTATAAATCAATGTTGTAGTGAGTATTAATGAAACAGAGTACATAGTAAAATTACAATATTGTTGACTCACTTATATCCAAAATTACATGACTGCAATCGAAAGGATAACACAACTATTTGGACCTTGTGTATGTAAATGATGGCAGTTGCTGTACTTTAGTGGGAAGTGAGGATTTAATTAATTAAACATGGTTTTAATTTCAAGATATCAGCATACGGTCCGGATAAATATTTTGTACGAATAACACCCGTCTTAACTGCCTTTTTAGGTTTTCACATAAACTGCTTCAATTTGTCACAAAATAATTTGTCGTTGTCTAGTTGGTAGTGTGGGCCTATAAGGCCACGGTTCAAACCCACAGGTCAGACATCAAAACGAAATATGAAAAAGTATATCCTCGGCGACTTCCTCTCAGTAGATTTCTAGATTTCTAGCAAAACCCCTGAGAGTAAATAAAATTGCCATGAAAAGTTTCTTAAAAATCTATCGTTCGGAGTCGACTTTAAACTGTAGGTCCCGCCACTCATGAAATTAAGAAAATTTAGTCCATAATCCTGACTGAAGGGTTGTAATGGCCAATTAAGTATGTATTTATGTAATTTGCCTGAATGCTCTTTTATTTTTTCTTATCTTAACATTAAAAACATCCTAAAAAAATTCAAGAATTTGTTTTAATTTATATCCTAAAATAGCAATCTCTTGGTTTTATCTTGTTCCTGCATTTGTTTATGATGATTTTACTGCTTGAGCCTTAAGGTATGAAACAAAATGTTTATAACTTCGCACGAATTCAATGCTTTGTATAGCCACGTATAATTTATGACGATAATAAATTCATTTGAAAAGGAAACAATTCAATACGTTTGTTAAGGGATTCATGCGAGAAAAGAAGTAAAGTTCTTTAAAGCTTTGAATTGTGGCCAGTATTTCCACAAATAAATTAAACCAAACCAGCATAAAAATTGTATTTGCAGTTGAGGAACTGAAGAGTACATTACTGTTAGGAGTTGGCCTCTTTCAGTAACACTCGTGGCTAATAACATTCTGTCGATGTAAATTATAATTGGAAACACTTGCAATTTAATTCGTTGGCACAAGAAAAACTTTTTAAACTTTTTATCTGTAACCGCACTCGTGTTCAGTGAAATTTTTCAATTTAAAATGAGCTTTTTTCCAGTCCTTCTAAAAGCAGTTGTTCTTGGCAATAAAATTTCTTTATTGACAAACTAAAGTGTTAATTGGTGTATTGATTTCATTGACTATTTATGTGCTCTTAGATAAGAATAAATTATTCTTCGCAATAAATTCACACTCATTTCGGCTAGTTTATTTGGAAAGTGAGAGCATACAAATTTGAAAATTAAGAGTAAATTTTATTTGGGATATTAATATTCATACAGTGTTGCAATTAATAAAACCTTTCATTTCTGCTTTCTCAACAATAGGTCCTAGAGTTTTGTGCACTGAGCTGTAATTGATAAACTGATCATAGACTCATATGACCAACCGTGAATTGTTGATGATTTAGTAATCTTTCCGATCATCTGGCTGCAGTCCGGAATCACGGAGAAAAAATACCAATAATTTGAATATTTTACTGAGCATTTGCTGCTCTTTGCAGAGGGCGAATTATCATTGCCGATTCTATTATGTTTTTGCCAGGCAGAAGTCGTCGTAGTCTAGTAGGCGGTGTTTTTGGCTTATTAGACCGTAAGGCCACGTTTCAAACCCCATGTCAGACACCTCAAAGAAAATGAAATATGAAAAATATTTCTTCGGCGACTTCCTCTCAGCAGATTTCTGAGAGAAAATAAAATTGCTGTTAAAAGTCTCTCAAAAATATGTCGTTCGGAGTGGTCTTAAAACTGTAAGTCCCGCTACTCATGTATAAAATTAACGCACCCAACATAAGTGGTGTGAGAAGCTAGGTCATAATCCTGACTGAAGGATAGTGATGGCTAATTAGGTGTGTATATATTATGTTTTTGCCAGAACTGTAAAATCATGGTTTTGGGAGAAATAGTGAACTTTTCTTTGGCGAATAGCTGGAAGGTCTCAAGAATAAAATCGTATTTTTTCAGTACCATAATGAAGCTAAAAGTATTGAAAATATTTTCAGGACATTTACAGATGAATTTGCTCTGAAATTATAAATTTTATGAACCGACAATATCCGGACGCTATGAAAATGAAGGGATCAAGTATTTAAATAACAAAAGTATGTAATGAGGTAAGGTAAGGTAAAGTAAGGTATTACTCTCAAAGATTTTCTTTATTTTCGCACAGAAAGCGGAAGTGCTATTATTCATAAGTTAAATGTCTTTCAAACAGAATTAATTTTTTATTTGTTTTATACGTATATGAAACGTTAATAAAGTTGTCAGAAAATATTGTTGCCGTTCCTATTATTTTTTCGACCACTGTATACATATGTATGTGATATACAATTTTGAACAATTTCAAAAGCAATTCATTTAACCGGCGATACTTGCTTTTCTATGTAGAAGAGAACTGCAAATGCGGATTTTATAAAACGTATCGTTTAATAAAAAATAAAGAGGAATTCAATATGCCACATGCTGTTTTCACTATCGTTATTAAAATGTCAGCAATTTTTATTATTTCTACACTTTTTTTTTCAAATACAATATAACATTAAGAAAAATTGCCAAATTAACTAAAGTTGCCGTTTGCAAATTCGCAATGCATTAGTATTATTAACTTCATACTGGTTTGGTCTAAGATTTATATTGTGGTGGCAGTAGTTGAGAGACTTTATAATTTTAATGTTTAGGCTGAGTTCTGAAATAATATTTTTATCGTTTGTCATATTAATTGCGTTACATGTATTGAAATAAAATTGCAAATTCACATGTAATTTCCTTGCAAAATGTATTTTTAATAGAAATTGTTAACAACACTCCAGGTGAAAGTAGAAATTAAGAAACATTTCTGTTATGATTTCTATTGTGAATAACTTGTCCCATAATGACAAATTAAAAAGAAAATATTTTTTTTATTTTTAAACATATTAATTTATGTTTAAGACTCAGTTAATTTTTAATTAAAATTTTTCTTGTAAAAATTTTTGAATTTAATATTGTTGCTAAAAACTGTGATGTTAATATTGTTTCGAATAGAAAAATCTAGATACTGGTGTTTTGCTTTTACATTGCTTAACATTAAAATTATAAACAAAAGCTACAAAAACAGAACAATCCAAATAAAAAAATTTGTTTAGAAATTATCGTACTGCTTAATATAACAACAAACACCAGCATAAAAAATGGTAAACAAGTAAACAAAAATACAACAAACACCAGCATTAAAAAAGTTAAACAAGTAACAAAAATATACCAACAACGCTACAATAGCAAATGGAAACAACGATGTTTAGATTTATAGAGATTTCGAGAAGGCGAAGTCATGAACGTTCTCCTTCGAGAACGTTCATCAGACTCTTTACCCTACCATATAAAAGGCAAGCCGTGTGAGTTAGTAAAGTTCAGTCAGTCTTGTGTGAAGGCGCGTTGCGTCTGAAGACAGTAATCGTGGATTGAAGATCTCCGTTACAAAGATCTGTCGAATAATTGTCTAGTAGTTGTTATTATTTATGCAAAGGGTATAAACAGAGGAATTACAAAGAAAAGCAATTGTTGTTGTTTACATCAAGTTGTGAGCAGTGGCACACAAAATTTGTGCGAACAATAAAGAATTTTAATCGGAACTAAACACAAATTTATTTTTATTTTATTTGCAATCTACGAGCTGATATTTTAAACGTTTTTAAAAGGTAAAAACGTAACAATATACATTATATTCACTCCTAAACTACCTTCTTTTATAACGTTGTGATTTAAAAATGGTGATCGGTAAAATTAGCATGATCTGTTGGCTTCAGACATCAAATTTATTTTCATATTTCCAACAGTTTTACAAGCAAATGGATTGCATTGACAAACAGTAACTATGGTTCGTAAGTATCTCAATTAAACACTGTTTGCTGGTGAATAAATATTTGCTTGCGTCAAATTCTATCGCAACATGTTGGTGCCTTGGTGCAAACCCCAGCCCATACATTTCGAACAAAACATAATTGGATAAAATTATCACATACAACATAGGTGCTGTGAGAAAACTGATGGGTTTTTATGACCTAATAACTAAGTAAGTCATGGCCTGACCCCTCTCTTTTAACTTCCACAGAGGTTAGTTCTGTAGATATAAACCAAATGCAAAAATGCCAATTATTTACAGTGATGCCGGATTTTTTTTATTTCCGAGACCTTTTGACATTAACGTGTAAAGATCATTATTTTACTGAAATTCGTTTTAGAATTTCCTGAACATTGCATAAGTGAGAATATATTTTCGAAAACATGCTAAATTCAATACGGTTTTAAACTCAATTCAGAAGTCATGGTTTGTTTTAAAACTATTACATGCTGTTGCAAAAATATGCAATATAAACAACAGAAACTCTCGTAAAATATATTATGAAGTAAATAAATAAAAAGTTTTCTTTCTCTCCGGCGTACATACATCCATAAATTATGACATACTTTTCAAATTATTACAAAATTTCTAAGAATTTACGTCATTATGAATTTGGCGAAAAGCGTTATAACGTTGCGTTACTTACCATCCGTTAATGAATTTCGTTTATCGTCGGCATTCTCTTCATCACTGTCAATATGGGGAAATGAATTGCCCAGACAGAATCTTGGTAAGGCAGGTGAATTTAGTTCATTCGTTTTGGTTTCATTTTGTGGCAACACCGTGGATGTGTTTGTTGTTATTGTTGCTGTTGCTGTTAATATTTTATGGCCATTTGTATTAACGTTATTATTATGATTATTGTTGCTGGTGTTGATGTTTTTGCTGTTGTTGTTGTTATTGTTGGTGTTTAAATGACTTTTGGCATAAGAATCGCTATCACTGGAAGCTGTACTTAAACCACTGGCACTGCTATTACCCGACGACGTTGAGTTCATGCTATCCTGACGATTTGTCAGCCTTCGCAGCATATACTTGTTGTTGTGTAATTTATTTTTGGTAATTAATTCACTGCGTCTTAAAGCACATTTCGGTGAATTTGGCAAATGAGTTCTGCCGCTTAGTGTGGCATAATGATGATGATTCTTTTCATCTCTAAACGACGATGCTGTAGATGACAATGTTGTAGTGGCGTTATTAGCAGAGAACGTTGCATAACCGTTATCGCCATTTAATGGTATTTGTGACATTTGATTAAGCGATAAACGCTCAAGACTACTCTCAACGCCTATCAGCAAATTCTGTAAGAGTTGCGGCAAATCGTCATTTAACATTTCGAGTGCTAATGGGCTCAGGTACAATGTATGATCTCGGTAATCAAGTTGGCAACTTTTTAAAGTTGACCCTGATTCAGTATTAACTGTTGCGTTTTCAACCACAAATGCTGTCGTTGATGATTTTGTTTTTGGTTCCGTTATTTTTGCTGTTAAAGTGTTGTTTAAAGGATGCTCGTTTGACGTACGCCAAGTGGCATACAATTGAGGTTCTTGATTACTTTCCACTGAAAACAAAAAAAAAAAACAAATTCGAGATAATTTTTAACTTTTTGCTTCTATTTGTTTATGTTGTTTATTTTAAATATAAAAAAGCAGCTCTTGTACATAAAATATACACGATTTTCTTACCTGTTTTAACGCATAAATAAATGTCTGCAGTTTTAAGTTGATTGTCATCAAGGCCCCCCAAATGAAGTATAACTTCGCCAATAGGTGTTACTAGAGGCCATCCTTGACACCAAATTAAAGCCTAAAAAATAAATAAAAAACAAAAATATTTAAAACAATGACTGATGAATAGTTTTTATTACAAATATTAGTGTTTACAATGATAAAACAAAAATATGTTACATTGCTTAGTATGAAGTAGAATGTCAGATGAAGTTTTTGTAGTCATAAAGCATGAGTTTTTTTTAAAAAGTTACTCATAAAAATTAATATTTGCAATGAAAAGATTTTAATTTACGACATCAATAACTGCGAGTCTGCAGGTGGCATCTACAAGTTTACAAATATAAAGCCTTCTAACTGGTTTCGAAGATATTTTTTGCATTGAAAATTTACTGGGTATTTTGAATTGTTTTTACATCCATTGGTTCTATTCTACCATATAGACTTGCTAATATAGGTGAATGTATGTATGTATTTTAATTTATTTATCTCTATAGGTACATACGTACATACACTTGTGGACACACAATTAAGTCATCTATGCAAAATTTTTCATTTTTATAAAAATTAAAAAATTTAAGAAAAGTGGAAACAAAAACAACTTATATTTATTAATTTCATATGCTTTATAATTAATTAACAACAAAAACTTATATAGTTTTTCATTGTAAAAAATGTTTTGCTACTTAGTTGATATCAGACTTAAAATTTAAGTGGACACATAATTAAGTCATTTGAAACAAAATATTGAAAATTCAATTTAATTACTTTATTTTTCACCCAAACTATTTGGAACCTTTAATCTTTTGTGGGGAAACCTTTTTGGCGTATTATTTCAGTAAATCTTTGTGGCATTGAGTTGATTAAATTGCGACACTGCTCAGGACTAATGTTATTCCATTTTGCCTGGAAAAGCTGCCAAAGTGCTTTTTGATGTTGGGTTTTTTGGCTGCAACTGCTCGTTTTACGATCCCCCAAAGATTTTCAATAGGGTTCAGATCGGGACTTTGAGTTGGCCAATCAAGAATGCTTATTTTTTCCTCAGCAAACCAAGGTTTAACTACCCAAGATGTTTGCTTCGGGTCGTTATCATGCTGAAATATCCGCGCTAGTGGTAATTCGTCGTCATAATCTTTAGTCAAATTGTTCCGTAGGATGTTCTTATACATTTCCCCAGTCATTTTCCCATCGATTCTTACCAGTGGACCAACGCCGGATGAGGTAAAACAACCCCAAACCATTACTGACTAACCTCCATGCTTTACGGTATGTTTGGTGTACTTTGGGTATAATTGTGTATTGACAGGACGTCTTACATAGGGTCTGCCATCATTTCCAAAGATATTAAACTTGGGCTCATCACTCCATACGACTAATTTCCAAAATTTTGTCGTCTTTATGGAGGTGGGTTTTGGCAAACCGCAAGCGTTGCTGAATATTTTTTTTGGACACATTAGGTTTTGTTCTCGCAAAAGGTCCATGGAGATTATTTTCAGTCAAGCGTTTTCTTACGGTCCTTGCCGATATTTTAACAGCGTGTTCCAACTCAATACACTATATAATCTAAGTAGATATGAGGAATGGGCAAGCTTTATTCATCCTGGCTAAAAAAAATATGCGTTCTTGATTGGCCAACTCAAAGTCCCGATCTGAACCCTATTGAAAATCTTTGGGGGATCGTAAAACGAGCAGTTGCAGCCAAAAAACCCAACATCAAAAAGCACTTTGGCAGCTTTTCCAGGCAGAATGGAATAACATTAGTCCTGAGCAGTGTCGCAATTTAATCAACTCAATGCCACAAAGATTTACTGAAATAATACGCCAAAAAGGTTTCCCCACAAAAGATTAAAGGTTCCAAATAGTTTGGGTGAAAAATAAAGTAATTAAATTGAATTTTCAATATTTTGTTTCAAATGACTTAATTATGTGTCCACTTAAATTTTAAGTCTGATATCAACTAAGTACCAAAACATTTTTTACAATGAAAAACTATATAAGTTTTTGTTGTTAATTAATTATAAAGCATATGAAATTAATAAATATAAGTTGTTTTTGTTTCCACTTTTCTTAAATTTTTTAATTTTTATAAAAATGAAAAATTTTGCATAGATGACTTAATTGTGTGTCCACAAGTGTACATATATTTCAAATTACTCAAATGGAAAATGGTTTCAATATGTCTTTTTGTTTAAAGTTTTTTATTATTTAAATGGTCACTATTCAAAAAGACCAAACCTTTATTATATGGATACATACATACATATGTATGTATGTAGCATACAGACATATATGATATGCTTGATTTCCTATTTATTGAGTCAAATTTTAATTTAACTTTAAATTTATTTCCACCGTTTGGGTGACAAAATTTCATTGTTTTCACAGGTTTTGTTCGTTGCCATTGCCAATAAAATTAGGAAAAAAATATCATTTTCATCGCATATTTAAATGATCATGATATCATTTTGTTCCAATTAATTCATGGCCTTAACCCACTATGGTACTCAGGTTAGTGAAAGCGATTCGTCAATTGAAATCACAATGGATTGGCGATTGATGACTGGAGGGATAAAGTTTTACCAATAATTATTGAGATCGTATAAAGCTTCTGGAAGAATGTAACTGATATTAAGTACGAAGAACATGCTTGCTTCAAATGGCAAGATGGCAGATCCTTTAATAAAAATACGCGCGTCAGACAAAGATGCACTATCTGTTCTCCTACGATTGGTTTCCAAAATATGTAATGTAAACAGATGTCATGTATTTGTAAACAAATTTATGTGAAATTATCAGAATAGTCTAGCTCTAGTACATGTGTAATTTAGACTAGCTATTCCGCATAGAAAGTGGAAACATACTGCTCCTTATAAAAATTAGTCAATTTACAAAGCCCAGCTTGCAGAAGAACCCTCAAGTGCTTGAGTAATGGGAGCCTCCAATTAATTACATGTTGAGCCTGGACGCCGGAACTATGTTTTATTATTTGCGTTGCTAGAAACTCCATCTCTGCAGTTTCATACAGGAATATGGAATGAGGATCAACAAATACAAATCGCTTCAGACAAGTGTGCCATAAATATTGGGTTGTTCGGAAAATAATTTGGTTTTTTTTGTGGAAATGAAAGACAGTTTTCGTATAATACTTATCGTTATTCGCCGATTCGCAACAACTAATGCCTTTTTTGCGTCTTTATCAGCTTTAACCGGCCTTCCCGAACGTGGTGCATCTTCGACATCAAAATTGTCGGATCGAAATTTAGCGAACCAATTCTGGGACTGGCGTACTGTCAACACACCTTCTCCATATACATTGGCCAATTTCTTTCTGGCTTGAACAGCATTTTTAGCCTTTCTGTAGTAAAACAGTAAGATATGACGAAAATGCTGCTTTTCGATCTCCATATTTAAAAAGCCACCAACCAAAGCTCTCAAAACATACAAAAATTATACGGCTTAAGTGTGAAGTTGGGTGCAAAAAATACAATAAAATTCTCTGTCGGGAAAAAACGAAATTATTTTCCAAACAACACAATAGATAAGGATTGCAAATACTGCTAAAATGTGGATCTGCTAAAATGTGGATCTCTGAATAATACCGTTTTTGCGAACTCCCTCTTAAACAATTGCAACACAGTGATTATTACAACTACCTTGTGATAGAATATAAGAATGTGAACCTTCAACAAATCTGTTAAAGTTTTTGACTTTTTATTATATTGTTGTTGTTGTTGTCGTAAATAAAAATAACTGTAAATCAATAGTATTTAAAATTTTGACAGATTTGGGACATAGAAACACTAACGTGATTTTCAGCGATAATGTACACAAAAAGCAACAACAAAACAACATAAAAATTACATTCTCGTTCAAAAAGAGTATTTGACAGGCTGTAATGGGAATGCAAAAAAAAAAACAAAAAAAAATCAAAATTTGAAAACAAATGTTTGTTCTGAATTTAGAAACGCATGAACAAAATGGAAAAAATATTTTTGAAAAACTTTAGGGATGCCAAGTACACCGTATATGTGCCAATGCAACATTGCAAAATTATTTTCAAGTGTATGGTAAAATATTGATTGTTTTAAAATTCGAATAAAAGTTGTTTAGAGTCTGGTTGGCATCCCTACATTTGAATTGATTGTGTGTAATTAATAACATTTTCTTGGCAATAATAATTAAAAATAACGATTCAGTTAACAAATTGAAAATGACTTTATGAAAAATGACTTTCAATGAAAACATTTGCGTTTTCTTATGATAACAATAGAAAGTGCAAACGAGTCTTTATTTCACAAATTTTCTATCAACAATTAATTAAAATTAAAAAAAAACTTTGACACAAAATAAAACTAAATTTTTTTTGTAACTATGTACTTGAGTGCTTCGTTTTTTGCATATGAAAAACATAAAAAAAATAAAATTTAATGCTTCAGTGTGATATCATCCGATGGACTTTAGATGAAAATCGTCTTATGTTAGTCATAATATGTTTGTTCGAATTATTATCGAACAAATAAACGTTTTTTTAGTCAAAATTACACTCAGTCTACATTGATGTCGAAAATCTCTTCGACTGTTTAAATCATCAAGGAATTTGCAAATCTCTCACAAGAAAAACAATATCCGTCAAAATTGTCAATTTACTGAATTAATTTGCCAAACGATGGTAGAACAGAAAATATGGATGCATGGCTCTCCTAAGCAAAAAGAGCACAACAATGTACGCACGTAATTGTTCATCACAACCCTTCAGTCAGGATTACGACCTCGCTTCTCACACCACTTATGTTGTGTGCGTTAATTTTATACGTGTGTGGCGAGACCTACAGTTTAAAGTCGACTCCGAACGACAGATTTTAAAGAAACTTTTTATTGCAATTCTATTTACTCTCAGAGTTTTTGACAGAAATCAGCTGAGAGGAAGTCCCCGAAGAAATATTTTTTCATGTTCTCATGATGTTTGAATTTTGGTTTGAACCGTGGCCTTACATCTAATAAGCCAACACACTACCTAGTAGACTACGGCGACTTCAATATAACTACTTTCAGAATGAGGTGTCTTCAAACGCACTTGCCATCTAAAAATTTCTCTTAATTAAACGCAAATAATCAACATTTTGCATTTTACAAAAATAATTGAAAAATAATTTGATCGGATTCTAATCATATACACATTTTCATAGGTTATTGACTTAATGTGGGGAATGTAAAAATAATCATTTCTGTCTGATTTATAAATCTCTATTAATAGTCATAATCTCGCATATGTATTCTACTTGCATATGGCATCTGCTTGTGCATAGTTTTTCAGTTGCCAGCAAATGAGGGCATTTGATTTGTGTTTTGTTTCTTTTGGCGAATATTGTACGATCAACGTAAAGTGTTTAAATTGTTTTAAATTTTTTTTTACCAAAAAATTATACATGAAGAGCAAAAACGAATTTTTTTAAATACTTTACATTTATTACAATGAACGATTACATTGTTTACATGAAAGAAATACGAAACCTCAGCCGTTGCATTACGTGGTGTATGGTAGGGTGTAAAATCATGTCTTTAGTTTTCTAAAATGTAAACGAAAGCAATGGTAATTTAGTTAGATTTTGTTTGTTTTTGTTTTTAAATACAATATTTTAATGGTATAAAGGGCTGCTGTTGCTGCTACTGCCATTATGGCATTGTTGCTGTTGCAAATAAAAACCGATTCAATTGAATTGTTTAATTGTTTACAAGTCTGCACATACATACATAGTAAAGGCTCTTAAACGATGTTGAAGAGACCGGAAATCAAACATTAAAACAGCTTTAATGTTTATTTATTACTAAATCGTTCTAAATATGAAGGGGGTACACAGTACAAATCGAAATAAATGCAAAATATTCCTGTGTTTTATTGTTTCTATTGTATTTCAATACACAGAATTTTTCTGCATCGTTTATAGATCTTGTTTGTTTGATTTTTAAGATGCAAAAATATTCTGAAAGTTAACATAAGTTTTTTTTTTATTTTTTTCATTATTTTTATTTTGTTTGCATGCATACGGTATGTACCTACATATGTATTGTATCATTTCGTTTAGGTTTATAATTATTTTTATTTTTATTTTTCATATGAAGTAGTTGTTGTTTTAGTTGTTGTGTAATGTTGTTGTTAAGAAAATTCTCATAAATCATTGCCATTATCATGACACCATCTATTCAAAGTCATGTTGAGTGTTTTAGAGTCGATGTCTGAATACAGAAAATATGTTAAATGTACTCGTATACCTACAATCCATATATGCATTATATGCTGCAGTACAGTCTTGGCAAGTTAATTAAAAATTAAATTCTAAATACAAATGTAAGAACGAAAAACCCTTTCGAATAAGCTGTAGTTACCGAAATTGCAAGGTAGGCTTATTAGACATAAGAGCTCGGTTCAAACACCAGGTCAGACACCAAAACGAAAATATGAAAAAAATATTTCTTCGGCGACTTCCTCTCTGCAGATTTCTGGCAAAAACTCTGAGAGTAAAATAAAATTGCCATGAAAAGTTTCTAAAAAAAATCTGTCGTTCGGAGTCGACTTTAAACTGTAGGTCCCTTCACTCATGTATAAAATTATCGCACACAACGTTAATGATGTGAGAAGCTAAGCGTTAATCCTGACTGAAGGGTTGTAATGGCCAATTATGTATGTATGTATGTAGCGAAATTATAAACGTCTGAGAAATGCGATATCTGTCTGTACTACTGGCTTAAAAAAGTTGCCAATAACTAAATCGATCCTAGGGAAAGTGTCGTTATTAGCATGAGAAGAAAATTTACAAACGGAATTGACGCCCTATATTACTAAAGTGAAACATTTTAGTTTTACGGCACATCACTTGACTTTCCATTGTTATTCATTACAATTTGAAAAAAAGGATATAAAAGAAAGGTTTTTAATTCAAACATACATTTAAAGTTCAAATAAAAGAATTTCTAATTACCTAGGCACAGCTGTACGAGAGCAAAAAATATAAAATAAACAAAAAAAATAATAGAAAAAATAACTCCACATACTTTGTATGTGTATAATAACTTAATGTGCATGAAAAAAAAACGCAAAACTTTAGAGAGAAAAATATGGAAAAAAAATTATTTAAGAAAATTTTGTTGATTCATCAGTATGCCTAATGCATTTTGCGTTCTTACGACAAAAAGTCTTAAAAAAATTGTTGACGACTAATGCTGTTGCTGCTGCTTGCTTGCGACTCTATTTTTAAAAAATTTCCTTGACTGTATTTTGCTTATATTTTTTCATATTTGTGGCAGAGTTGTTGAAATTAGTAATTCATAGCCACAGCAATAAAACAAAATATTGTTTTTTTTTATATCGTATTTTACTTCTATCTACGGTATGTGACCTAAACTTTAAATAAAATTGAAAGAAAAATATGGAACTTTGTGTGGAAAAAGGAATAAGATGGCCAGAAATAAAAAGTATTACACATGGTGTTGAGAGATACGGAAATAGAGAGGGGTACTGGAGGCATAAACATTTTGCTGGTAGTCATTGATTCCTACAATTCATATGTCACATGCCACGTTTATACCTATTGCCATGTTTATCCCGTACTGTATCTGTTTCGTAATATTTTAATCAGCAATATAGTACTCATACTTTCCCCCCCTTTATTTCGTATGTTTTTCGTTTGCAATTAAAAATAAAAAAATGTTTTAAAAAATATAAAAAATTATACACAGAGATTTCTGTCTGTATTATTCCGATGTTGCGGTGTAGTTTGAATTCGAATGAAATCTTTATAAAATTATGCGTAATTATCCAGATTTTATTCTTTCCTAATGAAATAATTAGAAATGTGAATGTAGAATAGTAAAGACCTGTCAAAGGCAGTTAAGGGGCCGTTCTTCTTCGAAAACGTTGCTTCGTGAGGATGCTCAACCGTACAGAGGAAAGCAGTGCAATCAATAAAGGTAAAATTATGTGAATCATAGTTTCAGCTAATGATTCAGATAAACATGTTTTAAATTGGCGGAATCTGTGATGTTGCCAATCAACCTTTACATACATAATTGGTTATTACTACGCTTTAGTCAGGATTACGACATAGTTTCTCATACCACTTATGTTGTGTGCGTTAATTTTTTTTACTTGAGTGGTGGGACCTACAGTTTAAAGTCGACTCCGAACGGCAGATTTTTGAGAAACTTTTCATGGCAATTTTATTTACTCTCAGAGTTTTTGCCAGAAATCTGCTGAGAGGAGGTTGCAAAAAAATATTTTGTCATATTTCGTTTAGTTGGAGATGCCTGACCTGGGGTTCGAACCGAGGCCTCACTTCTAATAAGCCAACATACTACTTACTAGACCACGACGACTGCCTTTATCGAATAAACCTTTAAACATTAGGGATGGGCTTTTGCCACTAAATAGGTTTTCTATTAAATGAGGCACTCACTAATATGCAAAAGGTTGCAATAAACTCGTGCAACCTCAATAGGGTTAAGTAAATCGTCAGGAACTTCATTACATGTAATTGCAGACTCATTTACCATTCATCGCGTGAATCGTATCCAACACTTTGACAAAAGTTGCAAGACTGCTTCTGTGTTATGGAGCGTTTTTCATGATTTTTGTTACTCATTTCTACATGACGTAATAAGTTCATGAGAAAAAAATTTTAATCCTAACGTATCGTAAATACATTTGTCATTAAAATTTATAATTTGCTACCGAAATGCTGTCAATTCAAATGCGAAACAGCCTTTCAGCCTTTTTTTGTGGTATCTTTCATCTAAAAATAATGGTAACGATGTGGATTTATGGAAAAGTTCTTTGAACCTTCTTTCAATTTCAATTTGTATTTCTTTTTCTTTCTTTTCCTTTTTTTGTGATTTTTTTTCTTCTACATTATGAAATGCATTAGCCACCGCCAATCGAAAGACACAAATTGTCTGCATTATCGATAGGAAAAAAGTTTTTATTTCAACGAATAGCACAAGCAACATTTGCAAAAAAAAAAAAAACAGCAGCAGCAATGGCATTAGACAATAATGTATCGGCACATTTGTTGGCGATAATGAATCGTACATATTCTTACGTTTCTCCTTAGTTTTTTTTTTGCTGTTTCTGTTTTTTTGGACTTGTTCAGCAAACAGACATTCATTATTTATTTATTTCCCGCACTCGTACACATATTTGTTCGTATTTGTACGCACAAACGTTACATAAATATTTGCACTTTCAATTGCCAGTATTAGTAGCAAGTTTCGTTTTGTTTTGTTTTTTCCGGTAAACATACATATTTACCTCTAGACAGTTATTATCATCAGTGATGAGACTTTCTTTAAGGAATAGTAGTACTCAAGTGTAAAGTTTTTAAAGGTGACCTAAATAGTAGAAAGAGTGTTCTTTCCTTTAAAACATATCCAAAGGTAGAATATTTTTTAGAATGTGTACCCAATTCATCTGCTTTGTATATCTATTTTGATGGACATTTGCTAAAATTTTACAAGTAATGCCAGACTTCCGATAGCTTTCGATAAAAATATATTCAATATTCTTGTAAACATCAGTTAAATTGTTTAAATGAATGACTAAGAATGAAACATATTAGTTTTATAAGTAGCACACATCTATTCCTAGATCCTTTCATAGAGAAAAAGTTTCAATTAACTTCACTATGAATCTTATGTACCAGAGATCGGCAATGAATAGTTTTTTCGCTACTCATAAGCACTCATGAAATTTTGAATATAAGTGAGTCAACAATATTGAAATTTAACTATGTACTCTCTGATTCATTCGTACTCACTATAACGTTAATCTATAAGTACAGGTTGCAATAAGTATGCGTACACCGTTGACATCAAACTCATACCATTCGAAATATGTTTGATTCATAAGCCTACTACATAAGCCTACAACCTTCTAGTGAGTACTTTAGTGTTCGTATGGAAATCATACTTATTTTGTGATTCGTGTATATGTCGAGTTATGGAGAGTCGAAATCAATAAAATCATACATGTTGTTATTCATTCAAACTTTAAATATGGGTAGAGGTTCCATGATATTAAAATAAGGATGAATATAAATATAAGCCTTAGAAATTATGAGTATTATTCAATTCAACTCATCTTTTTGAATACTCATTGCTGATATCTGTTACGTACCAAATCAGTGCTAAAACTTAATACTTTGCCTCATTGAGTTCTTCTTTACACCTTTGGTACTTTAAATACTTTTGGATACAATCGAGTCGTCTTTTTTTTAATGTTACTTTGGTTTCGAGTAATCGTGTTGTTTGTCCGGCGTCTTGTTTTTTTGTTTCTTTCGTTTGTCTCTCTCTCTCTCTCTCTGTTATTTGATTCACACTGTATACCTCTTTGTATGTTTAAGAATTGTTCGGTGGACATTTATTTGTTTTGTAGGATTGTGCTCATCGCACATAATTTCTGTGTTTTTGTTGTTACTATTGCAGAGCTTTTTCTTTGAAGAACTCTTCAAATGTTTGTTTTTTTCGTTTTTATTTTTGCATTCGTTGCAAGAAACAAGGAAAGCGCTCACGTTCATTGCTAATACATGCTGTTTTCGAATTTGTTAACAATAATGCTGGATTTGTATTTTGAATTTGTTTAATTTCAACATTTCAGTGTATTGGCTAAAATAATAGCCAACAATGCAAGCATTTACAACAACAACAACAGAGGCAGTAAAAAAAACTGTTGTACACAAAATACATTAACGACAGCAGTGGTAACTATAACAACATATACGAAGTAGAAGTGCCCATCCGGTATAAATGTCTGGGGCATTTATTATTTTTCCAAAATTCTCTTGTGTGCTAGTGTTGTTGTTATTGTTGTTCTTTATTGGTACCCTATAGTATAGGATATGGTACCATGCCTATACCATGCCAATGCTACGAACAGTTGATTATTGTGCTAATATTTGCAGAATGTACGAATAGTTGATCTGGACTAACTTAAGTATTTTTGTTAACCGGAAAGATGTAAAAATAATTTTAGTTTTTTATTTAGACTTTGTTCACTAAAATTACATGCCTATTTATTACTGTTCTCTTTAAAATATTGGACGAGATTATTATTTTTATATTCGTTTGTTGTCTTTTCCGTTTTCGTAACAAATTTTATTTTTTAAAAATTAAGAAATTAAATTTCATTTAGAAGAGTTTACAGAATTAAAATAACCAAAGCGCTGTAGCCAAATTCTTATTTGATCAATTCTGAATGATTTCAGAATGACACGAAAAGGAGAAGGGCCATATGAATGCAATCTACAATACATACATACATACATAATATGTCATTACAAATTTTCAGTCAGAATTACGACCTAAGTTCTCACACCATTAATGTTGTGTTAATTTTATATATGAGTGAAGGGACCTACGGTTTCAACTCGTTTCCGAACAACAGATTTTTGAAAAGCTTTTCATGGCTATTTTATTTACTCTCAGAGTTTTTGTCAGAAATCTGCCGAGAGGAAGTCACTGGAGAAATATTTTGTCATATTTCGTTTTGTTGGAGTTGTCTGATCTGGGGTTTGAACCGAGGCCTCACTTCTAATAAGCCACCTCACCAGCTACTAGACTACGGCGACTACATAATCTACAATACAAATTCCTCGCAGAATAATAATAAATTAAAATCCAAAAAAAAGTATGAATCCTTGAATCATTTTAATAACTACGAAGTCTCAATGCCCTCAAAAAGAAAACCATCCGGGAAGTCTCCAAACAAATAATTGTAATTGATGATAGATTTTGATTGTACTTGTGCATAATAGAGTTGTTATCCACTTATTTAAATCTTAGTTAACGAAAATTAATTATTTTTAATTTAAGTAATCAGTTATGTAATATCTGATATTGTTTTTTTTTTTTGTTCATTCAATTTACTTTTGCAATTTGCTTCGTCTAAATTACAAATTATTTTTACCTCAAATTTAAGTTTAGTTTGTAGCAGCTCCAATGTATATATTTTCACATGTTAATCTCATTTCTGTATTAACTTTTAAATTAGATTCGCAAACTAGGACAATTAAGTAATTATATGCAAATTATGAGATACTTTGATGCATGTTCATCAGATTGCATTTACATTATGAAATCCATTTAGTTTATGACTTCTATACGTTCTTTACTTTGTCTATTTAGAAGAAATAAAAAAAGAAGAATTATTCCTAAAGAAAACATAATTCAAGAAACAGTACTCCCAACCAAAAGTTCTTTTCTATTGTGTTACGTATGTATTTGGCGTAATTCAAATTGATATTTGGGTCAGAACACTAATTAAATTAGAACTGCTTTAAGTATTTTCACCACACAGTCGAATACTCGTTCTCGTTCATAATTTATAACGAGAAGTCTAGCTATCTGTAGCCATTCTATCATTAGGAGTATGAAGAATTTCACACAGAGTGAGAAGGGTATTTAGACCGTATCTTATCTTAATGATGGCAATCCAATTCGCATTGCGATAGAGGATTTACAATTAGCTCTTGGTCTGTATATTATGAAACATATGGAAATAGATTATGAAATATTGTTTAATATTCTTCAATATTATTTCCTATAGCGAATTTCATTATGAATTAAAAACATATTCATTGCATATCGTTATTGTTTAGCTTATTAGGCAAAATTTTATTTATTTTTACAATTCAATTTGAATTCAATTGAAATTATGGCTGAAATTATGACGGCAATTATGACAAGTTATGATAGATATAATGATTCCAAAATTTATTTCATTTTCGATTTCTATTTATTTTTTCGATTGGCTGTCTTATGAATTTTGATTACAAATTTAAGAGGCATTAAAGGTCAATTTGGAATAATTTTTTTTCATTTTTTGCTTATAAAACTTCATAGGCCATTAAGGATTAATTATTTATAGTATTCATCAAATTTGTTATAGTTATTGTATAGTTTTCGGTTTTTATGTGAAATTTAAGTTCTTAATCATCTTGCCGAAGTGCAATTATTTTAAAATATCCGCGATCATAAATTCATACTTTATGGTTTAAGCTTAAAAATTGCAAATTTATACTCAACTAGTATAGATAGAGGTACGATTTCATCAGAAATGACTGTAAACGGTTTACTATAGGCAAAGTGATTATTTTTTATTAATTTTCAGTCATCTATAGTCATATATAGAAATACATACATTCATACATAATTGGCCATTACAACACTATAGTCAGGATTAGGACCTAGCTTGTCACACCACTTATGTTGCGTTTGTTAATTTTATACATGAGTGGCGGGACCTACAGTTTAAAGTCGACTCCAAACGGCAGATGTTTGAGAAACTTTTCATGGCAATATTCTATTTACTCTCAGAGTTTTTGACAGAAACAATAGAAACACAAACATATTTGGCCAATTCACACAACTTTGTATCGTGTATGTTGTATTGAACAAACTTTTTGTTTGTGAACACTCAGTGTTATGTTGTATTATGCATTTCCTATGACAAACGTCAAAATGCAATAAGAAGAAGAATTCCAGTATTCATAAATTGGTTTTCAATTAACAAAATTAAATATAGTACGGAAAGAAGTAAATTTATTAATTATTTGTGCGAACAAATTAATGTTTGACTCAAGTCTTCTTCTTATTTATTGGTATAATATAAATATATATAAACTGAGAGCCAATACAACCATTATAACTTTTAAAAACATATGAAAAAAATATGTATAAGGGTATCGAATTTTTATATAAAAATTATCAACAACAAGAATACACTGTTGTATTTCCGCCCAACAATACACTCAATACAGCGATAAGAGTGCTTGTGTGAGTTGCCCAATTGTTTTAGGTGACAACCTTCCAATCTTAAACATTTTCTACACATTGTTTTTGATTTCGAAACAAATATGTTTTATTAAAATCACACTTCTATAGAATTTCGATTCACTCTTTACATTAAAATATTACAAAATATGTGAACTTTAGTTAAATAAAGATGGATCTTAATCACATGAACGAACTACATTAGTATTTACATAGGAATGCACGTACCATGTACAGAATTTTAACTGGCAAGGGCAATTAGAAATATTAAATAAAACCCGACCAATACAGGGTCGTGTTCAGAGAAAGATAAAACAATATACGTCGTCGTTTAGGATTATAAGAAATAAAAAACATTTAAGTTTCCCTTTAAATAGTATGACCAGTTGACCCATTGTACAAAGTCCTAAAAGGGATAGGATAATAGAGGAAATAGTTAAAAAGGAGAGGAAGTAGGAAAGGGAGATTAAGGAAGCAGAAGAATTACACAGACTATCAAAACACACAAGAGATCGAGACTACACTATTGAAGCCCTAGCGCTTCTCAACCAGCTCAAACTAATAATGAATCTATGGAATCTCGACACAGAATTCAAACCCACAAAGAAGCCCTTACCAAGGGTCTTCAACCTCAACTTACTATGTGCTGGACAGTTACAGAGGAGGTGTTCGATAGTCTCCAAGTCCTCTTCATCGCAACATACCCTGCAATAGTCCGGCTGGGATCCGTTGCAAACCCCTGTCAGCGACTTAATCTCGCAGTGTCCCGTAATTAACCCAATAACTAACCTTAAGCTGGCCTTATCCAAACCCAGTAGCCAATTTGTTTTTAAATAGTGCATCTAAGAAAATCCCTGATCAGCCAGTGTGGAGAAATTCAATATCGAGAATCATAGGAAGGTGCGCTGGCCCTTGTGAAAAAAGAATTAAAAGGTGATATATTTTTATGATTGCTCTGTCAGGTGCCGCTTTAGTACTTTAACTATAAAAATGACTGAAAAATACAAATCGGTCTTCTTTAAATTCAATTCTTTATGGAGTTCAAAGTAATTACTTTTAAACTCTTCGTGTTATCAATCACCATACGAGTACTCTTTAATCTTAATACCTTCGACGCCATCAGATTTATTTCAAATTAAAAGGAAATTCAATGAAAAGCAATTGAAATTATTAACATAAGACGACTATAAGAAAAAACGAAAAGCTATTTAACGAATCCATTTAAACGTTTGTTGACCTACCCTAACTTTTTATATGTATTTTTAGCCATATGCCTCCTCCAATACGAATGCATTTGCAAAGCACTGTATGTATGTGGTTATAAACATTTTGTTTGGCAAAGGCTGACTCATTTTACTCACACTTTTGGCAGTTGGTTCTTCAGTTCGTTTAGTTTTTATGTGCCGTGTTTTGTTTTTTTTTTATTTAAAGCGCAATGCAATTTTTTAAAAATTTTAAGCAATAAAGAAAGATAATTTTTAAAAAACATTTAAACTAAAATGTTGTAAACAATTGTTAACATTATTCGTTGAATTTGTTGTTTGCTTCTACTGCGGATATTTCTTTTTGGTTTGTTTATTTTAAAATGTTTTACGATTTTCTTTCTTTTCGAAGCGAATAGCAGCATTGGCATGACTTAAACTCTCTTTGTTTCTCTTACTGATGTATTTCGAACCCAATAGACGACCCCATTGGTATGGCAATAGCTTTTGTTGGGGGTGTTGAGCGACACAATCACGATTTTTAAATTGCAAAAATACGCAAAAATTTAAAAAAAAATCATTTTTTTTATTTCGTACATTGACTTTAACAGCAACGTAGTTAAAAAAAAACTTAGAGATTAATGCTAAAACATAGTGTTAAGCTTTGTTAATGATACGTATATTCGCTATTATGCCTTGGCAGATGTGGCAACAAAATTTATCATGATTTTGAAATCTAAGAAAAACTGAAATTGACAGTGAAAAAACAGAAAACACAAAAGAGCTTAAGGTTAAGGTCTGATCTAATGAAAAATGGTAGCATGCAAATCGCATTGACATTGAAAGTAAAATGATTTACAAGAAAGCAACACTCAAGAGTTTGTAAACTTTTTTCATTAAAGAATACATATCTCGTAATTGATTTAGAAATGCTTATCGATTTGTAAATGCATTTCAAAACGAATGTATTTCTTAATCTCATTGCTTTGATATGTAATCAAAATCTGTGACGGATTTTAAATTGATTCTAATTTTATATATTCTGCACCAGAATGTTTTCAAATGAACTTAATACTCAGCCTACCCATTCAGCGAACACAGTATTGATTTCATGTTATTTGATTCCGTTTTCAATTCTGGTTTAATTACCGTACAAATCATGTTACACTAAGGCCTATATCTATCAGGGAATGACTTGAAAGAATTCACTGACAGAAACAGATGAATACATTCACATATTTACTGAGAGTACAGCTGCCTAGAGAGTGTGCGCATAATATTTAAGGTTGTTTAAGAATACCGAGTGAATTTGAAAGAGATTTGGAAGTATACAACAATTTTGCTCATATGAGTGCCGATTGCAACACAACTAATGTACTTGATAAGGTTTGTTCTACCTATTCAATCGAACTCAAACGTGGAATTGGTATGTCTATTCTAAGGGACAAATAAGTGGTCGCTCTCAACCTCTTTCGCAAAGGAAAAATGTATTAAATGAACCCACAAGTTTTGGTGTACACAAATGAGAACACGATCTGCGTCTCTCCCCCTCAGTGGATAAAATACTACATGGTTGGCGTAAGAGGATGAGTCGTAATTCAGACTAATACGTATCCATAAATTCATAGTAATTATTAGTATGTGTTAGTATCTGTTAAAAAAAGTCGATGTGGTCTAGTAGGTAGTGTGTTGGCTTATTAGACGTGAGGTCTCTTTTCCAACTCCAGTTAGGAATCTCCAATTAAACGAAATATGGAAAAATATTTCTTAGGTGACTTCCTCTCAGCAGATTTCTGGCAAAATTTATGTGAGCAACTAAAATTGCCTTGAAAAGCTTCTTCAAAAATTTGTCGGTCAGAGCCGACTTTAAACTGTAGGTCCTGCCAATCATGTATAAAAATTCACACACAACACTAGTGGTGTGAGAAACTAGGTCGTAATCCTGACTAAAAGGTTGCAATGACCAATTGTATCTCTATTATTATTGCTGAAAAGTTTTTTATATAAGTATTCGTTGTAACATCATTGTGACTATTTTACTATGTGTGTATAATTCTTAGCTCATAGTTTATTTCCCAGTCACTCTACCATTTTTCTATATCATAGATATTAATTCTACCCTAATTCTATTAGTAGTCAAGAAGCTTTCCTCTCAGATCCTTCGTGTCAGAAAATTTCAAACATCGGCATTGAAGAGTTTCAACTTTTATCCCGGTGTAATAGATTCTACAGAAAAATTTTAGAGTACTCTCAATTTTTGTTCTCCATATACTACATTCAAAAGTTAACATAATTTTATGAAACACAATTTATAAAAATTGAAAACCATTCAATACTGTTCAGTATGTCTTGTACATCATAATAAAATAAAAATATTTGTTTAAGATATTTGACCAAAAATCATAAATATTAACAAAATGTTTACATTCGACACGGTATTTAACAAGACAAAACAAGACGAATTGAAATACGTACGTATTTGTGCACTGTTAATGGAGGCCCCAATCTATGCTGTATTATAAACATAAAAAAGAAAGAACAACCCACGTAAACAAAATGCTTTAAATAAAGACTTTAAGCTGTAAACAAAACTGAGGCTGTGGTAAGTATTATGTAAACAAAATAAGAAAGAAGATATTTCAAACCTCTGCGAAAAAATAAAACAAAAATTTTAATTTTCAGTACAATGATATTCTTAAGGTGCTTTTCATCCCATTTTGGTAATTTTAAAAATTTTAATCGCTTATATTATAAGCCATTGTTTTTTTATACTTTATACCCCGTTTCTGTAAGATGAAGAATTATAGACGAAATGAATTTTAAGTCGCTGAAGAAATACTTTTCGTGTATTTCGTTTCGATGTTTGACCTGGCGTTTGAACCCTGGCTTTACGTCGAACAAGCCATCACACTACCTAATAGACTACGGCGACCTCTGGTTATTATGTTCAATTGTTAATTGAAAAATAACTTCCAACTTTCACCCAACTATACATATGATTGGGTCAGGACTAATATAAAATACCAAAGTTAAAAACTAGAGCCAATACAAATCCTTTAATCATATTAATTTTTCATGTCACAAAATTAATTCTTTTAAATGCTGTTAAGGAAAGGAAATATTCAACTTCACCCCTTATTTTCTTTTGCCAAAGTTAATTATTTTTTAAGACATTATCTTGCGATGAATTTCAAGCTTATCTGATCAAATAACTCCACAGAAAAAAATGCTTTATTATATATATGTACATATATATTTATAATGTATGTATATTGATTTCATCACACACAGTGTTTCAAAATCTATAATCAGAAAACAATTGTGAAAATAATAATGTAACTAAAGAAGAAGTTATTTTTAAATGTTTACTATGTTTTATATTTCTTTATAAAAGTAAACGTGTATGAGAATAGCTATACAAACGTTTTTGCAGAACAACAACAACGGGACCTACAGATTTTTGAGAAACTTTTCATGGCAATTTTATTCACTCTCAGAGTTTTTGCCGGAAATCTGCTGAGAGGAAGTCACCTAAATTTTTTTATATTTTCGTTTTGATATCTGATCTACGGTTTGAACCGTGGCCTTACTTCTTACTTCATTATAAGTATGCCCACTTATTCAGTACTACTTCAAGTTAGAGTTCCAGCTAACTAAACGATGAAGCTTGTTAAATATTTGACGGTTGGGACACCCAAAAAGGCTCAGGGTAATCATCAGTTTAACTGACATTAATTAAGTATTTTTATTATTGATTTATTAATTAAAAATTAATATTAATTTATTTTTATTATTTATGTAGAATGATGATTATATATGTATGTAGACATGGAATGTTAAATTTTTTCTTACAATAAATGCAGTTCTATGACCGCGATTTAGCGCTACTAGACAATTTGCTGTGATGAGACGAAGAGTCCTGGAGACCATGACAACCAGTCGAAATGCTTGATGAAGTATGCCATAACATGAGCTTAAATGGATATATGGGTTTCTATTTGTTCCTTCAAAAAACATAAAATTGTGACAAAGTATCCCCTTTCTTGGTTATCATTTCGTTGTTATTTCATTGCTTTGTATCAGCATCATTAACCAAGTTTTTCCAGATAAAATCGTGATTTGGCTTTCTATAGCAATGTTGAAAATCCTGATGTTCTTTTCTAGAAACAACACACCCTGTGAATATATATAAGACGTGGTGATACCGAACTATTTATCATTTATAAAAAATTTTTTTATTCTCAAAATGAACACGAGTATAATTCATCAAAATCTGAATAAAAGTTTTATGCCACTAAAAATTGCACAATATTTTCAATACACATGTTATTACATGTGCTCTTATGTCATTCGCAGTTTATATTTCTTTTCTTCTTTTTTTTATTTTATTTAAAAACAATCACAAGTTCATCGTGCTTTATTCAGCTTATAGAAAATCTATTCTTTTGGATTTTAAGAAAACATTTTGAAATTAAAATAAAAAAAAAATTCTTTTCCTTTTCATATGCTCACATCTTTTAATATTGATAATTAGAATAGAAATATTGATATTTGAATATTAAAATTCATGCTCTCTATTCAGTTTTCTTCAAATTGAATTTATTTTATTTTACTTTTATTATATTTTTATTATATTTTTTATATACATATATATGTATATATATATATATATATATCCGTAATTTTTTTTTTTTTGTAATTCACTATGTAATCAATATTTACCTTAAAAGGATTTAATAACAATTGTGAAGATGGTTAAGGCACATGCTTGAATCCAATCTTAAAAACAGTTAAAAAACAGATGATGATGGTTTTTTTTAATTTCTTTTTTCTGGTATCCGATATTCCACAACTAAACACAATTAAATATTTATAGGCACTTTTGTTAAAAACAAAATATGTTTTGTGTGTGTAAAATTTATTAAGTATGAACACATTCGATTAATAATTGACGTTTGATTTATTTATTATTGGAAGTTAATTTCAAATAAAAATCCAACATAAACACTGTTTTTATGTTAGTTTAGTAAACCTTTTGTGTAGATTATTACGCCCGTACATTATAAGGGTGGTTTATTAATAATTTTTTTTTCAAATTTTTTCATAAATTTTAATCAAGCTTTTAAAGCACTGCACATTACTATCATTTCATACAATATTTAAGATACATAAACTTTAGTTTAGTTTCCAATATTTAAAATCAATAAAAAAACCAAATAATTTTTTTTAGTTTTATTTTCACTTTCGTTATGACGCTTGATTTAATCTTTTAAAAATTTCTCATAAAAAGTGTTTCGAAGGCACTTTTAAGTTACAACCGCAGAATATTTAGTTTTTCAATTTCGTTTTTTTTTTCTAGATCCAGATTCGAACGTTCGAAAAGATACGACTGAGCACTGCAAAAGCAGCTGATAAACTGCATCAACTGTGGCAACATTCAAACCCAATGACTTCATTGGAAGTATTAGCACGTTTTTCAATTTTTATTATTGTTGTTGCGTGTTTTGTTTGTTTTGAGTACTTCATGTTATTTCAAGTCTGTTATTGTATGTTTATTCTCTGTTTATTTGCTCGTATTCCAAGCTGGAATTTCCAGTGTTTATTATGACAACATGTTTAATAGCTTTACAGTTGCAGAGCTTAAAATTTTGCGAGAATAATGCCGGTTTTTATTGTAAAGTTTCTCTTAACAGAAGTATATTCGACCAGTTTAACAGAAAATTTACTATGTAAACTAAAATTATTTAGGTCTGTTATTTACAGACAGTGTAAGTGGATTTATGCATGTAGAACGGACTGTTTTGTTTGATACGTTTAAAGAATTGCTTGAAGTATTGCTTGAAATATTTGTTTGCATTAAAGTATTAACGTCATAAAATTTAATGGTTTATATAGTATGTACATATATGGGTATGTATGTAATACTATTACAAAATATATGAATATTTTTCGCCTACATTATGTTATGGAAAATTATCCCCTTGACTTCAATAATGTTTTATATTTACATACGCATCATTTATTTTCTATAATTTAATTAAGCAATGTCGGGAGTGTTGTACGTTAGTGTTTCCTCAGCCTATATATTCAAATTAAAATAATTTTTCACGCATTTATTTTCCTTGATATTACCGTTTTACCCTTTACTATTCACAGTTTCAGGACACAGTGGATTGTAAGATCTGTTATTTCCATTAAATATAATCTTAAGTCTTCCCAGTGAACGTTAATAAGATCGAAACTTTAAATGTAGAAATGTCTCCCATTGTTGTCGTAGTCTATTAGCTTATCAGAAGTAAGGCCACGGTTCAAGCCCCCGATCAGACCACTCCAACAAAACGAAATATGAAACAATATTTCTTAGGCGACTTCTTCTCAGCAGATTTTTGGCAAAACCTCTGAGAGTAAATAGAAAATTGCCATGAAAAGTTTTTCGAAAATTTGTCGTTCGGAGTCAATTTTAAGCTGTAAGTCCCTCCACTCATGTATAAAAAGTAGCACACACAATATAAGTGGTGTGAGAAACTAGGTCGTAATCCTAACATAAGGATTGTAATGTCTCCCATTGGCCTAAATGCGCTGTTAATCCACAACAAACCGTAAACAAAATCCGTTAGGAGTTTCGTGTCCGTCTAGTTACATATGAGAAAATTCAAGCGATGCACTTACTGATTCTACTTCGCTTTTCCTTAACTAAACCCGTTTTAAGCACACAGTTCTGTAAGTATTTGCCAATATCTCAACCTTTGATTAGATTGAAAAAGAATAGTAAGTTGTGCTGCACATCACGCCTCCGACATTTACTATTTATTAAAGAGACTGTTACGAGTTCTTTTCTAGCCAATGCATCTACAACTTCCTAACCCTGTACGTACAACTGGATTCTATTTGCAAGTGTCTCTTTGATTAGATTTAAATGCCTTAGCCTACACAAAAATGAAAGTCCAATAATTTTTATTACTACGGCTTTTTGGCTGAAGTTTGCTTAACCGATCCCGAGAGTTGTCATCAAACTGTATGCAGATTGTATTTTTCAACTTATATCTGCTTTTATCTCTTAAAGAAATGATATTTCTATCATAATATACCACAATTCTTTTTAAATCTATTCAAACTTTAAAATAAATCCTCAAATCGTCAGAGTAGCGTTATTGGTTTGTCATGTAAAAGGAATTTGAAAAACTTTGAAAATAAGCAACACTTACCTCTCCTATGCGATGGCGTTCCTTAAGTATGACAGCAATTTCTTTAAATTTAAATAAGAATTCCCGTTCAAATGTAGCCAAACAGCCGTGATAGTTATTCACGAGAACATCACGTGCCTCACGTATTAAAACTGCACGTGTTGCTGTGGTAAAGACAGGATAAATGCATGCAAAATGACTGTCAATCAGAGCAGCAATATGAGATTCCTACAAGAGTATCAGAAGATAAGAGAATAAAACAAATAAAAACAGGCCAAAATCTGTCTGAAAGCCTTAAGGCAACAAAGTAGAAAATTTATTGCATTACTTTGTTTTGTATGGTAGAGTTTGATTTACAAAGGCCCACAAAGCTAAGTAAGTTAATATGCCATACTAACCATTTGACCGGTCTCATCTAATTGTTCCACACGAGTTTCATCATTGCCATCAGACTGATCACTGGCAATGTTGTTGTTGTTGTTGTTGTTATGTTGTTGTTTTCGTTTCATGAAATGTTTCTCTTCCTGTCGTGTTTCCATTTGAGCGGAATTGCAAACAATGTTTTTATGTATTGCTGTAGCCATTGTGGTTTTGGCCAGTGTTGAGCCGAGACCAAAATCAATATCTTCATACGAATCATCATCAACATCATCTTCGAAATCTTCGACATAATTTTCATTTTCCTTTATTGCCTTCAAGTTCCCAAGGGCACAATTAATGGAACTAACTTTGTTGACTGAATCAATAGCTTCGCAGTCACAAGCACCACAGTCGCCACCCAGAGACAACAATCTATTGCTGGCATTAACCGTTACATTGGTTGTTGCTCTTGCAATGTTTGGCCTCAAGTCTTGACTGACAGACAATTCATTTATTGCTGACATTGTTGATTTTGGATCATGATCCGTATTACCATTATAGTCTTGCATTTGATTATGCAAACCAACTGCCAGCCAACGATTTTTACACTTTTTCAAATAATTACGTACACGCGATGATTTACTATTTCCATCAATTGATGTCTGTTGACCGCCATGCTGTTGCTGCTGCTGCTGCTGTTGCTGACATTCTTCGTAGTCGCCTACATCTTTGGATTTTATTGCAGAATGATTGTGATTCTCAACGTTCTCTTCGATTTCCTCTTCGGCATCTTCTTCTCGTGCAATTGGTGCCGTCTGACTAGTGGATATTGTTGACATGACTTCATTATTGTCAGAAATTGTTACAAAGTTTTTCGAATTATTTTTAGTTTTCGGATTTATGGCTGCAACTTGTTGTGGGTTGCTGACAATTAATATTTCGTTTAAATCTCGTATATTTTTATTGTTGACGTTATTGTTATTGCTTTTCGATATTTTGGCTGGTGTATGTTCTACGTTCGTAGATGAATTGGTGCAATTCTGCAAAATAGAAATTTTTATTATTAAAACGTTCTTTGCTATTTCTGTTAAAGGAAAAAAAATTAAATACGAAATAAATTTGTCTCATGATGAAGTTGCATATTACAAGATCATCAAAAGAAATTTTTATTTTCAATTCTTTTATTTATTGATTCTTCAGTTGGCCATGGCACATTGAGATCTCTATGTACGTTCGAGTTTCTTATGTACCCAACTGCTGTAATCAACTGCGCTTATATTTTTCTATATATGAAATATACTATAAGATCGCATTGACTTACACTTACTTACTTTACAGTTCAATCTGTAAATTTTTTTCCATATGGAAACTAAATTCTGCAGTCGCCCAGATACTTTACCATGGATCTCATGTAGGCCGAGATAACATCAGAAAAGATGAAAGTATAAATAGATCTACATATAAGCGTGTTCGAAGTATGTATGTCATCGCCAACAATCAAAAAGAGTGGTTCTTAATCAACTATACACGGAATTTCAGTAGTTTTCAAATTTTATTATTCCATATACCTACAGTAAGTGTCAAAAGAAACTGTGCTCTAAGGATAAAATTCTGACAATCACCAAACTCAACTTTTACCACTTAAGGAGAGTGCCCGAAAAAATTTAACAATATTTTGAAATTTTTTGTTATTTTTTTTGTTTAAATTTTAAAAACTGGCAATGAAACAATTTTAAAATAAAAATAACAGTATATTTTTTAATGTACAGTTTCTTTTGACGCTCACTGTATATATGCGATTTATTAGGGCTTATATGACTTCAATTTTACTAAGAGACGATTTCAGTCACGTTTGTTAACTTGTTGATTTATACGCAGAATTTCATAAAAGTTGATGAAAGAAATTAAATACTTGGTTTATTTCGTCGGGTTGTATAAAACTGTAACTAATTTGGCTCAGATAAATTACGCTTTAGGTTTGATACGCTACAGAAATTATAAAAAATTCAAAATGAAGCTAAAAGTCTTCTTCAACTTAAACTTTATAAAGAGCTCTGCAAGTCCATCACTATCTATTAGAAATAACTACACTAAGGTGTGGGTTTTCATAAAGAAAAACACCCCATAAAGCACCTATAAAACGTGCAAACATATATGTACATGCTATTATGCCTACTACATGTATGTATGTGTATGGTATACAAAGCACATTTTAAAATTGAGGACATTTATTGATCGTCTTTTAATTTACTAGACTCTCATAAAGAACATAAAAAATAAGCCGTAACCACACATAGAACAATTGCTAGTAAAGACAACACCTAGATTGCAGAAAATGGCCAAAGTCTGGTTCCACAACCACCAAATGATGTCACTTATGTATGTGTGGGGTGGTAGTTAAACGTAATTCTGTGTTCAGTGCCGTGTGCTTTACATTTGTTGCATGTAAAATATTCTACAGTCATATAGCACAACCGAATAAAACTCCCTTTTATATGACTTCATAGAAATGAAAATTCATTGACTACCAAATATTTTCATATCTATACACGTATATAATATAATACAGGGCATGTTAATAAAACGTCATATTGATTTTCATTTTATACACCGGAATTCTGTAATTGTCGTAGGTCAAGAATATTGTTTCAACGAAACTGAACTATCACTCTCACTTTACTTTGATTTATTTTGTAAACTTTATTACACTTTTCAATCACTGGCAAATGTACAATGTTGATATTATTTTAGAATTTATGTTACAAAAACCTTTTAGAATTTTGAAAGAATTTTCATTTTAATGTCACCAATAAAGAGCTGCATTACAGCGCAAGAAACTTTTAAAACTATTTTCTACCGGTACAATAATTTTTATGCACTTATTGCCGTAACTTAATTTTGAGTACAAATTGCTGGTTCTTTTGTTGTTGTTATTGTTAGTTCTCACTAATTGTTAGACATTTCCTTGGAAATTAAAATTTTTCAATATTTTTTTGCGCTTTCAAAAAGCTTTTTAAAATCTTGTATGCTAGTTTTCAAATCTTACTGTTTTGCATTCCAACAGATGTCGCCTTATACAGTCATGCGCATTATTAAAAATTTTTTTAATGCCACAGAACACAGGACAACCAAAAGATGAGCCATACGAACCTAAAACAGCCGTACAACATACCTCCAACAGACGTACAAAATACTAATTCAAGAACTTTTTAAACATTTTGTGGTTACAACGGCATTACATAACATAATTGGTCATTACAACCCTTTAGTCAGGATTACGATCTAGTTTTTCACACCATTTATGGTTTGTGCGTTAATTTTTATACATGAGTGGCGGGACCTTCAGTTTAGAGTCGACTTCGAAACACAGATTTTTGAAAAACTTTTCAGGGCAATTTTCTTTACTCTCAGATTCTTTGCCAGAAATCTGCTGAGAGGTATTCGCCGAAAAAATATTTTTTCAAATTTCGTTTTGATGTCTGATCTTGGCTTTGAGCCTTACGTCTAATAAGCCAACACACTACCTATTAGACTACGGCAACCAATTATATAATTTAGAATAATCAAATTAATAATTTATTTAATTTTTCTTTAATTTGCTGTCATTATGCTCAGTTTACAGTGAGTGACTCTACTCTAATAGTTATAGTTAAACCATAACTAATATCCAGTGTTGTCCGTATACTGACGGTTGTTAGAATACGGACAACTAAATCAATATCTTTGACTAATAAAACTCTGTCGATAAAAAATTTGTCGCCTCAAAAGTCCAACAGCCAAAGATGGACAGAAAAAACGTTCCATGTTGTCGATTTCCTTGTCGTCATTACAACTTATACAGAAATCGTTGAAAGGCCTTTAGGAAGTTTCCACTGCTATGGAGTCCCTAATATGAATTATGAATAAATTTAACATAGCTCATGTTCTTCGCACATCCATAACGTGTCGGACTTGTTCCAGACTCGTAATTTTTTTTACAAAGTCTATATGAAGTCTATGGGAAGTCAATTATTTACTTATCACTCTGGCGAGGTACCAGCTTCGGCTGCTTTTGTAACCAATTGTTATCAGTTTTAAATAAAGAAAAGCGTATCCCTCAATATTTTTCATACGGACTCATATTACAAATCTATTGGTCAATTCACACAAGCCGTTGTATCGTTGTATTCATTGTATTGTTGGACGACTATACGACAGTGTATGCTTGTTGTTGATAATTTTCATGTAAAAATCCGATACACCTATACACATTTTATTCATATGTTTTTAATAATTTGTGTTGGTTTCGTGCTATGAAATTGTTTGAATGCCAAAAATTATGAAGAAGAATACAACATACGCAATACAGCATAGCATTGAGCGTTCACAAACAACCAAGTGTATTCAATACAACATACACGATACAAAGTCATGTAAATTGGCCATATATATTTCCTCAATGAGTTAACGCCTTTAGGTAATTGTAGTTTCGATAATATGTTGATATGATAGCAATAATGTTATTCGTGAACATCCCTATCTCTTTGAAGTTTTAATTTTTACTGCATTATTTTAACTACTTGGAGTGTATTTCGTATTTGCTGCCGCAGCAATAAAAACATGTTCAAATTGATGTTGTGTGTTATTTGTTGCATTGTGTAGTCTGCAATTAATAATAAACAATTTAACACTTTTCGAATGAAAAATTATTGCTTTTACTTGGTACTTTCTAGCTGTGTGGAGTCTTTGTTTTTTTTCTCAATGATTTTATGGTGGTTTTATTAACAATAAAGACAGAAAAAATATGAGATTTGAAGACAATAAGATTATCGTTGTTAGTAGTTTTAGTGCATACTGTTGTTAATTTTATTTACTATTGTATACGTGTGTTTCAATATCACATTAAACGTATTATAAATAAAAGGAAGTATTTTATAAATTTTTTTTTCTTTTGTTCACAATTTATTTTTCATGCCCCTTATACATACAATGCAATGCAAAGAGGAAACAAATAAACAGAAGTTATGACAGGTTAATTTTACCAGATTACAATTATTATTTTCATTGTTATTAATTTATTTTATAGTTTAAGATGAAAATATAAATATTTTCTTTTAACGTGATATAAAATAGTTTAATTTAAATTGAAACTTTTCATAGCGCACAATGAGTTTTTTCAAAGTGAAAATTTATTTATTTATAACAATATAAACAATAGTTTTCGTTTATAAATAAATAAATAAAATTAAACACATTTATTTTGAATTTTTTTAACCTTAAACACATTATTACGGATATGGTATAAAGACAATTAAATAAGTTAGCCTGAAGTAAATCCGTTACAATTCAGTTTAGAGAATTTCTATTATTTTATTAAAGTTTGCCATACTATTGAAGTCGCCGTAGTCTAGTAAGTAGTAGGCTTATTAGACGAAAGGCCACGGTTCAAACCCTAGCTCAGGCATCTTCAATTGACTTTAAACCTGCAACTCATGTATAAAATTAACGAACACAACATAAGTGGTGTGAGAAACTAGGTCGTATTCCTGACTAAAGGGTTGTAATGATTATGTACATATGCATGTATGTAGCTTCCTTCTTAGCTATCGAAGCCGAATATTCATAATCCATCCCTTGAGAAATCGGACACCCATCATCTGAGAGAAAAGTAATCCACATCCATCTTTTCTTTTAATTTAGGTTTTCGAAATAGCGAAATATACTCTAGCTATGCAACTTTCACGGAAGGTTTGATTATCTTGTTATTAATTGCGTCAAAAATATTTAAGAAAGATCTTGGAAGGATCCATTCCTCCCCACCAATAAAGCATACAATTGAGGTATTAAAAGTATTGTTAGAAAGTATTATAAAAAATTCAGCAAAATAAACGATAATTTACTACTTATTACTAGAATTATTGAAATTATAATAAAAAAATAAAAATTACGGTAACTATATTCAGTAAGTCATTATGTCAAAACGAGTAGACATTACAAAATAATCATGTGTATTCGGTCATAAAGACTTGTATGGCGAATTAGTATTTCATCCGGAGATTATAGAAAATTATTTTCGTTAAGTTGGGCTTAAAAACGAGTAAAAAAATAATGCCTCAAGGAAAATTGATTTCAGATTAAAAACTTAGTATTGAACGCACTACATACATATGTACTCATGGTATATATGTATGGGCGGTAATAGCTGTAAAAGAAAGAGTTTATAAAATAAATGAATGAACGATTATGTAGTAATACATACATATGTATATGATATGTATATACAGATACTCTTAAATTTTAAATGAATGAAATACAACAGTTGTATGCAGAGAATAAACTTGTACTCATGGAGTGTGCGAATTTTTTTCCGTCTTTAAATACTGTTTCCATTTAAAAGATGTGTAAATGAAGCAAAACACAGAGACTGGATAAGAAATATTACACAACGTATGTATATGATACACAATGTGAAATGTTATACTAAAAATTTTAATCTTTTTTTTTAAAAGATGTAGTTAAAGCCTTTTAGTTGTATTACATAATTCCGAATTCTCTACTTTACAAGATGCTGGCACAAGAATAATATATTAATTCTTATATTCGAAATTAAAGATTATAATTTAGTTCTTAATAAATAATATGAAGACAGCTTGGTTATATAAATATGAAGTGCTTGGTAACAAACCCGAAAAATCTAAATGGAAATCTTGAAAAGATGAAAAATTTTAAAATCATGTACATACCCGAGAAAAATACATCGAATCAAAAATAGAACACATTATAAATAAAACAAATTAAAACCCTATATCGTCCATTAAATTTAATCTAGAAGAAACATGCTGCTGTTGTAACACCAATCGGTGCATGGGAACATATTGATCGTTATAATAAAAATTTTCGACGTAGTCTAGCACGCATTGTGTTGACTTATTAGACATGAGTCCACGGTTCTAACCCCAGGTCAAACATCAAAACGAAATATAAAAAAAAATATTTCTTCGGCGACTTCATTTCAGCAGATTTCTGCCAAAAAGTCTGAGAGTAAATAAAATTGCCATGAAAGGATTCTCAAAAAATCTGTCTTTCGGATCGACCCCGCCACTCATGTATAAAATTAACACACACAACATAAGTGGTGTGAGAAGCTAGGTCGTAATCCTGAAGGTTTGTTGTGACCAATTATGTATGTATTATAAAAAAAATATAAGAAACTGTGAAATATTCTTGTAATATAAAATCAAATTCTGTTCCAACAAATGCAAGCATTTTACATCTTTTTATTTTAAAACTGTAGCAACTGTAACACTTTCGCTGAAAGTATAGCAGTGCAGCGAAACTGTATGGATGTCGACACAGGATAGCATTTCGATTCTAAAAATAATGTTAAAATTTCCATTTTGGCGCGTACTTACATATTTATACTTTTTTTTAATAAAGTCATCATGTAAAATATTTTGTAAATTAATAGATTTTTTCATAACTTCCTGTCTATTCGTTTGAAATTTTAATAAGAATATACATATATATGTTTGCCTTGATAAATTATTACCTTTAAACATTAATTTTTAATAATCCAATTTGCTTTGTATCTGTAGCACATTTATGGTCATCAAACTCTTTAGTATTCATATATTCACGTTTAATTGTTAGCAATTGCTGCCAAATTACTTTTCACTTTTTCACAATAATCAACTGAAACTTCAATGATAATAATTTTTATACGAAATAAGGCCAAAATAACAAAAAACATTTCATTCATAAATTTAACACAGCCAGCCAGCCAGCGTGCACATAAACTGAAGAATTTAAATGTTTGTTTAAACGTACGTTTATTTATATTTCCATTAAAATTTCGTTAAATTTTGCAAACATTATCGCAATATTTATAGAATTTTCTTTTGCAACACCTTCTTGCAATGAAAAGAAAAAACGTTTGATTTCTTTATGAACATGTAGACGATATAAGAGATATTGTTTCCCTCCCTTTATTCAGTCATACATAAGTACATATATATTTCACACATTTTCATACACACAAAATAAAATTATTTGTGAACAGTGATACGAGAAAAGAAAAGAAATATTTGTTCAAAACTATTCACCAGATTTTAGACAACTGACTAGACTGCTCTGTGATGGATTATGAAAAAGGCCCTTTTCTTCTATGGCGTACTTTTATTAGTTTCTTAAATTCCAAAAAAATAAAAGAGAAGACATTAAAATATTTTAGTTTTTGTTGTATACGAGTACGTAGAATAAGTTAAAGCCAATAAACCTATTGTATGAATGAATTTACTCCTAAGCAGCAGCAGAAGAAGAAGAAGTAGGAAAAAAAACTTAAATATAACGCCCAGAGTATGTATATTTAATATTGGCAGATATACACACATTCATAATGAAATTGCTGAAAATAATTATAGGGTAAGTCATAATATATTTCTAATTTAATATTTTTCTGATTTAATATACTGTTTATAGCATAGTTTTTAGAAGTGTTTTATTCATAAAATACTTTTTAAAAGTGAACATATTATTCTTGGTTAATCGGAACGAATTCACAGGCAAGTTCATTTGGAGGCCATATAGCCCATTGTGTTGCCCAATGTAAAACAAATCCTCTTGCCAGGATCCGTTAGTAGTGGGTTTGAACCAAACCGGCTTCGGATCGAACCAGCCAGTTCCCCAGATCTGTCTTTCTGTTGTTCTGATGCTTCTGTTCTCAAGTGCAGGACATTTGCATAAAAGGTTTCGAACCGATTCCGTTTACTCTTTATCCAGGCAGCTTCTGCAGTAATCCTGGTGGGGCAGACCGAGTGTCTCGTTAGAACTACTGATGTTTTGTTTTGCCACTATTTTTTAAATTAAGTTGTTAACGTTGCTGCTAATAATTGCATAGAAGTAAGGTCTTTTGTGCCCCTTTCCTACATCCTCTCCTTTTTATCCTATTCCCTCTATAACCCTTTCCTCTTTAAGGACGTTGTACAATGGGTAAATTCGACCTCCGGGTCCTGTACTTGTCTTAATTGATAAGTACACGTCCTTTAACCGAACCTAACCTAAGGTTACTTAGGTGTAGTGATTGGTAATCTTGCCCTTTGAGTGAAAATGTTTTTGACTTTGTCCAATACGAACCTCGGGTTTTATTGAGGCACTTTAATCTACCGCATTACCCTTTGTCCGCTAGAAGTTCATTACTCTGAGTAAACAATTGCAATTGCGATACAAAATTTACTTATTCGTATAAAGCTTGCCCTATAATTATTACTAATACTGTATGTTTTCGTTGTTAGTGTCTAATGAATTGTTAAACTTGATGTTTAAACCTCTATTGACCCTCTTACTGCACCTTATCATACAAGTTTGAAGAAAAAGAGAAAAAAGCAGCATAAACTACAACAACCCTCCACAAGGAACACACCTTCATTCGAAATTCATTCACAAGAAAGTCAGGAAAAAGTATACCATCAACTACATCAATTACAACAAAAAAAAAGTGTTTCGTGTGAAAACCTCATCCATATCTACACAAAAAAACGACTAAAATATGCTTTATGAATACATTAAAGTTGTAGTCAGTCTTACATTTAAAAAGGCGTTGAATTTTCTACACTCAAATGGACGGGTACTCGATACATTTCCATCATTCCCAAGTATCGTCATCATTTTCATTTCAACCTTATGATCATCATCAATGTCTGGCATTGTGTTTGAGTTTGAGTTTGCGTGTTTAAAAGAAAAAAAAGGCAGAAATAAATTCCGGTATTTCTAAAGACATGCATATTTTCTCACATTCGCAGAGTGATTTTTCTTCAATTTTTCTTTCCTTTGCAAGCACTTTAATTAATATTATTTGAGGATGTTTGTTTAAATATATAAAAATTTCAACTTTATTCACTGCACTATTCATTTGCGAAAGTTTACTTATAAAATAAAGTTATAAACGATGGCAAAAAAAAGAAATCTGGATTTGGAAAATTTGCTGTTGACATCGACTTTATGTTTTGGTATTCACTAGCTCACCATTTTCTTTCCATACTTTAACATATTTTCAGAGCCATGTGTACAGGTTCTTCAGTTTAATTCGTCATTTTTGTGACCTTTTAAGACAACCATACATATATAATTGGTCATTACAATCAAACTAGTCAGGATTACAACCAAGCTTCTCAGAGTTTTTGCCTGAAATCTGCTGAGAGGAATTTGTCGAAGAAATATTTCTCATATTTCGTTTTGCTGCAAGATGCCGGGTTAGGGGTTTGAACCATGGTCTTACTTCTAATGAGCCAACACACTAGCTACTAGACCACGGCGACTTCAAGAACAAAATTTAAAAACTGATGAATATTTTATATCTCGATTACCTTGAAATCTGAAAGCATTCTTGTAACGTAACCATGATGTGTTTAATGTTTTTTGGAACATTGGACCTACTCAGCGGTACTGCTCTCTGTATATCCTTAAGCTCTGAGGAGGCGTTTTATATACTAATTTATTATTTCAATAATTAAAAGAGAGATAGAAATGAGAAATCTTGTCAACTTTCTTAGATACATTTAAAAATACTGCAAAACTGATTTTATTTTCTTCAAAGACCTTTACAAGACCCAAGGGAGAAATTCTGCCTTGTCAATATTTGCTGAAAACTCTTACGAAGAGCTGGAATTTGTCTCTTAAATGTTGGTCTCAGAAGAAGAAAAAAAGATCCTCACAAGGACGAGTATTGTTTTTTAGAATTTGATGCAAAACATGCTTCTTTAAGAGTGATTTTTTGGCTTCACTGATTCTTGTTTGTTCCATTGTGGAACAGATGAGCTCGAGTTAATAACACGGGGGCTTTTAAATAAACTCAACGTTATACTAGCTAAAGTGATTCATTTCAATTTTGACAAGTGAGTTGGGTAAGCCGGATTTCTATACCATATTTGAATGATTGTTCTTGTCTTATTCTCAGCGATTCTCTCAATCTAGCTTCTCACACCACTTATGTTGTGTGTGCTAATTTCATACATGCGTGGCGGGACCTACAGTTTAAAGTCGACACCGAACGACGGATTTTTGAGAAACTTTACATGGCAATTTTCTATTTGCTCTCAGAGTTTTTGCCAGAAATCTGAGAGGAAGTCGCCGAAGAAATATTTTTATTTTATATTTTTTCTGGGGTTTGAAACATGGCCATACGTCTAATAAGCCAACACACTACCTACTAGACTACGGTGAATTTACATTAGAGGACTGTTGTCGATAATTTGGAAAACATATGTTACATCTCTTTAAGTACGCACCATATCACTATCGATTGCATTTGTGGTAGAAACTGTTTCCTGATATAAATTGTGCTCCTTACTTTAACTGCAGCATATTGAATGATATTTCGGGTGTAACAAGTCAAACTATTACTCACGATATTAATGAATGAAAAATATTCGCTTTACTTGAAAGTACTTCCATGTCTATTGAAATATAAAGGTTAATGAGGCTAAAGTTGTAAATGTGTATGTATATGTATGTATCCAAATTATGGTGTTGTGCACTCAATAGTCGATTTAAACGACTATTAAGCGCTTAAATGTTGTTAATTTCTTTGAAACAAAATTCATACGGCCTCAAAATGCGACGTCCTAATTCCGAACAAATATATAAAAATAAAAATGAATATTTCAGAATAACAAAACTTTTCTTAAATTTCATTAAAAGTTTGTTCTTTTCTCTGTAATTAAAATAATTTCCGATGATTTGAAAAACATGGGGTAAAATGAAAGTGTGTATGTATGTGTATGTATGAGTGCATTAAAGTATAATTTAATCTTGTTTATCGAATAAAGTTTATAATTTTATTTTTCTTAAAATGTTTTTTTATTAGTTTTTCCCCAAACATGTTTGTTTTTTTTTGCACATTTAACATCAAATATCAATTAAACTGTAACCCTTTACAACCATTTGTTGTAGTTTGCACACACTATTTATTACATTATTGCTGCATGAAACACTAAACCCTCTTTCGACAATCTTTAGAGAATTATTGAAAATATACACGAAACTGTAATTAAATAATAAACAGTTATTGAGTTAGTGGTTTAAATGTTAGGCGTTTAAAACTCAATTTGTAAGTAAGTAAACAGAAACTTATTGTTCAACTGCAAATACAATCAAATCAACAAATTTGCGTGACTTGGGACTATTTAACGATCAAAGCAACAACAACAACAGCACAACCACAACAATCCGAAAAATAAACAGCATTTTTGGAAACCATTTTACTGGCTTTAAGCAAACGTACCACAAAATATAGGAACAATTTCCGTTTTGTCTAATGCACTAAAGTTTTTATGCCTCTTTAACACATCCAAATCATACTGGAGGGAGACGAGTTTTAAGGGAGTGTTGGCTAACATGTAAGGAACAAATTTCGTAAGGAACTCGGTAAATACTTTTTCCGGACAACATGTGTTCTTTGCACGTGTCCTTTTATGAATTGTTTATAAAGTAGACTTTTTAGCGATAGACAGAGAGAGCGAGGGAGAGAGTGCTTTGTAACAGGTTTTCTGCTAATGAATAATCATTTTTCAATTAAAAACACCCGAATTAATTACAAAAGTCAGACGTTGTAAAGTGAAACTTTATAGAAATTGGAAAACAAATGGCAGTAAAAGTACTTGGCACTCATAGTGCTTATGATAAAATAAAAAAACAAAGACTCTGAGCATAGCTTTTCATTCATTAGTTTAACTATTTATTATGCTTAAAATACTTTATTTGGTAGATTTCACTTAATTTTAATTTTTTTTTATTTTTATTTTTTCATTTTCATTGTTTTTATTGTATTCACATATAAGTTGTATAAATAAATGATATTTTTATATGGCAATCAATTTGCAGAAATTTTATTTTCGTTTTTTCTATACCCTACTCTAACACCTAAATTGTAGTGGGCATAAGTAGCTGAAGGTTATGTTTGTAATACTCAGAAATTTTGTATACGATATCTGTTTAAAAATATATCGTTACATTTGAGAGATTGTTTTGAATTTTTAAATAAAATCAGGACTCTGTTTCAAGCCACCTAAGGGCAGTATAGGATTTAACATAAGTACTTGTTTGTTATTAAGGGACCACATAGAATGCATGTGAAACTAGATAGGTGGGAATACTACGGAACAGATACAATTTTTCCTTAAACTTGATCAATCGTTGCATGTGCTCTCCTGAAGCCAAAGTGGTTCTTGGGACGGGCGAAAGTAGACTTAATATATATTCGTATATTGCGTGGATTTTTTTTATTATTGTTGCCCCTGAAATTTTGCCCAAAAATACGTTCTATAGAGTTCACCGAAGATTTGAGAAAACATCAAATCAACATCAAAAGTCATCACTCTATTTGTCACAATCATACTTTAAGTTTTTTTAAGTAAGTCGCCGTAGTCTAATGGGTAGTGTGTTGGCTTATTATACGTAAGGTCTCGATTCAAACCGCGCAATATGAGAAAATATTTCTTCGGCGACTTTTCCTAAGCAGATTTCTGGCAAAAACTCTGTGGGTAAATAAAATTGTCATGCAAAGTTTCTCAAAAATCTGTCGTTCGGAATCGACTTCAAACTATAGGTCCAGCCACTCATGTATAAAACTTAACACACACAACATAAGTGGTGTGAAAAACAAGATCAAAATCCTGACTTAAAGGTTGTAATGACCAATTATGTATGTATTTTATGTATTTGTTATGCTTCCGAAGCTTTCCACAAAATTTGTTCTGAAGAGTTCACTGATGATTGGATAAATTTTGAAATCACCATCCAAAGCCATCAGTCTATTTGTCTCAATCATATTTTAAGTTTTATGTAATTCAGTGATTACAACGATAAGCTAGATTTTTTACGTCCTTTTAGAAGAGCCTATGTTTCTTCTAAACCCGTTTTTTTAAGTGCAACATCTTCGTATGTTCCTGCTATCTTCTTCATATATTTGGCAATTTCTTGGATACGTTTCAATCAAATATGCCTTACATTTAAATTAAAAACAAAGAAAGTTGAGTAAATAAGTCTGCCACTGTTTGGGTGTCCCAACCGTTAAATAATTCACAAGCTACGTCATTTAATTAAACGATGTTCAGATATGCACCTTTATAGCGTAAATCGCAATAAACGCCACTATTGAGCTCAATATTTCATATAAAGTTTCAATTAATTATTGCGCAAAAATTATACGAAAATTGTTATAATATTGAGTAAAAATTAAAATGCAGCACTGTCATAAGTATGTTCAGTGCGTGTATTACAATTATCCGAACATATTTGTCAACTCAAATGTCAAGAACGCCAAACAAAAAAAAAAAATCAAAATAAAAACAATGTTTTTGAAACAACCAGCTATTTTGTTTACCAGCTGTCAAATGAATATTGAATAAGCAGCTGAACTTCGTATATTATTATGTCTGAACACTTAAAATATTGTACTCAGTAAACCGAATATTAACTCAATAAAGTATTATTAATATATATTATTAGTATTATCTGGAACTCTAACTTGAAGAAGTACTGAATAAGTGAGCATAAATACTGAAATAAGTGAGCATGGAATAAATTGATTGGAAGTATACCGCGTTATGTAAAAAGTTATTTTACGTTTTGAAGTGGAATCTACAACATTTAAACTTTTCCTAATAATTTATCTTTCGACATCAAATAACTAAAGCTAACATGAAAAATATTTCCAATACCTACATATATCTCCAGTAATAGATTTAAACAAAATGTATCACAAGCAGATAATACTCCCCATTGTAGCTCAGACATTGATTGTGTGATAGATTTACGATTGGAGTAACAGTTGCTAATCAATATTCCATTGTAAATAGCTAAACACATAACAATTACGATATTGGAATTTTAAAATTTGAAACGCTTTAGTCATCGAAACTGAAAGGCATTCAGACACTTGTAGATAGTATGTATGTTTGTATGTATGTAGCTATGCATGCATAAGAAATTCCAATAAATGTTAAATCCATTAAAAACGATTTACTTGTGCTGTCTGTAACTATTTAATAAATATTATTACCATGTCAATATTTCCTAATATCGGTATTAAGTTATTGAGTGTGTGTGTGTAATGAAATATGAAATGATTGTATAACAAAACTCGCATTTAGCCATGGATTAGCAAGTGTTCCTCATTTTAAAACCCTGCACTAATTGTTGTTAAATATTGTAATCATATTTCTTTTTCGTTTAGTAAACGAAATGAATTTCAACTAATGATTTTTTAAAGTCTATTTTGTAGTTATAAACACTTCACAAAATGATCATGAAATTGAAAATAGAACACAAAATGAAACACTTTTCGATTTATCGTGAGCACAAAACCGAAGGAGGTTTTTAAACATAAAAATTTTCGAATTAGGTAATGATTGTGATGGCGTTATTAGAAATAGGAAATCTGCTGAAAGGAAGTCAGCGAAGAAATATTTTTTTTCACATTTCGTTTTGTTGGAGATGTCTGATCTGGAGTTTGAAGCGAGGCTTCAATTCTAATAAGCCAACACAGTAAATAAATCACCAGCATTTCCTAAATCACCATAAACTCACAACTTAAAGCCACTTCATATATTCACATAGAGTACTGAAGACTAACAGCTCCTTCCCTTTTTAAATACAACAGCTTGGCCCATTTGCAAATTTTACAATGGAATACTTAGATTCTATCATTAACAACAGTATCAGTCAACTCGTAGAACAATCTACAGAAATTATAATCAGATTCAGGGCTTGCGAAGGTCATAATCCGATATAACCAGAAACGAAATTGGCTGGACGTAGAGGGGAGCGCTAAAACACATACATATATACATTGGTCATTACAACACTTCAGTCAGGATTGCGACCTAGTTTCTCACACCACTTATGTTGTGTATGTTAATTTTATGCATGAGTGGCGGGACCTACAGCTTAAAGTCCGAACGACAGATTTTTGAGAAACTTATCATGGCAATTTTTTTACTCTAAGATTTTTGCCAGAAATCTGCTGAGAGGAAGCCGCCAAAGAAATACTTTTTGTATTTTGTTTTGATGTCTGGCCTGGGGCTCGAACCCTAGCTTTATGTCTAATAAGCCAATGGTAGAGTCCCTCTGCTCCTGATAGGAACAAAAGCAATTTTTTACCCGATATATGTATAAATTTCATAAATATGTATTCTTTCTGATAATTAGCCTTAAGCTTACAAAAAAATTTCACAATTTATTTGTATTCCTAACACATACGTATTATAATTTGATTTACACGATTAGTTTGATATTAATGTTGGGGGTTTTTTCCTAGAATTAATGGCTGATGTAATTATTACTGCTGATATGCATTTTAATATCAATTAGTTGTCATATTTTTTTTTTTTTTTTCTTGTTAAAACTGTATAACTTACCCTTTTTGAGAATTTCCTACGAATCCATTTAATCGATTCACTGCGTCCCAAAAACATGATGATATTTTGATAAACGCTGATAATGAATAAACAAAGCCGGTGCAATAATACACCGCAATCACTGGCAGAGATATTAAACATTGATTAAATGGTACGAATGATATGAATAAGAAGAAGAAGAAAAACCAAATACAGGAGGTGACAATGATAGAATTGAAGAACAAATAATGCACAAATAGAAACAGAAGATAATGATGATAAAAAGCGTATTTAGCATAATAATGTGACTGAAACAACACAATGTTAACCAAATAATTTAATGAATAACCAAACCACGACAGTGACAGTGACTATAATAACCACAACAGTAATGAAAACTTAATTCTCAGAATAAAATGAAAATTGATATTTTTTTATCACAATTAATGGCACTTATTATTATAGATTACAAGGCACAATTTCTTCTTATTTTTTATATTTTAATTTTATATTATTTTTATTTAATATTTTTCAATAATTTAAAAAAAAAAATTTGGAATTTAATTTCTGAATAATTTTTTTTTACAATTTCACCATTGAACCCGTTTAATAATTTTTTTAATAATTTTCAGCATTTAATAATCGAAAATCAAACATTTTTCATTCGTTTATTGTTTCATTTCATTTCATTTTTTTTGTTAATTTTTAATTTTCGATGCACTTCTAATGATTGTAAGTCCGTTAATGAGAAATTTAACCAGCGCATTAACAAAAAGCCCTGAACGAGTGTTGCAAACACCAACCAGCCAGTGTTGTATACATTTGTAAATTATTATTTATTTTTTTATTGTTTTCTGTTTTGTTGTCATTGTTGTTGATTTGAATTGTTAGAGCTTCGGTTCATATGACGATACTTGAATTAATCGATTATTTTTCGTTGCTTTGGGTATGGCACACGCTTTAAATATTAATTTTTATTTTATTATCTTGGACTAGAAATGTATTTTCTATTTGTAAGCATTTAATGTAAATCCAATTAAGAGTCACGTAAATTATTGTTCGTGTCATTACTTTACATACATACATACATACATAATTGGTCATTACAACCCTTTAGTCAGGATTACGACCTAGTTTCTCACACCACTTATGTTGTGTGTGTTAATTGTATACATGAGTGGCGGGATCTACAGTTTAAAGTCGACTCCGAACGACAGATTTTTGAGAAACTTTTTATAGCAATTTTTTATTTACTCTCAGAGTTTTTGCCAGAAATCTGCTGAGACGAAGTCGCCACAGAAATATTTTTTCATACTTTCGTTTTGATCTCGTAAAGCAATCTCGATTTTACGCATTAACGACACAATCTTTACAGATTATTTAGTTACATGGCAACCAAACTTAGAGACAATAAATCATTGCATCAATAAGAATTTTTCTGAATAGTATGCCTTTTCAACGAAAAAATTTTGATACCACATGGTAGTGCCAAATTGTTCTACTGATTCTTTTCTCTCTTTCTCTTTCCTATTTTCGGTAACTAAACATAACATTAAATTATGCAACAAAAGCCCTAGATAATGCACGAATATGAATAGTCTTAGCTCATGGAATAATAAAGCAATTATTCGATTAATCGCTTATTTCACTGGCACTATTTGTAGTACAAGGTAATATCTGTCTGTTAGTGATACGAGGGATTTCGATTGTTTTAAATTCGTTGCTTTTGTTTTCTGTGATAGTACGACTATGTTCGTTTTGTTTTTTATTTTCTTTCTATTTTTTGTTTCTCTTTTTGTTTTTGGTGTACTAGCTGGTTACATTGTTATTGTTGCTGTGGCACACCATGTAAATAAATAAATAATGCAAAAAAGACATAAATATAGGCAACAACAACAACAACGATAATAACAATGAGAGCAATAAAAACGAACACAAAAAACACAAAAAAATATGAAACTTTTAGAAAATATCCATATGACTGACACAGAAACCTGAGAAAACAACAACAAAATTAAGTAAGAGAATTATAGTCCATTAACTCCGACTAGTTGGCTACCTTACACGACTACTCTCTTTAAGAATTTGAAGCTTTTCTTTTAGTAGTAAGTGGTAAAAGTCTATACAAAGATATGGACACATGATCTAGTATCAATCGATTTATTTGAAAACTATTTTGCATAAACTCATCAAATTTAAGCTCACGTGATGAAGTTACTAAATATGAAACGGATTCGAACCCTGAAAGATATCGTCATAACTGTCATTAAATCGATCGGCAATATTTACATGAAATAATGTCTTTAAATATATTCCGATTACATGCAAATTTTCTGTTTCCTCAATTATCAAACCCAAACGACTACAAAATTGCCTGTTATATATTCGGCTAGATTATTACATACGAGAGGTCAGCAATGAATCGTTTTTTCGCTACTCATAAGCACTCATGAAATTTTGAATATAACTCAGTCAACCATATTGAAATTTAACTATGTACTCTGATTCATTCATACTCACTACATCATTGATTTATAAGTACAGGTTGCATTGAGTATGCGTACAACGTTGACATCAAACTCATACCATTCGAAATGTGTTTGATCCATAAGCCTACTCATTTAGATTCTTAACTTTAGAAAAATGCTTATAAATGATTCGAGTGACTCGAAAAAAATTTAAGTGGAGTTTGAGAGCAGCTTGTGATCGAAATGATTGAACCACAGTGTATAGTTCTGTTATATTCGTTAGTAAAAGATAATGTTGGGTACGCCATCAGAAATAAATTTTAAAAATCGATTGTTGACTTATAAACAATTCAAATGAAAAATAGTTCGCATATAAAAAGATTATAAACAAACATGTTACAAATATGAGCGCAAACCCAATATACTGCCGCAATTAGTGGTAAAGAAACGTTAATAAAAAATAGAAAAATAAATAAACATAAACAAAAACAAATTTAAAATAAATAAACAATTGTTAAACAGCATGCATACCTCTACGCTTTTATTTGCTTCCTCTCTCTCTCACTCACCTGTTTACGTACTCCCTCGTTCACTGAAAATACCGTACGACAAGGTAATGCGCGCGCGTAATTTAAATTCGATACTTCACTTTACGTTTTATGTTCCTCAGCACATTTTTTTTAATAAATTTATTTTGCTTTTGTTGTTCTTGTTTTTTGGATTTTTTCATCAGTTTGTATAAATATGTGTTGTTGTTATTGCTGGCCTAGTCTCATATTGTCAATATATTCGAATACCATAACGTATCACTTAAAGCGAGCATAGGTCTTTACACCCAATTCTATATAATGTTGTTGTGTCGTAAATCTGCTGATTCCGCTTTATTAGTTGCATACGAGTAAAACTGTTTTTTTACTTAAGAAAAGTTCTTTTTGTCAGCACCTTTTCGTATGAATTATAGTCGACAAATGCATTTCTGATCCAATACAGTAAATATGTAACGCTAAGTGGAAAAAAACAAAGTTTAACTAGACCAGCAGTGTCTCTCCGAAGAATATATAACAACTCGTTAGATCTGAGTAAAAGTGGGGAACGATTTCGAAATTTCTTTCACTATGATTATAAAGTACTTTGCCCTTGCTTTTTTCATGTAAATCACGTAGTACAATAGTTTCTATAGCTAAGGTGACCATGTGTGTATAAATTCTGACTAAGATGCGTAACCATAACGGACCATAACTTAGGAAATTTATAATGACATGTTCATCAACAAAAGACGGTGAAGTACTGATAATTTTTTTTTGTTCTCGAAAAACCGAAAAATGTTTGAAACATTCTGTCTGGTTTCCAACAGCACTACTGATAATATCATAAAAACTAAGAAAGCTACGGTCAATCAATGACAACGATAAGCTGCTATGTATCTCACAGCTTTAGATATAGTGAAGTATTTAACTTTCTGGGCTACTTTACTTCCACAGATGACTGATAGTTTTGCTCAACGAATACTAGTTGCTCAGTATTTCAATGCACCGGTAATGCATTCTGATTTTCTGCTGAGCAAAGTAATGATAAATATTCAAAGCAATAAGCGTATGCCAACATTTTTTCAGTTCGACTTCGAACGACCGATTTTTGAGAAACTTTTCATGGCAATTTTCTATTCACCCTCAGAGTTTTTGCCAGAAACCTGTAAAGAGGAAGTCGCCGATGAAATATTTTTTGATATTTCGTTTTGATGTCTGACCTGGGGTTTGAACCGTGGCCTTACGTCTAATAATCCAACACACTACCTACTAGACTATGGCGACTTCAGGTGCATATACTCGTACGTGCGACAAAGTAGTGTAATTAAAATCGGCTCCATAAAATTCAAGGCGATTTTTATACGGCAAATACTGCTTAACACAAATTAGTACGATGGTCACCTTTAATTAGAAAACACTACGTTACATTGAAGCCCTATATTCGATTGGTTTTCATTTTTTAAATTCTATTTTGTTTTCCATTTCAATATGCCTTCTTAATTATTTACTTGGTTTGTTCTTCCACTTCATACTATAATTAACTCGATTGAGGTTGACAACGGCAATTTAAATTTTACACTGTTCTGCAAAAATATAAAAGAAAATTGACATGATAGGAGATTAAGAATTGAGGAAAAGATTAACAACTTAAAGAGATTACATGTAACGATGTCAAGGATTTAAATTAATTTAATTGCTCCAATTTCTGAAACTGTTATACAAGTAAGTGAATGCGGTAACAAACAGTGTGTAGCACATGGGACACATAAAATATTTAAAATATTATTGCATGAGAGCCTACAAACGTGATTGTAGATAAATAATGGTGGCACAGTTTTAAAAATGCCACTCTTGCTCATTAATAATTAGAATTTATGTTAGTAATTTATGGTTGTGTTAGAAAATATACACTCACTCTTGCATCTTTTACCGAAGGTACATAATAATAACGTGTAACGGATTCATTAAATCATGGCCTAAAAAATCTTTACAAGTGCTAAATAATTTCACACACCGCTATAGTCGCCGTAGTAGGTAGTGTGTAGGCTTTTTAGACGCAGGGCCACGGTTCAAATTCCAGGTCAGATATCAAAACAAAAATATTAAAAAAATATTTCTTCGGCGACTTCCTCTCAGCAGATTTCTGGCAAAAACTCTGAGAGTACATAAAATTGCCGTTAAAAGTTCTCAAAAAATCTGTCGTTCGGAGTCAACTTTAAACTGTAGGTACCGCCACACATGTACACAAGTAACACACACAGCATAAGTGGTGTGAGAAACTAGGTCCATAATCCTGACAGAAGGGTTGTAATGACTAATTATGTATGTATGTATGTATGTATGTGCTAATGTATGTATGTATGCATGTATGTAAATACTTCTCAAGTTTAAAACTTTGTAGGGCCTTAGATAAAAGTCAACTTTTTTTCAAAATTTTTAGCTTCCTTATGAAAAAAATTAATAAAAGTAAACTGCTTTCAATTACACTTACATTTACTTTCAGCACAATTGTCACAAGCTTTATGAATCGTGTCAATAATGATTTACTTTTTATATAATAATTTCATAAAAAAATATTACTCATGATTTAATAGCTCATCGCAATTTCCATAATGACACATGGGAATCGTTTTTGTTAACAGAAATATTTATAATTTTTTTTCTTAATAATTATTGATTAAAAAATTAAATCATATTCGAATGACATCTTTAAATGCTTTCAACGATTGTATCATAGGATTGTTTTCTTTTTTTTTCCAATCATTATAAATGAAATACAATATAAAGGAGAAGACCAAAAGCGTAGACACTCTTTGAACTTAAATTCAGAGGAATTCCATAAATATCACTTTGAAATGCATTATTATGTCACTACTTTCCCTATGGAAGTATAATTTTAATAAAAAAAACAAAATCCTTTAATAAAAATAAATACCACAAGCTTTTCATTCATCCATCAACGTCGTCAATCTTGGTGCTTAATGTGTGTTGTGGATGTGTTGTCTTTGTGTACTCTAATCAGCGACAACAAAAAAACGTTTTCAAACCAACTTAAGTGGTTTTTTTCCCCACCATTTCAGTTTGATGTTTTCGTTCATTCATTCATCTATTCAGTCCATCCATTCGATACTTAAAATAATTGGCAACCTTTTGTATTAAACTTCAAAACCCAAAATTAGACAAGAAATAAGAAAAGTTACTATTAAGCAAAGTCGATTAACTGGTAATGTACAAAGCAGAGATCAGTAATGAATCGTTTTTCGCTAGTTATAAGCGCTCATGAAATTTTGAATATAAGTGAGTCAACAATATTGAAATTTAACTATGTACTCTGAATCTGTTAGTACTCACTACACCGTTACTACTATACGTACAGGTTGCAATGAGTATGCATGCAACATTGGCATCATAATCATACCATTCGAAATATGTTTGATTCATAAGTCTCATTCAGATCATAACTTTAGAAAAATACTTATAATGCTTATAATACTCGAATCATTCATCAAAATTTACAGTTTTTGTTGTTGCATTTACAACAAAAGAAAAAAGACGCATAAGCAAAAAAGACAGAGAAGCAGGCAGAGCAAATACACAATCTTCTAGTAAGTATTTTAGTATTCGTACGCGAATCATACTTATTTTGTGATTCGTATATATGTTGAGTTATGGAAAGTCGAAATCAACACAACATCATACGTGTTGTCAAGTATGACTATGATGAGTATTTCAAACTTTGAATATGAGTAGAGGTTCCATGATTTTAAAATAAGAAGGAACGCGTATAACTGTCAGTTATTAGGAGTATGATTCGATTTAACTCATCTTTTTGAATACTCATTGCTCATCTCTGGTACAAAGCTTGGCTTTGAGAACCATAAATCAATTTGTACCAAATCTGGTATAAATTACGTAAAATTGGATGAACTTTTGTTTGAAAAGATACCACAATACATGGAGCAGCTGCAATCAATTTCATTTAAATTTGCTAGTTTAAGTACTCAATGTAATCGTACCCTCTGTGTTAGTGTAGGGTATGAAAACAATACTAATAAATCTATAAGCAGTGTTGTGGAAGCGTGTTATATTTGCTGTTGCTGCTGTTATTGTTGAAATTGAAAAAGACTACATGTTTAAGTGCCTCAACTAAGGGCTTAAAGGTGGGCTTCCGTGTGTCAGTTTATGTCACCGATACTGCTTTGATGACAAGGCATAAACTGTTGCTACCCCTCAATCTTTTAAGCGTCACTACGCTTTACTTTGATCGAAAGTTGTGGAAATTCAAATAAAAAAAATAATAAATTTTCATTGTTTATTACGTAGTACAATAGCAAATATTATACCATTGGAATTTAATATTGAATACGTTATTAAATAATTTTCATTTAGGTTCCTCAATACGTTAAATATTGTTTGCCAAATAAATTTCATTAAATTTAAGTCTTTGCTAGGAAAGCAGATTTATACGCCATTAATCGTGTTGAGAGAAATTTGCACAGATTTAATGCATTGATTCGAAAATAGCTACTCCAGTGTTACTAAAACGTTAACTTGTATATAATATAAGCTTTGCATAATTTATGTTTTCTTTATAAAAACTGCGGTTTGTATTGACAGTACAAATTCATTTCAATATGCGCGTAAATTGTTAATTATGCTTGTGAGTCCGTTAGAAAACAATTGCAATTCGGCCAATTTCATAGAAGACGATGAACTAGTTGCTGAGGACTATCGTATTAGATGACTACAGTAATACCTCGATTTACGTCGCACCTGGTTCCAAAAAAAGGCGAATGACGACGCAAATTGAAGTTAAAGGGAACAAAAACTTTGACGACGTAAATCGAAACAACGTTAATCGAGGCAACGTAAATTGAAGGACTACTGTATACAAGACTAGGCTATCAAACGACTCGCTCATAAAACGTTATCTACCTGTAAACCACTACGAAGGCCTAGAGGAAGTTTCAAAACATCGTAAGAAGAGCAATTGGAATAATGAATTAAATATTACGCAGAACTGTTTTAAAATTCTGCATCTACCAATACCTACACAACACAAGTGATGAACATGTTGTAGGGAATGAAGTTTTTCCCCTCTCCCAGATCTGCTGGTAATTTAGCAAGCTATTGTGGTACTGAAATCTAACAAATCACCGGGCTGTGATATTATATCACATAAGCTGCTAACATCTAAAATCATAAGATCACTAAAATTTCATTGAACATACGTAAGCGACAATGAATGAGGCATCGAATCTAAAAATTGTCTGACATTAGAAATAAATTGAAGTACATGGACGCTAATCAAGAACTCGGATGTTTAGATGTTTGGCTTATAAATATTGAAGGCTATGGTTTTAGGCCAAGAAACACAATAATAAATACGAAGTATTTGTAATGTTTAAATATCATTTATCTCAAATCCTCATGGGTTATGAATATTCTTATATTCTCATCATAATCAGGATCCTTCAAATAATATGTAATCTCTAGTATTACAATAATAAGCAACATATTATTTATGGATGAAATCCCTGCTGCCATGTAACTACACTGTGATTACATCTGTATTGTGATTTTGTTTTTGAAATTGCCACACCCATGTGGTATTTGGATTGTGTTTACTATCGAAAAGGAAATCGACCGTAATAATGCTATAAAATGAGCGACATATACAGCGCCTAATTGAATCGATAAAAGAAACTCATGACAAAACTCAAGAGAATTATATTTACCAGTAAAATCAATACGCGAAAACAAAAAAAAATTCATTTAAAATAAACATGCAACAACGCAAACGATTAAAGCAAATATTGACAAATCCAGTTTTTCCATAAACAGAAGCAGACACATATTATTAATCTATGGACCTAACATAGCTGGTGTGTGGTATGAAACAATTTTATAAACTGATTATAATTATTTATCCTGACAACAATGTCATCACCTTCATTGGCTAATAAGTCATGGTGGTGTTGAAGATCAAGCGTTTACCGCTCTCAGTCTGCAAATCACCATCATCAACAGAGATCATTGCGCTTATAAAGACAGTCTGCCGCTTGGTGTATACTCTATATACATACGTACATATGTACATATACAAATATTTTGATCAAATAATGTCATTTGATTTGAAAACAGTTGCAAATTATTAAATTGCAATGTTAAAAAAATAAATGAAAATAATTACTGTAAGCCATGATCACTTACTACAGATCACACCAGAGTTAGACTTACATACGTACTTACCATTTCGATACTGTGTTTTACTGTTTATGGTGCGTTTGAAATTACTATTCAGCTTTCAGTAGCTATTATTTGTTTTCTTTTTTCTCACATCTATTAATACATCTTGATGTGCGTATGGTGATACTGAATGACTCTTAATTGTTCTTTTTTATGAAGAAATCCATCAAGAGACTAAATGATATGTTGGCTTTAACTATAAAGTTGCCCGGACACACATCAAATAATGGATCAAAATCGCTTTTTTTGTTAATGTATTAGTAAAACTGTACTCACACGTATAGAGTATAGAGAAGAGTTGGAAGAATATCAAAATACTTTTGATTTTCGCTGCATACGTTGCATAAATCATATGTTCTTTTCATCTTCACACAACAGCAATACGATGCAGTTTGAAGGTTCAATTTTGATGTGTTGCTGCGCTAAGCAAAACAAATATTACTAACACATATGCAAATTTGATCAGTTAAATTTGATACGTCGCCATGCGCCATAAGTTATAAAAATGTATGATACTAATCTACTCAGAATTTACACTGAATTGGATAGGGGTTTCGATTGTTCTTTTAAAGATAAATTTATAAAATATTTCTAAAAGCATATCTGATCAGATGTCGCCCTAGTCTATTAGGTAGTGTGTTGACTTATAAAACGTGAGGCCATGGTTCAAACCCCAGGTCATCAAAACGAAAATATGAAAAAATATTTCTTGGATTAACTCTCACCAGATTTCTGGCAAAAACTCTAAGAGTAAATGAAAAATTGCCATGAAAAGTTTCTCGAAAATCTGTCTTTCAGAGTCGACTTTAAACTGTAGATCCCCCGCCACAATATAAATGGTGTGAGAAGCTAGGTCGTAATCCTGACTGAAGGGTTGTAATGCCAATTATGTACGTACATATATAATATATCTGATAAGAAATGAAACGTTTGAAGCGTTTTAGTTCTACGAGATATAATGATTTGCATTCATGTATGCGTGTTTTGTTCGAGTCATGGTTATGACTTTATGGTTAACAAATTTATCAAACTAAACTAATAGTATTTGAAAGGGGCAAAGTCTGGGCTATATGGGTACTGAGCTAGATGACTCCTAGGCTATATGTTTACGGTTTACCAAATAGTTTTTACTTGGCGTCCCAATACTTTTACGAAAATACGGTTTAATTTTAGCCATGAGTGATATATACGATCCGAGTAACGATTTTTTCAAATACTGGTTTATGGAATCATGAGCTAATCTTAGGATTTACAACTTTTGAGTCTATTCGATGGTTCTCGAACCTGTACCTGTATGGTAATTGCTTGCTTCTAAGTGTGCACTAATATGTGTTAGGCTTAAAGTTTGCCATTATTAATCATGTCGTTTTGAGTAAGTATTTCATCAGTTAACGTGAGTTACCGGTTAAGATTGATTTAAGGTTACGAATAGACTGAATGTTATCAGTGCAAGGTCTATTGATCTAATCTTAATTTTTGAGAGAAAGTTGGGTCTGTGTAACATCATGACCAGCTTTTAGATGATGCAAAAAGTTAATCAAGTCAAGTTTTAAATCAAAAACACCTGATTGAAAGTAAATGGCTCTACAGATATTTGCTACCCTCTTATAGGAGAATAATTGGGATCTTATAAAGTGTTGCCTTTGACTCATTTAGTGTTTTGTGTTCAAATTGAAGCAAAATGGAAGCAAATGTAATAACGTAGGTAGCTGACAAAACTATATTGGCTGCAAAGATATTCAATGTCAGTGGCGTGAATCGATGATAAGATTGTTGCAATGATGTGATGCTTTATCGTATAAATGAAAGACAAATGTAATCTTGTTTTAATTGCAGTGTGAATAAAAACGTAAATACATGCACACAATCATATCTCAAATGTATTCATTTATCTTTGCTTACCATATTTGAGTAATTGCTTAATAAAATAAAATAAAATAAAAATTTATGTGTATTTTGCTTTATTTTCAATATTTGGTTTCATTACAAGCAGTCGGCAATTAAGTGGCGATTTAAAGAATTTAAAAAATGAAAACAAATATGCTTTTTGTCGGTGAAAACCGGTATAAATACTATGTGGATAATGTGGACAAAATATAAAAATAATTAATTTGAGTGCTGTGGATAATTAACGTCTTAAGTTTAATTACTTTGCATTGAAATGCGCAGTTTGTGGGAAAATAATGCACTGGATAGTAAAAACTTAGAGATATTTATTTTTTTCTTTCTAAACTTAACCTGGCGTACAATAACATAGCCAGGTATGTTTTCCTTAAGGGGCGTCTGGATCACATTTCTCATTTAGCTTACCTGATTCTTGGTATCAAATTTGATAATCTCCTGAAAATTAGATGCCTCCTTCTACTTCATAAAATAATTTACACGAAACAGCCGAAGTATTTATATTGTAAAATTAAGTTTGCAAGATCCCACCGGGGTGTGGGGATTATACAGCAACGATTCAGGACTCTTCTGTCTCAGCGACAGTTCTTTATACACACCATTAGTCTTTGGAATTCTTTACCAAATAACATCCAAAATCTGGGCAATGCAAACGCGTTCAAAAAGGAGTTATTTAAATTATTTTCATAATTAAAATTTTAATCTCATATTTGTAAATTTTGTGATTTTATTTTTTAGGTCATCATTATTATTGTTATTATTATTATTATAATTATTATTATTATTCTTTTTATTGTTATTATTATTATTATTATAATTATTATTATTATTCTTTTTATTGTTATTATTATTATTATTATAATTATTATTATTATTCTTATTATTGTTATTATTATTATTATTATAATTATTATTATTATTATTATTATTATTATTATTATTATTATTATTATTATTATTATTATTATTATTATTATTATTATTATTATTATTATTATTATTATTATTATTATTATTATTATTATTATTATTCTTTTTATTGTTATTATTATTATTATTATTATTATAATTATTATTATTATTCTTATTATTGTTATTATTATTATAATTATTATTATTATTATTATTATTATTATTATTATTATTATTATTATTATTATTGTTATTATTATTATTATTATAATTATTATTATTATTCTTATTATTGTTATTATTATTATAATTATTATTATTATAATTATTATTATTATTCTTATTATTGTTATAATTATTATTATTATAATTATTATTATTATTCTTTTTATTGTTATTATTATTATTATTATTATAATTATTATTATTATTCTTATTATTGTTATTATTATTATAATTATTATTATTATAATTATTATTATTATTCTTATTATTGTTATTATTATTATTATTATAATTATTATTATTATTATTATTATTATTATTATTATTATTATTATTATTATTATTATTATTATTATTATTATTATTATTATTATTATTATTATTATTATTATTATTATTATTATTATACTTTACCTTATTAATTTAATTTAATATTTATATACATAAATTAACTTTCTCTAATTTTTTATATTTAATTAATGTTAATTTTTTATACCTTATTGATTGTAAACATAGCACTGTCACTTATAAGATTTAGTATCTTGTTGTGCTATGTAGATCATTATAAATCAAATAAATAAATAATCAATAAATGAGTTCAGTGCAAAAAAAAAAAAAAAAAAAAAAGTATCGCACAAGGTCTAGATTTTTGTAAAGTAAATTAGCGCGGTCAGTGATCTTTCAGGGAATAGTCCTTTGTCTTGCGAACTCGAGCTTGCGTACATTGACGACATAGACATCATTGGGCGTACCAAGCAAGATGTTACTATGTTATGTTTAGTACTTTATGGCGCATAGCGATGCATCAAATTTAACTGATCAAATTTGCATACTTACTTACTTACTTAATTGGCCATAACAACCCGTTTATCGGATTTCGGCCTGCCGCAACACATCCTTCCAGGCGCCTCTGCTTCGTGCGCGCCTACGCCAGTTGGTCACACCAATCGATGACAGGGCTTCCTCGATTTGGTCCTTCCAACGGATGCAAGGTCGTCCTCTTCGCCGACTTCCGCAGATTCCCGCATCAAATACCCGTCTTGCCGGCGCATCATCCTCCATTCGAACGACATGGCCGAGCCAGCGCAGCCGCTGGATATTAATACGCTGTACAACGTCCATGTCGTTGAGGAGCTCATACAGCTCACTGTTGTATCGGATACGGAAATCATCGCCAACTCGCACTGGACCGAAGATCTTGCGCAGTACTTTTCTCTCGAACACTCTCAAGGCCGCTGCATCTGTACTTAATAGGGTCCATGCCTCTGCGCCATAAAGAAGCACGGGTAGGATGAGTGTCTTGTAGAGTGTTAGTTTTGTCGTACGAGAGAGGTCTCTGCTACTCAATTGCCTATTGAGACCATAGTAGCACCTGTTGGCAAGAGTGATCCTGCGCTTGATCTCCAGACTGACATCATTTCTGGTGGTAACGGCGGAGCCAAGATAGATGAATTCCTTTACCGTATCAAAAGTATAGTTATCGGCCGTAATCTGAGAATCAATACGCCGCGCGTCTCGACTCGTCGATAACATATACTTTGTTTTGCCCTCATTTACTGCCAAACCCATCTTGGTAGTCTCGCGTTCAATAGCACTAAAGGCAGCAGTAACATCTCGCTTCTTACGCCCTATGATGTCAATGTCATCAGCGTACGCAAGCAACTGGACACTTTTTTGAAAAATAGTGCCACTGCGATGCACTCCTGCCTTTCGCAGAACACTCTCCATGACGAAGTTGAAGAGGTCGCATGATAAGGGGTCGCCTTGTCTGAAACCTCGCACGGTATCAAAAGGCTCGGAGAGGTCCATTCCTACCTTGACGGAGCTACAGGAATTGCTCAACGTCATTCTGCAAAGCCTTATCAGCTTCGCAGGTATACCGAGCTCAGACATTGCGGCAAAAACACGATCCCTTATGGGGCTATCAAAGGCAGCCTTATAGTCGACAAAAAGATGGTGTGTGTCGACTTGTTTCTCGTGGGTCTTTTCCAGGATTTGGCGTAGTGTGAAGATCTGGTCGATGGTGGACTTGCCAGGTCTGAAGCCGCACTGATAAGGTCCAATCAGTGTTTTAACGAGTGGCTTCAGTCGTTCACACAATACGCCTGTAAGAACCTTATATGCGATAGGGAGAAGGCTTATACCCCTATAGTTGGCGCATATAGTAGGGTCTCCCTTTTTCAGGACAGGACAGAGGACACTGAGGTTCCAATCGTTGGGCATACTTTCCTCTAGCCATATTTTGTAAATAAGCTGGTGCATGCGCCCTACCAACTCATTACATCCGGTCTTAAACAATTCAGCGGGGAGGCCATCAGGACCTGCCGCTTTATTGTTTTTAAGGCGCGTAATCGCGACTTTGACCTCTTCATGGGTAGGCGGCGGAAACTCCACGCCGTCATCATCGATCGGGTTCGGAACATCATTTCTAAAGGCGGTATTGGTGTCGTCATCGCCTTGTAGCAGAGTAGAGAAGTGTTTCCTCCATAACCTCAGTACTCCCTGCGGATCTGATACTAAGTTTCCATTTTCATCCTTGCAGGAAGACGCTCCGGGTTTATAACCCTCGGTTAGACGCTTAACCTTTTGATAGAATTTTCGAGCGCCATTCCTACATCTATACATCTCGACTTCCTCACGCTCACGCCTTTCCTGCTCCCTCTTCTTGCGTCTGAAAAGGCGTCTCTCATCCCTTCTCTTCTCTCTATAGTTCGCGACAATGGCTCGCGTAGCGGCAGACTGCAACGTTTTCTTGTATGCGGCGTTTTTCGCTGCAGTTGCCTCGCGACACTCCTCATCGTACCATTGATTTCGTTGGGGTTGGCGTTCGAAACCAAGGACTGTTTCCGCAGTAGTGCGCAAGGAGTGGGAGATGTTGGCCCACAGTCCGCCAATGTCGTTGAGATTAGATGGGGAACGACGGAGCTTATCCGAGAGTTGAGCGGAGAACGCCTCAGCTGTCCTTTGTGATCGCAGCTTCTTAACGTCCAGCTTTCGCAATGCACTAGAGTGCGCAGACCTCGAAGCGCTAATGCGCAATCGAAACTTGGCTGCGACAAGGTAGTGGTCCGAGTCGATGTTTGGACCTCTGAATGTGCGCACATCTAGTACACTGGATACGTGCCTTCCGTCTATCACAATTTGATCGATCTGGTTAGATGTTGACCGATCAGGGGACATCCATGTGGCCTTGTGAATGTCGAGATGTTGAAACTTAGTGCTACATACTACCATGTTACGCGCCGCGGCGAAATCGATCAGCCTCATACCATTGGAGGTAGTGTTTGCGTGGAGGCTGAACTGTCCGACAGTGGGACCAAAGATACCTTCCCGCCCGACCTTTGCATTAAAATCCCCGAGGACGATTTTGGCGTCATGGGCCGGGCACTTATCGTATACGTCCTCGAGTTTAGCATAGAAGGCATCCTTAACCACATCGTCCTTTTCTTCCGTCGGGGCGTGAGCACATATTAGGCTGATGTTGTAAAATTTTGCCTTGATGCGGATTGTGGCTATTCTTTCGTTCACAGGTGTGAACCCAGAGACAAGGTGACGAAGTCTCTTATTAACCACAAATCCGCATCCAAATTCGTGCTTGTTTTCATGGCAGCTGTAGTATACATCGCAAGATGCAAGCCTTTTGCATCCTTGTCCTGTCCATCGCATTTCCTGAATGGCAGTGATGTCAGTCCTACATTTAATGAGGGCATCCGCCAGCTGGGCGGAAGCGCCTACCCTGTAAAGGGTGCGGACGTTCAATGTGCCAATACGTAAATCATAGTCCTTTATTCGTTTGCCGTGGTCGTCAACTTTAGAGGGGATCTTTTTATAGGATTCTGTCTTGGTTTTCATTGGAAAATTGTTTTTACGTGGTGGGTTCCAAGCCCTACGCACAACCCAAATTTAACGTCCAGGGGATTGGACATTCGCTGCACGCATTAGTTAACATCTAGCGGGTGCTAGAATGCCATCCAGGAGGGGCCACGAGGAGGCTGCGTGTCAACTTGAATACAGCAAGACAAGGATCGTCCTGGTGGTCGCCACGTTGACCACAATCAGAAACTTTACCTTGTTTGCATGCATCCCATCCCTCCCAAATGGGAGGGATGCATATGTATTGGTAATATTTGTTTTGCTTAGCGCAGCAACGCATCAAAATTGAACCTTGTTGTTGTGAAGAAGAAAATAACATACGATTTATGCAATGCAAGTGGCGAAAATCAAAAGTATTTTGATATTCTTCAAACTCTTCTCACTCTATAAGTGTGAGTTTGACCCATTATTTGATGCCAGGCAAGTTTAGAACGAAAGTCTGTTAAGATAGATTTGGCAGTAAATGAGGGCAAAGCGAAGTATATGTTGCGAAAAAAAGGGATGTGTGGCGTATCAAAATATAGATTTCGAACGATAACTCTTCCTTTAATGGTGCTAATGAATTTATTCGTCCAGTTTGTTATCAATGCACAAGATCAAGCTGAAGGATTAGTTTCAATAAAAACTTGTACTGTTCGAGAATGAATTTTAATGTGCACCAATTAGGAATTTCAATAGAAGTAAATTATAGACGTAAATATAGGGTTCGAGTCCCAGGCCAGACATCAAGACAAAATACAAAAAGTATTTCTTCGGCGACTTCCTCTCATCAGATTTCTGGCAAAAACTCTGAGAGTAAATAAAAATTACCATGAAAAGTTTCATTAAAAATCTGTCGTCCGGAGTCGACTTTAAACTGTAGGTCCCACCACTCATGTATAAAATTAACACACACAACATAAGTGGTGTGAGAGACTAGGTAGTAATCCTGACTGAAGGGTTGTAATGACCAATTATGTATGTATGTATGTAAATTATAGAAGTCCACTGATTAGATAACTTTTATTCAAGTATACCTTTACATTAGTCTCATCGAATCTGTTTTGAGAGTTATAATTGTTGCTTCCAAAACTCCTTAAATAATTTTTAGCTTCACCATTGTCGGTTTGTCTTGAAAGCGAAACATTGTTTTTTCACTTTTAAAATATTTTCATTAAACAATGTTTTCGTACCAAAAATGTTAATTAAACAAACCTTAAAATTGTTTTCATTTATCACAAAACTTTCACATCTGTAACGCAACACTATGCAGTAAAGCAGCAACAAAATTTATTTTTTTTTCAAAATTTATTCCCAAAACGACAAACGAGAAGAATCCTTTAAAGCAGATTTTTGCAAATAATGTACGAAAGAAAACTGGAAAAAAAGAAATGTAGTGTTTTCGATTGATTATCTTTTGATTGTGTATTTATGGGTGGGCTTTTCACAATTTTTTCTCTCCAAAAGAAAAAAAGAAAAATTAAAATTGAAATAATATTATCAAAATAAATAAAAATCACAACGACAATGGCAAAGACATAAACTGCTGATAGTATATTGTGTATGTATGGACGTACTCATGCAGCAAACACCCAACATGTTTTTTTTTGTTCATTAAATTGCATCCACACGCACTTGTATTTACGAAGAGTATAATTAAGTTGCCCGGGTAAATCGATTTAAACATTCAGAGGCAGACAGGCGTACACTTGAATGTTTTCACCTCATTTTCTGTTGAACCGTAATCACAATGAATTTCATTTCGTTGTTGGTTTTTGCTTACCCGTATAGGCAAGCAGGTATGTTACCTTTTTTCACTTTGATCACAATCTAAATGAACATTTCTTGGAAAGCTTCAGAAAAAGAGATTACGATTAAGGTACGATATTATTCAATGTGCAGGCATTCAGAATTGAATACAACACTGTTGAATATTTCTTTGCCGGCGCAGACTTTAGTGTGTCAATCGTGTCACAAATATTTACAAGTGTTGCATAATTGTGTTTGAAAGCGGGGAGGGTTAATGGCAAAATGCTAGAGCAATACAAACGGTTCAATAATATTATTTTTATTCCATTATTATTATTGCATCCTAGGAATAGCAAAAATATATCAACGTTTACAAAAAGAAACAGAGAAAATTTGATGTAATTTGAGTTTACACATTAAAAGAGGGCTTTATGCTCCTTTAAAGTCGACTTTTGGTATCTGGTACATACATATATGGTGGACTATAACGCCCACTTAGTCAGCTTCTTTCTTGACTTCTTCTTCTAATGTTGACTTTGAACGACAGGTTTCATATCTTTTGTTAGAAGATTGCTGATAGAAGGTCACTAAAAGTGAAATTTAAGAAAGAAAACTGAAATTTAAGCCTAATCCAAAACACCAACTAGACCAGACATAAACATTACAACGTTTCAGTCAGGCTTACGATTAATTGTGTGTTAATTTTATCCAAAAGTGTCGATACCAACGATTTAAAGTCAACTCCGAACGACAGATGATTTTGAAAGACTTTTCATGGATATGTCTGACCTGGATTTTGAACCGTGGCTTTCCGTCTAATAAGCCAACACTACCTACTAGACTACGGAGACTTACAAAAATAAACAAAAAATAATAAAAAAGGAACATTTTTTAGACACTTCATGTTATTTTTTTTTTAGCTTAAAAGAGGACTTAATGTTTTTGAAAAGTTAGCTCATGGTATCTAGGTATACATACATATTGTTGACTATGACGGTCACTTAGTCAGCATTACAGACTCATCTACAGTTTAATGTTGATTTTGTAAAACTGGTGTGAGAAATTTTTCATGGATTCATAGAAAAAGATTGTTGACAGACGAAGGTCACTAAAGGTGATATCTTTTCATAATACTTTTTATTTTAAAGATCAGATCTGAAATTTAAGCTCGGCGTAATCCAAAACACCACTACGTGGACCATAGTGCATATACATACACATTCATACAGACATATATAATTGGTCATTACAACACTTTAGCCAGGACTACTACCTAGCTTCTCATACCACTTGTTTTGTGTGTGCTAATTTTATATACGAGTGGAGGGACCTACAGTTTAAAGTCAACTCCGAACGACAGATGTTTTTGAAAAACTTTTCATGACAATTTTTATTTACTCTCAGAGTTTTTGCCATAAATCTGCTGAGAAGAAGTCGCCTAAGAAATATTTTTTCAAATATCGTTTTGTCGGAGATGTCTGACCTGGAGTTTGAACCGTGGCTTCACGTCTAATAAGCCAACACACTACTACTAGACTACGGCCTCTTGTGAATATATGCATCAACAAAATTCTGGTTTAATTTACTATGGATATTTAAACGATTCCCACTTTGACATGAGTCTTCAGAATGAGAAACATTTCTTGAAACTTCTTTTTGCCATCCCGGATTTGTAAATAATCCGGCGTATTATCAAACTTGTGTGAGAAACTAAGTTGTAATCCTGACTGAGGGGTTGTAATGACCAACAATGTATGTATTATCAAACTTATCCTCATTGAAAGAATGCATACCTTATAGTAGCTGATCTTCATTGTTTGTGTTTATTTTATGCACTTGCATCACTTAATTTCCTTCGTAAAGTGGTAAATTGAGGTATGGATGGCGCTTATTGTTGGCAACAATTTATGGTATGTTGTAAAATGTTTATTTATTTTCTTTTCTGTTTTCTTTATTCTGTTTTCTTTTTTTTTTTTTGTTTAACTTTTGCTTCTTCTTTAAATATTTTTACTTTAAACAATGGCTGTGGCCCCTGTGATATAAATTTTCATTGAACAGGTACACGCACGAACAAGTGTAATTCTGCGAAGGAAGGAAGACAGACACATTCATGGGTTTTTAAAACTTGAAGCCAAAAAAAAAAAGAAAATATAAACTAAACTGGAATATAAAAATTACATGTTAATAAAGCTTGTATAAGTTTTCTTTTGTTATTTGCCGGCTGTTCTGACAACTTTCATTTTCATGCAAAGAATGTGAATGTTTGGAGACAAAAAAAAGATGAAGCTCAACCAGCGAGAAAGCAACAATATTCGAATATTTAATAATGATTTCGTAACACATAAGTTTCCCTGTTTAATAGATGGGACAAGAGCAAAGGAAATCTTCTTAATTGCAGAAAACCTACAGGTTAATAATATTTTTTTTATAATAATCAGCAATGTTGCTAACAGAGATCAGCAATGAATCGTTTTTTCGTTACTAATAAGCACTCATAAAATTTGGAATATAAGTGAGTCAACAATATTGAAATTTAACTGTGTACTCAGATTCATTCGTACTCACTATAGCGTTGATTCATAGCTACAGATTGCAATGAAGTATGCGTATAACGTTGGCATCAAACTCATACCATTCGAAATATGTTTGATTCATAAGCCTACTCATTCAGATTCATAACTTTAGAAAAATACTTATAATACTTAGAAATGATTCGAGTGACTCGTATACATACATAATTGGTTATTACAAGCCTTTAGTCAGGATTACGACCTGGCTTCTCACACCACTTATGTTGTGTGCGTTAAATTTCTATACATGAGTGGTGTGACCTACAGTTTAAAGTCGACTTCGAACAACAGAATTTTGAGAAACTTTTCACGCAATTTTATGTTACTCTCAGAGTTTCTGGCAGAAATCTGCTGAGATGAAGTCGCCGAAAAAATATTTTTTCATATTTCGTTTAGTTGGATATCTGACCTGAGGTTTGAACCGAGGCCTCACGTCTAATAAGCCAACACACTATCTATTAGACCACGACGACTTCAATCAACAATATCATAATGTTGTGTTGTTAAGTATGAATATGATGAGCACTTCAAACTTTTAATATGAGTAGAGGTTCCATGATATTAAAATAAGTATGAATGCGTAAAATTATCAGAAATTGTGAGTATGATTCGATTCTACTCGTCTTTTTGAATACACATTGCTGATCTCTGGTTGTTAAACAATATTTACATACGATAACAAATATTGTTCATATTGGACTTTAAACATACACTATAGTACGTCGTGAGTGTCAAGCCCTTAGATGATCGTGTTAATAAAATTGTAATTTAAAATCTATTTCAATAAAAAAATTTAAATTTGAAAAAAAAAATAAATGCCTTTAACCAAATTTATGCACACAATTCAATGCGTAATAATATTTCCGCAGAAAACATTAATCATTTGTTTGCCTTGATGCAAAAGCAACTTGTTTTGTGTTGAATGTCATGTCGAACTTGTAAAGGAAATTACATTTCTTTTTTAGAGTTTTTCAGTTTATTTGCTTCGTTTATTTGAAGTTTTTTTTATGGCCGGCTACCAATAATTTAAATTTTACACATTTTGGCTACAATCATCGTCACTTGGTTTGTTTGATTGCCTAATAGATTTGGGTGCTTTAAAAAAAACGTAATAAACTTTTAATTTTTATTTCATTTCTTTGTGATACTAATTCAAATTCAAATCAACAGTTTTACAAAGTAATTGTATTGTGTATGCATTGTGGGAAATTCGTAAAATAAAAAATTTCGTTTTTCAATGCCCAGGTCAAGTTTCTTTCCTGTAGGTGTGTAAATATGTGTTTTGGCTTTATATTTCGTATATCCTGCAGTATATTGATAAAACGGAAATATATGTTGAAATCAAATAGCCCCGAGTAATAAAAAAAAATTAAGGAAATTACGGATATTGTTGCCTGCTGGCTACTTTACTTGTTATACATGCATTCGATTACATGAATGCTTTAAATACATACATGCGTGTATTCAATTTAAAATTTAATTCCATCAATGAAATTTGGGAGAAGTTTTTGTTAAACTAACCGTTGACTGCTTTCATGGAAACTAAAACTTTACATTTTTAGCTGGATGGTGAAAGAAAAAATAAAAGTTTTCATAAATATTTTTAATCCGAAATTTTATTTCAGAATGAATATAAAAAGACTGACAAAAGTGATCAGAATAATTATCATAGAATTTACTTGTTTCTCTCCTGTTAATCTCTAATTTGTCATGATAAATTATTGTTCCTGATATATCTCCAGACTACGTAATCTTATTTAATTAGTTGGAACTGCTTGATGCAAGATCTTATGAAATTAAGCTTTCGTATAAAAATATTTTCCCCTATTTAATTATTTTTCTTAATTCTGCCGTTACATACATACTATGTACATACATACATACATAATTGATCATTACAACTCTTCAGTGAGGATTATGGACCTAGTTTATCATACCACTTACATTGTGAATGTTAATTTTAAACATGAGTGGCAGAATCTACAGTTGAAAGTCATCTCCGAACAACAGATTTTTTGAGAAACTTTTCATGGCAATTTTATTTACTCTCAGAGTTTTTGCCAGAAATCTGCTGAGAGGAAGTCACCGAAGAAATTTTTTTTCATATTTTCGTTTTAATGTCTGACCTGGGGTTCGAACCGAGGCCTTACATCTAATAAGCCGACACTCTGCCTACTAGACTATGGCGACTTCTAATTCTACCGTTAGTTAGTTAGACAAATTGTAAATCTGATCAGTTGAAGTTGGAACTGGTTTCAGGCGAGTTTATGTCTTGTCACCACTGTTAGGATTATTTAGAAAGTCTTGAAACTTCGGTAAAGGTTTTCGTCTTATATTTGCTTAAGAAACTTGCCAGACTACTTAGGCTAGAAAACCAAAACTTTTAATCCATTTTTTATTGTGCACAGAAGATCCACCTTTCTGTATTCTTACGAAGTCTTAAGCAAATGGGCACGTGACTAAGGACTGAAGCTAGGATTCTATATTCCTTTCGCAAGATTCTTCTAATAAAGGCGCGTTGATACCGTTGCATTAGTCATACGTTTAGAAGGCAATCAAACGGTACTACTTACTACTATAATACCTGAAATTTATAAAGGAACAGAAGAAGCGGTCGTCCTGCTCATGAAGAAAGTATAAAAAGCTTAAAAGAGAAGGTTCTTTAAAAAGTGCACTGGAGCCCTAAGCTCCTCGGGAATTTAGATATTGTATACGAATCAGAGATCCGCAATTAATCGTTTTTTCGCTACTCATAAGCACTCATGAAATTTTTAATATAAGTCAGTCAACAATTTTGAAATTTAACTATGTACTCTGATTCATTCGTACTCACTAAAACGTTGATATTCAAGTAGATGTTGCAATGAGTATGCATACAACAATGACATCAAACTCATACCATTCGAAATATGTTTGATTCATAAACCTATTTATTCAGATTCATAGATTTAGAGAAATACTTATAATACTTATAAATGATTCGAGTGACTCGAATCATTCAACAAAATTTACAGTCTTAGTTATTGTTGCATTTACAAAAAAAGAAAACAGACGCATAAGCAAAAAAGGAGAGAGCAGCAAGCAGAGCAAATACACAACCTTGTAGTGAGTGTTTTAGTGTTCGTACGCGATTCATACTTATTTTGTGATTCGTGTATATGTTGAGTTATGGAGAGTCGAAATCAATACGAAATCATACGTGTTGTTAAGTATGATGAATATGATGAGTACTTCAAATTTGGAATAAAAGTAGAGGTTCCATCATATTAAAATAAATATGAATGCGTATAAGTATCAGATATTATGAGTACGATTCGATTCTACTCATCTTTTTGAATACTCATTGCTGATCTCTAACGCGTATATTGTTCCAGAGAAGTAACCTTATTTTTCTCATGTGATCCCACTATGTTTTCTTTTTTTACATTTTTTATTTAAAATTTCATTTTCACAACTTTTTTCATTTTCAATGACAATAATTCATTAAAATTTAACGGTCATTTCATTGAAAATATTAATAAACGACATGCGATATAAAGATTTGGGTTTTAAACATTCTCACGCAACATGTAAATTGTGCGGTGCGTTAGTCTTTTGAGATTTTCCGCATCATTTGAACAATCCGACGAAAAAAAAAAATAAAACAAAAAATAAACACAATAAATAAAGACAATGCGAATAAGAGATTGAAAATGAAAATAAAGGATAATAATATTTATTTTGCATAATAATTCAATAAGAACTACGAACGAAATGAAATTGATTTAAGTTACAAAAAAGGAAAATAAACACGAATATTTTGTCTTGGTTATCTTCTCCTTCAATTCAATTTAGTAAAAAAAATATCTGAAATAAAAATCAAGTTCAATGACATTCGATTGTATGTTTTTACAGCCTTAATTTCATTTTCAATTCCAATTTATTTCTTTTTTGTTTTTTATTTGCAGGCTAAAAACGTTGGTGGATTTATGGGTATCAATCATTAAAATCTTAACAATAATGATATTTCTTTTTTACTTTTGTTTTTCATTGATGAGAAGAAGAAATTGAATACAGAAGGAGGACTTCAAAAAAATATCATACAGTTTATGATACTTATCAATGGCACTTAATCGATTTATATACACTATTAAGCAAAACAATTGTCTAAATGTCCATATCATTGCTTGAATCAAAAAAAATGTACGTGTCCATAAACACCTTATCCTCATTTAACGGGGTAAGCGAATACAATTTCAAATTAAAATTAAATTGAGGCAAGCAACAAATATTTCGCTACACCAATTTCATAAGTAGCGAGGTGGCAAGACTGGTGCCTACGTTTAGTACAGCTTATCCTTTTATCTTTGAGATGCTAGATTGGTTGATCAACAATATACATTGTCTACGGTACCTTCGGTACCAGTTGCAACAATCTTTCAGCATCTTTTCTCATCTCCTATTCTTTATAGAAGTCGCCGTAGTCTAGTAGGTAGTGTGTTGGTTTATTGGACCGTAAGGCCACCGTTCAAACCCCATGTAAGACATCTCGAAATATGAAAAAATATTTCTTCGGCGACTTCCTCTCAGCAGATTTCTGGCAAAAACTCTGAGAGCAATTAAAATTGACATGAAAAGTTACTCAAAAGTCTGTTGTACGGAGTCGACTTTAAACTGTAGGTCACGCCTCTCTTGTATAAAATTAATGCACACAACATAAGTGGTGTGAGAAACTAGGTCGTAATCCTGACTGAAGGAGTGTAATGACCAATTATGTATGTATGTATGTACTATGTATCCTATTAGATTTGAGATGCAAGGTATATTTATAGGTTGATCAACAATATACATTGTCTACGGTACCTTCTCATCCTATTCTTTATAGGGAGAACAACACTTTCCATTTTACGATTTGAACAAACTTGTTTGAGCACTTTAAGAATTAGTTTTATAATTTACACGATTTATATTCAATTTTATCTGGCATTTCTCACCACTTTTCTTCCATTAGTATCATAGGGCAGACATTAAACATTTTGGAATATATTTATCGATAACATTAACAAGTTTTCACAATACAAAAAAAAAGCAAACAAACAACATTTGTTGTCATGTAGTTAACTGTGTGAAATAGGTATTCAGTGTAGTAGTGTTAACAACGAATTATACGCAACATTAAGTTAATGATTTGACCACTTGTATGTGCGCTGTACTGTGCTGTGGTAATTCATCGAATGTTTAGCTCAATAGATGCCAATGAAATGGTAAATATTTGTAAACAAAACAAATGAAAATAAAATTGAATGAAATAACAAGAAAGAAAAACACACACTCATTCATTCATTCAGTTGCACATACATACGATAGAAAATAATGAAACAATTGTATGTAATTCTTAATGTGAAATTTCACTTTCTTTTGTGACGACGATCGCAATGTTAATGTTGAAATTGTGTTTTATCAGACAATCATTCAATATACTAACATACATGCGAACAACAATAACAACAACAACAACAATAATAACATTTACAACAGTGCAGTTATCTAAACAACAATTGTTTTGGGGTCCATAAGAAACCGCATCAGTGTCAAAAGTTTGTAAGCAGCTTCAGTAGCTCACCCACTTATGTTTTCATTGTTAAGACGAAATCGCTAAAACAAAGCTTGCAAGTAAACGGGGAGTCACATGCATGTTCGAAAATTAACTGAGCTACACACATATCTGCCGTCGCCGTAGTCTAGTAGTTTGTGTGTTGGCGTATTAGACGTATGGCCAAGGTTCAAACCCCAGGTCAGATATCAAAACGAAAGTATGAAAAATATTTCTTCGGCGACTTCCTCTCAGCAGATTTCTGGCAAAAATTTCTGAGAGAAAATAAAATTACCCTGAAAAGTTTCTGAAAACATCTGTCCTTCGGAGTCGACTTTAAACTGTATGTCGCGCCACTTATGGATAAAATTAACACACACAACATAAGTGGTGTGAGATGGCCAATTATCCCGAGATCAGCAATGAGTATTCAAAAAGATGAGTAGAATCGAATCATACTCATAATATCTGATACTTATACGCATTCATACTTATTTTAATATCATGGAACCTCTATTCATATTCAAAGTTTGAAGTACTCATAATAATCATACTTAACAACACGTATGATGTTGTTGATTTCGACTCTCCATAACTCAACATATACACGAATCACAAAATAAGCATGAATCGCGTATGAACACTAAAATACTCACTAGAAGGTTGTGGGTTCGCTCTGCTTGATGCACTGTCTTTTATTGCTTATGTGTCTTTTTTTGCAAATGCAGCAACAACTAAGACTGTAAATTTTGATGAATGATTCGAGTCACTCAAATGTACTGATACGAGTTTGATGTCAACGTTGTACGCATACTCATTTCAACCTGTACTTATCAAATCCACGTTGTAGTGAGTATGAATGAATCAGAGTACATTTGAATATTGTTTACTCACTTATATTAAAAATTTCGTGAATGAGTAGCGAAAAAACGATTCATTGCTGATATCTGGTATTTACACACATCTGAAGTATGAAGCAATCCGTGAAGTATTTAAAGTTTCTCCTGCCGATATAATAATTATAGGATTTATTGAAAAATTAATTCGATAAAGTGCATTAAAGAGGTATATGCAGTTAATCGGATTATAGTTCCCCGTTGGATAAATGCACTGAACATGTTAATGACTCATTTCATAAAATCCTCTAAGGATATAGAAGAATTCTCTTTTCTTTTGTGTTACAAATCGATTCATTGCTAAATGTGTCGCCAATTTCGTTGGTAGATTTTAAACATGTTGAAGTCTATTGCGACTACAACTACGACAATTGTTGGTAGTTGCTACTTATTTTCATTTCTTTTCAATTTCAAGCTCCATTTTTTTTCCACTGCAACGTATATATTTACTCCTATGTCTAGTGTACATTGACCTCTACCATATTTAAGACCAGCGCTAGCTACGTTTGGCTCTTCTTGTTACTTGCCGGCCAGTGACTAAGACCATAGTGGGGGATAAAATAAAAACAAAAGAAAAACAATTTTTTACTACTAAATTGCTAAAAATGGCAATTTCTTGCAACAAATCAAGGTGACTGGGCATCAAGATTAAACCGATTTAACAAACATTCGTTTTCGTTTGCTACTAGTGCTACTATTACAACAACAGTAATAGCATTAATATAACTATTCTCACTGCCACACAGCCATGTTAGATTTCTTTCCCTCTTCTTTATTATTTCTGTCTTTTTTTTTTGTTTGTTTTTTGTGTGCACCCTACATCATAGGTCATGGGTACATAATCTTAGTTTTTCTAGAAGGCACCATAGGTATTACTTCCTTTCAAACGTAGTTCTTCACTCTTAGTTTTACTGATTGACTTACATTCACACGATTTACGGAATTTAGCAATGCCAACGTTTTAAAAATGTTGATAACCAAAATTCTTTAACAATTTTTCCAAAATGCCTGTGGGAGACAAAATAAAGTCGACCTTGACCACAACAGTGCTGTTACTTATTTTGTGTAATTGTGGGATGCTCTTGCATCGTTATTGAAAACATATGTACGATGTTTGTTAGACTAGCACAACGTCCGAATTGAATGCATTTGCCATTGAATTATGGTAGATGTCGTACCGTTTTTTTTTTTTTTTTTTGGGGACGACAGCAGCCAAGATTTTAGGTAAAAAGAAGAAAATATTTGTAGTGCTTGTAAATGGCTGCCGCCAAAGAAAAAAAAAACAGTAAAAAACTAAATTTTGCAAACATTTAAACAAAAATCTTATGTGCAAGTCAAAATAAGAAATTGAATTTGATGAGTTATATGGACATGTAGTCAATTCAAATATTTGCATATAAAATAATCAAATATTTGACTTGGAAAACCAATAAATCTTACTTACAACGTTTGAAAAATTTGTTTTCTACATTGAATGGCATTGTAGTCTGAAAAGATAGAATATAAGCAGCATCACACTAGCATATATAGTAATGCCGCGACATGAAATCAAAATTTTAATAAATTTTAATTGAGCGTCATCTACTCAATGGAAAATACATATACGTAAATATATGTCATTATTTCGTTTTTGAAAACATAAGAAGCATTCAGCTGCTCACCAGAGATCAGTAATGAATCGCTTTTTCGTTACTCATAAGCGCTCATGAAATTTTGAATATGAGTCAACAATATTGAAATTTAACCATGTACTCACTACAACGTTGTTTTATAACTACAGGTTGCAATGAGTATGCGTACAACGTTGACATCAAACTCATCCGTTTCGAAACATGTTTGCTTCATAAGCCTACTCATTCAGACTTCAGAAAAGTACTTATAATACTTATAAATGAATCGAGTAACTCCAATCATTCTAATTCAATCAAAATTTACAGTCTTAGTTGTTAGGCAACTATGTTTGATTCATACATACATAATTGGTCATTACAACCTTTCAGTCAGGATTACGACCTACTTTCTCACACCACTTATGTTGTGTGTGTTAATTTTATACATGAGTGGCAGGACCTACAGTTTAAAGTCGACTTCGAATGACAGATCTTCTAAGAAACTTTTTCATGGCAATTTTATTTGTTCTCAAAGTTTTTGCCAGAAATCTGCTGAGAGGAAGTCGCCGAAGAAATATTTTTTTTCATATTTCGTTTTGATATTTACCTTGGGTTTTGAATCCTAGCTTTTCGTCTAATAAGCCAACACACTAACTACTAGACTACGGCGGCTTATAATACTTAGAATACTTAGAGTGACTCGAATCATTCATCAAAATTTTGTAGTCTTGATTTTTGTTGCATTTACAACAAAAGAAAAAAGAAAAGCAAAACCAACAGAGCAGAAAGCAGAGCAAACACACAATCAGTTAGTGAGTATTTAAGTGTTCGTACGCGACTCATACTTATTATGTGCTGCGTGTACATGTCGATACATCATACGTGTTGTTAAGTATGAATATGATGATAAGTATCAGAAATTATGAGTATGCTTCGATTCTACTCATCTTTTTGAATACTCATTGCTGATCTCTGCTGCACACTTTACAAATTTATCGGCTTGGTCTTTAAGCTTTTCCTTTTATAACAGCGAAAATAATTTGTTAGCATATTTCTTCAATTATTGAACTTATTTTCTAACGTCTTCTCAAAGAATGTATGCAGTGGCATTCAATTTCAAGTCACAATATTTTTCTATTGAACACCTTAATTATATTTTTAGCTCCAAATTGATTGATTGATTTTGAATAATTTTGTGTTTTTTATCATTTAGTCAAAGTACTCGCATTTATTAGGATCGTATTTATTAAGATTTCACTTCGCAAGTTGTTAAGTTTAAAAAGATTTTTGATTTTTCCTTCATTACTTTACTTCTTTTTAGACTTTAACAGCGTTTAGGAGGAGAAGATTAAACGTATGAAAGCGAGACACTCATAGTCGCAAGATATGCGTCCACAAAGCACGTACATTCAATGTACGGGCCAAACCAAGTTGCTGTTGTGCCAGAGTCAGCGGTATGCCTGCACATGGATCAAGTAACTCATCTGGTCATACAAGAGGTAAGATGAAGAATGGCGCCTAACCTTACCATATAAATGTATGGATGAATGGATGGATGGTATCTACAAATATTACGAGAGAATACCATTACAACCAAAGAAACAGCACCAACAGCTTAATGGCGGCAAAACATAACTGAAACAATATTGAACAGTATCAAGATTATTTTTTTACTTTTAAATGCGGGCAGTTCTGACACGAAAAACAAAAAAAATCGCAAGGAAAAGTAAAATAAAGGAAAAAAAACCAAAAATAAATGATGATATATTCGTATATAAACTTTCATTTTCAAATCAATGATGTCTGGTTAATGCCAGATTGCCAGCGTACTTTATTGCGTATGTTATAGCATGATTCGCTTTTGGTTAAGTGTATCTGACGGTTTGGTTGTTCGCGGTCATCGATAACGAAAGTAAATAAAAATGATGTGGACGAAATGAAAAGTGAAAATTTTATTGAATAAATCAAAAAAATACCTGCGATAATATGGACGTAACAAATAAAATTCAATAAAAACTGATAAACTGACATAAAAAAACTGAACTGAAAATATCTACTAAAAGAAATGCTTATTATTGAATGCATTAAATATGCTGCTGAAATATTATGGCAAGAACTTGAAATTTCAAATGTTAAATGATGAGTAAAAACATTGGAAGAAGTTTATGAATAGAATGAACTCTCAAGGTTTATACCAGAGACAATGAAAATTTTTCAACAATTATGCTGCTCAATTCTGGCCATATTGATAAATCTCATCACATAAGCGAATATTTCGATTAATGAAATAAGTGTCTACTGCCGACAGTATTTTTGGTATTCACATTATAAATCAACAAATTTTTCCACAAATAAATGAAAGAAAAAAATTAAGGATAAAAAGGAAAAATTAAACGTAAAATGAAATCAATACTATACACGCGATATATGCTTCTTAGGCGATTAATTTAATTTATTTTTGCTTTTTATTGTCATCGATTTGGCATTAAAGTTCATTGCATTCATATTGTTAATGTGACACTTTCTTAAAATGGATAATACCAACGAATCTAATACAATAAAGACAAAAAAAAAAGAAAGAAATGACTAAATAGGAGACCTTAAAACATATTTTTCACTTTTAAATGCAATTATTTTTGTTAGATTCCATTGTTTGTTTGTTTGTTTCTTACTTTCCTTACAAGAAAGAAAATGAAATTCGTTTACAATTATTTTTAAATAGGAAGGGGCTTCCATTTATAAAGAACTGTATTGAGTATTACAAAGAAAAAAATTTTTACAACTTTATAGTGTATTTTGCTTTTGCAAAACAGAAAAATCTTAGGGAAAAAATTAGGGAACAGAAACTCTTGCATCTAGGTTAACAGCAATCCTCTCCTTGAACTTCAGACCTAACACTACACTGAACCACACTGTACTATGATTTCCATGGTTTCATACTCCAAAACCTAACGTTAATCAATATTTTCATAAAGTTTATGAGACTGGTAGTCACCGCAGTCCAATAGGTAGTGTGTAGGCTTATTAGATATTAGGCCTCGGTTCAAACCCACATCAGACCTCTGCAACTAAACGAAAATATGAAAAAAATAGTTCTTCGGTGACTTCCTCTCAGCAGATTTCCGGCAAAAACTCTGAGAGCAAATAAAATTGCCATGAAAAGCTTCTCAAAAAACTTGTCTTTCGAAATTGACTTTAAACTATAGATCCCGCCACTCATGTATACAAATAAACGCACACAACATAAGTGGTGTGAGAAGCTAGGTCTTAATCCTGACTAAAAGATTGTATGATCATGATGATTATGTATGTATGTTATGAGACTGAGGATAAAATGCATTTATAACGCGAATGGCCTTCCTAAGCCATTATTTATTTAGTTCCTTTAAGTTCGAAATGAACTCAATCTTCTTACTCGGTTTCGGTTGTAGTTTCTGTTTGATTAATTGTTTTTTATTTTTAACTGAAATTTTTCTAGCTTAGGAAGTCAATGCCTTATTATAGAATGATCCATAGGTACATACATACATACATTGCAATCCTTCAGTTAGGATTACGACCTAGCATCTCACACCACTGATGCTGCGTGTGTTAATTTTATCCATGTGAGGCGGGACCTATAGTTTAAAGTCGACTCCGAACGACAGATATTTGAGAAACTCTTCACTGCAATTTTATTTATTCTCAGAGTTTTTGCCAGAAATCTGCAGAGAGATAATCGCCGAAGAAATATTTTTTTCCATATTTTCGTTTTTATGTCTGACCTGGGATTTCAAACGAGGCCTCACGTCTAATAAGTCAACACACTACCTCCTAGACTATGGGGACTTCGTTTGTAGAATGATAGTTTTGTCAATTTTATTAATATTCATATAATGAATGAACGTTCGTTGGGCTATGGTATTGAGTACAGCAGTGAGGACCTTGCTTTCTCATTGATTCCTAGTGTTTTCTAAAAGTGTTCAATGTACGAATATCATGGAAAGCATCATATAATATAATATAATATGGAATATTTTATTTAAAAAAAAATTAAACAAAGTTTTACTTATCATGTGAACATATAAAATGTGTGTTATTGGCGCTTATTTGGTTACAAGATCGTGTCTTTAGATCACTATCACAAATAGGAAAACAAATTTTCATTTTGTTTATTTGATTTTCGGATTTTCAACTCTTTTTCTTTCCATTGATTTTTATTCCTCTTGTCATTTTATCATGTACGACATAAATGAAAGACAATTTCGAGCATCATCATACATATATACATATACGGTGCATATATAAATGTATTCTGCTCGTTAAAAGGGCACTGAATTTTCACATGTTTTCTGAGTTTAAAATCAAGTCTTGAAATCAAGTATTGAAATCAAAATTAAGTTGATCTCATTTGTCTGGTACATATTCGTGAATTAAGGCAACTTTTGTATGCCACTGGTTCGTTTGTACAGCATTTTAGCGTATGATCTTTTTTTAAATTTATTTATATTTTTAATTCACGTTGACAACTTAAACAAGTTTTATTATTTTAAAGCAGATGTCAGTCAAAGTCACGTTTGATACAAGGAAAAATATACAAAAAAAAAAACAAAAAAAACGAAGAAACAAAAATTGTGATTTCACTTATCCATCTTCCATAACAAGTGTGTGTATTCGTTTGTATATTAGCACGGGTGACAATTGTAGGAGACATTTATTTCTGTTTTTCTTCTTTTTTCTCCCAATTATTTTCCTTTAAATTTTTTCTTGTCTGCCACACACTATAACGATAAAAAATGCAACTTTCTATGCAAAAATACTTAAAAAATTTTTTAATTTGCTTAAAAAGATAAATGTCATCAAATGAAATGGAAAGTTAAGGAAAAATAAAAAATATTTCCTAGTAAGTGGTTAACAAATCATAAAGTTTTAGATATATTTCTTTTAATAATAACGTCATATTGTTACGTTTTTACATTTTAAAAACGTTTAGAATCTGAGCTCGTTGATTGCAAATAAAATATAAAATAAATTTGTGTTTAGTTTCAATTAAAATTCTTTATTATTCGCACAATTCTGTGTGCCCTTGTTCACAACTTGATGTAAACACCAACAATTGCTTTTCTTTGTTATTCCTCTGTTTACACCCTTTACATAAACAATAACAATTACTAGACAATTATTTCACAGATCTTTGTAATGGAGATCTTCAAACCACGATTACTCTCTTCAAACATATCGCGTCTTCACACAAGACTTATTGAACTTCACTAACTTACTCGCTTGCTTTGGCTTGCCTTTTATAAGTCAGAATAAACAGTATGATGATTTACGTTTATTATTGTAGTGTTGTTGGTATATTTTGGTTTACTTGTTTACTATTTTTTTATGCTGATGTTTGCTGCCTATGCAGAAATTTACAGAAGAAATAAAAGTTATTTAAAGTTTTCATAAGAAACAAGACTCTCTCTCTCTCTATCAGACGTTTATATTGCCCGTGCTATTATCCTACCTATATTCAATAACCTGTTACTGCGCATTTATACTTCCAAACATATACCACACTTATATGGCAAACCATTATCGAGAAAAATGTCAATGTCCTTATTATTTCATCCAACACTGTCTACAAAATTGCTGATGATTTCGAAATTGCGCATAACGTAAGCTCAACCATTATTTTGTTGTTATTAATTAAAGAGCAAAACAACATTTGACATTCAGAGACTGTTTGTGTGTGTCTATTAGCCTAATGACTGTATTTCCAACATGTTTATGTTTAATGCTGTTGTTGTTTTAGTATTTTTTTTTTGTTGTTTCTTATTCCACAGAATAAGTATGTGCAACGTACGTTTTTGATTAGTTGTAAATTGTTGTTGTTGGTTTCCTTATGCCTCGTTTTTCCGTTTTGGCGTAAGCTTGTACTGTTAAATGATAAATCGTTTTACCATAACATTTGACTACAATTAACTCGTAATGTCACTGCCTACAGAGAATAGAGTGTGAATAAACGATGCACAAAGTGCTTTAACCATGCGAAATTGTGTTCGGTGTTAATATTAATTAAATTGTCGAAAGAATTTATGCAAATACCGGTAATATTTTTCTCGAAAACTAAACAAAATGATTGAAAGGTTTCACTCAATTTTTTTTGGTCACTAATTTCCTATGTACGAGTACAAGAAAATACTGTATGTGTCTTAAGTCTTTTGATTTACAGCACTTGTTTTTGAAGGTGCTAAAAGTGTCAACTAAAAGTAATGTTCCAGTAAGTTATATATTTTAGGACCATTATTACAACTTGCCATTAACTAAAAGGAGGATTTTAACGGGCAGATAAATTGTTTTTCATTATTATAAGTGGGCAATATGGTAGAAGAGAGCGTGAAGAGAGGATGATCCTACCCGTATTTGTTAAAGTTAAGTTTATGTTTGAACTTGCCATATAATATATTATTTTCAATATGGCAACTTCAAATATAAACAAAATGACCAAATATAACAAAAACCAGAAGGCTGTCGTTGCCACTGTGTTTAAAAAAACTTATTCAGTTGAGCAATGTTATCGACATTGTTTCGGCATTGCCATATTTTTAATAAAGTTAACTCTATTTTATCAGTAGTTTGTAATAACGAAAAGAAGTTAAAGCTGATTTTAAGCTTCACTTTACGCCGAAAGATAAATTTTTTGAAAAATTTCTCATGGGAATTTTATTTTACTCTCAGAGTTTTTGCCAGAACCTGACCTGGGGTTTGAACGGAGGTCTCATGTCCAATAAGCCAACACACTACCTACTAGACTATGACGACTTTTTAGGGATTAACTATTCCTTTTCTGGTCTGTGTAATTCCCCCGCTTCCCATTCTTCCCTTTTCTACATCCTCTCCTTTTTACCATATTCCCTCTATTATCCTTCCCTCTTTAAGGACGTTGTACAATGGGTCAATTCGACCTACGGGTACTGTAGTTGTCTTAATTGACAAGTACGTGTCCTCTAACCTAACCTAACTATTCCTTTGTTTGACATCATCTGCATACAACCAAGAGCCTGTGGTAAATGATACCTTTATATGGAAATAATTCTTAATAACTACTTACATGTATGGGTGTTCATTTTCAGGTGTTTTTTTTTCTTAATAAAAACAACAACTACAAAGTCTTTTGTTGCAGAGAAACTTGAATATAAATTATTAAATTGTTTCAAAGGAAAACTTAGTAGTCGGTTGCACCCATATTCAAAGATTGTAAACAAAATGTTATACCCTGAAGTCTTAGTTCCAATGTGTTTTATTAGTTTTTGACTTGTTTAAACGCTTAAATAAAGAAGCACCTTAAGAAACGTTTGATTTATTCATTTATATTTTATTTTTATTTTTTTTATGTACAAGGTGTCAACAATAAAATATTGAAAATATTGTCAGTCAGTCACTTGGTCATAACATTAAATCACCTGCATTTGATAGAAAAAAATGTCTAAAACTAAGCGGTTTCACACTTAGTTGTCGAAGCTATTTGTTTATCCACCCAACCAACTATCCATATATTAATCCATCAATACGTTCATCATTGTATCTGTCCATCTGCCGAAACTTGTCAGCAATTTAGCCTGCCTTGCCTGGTTGCCTTCAAATTCATAAGACTTATAAATTTTGTTGACGTTTTTCTTTATTTTTTATTTTTCATTTGCAGTGAAAGTGAAAGTTTTTAGGCGTTATTTTTCTTAAAACTTTGCATATATTATGACGATTTAAGCAAAATTATTTAAATATTTTAGCACCAATTTAACACAGCCAAAGTGTTTATAACCGCAATGGATGTGCTGGTGCTTTTAGGTCTCTCCACTGAATAGAGATATTGGTGGCGGCTTTAGGATTGGCAGTGACGATGATGATGATGATGTCGGTAATAATGCTGGCGGCAAAGAAATCTAATTTAATACGTCCATTTGATGTTAAGTGTATCAAACTAATAAAAATAAAACACATTAAAAACAAAGTTTCAAATAAAACAAATGCGAACAGTTATACATATTTACATACTCTGGCCAATCCTTAGAAGGAGAACGGATTTTAACTTTTAAATTATGGTTTTCGTTTGGATGCCAAAATCATTGCTTTTTTACGCGTACTGTAGGAACGTACGTTGTATTCAAAACCACAAACAGAAACTTTAATGCAAACTAAACTATAGGTCCCGTCAATCATATATAAAATTAACACACACAACATTAGTGGTGTGAGAAACTGAAGGGTTGTAATGACCAATTATGTATGTATATATGTATGTATGTATAATTAGCAATATATTTAAATTTGAAAAAAAACCCGTGTCGCTCATTTATTTTTTCTTTTTTAGATTTTAAAAATTTGTTCATATTCTTCGTATACATAGTAATTGGCAAACAGGCAACCAAAATATGAATGAACTTTATACATGAACACATTACAGAGATTTTTTAATTTAATTTTATTCTCCACTATATTTTCTTTTTGAATATGCTGCCATTATTTTTAATAATACAATGCACCATATGTGTAAAGGAAATTAAATAAAATTGATTTGCAAAATTCTTGGGCTTGTCACATTAAAAAGTCTAATGAAACGTTAAGTTCAACGTTAAACCTTGACATGAAAACGGGAAAAAATTAATTCAATCAAAACCGTATGCAATACACAATTTCCAGTTGAAATTTTGTTAGTTAAAGTTGTTTTCAATTCATGTATGCCACTGTGTCATTAAAAGATTTTCTGAATTTTGATTTTTTCTTTAACAACCGAACAAGGCTTAAACATCACATCATTTTATTCCCTAAACTTGTGTTTTTTAATGTATTTCTAACGCAAAAAGACATTTTCTCTGAAGCTCATGGATTAACCACTTATGGTCAAGAGAAGCATGAAATAATTTTTAAAAAACTAATCAAAGGCAGGGCACTGCGAGATTCTGGAACAGATCTTAGCCGGTCTATTGCAGGGTATGTTGCGATACAACTACTCCCCTGTAACTGTCCAGCCCTTAGTAGGCCCTTGTCAGGGGCGTCCTTGTGGGCTTGAATTACGTGTCGATAGACGACATAAAGGCTCTCCATAGATTCATTACTAGTTTGAGCTGGTTGTGCTGGGGTTTCAATAGTGTAGTCGCTCTCTCTTGTGTGATTGTTGGTCTGTCTTATTCCTCCGCTTCCTTATTCTCCCTTTCCTACTTCCTCTCCTTTTTCTCTATCCCCTCTATTATGCTTTCCCCTTTAGGACGTTTGTACAATGGGTCAACTTGAACTCCTGGTACTGTACTTGTCTCAATTGACAAGTATACGTCCTCAAACCTAATCAAAGGACTTCATTGATCGTCCAAAATAAGTGTTACATTCACTTTCGTAAATTCTCTGTTCTTTTTTTTAATTTCTAAAAATCTAATTGATTATAAGCATGGTACTAAAGAACACAAAGAACACCATACAACAAGCAAACTAATCCATTCAACAATTTGTAGTCGGCATACAGTACATTATATAGTGTATCGTACATTATAATTAAAAAAATTTCGCTACTGTCTGCAATTTCTTAGTTATTTTTTTTTTATGGAAAAACAAATTCATTCATAAATAATCCAAATAAATATAAAATTATTGCTATAAAGACCAAAAAATAAATTTCGTCACCGGCTAAACAAAATTCAAAATCCATAATCTTAGCTCATAAAATGTTTAAATGCAACAATTTGAAAAATAAAATGTATTTTTTAATTGTAATTCACATTTAATAATAGCAACTCCATTGCAATAGACACACATAAAGTGTCCATAAATATTTATGTTCAAGGAATTTATCGTATTATTTGACAAGTATGCAGAGTATACAAAAAAAAAACTAAAAGATTACATAGCTGCCTATGCAATAGTATTGCATTATAAGCATTAATTGGAATCAAGTGGCACAGTTTTTCTCTGTAATTTTTTTTTTTAAGATTAAACAAAGTGCCACTTTATGAAAGACAACATGCAACATGTTCAACTTGATTATATTCAAATGATGTATTTGAAACTCACTATTCGTTTATGTGGGCGATTTTGATTCAGGTAGTTCTTAAGAAACAATTATTTCGTTAACTGTTGTGCCATCCTACATCTGATATTACAGAATTAGGGAAAAACATTATATTTTTATGAAAATGAGAAATCTAGATACTGTTGTTTTGCTTTTACATCGCTTTACATTAAAATTATAAACAAAAGCTACAAAAACAATACAATTCAGTAAACAAACCTGTTTACAAATAATCGTACTGCTTAACATACTAACTTAACACCAGCATAAGAAAATGGTAAACAAGTAAACAAAAATACAGAAACAACACTACACGAATAAATGTAAAGAAAATACACAAACACCACTGCAATAATAAATGTAAGCAACGAAGTTTATATTTATAGAGATTTCGAGAAGGCGAAGTCATGAACATTGGCCTTCAAGAACATTCATCAGACTGTTTACTATGCCATCTAAAAGGCAAGATAAAGCAGGCGACTGAGTTAGTAAAGTTCAGTCAGTCTTGTGTGAAGATGCGTTGTGTTTGAAGAGAGTAATCGTGGTTTGAAGATCTCTGTTACAAGGATCTGTCGTATAATTGCTATTGTTTATGCAAAGGGTTTAAACAGAATAATAACAAAAAGGCAATTGTTGTTGTTTAAATAAAGTTGTGAACAGTGGCACACAGAATTGTGCGAATAATAAAGAATTTTAACTAAAATTAAACATAAATTTATTCTTATTTTATTTGCAATCTACGAGATCATATTTTAAAAGTTTTTAAAAGGTAAAAACGTAACAATATTCTCATAATAATATCTTGGGTCAATGGGGAAGTAGAGAGCTGGATAGGCACACTTAGAATGCATTTGATAAATCGACTTAGACTGCCAAAGTCCATTAATGAAAGTTCCCATAAATCATGTATGTAGCAATCCTTCTTTCTTCTTCGACAATAGCTTTAGAAAAAAAGGAATTTATTTTTATTAAATGGTTTGGCGGATAACGCAACAGATTTAGGGTACGATCCAACAGATTTTTAAAAATACATTCAAGAAAAGTTCGTTATCATCATTTTCTGTATTTACTATTTTATGTCATTATTTATAACTTTTTAATTAATAAACAACATATAACCAGTCATTTAACACTTTTATTGGAAAAAACATATTTTTGTTGTAAAAAATGCCTTCCTGACATGCAAATACGTTGGAATGTTTGCAATTTCCGTTTTATAATCGTCCGAAATGTCATTTCATAACATATCATACTCCCAAAGCATGTGTATCTTAATAGCAATGGTATTGAAAAACAGAGACAAATAAAATATGAAACATATCATTTAAGCCACTGAAAAATATGACAAATGCTACGAAGATCAAAAAGAGCTAGTTTTCCTATCTGCATGAACGAAACATATTTGTAGCCATATGGTACAGCATAGAGAAATAGAACACAAAACAAGTTTTTATAAGAGAAAATACGCTTTTTTATATATTCGTACGTTAATTTATAGACGTTAAAGAGATTGATATGAGTACTAAAAATATCTTAAGTGCAAGTAGTCAAATGACAGTTACGATAAATGAAACTTCAATTAAGACATTTCTATTAAGAAACAGCTTGTCACACTAATTGATCTGAAGCTGAAACTGCTCAGATCATTTTATTCAAAATGCAATGAAATGTTGTTCACTGACTTTAAATTTAAAAAAATAATAATTTTTATTTAGTTGTGCCTGCTTACCTAACTTTTAGGTGATTAAAAGGATCGTAAATAATGCAGTAAGGAAATGCAATTTATTAAGTTTTATTAAATTGGCTGAAATGCAATACCGGTATGGATCACAAAAAGAAACAATGGCATTGTAATAATAGTATTCAACTTTAATTTCGTGTAATAAAAATTTACGTAGCTTTCAATTTTTTTTTAAATTTTCAAAATTAATAAACATCAATGCATTAGAAAATACACTGACGTTTAAGGCCATTACTATAACTTGCCGTTAACTAAAGTAAGGATTTTATCGGGCAGATAAATTGTTCGTCATTATTATAAGTGGACAAAAAGGTAGAAGTGAGCGTCAATCTAAAGGGAGGATCATCCTACCTTTAACTTTTAAAGCTAAGTTTATGTTAGAAATTGCCATATTATATATTATTTTCAATATGGCAACTTCAATTATAAACAAAATGAGGAAACACAATAACAAAAACGAGGCCATTCGTTGCTACTGCGTTTAAAAAAACTTGTTTAATTGAGCAGTTTTATCGATATTGCTCCGGCACTGCCATATTTTTGAAAAAGTTAACTTTATTTTATCTGTAGGTTGTAATAACGTTAAAGTTAAAGGTGACTTTAAAGTTCAATTCAGCTAAAGTTACATTTAACTAAACCCAACTTTAACGGCAAGTTGTAATAATGGCCCTTAGCCAGATAGCTATGGATTTATGGGTATGGATTTCATCATTTCTATATCTCTAGATTTGAATCCTTATTATGGTTCTTGTTTTCGAGGTAATAATCATTATAAGATAATCATACACGAATAAAAATTATATTAAAATTTTCAAGGAACATGACAGAAAACAATAAATCTGGACTTTACTATCCAAAAAATAAGAAAAAAAAAGAGAAGAATGTGTCATAAAGTTTGCTTTTAACATTAAATTGATTTTCGTGCTGTTCAAAGGAATAAAATACTAAAAACCGCACATTCTATCTTCTGATAAACTACCATCAAAGCACTTTTAAATCGGCATCATATTCTTAATGAATAATCTTCTAACATTCGACAATAAAACAAAACAGGAACATTTTTGTAGTATAAGGATACAGTTTAACAAATACGAAACAATACAAACGAAATATTTATTTTAATATCGTAAATTTGTAAACATAGCACACCGTTATATAGGAACACATATTCTGTATAACTAGTCACACTGTTATGATCTAAATAAGAATAATAAAAACAAGAAAAAACCAGTAAATGTTTTCTAAGCCAGTGTGGCAAATTGATAGACACCTAACAACTTTAGCTTTTTCAAAAATATTCGTGAAGCCACCTTTATTTTACAAGGTGGCCAAAGCAGCACCACAGATCGCACCTCTGTATATGTATGTTGATCAAATTGCGGTATGTTTTGTTACAATAGGCTTAAAAGCTTTCACACAAAATCTATGTATTTTTCGATGACGACGTCAAAGCATGTTTTGTTTCAAGACCGAAAATGTACGATATATAGTTTTGCTTGATTCTTATTCTAATATGTAATGTTTATAAACTGAAAATATTAGTGGAGGTTTGTGGGTTAATTATGCTGTTACGAAAATGGAAATGGTGTTACATCGTTTAACATTAAAATGATAAACAAAAGCTACAAAGACAAAAACAATGGACTTGTTCACATGATCAACGAAGAAACAAAAATATAGCAAGAACATCAATATAAAAAAGGGGATAAACAAGTAAACAAGAAGCAACAACAAACATTACCAAAATAAATATAAACAAAATACACAAACAAAAGTGAAACAATTATGTTTACATTTACAGAGATTTCTAGAACGCGAAGTCATTCTCCTTCAAGAGCATCCATCAGACTGTTTACTCTGCGATATAAAAAGCAAGCCAAAGCAGGCAGCATGCATACATACATACATAATTGGTCATTACAACCCTTCAGTCAGGATTACGACCTAGTTTCTCATACCACTAATGTTGTGTGTGTTAATTTTATACATGCATGTTGGGACCTACAGTTTAAAGTCTAATCTGAACGACCGATTTTTGAGAAACTTTTAAAGGCAATATTTATTTACTCCCAGAGTTTTTGCAGAAATCTGCTGAGAGGAAGTCGCCGAAGAAATACTTTTTGTATTTTGTTTTGATGTCTGGCCTGGGGCTCGAACCCTGGCTTTTACGTCTAATAAGCCAACACACTACCTACTAGACTACGGCGACTGCAGACAACGGAGTCAGTAAAAATTCAGTCAGTCTTGTGTGAAGACGCGTTGCGTGTGAAGAGAATAATTGTGGTTTGAAGATCCCTGCTATAAAGATCGGTCGAACAATTATTATTGTTTACGAAAACGAGGGTAAAGCAAATATAAAGAAATACAATTATTGTTGTTTACAGCAGGTTGTGAACAGTGGCACACAGAATTGTGCGAACAATAAAGAATTTTAATTAAAACTGAACAGCAATCTACAAGCTCATATTTCAAACGTTTTTAAAAGGTAAAAAACGTAACAATACTATCAAGATGCTTGCATTTTAACAAAAACAAATCGTCTGATGTGTTTGCTAAGTAAACGTGGCCTCCTTGTTTAAATATACTGATTTGGTATTCATGTATAAATATATATGTATTGTATGCGTTGACTTTGATTTTTATAGCTTCAAAACTGAAAATCTTTCCTTTAATAACTATTTTTGTGTGTTCAAGTTCTCACGTTTCTAAGTAGTGACCTAGAAAGTAAAGCAAAAATTGATGGAAATATACTTCAGGCATATCATGAAATGTGTGGACGGCAAATTAAAGGCATTCAATGCAAAGAAAATTGAGATTTTTTTTTGCTTGTTGTTTGTGTTTTCGACTGAATTCTAACTGACATTCTATAATTAAATGTGAACATTTGTTAAGATAGTCTATGAAATCTAAGAATGAAAACAATTTGTCAAAAGATCTAAGGGTCCGGCATAAGGCCATAATAAATATTGATTTATTAGTGAGTTTTTGGGCAATAAAGTTCTTTTGTATTCAATTACTAAAATTCCATGTAATTAAGGGATTCTTTATTCACAAGAAATATATGAATGAATAGAATACATTTTATTTTATTGCACAAAAATGCTTCATTTTCATATTGAAGGTAAAGTTTTTTTCTTTTGAATTTGAATTTGATGATGATAATGATTTAATATGCTATTAAGTTTTGTTACTTCGACATTATGTAAGTTCTACAAGTGAAGCATTTCTAAATTTTTTTATAAAAGTTTCATTCAAAATTCCATTTTTCGGAATGAATCAAAAAATTTCTTACGAATTTGTATTTTCATATCGGGCTTTTAATGTGCAGCCCTTTCGCCAACCAACTTTTTCGCCAGCTTGGTGGAACTCGGTCAGTACAGGGACTGCGTTTACCCGTGGCGTCGCAACGAGCAGCTATGCGCGCTCAAGTGTGCTTTTAGTGTCAAGGCTACCACTTCAACCTACTTACCTGTATTTTCATGCGATAAACTCTCCAAATAGGTTTGCATTAAGGAGACCTTATTTGCTTGAAATAACAGAATACAATGCTGTAGTTTAGTAATAATTTTCGACAAACGTGCACTAAGAGCATCAGTGTCTAGTATTAAGCTGCTATGAGCCATATATGTACAGTACGACCCCGCTTAACGCGGGGGATACGTTCCCATAGGTTCCAGCGATAAACGAGGCAACTAATAAATCAACTGTGACCCAGGAAAAATGAGTTCGACTTGTGATTGCAACTTCGGAAGATACAGTTGAAATCTATATTCTGGATAGACTAACAAAAGAGCGTTGAAAAGATACATGCATAGTGTACACCGTTGCTATATAGTGCTTTTGGTTGGTGCAAGGCTGTTTCATTTGCGCACAAGTATCAATACAGTGTGCGATTTAGGGGAATCCCAATACTACCGCGTAATACTGAAACAGCGTTAAGCGAGGTCTTACTGTAAGTAACATCATAAGCTGAATGTAATACAACAAAACCCACACATAATTCCAGACTAGTAGACCACCACCAATTTCTTTTTTATTATTTTTATTAAAATTTATTTGCATTTTTAATTTATTTAATATTTTATTACGTTTCCTGCTGACGTTTTTATTTGTTACCATTTTTTTTATTGAAATTTGAAAAAAGAGTGCAATTGCGTTTAATAGGATAAGATATGTTGTACCTGATTTAAGAAAACCCGTTGATCATATATTTTTTAACCAATAAAAGTTGAAAATCACTTCTTATATGAATTTTATGATTTCAAGAGACGGTTACATCAAATAAATGTTAAAACATTAAAATTTTACAGCAAAAAAAGAAGGAAACCTCAAATCGAAAGAGTAGAATAACGACTGTCAGAAAACACGACAGTTACACATGTTTTATAAATTAAAATCATTTGTAATAAAAAAAAAATAAAAGCTCAAGTAAATATGACAGGATGTGAATTAATTTTAAAAACTTCATGAAAATAACAGTAACAGTAACCGAATTGAATATAAAATTATTCCTCTTAAGAAATAAAAACAATAATTAAATGAAAAACATAAATTGGCATTAGCAAATAATATTAATGCACATAAACTCGTATATATGTGTGTATATATTGAAAATGACAGACATAATTTTAATTTACCTTTTTTTGGATTTAACAGACACATTTTTATTAAGTGCTGACTTGCTAAATGCCATGATGCTGTAGTCATGTCACTAATGTTCGATAATAAAATATTAATGAAAATAATTGCAAAAAAAATATACTTTTAAATTATTAATTACTTGCCTTGAACTCGTAAATGCTTTATTTATCCATTTGCGCAATTAATTTTTCAATCATAAAAGTCAACTAAAAATGTCAATTTTCGAGGTATGAAGTGGAGTGTCTTTGAAAATTTGCTTTTTTTTGGAAAATATTTTTCTTCAATAAGTTTATGGTCGTTACAGTACATCAAGCATAAGAAATTTAAAATTTAATCGACAGAAAAAATAAATAAAATTTAGTAGAAAATATTTATGAGGCTATGATGGTATCAAAATGCATTTTCAATGTAAAATAATATTATTTAAAAAAAAAAACTTGTTAAATTGAGCGGTGTTATCGACATTACTCCGGCACTGCCATATTTTTGCTAACAGTTAACTTTATTTTATCTGTAGGTTGTAATAACGAAAAGAAGTTAAAGGTGTCTTTAAAGTTCACTTTAGCTAAAGTTACCTTTAACTAAACCCAACTTTAATGGCAAGTTGTAATAATGACCCTAAAATACTTAAAAAAATAAATAAAATTCTTATTTAAAACTTAATTTAAAATTTAATTGAATTTATTTATCATCGCTATACATATATTATATTCTCACACAAATGTATGCAACATACAAATAAATATATGTACTATACATATACTGTTACGTATACCTGAATGTGTTCATGCATTATACAATTTTATTATGTTTTCTGCACCAAAAAAGAAATCAAATTTCGTTAAATTTTTTGATTTCACATTACCGTAGGGGAGAAATTTTTGATACTTATAACAACAACAATATTACAAAAAAAAATTTGGAAAAAAGTTCAAAAATTTGTTTCAAAGTTTGATTTGCATGATATTTATCTCTTGTTTTACACCATTTTTGCTTTTGTGAACTTTTAAAAATTTTTCTTCACTTTTTTATTTAATGAAATGCAAACTTTTTTTCTAGTTTTTGGGGTTTCAGTTGTTGTTGATCGTTGCTGTAGCCAAAGTTGCAATCACCTTCCTCCTTCAATCACTTTTATCAAACATTACAGTTATTGTAGAAGATTTTTTTTTACTTCACTACATCAGATATTATATACGTACATATGCCTGCACTATTTTTAATGTGTTTATAGCTTAAAATTGGATTTATTTTCGGCAATTTTGTTATTTCTTTTTATTTGACACTTCCGGGTGTTTCTTTTCAATATTTTGTAATATTCGTTGAAAGACTGACGTCTAGAACTGCTGTGGAATTGATACGTAATAGACCTGTCTGAGTGTTATTAGGTTCCAGTAACAACCAAAGGAAAGAAAAGGCATGTTTTTATTTTAAAATATTTTTTTATTTCGCATTTTGTTTGATTTTTATGATTCTAGAATATGAGCACTCAGTCTTTGCTTACGTTAAAATAAATATGTGGAGTCTAGGATCATATATTGTTGGATCATAATTAAACTTCTAATTTCAATTGGAGTCTGTAATGCTGCCAAATGCAAAAAAAGAGAAATTATTTATTCTTCTCTCTAAACATAATCGATTCACAAACATAAGCACAAAATAATCAGAAACAAAATACTTCTCTTAAGACAGTACTAATAAAGTAACATTGTGCCACTGAGATGCAAATTTATACAGCATTTGTTGGTAACAAATCATGCATGGGTGGTAAAAAGATTAAACAAATTCCAATATTTATCACTTGACGTCCATAAGTGGGTCAAAATGTATTGTTTACATGCATGTACACGTAGTATGCGAATATTTATGTAAGTGCTTATACCATATGATTTTATACAGATATTTGATATCTGTATGAGTGTTTCTGAATTAAGTTTACATTGTGCATAGTTCCGCGTACGTAAATTCAGTTTCAATAATTGCCAAATTTAAATGAGTATGAATAAATGATAAACACTGTTACACAAATTAATAGCGGTTTTGATAAAAAGGGATTATTTAAAGAAGATTGGCTCTCAAGAAGCGTTCGGATGCCACATGTAAAAACATGAAAATCATCACTGAAACGCCGATATAATGCACCGAACTTTTTCAATCACAATAGTTTGCACGTTGAAATGATATGTTAAATGATCTGACTACATCTCCATCATTTAAACGAGTTAATCACGAAAGAATGAAAATTATTGAACAACAGGACTGTATTTGGAGTATAATAAATTGGACCATGAACCATTTGAATGAAATTTTATTTTGTCTACAAAATTCTCGTCTCGTATCATATAGTAATGGCATATTGTTTCCACCATCATCTGTCAAAAATCTTCGTGCAAAACGTAGCTTCCTTTTACACCTGTTTTCTCCAATTATAGGTAGACCTTCCGATTCTTTTTGGGTTTTGTTCTGAGGCTAGATTTACTATATCATTATTAGGTGTTCCCAATCCAAAGGGTACCTAATTTGTTTTAAACATGAGATTCGAATATTATTATAATTTTTATAATTAGCAATGTACAGAGGGGAAGCTTCAGACAACAGCATTGTGAAAATAAAAGCCTAAAACATAATTCTGTAGACTGGAATCAGATAAAAAAGTTTTTTTTTTTTTTCTTTGAATAGAAATTCGATAAATGGTTGCTGGATGCCACATTAATTAATGGAAACTCAATAGAGGTAAATAAGGATACATTGACTACCGAATCGTCTTATCAAATTAAAATTATCTCCAACTGGAGAAGATTTTGTCTGCTCGTGACTCAACCATTTGAACGACGCATTGAAGTATAAAAAAATTGAATTGCAAAAGTTTTATGGTTCCTTCATGGTAAATGAATTGCTTAACAAAAGAGCATCTAATAAATTTCTTGACCGAAGTTCGATTTCAATTGCTTTGCAATAAAGAAAAGTTTAAGTAGAAAATGTTACCAAAAATACTATTGATTGTATTGCTCCAAATTTTAATTGAACTGCATTATGTGTTGAATTTGATTACAGTTAAGTAAATTAGCAATAACAGCAGTGATTCTGTTTCATTCTAAATTATGTCATTACAGTCTTTTATTCTGTTCAATTATTATAAAAATAAACATACATAAATCACATCACATTTTATTGTTAAATACAAAATTATTAAAAAATCATTTACCTTCATTAACTGCTATCGTTACAAGTGCAACTAAAACAATTGAACAACAATTTAAATCAATGTTTTATTAGTTTATGACCTTCAACTTCATTACGTTTATGTTTTTTTATTCAATAATTTACAACATAAAGATTCTTGATTAAAAGTGTTTTACTATTAAACTGGCATAAATACTGTTATTAAATAAATACTAGACAAATAAGAAAAATAAATCTTGTGAAGGTAACAACATGCATATCAAACTACATACTTAGTCAAATGCCTAAGGAGTGGGTGAGAAATAAATGCAGACACCCAACAATAGTGGTAAGTGAAGTCATTGAACTAAACGACTGAAAGTGTTTGTATTTAATTTGAAAATCGTGTACGTCTATTGACACCAGCACTAACCATGTATGCTCTGTATGATAAACAGTATTTTCCGAATAAATATTGATAGAAAACCGTAGAGTATTGGTATCAATGAAATTTTTTTTTTGAGAAAAATTATTTTTTAAAGATTTTCCATACAAAATGTGAAAATTCAAACTTATGATGATTGATATAGAATTCCAATATATTTATGGTAATGCTAATGGCTTACAAGACACTTCAATTAAAGGGCTACAAAAGTGCTTTAGAGAAATAAGAACATCAGTGGATATTACAGGTATTTCGCAATATATGTGATAGTGACTTAAAGCCAACTCCTAAAGACAGATTTTTGAGAAACTCTTTCATGGCATTTTTATTTACTCTCAGAGTTTTTGACAGAAATCTGCTGAGAGGCAGATGGCGAAGAAATATTTTTCTTACTTCGTTTTAATGTCTGAACTGGGGTTTGAACCGTGGCCTTACGTCTAATAAGCCAACGCACTACCTACTAGACTACGGCGATCTCGCTTAACATAGCTCCTTACCTACTGTAGTGATGTAGAGCGAGAAAATTATTTAAAAACAATAAAACAACATCATCAACACGCAAACATTGCTAATGGAAGAACGTAAAATGCAAATAAAAATCGCGCGCGAATGAATATCACTTTGCAATTAAACACACACTAAAAACTAAACAAAGATAACATTTTAATTACAAATATTAATAAAACGAAGAAAAAACAAACAAAGAATCATACAAACTGACAAACAAAATAAAACTTTAATTAAACTTTACCCACCCAGGTAAAAACATGAAATAAAGGTCATAAATTATTTTATTTTTTTCAATATTTTTTCAAATGCTGTTGCTGCTCATACTTCATACTTGCCATGCAATGTGAGATGTGAGACTGAATGTGTGTTGATTTTGCATGTTGGCTGGTTTTTATGATCATTGACTGCTGCTGTGATCAAGGCCACACTACGCGCACCTACATACATTCGTTCCAAATTGGTTGAATTGTTAGACGTTTCGTTTAAGACTTCAGACAGTCGTTCTTTGTTATACACACACACACACACACAGATGGACAATGTTTGAAGAATTAAAAAAATAAGAAATGTTATGATGGAATAAAAACTTATAAACAGTAGTGTAGGCTAACGGTTTTTAAAAGACGTTATTTTAAACTGTTAAAGTCTTCAGTTTAGTTGTAAGCTTTTGCTGGGTTACACAATAATAATAATGGATAATTGAGGATGTCCTGTATTTCAGTATTGTGATGTGTAGCGTAGTCGTCGTAGTCTAGTAGGTAGTATGTTGGTCTATTAGACGTAAGGCCACGGTTCAAACCCCAGATCAGACAAATCTAATAAAACAAAGTATTAAACAATATTTGGTAGGCGACTTCCTCTCAGCGGATTTCTGGTAAAAACTCTGAGAGAAACAAAAATTACCATGAAAAGCTTCTCAAAAATCTATCGTTCTGAGTCGACTTTAAACTGTAGGTCCTGTCACTTATGGATATAATTAACACACACAACATAAGTGGTATGAGAAACTAGGTCGTAATCCTGAATCAAGGGTTGTAATGACCAATTAAGCAAGCACATTACGAACGTCATCCGCCTAATCAGCTACGTTCCGGCGAATGCCAGTCCTTCTGGTACCGATATTTGTCTGTTGCATCACCACATTAAACTACAGCAAATGTCCATAGGGAAGAGAAATTCTTGATTACCATTGAAGAAAACAGTTCTGTGAGCACTGTTGCAAAGTATGTGAATCATGTTTATTGTTTTGTAAGAAACCCATTTCTTTTGAAACAATTACCAAAGCACGTACAAAGTCAATGAACAGAGTGTGGAGAGAGTAACTGAATTCCAAAAATTGATTATAGTTTTTAGTTTTATCTGATTTTAATATCAGGTGCTCTAAGGCTTTGTCGATTGCATTAAGTATTTTTTTATTTTACAACTGACTTAAATCGTCCTTTTAAGGTACGACAATTCTTATAATTTTTTCCAATGGAATAATGGAATTATGTGGGTTACCCATGTCTAGTAAAACATAGGCGTTTATACTTCAACAATTGATTTGGCGTTGGACTTTAGAAGTTCACCACACACATGTTTCTGACTGCATCTCGTGTGGATATCTCTCTAGTAAGTCTACTAGGGGATATCTACGATGGCATTGGGTGAGTTTGCTTATAATTTTTGTTTTGTATTGAAAAATTATTATTAATTTTGCTTTTACTCAGGCACGGAATTTAATATTCTTGTAGCCAATGAACGATTACAATTAATTTTTTCTCTTAAATATGAATTTCACATCACAAATCGGTAATTCAATGGAGAATTTTTGAAAAAATAATATTTATTGCTAAATAACGTTCACATAAGGAAATATTTTAAGCCCAGACAAGCTTGTTTCATTCATTCATTCATTCATTCAGCCAAAGAAGGAGGAAGAAAACGAAAGATACACAAGTGGACCAATCAGCCAGTCATTTATTTATTAAATACACGAGACACTTTACCACCATTAACTACATATGCCATTATAAACCTTTTTTTTGGTTTTTATATTTAAAAAATATTGCGTCAGCATATTAACCATAATAATGGACCCAAGTACTTTTGGTCATTAACTATAAAAATAACAATAATAATAATATTGCATACTAAAGAAAAAAACGAAATAAGTTGCAATAACAACAATAAACAAAACAAACAAGGAAAACTTTAAACTAAAAACATAGTCCGGACATTAGAGACACACGTTGTGGGGCATTAAGGCCGTTATTCCTTATGGTACTAGGTCTAGCCAGCCATACTAGCGAATACCTGCAGCATATGTACGTTTTGAAATTTTTTAAAAATAAAATTTTTACGATCATATTCATCTGTATGTATGTATGTATATGCAGTATGTGTTATTGTCCATCTACAGCCTTTTTTGTAAATAATTGTTGTTAATCTGAACCGCAAAAAAGCACACACACACACTCATACACATATTGTCTTATTCCCTCTTCTACTAGGTATTCATTCAGTTGTATCAGCAAATATTGTTTCTATTGATACCATACCCTACAATAGACACTACTCTCTCAATTCTATTATGGAAAAGATACGAAAACCTAATCATTTCATCTTAGAAAATTGAAGCAATGGCAGAGCTACTCAAAAATAACGGCGGTGGGGCAATAACATATTGAATGCTGTTAACAAATTTCAAGCATTTTTAATTCTTGAGAGCGATCAATCCACCGACGCAAAGCTAACTGATAAATAAACAGTATTTTGGCCTGACCGCGGTTGTGTTGACCAGTAAAATACTCTTACTTACTTACGCAATCGGCCATTAATAACCCGATTATCGGATTTCGGCCTGCCTTAACACATCCATCCAGGCGCCTCTGCATCTTGCGGGCCTACGCCAGTTGGTCATACCAATCGATGACAGGGCTTCCTCGATTTGGTCCTTCCAACGCAAACAAGGTCGTCCTCTTCGCCACCTTCCGCAGATCCCGGCATCAAATACCCGCCTCGCCGGTGCTTCCTCCTCCACACGAACCAAACTGCCGCGGGATGTTAATACGCTACACAACGTCTATGTCGTTGAGGAGCTCATACAGCTCACCTTTGGATCGGATGCGGAAATCATCGCCAACTCGCACTGGTCCGAAAATCTTACGTAGGACTACTCAGTAAAATACTCAGCGTAGCATAATCGAATAATCTAATAGCGTACTACCTACATATGGACCTAGAGTCTCACACTACTTATGTTGCGTGTGTTAATTTTATACATGGGTGGCAGGACCTGCAGTTTAAAGTCGACTCCGAACGACAGATTTTTGAGAAATTTGTCATGTCAATTTTTTATTTACTCTCAGAGTTTTGGCCAGAAATCTGCTTAGAGGCAGATGACGAAAAAATATTTTGTTTTGTTGGAGATATCTAACCTGGGGCTTGAACCCTGGCCTCACTCTAATAAGCCAACACACTACCTGCTAGACTACGGCGACTTCTTCAATGGTGAACTCCCCTATATTTTTAAACTTCAAGAAAGTTTCTGGCGTGGAAAAAAGTTCCTCCCAAGATCATTGGAATGAACACCATACAAGCCTCCCAATATAAACGTCCATTCTTAACCAATTCGATTCCAAAATTTTGTTAAAAACTTAGGTTCCCAATGAATAACAAACCAGCAGTTTGTGTAGAGTCTTCATCTGTGTCATTTTATGAGTCGTTTTAGTTGTGTTTCATTTTGAAAACCAATGAAAATGCTTTGCAAAAACTAAAGTTGAAGGCAAATTAAAAATTTTAGAAAAACAACCCAAAAAAAGCGCTTGAAAACTACTATTATTGATAGATTGCAAGCTTTTGACCGTTGATTTCCGTCGTGACCTGCGTTATGCAAAATGTGAAAATTCAACTTCAGAAACAAACAAAACAAACGAATGCAAAAATGAAAAAAATCTATACATATACACTGTCGGACAAAATAAATTGCGGTTTGAAATAATTTTTGTTTTTTGATTAAAGCATGTGTTTATTGCTTTCAAATGTTTATAAATTATAGTTTAATTTTTAATTCGGTTAATATCTTATCTAAAAAGTATCTTAACATTGAATTCTTTCTTTATATTTTCTATTTATAATAGAAACTACATGGCACATAAGGAATTGCAAGTGACAAAATAAAGTAACACTTCACTAGAAAATATTATAAATAATTAAATAATTTCAAAATTTAGTACGAAGTTGCTCCTCCTTTGTTATTTATGACTTTTCTTAATCTTTTCGGCATACTTAGCGCAAGGTTCTTCAAAGTACTTGTAGGAATTGCCCTCCATTCACTTTGCAGTTTTTCCCAAAACGTTTGAGTATTTGTTCTGGACTCCATCAGGATTTTGTCATCTGTCCCAAGCCCATTTCCTCCTAACTGCTGTAAAGATTTTCTTCCAAAATATTTACATAGTGCTCTCCAGTCATTTTGGAATCAATTTTAACGAGTCTACCTACTCCTGAAGAGGAAAAACATCTCCACAGCATGAGGCTGCCTCCACCATAAATATTTACATAAATAAATATTTACATAAAGTTACTTAAATAAATAAATATTTACATAAATATGTCTGAATGTTTTTGGAACAAAATTATTTGGACATACGAGTCAAAATATGAACTAAAAAATTGCAAAACTCGGAAAAGAGTGTGCTGTGAACCGGCACAAAGGCTTAAATCGAAAAACCTTATACAGACTGGAAAACATGGTGGAGGCTGCCTCATGGTGTGGGGATGTTTTTCCTCTTCAGGAGTAGGTAGACTCGTTAAAATTGATTCCAAAATGACTGGAGAGCACTATGTAAATATTTTGGAAGAAAATCTTTACAGCAGTTAGGAGGAAATGGGCTTGGGGGGTTTATCTTTCAACAAGACAACGACCCCAAGAACACAAGTAAGATCGCTAAAACATATTTTGAAGAAAATAATGTTGAAAAATTTGAATGGCCTGCTCAAAGCCCTGATTTAAACCCCATAGAGCATCTTTGGGCTACCTCAGATGACAAAATCCTGATGGAGTCCAGAACAAATACTCAAACATTTTGGGAAAAACTGCAAAGTGAATGGAGGGCAATTCCTACAAGTACTTTGAAGAACCTTGCGCTAAGTATGCCGAAAAGATTAAGAAAAGTCATAAATAACAAAGGAGGAGCAACTTCGTACTAAATTTTGAAATTATTTAATTATTTATAATATTTTCTAGTGAAGTGTTACTTTATTTTGTCACTTGCAATTCCTTATGTGCCATGTAGTTTCTATTATAAATAGAAAATATAAAGAAAGAATTCAATGTTAAGATACTTTTTAGATAAAATATTAACCGAATTAAAAATTAAACTATAATTTATAAACATTTGAAAGCAATAAACACATGCTTTAATCAAAAAACAAAAAAAATTTCAAACCGCACTTTATTTTGTCCGACAGTGTACGTTTGATTTTCTTCCACCTTTTCTAAATTTCTCTACACAATCGATGAATGAAAAAAAAACTGAATTCGTTAACACAATCCTCATGTAATGAATGCGATTTGCGTTAAAATTTAATAAAAAAATAAAGAAGGAATTGAAGAAAAGTAATATAATAAAGTGTATCAGTAGATGAATAGAATCTCTTCAAAATAATGATAAGATTTTTAAAAAATAAGAACTTAGCTTGTGGCACTTATTTGATACTCCAGAGTCGGCGATGAATAAATTTAATAGCATTTATAGCTCAAGTCCATTGTTCACAAATTATTATCAACTTTGATTTAAAGCAATTTGCTGGTCCATTTAAAAGCTAATGCTGTGCAAATAATCTATGTTAGCTTTTTTATTTGAATTTAAGAAATTGCCGTAGTGTAATAGGTAGTGCGATGGCTTATTAGACGTAAGGCCAGTGATCAGCAATGAATCATTTTTTCGCTACTTATAAGCACTCATGAAATTTTGAATATAAGTGAGTCAACAATATTGAAATTTAACTATGTACTCTGATTCATTCGTACTCACTACAACGTTGATTTATAAGTACAGGTTGCAATGAGGATGCGTACAACGTTGACACCAAACTCATACCATTCCAAATATGTTTGATTCATAAGCATCATACTCATTCAGATTCATAACTTTAGAAAAATGCTTAAAAATGATTCGAGTGACTCGTGTTGTTAAGTATGAATATGATGCGTACTTCAAACTTTGAATATAAGTTGTATGAGTATGATATTAAAATAAGTATGAATGCGTATAAGTATTAGAAATTATGAATATGATTTGATTCTATTCATCTTTTTGAATACTCATTGCTGATCTCTGATTCAAACCCCAGGTCAGACATCTCAGCAGATTTCTGGCAAAAATTCTGAAAGTAGAAAAATTGAAATGTAAACTTTCTCAAGAACTGTCGTTCGGAGTCGACTCTAAACTGTAAGTCGTCCCGTCAGTCATGTATAAAATTAACACATACAACATGAGTGGTGTGGGAAGCTAAGTCATAACCCTGACTGAAGAATTGTAATGACCAATTAGGTATGTCTGTATGTTTTAATTCATACATAATTTTGTATGTCTGTATGTTTTAATTCATACATAATTGGTCATTACAACCAATCCTTCAGTCAGGATTATGTTTTAATTAATAAGTGCAATTTAAATATTTCTTATACTTAATCATTTCTACTACCAAGTAAAGAAATAGTTTAAGACACTACATCTAACGTATTATCTTAACCCGTTAGAATACTGCCTAAAACTAATACTAGTTTTTACGTTGTGAGTACCTTTGTATTCCTATAAAAGGGCAGAAAGTGACAATTGTTTTTTTTTTCTTGTTTTACATTTCCAATCATTTCGCTTTCACCATAGAAAGTCGTATGTAGTCTATTTCTAAAGGTGTATATGTGAGTGTGCGTGTGTGTGTGTCTGAACAGTACCTTATGTCCTGTAATACGTGACTTGTAAAACATATTCAATATGAGACAAATAAAGTTTTTTTCTTTATATTTCTCTAGAAAATGTGGATCTTTTTCTGCAAAAAGAAAACGAATATTAAGTCGGGATAGAGAGGAGGAGGAACAATAATAAGAAAAGACTAAGCCGTAGACACACCATAAACATGGAAAAGTACATTCAACAAGAGACGAAAATAGCAACGAAATTGAAAACTCAGCGAAAACATTATAGTTCGTGACAATTTTTGTGGCAAGAATCATTTCAACAACTGTAATACTTTATTTTTGTTTTTATTGTATTCCAATGTATAGTATTTGCTTAGCTCTATGGTCTGCCTTACAAAAACAAAAAAAAAATAATACGAGTAACACATTTCATGCAAAATTGTCAAAGTAAATCATTTATTTGTTTTTATTTGTTTTTATTTATTTTGTATATTTTTGTTGTGTGTTGTTGTGTTTTTGTAATTGTTACTATTTTTTCATCTTTGTGTTATAGAAACAACAACAAAACATTTACCAAGAAATAATAAAACCAACAAGGACCACTTAAAGATAAACAACAAAAATTTTACAGTATAGGTATTCACCTCCTTCTATATTACACTCACGGAATAAATTTAGTAAATGTTTTAACTACAATACATCTGTTTGTGAGGGAATCCTTGTGAAACTACCGAATTAACATTTTGAATATTAAAATTATCCTTATTGCAGTATAATTAAACTAAAATTAACATTCTTCCGCTTTGAATATACGATTATTCTAATCAATCTCAATTACAGCCTTAATTCATTGCCTTGTTAGCGTGACTTTTATTCGCCATGGTGAAATTGGCAACATTTTCAACTTTTTTAAATGACAAACTCATTTTTGAATAACAATTAATGAACATTTTTGGAATGCTTACAGACCGGATATTTTAGATGTGTTAGAATGAGCTGATAATAAAACCATAAAAAAGACAGAGCCATTAGGAACAGGAGATGGAGACTTCCCAATCAGATCTTACAGTGTCACTTTTATCATACCTACAGCTAATTTTATTTATAATCTCACCAACTTTATTTTTCTGAGTGTAACGATGTGTTACAGAAAATGACAATTGCTGCATGAGTCAGACTTAAATGTTGGATTGTTAACGAAAGTGTACGAATGTCTCAAAACAGTCAATTTAAACGGTTAGAAAGAAAGAAAAAAAAAGAATTATTTTGTCCCAAAATTCAATGTTGTCAACAACTTTTTATAAATGTGAGTGAATTGCAATTAGAGAAACATGAAACTGAATAAAATATTAATAATTTGTCAAAGATAAACAGAAAACATGTTCTTAATGCCTACCATGATGTCGAGGTTAGTTGTCACATCTTTTTGAAGACGAAACTATTCCAAACAACTTGATTCCATAAGGACGGCATAACGTTATACCAGTCCATTACAACTTTGCAACGAATTCATGAATATTTTTTCAGAGGAGATGATATAAATTCAGCTATTGTTATTTGAAATCTAAGTTTAACTTTAATAAATAAAATAGCATGCCGAATAAACGTATACTACCATCAAAAAAATTTCTATTTCGACGACATTATTTTTAAGAAATATATTCTGGTATTAACTCTATAACAACTATAGTTTAACTATGTAATAGTGCTACGTTTTAAACTTTAAAAACATTTAATTAGAATTTTGTGTGCCACTGTTCACAACTTGACGTAAACAACAACAATTGCTCTTCTTTGTTATTCCTCTGTTTATACCCTTTTTATAAACAATAACAATTACTAGGCAATTATTCGATAGATCTTTGCAACGGAGATTTTGAAACCACGATTACTCTCCTCAAACACATCGTTGTTTACGTTTATTACAGTAATGCTGTTGATGTATTTTTGTTTACTTGTTTACTATTTTTTTAAGCTGGTATTTGTTGTTATATTAACCATTATGATAATTTGTAAACCGGTTTGTTTACTGCATTGTTTTGTTTTTGTAGCTTTTGCTGTCAATTTTAAACGATGTAAAAGCAAAACACCAGAGTCTAAATTTTTCATTTTCGTAACAATAGGTTTACTTATATTCTAAATGATTCATTTAATCTAAGAATTCTTTTTTGGCTTATTGTATTGCTATTGCACTACTTTGGCACTATTTACTCGAATTTATTTATTTATTTACACAAATCATCTACAGTTTAAATAGGAAATCGCTACATTTGCAACATTGTAGACACTAGGGGCACACAAAAATGAAAATTATGTATAGCAAAACACAAATAAATTTCAATATCTCAACACATTACAAAGCAGTATTATAGGCTTATATGAAGGCTGTTTAACATGGTCTAACGAGGGCGGTCCTAAAAATCGCAGATTGCACACCGACAGTACATTATAGGAACAGAGCTAGATATATGTTCCTTCGAATATTGTTCGATCACAGTATAACAAAACCAATGTCCTGACAATATTTCAACAGAATAGTTGACAATATGTTGCCGAAATAAAACCGAGAGACAATCAAAGAAGTAAATTGAATTGTTAGACTCGTGTTCCACCTACAGGTAAGGTATCATCTGAATGCATGAATAATCAATCAAGACTGGTTTCTACATAAATACATACATAATTGGTCATTACAATCCTTCAGTCAGGATTGCGACCTAGCTTCTCGCATCATTTATGTTGTGTGCGTAAATTTCATACATGAGTGGTGGGACTTACAGTTTAGAGTCGACTCCGAACGACAGTTCCATTAGCACAACGTATTAAATTGCACATCTTCAATCCGTGTACATTTGTAGTTAAAATTAATGAATTAAAGTTGGGTCACAACACAACTTATTAGTCAGATTTAGCTGCTTAAAATTATTTTCTATTTCAAAATAATAAAAAAAATATTTTGGTCGTACAAAAATTTGCCGACAATGAAAAATTGATGATTTCTTTAAAAAGGCAGAGAATTCCTGCTTTAAACAAGGTATGGGAGACTTTAAAATTAATTAATAATTTAATTTAATTTTGAATTTAATTTTTAATTTAATTTAAAGTTTAAATATCTGTATCAGGAAGAAGTTAATTCAGCTGAAGAATAATGAAATGATAACAAAATAATTAATATTTTTAGCATATTTGTTGTGTTTTGTTAATTATTTTCTTTTAATTTCGCAACCAACCTCGTACATTACCAATATCAACAAAAAAAAAATAAAGAAACCCTTTTTTCCCATATGCCCCAAAAAAGTCCAAAAATCCTCCATCCTCTAGTATATTTATTTTTTTAATCTGATACAATAATACTGTGAATATGTGATGTAGTTTAGTTTCTGTTTTTTTTTATTTTTGTTGTTGTTATTGTTTGCCGATTCTTATTGTAGCCGATTGAAGGTTTGTTGCATGGTTTGAAATGCTGTTTGTTCCTGTAGCATTTTGTTGTTACTATTTCAACAACTTACGATAAAATCTTGTGACACGATCTTTTAGCTCAAAGCAGGCGTCAGTAACCCATTTAATAGATTTTGGTTTTAACTTCCATTTTTTTCTTTAAAACTTTTAAAATTTTTCTTCTTCTTGCTGCGTTTAAAAATTAATAGGGAATTTGAAATAAACAGGGAGTTTCTCTTTTGTGCTATGTTTTAATACTCATTAGAGAGACCGTTGCCAAACACTAACATAACGTTGTTCGATACTAATTTATTGAAGCACATTTAAATAAATCTTTTTATGTTGTTTTTGTTATGTTTTTAAGAAATTTGTTAATCAAAAGGTTCATTAACTTTAACCTCAATATCTCTTTAAATTAGCAAGTTTTATCATACGAATAAAAATTAATTCTTTTTAATTCAAACGGATATAAACAATTAAAAACTATACAAATATGTGTCTTTTTCCAAGACATACAATCCTGTGTTTCAAAATAATGAACGAAACTCATAATTGTGGTTATTAGGCACTTTTGCCTATTCAATCGAACTCCTCCCAAAACTAATACCACAAGCTCAGTTAATATTGTCTGCTACCATATTTAACTTAATGCATAGTCATTTTAAAATATAATTAATTTAAAGATTTTTCCTTAGCGCACTAGCAATATAATTGCAATTAAATTTTGCCAGTGTAAGATAGGTTATCCTCCTCGGATTAGTAACATTCGAAAAGATTCCCTAGCATGGCTTTGGATGTACAATGGGTCAATTCAACCTCCGGGTACTGTACTTGTCTTAATTGAAAAGTACACGTCCTCTAACCTAACCTATGGCTTTGGAAAGACACATACTGCCAGTAAGTTCTGGGTGCCAAGCTCCGAAAGATATTCTGTCGTCTGCACTTCATCCTCTTCGTTACAGTTTCTGCAGAAGTCATTATGAGGTATTCTCAGTCTCTGGACATATACAACAGAGATCAGCGATGAATCATATTTTCGCTACTCATAAGCACGCATGAAATTTTGAATATAAGTGAGTCAACAATATTGAAATTTAACTATGTACTCTGTTTCTTTCATACTCACTACAACATTGATTTATAAGTACAGGTTGCAATGAGTATGCGTACAACGTTGACATCAAACTCATACCATTTGATTCATAAGCCTCATACTCATTCAGATTCATAACTTTAGAAAAATACTTATAATGCTTATAAAGGAGTTGAGTGACTCGAATCATTCAACAAAATTTACAATCTTAGTTGTTGTTGCATTTACAAAAAAAGAAAAAAGACAGAGCAGCAAGCAGTGCAAACACACAACCTTTTAATGAGTATTTTAGTGTTCGTACGCGATTCATGCTTATTTTGTGCTTCGTGTATATTTTGAATTATGGATTTTCGATCAACATCATACGTGTTATGAACTATGAGTATGATGAGTACTTCAAACTTTGAATATGAGTAGATGTTCCATGATATAAAATATATGTATGAATGCGTATAAGCATCAGAAATAGTGAGTATGATACGAGTATGATACTCATTGCTGATCTCTGATATACATCCGAAGGTTGTTACGTCGACAATGATTAAAAATAAAATCTTATACTTTGCCCACCAAGAAGTAAAAGTTTTTGTTTTTTTTTTGCATTCAATTGACACAAAATAAAGAGAAATTATTTCCAGATCATGCCATTTTTTTTTTTTTTGAATATCCATGAACAGTAACGACGTTGTAGCTACTGCAACAATCAGGTCTGCCACCACACGTAATTCGGTGAATTTATCTCCAAGTGCATGTGTCATCGCCAACACCTTCAAACTTTTTACTCTAGTTGTTGTTGTAGTTCTTGCATGAATATAACAAATAAGAAATCCATTAAGGCCGTAGACCAAATTACTCACATAATCAATCAATTTTACCATTGGCTAAAATGATTAGATAACAGGAGACTACATATACACCATGCTTGCTCTTGCATTTATTCATTCGTCCTATGGATATGGCTTCTATTGCTACCAAATATAAACAATTTACAGTTAAGAAATGTTTGCAAATGTATATGTATGTATGTATGGTAGTTACAGTTAGAGATACTCCAGCAACACAAGAAGTAAGTAATTGCTGCCACTGACAATGAGTTAAACTATTTATTATGTACCGGAATATTTTATGATACTTGCCACTCTTAAGTTGCACCATCAACTTTTTTTCGTGGAAGTTTAGCTTATAAAATAAAAAATAAAATGGGTAGAAATTTTTATAAAACAAGAACGGCTGATGGATACTCTACCATATAATCACTACATTAAGTGAATTAAAAAATTTTTTAATTATCCAGTGTCTAGCACCATCTATCAAGGTTACTGTTAAAGATGTATAGATTATCTCTGGCGCAAGAATCTAACAAATTTCGGTCATTCAAATACATCATAATTACAGATGACATACATACATAATTGGTGCTAACAACCTTTTAGACAGGATTACGACCTAGTTTCTCACACCATTTATGTTGTGTGTGTTAATTTTTATACATGAGTGGCGGGGCCTACAGTCTAATCTCCGAACCACAGATTTTTGAGAAACTTTTCATGGCTATTTTATTCATTCTTAGGGTTTTCGCTAGAAATCGGCTGAGGGGAAGTCGCCGAAGATATATTTTTTCATGTTTTCGTTTTGATGTCTGACCTGGGGTTTGAACCGTGGCCTCTCGTCTAATAAGCCAGCACACTACCTACTAGATAGACTACGGCGACTTCAGCTTATTCAGATTACATTTGATAATATTAGAAACAACAGCGATACATCAATACATCGATACATCTGTTGTTGGAATTATCTGACAGTTACAAACTGAATGTGGAATTTAAAATGCCTACAATTAAAAAATATATACGTTGTTTACAACTTACTGTAACGTGATTGTATTTGAAATTTTTGTCAGTTGTTAGACCCAGTGCACTGTTAATACATCGTGGTATGTATGTATGATATTATTGTTGTAGGTGTTTGCTTACATAGTTTTAGTCAGCTACTAACTTAAGTTACCATTAAAACATATACTCGTACAGCAACCACCACCACTAACCCATCGAGCACAAAGGAAAAAAAAGGAAATTTATTTATTTTGCCTTATTCAGGAAAAACTGTTAAAATGATAGATAAGTATCTCGGCGCCGATAAAAGGGACGGAGCACACAAAAAAATGGCGAAAAAATATCATCGAATAAAATAATCGTATATTTAAATTTAGTTTTATTAAAAAGTTATTTTTCTTATTTTCTTGTGGTTTTTTTTTTCTTCATATTTACAACAGAGAGTAACTTAACAAACGCCTTTTGAATTAATCGGCCTAAAAAATATTGCTTCCGTATTACATTTGCAGTCCACAAAAGTATGAAACCAAATATTTACACACTCCTTATCATGGCTTAGCTTAGCATAGCTTAGCTTAGCTTTTAGTTGGTTGGGCTGCTGTTGGTTGTATGTATGCTGTGGGTTTAGCACTTTTTGCCTGGTTGGCATAAATTTGAAAAAAAATACATATTTTTTCTGTTTGGTTTCCTTTTTTTCAAGTAATTGAAGAAATTATAGAGACTGACTGATAAGATAGACAGACAGACAGATATTTACAAGTAACACCACACTCAAATTAGTTGGTAAATTATGTGCCATTGTTATAGCACTTATGTATGAATGTATGTATGCCGCTTATGCTAAATATTGTGTGAGAAAATCAATTTAAAATAATTTTATTTTTTTAAATTACACAATATTTTTATGTTTGTTATCTATCTTATCTTTTTTTTTTTGTTTTTGTGCAATTTCAGAGAAATGTTAATGCAAATATTTATTACAAGAGTTTATTAAATATTTCACATGATTACGAAATTAAGTGCTGCTGTTTTTTTTTTTAACAATTTAAACATTTGTTTGGTTTTATAAATGCGCTTAAGTAGCGTAAATTGTTTTAAAATCTTAGTATAAATTTCTGGAACAACTCCAATTATTTAAATCCATTCATTACATTCAACGCAACATTTACTTGACAATAAAAGTGATACAATAGAAGAGAAATTCAAAAATGAAATTTTTTTTTCTTAGGTATTCTTCTTATACATCGTAATTAATATATGATATGGGTATATACATAATTTAAAATTACGAAATTTTTCAAATTTATACTTACTTAACTATCTAGCCAATAACAACCGGATTAACGTTCATCGAGCTGCCTTAACACATCTTTCCAAGCGCCTCTACTTCTTGCGCGCCTACAGCAGTTGGTCACACCAATCGACGTTCTTTCCACCTCCATTCGAATGACATGGCCAAGCATAGCCGCTGGGTGTTAATACGCTCCACAACGTCCATGAGTGGAGGGACTCATGTATAAAAAATAACACACACAACATAAGTGGTGTGAGGAACTAGGTCCATAATCCTGACTGAAGGGTTGTAATGACCAATTATGTGTGTATATATGTATTCCAGTGACCGCTCATAATAGATGTTTTGGCTGGTCGATCAGACTCGATATGACGTGCTGATAAGATTTTTCATATCCAATAATGCTCCGACAAAAGTGTAATTTTTTAAGAAGTCCGACTTGGAAACCCCTTTTTGACGAAAGCATTTTTTGTTGCTTTTGATAACAATCTGACCCCGTTGAATCTCTACTAATATTTTGAAAACATTACAAAGATCTTTGAGTACTAGTCTAGTGAAGTAACTACGAGCTCTCACTATTGTCATTTGGTAGCTGCGTTATTTGCAGACCTTTGAGTCGATACTCTAAATTTTTGTAACGTTTTCAGCAGAAAGGGTCTATGTGAATATTGGGAATTAGAATTATGTTACAAGTACCAGGATAATTATTGGTTTTCAATAAAAGCAGATGATTGCTTAGATGTTGTTTGTTTTTGACTTCTTAGGTTAACATTATCAGTCAAGATCGACTAAAAAAATAGTTAAGGATTGTTGGGTTTCATCAGAATTGTTTGCACCAAAATAACGTCATTTAAACGGATGTTGAGTTAACACAGTTTAATAAGTGTTGCTCGATATACATACGTATCGCCATCATATCGTGATAGTTTTTATAACACCAAAACACAATTAAAACGCTTTAAAACTACATTTCAATTTATTTTGTCTATTTTAATAGCACCTAGTATTTGCATATTGAATCATTTTTAGTGACTTACCGCCTCTCGGTAATAATTAATTTTTGCTTTTCGTTGTTTTAACACTTTCCATTTCACTTGATTAACATAAACATGACGATGAAATTAATTTTAAAAAATTACAAAAAAAAACAAAACTACGTGAAAGTCAACACACACAGAAAAGACGGACTACGTCTGTTGGACTTCAAGGAGATATATGGCCGAAGATATTTTATTCGTTTATGAACATTTTTTATTTTTCAATTTTGTTACACAGTGTTGAAATTATTACAGATAATAGTGAGACCATCGGTGACAAGTAAAACGCCTCTGCTTATTTAGTGACCAAGATAATGGTCAACACACTAGCGTAGCCTGTAAAGCAAAACAAATTGAAGCATAAAACGTTTAACAAAAATTATACACATCACAGGCAACAGTGTACGTACTACTGCATCTGCACCATTACATTACAGCCTTGAAATATTTTTTTTTTATGTTGAAAACTAGTTATGCTCTTAAGCGATCCAGTGGTTATTTGTTAAATAAATTCTTATGTCAGCAGCTTTTGGGAATACAGATTATAGGGATAGGCGATCATTGTAGTCAAATTAATGGAGACAATAATTAATAGATGGTGTGTTGGACTCCATTTCCCTAAGCATTGCAGACAAAGTTAGCGCTTCAGCCTGTTCGTATGTGGAATGTTCTTCCTGCAAAGTTCTTTCGTGATTAATTGATTCATTGAACAAACATAACATAAACCTTTATCCATATTTCTACCCCACATGCCTAGTTCCAACACAAATCATACGTCTGACTAATTAAGTGAATGAATTGAACTTAAGTCAGGATTACCACCTGGCTTCTCACACCACTTATGTTGCGTGCGTCAATTTTATACATGAGTGGCGAGACCTACAGTTTCATCGTCGACTTCGAACGACAGATTTTTTGAGAAACTTTTTCACGGCAATTTTATTTGCTCCCAGAGTTTTTGCCAGAAATCTGCTGAGAGGAGGTCCTCGAAGAAAATTTTTCATATTTTCCTTTTGATGTCTGACCTTGGGTTTGAATCGTGGCCTAACGTCTAATAAGCCGACACTCAACCTATTAGACTACAGCGACTTCAATTGAACATAGTTTTTAATTTTTCTGAGCCAATCTTAAGAGCTATGAGACTATGACAACCCTAAGTTTGGAGGTGTAACAATGTAACTCCACAACACCGGTATTTGTATATGAAAAGGCATTTGAAATTTGTACATACACATGAAATAAATGAAAAATTCAAATACATTCGATTTTAATAACTTTTCTTATAGTTTTGAATGCAATAAAGTGGTTATGCATTGTAAATAAATTTTGTCAGTTTAAATAAAAATTTAAGACGCCAAAACCATATCAAGTCTTTTAAATTTAAATTCAGAATATTTTTGCAATGCAAACACAAAAAGTGGTTTACACTTAAAAGAGATTGAATAGAAAGAAACAAAGCATAACCCACCTGTCATTTGAAGTCAAGTTTTAGTTTTTCAAGAAGTCATAAATATTTCAATATCAAGTGCAAGAAATGAATTTCCCATTTCTGGAACGCCCAATTATATTTTCCTCTCTTGTTTTTGTTCTCTATTTTTAAATGAAGAAATTATTTACATTTGACGACTGGTATGATAAATGGGAAATCAAGTGATCATTATTTATTACATTTGATGGAGAGCATGTTATTCCAAAATAATAAATAGCAAAGTATAGGAAACTATTTTCTCCTTTTTATTTTTAATGTCGAAAAAATAAACGAATTTATTATATTAAGAGTGCTTGCTGAATTTAATTATCGAATGAATTTTACTTTTGTACTAAACACCAGCTTAATCTAATAGGTAGTGAATTGGCTAAGGCGAGAGCCTGTGGTTCAATCTATGGTTCAGACATCTCGAATAACACAATATATGAAAAAATATTTCGTTTGGCGACTACTGAGCGTCTTCTGGCAAAAACTCTGAGAGTAAAATAAAATTACCATGAAAATGTTGTCAAATCTGTCGTTCAGAGTCGATTTTAAACTAAAGTTCCCGCCACTAGTGGATAAAATTAGCGCACACGACAAGATTGGAGTGAAAAGATAGGTATCAAAGTTAGGTTATAAAAATAGGTTGTAAAACTAAGTTGTAAAGCTAGGTTGTAAAACTAAGTTGTAACTCTAGGTTGTAAAGCTGAGTTGTAAAGCTAAGTTGTAAATCTGGGTTGTAAATCTAGGTTGTAAAGCAAGGGTTATAATGACCAATTAAGAAAATAAGTAACTTTCATACTTTTTTATTTTTTTTGCATTACACAACATACATGAAAATCTGAAAATTCATATTGCCATCATGTATCGTATAATTTTCTTAAAGTCTGCGTAATCACTATTCCTTAGTATGCATTTTATGTCAACGGATTTGTAGTTGCTGACAAACAATATTATGCAGTAAAAGGATTATTTTGATTAAAAATATTTGGTCTCTCATAGATGAATGTATTTTTCTTTCGATTTTTTATGTTGAAATTTGTTTGTGGCGTATATCTTAATTGAATATTCCTGATGGCCTGAAGGTAACAAAAACATTTAAGGTGTTTGATGAAAAATGCAACAACAACGGCGTAACAACAATAATGATAATGAAAAAACTATCATTCAATTATGCAATATTATACATGCAATAACAAACATAAAGCCTTACAACCCAGTCTATACCGTATAAAATTATTATGCACCTATGCCTGGATAAACGTTCGATGTTTATTGTGGTATGATAGTTAAGTTGATATTAAATATTGCAGTCAGCTAAGAGATTTTGAATGTATTTTAAGGGTGGTTGGCTCCCACCAGACCAACGAAAATCAAACTGTAGAAAATATACGCCGTCTTTATTTACTAAATCAAAAAAATTCTTTTGGGATATTATAATGGTAGGATAGATGGAAAACTATTTATATTATCCACCCAAAATTGTGGATAAGTCTCACAAGAAACAACGTATAACTTGCTCATCGATTGTAGGACCGCATTCAAAACTACGATACATTCAAAGGACTATTCCAGTGTTGGGTATTGAACAAGAATAAAAAGAGCGATCGAGTTATAGGAGAGATCCTTTCTGAACCATTCAATACAAAATTCTGGTTTTACTCAGAGTGATATGCCTTCTTCATAATTTAATGAAGTTATCGGCTAATACGTTTACATCTTCTTCTGATTCTTATATAATTTTGCAACATTCTTCTATTTTCATTTAGTGTAAAAAACAAAATAATATGTAAACAATAGTTCCGTTACTATGGGGACAGGTATAGCCGATATACATATGGTTGCTGCACACTTTAACAATTTGTTGATGTTGCTTCAATTGTTTATCGTTTTGTGCAAATTATAAAATTGTTTAAACAAGCTTTTCAGCCTCCTCAAACAACACTTAAATTCATAACAGAATTTGGAAGTGTAGGCGGACCGCCGTTTTCAGCATGTATCTTTCCAATTTTTTTTAAATTGTTTGCCAAACCATGAGTATGGATAATGTGAACACTTTCACCGTTGACAATAATAATAAAAGGAAAATCAAAACGAAATAATTAGCATAATCGTGTCGATCCAATCGATCCACAGAAGAGAAGATATTATGAACTAATGCTTTGGTATTAAGCAGCCATACGATGTACATACACATTGTACTGTGTATGTGATTTATAATTCAGCATTATTTTTTTATTTTTTTTAACTCTTGGCAAATATAAAATGAACAATAAACAATAAATTTATGATTTGAAACAATGTAATTAAATTTTGGTGCTTTTTCTATTGGCCAATAGGGACACTTTGACAGACAGAAACATTTTTATCGTCTTATTTTTGCTTCAATTCAAATACCCAGTCATTGAACTACTATTATAGAGTCTTCTTCGAAGAAATAGATAAATGCCTGAGACATCGCTTCTCTCTTCAGCTGGATTCAATAGTGAATTTAACTTTAAATATCCTCATCATCCGAAGTATTACATCGGAAAGAAATTTTATATGTTTTGAAATCGATTTCAAATTGATAAGTTATGGGATTGAACCATTAGTAAATTTACATATGATGACATACCTAATTATAAATACAAGTTTCAATTACATACGCTTAGTTCGAGCTTTAATAGTAAAAAATGTTTGCCTTTAATGCTGATACTATTTGTATAGGCTCAATCACCTCTCTCATTCATTTTTCATGCTGATTGTTAAAATAAATACATTTATGCATACGTAAGTAAACCTTTTTATACATATATACATAATATAATTGGTTATTACAACCCTTCAGTCAGGATTATGACCTAGTTTCTCACATCACTTATGTTGTGTGCGTTAATTTTATACATGAGTTTCGGGACCTGCAGTTTAAAGTCGACTTCCAAAGACAGATTTTTATTTACTCTCAGGTTTTTGCCAGAAATGAGAGGAAGTCGTCGAAGAAATACTTTGTATTTTGTTTTGATGTCTGGCCTGGGGATCGAACCCTGATTTTACGTCTAATAAGCCAACACGCTAGCTACTAGACTACGGCTACTGCATAAACTTTTTATACACTTTTTCTTAATTCTTTTATTTATTTTATTAATAACAATAAACAAATTACATCTAATTCTTACGAGCTGAGTAACGTAGATCTTATGCTCTGTGTAGTGTCATGGATCAGAGTCTTTGGTGGCAATCGAACCCATGACCATCACATTAATAGTTTAGTACAGTGCACACTAGATTATCATGACACTCATTTCATTTTATTATTATATTGTCCTTGAAATTAATAATTGTTTGGCATTCTTGGCCTTTTATGTATAATAATTTTATTTCCATTTTTATTATGAATAAAACAAAGTATTTAAATTGTTTCTGCTAAGTTGAAACACAAAAATTCATTCCCTTTTTGTAAGACGTATTTTTGGTTCTGAAAAGAACCGATTTTATATGTTTTCGTCAGCTAGTAATATGACCTAGAAATTGAAAATTGTAAAAATATAATTAAAAACAACAACCAATTATATTTCTCCCAAAAATATTTTGCCTGTAATAATCTCAGCCAAATAATTTCATTACATCATCAAAATGCAAAGGATATCGGTATTTAACGTTCAAAAAGTTTTATGATTAATACGCTACAAGTTCGATTTCTATTAAGAATATATTTACCGATTAAAAACAGTCACACACACTTAACATTACTAAGACCTCTGATCATTAATAATATTTTTAAATTGATTGTCACACACTCGATGAAGTATTAACTTTAAACTCTGAAGAACGCGTTTTTTTCTTTACAAGTCCACTAAAGGTTAACAACAGAAATTGTTGAATGTAATCAAACATGAACTTGCAACATTTACTATAATAGAGTTGCGAATGAACATAATTACTGTGACTAATGTCAATTGCTGTATAGTCATATGCAATAAACTTTGTATACCAATACATATTTACACAAATAAAATGTTGTCCATAATATTGTTCTTTCGTTAATTTGTAAGAAGAAAAGGTTTGAAGCAACCTCTGTTTGTATAAAAAAATAATTTTTGTTGTTTTTCATTGTAATCATGTCAACAATGTAAATGACATCAGCTTAGTTTGTGATGCTGCATATTTCTTATGATGTAGCAGCTTAAAGCTAATAAGCAACAAAATTCATATGAGAATGTAAATTTTGCAAAACATCTGTAAATGTCGATTTTAATCTGCTTACAACATTGTATTCCTACTAGTGTGCATTAAAAAACCTTTTAACAGAGGTCAATATACCTCTAAAGGTTAAAATTTACATGAACATTGTTTGGGATTTTAATACCAAAGAGAATATACACGAAATTTTAACAAACGAAACTGAAAGGTAAACAAAATATGAGGTTGCAGTATGTGCAGCAATAGAATCTATTTAAACGTTAGTTTGGTATGTGATTTATGTATTATACCAGCGTCAAATATTTTCATTTAATTATACTGGACATTATAGAATCATCTGCGAAACCCTAATATTCTCTGTTTTTTTTCAATCTATTGGTACTCAATGAATGTACTTACTTCTAGTAACCTTGTCGGCTTTTTTTGAATCCAATTTCTTTAATCACTTTTTACATATAGCGTGTGTGTTTCTTCCATTTGGGTGTTTGGTTTTGTTAAACAATGGTGCGACGCATATGTACTTGTCTTGTGGGATTGTGAGAGCCCCTAGAAAACCATACCATATTCGACATTGTATACTACGTACACACGTATTACTCTTCTTTCATTTCTAATTCACAGCTTATTCGTTTAAGCAATTTTCAAATGATTTTTTTCTTGTTGTAATGCTTGTAACGAATGACCAGAGCGCTCACGTTCATTGCTAATACATGCTGTTTTCGAATTTGTTAACAATAATGCTGGATTTGTGTTTTAAGTTTGTTTAATTTTAACATTGCAATTCACTGGCTAAAATAATAGCCGACAGTAAAAACACAAAAACAACAAAGGCAACTACAATAACAACAACAGTGGGAGACAACAGAGAATACATTAAAGGCAGCAGCAGTTTGTAAGTATAAAACATCGGACAACATCGGACAACAAGTAGAAATGCCTATCCGGTGCAACCGTCTGATGTTTATTATTTTTCCTGGATACTCTAATGTTATCGTTTTTGTTATTGCTGTTCTATATATACCCTACATACATCATTAGAGAGAATATAGATGGATTGTGTTTACACTTAAGTTCTGTTAATACGTGATATCTGGTGGCATTTTTGGAAATTCATTCAAAATAACAATTGACCTCAGTTGACATACAACAACAAACAATAAAAAACCAATAATTTCCGTAATTTTGATGACATGTTCTTCAAATCAACCAGAGGCTGGTAATTAATACCAAGTGTTGTATACGAAGTGCTGGAAGTGATCTGTCGATTCGTGATGTAGACTAAAACTAAATTTATCAGAAAATAAAAAAAGTCCATATTAATTTTAGTCTTTCAAAAACAATTCGTAGGTGAATTATAAAACTGAACATGTTCGACTCAACTCACTACTAACAAAACTGTCCGGGTATAAGTGGTATGTCAACTGACCAGCCTTAAGCGACTATAATTTTATTTGTTGTGTATTCATGTTGTTTATTTTTGTCTCTGCTTTTGCCGGAAAGGTGTAAAACCAATATTTATTGCTTTTTTCTTATGTTTTAATGTCTAGTTTGTTTAGAATACATGTTGAGTTCTTGTTACAAACGAAATTTATATGGAATTTATTTGTGTTTTAATGAAAATGTTCCACGAATTATTTTTTTCCTCTTTTTTATACTTAAATTTATTGTTTTTCTTAATAATGGAATTTGTTTTACATATTCAGTATAACAATTGAATTTCATGTAGAAAATCTTAAAACAATCTTATTAAACTTGAACTGGTTAAACACATACAAAATACCTATAACTTTTTAATATCTTAAAAGAAGTATAAGATAATATTAATCCATCTTTGATACAATGTTATACACTTCATTAAATTGATCAGTTTATTTTACAACACAAAAAATAATTCCGCTCTTGGCCCTTCGCCTACAAATTCGGAGGTTATTGTATTGGGACCATACACCATCGCTGCTTTACTTGTAACAATCTCTAATAATATCTGTAAACCAGTCGCTGAAAACAATACAAAGCTCATGTAAATCTCTCATATTTCACCCACAAAGGTGCGATAACACTTTTTTGACAACCGCATACGGCTTCATTTATGGCCAGACTATTCTGTCTCTGGGGACTTCCCCTTTGTCGTCCAACTATTACTTGGTAAAGATTATAGTTTGAGGAAGTACTATGGATTCCATTCCTTACGTATTTTATAGGTCTTAAGATAAAGCATACTACACGCGTGGACTTATTTAAACTAAAATTCCATTCTATTGCAATAAATCTTTACTTAGTACAACTGCCAAGGTGAATGCATTATCAATTAATACGTCAAAGCAATAATCTGAAAGTATTTAAATCAGGGGAAAACCGAAATTATACTACTTTACCCACTAAAATAAACTGACTGGCTATGAGTAGAAGATGAGTAGAATCGAATCATACTCATAATTTCTGATACTTATACGTATTCATACTTATTTTAATATCATGGAACCTCTACTCATATTCAAAGTTTGAAGTACTCATCATATTCATATTTAACAACAGGTATGATATTGTTGACTTCAACTCTCTATAACTCAACATATACACGAAGCACAAAATAAGTATGAACACTAAAATCCTCTGCCTTTTTTCTCTTTTTGTAAATGCCTGTAAATTTAAATGAATGATTCGAGTCACTCGAATCATTTATAAGTATTTTCCTAAAGTTATGAATCAAACATATTTTGAATTGTATGAGTTCGATGTCAACGTTGTACGCATACTCTTTGCAACCTGTACTTATAAATCAACGTTTTAGTGAGAAGGAATGAATTAGAGTACATAGATAAATTTCAATATTATTGACTCACTTATATTCAAAATGTCATGAGTCCTTATGAGTAGCGATTCATTGCTTATCTCTGGTTTACATACATTCAGTCAGGATTACGACTTAGCTTCTCACACCACATATGTTGTGCGCGTTAATTTTATATATGAGTTGAAAGTCAACTCCGAACGACAGATTTTTGAGAAACTTTTCACCGCAATTTTATTTTACTCTCAGAGTTTTTACCAGAAATCTGCTGAGAGGCAATCGCCGAAGAAACATTCGTTTTGATGTCTGACCTGGGATTTGAGCCGTGGCTTTACGTCTAATAGGCCGACGCACTACCGACTAGACTACTGCGACTACTGGTTTGCATGTGACAAATTCGATTTGAGAATATTGGTTACTGGACTACATATCATCTCTAAATCACTATATCCATACCTACACTACTTCCATAAATATGTTCATACGGTATGTAAAGAATAACAATTGAATCATTTCTGTTAATAATTTTTTAACAATTCCTTTATCAACATAAGCAATTAAATCTTAATTCCCTTGACGCCAATAGAATATTTTTCAAATTAAATGGAAGTTCAATGAAATGCATTTGAAAATATCGTCATATAAATACGTTAAGGAAAAAAGTCCATTTGAATTTTGAAGTATTGTTGACCTATCCCAAAATTTTTATATCTTGTCTTACCTTTACTGTAAACGTGTTCATTTGTCTGTAAGGCCATAAACCGCGTGTGTTGGCCAAAGACTGACTTATTTTACTTACACTTATGGTTGCACGTTCTGCCATCCGTTAGCTTTTATTTCTTAAAAGTGCAATGGTTCAACTTTTTAAAAACATTATTGGCAATTAACAGAAAACATTTAAAAACATAAATTGTATACAATTGTTAACATTATTTAATGTTTATTTGCAGTTTATTGTGGTTTTAGCCAAATCGATTTATTTTAAATTATTTTGTGATTTTTGTATCTCTTTAAAGCGCAACATAACATAAATCACTAAAGAACTATAAATACTATTTGTTATTGTTATTGTTGTATTGTGGCAATTGCTTTAGTTGGGGGTGTTGAGAGACAATCACGATTTTTAAATTTACGAAAATACGCAAAAAGATAAAAAAACAAACGTATTTTCATTTGTACATTGACCTTAAATACAACAACAACAACAAAATGAAATAAACGGTAAAAAAAATTGTGTGTTAATGTACGTATTTACGCCATTATGCCACGACAGAACTGGAAACCATTTATCACAACGAATACGAAGAAATACGATATTAAATTAACCGTTAACAATATGAAATAATAGAGTTTAATAATGGAGGTTAACCTTAAGGTCACTTGATCTCTTGCAATATGGTTTCTGAACATCACATTGACATTGAAAGTAAAATGACTTGCAAGTGAACAAATCTCAAAAAGTATGGAATTTTACCGGATGACCACTTGAAGTTATCGACATGTAAGCGTTCATTTAGTGAACTTGATTACATTTGAAAATTCAATATTTTTGAAATGAAAACAAAACTGCTTAAAAACAGAAAAATTGGGGCTGCATTAAGTAGCTTTTACATTGAGTTCATATACATACTTACATACCATATACATCATTTTTAAGAGATGCATTTTTTATGGAGCTGCCATGACTTTATTTAAAAATTCTTGTTTATATGGGAGTATAAAGTGTTACCTAGGCATGTGATCAAACTATTACTCTTGCTGCATTAATGAATACCGAACCGAAAACATAAGATAATAAGATCAATTGAAATATAAGGGAATAATTAAAATATTAAACCATTAGACATACAAGAGATTTCAACTCAACTTTAAGTGGGACATGGCAACAGTGAAAATATACGTAAGTGTCTCTTGTATCTATCTCCGAGTACGTACTACATTTATACCAATTTACATTAAATTCAGGGTTGGACATTACGTTTCATTGTCAGGCAATGAATTCACATTACGACATAGCTTCCCACACCACTTATGTTGTGTGTGTTAATTTTATACATGAGTGACGGGTCTTATAGTTCAAAGTCGATTCCGAACGACAGATTTTTGAGAAACTTTTTATGGCAATTTTTTTACTCTCACGGTTTTTGTCAGAAATTTGCTGAGAGTAAGTTGCCGAAGAAATATTTTTTCATATTTTGTTCTGATTTCTGACCTGGGGTTTGAACTACGGTGACTTCATTACACGCTTCCTAACTTTAAATTTAATTAAACAAAGAGTGTGTTTGTGAGATATCATTGACACGTTCTTGTGATATTCTCTCTATCTCTCTTATCGCCAGACAGCAGCGAAGTTTTCGACACATCTTACGTTTCGTCGTACTTGGGTCTTGATCAATCGTTTATTTAACCAGTAGACTTGAATTTACCCATCACATTGCGAATAGTGCTCTCGGTTGGGAGACTTTAGTGCTCAGAATGACTAGTTTGATGAAGCAATTTTATTATTTGTACGTGTTATTGAAGGCTATATTCGTCCGTGATGGAAAACAAGCTGATAGCAATAGCAACTAACTTGCCAGATGTAGCTTCAACAAGATAGTCGTTATCAACTGTCAATGATCAGAAGTCCCTTTTGGAAGAAATTCTGAAGAGTTACATGAGAATTTGGAATTACCTAAGAATACTGGCTATTCAATTGATCTGGAACCATTTTTCAATGTGATCATTACGGAAATCACATCAGGCTTCAAAACTTTGATTGACGACAATAAAGACTGTGTTATTGAAAGTGAATTGAAAGAGAGAGATTATCAGTTATGAGTAGACGTCGGCGCAAAGAGAAGATGACTGTATTTGTGAGAGGCATGCGTATAACCCAGAGGAAAATTGTTAGTAATATTAATATATTAAATTCTAATCTAATAATATGTTTATGTAGTGGAAAATATAGAAAAATTGTACAGCGCCAATTCCCTAAAAACCTCACAAATGTTCTTCCAAAAATCAAGATCATTTCTCATTGTTATTAGTGAATCTCATTGAATATTAGTGAGTCCTACTGTAATATTTTTTTGGGTGTATAATTGAAACCTGAAAAAAAAGGCGACATGAACCTTCTTCTTTAGAAGCTGACAAGCAACTCAATGCATTTTTACGCTCTTTTTAACGAACATTGTTGATGTTCGTGCCCTGTGTGTGTAAAAAGCCGAAAATGTTCGGCCCCCGGGGGCTGTTGGTGCCAACTTCTGGTTATGAGCCTTTATAGCCTAGTGAAACGATTAATTCTGATACAAGAAAAAGCAACAAGAATTAGCCAACATAATTATGATAATTCCTGGTCACATTTTGATAATCCGTCAAGAATTAACAACAATCGGCAGGCACGCTTCTCTATTTTTGTTTCGAATATTTACTTTCTCTTTCTGTAAGATGAGGCTATCAACTTAAGACGATCGAAAATTTATACAAATTGAATACAAACTCAAATTTTGTTCATTTTATTGTAATTTACGATCGTTTAAAATACAAACTAAGCGCCTACAAAATTTTGTATTTGTGCAATATTTATAGAAAATTTTTCCAATTTTATTTTTCCTATGCTTAAATTATTTTCGGGTTTTTCATAAGCTTAGAATAAATAAATTTGCCACCAAACACAGATTATCAAAATTAGTTGAAACTACAAATAAAATATTTTAACATGAATTTCTGAAAAATTCATTCATAAACATTTCCTTAAAAAATTATATTTTATTTTTTATTTTATTCCATCATAATTTGTTATTAATTACTTGCTATAGTTTAATTATTTATTTATTTTTTTAGTTGGATAGATTTTCACTTAATAATAATTAACTTTAAAATCTTTGTGCTATAAAACCGAAAGAACGTTCTTGTCTTTCAATATTTAAAACTATAAACATATAAAATAAACATTGTTATGTACATTATGTATTATATTTGCTGAAGTACTGTATATTATAGTAACGTTTACATAAATTTTTTCAATCCAAAGTTTCATAAATTATCGTTTATTCAAGTCTTTTAGTTTCCAAACTATAATAATTTTTTTTTAAATTCTTATAAAAACTTTTCGTTACACGTTGAAGTTATAACCGCACATAGTTTACAAAATTAATTTATATTTACACTCGAAGATTTAAAAACAATACAACTGAATGCAGCAAAAGCAGCTGATAAACTACATCAACTAAGGCAGCATTCAACCCCAATTACTTTATTGGAAATATTGGCTGTTTTTAAAAATTTGTATAAACGCTGCGGTCTTTTTTTTCTACTCCATGTTATTTGAAATATTTTATTCTCCGTTTTGCAGTCATATTCCAGGCCATAATTTCCAGTTTTTAACGGACAGATTTATTTCGTATCTTACAGATACAGAGCTTTAAATTCAGAGAGAGAGAGAGAGTGAGTATGGCGTGCTTTTATTATACACTTCTGTTAATTGATTACAATAAAAGAGTCACGTGCGACAACTTTAACAGTGCAGATACAATGTAAAACAATGTAGGAATGTTAAGTTTGTAATGTTAACAGTTTCATATAAAATGTTAATTTTTTATTCATAATAAAACTGTAAGATTGTGCATGTAAAGCTTTAAATTGTTTAATGAGATATTATTTTGATTTTATTTACAATATTTTAATATTTAATCATGATGTTTATTATCTCATATTAAATTAAGAGTTTATTTTTACTTTAAATTCCATTATGGTTCGTGTTTATTAATGTTATCCCCAGGACAAGAAAGCTTTATTCTTGCTAACATTCGGAAGAAAGGAGACATTATTGTTTCTTGAATTTATATTCCTACCAAGTGGTGTTTAAATGGAAAAGAATGACATTAATTTTTAATATTGCCTACTGTAACTCTCTACCTTTGTTAGCTAGATTCGTCTCTTTATTTCCTTCATACTTTGCAGAGTAGTTAAGTAGTTAAGATATTATATTCAGTCCTAGTCTTTATGCTTCTGATGACTACTATTTTTATTGTCATTGTGCTATCACACACGAGACTATTTTTAAGCCGCATTATTTAAGACTATTTCATCTGGCATAAAATTGTATACGTATACACAGCTTTGTATGTATTAGTATTTTTGCATTCATTTGATGTTTGGATAATTTTTAAAAATGTGCATGTTCAGTTTTGTGCTGGTAATGCGGGGTAGAAGCTGGTTGAAAAATTATGCCAGAAAGAAACCACTCTCCTCACCTCTCTTGCCTACAAGCTGCCATTTTGTGCCAGCATAAATGTTCTCGTGTGCGATTGCCCATTAGCAAACGTCAGCACCAATAGCACCCGGGGGCCGAAAATCTTCGGCTTTTACACACATAGAACCCGAACATCAACAATGTTTGTTAAAAAGAGTGTAAAAGTGCATTCATATCGCTTTTTTCACGTTTCAATTATACACCCAAAGAAATATTACAGTAGGACTCAGTAATCACAATGAGAAATAATCGCAATTTTTTTAAGAACATTTGTCAAGTTAAATACACTGTCTTTATGGATTTATCGCTGTACATTTTTTCTGTATTTTCCACTACATATATACATACATATTATTAGATTAATAAGTACACTTGAAAATATTATTAACAATTTTCTTTTTACCATGTTCTCTTTGTGCCGACGTCTGGTCACTACGAACGCTGACATTTTTTTGAACCCGATTTATGATTGCCCAAGTCTTACACTCCATGATCGTTTGTATCACAAAGTGGACTGTTTGTACTTTTTGGGCCATTATTACAACTTGCCGTCAACTAAAGGGAGGATTTTAACGGGCAGATAAAATGTTTTTGTTTATTATGAGTACCCAATAAGATAAAAGTAAGCGTTAAGGTAATGGGAGGATCAACCTACCGGTAACTTTTAAAGTTAAGTTTATGTTTGAACATGCCAATTCAAATATAAACAAAGTGAGCAAATACAACAAAAAAACGAAGCCCGTCATTGCCACTGCGTTAAAAAAAACTTGTATAATTGAGCAGTTTTATCGACATTGTTCCGGCACTGCCATATTTTTGAAAAATTTTATCTGTAAGTTGTAATAACGAATATAAGTTAAAGGTAACTTTACAGTTCCCTTTAGCTAAAGGTACCTTTAACTAAACCCAAGTTTAACGGCAACTTGTAATAGTGGCCCTTAGTGTGATATTCTCTGTGTTTAAATACTGACTTATGACTCTGGTGTTTTTGACTGACGGACAGATTTTTGGAAGTTTGGTGTTGTATGGCCAACTTTATAAAATTTTAAATTCAATAGGTTTTCTTTTCTACAATACGTCTACGAACATTAACACGAAAAATATTGCATTCATGGTGGTTTTAAAATTAAAATATTACGGGTAATAGCAGCCTTTAAATTATTAAACAAATACGCTGAAAAAGAAGTTATTGTATGTAGTACGTATTGTTCTATTAAACATACAATATGCCAGTAAATGGCATGCTTGTATTGTCTACAAAGAATTGAGGGCATTTATTGATCGTCTTGCAATTTGCAAAAAAAAAAACTGCATAAGAAACTAATAAACTGACAAGAACAATGTAGAAAGAATGGATTGAAAAATACAAAAGAATTAGAGCAAGTGTTTCATTTTATGGTAGCTATAGACGAAAACAAAACAAAAACCAAAACTCCTACAAACCACTGAAGACAACTCCCAAACAGCAGACAATGGCCAAAGCCTGGTACTAAAACCTTAAGTAAACTCATGTATATGTGTGGATTTATAGCAGAAAATAATTTCATACTTAACCTGGAGTAGCATATAAAATATTGTATGTATGCAAATATTTTCACAAAAATATTCGATAATAATAAATCGCAAACAACTAAACGGAAAAGATTGTACATAATTTCATAAGAAAAATGATTCCCTTATAAATATGTCCACATCTGTTGCAGAATACAAAGCGTGTTTATAAGACGTCATATTGACTTTTACTATCAAATTCCGAAATTCTATTATTGTCGTAGGTTAAGAGTATTATTATAACGAAACACAATTAGACATACATTACTTTCAGTATTTTTGTAAATTTGAAAATTTTTATAAAAATATTTAAAGAAAATTCCTTTAATTTGTTCAAAAAGATTGTATCATAATTACGCTGCAGTACACTAAAGAACACTTCACTAAACTATTTTCTGCTGCAATAATAATTTTTGATAAAGTTTCCGCGGTAACTTAATTTTGATTGTATATCAGTTTTTATATTCTCCACTTAGTTCTCAATGTTCATACAAATATTTAAAAAGCTTTCAAATATGTGCAGAATATCTTTCAAAAATGTATGCACTGTGACACTTACAACAGATGGCACCTTCAGAAGCTTTTGGTGTCATGCGCAGTATCGATTGCAACATTTTTTTGTTTCACATAACATGCGATAAGCCTGGCGATAAGCAGAATGATGTGTATTTTTTAATGTTTAGGTATAAATTATATTGTTTTATACCTTTTAAAAATTTTTAAAATATAAATTCGTAGATTGCAAATAAAATAAAAATAAATTTGTGTTTAGTTTTAATTAAAATTCTTTATTATTCGCACAATTCTGTGTGCCACTGTTCACAACTTTATGTAAACAACGACAATTGCTTTGTTTGTTATTCCTCTGTTTATACGCTTTGCATAAACAATAACAATTACTAGACAATTGTTCGACTGATCTTTGTAACGGAAATCTTCAAACCACGATTAATCTCTTCAAACACACCGCGTCTTCACACAAGACTAACTGAACTTTTACTAACACAGTTGTCTTGTCTTTTATATGGAAAGGCAAACAGTCTGATTAATGTTCTTGAAGGCGATTGTTCGTGGCCCACCTTGGCGAGATATCTATAAATGTAAACATCGTTGTTTCATTATTATTGTTTGTGTATTTTGTTTACAGTTATTCTTGTAGTGCTTGTTGTTGTACTTTTGTTTAATTGTTTTTAATTATTTTATACTGGTGTTTGTTGTTGTATTACGCAGTGCGATAATTTGTAAACAAATTCATTGTTTTTGTTTTTTGTAGCTTTTATTTATATTTTTAATGTTAAACGCTGTAAAATCAAAATCCATTTTCGTAACAATATTAAGATCGTGCATATCATGCATCAACACCATTTTGTTGAATTTTTACAATGTTTTATATACAATTTCTTTTGATTATTTTTATTTTTAACAGCATATGTTTTAATATTTTATATGTCTGTAGAGGACAGAGTATTTATGTATATGCATCAAACAGAAAGATGAAATGAATATTTAAAATCATGGTGCATACTTGAAATGCGGCACCATAATTAACGTATTAGAAAATTTTTTTCCTTCTAAAAATAGTCTTAGACCGATAGGTTTATTTCAGGGACAAATTGCAACTTTTGTTCCTGTAAATAATTCTTAATGACTACTCGAATATTTATTGAAATGAACCAAAAACCCACTCTAACAAATAAAGTAAACAAAATTAAGCAGTTGAGTTCAATGCATCAATTTTATCCTTATGAGTGCAGAGTAAGCCTAACAGATGGCCTCTATTATTTCCTTATTTTGCTACTGTCTACTATCGATTTAAAATATTATCACGTACACATTGCATTTATTTAATTTGTGTACGTCGACTAATGGTCTCCTCACTTTTCATTTTTATCATACAGAAATTATCATATTTCCCTCATTTCATTTTCCTCAAGTGCTAAGTTTCGTTCAAATATGATAAGGATTTTGCTTTTCATAGATTTCCTCTCCCAAAGTAGTAATTAATCTTAGCAAGCAAGTTCGATTAAATAATTCAAATTGAAAACACAATTTGCTATGAATAATTTTTCTTTTCTTTCATATTTTTCAATACTTTTTTGTTTGTTTTGTTTTTTAATGTTAAGCTACATATATTAGCCAACCACACACAGAGTTGTCGTCGTTGTAGACTTGGCTGTGGATCTCATTGCATTGAATCGAATTGCCCGGCGAATATTTCGTTGCACTGGTCATGAATATCTTTAAATTCACAGCGATATGTGTGTTCATGTAAACATACAAAATAAAAATAAGATTTTAAATTAAAGCCTTAAGACGCGATAACATATCTGTTGCACACGCGCAATACACCTACATTCATATTTATAAATATCAAAAATGTATTATTGTCAGTTCCACTGTTATGTATGTATATGGACGGTACAATTGGCGTGGATCTATATTTTATTTCATACATTTAATCATCTCGCAAACTACATATTCCGTTGTGTATACGCTTGAGTTGACCTCTATAACAGATCCAACGAAGAGCGTTGTAGCTATAGATCCCATGTCCGTAGCTAGTAGTTGTAGAAAGATTGGTTCACCACTGTTTAACAAATCTTATGTTCCTCATACCAAGAATACGAAAAGAGCTAGATCTGAGAGTGGTTAGCATAGAGTAGACTGGTCAACATATATACATACATAATTGGCCAATACAACCCTCCAGTCGGGATTACGGCCTAGCTTCTCACACAACTCATGTTGAGTGTGTTAATCTTATACATGAGTGGCGGGACTTACAGTTTAAAGTTTGAACCATGGCCTTGCGTTTAATAATCCGACACACTACCTAATAGGCTACGGCGACTCCAAACACGAAATTGTTAGTGATATAGCTTCACCACAGTAAAAAACTGACATTCAATTACTATGAGGTTGTAGAGCCGACCGTAGGCGTAGCATCACTGAAAGATATGATTCAGTTTTTGACCCTGTTACCTTCCTGTTCCTTCAACACAAATCACCGTAGTCCAGTAGGTAGTGTGTTGGCTTAGTAGACGTTAGTCCAAAGTTCAAGCCCCAGGTCAGACATCAAAGCGAATATATGAAAAAATATTTCTTCGACGTTTTCCTCTCAGCAGATTTCTGGTAAAAACTATGAGAGCAAATAAAGTTGCTGTCGTTCGAAGTCGACTTTAAACTTTAGGTCCCGCCACTCAGGTATAAAAATTAACAAACACAACATAAGTGGTGTGAGAAACTAGGTCGTAATCCTAACTGAAGGGTTGTAATCTTTATCATTATCACTCACAGATGCAGCATTTAAAAATAACAATTTCACACTTTTCAAAAGAAAACGTATATCTTTTCTTCCGCTTTTTGTAGTTTTTCTCTACAATTTTATGGCGTTTTACCAGCAATAAAGGCAACAGCAAAAAAGAAAATATTTGCGTCTCTGGTGGCTGCTGTTGTTTTGATTGTTAACATGTATGAAAGATGTTTTCATGAGATATGCTTGTATGCTTTAATACATAGTAATGTACCAGGTTTGCATATTAAAAATGTTATAAAAGAAAAATATGAATTATTTTATGACTTTCTGCATTTTACTCTTTTCTTTTTTTATTTCTTTTGTTCATAATATTATGAAGACTCCGTATACAATACCACACACACAGAAGAGGAAAGAAATTAAATGAAATTATGACAGGTTAAATATGAATTAATTTAATTTCAACAGATTACTATAAATACTATGAATACTATTATTATGTTTTATATCTTAATATGAAACAATAAATATTTTATTATAGTGATTAAAAAAAAATTTAATGAAATTCAGATGTACGCAGCGGTTGTAAGCCATTCAAAATGGAATGGATGATCGCTTATAACAATTTTTAACAATAGATTTGAAATTTGTTTAAACAATACATCAAAAATCTTTACAGGAACAACATTTTGTTGCAAATTTAAATGAAATTCATTTCTACAATTTGCTGTACATTTGCCAAAAATTGTGCTTTAATCACAAGTGCCTGAATGTTATAATAAATTAAATTATTGGTATTCATCACCCTTAAAATATTACACAATTTAAAATCATTTAAGAAAAGTTATTGAAATGTTGTTCAGTGTTTCATTATGTCAAAAGGGGTCTTAAAGGAAATTACGAAAAAGCACGCATACTTAGTCATTAAAAATCCATAAGAGCTGTAAGAAATAATGCTTCAAGGCATGTTGCATACAGCGGATGCATATATTATATGCAGCATTTGTTAGTGGTAAATGCTGTAAAGGAATGCATCTGTTCGATAAATGAATGAAGGCTTTTATGGACGGGTACATAAATACTTACATGCTCATACGTTTAAATTTAAATGAATAAAGTACAACAAGTGTTCCGCAGATACTGTGAAAGCCCTTCAGTTACACTGCGTTCACTTAAGAATGTCATTCAAAAGAGGATGTAGGAAAAAAGCAACAAAAATAATGGAAACATTTTTAAAATATTACGTAATAAGGAGAAAAACCCAATTTATTTTTTTTTTAATGAAAAATTTTCACTTTGAACGTGTATTTAAACAGTTTTAGTGGTTTCGCATAATTTTTGTAAGCCTTTACATGTCAAATGACTCATTGGTAGTCTTTTAAGGTAATTTTTGTGGTTTTCTATGGTAACTAATAATACTGTGGCATGTATTCCTTGTAACAAAAAAGTCAGTGGTTACGAGGTACTATTGTATTGATTTTAAAAATGAACACGAGTTCATTGTCTTTTTTTTTTGCAATACCAACTCCCGAATAGACGGTGGTGAAGTCGTCATTGGAATAGAATTGAGTCACTTCACCTTTCTATTATACCTCAATTATACGTAGTATGTATGTATGTCTAATAAATATTTAAGTTTGACACTTAAAATCTTTAACGCACCTTGTCATAAGGCATTGAATATGGGATATGGGAATGAAGGCGTTCATTAAGGCGTCCAATGAAGGCGTTCATTTAAAAATCATTCACAAGAAAATAGCGAAAGTGTAGCGAATTCCTCTCAGCAACGTCAATACGACAAGAAGAAAAAAGCAACACTTTGAAATTATAATAATGTCATCCATCCATATTGAAGGTGTGAAACAAAAATACAAATAATTTATTAACGTTTCAGCACCGCGATAAAACTTTAGTGGTTTCTTAACAATAGCCTCGCTTATAATTTGAATGTACGTATGACTACAATGTACGTACACTCAAATGGGCGGATACTCCATGTTAGTGCAACAAATTGTAAGCAAAGTTATTGTTAAGGAACCACTTTTATCGCGGTGCGGTAGGACTAAGTGAAATTCTTCATTACCAGAAAGTAAGAGCTCTTGATTCTGAAAATAACATTTCCATCAGGTAAAATATAAAAAAAGTTAAAATGCAAATGTGTCTTTAAGGGCGAAGAGTTTATTGCATTTTTGTTTGTTAAGGATATACTATTCTGTTCATGATTCATCTTTACTAGCACAAACGTCGCTATGTACAATACAAAGGCCAAAGAAGACAATAATGAAGGAAAAGACCCACTGTCGTATAAAGTCATTTGTAGCTACTTCAATGGCCACCGCCACCACCACCATCACCAATGCCAGTATTATCGCTTACTTTACATATTTTCCTTACATATTAATTTGCTTTTTATCTAAAATCACAAGTAAAAGTTGAAAATTTTTTAATATTTTGTAGAGGCGGCATTATTTGCCAATAAAATGTTTATTTTTCCTCCGCTTACAATAGAAATTACATCCTTATTAAGTTTAATTTGTTATGCTCTTTAATTGTTTTGTTTATTCAAACAAATAACCCAGTAAACATTGCATGTTAAATTAACATTTATGAATTCAATATTTTATTTTATTTTCTGTGTTTGTAATTGGATTTGTTATTAAAATTCTTAAAAAGTTTAATTCTGTCAACCTCCTTAGCATTTAAAATAAATTCTGCAAAAGTAGGAATCCACGCTAAATCCATGCTATCATTTAAGGTAACAGCAAAAGAAAAATTATTTTTTTTAATCTTATTGAAAAGATCTACAGTGGTTTCTCATTTCGTTGCTTATTAAAGAGTTTCATTAGTTTCACGAATTATTAATGAAATTAATATGAATTATTTGCTGGGCTGTGTTTGTATTGCATAAGTGGGTTTTGCCAATTAAGAGGTTATTTTAAAATGTTGCTAATCAATGATGTTTCGGCTTTTGTCCACCAGATTTAATACTTTGTCTTGTTTTATGCATGCATTTATCTAACACACAAGAGAGATTTCTTTATACTGATACGGTTCGCCACTGTTTCTTAATGATGTATTTAAAAATATTTTACAGTGATTTACATAATGTGGCCGTCTTTTATAAAACAATTAAGTTTACTTTTAAGTATGAATATGTATGTGCTTTTTAACGAAACGAAGCTTCTACTGCTACAATTAAACTGATATACAAAAATAAAGTTAGGACTTCTATGGTAAGAAATGTGAAACAAAATTTATGGATTTACGAATGCTTCAATTACTTGATAATGTGTCTCATTTTTTAATCCTTCATTATTCTTTTGTAAATAAAAGTTTGAGCGAATTTTGAATATTTTTTTGTTTTCTTTGCGCAAATATTTGCAATAATTTATGGACTCGAAGATAGCCAGAAGTATTTATTGAAATTTCACTTCACAAATTGGCACTTAATTGTATTTTTTTGTTTATTTTTGACAATAGCCGTGAAGAATTGTGCGTACATATTTACGTACATATTTGTATAAACGGGCCAACAAGTTAGTCAGCCAGCATTAACAATATTCCTGCGCTTGCGTCGACTGTGGACTGTGGACCGTGGACTAATCTGGTCATACAAGTAGCAAAATGAATAATGGCGCCTGTGTATAGTATATTAAGGAATTTATTTTATAACCATAAACAATAAATGTTTGGACGAGACTGATCAATGAGGTACTATACTTCAACTCCAGAAACAATACCATCAACTTAATGGCAATAATATTGAACAGAGTAGCAAAGTTTTTTTTTTATAGATGACGGCAGTTCTGATATGAAAAAAGTCGTACAAAAACAAAACAAAGATGAGAAAAGTATATAAACTTTCATTTTCATACAGTAAATGATGTCTGATAACTGCCAGATTGTCAGTTGGATTTCATTTGGTATGGTTTGGCTGATTGGTTTGTTGTTTGTTTGCTCATCGATAACGAATTGAAGAAGGAAAAAACAAGAAAACAAGTGATGTGAATGAAATGAAAAGTGAAAATATAATTGAATAAATCAAAATATTTGCAATATTCCGATGGACACAAGCTGATAAACTGATGTAAGCAGCCTGTGTTGCAAATAAATTCACGGCAAGCAGGAATAAAAACAATTACATACGTACTCTTGGACAACGCAATGTGTTCCAATTATTATGCGTTAATAATATGGCTTCAATGTAAACTTAATTCTTCGACTATTCCTAAATTATTAAAATTAATTTGTCCCCTTCTACGTGACTATGTCAATAGAAAGTGCAAACAATAGCGTCGCATAATTTTTGGCCAATTTAGTTCAATAAGTGAAAATTTCGTGTGACCAAATATGTTAGTTTTGGCAAATATCGTCTTGAAATTCAATGCAACCATAAATCAACAAATTTAAGCAGCAAATAAATAAAATTCTGAACAACAAAACAAACCAAAACGACTAAAAAAATGTAAATGAAATGAAAAATATTTATTGGCAGAGACGAAAAGTGCATCATGCTTTACAACTGCAAACCCAAACATGATATGAAACAGACGTCATAGATACGTCATTAAACGTCTCATACGTTTAACTGGGTTTTTTCTTTTCTTTCTATTTGGCATTGGAGTTCATTGCATTCCTATGCATTAATGTGACACTTTCTTGAAGAGGATAATTCCGAAAAAAAAAGAAACTAAAACAGACAAAATATAAAAAATTGCTAAATAGGGGACTCTAAGACACATATCCACTTTTCGGCATGGTTTTTTTTGTTATACTGGGTCGCTGGTTTCGCTTTTCTATAGTTTGTTGTCAAAGTTTTCTTTTTTTTTTCTCACAAAAATGAAATTGAAATTCGTATAGCAATACTTATGGTAACCAATTAAAATTAATGTAAAGGCGTTTCCATTAACTTAAGCGCGCATTCAATATATATCAGAGATCAGCAATGAATCGTTTTTTCGCTACTCATAAGCACTCATGAAATTTTGAATATAAGTCAGTCAACAATATTAAAATTTAACTATGTACGCTGATTCATTCGTACTCACTACAACGTTGATTTATAAGTACAGGCTGCAATGAGTATGCGTACAACGTTGGCATCAAACTCATACCATTCGAAATATGTTTGATTCATAAGTCTGCTCCTTTGATTCATTACTTTATAAAAATACTTATATTCGAGTGACTCGAATCATTCATCAAAATTTACAGTCTTAGTTGTTGCATTTACAAAAAAATAATGCAGACACATAAGCAAAAAAACAGAGCAGCAAGCAGAGCAAACACACAACCTTCTAGTGAGTATTTTAGTGTTCGTACGCGATTCATACTTATTTTGTACTTCGTGTATATGTTGAGTTATGGACAGTCGAAATCAACAACATCATAAATGTTGTTAAGTATGACTATGATGAGTACTTCAAACTTTGAATACGAGTAGAGGTTCCGTGATATTAAAATAAGTATGAATGCGTATAAGTATCAGAAATTATGAGTATGATACGATTCTACTCATCTTTTGAATACTCATTGCTGATCACTGATACATATTCAAAGCGTGAATATGTACCAGAAGATATTTAGAATGCCTCCGATTATATTAAATACGAGCTGACGGAAGTGATAACCAATCAGTTGTATACAGAATTCTTGCAAGTTGCCAGCGCATTGCACATGAAATGAGATCCGGCAGATGGTCATAGTATTTCTTTAGGGAGCTGATTCTATCTGTAATAGTTTCGTACTAAACTCAAGTCAAACTCCTTGCTGTTATGTCCTCAGTACTTCCTGACCATGAATAGTAAATATTGTTACGTTTCTACCTTCAAAAAACGTTTAAAATATGAGCTCGTAGATTGCAAATAAAATACAAAATAATTCTTTATTATTCGCACAATTCTGTATGCCACTGTTCACAACTTTATGTAAAGAACAACAATTGTTTTGTTTGTTATTCCTTTGTTTACACCCTTTGCATAAACAATAATAACGGAGATCTACAAACCACGATTACTCTCTTCAAACACCGCGCGTCTTTACACAAGACTGACAAAACTTTTACTGACTCCGTTCCCTGCTTTGCATAGCCTTTTATATGGCAAAGGGAACAGTCTGATGAATGTTCTTGAAGGCGAACATTCATGATTTCGCCTTCTCGAAATGCATATAAATGTAAACATCATTGTTTACGTAGTGTTTTTGGTATATTTTTGTTTACTTGTTTACAATTTTTTTATGCTGGTGTTTGTTGCTATATTACGCAGTGCGATAATATGTAAACAAGTTCTTTGTTTTTCTTTTTGTTTATAATTTTAATGTTAAACAATGCAAAAGCAAAACATCAGAATCTAGATTTTTCCAACAATATGGTAACACAGTCACAAATTTCCAAAATATTTGAATAATAAAATACCACTTGTTTTAAATTTTAAAATTTACTTGGTTACGGAATTATGATTCAAATAAATTCGGTAGAAAGTACATTATGTTGTGTAGCAAAATATTAATGCATTTAATTATTTTTTTTTTCTTTTGGTGGAAAATGAAAAGTTAATGAAAAGTTTATGAAAAGTTCATTTATTTCTCTTGTTCACATGTAATTGTGATTTGTTTAATTTCTTTATAAATCTTGATTGTGGTAATCATGGAAAGCACCATATGTGCTTATTTTATATATATTTTATGGTATATTTTAAAAAATACTTTGTTTTATTTATAATGTGAATAGCAAACAAAGTGGGTTACTGGCGCTTATTTGGTTATAAGATCGTGTCTGTAGATCATTATCACAAATAGGAAAAACAAATTTTCATTTTTTTCTATTTTCAATATTTTTTTTCAATTTTTGTTTTAAATTCAAAGTCTTTGTTGATTTTCTTTCCATTTCCATATGAAATGTAGACCTGAATTTTAGTTTTGTTGATCGTTAAAAGGGCAAACAATTTCATCCAGTTTTGTGAATTTTAATTTTAAAACAAGTAACGAGTTCAAAACTAAGCAGAGCTCATGCATCTTCCTGAATTGGAGCCATAAGCGAATGGTTTTAGTGTTTGATTTTCAAATTTTCTTTAAATCATGTTGACAAGCTAAACAAGTTTTATTATTTTTTAAGCAGACGTCACTCAAAATCATGTTTGATGCAACAGAATGAGAAAAAACTAAAAATAAAAAGTAAAAATTTCACTTATCCATCTACCACAGCAAGTAAGTGGCAATAATAGTGTGTTGCTAAATGTAGTGGACATTTTGTATTTCATTTCATTTCCATATAATTTCTGTTCATATTTTTACTTTTCTTGCCATCTCAGATAAGATGCCTTAAGAAATTATGCGGGTTTCTATGAACACATAATATGGGTAACATTTTAATTTTTGTGCGAATAATAATAAAAAAAAACAAAATCACGATGTCAAATGGCATTTTGGTGAAAATTAAAGTTCGCCAAGTAGCATCGCTCTTACAGAGAAATATTTCGAAAATATTTTAATGAGTTGTACGTGTAGCAATTTCAAGTAATTAAAACTGCAGACAAATTGTAGAAACGTGAACAGCAGAGTCTCTATCAGTCCAATACCCTTATTTGTTTATTTTTTCCCAAAAATGTTTCTTTTCGTTGGTTCAAGCAGCGATGGAGCTTTATAATTATAAGAAACATTTAATGCTTAATCAGTTCTGAACCTACCACCTATTGCTAGAACAGACAAAAACTGTCTTATAGCTGCGCTTAAGATTCGTTTCTATTTAAGGCTTTGGCATTTGGTTGTAAAGATCATAGTCATGGAGACAATGGTTAGAATAATAGAATACAAATCTAACATTTAGAGCAAACTGCTCCCTCAACAAAAGCAGCAGATTGTATAATTTAAGAAAATGCTTCACCACGAAACTATGTAATAAAAATGAATGAAGCTATTTGCAAATTGCATAGTGTTTTGAGAAAGAAACCGTTGGTAAACAGTTAGCTATAGCATTCGGATCGGTGTTGTTTAGCCTAGGCAGAGAGTTACCATTACCAATAACAAGCAGCAAGGCATCAGGTTTGTGGTGGACATTCTACTGAAGGCCTGAGATATTTCAGGGTGATACTGTAAAGCATCAGAGATCAGCAATGATTATTCAAAAAGATGAGTAGAATCGAATCATACTCATAATTTCTGATACTTATACGCATTCATACTTATTTTAATATCATGGAACCTCTAGCCATATTTAAAGTTTGAAGTACTCATCATATTCATTCAGAATCATAAAATAAGTATGATTCGCATACGAACATTAAAAAACGCTGGAAGGTTGTGTATTTGATCTGCTTGCTTATGTGTCTTTTTTTCTTTTTTTATTTTGTAAATGCAACAGTACGTTTGTCCTTTTTTTTTAGTATTCCATTTGCATATTTAATTGAGTTGAGAAAGTTGTCAATCTACATTTTTTAATGAACTTATACCAATAATTGGAATACTTTATAACTGTAATTAAAACATAACCTTTATTCGGTATTCGATTAAAACATAAACTCAGGTTTGACGTTCGGAGAGTCAATATTATGAGAGTCTGTTTGTCTAATAAAAATATTTGTAATACAAGTTTTTCTCGATTCTTATACAGTTATTTGTTGAATATGAAATTCAATTTCTTTGTCTCGCCTTTTTGTTTAAGTCTGTTTTGTTAACTGTAAAGTGCAAATAAAAAAATTAACATTTGACTGCAATTAACTAACAATGTCACTGCTTAACGACATCAGGGTGTGGAAGTGCAAAAATGAGAAACACAATTTATGTCAAGTCATGATCACGGTACATACAATACATAATAAATAAATTATAATTAATGATACAATTTATTTAGAGTTCAATAAACTTCTTTGGATTTTCAAATGACATTTAATGAATCAGAATGCTTATGTCATGTGAATGTTCTCAAATACAAGCAATTGTTACGACATTTTAGTTGATTTAAATTAAACATTAAAAATTGTTTTTAATTGTTTAAAATAATGTTTAACAATTATCAAGCTTGTGTCTTAAGTCTTTTGTTTTTTTAGGACCAACAACCAACGTATGTAACTAAGTGCTTAACTTTAATTTGTAATTTAATTGCTTCGACTATTAAATAATTTAATTTCATATCCATGAAAATATGTACATATACATACGTTTCTATACATGAATTTATACATGATTTTTATGTTTTATTTTTCATAAACGTTTTGGAAACAATATTTTCTTAAAGAATACATACATATTGATACGTTTTTACCTTTTAAAAACGTTTAAAATATGAACTCGTAGATAGCAAATAAAATAAATTTGTGTATAGTTTTAATTAAAATTCTTTATTATTCGCAGAATTCTGTGTGCCACTATTCACAACTTGATGTAAACAACGACAATCGGTTTTCTTTGTTATTCCTCTGTTTATACCCTTGGCATAAACAATAACAATTACTAGACAATTATTCGACAGACCTTTCTAAAGGAAATCTTCAAACCACGATTACGCTCTTCAAACACACCGCGTCTTCACACAAGACTGACTGAACTTTACTAACCTCGCCTGTTTGCCTTGCCTTTTATATGGCAAAGTAAAGAGTCTGGTGAATGTTCTTGAAAGCGAACGTTCATGATTTCGCCTTCTCGAAATCTATATAAATATAAACATCGTTTTTACGTTGTTATTGTAGTGTTGTTGGCATATTTTTGTTTACTTGTTTATCATTTTTCTTATGCTGGTGTTTGTTGTTTTATTTTTGTTTACTTGTTTACCACATTTTTCATGCTTGTGTTTGTTGTTATATCAAGCAGTACGATAATTTGTAAACAAGTTTGTTTACTGCAGTGTTTTGTTTTCGTAGCTTTGGTTTATAATTTTTATGTTAAGCCAACCAGTATCTAGATTTTTCCATTTTCGTAACAATATTTTATATTTGTAATGATGTTTGTGTCAAATATGATAATTATAAAACAGTATTAAATTCCATATTAACATGCCATCTTTAGATTTAATATTCAGGTACCTCACTGCGGACAGAATTGTAGTGGACTTTTATTTAGAGTTGACAAATGGGACGAGATTTAAAATTAAACAGAATTTTTTGTCAAGTCATTACAATACGATTATTATACTACTGTAAATGTATAAAAAATGAAAATTGTATACTTTCTTGCAGTCAATCTCATTTTCTTGATACAAATCATTTTACCTACAAGAATTTTTTGTAATTTTTTTCGGTTTTTCTCTGATCAATACTAATTCGATGCAAAAATTCAGAAATTCATCAAAAGCTTCCTACATTTGTACAAGCCATTCAGTTTGATTTTAAATTAAATTCGTTTAAAAAATATTCTTGAAAAGAAATTATTTCTTTCGATGATTTATAATATCGTTGTCAACATGTAATTAATGGCTCTGAAATAAGAGTGCAAAACAGCAATGATGCTGGGTATATAAATTTGTTCATTAAAATAAATGGAAAGTTTAGAAATAGCATTACATCAGTTGTATGTTTTTTTAGAAATAGAAACAGTGAAGATGATAATAAATCAAATGCAGTGAAAAGAGGCAAATAAAATCAAATCGCACATTTAGTGTATCGTCAGAACTTAAATGTTGTACAAAATGTTTTTCTCTGAAATTAAAGAAACCAATTTCCAAATCGAAATATAACAGCAGCTAATAATTTATCACAACTTTGTTATACAATTTTAGCAAATGACATAGAAAGACATATTTTCATTCATGTCATTAAGATTTATTTTTATTCGTGGCAAGTTTACTTCATAGAATTTCTATTTAATTTATAACAGAAATGTTAAAGGTGGATAAATAAATTATAAAATTAATTGAAATATAATTCCACTCAAAGAAGTTTCTTTTAATTTAAAAATTTTAATTAATGTAGTACCCTAATGAAAAAATTTTATATTCAAATTCCTTAAGAATAATGAAAAGCTTAAGAAATAAATGAACAAAAATATTTTAAAAATGTACTCCACACAACCATAAATCTATCTATTGTTGGAATTTCGTTTGTTATTGGCATTCTTTTAAAATCTTATGGACAAATAAACTCAAGTTCGCTTATTCAATTGTTTATATTTTAAATCCTGTCAAATGCAAATTGGCCAACTAAACGGCCATAACAAGTGTGCCAGACAATTTGATTTTTATTTATTTTGTTTTCAAAAATATTTTCTTTTTTGTATTTATTTCTCCACAGCCATAAATCTCAAATTGAAATTGAAAGCCATAATTTTTGCATCTGTCAATAAAACATTATCGTATGAGCTATGAATTTGTGAATAAATAAATAAAATAATCATGTGGTGTACATATGTATGTATGTTTGTTTAGATGTTGCTTTAAATAACAAAACCATGTATAAACTTCTATTTGAAATCAAATTTTCAACATCCGTACCTAAACGTGGGTCTACATATGTAATTTAATGTGCTCCAGTTAACGGCACTTGACTTACTTGATTTTCTGTGACAGCTGTGTGGGTGAAATTACTTCCGTTCAAGTTCCTTTGACTGATCAGCAAATATTTTAATTTAAAAATTATTATTTCTTTAGGAATATCAATTTAAAGAGAACTGTAACTGTAACTGTACAACTGTGTGTAACAAATTGGATCATCAAATTGGAACATTATGAATAGAGTTAGATATACATTTTGCTTTTAACATTAAAATTATAAACAAAAGGCTACAAAAACAAAAATGAACAATGACCTTGTTAACATGATAAACAAGTAAACAAAAATATATACCAACAAAACACCAGCATAAAAAAGAGGAATAAATAAGTAAACAAAAATGCAACAAAAAACTGCAACAATAAATGTAAACAGAAATAGAGTAACAAACAAGAATAAATGTAAACAACATGTAAACAAAATGTTTACATTTATAGAGATTTCGAGAAGGCGAAGTCATTTGCATTCAAGAGTATTCATCAGACTGTTTACCCTGCGGTAAAACAGGCAACGGGTTAGAAAAAGTTCACTCAGTCTTGTGTGAAGACACGAAATATTTAAGAGAGTAATCGTGGTTTGAAGATCTCCGTTATAAAGATCTGTCGAACAAAATGACTAGTAATTGTTATTAGTTACGCAAAAGAATGAAAAGAGGAGTAACATACAAAGCAATTGATGTTGTTTACATCAAGTTATGAACAGTTGCACACAGAATTGTGCGAATAATAAAGAATTTTAATTAAAACTAAACACAAATTTAGTTTTATTTTTATTTGAAATGCCCGAACTCAGATTGCAAACGTTTTATTTATGTTTGCACATACCAGGATAAAGCGAATTTGCAGCTTTCAAATTCTGTTTAATCCAAAAGACTTGTACACAATGTGAGCATTGGTAACAACAAGTTCCAAGTGGTCAAAGAATTTATTTATTATGCCACCTCCAACAACAAGTTCCAAATAGTCGAAAATGTTATCTATTATGTCATCTACATAAATTAAAGTGATAACAGAAATTAATTGATAAAATTAAAGATGACATTTGCCAAGGAGAAGAGGATGGCCTAAACTCTGATGAGATGATGATCTTTTCAAACTTGATATGATAAATTGAAGAAAAAGCGCCAATGATACAGCTCTCATCAATTAAATACATATCTTTGTTATGAATAGGAGTTCATTTTATTACAACTTCAAATTCGGCGAAATATACACATGGTATTTAATGTACAGAGTAATGACTAAAGCGTAAAAATGATTGCTGTAATCCTTACTTAAAAATTCTAAAGAAAATCATATCTCTAAATCTACTTAAACGCAACAGAAACGCAACTGTGTTACATCTAAATTAAAGACTTGACCAACCTTACTAACATATTTTATTATAAAATGAACAATAATTTTCTGTTTTCTTTAAAATCATGATACGATTACATAACATCGATTAATGCCTACCACAGGAAGATAAATGTTAACGCGGTTACACACTGCTGTCCTACAAAATTGTGTGCAACATGTAAATTTCTTGACTAACCTGCCAAATTTCAATAAAACTTTTTAGACATACCGAAGTACATACAAACATACGGTTTTAAATAAGAAACTTTTTGTTTAAAATTTCCAATTTATGAACTCTCAAAAATAAAAACTAAATATGCCACGCATTTTGGGAGACTTTATTTCTTTACATTTCGTTTTTTTAGTGGCCAAATTTCGCATGCCTCGTACGTTTGGGTTGCATGTGCAAAAATCATATTTTTCGAAATCATGTAACAATTACGATAAACAAGTGTTTTTTCTTTTGTTTTTTTTTCTCCTGTGCCTTTTACAAACTAAACGAGCAGATCGTTTTATTGGAAAACAATTTTCACAAATTATGCAAAATAATCGCAACATTAATAAACATTATAATTTAAACTCGTCCCTCGATTAACAGAAATGTTTCAGCAACGCTGTAATGGTAAACAAAATGAAAGCACGTAGAAGGGAGCGTGCGATAAATTTGCGTATCAATAAAGCATGAATAATCTACCAAACATATCAAAAGGTGTGTCGATTCTCTTTAATATAAGATAAGTCTTTTACATTTTCTGCTCAAATTGGCTAACAAATGAGCAATTACTACAGTTGGGTTAATTCATGAAGAGAAATAGTACGTACAGCCGCCGTAGTCTAGTAGGTAGTGTGTTGGCTTTTTAGACGTAACGCCACGGTTCAAACCCCAGATCAGGCATCAAAACGAAAATATAATAAATAATAAAATTGATATGAAAAGTTTCTCAAAAAATCTGTCGTTCGGAGACGACTTTTAACTGTAGGTCCCGTCATGTATAAAACTAACACACTCAACATAAGTGGTGTGAGAAGCTAGGTCGTAATCCTGACTGAAGGGTTGTAATGACCAATTATATTCCTATGTAAATAGTACGCAGAAAAATTGTCTTTGATTGGACATATTTTACGAAGAATCCAAGATAATGTGACATTAGTCTTTGAAGGAAATCCAAATGGAAATCGTTGGAGAGAAATGTTATACACGTTGCAAATAGAATTTTTTCAGAAACCACTACTGTTTAATGGATTTTAATTTAAATTGAATTTTGCGCAATAATGTTAAGGAATTAGCAAATTGCGTAAATAGTAAATAATTTTTCATCATTAAATATGCTGGCTAAACAAAACAAAAAAATTTATTTTCCATTTTAACACTCCCTATCATATTATTTCCAGTGGCTTATTAGATAAAATGAAAATATTTTTTTGCATTAAATATGTGAAAATAACACTTCGTCTGCATAGTCAAATTATCACTAGAGGCATCAATGCTAATCTAAAAATTATTATCTGCTGCTATTTCTTTTTTTATGTTTCTTGAGTAAAAGTGCAAATTTTTTATGGAATTCACACATTCATCCGCTGTTGGTTTAATGCTGTTGATGAAAATGCAAGATTTCTTTACTTCCAAGAAATAAAAATAACTTTTTATGGTTTTCTATACCAGGTTAATGCATATAATGCAACAATTAAAATATTAAATAAAACAAAATCAATTTTTTACGGTGGATAATTGAAAAAAATCTTACAATTCATAGGACACTTAGGAGAAAACAAATAAAGAAACACAAGCGGTGAGTACAACTATTTAAAGCCCTAAACAGGAACCAAATCGCAACATGATTACAATCTTAAAAGGGTCCAAGTAAAAATGTATTGAAATAGAAGCAGTTGATGTTAACTTATTAACTTTTTATTTAATTTTCCATAATTTAAGTTTAAGCATTCCTTAACCATAAAATTCCAAACTTTTATAATTTATTATAAGAGGAGACTAATGCTTATCACTTAATACTAAATTCAGAGCCATTTTTCAAACCAATCGCTACAATGTTACAATAAAATGGGAAATAAATCAAATATAAGCTGATATGAACCAACTTCCGTTCAGTAGATTGCAGGGCTTTAGGTGCCAGAGTTGCGGTGGTTAATTAAGGTACGATAATGATGTTCTCTTATCGACTTAAATGTTCAATTTTTTTTAGTTTAAATGAGAAATTTTCATTAAAACTTTAATCCTTAAATAAAATTAATGAGTGTGTTTAAAAAGAAACAAAAAGAATTGTACAGTAGCGGACAAAAGTAAATGAACTATCACAAAATATACAAAAATTTAATAGACTTTAACTTGATTCATGATAATGGAAATAAATAAAAAAAAATCAAATTATATGGTGTATTATATTGTTAGGTTTTTACCTTTTAAAAACGTTTAAAAAATGAGCTCGTAGATTGTAAATAAAATAAAAATAAATTTGTGTTTAGTTTTAATTAAAATTCCTTATGTTAGAGTACGTGTACTTGTCAATAAAGACAAGTACAGTACCCGGAGGTCGAATTGACCCATTGTACAAAAAATTCCTTATTATTCGTACAATTCTGTGTGCCACTGTTCACAACTTGCAGTAAACAACAAATCACTCTTTTTAAACGCAGCGCGTCTTCACACAAGACTGACTGAACTGCACTAACTCACTCGCCTGCTCTGCGTTGCCTTTTATACGGCAGGGTAAACAGTCTAGCGAATGATCTTGAAGGCGAATGTTCCTTTTCCAAGATTCTACTCGATACAGAACTAAGGCAGGGATTGTGAAGGCCTCTTTATAGCAACGACCGTTTATTTTTCCAACTAATTTTATAAAATCTACTGGACATGCTTTGGTTCATATTTATGTCCATAATGTCCTATAATTATAATCTTATATTATTGTAAGTGAAACTTGTGATCAAGAACTCCATTACATTTAAAGTTAGTTTTGACCGACACAGTATACACAAAGTAAAAGATATGCCGATAGCAAGCAAAAAAAATGTCAAGGCTGTCAAGTGCTTCCATTCATCAGGCCGCTCGCATAAATTGTTCGAAAATTCAGCAGTTTTAAGGAATTATTTCGTTTTAAAGGAAATACAACGAGAGCTTCATTTAATCCTGATGTTGATAGAGAATAAATAACTTTCTTTTTTGGTTTAAAGATTTCATCACTGATTCTTATTTGGAATGCCGAGCACAAAAAGCGAGATATGCCCACTGGACCATGTGGAGACCTCTGTGAGTATTCTTACTCTATCACCACGCATTTATACAGAGTATTAAATAAAATTCAATTCAATTTAGTTTCAATTTACTATTAATACAATTTTATAGCCAAGTTAGATACAAGCCCCTCTATCGTGATAGTTATACTGAAACACTGAATGATAATGAAAAGACTCCTTTACAAAACGTTAGGATGCGGTTGCACTATACTCGTACAAGTATTCATGCAATTTACTCTGATAACCAGTCGAAAAACATAAAAACAAAAACAAACAAACAAAATGCAATACAACAACTATACAATACAACAACAATTCATTTCAACATTCAAAAATATATGTCATTGCATAAATTCACATTATTTAGCGAAAATATTTCTTTTTTTCGTTTGTTTTCTTCTCTTCTTTTTAAGTCACTGACCATCATTGTCCTCCAGTGACTAAGAAGAAAGCAAAGCTTAAGCCAAAGCTAAAGACTGTTTATCATTCTGGGGCCGAAGCTTTTGCCATAAAAGAAGCAGGAGCAAATCGCATTTAAATACGTTTATGGTGTAAGAGTAAAAACATTCCTGATTTTGTAAAAAAAAACCAAAAACCCAAAAACGAAAACCAAAAAACAAAAAAAGAAATAAAAAATATTGCTTAAATTGAAAAGAGTTCGCACGCTTTACAAGGCAGAACTTTCGATTTCAGTTGGCCAGTGAAAGTCACAAGTTCAACAAAAGCGAAAAAAATGTCACAAAATATATAAAGAAAGATCGAAAATATAAAACAACAACAAAAAACATGACATTTCGGCTGATAATAAGAAAATAAAGTAGACTTCTGGACAATATGCCGACCATACAGTTAAATTATGCCTCATTATTGACTCAAGTGTATTCAAAGTAAAGTTTTATCATCTTTAGACTGAATTATGTCACATCACAGTCGCCGTAGTCTGATAGGTAGTGTGTTGACTTATTAGACGTAAGGCCACGGTTCAAACCCCATGTCAGACATCGAAACGAAATATGAAAAATATTTCTTCAGCTGATTTCTGGCAAAAACCCTGAGAGCAAATAAAATTGACATGAAAAGTTTCTCATGAAACTTCGAAATCAACTTTAAACTGCAGGTCCCGCCACTAATATATGAAATTAACGTACACGACATAGGTTGTAATACATACATATTTATGTATGTATTTATATCACATCACCAAACGCTAATATTTACATAAGTAAAGGACATGTGGTCTGGTTTCTATACAAATATAGGATAAGTATGGATTTCAATTCAACGCCACTAGACACTGACCACAGATCAGCAATGAGTAGTCAAAAAGATAAGTAAAATCGTATAATACTCATAATTTCTGATACTTATACGCATTCATACTTATTTTAATATCATAGAACCTCTTCTCATATTCATATTATGTGTTTTTTTTCTTTTGTTGTAAATGCCTTACAACTAAGCTTGTAAACTTTTTTGGAATCGTATGAGTTTGATGTCAACGTTGCACGCATACTCATTGCAACCTGTACTTGTAAATCAATATTGTAGTTAGTATGAATGAATCAGAGTACATAGTTAAATTTCAATATTGTTGACTCACTTATATTCAAAGTTTCATGTGTGATTATGAGTAGCGAAAAAACGATTCATTTCTGATCTCTGAGTATGGCGTATATTTGATATCAGTTTTAAGCACTTGAACATTTCATGTCTAAAAATTCTTAAATATGTTTCTATCATCCTGTTATTAATTGCTTCAGATATTATTTCGTAACCCATCATGCTCTAATAGTTACTTCTGTGGGCACACGCAAATTCAAACTGAAAACATTTCTAAAGTAATTGAAGTTAATCCATGATTATTGATGAAATGAAAGGCAAATCATAACATATCATTTAGTATACTCGCCTAAATCATATGCTACAGCATTGTCCATAAAAGGAAACTTTAAACAAGTTTTTCTGTATTTCAAAGCTGAAGTATGTTTTTACATTTTAATTTATATGGTAGTCATTAAGGAGATTGATATGAGTACTAAAAATATCTTAAGTGCAGGTAATCAAATGACAGTTGCGATAAATGGAATAAAACTTCAATTAAGACATTTTAATTGTGAAACTGGTTGTCACATCTGTTTTATATGCAATCTATGGAAATGTTAAAGACATGAATTCTTTATTTTTACCTCAGTTTTTTCTTATATACCACATGGATTAATTTAAAACATAAATTCCAACATGTATTAAAAGGATTTTAAATACCATCAGCATTAAAACTCTTTTGAATACATTGCAGTGCGTTGTTCATTTCATTTAATAGATTTGGAGAATTTATATTTTACTTAAATTTTTCAGATTTCTATACATAATCTGAGAGATCTTAAAATGAAACTTAAATGGAATTTCGACTACGCATGCAAATACAAATAAATAAACAATAAATTTTGCCGCCACCCTAATGCACACTAAAAGTTTACTTTGTCAAAAACTTTAAAATTTTCTTTAAATTCGTAATTTTACTACTTTTTACTTGACTACATATCCGGGAGAAGACGGAAAATAATCATGTTTCATAATGTTTTACAAAATTATAAGCTTAAATGATAATGAATTTCTCTCAAAATAATCTAGGAAGCAACCAGATGGTAGCAAATATCTTTGTATCTTATATGAGATATCAGTCTACTTAGCAGAGATCACCAATGAATCGTTTTTTCGCTACTCATAAATACTCATGAAATTTTGAATATAAGTGAGTCAACAATATTGAAATTTAACGATGTACTCTAATTCATTCGTACTCACTACAACGTTTATTTATAAGTACAGGTTGCAATGAGTATGCGTACAACATTGACATCAAACTCATACCATTCGAAATATGATTGATTCATAAGCTTACTCATTCAGACTCATAACTTTAGAAAAATACTAATAATACTTAGAGTGACGTTGACATGAAGCTCATGCCATTCGAAATAGAAAAATACTTATAATACTTAGAGTGACTCGAAACATTCATCAATATTTACTGTCTTAGTTGTTGTTGCATTTACAAAAAAAAGACACATAAGCAAAAAAAAAACAAAACCTTTTAGTGAGTATTTTAGTGTGCGTACGCGAATCATACTTATTTTGTGATTCTTGTAAATGTTGTGTTATGGAGAGTCGAAGTCAACAACAGCATACGTGTTGTTAAGTATGAATATGATGAGTACTTCACAGTTTGAATATGAGTTGAGGTTCCATGATATTAAATGAATGCGTATAAGTATCAGATATTATGAGTATGATTCTATTCTACACATTTAAATTTTGAATACTCAGTGCTGATCTCTGTTTTCAATGCAACCACCTTTTCAAAACGTTCCGCACAGTAAAAAATCTGAAAATCATTTCGTAAATTTTTGAAGCGATGGAATTATAACGCTACCCGCAGAAAGCCAAAAGATCGTAGAAAATAATTGGAAATCCATGTTTGATTGAAATTTATTTAAATTAAAAAACAAATTATCATATAAACTGTGAAAAATTTTTATACCCTGAATATCATTTCGATTTGTTTCAAACGTGTGTATGTTGTGGTATGGTATATTTAACTATATATTTAGGTTTTATGCGCTTAAAAAGAAATCAAATTTTGGGTAAATTTTGTATTTCATATTACCGTAGGGGTGAAATTTTTAGTTTTTGTGATAATAAACAGAATACCATAACAACAGCAACACAAACAACAACAACAATTGGTTGAAACAAGAAATTACCAAATAAATACATTTTGAGGAACAAAAAAAAAGAAAGAGTTGAAAAATTGCTAAAGTTTCACTTGCGTGATTTATCTATTATTTTACATCATTTTTGTATTTTTTTTCTGTTTTTTATTTTTTACAAAATGTAAAACGATTTTTTTTTGGTTTTTGATTTTGGCGGTTTAAGTCGTTTGTTGGTCTCTCGCTAAAGTTGCAACCACAATTTTGGTTGACTTTCAATCTCTATTTTTAGCGGTCTAAAAAGGAGGGAAGATATTAGTTTTGTTTTTGTTATAGTTGTTGTTGTAGTCTATTATTTTTATTTTATTTTTTCTTTCGAGTCTTTTTTTTTTGTTGTTGTGTATTTGACTTCACCACATCAGATATTATTTATGCCTGCGCTATTTTTAATGCGATTATAGCCTAAACATCCATAAAACGTTTGTGGCAATTTTTTTTTTACTTTTTGTAGATTTTTTAAAGGTTTTCATCAGTTTTCGTGGTTGTTTTCGCTGTGTTGTTACTGTGATTGCTTTTAGTTTTACACTTGCGGGTGTTGATGCCATAATTCTGTAATTTTCCTAGAAAAACTAACTTTTTGACTTTTTATCGGAAACAGAGTTTTTCAATATTTACTGTTATTGGTTTGCAGAAGCAAAGGAGGTGGATAAATTGACTACGTGACCAAAGGTACTCACGAACACCAGTTGAAATTATTATTCAGTGCGTAAATATTGGAACGTTTTCGATGAATTTTAACTTAAATTGGTCCCGTAAAATACTGCGGTCATAATAAAGCTAGACAACAGTAAATATATACATACATTCATACATACATAATTGGTCATTACAATTCTTTAGTCAGGCTTAAGACTTCGTTTCTTACACCATTAACGTTGTGTGTGTTAAGTTTATACATGAGTGGCGAGACCTACAGTTTAAAGCCGACTTGGAACGACAGATTTTTTGAGAAACTTTTCATGGCAATTTTTATTTACTTTCCGAATTTCTGCCAGAAATCTGCTGATAGGAAGTCGCCGAAGAAATATTTTTTCAAATTTCGTTTTGACGTCTGACCTGGGGTTTAAACCGTTGCCTGTTAAACACTGGCTTTAATAAGCCAACACATCACTTACTTGACTACGGTGATATATGCCTTATAAGCACTTCTGAGGTATACTAAAGGCTTATTCCTATGCTCATTACCATGCTATTCTTGCAGCACCCTTTGAACTGTATTGAAATGTAAATGTTTTACTCGTTCACTTCAAAAACATTTTGAAGGCTTTTGTTGATATGTATGATGGAAACATAATTTTGGAAATTTTTCCTATGGTGTCCTTTTTCATTGTAATTTTATTGCAGTTCCCTCACATAATGATTTGTAATTTTATATGTATTCTTTGAGGGCTTACAAAAATTATTGGTATGTGATGTAAAACTGATTATACCTTTTAGACAAACTTTTCTTTTCGTTTTCATTTTCATTTTTCGTCTTCCTTAAATATCATTACTTCATCGTACATTAAATTTTATGAAATGTAATCAAAATTTTTATTTTTTATGGTACCAAATAAAACCTCAGGTTTTATGGTATGACCACAGATAGCATTTCTCATTTAAATGTTTGTTACACTAAATTTGCTGCTCATATCATATCTTTGCTTATATTCTGTATGGATTGGAAATTTATTGCAAAATTTTGGAAATGAAAATTATAGAGAAGCGAGACAAATATTTTGAAACTCATCATTGAAAGCTTTATTTGATGAGAAAATTCAAATGATGGTCCATAAAGCCCCGGCATTATAAAAGAAAAGAAATAAAAAGCAAATGACGTCTATGAAATCAGTTTAGCGCATGAATAACATAATAGAAGGGAAACAATTCTTTATTTTAATTTAATTTAATTTCGTGGGAATGATTTTAAAAGTCATACCGACTTGGCAATTTAAATAGTTTTATTTTTTCTTTTCAATTTGCTTTAATTATAGTTTCCATTAAAAAAAACCATTTGTATTACATAACTGAAACTAATGCAGGTATGATTGTAATCCACTCGTCTACAGATTGATGCAGTGCGATTTATCGAGTAGCTACTTTATGAACGGATATAAATTTAAAGTATACTGATGTAAAAGCTTCGCCAGCCATTGGATTGTACTTAAATTTGATGCAGAAAATGAGACATGTTTTAGATGCGTATATTGCTAACAACAAGATATGTATCGAATACTTTACCCTTCTTCGTAAAATATTTTTAATAAAATAAAGTAAAATAAACAATACTAATATCAATAATATTATAGACATGCATATATGTACATCAGAGATCAGCAATGAGTATTCAAAAAGATGAGTAGAGTCGTATAGAAACTCTAAGAACAAGTAAAATTGCCATGAAAAGTTTCTACAAAAAATCTGTCGTTTGTAGTCAACGTTAAACGTTAGGTCACGTCACTTATGTATAAAAGTAACACACACAACATAAGTGATGTGAGAAGCTAGGACGTAATCCTGACTGAAGGGTTGTAATAATCAATTATGTTATGTATGTATGTTACCATTTTTGCCATGAACAGGGAGTACAGAGGACATAACAGCACTATCTAGCTTCTAAATTGAAATTTGTATGAAACTATTACAGATGGCCGTAGAGAAATACTGTAACCATCTGCCGGCTGTCACGTCTTGTGCAATGCACAAGCAGAATAATTTGCAAGAATTCTGTCTACAATTGATTGGTTATCACTTCCGTCAACTCGCATTTAATATAATCGGAGGCATTCTAAATATCTTTTAGTACATATTCACGCTTTGAATATGCATCAGAGTTCAGCAACGAGTATTCAAAAATATGAGTAGAATCGAGTCATACTCATAATTTCTGATATTTATACGCATTCATATCATGGAACCTCTACTCATATTCAAAGCTTGAAGTAGTCATGATATTCATACTTAACAACACGTATGAGGTGGTTGATTTCGACTCCTGGCTTAATATTTACAAGAATTACTAAATAAGTATGATTCGCGTACGAATACTAAAATACTTACTGGAAGGTTGTATGTTTGCTCTGCTTGCTGCTCTGTCTTTTTTTGCTTATGTGTCTGCATTCTTTTTTTGTAAACGCAACAACAACTAAGACTGTAAATTTTGATGAATGTTTCGAGTCACTCGAATCGTTTATAAGTATTATAAGTATTTTTCTAAAGTTATGAATCTGAATGAAGTCGCCGTAGTCTAGTAGGTAGTGTGCTGGCGTATTAGGCGTAAAGCCAGGGTTCGAGCCCCAGGCCAGACATCAAAACAAAATGCAAAAAGTATTTCTTCGGCGACTTTCTCTCAGCAGATTTCTGGCAAAAACTCTGAGTTCGGAGTCGACTTTAAATTGTAGGTCCCGCCGCTCATGTATAAAATTAACACACACAACATAAGTGGTGTGAGAAACTAGGTCGTAATCCTGACTGAAGGCTTGTAATGACCAATTATGTATGTATGTTATGTATGTATGAATCTGAATGAATCGGCTTATGAATCAAATATATTTCGCATGGTATGAGTTTGATGTCAACGTTGTACGCTTACTCATTGCAACCTGTACTTATAAATCAACGTTGTAGTCAGTATGAATGAAGCCGAATAGTTAAATTTCAATATTGTTGACTCACTTATATTCAAAATTTCATGAGTGCTTATGAGTAGCGAAAAAATGATTCATTGCTGATCTCTGATGTATATACAGTACATACATAATTGCTAACAGTATAGTTTTACATTTTTCATCACCCTGCTTTGTGGCCTTAATTATAACGAAAATTTGTAACCCAGTTAAAACGGAAAAGGTCGTTTATAACAGCAATGCTAATGTTTTATTCTAAGTCTACATTTCAACTGCTAAAAGCCCAGTTAGTTACTCTAATACTGCTTTCCAGTTTGGTTTTAAACGTAAATCTTTACTTGAAATAAATAATTTACAAGAAAAAATTTTAAATTCACTAACACCTCAAAACGTTACGAGTTGTTAATGACCTTCAACTTTATTATGTAGTATGTTTTACATTTTTTTCTTATATTTTCAATAAAAAAAATTTAAAAATTGTTGATTAAAAGTGTTTGAAAACATGTGTACCATAAAGAACATCTAAGCAGCGAAAACAGTGAATTTAACATGGAAATCGTGAGCGTTAGTTGGTACCTGCTTTATCTATCCAGCAGAATGTAATCGTTTCTTATGTAAACCTAGTCTGACTAAATATCGCAGAGTAATGAATTTAAGAAGAAAAAAATTTTAAATTCAGAAAGCCTCAGTTGCTTGCTCTATTATGGCTTATGATACTATACATATATAATTAAATTGTAGAATATTTCGAGAATTTATTTTTCTGTGAGAATATAAAAAATGTGTATGACAGCAAGATCTAGCCGTGCACTAGTACACATTAAAGCCATCACAGAAACTTAACTGCATAAGGGAGTAAGGAACACTAAAGAATACATATTGACTACTTACTTACGTAAATGGTGATTACAACCCTTTAGTCAGGATTACAACCTAGCTACTCACACCACTCAAGATGTGTGTGTTACGAACAACAGATTTGGGAAACTTTTCATGGCAATTTTATTTTACTTACGTAATATCGTAGAAAGTGCTTGGTTTTGTTAGTCAAAAGTTTACTTTAACATAAGGGAGAGATAATCTTTTATTTACGATTTAAAACCAAAAGAATTTGATTTAATCACGGCTTAATTACTTGTCAAATTTATTCTTGTATTTGTTATTATTCTTTATGGTTGTTGTCTTATTAATTTTAAAATCAGACATAAGAAAATAAATAAATTGTAATCATTTTCATTGATTTCCTTATTGTGATTAATTTCTCTTGATTGCAATGTTTTATAATTTGTTTAAAGTTTTAAAAATGTTAACATCAATCAAACAAATTGTAAATCTTTTTATGATTTTAAAATGGCATGTGTCTGAGAGGGATTATAAAATATAATTGGTGTTAACGAAACAAATATTTTCTTATGCTGTATACTAAAAACATCGACTCGACTCTTAAATAAATAACTACTAATAATTTTATTATTAGTATGATTATGATTACTTTTTATATGTTTAGCCACGACTGTATTGCAATTATAATTGTTTTTATGGATAATAATACGTAATCATAATCACCGTGGTGGAGTGGTGTCAGTGCTTGATTACATTTTTTTTGGTTTCAAATACAATTGAATTGCAAATGAAGCTTATGTGGGATCATAAATGCCGTGTATCAAAATATCGTCAATTTGATATGTTTCATCAATTTCACCATTGAATAATCATTTTAATTTATTATTTATTATTTTAAACTATTTAATCATTTATTTATTCACATTACATGTTTATATATGTTTTCGGGCATTAACAGTGGCTTAAAAAGTTTATTTTAAATGAAAATATATTTTTGGTAATCATTGGTAAAATAAATGCCAAATGTAATCATCAAACTAATAAAAATAAATATTTTGTATAATTTTAATTATTTTATTGAAAATAATACTTATAATGGTAATTGAATTAAAAAATATATTTGTCTTGATGTTCGCAGAAGAATGCCAATCTCATGTATGAGTTTGTTCGAATTATCTGTTGTACTAAGCATTGTGAGGCCGTCAAGCTTATTGTTATCTTCTCTGTCTCTAAGAATCCAAGTGAGCAGCGGTTGCACTCACGTCTCATTTTTTATTTCATTTTCAAGCATTCACAGATAATGGCCGTAAAGGTAAAGTATGGCGGAGGTCAGGGACTTTTCCTCGGACCTAATGGAGATGGAAACGTCTTACCATAATGATCAATCGCGATATACACATACATACATAACTGGTTATTACAACCCTATAGTCAGAATTACGACTTAGTTTCTCATACCATTTTTTGAAACTTTTTGAAAAACTTTTCATGGCAATTTTATTTGCTCTCAGAGTTTTTGCCAGAAATCTACTGAGAAGAAGTCGCCGAACGAATATTTTTTCCTATTTCGTTTTGATGTCTGACCTGGGGTTTGAACCGAAGCCTCAGGCCTAATACTATCAACCAACACACTATCTACAAGACTACGGCGACTACGTTCAAACGTCTATGATGAAAGAAAAGGTGGGTCTTCACATCGCTTAATTATGTGCCGTAAGCTCAACTTGTTGGAGAATAAATCTACAAGTGGGAGGGAAACTTCTCAAAGCAAGTAACTTTAGATTTAAGACACGAAATATTTTCTGTTAAGGTGAATATTGTTGCTTAAGTTCAAAGAAATAATTTAAAATTGAGTAGAAGGGAAAGTAATATTTGCTTTTTGGTATGTCTGACAACACGTATGACAATCTTCTAAACAAAAAACATAAATTTCAAATCATCGATTACACAGCCCTGCAAATTTGGACTTTTTTTGTGCAAATAAGATGGCTTCAGGTGTTTTCGAAGGCATTTGGCGCGCTAAACACGAATCTGGTTTCAAAAATTTTCCATCACGTCAGGTTTTCAGAAAAAGGGGGTTGAAAACCCTAAAAATAGCGTTTTTGGCCATTTTTGAAACATTGTAGAGCTCAACACTGACGTGCTAGAACCATCGCTATTGTTAGAAATTGACAATTGATATTTGCTCTTTAAAATGAGCCCAAAGCCAAATTGTTTGCATACATCCTTAAAGTAGGGGGTGGGTTTATGTCAAGGGGTGCAAAAGAAAAAGAAACACATTACGGAGGTCCTTAAAAATTAGTCAGATTTACTTGAAAATTGTTACTCAGGGGTTTTTGGGGTCGATGATTACAGATCTTCATTCAGATTTAAAACATTCAAAATGGTGGCTCCAATATGGCGGTCAAGTAAATTTGATTAATTTTTATAAACCTCCACCGCCATATTGGATCCGCCATTTTGAATGTTTTAAATCTGAATGAAGATCTGTAATCATCGACCCCAAAAACCCCTGAGTAACAATTTTCAAGTAAATCTGACTAATTTTTAAGGACCTCCGTAATGTGTTTCTTTTTCTTTTGCACCCCTTGACATAAACCCACCCCCTACTTTAAGGATGTATGCAAACAATTTGGCTTTGGGCTCATTTTAAAGAGCAAATATCAATTGTCAATTTCTAACAATAGCGATGGTTCTAGCACGTCAGTGTTGAGCTCTACAATGTTTCAAAAATGGCCAAAAACGCTATTTTTAGGGTTTTCAACCCCCTTTTTCTCGAAAACCTGACGTGATGGAAAATTTTTGAAACCAGATTCGTGTTTAGCACACAAAATGCCTTCGGAAACACCTGGAGCAATCTTATTTGCAAAACACATGCAGGGCTGTGTTATTATTTCATACGACCATCCATCACATTTCAATGGCTCAGCTAATATGCCATCAATTTGTTTTTTTTTTTAATTTTCTTACAATTAGTAAACGTAATCCACTTTCAATTACAATTTCTTTGACCATATTTGTCGACAACTTTATGAAAGTTGTCATTTTATTGATTTATTTTTATATAACAGTTGTTATAAGAAACTATAAATTAAAGTTTAATAACTCATCTCAATTACTAGCAGATGACACATGGGAATTGAGTTTAAAACTCTCATCGTCTAATTTTGTTTTCAAATGATTGTGGCAGAAAACTTAATAATTTTGTATTGGAAAGTACGCTGTTGTCCATTAAACTTTCAACTGATGTCGCTTATTTATAATGAAGAAACTGTAATAAGTGGATTACGATTAAATTATTACGTGAAAATAAAAAAAGACATCGAGGTATTAAAAATGACAACACTTTGTAAAAATACATTGGAGGCTCATAATTGTATCACTAATTTAGTTAACGAAATATTTCTTTATACTGTCATAGACATTCGCTGTACTCCTATCGTTGCAAATAAAATAAAAAAAAATTGTTTTTAGTTTTAATTAAAATTCTTTATTATTCTCACAGTTCTGTGTTCCACTGTTCACAACTTTATGTAAGCAACAATAATTGCTTTGTTTGTTATTTCAGTGTTTACACACTTTGCATAAACAATAACAATTACTGGGCAATTATTCGACAGATCTTTGTAACGGAAATCTTCAAACTACGATTACTCTCTTCAAACACACCGCGTCTTCACACAAGACTGACTGAACTTTTACTGACCCAGTTGCCTATTTTGCCTTGTCTTTTATATGGTAATGTAAACAGTCTGTTGAATGTTCTTGAAGGCGAACGTTCGTTCGTCTCCTGAAGATCTCACTTTTTATGCTGGTGTTTGTTGTTATATTTTTGTTTACTTGTTTATCACTTTTTTATGCTGGTGTTTGTTATCGCAGTGCGGTAATTTGTAAACAAGCTTTTGTTTATAATTTTAATGTTAAAGGATTTAAAAGCGAAACACCAGTATCCAGATTTTTCCATTTTCGTAACAACATTATTTTCATCGGGAAGTTATCCTATGTGTTTCTAATCTTAACGATAACAACTTTGATCCTAAAGATCCTATAAGTACAGTATTTAAATGCTAATATTGTCAAGATATTTTAATCCATTTGTTTTTGTTTTTTTGTTTTTTTTTTTTTTGTGGAATGTTAAAGGATGGCTGCGATTTGTTTTCACTAAATACTGTGCAGATTTTCTGTTAATTTATATCAAATTTTTCATGTTACGGTTTATTAACGTGTATGTTGTTGTTGTTATTTAAACTTTCTTAACAAAGTTATTCAATAGTAAAATTTTTTAGTTTTTGCTTGTTAGAGAGCATGTCACCGATTACTTTACACGTAATTAGTTGTTGTAAAATATTGCATTGGAACGTTGTTTCTAAGAAACAAAACAAAATGAAAAATGGACAACTGCTGGTGGGTCATTAAAGCCGAACACAATCGATTATCGATTTTGGTCATTAAGGAAATACTTTATGTTTACCACACAATCGCCGTCATATGCCTATACAGCGATATAAATTGTTCATGTAGGAGAAAAATTTAGTGTCACATAAAATCTTTTGTATTCCTTGCTATCAGTACTGGTACTTGCAGGCCATTACCCCCATCAGCATTATCGTTTGCTGCCTTGCATAATTTCTTTACATTTTAATTTGTTTTTTATTGGAAATCTTACTGCCGATTTGAGTTTTTCATTATTATATGGAGGAGGAAATAGGTGTTTTATAAAATATTTATTTTTCCCTGGCCTCCATTAGAAATTACATCTTTAATTTGTTATGCTGCTGTAATTGTTTTCTTTTTCAATACCAGCCAACCCAGTAAACATTGAATGTTAGTTTAAAATTGATTGAAAACAAGCATTGAAAGCTAAATATACAGACTTTAGTTTTTTTGAAAATGGGGTATTGCTTAGAATTGACGAAAAATTCAGTGGAGTGAACTTCTTCTCATCATCAAAAGATGCGTTTTAAACCACCGCCCACGAACTTCTTCTCACTAATTTGTTACATCGGTATTGCTATGCATGTCAATCTTAAGAAGTCAGATCTTACTTCTTCCGTATACTATTGATCCCAGTTGAATACTTTTCATCTCGATCAAGTTAGCATAATACAGTTGCAAAAAATGTGTTCTATGGTAGGATTTTCTTCCCAACAGAGCAGATACTCCGCCTGATCTAAGATACTTAGCCTGATGAGATAATATCTTAAATAAAAATGGCACAATAGAAAAGGCACTATCCTGCGTATGCTTACATATGTTCAGAATTGGTCATCAGAACACTTCAGTCAGGATTACGACCTAGCTTCTCACACCACTTATGTTGTGTGCGTTAATTTTTTTATACATGTGTGGCGGGACATACAGTTTAAAGTCGACTCCAAACGACAGATTTTTGAGAAACTTTTCATGGCAATTTTATTTACTTTCAGAGTTTTTACCATAAATCTGCTGAGAGGAAGTCGCCGAAGACATATTTGGTCACATTAAGTTTTGATGTCTGACCTGGGGTTTGAACCATGGCCTTACGTCTAATTAACCAACACACTGCCTACTAGACATCGGCGACTTGCGCCTGCCAATGTTTGCTTAACGTATTTTATACAGATTTTTTCCATAAACCACTGACCCCACTGATCCCAATTCTCTCGCACGACTGTGACTGCATTTGTACTGTATTGATACTGAATGAATGCTTAAGTAGTTCAAAAATGATATTGAAAATGTATGAATCCAAATGCTCTATGGATACTCCAATACAATTTACCTTTAAGTGGAGTTTAGTAAACAAATTGATAAGAAAAAGATTTACTGGGTAATGTTGTATAATGTGTGTTGGCAATGAAGATATTCAAATGGTAAGTGAATAAGCATCAGGCTAACTACATTTTTGTAATTTTATTTATGTAATGATGTAATACAAGAAAGATAATTTCACGCTGCTACTGTTAACCAGGCAAAGTTAATTTATTTACAAAACAATTAGTATTTTAAGTAATACTTTTAACATGTCATTATATGCATACATATTGTATCTGAATAACAATCTGTAGGTAAATTGAAATTTATTCACTTAAGTTTTAAAATTAATAACCATACTAAAATCATTAACTTTTTGGGTTTTTTTTGGAAGATATAAATTAATTAAAATATTTGAACTTCCTTGGTTAGATTTCAATGTAAATAAAGTTTATTAAGTAATGTTTCGGATGCACATAGAATTCCCATACACTGTTGTATTCAGGAGCATTTATCAGACTGTTTACCCAGCGATATGAAAGGCAAGACAAAGCTGGCAACGGAATCAGAAAGAATTCGGTCAGTCTTGTTTGAAGACACGTTGCGTGTGAAGAGAATAATTGTGGTTTGAAAATCTCTATTATAAAGATCTATTATTCAATTATTATTGTGTTCGCGAAAGAGTGTAAAGAAACATAACAATTAAAGCAAATTGTTGTCGTTTACATCAAATTGTGAACAGTGGCACACGGAATTGTGCGTATAATAAAGAATTGATTTAAAACCAAACACAAATTAATTTTTATTTTATTTGCAATCTACGAGCCCATATTTTAAGCGTTTTTAAAAGGGTAAAAACGGAACAATATGTTCACGGAAAGTCTATGAAAGCAAATTTTTGATTATTTTAAACTTACGATATAAGAATTGTTTGCTTACATGAAATACGTTAACTTTTTTCATTTTTACTCCGATAAGGTATTTAAAGATGGATAGGAAAAGAAAACCAATACAAAAATTAATAAATATGAGGCCTAACACAAAAACTACGCTGTAAAAAATCCCAGGAGAATAACATTCAGCAATAAAACAAATTAAAAAACAAAAATCAAATGAAAATGAATAGAAATAAAAATACTTTCATTGTTTGAACCTGACTAACTTTATTCGAAACAATTTTATAAACATTCAACAATTATTTATCATGACAAGATTGTCTTCACATTTGATCAGGCAATCTCCACTCTAAAACTGCTGATATTGCAGACAGCATGTCACCAACATCAACGGAGACCATTAAGCGTATAAACTGCATATGAAAAAAAGAAAAGCCAGAGATCCAACAATCTCAATTGATTTGAAATCTATTACAACTCGTTCAGGTGCAAGTTAGAAAAGAGAAAAAATTAAAACAATTAAGGCAGCCTACATAACATACTCTTTTCAAGCAACTACAACAATTGATACGATTTATTGTTATTGTCACTCTGTGTTAATGTTTCTGGTGTAGTTGTAAATTTTATTCACACTCTAATCAATAATTTTGTTTGATCACATAAACACGGGATTTGTACCGATTGTACCATCGTAATGTTCATCAATTGAAAGACTTTTATGGTTGCATTTAATATAAACGAATGACTTTTGTGACATGATATTTTTTAGTCACGTGATAATAAACAGCTTTACTTGGATTTCAGAGAAATGATGCCCAGCATATTTAGATCATAGCTTTAGTTCGTATCAAATGAGAATCGTCAGAACTGAAATCAACAATCCTGTTAGGTTGGTAGGTAGAAGTGGCTGTCTCCTCGATGGTGTCATGAGCGGACGCACTTAGGGCACACAGAGCCCATTGTGATACCACAGTTTCACATTCTCCCCTAGTCCAGGAACCACTCTTAGCTTCCGATGAATGCCAATATTTATGCATGACAGTTGATCCAGATCCTACATGTAGTAGGCACCCGTGTGCCTCTTTCTCCTCCGACCAAGTGCTGGGCATGTGCACAGTAGGTGAACGACAGTCTCAACCTTCTCCTCATCTCCAAAGCTTATGCAGAAATCATTTGCAAGGTGTCCAAGACCAATACGCCCCACATGCATTCCTATAATACAATGCCCCGTAATAAAACCCCAATAACAATGCTGAACCTACTTCTTTGGAGTTTGAATAGAGCCGCCTCGCGCCTCTTATCTAGCCTTAACCAGATTTTCTGCGCCGTTCTGCTCGTGTCCGAAGCTGCCGATCTACTGCTGACAAGGTCCACGATCGCTTTGGCAATTATAAGCTTGCAGGTACCTAAAGAGATCCCCAATGCAGAGAATTCATCCGGGAGTTCGATGATCGTGCCCCTTCTGGCCAGTTCATCCGCTCTGCAGTTACCGGAAATGTCCTTATGTCCCGGTATCTATGTGATACAAACATCATATCGATTAGCCAACTAGTTAAGACATCTGCGACAGTCGTATGCCGTCCTGGTGTTCATTACATTAGAATCCAATGTCCTGATAGCCACTTGGCTATCGGAAAGTATGGTAATTTTCCGCCTGTGAACATTTTTGTTCGCAATAATTTTCACCGCAGCCCGAATTGCTTATAGACCGGGATATTTCGATTGATTCCGGAAAAATTCCACACTCAACGGCTTCCTCCAGCTTGGAGCCATCGGTATAAATTTGTACGGAGTATCGCCTCCCTTTCCGGAATGGATGTCCCAAAATTCATAGAGAAGTCATATCGCGGTGTCATGTAGTCACTGACTCCGACAATCCCAAATTATACAAGTATCTGGCAAATTCATGTCACCGTCCAGTCGCCCAGAAACGCCCACTAACCTTAGCCGCCACGCCCCTGCAGTAGAAGTCAAGCGGAAGAAGGTATAAGATTATCTCTAGAGCGAGCGTAGGTGTAGTACACAGGGCGCCACTAATAATCATGCAGGCAGATCGTTGCAACGTGCGAACAATCCAGTTAGTTGTGCCAAATTTTAATTACTATATCAGCAAAGTTATTAGACTTCAATTATAAATTTTTTTTTTTTTTTATTCTCCGGATTTAGCACCGAGTAAATATATTTTATGTCCAAACTTTAGGAATTGGCTCGTCTACAAAAATTTTATTCCAATGTTTGAATCATCTCAAAAACATTCTGTTATATATAGCAAATCTTAAATGTTTGAATGTATAAAAAAAAATTAGAGAAACAGTAGCCAAATTGCGTAGAACCCAAAGGGAATAAGGTTAACAAAAAAGTAATTTTTTATCAAAAAAAAAACTGTTTCCTTCAAAAACTCACCGACTTACTAACCCACCCTGCTGTTAGACGCCTTTGTAAATGCTTTTCAGGTTCAATTCAAAATTTTTCACTAGGTTTTTGAAAAGTTTGATGAAGTACATATCCATTGCTACTTTTGTTCATGAGTTATCGAGCCTAATGTCCATTGTAAAGCGATAGTCCTTGTTTTTTATCTGTCTTGTCTTTCACTTTCATTTCTGTTGGATTACCTACTTGTATCTAATATAACAAAAATTGAATACAATATGAGCCTCAACACTACATTTCGAGATGCAAGTGGCAATATTTTTACAAACGATTTCACGCAATGAAGACGAATAAATTATTTTATCAATTTCGCCATTCACAATGTTGATAAATATTTATTAGAAACAAAAATAAAAACAAAAACAAAAAGATAACAATTTGTATGACCAAATAAACTTGTGCTTCAACCATTGTTTACATTGTATTACACGGTGTATGTATATAATAAATAAAATTTAAAAACAATAAAAAATAAACATTTCTATGCGTATATCCATCCATACAGTGGTGCGTAGAAATACATCAGAAGACAACATTAATCATTTGATTGTCTTGTCTTGTCTTGCGTTAAGGCTACTTGTTTCTGGTTTAAAGTGTCATGCCGGGCTTGTAAAGGAAATTATTTTTCTTTCTGACAATTGCCAGTTTTTTGTTCAGTCACTTTAAGGTGTTTTATTGCCGGCTACCTACAGTTTTAATTTCACACATTTCAATACAATTAGCGTCACTGGGTATATATTCAGGGGTGTTGAAAACAAAAACTTTTATTTCTTTACATGCTTTAAGTATGTTGTACAAATGGTGAGAAATTTTCGTAAAGAAAATTTCGTTTTTCATTGCTCAGGTCAAGTTTCTGTCTTGTGAATTCCATGCATACTCGTATATACAAGTCAAGTAGAGTTAGTATGGATTTTAGTTCAAAATAGTTTACATTTCGTATATCCTGTAGCGTATTGGTAAAACGGAAATGAACAGTGCGTTCAAATATTCCTAGTTATAGTACAAAAAAAAAAGAAGGAGAATTAAAAAATACCACAAAAAAGGTTGTTAACACTGTCTGTTTTTGATTAAATGAACACATGAAAACCATTCGTTTCCGTTTTAAAACGTGTCTACAATAATAAGATTTCCGAATATTTTTTAAGGCATCAAAAGTTACATAATTAGAGAAATAAATTCACTCGCTAACTTCTACCACTTGATGTAATAAATATTTTTTTTTTACAATTTTAAAGTCATTTCCAATTACAATCGATTTAAAGTCTTTAATAACAGTTTCAGGTCAGGTATCTCCAACTAAATGAAATAGAAAAAAATATTTCTTTGGCGACTTCCTCTCAGCAGATCTCTGGCAAAAAAAAACTCTGAGAGTAAATAAGACACGATTACATTTTGCAGCATAGATAAAGCAGGTGCCAACTAACTATATTCACTGTTATTGTAGAAGTCGCCGTAGTCTAGTAGGTAGTGTGTTGACTTATTAGATTTAAGGCCACGGTTTAAACCCCTGGTCAGATATCAAAACGAAAATATAAAAACATTTCTAGCAAAAACTCTGAGAATAAATAATATTGCCCTGAAAAGTTTTTCAGAAATCTGTGGTTCGGAGTCGACTTTAAACTGCAGGTCCCGCCACTCATGTATAAAATTAACGCACGCAACATAAGTGGAGTGAGAAACTAGGACGTAATCCTGACTAGACGGTTTTCCTGATAAACGGCCGTAATACAGTATTTATATTTGCAGCAATTACGTCCCTCTTTGGAAAAAGTCGAATTTGGTTTTAAAATAATATCCACACATGTCAAAATTCGTGACCACCTACATACTTGTCATGTTACAGTCTCTGACATTTAAACCAAAATTTTCGCTGATGCTTTCCTTTTTTAAAATTTTCTTCAGTTCTATTGTGTTCGAAATCGTTGAGAATACTTTACTCATTAAAACTAAGACCACAGTGTTACGAAAATGAGGAATCTAGATACTAAAGTTTTTCTTTTACATCTCTTAACATTAAACATGTAAACAAAAATACAACAACAAGCACCAGCATAAAAATGGGAAACAAGTAAACAAAAATACAACAACAAACGCTACAAGAATGAATGTAAGCAAAATGCACAAACAACAATAATGAAACAGCGATGTTTACATTTATGGAGATTTCGAGAAGACGAAGCCACAAACATTCACCTTCTAAAACATTCATCAGACTATTTACTTTGCCATATAAAAGGCCAGACAAAGCAGGCGAATGAGTTAGTGAAGTTCATTAGGTCTTGTGCGACGATGCGGTGCATTTGAAGAGTGTAATCGTGGTTTGAAGATGTCCATTACAAAGCTCTATTGAACAATTGTCCAGTAATTGTTATTGTTTATAAAAAGGCTATAAACAGAGGAAGATCAATTGTTGTTGTTTACGTCAAGTTGTAAACAGTGGCACACAGAATTGTGCGAATAATAAAGAATTCTAATTAAAACTAAACACAAATTTCTTTTTATTTTATTTGTAATCGACAAGCTCATATTTTAAACGTTTTTTAAAGGGTAAAAACGTAACAATATTCTTCTTCGCTGTCTTCATTCTTAATTGTTTAAGTTTCAAAATACGCGACTGGAATTACTCCTTTTTTTGAATGAATGGAAAGACAAACTCATATTTAAACGACAATTTAAATATTTATGTTTTGTTTTATACACTTTTATAAAAATATTCCCTTTAAATTACTGAACATAAATTTTCTAAAAAAATTAAAAAAATTCATTTTAATCACTGGAGATTTGTTCAATTAACACACCTTATATTTCAAAGAAATGTGATTGATTTAATGTTATTAGGTAAACATATTTCATTCTTCGTATTTTAAACCTTTTGTATATAAAAGTTTATCGGATGTAAAATATTTCGCCAATAATTTAAACATTCGCAAGTGGCCAAAGGGATAGATTCAAATTCCACTTCACAAATCATTTTTTTTTTGTATTTAGCAAGAATATAAGAAAAGAGGACTTAAATTGTGCTTGCACAGCCACGTACTTACATCTGCAGATTAATAATAAGAAGACTGTTTGTTTGGCCGACTTTAACTGTATGAGTGGAGAAGTAACCGAACTCGTCATGCAAGTTGTAAAATGCAGAATGGCGCCACTGTGTATGGTTAGGAATTTATTTTGTAACCAACGAAATGCCTGAATGGTATCAACAAACATTATGACAGCACACCACAGCAGCTTTAGCAACATCATAAGCAACTAGTTGGCGTTAAAACGCAACTGAAACAAAATTGTACAGCTTTAGAGCTCATTTAAGTGCCGGCAGTTCTGAAATGTTAAGGAAAGAAGTACCAACAAGAAAAACAAAATAAATAAGATGAATACGATGTGTATTCCATATAAACTCTCATTTTTAAATCATTGACGTATGGTGTATCTGCCACATTGTCAGTATATTTATATATTTGGTATTATAATATATTTGGTACGATATGATTTGCTTTGAGAAGGCCTATCTGACGTTTTGTTGTTCGCGTTCATCGATAACGAATGAAAAGAAAAGTGATGTGTACCAAATGAAAAGTGAAAATTTTATTGAATAAATCAAACTTATGTCGTAAATAAGATAAAAAAAAAATACACATACACTATATAACAGAATATTTTTTATGAAAGGAATGAAAAAATAAATGATCAGATACAATAACCTGCGTTTATTTCGATAACATGATGATATTAACTAGAAATGTTCTTAAGTTGTAGAGACTCGAAATATAAAAGTCTGTAGAAGAACAATACAAATAACAGCAAATAACAACAAATAAGAAGCAAAATTTAATTAAATGCTTGGTGGCCTTTAGGACTATTATGTAATAAAATATAAAAGAAATTGATTTCTCAGTATTTTCTTTACACCCTATATACACTGACAAGGAATAACATTTATTATTCGGTGATCCTGAAGTCACCGTAGTCTAGCAGGTAGTGTGTTGGCTTATTAGACGTAAGGCCACGATTCAAACACGAGGTCAGAGATCAAAAAGAAAATATGAAAAAAAATTCTTCGGTGACTTCCTCTCAGCAGATTTCTGGCATAAACTCTGAGAGCCAATAAAAATGTCATGTAAAATTTCTCAAAAATCTGTCGTTCGAAATCGACTTTAAACTGCAGGTCCCGCCACTCATGTATAAAAATTAACACACACAACATAAGTGGTATGAGAAGGTAGTTCGTAATCCCGACTGAAGGGTTGTAATGACCAATTATGTATGTACATACAGTGGTGGTCACGAATTTAAGACACGACATTTTACTTATACGTACATTTGTGATAATTTTTACATCTTATCAAAAATATTTTAGGTCCATGATATTTTTCTTAAGATTTTAGTAATATTAGAAAGAAAAATTAATAATATTTTGATACCTATATTTGGTTAAGAATTTTTATTTGCATATTATATAGATCAAGGCAAAATGCTAGTCGGGATTTGATATTTTTTGACACAAGTGGTTTACGTTGTGCAATACACCCACGCAAGTTTGTCTCATTTAGACATCTTCTTATTGCCGTAGATGAAATATCGATACCAGAATCCAATACAATTTTACTTTTTATTTTGCTTGAGCTTGTGAAAGGATTATTAGCAGCTACTTTAGGGTGTTGTTTTTCGGGCTCTAGGTTGCTGTTTAATATTTTTGGTGGCACCACGTTGCTTGATGTGTTCCAGCGCGTTGTAAATCTTGCATGTAGAACATTTAAGCAACTTGGATATCTCGATTACTATTTTTCCATCAAATTGTAGTTGTTGGATCAAATTTCGCTCGGCATCGGAATTTCAAATTCCTCTGCCCATTTACAATTAATTATTTCTATGTATTCCAACATAAAATAAAATAAAACATTCGTTGCTCACCGTTTAGTTTCAAAAAACACCTAAAAATCACTTCAAAACCAGATATTTCTGAAATGTCTTAAATTCGTGGCCAATTTCAAATAAACGTTCTTACAATAATATGATCAAAAAGCAACAGGATGTAAAAAGAAACAAAATAAAATAACTGTACTTTTTCTTAGTATTACAGGGTACATAGAAGAATAAAGAATATCAATTTTGATATTACAGGATTGTAAATATTATCACAACAAAGTCAGTCATATGTCGTGTCTTAAATTCGTGGCCACCACTGTATGTATTTGAAATTATACTGCAAGGAATTCTTGGCATAAGAATGAATGAAAGATAATTTAAAAGTTGCATCTTTCTTAGTTAAGGCTATACGTAACAGATTTGTACTGTTTGTTAGAGTATAATGACAACTTAAACATGTTTTGTTATTTTCAAGCAGATATCACTCATAATCACATTGAAAATATGAAAACTTAATAAAAATTTTGAAAATATAAAATTTCACTTATTCATCTTCAACAATATGTTTACTATACATATGTATGTGATACATCCATTTGAACAGGTATAAACACGGATGACAAATGTTGGAGACATTTATTTCAACTTCTTTTTTTCTTGGTTTTTTTATGTTCAGATTATTGTCTGTCACACAGTTTGCTATGAAAAAATTATTTGCATAATTTTTAATTTGTAGGAATGAAAAATGACATCAAATGAAATGGAAAGTTAAAGTAAATTAAAGTAACAACAAGTTATATCGTTAACAAGAAGCAATATTTCCCAAAAAAAATATGTTGATGAGTTGTACGTGTAACAATTGAAAGTTATTAAAAGCCTGTAAGGTTGCATGTAACAAGTTTTTCTTCAGCGGATGGTAGAAACTCAAGTGTGCCAGGACCTACATGTATGTATCATATTATACCATAATTAGTATTTTCGTACGAAAGAATATGTCCCAGAACGATTAGAAATTTGCAGATTTTTTTACACAATATTATCAAAAGAAACTTGCTAACCATTTAGACGCTTCCTATCAACGATTTTTGGTTTGACTAATAAAATTATTTTTTTGTTTATAAAGATTCATATGAAAACCCTGGCTTTCAAAATTAATTTTAAAGTTATATTTGTAGCCTAATAACAATTAGAATGTGGTTATGTTTCGATGTGCTGTGAGTTTATTTAATTTGGCACATAAAACTGCGGGATCTACAATTTAAAGTCGACTCCGAACGACAGATTTTTGAGAAACTTTTCATGGCAATTTCTTATTTAATCTCAGAGTTCTTGTCAGAAATCTGCAGAGAGGAAGTCGCCGAAGAAATATTTTTTTATATTTCGTTAAGTTGGAGATGCCTGACCTGGGGTTTGAACCGTGGCCTTACGCCTAATAAGCCAGCGCACAACCAACTAGTATATATTTGTGCGACAAAGTAGTGTATTAAAATCGGCTCCAAAAAATGCAAGGCTTGGCTAATAAAATTCTTCTTTTTTTATAAAAATTCTTAATAAAATTTTAGCTTTCAAAACTAATCTTAAAGTTATTCTTGAAGCCTAATAACAAATTAACAAACAGAATATCGTTATATTTGAATGTTCTACAATGTGCTTATTCAATTTGGCACGTCAACATCTTTATATTGTTCGAGTTGCTGCTGTACGATAACTTTGCTTTAATCATTCGCAAGATCTTGTTTCGACTTCTTTAATATTTCCTGTTTGTAAAGGTTTTTCAATACCCTATAACTATATACCACAAACCCATTATTAGCTTCCAATGTGACTGATACAGTAAGAGTTTACAATCCATACTCATATTCAGATATGTGATGTGTAAAGTAAATGTTACGTGAATATATTGCTGTTGATAGCAAAACAAAACCAAAAAAATGTAAAACATTTTAATACTGTTGAGAAATAAAATTTTCTTAAATGTTTACATTAAAACCAATTACAATATTGTAAGAAAACATATGTATATTAATTAAGTAAAAACATTATTCTGTTAAGAGTTAAGGAGACAAAACAACTTTTGGCATTCAAAGACAAGTCTTCTGGTTTAATGTACGTACTGAAGCATGAGTGGAGTGCATGTATAATTGTTGTTAGATTTTTTTCGTTTCGCTTTTTCTAACAAGTTTTTCAGCAATTGTTGATTGTTGTTGTTTCTTTTTATTTTTAAATTTTCGGAATTTTTAAATTAACAAATAATTGGCAAATCGTATTAATTTTTGATTGCAATTAACTTATAATGTTGCTGTCTAGCGACAATAGGGTGTGGAAGATCAAAGACGCTAGACAATGAGGTAAACGCGCTATTAATAATGTACCATTCCTATCATCATTAAGAGGTAAAACGTATTCAAAGTGGATATAAAAGACTGGTCGCGATATTTTTTTTCTTATATTGATATGTGTTCGCTGTTTAAAATATGAGGTTTGATGTCATAAATGCTATCTTAATTTCTTAGCTTATGTACAGGTAGGATACAAGTAGTATACATGTCCGCTATGGACTTTTTGGGGTAAAAATATCAAATTTTCCATGTCTCTGAACTCTTAAATATCGGACATTATGGCAATATGCTAAATTAAAGAGGAATCGACTTAAATGAAACCTTATATTGACCTCAAATCTAACACGAATTATTGTTTTTAATGCAGTTTTTTTATACGTTTTATTTATTTATACTCACTTAGTCATAATTTTAAATCGCCTACAAATTCACAAGCAAAGATTTCTCTTCTCTTTACGCATGGTCATCCAACCAACCATACATTCATCAATCGATCTGAACGTTTATCTTTGTACCTGTCCATCAGATGGAACTTGTCAGTGAATCAGCCAGTCAGTCTGTTGGCCTTTAGATTGACAAGTCATTTCATAAAAATTTTCCTTTTTTTTGAGCTTCAAAACCAGTGATAATGAAAATTTTTATGTGTTAATTTTCCTAATACCATCAACATTGTACATGACAATATAATTTAGTTGCAATATTTCGGCACCCGTTAAATAAAGTCATAAGTTTTGTAAGCAAATGAATGTTTAGCTACTTTACAGTAGCAAAGGTACTACGAGTAGCTAATGGAAGTGTAGGCGTTGGTGACGATGTTAATAATTATGCTGTCGACGCTGAAATTTATTTTAAAATTGTGATACATCATCAAGTGTCTTTGAATCATTGATAGTAAACAATGACTAAAGCCAAAATAAAGTTCAAAAAAGTTTGGTCTCTTTTGGTTGTTAAGCAATTTTTAGAGGGTGTTGGGAAATTAGTAAGTAAATTAAAGTTTTTCTTTTAAATGTAAAGAATAATGTATTTTTTATGTGAAACTAACAACTACACCAGAGATCAGCAATGAATCGTTTTTTCGCTACTCATAAGCACTCATGAAATTTTGTGGGTCAACAATATTCAAATTTAACTATGTACTCTGATTCATTCATACTGACTTCAATGTTCCTTTATAAGTACAGGTTGCAATGAGTATGCGTACAACAAATTGACATCAAACTTATACCATTCGAAATATGTTTGATTCATAAGTCTACTCAGTTGGATTCATAACTTTAGAAAAATACTTATAATACTTAGAAATTATTCGAGTGACTCGAGTCATTCATCAAAATTAACAATCTTAGTTGTTATTGCATTTACAACAAAAGCAAAAAGACAGAGCAGCAAGCAGAGCAAACACACAACCTTCTAGTAAGTATTTTAGTGTTCGAACGCGAATCTTACTTATTTTGTGAATCGTGTATATTATGAGTTATGGAGAGTCGAAAACAACAACATCATACGTGTTGTTAAGTATGAATTTGATGAGTACTTCAAACTTTGAATATGAGTAAAGCTTCCACGATATTAAAATAAGTATGAATGCGTATAAGTATCAGAAATTATGAGTATGATTCGATTCTACTCATCTTTATGAATACTCATTGCTGATCTTTGAAATACACCGCACTGGTGAAAATATTTGTTGTACTAAAAAGAAATTCGTAATTAAGAAATTTAATTTAAATTCAATAAATAATACATAGAGGTTGTTATCATAAACAAAGAACAAATAAATTAAAATAAAAAATAACGAACTTTTTATCACGAGTGTTACTTTGTATACATATACAGTTCGGTGTTGTTAAATCAGGTGTGGCAGTGTTTCCGTTTTTTAATTGTTGCAAGTTTGTAGAAACTAATATTAATAACAACAATAACAAAATAACAAAAAAAATAAACAAAAAGGAAAACAAAAACCAATTCAAAATAAATTATAAATCAAACTATTGTTTGAATTTCGTCGTCAATAATTTTAACAAAAATGTTTGTTTAGTACTGGCATTGTCTATATTCGTTTTGACAAATAATCTCAAGATTGTTTATTCAGGCTTTTATTTCTTTAACCCAATCATATGCAAATTGGCCAAATAACTACCACCACCGTGAAAAAAAAACAAGTGTTCCAAGCAGTTTAGTTTTTTTTTGTTGGATTCAATGTTTTTCAACATTGTGTTGCTTTCTGCACTGCCATAAATCTCAATGAAAATTGAAAACCATAATTTGTGCAACTGTCAATAAACAATTTTAACTGCTGTACTGCTCGCACTACAATGTTGGTCTACCACAATATGCAAACTAGTCATAACTGCTATGAATTCATAAATGTGTTGACATATGTATGTATAGTATATGTATTTATGTATGTATACATACAAACAGTTATTTGGAATTATATACTCGCTAGACCGACCGAAACGTGGGTCTACATAATTTAGTGTCTACCACTGAGTAGTAAGAATGTGAACGTGAATGTTTGCATTTTTTTTCGCTCATAAGTGTGCCGTTTTTTCATTGCAATTGTGTGGGCGCAAATACTTCCGTTGATTGCAATTTTTGTTTGGATTTCTATGGCCAGTAAATATTTTAATTTAATAATTATTGCTTATTTTAATTTTGTTTTTTCCTTAGAAATTCATATTTCTTAGATTTTTCATTAGGACAGGCAAAAAGTGTGCAAAATTGATTTAAAATAATTTTATTATTCTAAAGAAATTCAAAGAAAATGATGGCAATATCCGTTTAGTCTGTAGTTATCGATATTTTGCATATTTTAAAAACTGAAATCATGTGTGGCAATATTTTACTTGTTTAGCTGGAAAAACATGATTGAAATTGAAAAGGAGAAGAAAATAATAAGAAATTAGGAAAAAATTTAACACAATCACCCCTATCGCGAATAACAAGTGGATTTTTTTAAAATAGAAATTGTATTCCTCTCCAGGAGAAAAATTTTCTCGTGCAAGTTCAGTAAAAACTTTCGTTGATGTGATACTAAATAAAGCTAAGTCGACTGATACTCATAAATAATGATAATATTTAGACCTGGACCAATAATTTTATTACGGAAGCAAAAAATTTGTTCGCTACTGTCTTCGCTAGTCGTCTAATCCCTTAAAGGGGTTAGATTAAATCAATAAGGTTCAACCAAGTGAAAAGAAGACTAAAAAAGTATTATTTCTGACATACATATCAGAGATCAGCAATGAATATGCAAAAGGAGAATTAGAATCGAATCATACTCATAATGAATCAAAGCTCTACTCACATTCAAAGTTTGAAGTACTCATCAGATTCACAATTGACAACACGCATGATGTTGTTGATTTCGACTCTACATAACTCAACATATACACGAAGCACAAAATAAGTATGAATCGCTTACGAACACTAAAATACTCACTAAAAGGTTGTGTGTTTGCTGTGCTTGCTGCTCTGCCTTTTTTGCTTATGTGTCTTTTTCTTTTTTTGTAAATGCAACAACAACTAAGGCTGTAAATTTTAATGAATGATTTCAGACATTGGAATCATTTATAAGTATTTTTCTAAAGTTATGAATCTAAATGACTAGGCTTATGAATCAAACATATTTCGAATGGTATGAGTTTGATGTCAACGTTGTACGCAAACTCAATGCAACCTGTGCTTATAAATCAACGTTACAGTGAGTACGAATGAATCAGAGTACATAGTTAAATTTTAATATTGTTGACCAACTGATATTCAAAATTTTACGAGTAGCGAAAAGACGATTCATTGCTGATCTCTGGTTACCGGTTTAGCTTAAATCAGTAAGGTCCAACCATGTGATAAGAAGAGTAAAAATTTATTAATTATGACATACAAATATACTCGATGAGTTTTGTTTTATCGAAAAATTAATTTATACAATAAAAATATAAATTATAATAGGCATGTAACGAACGTATCTCTCAAAGGAAAACTGTTATTAATGATGCTATTGTCCCTTTGCAAATGTCCCCAAAAATTATAATTACATTGAAAACAAACATACAAACAAAAAACGGGTATGCCTAGAGGCATAACGAACAATAACAACAATAATAACAAACTAAATAAAAATGCTACAACTCTTTTACAAACATCATTACGATTTAAAAATGTGTGTCATTGCATAAATGCACATTAGTACGATACAATATTAGTTTTTTTGTTTTTGTTTCTGTGTTTATTTTCTTGTTTTAAAAAACATTTCTTAAGTCACTGACCAGCATTGTCCCACAATCACACAATAATGAAGAAAAAGAAGCTGAAGCTAAAGGCTGTTCATCCTACTGAGGCGGAGGCTGGAACCATAAAAGAAGTAGGAGCGAACAATAACACAAATGTACATATATGGAGTATACGAGTTAAGTATGTCTGAACTTGCACAAAGCAAAGAAGAAGAAAAAATCGCCGTAATTGAAAAGAGTTCGCACGCTCTTCAATTCAAAACTTTCAATTTCAGTTTGCCAGTGAAAGTCGCAAGTTCAACGAAATAAATGAAAAAAAAATAAATAAATAAATCAAGAAAAAAGTGACATTTAATTGGACAACAAAAATAATATAAAAGAGTTTTATTTGGACTGCTGCATACCCATATAATTAATAATGTCTCTCATTATAAGCATAAATTAAATGAATGTGTTTAAAAATTTAATTTAGGTTTCCTTAGAAAAAAATTCGATACTCCACCGGTAGGCAAAAGAATAAGAGAGAGACGAAGGGACAAGGTGTCAGAGAAAAATTGAAATTTCCAACTGCATAAGACTAGCAGAAGGCGTAAGCTCCGGGAGTTCATATACTTCATCTACAATTATGTGCCATTTAAGTAAGAAAGTTTACATTAAAAACATTTTACTCCAAGCCCTTATAACACTCGTTATTCTCTAAATTCTGTAAATTTTCTCAGGGGCCTTTGTCAGATTCCTTTTGAATTCGCAATCATAGAAAAACCATGTCTAAAATAAAGTTGATTCTTTAGTCACTGAAAACTAAATTTCTTCGATCCGTGACGCCATGAACTTAGTCTCTTTCTTGGTCTCTTTTTTGGTAGAATAATTATTTGATTTTAATAAAATCAGCCCTTGCGCTGACAAACTTCATCCATAGTTTGGTGGAACTCGGTCAGTACAGGGACCAGAGATCAGCAATGTATCATTTTTCGCTAATCATAAGCAGTCATAAATTGTTTAATATAAGTGAGTCAACAATAATGAAATTTAACTTCTCTGATTCCTCCATCACTACAACGTTGATTTATAAGTACACGTTGCAATGAGTATGCATACAACGTTGGCATCGAACTATACAATTCGAAATATGTTTGATTCATAAGTCCACTCATTCAGATTCATAACTTTAGAGAAATACTTATAAATGATTCGTGTGTCTGGAATCATTCATCAAAATTTACAGTCTTAGTTGTTGTTGTATTTACAAAAAAGAAAAAAGACTCATAATCAAAAAAGACTGAGCAGTAAGCAGAGCAAACACACAACCATTTAGTGAGTATTTTAGTGAATTAAGCGAATCTTACTTATTTAGTGCTTCGTGTATATGTTGAGTTATGCAGAGTCAAAATCAACAACATCATTCGTATTATTAAGTATGATTATGATGAATATGAGTACTTCAAACTTTAAATATGAGTAGAGGTTCCACGATATTAAAATAAGTATGAATGTGTATAAGTATCAGAAATTATGCGTATGATTCGATTCTACTCATCTTTTTGAATACTCATTGCTGATTTCTGACAGGGACTGCGTTTACCGTGGTGTCACAACTGGACACTATGCGTGCTCAAACGAGCTTTTGGTATCAAAGCTACCACTACAACCTATCTACCTACCTGCCTAATAAAGTCTTGAAATCAATTTCTTCAACGGCGAAGACTATATGAGGTCGAAAACTACAATCCGTGTTACATGTGCGCTTTTGACTGCAACTATCCATTATTATTACTCATTATTATTGATAAAAAAAAATATATTTTATTTAAATACATTGAACACACGTTAAAATTACAAAAAAAAATTATGGAAATTTTACAATATTTTTAAAATTTTCTGGTCCAAATATGCCACTTAAAAAATTATATAAAAATTTGATTGTGATCATTCGATTGTTCAAATTTCATGTCCTTAAGTTCTGCAATTTCATTTTCCAATTGATCTATTTGCTTTTGAAGTTCCAAAATTTCCTCTCTACAACTGAGTTGTAAAATGTCATGTGACTTCACAACATTAATTTGCAAAGGAGTCTCCACAGTGAAATGATGCAGCTTCTTGCTATTAATTCTGTCAATATTGCCAGCAGCAGAAAAATTGATTGTCAATATAACGCATAAAAGAATTACATTTTTAAACTGAGTTGTTGTATAAATTGCAGAGTGTTTGTATTCCATTTTTAATAAATTATTAAATTAAATGAAAGAATTCTCGTCACATCCGATGAAAGTACAGCTCAGTTGAAATACGATTTGAGTACTGATCAACAGTTTGAAATATTTTCCATTGAAATGCAACATTTGTGCGTTGCTATGCGGGATTATTGAAATATTAAAAGAAAGGAAAAAAGAAATGAAATTAACATATGTAAACCATACGATGTGAATATCTGAGTTTAAAAGGGGAACATTCCATTAAGGATCACCATTCCAAACTGCCACATACAATAAAAGGCACAATAAGGCTGCTTTTAAAATGTATGTATGTTTTTATGTTTCGTATTATTTTCACAGTTTCATATGGAGACACATGTGTTTTTGTTTACGCCAACAAATGATTTCAAAGTACACAACTGGAATCAAGATTAGGGAAGTAGTGTGGCTGGTTAGAAGGGAGCGATTGTGATGCAAATAAAATTAATTTAAAAAAATTAAAATTAATACTAAAGAAGTACACTTCATTAGATGCGATATTTTTAGCTCTCATTTAAGAAGAGCAGGAGGGTAGAGCTGTTGATGATTGACAATACCAAGTATTTCGGTTTAGTGCTCTACATCGATTTTAAACATCAAGTCTTTCTATTTGGAGTCTAACCCTTGGATGTATTCTGTGCAGAGATCTCTTGAAATTATGAATATAAGTGAGTCAACAATATTGAAATTTAACTACTACGGAAAGTCGAAATCAACAACATCATACATGTTTTTAAGTATGAATATGATGAGTAATTCAAACTTTGAATATGAGTAGAGGTTCCATGATGTTAAAATAAGTATGAATGCGTATAAGTATCAGAAATTATGAGTATGATTCGATTCTACTCATCTTTTTTAATACTCATTGCTGATCTCTGATTCTTTGTGTTCACGCTTACGATGTATATTATACATATGTATTATGGGGTATATTATTATTGTAAAATTACAGAAAAATTCTCTTTAAATAATTCATAATATTGTCTTGTCTTATTAAATTTATTCAAGGTTAAATAACAAAACTATGCATAGTTTTAGAAGGCGCCATTAATAATTCCTAATAAATTATTCAATTTTCAATTCAAATCAATTGCATTTTCTTTTTTGTTATAATTTCCATTGCAATCGAATATCTACAGATCTATTCAGATTGTGACAAATACGCCGATTAGTATTGTTCCATTTTTGAAAGGGTATTGTTTTGTTCTTTAAATATTTGTGCCTGCCTGTATGTTTCAGTATTCAAAGCTGCTCATTAATTAAAATAAAATGCTTACACGTTGAAGATATTTTCAATTGAATTTTATTTTTTGTTTTTGAAATATTCGTTGTCATGTATCAGTAGAACCAGGTGTGGTATAATAATTCTTTTGGAATAATTCAGGCGCACTCACAAAACAATAGGCCGCGCTATTATTTTGTATTTTCAAAACAAAGGCAAAATTAATCAATAAGAATAGTTCCTATTTTGTCGTATTATAATCGACTTGCAAATATTTTCTATATATGATATTATTATTGAAAATAATGATATACAGTTGAGGACAAAAGTGGGTATCAAAGTATCAGTACTAATGGAAAGTATTCCAGTTACATACATACATACATAATTGGCCATTACAACCCTTCAGTCAGGATTACGGCCTAGCTTCTCACACCACTCATGTTGTGTGCGTTAATTTTATACGTGAGTGGCGGGACCTACAGTTTAACGTCGACTCCGAACGACAGAATTTTGAGAAACTTTTTCATGGCAGTTTTTATTTTACTCTCAGAGTTTTTGCCAGAAATCTGCTGAGAGGAAGTCGCCGAAGAAATATTTTTTTTTTTTCATATTTCATTTTTGATGTCTGACCTGGGATACGAACCCGGGCTTTACGAATAGTAAGCCAACACACTACCTACTACACCACGGCGACTTCAAGTATTCCAGTTAGGTGGTTAATATTTATTTTTCATTTGCTTTGTGCAGAACGAAAAAGATAATAATAATCACATTAAACAGCCGCGAGCCTTAGAATTATTGAGTTGACTTACTCAGATATGTCTTCAGTCATACCCATTTTCAGAAATTTGAATTCTATTTCGAATATAATTCAGTAAGAATTTAATATTATACAGCAAACATTATACGCCATCTGATCATTTATGTTACATTAAATGCATTCGAATTGTATTGTATTTTAATTGAAAAACTCTCTGCTGCTAAGAGTTTTGTTAGACACTGTAAATTTTTATGGTTCCTTTGTTCTCTAAATCAACAATTCATCCAAATTTGGCAGTTACACACATGTTGCTTAATTGGATATTTTCTTAGTAATTTTATGTTTTTCGCGAGGTATTGACATTTTTTTTTGTTCATGAGTAATAGGCGCTTATGAGAAATAAGTGTGTACAATACTGACAAACAGATCGGTATAGCGATTATGATGAATCAGTAGCGCTCTGTCTCATAATTACGATAAACGTATAAATATGTATCCAGATTTATATATGTATTTATAATTTTATTTCTCTTACATATTTATTTTCATTTATTTTATTTTATTTCATTTTGTTATGTTTTTTCAATTTAGGTACATAATAATGAATACTAAATAGGTATGTAAAGAAAATTAAAATGAACGGCTTTTGAGAAATGGTGGGCTTGTCGCATGTAGAAAATTTAATGCAACAAAGTTCAACGTCAGACCCTGACATGAAAACGTTCAGAGAGTGACTTTAGTAAAAGGAAATTAATAAACCATGTCCAATAAACAATACTTTATTGCTTTTGTAATTAAACCAATAATTGTTAACACTTGATTAATCAATTATTTAAATTCAATTAATTTCTACGTTACATTCAATCTTTATTTACAATAAGATTTACTGTCAACTCTGTCTACCCTGTAGCTCTTTAATCAATACAAATTGTTAATTACGAGTACAACTAAAAACTTTCTTTGAAAGTCTTGTTTTTTTTATTAAGATATGATATGTTGAATAACACTGCAGTTCACTTTTGAAAGTACACAACGGCTTATAAATATTGAATCATATTTAGTGAAGCAAGCTGCAGTTGGTAACGGTTTACCGTTTAGTAACACAGACGGACAATAATAATTTGGGTCAGCAGGACTTTTAACCTAGTAACCAGATTATACTTTTTAAAATTTTTTAATTCGCCGACCTCGAAATTGAGATGTGCTAATCATACTATTCAAAACATCTGTCGAATTTTACGATAATTTTTTTTGGATTCGGAAATATCATTGAATGACAATAAATTGAATAATTATAAGAGGTCCAGCATTTTCCTTAACATTTTATCTGAAAAATTAAAACACTAAAGTACTAATTTTTATTCAAAAGATATCACTTCTATAATTGCTCAAATCTATAAAAATGAATGAATGTTTCAACATTACATGCTGATTCTTTTCAATATTTCCAAATTTGAAAAATTACGTGGATACAGTCTGCAGTTGATGATTATAATCATCGTAGTAGATACATACATACATAATTGGCCATTACAACCCTTCAGTCAGGATTACAGCCTAGCTTCTCACACCACTCATGTTGTGTGCGTTAATTTTATACGTGAGTGGCGGGACCTACAGTTTAACGTCGACTCCGAACGACAGAATTTTGAGAAACTTTTTCATGGCAGTTTATTTTACTCTCAGAGTTTTTGCCAGAAATCTGCTGAGAGGAAGTCGCCGAAGAAATATTTTTTTTTCATATTTCATTTTTGATGTCTGACCTGGGATACGAACCCGGGCTTTACGAATAGTAAGCCAACACACTACCTACTACACCACGGCGACTTCCATCGTAGTAGATACAGGAAGAAAATATTCGTTTAGAGACAATTACACTAAAATTAATATGATGTTTGAGCATATCTCCCTAACGTAATAATTAATCTGTGGTTCGGGAAGAATTAAAAGGTCGGTGGTTAAAGCCATATTATTATATATATATATATATTATATATATTAGAATAATATCTTTAAGCCTTTCACTAACAATTAAAAACTGCTCATATTGCCATTAGACTAAGTCCTTATGCGCAGAGTAGGATAACATATGCACTTGAGCCTCCTGTAGACTGTAGTAGACTACTACACTTATATATCAATATACTGCATGTTACAAAGTCGCCGTAGTCTAGTAGGCAGCGTGTTGGCTTATTGAAAAGTTTCTTAAAAATCTGTCGCCCGGGTCGACTATAAATTGTAGGCGGCTCGATGGCGGCTTGCTATTTTTGTTACTACTATCAACTCCTGGTTTTTTTTTCAGATTAATGGCTGCCTGATGGTTGCTCGATATTCTTGTTTCTTCTATCAACTATTGGTTATTTTTTTAATCAATGGCTGCTCGATGGCAGCTTTCTATTATTGTTACTGCTATCAACTGTTAGTTTTTTTCAGATTAATGGCCGCTTGATGGCTGCTCGATAGCGGCTTGCTATTCCTGTTACTACTATAAACTGTTAGTTTTTTTTAATTAATGGCTGCTTGATGGCGGCTTGCTATTCTTGTTTCTTCTATCAACTACTGGTTATTTTTTTTTTATCGAATAATGACTGCTCGACGGCGGCTTGCTATTCTTGTTTCTTCAACCATGTTTAAAATTAACACAACATAAGTGGTGTGAGGAGGTCGGTCGTAATCCTGATTTTTTCATTGAATTTAGTTGTTTATGAAAACAACAAATAATAAAAATAAGAATTGTGATAATAGGTTGCTTATAATAAATTATGCATTAAAATAAGTATTTTTGGTATTCTTATTTTTTTATTATTAAACAATCTTTACTCTTAACAAAATTGTTAATTTTTTTTTTAATTTAGAATAATATCATGAGAACGTGTATTAAGTAATTTTTATGTGGATATGTGGGGACATAAAAATCCCACATAACTTAAAAAAATTTTTAAGCAATTATTTATGGTTAAGAACGTAAAGTATTATTGATTTTGAATACAAAACTTTAATGACACTTCAAATTTAGGCCAATTAAACAAATTATACAGGTGCACTTCTGGTTTTCAATACAATAATAATAAATTTACGAAATAAAATTACGAAAAAAAAAACCAAAATTTTTAAAATAATTGTTGCTTTTATTACAGTGGGAGTAAATTGTTATGTTGAATTGAAAATTGTTGTGCACAGCCATAGCGGTGAAGTTAATAATAGTGATGGTGATAATAATATTTCGATTTTTTTATCATTGAAACCCAAATAAAAGGACGTGAGTATTTAAATTGTATATAAGAATTGTTAGTTGGAATACTTAAATGCAACAATCGAGCAAAAGCTGAATATCAAACTACATTTCACATATAATAACGCAACAACAGTTATGCTTAAATAACTTGTGTCGTAATATTTCACAGATTCGACACAGGTACTATGATTGTATTGTGATCAATGCTTACAAATCACAAGATTCTACTTGACAATCTCAATCATATTCAAATGACGTATTTATGCAAAGTCGGGGTTCAAATAAGATGGTGTACTTTGTAATAACTCATCAATTCACTCACGTTGCTTTGTTTTCGGTTGAGTTGATTGAATATTTGACCTGATATCTCACCATGGTCTACTATTACCGCCTATTATACTTATTTGTGTTGGAGTTCAGTCTGGTAATCATAGTCATGTCATAACGATTATTTATAATTCATTTTGAATGTGATTGATATTTAAAGAACTCAGACTCATGTAGATTCACGCAGTAAAAATTCTTAAAAATCATTTTGACTTCCGTTTGTTAATCGCACATGAAGTTTAATGTGTACACTGTACATACCATACACGAATATCTCAATAGCAGCTGGTGCTGTGAGTAGAACATCTGAGAGAGGAAATATTTGTATGTTAATCTGTGATTATTGATAAAATATTAAACATTTCTGAGATCATAACATGTCAGGTTTTTGTACCCGCATGAACGAAATATTTAATCAGTCATTGGATTCGGAGTAGTATGGCAAAGAAACTAAAAAGAGATTGAAGATTCTGTTTATTTTATTTTGTATGGAAAGGAAAACATATTTATTTTTATACTTCAATTTATTTATAGTCAATGAATTCATAACAATATTTCATATGTTAGTAGTCAAGTATTTGCTCCAATAAATAAAACTTGAATTATTAGTATAAAGCCCAAACAAAAGATGTTTAATTTTCAATAACAATAATCAAAAAGAAAAGTAGAAAATAATATTTTAAATTCAATTTCTTCAACTGAATGCATATGTCAATATCGCAAAAGATCCCCTTTTATTATTCTATCATTTTGTATGGATTATGAATAAATTTTTAAGTGATATGAGAATAAACGATTTTCATATTTATGTGTACATCGAATCGAAACTAAATAAAATGTAGTTTTATGGTGCCGCTGGTTTGATTTCAACGTTAAATTGATTTTCATGCTTTTCGAAAGAACTGTCAGCGAAGTATTTTAAAATCAAAGTCATGTTCTTAATCAATAACCTTTAGGCACTCAACTAAAAACAACGACAAAAAAATTAGAGGACAGTGTGACTAATATTAAACACAACGAGAATAATATGATCTAGATAATAATATTTGGCTTTAATTTTTAACAATAATTGACAATTATTGATACGCTACGTAGAGAATCTGGTTTCTCTACGAACTTTTTTCTGGTACGACTATACACACATGTAATATGGGTCATCTGTATTATATTTTCATAGAATCATTAATGTTGGCTAAGGCTTTACATACATTACATTTATCTACGGCTTTATATACATACATTATTGGCCATTACAACCCTTTAGTCAGGATGACGATCTAGTTTCTAACACCACTTATGTTGTGTGTGTTAATTTTTGTAGATGAGTGACCTACAGCTTAAAGTCGACTCCGAACAATAGATTTTTGAGAAACTTTCCGTGGCAATTTTATTTACTTTCAAAGATCTTGCCAAAAATTTGCTGAGAGGAATTCGCCGAAGAAATATTTTTTTCATATTTCGTTATGTTAGAAATGTCTGACCTGGGGTACGTCTAATAAGCTTACGCACTAGCTACTAGACTATGGCCAAGGCTTTGCTTTCTTTAAATTTAATACAATGACAAGCGAATGTGCAAATTTTATTTCATTTCGCTCTGTAACCTGTTAGCAGTTCAAACATCACTTAGGGCAATTATTACAACTCGCCGTTAACTAAAGGGAGAATTTTAAACGGCAGATATATTGTTTTTCATTATTATAAGTGGACAATAAGATAAAAGTGAGCGTTAAGCTAAAGGGAATATTATCCGACATTTAACTTTTACTTAATGCTTGAACCTGCCATATTATATATTATTTTCAATATGGCAACTTCAAATATAAACAACATGAGCATATACAATAGAAAAAAGAAGCCAGTCGTTGCCACTGCATTTAAAAAACCTTTTTTAATTGAATAATGTTGTTGAAATTGCTCTGTTATTGCCATATTTTTGAAAAGTTAACTTTATTTTATCATTAGGTTGTAATAACGAAAAGAAGTTAAAGCTGAATTTAAAGTTCACTTTAGCTAAAGTTAACTTTAATGGCAAGTTGTTATAATAGCCCTTAATGTATTAAATTCATTTAAAACAAAACATTTTTTGATTTTCGTTTCCTTTATTTATAGTCACACTGTGACACCCTTTTGTTTTTACCATATTCTTTTTACTGTACAAGTAAACAAAACGAAAAAAAAATAAATCAAATCCATAGAATGTTTTCCTTAGTCAATATGGCAAATTGACTGACACTTAAGAGAATTTGAAGTTCTTTAAGAGAATTTTAGTGTAAGAATTTTAGTATGGGATATTAAATTGATTTTTATAGCTTCAAGAATGAATTTCTTTTCCTGATTATGGTATATGGTTTGTGTGTGTGTTCAAATTCTCACGTTTCTTAATAGTGACCTAGAAAAATAAGGCAAAAAAAATTTGTTAGAATAACACTTGAAGCGAATCATGAAATGTGTGCAACGCAAATTAAAGGAAACTGGATGCACAGAATATAATTTTAATTTAGAATTTTCTTTTTTTTGTTGAAATTCTAACTGAATATCTATAATTAAATAAACATTTGTTCACGAAGTACAAAAAGAATTAAATCAAATGACCTAAACGCTGCTGGGAGAATATAAAAAGTTTTTTTTTTTTTTTAATAAAAAGTTACAATAATTTGAGCAAAAGGGTTTATTCGTTCATTATTAAAATTATATAAGAAATGATGATGAAGGTTGAAGAATTACTTCAATAACTGTAAATGTCTGACGTTTGTATCTTTGGCAATTTTCTTAATATATTATCCGACATTTTTCAATATTTCAGGCAGATGCTTTAATTTATTACGCGCCTCATTTTATAAAAACGCATAATGAATTGATTTTGCAAATTAATTTGATTGCAATAACCAGTTGAACATATTTTTGGCTTTTAAAAGACGTAAATTTTATGACATTGCTGCATAAAATCAATATTAAAATTGTTAAAAAGCACGAAAAGAACTGAATCTTATATCCGAAAAGTAGCATAACATCTGTCGGTAAACATGACAGCTACACAGGTACTATGAATTAAAATATGACAGGATGTAAATTAATTAAACTGTAAAGTGAATTTAATATTATTATCGATAATAAAACATGAATCCTAATAATTAAAAAATAATAACCAGTAATTTAACCTCGAATGTTTTTTAAAATTTATTATATGCGCTTTACTTTGTTGTAGAACATATCGGCAGCAAATTGTAGGTCATTAAAGTACTCTGATTAAAATTGATTTACAATTTAATATTCACAAAAAAATATCAATTAAGAAAAGTATTCATGCCAAAACTAGTCGCCGTAGTCTAGTAGGTAGTGTGTTGGCTTATTAGACGTGAGGAAACGGTTCAAACCTCAGGTCAGACAATTCCAACAAAACGAAATATGAAAAAATATTTCTTCAGCGACTTCCTCTCAGCAGATTTCTTGCAAGAACTCTGAGAGTAAATAATATTGCCATGAAAAGGTTCTCAAAAATCTATCGTTCGGAGTCGACTTTAAACTGTAGATCCCGCCACTCATATATAAAAGTAACACACACAACATAAGTGATGTGAGAAACTAGATCGCACAAAAGGGTTGTACTTAGAGATCAGCAATGGATTGTTTTTTCGCTACTCATAAGCGCTCATGAAATTTTGAATATAAGTGAGTCAACAACATTGAAATTTAACTACGTACTCTGATTCATTCATACTCACTACGATGTTGATTTATAAGTACAGGTTGCAATGAGTATGCGTGCAACGTTGACATCAAACTCATACCATTCGAAATATGTTTGATTCATAAGCCTAAATGAGTAGGCTTATGATGCATAACTTTAGAAAAAACTTATAAATGATTCGTGTGACTGGAATCCTTCATAAAAATTTACAGTCTTAGTTGTTGTTGCATTTTACAGTTGCATTTAAATAAATTTAAATAAATTTAAATTTAAATAAATGACAACTTTTCATATTCGTTCAACAGTTTCGTTATATTTTCGCCAATTTAGTGAATAGAAGTGTATAGAAAAGAGTGTAAAAGTAACATGAATTTAATTAAATGTATTGCATTTGTTAAAATGTAAATTTAAATCAAAAATTTTAAAATGATTTGAAATATTTTTTCCTTAATACATAACATAAAAAATAAAAATTAATAAATTACTGTTATTTTTATTTTAAAAATGTATCACTTCCATGTTTTTAAAATTGAAACAAAAAAAAAATACAAATATTATCAAATTTTCTCGGGCACTCTCCTCTGTTAGTAAAAGTTAAGTTTGGTGATTGCAAGACTTTTATCCTTAATGTACATTTTCTTTTGACACTTACTGTATACCACAAATATGAATATATTGTTACCTATGCAAGTATGTATGGCATAATGTTTATGTTGTATGCGATTATGAACAATTTTATTACATTTTATGCGCCAAAAAAGTAATCAAATTTCGTTAAATTTTGATTTCATATTACCGAAGGGGTGAAATTTTTAGTTTTTTCTTGACAACAACAATAACAATAGAAATGGAGAGAAAAAGGAGTTGTGCGAAGTTTGTCTTGCATGATTTATCCATTATATTACATCAATTTTTAGTTTTCGAAAATAATTCTCTTATTTTTTGCCTGTAAAACGATTTTTTTTTGTTTTTTGTAGTTTAAGTTGTTGCAAGTCGTTGGCTATCTTTTGCCAATATTGGAAACGTATTTGTTGTTAACTTTCAATCTATTTTTCAACCGTCTAAAGAGGAGGACGATTTTGAATGCATGCAGTAGTCGTTGTCTTGAGACTTTACCGTATCAGATTTTATTTATGCCTGCGCTACTTTTAATATATTTGTAGTCTAAGCATTTGGAAAAAAAAACAAAAATTGTTTAATTTTTTTTCTTTCTAATTTTTCATCAGTTTCGTATGTTGTTGTCGCTGTCATTATTGTGTAGTTGTTTTCACTTTTACACTTGCGGGTGTTGATGCCATAATTTGGTAATTTTCGTCGAAAGCCTAACTTTTAGACTTTTTTTTATCGAAATAGATACGCTACAGAGGTTTTCAGTATTAACTGTTATCAGGATTCACATCCTGAAAAAATGCTTTCAAATTTTAATATGAACAAAAGGCAATTATTGTTGGTGTTGTTACGAAAATGGAAAAATTTAGATACTGGTGTTTTGCTTTTAGTTTGTTTACCATTAAAATTATAAACAAAAGCTACAGAAACAATGAACTTGTTTACAAATTATCGCACTGCATAATATAGCAACAAACACCACCATTAAAAATTAATAAACAAGTAAACAAAAATACTACAACAAACGCTACAAGAATAAATATAAATAAAATACACAAACAACAATAATGAAACAACGATGTTTACATTTATAGAAGTCTCGAGAAGGCGATGCCACGAACATTCAGCTTCAAGAATATTTAGTAATATTATTTAGTAATAGAGTAATCGTGATTTGAAGATCGCCGTTTCAAAGGTCTGTCGAATCATTGTCTAGTAATTGTTAATGTTTATGCAAAGGGTATAAACAGAAGAATAACAAACAAAGCAATTGTTGTTGTTTACATAAAGTTGTGAACAGTATCACACAGAATTGTGCGAATAATAAAGAATTTTAATTAAAACTAAACACAAATTTATTTTTATTTTATTTGCAATCTAGGAGCTCATATTCTAAACGCTTTTAAAAGGTAAAAACTTAACAGTATTAACAGAATACTGTTAATTGATTGAATTATGAATTTAAACATAGCATCTAAATAAGTAAACTATTCGTAATTAGATTTGCTGTTAAAGATTCTGCCACTCAACCTTGACGTGGTCAAAGCTGTAATTAAGCATTTTGCTGCTGGCCCTTTTTTCCTGGAGGCAAAGAGTTTACTGTTTGCTGTATAATCAGGCTTATTTGCAGTATATAGCATGAAGTATAAAACGATATCTCTTATGGGAGCATGCCAATAAAAGTAAAAATAAAGTTTTATTAAATAAATACCAATCTCAAAAAACATTGAAATGTTTAAAATAAATTAAATATTCAAAATATGCTGTCACCCAATAATTTTTTTGCCTAGAATAACGATATGTAAACATTCCCTTTTTTATACGTGCATATAGTTCAAGTCCATATTTCATACTCACCATAAATTGTACATGCAAATGCATTTTCTTGTTTATGCAAATTTATGCTCTCAATATTGTTATTTAATGCTCTTAAATAAATAAACAAATCAACAAATTTGCATTTTATTTGAATGGCACAAACACAATATTACATTTAAATATGTATGTATGTATTAATAAACATTGCAGAATATGTCATAGAACTCTTTACTGAACAGGAGCCGAGTAGTGCCAATCAGTCAACTGTAATTAAAGGGCAGGCATCATGATTACGACATAAATCACGTAACATTGTGTAATTTTTCTTTGTTGTTTTTAAGTCAATTTCACAAATGATAGGTGATGATAGGAGACATTCCCAGTTCAATACAAGAGCACTATCACTGGGAAATACTACACTTTAGACAAACAACGTAGAAAAAACTTTTCAGTACTCGCTAAATACAATCACAATTTATTAGAAATTACATTTCAAATATAATCGAATTCAATATGTCAGACAATAAGTCTACTGAGATGTAGTGCAACACTGAGACAGAGATCAGCAATGAATAGTTTTTCACTACTCATAAGCACTCATGAAATGTTCAATATAAGTGAGTCAGCAATATTGAAATTTAAATATGTGCTCTGATTCATTCGTACTCACTACAACGTTGATTTATAAGTACAGGTCGCAATGAGTATGCGTACAACGTTGACATCAAACTCATACCATTCGATGTATGTTTGATTCATAATTCTATTCATTGGAATTGCTACAATGTGATGCTCTTTTTAACATTTGAAAAGTCGTGTGTCACTGTTATTAGCTGCTAGTTATGCAGAGCTACTGATACAATTCTAATAGTTCTTTATTGTCCTCATTCTATTCTGTAATATTTCCCTTTATAATAATTAAGTTGTAGTTTCTGTCAAGTTCTATTGGTTTTACGATAAACGGCAAAGCTCTTAGTATACTTGAATTGATAGTAAAAATTATTTGCCCCACGTAAGTTTAATACAGATTCAAAATAATTTGACTTTGTATCCAAAATAATAAATAATGTGTAGGTTTTCTCTCAACTACTGTTGAGTAGATTAAGAGTAAGAATGGCTGTACTTCTGTTTTATTTCTAGGTATGTACATACATATGTCTGCGTCATTATTTTACTTTTTATTTTCAGTTATTAAAGAAATCAACACTCATAAATCACATCCCACTTTATTTTTCTACAATAATATTTGAAAACAAAAGTAATAAAATTTACAGAAATAAATTAAGGTCATTACCAGCTACGAAGATTACTAAATTGCTGCAATTAAAAAATCGATTTTATTTGTTAATGACCTTCAACTTTTTTATGTAAGTTTTTTCTTTCAATAAAATTTTCGAATTATGGATTACAAGTGTATGTTCAACTGGCATAAATATTAGTACGGCTGAAAGCTGCTATAAGTTAAAGAATAAGTATTCTACAGTTACTTGCTTAAATACAATATAAATAGTAAGTAAGTGGTTGCAACATTATGGTGTTTTAATAAGAAAATCGTGAATGCCTATTGACACCTGCACACCAGTATACTGCGAAGATCAATACTGTTTACATAGCCCGACGCAGACTAAATGTTGATAGAAAACCAGACACAATAGATGAAATAAGAAAATAAATTTAAAGTGTAAATTCGGTAAGATCGACCGCATGACACTCTATTTAATACAGGAGATTTTGGAATGATTTCAACTTAGTCTACGTACAGAAAATTTGGCGTTAACATACTTAAACACGCGTGAAACTATCTCTAAAATCTGCACACCCAGTACAACGATGAGAGGAAGCGTCTACTGCACAAAGCACAAACATCGTTTACGTTGCCACTTAATTGTCTTCATGCAACGTAAGAAATCCTAATCTTTTTTATATAAAAAGACCAAAACTTGTAGTTTAATCTGTCAATACAGTTAATAGTGTAATGGCCATTATTACAACTTGCCGTTAAAGTTGATTTTAGTTAAAGGTAACTTTAGCTAAAGTGAACGTTAAAGTCACCTTTAACTTATTTTCGTTATTACAACCTAACGATAAAATAGTTTACTTTTTTAAAAATATGGCTGTGCCGGATGTTATCGACATTGCTCAATTAAACAAGTTTTTTTAAATGCAGTGGCAACGACGAGCTTATTTTTTTTTTGTTGTATCTACTCATTTTGTTTATATTTGAAGTTGCTATATTGAAAATAATATATAAAATGGCAAGTTTAAACATAAAGTGAACTTTAAAAGTTACCGGTAGGATGATCACTTCTACCATATTGTCCACTTATAATAATGAAAAACAATTTATCTGACCGTTGTAATAATGGCCCTAAGTCTAGCGTAGTATTGAATTCCAAACTTTAACACGATTTTATCTACCCATACACCATCAGTATTTGACAACAAATAAACGTATTTAAAGAAAATACAATTAATCGTGCAAATATCTCTTGGAAAATCAACACACTAACAACACAAAAGATAATATTTTGATTAGAAATATTTATGAAAAAAAAAATAAACATACAATTATACAAATGGAGAGACAATAACAACAAAACAAATGTTAATTAAACTTTATCCACTCAGCTAAAGACAATCAAAAAAAGCCAACAAATCAAGAATTTTTTGTATTTTAAAATAGTTTTTAAATGTTGCTTTCGTTGTTACATTTGGTGGAATAAAAGAGAATGAAACATTGTTAAGTTCACTGGTCTCTTGATTGTTGAATGCAGTAGTCAAGGCCATAAAGTAGCACCTACATATACACAGACATACGTAGTTGGCCCAATTTTATGTCATTTCGAAGGCAGTATTAGTTATGGACAGGCGGACAAATTTTCAAAAGAACTTTTAGAAATTAAATGACAGAATAATTATAAAATTCAATCGATTATTAGATTTAATTCATTATGCATTAATACTGCATACACAATCAATTGTTTAATGCACGTTATTACACGAAAGTATTATGGGAAATCAAGTGTTCGAAATTTCACTCTTCACCTGCTGCATTGTAACGCATCCGATTAATAAATTTGTAGTGAACAGAGACATAAACACGCAAAAACACAAATTATCGTTAATAAAAGCTTTAATGTAAGATTTATAGCCATTAAATCACGGTTTAATGTATATTAATCGGGTTTTCTTTCTTCTTACTCCCTGCATATCATCTCTTTATACTCATTCCATTAAGTCTACGCAATTGTGCGTGGTAAAGTTTTTTTTTTATATTCATTTATTTATTTCAAAGAAATTTTTAGCAAAAAGTATAAGTGCTCCTACGTCCTTAGGACATAAAAGGGGAAGTTGGCAATATTATATACATATATCAACTACTTATGAATTAATTTAACAAGAAACAGTAGAAAACAAGCGAAAAAATAACTTAATATATATATAAAATAACTAGTATGCATACTAAATTAATGTTTTAAGTAAATATACATATATATACATATATTACATCTAGGTTAGCACTTTAAGCTGAGATCAATTTATATCACAAAAAAGATCAATTGAAGTAAAAAATTATTACATCAGAAGTATATCTATTTCCTGAAGTAAATATTGCTTCAGTCTTGCTCTAAAGGCTGAAATTGTGGATATGTTTTTGATACTATCTGGAATATGATTGTATTCATAACAGGCAGCGTATTCTACACGTTGCTTTGTAGTTTCTAACCGACATCTCTTAACCATTAAGTTAGTATTATTTCGAGTACTATAGTAACTCTGATTGATAGTAAACTCTATGGAGTGATACCCAATATTCCGTACAGCTTTATACATATCGATGGCTTAATATAAAAAAGGCCTAACTCGATTTTTGGTTACTTTACAGGTGAAGGAAGAAACTTAATAAAATTCGTAAAATTTTAGATCCAACAAAAATTTTAATTCAATTTTTAATAAGAAACAGCTACATCTTTAATCTCTCATTTAAAAAATTTGTATTTTTTTTGTGCATCTGACATTTGTCTACCAGAATAAACAAAAAACCTTATTTTAAAAAAAATTGAGTCAGGCCTTTTTTATATTAAGCCATCGATATGTAATGTTAGTTGTATTTTGTACAATCTAAAAACAGGAAGAATTGTTTTCGACACATCTCGGTATATGGATACAGATAAGTGCGTTCTAGTAATGTTATAGACAAGTTTCAGAGCTTTGTTTTGAAGTCTCTGAAGAACTTTAAGATCAGTTGTTTTTTATAGGCATATATCATGGGCAAGTAATTTAAATGACTTTGAATAAGAGCATTATACACCAAAAGCTTAGTCTTTACATCAAATACATTCTTAAATTTATAAAGTATGCCATGGCTGGAGCTATTTTTTTCTTCAGTGACTGGATGTGTTTATTCCATTGTAGATTACTCTGAAAAAGCATACCCAAATAAGTTACGGAATCGCTTTCATTAACTTCCGCATCACCAACAGAAATTTTAAAAACTGCATCACTCCTAGAAGCATATGGACGAAACCTTATTACTTTTGTTTTGTCCTTATTTAAGGATAGTCTATTAATACTGGCGTATTCCAGTAATACTTCGGCATCATGTTCCATTTGAGATTTCAGTATTATTTCGTGACTGTAGGAATAAAAAAGGCAAATGTCGTCAGCATACATTATAAGCTTGCCATTTGTGGTTGTGAATAAAAATTTCTCTCAACGCTATTGTTTGCAAGTACCCGGTATAAAATCGCAAACAAATAATTTTATACACTCTTGGACCCTCCGCATTCACCTTTAACTTTTCCATTATTATCACAGTTTTTTCTTAATTTTTGAACGCTTTGAAGGATGTTTACTGAGGGAGATTAGCGAAATGAAGTACTGGCAGGAAATTGAAAGAAAAACAATCTCTTTAAAGGCATGTACATGCGGACTATGCTGCATCTTAGTTTCTTGACACCATAAAGTAAGAAGGATGTTCAATAAAAAAGGTGCATTCGGTATGTCTTAAAATATTATTGTGTGACTCCTACAATTGGTAAAAGCTTTAGTTCATCTGCATTAAGATAATCCTTCATAGTTAGCTTTCTTCATCTATCTGCAAATTTTTTAACTGATTTTCAGTAAACTACTATCCATGACCAAGCAACTTTCTGCATGGCTACACAATAACCTAATGGTCGTAAAATATCGTCAGAAAATAGTTTTTTAATGTGGTATGTGGCACCCGATTGTAACCGTTATGTTTCACTCTATTTATACTTTATATATGTGGATCGGGTAACTTCGAGAAATAACTGTTGATATATTGTTGTTATTGTTTTCATTTTGATCTTCCGCGATCTTTCTATGTAGATTTGCTATTGTGATTTGGCCTTTGCTTACCTCTATATTGTAATACTTTGGTTGATGTCTCGTTATTATTTACTTTTCATGTCCGTTTTTCTTTTCTAGAACATAAGGTCGCGTGTTGACTTATTAGACGTAAGGCCGCAGTTCAAACCCCAGGTCAAACATGAAAACGAATTTATGAAAAAATATTTCTTCCGCGAATTTCTCTCGGTAGATTTCTGGCAAAAACTATGAGAGTAAATAAGAAATTGCCATGCATAAGTTTCTCAAAAATCAGTTGTTCGGATTCGACTGCAAACTGTAGGTCCCGTCACTCATGTATACAATTAACACACGGAATATTAGTGGTGTGAGAAGCTACGTCATAATCCAACTGAAGGTATGAAGTAATGACCAATTGTGTATGTATGTAAGGTGTTTCGTGCCTATGTGATATGGATATCGATTAATAATGTTCAGTTTTAAAAAGTTAAAAAAAATGTATTCCATATAAGCTCCACTGTAACAGACATTATTATGTACACCTTGTAAATTGAGATTTGCAGAATTAAAATTTGTTAACATTTCATTTATTAAAGTGTTGTTTTATTATGAAAAATTACATGTGAATTAACCTTTAACTTTATATCACACATCATATTTTAACAACTTTTTTAATGTGAACAAAATTGATTTCAATTGTGAAGACACGATATTCACAATTTTTTTTAATTTTTCATTTAATATTGAATTTTCATTACCATCTCAAGAGAATGCAAACGTTTTACCAAAACCAAGCCTCTTCTTATTTATTTTATTATTTCACAGATTTTTTTTCGTTTTTGTTTTAGTATATCCAAGCATAATAGTGGTAATAAACTTAAAAATATTTCTTAGTTTCTGACGTTAAATTCATATTTTATTGCCGGTATGCGACAATATTAAGACAGAAATATTGATTCTTTACTTTAGAGCAACAGTGAGTCACACTAAGTAAATCGTTAACCTTTTTGTCATTAAAAAAAATGTTCAAATGAATTGATTTATCACAGATCACAGGGTGGTCTTATTAAATAGTATTGCGGGTGACAGATGTGGTAGTAACTCATAATTCTAAGCTAAAGATCGTGATATTTGCTGGGTAAACACCCTGGGAAATATTTTATTCACCTTTAAAGAACAAATTCAAATTGCAGTTCACGATCTCAACAGATTCGGTTTTCAGTTGTATGTCATAAATTAAATTCATGTTTATTGCCATTGTTTACGGGTTTTAATCGTTTTATTACTTTAAGAATTTTTCTTGGTATTTTTCTTATTCTTATTAGGAAGCCTTTTATTATATCGTCGTGAAAAAAATACAACAAAAGGAATCAAACAAATTCAGCCAATGTATGGTATTTCCATAAAAATTAAGATGTTACCATAGACTATTTAGTCTGATCTAATGGGTAGTATGTCTGAGAAATTTATTAATATAAACTTTAATTTTAATAAATATGCGTATCATATTAAAATAAATAATTAAAGTTCATCAACATAGTTGATTCCCTCGATAGGCTGATGCAGAAATCCAACTCAACCTTACTTGGATTAAAGCAAAACGTCTACCGCTTTCTTAAGTGTTTTCAAGACCAGACTAATAGATCTACTAGACGTTAAGTAAGTTGTGCCTTATTTTAATGCCTTTGAAATGACCAATATCACTTCTTCATACTGTTGGTATACATCCAAGGGCCCGACTGTTGCGCTATACATTTATGTATATAATACTTACTCTACTTACTTTCGTAGCAAAGTTTGAAGAACTGCATCGGTTATATAGTAGAAATGTATTGAATTTCCGAGTTAATCGGGACATTAATGTAGACGTAAGTCACTAACTGTCGGTTTCTTTGCCTACTTTCGTACTGCACACAGGTTTCCTCACTACTTCCTGAGAAGAGTTTTGGTGAATGCAGTTTTGCTCTTTCTAAGTCGCTATGGTGGTCGTCGCAGTCTAGTAAGAAGTGTGTTGGCTTATTGGACGTAAGGCCTTGGTTCAAGCCCCAGGTCAGACTTCAAAACAAAATATGAAAAAATATTTCTTTGGCGACTTCCTCTCAGCAGATTTCTGGCAAAAACTTTATAACGTAAATTCTCACACCACTTATGTTGTGTGCGTTAATTTTATACATGAGGGGCGGGACCTACAGTTTAAAGTCGAATTCTGAACGAAAGATTTTTGAGAACTTTTCATGGCAATTTTATTTACTCTGAGAGTTTCTGCCAGAAATATGCTGAGATTCAGTCGGCGAAGAAATATTTTTTTTCATATTTTCGTTTTGATGTTTTCGGTTTTAACCATGGCCTTACGTCTAATAAGTCGGCACACTACCTACTAGACTACGGCGACCACCACATTCTGTGGTATAATTTAAATTATTTTTGTTGTAGTTTGTTATTCTTTTTTTAACAACTTGTAATAAAATCTTGTGACAGACACGATCTTTAGCTTCAAAACAGGCGCCAGTTGCTCATTTCAATATGATTCGTTTGGTAATTTATTTACAATAGTTTCAGTCTTCCATTTTATTACATTTAATTTCGTTTATATTAAAAATTAAATTAAATTAAAAGGCAGTTTCTCTTAATTTCATTAACTATAGTTCGCGACTATTTCCACTACAGCGTATTTTATTGAATACCAACACTATTAGCTACTAATTTTAATTAGAGTCTTTTAAATTGTGTGTGTGTGTGTTTTTTATTAGTTAATACAAATTGTATGTTGATTTAAGCTTAAACCTCATATTAAGCGAGGCGCTATAAACTATAAAAAAAAACTATAGAATTTATGATATTTTGAAACATCCTTCTAGTACTTGTAATGAGAAGTAGATATGAACACAATATCGTTATTAATAATCAATTATTTGTGCCTGGACAATCGAACTCCTCCCAAAACTAATACCAGCTTAATTATGACTTCATGCTTCACAAAAAATGTGCGCACTTTAGCTAAAGATGTATGAACATCCATACAACAGAAGGCAATATTGTGTAAACGATGGCAATCGTTTTAAGACTTGTGGTGATGTAGTGATAATGATGTGATGATTTAAAATAAAAAACACAACATTTTTGAAATTAATGAAAAACTTTAATTTATTTTCTTAACATTTTTTATATTTTCATTTTGCATTAATACCAGCTGCGGTTCTGCAAGTGCTGTTCACAACTAGTTTGCAGCAGTATTCTTGCGTTTTAGTTGAATACACTGTATGGAAGAGGGTCCAAACTTATTTTATGTTGAAGATTAGAACCGGGATCATATAATTATTTATTAAAAATCTAAAAAATTTGTTGTCTTATAAAAAATCAATCAACAACCAATTTAATATTTCATTTTATTCGATTGCAAATTAATCGATTGCAAATGAGTGAGAACAAATGAATGGGATTGCAGTAAGAACTACTACCTTCCAATGAGACAACATTCTACCTTTTGGACTACGCCGATCACATAAAGTAATACTTTTACTCTCCTCCTTTAAGTCACATGACTGATAAAATTTTTGTCAAGGTCCGAAACTGTGCCTTGATTTAGAAAAGAACTTGAAGAATATAAGTTTTTCAAACTTAATTGTAGTAAATTTGGCTTTAACTATGGTTTTTCAGTTTCAAATCACATTTACGTTTGATAACCTGCATGCACAAAAACAGTAACATTTAAGGTGTTCAATACAAATGCAACAACAATATCAACTAACAGAGGGCAACCATTCAATTATGCAACGCCACTTACAACAGCAAATCTGATGCACATACACCTTTAAATACGTGCTATACTTAGGGTCATTATTATAACTTTCCGTTAAAGTTGGGTTTAGTAAAAGGTAACTTTAGCTAAAGGGAACTTTAAAGTCACCTTCAACTTATTTTCTTTATTACAACCTGCTGATAAAATACACTTAACTTTTTTAAAAATATGGCAGTGCCGGAGCAATTTCGATAACATTATCTCAATAAAACAAGTTTTTTTTAACGCAGTGGCAATGACGAGCTTAATTTTTTTTTGTATTTGGTCATTTTGTTATATTTGAAGTTGGCATATTGAAAATAATACATATATAATACGGCAACATCAAACATAAAGTGAACTTTAAAAGTTAAAGGTAAGGAATGATCCTCTCTTTAGCTTAACGCACACTTCTACCTTATTTTCCACTTATAATAATGAAAAACAATTTATCTGCCCATTAAAATCCTCCCTTTAACTAAAGGCAAGTTGTAATAATTGCCCTTAGTTTTATAAGAAGATTTGAAATGAAAAACTCAGACATTCTGAAAGAATTTGCAAAAGAACTGAATGACATACGAAAACGATAAGTTACTAGAGTGTTTTTTTATTCTTTGCATACAGCAGAGCAACAAATTGATCAAATTTATTTTAAAATTGTTGACTAAATCTATCACTGCCTGCTTCCCTATCCTATCCTATGTAGAAAAGAAACAGAAATTTATGGTCGTTAATGTTCAATAAAAAGATTAGTTTCGAACTCCGGACCCTATTAAAAACGAAGCAAAATTCTATTTAAGACCCGATTACATAAAATTCATACCGTCATCGTAGGGATCAATGTAGAATTTCTAAATCCATACATGTATTGTTGGAAATGCATTCATTTAGTATGTGATTCCTGCACTTTGTAACAATTTTTGCTTTTATTTAAATTTAAAGAGATGTCGTTCCATGTTGATGTTGCTTCAATTGTTTATCGTTTTGTGCAAATTATAAAATTGGTTAAACAAGCCTGTCTGCATCGTCAAACAACGATGCAATTTATACCAACATTTTTGAAGTGTAGGTGGGCCACCGACTTCTTCGTGTTTCTTTCCATTTTTGTTTTTCCATTTTCTGACTTTTTTTGTCAAAGCATGAGTATGGTAAACACTTTCTCTGCTGACAAACCATTCAGCCACTCATAACAAATTGAAAGGAAAAACAAAATCATATAAAAGGTAAACGAAATCTAATAATTAGCATAATCGTGCCGGATTTTTTCTTTTTATTTGAGCCTTTTTTACAATCCAAACGAAAAAAAAATGTCTCTAAAGGCTTATTGCAGGAAAATGCTGTTGGTGCACACGTTATTTGCAGTATCAGATTCAACACCTTCGTGGTATTTTAAGCCATTCGAAACTATCGAAATAAACAAACAATAAACAATAATATTAATATGACAATATATACTCGTAACTGATTCCTTTTTGATGGTTCGTAACGAAAAACGATCATTTTTGTTGGCCAAAGCAAAAAAACAAACAATTTTGCAGACAAGTTTTATAATTCAAAGAAAAACTCATTTTAATCAATCGACAAGTGTGATGTAATACGCACTATTTTATCAAATTGCAATCTGTTTTTTATTTATTTTTCTTTTAAGAATTTGAAGACGAATTCGCGGAATTAAATTTATTGCGTGCCCTGGTAGTCTAGTGGGTAGTGTCCTAGACTATTAGGGTGAAGGTCGTAGGTGCGATTCCCACCAGAGGCTCTGGTATGTTATACTACACAGGGCAAATTGAAATTGTGTTGCAATTACTAAATGAAAAATATCTTACTTTCCATAATGAAAATTAACAAAAAAATTTGAAAATATTTCAACAAATCATCAAACAGACGCATAAGCAAAAAAGGAGAGAGCAGCAAGCAGAGCAAATACACAACCTTGTAGTGAGTGTTTTAGTGTTCGTACGCGATTCATACTTAGTTTGTGCTTCGTGTACCTATGTATATGTTCAGTTATGGAGAGTCTAACTCAAAAATATCATATGTGTTGTTAAGTATGAATACGATGAGTACTTCAAGCTTTGAATATGAGTAGGGATTCCATAATATTAGCATAAGTATGAATGCGTATAAGTATCAGAAATTATGGGTATGATTCGATGCTACTCATCTTTTTGTTTTCACCCTATTAGGTTGTATTGTAACAAAAACAATTCTTATAAATAATAAAGGATCTTCCAGTATATGTTTAATATGATATTTTTTTTTCAATTGATTACTATTGATCAGTACTTATATATACTATTGGTAGACATATGGCCATCTATTTATCTCCGTTATGTAATATCCGAGATATATTTTTGCAGAAGAAAAATAAAAATTATGTTGAAAAATTTGTGATTGCGATTAAATAATTTCTCTCAAAATATCATGTAATTGTGGTTATTAAATATCAATAAAATTATAAATTTTTTTTATTTTTTTCTTCGAAAAAATATAAAATGTTGATGCTTTATACCACTACTACTACAATACAAAACTCTGTTTGTTTGTATGTAATATTTTAATTTTAATTTTTTTAACCGTAACTTACATCATATTATTATTACGGTATTAATGATACAACTTAGAATTATAATATCCATGGATTTACATATGTACATATGTTTTGTTCTACCATTTATATGTAAGTGATGGTTTTGCAGCTCTTGAGTAATAAGTAGTTTAACCGTTCAGTTTATAACTTTTCTTGTGTTCTAAGTATTTGCACTTAAAAAAAATTTACGGCCATAATAAAATCATTTGAATACGTTCATATCCATTTGTGAAAAAAACTAAAAAAAAAAAACTTTAATAGCTTCGGATTATGGCAAATGGTGTAAACACATTAAATCAGTGCCAGTTTAAAAATGTAAAATGTTAAACAACAACAAAAAAACAACAACAAATATTATGAATAAATGTTAGCAACTATTTTTGGTAGTTGCTTTATTAGGCTACTTGTAATATGTACTACCACAGTTTGTATTCATGGCCAATAACGTTATGGAAATTTAAAACAAAAATAATAATTTTGCCATCGTTTGCATGTCGAATTTGCTTTTAGCTACACTTGTAATTAAACATCTTAACTTTGTTGTAATATTAAAAGTTTAAAAGAGTTCTTGTGCGGTAACTGACTTTAAAGTTGGCAATTAAGTTCTGGTTTTTTATTAACAAATTAAAGCGTTCAAAGTACTTATTATTACGAGTATATTGACCATCAAAAGTGCTTAGAAAAATGATTTCATATGCATTGCATAATTATGTAATAGGGTTACACAAATAATGTTATATCATACCGGCTACGTTGTAATCTGATTCTGCCTTTAGATACTCAACATAACAACAAAGCATTGTTTAAATAAAGTTCAGCCAGACTTTACAATTTTTATTATTTGAGAAAGTATATTAATTTTATTCTCTTGTTTTTCTAAACACAATTACAGTTAGTAATGGAAATCAGAATAACCTACCATGCATAGCTTACATACATAAATACATAATTGATCATTACAACCCTTTAGTTAGGATTACGACATAGCTCCTCACACTACTGATGTTGTGTGTGTTAATTTTTATACATGAGTGGCGGGACCTACAGTTTACAGTCGATTCCGAACGACAGATTTTTGAGAAACTTTTCATGGTCATTTTTTATTTACTCTCCAGAGTTTTTGACAGAAATTTTCTGAGAGGAAATCGCCGAAGAAATACTTTTTCATATTTTCGTTTTGATATTTGACCTGGGGTTTGAACCGAGGCCTCTAGTCTAATAAGCCAACACATTACTTACTACACCACGGCGACTTCATATGCATATTTTACAGTGCATAGAAAGTGAAACTTCAGAACAATTGAAACAAATTCCGAATCTAGAATTAGATCTTAATTAATTTCGAAATTTATTTGAAATCTAATTGGGCCTGTCCAGTATCTTTAAAAAGGCAATCAGTTATCGAACATATCAATCAATGAGACCAGAGCTGTTGCTGCAAAACTATTGGAATTATTATACTAAATACGTAGTTTGATTTATGTTCTATTCATCTAAGTATTAGATATGGAATTAGTCTACCACCTCTCTGATAAATTTTGTTAAAATATATTATGAAACAACTTAACAGATATAAAACTTGTACTTTCTCAATCTTCAGGTTAAACGACTTCCTTTAATTCAAGCAATCAACTGTTTTCTACATATTGGTACATTTGTAATGAATTTATTCATCGCCGTAGTCTATAAGTAGTGTGTTGGCTTATTAGACGTAAGGCCACGGTTCAAACCTCAGGTCAGACATCAGAACGAAAATATAAAAAAAAAATTTCTTCGGTGACTTCCTCTCGGCAGATTTCTGGTAAAAACTCTGAGAGAACCATGAAAAGTTTCTCAAAAATCTGTCATACGGAGTCGACTTTAAACTGTAGGACCCGCCACTCATGTATAAAAATTAACACACACAACATAAGTGGTGTGAGATAATAGGTCCATAATCCTGACCGAAGGGTTGTAATGACCAATTATGTATGTATCATTCCAATTGAGAACAGAGAGAATATCATCTTCTGCTTTCGTTAATTATAAAGTTTTTTAACTTTATCCCATGACAATGGCCAATTAACGTTGTAAAATCGATAAAACTTTGAAAATATTTTTTTTACTTTCAACATAACTATGGTTTCTAGCGATTCTGAAGCAATTTGATATGTTTATTTCGTTCCTGTATTAAATTTTAAACTGCAATTGCAAGGCAGCATCATTTTGTTAATCCAATGCAAATTTTTAAAAATATTTTCGTTTTTTTTGTATTTTTCTTTCAATTTGAAATGGAAGCAAGCAAATTAAATGTTCTTGTGTAATATGGTGTTACTTTCATAAAATGAAATCAAAAGTTCATTGCCTCTAGTATAGTGTCGCTCATTGGCCAGTGAAGAAAAATAAAAAAAAGGAAAAAAGTTTCTACAAAAAAAATGATATTCTGTTGTTATGTACTGAAGTATTTGAAATGAAAAATTTAAGATCAATGCAATCAGATCTGCTTCAAGTTCATTCTATGTTCACTCTTTCTATCCAGCTCTTCCTGTTAACAGCTTGATGAATCTAGTGTTGTGTGAAAATGGCTTTTAGTCTTCACCATGCATAATATTTTCTTAATAATTGAAATTCAATTCGATACAAATAAATTTAAATTTAATGAATCTAAATGTAAGAAAATACTATAAGAATTGCATAAATAACATCCAGTTTCTACAGCATTTTTTTCGAATACAGGACATATCGAGGCTGGTTATAAAATATTGGTTAATAAAAAAAATCATGGAATTGGAAGAATTTCAAATGATATAAATAACAATATTATTCTAGCACTTGTCCCGAAGTTGCCTACCGTGTCGGTGATTCTTATAATTTTAGTGTAAGGTCGCTAATGTACAGCTAATCGGTAAAAGGTACGAGGCCAATAACACTGAAAACTACAGTGTAGAGAAATGTGCAACATTTTGCAAGAGTACGGAAAGTATCATTAGCATGTGAAATATGTAGAACCTACCGACATGATCAGCGACATACAGTTCAGTTTCAGTAAGTCTTGTTCTAGTGGTGAATTGTAGACGTTGAAAACAGAAAAGTGGCCACATTGAACAATTATATGAGAGTTTGTTTGTGGCTGCCGATATTTTCAAGGCATGCCATCGAATGCACATGGTGCACTTTTATCAAATAAACAATGCAATACAGAGAGAATTCGTTCTTACTTACAATATTCGTATGTGAAATGGATTTCTTGCTAAAGTTTTTTCCTTTACGTACATATAACATAAAAAGATTCACACCTAATGTTTCTAATCGTAAAGCAAAGCAAATCCAGTAAACCCCTTTGGATACTGATACTCTTTTGAAGCATTTTGTGTACCATTGGGCACTAATCTTGTCAAATTCCAATCACAAAGTATATTTTAATAACTTTTTTCCTTCATATAATTTATTAATCGCTTACGCCATTTATTCCCTGACGTATTTAAAGATAATGCTGAAAAAATCAAGAGACATTATTGATCTATTATAAGGCCCATAGCATTTGCATAATATCTATCATTCATTCTTATGCGTCAACAAGATCTGCAAAAGCTGATGTTTCCAAGAAAAGCAAAAAAAATGTATATGCACACTCCAATAAATTTTCAAAGGTACATCAAATACATAATTGCAGTTAATGAAATGTATCAATCCATATCGGAAGTGCCCGTAGTCTAGTAGGTAGTGAGTTGGCTTATTAGACGTAAGGCCACGGTTCAAATCACAGGTCAGACATCAAAACGAAAGAATGAGACTTCCTCTCAGTAGATTTCTAACAAAAACTCTTGTAAAAGTAAATAAAATTGTCATGAAAAAGCTTCTAAAAATCTGTCGTTCGGAGTCGACTCTAAACTATAGGTCCCGCCACTCATGTATATAATTAACACACACAACATAAGTGGTGTGCGAAAGTACAAAAGTACAACAAGGCCATAGATGCAGATAATTAAATGTATCAATCCATTATACTAGAAAGGCTTTCATAGAAAAAAGGAGCGTTAAGATATATTCACCTACATTATAGATATACATGAGATACATTCATACATAATTGGTCATTACAACCGTCGGGTTTACGAGCTGGTTTCTCACAACACTCACATTGTGTGTGTAATTTTTACAGTTTAAAGTTAATTCCGAAAGACAGATTTTTTGAGAAACTTTTTACTACATACTAGACTACAGTGTGGACGATATAGCTATGTATGTCACATGTTTGGCACTCGATTGCTTGACAGCGAAGAAAACAACATGCAGCAGTTACTATGTCGTCGAAAAATAACTAAACTTTACCCCAAACAATTCCCAAAAAAAACGCGTTGGTACTTGTTTTTCGTCATCAATCTAGCTTATAGCTAGACGAGGGCGAGCACATTCCTGAAAAGCTTATAAGTGGAATACGTTGTGCCATTTAACACAGGAGAAGCCACTTCAGTTGTATGAAAACCCTTTGCATTAACACGTATTTGGCCATTTTGGCAATTTGCGTACATCCACTTTCTTTTCTAAATAAATTTTTTTTAACTATTTTTTGTTTTTCTGTGTTTTGTACTCCTAATTTTGTATAAATAAAGAATTTTTCAAAGTTTTCCTTGCCTTTTTGGTTAGACTCGAATTGGGTTAGTCGAATCACCTGAAACGATTTGAAAAAAAATTCTCACTGAAGGAAAGCTTACAACAAGAATAAGAGCAACAACGACATGTAAGAATACAGAGGAGTTCAAGCTGATCGCGAAGTCATATAAAATGCTGGATATGAAACTCAAGCACTTTCAGTCGTATCTACCAACATTAGGGTTCTAAAGTTAATTCATTGTCTTCTTAAAAATAATTTTTAATACATTTTTGGGAAAATGAATGACTAAACTAAATCTCAATTACAGGCACACTGACCTTTGCTCCTTCAGTTAAGAATTTTTTTGAATAGAAAACTTAATTAGAATATACACAACACGCTCTGTGTTCGCAATCGCGTAGAATTGCGGCTTATTTCGCTATTTCGCCAGTTTTATTTTTAAAATCGAAAGTTCTATACAGGGAGTTCGTCATTTTGAAAACAAATATTTAAATTTAAATATTTAAAATTAATAAAAATCCAATTTAATTACATTTACTTTTGATAACCTAGTCTCTCCTTAAACACACTTTAAATTTATATGGAACTGCAAACAAGTCAATTTAAATTTTTTTATTCATTTTTTATTTTCTTGTTTACATTCTCCAATATGAAAAAGAAAATACGACTAAACACTCCAAATGCAGTTGAACAACTGCGTTTTTTTTTAATTGAATTATGTTTTGTTTATTCTTCGGTACATTACGTTAGCTGAGGTTTGTTATTCTCTGTTCATAGCGTCCTATTCCAAGCTGGAATTTCCAGTATCAACACTCGTGGAGCTTTGAAAATCTCGTCAGCATTGAGTGTTTATTTGTGTATGTTTAGTTTCATATTCGACCAAATTAACAGAAGAGATTCGAATGTAGAAAAAGTTATTTAATTATGTTAACAACACTGTCAGAGATTGTTATAATAATATATACCCACATATGGTATGTATATTTATGTAGAAATGTTTTTATTTAAAATATGTCTAAACATTTTTCGGAAGATTTGTGGACTTCCAAAGAGTTCAAGACCGAGTTTACAAATATTTACAGTGTCCTGCCTAAAGAAAAAGGATATGTATAAGGCATCACTTCTGATATTAAAATAATAACTTTAGTAAGACATTGATGATGAATTGTTTGTAACTTTACTTGGAGTAGAGAACAGAGATCACCAAAGAGTCATTCTTTCGCTACTCATAAGCACTCATGAAATTTTAAATATAAGTGAGTCATCCCTATTGAAATTTAACTATGTACTCTGATTCATTCATACTCACTACAACGTTGATTTATAAGTACAGGTTGCAATGATTATGCGTACAACGTTGACATCGAACTCATACCATTCGAAATATGTTTGATTCATAAGCCTACTCATTTAGATTCATAAGCTTTTGAAAAATACTTATAATACTTACAAATGATTCTAGTGACTCGTATCATTCATGAATACAGTCTTAGTTGTTGTTGCATTTACAAAAAAAGAGCAAGCACGTACGCGATTCTTACTTATTTTGTGCTTCGGGTATATGTTGATTTACGGAGAGTCGAAATCAACATCATTGTTAAATATGAATATGATGAGTACTTGAATACTTCTATTAAAATAAGTATGAATGCGTATAAGTATCAGAAATCTTGAGTATGATTCGATTCTACTCATCTTTTTGAATATTCATTTCTGATCTCTGGTAGAGAATGCTACAAATCTAAATTTAAATTTCTTATCCCAAAAAGGAGGATAACAATACCTGGTGTTAAATGGCAGCAAATTTAGTCGGCCTAATAGAATATGCGTTATCGTTCTACAACCATTTCTTTTCAAACTACTTATGAATTTTTGAACATTCGTTTTTGCATATGTTCAGTTTGTTGATCACCTGCTCTTCTCCTTGAAAGTATTAATGTCTCAGACCCTAACACCTTAACACTAAATATGAAAGAAAAATTAAACGAATTGAAACATTTTAATCGCTTTATGCCATTCACCATAATTTGAAATCTATTGCAACTTGGTAAATAGCATCTTATAAAAAAAAATTAAAACAATTAAAAGAATCGATCAATACTTGTTCGCCATAATATCTCAAGAGCAGCCATACACTAAACGATTAGATTGTTTTTTGCGTTTCTGTTCAATAATCGATAGTTTTGTTTCATCACATAAACACGAGATGTTAAACGATATCGTATCTGAATGTTCATCTGTTGAAGAACACATACTGTCATATTCAATTTAAACTGATGACTTCTATGACAGGGTTATTCTTTATTAAGCGTATACTACGTGTTCAATATATAAGTCCAATATCCGCATTTAATAATTTCAAAGTCTTTTCAATCATGGACTGATTAAATTGGTTAAAGTTCCCAGACAACAAAAAGTGTGCCCGGCTTTACCAGCAATGTGAGTTTCTATTTTGTTCATTCGTTCATTTCATCAGCTTCTTACAGACAGTTCCAGAATTTTGTTGGGTATTAAGTTCTGCCGTGAGATTCGACTATCTTCAATTTGAGATCTAAAGATCAGATCTTGATTTGCTACGGCGGTATCATATCACAAGTGGTTTATTAGATTCCCTTCGGGAAAGTGGTGTTCCTCTTATTGTTTATCAAATAAGAACCCCGCATGTCTTTTGAGCAGTTTTCCTTCTCACTCAGTGTGTTTCCTCGTGGATGCTTTATTACATAAGTGTTCATGAGAACTAATTTTAGTATTTGGTGGTGGGGCTTAATATAACAATTCATGTAAATGTGCCTATTTTTCCTACATTCGATGATAAATTTATAAATTTTGATCATTGCGGCTTCTTGTACCTTTTGAAACCGACCTTTTCAAGGTTTTTTAGATCTTTTATTAGTTTTGGGAAATAATTGTATAGCAGTGCTGTCCAAATATCAGTGAATACTGAAGTATTTAATGAGGTATTCAAAAATCTTGTGGTTGTCATTAAAGGTATGAATGTAATTCAGCACAATTTTCTTTTGCCAAGGATTTAAATGGTTGTTTTTTGTTTTTCTACTCAATATTTATTGTTGTTGTTGCTTATTTGTTATAATCGATTCGTTGGCGTGTTGTTTTTGAGTTGTCTTCGACAAATTGTAAATGTAATATCTTGGACAGATAAAAAACGACGATAGTGACAATAATGATAATGATTTTCAAAGTTAATGACGAAGTTTAGATGGAAAGTAAGACGGTTGCATTCATAAGTTTATATGACATAAAAAAGGAAAACAAAGCGATTTTTTGTTTTAATTGCAATGTGAATGAAAAACTTATAAATGGTAATGCAGTCTATATATATATGAAAATATGGGTAATCATACAAGCATGCATGCATAGCGCACATCTTTTAAAGATATGCACTTATTTAGCTTTGTTTGTATCAATAATTGCTTAATTAAATGAAAAGTATTCATATTGAATTTAGTTTTCACATCTTGCTGGCATTTAAATAATGATTTTATTGATTTAGAAAATTAATTGACAAAAAATATTATACGTGCAAATTGTATTAAAAAAAAACATTGAAAAATACTTGGCTTAATTAAACGCTTTAGCGTGAGTTTCACAAACATTAAGGTTATGTTGAAGATTGACCATTGTCTTTGCCATGTAGAGCTGCATTGCTGCCTTAACAAGCTTCAGGATATTGCCTGATGTCTATAGGCATAACTCCCCGCCTAGTGATTGATAAGCACCCACGTATTGAGACATATTCCCTTTCGTCGAGTGTACTCTTCCCACTTGTGTTCAGTGGAGGTTGTTGCTTCTGTTCCTCTGGACTGTTGAGCAAGTCGAGTTGTCAGGTCATAATTTCGCCTAATGAATCTCGTTTTCGATTTGCATATCCAATGGTGATAAACATGTAATAATAATGCTTATTAGACGTAATGCCACGGTTCTATCCCCAGGTCAGACATCAAAACCAAAATATGAAAAAATATTTCTTCGGCAAGTTCTTTTCAGCACATTTCTGGCAAAAACTCTGAGAGCAAATAAAATTGCCAAAAATCTGTCGTTCAGAGTCGACTTTAAACTGTAGGTCCCGCCACTCATATACAAAATTAACGCACGCAACATAAGTGGTGTGAGAAACTAGTTTGTTATCCTGACTGAAGGATTATGCTATGTAATAATGCCGTCTATTTGAAAAACCTATCAAGTTTAATGACTTCGTACTGCACAAAATTTAATACAATTTTCTGTAGATCTTATTTCAAATTCAATTTAGTTTCTTCTCATCTTAATGATAAATCTTGAGTATCAGATCATTGAAATTTTAACTAAGCAATGATATTTTTTTTATCACATTTTCATCATTTCCATTGATAGAGAAGGAGGCACTGTATACAGAAGATAAAAAAGAAAAAATCGTCAATTTATGATACATATCAATGGCACTTAATCGATTTATATACACCATTAAGCAAAACAATTGTCTAAATGTCCAAATCATTACACATATAAACGTGCACATACGTGTTAAAGTAAATCTTATCCTCTTTTTACAGATTAAGCGATTTTGGCTAAACCAAGTGTATCTTCAAAAACCACTGACGGATAAAGTTTATATCGCCAACGCAAAACCATATTGTTACGAAAATGAAAAATAAAGATACTGCAGCCTTTACATCGCTGGTGCCTTTACATCGGTTAACATTAAAATTATAAACAAAAGCTACAAATATAAAACAATGCGGTAAACAAACCTGTTTACAAATTATCATACTGCTTAATATAACAACAAGCACCAGCATAAAAAATTATAAACAACTAAACAAAAATACAACAACAAACGCTACAAGAATGAATGTAAACAACATGTTTGCAATATGTTTATATTTATAGGGATTTCTAGAAGGCGAAGTCATGAACATTACCTTTCAAGAGCATTCATCATACTGTTTACCCTGCCACATAAAAGGCAAGGCAAAGCAGGCGAGTGAGTTAGTGAAGTTCAGTCAGTCTTGTGTGAAGACGCGGTGTGTTTGAGGAGAGTTATCATGGTTTGAAGATCTCCTTTGCAAAGATCTGTCGAACAATTGACTAGTAATTGATATTGTTTATGCAAAGGGTATACACAGAGGAATAACAAAGAAAAGCAATTGTTGTTGTTTACGTCAATTTGTGAACAGTGGCATACAGAATTGTGCGAATAATAAAGAATTTTAATTAAAACTAAACACAAATTTATTTTTATTTCATTTGTAATCTACGAGCCCATATTTTAATCGTTTCTAAAAGGTAAAAATGTAACAATTTATTAAAGAAATGTAGATAACGTAAATAGATGCCCTTTTATCATTTCAGTAACAGTCTGCGCTATGCAGAATCGTGAGACTGTATGTCCACTTAGTGGTTTCATTAATACGCTGTTGCTGAACTTATCATTCTACATATAGTAGAGAAATAGTGGGACGAAAATTTCGTTGTAGAACACACTTCAATGCAAACAAAGTTTTCCCAACTCTACCCAAATTTCTTTTCAAATATAGTTGGATACGTTTTTAGTTAATATTATAACTTAATATAATTGAACAGAAATTATGTATACCACACACTCGTACATATATTTATCGATATTATTTATCGATATTATTTATCGATAATATTAACAAATTAACGAAAAAGAAAACAAATATTGTTTCTGTTACCAATAAATTCGTATTATTATCGATTACAATGCCTACTGCGTGAGAAAAGTGTTTCGTGTAGTAATGTTAACATCGATTTAAACGCAACATTAAATTGATTATTTGACTGCTTGTGGTGTATTCGTTGTGGTTATACATCGAATGTTTAGCTCAGTTGATGCCAACTAACAAAATGGTAAAAATTTTGCAAACAATGGCATAAACATCCATTTGTGTACATCAATAATTTTCCATAATATTAGAAAAAAATATTTCATTTTTTAATTGAATATTTTCTAAAACCTGTTGCTTGACTTATAGTAGTTACTTACTTAAATCTTGGTTAGAGGAGCGTTATGATTTGAAAACTTGATGAAGACATGTGAAATACACATACATACATAAAAAAATTGGACATTACAACCCTTTAGTCAGGATTGCGACGTAGTTTCTCATCTCTGCAATATATGGATGTAGTAGGCTTCTACAAATACTACCACTGTTTAATGCTGCATAATTTCAGTTCTATTATTTTCTTTTCTATTAATTTCTTAGTTAGTTAATACATGCTTTGGTTTGGCGGTTCATTGACCTTCATTGTACTTATGGCCACAGTTGTTGGCGCTTGCTCATTACTGCATTATTGTTAACAGGCAGTTTAGCTGCTGAAAGTACTTTCAGGTTACACACAGTGAATATAAAGACAGCGACGTAATATAAGAAAAAATGGTTTTCGTTAAAATACGAAAAATGCCAATTTTTTGCAAGAAATCAAGGTGACATCAAGATCAAACCGACATAATAAACGATTTAACAAACAGCATCAACAGTAACAGTAGCAGAAATGGATTTTATTTTTTAATTATTGTGTTAATTGAAATGATTAAAACAAATATCAAAATATTAGTTGAGTGGATTTACGTTGATTATGTGCAATTAATCGATAATTAACAGGCACATTTTCTATGTTAAAAAGAAGTCGCCGTAGTCTAGCAGGTAATGTGTTGGCTTATAAGACGTAAGGCCTCGGTTCAAAACCCAGGTCAGACATCAAAACGAAAATATGAAAAAAATATTTCTTCGGTGACTTTTTCTCAGCAGATTTCTGATAAATAAAATTGCCAAGAAAAGTGTCTTAAAAATCTGTCGTTCGGAGTCGATATTAAACTGTAATTCCCTCCACTCATGTATAGAATTAACACACACCACATAAATGGTGAGAGAAACTAAGTCGTATTCCTGACTAAAGGGTTGTAATGATCAATTATGTTATGTATGTATGTATGTATGTAGTTAAAAAGAAATCAGTAATTACTGCACAGTATTTTGTTCCATTGACTGTAATATTGCAATATTCATGGTTTCTGAAACAATGATATTTAATGAAACCGTCGGCAAAACACCACACCAAAGAGAGTATCTTACAGGGTGAGATTGTTAGCTCTAAAACTGTTTCCGATAGCTCTTCATACCAAATTCGGAAATTCTGTTTGATGACGTATCTATTTAGCCACACATGAGCCTTATCGCAGAAGATAGACTTTTTATGGTGTTCATGGTGAAATAGCAAATCTTACTGAGTATTATACATACATATGTATGTATATTGCCTAGCTACTGCCATAGCTATTGTATAATAAACCGATTCTTTGAAAATGCGCGATAACCTTCTTATATTTTTAATTACACACTCCACAGCACATATTTCCGTACAATAAAATTGTAATTTTGTTACTATTTCATTAGAATTTTAAAAAAATTTTAAAATCAATTTGCAAACACCGTTGCCCCTTTTTAATAGAAAATCAAAGCCTACCATATTTCTTTAGAAAATATAAAATTTTAAATTAAACTTATTTACTACGCGAGACCGAAAAAAGAAACCAATCAAGGGAAGTAATTGCGCCTACACAAACACTGGGCATGCAGTTACATATGATATGTGAATTATGTAGACCCACGACTGAGGATTGTAATTGTACACCAGCACGTTATGTGAGTGAGTACAAGTTTAAATTGTGTATTGACAGTTGCATAAATTATGGCTTTGAAATGTTCACAGCGATTTATGACGGTGCAGTGAATAAAAGCCTAAAAAAATGAAAAGAAATAATAATGCCTGGCGCACTTGTTGCCACAGTGGTTGTTATTTGGCCAATTTGCATACGTTTGGGTTCAAGATATAAATTGTTAAACAAACAAACTTGAGCTTATTTGTCAAAAACATTACCAAGCAATGCGAGTATCAAACAAAAATTTAAGGTAACCTTAGAGACGTAATTCAAACAATAGATTGATTTATAGTTTTGTCGTCGAATTTTTTTTGTAGATTTTAAAAAACGGAAAATTTCTACACCTGGTTTGCCAATACTCTCATGGTGAAAAGTTAGTAATTCCTTATAACGTATATCACATCCATCAAGATTGTGCATTCCTGTGAACTTTTTGAATTTAAAACTACTTTCCGTAACCAAAGTTGAAAAGAAAAATAAACGTCTTGTCCAATGTTTTCATTACAACTTGGCACTCTTTTTATAAATTCTGATTTTTTTTAAATTAAATTTTCCACACATTAAGGCACATTGGTCCTTTCTTGCAATAATATTTCTGTTTCGTTAATTAAGTTTTTCCAGCTAAGCGGGTGATTGATCTACTGTAGTTGTTTCTAGAATTCTAGTTTTTCAATAAATCGTTGATTAGAAACTAAGGATTTCCTTTTGTAGACACTCATACATCGAATATTCAAGTTCAAGCTACAGTGTGCATCAATACTGAAGCAATAAAAAAACAAAATCTGTTCATCAATATTTCTTGATGTTGCACAAGCCTTTAACAAAGTGTAAAACGTAAGTCTAATGTGTAAGCTCAGGATAACGCTTTCAAAACATACAAGCAGACTGAAATTATATTGAAAACTAAAACTTAAAACTCAATTAGGCTAATTGAATTCAGTTGTGAACATTAACGTTATACTGCAATACTAAAATAAGATAACATACGGCTGGCCTTCCATGGTATATGGAATAATGACCTTCATAGGGGCTTATAGTTTAAAACAGCACATGTAATAATATTGTTACGTTTTTAACTTTAAAAAACGCTTAAAATATGAGCTCGTCGATTGCAAATAAAAATAAATAAATTTGTTTTCAGTATTAATTAAAATTCTTTATCATTCGCACAATTCTGTGTGCCACTGTTCACAACTTTATGTAAACCACAACAATTGCCTTCTTTTGGGTATTCCTCTGTTTATACCCTTTGCATAAACAATAACAATTACTAGACAATTATTCGACAGATCTTTGGAACGGAGATCATCAAACCACCATTACTCTCTTCAAACCCACCGCGTCTTCACACAAGACTGACTGAACTTTTACTAACACAGTTGCCTGCTTTGCCTTGCCTTCCATATGGCAACGTAAACAATCTGATGAATTTTCTTAAAAGTGAATGTTCGTAGCTTCGCCTTCTCAAGATCTCTATAAATGTAAACATCGTTGTTCTATTATCGTTGTTTGTGTATTTTGTTTATATTTATTCTTGTAATGTTCGTTGTTGGAATATTTTTGTTTACTTGTTTATCATTTTTTATGCTGGTATTTGTTGTTATATTACGTAGTGCGATAATTTATAAACAAGTTCATTGCTTTTGTTTTTGTTTTTGTATTTTTATGTTAAACGATATAAAAGCAAAACAGCAGTATCTAAATTTTTTCCATTTTCGTAACAATATCAACTTTTGCAAACAGAAAAACACCATAGAAAAATCACCCTTTATATGTAATTTAATAGTTAAAGACAAAATTTTTTTCTGAGGATTTTTGTTTCAGATTTTTAACGCTTTTCTCTTTTAATGACAGGCTGTTTAAAACACTTTGTAGTGTATGGACACGTTAAATAAAATTTCTTAGCCACCAGCATTTCTGCGGACGTCATCACCAAACCCGACACCAACATCAACACCCATACTCTGGGTACAGTAAACACTCAAAACTACCGCAACATTTATTTCTGGTTGTAACCATTATGTCTGATGCTCAAAATTTAATTAAATTGTCATAATATATGCGTAGTTTTAAGAAATGGAAACTTTCATTTTCACTTCATTAGAAAATATGAACAGAAAAGAAAAAAAATATTTTAAATTTCTTGTCAAATATAGCAGACGGCCAATATGGCACGCAAGTTTCAGTGGATGAATGCGTACAAAGATGAGCGTGCATAGGAAATAAAGACTTAATGAGTGGATCAGCACTTTGTGGTGATAAAATTATAAAATGTTGACAACTTTAATTAAACATTTTCAAAAGTGCTACTTCATTTAAGTGTGTACACAAATGAACAGTATTTCAGCTACTGGAACCTCTTCTGATATGATATATTTTTATAATGCCGGTAGACAGGTGAAGGCAAGGATTATGTTTTTTTTGGCAACAATTATATAAATTATATTCACATTTCCAACCGGTTTTTATGGACAAAGTTTGATTAGTACTATTCAGTTTTAGTATTGGTTTTATACTACAAAAATTTCAAATGTAGGGCTTCTCTTACGTGATGAAACGATTCCCAAGAATTCGTATAAATTTTGTAAACTACCGCTAATAGACTATGTGTTCTATATTTTAAAGGGCTTTGGAAAATATTCAAACATGACCCTATGTTAAGCAAGAACACTGCTGGAGGTAACTAACATTCTACCAACCAAAACAAAAGACTTAAGACACATACATGATATCGGAATGCACAAATTGTTGCCTAAAATATAAAATAATTTTGACTGGGCATTTAAAATGTTCATTGATTACGTGAATATATAGATTTCGTTGATTTTAATAAATTAATAAAAATAAATAATCCTTATAGAAAACTTATATTGTACAATATCTTGGTATTTTGTATTTATTTTTTTTATTTATTCTTACATTTTGTAGGTAGTGACACTATTAGTTAATTGCAGTCAAATGTTAAAACTATTTATCACTTATTTGCAACTGCTACTGGCAGTTGAAAAAATAAAAACAGTCAAAACCAAAAATAATACAATCATTTACTATATTACGAATATGTACGCGTCCAGTACAGCTAAAAACACAAATAATGCCAAAGTTTTTTTTTAATTAGTTCTCAAATTGCAGTAGAAAAAGGTTTTGTGTTAATCAAATACATTCTTATATACATACATAATTGGTCGTTACAACCCTTCAGTCAGAGTTTTATCAGAAATCTGCTGAGAGGAAGTCGCCGATGAAATATTTTATCATACTTTCGCTTTGATATCTAAACCAACCACTACCTTCTAGACTACGGCGACCTCTTTTTAACTGAATGGATAAATTATGCATGTAAGTTGGGTAAGAATTCGTTCTGATTTGACTCCTCTAGAACTTCTTCGGTAAAGCGATAAGTTAACTAGAATTACATCCATTACAACTGTAGATGATGAGATATCGGCTGGATATGCCAATTGAAGCACTGTGGGTTTAAATACTAAACTACTGGCATTTCATTCACTTTCATTCAATTTCTTTTTTTTGGAATTTTTTAAACCCTAACAGTGTGAAGTCGTCGTAGTCTGGTAGGTAGTTTGTTGGCTTATTAGACGTAAGGACAGGATTCAAAGCTCAGATCAGATATCAAAACAAAAATATGAAAATATTTCTCAGCAGATTTCTGGCAAAAACTCTGAGAGCAACTAAAATGGTCATGAAAAGTTTCTCAAAAATCTGTCGTTCAAAGTGGACTTTAAACTGTAGGTTCCGCCACTCATGTATAAAATTAACGCACATAACATACGTGGTTTGAGAAGCTAGGTCGTAGTCCTGACTGAAGGATTGTAATGACCAATTATTTTATGTACCAAACTGTGTAATGCAATCGAAAAATGTTACTTAATTTTAGTGTGATACCAACTCTGTAAAACTTTTACGAAATACAAAAGTTGCTATTGTAGGCTTTAAAAGTGATCCAAGTCTCTTACTTCTTCCTCTTTTTTATAATGATTTATGCATTAAATAGGGTACAAATACTTATAACAGAGAGAGGCTTGGTTCGAAGAATTTTTTTTATTTCTTTTTAATCTAGCCACAAAAAAAGACTACAATAAATGTTTTAGACATTGTTAATATTTATTAATTGGTATCCTATTATGTACTATTTTTATGTAAATATTCGGTTTTCTAACTTTTTTTACTATTTCAGAGTTTTTTCTACTTAATTACAGTAATTTATTGCAAGGAGGTGGATCATATTGATTTAAGTGAAAATAATAACTTTAAATAACATGGGAATTAATTTTGAAATTAAAAACTGCAGAATAGCAAAACTGTTTTATCTAAAGCCAAGAAAAACTTGAGCATCACAGAAATTTGTTGCCGCAAATTCATTACAAACATGCCATAAAATAAAAACACTAAGAAGCTTGACTTTTTTCCTTGATATGCTTATATAATATTGTTTTAAGCCTTCCATAGAAAGAAAAATGAAAATAGAGCCACACTGTAGGCATGAGTATGTATGTAATGAATGTATATGTATGAGCAAAACTTGTAAATTTATTGACAGTTTAAATCAATTTTCAATAAAGCTTTTCTCATACGTACGGATAATTTTTGAATTTTTTAAACAATTTTATGCGAATATGCCATATTTGCACTGAACACGCAAAATAAAAGTAATTGTGTTACGCATTTTACAAGCCTTGTTATCTTTATTATTGATTTTATTTTTCTGAATTTTTTGCCTAAATTTGCATGCTTAATTCGCACGATTTGCATGTGCACATTTCATAAATTTTTATTTTTTATTTTTTTTGTTGTATTTTTCGGTTTTCTCTTTCAAAAATCATACACAATTATGAGCAGAAAAGTAAACAAGCGTTTTAACTTTATTTTAAAAGAAATGGTACGTGCAGATCATATTATTGAAAAACAATTTTAACAAATTATGCAAGACAATCATAATTTTAACAGACTTGTAAAAGTTATTTCAATTAAATTTTACTTTAAATGGTTTGTGTAACGTACACTTGTACCCCGATTGGCCAGGCAGAATAAATGAGTCTTACGTACTCATACGTAATTTGAAAAGGAAATATTTAAATGCCAAAGGAAATCCTTCGCATAAAGATAGCTTTAATTAATTGCCATAAAATTGGAAGACATGCTAGGTAAGTAAAGGATGGTATAGTAAGGAGTCGTAGCCTCTGTATCAGAGATCTGCAATGATCAAAAAGATGATTAGAATCGAATCATACTCATAATTTCTGATACTTATACGCATTCATACTTATTTTAATATCATGGAACCCCTACTCATATTCAAAGTGTGAAGTACTCATCATATTCATACTTAACAACACGTATTGTGTTGTTGATTTCGACTCTCCATAACTGAACATACACATGAAGCATAAAATAAGTATTATTCACGTAAAATACTCACTAAATGGTTGTGTGTTTGCACTGCTTACTGCTCAGTCTTTTTTGCTTATGTGTCTTTTTCTTTTGTTGTAAATGCAACAACAACTAAGATTGTAAATTTTGAACCATTTGTAAATATTATAAGTATTTTTCTAAAGTTATGAATCCAAATGAGTAGGCTTATGAATCAAACATATTTCGAATGGTATGAGTTTGATGTCAACGTTGTACGCATATTCATTGCAACCTGTACTTATAAAACAACGTTGTAGTGAGTACGAATGAATCCGAGTAGTTACATTTCAATATTGTTAACTCACTTATATTCAAAATTTCATGAGTACCTATGAGTAGCGAAAAAACGATTCATTGCTGATCTCTGCTCTGTATCTAAGTAGATAACTGCCTTTACTTACCGATTCCCCTTAAAGTTTACAATAAATCTTTTTACGTTTTTTATTAAGTGAGCTTCACTACAGTTTTCTGTTCAAAGGAACATTTATGTTTGTACGAGAGAAGTTAATTAAAACCAAGGAACTAAAAATTTTTTGAATAATTTTTTATCATTAAATTGAAAATTTTTTTATTATTTTGACTCGCCTTATCTATAAAATATTTTCAGTAGCGCTTATTTTATGTAAAATAAATGTTTTTATTTCTTTTCCCATACTGTTTTTTGAAAAAAAAGACACTTCATTTATGTAATAAATTTATCAGTGACGGCATATATGAAAAATTTATCAATTTTTATGTCTCGCATATTTTATTATTTTAAAAATCATTTTTCTTCTAATCTTTGACTAATTTTTTACTACTGCTATATGTGTAACGTGTAGACATTTATTTATTTTACACGTTCATGAATTTTTCACAAATTTTATCTCCTGGCTCATAATAAAATTTATGCCCTTGATTTAAAAAAAAATGTTTTTCAGTGTTAGACCATGTAAATTTTATTATTTTTATCAGTTTCGGCGTATCAGGCAGCAATTAAAACATTAAATAAAATAAATGAAAACAAATTTCATGTATAAAAACAATCCAAAGATTATCGAAAAGAAAACATGTCATTAGAGCTGGTGTAGCACGAACTTCACCAGGTAACCTCTTAAACAAATGGTGAAAATATGTGTGAATATATTTTGATTTGCTGCTTTTATATATCACTGGAAGTCCCAAAAACACTAACCCTTCAATAAATTTCATTAAAGAGTTACGATTATATTTCATTTTATTCATTTTCATTGAATATTTTGTAATAAGCGAAGGAAAACGAGCTAATTTTTAAAAATTGTCAGAAACAAATGTACAACTATTAAGTAGCTGATGTATTAAATTTCATGCAAGTAGTAAATCGTTATTGTTTTTTAATAAAATATTAATCAATATAATTGAAAATACATACACATGACATATGAAAAATAATTCACTTACCTTGAACTAATAAATGTTTTATTTTGATTTAAGAATTCTTATATGCTTGTGAATTATATGTCTTCAAACAATCGCTACAGTACATGAAAGAGCATAAATTATTTGAAAACTCTAAAAATCCATGTCAGTCATATAACTATTATTTATGAGATTATTTGAAAAGCAATAAAACCAAGACATTTCTGTGTATTAAATCGTATAAAATTTATTATTTAACTGTATTGTTACGTAAATGAAAAATTTAGATGCTGGTGTTTTGCTTTTACATCGGTTAACATTAAAATTATAAACAAAAGCTACAAAAACAAAACAATGCAGTAAACAAACCTGTTTACAAATTATCGTACTGCTTAATATAACAACAAACACCAGCATAAAAAATGGTAAACAAGTAAACAAAAATCCACAAACAAAACTACAGGAATTAATGTTAATAACGATGTTTACATTTATAGAGATTTCGAGAAGGCGAAGTCAAGAACATTCGCCTTCAAGAACAATCATCAGACTGTTTACTCTGCCATTTAAAAGTCAAGGCAAAGGAGGCGAGTGAGTTAGTGAAGATCAGTCAGAATTGTGTGAAGACGCGGTGTGTTTGAAGAGAGTGATTGTTGTTTGAAGATCTCCGTTCCAAAGATCTGTCGAATAATTGTCTAGTAATTGTTATTGTTTATGCAAAGGGTATAAACAGAGGAATACCCAAAAGAAGGCAATTGTTGTGGTTTACATAAAGTTGTGAACAGTAGCACACAGAATTGTGCGCATAAAAATTATTTTTAATTAAAACTAAACACGAATTTATTTTTACTTTATTTGCAATCTACGAGCAATCTACATACATACATACATAATTGGCCATTACAACCCTTCAGTCAGGATTACGGCCTAGCTTCTCACACCACTCATGTTGTGTGCGTTAATTTTATACGTGAGTGGCGGGACCTACAGTTTAACGTCGACTCCGAACGACAGAATTTTGAGAAACTTTTTCATGGCAGTTTATTTTACTCTCAGAGTTTTTGCCAGAAATCTGCTGAGAGGAAGTCGCCGAAGAAATATTTTTTTTCATATTTCATTTTTGATGTCTGACCTGGGATACGAACCCGGGCTTTACGAATAGTAAGCCAGCACACTACCTACTACACCACGGCGACGACAACCAATCTAACAGCATTATAATAATTTAGAGACCACCCTAAAGAACCTATTTTAGATACTGTGGAATGTATGAAATCTCTGAGATATCTTTTAAAACTACCGATGTTAATTAAAAATACGGAACACATTTACGGCTTAAAATTTCATTCATTCACTGAAAATATTTAAATTACTCGACACGATCGATTAAAAATTTTCCGGTATTGGAAATGGAAATGGACAGACCATTGTACTGCATTCATTCATAGGTTTGTCGTATAGCCTCTGCCTACTTACTCGATGAAATTTCAAATAAATTAAAATGAAATCGTGTAAATCAACTTTAATTCAATCTCATACAGAATTGTAGAAGATTTGTAATGTCCTTTATTCATACAATTCATAACATGAATCTAGTCATGCCAAGATGTATGATCACTTTGGTCTCGCATACTGTTTTTATTTTTTAATTCAATGAATACTCAATGCGACCCACATTGGGTATTGGGTATTTGGTATTGCCTTTAAGAAATAAACGATAATAATTATGCAAACTTCGAAAAACAATTACAAATGTGAACTTGCAAGAATTTTAAGTGTTTTTAGTTGTTTTCATTTTACAATCTTATTGTAGCGTTTTTTTATTTATTTTTTCATTAAAGAAATTTGCATATTTCACTTCTAAATCGTGAATATTTCAACTGTATAGCCCAGAGTAGAATAGATTTCTTTGGTTATGTTTTCGTGATAAATTTTTTGTTGGCATTCACTGGTCAGTCAAGCACGCTGTTGATACACATTCACTCGCAGTTATACGCTCATGGGTCAATATTTAAATTTTATTAAGTTTTTGTTTTCATTTGTATTTTTCTCTTTTTTTTAGGTTTTAAAATCATTTGAAAGCATTCAAGTTATTATGCCAGCCTGAATATTCATGCCATTTAAAGTTGATATTTATTAAAAATATTATTATTACAAGAATACTTCATTTACTTACCATATAAACGTTCAAAATACTAAACGAATAAAGCAAAATCATTCAAATATTTTTACGAAATTTTATTACTTTCGACTGTTGCATGTGCATTAGATGATATTGAAAGTTAAATTGTATCAATAATAATAAAAAATATCATTTGAAAAAATGTATAAAACGTACGTAGTCAGTGTAAAAGTGTAGCTATTGAATGAAAAATTAAAAAAAATTTATGGAAATAATAGATACTACTCTTCGAAGCACTTTGCTGCAGGGAAGGCTATGACTCAGAACATTTTCAACGCTTTTAATAGAATTGAAAAAGTCAAACTTCTAGCGAAAATTACTTTTTTATTTGGCGTGTTAGAATACAACTATAACCTCAAAAAGCCCTTTTCTTATATTTGAAATAGGTTTTAAGTTCTGATCGATAATATTCTGTCAATAATTGTTCCCTGATAATTTATTTAAGTGTTCTCCCTGGGATTGGGTCAATTTTATGATGAATTCGCCACCTCTAAAGGTTAATACGATAAAACATTTGGGTCACCGTGTGGACCGCTTTATTGAATCGTTTGTAACTTGCATACAAACATAATTCGTAATTACATCCCTCCAGTCAGGATTACGACCTAGTTTCTCACACCACTTATGTTGTGTGTGTTAATTTTATACATGAGTGGTGGGACCTACAGTTTAAAGTCGACTCCGAACGACGGATTTTTTTTTTTTTTTTTTGAGAGACTTTTCATGACAATTTTATTTGCTCTCAGAGTTTTTGCAAGAAATCTGCTGAGAGAGGAAGTCGCCAAAGAAATATTTTTTCATATTTTCGCTTGTCTGGCCTGGTGTTTGAACCGAGGCCTTACGTCTAATAAGCCAGCACACTACCTAGTAGACTACGGCGACTTTATCTAACTCTGATAGTAAAAAGCCAATATTAATCAAATGTTAGGGGAGGCTTTTGCAATTAACCTCGAAGATTACTATTGTAGATCAAGTTTCGCATGAATAAAATTATTATACAATGGCTCCATTCACACAATGTTTAAGGCAACACAATTATACTTGAATTTAAATTTTAATTGCTTAACGTTATATTTTGACTGTGTGAGAACAGTTTACAATAAACGAATTGGAGTTTTTCTTACAGCATTTGTTTCATTGACGACTACTACAGTTGAACGACCTCTAAAACCAACCCACTGTCTTAACTTTTTAACGTCTTTTATTATTATTGACTGCATTTACAATAGCAACGAGTATTATAATGAAATTTGAAAATAATTCTTGCAGTAAATCACAGTTTAAGATGTCAAATTGTTATATTATTTCGAGTATAAGTTTGACAACAATAAGGTGAATTGGAGCACTGACGAATGGAGGTGCTGTGGTTATATATTCTTTAGATTAATATTGAGTTTAGCTTTTTTAAGCGTTAACCTTTTGGTTGGCAGTCATGGCTTCAAACACAGATTTATGACAGATATGTATGTATGCATGTGGATGGTAATAGCGTATATGTATGTGGTAGCTGAAGTAGCTATTCAATCTTTAACATTAAAGGTCGTGAGTTCTGCAAATATGACGCCTGAGAACCATTATATTCATCTTTATTTAACAGTTTCAGATCATAGTGTACACAATCAAGAGTTTAGATACTCGGTTAAATGTCATAAATCAAAATTGTATGTTTGTTTGTATACTTGTTTTAACAAAAAGTTATGATTTTTTATTCCGTCAATGCTTTTCATCCTAATCTTAAAACACAACCATTCTTTATTATATCACCATAGAAGGAATTTCAAAACAGGAAGTATTACGTCTTTATGCTAACAATTGTAGCAAAAACCAAAAGAGATCACAACAATTTTTATACATATTAAGGGCCATTATTACAACTTGCCATTAAAGAAAGACAGGATTTTAACGCGCAGATAAATTGTTTTTTATTATTATAAGTGGACAATAAGGTGGAAGTGAGCATTAAGCTAAAGGTAGGTTCATCCCATCTGTAACTTTTAAAGTTCACTTTATGTTTGATCTTGCCATATCATATATTATTTTCAATATGGCAACTTCAAATATAAACAAAATGATCACAACCAACAAAAAAAGAAGCCCGTCGTTGCCACTGCGTTTAAAAAAAATTGTTTAATTGAGCAGTGCTATCAACATTGCTACGGCCGGCACTGCCATATTTTTGAAAAAGTTAACTTTATTTTATCAGTAGGTTGTAATAACGAAATAATAACTTTAGTTAAAGTGAACTTTAAAGTCACATTTAACTAAACCCAACTTTAACGGAAATAATGTAATAATGGCCCCAAGAGTTATTTATATTATTTACATTATTTTCACCTATGCTAAGTAAATTTGCTTAAATTCCAAATTTCTTTAATTTTAATAATATTCCTGTCTTCAATATTTTCAACCTGCTGAGCTTTTTAAATTATTATTTATACATAATATGTGCTATATTCAAAGAGGGATAAACAAATTATTGTTGGTGTTTACTACATAAATATTTACTTCAGATGCCAACAAAGTCAACAACAACTTAAGCAAATAACTATCATTACAACGAATGTTAGCCATGACGGTAGTAGTTATATTTATCGTGGTGATCGTAATCATTGCAGTGATGTTAGTACGTAGTTTTGGCTCTGAATGTAATCCTACTGCAGTTGAAGCTTTAAAGGCATCATAAGTATGGTCAACAATTGTAGGGTTTTTGACCAATCATTGCTGAAATGTTTACTTTACGACATATTTATATGAATACATACATATTTATTTTATTAAAAATATTCATTACATCATTGTAGCATCAAATCGATATAACGACTTTCAAATTATGTTTTCAAGAGAGAAAAAGAATTTCAAGCAACAAAATGAAAATATTGCGGGAAATTACCAAATAATTCTATTAAAAGAATTCGACTTTAAACTATAGGTCCCGCCGCTCATGTATAAAATTACCGCACACAACATAAGTGGTGTGAGAAACTAGGTCGTAATCCTGACTGGAGGGCTGTAATTACCAATTATGTATGTATGTATGCATTTTTTGTATGATAAAGGGTAACATATACGTATATTCCTATGATATTAAGAAAATTTTATTTTCAAACACCAAGGGAAAACTCTATGAAACTTATCAGCCACCAGTTCTTTTACAATTGCGTCAGTATATTAACCGTAATATTTAGCAAGTGGTTTTGGTCATTTAGTACAACAATAATAAAAATAATAAAAAAAACTGCATAGAGTAACAAAATAAAAACACAATATGTTAGGAAATGTTTCAAGTATCCAAAACTTTGTTGTTAGGCATTGTGGCCTTTTTTTATTGAACTTTTGTATAGACAGGCATATTCATATATACGCGAAACTATTTTAAAAAGTTCATTGTGTGAATGTGTATGAAAATTTGTCGGTCATTTTAATGCATATGTATGAATATTTTTTTGTATTTATTCACATGGTTAAAGGCAAAAAAAAACACACTCAAAAAATGTTGCCTTATTCTTCTCTCTACTACAGTTTAAGTGTATACTCTACGCTTCAATACTCCGTATTATAATAGTTTATTTAGTTTGTGATGGAATTTGATGCAGCGTTAAACCTACTTTGAACTAAAACCTTTTATACTCCTTTTGATTAGAAGCCATGTAGGTTAGAGGACGTGGATTTGTCAATTAAGACAAGTACAGTACCCGGGGGTCGAATTGACCCATTGTACTAGAAGCCATGTAAACAATAACAAAATTCTTCTATAATAGTTAATCAACACCACAGATTAACTAGTTTCAGCCACTCCATGGATCTCAATATTTCCATGAAAATTCGTTCAAATTGTAGATGCAACGAACTGTATAAAATATGTTCAGGGTGGTATAGAGCGTTCTTTAATTCTCCTAGACTGCATATAATCTTGTTCCTTGTGTGTATATTGTTTGATATTCAAAATTAAAGAAACAAAAATGTTTTGCAAGAAGAAAAACTAAAAAATATGGAAAAAAACTGAAAATATTATTGATAGATGGCAAGTTGCTTGGCCGTTGATTTCCGTCGTGACCTGCGTTATGCAAAATGTGCAAAAATTCACCTTAAACAAGTAACAGACAAAGGAATAGCAAAGAAAGAAAGGCTATGTATTATAAATACGTTTCGTTTTTACCTCTTCTCGTAATTTCTTTTTACCATACAGTAAAGAAATGAATGAACAGGTAAATGGTTAAGTCATAAACTAGCACGTCCAGTAAATACAATGTGTGGCGTAAATGCTCATACAAAACTATTGAAAAAAAAACGAAATTAATATATTATCTGTAATCATATTTGAAATCGTTAACTTGAAACAATTATTTTGAGTTGTTTGAATGCACATTAATGTGAAAGAATTTGAAATAGCCGAGCATTTAGAATTTGCAATAACATGTAAAAATATTGTTGCGTTTTTACCTTTTAAAAACATTTAAATTATGAGCTCGTAGATTGCATGTGTTTAGCTTTAATTAAAATTCGTTTTTATTCGCACAATTCTGTGTGCCACTGTTCACAACTTTATGTAAACAACCACAATTGCCTTTTTTTGTTATCCCTCTGTTTACACTCTTTGCATAAACAACAACAATTGCTAGACGATTATGCGACAGATCTTTGTAACGGAAATCTTTAAACCACGATTACTCTCTTCAAACACACCTCGTCTTCACACGAGACTGACTGAACTTCACTAACTCAATCGCCTGCTTTGCCTTGTCTTTTATATGGCAGAGTAAACATTCTGATGAATGTTCTTGAACGCGAATGTTCATGACTTCGCCTTCTCGAAATCTCTATAAATCTAAACATCGTTGTTTACAAACATCGTTGTTTACATTTATTATTGTAGTATTGTTTGTGTATTTTTGTTTACTTGTTTACCATTTTTTATGCTGGTATTTGTTGTTGTTTTAAGCACTACGATAATTTGTAAACAGGTGTGCTTAAGGCATTGTTTTGTTCTTGTAGTTTTTTTTATAATTTTAACGTTAAGCGATGTAAAAGCAAAACACCAGTATCTTGATTTTTCATTATTGTAACAATATTATGTGATAAGAATCATTTGGTACCCTTGAACAATGTTTTTGGTTTTTTTATCCAAAAAATACTCATCACTATGAGATTATCAAGTACAGAAGAAGAGAAGAACTCAAATACGCAGATATCATACTTTTTTCTTACGGCTTCATTATCAATAAAAGAAAAAGGAGATTCATGAAAATATGTTGGGCCATTTGAAAGCTATGGTAGCTTAAATTAATAAATACCAAACAACGAATTCGATTCTAAAATTCTAATTGTTGTTTTCCAATATTTATTTTATACATACATATGTATGGTATGTATGTCACAATGTAAACCACTTTTATAATAATATATTGTGATCTATGAGGGCCTATGTTTCGCTATACATATAAGGACACAGATGTGAGAAAATATTTTCTTACTTGTTTTTCTTTTCTTATCATTTCGCTTTCATCACAGCTCGGCAATAATCGTGTATTAATATTGTCTACCTCTCTTTATAAGTGCATATGGCTGTAAGTACATACATACATATGTGTGTCTCAATTTTACCTTATGTCCTGCAATACGTGACTTGCAAAAATTTTCTTTACGTTACATACAAATGTTTATATTTTGTAGGGAAACTGTGGGCATTTTTGCTACAATTTTTTCTCTTTTTTTCTTTTATTTTTTATTTTGTCTCCATCCAGAAAGAAATCGAATTTAAAGTCGAAAAATTAAAGGAAAGCAACTGAAACATAGAAACACCATAAACATGGCAAGTTACGATCGAAAATACTAAAACAACGAAATCGAAATCAAACTGAAAACATTATAGTTCGTGACAATATTTGTGGCAAGAACTATTGCAACAACTGTTGTCCTCTATTTGTATCAGGGCAGTGAACGTTGTCTCTTTTTTTGTTTTCTATGCCCCGGAATAGAAGAGCGAAATTGTATTGCATTTCATGCAGAAATTGTCAAAGTAAATCATTTATTTGTTTTTGTTTATTCGTTTTATATTTGTTTTTGCTACATATTATTGTTACAATTTTTTTTTTGGTACTTTTGTGTAGCAACAACAACAACAAAAAGGTTTAGGAAATAATCCTAAAGACAACAAGGGTCACGAAAAGGTAAACTAACATAGAAAAACAATTTAGCAATCCACCCCCTTCTATATAACACTCGAGGAAATAATATCAGTATGAAGAAGAAGAAGTTAATCACTCCACTTCTACTTAGTGCCTTAAAAAGTCTTTTAAGTCACATGTGCTTTTTAGAACTCTTATTCTAAAAATAATATTTAAAATGCGCTTCCAGTAAAACAAATTCTTTCATTTAAGTACGAGTTAGTTCATATATGTTAAGTAGCGAAGTCGCCGTAATCTAGTAGGTAGTGTGTTGGCTTATTAGACGTAAACCCACGGTTCAAACACCAGGTCAGACATGAAAACGACATATAAAAAAATATTTCTTCGGCGATTCTTGCAAAAACTCTGGCAGCAAATAAAATTGGCATGAAAAGTTTCTCAAATTTTCTATCTCGCCACTCATGTGTAAAATTAACACACACAATATGGGTGGTGTGAGAAGCTAGGTCGTTATCTTGACTAAAGGGTTGTAGTGGCCAATTATGTATGTAAGTAGCGATGCCTAATTATTTTTTTCGTTACATTCACTGGCCAAAAAATGTAAGATTATGGGTGCTGACAAAACAATCGCCAATTAGTTTGAATATAATGAAACGGAATTGGTACAACGACAATTTCAAGAAAGGATCATATTATACGGTATTGGATTGCTTGCAATCAACAGAGTAGTTGCAACCTAAATGGATGGGCTCATGCGTGAAGAAGTCACTCGAAAAAGATATTAAAAAAGCAAAAATATTCACAGATTTGATGGGTTAAGATAAATAAACTTTTTAGACATATGTGTACTCATTATGCATATGTAGTGGACAGCAAAAGTCTAGGTACCCTAATTTATTGAACCAATTTTATGAATTTTAAGCAAAATTTTTGTATAAAAAATTAAAGTTTTTTATATTTATTTTATTAATTTATTTCTATTTTATACTGACACAAAACAATTTTTCTGTATTCTGCAAAACAACAGAAAAATAAGAAAAACTTACTGACGACTCGAACGAAATTTTTGCACCACAAAAGTCGAGGTACCCTCGAGAAGAACTCAGAGTAAATTTAAAACTTAAAATGTTATGTCTTATATTCAATACGATATCTCTTAACTATAATAACTTTATTTATTAATGTTTTGCACAATGTGTTTGCATTTTGACCAATATTTCGTTATCGGGTGTAAGAATATGTTGTACAAAATGACAATTGTGATGTGAGTCAGACTTAAATGTTGAATTGTTAACTAAAGGTATACAAACGTATATTAAATGTTTCCATACAATCCATTGATATGATTATAAAAAATTTATTTAGCGAACAATTACAGTGTTAACAACATTTTATAATTGTTGGCAATAATTCGGAAAAAATACAAATTACGAAACGGAAGAAAGTGGTTTCAACAGAAATAAATTTTAGTGCTCCTCGACGAAGCATTTCAGTTAAATTTTGATATTTAACTATGAATTATGAATTAATCAACGTAAACCTACTCAACAAATACCATCTTACTAAGGACAATAATGTTTACATTCAGGGATAAAGTGTATTTTATACACACTTGATATCTATTACGTATGGTAGGTGCCAGAGATCAGCAATGAGAATTCAAAAAGATGAGTAGAATCGAATCATACTCTTTATTTCTGATACTTATACGCATTCATACTTATTTTAATATCATGGAACCTCTACTCATATTCAAAGTTTGAAGTACTCGTTATATTCATACTTAAAAACACGTATAATGTTGTGTTGATCAACATTTACAAGAATCACAAAATAAGTATTAATGGCGTACGAACACGAAAATACTTACTAGAAGGTTGTGTGTTGTTCTGCTTTCTGCTCTGTCTTTTTTGATGATTCGTATTTTTTTCTTTAGTTGTAAATACTTACAGCTTAGACTGTAAATTTTGATGAATAATTCGAGTCACTCGAATCATTTATAAGTATTATAAGTATTTTTCTAAAGTTATGAATCTAAATGAGTAGGCTTATGTATCAAACATATTTCGAACGGTATGAGTTTGATGTCAACGTTGTACGTATCCTCATTGCAACCTGTACTTATAAATCAAATTTGTAGTGAGTAGGAATGAATCAGAGTACATAGTTAAATTTCAATATTGTTGACTCACTTACATTCAAAATTTCATGAGTGCTTATGAGTAGCGAAAAAACGATTCATTGCTGATACCTGGTAGGTACATGTTATATGTTAAATATTATTAATTAGAAAACATGTGTTTTCTATGTATTTTGTATATGAAAACTAAGCCCTTGGATTTTAAATAAAAAGTCGCTTCATTTGCATTACTGCCTACATGAAGATCACATAGAAATGAAAAGTTGATACTGATACGTACCAGCATACCATACATATGTATGTATGTATAGCAACCAACATGCAAGCACTATTGAATAGCCCAATCAACCCAAGTACAAAGAGATATTTTAGATTTCTTTGCAGTCTCGTTGGCACGATCTTGCATTATCCGTAACGAAATGCTGAAATGTTTTGGAGGACCGCATCTCAAAGTCCAAAATTCTCTAAACCTATATGTACGTACGTACTACGTGTATATGTTATTGTAGTAGGTATGTTTTTTCCCTACTATTGTTGTTGTTGTTTTGTTTTTCTCTTTATAATTCCAATTGTTGTTGCAACAGCAGTGTATTGCATTGTATGCAGTATTGTTGTTTTAGTTTGTTGTTACCATTTAAACAACTTGAGATAAAATCGTATGACACGATCTTTTGGCCTAAACCAGGCGCCAGTAACCCAGTTTAATAGATTTTCATTCCTGTTTATTTAAAACGTTTAAATGTTTAAATTTTTTCTTCTTCAGTACATTATAAAAATTTGTTTTTTATACGAAAACAAATAAAATAAAATCAAAAATAAATTGAAATGAAAAGGGAGTTTCTGTTGTTTTGTTCTTTCTTTTTTTTCGATTTTCATTAGTCATAGACTACTTCACTTCTTTTTTGTGTTGTTGATTGCTAAATACTTAGGCAATATTGTTGCACAGTAATTTGTATCAATGAATTGTAGTTTTTGTTGTTATTTTTTTTTTGGCAAATTTTAATTAATTTTTAATCGACTCTAAATTTCTTACTTGTTTTTCAGACGTACAAAAGCAAGACAAAAATTTACGTTTAATGGGAATTGCTACAAATTATAAAACACAAGCATTTTATTGTATGACATACATACATACATTCATTGTATTCAATTTAATTTATAAAACAGTCAAATTACATACCAAAGTTCAACAATAAAAAAAAATATAATCAAAATATAAATATTTACCTCCCAACAGGTATGCTTTTTTTTCTATTTTAATATCCACTTTCAGTTGACAAAAATAAAGCAAATACTAAAAATAAGTTAAAGAAACAATCAAACTTGTTCAAGAAAGCCCACCGATAGCGCCAACACTATTGCCAGTGACACCATCAACCCAATCAGCACCAATTACGGCAGCAAATTTATCTTCATTTGCATATGTCAGCATTACCACCTTCAAACTTATGGTCCTGCTGTCATATTGTTTTTGTTGGTCTTGTTGAAATACATTAAGGCTTTAAACTAAATTACCCACTTAATCAATCAGTCTCACCACTTTAATTAAAGCGATTAAATAATAGGACGACTGTAAACCGTATCAATATGGCATCAAATGCCACCAATGATGTTCACCACGTACATACATACTATATATAGGGTATGTGTGGTTGTAGCTAGAAATACTAGCAACAGAAAGTGTAAGTAACTGCTGCCACTGACAATGAGTTGAACGATTTATTACGTACTTGAAGAGTTTATGATACTTGCCAGCCTAAGCTGCATTATCAACTTTTGCCATGTAAGCTTAGCTTAGGAAAATGCAAATCAAGAGAAGCAATTTTTTTGTATTTGCAGAAACGAACTATGAAAACCTTATATGATACATGCTTTGTTGATCATTACATTGATGATTAAAAGTTTGAAACGTAATTTAAACGTAATTTACTTCTTAAAAAAATGTCTCCACATTGGTAGCAGTAATGTTATCTTCCAGGACTCAGAAAGTACCTGACTTGTACAAGAGAGACTTTACGTAGTACCACAAGAACAAATTATAGTAGTCTCAAATCACATACATACATACATAATTGGTCATTACAACCCTTCAGTCAGGATTACGACCTAGTTTCTCACACCACTTATGTTGTGTGTGTTAATTTTATACATGAGTGGTGGGACCTACAGCTTAAAGTCGACTCCGAACGACAGATTTTTGAGAAACTTTTCATGGCAATTTTATTTACTCTCAGAGTTTTTTTTCAAATTTCGTTTTGTTGGTGATGTCTGACCTGGGGTTTGCACCGAGGCCTCATGTCTAATAAGGCAACACACTATCTACTAGGACGACTTTAAAACGTGAGATTAATCGCACCAAATCAACCCTTCGATAGGAAATTCTTTGCCCGAATTTTTTGATCGATTATTTCTGATCTCTTATCGACCAACAACCTTTCTTGCCGTACAGTGAAAAACCCATGCATAACTAGTATCACCGACACACAATAAATTTTGGGTATTTGAAAAAAAAAAACGACGTTGAGGAACTGAGGTATTTTCGCACTATTTTAGAACCAAGCAAAACAAACCTAGTTCGTATCTTAGATGATGTAAATCGAATTCCTGTACGTGCTCGCACAGGCTAGTTTATTGTTTTGGATTTAAAATAATACTGCTTCGGTACTGCTCAGAGGAATAAATTAATGTATACTTAAATCTACGTATAATCCGTATAAACTAACTAATAGTCAGGGGGTTAGCTCCATCTATCAGTTCATTCTGTACATAAGTACGAAATTAGGCCTTAGATGATCATTATCTGTTTGAATATATACATGCTTGGATGTTAAATGCATTTAAAGTTAAATACAAACCATCTGATTAAAGTATTCGTTGAAAATCTAATTTCTCTTTAACAAAACATATCCGAAATGCTTCTCATTTTTAAACTCTAAACCATCAGCTTTTTGGGTTTTTACCAGTTCAAAACGATATTTAAATATTTAAAGATTTTTAATAATTACATGCCTCTTTTTTCAGCAATTAATATTTGATTTTTCTTTAATTTTAACACTTTCCATTTCACTAAATTACCATAAGCATGTCGCTTTAATTGAATTTAAGAATTAAAAAAAAAATACAAACCTTTACTTAAAAGTCAACATATGCTGAGATGGTTGGACAGACATTAAAGAGATTTATGACGGAAGATATTTGAACGAACATTTTGTGTTACTTTATGGTGATTTTGAAATTATGAAAAATAAAAGTGTGACGATAAATGACAAGCAATACGCCTCTGCTTATTTTAGTGACCAATATAATGGCCAGTCCACAAACATGTAAAACTAAACAAATCGTAGCATGAAAACATTTATAAAATAACAGATAACAGGTGTTTACAGGTAACAGAGTTTGCACTTTCTTTTGGTGTATTAGTCGAAGGATTGCATAAAATAATATGATTTTTTTTATTGAAACGCATTTAACACATTCACGCCGGCGAGTACCGCCGGTGGCCCGCACTAGACTGCCACATCGGTTTTAAAAATTATATGAGACTGACTCACTTATTTGCTTGTCCAATGTCGCGGTTATAACTGCCGTTCAGTAATTTTCGTTACGATTATTAAAACTAAAAGTTATTTATTGAGTTTCTTCTGTTATTTACGATTTTCTGTTGCATTAATTTTATTTTACTGTCTTAACGTGATATACTGCAGGTATCCTTTATGGTAAGTAGTAACTGGATTAGTTTTTAAAAACAATCAATTTTAGTCTCTTGTTGATAGACAAGTCTTGGTTCTGAGAAGGACCAATAGTGTATGTTTCTCATAGAAGTGTAGATAACAAATAACGTATAATAATAATTTTCGAAGAGCAGTGACAGGAATCAGTAGCCAGGAATCATAGCACAATATTCGTATGTAAGTATGTACGTTTGTAGTAGCATTTTGGAGAAATGTGTAGCTTTGGTTTACGTGAGTAACAACCAATTTAAATTAATAGCGATTTATACTCTTATATTCAATACAAAAAGCTTCCTTTACTTAATCACACAACATTAAGGACGTTCTAGGAAAGAAATTGTTTAAACGAAGATTATTTGCTGAGATTTTCAGCAATGGGCATTTTTAGAATGCAGTGTATGGAAGATTATGGTGGTGATGATTCTGAAATGATATAAAGCAAAGACAAAACAATTTACAATTAAACAAAATTAATTGGAACAAATGAGAAAATACCAAATATAAAAAAATATGTGTATCGATTTGAAAACCTTGATTTACCATTAAAATATTTTTCACAAAATAATGTCGACATTACGGGTCATTACAAAAATTTAGTCAGGATTTCGTGGTCCCATAACATCCGCGTTGAAGACGCCGTAGTCTAGTAGGTAGGGTGTTGGCTTATTAGACATAAGGCCAAGGTTCAAACCCCAGGTCAGACATCAAAACGAAAATATTAAAATATTTTCCTCGACGAAGCATTTCAGTTAAATTTTGATATTTAACTATGAATTATGAATTAATCAACGTAAACCTACTCAACAAATACCATCTTACTAAGGACAATAATGTTTACATTCAGGGATAAAGTGTATTTTATACACACTTGATATCTATTACGTATGGTAGGTGCCAGAGATCAGCAATGAGAATTCAAAAAGATGAGTAGAATCGAATCATACTCTTTATTTCTGATACTTATACGCATTCATACTTATTTTAATATCATGGAACCTCTACTCATATTCAAAGTTTGAAGTACTCGTTATATTCATACTTAAAAACACGTATAATGTTGTGTTGATCAACATTTACAAGAATCACAAAATAAGTATTAATGGCGTACGAACACGAAAATACTTACTAGAAGGTTGTGTGTTGTTCTGCTTTCTGCTCTGTCTTTTTTGATGATTCGTATTTTTTTCTTTAGTTGTAAATACTTACAGCTTAGACTGTAAATTTTGATGAATAATTCGAGTCACTCGAATCATTTATAAGTATTATAAGTATTTTTCTAAAGTTATGAATCTAAATGAGTAGGCTTATGTATCAAACATATTTCGAACGGTATGAGTTTGATGTCAACGTTGTACGTATCCTCATTGCAACCTGTACTTATAAATCAAATTTGTAGTGAGTAGGAATGAATCAGAGTACATAGTTAAATTTCAATATTGTTGACTCACTTACATTCAAAATTTCATGAGTGCTTATGAGTAGCGAAAAAACGATTCATTGCTGATACCTGGTAGGTACATGTTATATGTTAAATATTATTAATTAGAAAACATGTGTTTTCTATGTATTTTGTATATGAAAACTAAGCCCTTGGATTTTAAATAAAAAGTCGCTTCATTTGCATTACTGCCTACATGAAGATCACATAGAAATGAAAAGTTGATACTGATACGTACCAGCATACCATACATATGTATGTATGTATAGCAACCAACATGCAAGCACTATTGAATAGCCCAATCAACCCAAGTACAAAGAGATATTTTAGATTTCTTTGCAGTCTCGTTGGCACGATCTTGCATTATCCGTAACGAAATGCTGAAATGTTTTGGAGGACCGCATCTCAAAGTCCAAAATTCTCTAAACCTATATGTACGTACGTACTACGTGTATATGTTATTGTAGTAGGTATGTTTTTTCCCTACTATTGTTGTTGTTGTTTTGTTTTTCTCTTTATAATTCCAATTGTTGTTGCAACAGCAGTGTATTGCATTGTATGCAGTATTGTTGTTTTAGTTTGTTGTTACCATTTAAACAACTTGAGATAAAATCGTATGACACGATCTTTTGGCCTAAACCAGGCGCCAGTAACCCAGTTTAATAGATTTTCATTCCTGTTTATTTAAAACGTTTAAATGTTTAAATTTTTTCTTCTTCAGTACATTATAAAAATTTGTTTTTTATACGAAAACAAATAAAATAAAATCAAAAATAAATTGAAATGAAAAGGGAGTTTCTGTTGTTTTGTTCTTTCTTTTTTTTCGATTTTCATTAGTCATAGACTACTTCACTTCTTTTTTGTGTTGTTGATTGCTAAATACTTAGGCAATATTGTTGCACAGTAATTTGTATCAATGAATTGTAGTTTTTGTTGTTATTTTTTTTTTGGCAAATTTTAATTAATTTTTAATCGACTCTAAATTTCTTACTTGTTTTTCAGACGTACAAAAGCAAGACAAAAATTTACGTTTAATGGGAATTGCTACAAATTATAAAACACAAGCATTTTATTGTATGACATACATACATACATTCATTGTATTCAATTTAATTTATAAAACAGTCAAATTACATACCAAAGTTCAACAATAAAAAAAAATATAATCAAAATATAAATATTTACCTCCCAACAGGTATGCTTTTTTTTCTATTTTAATATCCACTTTCAGTTGACAAAAATAAAGCAAATACTAAAAATAAGTTAAAGAAACAATCAAACTTGTTCAAGAAAGCCCACCGATAGCGCCAACACTATTGCCAGTGACACCATCAACCCAATCAGCACCAATTACGGCAGCAAATTTATCTTCATTTGCATATGTCAGCATTACCACCTTCAAACTTATGGTCCTGCTGTCATATTGTTTTTGTTGGTCTTGTTGAAATACATTAAGGCTTTAAACTAAATTACCCACTTAATCAATCAGTCTCACCACTTTAATTAAAGCGATTAAATAATAGGACGACTGTAAACCGTATCAATATGGCATCAAATGCCACCAATGATGTTCACCACGTACATACATACTATATATAGGGTATGTGTGGTTGTAGCTAGAAATACTAGCAACAGAAAGTGTAAGTAACTGCTGCCACTGACAATGAGTTGAACGATTTATTACGTACTTGAAGAGTTTATGATACTTGCCAGCCTAAGCTGCATTATCAACTTTTGCCATGTAAGCTTAGCTTAGGAAAATGCAAATCAAGAGAAGCAATTTTTTTGTATTTGCAGAAACGAACTATGAAAACCTTATATGATACATGCTTTGTTGATCATTACATTGATGATTAAAAGTTTGAAACGTAATTTAAACGTAATTTACTTCTTAAAAAAATGTCTCCACATTGGTAGCAGTAATGTTATCTTCCAGGACTCAGAAAGTACCTGACTTGTACAAGAGAGACTTTACGTAGTACCACAAGAACAAATTATAGTAGTCTCAAATCACATACATACATACATAATTGGTCATTACAACCCTTCAGTCAGGATTACGACCTAGTTTCTCACACCACTTATGTTGTGTGTGTTAATTTTATACATGAGTGGTGGGACCTACAGCTTAAAGTCGACTCCGAACGACAGATTTTTGAGAAACTTTTCATGGCAATTTTATTTACTCTCAGAGTTTTTTTTCAAATTTCGTTTTGTTGGTGATGTCTGACCTGGGGTTTGCACCGAGGCCTCATGTCTAATAAGGCAACACACTATCTACTAGGACGACTTTAAAACGTGAGATTAATCGCACCAAATCAACCCTTCGATAGGAAATTCTTTGCCCGAATTTTTTGATCGATTATTTCTGATCTCTTATCGACCAACAACCTTTCTTGCCGTACAGTGAAAAACCCATGCATAACTAGTATCACCGACACACAATAAATTTTGGGTATTTGAAAAAAAAAAACGACGTTGAGGAACTGAGGTATTTTCGCACTATTTTAGAACCAAGCAAAACAAACCTAGTTCGTATCTTAGATGATGTAAATCGAATTCCTGTACGTGCTCGCACAGGCTAGTTTATTGTTTTGGATTTAAAATAATACTGCTTCGGTACTGCTCAGAGGAATAAATTAATGTATACTTAAATCTACGTATAATCCGTATAAACTAACTAATAGTCAGGGGGTTAGCTCCATCTATCAGTTCATTCTGTACATAAGTACGAAATTAGGCCTTAGATGATCATTATCTGTTTGAATATATACATGCTTGGATGTTAAATGCATTTAAAGTTAAATACAAACCATCTGATTAAAGTATTCGTTGAAAATCTAATTTCTCTTTAACAAAACATATCCGAAATGCTTCTCATTTTTAAACTCTAAACCATCAGCTTTTTGGGTTTTTACCAGTTCAAAACGATATTTAAATATTTAAAGATTTTTAATAATTACATGCCTCTTTTTTCAGCAATTAATATTTGATTTTTCTTTAATTTTAACACTTTCCATTTCACTAAATTACCATAAGCATGTCGCTTTAATTGAATTTAAGAATTAAAAAAAAAATACAAACCTTTACTTAAAAGTCAACATATGCTGAGATGGTTGGACAGACATTAAAGAGATTTATGACGGAAGATATTTGAACGAACATTTTGTGTTACTTTATGGTGATTTTGAAATTATGAAAAATAAAAGTGTGACGATAAATGACAAGCAATACGCCTCTGCTTATTTTAGTGACCAATATAATGGCCAGTCCACAAACATGTAAAACTAAACAAATCGTAGCATGAAAACATTTATAAAATAACAGATAACAGGTGTTTACAGGTAACAGAGTTTGCACTTTCTTTTGGTGTATTAGTCGAAGGATTGCATAAAATAATATGATTTTTTTTATTGAAACGCATTTAACACATTCACGCCGGCGAGTACCGCCGGTGGCCCGCACTAGACTGCCACATCGGTTTTAAAAATTATATGAGACTGACTCACTTATTTGCTTGTCCAATGTCGCGGTTATAACTGCCGTTCAGTAATTTTCGTTACGATTATTAAAACTAAAAGTTATTTATTGAGTTTCTTCTGTTATTTACGATTTTCTGTTGCATTAATTTTATTTTACTGTCTTAACGTGATATACTGCAGGTATCCTTTATGGTAAGTAGTAACTGGATTAGTTTTTAAAAACAATCAATTTTAGTCTCTTGTTGATAGACAAGTCTTGGTTCTGAGAAGGACCAATAGTGTATGTTTCTCATAGAAGTGTAGATAACAAATAACGTATAATAATAATTTTCGAAGAGCAGTGACAGGAATCAGTAGCCAGGAATCATAGCACAATATTCGTATGTAAGTATGTACGTTTGTAGTAGCATTTTGGAGAAATGTGTAGCTTTGGTTTACGTGAGTAACAACCAATTTAAATTAATAGCGATTTATACTCTTATATTCAATACAAAAAGCTTCCTTTACTTAATCACACAACATTAAGGACGTTCTAGGAAAGAAATTGTTTAAACGAAGATTATTTGCTGAGATTTTCAGCAATGGGCATTTTTAGAATGCAGTGTATGGAAGATTATGGTGGTGATGATTCTGAAATGATATAAAGCAAAGACAAAACAATTTACAATTAAACAAAATTAATTGGAACAAATGAGAAAATACCAAATATAAAAAAATATGTGTATCGATTTGAAAACCTTGATTTACCATTAAAATATTTTTCACAAAATAATGTCGACATTACGGGTCATTACAAAAATTTAGTCAGGATTTCGTGGTCCCATAACATCCGCGTTGAAGACGCCGTAGTCTAGTAGGTAGGGTGTTGGCTTATTAGACATAAGGCCAAGGTTCAAACCCCAGGTCAGACATCAAAACGAAAATATTAAAATACGAGTATTCCTTTGGCGACTTCCTCTCAGCAGATTTCTGGCAATAAACTCTGAGAGGAAATAAAATTGCCATGTAAAGTTTCTCAAAACTTTGTCGTTCGGAATCGACTTCAAACTGTAGGTATGTATACCATCCGCATTCCGTGTGTTATTTCTTATCCATGAAGACCGTAGGAATTAGTTACTCTTAGATCTTTTACTATGAGGCTGCTGAGTGAGGTTCGTTCAAATAAATATTTGTATTCCTTTTCTATACTATCAGAGCTAATCTTTCAACTAGAAGCTCACGCCTAGTTTGCACCCATGGTACTTCTGAATAAAAAAGCAATATAACAGCAGTTCAAATACAGTTTCCTCAAGAATTTTGAATTGAATTGATTTGAATTGCGATATTTTTTATTTTTTAACACAAAAATTTCACATCCATCTACAACTACAATAGTAGAGAAATTCTTCGTGATGTTATGCATACAAAGATTCCTTTTAATTAGAATTTCATTTGCATATTTGCGGTAAATATTTAAACGGTTTACCTCCATCATTGGCGAGGACGAATAGAAATTGTGTTAAAACATGAAATCGAAGATCTCAACAGGGTGTGTTTCGCAGCACCATCAGCACTGTTGATGACAGTCAGTGGCCTACATAACCATGTTGCATCCTGCTTTATGATAATAATAAGCAAGAGATATTTTACAGAAGCTTATGTTGTGGATAAAATGAGGTTTCCAAGTAAAGTACCCACAATTTTGTATAGACATTTAATTTTGTATTGAAAATTTTAATGAATCAAAGCAGATAATGACTTTAATCAATGAAAGTAAGCAGAACTAGGCCACAGTGTAAATTCATATGAAAAGGTGTGGCCAAGAATTAATTTAAAAAAATATTAAAAAAGCTGGTGAGAGTTTTCATTCATAATTTGTTTTTTTTTTTGCATTTTTCATTAATGTTTTGTGTGCAGATTTCGAAAGGATTTTTACTAACCTTCACTTGGCAAATATTTTGTAGTATTATTTATTTTATTTATTTATTTATTAATTACAATACAATTACAAATTATATACGAGCTGAATAACTCGACCATATGCTCGGTGTAATGTCACAGACCAGAGTCTCTGGAGGGAATCGAACCCACGACCCTCACGCTAATAGTCTAGCACACTACCCACTAGACTACCAGGGCACCCATTTTTGTGGTATAATTTAGCTTTTTAATTAACTTGAACATAAGTTAACAAGTCACGATGTAATAAAACTGAAATTAATTAATTACATGATTTGAACAAATTTTTTGTAACCATAAAGCGAAAAGAATAATAAAAATTAGCAGAAAGCAGCTGAGTAAAGGAGTTAATTAATATATGAGTGCTTAGGTGGTGAGAAATATTTCTTCATTTACAGGCATCTTTACATTGTGCAATTTCAGTACAACATTATTGGCTTTCAATTTACTAAAGTTAGTTAATGATGATTGTTTTTCTTTATTTCTGATATTTAGCTATGTTTTTATGTTCTTTCAATTACTTTATGCTGTTTACATATGCTCTTGTATATTCACATTGTATTTCCACTTCTTTAAAGATTTTTAACTGCAGCGCACTTAAAATTTGCAATGCATTAACCGTAGTTATAATACGATTGTTTCACTTATTTTTCTAAAATTCTTTGAATTTCGATTTCTTCAATCTTTACTTTTAGATACGAACATTCAGCAACGATTCAACTAAGCTGTGCAAAAGCAGCTGATCGACTACATCATTTGTTTCAACATGCAAACCCAATGAATTCATTGGAATTATTGGCTGTTTTGTTATTGTTATTGTTGTGTGTGTTGTTATACTGTGTTATTTGGGGTCTATTATTCTCTGTATGTGCGGTTGTATATTATAATCTGGAATTTCCAGTATTTGGAGTTTGGATTTTGTTGTCGTACTATAAGAGAGCTTTAAAAGTGTTATGTTAACTTTAATGCAGCAACAGAGTAGCATTCAACCAACTTAACAGCACTGGTATGATGTAAAGGAAACGTTATTACATTATTATTTAGCAGTAATGTTGGAGAGATTTTTTGTGATTTTAAAAGTTGAAATATTTAAAGTGATTAAGGTAAAACTCGTAAAAGAGGAGTTTCAATAAGCGGTCAATTGAAAATATAAAATTTTTCAGACAAGACATACTCGTACATACATACATAATTGGTCATTACAACCCTTCGTTCAGGATTATGACCTAGCTTCTGACACCACTGACTGAAGTTGTGCGTGTTAATTTTATTCCTGAATGGCGGGACCTACAGTTTATAGTAGACTCCGAACGACAGATTTTTTGAGAAACTTTTCATGGCAATTTTATTTACTGTCAGAGTTTTTGTCTGAAATCTGCTGAATGGAAGTCGCCGACGAAATCTTTTTCACATTTTCGTTTTGATAGCTGACCTGGGGTTTGAACCGTGGCTTTACGTCTAATAAGCCAACACACTATCTACTAGACCACGGTGACTTCAAGACAAGACACCACAGTCAAGTTCTTTTATCAGGAGATTACAGATCACAGATCCTTTATTTTCGATGTCAACTAACATTGCTTGTTATTACAAATTATTGTCGATTAATTATTAGCAAAAGTCAAAACCACTTTTAAGAATACAGTGAAGTGTTGCTTCCATTTATATCCATTTAACTTTGCCTTCTCATCATGTATCATAAAACCTGTAACAGATCAACTGCATTTATTAATATTCCGCCTCATAGTTTTCACATTTTATTTTACTTTTCTTTCGATAACAGATGATAAGAAGATTTTTATTCATCCGCCTGTAATTAATCTTAAAAGCACCTTCGATTATACAATGCACAACGAAAACCCAAATCGTTAGTTTTTCTTTTTCGTTTTATTTGCATTTCAACTGCTACAAATAATAATTTATTTGATTAATTTTTTAATGTTTTTCTTTCTGGTAAATTTTCATTTGAAACGATCTATAATGTGTAGTAATGTGGATAAAAATTTGAGTTTTATTAGCCAGCCACACACAGTCTTATCGTTGTAGTAAACCTGGCTGGGAGTTGCATTGTTTCGAATCGCTTGGCAAGCACTTTGCATCGCAGCAGACTGCTAACAGCAGCTTAAAATCGTTCAATAAAAGATTACAATGAATAGAGGCAGTGATGATAAATATCTCTAAACACACAATGCTATGCTGTTTTAAGTAAAAGTATAAAAAAAAAACATCAAAAATTCAATATTAAAAGATACTCACAGTAATTGGCTGTATGTTGCTTACGTTCATGCTGCCATTCTTGTATGGCTTTTTGTTTTCATTCACATTCATTGTATTATAGATTGAAGTTTTTTCAACTTTAGGAAGTCATTCATTCATTCATCTATTTAACCTTCCTTGCTATTCATGTATCCTTTAATAAACCACCTTAAAATAAATGAATATTTTTACGCTCTTTGGCATTTTTGTTGATTTTGTAATTTATTTTGGAATTGTTCAGACAATTTTTTGTTACTATTTTCGGTTTTCTGTACATTTAAATAGTTTTAGATGGACAAACAGGCATACTACCGAATTGCCATGAATAACAGACTACCATTACACTCACAGTTGTTAGAATAAGGAAAACAAAATAACACAAGATAATGTATTTACAAACAAATTTTATATATGAATTCTACTGCGAAGAAATTTGGTATGCTATTCTAGAAAGATCAATCAGCTCCCGTTAGTATTAAAAATGGTTATAATTGTATTTTGTATATTTTATTCTTTTTTATTTTCTTGATTACATTGTCCCTATTCAAACTATTTGTAGTGAATTTCACATTTGCTACTGTAGCGAAAAATAAAAAACGTTTTTTATTTGTAGCATAGTGTAGATTGCAATAATTAATAACAAAAATTTAACACTTTTCAATTGAAAAATTATATCTTGTACTTTGATAGTTGCAACCTTCTTTTAAAAATTTCATGGTGTTTTATCAACAATAATAAGACAGAAAAAAATTACATCTCCAGACAATACGATTATCAACATTAGGGGCTGTGTTGGATGTTGTCTTTAGAGAAATAATTTTTATATTATGGTAGATAGTATATTGTGGTAGATAGTGTGCGCCATGAATAATAAGATATGTGCAATGTTTTCATATCAAAAATTTAACAAAAAAAATAAGTTTCATGAGTTTTTTGATTTAAAAACCATTTCTTGATATGATATAGTACCGAGATAGTTCTTGTTCTTGGTTTTAGACTTTAAAAGTACACATGTTTTCTTACTGTGATACAGAAAATATAGCTTTTGAAAGCATATCGCAATCTCTGATTTCTTCGACTTTATATTGCTCCGTATACTCCACCGAACATCAAAATAGCTTCGCCTTTCAGTTAGGTCATTAGTCCAGGGCTTTATGTGAGTTTCACCAAGACTTCATCAACTTCAGTGATGCAATCACATGATATGTATAAACATATGCATTGACTGCATCACCATACATACATACATACATACATACATACATAATTGGTCATTACAACACTTCAGTCAGGATTACGACCTAGTTTCTCATAGCAATTATGTTGTGTGTGTTAATTTTATACATGAGTGGCGGGACCTACAGTTTAAAGTTGACTCCGAACAACAGATTTTTGAGAAACTTTTCATGGCAATTTTATTTACTCTCAGAGTTTTCGTCAGAAATCTGCTGAGAGGAAGTCGCCGAAGAAATATTTTTTGTATTTTGTATTGATGTCTGGCCTGGGGTTTGAATTCGGGCCTTACGTCTAATAAGCCAACACAGTACCTACTAGACTACGGCGACTTCATCATCACCATACGTGAGTACCAATTCGAAGCCATGCATTTGGACTATCTAATCTCCTTTGTGGAAGCACTTAAGAGTCAAACCGAGCTTACGCCTTTTCCGCGATTTAGGTATAAACCACAGCCACCACGTAGCTCCTACAAGGGGGCCGCAGCGTTGTCGGACTGAGACAATTCTTTGGGGCTCCCGTATCCTTGAGACTTAAGCTTAAGCTACAGTCAGGGCGTTGCAGTACGAATGTCGCGTCAGGTATAAATTCATACGTCGCCCTGCCTTAGTCGCTGATCGTCCAACGTGATTTCCACTTGTAGATGAGGTACCCATCGAAAAGGGAAATTAAACTCCTAAACCCCCTTTTTGCAGGATCATTAGCAAAAACCCAATCATGCGCTAGAAGTGGTAATCCCATCTTGATCTTGAAAACAACACCTCAACATATTATACCCAAGTCAAGGGGTGCTACGCCTACCAATACCTGTAGGGAGTCCGTTGATACCGTCCTGCAAACAGGCACACTAGCCAGGAGAATAATCCTCTGACACGTCAGAGCCTTATGTCGGCCAACAAAAGACATGACCGTTGGGTTTATGATATAAAAAATGCTTCTAATCGTTACTTTACCATTTTCCTTCGCTCTTTTTTGTTTTTATTTACTTATTATATACCTTTACAGTTCGTCATCCTTAACATTCATCTTTTTCTTTGGACGCTTTTTTGCGGTTAGTTACTATAAAATAATCTATAATTAGGTTGGTATTACTTTAATTATCCGATAACATTACGTTTTTATCTCAAACAACAATTTCTTCGTTAATCATATCCATTTGGTCACATTTAACTCTACATGGTCTTATATAGCTTGAAATAGATTTCCAAAATATTTTTATTTTCTCATGCCATGTTAGCGCAACTACTTACATACATACACGGACTTATTGCTTCAAATTGCCACTCCCATGTGGCATTTTAGTTTTGATTGGAATCAAAAAGGGAAATTGATCATATTAATCAACAAATTCGTGACGTATACAGGCCTAAGTGGAATAGATTAGAGAAACTTGTAAAAACCCCAGTAGAATAATACATATTAAGTTGTAAAGCAAATATAAAAAGAAAATATGTTTTGATAAAATAAATAAACATGCAACAAACAATTAAAAAAAACATTAATAAAACCAGTTCTTGTTCAAAAATAGACTTTGGGACTATTTTTGTATTACTAACTTTGTTTGTGGAAGATTTAAAACGATTTCATAGACTTATTAAAACTATTTATCATGACAAGTTTGTCATCACAATGATTGGCAAATAAGTAATTGTAGATCACACAAATGCCGGTCTAACAGAAGAGCTGCTCCTGCTGCTGACAGCAATTCGCCAACATTAAAAAAAGATCATTGAGCCCATAAAACCTGTTGATGGTAACCAATTTAATCAATCGTTTTCATTTGATTTGAAATCAACGTCTCAAGGTTGATCTTAAACAAAATGAAAACGATTAACTTAGCCGATAAATTTCTACACCCATTAATATGTATCTTGAAAGCTACAATTGATTTGATTTACTGTTATTGTAACTGTGTAGTTTCATCTCTAAAGCAAGTTGTAAATGTTATCGCGTCTCTAATCGATAGTTTTATTTCATCACATAAACACTCGATGTAAAAGGATATCATATCTTCGTGTTCATCTCTTGATATTATTTAAACTACGGACTCTATTTACGGTTTTATTGAAATAAATAGTGGATTAGTTCGATAAGTTTCTCAATAGGATACTCAGAAAACTATTCTAATTTTAATTTTTTTCTAGAGAGTTGATTGAAAGAAATATTTACGAGTTAAAATTATCATAACGGTATTCAAATGGCTTATTAGACGTAAGGCCACGCTTCAAAACTCAGGTCAGACGTCCCAAAAAAACAAAATATTAAAAAAAATATTTCTTCGGCGACTTCCTCTCAACAGATTTCTGACAAAAACTCTGAGAGTAAATAAAATTGCCATGAAACGTTTCGCAAAAACTGTCGTTCGGAGTAGATTTTAAACTGTAGGTCCCGCCCCTCATGTATAAAATTAACACAGAACATAGGTGGTGTGAGAAGCTAGGTCGTAACCCTGACTGAAGGACCAATTGACCAACTATGTATGCATGTATGAGTTCAAATATCTAATTTGCATTTTTATCAGCCCTGATTCTAACTTGCTGTTGTTAAATTTATATAAGCACCTGATTTAAATAATCATGATTGTGGTCATAATAACATGGTGACCTGTGCTAGTTGGGAAGGGCATCATTACATGATAAACCAATAATATACCGGTAGTTGTACATCCAAAACACCTGCAAGTTGTACTGCTATATGTAGACTGAGCCATTAAAATAATTTTACTCTGCCTAAAGCCAACTGGTTGACTTGGAATCTGCAATCGTTCAGGTTCTAATTTAGATGAAAATATGGCACAATTTGAATTTTATGTTTGTCATAAAAGGGAAGGATGTACATCCCATGTATCGTATAAGATACTGGATTACATTGGGTGTCAATTGGTATTTAACGACATAACTTTTAAGTTTTTGGCCAAATTGAAAAGAAATTTAACATCTTGGACAGGTGAAAGACAATGTTGGCGGTGATGATAATAATTTTCAAAGTTAATGATGTAGTGAGTGTAGATGGAAAGTGAGACTTTTGCGTTGATATTATCATAATGGCGCGTTATCGGAAACATGAAAACAAAATGATTTTATGTTTTAATTGCAGTGGGAATAAAAATACACAAAAACGCAACCTGCATACGGACGGACGCATTTGTACATTTAAAGCTTGAGAAAATGCTTTCTTAAACATAAAAAAGTCTCGAATATAATCTTTTTTGTAAATAACTTTAACTTAAATTTAAAATTAAACAAGTCAGCTCGTAATTAATTGACGATTTAATGAATTAAAAAAGAAATGTGGTTGATTGTCGGTCAGTACTGGTAACTATTTTAAGCATGTAGACATTTGTAAAAAATAAAACTTTGTACGATGGTGGATTAGTATGTTTGTAATTTTTTTAATGGCAAACAGGTTTTATGCATATTTGGGGTATTTTATTTCTTTTTTTCAACATAGTACATAATCTTATAGCCACCGTTGTCTACTAGGTAGTGTGTTGGCTTATTAGACGTGAGGCCACAGGTCAGAAATCAAAATGAAAATATAAAAAAAAAATTTTTCATTGAATTTCTCTCAGCAAATTTTGGGGGTCATCAAAATAGATTTCTTTGTGAGAAGAGTCAAATTTCCAAGTTCAAATAACGAATAATACTCACTCGATATTCACCGTTAAAGAAAAATCGTTTATAGACTAAATTCAACACTGTAACTGTATTAAATGTGGAATAAAAAAAATAAATAAATGACATGAGTTTTACACGTACATTACAAGAACATCATGTTTCATCGCGAATAAGCAGAAATCAATTTTGTTTTAATTATTTATACTTTTATTTTATTTATGTAAGTTGTTTTCGATTATACAATGCTCACCACAAGTCGAAAATCGTAATTGCTTTCAAAGTCTTACAATTATGAGTAAATCTGGTGAATATCTGATCAGTTTAAATCAATTTTCTACAAAAAAATGTTTAATTCGAGCCGGCAACTTTTGAATACAAAATATTTTGTCTTAAAAATTTCCATCTTTCGAACAAACAAAAAAATTCATTGTGGTACGCATTTTATGAGCCATTTTTCATTCAATTTCTATACGGATAACTGGCATGATTAGCATGTGCATAAACAATTTTTTTTTTGTTCTCTCTCTTTCGAAAATCATGTAACAATTTGAATAAATAAACCCACAAGTGTTTTTTACAAATTGTACAGGCATATATTTTTTATTGGAAAACAATATTTTAACAAATTATGCAATGAAATCATAACAATTTCAATAAACGTGTAAAAAGTTGTGTTATTTCTATTACGTTTCGAAAGGAGCGTACATAAAGGAGCCTGTAAAAATGTGTAGATGATTGAAAAAAAATTTATAAAATTATAAATCAGCATTTAGTTGTTAATATTTGATGCGGTGACCTTTTCCTAGATTCAAGTGATTGATTTTAATGATTACATAATAATTTTGCAATTTCCAAAGGGGCTGGCTTACGACCTAAGTACTGGAAATATAAAATATATCAAAGGAAAAGTGAATAGAAATCGATTTTAAAGAGAGAAAGTGAACTGAAACATAAATTGAAAAAAAAAATGGCTTTTGATACCAAAAGAAATAGCGCTCCATAAAAGTACATCTGCGTTACTCTATCAAATAACTTAAATATATCTAGCGGTACAACTTACATACATACAGTGGCTTCTCACACCACTTATGTTGTGTGTCTTAATTTTATACATGAGAGGCTGGACCTACAGTTTGAAGTCGACACTGAACGGCTAATTTTTGAGTAACTTTTTATGGCAATTTCTTATTTTCTCTCAGAGTTTTTACCAAAAATCTGCTGAGAGGAAGTCGCTGAAGAAATATATTTTCATAATTTCGTTTTGTTGGAGATGTCTGACTAGGGATGTGATCCTTGGTCATAACTTACTCTCACCAAATCTTTACCTTCACCATTCATTGAGAAATGACTTCAGATCCTTAGATCTTGCCTTGCCCACCATATCTTAAGTTACCACTCTAGCTGAAAACTTCATTAATAAAATACTCCTCTTAACTACATTTTTAAATTCTGTCCCAAAGCAGTAGTAGTCTACCATTTTGCTTTGATTCTTCTATATCTGACACAATTCGCGCAACGTATTTGTATCTTTAAAACACATTGAAAGCATTATATTTTAAACATTTTCATTTATTTGGTGGTAACCATTGCATATGTGTATTTCTATTGTTCATTCAATTTTTCTCTTTTCATTTTTTGTTTGTTTATTTGTTTCCATTCAAATCTCCATACATTTCTTAAGTCACTAACCACCATTGTCCCCAAAATTGACAAAGAAGTTAGAGAAGCTTCAACTGAAATTAAATGCTGCAACCATAAAAGAAGCAGCAGCCAATCAGACAAGTTCACATATATGGTGTCTGAACTTGCCAAAAATAAAAATCGAATATGAATGAAAAAAAAAAAAATAGTTTGCAGCCTGTCAATACAGAACTTTCAGTTTCGGTTTGCCAGTGAAAGTCTCAAGTTTAACGAAGAAGTAAAACGAAATTAAAAAATTAAAACTGAAAGAAAATAATGACCAAAACATAGATTAAACATTTCATATATAAAACTTCCATTCGCACACTTTTCCTTTTCATTCATACATTTCATTTTAATTATGCCCAATAATTATTACCATAAGTACGGAATACTTAATGTGTTTGAAATGAAATGTCAAGGTCTGGACTCAATACATACATAATTGGCCATTACAACCCATCAATCAGGATTATAGACCTAGTTTCCCACACCACTTATGTTGTGTGTGTCAATTTTATGCATGAGTGGCGGGATCTACAGTTTAAAGTCGACTCCGAACGACAGATTTTTGAGAAACTTTTCATGGCAATTTTATTTACTCTCACAGAGCTTTGCCAGAAATCTGCCGAGAATAAGTCGCCGAATAAATATTCTTTCATATTTTCGTGTTGGTGTCTGACCTGGGCTTTGAACCGTGGCCTTATGTCTAATAAGCCAACACATCTACCTACTAGACTACGGCGACTGGACTCAATATTGCAATTTTAATGAATTGAATTGTTTCAGATGGAAAATGTAATTTCTTGTCCATTTGAATTGTTTCTTCAAAACTTGAGATATTTGGTCGAACTGCAGCAGCTTGAAGAGTAGTTGCAGACACAGCAATTTTAAACAACAGCGCAGTGGTGTCAATCAGTCAATTGCAATCAAAGGACCGCACTTGGAAACATATATGCCAAGTTAAAGACATAAATCATGTAAAATTATGTTCTTTCTTGTCGCTATTTCAGATACAAACAAAATCAATTTGTTAGCATTTTTCATTTCGTGCATTGTTATACTTCATCAGGTATAACCGGAGTTGTTATGAGTTGAACAAATACTCAAAGAGTAGAAAAATATACACAAACAACTTACATTTATCTTTACATATGAGTACTCAATACTGTATTTATGTATTTATTTATTTATTATATATGTATGTAAATAAAATAAATGAAAAATAAAATAAAAACAAAACGATAAACTACGGCATCCACCATAAACACATTGAGCCACTGAGTTGCAAATGTTTTTGTATACGCAGCCGTTAAGAAAACATGGGTGGTAAAAATCATAAACCAATTGGAGTACGTATTTATCACTTGACATAACTGGGCCAAAATAAATTGTTTTTATGCATACCATACATTTAAACTGTATAAGTCATATTGGTGGCTGCTGCACTCCTTTAGCTGTGTATTTACTTTTGCACGTTTAAATAAAGATATTCGATGTCAGTATAGAGGAGGTACACAGCGTTGTTCAATGGAGTAAAAATTGTGCGTAGTTTTGTGCACTTAAATTCAGTTTAAAAATGGGTTATAAACAAATAAACCAATCTGAACAAAATAACTATCAAATATCGATATTTCAGTTTAATTTCGATAGAAGTTATCGAGAATACTTTGCTTACCAGGCATCTTTAATTTTGTCATGACTGAAATGATGAATGAAATTATGTTCGTGTTATTGTTGTTATAATTTACCAGTACTTGACCTGTGTAAATATTTGATATTTTAATAATTCCAAGTAAAAATTTTAATTAAAGATGTTTGCGGGTAAGTAAATATGAATATTGTTACGTTTTTAACTTTTAAAAACGTTTAAAATATGAGCTCGTAAATTGCAAATAAAATAAAAATAAATTTGTGTTTAGTTTTAATTAAAAATCTTTTTTATGCGAACAATTCTGTGTGCTACTGCTCACAACTTTATGTAAACAACAACAATTGTCTTTTTTGTCATTCCTCTGTTTATACCCTTTGCATAAACAATGACAATTACTAGACAATTATTCGACAGATCTATGTAACGGAGATCTTCAAACCACGAGTACTCTTTTCAAACACACCGCGTCTTCACACAAAACTGACTGAACTTTATTCACACACTAGCCTCTTTGGCTTGTCTTTTATATGGCAGAGTAAACAGTCTGATGAATGTTCTTGAAGGCGAATGTTCATGACTTCGAAATCTCTATAAATTAAAAATATTTTTTTGTAAGATAATCAATAGTTTTTACTCAAAAAATAAATTTTTCTTAAAAAGAAAATAATTTTTAAAAATAATCTAAGTTCAATAACAACTAGTGATGTCATTGAAACAAACTTAAAATAAATTTTTTTGTGTTAATGACCTTCAAAATTACTTTAATATTCTAGAATATCTAAACTTATTGATTAAAAGTGTTCACTGTTTGACTGGTATAAAGAAAAACTACAATTCTGATGGCTAAAACTGGCTACAAGGCGATAAATATTTTTTGTAGTGTGTTCAGCAGTAAATGAGATTAATGGCAAGTATCCAACACAAGACAAAAGTAAAGCCATTGAACGTTTAAGTAGCAACAGCAGTGCATGGGTTTTATATGAAAGTCGTGAATGGCTACTGACACCTGCACAAACTGTGCCATGATAAGTACAATCTTCTTTTACGTAGACCGTTGCCGACTAAATATTGATAGAAAACTATGTAATTAAATGAAAAAAATTAGAATTAAAAGAGTTAAAGTTGGACCAACACTGCTTAATTAATACTCTATTACATGCGAAAAACTTTTCTAAAAATTATAACATTCGGGATGGTATTCAAGCGACACATTTATACGACAAACATTCAAAAAGTTAGTTTGATTCCAGTAGTATTATTAGCAGATTGGGAAGAAGGTACAAACAACCACTTTATGTATACAGAGACCATCAAAAGTAACTGTACACCATGGATAAAATTCTAACAATCACCAAAATCAACTTTTACCACTTAAGGAGAGTGTCCGAAAAAATTTTACAATATTTCGAAATTTTTAAAATTTTTTTTTATTTCAATTTGAAAAACTGGCAATGAAACAATTTTAAAGTGAAAATAACGGTAATTTATTAATGTATTTTTTTTATTGTGCAGTTTCTTTTGACGCTCACTGTATAAAACAGTAAAAGTGCTGTATACAAAACATCATTCCACCAGCGCACCAACATTATTAATCGAAAGCAAAATAACATAACTTTTAATTCCAAACATTATTAAAAACAAATAAACAAAGAATCATGCAAACAGTCTGAAAAGCCCATAAAAACGTTTAATTACACTTAACCCACCCAGGTAAAAACAAGAGAAAAATACAAAAATAAGTTGTTATTGCCTTTCAAATATTTTTCACACCGAAAGCTGCAATTGCCATACAATGTGCAATGTGTGCCTTAAACAAGTTGTTTTAGATCGTTGATCAAAGCCGTACATACGCAATTACACTCATACACACCGAATTGACCGGAATTTGTTCATTATTTTGTTTAAAAGTTTAGATTTTGCTATGCACTAATGGTTGTTTAAACGAAGAAAACGTGCTGAAATTTATTGAATATTAAAGGTACAATTTTTATACAGGATGTTCTAAAAAGTAAAACTTTTCTGCTAGAGTTCAATGCTCAGTTTTCACAAACAATAAAAGGTCGCTTCATTCGTAAATGAACTCAGCAGTACAAAAGGTTTACATACATATACATAACACTGATAATTGGTCATTACAACCCTTTAGTCAGGATTACGACATAGTTTCTCACACCACTTGCGTTGTGTGTCTTAATTTTATACATGAGTGGTGGGACCTAAAGTTTAAAGTCGACTCCGGAGGACAGATTTTTGAGAAACTTTTCATGGCAATTGTATTTACTCTCAGAGGTTTTGCCAGAAATCTGCTGAGAGGTAGTCGCCAAAGAAATAATTTTTCACATTTCGTTTTGATATCTGATCTGGGGTTTGAACCGTGGCCTCACGTCTAATAAGCCAACATACTACCTACTAGACTACGCCGGCTTCTACATACATAATTAGCCATTACAACTCTTCAGTCAGGATTATGGACCTAGTTTCTTACATTTTTTTTTTTGATAAATTCTTCATGGCAATTTTTCTACTCCTAGAGTTTTTGCCAGAAATCTGCTGAGAGGTAGTCACCGAATAAATTTTTTTTTATATTTTCGTTTTGATGTCTGACATGGGGTTTGAACCCTGGCCTTACTTCTAGGTTTATACAACTTGTAAATAATGTTTTGTGTAGTTTAAAGTATTTAGAAATGCCATCTGAATTAAACTTTAATTTCCACATCGCCCTACTCTAATAGGTGTTGAGTGTATGAGAACATTTTATTTGAATTGTTCATATCGGATTTGGAGTCTTATACAATATTTGTATTGTTGCGATTTGCTTGTTTTGTCAAAAACTATAACAATTAAATGCAATTTTTATGCTTCTGTCTTAACTTCACTTCAACATCTTTTTTTCAATATGATTCTTTTATTGTTTTTGCCGCACAATAAAAATATTTGTTAATCACAGTTTTTAAGATGACAACTTTTCATTTTACCAACCGTAAGTCGTAAGACAACACTGAAAAGAAGTGTTGCATAGTGTTGGTGCTATGTTTTGACAGACATTCTTAAGAGTACCATAGAATCAGTTTAAGTAAACTAAGTTAAGCATTTTGTCATTCATTATGTATTAAAAAGTATTGATTTATGACGGATTATTCAGATTGCATTGCATTGTAGGTGGTCTTATTCAGAAGTTGTTTAATGATTTGTGTTGTGGCTGAACTTTAAAATCGAAGATCGTGATTTCTGCCAATAGCCATCCTGGGAATCATTCTGTTAACCTTTGCTTAACAAGTTCAAACTACACACACAGTTCACAGTACCAACAGAATGAGAATGTTTTGTTGTCTGGCATATCATAAATCAAATTTCGATTTCTTTTTCTTGAATTTCATGTTTAAAAAAAATTTTATTGCTTTTCTTTAAATTTTTAACATTTAGAAAATGCTCTTTGTTCTCCTCTCAAGCTTAGGAACAAAACCATTTTTTTTATTACATCATCGTGAGAAGGTGATATAAAATAAAGAGATTCTGTACTAAAGCACAGAATAATCGAAAATAATGTATTCAATCTAAAGAGTGCTTTTTTAGGGATTTTTCTAAATCAAAAGTGAAGGTAGGACTATATTCGGTGATTGTTACTCCTTTTTCGTATTTTAAGTAATTTTAGGTTGATATGAATCGGCAATAATAATTGAAATTTCCATCTAATCTCAGCTCCGATGAGTGTTCGGATGGCCACCTGATTAAAGTCTAATTAACTACATCTTTCGATAGCGTAAACTTGCGCTTGAAAACTATTCACGAGTTTCTCCATGGGCTCTGCATATTTAGCTTCGGGTCCTTTACCCTCAATATGACCTAAACCTTCCAATTCTAGTTTGATTTGAAGGTTATTCCAACTCATATGAGTCGCCGTAGTCTACTAGATAGTGTGTTGGCTTACTAGACTTAAGGCCAAGGTTCAAACCATAGGTCAAACTTCAAAACGAAATATGAAAAAGTATTTCTTCGGCAAATTCCTCTCAGTAGATTTCTGACAAAAACTCTGGAGAGTAAATGAAACTGCCATGAAAGATTTCTGAAAAAAAAATCTGTCGTTCGGAGTCGACTTTAAATCTGTAGGTACCGCCACTCATGTATAAAGTTAACACACACAACATGTGTGTGGTGAGAAGCCAGGCCGTAATCCTCACTTATTAAGGGTTGTAATGGCCAATTATGTATGTCCTAAACCCACCTGTATACAGCAGAATGATACCTCTCTTAAAAGAATACCACTAATTTTCTAATTCTGTCTAGACGACAGATAAGGGGTCAGTCGTTCACGATGAACCCTGATGAATCTGGTGTTACACTTGTCTCCTCTTAACCGTAGCCTATAAGGGTCAGTACCCCACTATCATATGCAACGGGCTTAAATCCACCAAAGACTCATGGGATGTTGAGTTAATAAACATATTGTATTTGTATTAAATTTATCTTCGATACATCGAATAAAAATCATCGATGTTGATCAATATAATAGACATTGATATATCATTTCGGTGTATCGGTAAGTTACACTGAGTGTTATTAAAACAACCATTAATTCCATGCACCACAATCCTGTAGTACGTGATTTACAAAAATTTTCGATAAATTTATTGTAGAAATTGTAGCTAGGAATTGTCCAAGGAATTGTCTTTGTTTTATTCAAAAAAATTAATCGAATTTTGAGCCAATAAAGGTAAGAGAAAAGCTAAAAAATATAAAAAAAAATGAAAACACACAGAAAACATTATACATCATAGATCGTGACAATTGTTGTAGTAAGAAACATTGTTACAATTCCAATACCAATTTGTTTTTCGGTTGTAGCCTTTTTGTTGCCAATGTTTTCATGCAAAAAATAAAAGAAAAGTCAAAGTAAATTATTTGTTTATTTACTTATTTTTGTAGTCGACTTTATTGTTTTTGTTTATTCTTACATTTACAACATAAGCATTATAAGCATTTGGACAGTTAAAATATGAAAGAAAGATTTTTTAACAATTCATTTATTCGAGTCGCTCGAATCTTTTATAAGTATTTTTCTAAAGCATACGAATCTGAATGAGTAGTCTTATGAATCAAACATATTTCAAATGGTATGAGTTTAACATCAAACTTGAACACATACCCGTTGCAACCTGTACTTATAAATCAACGTTGTAGTGAGTACGAATGAATCAGAGTACATAGCTAAATTTCAATATTGCTGACTCACTTATATTCAAAATTACATGAGTTCTTATGAGTAGCGAAAAAACGATTCAATGATGACCTCTGATGCTGAGACAATTTATATGTTGTAATGCACTGAATTAGTTTTTGTGAAATTTTAAATATTTTTCTCTTTGCCTCAAAAAATAATAACAAATCCTAGACACCATTATAGTCAAAGCCAAGCGTTCGTAATCGACATAAAAGATATTGATTTTATCAGTATGCATATGTATGTGTTCTTATGTACATATATTCCACTTTTAAGAATTTTTTAAATTTAAAAATTTCATCTCATTTTCGATAGCTTTGTACAACGCACTGCTGATGTTTTTGACGTGGAAAGGAATGTTAAAAGCTTTAAAAATTATTTAAATACAGCATCAACCTGTAGAAGATGTTCGCAAGATCTTTATGTCTCTTTCGTATTTAATGTACGCAGGCTGGTGTAATAAAGATGAGTTAAACTCATACAAGTTTTTGAAATTTAAGCAAAAAAAACGAATTGTATAGCCGCAGTCATTAATTGTTTAACATTATTTTCATTACTACCACTACCATTCGTCTGATTGTTCCCGATGTTTGTTTCCATATTCACTCAGTTTTCATTGTTTTTAAAAACTGTTAGCTTTTAATAGCCGCTGTTGATGATGCGGCTTTTGCTAGCATCATGTCATCAAAATGTTCATAGAGATTTCGATAACAGACAATAAATATTTCCATTGTTACTTATGATCCGTAAATAATTCATTTTTGAAGCACTTTACCACTCTTATCAAACTGTCGAACTATTTTTATTTCGAATAATCATTCCTTTTATGTTTTTATTTTGGGCTTAAGCCATCTATAAACCATAATAGCTTGTAAATATTTAAACTTTATTAGCGAACCGAACACAGAGTTGACGTTGCTAAGAATCACACTGCGTTGCAATGAAACGCTTTGGTAACAGCGGCATAAAATCGTTCAACAAGCGATTATGCATGTAATGAAATATACCCTGGTAATGAAAGTTATAAAAAACATAAGCAGATAATCTGTCTCCAGCAAATGTATCTATTAGAGATAGAATTCATAATAAAAATAATATCCTTACATCCATTCATCTTCATTATAATATTGAAACTATTCTTATCTGTATGTAATTGTCAGTTCATTGTTTTATGTTGATTGCTATGAGTGCCTTTTTATTATAGCTGTGGATATACAGTGAGCATCAAAAGAAACTGTATACTATAGATAAAATTCTAACAACCACCAAACTTAACTGTTACCACTTAAGGAGAGTGATCGAAAAAATTTGACAATATTTCGAAATTTTTCGTAATTTTTTTTTTTCAATTTTAAAAACTGGCAATGTAACAGTTTTAAAATAAAAAAAAACGGTAATTTATTAATAATATATTGTTTAATGTACAGTTTCTTTTGACGCTCACTGTATTAAGTCATTCATGCATTTAATTAAACCTTAATCTTTACAAATTACGTTAGAATGTATGTATATGATACATTATTTAGGGACTTTGACTTGTGTGTTCATTTTTTAGTTTATTTTGAATTTTTCATTTCATTTGTTGGTATTTTCCCTGTTGCGCGATATTTCGAATATTAATAGAAATTAACATGGGACCAGTACTTGGAAAAAAACTCAGAATCTGCGTTGACCAATTGCAACTACTTTTTGAAAGGTATAGTTTAGACAAGGTCAAGTGGTATTTTTAACAAATTTATTGATTATCTTACTTCATGAAATTATTCAATTTCATTTATCTGCTGTTTCAAAATAGACTGCTTTTGCAACATGTTGATGCCTCGCAGTACAGTAACTTTTAGCTCAAAAATTTTATTTTCCATAAAAGCTTTTCTGCCACAACTTTTTCGAATATTACAGTTTGAAAGAAAAGCTTTAATTTTAAATGCGAAGAGCATCATCTGCATTGATTGTCTGCGCTACTAGAGTTGTGTGCAGGAGTTGCCAAGCCAATTTCAATAACCGAAATAATAAGACGGTTTGGTTTTTTCCTAAAGTGGAGTAATAGACAAAGAATCGTAAGCAGAAACAGCCGTTTAAATTAAAAAACAAAAATTAATTTATGATCCTTAGCAATTCCACTCTATGGTTTATTGGCTTTCGTATTCTATCCATCTTCATTTACTTTCATATCCATAAAAGAGTGTCTGGAAAATGTTTAGTTCGGTGGTTTGGGATCACTGCACTTCCCCTCAAAATGTATTCACGCCCACCTCAAATATGGCATATGAATGACTGGATTTTCTCAACACTTATGGGAACTTTCACAATGTTTCATGGTCGCTACTTTATTACTTAATTGGTCTTTACACTTCAGTCAAGATTACGGCACCACTTATGTTGTGTGTGTTAACATGAGGCTCAGGACCTACAGTTTAAGGTCGACTTAGAACGACAGAGTTTTGAGAAACTTTTGCATGGCAATTTTATTTACTCTCACAGTTTTTGCCAGAAATCTGCTGATCGAGAACTCTGACCTGAGGTTTGAACCGTGGCCTCACGTCTAATAAGCCAACACACTACTTACTAGACTACAGAGATTTCTAAGTCATTCTGTGGAATAACAAATAAATACTGAGAAACGGAGGTAAGTGTGTCAGTTAGCATCGATTCAAACGGTTACTAGTCCCTTAAGTGGGAATTAAGTACAGCACACTTAAGAACGATTTCAGCCTGAACAAAACTTGTATCGCTGAGGTCAACGTCCATCGATTTTATCAAAAGTATCGTTGTTATATGATAGATTTCAGTGAACAATTTTTGTAATGATTGTTTAGGTAAACGGTTTGAATTGGCCGTGGTCTAGTAGGTAGTGTGTTGGCTTATTAGACGTGAGGCCTCGGTTCAAGCCTACGAAATTATAATTAATTATTAAATATTAAATATTAAAAATTATATATAATTATATATAATTATATAAAACGAAATATGAAAAAGTATTTCTTCGACGACTTCCTCTCAGCAGATTTCTGGCAAAAACTCTAAGAGTAAATAAGATTTCCATGAAAAGTTTCTCTAAAATTTGTCGTTCGGAATCGACTTTAAACTGTATGTTTGTATGACGTGTAATGTATGTATGTATGACGTGTAATGGTATTAAAATAAATCGCGTTAGATTGACTTTATATGTACTTCTCAATTACTTTTCAATTTGTAAAGAGAAGATTAATCCCTTGTAATAAAAGATGTCTTTACATTTAAATTTGTCGATTTTGTTGTTTCTTTTTTTTTAATTTCTAGCAAAATGTAAAAATTTTCAAGCATGTGATAGGATATGCTACACTGCCACACATACAACAGACATTTACAGAATGTGTTGCTCATTATCATCATCTCTGTTCTATTCCCATTCAATTATGAGAATTCATTCTGAATACTTTGAAACCTTAAATACTATGAAGTCCAACAAAATTCCCAAACATTGGGAATGAATGAAAACCACAAATCAATATCAAGATAGTATTGACATTTACATACATATGTATGTATTGACAAACATTACAACTACATCTGCATATATAACGGTATTATTTCACTTTAACTTTAAAAACCTTCAAAGCAACTTACAGTGATAAGAGAATCAAACTTTAAATCTGAAAGACATTTAAAGTGACCCAGTTGAACAGTTGGGTTACGAATTGAAGGCATAAAATTAAGACCTCTCTTATCTAAATTTTAAGAACTGCTGCTGATTCATTTTCAATAATGCGGTACTTTGGAAAACATAAAATTCTGTCCGATTATAACAGCTCATTTAATGCAAAAAAAAAATTTACCAAAATTATTAATTTTTTCAACAAATGCTAGGGGAATATGCGTACGCATAAGCAATTTAATTCTAATTTCATAATAAATATTTAACCAGTTTGAATATGTGTGTGTGTATTCATTCACAAATTTTGTATAAACATTTAGTTTTAAATATGCACGCATAGAATTAAATTCATGCAAATGAATAATTTTAAACAAAATTTCATTGCATCTGCAGAATCGGATTAAAATTTTAATAAATCGCGAAAAGAACACAAGCAAATGTGGTGTAAACAATTCATTTCATTTGAAAAATTTTATTTTTTTCTATTCATGAGTTCGAAAAATTAAACACAAATAAAATGATGTTCATAAATAAGTTTGCCGCAGAGATTGTATAGAATGGGCGTCCATATAGTATAGTTTGTTTTAATGTTCTCAAACTATTTGAATATAAGCTGAAACCTTCCGAGAAGTACGATGTATTTCGTAGGCTCCACTGTTCTAATACTAATGACCTATCTTACCTTGGACGCAGGGGACAACACACACAGTAGCAGGCGAATGTGAGTGGATGTTTACAATATTTTTATTCACTGTTGTGTAGTCCCGATCGGTTCACAAATTTTCAATACAGTAAATGCGTTAATCATTTTATCACTAGAAACTTCCGATCAGACAACAGATTTTTGCCAACCTTTACCGCGCGTTCCAGATTTATTAAAGAATTAATGTGTGTAACTAACTGCTGCTCCTCAAGTTAATATGTTAGTAAACAAACTTCTTCAAAGGAGTTCCACAAAAATGGTTTTATGTTCGAACTTAAAAATAAAAACCCAACTCTATTCGATAAGCATGTAAAATTGAGTCTCGGATTAGTAGAAACATCGATAAATTTCTGCACGGTTACTAAGAACACCCCACTTTACAAACATCGGTATAGCTCAGATAAAACTCTCACAGAACTACACATATACATACATAATAGGTCTCAACAATCCTTCAGTCAGGATTACGTCCTAGCTTCTCACACCACAGATAGTGTGTGTGTTAATTTGATACATGAGTGGTGGGACCTAAAGTCGACTTCGAACGACAGATTTATGAGAAACTTTTCATGGCAATTGTATTTACTCTTAGAGTTTTTGCCAGAAATCTTCTGAGAGGCAGATGACGAAGAAATATTTTTTCATATTTTATTCTATTGGCCATGACCTGGGGTTTGAACCGTGGCCTCAAGTCTAATAAGCCAACAAACTGCCTACTAGGCAACGGCGACTTTTCACAGAACTAAGTCTAAATATCAACACTGCCTTACTGACACTCATCGCAGGATCTCTTGCCAGACCGTAGTTCTTGGTACAACATTTCTTGCATGGTCTAAATTATACAGCGAATTTAATAATGAATAACTAGTAACAAACAGCTATGAACAGAAGAGAATGGATTAATAGAGCTGAAGAAGGACTAACAGAGAATAATATTGAAGTCGCCGTAGTCTGGTAGGTAGTGTACTGACTAATTATAGACATGAGGCCAAGGTTCAAACCCCAAGTCAGACATCCCCAACAGAACGGAATATGAAAAAATATTTCTTCGGTGACTTCCTCTAAGTAGATTGGTGGCAAAAACTCTAATAGTAAATAAAATTGCTATGAAAAGCTTCTCAAAATTCTGTCGTTCGGTTTCGACTTTAAACTCATGTATAAAAGTACCGCACACAACGTAAGTGGTGTGAGAAACTAGATCGTAATCCTGACTGTAGTACTGTAATGTCCAATTCGGAATGTAATATTGACAGAATAAATTAAATTTATTATACGTAATGAATATTCCTTAAATACCTTGCAGTGTTAAAGTGTCTTTTATTTCTGAAAGAAGAACAAAAAAACATTTATTTCATGTTTCTTCTAATAATCCGAGTCAACTATGAAGCCATTCTCTTCAAATTCATTTGATTTACAAATACGACCTCATTTGTTTTCATTTATTATTATCCTCTGATGTTAGTTTCTGACACTTGCATTCATCTTTTCAATTTGTTTTTATTTATGATCCATGATGCTTGAATTATACAATTAACACAATCAAGTTGTTTCATGTTTCCGTTTTCCGCTTTTCAATTTTCACTTTTCACTTTTTACAATTATAAATGGTTAACTAACAATAAAGAAAGTAAAATAAAATGAAATAAAATCACAACAAATACACCTGTATACCGTTATGAATGAAAAGATAAAATAAAATAAAAAAATAAAAACATGGAACATTTAACCGGAAGTTATGACAACTTTTACAAATTGTTCTACGCACTTTGCTATTGAAATGGCCAAATGCCAGACAAAGGATAGATATGAACAGGATGGTCATTAAAAATCATTGAAATGATAAAAAAAAATATGAATTTTCTTTTCTTCTATCACTTCTTTCACAATTAATTTATATTACATTTACATGCATTGTAATTATTATTTTATGTTACAATTTTACATTCTTAGGAAATTCTCAACTAATTTAAGGACTAAAAAGTTAAGTTAAATTGAATAGAACAGACAACGTTATTATGTGGAGATGACAAAATGACAAAAACGTATGTTTAATTAAAGTTTGAAGAGATTAAACTTTAAAGCTGAAAAAGACAATTTAAATTTTAATTTACAGCAGTTATTTAACAAAATTAGAAGTCACCGTAGTCTAGTAGGTAGAGTGTTGGATTATTATACGTAAGGCCATGTTTCAAAAAATATTTCATCGGCAACTTCCTCTCAGCAAATTTCTGGCATAAACTCTGAAAGAAAATAAATTTGCTATGACAAGTTTTTAAAAAATTTGTCGTTTGGAGTCGACTTTAAACTGTAGGTGGTGTGAGAAGCTATGTCGTAATCAGAGATCAGCATTGAATTGTTGTTTCGCTACTCATAAGTGCTCATGAAATTTTGAGTATAAATGAGTCATCCCTATTGAAATTTAACTATGTACTCTGATTCATTCGTACTCACTACAACGTTGATTTATAAGTACAGGTTGCAATGAGTATGCGTACAACGTTGACATAAAACTCATACCATTCGAAATATGTTTGATTCATTTCATTCATACTAGTGACTCGAATCATTCATCAAAATTTATAGTCTTAGTTGTTGTTGCATTTACAAAAAAAGAAAAAAGACACATAAGCAAAAACGACAGACCAGCAAGCAGAGCAAACACACAACCTTCTAGTAAGTATTTTAGTGTTCGTACGCGAAACATACTTATTTTGTCAATCGCGTATATGTTGAGTTATGTAGAGTCGAAATCAACAACATCAGACGTGTTGTTAAGTATGAATATGATGAGTAATTCAAACTTTGAATATGAGTAGTATGAGTATGATATTAAAATGAATATGAATGCGTATAAGTATCAGAAATTATAAGTATGATTCGATTCTACTCATCTTTTTGAATACTCATTGCTGATCTCTGGTCATAATTCTATCTGAAGGATTGTAATGACCAATTATACATGTTTAACAAACTTTACTTCACTTTATCATGCTCTTAAAGCAATTGTGCTAGTTTTTGTTAAATTATGATTCTATTCTATTGTTTTCTACCCAATCATATTATGTCAAAAAAATCGTTAACTATTACTTTCCGTTTTTAATTGCCGCAATTATAATAATGCCGAATACAAATAAAATAAATAAAATAATTCTTTAATAACTTAACAATTTACTCTTAATTTACAATAATTTTTCCTTTAACAGTTTCCTTTTGAGCAGTATTTTCGTTTTTTAATATTTCCAAACTCTACTCCATCAATTTTAACTTTTTCAAATTGTAGTAATGAACCCAAGCCCAAGTCCTTTTTCCAAAAGGAGAAAACTGAATAATTGTTTGTCACTTAAAGCAAATAGTCTCTGCAAAAAATATGATGCACAATCATACTCTACACTACAACATCTTTGACTTTATGATTAACTAAAGAAACAAACATTCTAATGCACACAATCTATCACAAAACTCCATTAAAGAATTTGTGGTAAATAGGGGCACATACTAAAAACGTATTGCAAACATAAGTTCGCACGGCTTTTTTTCCAAAATGGAACTTTATCTTGCATATACATCGGTCAAAGTGTACGAAACTTTATGAAGCTATGTATTGTGAATTATCTGAATATCACAATCAAAGTTTGCATTCTCTACTTAGCACTGGACGGCCAGGCACAACTAGTCGACCAATAGAGGTAACAGGAGAAAATTCATATATAAGAAATCTGTGCTTATAACTGTTGATTATATATGGGTACATCATGTCAAAGTCGCCGTAGTTTAGTAAGTAGTGTACTGGCTTATTAGAAGTAAGACCACGGTTAAACCACATATCAGACATCAAAAGGAAATATAAAAAAATATTTCTTCCTCTCAACAGATTTCTGGCAAAAACTCTGTGGGAGTAAATAAAATTGCCATGAAAAGTTTTTGAAAAATCTGTCGTTCGGAGTCGACTTTAAACTGTTGATCCCGCCACTCAACATGAGTGATGTGCGAAATTAGGTCGTAATCCTGACTGAAGGGTTGTAATGATCAATTAGACTAAACAAAGTTATCCGGACATAACAAGCTCATGATTTTCCCCATAGCAGGGCATCAAAATATTATCCGGGGCATCAAGTGTACTATATCTGTTATTCTACAACGTACTTTGCGTCTTGAAAACTTTCTTTTATTGCTACGAATCTATATCCAAGTTTATTTCAGGTCATTCTCTAGATATATTAACAGTGGCCATCAGACTACTCCTTGATGGCTAGATACACGAATAATACGCCTTCTTATAGTTGAAAACAGTCCCAGACCTTGTGTCCGTAGATGGTACTGTTGTAATTGCCGTTTAGCTGCCAGTAAAAATTGTAGCATCCAATCGGAAAAAATGATGGCCTTATGACGTTATCCGAAGAGTGGCGAAAATTCGTTAATAATAATGCCTGTGAGTACATACTGGACTAAGATCGATGTTCAACAAAAAAAAAATAATACAGTGCAACTACATAAGTATGTTGTATATATATGTATATACAACTTCTTCAATTTTAATTAATATTCGCCAATAAAATGTCTTAACGTAAACACAATTCTAAACTAAAAGTTTGACGTTATCGTTGTTACGTTGTTACGTTATAGTGTAGAGTGCCATATATGTATGTACTTGGATATGTTCTTTGGAATTCCTCTTTTGGATTAAGTTTAGCATGAAATGTAAGGCAATTAACTGATTCGTTACATCCAATTAAAAACGTTTTGCTGTCAGCACTTCAGCTTCAGCTCTAAAAATATATTGTCAAGGACATTTCATTTAGGCTGTACACAATTTGTTGTTGTTGTTGATGATGTTGTTGTGGTTGTTTTGTTCTTGTTCTTCTTTTTGTTTTTGTTTGTGTTTAGTAAGTATTTCCTCAAATATTGATTAATGAAGTTTCGCAAAGTAAGTTAAAATAGAATGAATGAAACTAATTTTGCAAGTTACCACCATAAGCAGCTGTTTGACAATCTGTCAATGTCAGTTACATATAAATGATAGCCATCCCAATACATACATACATACATACATATGTACGAGTACATGTAAAGGTATAATCTTCTATACACCAATATTATATACAAACATATAATTACAATTATCGTTAACAACAACAACAACAAAAAACAAAAGTTTCCAATGTCTAGTAGTTGTTTATAAATTATTACAAATCTATTACAGAGAAATCAATTTGTGGTTAATAGCATGACTTTCTTTAACCGGACTTATTTCAATTGATTTAAATTGAATAGAATACATAGATATCCTGTGAATACTTGTGTGGTATAGTTGGTAATAGTACTAGTAATAGAGAACGAGTACTGGGGGGGGGTGGCAAATTCATAATTTAATTTACAATTTGATTTGTTGATATTGCCATAAATCAATGACGAGTATATTCTAAAGAAATAAAAAAACGTAATTGTTATTGAAACTAATATTATTGCTGGAACACAAGGCATTACAGTACAGGAATTATTCTCTGAATATTAGTAAAACATGGTATTTAAGATGTATTGAAAACCATTTAATTTTCCATTCGCTTATAAAGTAATCTCCACATAGATTACTAGACCAAGAAGTTTCACATCTAATAGAAGATGAAGATAAATTAAGGAAGCCATATGCTTCCAAGAGGTAGGTAGGTGGGTATGTAGGTTGGAGTGGTAGAATTAATACCAAAAGCTCACTTGAGCACGCATAGCATACCGTTGTGACGCCACATGTGAACGCAGTCTCTGTACGGACCAAATTGCTTCAAATCAGGGAAGAAGAAGGAGTAAGACTACCCCACGCTAGAAAACCAGCGCGAAAGTTTGATAAACGAAGATACATCCTTCATATCAATGGATGATAGCTCCGTCAGGCTGAGAAGGATTGGAGAGCCAAATAACCTATACCTGCACCTCACAAGAGATGGACATTGACAAAGAAAGTCGATAACAGTCTCCTCTTTCTCAGCGGATCTGCACCCACGGCAGAAGTCGTTAAATGGGAGCCGCATTCTTTTCGCGTGTCTACCGATAACACAGTGACCTGTAAGCATGACCACTGTAATCGAGATGATGTTACGACCAAGTCCAAAGTAACTGGTTGGTGCGCCTTCTATGCATTGAGGGTCAAGTGAGTCTAGCGGTGCAGCAGAACTCTTCATTTATCTAGGATAGGTTGGCGTCGCGGAAGAATTTCCGCGCGATGGCCTACTTGACCGAGGTATCGAGATGCGGGTGAAAGGAAGACCATTGACGGGAATCCATTGAGCACCCCGGTAGATGGCCATTAGTTCAGCCTGAGACACGCTACAATAACCCGGCAGTCGGAGGCAAATGTTCATGTCCAGTTTCCCAGAGTACCAATCTAGAATTAGAGCCATCCCGATAGGCTTAGTGGCAAAAAAAAATCATTTCCAAATTGCTTTGAAGTTTATTGATCCTTATCTTCCAACAAATTTAAGTCAGTAATCCTTGTAAGCCTTGGCCATGTTTGTACAAAATTCTTTAGTGATTAATCCTACTCTGACGTATAAGTTTCTACTGTCATGTATAACAAAAATTTAGATAAAATCTCTCTAAAAATTGGTACAAACAACACATACTTTAAGCATGTAAATAAGAAAATAATTATATATCATATACCAGAACTGATACCAACCACAACTTTTAACTCGTTTTGATTTTTGATCTTCAATTAACTTGTTGCTCTAAAATATGTGAAGAAATATTTTCACAGTGATTTAATGCTACAAAGCCATAAAATAAATGGTTTTTCCACAATGTTTCTTTTCAAAAATTGATTAATAATCTGAATTTCTCTCTGGGTGTCACAGACGCTGTCTAGTATAACTCTTGGCAATGCAAAACTATTGGAAACCCAAAGCACAAAACAATTTTGCTTAAAGTTTCTTTTTGTTTTGCTTCATTCATAGATTGGAAATTTATAATCGTTTCATTAAATGCTGCAAGTAGGTAGACAGACAACATTCAGTTCATCTTATTTAGTTCAGTGGAAATAAGTTGACAAATTAAAAGCAAAAAATCAAACGACTTAACGTAACGTAAGGTTTAAAGGATATAAAATTTCTATAAATCACCAATTTATTCATCGTACTTTCTCACTCATGTTTTTCATTAACAAAGGAAAGGCCGGTACTAATTAAAAATAATTTTGATAATATTTAGTTTGTATTAATATTTGTAATACTTAAGGCCATTATTACAATTTGCCATTAACTAAAGGCAGGATTTTAATGGGCAGATAATTTTATTTTTGTTATTATAAGTACACAATAAGATAAAAGAAAGCGTTAAGCTAAAGGGAAGATCATCCTGCCTTTAACGTTTAAAGTTCGCTTTATGTTTGAAATTGTCATATTATATATATATATTATTTTCAATATGGCAACTTCAACTGCGTTTAAAAAAACTTGTTTAATTGATTAGGTTTATCGACATTCTCCGGCATTGCCATATTTTTGAAAAAGTTAACTTTATTTTATCTGTAGGTTGCAATAACGATAAGAAGTTAAATGTGACTTTAAAGTTCATTTTAGCTAAAGTCCCCTTTAACTAAACCCAACTGTAAAGGCAAGTTGTAATAATGGCCCTTAGACTTATTATACCTCATTGTGGACCATTATGCATTGACTGGAATTTATTTTCTGGCACAGAACAAAGTATTGAAGATAATTTATTGATGTTGGGTAACCGCCAAATTAGATGAGTGGTGATAAACGGAATAAAAGCAGCTTTTCGTCTGTTGAATAGAGCTTAGATTCAAATATTACACGTTATATCACAATATATTTAAAATGAGTTATTAACATCGACTATGAACAACAAATTATGAAGTTTCTTAATTTTCAATTAGCTATACTCAGAGAGGGGATCGTACGTTATTTCAATATAGATACAGCTACTAGACGACAGCTGTCAGTCTTTTTACATTCAGGATACATACAGATACGTATAGTTAAGTCACTGTGTCAATCCTTACGTCATTGTCTAGTATTTTAACTCATTTTTCATTAATTTTAATATTCTCTCTCTCTCTCTCTCTCTCTCTCTCTCTGAGTGAATTTTGTATTCCTTTGGTATGCATATTTGTGTGACAATAAAATATTTGATTAAATTTGAGCATCAACATTCCTAAAACCATATTGATGTGGTATTCTACACATACATACATACATATTTGCACTAATAAATGTTTGACGGAAGTGTTTGAAAAGAAAAAAAGACAACAAAAAATTCTTGTTCTACATTGTACTCGTAATCGATGACATTTTCCACTGGAAAGAAAAAAGTTTATACTCAATGGCAAACAATCAAATTTTTTTACGATTATTTGACGTTTATGTTCGCACTCGTATGAGTATTAGTGGGAGTGTAATTGTGTGAATCAACAACATACGAGTATAGTTGTAGTTTGGTTTTCTTTTTCAACATCATTTGGCGCATTTTTTTTTTCATTTTTTTTCATTTTTTTGTTGTAGTTCTTGTATTTGTCATGGCAGTTGTTGTTGCAGTGGTGGCAGTAGCAGGATTAGTAATGGTATTATTAATGTACAACATTCATATTGTTAACGGATGTATTATGTTTTTATACATCCTGCTTGACGTTTAACTGACAGCTTTATATTGAAACGAACGGATGTTTATTTGTAGCTCTCACTTAATAATTGAGTTAGAAAATAAAAATATAAAGCATAAATGAAAAAGAAAAAAATAAAGAGCGACAGAGAAAAAAGAAAACACAACAAGAACAACTTGAAAATGTAACAAAAAGAATAACTGAATAGCAAAATGACAAGGATATTTTTAATACAAAATATTATAAAAAAACCACGATACTGATAAAATAAATATAAAAGTTATTAAATAACAACACACTATTGAATAATTTAGCATCTTCAAATAAAAACTAGTATGAAACAGGTTAAATATGACACGAAAACCTGTCAAATTAACAAGACAAACAAGACAATTTCTTTTCATTGCAACTCCAAGATTTCTCAGAAGTGTTTTAGGCATTCCTTAAACTCGATTTTTTTTTTTGAGAGATCTGTACTACTGTATTCTTCTTCAGCCTGTAGCTATTCTTTGTTCAGTCTATCCACGTCTACTTAGAATTCTTTACTGTATCCACTCTGTATCTGGATAAAAATGGCAAGTTGATGGGATTGTTTGAGGTGTTTATTGAAGCTGTAGTTAAAGAATACATGTCCTTTGAAATTCTCATTCGTTAATTTTCTTTGCAATGCAAACTGATTTACATACATACATACATACATACATACATGCATATTTGGTCATTACAAGCCATTAGTCAGTATTACGGTCTAGCTGCTCACATCACTGATATTGTGTTTGTTAATTTTTTACAGTTCAAAGCAGACTCCGACTGACAGATTTTTTGAGAAACTTTCCATGACAATTGTATATACTCTCAGAGTTTTGCCAGAAATCTGCGGAGATGCAGTCGCCGAAGAAATATTTTTTCATATTTTCGTTTTGATGTCTGACCTGGGATTTGAACCGTGGCCTTACGCCTACAAAGCCAATACATTACCTACTAGACTACGGCCGCTAGTGAAAACTGATTTATTTCTTCAAATTATAAAGAAGTTACGTCATAATACGTTTGTTTTGGGGATTGTCTCAGCCAATTACCTTATCTTAACATCTTAAAACCTTAAAACTTGTCTAGTATTGAGACTTATCGAGGAGTTATATTCCCCCTGTCTATACAGCGGATATTGACATGATTCTGCTGTCGCATTGCTTTTTTATGAAAACGTCGCCCTTATCTTTTAATGATAAGACAATCATAATGATTCACGATTTTATTATTTATTTATGTTGGCTCCGAAATTACCACCAAAAATTATGTAAGTCTGGAGACCACGTGGATCACTCTTGCCAACAGAGGCATGGACACTATTAAGCACTGATGCAGCAGCCTTGAGGGTATTCGAAAGTAATTTCCAACGTAAAATCTTCGGTCCAGTGCGAGTTGGCGATGATTTCCGCATCCGATCCAACAGTAAGCTGTATGAGCTCCTCAACGACATGGACGTTGTTCAGGGGCAACACTGGCTCTGCAATATCGTTCGAATGGAGGAGGATGCTCCGGCGAGACGGGTATTTGATGCGTGAATCTGCAGAATTCGGCAAACAGATTGGAAGGACCAAATCCAGGGAGTCATTGATTGGTGTGGCCAACTAGCGTAGGAGCGCAAGAAGCAGGGGCTCGTGGAAGGATGTGTTAAGCCAGGCCAAAATCCATTAATCGGGTTGTTAATGGCCAATTAAGTAAGTAAGTAATGATACACGAGCATTATTTTTATTCATCTTGTTTTATTAAACAATCGAAATTAGTTCCACATTTTTCGTGGTCATAGCTATATACACATTTATTATGTATATTATGTAAGTATATTATGTGTTTACAATTATAAAAATTTATTCTGGGTCTTCTTTTACATCGCTATTTAGATCCACGTAACTGAAAACAATAACCAAGAAGGCAACAAGAAAATGAGAGAAATAAGAATAACAATTGAAAAGAAAGTAAAAAAGTTTGTTTTTAATACTTTTGCATACTTTTGCAATCACACCGTTAATGATAATAAAATAAACGAACTGTAAATGTTGTAAAAAAAAATAACGGAACGAAATAAACAAATACAATTGCAAGCACAACAATAAACTTGTGCCCGTATTTTATACTCTACATCTGTCATGTACCATACAGTAGGGTTGTCATTCGATGAGAAAAATTTGAACAATTGGGGAACGAAAGAGTTCCTATTACTTCTGTAGAACTTACTTTATAAATTAGTTTTTGGATTTAATTTTAAATACAATTCCATTAATTTCATTCTTTAGTTGGAAGAGGTGTATCACAATCATTAGGTTCACGCAAGTTTTTTACGTTCGCACTGTTTTTCTATTCTTTTTCCTTTTCAAGTAAATTCTATTCTCCTTTAGAGTGCTATTAAAAGTATTTCAAATTTAAAGATTCCTTAAGCAAATGAATTCATTATTCGACTAACTTTGAAGGTCGAATAACTGTCAACCCTAACGAATGGGTGACATAAATTGGTAATAACAGCGTACGCTTGTAAAGCGTAATGGAGTTGCCGCTAAAACCACAAATTCACACACCCATGTAGCTATTTAACACACACACACACACACAAACATTTATAAAAATAACTGTTGATTGTTTATTTCTAACATAATTATTTTGGTTCCTGTTTTGAGTAAGTGTGAGTGTATGTGTGCGTGTAAGGAAGAGAAAATGAGAGTAAAAATATTGTATTTAGTTTGAAATAAAATAAAGAGAGGATGAGAAAGATTCCCACCAATGTTGTCAACTATGACATTTTAAACAACGACAAAACTGTTCCTTAATTCATTGACAACATTGGAATCACTGTTTGGCTGCTACATGTCTTAACGCAAAACAATTTCATTCGCCGAACAACCATCAGAAAAACTCTGCTGAAGAATAAAGATATCGAACTCCTTCTTATCCTCGATTGAATTCTAACAAGGTCATGTTTAGCGTTCTCTATTACTAAGTGTAACCATTTGGCCGAAAGATCAACAAAAAACAAACAGCTATTTCGTCTTGATGACATTTGGAAATCTTAATACACTTGGCTGGGTAGTTTTGAGTACTCACCGTACTCGCTTGGTGGTCAAAACTTTGATATGTTGACTCCATTTGAAGTGTAGCTGGGGGTGCTTGCCTCAAAATCTGAAATTGTATGATGGACAGGATGAGTGTAAAAACGATTGTTAACTTTTGTTGCTAATAAACGAGCAATAAAACATTCCACATTTTATGGATTATTAAGCTGTCACTAAAAGAGTAAAAAAACTAAATCTTAACAAAATAAATGAGGTATCACTGTTTGAAACGAACTTGTCCCTGTTTAATGTAGAACATACCAACTCCCATCCTCACACATTTCCAATGCCTATTTAGATTCTTCTATAGCCGACCTTTCTGGTTTTGTGAGACGACTAGCTTCCAGTGATCATAATTGATTTAGTGGATCTGTTTCAAAAAAAGGAAAATAAAAGACCGCATCACCTGCAGGTCCTCATTCCATCAGCGCTAACTCTTAACGTTGCCATTTCAGTTATCTTTTTTGCCATTAGATAAACAAGTAGCCCGCTTAAGGTCTCTACATTTTTAATGAGGGCCAAGCCAAGCTAACAAAAAGTTTGTTTCACTTGACATAACGTTTATCACGTAGCTATTACACTAAATTAGACATCTTTTATTATAATTATTTCTTGGCACTATTGGTGAACAAGTTACACCGCCTTTACGCGATATAAAATGTTAAAAGCACTAAAACCGCTCAACGTTGATGATGAGTTTATGCGAAGGACTTTCACTCTCTTTGCATGTTTAGTACATTATTATTACAAATACAATAAAGTAGTACAGCACTCATTAATAGCATAAGATATATAAGAGCAAGGAATTCGTAAGAGAAGGAGAGATAGGTAGAGAGAAAGAGTTAATAAGAAAGTTTGTTCTGGAATGGTTAGTTGTTATTATTGGTTTACTGTACATTCTATTAAATAACGTAAAGCAGTTTATTTCAGGACGTTAAGAGTTGTTAGAATGTTAAAACGTAAAACAATTCTTAAATTATATTTTAAATATATTCGCCTCGGAATCAGAATACAATTTTTTAAAATAAGTGATTTACTAAGGCTTAGGGCCATTATTATAACTTGCCGTTAAAGTTGGGTTTAGTTAAAGGTAACTTTAGCTAAAGTGAATTTTAAAGTCACCTTTAACTTCAGCTAAGTGAACTTTAAAGTCACATTTAACTTCAGCTAAAGTGAACTTTAAAGTCACCTTTAACTTTTTTCGTCATTACAACCTACAGATAAAATAAAGTTGACTTTTTCAAAAATAGGACAGTGGCGCAACAATGTCGATAACATTGCTCAGTTAAACAAGTTTTTATTAAATCAGTGGCAATGGTGGGATTTTTTTTTTTTTTTGTTGTATTTGCTCATTTTGTTTATATTTGAAGTTGCCATATTGATAATAATGTATAATATGGCAACATCAAACATAAAGTGAACTTTAAAAATTAAAGGTAGGATGATCTTCCCTTTAGCTTAATGCTCACTTTTATCTTATTATCCACTTAAATAATAAAAAACAAAAACATATCTGCCCATTAAAATCATGCCTTTAGTTAATGACAAATTGTAATAATGGCCCTTAGTGTTGTTATGCATAATTCTGCATGAATCATAGATTATCTTCATTGAATCTGCATAAGCAAGATGCTCTAAAACGTAAATGTGAATGCTACTGAGACAATCAATAGCAAATCTATTAGCATGGTTCAGCACCTTCTAGCTACTTAACATTGCCTAGAAGATGTTGATGATGAAAATGACGTAGGCCTCCTTAAATAATATTCAATTGCTTGCAAAGCAATACTAAAGAAAAGAAAAGCTAAATCGATTCAACAAACAAATGATTCAAAAATCATTAAAAAAAACTTGAAATTATTTTACCATATGGGAAGTATTTTAATTTCATTCTGAGTTTCGAGTTCAAATATCATATAAGGTAGGATGACAGAATGTTAACAGGATTCTCACACGTGATACGTATGTACGCAGTTGCCTGTTGATCTGCCTGAATTTAAACAAGACAATGTAATCTAAAATAAATTGTAATAAAATTTAAACGCAGCTTACGAATGTGAATTTCATTGTATTTCCATGAGGATTGTATTCGTTCGCATAAAAACTCATAAGCTATTTAAGAAAATGTTCTCCTTTGAAATGGCATCGCAGTAAAAGGACATACAAAAATTATGGCTGTTGTTGTTTTAAAGTGTATCTGTGGCCTTAATGAATTTTGTTTTGAATACACAATTCTGGCCTTGTTTTCTGTGCTGTGCATTTGTGTCTGTCTGTCGAAATAGTTTGACTGCAATTCCAACTAAACGGGAAATTAGATTTATACACAGCACAATATAGTACTAGATGACAGCAAAAAATTGTGTATTCCAAGCATACAAGCCTAACTCATGCATGCACTATAGCACTCGAAAACCTAAAAGTATACCAAGGTTTGTCTGTGCTAGAAAATCGGATTTTAGCATATCCGGTATGCTCTCTGCAGTTTAAACTAGAATGCTGGTGAACTTGAATACAAAAAAAAGGAAATGCAAAAGCAATACGTTGCAATTTTTGTTAGAAATTTTTAAGCCGTACCGAAAACTAAATTATAACATTTCCGTTTTATTAATTAAGAAAATTACTTTTTGGTTTTTCAATGTGAAGTGTTTTGGAAAATCTCGAATTTAAATGCTAAAAAATTTTATTCACTTTGTGTTTAACATCTTATGGAATTTGCGTTTGTAAATTAACAAGAAAAGAAACTACAGTCGGTCGAGTCGGACGTTTCGCATCCTTTTTCAGTCAGTGTAATGAAAATATTTGTTTTAAAAAAACTTAAACATATGTATTTGGAGCATGATAGAGGCTGTTCTAGTAGACAGACGTAAAGCCAGAGCAGATATCTCCACCAAAACTAAATATGAATGAAATATTTCTTCAGCAACTTCCGCTCAGCAGTTTTCTGGCAAAAACTCTTGACATACACATACATACATAATTGGTCATTGCAACCCCCTTCAGTCAGGATTACGACCTAGTTTCTCACATCACTTATGTTGTGTGTGTTAATTTTACACATGAGTGGTGGGACCTACAGTTTAAAGCCGACTCCGAACGACAGATTTTTGAGAAACTTTTCATGGCAATTTTATTTACTCTCAGAGTTTTTGCCAGAAATCTGCTGAGAGGAAGTCGCCGAAGAAATATTTGTTGTATTTTATTTTGATGTCTGGCCTGGGGCTCGAACCCTGGCTTTTCGTCTAATAAGCCAACACACTACCTACTAGACTACGGCGACTTCAAAAACTCTTGAGAGTAAATAAAATTGCCATGAAAAGTTTCACAAAAATCTGTCGTTCGGATTCGACTTTAAACTGTAGGTCCCGCCACTCATGTATAAAAATGAACGCACACAACATAAGTGCTGTAAGAAACTAGATCATCACCCTGACTGAAGGGTTGTAATGACCAATTATGTATGTATGGATGTATGTATGTAGAGGAGTACTCTCTGCCATGGGACATATTGATTATGGTATCCTAAGTAACTTCATTTCATTTAATTTGTTTGTTGTTCTAGTTATTTTTCTTGTGCATGTGCAAAGTCAGACTTAATAAAAAGAACCTGAAGTTCAAAATATTCTGGGCCTGAAAAAAATTCGTTTTTATACTGCGAGACTAGTGTTTAATGTAATGCCTTTATCATTCTGCTCACAATATTTCGCTTCAATAGAAGCGTAGTTGTAAATTGGCAGCTGCATCCTTAGCCTCCTCAAAAAATACCCGCTTGATACTTACGTCTAATCGATGTATTTACATTTAATCCGTTTACTCTGGCCCACTGTACGAGTTCCATTCACACCGTTTCAATTACCTTCATTCCTTTTTTACTCAGTTTGTAAGCGAAAATTTTTGCTAATAATGACAACATGATACCAGGCTCTGAAAAATGCTCCATCGTTTATATTGCATATTCCACTTTATAAAGTTCTGTTAGTTACTAATGTAAGTACGACTGAAGTTTACCGCCTTTACACGTGATAAGAGGATATAACAATTCTTTTTTATTTATAGTTCCAATTTAATTTTCTAGAAATTAAATCGTATTTTCCTTTTGATCCCATGTTGTTTTGAGTTAAGCTAGGCTACTGTAATTAACAAGCTCTGTACGGGTATTTTACAAACATCCTTGAAATTTTATTAAAGCATCTTCGATAATTGATTTCCGTTGTGAATCATTCGTTCGTTGTTGCTACCACAATATTTGCATTCAGATTTTGTTAATGAGTTGTAAGAAGAGGGAGAAATAGAGGCAAAAAAATATAAAAATTGTTGTGTGTCTGTATGAAATAAACTTTTAATTGTTGTTGTATTTCGTATATTTTTCGGAAAATTTTAAATATCTTTCAATGACTGTATTCAGCGTCATTGAAAATAAGCAACGAAATAATTTTTATTTGCTTAGAAATCCTTGACAAAGATTTGTCATACTCGTTTGTTTAAGTTTTTATATTTGTTTGTGTGTGTTTGTCTCTAAAAAGAGAGTTTCAAACAGTGTAATACTAAAGTCGTCAACAAAAGCGAACAACAAGTACACACAATTGGAATGTTATTTCAAATGCTTACACATACACACACACACACACATACAGCTGTCTACTTCTCTCATTTAAACTTGCAAGCCACACTCAACAGTTAAAGGCAGCCGGCTCATGAATTTATAAACAAACTGTTGCTTTTTCAGCTGATTTACGAGTGTCTTTCATTTCTTATACAATTTCAATGTTGTTGCTATAGTTATAATCTTTGTTATTGGTGTTGCTGTTGTTGTTTTTATTATTCTCTTTATATACATATTTGGGTATGTGTGTGTGTGTGGACATTAGTACAAAAATCAGCATGTAACATTAACCCAATTTTTTTCAAGGTGAATTTTACTCATCAATTTTGTAAACTTGTTGTACTACGTACAATATTACCGTTATATTTGCTTTATTTTAGACAAATTTTTAGTACAAAGAGTAAAGCAGTGGAGCAGTAAGTATTTAAAAGAGTACACGTACTTAAGAGTAAAGTAATGTCGAATTGAATACAATGGGTGTTGCCATTGCAGCATGTTTTACATCAAAAAAAATAATTACAACGAATGTCTTACAATGTCAAGATCATTGAATTTTCATGCACATCAAAAAGTGTGACGTTCTATGAATTTCAATATTTATACCGCCAACACCGATTGTGAAAATATATTGAAGAGTGCTTTCCTTTTTCAGGATTGAGGTGCCACAGTTTTCAGTGATTATGTTGCTGAGATATTCAGCAGCAACGACTTCATTTATTTGAGTTTACCAATGAAGCAGACAGTCCTTTATGCAAGTACCAAGGCATTTTGTGAACTTTTGAACTGTGACCAATCTTAGCAGACCCAAGAGATAAGTTATCTTCTCTCGTTAATCTATTAGTCCATGCACGCATTATTTGTCACCATAACAGTCCATGAATTTATGGTTTGATTTTACCCAAGCCTTGTTTTTAACACTTCGTTTTTTGTAACCCGTGAAAACAGATACAGTATCAGAGATGTCTCCACGGTCTAGTATAAATACACTGTATATTCAATTTGGATCAAGTAAGTCTAGCAATACAACAAGATTGCCATTCAATTCAGGACTTGAAGTCAGTGCTAGGAATTTTATCGGCAGTGGATCGAACTGTTATCAAATTAGATTTAGAGTTGAAAGCCGCAGTTGATATGTATCAGAAAACACAGATGTACTAATAGTAGAGAACTCCTTCTGCCCTTTGGCACACACTTTTAATACATTTTTTAATTTCAACCAACTGGCAACACTTGAAGTGCCTTAGGCCAACTAAGAGCGCATACATATACATAAATGTAACAAGGATTTCTCTTTCGGAAAAAAAGTACTCTCAGACAGTCAACACGTAAAATTGTATATGAATGTATACGTATATAACAGAAAATGCTGTAGTATATGTGCATGGGACGTTTTTTACTTAACGTTTTAAGGTGTTTTATGGCATTTAACTGTTGCTTTCAATTTTAGTGTAAATTGAAGCTGCACGGTAAACTGACGTTTCCGGTAAAATAAAAGTAAAAAGAAGAGAAATTAATTTGTGAAAAATAGGTACAACTGCTGGTGATTAAATATATACATATATGTATATATATACACATACATATATACAATTCAACACATACATACAAAAGTTATTTACATATAAACAAAAATACATACTTCACATACAAAAAATAAACACACGTCTACCGATTCTCATATAAAAAAAACATAATTTATCAAAACAAATGAAGAATTATTAAAAAAGAAAAACAAATAAATAAATAAATTAAATAAATAAACTAAAGATATGTATGTATATAATTGAATCAAGCAACAAACGAGAGTGAAAATTGATTTAATAAAATAAAGCCAAAGGAATTTCTAATAGCCAACCGACAGAAGACAACCGCTGTTATGTCTACAGGTGTTCTTATAAATCTTCTCAAACCAGATTTGTCCTCTACTGTTGTTCAAAGTATATGTACTTTTGTGGCTTTCAACTTTCGAATGTGTATGTATTGCGTTAAAAAAATATAAAAAATAAAACATTATTACCTTCCTAAGAATGTAAGTAAAAGAACTATGATGAGGTCGACTGTCTGCCTGGTTTTTTATAAAAAAAAAATTGAAAAAAATAAAAAAATAAACAAATATTATGATATTTTTATGGCCATCATTAAAATTTCGTTTTTTTTTTCTGTTAATAAAAGTAGTGCAATAAATAAGTAATAATCATAAATTTTGCGTAATTTGCGTTCCTGTGCCACTTTTTTATTTTTTTCTTTTGTGAAGTACATATAGATAATGATTTTTGTCTTCATGCTGCCTATTGCCAAAGCCTAAATATACCTGTCCCAGATTTTTATTGGGACTTGACTTTTGTTGTCATGTATGTGCCTGTGTTCGTATGTTTTTGCATGTGTGTGTGGGTAAAAAAAAAGAATGACTGAGCAAATATCTGTAATTTTTGTCTGGCTGTAGGGAAAGTAAAAAAAACTGGCATCAAGTTAAAGGAATTTTTATGTCTTTTTATTGTCTAATTAGAAGTCGAAAAATTAGGGAAAAAATATCAGACGTAAAGTGAATAAATAAACATCAAATATGCGAATCAAAATAGCCAAACTTAAAAAATAAAATTTAAATTCATATTTTCTGAAACACAAAATCTCTATATTTCAGTTAATAAAATTTTATTTTTGAAATTGATGACACGTAAAGGACACTTTAGCAATGCCCATAGTGTACATTTATTTAAAATTCAAAACACTAACAATAAGGTGGTAGATAGCAGAGATCAGCAATGAATCGTTTTTTCGCTACTCATAAACACTCATGAAATTTTGAATATAAGTGAGTCAACAATATTGAAATTTAACTATGTTCTCTGATTTATTCATACTCACTACAACGTTGCTTTATAAGTACAGGTTGCAATGAGTATGCATACAACGTTGACATCAAACTCATACCATTCGAAATATGTTTGATTCATAAGCCTGCTCATTCAGATTCATAACTTTAGAAAAATACTTATAAATGATTCGAGTGACTCCAATCATTCATCAAAATTTACAGTCTTAGTTGTTGCATTTACAAAAAAAAAATAAAAAAGACACATAAGCAAGCAGAACAAACACACAACCTTCTAGTGAGTATTTTCGTGTTCGTACGCGAATCATACTTATTTTGTGCTTCGTGTATATTTTGAGTTATGGAGAGTCGAAATCAACAACATCAGACGTGTTCTTAAGTATGAATATGATGAGTACTTCAAACTTTGTATATGAGTAGAGGTTCCATGACATTAAAATAAGTATGAATGCTTATAAGTATCAGAAATTATGAGTATGATTCGATTCTACTCATCATTTTGAATACTCATTGCTGATGTCTGGTAGATAGTATTATTCAGGAAAATAGTTTCACCCGAATGTCAATGCCGTCCAACGTAGCCATCCAAAGCACGTAGACGTCAGATCAGTGAAACTGCACAGAGGGTACCTATCTCGGCAACTTGCCCTCGAAAATGTATTAACTGTCCCACTTCATGCTTTGATGGACATTGTTAACCGCACAGTCAAAGGAATGTTGAAAGTCCCTCCAGTTAAAATAAGTCTTTTAAAATTGTATTCTGTTCCCTAAAATATGCCGATAATAGAAATCCAAGTATTATAAAAAGTTTTGCAGTAATGACTCATGCGTAAAGTTTCAATTTCATCCTCTTATCATTTTTTGTTTGATAAATCAAAATCGCTTCTGATTTTATGCTCAGACGTTACTATTAGATTTGAAGCACAAAAAGGCTTCTCAATTTTAAAAATTAGAAAACTTTGATAAAAACTATGTTGGAGTAAAACATTTGTGGAGAAGCAACTTTTGTTAAGGAGAAGTCAGTACTGTTTCATTGAGACAATGTATCGTGTTGAAATCAATGTAAACGAAGACAAAATTGCATGCATTGAGCTCCAAATTAGAGCCATATCCGTCTTTTAATTCACTCAACTTTTTAATTGTTGTATTTTATTTGTGAAATTGAATTTTTTTAAATATTTACGCCAAACTAGGAAATACATCTGGAAATTTTATCATAAATGGCTAGCTCTGTGAAACAATCTTAATAAGTCGCTTGTTTTTTATTTGCCATAAGAGATTTGAACTTAACTTAGATTTGAACTTAAAACTCAATATCTTTTAAAGTTACATAAACTTTAAGCTTTAATCATTCCTGCGTCACTCATTCCCTATGTGTTAATTTTAAGCGTGAGTTGCGGAACTCTAGTAGGTAGTGTTTTGACTTATTAGACGTGATGGTTCAAACTCCACATCAGATATCGCCAACAAAACGAAATATGAAAAATTATTTCTTTAGTGACTTTTTCTCAGCAGATTTCTAGCAAAAATTGTGAGAGTAAATAAGAAATTGCCATGAAAATTTTCTCAAAAACATCTGTCGTTCGAAGAACTGTAGGCCCTGCCACTCATGTACATAAAAAAATAACACACAACATACATATATATGTGGTATGAGAAGCTAGGTGGTAATCTTGACAGAAGAGTTTAATTGACCAATTATTTGTGTGCCCAATTATAAAAACATTCTAGTTTGCAAGCAAGGCAGTTTTTGGACTCCATTTCAAACTTTTGTAACTCATGAGTATTCCCTACGTCTTATGCATTCCTTTTACTTCGCAAAATTTAATAAAAATTAGTCTTGTCTTCATAAAACGTTATTAAAACATTGTTAAAACACCATATAATTGTATACATGAATTATCAATTAACGTATCATTATGCAGCGTACCGTTTAAAATGATACATTTAATCCCGTTACCTTTATTTTTGAACATTTTTTTTCGGTTGAGTACACCCATTATCACATCTAAAAATTGCTTTATGTTCTGAATAATTCTTAATATATGAATTTAATATGCACAATAGAATTTAATAGTCAAAAGTCTTTAAAGCATATGTTTCATATGTACATACATATGTATGTTGGTACTGCTTAATGCATATGCGTTTATTTTGTTTTTATTTTTTAAGTAACACGCCTATTGGGAATTGTATATAAAAAAAGTATGGAATATATTTTCTGTAGTTAATACAAGAGTTACTTAAATACACTCAGGTGTAAAGACAGACTCTCTAAATACACATATCGTTTTAGGGTGTCCCAACAATAACAAGTTTTCTAATGCTGAATAAATAAAAGGTTAAGGATACCCTGTCGCATTTTTTTGCCTTCAGATGCGCAGATGTTTTGCGATTAGTGATCTCCGTAAACAATAGTCCCATACCGATCAAATTTTTTAACCCAATTTTTTTCAAAAGTTAGGGATATCAATAAGTATTCAATTTTTAATTCTAAAAAAATTAAGTTCATACTACCTATCTACGTTCGAATAACAGTGGTCGAGTGCAATGTCCACCATTAAGGGTACTGCGAGTAGAAACGTTTTCGAAACTCGCCTCAATGAATTTAAAATCTTTTTGTACAGCGAAAAATACAATTTAAGGCTTAAAGTTGATGTTTGCCGACTTCAGCAAAATTTTCAAGATGAGCTATTTGTGTTCAATGCGCTTTGTAATGATATTTGTTAGCAGATTTTGACGTACACAATGTAGATAAAACATGAGTATACTTTTGTTCGCAAACATTTATTGGCACATAAATATGTTGTAAGTTTCCTATTTGAAGTCGCTGTAGTTTAGTAGGTAGTGTGTTGGATTATTAGACATAAGGCCGTGGTTCAAACCCCATGTCAGACATCAAAACGAAAATATGAAAAAATATTTCTTCGGCGACTTCCTCTGAGCAGATTTCTGGCAAAAACTATTGAGAGTAAATAAAATTGCCATGAAAAGTTTCTCAAAATAAAATCTGTCGTTCGGAGTCGACTTTAAACTGTAGAACCCCGTCACTCATGTATAACGTACGCTATAGTGGTGTGAGAAACTAGGTCCACAATCCTGACTGAAGGGTTGTAATGACCAATTATGTACGTATGTAATGTGAATGAAACACGAGTACACAACATTTATTGGCACATAAATATATTGTAAGTTCCCTCCTATTGATGGCATCGATATGCCGATGAAATATTTGCGTGGTTAGCGAATAAATTCTAATTTTATGCTGTTCCGCTTATCAAAATTTTTGTTTGTTCTCGGGCAGGACATCTGCTGCCGATGTTACCAGGTAGTTCAAAAAAGCAAAGATCTAGCAAAGTTGCCTCATACTTGTTCCCATACTCAGTTCGTACATCCAACGCAATTTTAATCCTTTTAAGGTTTTGGGAAAGGAAAAATGTTGAAGGCCATAGTCATATATTATATAAGCTGAGGCACGGTAGAGCGTTTAGTGCCTTAACAAAACAAAAGTTATAAAAAGGAAAGGCGGAACAGGTTGATGGTAAGAATTTTTAATTAAATCTATCACGGTAGTCGAAGAAAAAGTGATCAGAAGTTTTGCTTTTGCTGGTAGTACTTACTAGATGAGGGCTTTTAGTTCAAATAATTAAGATTTCTATGGATGACACCCCCTCATTAATCTTTTATCAAAAGAGAATAATTCATTGTATTGAAGAAGTAGCATAGGTACCACCACTCACACAAAATTTATTTGCTAAGAGAAATCAATTTGTAATCTATTTCAGGTGCAGGTTCTTCCACTGGTAGGATTTGTGTTTACTTCGCCACGATTTCTCTGCACTTACGATCCGTTAAACTTGACATGATTGACGTCAATTCACAATTTCCGTTCGATGTTTCTGAGAACTCTTGCTCGAGTAGAGATTACCAATTTAAGGCATAATCGCATAATACATCGCATGTACACCTCAACATGGTGATATTTTCGATGCTATTTCTGTGTAAATGATAAGGATTTTTCAAGTTGAATACTATCATGATTGTTAAGCCTTTACCATTGCAATGAAAATGCTTTTTTTTCTCGACAAATCCAAATTTAAAGGGCATCCTAACGAATGGGTGTATGCAGAAGACATTAACTTTAATGATGTGATAAAACAACTCCACCTTTTAACATATTTAACTACCATCATTCCTTTTCTCTTTTTTAATACAAAAAAATTATATTTTTTTTACTTTTTTCGTATTAAAACTTTTTGTTTTAGTCTGCTCAGGAAATCAACTGGGAAGAACGGACAGACGGACAGACAGACAGACAAACAGATTGGCAAGAGTAAACTCGTCCTCGGTGTGTCCTTGAAATGGTTTCTACATACTTATTGTATTCATTTGTTGGTTTTTTTTCTCAGTTACTTTGAATTTAAAAAAAAAAATTGTTTTAACTTCAACTTTATGTTGTATTTTGTTTTCCAGTATTGTAAAAATAATTAAAAGTTATAAGCAGCAGCAACAACGTCATAGCAACGGAGCCATAGCAACGCAGTCTGTAGCATGACTTTTCCTCGAATTATATACAAAAAATAAGATTTTTTTTTTATTTATTTTTTATTATTTTAATTTCATTCTTTTCATTTTTTTCATTTCATAAACATACATACATAGTTCAACATATTCATATGTATGTATGTATGTACGCTTGAATATTTTGTGCTTTGAATGTCGTAAAATGGTTAAGGGCGTGATGATGCCTTACAGTTGAACTTTTGAAGATAAACTTTATTACTGTGAATGGCTGACTAATTAAGTAGTTTGACAATGAGTGGGTTTATAATGGCAACAGGTTTGGGTGTATATGGTTGTTGGTATGTTGGTTGCATTAACGTTTATGTGCCAATGGCAATAATAAATTGTGAATGAGCAGCTAAATTACTGAGATTGTTGCCATTATGTTGTTGTAGCAAAACATCGTTTACGTTTATCATTTTATGTTAATGAGAAATTAGATCTTAAGGATTTTACTAAATCCATGTACGTAATGAACTTGTTGCTTGTTGCTATTCTGTCTAGTTGGCGTTTCTTTCTTTTTTCTTTAATTTTACGCATTTATGAATAATTTATAGAAATACGAAACACATACACACACATTCTTGCATATTAACATTAACGTTTAAACGTTTGTTGCCATTTAGCCAACAAAAATTTCTATATAATTGGGCTTAAAATATAAAATAAAACTTTCTTTCTATTTGTTCTTTGCTAATCTCGTTAAAGGTTGAGAAAAACAAGTGAAATAAAAAAAATGCCAGCAAATATGTATACGACTTAATTTGTTGTTAAGGACATGGCATGTCCTTCGTGTACGGATAACAGATAACAAATAAAGAACAAAGCCGCTGGTACAATTTTTGTTTTCAGACAGACGCTTTGTATACATCAGTTGGTTGCTTTAAAATGTTTAGCGTCAAACCAAATTAAATGTAGTGCTTGGAATATAACTGGGTATAGTAGTTATATGTATGCTGTAATATCTTCCTGCTTCATTTAAATTTTTGTCGTAAGCGATACAAAACTGTATCGCAAAAGCATTGTTGAATCAACGGCAAACGCTTGTAAGATAGCGGGTTTTCTACCGTGCATGAGAGTACCATCTCAAAAGGTAATGCCTCCTGGAACAGACGGAGTCTCTGCTCTGGCTGAAGAAAAATAAGCTGACTAGGACCAGATTGCACGTTTTTGACCGGCGTCGATTCGATCCAAGTCAATTTCCTTAGATTTAATACGTTTGCTACTTAAATATGGCCTTCTTGGCTTTATAAAGAGAAAACATTTGAAGTCGACTCCGAAGGACAGATTTTTGAGAAACTTTACATGGCTATTTTATTTCCTCTCAGAGTTTTTGCCAGAAATCTGCTGAGAAAAAGTCGCCAACAAAATATTTTTCATATTTCGTTTTTATTTGTGATATCTGACCTGGGGTTTGAACCGCGGCCTTACGTTTAATAAGCCAAAACACTACCTACTAGGCTATGGCGACCAAATATCTTTTACATCAAAGTATTTGTTATTTTAAAATTTGGAAAACGATTATGCCCCATGGATTCCGGAATAGCTAGTTCAACTAAAAGGAGTCGTTTATTTTTATTGATTGTTAGTTATTTATAAAAACTCCATCCATTATTAAAAATAACAACAGATACAAGACACTTTCAATTTGATTTCACGATCCCTTTTCCTACAAAAATCGCTGCTCTTCTCCGTCTACAATAATGTTTAGTTGTTACGCTATGTTTCTTTGTAGATTTGTTGTTGTAATTTAACCTATATTTATCCCAGTTTCCAATTAACTGCTTTACTGTTTCCATTCTTTTAAAATAAATTGAGAACTTATTCTGCTTTGGAAAAGAGCGCAAAAGTTCTGTCACTAGTGATCTCTAATGCATATCAGAGATCAGCAATGAGTACTCAAAAAAATGTGTAGAATCGAATCATACTCATAATTTGTGATACTTATACGCATTCGTACTTATTTTAATATCATGGAACCTGTACTCATATTCAAAGTTCAAGTCACTCGAATCATTTATAAGTATTGTAAGTATTATAAGTATTTTTCTAAAGGGTATGAATCTAAATGAGTATGGGGCTTATGAATCAAACATATTTCGAATGGTATGAGTTTGATGTCAACGTTGTACGCATACTCATTGCAATCTGTACTTATAAATTAACGTTGTAGTGAGTATGAATGAATCAGAGTACATAGTTAAATTTCAATATTGTTGACTCACTTATATTCAAAATTTCTTGAGTGACTCACTTATATTCAAAATTTCATGAGTGCTTATGAGTAGCGAAAAACGATTCATTGCTGACCTCTGATGCATATCTTAACAGTTATATTGCAATTAATATTATCTGTAAAACTAAATATTCGCTTAAGAACACTACAATTCAAAGTTAATGATTACCTACTGCATTTATTTCTTAAAATACATCATCAATTTTTTTTAGTATTTTCGCATACATATGTGGATGTATAATTTCAAAGGATCTTGAAGGATTAGTTTGGAGTATTTCTTCACTTATCATTTTAGTTCTTTTTCTTAATTTTCCTAAAGCACACGTACTTTTCTTAATATCAAAACGATCTGTGGGTATTGTATTTTTAGTTGTTGTATACAGTTCGGTAGTTGGGGAGTACCCCCCTGATTACTATGTTCTTCGAAATGCTGTCATTTGTATTTTTTATACCATAATTTGTGTTCATATTTTAGTTTGAAAGATAATTTCTTTAAAATACTTTTTTTAAATACTTTATGTTTAATGGTCGTATATTGTGGGTTGGAAATTTGGTTATGAATCTTATGTTGTTGTAAAGTTAGTGTAACCTGTTTGTTTCCGTTCAGTGCTTAAGTAAAATTCTGTTCATGTTGTGTTAATCTTCGGTACGCATTCTCTGAATAGCTTTTTTACCTCGAAATTTTTCAACATCAAAGAATTTACGTATTTTTTTTTTATTTTTAGTGTGACCATATTATTTACTCCTGTGATGAAAAGTATGACATATTACAGTCATACATCATAGGTTACTTTATTAATTTCAAAAATGACACTTTTCTATTCATTTAGATAAAAGTGTAGTTTTCTTTGCTATCATAATGCAAATATGAGATCCTTCGTTTAATAATGTATATTTCTTTATATAATTTAAACAAGTAGTTTCTCTTTTTGTTATTTTATTGCTTTATTTAAATTTTAAAAAAGTATTTTAAGTTTCACTTAATAAAAAACGAAAAACAAAACAAACCAAAAAAAATGGAAATTTTTGACTCAGATTGGTTGTAAATCATTCTTTGCATTCTTACTTTGCTTTCACCTAATTTTTTGGGTAATTCTTACCTTTTAATTTTAAACAATTCTCTTTGGCTTACGTTTACGAAATATTTTAACATTCTTTGCCAAATAATGCCCAGATAAAAAAGTCATTAGACCATAAAATGTAATATTTTTCAAAGAAAGTTTCACATTCTTTACATTATAAAATACAAAATAAAAAAAGAACGAAACGAAAACAACAAGTAAAAAGTTGAATAAATTATTAAAATACTTCAATACAACACAACAAAACATAACACAACACAATATAACACAGGACCAACAAGTATTTCTGGCAGGCATTCCTGTAGTAAACGACAGCAAAAGAGAGAAAATAAAATATTAAGAGAGAGCTGTGTGAGCTATCAAACAAACAGAAAGAAATTCTTACTCACCAATACATAGAGTGCATAAACATATACAAAACGAGATAAGAGCATAACACAACATACAGCATAACAGCATACATACACAAAATCTTATTTATGTATGTGTCTGCTTCTTTTTACAAATGGAGTTGAAGATGGCATAACTGTTGCTTTTCCATTCAGTCTTATCTGAGGCTGCACGCGTAACAGTTGTTTTCCTTCCGGTTAAACAGGTGAAAAAAGGTGTGTTAATTAATAAGTAAAGAATACCTTTTCATTTTAATGTTCCTTTATTCAAAACCAGTTTTATACATACATACCAAAAAAACAAACTGACAAACAAGTGAACACACACATACAAATACACACATCCACACATACTTGCATATATTATTTATAAAAAGAACCATAAAACACTGGTGTGAGTTCGCTGAAAAGTATGCAACACAAAACACACAAAGATACTGTACAGCAGCGTCAAGTGTTTATAAATCATTAATAAATCATAAAATTTAATGGAAAAATATATTAAAAAAACGCATAATAATGAAAGGAATGAAAAAATGAATGAATGAATGATTAAAAGAAAATATTTGAAAACAGTTTAAAAAGCTGTGAAAAATAAAGTGAATAAATTCAAAATTTTTATAAAAAAGGATAATAAAAAATTAAATTTTCTTCAAGAAAAAAAAAAATAAAAAAAGCAGAATACAAAATGAAATAAAAATAAAAAGAAAAAGATAAATTAATCATTAATACAGTGTAATAAAACAAAATAAAAAAAGAAAGATGTCTGCCACTTGATAAGAAAAAAAGGGGTATTTTGGATTTTTGTATAACAAAAGCAAAAGGCAGAACCTTGTCATTTTCTGAAAAAGTTCAGTGAATCAATAAAAGAAAAAGAAGGTAATAAAATATGTAAGAATTTTTTAAAAATCCTATGACAATTACTTTTATGGACTTTATGCAAATTAAAATAATTAAAAACAATCAAGAAAATAAAATCTCGACTTGCCCTACAGTGTGGTAAAAAGAAAAAAATAATAAAAAAAATAAAGGACAAGTGAAACATTAGTGTTCGGTTGTTTAGACAAATTACATTCCAGATTGATTTGATAATCAAAATTTTCAATTTAAAAAATTTGTTGTGAAAGTTAGAATAATTCCAAATTGAACATATAGTGAGGAGCTGTAGTGACTACACGTATATGTACATATTATGTACTTCGTATTTTACGTTTTGCTTCATTTGTAAATTAATTTTTAAAATTAATTAGCTGAAAACTAAAAAAAATTACTTGAAAATGAAAGTAAATAAATGGAATTTATAATAATTCAGTTTTGCACCTTTTTTGCACAGAAATATTTTTATTTTTTTAAAATAAAACTAAACTTTCTCCCATTTCCTGGCAAATTTGCAACAAATTTCGGTGCACGCGGTTCCAAAGATTCTTTAGATTGTCATAATCTTCGACTTATGATCGATTATAAATTCTTGATTAAATTAATATCAGTACTTTGGGCAGGACTCTGCGTTGGTTAAAAATTCTGCTCGTATAGTCATTTCTTCACAATTTATAAGGCATTTTAGGATCGCCATCCTGCTGAAGTTTTGTGCGCACATTTCTAACAAATGGGGAAGATGGGCGTGTAGAATGATCTTTCATCATAGTGCAGTTGAATGTTAGGAATAACCTTGATCTTTCCAAAGCAAAATACAGTGAGCGTAAAAAGAAACTGTACATTGAAAGAATATACATTAATAAATGACCGTTATTTTTTGTTATAAATTGTTTGAAATTGAAACCAAAAAAATTACAAAAAATTTCGAAATATTGTCAAATTTTTTCGGGCACTCAAGTGGTAAAAGTTCAGTATGGTGTACAAATTATTTTACGCTCAATGTAGCTCCTATACCACTACGATACCTCCACTGTTTGACTAATGTGATGGCTCATTCTCCGTCGAATTAAAACAATGTTTCGATGTTCTTAAGCAAAATTTGAAAGAGGCACCAATTTTCCTGTTCATCAGCTAACATTATTTGTTATTGCCCGGTTAGCCTCTTTTGGTGTTGAATATGTGTCGTCCTGTACCACTTTTTTGAAAATCTAAGCTGCTTCTGTAGTGAAATCTTTCTTCATTTCAAAAATCTAATGATTTTCTTATCACTTATTAGACAACACAACTCCAATCAGGCCGAAATGTTCTCTTGCAATTTTTCAACTTAAACTTTCCGGATTAATGAAATTTGTAGTGATGAGCATAATTTTTCCTAATATAGTACATACATACAAAACCCTTTAGTCAGGATTATGGACCTAGTTTCTCACACCACTTATGTTGTGTGCGTTAATTTTTATACATGATTGGCGGGACCTACAGTTTAAAGTGGACTCCAATCGAAAAATTTTGTGAGAAACTTTCCATGGCAATTTTATTTTCTCTCAGAGTTTTTGCCTGAAATCTGTTGAGAGGAAGTCGCCGAAGAAAAAAATTTTTTGTCCGTATTTTCATGGGGGGTTTGAACCGATGTGTCACGTCTAATAAGCAAATACACTACCTACTAGACTACATCGATTTCGATTTCCTAATATGGAAAGAGGAATTCCATAATATTCTATAAAAAAGGTACCCGAAAAATTATAAAGACATTGAACTTGCGGTGACGTACCCTGAATTCTGCCGGTAAATTATCAAAAAATTATCCAACGACATCTTTTTGAATAAAATTATTTCCAAATAGTTTCCAACTACTTTCACTTTATGACATGCTATGGAATAAAATAAAAAATAAATTCATTTTACAACCAAAGCCATTCAATATTTGCTTGTTTCTTTTTTGTCATACAAATATTAAATAATTTTTAATTTTAACATCCAACGGAACATACAAAAGTGTTGTATAATATTTTGCTGTAATAAACCCTTCAAATTATTTGTTTGTTTTTATTTCCCTAACAATAGATAAACTTAGTGAAGCACTAGAAGAGCACTTTTATTGATGTTCAAGAGGTTACAATAATTTTTAGTTCAAATCGGAATTTATTTCCTTTTACCGTGTTGTTCATCAGTTTCAGTTACCCTGACCATCCTTCTTGCCAGAACTCAATCAAGTGTCAACGTAAAGAGCTTGAATTTCCTGAATTTCTTTTAAGGATTTCCTGGAAACCCTTCTTCCATTTCATTGTTAACGTGTCGAAACATTTCACTCTGATTTGAATTGAATTTTCATTTTCATTATTTACGAAAAGCGAACTGAATTTTAAAGAGTAGCAAATCAATCGTTTATTTAATATCTGTGGGCATTTGTGTCAACAAAACTTTGTAAATACTTAGATAAAATCGTTGTTTCTTCTTTTTTGCTATTTTTTTGTTTGTTTTATTTAAACATGGCGTTTCTTCTTGATTTGTAAATAAAGTTTTTAACCAAAAAAAGAAATATTTTCTATTTTCAGTGGCTGTCCTTGAAAGGCTGTATAATCTACAGAAATCACTTTAAGTGACATTTAAAAAGCAACAGCATGCCATTATTATGGAAATCTCTTAAGTTTTCATTCAACCATATGACGTACAGATTTTCGGAACAAATTTTTATTTTCCTTTCAATAGTGAATTGATTTATTAAAAGGCGCCGTCATATTCTCTCAAAATAAAAAGAAGAGAAAACATGAAAAATGAATAAGAAATTTATTTCTTTAGTAGTTTGATTTTAAATCTTAATTTCGCATTAAAAATAATACGGCTATAAAGATAATGCAAAGAATTTTTACAATTTATGTATTCACATAGCGAATCTTCTTTCGTGAAAATGAAACTCGCCATACAAATTTATAGCAAAAAAATTTGAGTGAAATGATACACTTAAGTACTCTTCAAAAATTATGACTTAATAAATTTGAAGAAAATAATAAAATTTTGTTAAACAGAGTACCGAAAAGCATATTAAGACCATAATTGGTAAATTTTTCGAGTAAATAGGATTGAAAGATCATCACGGCCATTTCTAGCTGTGCAAAAACAGGGAGAAAATCGATGTGATATGCTAGACCTTTACGTTAGCAGAGAACATGTATGATTGTCACCCTATCAGAAGAGTCCCCACAGCTTCCAGTGAAAGTTAAAGGTTATACACACTTTTTTACGTACCGAAGTTATACTATCTAGTAGTTTTATATGTAACAAAGAAGTTATTACGCTGGATTTATGACAAGATATAGCCCCTTGGTAAATCTGCAATTGAACAAAAGAGACAAATTATAGACATAAACTTACGTCCTAATTCTTTAGCGGAAAGGTTGTTTTTATCTAATAAAACTTAAAGACCGCGTAGTAATTTTACTTATCTCACACTAGCGCTTATGCCCAATGTTGTTAATGAATGAAAGATTTGTTTTTCTATTTCGATTGTGTTTATTTTATATTAAAAAACTAATTGACTTACGCTCGTAACATTGATAACTTCGGGAGTTCAACCTAACCTTGGCTACATTTTCGAATACATTACGTCTCCAATGCAAACACCAAAAATTCAGAATAATAGCATATGTTACGCCCGCTTGGCGATCAACCTTCAGTCAGAATCACAGCCATGGCTGTGGTCAGAATTACGACCTAGCTTTGCATACTACCTATGTTGTGTGTATTAATTTGTATACATGAGTGGTGGGACCTCAGTTTAAAGTCAACTCCGAATGACAGAATTTTGGGAAACTTTTCATGGCAATTTTATTTACTTTCAGAGTTTTTGCCAGACATCTGTTGATAGGAAGTTGCCGAAGAAATATTTTTCGTATTTTCGTTCTGATATCTGACCCGGGGTTTGAATCGTGGCCTTACGCCTAATAAGCCAACACACTACCTACTAGACTACGCCTCGAAGTCTTTCACCAAAATTCTCTGTAAGAATCGCAAATTGATTGCCAATTGAGTGTTATGTTGTCTGATCGATACTCTATTGCGACAGTCACAAAACAAATACTCCGAAGCCACCTAGAACTGACAGCATAACGTGTTGTCTTATGTTTTTCCAGATAGGCGCCTAGACGCTGTAGTGTTTGCCTAGGTATTCTGTGAACAAATGGGAATTATTACATAAAATAATTTAATAATTATTCGGTATTCTTGAATGATTTTTGCTGACAAGCAGACGCTATAATTATAGATCCTTCCGATATGGTGATAACTTTTGTTCCATTCAATATTTTATTCCTCATCACACGACGACATATTTTTTGTATTCTTACATTTTTTTTCTTCTTAAGATTTAAATAAACAAAATCAGTATCAAAAGGAAAAGAAAATGTCTCCCTAAAATCTGTGCCTTTTACGATTTCAAAAACTTATGAGATTTCCATTATAATAACATTCTGTTGCTTTTTAAATATCACTTAAAATGGTTTCAGTAGAGTATTCTGTCTTTCAAGGACATCCATTGAAAATGGCAGTATTTTTTGATTACAAATCGAAAACAACATTTTTAAATAAAAAAATAAAATCAAAATAAAAAAGACAATGAAATTAGAATGAAAACTATTCTGCACATTTACAAGGATTTGTTGACACAACAACGACATTCAATATACGACATTCGATAAACGATTCGTTTTCTAGTCTTTAAAATTCTGTTTACTTTTGTGTAAAATTTACGATATAGTGGTTGGCAATTACTGTGAACCATGCTAATTGAAAAATTTTATTCGTTGTTATAGAAGAAGTATGTCGACTTAGTTTTTTCTTTTCGATTAACTTTCTCATTGGAGAATGTCCTCCCATATTAAATAATTTTTACAATTTGTTTCTGTTATTCTCAGCAATTGAATCATTTTGAAAGGACGGCTTACAAGAGAAAGAACAAAAGTAAAGTGTGGAAAGTGGCACATGAACAAAAGAAAAAGGAACGAGAAATACTTGCTATTTTTATCTGCCGAAAAGCATATTCAGACACGATCAATTTTATTGTGTTGCAGCTTCCCTTACACAAAGAAATAAATAACCAAAGAGTGAAAGGATTGGTAGGCAAGGAAGAATATATTTTCTTTCAATTAGTGCAATATCACCCAAACGAACTTGTTAATATGTTTCGAATTTGGTTAAATCATTTTAACAAACATTTCTTAAAATTTCATTCGCTTTCATACATTTTGTTACTTTTGTTTGTTGTTCCCAGGGAGCGTATGAGTTATTTTTAATGAAGAAATATTAATCATGCGTACAAATAAACCGAAAATATGACAATTTGAAGCAATTTTTACCAAACAATCAGTTAACGACGTAAATGAAGTCACCGTAGTAAGCAATGTGTTGGCTTAATAGACTTGAGTCTAAAATATGACAGTTACACAGAACGCTGTGAATTCGACAAAATGACAGACCTAATGACATTATCTTTTCCCTTAGAAATAGCACTTCAGACGAAATATATTCAGCAGCTGACAGATCGACAGATTTGGAACCGTAAAATAGATAAGAGTTAAAGGCCTCTCATATAGGATGCAAGAGGGAGAAAATTTTTTGAATTTGTAAACATTTGTTAGATAAGTTGACTGTTAGATAAGCTAAGTCCGTTGAATCAGATATTTCTATCGAGCATTGTTATGTTGAAGCAAGTCGGCGGAGTCTAGTTGGTAGTGTGTTGGCTTATTAGATGTAAGACCAAAAAACTCTCAGTAGATTTCCTCTCAGTAGATTTCTGGCAAAAACTGTGAAAGTAAATAAAATTCCCATGAAAAGATTCTCAAAAATCTGTTGTTGGGAGTCGACTTTAGACTGTAGGTCACGTCACTCATGTATAAAATTAACACACTCAGCACAAGTGGTGTGAGAAGCTAGGTCGTAGTCCTGACTGAAGGGTTGGCAACATCAAAAGCATTCTCAAAAATTGAATGAAATTTGAATCGATTGGATTGGACTTATCTACTCGTTGGTTTCAAAAGTGAAGTTAAAGAAATACGCGTAAAACTATGATTTTGATGAAGCATTTATTTTATTAATCAAATGACTACGTTGCCATTATGTACTGGTTAGGTATTATGTATTGTATTGGTAGGGATATTTCTAACCATATTCGTAAAAAGGAAACTTTTCACTAACTAAATTACACATGAAAAGATATTCAACAGTTGTTAGCTTTTCTAAATGACAACGATTTTAAAGTCACTAAATGGATAACCCATTACTATTTCGTAATAAAATACATAAAAAACCTGACAGATGAAGCAAGTGTTTTTAATCCTTTTTTAAGTGCTTTTTTTCGACTGTGAACATGTGTTTGTTTTAATCTTTTTGATGGTGGTGATATTTTAATTAATTCAAGGAAACGAAATATTTTCAAGAGTAAATATTTTTTTAGAAAATCAACAACAACAACTAGAATAAGATACTAAATAAATAAATGTGTTCTTAAGCAAAGTTTTTTTTTATTTTATAAAATTAAATTCAAGTTTCACTCTACCAAGTGTACGGATAAATGAAATTAATCTATCCGTAGTGTGTGTTTCATTGAAATCATCATAAAACGTGAAGATAAATGTTTTAATTTCAACAAATTTAAAACAGACTTTTTTGGAAAATAGTTTTGGTACACTGTGTATAAAATTTATGTTTACAGAACTAATAGTGGAAAACAGAAGCTAATTTAATTAGCTTATTTGTTTTTATCTGCATAAACTACGAATTAATTTTCGAAAGAAATGAATGTAGCACATACAACTTTTATGTCTTTCAATTTTCCAAATTTGAAAGCTTAATATGAAAAAATATATCGTCGGCGACTTTCTCTCAGCACATTTCTGGCAAAAACTCTGACCGTAAATAAGACATTGCCATGAAAAGTTTCTCAAAAATCTGCTGTTCGGTGTCGACTTTAAATTGTAGGTCATACGCAACATAAATGGTATAATCAGCAATGAATCGTTTTTTCGCTACTCATAAGCACTCATGAAATTTTGAATATAACTCAGTTAACCATATTGAAATTTAACTACTCTGATTCATTCGTACCCACTACAACGTTGATTTATAAGTACAGGTTGCAATGAGTATTGTACGCATACATCAAACTCATACCATTCGAAATATATTTGATTCATAAGTCTACTCATTTAGATTCATAACTTTAGAAAAATATTTGTAATACTCATAAATGATTCGAGTGGGTCGAATCATTCATCAAAATTTAAAACCTTAGTTGTTAGGCATTTACAACAAAAGAAAAAAGACACATAAGCACAAAAGACAGAGCAGCAGGCATAGCAAACATGCAACCTTCTAGTAAGTATTTTAGTATTCGCACGGGAATCATACTTATTTTATAAATCGTGTATATGTTGAGTCATGGAGAGTCGAAATCAACAACATCATACGTGTTGTTAAGTATAAATATGATGAGTACTCAAAACTTTGAATATGAGTAGAGGTTCCGTGAAATTAAAATAAGTGCGAAAGCGTATAAATATCAGTAATTATGAGTATGATTCGATTCTACTCATCTTTTTCAAAAGGCTGATCTCTAGTCGTAATCTTGACTGTAGGGTTGTAATGACCAATTATGGTTGTGATTTACATATGAAAGCCTAATACACTTAAGTGGAGGTTCGAGCGAGGACATGAGAATTGACGCATGATCGCACTTTCACTATTGAAATAAATTTTCGAATAATCTGTGTTCAAGTTGTTTATTTCATTTCAACACAATATGTTCCACAATTTTTCTAATCACCACCTGGAACCCAATATCTGCAAGTCTAGTTGTAATTATAAAATTTACTTTTCTGTAGAAATAAAAAACAAAATTTTTATTTTTTCTCTCCGGGAAAATTTTAAACAAAAAATTTGTTGACATACGTAAATGAATTTTACGAAAACAAAAACACTTTAAATAACACTTCGGATTAAAAAAATTAAAATAAATAAATTAAAAACAATAAACAACAACAATATTTCCTATGACCTACTACTCTGTGTATGTTTGTAATTCCTATAGCTATCCTTAAATGTTTATCTTCCATCTTTTAAATTTTGTTATTGTTTTTGTTTTATTTTTTTTTTGTGTTGGCTTTATGGCTTTTACTATTGTTGTTATTCCTGGTGTTATAATCAAACAAATAGAACGAAAAAAAATAAACACAAAAACAATAAGAAAAAATAGCAAAAGAGTCATTAACAAACAAAGGAGGAGAGACAGTAGTGTAAAAAGGGAATTGAATAATAAATAAATAAAAACAAACTACGTGCCAATACAATAACAAAAAGAACAACATCACCCAGTTGAGCCTGCACATACAACGAACACACATTAAGAGATTGGGTTTTTTTTTGTGTTTGTTTTGTTTTTATTTCTACACCCACGTAGATTTTAAAATAGAACTCATAACCACTCTTGTTAAATATAAAATTTTCACAATTGTAGGTTTCAATTTTCAGCATCAATTCATTTAACAGTAACAGGTAACGGTACTTATTTCTATATGGACGCAGATTGTAGGTGGTTGGGTTTCAGTGTAACATTTTTTTATGCTTAAAAAAGAGGACTAGACCTTAATGGTTGACTTATTGAGAAATGGTTGCAAGAATGGGCTGGGATTCATTTCTTCCAAAATAATACATACGTACATACATAATTGGACGTTACAACCCTTCGGTTAGGATTACGATCTAGCTTCTCACACCACTTATGTTGTGTGTGTTAACTTCATACATGAGTGGCGGGACCTATAGTTTAAAGTCGACTCCGAACGACAGATTTTTGAGAAACTTTTCATGGCAATTTTATTTGCTCTCAGAGTTTTTTCCAGAAATCTGCTGAAAGGAAGTCGCCGAGGAAATATTTTTCATATTTTCGGTTTGATGTCTGAGCTGGGGTTTGATAAGGCAACGCACTACCTACTAGACTAGGGCGACTTCAACGAATAATTTCAATATTTAAGATTATCCAGCTAAACAGGAAAATGGTCTACTGCAGCAGTTTCCCGATTAACAGATTTGCCATTTTAAATTGTTTTGCAATAATGTTCTCTGTGAACATGGTAAAGGATACTGCGGACAGAATACTAGTTTTTTTCCAAAAGGTGGCATTAAATGACTTTGCTTTGATATTCATTTTTAACTTTCCCATGTTTGCAGGACAGGAGGCATTTTAGATGAATTATCTGAAGCCTGCTAATTTTTTAAATTCGAAAATCATGATAAACATTTACTCACTTTCAAAGGCAATTTAAAGTGAATCTTACGATCGATTCGTTCGTTAGGATTCTCACGCGTAGAAGTATGAGCAGGACTGATCAGTTGCAGGACTGATCAATTGCAGGACCGAAGTGTTTATTAAATACAAGACAGATGTAGTTTTCCAACGGCATTTCCGCCGTAGTCTAGTAGGTAGTGTGTGGTAGGCTTATTAGACGTAAGGCCGTGGTTCAAACCCCAGGTCAGACATCAAACAAAAATATGAAAAAATACTTCTTCAGTGCCTCCTTTCAGCAGATTTATGACAAAAACTCTGAGAGCAAATAAAATTGCCATGAAAAGTTTCTCAAAAAACTGTCGTTCGGAGTCGACTTTAAACTGTAGGTCTCGCCACTCATGTATAAAATTAACGCACACAACGTAAGTGGTGTGAGAAGCTAGGTAGTAATCTTGACTAGGGTTGTAATGACCAATTATGTATGAACGGCTTGGCCTATATTTAAAGATAATTTCAGTTTCATTTTTTGAAATCTGGAGTTCTTTGAATGCCCTTCTGCACCAATCTGTGGCTTTTTTAAATATAATTCTGCGTTGTTTTGATAATGCGGTTTGCATTTGATCGCAATTAAAATTGTCGTTAGTTTAAATCTTATCATCGTTTTATAACCCTGTAAAACACAACTCTCTTAGGATCCTTGCCAGGCTTAGGTATAACTTTAACTGAGGCAAATTTCATCCCGTAACCATCATATTCAAGTCGTTAAATTGCAATAAAGAAACCATCTTTCGGCTATACAGAGCATTTCTGAAAGCATCTTGTTTCTTGAAGCTTCCTTTGTGTCAGCCCATCTTGATAAAGCATCGTTAAAATAAAACATCGAAGAGAATTTTATTTTGTATTGGAAATCTCAAAAAAATTGTACTTTAACGAGTATGAGCAAGAGATGTTTTCGCAATATTGTATTATAAGTACAGCATTGATGATTATAGTTTTATGAACTCCATATGTGAAGATTTTCCTATTTATAACAATAAAATTACAAATTCTAGTCCAGAGAACTCCATAGTGGGTATCCACTGGACTACAAGTGTATCCCCAAGATGAAGTACTTCTATTCTACATTCAATTACCATAAAAAATATTCTTTTGCGACCATCCCACCACCACTGTTTTCAATTGTGCAATTATACTTCATTCCGTTCGGCTAAGCGCTCCGTTTTACGTTATTTGTTAATTTTATTATAGTATCGTATACTCTTTATTTGCTTTAAGCACTTAAATAAACTTAATTTATACCATTTTGGCTTAGACACAATGTTAACTGTTGTTGATATCAGCTGCACTGTTCTCTCAGACATGTTTAGTATTCCACGTAACAAGTGGCGAACAATTTGGGCTGTAAAAATGTTTGTGGTTTGCTTGCTGGTAACAAGTTTTAATTACATTTACAAAGAACGTGATCATGATACCATATTTACTTACCATATAAAGGTTTCCATTCCTGCAAACTTTTGTCCTTAAGAATATCCTTATTAAACGCATGATTTATTTCCTGAAGGCATTTTAGTAAATAGGAAACTTATTAATTAGAAATTGACGATTAATCGGCAACTAAAAGCTCTTTTGAATAAAAAAGGAATTCAAGTAGAATGTTTACTTTAATTGGTATGTCCCCATACCATAACACAACTCTTATTAAGTGGATCTTAAATAAAACTCTTAAATCCTTTTGAACAAAAATTCATTTTTATAGGAATTTCAGATACGATTGTAACTCAGAAATGCCTTTGTTTTCCAATGTAAATAAGTAAAGGTGGCCAAATTTTATTTTTAATAACTTTAAAACTTTCATGCCCGATGTTGCCTATAGGCAACATTGCACATTTTTGTTCATAAATTCCATAATTTTAAATTTTTTTAAAAGATTTTTTTTGCAAACAAGCTTGGTTAAAAACGTGTAAAACCAGAATAAGTATGACTCTGAATTTAATATCACTTCATATTTAGGCCATTACTAATACACACATGTCCTTAAAAAAATTTTAGCTCTGGCCCAAAAAATTCGGGCATGAAAGGGTTAACAATAATCAGACATTTTTTGTTATATTATAAGGAGTGCAGGGATCAGAGGGTTGCTAAATTCTTAAATTTTAGCTTAAATTACTCGATTTTGTGGTCGAGCACTTAAAATTTTGATAATAGTCAGCACCAGAGATCAGCAATGAGTATTGAAAAAGATGAGTAGAATCGAATAATACTCATAATTTGTGATATTTGTACGCATTCATACTTATTTTAATATTCTGGAGCCTTTGAATATGAGTCAAAGTTTGAAATACTCATCATATTCATACTTAACAACACGTATGATGGTATTGATTTCAACTCTCCATACCTGAACATATCACGAAGCACAAAAATAGTATGAATCAAACATATTTCGAATTGTATGAGTTTGATATCATCGTTGTACGTGTACTCATTGCAATCTGTACTTATAAATCAACGTTTTAGTGAGTATGAATGAATCAGAGAAAATAGTTAAATTTCAATATCGTTGACTTACTTATATTCAAAATTTCATGACCGCTTAAGAGTAGCGAAAAAACTATTCATTGCTGAACTCTGGTCGGCACTCTCTCAGCATTTTTTTGACATTCGAATTCTATTGAAGCAGGCCATTCAAAGTGGGTCATTTCAATTACTTTATAATGAAAAGAAAGTTTCGTTGAAATCATCAATTTATGTTTTTGTTTATTTAACATTGCTTTTGAAACCGGAATTTATTACCAATTCCTAGAAATTTTGAAAAACATCCTGATTTATAGACTTTTATACGGAATTTGCGAAAACAGAAAAAGGAAACACAAGAAAAGAAAATTCATTTTAATTTCAAGAAAATCGCCAATGCAAAATGTCCTCAAGGCACACAAATATGATAAAACATTTCTAAACTTAGAAAGGATCAAAAAGTATGTGGGGCTCTTTAATGAAACGAAGAATTGTGTCGATGTTGGAGGGTAAAACATTAAAAGTATACGAGCCTTGAACAAACATCACAATTTTAGAAATACACACTCTACACCTAATGTTGTTATAAACGTGTTTGCTTAAGTACATATGTATGTACATACTCGTATATGGTAGACATTTTGAAGTACATATTTTGCTGTTCCGCATGTACATACTCATGTCATATTCCAAACGTATATGTATGTACGTATATACATACGATAGCATATCATACATACATAACAGTATGGCTAGAGTATGAAGTTATGCCAAATTCTATCACAAGCAAAAGCGTTTCCAACAATTTCTTTTTTTTTTTTTTTTGTTGTCAAACATTGGTATGTTTTATACTTACACAAGCATAAGGTATGTAGACCTACACATACCTTTTGGAAAAGTGAGTCACAAAACTAATGTAACGCGTATGAATATTAAATTCGTTTCCTTCTTTAAAAACATTCAATATTGTAAGCAATTATTTTTGTTTTTGTTATTGCCATAATCAATTGAATAAATTAATTTGACCTTCGGCGATTTCTCTTTCACATATTTTGGTTTTGTTTTTAACAAAAACTTCAAAAGAATTTTTCTGAAAACAGTGTGTTTTTTATAAATTTTATTACAATGTTACGTAAAAGAAATACGAGCATCTATTTTTATTTAAATTGAATACACAACTATGAACACACTTTAAACATAAGATCCTGCAAATCTCAACATATTAAAATTCTTTTCATTCATTTGATTTTAGTTTAGTCAGAATATACTGGGTTTTGTCCAAAGTATTTTGAGATGTAAAAAACAATGAACATTTTACATACAAACGACAAAGAGCTCAGGGCTTAGAGAACGGCCCGTTCAAGGTTTAAGTTAAACTAAACGTGTCAAACTAAGACCGTCATCAAATAGCTGCTGCATTTTCTTCGCAGTTTGGTTCTTTTATTTTTAATTTTTTTAACGTTATTCGACTAAGCAGTTCCTAGAATGGTAGAGTTGCCATTTGTTGTTGCCTGAAAATAATCACATCTTTACTTCCACTTCTACATTTTCTGCAGACGAATATGTCTTCGCCGTCTTTGGCCATAATTCTCAAGTATAGCCCACAACTTCGATTGGTTTTCTTCGGTTAACCTGAGCCTAGATTTGACTACAAAACAACACAGAAAACGTCAAAAATATCTGACGGCACGTTGAACCTGATGATACGCAGGAACCAAAGATCAGCAATGATTATTCAAAAAGATGAGTAGAATCGAATCATACTCATAATTTGTCTTTACAGCTGTCAAACATGGGTAAATAGTTTTTATATGCATCTCTACATTGAGTAGAAACGCATGCCCCTCTAACCCATGACCGTCCAATACTATTTTATAGACTGTAGAACTGTCTCTTTTAGTTTTGCTTGCGACTGTACTATTTTGCGAAAATATCACAAAATCCTAGTTGGTGGGCATGCTGTCATACGTGCATGAGTGTATGTGACATTATGTAAATAAGAAAACAACAACAACAACAATAACTAACATAAACATACTTTAGAACTCAAGAGAATGCTAAGGTGAAGTGAAAGTATGCAACATTAATAAGGCAACAGAATCTAAAACCAAATATACACACACACACACACACATGCCTATAAACACAGTGAGAAAGAGAGAGAGTGGTGTGTAGAGGAATGCTATCGTAAACCATTAATAAACAGAGAAAAAGAAGAAGAGAAAATATCAACAAGTTAAAATAATGTTTTTGTTATCATTGTTATTATTGAATTGGTTTTTTTTTGTTCTTTTTGTTTTTCCTCAATAATAAATACAAAAAAATTGGAAACAAAGAACCAAAACCACCCCATTTATGAAGTAAACAGAACAACACACACACATATTCCAATAATGTTTGAATATACCTGTATGACATGTCAATAGCAAACACTAAACCGAAGAGAAGGTGAGTACTAAAGAGAATTGAAATCATAACGAAGACTTAATTCCCGTAAATAAGCAAGCCACCTACGCATGCATACCTCTGCCATGTACTCTTTGAAATCGAAAATTTCCTGCAAGAATATTAAAGACACACACTATTGAACCGAACGAAGGTAAATTTTCCAAATTTTTAACGACAGCTGATCTCAATTACAACTAAATTCGTTAATTAGAGTAATTAAGGCTTTTTACAGTTTATTTGATGAGCGATTATTTGATTAGGGAATCCGCTTAACTTCTAAAAGAACGTCAAGGATGTCTGACGGTACGTTGGACCTGATGATACGCAGGAACCAAAGATCAGAAATGAGTATTCGAAAAGATGAATAGAATCGAATCATACTCATAATATCTGATACTTATATACATTCTTACTTATTTTAATATCATTGAACACCTACTCATATTCAAACTTTGAAGTACTCATCATATTCATATTTAACAACACGTATGATGTTATCGATTTCGACTCTCCATAACTCAACATATACGCGAAGCACGAAAAAGGTATGAATCGCGTACGAACACTAAAACACTCACTAAATGGTTTTGGGTTTGCTCTGTTTGCTGCTTTTTTGCTTACGTACCTTTTTTCTTTTTTCGCAAATGCAACAACAACTGAGACTGTAAATTTTGATGAATGATTCGAGCCACTGGAATCATTTATAAGTACATATCGACGCCTCCATTATATAACGTTCTAAGTGTACATAGAACGTTTTTAATGTTCTTGCATTTATAAATTCTACGTTCTCTGACTTAAATACTGTCAAAATTTGGTTAAGATGCGCCGATCCGTTCCGAAGTTATAGGAAAAAATCTTCTTAGAATACACATATGGTCGTATGTCGCGTGAAAACTTTGAGAGCTTATAACTCAAAATACACTTTTTCGACTTAGAATGTTATAGAACGGAGGCGTCGATATTATAAGTAATTTTCTAAAGTTATGAATCTAAATGAGTAGGCTGATGAAACAAACTTATTTCGAATGATATGAGTTTTATGTCAACGTTGTACTCATACTCATTGCAACCTGTACTTATAAATCAGCGTTGTAGTGAGCACGAATGAATCAGAGTGCGTAGTTAAATTTAAATATTGTTGACTCACTTATATTCAAAACTTCATGAGTGCTTATGAGTAGCGAAAAAACGATTCATTGCTGACCTCTGATAGAAACCAACTCAATATAAAACTATGTAGTAAAAAATCACTGACCAGGCCAAAACTACAGCTGGTACAAACGACATTTACGAACATCATAGTTTACGAACATTCTTCGGTCAAACAAGATGTTCAAGGCACATTTCAAGTTACATTCGTCCTAGATATTCCACCAACATCGATTTTAGGAAAATTATCAGGCAGCAAACAGAGAAAAACACTACAACTAGACTTAAGCCCAGGAGATGGAAATCGGGGCAAATGGTAGAGCATAGTATAAATGAAGCTTGAACACTTGATGTTTCCATGAACAATGTAAAAAGAAAATGCTTTAGTTTAAGAGGTTTAGCATTAAACACGCCATAAGAGTTCAACTGATACGATTAATATTTCTGACTTTTCAACAAGAAATCTGATGTTAATTAAGTATCCTAAAGTCTGAAGTACATTAGTTTTGAAATGAGAAAGTGTTATCAACTCATACCAAATCCTCATGCTATTTCAATTGGAATTTGGCAATGTTAGCAAATGGGAATATGGTATACATATACCCCCAGATGCTATGATAGTATAGAGTATAAATGTGTCAACATTATATCGGCATGATTTTGTTTCTTTTCGTTCCATAAACAGGAAGAAGGTCCTTTACAGCACTTTGTTTCTGTCTTTGATTAAAATCATTTGTTTGTTCTATGCACACAGACAGAAAAATAGAGAATGACAGGAGGAAAACGTATATGTTTGTGTTTAAGAGTCATGTGAAGATCTTATGAAGAGCAACAAGTTGTATCTGCTTAACCAGGCAACTTTGTGGCGTTACAATGTTAAGAACAGTTTTTGTTTATCTCAGTGATTAAACACAACATGACTAAGCTTGTGAGGAGAATGCAGTCAGAAAAACTGTGACACACAATATGATCCAAGAAAACATTACAAAATTTTTCAAATTTTATGAATGTATCGTTTGGAGATTTTAATTAACAGTCCATCTCCTGCAAAACGAAATACGAGAAAATATTTCTTCGACCTCTTTCTCTGAGCATATTTCTGGAAAAAACTCTGAGAGTAAATAAAAAATTGCCATGAATCTGTTGTTCGGAATCGACTTTAAACTGTAGGTCTCGTTACTCATGTATTAAATTAACACACACTACATAAGTGTTGTGCGAAACTAGGTTGTAATCCTGACTAAAGAGTTGTTATGGCCAATTAAATGAGTAATTAACAGCGTATGAAAAAATGCTCAAAAAATCTCAAGACGCAAATCTGAACGCGATAATATTTTAGTTCTTTTTGTTTTATTTTATTAGCATTTCAAACGAAACATATTTTGAAAGCGGCCATCTTTGCCAGACCGCTCGATATTTCATATTTCCACCTGTCCAACTTCAATTTAATTAACATCTTCAGTACAAATAAATGGCATTTAAATGTGAACATCGTCATCTGTAAAGAAATAAATGATCTACGAAATGCAAATGGCGGCAATTAATGCGTCACGACAAACCATTACACGTAAAATACAGAAAACATTCACCGTAATTATAAACGCAAATAAATATGAGACTGACAATTAGACAGACAGACAGACGTCATAAGACAGATTTCTGATGTAAATCGATAAGACTGAATGAAATACACGTACTTGGCAAATTATTGACGTCTTTAACAGAATTCACAATTTCCAATATGAACGACGACAAACTTTTATACCTGTTTTGTTAATAAAATTCTTATTTAAATGTCGTGGTTGTTTTTGTTTTGTTTTTGGTTTCATTTGTATGTCATTATTGCGGTTTTTATTTACACACACGTAAAAAGTAAACATTTTCCAATTAAAATTTACATTAAATTTCCATAAAAGTATTGCTTTTTCTTCGAGGATAATAAAATTCAAATTAATTGTTAAAATTTAGAAATATTTGCTTACGCTTGGCTCATACGGGCGTGAATGAGCATATAATAGACTATGAAAGTAAGTAAAAAAGTATAGGGAGTGTGGTAAGAGGTACAAATAATGAAATTCTTTAACAATCGTTAATAATTGTAAGTGGTAATCAATTACACAATAGCAACAACAAGACACTCATCTCGTTTGTATATACATACATATGCAAATACATAACTGACTGGCAAATCTTTTAAGGCCTTAATATTGTAGGCCCCATAAAAAGTCTTTATTAGGATCACTCTCTTGAAAGGGTATAAGTTTGGGAAACAGAACCAATAAATTAAAAATTTAAAAAAATTTAATGTCAACGAAAAGAAATAATTAAAGTAATCTTTCTTTTAAATGATATACCTATTGAGGCCCTGGTCTTTTAAATAGTTTCCACTGTATTTCATTTTTCTCTGCAAAAGTAGAGACGTACCAACACTTAATTATACAACGAGCGACCACCACAGTGCCAATTCTGTAATTAAATTAAAAAAAACAAATGTTTGAATAGGCAAACACAAAGGCAGAAGAAAGGGTAAAAAGGGAAATAAGTACTAAAAAATTGTATCAACAATAAAGAAGAATTGAAGCGACTCAACAATGAAATTGAATTATAAACTCCAGACTTTACCAACAACGACTTAACGCCGACACGTACAAATAAAAAGATGTTTAAAACAAAAGCAAACTTTAAAGAAGGCCTCAGTTTCTTTTAGTCGTAAAGAAATTTAAAAGAAAAAGATTACATTTGTATAGCTTGTTGCCTATCCTTTTGACTTTAATTTTTTTTTTAAGTCGACGTAGTCTAGCAGGTAGTGTGTTGGCTTATTAGAAGTAAGGCCACGGTTCAAGCACCAGGTCAGACATCAAAACGAAATATGAAAAAAAAAATACTTCTTCAGTGACTTCCCCTCAGTTGATTTCTGTCAAAAACTCTCAGAGTAAATAAAATTTCCACATGTAAAGTTTCTCAAAAAATGTGTCGTTCGGTGTCGACTTTAAACTGTAGGTCCCGCCACTCATATATACAAATTAACGCACACAACATAAGTGGTGTGAGAAATCCTGGCTGTAGGGTTGTGATGCCCAGTTATGTATGCATGGTTGCAACAAAAATTGCAATTTGCCGACTGTTGCGCAGGTGTTAGCGCTATTTTAATTATTAATTAATTAATTAATTAATTTGTTTTCTCATTTCGGATACGCTACCGTCACTAGAGTATAAAGAATATGAAACGTAAGCAGCAGTAGTAGTAAGGTGTTATCGCATCTTATTTTATATAGATTATTGTTATTAGAGAACATGTTCATACACAAACTGCCAAACTATCATACTTATAACATCAAGTTTGTGATATTTTTCATAGAAAATTGTTATCCCAGTAAAAGGCTCTTCATAACTCTTATAGATTTTATCCTGTAACCTGTTGCCGTCTGTGGCTTGCGCAGAAAAAACTGTCGATTTGAATATGTTTTGGATAAGAATACGTAGAGACATTTTAGAATTGAAATTTAATTACAATGATGCCAATGTCTACCATTTATTAAGAAACATTTGATTGTTTTAAACAACTCAATTAAGAGGCTTACGAAATGATGATTTCATGTTTATCGCATTTATATAAAATTGACTACCGCAGTATTGCCCTTGGCTCGTAGAGCGTCCATCTATAGGTGTGTAGATTCTAAAAATGTTTCTAAGAAAGACACCTAAAACTAGCATTGCTTGTTACTTAAGGCCTTTCAGATGGCCTGTGTCTGTGTCTGTGTCACCCAATTATTTCTGTTACGTTTGTTAACATACGTTTAAACAGGAAAATATTTTTCATTTAACTAAGTGAACACACATGTTTCCATATTAACATTTCCTTTTACAAGCAAACACATAAATTATCAACATAAGTTTACCGTGATTCCTTATATAAATCTGAGAATATGAGGAATATAGACAATTGATAAAGGCAGTTAGGAAAAAAGGGTAGAAAATTAAACTTTAGTTAAGGTTTGATTAGTTGCTTGTATTGTCTTAAAACTTATAATAATTTCATCAAACCTTTATGAATAAAAGCTTAGATTAGAGTTAAAACAAGCAGAAACTAAACTTTAATTCACACAATTTATTTTCAACACTTTTTACAATAGGACTGTAGTCCAGTGTAGCCATTCAGAAGTACTGGTTTATTGCTGCAGTCGAAGATTTTTAGTTTTGTGAGCTTCCGTTTTTTCAAATAGTGCTGCTGAAATAAGAGAAGAAATAAAAGTCCTCAATTGTCTCCTTTTGAAGTATTAGGAGTGCAACTCCCCTTCTGTACAAATTTAAGTTTCTTTGCATTGTCTTTGAGACCAATAATGTTTGTTGTTGTTTGTACATCTTTCAACTTACAAAGGCAAATAACGTTTAAATAGTCGACACTTTAGAAGAATATTCATATATGTTCCAACGAGTACTGAGGGGTGAATAGCGGTTTGTTTGCTCAAGAACACAGTTCAGTAAAAATAGAAAACGGTTGGGAAATAGACTCAGCCACACTTTACAGCTATTCTGTCTCTAGATGACCTAGTAGATAGCCTAGTAAGTAGTGTACTAGTCTTTGAGTATTTTCAGGAGAAGACAAACAAATCATTTAGTAATAGCAGTTTAATAAGTGCCATGTTACATACATACATACGTAATTGGTCATTCCAACCCTTCAGTCAGGATTACGACCTAGCTTCTCATACCACTTGTGCTAAGTGTGTTAATTTTATACATGATTGGAGCGACCTACAGTTTGATATCGACTTCGAACAACAGATTTTTTGAGAAACTTTTCATGGTAATTTTTATTTACTCTCAGAGTTTTTGCCAGAAATCAGCTGAGAGTAAATCGCCGAAGAAATATTTTTTCATATTTCGTTTTTAGTGGAAGATGTCTGACGTGATGTTTGAACTGTGGCCTCACATCTAATAAGCCAACACTCTACTTGCTAGACTACGGCGACGATCTAAGGGAGTTGATCTATGAACTAAATTTTCTGATCTAAAAATCGAATCTCATAGGATATTAACAACGTCACCATGTGTAATGTAATGTACTTTTTATTTTGCATTCTAAATACTTAGAGGCCTTAATTATTTTCAACTGAACATAGCCTCCATAATGCTGCTTTGTATTTCGTCAACATACATTACAAAGGAACCTTCTATCTATTCGCCTTCGACATTCATTTCATACTTTTTATCCTACTTACCATATTCCATCACTCTACCATATACACGTCCTTATTATTAGTTATCTTGTGATATGACAGATAGAACACAAAATTATGATTATTTTTTAAAATGTTAATTAATTTCATTTGTGCTTAAAACAGACTTAAAATATATTTCATGTCTAAGGAATACCCAGGGGTGCAACGACACAACAATCTAATGATCCCCTTAAGCTGTTTAAATACATAAAAAATAAAGCAAAACCAGACAAACAAAAACAAAAACGAAAATGTTCTTCTGTATTCTCTTGAATTAAATATTTTATAAGGATACATACATACATACATATTTCAAATTTCAATAGATACAATACTAATATGTATGTACGTACATATATGGCCCCAAGGAATTAAGGCATACAGAAATTATATGGCATTTAAGCAAAAACTAAATGGAGAGAATAAAAATTACAAATAAATAAAAAATCCATTATAAAGATTTAAAATGGTAAATACACAAGACCACTGCACGTATCATAAGATCAACAACTAGAAAGAAATAAATAATAAACAATCAACATAATAGAAATAAAACCAAATAAAAATATAAAAAAAAATTATATTTCTTAACAATTTAAAAAAAAAAATCAAAAAAACAAGAAAACATATTCAGTCTGCCATAAAAATACCAAGAAAAATAGAAATTTTATTAAAGAAAAAAAGAAGAAGAATACAAGATACAAAATATCCCTTTTATATGGTTGTTGAAGTCGTTGACAAGTCGATTGAAACAAATGGGTATGTGTCTGTATGCGTGTATTTGAATTACATTTGACGTATGTCTGGTCATCCATCAAGGATCTGAATTGAATTTTCATTTTAAATTTGAAATGCACAGAGCAACCAGTTGTTGAAAACAATGTAGCCAACTATAGAAAATGAAAAAAGGTTGAACATTTTGATTTTATAACAGAAATTTGAATAATTTGATTAAGGATTACAACCGTTCGAAGATTGGCAACTCTTTGTCAAAATTCAACATAATAATGCACGACAGAAATATCTGATTCAACGTACTTAGCAGGTCCAACACACACAGTCAACTTACCTACATACATAATTGGTCATCCCTTCAATCAGGATTACAATCTAGCTTCTCACACCACTCATGTTGTGTGTGTTAATTTTATGCATTAGTGGCAGGACCTACATTTTAAAGTAAACTCCCAACAACAGATTTTTTTGAGAAACTTTTCATGGTAATTTTTTATTTACTCTCAGAGTTCTTGCCAGAAGCCTGCTGAGAGGAAGTCACCCAAGAAATTTTTTTTCATATTTTTGTTTTCATGTCTCTTCTTGGGGCTTGGGGCCAATACACTACTAACTAGACTCCTGCGACTTGTTTCAACATAACAATGCTCGATAGAAATATCTGATTCAACATACTTAGCTTATCTTACAGTCAACTTTTCTAACAAATGTTTATAAATTCAAAAAATTTTCTTCCTCTTGCATCCTCTATGAGAGGCATTCTTATCTATTTTGCAGTTCTAAAACTGGCGATCTGTTAGCTGTTGAATATATTTCGCCTGAAGTGCTATTACTAAGTGAAAGGCATTGCGATTTACCATTAGGTTATTAAGAAATATAAGGAGACAAGATAATGTCTTCAGGTCTGTCATTTCTATCGATCATAAAAGCTGGAATTTCATTGATTAAGGAACAAAACTGTATTATTATTATTTCGGCTTATTTACGCCGTTAATTGATCGTCTATTAAAAAGTTTTCCAAATTGGGATATTTACGGTTTATTTGTACGCATGAATAATATTTATTCATTAAAAATAACTCATACGCTCCCTGGGAAGAAAAAACAAAAGTAACAATATGTGTGTGAAAAAGAATACAATTTTAAGAAATGTTTGTTAAAATGCAAATAAGCAAATTCGAAAGATATTAACAAATTTGTTTGGGTGATAATAATAATTGTCGATAACATATATTTCGTTTTGCAATATATTCAATGTCGTCAGCGTACGCAAGCAACTGGAAGCTTTTTTGGAAAATAGTGTCATTACGATGCACTCCCGCATGCCGCAGAACACTCTCCATGACGAAGTTGAAGAGGAGTTGATAAGGGATTGCCTTGTCTGAAACCTCGCACAGTATCAAACGGTGCGGAGAGGTCCTTCCTACCTTGAATGAGCTCCAGGAATTGCTCAATGACATTCTGCACAGCCTTATCAGCTCAAACATTGCGGCAACAACACTGTCCCTTATGGGACAATCGAATGCTGCCTTATAGTCGACAAAAAGATAGTCAGTGTCGATTTGTTCTTCGTGGGTCTTCTCTATGCTTTGACGTAGTGTGAAGATCTGGCCGATGGTGGACTTACCAGGCGTGAAGCCGCACTGATAAGGTCCAATCAGTGTTTTGACAAGTGGCTTCAGTCGTTCACGCTATTCTTTCGCATATCATCAAATATTATGATTAAATATCAAACTGATCCAATTGATAAAAATTATTAAAATTTATAAAAACTACTCCTTTGTCCCACTGTCCTTATGATTATAGGTCAAACTTTTCAATGTGCAACACGTACCAAGTGTTGGTAACAAATATTCAACACAAATAGATAATAAGTGCAACGTGCTCTGATATATCATACCAAACGTACATAGATATTTTCTAACTTAATGGCAAGGAAACACGTCTTTTGTGTGCAATGAGTTTATTCTATGAATGGGTAATAAATGGCGTAAAACTGTTCAGTTATAATATATATGAGAATACATATGTATGTATGTACACTTTAGCCTTGTTTGCCTTTTAAATAATGAGAAAATTAATTTCATCTCAAGCATGTTGTCATATGTTATGATGATTATTATTACGATTATTATTATTGTTTTTGTATAATTAAACATATGAATAGAATGTCTATTAATTTTCTTACCATTTTAACTATCATTGCCGTTAAATGGATTATACGTGTAAATAGTTTATGTAGAACAACTCAAGTGTGTACATGTACAAGAAGTCAGACTCTTTAGCAAATCTAATATCATAGAAATTATTTGTTTTTTTTATAAGTTTTTTTCTTTTTCTGTTTATTTATTTATTTCTATTTGTTTTTGTGTTTTTCACTTTTTTGTTTTTGTTAAATTCAATCGTCTGAATATAAATTCGTAAAGAAATATGAGATTATTTACGTGTGAGTGAGTGTTCTGTAAATGAAAAAATGAAGAAAAAACCAACACGTCTGCAGATATCAAAAACGTAGACACATAAAGCAACATAGGTGTTCGAATATATAACCCAATAAGCAATTTATATTAAAATAAAGAAAATATGATAAAAAAGAGAAATCGATAATTTTAGTACTAAAATTGTTGAATAAATTTCTAATATTCCAATAAATATTCTCTAAAAAATGTATTTCAGCAACTCAATTTTTGAAAATTGAAACTGAAAGTTCATTTGATAAGACGACATATATGAAAAATATATACTCTTGAAATAATAATTACGGTAGTTATTGGTCGATTTTGTCAAACGAAGTATCAATATTTTCACAACAGAATGCAATTTAAGAATATCACCAAATATTCTATATTTTTTAATTAAAGTTTGCTACTGTGAATGGACAAACTTGGAAAAATATGAAAAAAATTCGCATTTTCCAAGTTTACCTCATCAAACCTTATAGAATATTAAGTCGCATAATACATATATGTACACCGTTTTAAAGGCCCATCCCTTCCCTTTCTAAGATTTAATTAAATTTAATTAAATTTGACATTGGTTCAGAAATATTTGTGCAATCAATAAATTTGTCCGTAAAGTCCAAAAAAAAACAAGTAAAACAAGTTTACAGGCTTCAAGAAATATAAAAAAAATATTTTTCTGTTTTACTTCACAAAACTCACTAAACTATGTTATTAGCTTCAGTGTTTAGTTTACGAACATTTCTTATAGTGACATCAATCGAACATATCAATCGAGTTATAATCTAATGAAAAACGATTTGTTGATTTCGTAAAATTAATGAACGAAACTGAAGAGCAATAAGTATTATGTACATACATAAAATAATTGGTCATTACAACCCTTCAGTCAGGGCTGCGACCTAGTTTATCACACCATTCATGTTGTGTATGTTAATTTTATACATGGCCTACAGTAATAAAGGCGATACCGAACGACAGATTTCTTGAGAAACTTTTCATACCAATTTTATTTACTCTCAGAGTTTTTGCCAGAAATCTGCTGAGAGGAAGTCGCCGAAAAAATATTTGTTCATATATTCATTTTGATATCTGAACTGTTGTTTGAACCCGGACCTTACGTCTAATAAGCCAACACACTGCCAACTAGACTACGACGACTTCTAAGTATTATGTATGTATGTATGTCAAAACGAATAAAATTTAAAATATTAAATGTATCGCAGGTTATTTTTAAAATTTCCTTTATTTTTACCACATTTTCCATATCAAAGTCATATTGTGTATCAGTTATGACGTTGCAAAGAATTTCATTTCATATTTACTTGATGCATAAAATATTAATCATTTGTGTAACAGAATTTGTTTTTTTTTCTATTAAACAAAGAATAAAAAAAATAAAATATATTTCCTTGCTTTACTTTATTTCAAAACATATGAGATTAAATTTTGCATACAAAACTGTTTTATTTTTGCATGAAAATGATTGAAAACATAGTGAAAAAAGTAGCAAAAAACCATTGCTTTTCCATATTCTTTTCAATTTCATTACATTATCGTTTGTATATATCTATTCAAATTTAAAATGGTTTTTTTTGTTGTAAATTGAATAGCAGACATGCATTATATTCTGTTAATATTACAAGTTTTAATTTTGTATTGTAAGTACATATGTTTAGTTATCAACATTTAAAATCTTTAAATAAACGTAAATTGCTTAGATTATAAATTGTTAGCTTTAAATGTATATACTAAATACAAATCTTAAGAAAACTATAAGTATAAGTATAAATCAGTTTAATTTGTATAACAATTTTACATATATTTTATGTACATATATATAATACATATTGTATACATCAGAGATCATGTTTTATTGTTTCTTTTTTCGTTTATAACGTAAAATGCGTCAAACGAAGTATGTGTAACATTCAATTAAAATATTACTCATCCGTACCGTAGACCTTAATAAAAATATTGAATATGCCTTTGCCAACATACTGCAATAATAAACACATTACATAAGAATTTTTTAAAAAATTTCCAACTTTCGAAGTCTTTCACAGTTTTCTGGTAGGAACTATCTTATACTCAGTCCATGATTTTGAATACGTAACGCTTACGCCTACAGACATTAAGGTACTCACATAACAAACAAGGTTTTATGTTAACTGAAACAAACCTCTTGAGGGCCTTTTGGAAATCGGTTTGAATTGTTTTTTAACGTAAATCAATGACGAAAAAGCAATAAATTATTTTATTGAATACTAAATTTTTATTGTTTTTATTGTTTTTCCTAAGCATTCCTAAAATGCAAAATAATACTTTTCATCGATCTAAGGACGTTGTAACAAAAGTAAAAAATCGACAATCATAGAAATTACTGAATGACAAAAAATTGTAATTGAACAATGCGTGCTGTTCCAGGAACAAGGTTTGTTTGGCATTTAACAGTTACCGAGTGCAGTAGTCTAGTGTCCAAAACAAAGCTGTGACAAGATATACCTTTCTCAAACTGGACTGATAGGCCAAAACAAATGAAACAAGCCGATACCTCTTATTAGAAAATTTTTGGTATTCTGGACAGCCAGGGCTGAATTTATCTTTGGGTTTCTTTCAATGACGCACTGCGCGATAATTTTAGCTTTTTAAGTACATTACAACGCGTTGTTTCTTCACCGCTGTTTGGAATGTTCAAATCCATTCACATACATATGTACATACATAATTGGTCATTACAACCCTTTGGTCAGGATTATGGACCTAGTTTCACACACCACTTATGTTGTGTGTGTTAAATTTATACATGAGTAGTGGGACTTACAGTTTAAACGTCGACTCCGAAAAACGGATTCATGACAATTTTATCTGCTCTCAGAGTTTTTGCCAGAAATCTGCTGGGAGGTAGTTACCGAAGCGATAGTTGTTCATATTTCGTTTTGATGTCTTACCTGGGGGTTTGAACAGTGGCCTTACGTGTAATAAGCCAACACACTACCTACTAGACTACGGCGACTTCAATCCCACAATGCAGTATTCTTTCCTCCCAAAACAGGAAGACATTTCAAACATTTTTTAGTTCATTTAAATTTTGAAAACATTTACGGTTTAACAACATATGGGCTTCATTAAATTGAATCCGTATTAATTAATTTAATTAATTTTCCTAATCAAGAAAGTAAGATTTTTCAAGAAGTCTTACCACATAATTTTGTAATACGTTGTCCAGCTTTTGTCTCTCTTACATTCAGACACATTTGATCAAAAATTTCAATGCATTTTGGTATAATTTTCTATGCCACACAGCATGTAATAATGCGCCAACAAGACCTACATTTTCCCTTAAAATCAAAACTACAAAGCAACAACAACAAATGAATAGAAAATTTCAAACAATGAATAAAACAAATATTTTTCTACCTTTTCAAATGACACACGACAAAAACAAAAAAAAATAAAAAATTTATTTTAAAAAACAACAACTTATTTCAATGACTTTTGCATGCTCACACAACACATTCATTTCAAGTGGTCATAGAGCATCTAAATGTCGGTTTTTAAGTCTATTAAGGGCTCTTGAATTTATGATTTTATTTTTTTTTTATTCAGAAACTTGTGAAAAGTTTATGGGAAAAAGTGAGCAACTCAATTGAAAATTAAAGGCATGTCAAAAAGTTTAAATCATTGTTGTTGCAACACGTAACTTTATCATGTGAATGTTTTTGAAAACGTTTAAAAGTTTAAAGTAACAAGTTTAGAATGTATTTATTTAGGGTGTACAAAATCTACATACAAATGAAAGTGTAAATTTCGATGTAAGATGTGTTAAGATGTTCAACACTAGTATTTGAATGGAGTCTGTTTTAGCAATTTTAAAAATTTAATTTCAATTTAAACGAGACTGTATAAAGTATCATGATGAATGCCATGCGTATAAGTTGAAATTCAAGTAAACTTTTAATTGTAGTCGCCGTAGTCTAGTAGGTACAGTGTTGGTTTATAAGACGTAAGGCCACGGTTAAAACCCCAGTTCAGAAATCAAAACGAAAATATGAAAAAAAGATTTCTTCGGCGACTTCCTCTCAGCAGTTTTCTGGCAAAAACTCTGAGAGTAAATAAAATTGCCGTGAAAAGCTTCTCAAATATCTGTGGTTCGGAGTCCACTTTAAACTGTAGGTCCCGCCACTCATGTATAAAAGTAACACACACAACATAAGTGGTGTGAGATGCTCGGTCGTAATACTGACTAAAGGATTGTAGTGACCAATTATGTATGTAAGCTGTGATAAATTCTAAACTTTTTTCTAAAAATTGTTTTAATTCTTTTTTTTGATACTTTATGGGATGCCCTAATTATTTTCTATCATTTATTATTATTCGTACAATTCCTTCAGTGGATTTGTGTTTCCAAATACACACAAATAAACACAAATAATCTGATATATTCTTGGCTAATATACAACACATGCTCAGACACATGTGTCTATGACAAGTCAACAAACGTAGTAGTAAGTAGCATTGCTTCATTGTGACATTCGTTCGTTCATTGACAAATAACTTCATTTGAAGCTGCCACAGCAGCATTAGTGAGTGGTACGTACAATAAAGACATCAGGATGATTGTTCTACAATTTTTTTTTCTTGTGACTCCTGATTTGTAAATTGTTTACAGCACGATTTAGGATTCAAGTGGCACATCGGCACATGTGGTATCAACTGATTGCTTTCTATTTTTCTTTTTATTTATTTTATTTACCCTTAAGCTGCAGGGCACACAAGTCGTTTTGCAGACGTTTCTAGCGAAAAATACTGATTTTGAGAAATTATCTACAACCGCCGAATGAAAGATAATTTGATTCATACTGGGAGTGTGACTACATGCTTATTAAGTAAACGAACAGGTAGTAAATTATTCGACACAGGAATTAATTCGTTGTCAGTATACTTCGCGCCTTAAACAGATCATTGTAGGACAAGAACGAAAGATTATCAACGAGTATAAAAATAGTATTTTCTAAAAGCATTGTCATTGTTTAAGAATTGAATTATTTGGTGCTTCTTTTCCTCGTGCCGTCTTTTAATGAACTATTCCAGTCTAGTCCATCTTGCTTTCGTGGAAGCAGACCATTCTATTCTCTTTTATCTACAACAAATATATACACGAGCAGTACATACATTGTGTTGAACTTATTTCTAAGTTCCGTAAGTCAACAATATATTGTTACGTTTTTACCTTTTAAAAACGTTTAAAATATGAGCTCGTTGATTGCAAATAAAATAAAAATAAGTCTGTGTTTAGTTTTAGTTAAAATTCTTTATTATTCACACAATTTTGTATACAACAGCAACTCCCTTTCTTTGTTATTCCTCCCTTTCCACCCTTTGCATAAACAATAACAATTACTAGACAATTGTTCGACAGACTTTTGTAAGGGAGATCTTCAAGCCACGATTACTCTCTTCAAACGCACCGCGTCTTTACACAAGACTGACTGAACTTTTACTAACTCAGCTGCCTTCAGACGTAAACAGTCTGATGAATGCTCTTGAAGGTGAATGATTGTAGCTTCGCCTTCTCGAGATCTCTATAAATGTAAACATCGTTGTTTCATTATTGTTGTTTGTGTATTTTGTTTACATTTATTCTTGTAGTGTTTGTTGTTGTATTTTTGTCTACTTGCTTACCATTTTTTTCTGCTGGTGTTTGTTGTTGTATTACGCAGTGCGATAATTTGTAAACAAGTTTATTGTTTAATGTTAAACGATGTAAAAGCAAAAAACCAGTATCTAGATTTTTCCATTTTCGTAACAATATTCAGTCGGGTTATACACTTTCGAGAATTTTCGAGGGTTCCCTCATAATCCGATGCTTACGCCCGCTACACATCAGATATAGACCTAAAATGTCGTCAGTTATGTCGCTTGCTATTCCTGGTCCTCACAATATACCAATTGAACAATTAAAAGTTGATTGCTCAAGAGAATTAGAGAGACATTAGAATCACTACAGGGAAGGGAAGACAGACCGTATATTCGTCATGTTATTACGGTACCTGTATCTGCTGAAAGAGCTAATGAAGGGAGGATGATAATTTATTTAGTATTCGTCGTAGTCTAGTAGGTCCTGTTTTGGTTTATTAGATGTGAGGCCAGGGTTCAAACCTCAGATCAGACATCTCCAGCAAAACGAAATTTGAAACAATAATTCTTCGTCACCTGGCTCTCAGCAGATTTCTGGCAGAAACTCTACGAGTAAATAAAAAATTACCATGAAAAAGTTTCCCAAAAAATGTGTGGTTCGGAGGCGACTTTAAACTGTAGGTCCCGCCACTCATGTATAAAATGAGTACACAAAGCACATGTGGGGTGAAAAGCTTGGTCGTGATCCTAACTGAAGGGTTGTAATGACCAATTATGTATGTATGTGATTTACATATGTATGCACATACGAAACTATATCTCAAGGCAGATAAAGCTACGGGCCTTTAACTTTTCGTTGTTAAATATTGTAGTGCCTTCGGGGAATTACGAGGAGATTTTAAGCTACACTAATACTAAATTCAGTATAATGAAGTGTAACTAAGCAGAACAGAGCAGTAAGCAAAGAGATCAGTTTGCTTATACGGAAACGGATAGGGCATATTCTAAAAGAGACGCTCAAATATTGTCAGACTGACCCTGGAATGAAACCAGCTAAAGAGCAGCAAAAAATCTAGTGGTAAAGGTCGAAGGAGAATTAATCAAATTACACTGATTTTATTGCGCACCCATGCTCCCTTACAAAAGTAAAATCGCAATAAATTTGAAGACGTTTAAATCCTGTTTCATCCTTTAAACCTGCTTGAGTTAATTGTCGAATTAAATGCCTTTTTCTGCTCAATAATGAAATTTCGAACATGTATGAAACACAGCAAATGAGAGAAGAAAATTAAATCAAAATACAATGGCAAAGACAAAGTCTTCATTTAATTTTTTCCTTCCAAAAGGACGTAAAGAAATTTTAATAGAAATTTGTCTGTTGTGTTCACTATTCTCTCGTTATTTCTTTCTTTCTTATTCCTGGGCTATTTTTAGAATGAAAGCGCAGACATTTTTATGTGAAAGTAAATGCAGGTGAAAATATATTTTCAATACACAAACGACTTAAAATAGATTTTTATATATATGTTCAGTTACATACACGTACACAGTATAAAAAGCGTCTCATGAATGAGGTCAAGGAGTTGGTTTCAACCATTTATGTGTATTATATTTGGTCTCTAATAATCTATTTTCCAAACACAATCATACACACATACACAACCTACAATACACATGCCAGTCTGACTGTGAAACGAGAAAACTTTATTGGGGGTTAGAAGTGGTAGCATAGGAAAGGACATTGGTTTAAGAAGAGAGTAAGCAAGATTACATTTCCAAAAGAGGGTGAATGAAATACATAAAGAGTAGAACATAAGACTTACATACGTATATAGTCACATTACATATATAGTAGATTATCTTCAAATGATAAGAACAGTGCAGGAGTAAAGAAGAGTCCAATAGCCTTACCGAAAGGCCTGAAATGAATTTCAGAAATTAAATATTTGGCTCAATGTGTGACAGCGGAATGGAAATCAAAATAAAATTAAAGCTGACAAGTTAATTGGCCATATTTTCAAAAGAAGTCTATGATAAGATATTTTCGTATTAACTTCTTACTTTAACTTAATCCCGACAAATGTAAGGCCTGAGTTAATATTTCACTCTTAACATTTCAACAAGTGCTTGTGCACAATAAAAGAAACACAATTTCTTTCAAATATCTATACGAGGGCTAAGTGAGCAATTCTTTATATTGTTTATAGACTAAAATAAAAATAAAGAGACAGAGCAAGCGTAAGAAGAAGCATTTGGATAAATTTTACTCTGGAGAAGAGTTATTAAGGAAAAATAAAAATTTATTATTCTATTATAAGACAAGTATAAAATAATTTTATTATACTCTACAATGTGTGATGAAAGCTTAAAGGGGAAAGGGTTTTCCTTTTAAGAAATACATTTTCATATTGTGTTGGAAATCAGAAAAAACGGATTAAGATTTTCGTGTGACACAATGTATACCACAGTAAAAAAATATTGCAATTGAATGCTTAATTCAATTCAATAAAGAATAAATTCATTAAAGATTTATAAATATCGAAATCAGTTCCAATTCAAGTTAAAGAGCACTGAAATGATTACAGTTATTGACTAAAAACACAAGATAAAAATTAAAAAGCTTCACTACTCACCATTCGTTTCAAATAGTTCATAATCAAGCCCCCTAAACTTTGGCCGCCAGAAAGGAAAGTTAGTTAGGTAGGTAGGTTGGAGTGTTAGCTTTGTTACCAACGGCTCACTGAAGCACGCGTAGCGGCCCGTTGCGACGACACAGGTAAACGCAGTCCCTGCATTGACCGAGTTCCACTAAACTAGAGAAGAAGTTAGTCAGCGTAAGGGTTGCACATTAAAAATCACGACTACACTTTGCTGGAAAACAAGGAGAAAGTTTGATAAACAAGGCTATATCCTTGACATCAATGGATGTTAGCTCCGTCAAGCTGACAAGGATTGGAGAGCCAAATAACTTATATCTGCACCTCGCAAAAGATGGGCATTGACAAAGATAGTGGATAACAGTCCCATCTTCCTCAGTGGATCTGCACCCACGGCAGAAGTCGTTAGATGGGAGCTGCATTTTTTCTGTGTGTCTTCCCATAACACAATGCCATGTAAGCATGGCCGCTGTGATCGGGATGACGTTACGATCAAGGAAAGTTAACCAAGTTCACAGCTTTACAACAGAACACTTTCTTACGAACACTTTCTCACAGTGGGTATTATTTAAATTCAATAGAAGGAGGCAAACGTATCGGCCTAGGACTTGCATCAAATGACCAATCACTTGCTTATCTGGAAAATCTTGTTAGTGAAACTAAAAAGAAAGTGGATGAGATTTTTTTTGCAGTTTTACGTTCCTTATGGAAACAGTTCTTATCCTTTATTTCCACTATTTTCCCAACAGTTTTTAATTAAGCACTGTGTAGGATTTTTGATGTTGAAAATTCGTGACATGCTACCAATAACGGAATGATGAAACTTAGAGATGACACAGATTTTCCCTTGTATGTTTTTATGTGTGCATGGTAATAAATTCGGCAATGAGACCTTATTCTCCATGCAGGTATTCTGTATATTCTTTCTCGTAGTTTGGATTAGTGGACCTCCCGAGTTATTGTCAAGATTGCTGTGTACATTGAATGCTTGGCTATAGGTTACTTCTGAATCACAAGGTTTACAATGGTGAGATGATGGTACCAGTTCTATTTTATAGCATTTTATACTATGTCAGCGACGCGTATGGCTTTGAAAGCTAGCATTATGGGATTCGTTTGCCAATTAGTACTGTTCATTATTCATACACGCTTCTACACTATTATCTCAAATAATCCCAAAAATATCAAAGGCCTCTTGTATTGCAATCTTAATCCATTTAATTAATTTCTTTTTACTGCATCTCTATGTCCAAAACCGATTATTATTTCGCTCAAATGCCTCAAATACCATCTCAATTTCGTTACGATGAAATCTGATGGTATACAAAGAAATAAAAACGTTACAAAAGGAATTTTATTTTTACCTTGACTTTATTTTTTATAAGTCATGGCCCACATGGTTTTTTTATCTCGCTTCGTCAATATAATGTCAGGATAAATTAAAAATAAAAAACAAAAATATCTGTAGAGGGAATTGGTAAACAAAAGTGAAATATTTTTAAATAAAAATATAAGTAGACATGGGCAAAAATATTTGCAATTCCATAGAATGTTAAACGATAACAAAAGAGTCATCAAAAAGTTGATTAATTTCCAGCATTGGTTACTCATTTAATGATGACGTATGTACACGTAATGCTCACAGTTGAATTACAGTTAAATTAAATAATTCTATGTTTGGTTGTAGACTTTCAAATTGAGAACGAAATGTCAAAGTATCACTGATTAGAGTTGAAGTCGCAGTAGGCTAGTAGGTAGTGTTGTTCAAACCCCAGGTCAGACATCAAAACGAAAATATGAGAAAATATTTCTTCGGCAACTTCCTCTGATCTGATTTCTGGAAAAAACTCTGAAAATAAATAAGAAATTGCAATGAAAAGTTTCTCAAAAAATCTGTTGTTCGGAGTCGACTTTAAAATGTAGGTCCCGTCACTCATATATAAAATTAATACACACAACATAATTGGTATGCGAAGCTAGGTCGTAATCCTGACTGAAGGGTTGTAATGGCCAATTATGTGTGTATGTATGTAGATAATCAAATTTGCAACAACGCCACCTTGCACTACAATGCTATTTTTTCGAACTGATTTTATTTCATAGCTACAGAGAGACCAAAACCTCACGAATCCAATGTCCTCAGTTGTAAAATTACAAGCTAAATATCGTAAAATTTATTGTATTCGACAAATTGATTTTAGAAAATTATTTTCATCAGAAATTTTTCCGTGGGGTTATCTTGTAATCAAAAATGTTCTGTTAAAATTTGTTTTAATTTAAAATTATTCAATTTTAGTCGAAAAATTTTTCCATTGCAAATTATTAAAATTTTTAGGAAAATTCCCGTAGAAATTATTATTTTCATAAAACTTCCTATAAAAACTTAATATTATTGGAGTATTTACTATAGGTTTCTGTCCTTAAATGTTCCGTTAATATCTTTTAGTTTTGACTTTCTCTTTTCATTGTATTCATAAAAAGAAATCCGTGTAAAATGCAAAACCTACATACAATTACGTATTTGGCTTTAGTATGTGGGCATTAAGGCAGAAAATAAATTTATTTTCAATGTCTCTTTACTTAATTGAATTCATTTGTTGACACTTAATGAAAACATTTCCCCAGAACTGTTACGAATCTTTATTTTAAAACATTTCACTTCGTTTTATTCACATCTGTTGACCAATCCACTCTGAAAGTATTTTTAATTTCTCTTTCTTAACTTTATTCTGATATTGTTATTGACCATACCAGGAATTAATAAAAAACTGTATGCAAGACTTTTAAACTGAAACTACGTTAAAAACAAAACCTTTACCAGAGATTTAATACTTTTTGGTGTAGGTGGTGATGCAGACATAAGATTGTTGAAATGAAAAATTCTCTTTACAGGATTGCGAAAATGCAATTCAGGAATATGTGAATATGTATTGTTAATGACCTTGATATTGCGATAACGAATTTCGATTCTTTAACACTTATGTCCAAGAAAACTGTTGGGAAGAAGTGACCGAAAGAAATATTTTTTTATATTTAGTTTTCTTCCAGATCAGACATCAGCAAAGAGTATTCAAAAAGATGAGCAGAATCGAATCATACTCATAATATCATGGAACCTCTACTTATGTTCAATGTTTGAAGTACTCTTCATATTCATACTTAACAACACATATGATTTCGTCTCTCCATAACTCAACATATACACAAAATAAGTATGAATCGCATACGAACACTAAAATACTCACTAAAAGGTTGTGGGCTTGCTCTTTTTGCTGCTCATTTTTTTTTTTTGCTTATGTGTCTTTTTTCTTTGGTTGTAAATGCCTAATGGCGCATGGCGACGTATCAAATTTAACTGATCAAATTTGCATTTGCTTGTGTTGGTAATATTTGTTTTGCTTAGCACAACAACACATTAAAATTTAATCTTCAAACTGCATTGCCATGTTGTTGCGAAGAAGTAAAGAACATATGATTTATGCAACGCAGGTAGCGAAAATCAAAAGTATTTTGATATTCTTCAAACTCTTCTCAGTCTACACGTGTGAGTACAGTTTTACTAACACATTAACAAAAAAGCGAGTTTGATACATTATTTGATGAGTGGCCGGGCAACTTAACAACTAAGAATGCAAATTTTGAATTCGAATCATTTATGAGTCTTATAAGTATTTTTTTTTAAGTTTTGAATCTAAATGAGTATGCATATTTCAAATGGTATGAGTTTGATGTCTACGTTGTACGCATACTCATTGCACCCTGTACTTATAAATCAACGTTGTAGTGAGTATGAATGAATCAGAGTACATAGTTAAATTTCAATATTGTTGACTCACTTATATTCAAATTTTCATGAGTGTTTATGAGTAGAGAAAAAACGATTCATTGCTGATCTCTGCTCTAGATGTCTGAGTCATGGTTTGAACCTGAAGTGAACATACTGCATATTAGACTCGACAAATCCGGTATGATATTTCTTCTTGGCTCACACCTCCGAGATGAGGTGATTCCTTTACTCATAAGAATACTGTTGAAAAACAGAGAGGATATATTAATCATACCTCACGTATGCTTCAGCTGAGCTTACATACATAATTGGTCATTACAACCCTTCAGTAAGGCTATCGACCTAGTTTCTCACACCACTTGTGTTCTGTGTGTTAAATTTATACATGAGTGGCGGGACCACCAAACAACAGATTTTTTTGAGAAACTTTTCACGGCAATTTTCATTTACTCTCAAAGTTTTTGCAAGAAATCTGCTTTTCAGTGCAAAGCATTGCATAGCATATAATGACCAACTGTAAGGTTGTACTTCTGTTTTCTAAAACAAAACTAATATTCAAATGCTTTAAGTTGAGCACATTTTCTACCACACACAGACACCCACACACATACCATACACTCATAATAGGGATATGAATGAATGGCTGGCATTAACTTTTAATCCTATTTATACCAGCAATAATGGTTTGTCGCCAGACTATGAACATTGAAAACAATTGAAAACTTTTCTAAACACAATAGATTTTCATTCCTTGATTACAAACAAGTATTTAAACAAAAAGGAATTTTTATTCAAAACTAAAATTCTCATAAAATGAACACTTAACAAGCAATTTGTCTGTGGCATTCAATTTAATGCCACTTCACAACATTTTAAATACAGCACATTGTCGCCTGTATGTACGTACATACGTACATACGTACATAGACTTTAACTGACTTTCAACTTTTCATAATTGATTTTATGTTTCAGTTGTTAACAACTACCGTTACTTATACACACATACATACATACATACATACATACATACATACATACAATATTTTAATGCATTTCAATCTGTTTTGATACCAAGTGCTTAAGGCGATATGCAGTAAAAATTATTTTCAATGTGATAATAAATAATTGGCTCTGGGCCTAACGAAAATTACCAGGTGCTTGATGTATGAAAATAATAAAATTTTACGGTGAATCGTTTTAATGCAAATTAAGCACTTAATAAATACACAATTGTACAAAAACAACAACAACAAAAACAGTGAGCAACTTTAAATATGAATACAATACCGTGCGATAGAGTTCACTATACGTTATTCACGTGGTACGTTATGAATGCAAATTAAGTGATTAAATCATGAAATTATAATTACAGTGGCTTTTTTATAACACAATTAATAAATATAGGCTTATCCATAGAGGGATTTTAAAACGGAAAATTAAATGAAGAACACATAAAATGTTTATTTATTATAATTCATGAACCCCAACAATTAGATTTGAAATGATCATTGGGGGACATGTGAGATTATTCGTTCTGAAACTTCTCGCGCAAGCAAGACATAACCGATCATGTTCTGTGGCCTCAGCCACCATCTTGTTGCTGCCATATATCGTCCACATCATAATATTTATTTGAAATCCAGCGCAAAATTGATGATCACACTGTCCTAACGCTCTGAATTAATGGTAACAGTTTTTCGAGGGCAAAACGAAGTATATGTCATCGACAAGTAGCGACATGCATGGTATTGGATGTCAGATTACGGCCGATAACTATACTTTCGATATAGTCAAGGAATTTATTTATCTTGGCTCCTCCGTTACCACCTAAAATGATGTCAATGTGGAGATGAAGCGCAAAATCATTCTTCCCAATAGGTGCTACTATGGTCTCAATAGGCAATTGAGTAGCAGACACCGCAATCGTACGACAAAACTAATAGTCTACAAGACGCTCAACCCCCCGTGCTTCTTTATGGCGCAGAGGCATGGACACTATTAAGCCCTGATGCAGCAGCCTTGAGCTTCGCAACGACATGGACATTGTGCAGCGTATTAACATTCAGCGGTTGCGCTGGCTCGGCCATGTCGTTCGAATGGAGGAGTGTGCTCCGTCGAGACGGGTATTTGATGAGGAGATTTGTGGAAGTTGACGAAGAGATCTTGTTTGTGTTGGAAGAATCAGATCGAGGAGGCTCTGTCATCGTTTGGTGTGACCAACTGGCGTAGGTGAGCAAGAACCAGATGCCGCTGAAAGAATGTGTTAATACAGGCCGAAATCCGTTAATCGGGTTGTTAATGGCCAATTAAGTAAGTAAGTTTTTCGAGTTTCAGTTCAACACTATGATCGGATTCGGATTCAGCGTTCAAAAAATATTACAGTCTAGTTTTTAGGTTAACAATCTAACGTCTAGTGTAATTATTGGTAACAACTTCTAATTTAAAAAGAAAAACCTTGTTCAATACGTATTAAATTTAAAAAAAAATTTAATTAGATTAAGAAATTGTGATATTTCTTCTCGAAAACCAAAAACATATCACAGTACAAAAATCGTAGACCACCATATTATGGTATTGAGATTAACACTTGTTGTTGCCTATTAAATTTAATTTCAGATACGATAGATAAAATAAATTTTACCTTACTGCCCCAGTATTATCTTTGTAGCCACAAACTGAATTTAAAGAATTTTTAAAGGGCGTCTGTCCGTTTGCTATTCTTTTATTGTTAAATTTATTTGGGGTTTCTTTTTATTGTTATCTCTTTAACAAGCAATTTACAGGTATAAACACTGTTGACAGTATTAAATTTCTTAATTTATTTCTATTTTTTTCTATTACAATTCATTTATTTTTTAAATTACATTAATTTTCTTAATCAATTGTATGGTTGTACAGGATTTTCCATTTCTCTTTAAAAAAAAATGGAGAAAAAAAAGGGGGTAAAGAAACTTCATCAAAAGGTTCACATGTATTTTGCAGTTTCAACATTTAATCCAATTCACTAATTTAATTGATTGTGACACTCTTATCAACGTTCGGTTAAACAAAAATAACAAACAAATAAAAAAAAAATTCAAAAGAAAAAATAGAATAGAAAAAGAGGGCAAACTTTGTTTTTCACTACAGAATTTTAGTTTTTCCTATCGTCTACATATGTATGTATGTAGGAAAACACTTAAACCACGTTAGTCGTGCTTAAAACAATATTTCAAGTTGTGGTATCCGTAAAACAAAATTTAAAAAAAAGAAAGAAAAATAATTACAAGTAAAATTAATTTAAGTTTCTAAAACGTTTATCAAGGTCTCAGTGTCCAAGTTTGCCAACCCGATAACTTCCATTGATTTTGTATTACATACATACATACGTGCTATGCATGACCACATGTTTTGTTATTCACCTTCTGAAACATTTATTTGAAAAGTTTTCCATATTATGTATGAAGCAAACATCAGTAAGTATATATTATGTGCGTCAAAGTATTTTCCTTTTTTATTTTTCACCACAAAGTTTCACAGTTTATAGTTTCAAATATTTACGACCATAAATGAGAACTACGAGTGTCTATTGCAAATGTGTTACACGGCAACCTTATAGTTGAGCGTTTCTTTCGATTACACAGATATTAGGGAGAAACCTTGCAGGGGGGAATTTATAAAAAAGAAAATTTATTTTAAATTTGTTTTGACCAGTTCAGTCGTTTTGAAAGAGACTACGAAGGTAATATTTTAATATGTTTACATAATAATTTTTAATATTTACAATATATTCAACAGATGGCATTAGTCTAGAAACCTTGTAAAGATTTATGGTAGTGAAGCCTATCTACTCCAAAATTAATCACACTTTTTGGAGTGATCTTTATTCTACGAAGTTTAGTCAACGATAACAGAAAATGGGAAATAAAGGCGATGAATCTAGGCAATTTGGTTAAAATACTTTCGTCTCCGTTAAAACTTCCTGTAGACTGCGAAAACAAATTCGATCAAAGGTTAGGATTGAGCCATTTACGAAAAATGATATGAAAAACGCTCCCTTGATAAATATTTCATGATGATCACACCTAATTGACAGATCTTGTGTTGAACGTAAGTCCACGGTTCAAACCCCAGGTCAGACATCAAATCGAAATATGAAAAAATATTTCTTCGCTCTGATAGTAAATAAAAAACGCCATGAAAAGTGAGAAGCTAGGCCGTAATACTAACTAAATGCTTGTAATGGCTAATTATGTATGTATGTGAACATTATTTAGAATCTTCGGCATACCAGCACCTGGAAAAATTCCCCATTTTCCAACACATTTCTGTTTAAAACTTTAAATACAGTTCTGAAAAATAAAAACTAAATTATTAAAATTTAATTTATTTAAATTGAACTGAAAAAAGCATGTAAATATAGAAAATTATGGCGCACACTTTATTTTGATGCACACGGTATGTGCAACATAATTATCCGCTGCACAAAAAAAGAACAACCACCATATTTATGCACTAATAAATACAAATAACTGTACAGATATACACACGTACATACCAACAGCTAAAACAAAAACTAAAATGTACAAAAGTTTTACCACTAACCCATGATTTAATGAAATCCCTTAATTTGATTTTATTACAGCCACAAAAATTTTGTAGAGCAACAACAAGCACAAAAACAAAGGAGTACTAAAACAGATCTAATAAACGAATTCTGCAAAACAACACAAAACAAAACAAAACGAAAAAAATAAATGAATAAAAATAACACGATACACGGCTCTCAGGCAAACCAATGTCATTGAATGAAGCAACAAGTGAAAATTTACACACACTGATATACTATATACATAAACAAATACGCAACAAATACATACATACAATGAATGTGTGTAAGCCATTTAAATTTACAAGCCCAACACACACAACAACAAGATTTGAATAACACTATACACTCAATCATTGATATGTCACTACTGTACTACACAGTACAGAAAATATCGTAAACTGCAGGCAACATTTCTAATACATTATTACAACAACATAATATTAGGATAATAATGGGCGAAAGATGCCGTTTTAGGAACACTGACACGTTACACAACAAATTTCATAATCCCGCTATTAACAAAAACTAAACAAAACATATAAAAAAATACAATAACAACAGCAGTCTGGAGTTGTTATCACTTGAAAATTTGTCATTATAAACGTATTACAGCGGCGACAATAATTCGATAGAAATGCGACAAAAATAATTCTCATCACAAATGTTTGTTGGTGTTAAGAGAGAGAGAGAGAGAGAGAATGAAATCTGACTATAAAACCGTTTAATTGAATGAAAAAACATTGAAAATTAATCATAAAATAAAGCATTGAGAACAGAAACTCATTTTATATGTACACCGTTCGCTGTAATATAGAAATACGATTGTATTTATACACACTCACACCCATACACGCATACAAATAACGTACAAAGGTTGCCATAACTATGGCGCATACAGCAACCTACGAACGAACTCACAGTAATGACCTTGTACAATATTTAAAATCTACAAAGAGCGAAAAATCCTACACACACATACACATACACACATAAAGAATAATAACTAAACTGAAACTGTGGTCCCTCATTTATTGTATGTATGTGTTTTTGTTAGCACATACATACTGATAAATATTGAATTTGTAGCAGTAAAAACAAGTACTGAATAGATGTGGTGGTCCAGTTACTGCAATAACACCAAAGCCTTTTAATAGGATTATAATAACAACAACAACAGCCAAATACATACACATAAGTACTCTTTAGAAAAGGAACAAAGAGACAAAAAAAATTAAATTGAAAAGCAAAAAACAAAACAACAAAAACAACAAAAAAATCTATTCATACAAGAGAATTTTTATTAAAAGTAGACAATAACTACAATACCATACCAATAAAACATCAAGAACAACAACAACAACAAATTTTAGCACGTAAATAGAGTCAATAAAAAAAAGAAGAGAAAAACAAGGACAATTCATAAAAACAACAAAATTAAAAGAGAGCAACAAGTTATTGAGCATAAAATTAAAATTAAACAACCGTAACCAGACAACAACACTTAAAATTAGTTGACCACCATAGCGGAGTTTTGTTTACAGTTATTGATTCCCACAAATTCATTGGAAGAATCCTTAAAAAAAAATTTGCCAAAATAGCGCTGCATTGGAAAAAATTAAAAGAGCATATATTGCAAACACACTCAAATAAAACACCACATGAACAGGTCGCGGAGGCATCTTCAACATATCAGGCATACGCTGGCGACATCCAGCCGTATCCAGAGCCTAATAATGTTGCTATAGAAAATCATTATCAAACACATTTCGAAAAATCTTTGCGTAGCAACAATCCCCCCTCTCTACAAACTCAAGGCCAAAAGGCCACACCTCACTTGGACTCACTTAAAAACACTACTGACTATCTAACCTCCAATACAAAAGCTTCAATCACGGCGACTACAGCGGCAAGACGTTATTCGAGGTTTGAGAATCCAGAAGCGTTGGAACGACGTGTCAGTACATCGGCAACAGGCACAGGCTCGGGCAGTGGTGGTGGCGGCGGCGGCGGTAGTTCTAGATCATTAGCAGCATCTGCATTAGCTGACATTATAACGGCAGACGTAGGCGTAGTACACCAACAGCAACAATCTCAACCCCATACTTTTGGTGCGCGTACTTATGTGGATGGTCGAATAAAACGTCCGAGTATATATGGCTCTGAAACATCGGGTAAATTAACGGCTAGTTCTGTTTCTGGAACCAGTTTAGCGAAACGTCATAGTGGCACTTTTACAGCAAACTTTGAGGCTGCATACGGTCTTAGTCAATCGGGTAAGAAGCAAAACTAATTTTTCATATTTTGTATGGACTTTCCTACATACGAGTATATTCCATGTGCCAAATGAGAAAACGAAACCTTCTACTTTGGTTTTCATTAGCAGGTGCTGTAAATGGTCTTGACAGTGCAAAAGGTTGGAATGGTGAACACACGCAACAACAACAACAACAGCAGCAGCAACAGTGTACATCAGATGCAACACAAGCCAACACTGGTACCAACTCACCTATGAGACAACGTCTGCCCTCCCAGTCGGGTCTCACTGATTTGAGCAACACACCAGGCATATTTGTTGGTGGTTTAGGTGGCAGTAACATCTACAGCAATAACATACAAACGCCCAGCACATTTAATATACCAACAGGCGGTAGTGGTGCCCCTAGTACAGTTGTTAATAGTACCAGTAGCGTGGGAAGTGGTGTTACGGGCAATACAGTAGGTAGCAGTGGTACAAGTGGTGGTAGTGGTGCAGTTGCAGTCAATACTGGTAACACTATTGCCACCCTAAGCAGTAGTTCAGGTTCAGCAGGTGCTGCAGGTTCGGCTCCTCGACGCCAGGGTAGTTTTACGAATGTTTTCTCAAAAATAATTGACGGTATGCCAGCAAGTACAATGTTTTCCAAATTCAAGAGTGTAAATACGCCTGTGGCTCAACAAACTGTCATCGATGGCAATCCCATTAAACAATATTTTGACATTGGCAAACAAGTGGCCTGTGCCGGACCTGAATTGGCCTGGAAGATACACGATGGCAGTCGAAAGAGTGACGGCAAGGTGAGAGTGAATTTAACACATTATTTTGAGAGTCAAGTGTAACAAAATTTTACAAAAAATGCTTTTGTTTCGATGCAAACTTTCCATTCTTAATTTACAGGAATGTTCGATATTTGTTTTTGAGAAAAAGGTGGCAGAGAAATTGCATAAACCTAGGCGTAAAGAAACAATTACGGAAATTTTAAAGAATTCTGTTAAAAATTTAGAACGATTTCGACATCCCAAGGTAATTTAACAACTGAACACTTTAGTGCGATTTCTTAACAGGAACTACATTGTTGATGAATTATTTTGTTTTTTCCATCGCTTTACAGATGCTACAAATTTACCACACCGTTGAGGAATCATCTGAAACGTTGGCATTTGTCACTGAACCAATTTTTGCTAGCCTTGCAAATATCTTAGCATTTCATGTAAATAACTGTACCAAATGCTTTCTTTTCGAAAATCACACGATGGGACTTAGGTGTGAAGTTTATGTGTTTTTTTTTTTTGTTTTGTTTTTTTTCTAGGAATCTAAGACATATGAAAATGTTATCCCACCAAATACTGGCAACAGTCAATCAATGCAACAGCAGCAGCAACAGCAACAACAATCGCAAACACCAACGGCCATGAGGCCGCTACATGCCAAGGAATATACATTTTTGGACATTGAATTAAAATGTGGGTTTTTACAGGTAAGTTTCAAAGGAATTTTTGATTTTGAATGTGAAAATATTGCTGGAGATGTTTATTTATTAAAACCAAACGAAATGTGAAATCGGTTATGCACTCAATGAGAATATATTTGCACATACTCAACAATGAACAAAGTTTCTAGAACTGTATCTTGGTGAACTCTTGGCTTAATGTTTTATAAGGCATCACTTGATATACGATCCTGTTCGATAAATATTTCTAGATTATTGAAAACACACCGCCGTTCTACCATAACAAAATTACTTTCAATTTCCAGAGTAATTTTCAAGCATAATTCCCTGGGACAATTTATGCACTTCGTTGTTTTTCTGTCACATTAGATTTCCGCTGTCTCTTCAAATCTTTTCAGCAGTGTTGTATCTATTGCCCTTCCTAAACTCTCTCTCTTATAGTATCAGTGACGCAAATAGATGCGTACAACTATGTTTTGCTAGTATTTAACACATCTGTGGGCTCAAAATGTCTGCTGCATCTATTCAGATGCAACGTTGATCAGAAAACAGGTATCAAGATAAGCCAATACATTCAGTCCATAGGAAATTTGTTATCGCCAATTACAATTGTTTCAAAAATGATAAAATCAAAATACTGGTGTTTTGCTTTTACATCGCTTAACATTAAAATTATAAACAAAAGCTACAAAAACAAAACAATGCAGTAAACGAACCTGTTTACAAATGATCGAACTGCTTAATATAACAACAAACACCTGCATAAAAAAATGGTAAAAAAGTAAACATAAATACACAAACAACACTACAAGAATAAATGTAAACAAAATACACAAACAACACTACAATAAATAATGTAAACAACGGTTTACGTGATTTTGAGAAGGCACTTCGGACATTCATTCACCTTCAAGAATATTCATCAAACGGTTTACTCTGCCATATAAAAGGCAAGGCAAAGCCGGCGACTGAGGGAGTGAAGTTCAGTCAGTCTTGTGTGAAGAGGCGGTGTATTTGAAGAGAGTAATAGTGGTTTGAAGATCTCCTTAACAAAGATCTGTCGAATAATCGTCTAGTAATTGTTATTGTTTATGAAAGGGTATAAACAGAGGAATAAAAAAGCAATAGTTGTTGTTTACATCAAGTTGTGAACAGTGTCACACAGAATTATGCGAATAATAAAGAATTTTAATTAAAACTAAACACAAATTTAATTTTTATTTTATTTGCAATCTACGAGCTCTCATATTTTAAACGTTTTTAAAAGGTAAAAACATAGCAATATCATAATTATAGCAATCCCTTCTTCTCAATATGATGTCAAATCATTATTCGTGTAATCATTTCCGTGTATTATTATACATTCTTTAACGTTTTCCCACAATCAACATTAGAAAAGTAATGTGAAGAAAACTAAACAAAATGTCATATGAGTCTTTAACAAGCCTCATAGTTTACCGTCGGTATATATACTAGGAAATGAGATGAATCAGTATATCTTCTCTTTAGTACGTAGCTATTCGATGACAATATTTAATTAAAATGACACTTATTTTCTGTCTCAATTATAGTTAATTGAAGCAATAACATTTTTACATTATTCTGGGCATGTCATACATCGGAATATTTGTCCATCGTCTATATTAATTACGAAAAGGGGTACCTGGAAATTAGCTGGTTTAGAATTTTTAGGTGAGTTCACTACAAAAAGAGAATTATTTACTGTTTTATAAACTTTTCTCCATCTCTTCGCAAACGAATCCTTTTACAGAAAGAATGAATGAGACTGATATAAATGAATCCATTACGTGTCAACCATGGACAACACGCATATCAAAAATGGCTCAGCCAAATTTGGATTTTATGCGTAAGTATGGCGGAAAAACGAAAGCAAGACTATTGCGAAGTGAAATTAAATCCTGTACTTTTAAAGCAATTTTGTACGACGATTTTAATCTCTGCTAAAATATTTATATTTTCCATTACTTTTTTCCAAACGTTCTTTGTCATTTTTCTACGGCTCATGGCTTACGTTATTGTGTTTCTTTGTATTTATTTTTCTCTCATTTTTCTTTTTACAGCACCTGAAACACAAATACATTCGAAATGTAGTCTTCTTAGTGACATGTTTTCTTTAGGTTTAGTAATCTGTGCTGTTTTCAACCGAGGACGTCCCATTATACAGGCTGGCAATATACCAGCCAACTACATCAAGCAATTGGAAATGGTAAGTTTACATTTCACATCTTGTTCTTGACACTTTAAACTCCATTCAGTGTTGCCACCTAACCATCCACCCATCCACCCAACCCACCAGTGGTCTGTCTCTAAGTACGATCATTATTGTGGAAACAGTCGTCAGTAGCAACAAGTGTTTTCTTTGGTTTTTCCTTCACAGTCACTTTCATTTTATGTCGGCTTAAGAACAAATAAAATGGAAACTTTTATTACAGAGCAAACACACAAAAACTTGTTAAAACTTGTGGGTGATATACCCTACAGTTGGTGTAATTATTATTTTTTTTCTCTGTTTTTTTTTTTTTTTTTGTTTTGTAAGACCAGTAATAAATTTGTCTCCCACCGCGACCTAAACGTGTGTAGGCATTTTATTGGTCATGGACAAATCAATCTTTAGGTGCTCAATTTAAAATTTCATGAGAGTTTATGAGTAGCGATAAAACGATTCACTGCTGATCTCTGGTATCAAACTATAACAAGTAGAAGGACTAGTTGTTGTAAAACCTTATACAACTTCTGTATAAGATGACCACCGCATACTCATTGTACATGTAATAATAATTCCGAGTTTAAATCCCAAAAGAAGAGTTGCTGTGCCTTATGTGCCAGCAACAACAATACTTCAACAAATTTTCTAATTAATTTACTTGTGCAAAACGAATATTTTCATGGATATGAAAACGAGACCATTTTCTACTACTCGCCTCATTCCACATGCAATGCACCTTGTACATGGCGACCCACAAACTCTTCAAACAGCTCTCAAGATTGTCAATCCATCCACAAGCTTCATGATGCCACAGACACTTGAACAAACAGACAAGAAATGAATGAAAATATTGCTTTTAAGTATTCCCTATAGGCGAGGCGTAGGGCAATAATACAATAAAATTTAAATGCAAAATAAAGGTACTCATCGTGCTCAACAGCAGAATTGTCGGGGGAGGGGGAAGGATACGAGTGCAGAAGTGAAGAAGTGAAGTGGAAACTAAATCTAAAACATATTTTGTTCAAAGTCAACCTTGTGTAAGACTTTTATGATGAAATTTTGAGTATTATTGTACCAAAAGATTTATTTTATTTTTATATAAAAACATTTACATAACATTGTTGTTATCGTTGTTTTTTTTCATATTATTATTAAGATATACATAGGTATACACATACATTTCAAAATACTTTTGAAAGTTTTTCTTTTTCTTTTTCATTCAATTTATAATTTTTTTGCCTTTTTTTACGTTTCCCGAATTTATTTTGGCACTTTTTCTTTGAAAACTTTCATTTAATTATAGAATCGTATTAGAAAAAAAAACAACAACACTTCAAGCCTTAAAGTGTAGCAAAATGAATACTGGGTAGCTGCTAGAATTTACGCAAAACTTAATCAAAAGTTATACCTGGAAATATAAAATTAAGAATTATGAAAAGTTAAACTAATTCTGATGATTTCCTTTTAGTCAGCATCAAAAACTTTATAAAAAATAAACTAAAAATAACGTAACGAGGGTTGTTAGCAAAGTGTATCCGTCTCACTTTAACTATAATTGGAAAAAGAAATTCTCACAAGGAATATATGATATCCTGTACACCACAGGATAAGCCTTTCCTATTCTTTCAAAATTCTTAAAATTTTGTGAAATATTAAAACAGCAATGATCTGCAGTGTCTACAGATTACAATTCTGCCATAAGTTAGCTTAGGTAGGATGGTGAGCTCATAAACAAAGAGGCACATGTTATCGACAAGTAGATAAGAGCGGCGTATTGGATCTTAGATTACGGCCGATAACCATACTTTCGATATAGTCAAGGAATTTATTTATCTTGGCTCCGCCGTTACCACCAAAAGTTATGTCAGTCTGGAGATCAAGCTTGCTAACAGCTGCTAGTAAATAGGACTCAATGGGCAATTGAGTAGCAGAGCCCTTCCTATACGACAAAACTAATACACTACAAGACGCTCATCCTCCCCGTGCTTCTGTATGGCGCAGAGACATGGATCCTATTAAGCACTAATGCAGCAGCCTTAAGAACATTAGAGAGAAAAGTCTTACGTAAGATCCAGTGCAAGTTGGTGATGATTGCCGCATCCGATACAACAGTGAGCTGTATGAACTCCTCAACGACATAGACATTGTGCAGCGTATTAACATCCAGCAGCTGCGCTGGCTCGGCCATATCGTTCGAATGGAGGAGGATGCTCCGTCGAGAGGGGTATTTGACGGGGATCTGCGTAAGTCTGCGAAGAGGACGACCTTGTTTGCGTTGGAAGAATCAAATCGAAGAAGAAGAGGAATCAATATAATGCAATTAGTGGTTCGGTATTCCTCCCAGTCCTTGCTTTCCTTCACTGCTATTTAAGATCGATTACATTCAGATCATTTTGTTACATTCATAAAACACGTTCACAGTATTCTGACATACTCCACAAACATTTTTAATCTGCTATGATTATCTGAATCACATTTCCAATTATCAGTGATTGTATTAGGAACAGAAGTAATATTTGAAGAAATCATGCTTGAAGTGATCAATAATATCATTCAGGGGTGTAAATAGTCAATATAACATACATACATACATACATACACAAATGGTCATTACAACCCTTTTATCAGGATTACGAACTAGTTTCTCACACCACTTAAGTTATGTGCGTTAATTTTATGCATGAGTGACGGGATCCACAGGTTCAAGTCGACTCCGAATGACAGATTTTTGAGAATCTTTTTCATGGCAGTTTTACTTATTCACAGAGTTTTTGCCAGAAATCTGCTGAAAGGAAGTCACCGAAGATATATTTTTTTCATATTTTCGTTTTGATGTCTGACGTGGGGTTTGAACCGTGACCTTACCTCTAATAAGCCAACACAAGCCAGGGGTGTATATAGTCAATATAATGCGTTTATTTTTTCCGTGTAGAAACCTGTGTTTTCTGCCTGCCTGGAAGCCTCTGAGTTGGCTAATATTTTACACGTCCGATTCTCCTTTTATCTCATTTATCCTCTGCGTCCATCTATCTTTCCATCTTGCTTGTCGTTTCTCGATAATTTCGCATTCCATTATGGATGCCTGCATCAATTCCGCGTCACTTCCGTGTCCTGCTCAGCGGTCTATCGTATTCACTATATTCGTGCAGGATAACATATTCCACTGTATAGTGTAAGAACAAAGCATTCTTTATCATCAGGCTGTACTGACATTCAAAGTATGACTATTAAATGGTCACTTTATATACCGGCTAAGTCTTTGGATCACAAAAAGATAATTTTTTAAATTTTTTCGATTTAAAAAGAAACTTCCAGGTCGTTAAGTCGAGCTTATTAATATTTAAGTATGTATGTGTGGATATTAATTTCGTAAACCTTCCCTGAAAAGGGGCGATATTAACAAAATATTGTATTTTGTTTTAAAAACATAAACGGTTTTTTACGAAATTCTTGTTAAATTTGTAGCTTTCGCTCTAATATGGTCTGCTAAGGGCTGACTGTATTAAATATGGTAAATGCACCAGTAGTCATTTGTAAAAAAATTCGTTTTATTTGGAAATGGATGGAGATATGAAACTTTCAAATTTTCCAAATAATTCTCGAGAAAATGTAATTTTTGTTGTTCTCTTATCATTGTTTGTTTAGTTAATTAAGTAAACTTTCTCTCTCGACTGTCGAAAACGTTGAACGTTTTTATTACAGCAGCGCGATGAAGAGATGAAATGAGGAAACTGAAAGACGATTAGTTCGATTGAATTTAAACCGTAAGTAACATGAATTTTGTTGCAGGCTGTTTCAAGGCTCAACAAATTTATTCAAATGTTCAATGCCTTCAAGGATTTATTTACGTAAAGGCATACCACACCATAAATACATTTCTTTCAAGTATGGTATGGTATGCTCTTCAGTTCGTTTTGATTTAAATCCATGAAACTATTTTGTAAACATAAAATTTATGAATTTATCTCTCCATGCGATTAAATTTTGTTATGTTGTAGGTAATAGTAATTATGATTATTTTGTATTTGTTTACTTTATTTCACCACTAAGATTACATATAGATTAGAGTACATACAGTTAGAGTGTAGTATTATTTATTATATTCTGACTTTTATGCTGTATTTTAAAGAAACTTAAAGCGTTTTTAAACATGTCGCTACCCTATCGCTAGTCAGATAGGCATTATAAGCTACAGAATAGCATAGTCTGGGGCCACATTCTATATCAAAGGTCATATAGTACTTGAATTTGAAGTCATGTTGTCAATTATTATTTGACCTTGGAATAAGGGTCAAGCATTCGCAATCAAGCAGATATCATCTGCCATTTAACGTGGATTTCCATCAGAAGAATTCGGTTTAACATCAAGGGAACTACAACGCTCAGTTGATGGGGCAACTCTTAATTACATACATAACATAATTGGTCATTACAAGCCTTTAGTCAGGATTATGGACCTAGTTTCTCACACTACTAATGTTGTGTGTGTTAATTTTATACATGAGCGGTGGGACCTATAGTTTAAAGTCAACACCGAATGCAGATATTTTTTTGAGAAACGTTTATGGCAATTTTGTGCTCAGCGCTTTTGACAGAAATCTGCTGAAAGGAAGTCACCGAAGAAATATTTTTTCATATTCTGGTTTTGATGTCTGGCCTGGGGTTTGAAGTGTGGCTTTACGTCCAATAAGCCAACACACTACCTTCTAGACTATGGCGACTTCAACTTTTAATTACAATAACTAATTCACGTATGCTCACATATTGCATCATGAGGATCCTTCTTTATTCACACTGCTCCCTATTTTTCCTTTCTCAGAATATATTTTTTTGTTCCAACAACAAACAAGCAAATTGCCTCTTAAGCCACCCGACAAAAGAGTTTCTGCAAACAATAAATTTGTCTCACTATAATTGCTGCGAGTTTGATTTTCTTTAAAAACAATTTAGTTTGACACGTAATAAATAAGCCGCCTGCTGCTGCTCCATTGTCTGTTTAGTTTTCTGCATCATTTAAAATCTTTTGACATCAACTTATAAGCGGCTATTACTTGAACTCATTACAACCGTCACTTTGGAATTAAATCCGCTTTATACTGTCTAATAATCAGCTTAAGTCACCGGTTGTCATCTTACAATCGTTGCTACTATCACCTGTGGCCTTAACAGTTTGACAGCCACAACAGCTACGCTGGTACAACAGAGATTAACAGTTATTTAAAGGATTTCTTGTTATAAACTTTCATCCACCACAGGAACCAATAACAAAGGAAAACATTGAATTACTTTAAAATAATTTCTAATAATTTATTAGAAAAAATATTAAATTTTAAAATTAATTCAAAAGAAAGCAACGTGTAAAATGCACTTTAAGTTGGAAAGGAAAAAAATTGTAAAATATTTCGTTTGTAATACAACATCTACAAATATGATACGTATTCAATAGCATTAGGAATGTAAATTGTTTTTAAAGATAAAATTGAATTACTTTTAATCACACAAGCATTTCTAATTCATTCCAAAACCTACAAGGCTTTAAAAATAATTTGAAATGAAAACTCCTTGGCAATTATCGTTTAAGTGTTTGAGGAGATTTCTTTTATTCTTTTTTCATAAAATGTTATGGGTTACATTCAGATAACCACCTATAAAACACAAAAGTAGAGGAATATTAGTACACTGAAAGAAATTGTTATCAATTCTACCAGCGAATAATATATTAAGCGCCATTATTACAACTTGCCGTTAAAGTTGGGTTTAGTTAAAGCTAACTTTAGTTAAAGTGAACTTTAAAGTCACCTTTAATTTATTTTCGTTATTACAGCCTACAGATAAAATAAAGTTAACTTTTTCAAAAATATGGCAGTGCCGGAGCAATGTCGATAGCACTGTTCTATTAAACAAGTGCTATAAAAACGCAGTTGCAATGACTTGTCTTTTTATTTGTTGTGTTTATTCATTTTGTTTATAAAATTTTTGGGTTTTAGCTCTTTTATTTTTGAATTTTTTGTTTTAAAATATATATACATACACAATGAATACGGCAATATCCATTTTGGTTTATTTTTCATGTTTATATTTGAAATTGCCATATGGCAAGTTCAAAGATAAAGTGAACTTTAAAAGTTAAAATCCTGCCTTTAGTTAATGGCAAGTTGTCTTAATGGCCCTAAAACTAAAGCATCATTTGTTTAAGAGTTTATTAACAAATTAATATGCAATGAAGTTCAATTCCATTTAACATGTAACAAAAATATCCAAAATTCATGGCTTGCTTTGTCACTTATATGCAGAAAATGATGATAGAGCAAAACAAAAGTTTTGAATCTTAAATATACTTCAAACAACTTGGGGATAAAGTGAAAAATATTTGTTTAGGTTCACACAATAGTCATACTTTTTGTCTCCACAACCGATTGTACAATGTAATCAGAAGATACCTCGATCCGACGAAATGAATGTGACATACAGTTTTCTTGGTTTAACAAACAAACGATGTCCCGTTTAGAGATCAGCAATGAATCGTTTTTTCGCTACTCATAAGCACTCATGAATTTTTGAATATAAGTGAGTCAACAATATTGCAATTTAACTATGTACTCTGATGCCTTCGTACTCAGTACAACGTTGATTTATAAGTACAGGTTGCAATGACTTTGCGTACAAGTTTGAGTTTGATACCATTCGAAATATGTTTGATTCATAAGATTCATTTAGATTCATTTAGATTCAAAACTTTAGAAAAATACTTATAAATGACTCGAGTTGTTCATCAAAATTTACAGTCTCAGTTGTTGTCGCATTTAAAATTAAATAAAAAAGACACATAAGCAAAAGAGACAGAGCAGCAAGCAGAGCAAACACACAACCTTTTGGTGAGTATTTTAGTGTTCGTACGCGAGTCATACTTATTTTGTGAATATGGAGAGTCGAAATCAACAACATCATACGTGTTGTTAAGTATGAATGTGATGAGTACTTCCAACTTTGAATATGTGTAGAGGTTACATGATATTAAAATAAGTATGAATACGTATAAGTATCAGAAATTAGAAGTATGATTCGATCCTACTCATCTTTTTGAATACTCATTGCTGATCTCTGATCCCGTTACACTACTTGACGCTTTAGATAAATATGGGCGGCCACGTGACGGTAGCAATTACACTCATGACGTTTGACTACGGAACTGCAGTGTTTCTCTGGAATATGATCCTAGCATGCTAATCAAACTGGCTTACAAATTAATAAATCTTCCTGTAATTGGTATTTCTGCCTTTCCGACAACAGATTATTAATTTCGAAGACCTTTATAATCCGAATACCATTATTTTAAAGAGCGACAGTAGACTTAGCACACAAACTTTTAGGTTTTCTAAACTCATAATAATATTTGCTGCAATGACAACTTTTTTAACGACGTAAAATTCGTGCATTTACACCAAAAACAATCACAGCATCCAACAACTGTGTAAGTGAAGATACCCATGATTTTCTTTTTTATTTTTCCATTAAATGATTATCAGACCATCATCATAGATTATAAAAATAGTATTTTAGCCTTTTGCCACTTTTATTTGTCACGATAATTTAAATTCAATTCTTTTTCTGCCTGCATTTATAGCCAACAACAACTGTTGCTAACTGGTTACCACAATTGTCGATCTGAAAGTGTGTTAATCACGTAAATGTCACAACGATATTTACGGTATAACGCACATACATTCATATATGCAGACGTGTATGTAGATATTTGTATGGTTCATAAAAATACATACAAAAACATACATACATATATATATACAGATGCAAACATATTCGTTGACACTTTCATTTATCTTCTGTTTCGTTTCATTGCCTTTTCAAGTCTGTCTTATTACCATTAACGAAGATTCCTTAGAAGTTATTTAATCAATTATCTCTGTACCTTACGTATAACGAATGATTTTAAAATAAATTTTCTTTTTCTTCTCTTCATTTCTCTTCTGTTTGAATTTTCTTTGGATTTTACTGCTGCTACTATTGGGTATTTAAATAACACAAAAAAAAATACCTGAAAATAATTACCAATTCATTCAAACGCAAACACCCACACTCAGTTGGATGATAATGTACAAAAAATGTTACCAAGAGTACCAGTGCCATTACAAGAAGCCACATCACGTCTAGTGAATCGAGATCCAACCGCAAGACCAACTGCTCAACTCTTACAATTGATTAAGTACTTTGTGTAAGTATATAACAAACATACAAATATTTTATATTCCTTTATTATATGCCATATACATACATACATACATAGGTACATACATATATATTTTATCAAACAGTAAATTCTTACAGTAAAAAGTAAAAAAAGCAATGAAATTTATTTAAAAATTCTACTTTTATTTTGTATACGAAGATGTAGCATATTACCATTGAAAATACATACAAATTTTTATTTAAATTTATTTATTTATTTATTTTATTTTATTGAGCAACATATGTAGGTATTTCAGACAAAATTTTAATTGATCAATTACAACTCAACTGATTTAAAGTCATAATTCTTCGAGTTAAGTAGCTTAACCATAATGAGATATGATGGCGTAGGTACATACTTTTCGTTTCCCATACTTATTTGACCCAAAGAACTGTTTCAGATTCAGTGGCTGTATTACATACTGTTCCGAAAATGAAGAATCTAGATACTGGTGTTTTGCTTTTACTTCGCTTAACATTAAAATTATAAACAAAAGCTACAAAAACAAAACAATGCTGGAAATAAATCTGTTTACAAATTATCGTATTGCTTAATAATAACAACAAACACCAGCATAAAAAAATGGTAAACAAGTAAACAAAAATTCACAAACAACACTACAGGAATAAATGTAAACAAAATACACAAACAACAATAATGAATAACGAATAGAGATTTCAAGAAGGCGAAGTCACGAACATTCGCCTTCAAGAACATTCATCAGGCTGCTTACCCTGCCATATAAAAGGCAGGGCAAAGCAGGCGAGTATGTTAGTGAAGTTTAGTCAGTCTTACGTGAAGATGCGGTGCGTTTAAAGAGAGTAATCATGCTTCGTTACAAAGATCTGTCGAATAATTGTTTAGGGATTATTATTGTTTATGCAAAGGGTATAAACAGAGGGATAACAAAGAAAAGCAATTGTTGTTGTTGACATCACGTTGTGAACAGTTTCGCACAGAGTTGAACGAATAATAAAGAATTCTAATTAAAACTGAACACAAATTTTTTTTCATTTGCAATCTATGAGCTCATATTTTAAACGTTACCAATAAATCCAGCCACAGAGCGTAAGGCATTTACGACATTAACACACCTATTCCGTTTATCTACTGCCTACCCAAAGTGTCATCGACAGATATCAGTTAATGGAGAAAACAGACAATTTACAAATCAATAATACGGTTAAGGAAAGTATAAAACGAAAATACATGTCCGTATATCCATCGCTAAATGTTTTGTCAGCGAAAAAAGAGCAACACTATCGAATTGACCAAAGAAGTACTCAATTGAGGATGTCCATAACTCCCGGCTATGCTTTCTCTTCTAGTACGGTTTATCCGAACTGTTCTACCCCATTCAACTCCTTCTTAGTCTTCTCCGTCTCGACTCTTAACGACAGATTTTTGAGAAAGTTTTCATGGCAATTTTATTTCACTCTCAGAGTTTTATGATTTACCCTGAGAGCTTTTGCCAATCTAAAGAGTTTTTTATATTTTCTTTTGTTCAAGATGTCTGAGCCTAGTCACTACCTCCTAAAGACTTGAATAGTGACCACTATATCGTATGATTAATATTTCATTAGAAATTTATTAAGTATACGCAACCAATAGTGAAGCAATTAATATGCAAGCAATAATTCCTTGCATACTTAGGGGAGCATGCATTGTGGAAATGCCATATGTATGGTTTACGGTATTCGCTTTGATGTATAAGTACTGCTGACAATTTAATTGAATTTAATTCGTGAAAAAAAATAAAATGTCATAATAAATCGTATACAGATAACTCTAAAACAAGTACTGAAATTTGTGGTGGCTTGTATATAAAATGAATGAATAAAACGATCGTCTTTGGATCTTTCGAACATGAATTGTCTACTATTTATAGGACATTAAACTGGGTATCGTATTATCGAATACATGGCCAAAAAAGTTTTTGTCCGTTACCCATCCAAATCGGAAAATGTGACGCACAAACATTTGATTTTAATTTATGTCCGGATTTATTTTTGTAAGCATTGAATCGAAATCTTGAATTCTTTCAAAGTATGACAATAAACATGTATTCTAGTTTAAACAGTATTTGGATTTAAAGGTATAGGAGTGAAGGGTGTTTTCCGTTTGCATTCTGACTCGAAGAGTGGCAGTAAAGTATTGAGGAAAGTGAAAGTGAAGTTGTAGACACGAAAAAATATTAAAGATGTTTTTCATATTCATATAACATTTATTATCATTACTATGATTAATATTTACAATAAACAAACATATGTACGTGTAGATTATTCTAATAAAAAGAAATACAAATAAAAGTGGCCCGAACATGAAAGGGTGCATTAGTTTTCACTTAAATTTCTACATTTAATAAAATGTACGCATAAGAAGTCAATAAACGTGTGTCTTAAAATGTAGATAACTTTGCAAACCTAATGAATTATATTCATACCTACAGATACATATTACTACATACAATAAATAAATAAATATTTAAAGAATTGATAAACAGTAGGCAGGCCGTACGGACATCTTACAACCAGATTATAAAATTCGTCTTCTTGCCTTTACAGAATTCAACGGAAAAGAAAAGAAATAAAAAAAGAAATAAAAAAAGAAAATCCAAAGAAAAAAGAAAAAAAAAAGATGAAAAACTTTTACTCTAATGGATATTGAAATATTTATGCCTCAACAAAGTTTTGCCAAAATATCATAAATATGAAAGACAAGAAACACGAAACGATAAATGGAAAAAGTTGAAGAGAATTTGTCAAATTAAATGACAGCAGGAAATAAGCTTGCATAAGTATTATGTTTCCGTCTGAAATTAAATTATTGTAGAGGACTGGACTGGACTGATGTAAATTGAATTGAACAGCAACTTAATTCTTATCTTTATTGGTTATATGGTTTGCTGCTTATATTTTGTATTGAAAATAAATTTTGTTAAACAAAAACAAAAATCTCTGCAATATCTGAGAAACATTCGCATGGAGTTATCTAAGATATCTGTTGTTTTTTTCTCCTAAATAGTGTTTTACTTTTACTAAATTACTTCTCATTTCAAGCATTTTCTCTTGTCTGCTTAAGAAAACGACCCATAAGCATTGACTTATATTTTTTCAAATACGGTATTCGAAAATACTTTACCCCTTCTTTCGTCAAATTGATTTCTTTCACTTGGTTTTTTATTTGTATTTTCCATTATACTAAAGCGGAAATTTTTATGACTCATTTTTATTTCAATTAAATTAAAATATCACAATGCCTTTAAAGCTATTTAAAGTCTTTAAACGTACTCAGTAGGTTTTTTAGTAATGAAATTGCATTTCTTTACAACTTCCGCTTCCGGCTATAAATGATGTTGATGCTATCGTCATGCTATGATAAAATTTCATTGTGTTTTCTTCTTTTGCTAATGTTCCTTTCAATGCGCCATTGTTTGAAGTCTATAGCACAAGACCAAGTTTCATAAAGTTAAAACTAAAGTTTATTTAAAATTAAAGTTTTACAAGAAAATCAAGCAAAAATAAGGAAAATATTTTTGAAGAGCATCACAATATGTTTTTTTTTTTGGGGAAAGTATTCTTATATAAGAATAAATGATTTAAACGACTGGGCAAGCAAGACTACTGCATATTTCCTACTGCAGTTTATTGTCTCGTCAATAGGGAGTTTCGTATCGACAACAGTATTATTCTGTGCTTATTTTACGTTGCTCAAAATTGATTTAACCTGGTGTCTTATAATTTAGGTAAAGTTTTAAACACACTTATATGGTATTCAGATATGCACCTTTATTGCGTAAATCCCAATAAACAACTTTTATGGAGTCCAATATTTCATATAAAGTTTCAATTAATTATTGCACAATAAATGCGAAAATTGTTATAATATTGAGTAAAATGCCTAAAATGCAGCAATATCGTAAGTGTGTTTAGTGGTCATCTCACAATTAACTGAGCACTTCCTGTTGATATTTGATAACTCAAATGTCAACAACGACAAACAAAAAAAAACAAAACAAAATAAAAACAATGTTGTTTAAACAACGAGGTGTTTTGTTTACCAGCTGTCAAATGAATATTGAATAAACAGGAGAACTGCGTATATTATTATGCCTGAACACTTAAAATATTGTACTAAATAAACCGAATATTGGCTCAATAAAAGTGCATATCTGAACATAGTATTATTGTAGTCAAATTCATTCGATGCAATACTTTAATGTTGTGTGAATTATTGACCAATTTAATACACAAATAGTACAATTAATACTTAGGTCATGAGAGAAATAATAATTCGTAAATATTAAATGTGTTCCATTTAAAATGGAATGGGATTAATAAACACATCAGTTCAGATACAATTCACGCACTGACAATCTATTATTGTGTGAAATACCAAATCATTAAAAAGGGGGAAAAAAGAATGTAAGCCATATGTTTCATATAATTTACGTAAAAAAGAACGAGAAATTAAATTGTTATAAAAAAAATACTGAAACATTTGTTTTTTGTGGATTAGTATGTGATTTTTTACAACAAAAAAATACAAAAAACCTTATTACACATTAAAATTTAATCCGTATTAAAAATGATATAAAAATGTTTTCATTTAACACAGAGATCCGGCGGTAAATGCCCTCAAGTTCCTCGATGTGGTTAATATGAAGGATACATCACAAAAATCTCAATTTTATAAAGTCACTTTAATGGAGAGTATGCCACTAATACCCAAGGTAAGTTGAAATCATAAAAAATACACAAACATCACAAACAATTAATTTCAAAAAAGAACCACCAAAAAACAAAGTAGAATTAAGAAAAAAAAAACAATATTAAAGCATACATACATACATTCGTTTACAAACATACTATACACCTAACGGTTAAAATCATTTTCGGTGGTAGACATAAAAAAAGGATTTAAGTTTTCTACAACAGGATATTAAAATAGCGGTAAAAAAATAAAAACAACGCCTTACTGCGCCATACCCGCATATTTATACCATCTTTCTTATCGTTTTCATTTACCCTTTTTAGTCGTGTTTTATGACGTAAAACTTACTAAATTACTAAAGCATTGCAGCAGTATTTTTAATACCTTCAACCAGATATTGCGATGAGAATTTGTAGCATGATAGTGTATCAGCATTTTGGAGATAAGCATAGTTAGTCGCCTGTTTTCATACCCTCCACAACATTAGGCGGTTGGCAGCCACTTAAAGTAGATGAACAAAATAGAAATTTTGTAGTTTGAAGGTAAAAATGAAATTTTTTTCTAATTAGAGTAAATGGTCCATAATTTCCGAAAGGAAACTGTCTTCTTAGACGAACTTACTTTTAATCAGCATACGATATGTACCAATTTGATAAAAAGTTATTTAAAGGTTTTATTTTATTCCTTTACATTCATTTATATACTCGTATGGAACTGTCACAAAGCATATCCATCATCATATTTTTATAGTATATTTCAGTTTCATTAATCAAACTTTTTCTGATATAATAATGCTAGAATGATAGGGTTGCCATTTGCCGTTACCTACAAGTCATGTGTAAAAATGATCAGTAATATGTAAAAACACCCTCCTACCTAATTCAGAAAACAAGAAACAATTAAAAAAACATTGCTTAGGAATATTGTAATATTCCCCGGTAATGCCGTTATAGAAAATCAGGTCAGGAAAATCATGAAAAGTTTCTCAAAAATCTGTCGTTCGGAGTCGACTTTAAACTGTAGATCCCACCACTCATGCATAAAATTAAGACACACAATATAAGTGGTGTGAGAAGCTAGATCGTAAGCCTGACTGAAGAGTTGTAATGACCAATTATGTATGTAACTTCATTCACTACTTAATCAATAATCGTTGTAAAGAGTACAATAACATTTCGTTTCCACCTTAAATGTAAATTTCGTTGATTAAAATTCAGTTTTTAGCCACAAGTTTTTATCGTGTTAATAACGTTTATGTACGTATTTATATACACATAAGCACTAACACAGATGCAAACACATTGATTAGAGCGCCACTTATTTTTCAATTTAAAAGACGCACATAAGTAAAAATCGATAAACGAATGAATTCCTGATGAATTTAAATTCGGTTTTAGTTCGATTAAATTTTTATTTTAGGAGGCAAGATATTTTTAAATTTGTTTATTGGTTTCCACTAAATAAGGGTAATCCTTGCTAATTTAAACTTGGAATTGTGATGTATTATTTAAAACGAGGGTACGAAGAAGGGAAACTTCTAAAAAGATATACTTTTCTGGGTATCTAGAGTATTGCTCTGTTGAAATATAACCTCATTTTTATTACCTTATCTAACTGTTTCCTTTACGAGTGATGTGGCATTTGTCATCTCTGTTGCTATCGTGTTCTTTATGTCCAACTGCTGTTGCTTTTGTTGTTATCCATAAAATCGCTGGACTTGTAAGGCATTATTTATGTAATAAAGCCTTTGCTGTTTACGAACTGAAGATCGTATAAAAGTGGTGATTCAAAATTATCCATTTTTCAATAAATTCAGGATCATTAGTATTTCATTCATAATGGCAAGGCCCAAGTATAATAACAGCAGAATAAAAGCTTCATCGAAATCATAGCTTTGTGTGAATATAATTTGGCTTTACTTTTCCCCTGTATTGGACTTGGATTGGAACTTTTCATACATACATACGTATTTAATTGGTCATTACAACTCTTCAGTCAGGATTATGGACCTAGTTTCTCACACCACTTATGATGTGTGTGTTAATTTTTTATACAAGAGTGGCGGGCCCTAAAGATTAAGGTCGATTTCCAAGACAATTTTATTTGCTCTCACAGTTTTTGCCAGACATCTGCTGAGAGCAAGTCATCGAAGAAATATTTTTGCCATATTATCATTTTGATGTCTGACCTGGAGTTTGAACAGCGGCCTTACGTCTAATAAGCCTACTAGACTACGACAACTTCTAGAATCTTTTCAACTCTTATAATCAAGCTTACACGTCAATTTTGTTTCTCTTTTTTCAAGCAAAAGAAAGAAAGAAATATCTTTGAATTAAGTGAACACTATTGAGTCTACACTATTGGAAATTGAAAACTTTTCTATTTAATTCATGATTTCTATTTTAATGTCATTTCTATTTTAATGTCATTTCTATTTGCAGAAATTATGGTGGCAAAATCTCTGGCCCATGTTACAATCGGAAATTAGCAATGGTGAGGTATTGGCAGCCGTATTGCATCCTGTGCTCACACTCCTGCAGGACTCTTCCAAATCAGAATACGAGGCCGTTATGGCACCTACTATGAAGTGAGTTGACAGTTTTAATTTAATTACCGGTAAATATAAAATTACGGTAAAAATGTGTCACAGCAAATAGTCTGTGAATGAGTGAAAATGTGTTTCGGCTCATTGCGAGTATTAAAGGCTTTAAAATTGCAAATCATTCTTATTTATAATAATTTTTTTAAATGCTTTTATTAGTTAAATAATGTCAGATTATAAAACAATGTGTATTTAAAAGATATTTTTATGGTATTTAATATGGATTATAAAAGGATAATTACTTTAAGTAAAATCTCTAAATTTAATGCCGTACATGGAATATTTTTTTATTTAAAAATTTATAAATGTTGATAATTATATCGTACTTTTTGTAAATTTTAATTTAAAAAATACTATCGTTAATATGTATGGCAAATAAAAAATCTTTTTTTTTATTAAATAATTTAAAACGTATTTTAATATATATTTTGTTGCTATCGTATCGTATTTATCTATTTTATATTGTATTTTATTTCATTCAATGTATTGTTAAAATTCTTTAAGAATAATTCTAAATGGCCCGAAATCAATACAAGCAACTGTAACGTTGCTAGAGAATTTGCATTTGATTATTGAGAAAACTCCCACGGAGGATGTCACTACGGATATTATGCCAATGCTATTTGCATCCTTTGAAAGTTCCACCATACAAGTGCAGGTAAGTAATTGAAAACGTCTGCATTTGTATATAAAAATATAGATTTTATTACAACATATGCTGAAATATAACAGAAAAGAACAAGAGGAAAGAAAGGGGAAAAATCGTGTTTCAGAATTATAAACATTTAATCGATCAAAGGCTCAGTCAGGTTTGAATTTTATTATCAAAGTGTGTGTTGTGCTTGAGAAATCTGTTTTTGTCGAAAAAATATCTTCATTTTTGGCTTAGTTGACACATTAACAAATAGAATTGCTCAATTTGCTTTCAAAATTAGACGGAGGCAGTTCAATAGCTAACAATACACCCTGAAAGATATCCTATTTGGTGTGTATTTGTATATAGGATAATGTCATCATTGAACCGTATTACTTGATGAAAGATGAAAATCGTAACATTAAAGTCAATTAAGTAGTGATTGAAGTTAAATACATCATTGGTTATTACAACCCTTCAGTCAGGATTACGACTTAGCTTCTTACACCACTTATGTTGTGTGTGTTAATTTTATATGTACATGAGTGGCGGGACTTACAATTTAAAGTCGACTCCAAACGACAGATTTTTTGAAAAACTTTTCATGGCAATTTTATTTTACTCACAGAGTTTTTGCTAGAAATCTGCTGAGAGGAAGTTACCGAAGAAATACTTATTTTTAAATTTTCGTTTTCAGTCCGACACACTACCTACTGGACTACGGCAACTTCTATTAGCACTGATTTTTTCACAAAATGGAAGAACGGAACGCAATACCATGAACTTATTATGAGTCGCTTTTGGAAAGCAATTATTTTCACGTTTTAGCGCAGTCCATTCATTGCCTAGTCTGTCATGCACAGAGACTAGCCAGGCTCAATTCCAGCCCAACAAGACAAAGATGATAAATCGGTCTAAATTCTATTTTGTCTATTTCTTAAACGTTTCTGGTCACCATCACTGTGTATGTTGGGGTAGCTCGTAGTGTCAAGTGCTGTTTCTCGTATCCCAGAGAAATAGAGTTCTCTTTCGTGACTAAACTGAGTAGGCCAAATATGGAGTTCACCTTTAGAAGAAACTTCAACTTTCTTGTACATTATGTGAATTTTTACATGGTTATTCTTAAGAATATGCAATTATTTTTCAAGTCTATGATTTCTTTTATTTTTCTTTTTACAACATGTACGTAAACTGTCTTGTTGTTCATGTGTCATGTACTTTACAACTGAATTTTATTTACTAGTGCTCTGAAATTATTTAGAAAATAAATAAAAAATGACTCGAAATACATGGAGGAGACTGTAATTTTGAAAAAACGAAGAAAGTAAGAAAGCGCACAATCAATCAAGCACATACTCATTTAATGCTTCACTTTGCAGCATACTTTTTCAGAATGATAGTTTTCAAATGCTAAGCTAAGTTAATTATAGAGGGACCAGCACAGTTGTGAGGAAATATTTTATTTTATTTAATTCTTGTTTGAATCTGATGTTATTGAGTACGTCTTGTAATCGAAGTTAAACTTTAATTTAAAAAATTTTAAAAAGTTATTTAATTAAAATGTTTAAATATTGTAATGAATTTCAAAAATTCAAAATTAGCCTTAAACAAGTATCAGAAAACAAAAGAAGCTTCCATACCTATATCCATGACAAACATCACGGAATGTCCAACAACGAAAGAAAGAAAGAGTAACTCTTAATGAAAAATATTCAGCACCACTACATCCAACAAATTTTACAATGAACGGGGTTTGTAGGCAGTGACCATTTGCAATATATTTGCAAGTATCATTCTAGAACCTGCTATAGTAAATGGTAAAGTAAATTCCAGTGAAGTCGCCGTAGTCTAGTAGGTAGTGTATTGGCTTATTAGACGTAAGGCCACGGTATAAACCCCAGGTCAGACATCAAAACAAAAATATTTCTTCGACGATTTCCTCTAAGCAGATTTCTGGCAAAAATTTTGGAAGTAAATAAAATTGCCATGAAAAGTTTCTCAAAAATCTGTCGTTTATAGGTCCCCGCCACTCATGTACAAAAATTAACACACACAACATAAGTGGTGTAAGAAACTAGGTCCATAATTCTGGCTAATGGGTTGTAATGACCAATTATGTATGTATGGTAACTTCCAGACAGACCCCAATCTCCATTTGGAATGCCGACCCTCAACTTAATTATAATTTATTCAGTACACTGTCTTATACTGAACAGGTCTTCTTGTATACACCACTTATATCCTACCGAAAATGGAATACAGTTCTCATGTATAGTTTAGTGCCCCGAAGAATATTTTGAGGTGGAATAAAGGGTCTTGCTACTACAAAGCTGATATATCTTAGAGCTTATATGTTCGTGATAGATTGACCAGTGGATCGGAGAATAAACGACAGAGTTAATTGATTATTTAGTGGCACTATGCCTTTATTAGATGCTCTTCTTGCAAAAGTACGTCCTGCTGCTTAAAATATAAGCGAATTCCTTGCTATAGTAAATGGGTTTTAAAAATTCCAGGTAGATTCCAATTCCACATTGTTGTCTTATATAAGGCAGCTCTTCTTGTATTCACCACTTACATCCTACCGAAAATGGAGTACAAATCTCATGTATAGATTGCAGTTCCGAAGAATATTTTGACGTTTCTTTACAGCGTACAGTAGAGGATGATGGTACTACTCTAATGTATTGTCCTCTAGTGAAATAAAGGTTATTGCGCCTACAAAGATGATATCTGGTTGTTCTTATCTGCTCGTGATATAGTGGCCAGTGCATCACATAATACACTGTAGAGTTAATTGTTTTTAAAACAATGAAGAAGGGCGTCCTGGTGCTTAAAATATAAACGAATTCCTTTTTCGTCTTACACAATAATCTTTTCTAATTCCAATTCCTGCGTAGCAGCTATGCATTTGAGAGTTTTATGGTTTATGCGATAGACGGAGGAAATTCCTATCTCCAATAGAATACATAAATGTTGGCATATGCCCAATAGGTTATCTTCTCAGATATGGCCCTGTTTTGTGCACGAAATCATAGTTAAACTGCCCTCTTATGAGGAGTAGTGCAGAGAGTCAAATTAAATCAAAGAATATGTAAAAATCTCGAGAGTAGAATAAGAACCATGAGTGGTTAGGAAATTACTTTAAATCCTTTGCCAAAAAACTGATTCTTTAAACAGAAACCATCACTACCGGATTTTTCTGGCCAAAAAACAAAAATTTGAAAATCTTTTCATCTCTCTTGGAATGAATATTCAGTTTGTTTTTATTGTTTGTTTTTTGCAACTTTTCTCTGGAAAGTTACAAAAGATGATTATTATTCAACAGACGAAAATTTCATTAAGTTTTCAAATTTTCTTGCTCAGTGGGAATTTGTTCAGGTGTTTAAGAGGGAATTATTGATTTCCCAGTCAGTTTACATTCGTATATTCTATAGTAAATACAAATACAAAGAACCCTTTATTTAAATGTAAATTTTTTTAAGTTTTTCTTCTTGTTTTGTTTCGTTTTATAAATTTTATTTTATTTACAAGATTAGTATCTTGTTTGATTTGATTTGATTTCTTTTGCAGAATGCTGCTGTGGTAGCAGTAACAAATGTTTATGACAACATCACGGAAGCATCAATTAAACGTATGGTTTTGCCAAAAGTTAAATCGGTTTTCGAAAAGAATCTCACCGATCCAAAAATAGTACAAAACGTATTGATTTGTGTCGAAACACTGATGGATAGAATGGATAAGCCAGAGGTAAAGATTAATTATTGAAACTTGATTTTCTTAATTTTAAAAATATTTTAAAAATCATCCATTTTTGCCTTAAATATGGTCATTTTAATACACAAATTAAGGAAAAATGTTTCTCTTTAACATTTTCTTTTGGCCATTAATTCAAATTATTCTCTTTTCATTAAAGGTGACGGAGGAAATATTATCAATACTTGCTGGTGTGGAAATACCAGATCCAGATTTAATAATGCGTTCTGTGCGTAAGTGCATATAACTTTTTCACGTTTTCCGCTTTTCTTTCATTTACAGATGCATGCCACAGCATCAAAATTAAAGAAATGGAATTAATGGAAAGCAAACGTGCATAAATGTGCCTCAAATGTATTGCATGCATCATTTACAACATCGTTATTATCACTTACTGTCATTAAAATTTTTATCATTAAATTAACAAAGTTTTACAGAAAAAAAAAAATGAACGCCAAGCAATTGAGAACTTTTTTAACATTAAAAAAAACTTTTTTCAACTCTTCTTTCAGGTATTTACCAACGTATGTTCTTTGATTTCTCTTACAATTTAACAACCGAAGCAATTGCAAATAATGTCTTGCCTCTGCTGATACCGCACACTATAAATCCACATTTATCTTTGGAACAATATTGTCTTTTACTCGAGGTTTGTAAAATCATCATGAAAATCAATATTTACTCGTTCACATACATACTCTCCAAACCCTGGCAACAAATACTAACAACAGTACTTACTACACTACACCAGGACACGTAGGCAAACCAATATTTCATCAGCACATATAAAACAGTTGGACACAGACAGCAGCTAGTGGACAGACAGTATTTCACTTGTTTCGTATTCACAAAGTCATAAATTAACGCTCTTTTATTACTTTAACACACTATTAGGGAGCTCATATATGTATCAGAGATCAGCAATGAATCGTGTTTTTGGCTGCTCATAAGCACTCATGAAATTTTGAATATAAGTGAGTCAACAATATTGAAATTTAACTATGTACTCTGATTCATTCGTACTCACTACAACGTTGATATATAAGCACAGGTTGCAATGAGTATGAGTACAGCGTTGACATCAAACTCATTCCATTCGAAATATGTTTGATTCATAAGCCTACACATTCAGATTCATAACTTTAGAAAAATACTTATAATACTTAGAAATGATTCGAGTGACTCGAATCATTCATCAGAATTTACAGTCTTAGTTGTTATTGTATTTACAACAAAAAAGAAGAAAGTAGCAAGCAGGGCAAACACGCAATATTTTATTATAACAGTATTTTAGTATTCGTACGCGATTTATACTTATTTTGTGAATCGTGTATACGTTGAGTTATGGAGAATCGATATCAACAAGATCATACATGTTGTTAAGTATGAATATGATGAGTAATTCAAACTTTGAATATGAGTAGAGGTTCCATGGTATTAAAATAAGTATGAATGTCAACAATTATGAGTATGATTCGATTCTACTCATTTTTTGAATACTCATTGCTGATCTCTGATATATATCAGATCGTTTGTACCAATATCGTTTGTCTGGCACTCATTGTACAGAAGAATAGCACAATTTTATTGATTGAATGGAATAAAATACTCTATTCTCTATATACCCTAAATAGCGGATCTTCCAAATTGGTTGTCATTTATTCAGTATGTTTTACCAAATCCCCATGGACGACCATAGATGACCACGAGTGTTCGCTGAATGCGCTCCGTAGGTTCTACAGGACGGTGTTACGTGCCACACACAGCTTATGCCACATTGGATATCCAGCACGAGCGGTTTGAGAACATGGTCAGCTTACATAGAAGTAATGTGAATTGGCTACCGAAGATCATGCTATTTGACCCGTTAGGCTTCTTTTTTTTTAAAGTTTTTTTAAGTAGCGCATGTGTGGGAATGAGACACAAACCACTATGGTCTAACACATATGCTCACACATAATGGCAACAATAAATCTCTCGAAGAGAAAAATTTTTTTCTACCTTGTTAATGTTTAATGAAAGACCCGATAGAATAGCAGAAAATGCAATATTATAATGCAATGTTTGACATTCAGAGGCATTTAAGAGAGTATTACAGGATTAAATAAAGACTGAAGACCGCCATCTGACCGCCGCTGTTTATTCATCAGGTAGGCTAGCTAGGTTTGGCGATACTCTCAACAGGTTGAATAATATCGTATAATAGTTATAATTTTTGTTTATTAACATGACATTAAACTGAAGGTTATCGAAAGTTACAATGATTATAAAGACTCTGCTATATAACTAGGAAATACGTACTCAATCACAGGACGTACATACATGTTGTAAACTGCTTCATAAGAAATAGCATATTTGATATAAAATTGAATTTATTATTATGCAATAACATGCACTTATGCAATATTAAATATATGCTTAAATCTTTAGTCAGTTTGCTATCAAAAAGAAAACAAAAAATATGTTTTCAGTCATGAACCCCTTAATTTTAGCAATTTTTTTTTTGTTTTTTTTTATTTTTTTCCTTTCAAGGCAATTCAAGCATTTTTGGAAAATATTGACCGACAACAACGCAATCGCTTGAAAATGGAGAACATATCAATGTCATCACCTGAACGTCATCGCACCTTAAGGCATCAGTATTCAACGGACAATATGAATGCAATACCACCATTTAATATACCCAATTTGCGTATTGATCAACGTAAAACTTCCAGTGCTGAGGATATGGCAAGAAAAAATTCTGGTGGTAAGTAACTCCATTCAACTGCTCTGCTCTTCTTTCTTTTTCCTTTTTTTTTAATTGAATGTGAAATATGAAACAATTTTTTTGATTCGGGCAGTACTTTCTATGAAATTTACTGTGGTTTCATGTATCGTATATCAGACAGCGTTTTAAAAAAAACTGCTTAAACAATAAATAACAATTTCGCAATATTTTTAAAATTTATTTTCTGATAGGCGGCCTTAAGGTATACAGTAATTTGCAGAATTCTATTCATAATGCGTATACAATATGTACTAAACCGTCGGTATTAAACGAATATATTTTCTTTAGATCCCAGGTACACGTATGTGCACCTTATGTTACGTCTACTTTTAACGAGTACTGTCGCTTTGGAGTCAATAATACTCTTCTTCTTCTACATGATATTTAGTTTCCATAAATACACATAGACATGATTGTTCTGTTTATATTCCAGAAGAAATAAAAATTTATAAAAAGTATGCAAAGAATATGTATGTATTTGGGTTCCTTTTCACAAAGATATCCTGGGTAATTGCTTAGTCGAATAACTTGCTGGAAAACAAAAATAGTTAAAAAAAACTTGATTCCATTAAGCTGTTCATCAGGTGGATGAATATTGCTTTACAGAAATCGTTCCAATCAGTTATTATAACCGGACAGTAGGGAGACTTCTCTCCATATATCCATTCGCATTGCTTAATGAGGAAGAACATTCAAGGAAGAAGAATAAGTAGCCTATTTCATTTGTCATTGTATGTCAATGCAGTCTTCTCTCAATTGGCGGCGTTATTACCTGAATTTACCAAACTCTCAGGTTAATTTTTAGCTTGATTCTAAAGAGGTCATGCTTTCATGGAAATTCCCGGTGCCGATTGTCGTGATCAGTCAATTAAAACTTGGAGGTTATTTTAAGATTTTATAATTAAGACAAATTTATTTACTCTTATAGTTTCTGCCAGAAATCTGCTGAGAGGAAGTCACTGAATAAATATTATTTCATATTTCGTTTTGATCTGGTGTTTGAACCGTAAACTCTCGTTTTATAAGCCAGCCCACTACCTACTAGACTACGGCGACTTCGAACAGACATACGTAATTGGTCATAACAACCCTTTAGTCAGGATTACGACCTAGTTCCTCACACTACTTATGTTGCGTGCGTTAATTTTTTTATACATGAGTGTTGGGACCTACAGTTTAAAGTCGACTCCGAACGACAGATTTTTGAGAAACTTTTCATAGCAATTTTATTTAGTCTCAGAGTTTTTGCCAGAAGTCTGCTGAGAGGAAGGTGCGAACAAATATTTTGGTTTTGGTGGTGATGTCTGTATTTTTTACTTGTGAAAATTTCGTTTTTCTTTCATTTGTCCCCCTGTAAATGAAATTGCCAATCTTTCAGTCTCTTTCGAAAGTAATATGAAGCTATTCGTTGGGACTTATCGTTATAAAGCAATTGATTTGAATTGATAAAACGCTTGAGGCCACCTTTATAATTGAATTTATATTTTGAAGCAACAAAACGTAAATACCTTTTAAAATAACATGAAAACAATAAAAAAAGAAAGAATTTCGAAATAAACGGAATACAATTTTGTTTTTCTTGCTCTTACGAGTATCTTATGATTTACGTAAATGAAATAATTTTACAATTTAAATTAATTGACAACATTTATGCAGCTGCTACATGGAGTAGTCAGTCAGTTAGTCAGTCAGCTCATGTTTATTTTATTCGTATAAATAATCAAATTTCTATTTGCTCTCTCTCCCTGCCACACATTTTTTAGAAATTCAAATAAATTTTCGTTGAAATAATGAAATTCGCAATTAAATTCTCTTATATTCTGTTATGAAAACAAATAATTTCGAAATGTTTAACTGTTTAGACAAGTTAATGAATGTTGCCAGTACTCACGATTTGCCATTTGATGGCACTTTGCTGATTTGTTAGCGTCCTCCGTATGTTGTGAATCGTAATTTTGCTTTTAAAACAGCAGCAGCAGCATCTGTATTTTGTCGTGGCATATTTACGTTTGCCAATGTGTTGCCACAAATACGTGCATGTTACTCTAATTATCAACTGAAACAGGTGTTGTCATGGCATTTGATAACGCCCACCATCTAAACCACCAATTTTGGGAACACTAAAGGAAATATTTGATAATTTGCCAACTTTTTGTACGACTACGAGATTTTGCAGTTGAGAAACAATTAAAAATTAATTTAAATGGTTTGGTTGCGGTGAAATGAAGATTAAATTGGAATTTTAAAAACAAAACTATTCGAAAAGTAAAATAAAAAGTTACGTAAACGTAATAAAATTACATTTTCGTACAAGCGTTTTTGTTTGAGTGACTATACGAAATGAGTTTGTACTTGATTTTATTTTTGTGGACATTTTTTTTTTGAATACTTATCTAACTGAACATAGCCTGATTACTATAAAAAATGTCCTGCTTGTATATTATCTATTTTTATCACTAATAGTACACCGCGAAGACACGATCTCTAAATTCTGGACGTCAGTCGTGTTCAGCGCAGCCGTGTATGCGCTTCTTTATATTACTTAGCCCGTTCGGATTGTTAACATCAATACGAAAACCTTCATAATTTGTATAATATTAGGTGACTAAATGATGAAATTTATCTCAAGTTTGAGAAGAGGCTGGAGCGAGCTTTTTTGAGAAGCTTAGAGCAGTTTACTTTCAAGTCGCTTAAAGAATTTCAGTTACCCAAATGTTTCGAAACAGGGTTGCTAATATTGCGTAGATGGTAGCAGCATTAGCCTTGATGCAATTGGTTGGGATCAGAGATCAGAGATCAGATAAGCACTCATAAAATTTTGAATAGAAGTGAGTCAACAATATTGAAATTTAGCTAGGTACCCTGAATCATTCATACTCACTACATCGTTGATTTATAAGTACAGGTTGCAATGAGTATGCGTACCACGTTGACATCAAACGCATACCATTCGAAATATATTTGGCTCATAAGTCTACTCATTTAGATTCATAACTTTAGAAAAATACTTATAATACTTTGAGTGACTCGAATTATTCATCAAAATTTGTAGTCTTAGTTGTTAGGCATTTACGACAAAAGAACAAGGGTACATAAGCAAAAAAAACAGAGCAGCAAGCATAACAAACACACAACCTTTTGGTGAGTATTTTAGTGTTCGTACGTATTTTAGTATTCATACTTATTTTGTGCTTCGTGTATATGGGTTATGGAGAGTCAAAATCAACAAAATTAAACTTTTAATATGAGTAGAGTTTCCATGATATTAAAATAAATATGAATGCGTTTAAGTATCAGAAATTATGAGTATGATTCGATTCTACTCATCTTTTTGAATACTCATTGCTAATCTCTGCTATGATGATATAAAACATACACACGCACTATAATTTTTTTTGTAAATTAAGGTGAATCAGGTTTTGTTAAACAATTATTCCTAAAATCAGTAGAATAACATAGAGTTTGTCTTGCTTCATGAAACAAAATAATAATAAAAATAAAAATCAAAAAAATCTTCACAATTTTCTTTCGTTTGCAAGAAATGAGAAGAAAAAATAAAATTTTGATGTTCAGCAGAAAAATGTAAAAGTTATTTAGAAAACTTATTTATAACAAAATGCAATAAATTTATATTAAAGAGTTTCGACAGCCTTAAGCATGTTTATGTTTCAGCAGATTTGTATAAAAAAACAGTTATTTAAAGGAATTATTTCATAAAACTCTGTATTAAAATTATTTGACGTGCACCGTATTCATATGTATAGGTATCTCTACATTTAATGAATTAATGCATTCTTTTAAAGTTTTTTTTAACTCACATGTACTTTCGCTCGTTGTTGGCTGGTAGCTAAATAATTTTGTAATGCAACCGACCCGACCAAAAACTAAGGCCTACTATCAAGTAATTGTTGGACTTTATACATCAGCATACATGAGTATTTTTAATGGCAGCCAGACAAAAAAGAGTTTTCTTTCAAATAAGAATTTCAGATTATGTAATCGATATCCCTAATTATGAATGTGATATGAAAATTAAACACCTTCACCTTCGCTTACATGCATTTATGAATAATTACAATGCAATGAATGATGATATCTACATAACACCTCTCATTCAATTCTTTTTTTTTATTATATTTTTTTTGATATCATTTGTTCACTTAGCCATTATTTATAGCCTCATGTTTCGTTTTGCATTTTAATGTCAAGGTTATTTACATTGTATTTCCATCTGAAATTTCTGCATTTGAGTTACAGAACTTTTTTCTCATATTTTCTCTTTCATTATGCCTGTTTCAATGTAATTTTGAAGTTCTTTGTTTCATTGTTGATGTCATATTCTTAAAAATTAATGGTCAGTATTTCATATGAACATTATTTAAACAGGGGATACCACCGTAGCATAATATTCATAAATAATGTAAAGAAAAAAAGTAGAAATATAGTAATTTTATAAGGTTTTTTCCTTTGCCGACCGTCATATTTGCAAAAGCTTGGCACAATAGATTAAGAAGTAATTTTTTTCATTTCAATACTTAGAGGTGAATCACAGATGAAGTCGCCGTAGTCTAGTAGGTAGTGTGTTGGCTTATTAGACGTAAAGCCAATGTTCAAACCCAGGTCAGACATCAAAACGAAAATATGAAAAAAAATATTTCTTCGGCAACTTCCTCTCATCAGATTTCTAGCAAAAACTTTGAGAGTGAATAAAATTGCCATGAAATGTTTCTCAAAAATGTGTCGTTCGGAGTCGACGTTAAACTGTAGGTCCCGCCACTCATGTATAAAATTAACACACACAACATGAGTGGTGTGAGAAGCTTGATCGTAATCCTGACTGAAGGGTTGTAATGGCCAATTATGTATGTATGTGAATCACAGATCAACAATGAGTATTCAAAAATATGAGTAGAGCAAATCATTCTCATAATTTCTGATACTTTTTCGCATTCATACGTATTTCAATATCATGGAACCTCTACTCATATTCAAAATTTGAAATAACATGTTAACATGCTGTCAGTTTCAGTACAATTTCAACCGTAGCCACAGGGTATGGAACCCAAATTTTTAGTTTTTAACACAGTAAATTATATTTTTTTGTTCCTTTCTTGTTTTTTTTTCATTTGAAATGGCAATTTATGAGATGAAATAATGGAAAAATATAATGATTTGCTCAAGCCAGCCTTCAGACAACCTTTCATCATCGTTTCCTTAAAACTCATATGTTGCCACCATAGGATTTTCGAAGAAAAAAAATCATTGGCATTCCGAAATAACTTTCGTTTCTTTCAACTGTAATTTCACATCAAACGAAATTATGGCATAGTCCTGGGGATATGTGTTTCATCTACCCGCCGTAATGGGGGAGGGGATAAATAAAGAAGGTAATGATGATGTTGATGATGATGACGATGATGACTTAGTATTTGAAAGTAATTTCAAAAACATAGCAACACAATCACAAATAATTGGGCAAGGAAACCAGAGAGTGTTAAACATCAAAACAAAATTATTTGTTCTCTAATAACAGCAGGTGCCGTAAATTTATGTGTAACATTTAGACAAGCCTACGAGGGCAGCTATAAAATTACCGAGGGCATCGAATCTATTCGAAATTCAATTCAATATTGTTTTACGAAAGCAACACTTTAATTTTCGCTAAATCTGGTGTATTTTTCTGTCAGGGACCACAAGTAAATATGTATGGTATTTGCTATTAATTTCAATTAATACTCTAGTAATTACCCATCTCCTTCCTTTACAGTCAGTTTCTACTTGAATTGAATTATAGTTCGATTAAATAAAAAAATTTTGGATCTTAATGGCTAAACAACCCTCGTTTATCTGTATCGTTATTTTAGAAGGATTCCAATGCAAGTGTATATGAGCCTGTACAAACCACATAACAAGTGTAAATACTACACAACAAATGCTAGACATGCTAAAGCCTGTAATGAAGGCAACAAACATTATCTGTCATCCTATCATATTAGAAAAAAAACCCAAAGTTTGAGGTTAGACTCTAACATTGCAAATGAAACTGAGTGGGAAAAGGTTGAAATGAAAACAATTTAAATCGAAAAATATACGCAACTTATTATCAGTTTAATTACAATTGAAATATGTGGGCAAACAAAGTTCAAGAATCTACTTACAAATTAATTGGACACTTTTCATCAAATAACTCCTCACATGTGATGCGTTAATCGGAAAAAATCAACAAACATTTGAAATTTTATACAGATTGCCTCATCACAGTTTTCTCAGTATTATTCAAGACTTACGATTTTCCGTTCCTGGTCGTAAGAGAAAGTATTGCATACGGCCTTCTGGATCAGAATGTCATTATTATAATAATAATACAGCGGAAAGGATGACTTTAGCGTGTTTCAAACAGAGATCTTCGCAATCTTGAATGGATCGGGTTGTTATGTTTCTAGGTGTCTATGGCCTGCTATAGACAGTGCAAGAACAGGTTGGCTGCTGGGCTTGGATAAGGCCGGACTATTGCAGGGTATGTTGCTATGAGAAGGAGTTGGAGACTATCCAACACCTATAATGAAGAGGTTTATTCTGCAGTTGAAGACTTTTTTAAAATGTTTCAAATAAAGCAAAAAAGAAACCTGAAAGCCGATTCGATTTTTTTGATATGATTTTAAACATGTTAGAACATACAAGCATAGGGCACATTTTGTAAGTGTAATATTTGAAAAGAACTTTAATAAATGCAATTAAAAGAAAAACATAAAGAAAAATAAGCGAAAAATTGTATGCGCGACAAACAAATTTTCATTTTCTTTTTAAATTTGTTTTCCTTTAACATTGAAAACTAATTTAAGTTTAACCAGGTATTATTAATTGTAAAACAATGTGTGTGAAAAAATACACAAAAATGAATGCGAATAAAACATTATTTCAGAAATATTTCAGTCATTTTAAAATAATTTGACCTTCAATGTTGTTCACTAGCTTGCACCTGAGTTCAGATGAAATATAAATTCCCCCTGCTCGTGTTAAAAATATTTTTTCTCGATAGTGTGTAATATTATACAGTGAAATGTCGACAAAATGGTCAAATCGAATCTTCATTTATGAACAACAGTTCATATCATTGAATTGGTAACTCGGGTTTTGCCGACAACCAACTTAAAGTTGATATCTAGTTCGTGATTAATTTGTTTTAACATTTTGTGGTGAATAGAATTGGGGCCGGTGGAAATTGTATACATTTTTTATTAAAATAAGAAATATATTCGCGTAACTTACATGCATTCAGACTGAACTTATGGATTAGCGAAACGTATATCAGAGATATGTATCATTTTTCGCTACTCATAACCACTTATGAAATTTTGAATATAAGTGAGTCAACAATATTGAAATTTAACTTATCTGATTCATTCGTACTCACTACAACGTTGATTTATAAATACAGGTTGCAATGAGTATGCGTACAACGTTGACATCAAACTCATACCATTCGAAATATGTTTGATTCATAAGCCAACTCATTTAGATTCATAAATTTAGAAAAATACTTAAAATACTTATAAATGATTCGAGTGACTCGAATCATTCAACAAAATTTACAGTCTTAGTTGTTGTGGCATTTACAAAAAAAATAGGAAAAAAGACACATAAGCAAATTCTAGTGAGTACTTTAGTGTTCATATCATACTTATTTTGTGATTCTTGTATATGTTGAGTTATGGAGAGCCGAAATCAATAACATCATACGTGTTGTTGAGTACGAATATGATGAGTACTTCAAACTTTGAATATGAGTAGAGGTTCCATGATATTAAAATAAGTAAGTATCAGAAATTATGAGTATGATCCGATTCTACTCATCTTTTTGAATACTTACTGCTGATCCAAAATTCGATCAATGAAATTTCGACCGAACCTAATAGGTAAATTAGGAGAACGATAGTGCAGCTGACAAATTATTAAACCATGTTCTTTTATCTATGTTTTTCTACAGCTTTCAAAAATCAAAACTTCCTAACATTTTAATAAATCTTTCGATCTTCCTTCTTAATAAAATCGTTCTTCTATTATCGATCTTTTAATATTGGATTCCATTATTAAAAATTACGTCCGACAAATTTATGAATTTCTACAGAACGTTTTGTTATTTTCTTTGTTTTTAATTAAAAAAAATCATAATAATTGAGGCAGTACTGCTATTTCTGTAGTTTCTCTACCGTACAGTGCTTATATGCTGAAGTAATTTTGAGAATATTTATGTTATTTAAAGCATTTTTAACTGTGTATTTATATGTGTATGCTTTAATAATTTCATTTTGAATTCTCCAGGCTCTGGTATGCTGGGTGGCTGGTGGTTTGGCTGTTCACCCTCCTCGCCTGACAGCAATTTTCTACGTGTAGCAAATGCATTTCCCAATCGTCGGTTATCAGACAATACCTTAATGACACCTAAAATACGTATTGCTCCATCGTGTGCATCATCACCCGGTGGCACACCCGGCAGTGGTTTGCCAACACGTCGTCATTCTAGTATAGGGCCACAGGAACGTCGTGGCTCAACCATAAATCTATCGCCACCTACGGTAAGTTGTCACTGTTTTTTCTCTTACTGCGCTGTAAGCACCAATAATTTTTGTTATTGTTATTGATGGATGTTTATTGTTTTATTTATTGTATAAAAATATTATTTTTTTTTATTTATTTTTGTTTTTGGTTTTGGTTTCGGTTTTTCATTAAATATTCAATAGGAAAACCTTAATTATTTTATATTTTTCGTTTGTTTGTTTTCATTTTTAATTTTTTGCGTCTGTTCAATAATTTTATGGCGAGAAATTTTCAGTTTTATTACATTCCGAATAATTTCCAGTAAAATATTTAATTTTTGTTTTTCTCTCTCTCTCTCTATCAGTCGTGATTGATTTTTTTTTTTTGTTTTTGTTAAACTGCTTGTATTACTCACCACCTGGTGGTGGTTTCAATGGACATTAATTAAGTTTAAAAATTTTTAACTCTGGAAGGATAATTTGTTTGTCTGCAAAAACAGAGTAAATCCAATTAATTTAAGTATTTTAGTTCAATTAAAAAAATAAAAAAATAAAGCAATTTAAACTACTTTTATTGCTTCTTTTGTAAATACTCAATAAATTTATTTTTTTATTCGGATTCTCTAATTCAAGTACTGGTACACATTAAGAAAGATTTATTAGCAAAAAAAGAAGAGAAAATAGAAATTGAATACAGGCTTCAATATTCTAGGAAGTATTCCTTATATATCCTAAAATAGTTTCCAACTAAAGATCTCTGGATTCCGTTCCCTTATAGTAAGGGATAGAGTTTAGGTAAAGCTTTTGTTGAACCCATGACCCTTAATTGGTTTTCTGAATTTCTTAAGTCGTGGACTCCTGTAATGAGCTTCTTCATCGCATTATGGTAGTATCACTACATTGCATTGTTTACCTTCAAGGTTTTACCAATTTCTGATTCCATTCAATTCCGCAAAGCCTCGAGCATTTGAACACAACATATTCTACAATTTCATTGTTCTTAGTTTACCAGGGATTAGTTTGTGCCTACTCATCACTTATTAGCAGATAAGAAAATATCCTAGATACGAGCAGGACGGAAATTGCACATGAAAGAACAATAGTAAAGTGAAATGATGAAACCAAATTTGGGCAAGAAAAACAGAGAAAAATAAGGAGAAGTAAAAGCAAAATTTGTAAAAAAAAACAAGTGGAGTACTGAATAGCTGTCGAAGTAGTGAAAGAGTAATTACTTCAGATATAAACATGAAATACAAACGTTAATACATTAATAGTTTTTCAAATCGAATGGTTGTAATAACGAAAAGAAGTTAAATGTGACTTTAAAATTCACTTTAGCTAAAGTTACCTTTAACTAAACCCAACTTTAACGGCAAGTTGTAATAATGGCCCTTATTATGTTAAAAAGGTATATGTTCCATTAGACAAAACTTTATAAAGAAACAGTTACACCCCCTAATTATGTGAATTTAAAGAAATTACAAAATGGCAGCGAAGCTCTCCATGTTTAAGGTTAGTTTTCTTATAAAAATCAGTCACGACTTAATTTAATCCTTAAATAAATAAAATTTTAATTTTTTATTATTTTGTTTTCGTTTTCATATTTTAAATAAAAATAATATAAAAATGTACGTATACAATCATAAAGTTAAATAATGCCCGCTCCCTTGAAATATGCCCCTCAGCAATACAAACATGTTTTTGAGTTTTTCTGCTAAAAAATCCTCATATTTTTATTACTTTATTTACTTTGACAATCATTTTCCACTTCTTTAAAATGAAATCAAAAACAAAATAAAATAAAGTGAAAATGTCAGTCACAACAACAACACAAAGAATATAAACAAAAAAAACTAAACAACAAACGGTTGTTTAACAAAATAACCGTAAAACAAATTCTGTAAAAATCCAAAGAAAACTAATACCCCTGCCACAGACACACACATTCATACATACATACATACATACATACATACATACAGAAATACTTATATTAAAATCATGATAAATATACTGATAACTGAATATATATATACCCTACTTACATACTATGTATACTACTTTAAACAACAAATCACTCAATTTAATAGGCGTATGGTTTTGGTGCAAGAGGTGGCTCAGGATCAAGTCTTTCGGTTCCATCAACATCTGTTTATGTAGTAAGTCTAAAAAACTTAAAAACAACAACAATAATAAAAATATACGTATTACAATACAAAAACAACAATAATAATAAAATGAAAAAACCAAATAAATAAAGTTGATGATAAACATCATCAAAGGAAATCAATGAAAAAAAATAAAAGAGAAACAAAAAAAAAACGAGAAAATAATTTACTTGTGCGGGTATGATGTAATTTTTGTTGAATGTCTCTCATGAATTATGTACTAAAGCAACAGCTACAGAAGTTTGAGAGCATGAGTGATGGCTTACAATAGAAACGAATCGGCCACAAAGAAATTCTTATAAAAATAAGTGAAAAAAAATAATTTTAAAACTTAATAAGAAGAGCCTCACAGTTTATTCTGTGCAAACTAAAGATGGACATTAAAAGAAACAATCGAGGTTTTATTCGATGCAATATATCTTAAAAAACCATCGACTTTATATTGATTTTTCCCAACATATGTGTTTTCTGTGAATCGATTAACAAATTGGAGGTAAAAAAAAAAACAGAATGTACTTATTATTGCGCAGTCGTACCTTCTCTTCGTCTCTTCGTTACTTACATAATTGGCCAGGATAATTGGACCTAGTTTCTCACACCACTTACGTTAGTTTTATATATGAGTGATGGGACCTACAGTTTAAAGTCGACTCCGAACGACAGATTTTTGAGTAACTTTTCATGACGATTTTATTTGCTCTCAGAGGTTTTGAGAGAAATCTGCTGAGAGGAAGTCACCGAAGAAATTTTTTTTTTGATGACTGACCTGGGGTTTGAAACGTGACCTTACGTCTAATAAGCCAACATACTACCTACTAGACAACGGCTCTTTGTTGTTCGTAAGAATAACTCCCTGTTTATTCCTTTGTGCTTCCTTCTGAGATGCGTTTTAATCGCATTTAAGCAATTTTTTCTCAATATTTTACTCTGAGACCACTGTCTCTTTCTATACATACTCATTACCAACCTTCAGTCAGGACTACGGCCTAGCTTCTCTCTCTCTCTCTCTCCATGGAGCAGCCCAAATTAATTTTTTTACTGTTATTCAGCTTCATTGCGAAGAATTTCCTAAAATCATAGAATTTGATGGTACTTTCTAGGGCACAGTTAAGGAAAGAACTGGTAGTTATTCGATTTGTCTGATAATGATGCGCGCTGAGTAATATTACATTAGACTTGTCTCCCATTATTCTAATTATAATCTCCATGGCTTAGGTGCTTACTACCAATGCAATGGGCTTAAATTCAACAGCAGCACCGTTAAGGGACATACTCTCATTGTAATGTCTGTTTCTGTAAGTTATCCAACTCCGTGTGAACTGTTTCCAATAGTGGGTCTATTTTACTTCCGTGCATCAAATAAAATGCATCGATATTTAGTCGATGTTGATCAAAAAAGTCGTCGTAGTTTAGTAGGTAATGTGTTGGCTTATTAGACGTAAGGCCACGGTTCAAACCCTAGGTCAGACATCAAAACAAAAATACGAAAAAATATTTTAAAGTCGACTCCGAACGACAGATTTTTTAGATAATTTTTCATGGCAATTTTATTTTCTCCCAGAGTTTTTGCCGAAGAAATATTTTTTATTTCTTTTTTCGTTTTGTTGAAGATGTCTGACATGGTACAGTACACTACATACAAGACTATTTATTTATATTTAATACAGAAAAACTAACGACTTATACGTGTTTCTCATTGACAAAACAAAAATTAATCTGAGTCGGAACGTAACAAAACGTAAAAGTCCCGTTTAGTAAAACATCGTCGGAACGTAATGGAACATACATACATTCGTTTTCAGCATATGAAGAGCAATTTAAATGCTTGCTGAAGCTACATTACTGTTCGGCAAGCGTTCTCATTACTTTTCGTATTCTAAATACTAACGTACGTTTCGTGGACGTTTGGCTAACCGGGGCTAAAGACTAATTCTACATTTAGCATTACGTTGAACATGTTGCTAACCCATTAATAGTTGAAAACGCAAAACATAAAATATGTAATAATAAAAAAGTACTGAAAGCACCGCTGGGATACTGCGATATAGTACTATAGTTAAACGCCGAACGTTTCATTTGGAATTTCATCACTTCAATGCTCTCTCTCACTCTCTATCTCTGGCTCTTTTGTTATGTTATTTTGCTCCCAATTTAAAACCAAAAAGATAATCGTTGTTGTGATTACAAATAATCGTTATTTCTTTAAATGTGATATGATTTGTTCTTCTTAATATTTCCTTCTATATGGCATACATATAATGAAATCAAAAATAAATGAAATGTGAAATGTGTCACTCTATATACGTATGTATGTACCTACAAATAATATCTAAATAAAATAATAATAAAAAACATGTGTATTATAATGACAGTTGATTTACGTCACGGAAATTTCCAAATATCGATACCGAGTAATCGATTTATTTATATAACCTTACAATACATTACAGAGAAAAAGAAGAAGAAGAAAAAACCATAATTTTTGTTTTTTTTTGCTAAAGGAATGATTGAATGAATTTGGTTATGGATACTACTCATTCGTATTGCTCGCATAAATTGTTTGTAACTGATTTTGCCACTTGTTGTCACTCGCTCTAAATTTTCTCTTTTTCATATATTTTTCGGATGTTGTTTTTTGTTGTTTTACTTTTATATCGTATTATGAAATATCTTGTAAATTACTTACATACCTTCACTTATATCTAACGAATAACAATAAATAAAAAATAAAAAAAAACATCTCGAATGCTGTCTGTGATAAAATAATGATGATGATGATGTTGAAATTCAATACTAATAAATTTGATTTGATATTGATTTGCTACAAAATGGAAAGTGAAAATATTTCTGCTGCTATTTCTCACTGTTGCTGTGAATTTGTATTTGTATTGATTTTATAATTTTTATGCATAAATTATATTTATTTTGTTAAATTTAAAACTAACTTTAATACCATAATTACTTATGTACTTTCTTTTGTTCAATATTGTTTTCTAAAATTTTCATTTCATTTTTGTTGATGATTTCTTGATGATTAATTGCATTCTACTATTATTTATTGTGAATGTGTTTGATGAATGCCATTGTAAATTAAAAATTAATATAAATTTCAATACAATAGCTAATGAGTTTCAATTATAAAACACAAGTTAAAGTATTTTAATTAGAATAATTTTTTAATTTTCTATTAAAGTTTCTCTTATCATGTATTCGTTGTATTCACTCTGGAAAAGTAGTTCCATGTCGCTGATGTAGGCTAAAGATTCAAAAGTATAACCAGTATTGCTAGGCAATAGGATTAAAGAAAGAAAGATGGGGAGACCATCGCCAAATATAATTGAGATTGAGATATTGAGAGATACTCATCCTAGCAAGCCTGCATCGTTTACGTATTTTCTCAATTTCTTTTAATTCAACTCCCTGATAATTTTTAAGAGGCGGTACTGCTTGAAGTGATTGTTGCTTGTCTCTGTCTTCAGAAATATTTTCAACGGATTATTTGAAAAGGATTGAGGTATAATAGCGTGGTACAAAATCAGAAAGGGCAACATGAGATAAATCCGCTAATATTCTAACACCTGCTACAGTAGGCGAATCGTCTGCTTAGTTAAAAAACATAAATTAGTAGCACGGAAACAAAACAAAAAAATCATAAAAGGATGAAGAGATGCTTTGTGACAGTCCTATGTTCCATAAAGGATGGAAAGGAATGCGTATATAAATATCCGCCTCAGATGTTTGGGACGGCTTACTTCAAAAAACTAAACAATAATATAGAAAATGTTCTATCTGGTGTAAGTGTTCTACATAGGCTTTATGCGCTGTTGCTAAACGCATCATTCTGTAAAGGACATCTACCAGCCTGTTCCGTTCACTCTCTTCAGAATTAAAAAACATATACACATACATCCGTATGTATACGATTATATTTTCATAAAACGATTAAACTTCAAAATAACAACAAAATCATTCAGTACGAAGAAAATTTAAATTTGTTTTATTTTATACATGTGTACTGAGACACTCCACTCTGATATCTTTTATTATATTTTTTGTTGTATTTTGAAACCATATGACTATTATAAACCATTTGCGTCTTACCCGGTTTGCTGTTATGGTTTTCACTTTCCCATGTAAGATTTCAATGTCCTTGTTATGCTACAGAACTTCCTCCTAACTTCCCCATCACAATCGACTACAGTTTGATTCTGCATATATTTGTTGATTATAGTCCAGATATCCAGAAGATTTCAGAAGTCTTCAAATGGATAATGTAACCAACAAATTGCTGAACAGAGACTATTCATCTTAATATAATGTGTGTAATATGGCGTAATTGCAATATTGGTTCTATGAGTATGAATCCAACACAATTTTATAAATAATTTCCATTCATTCTCAGTTGACCTTTGTAACACCTTTAAAGTTCCTCTATACAAATGTTTATCGCATTTCGTCCTTAAAATCACTCTTATCTATAAATCAATATAATGATTGGGTTATTTTCTCTCAAGTCGCAATTTCAGTTAAATAACTTTTGTCTTAACCTTTTAGACTACTGGGTTAAATTAGAAAAAAATTGTCTCATAGTTGGCCGTAGTTAATATGCAAATTTGAAACCTTGAACTGTTATAAAATTCAAAAGAATATTTTATAAAGAATTGTGATAATCGAATTAATGCAAAATGTATCTCAACACAGGCATGAGTTGGATCAAAATCTTATTGAGGTTATGGCACAAGTGACTTTAACGCAAACTTTATAAACAATTGATAATTGGCTTAGGAAAAATTCTACGTAGCCTTTAGCCAATCTCTAATTAGTCCAAAAATCACTTTGTGGTATGGGATTTCATATCGTCAGCTTAACTAACTGTAACACAAACAATTCTGTAATATAAGGTGCAGTAAAAAGATATTCATTAATTTGTTAGAACGGTTCAATCACTGTTACTGAGTTACCTTTAAATAGCATGCTGAAAATTGTAGAATTTATTCCCACAATGTTCTATTACAGCGACTATAACTTGAATGGATAAAAACCTCTCAATCTCCCAGAGCTGAGCATAGATATATATACAAAGTCGCTGAGTTTTTTGCCACTCCACATTTTGTACCTGGGTAATCGAATTATGATAGGAAAGTGACAACTGATCTAACAAGACATGTCCAAAAAATGCTTGACAACAAACAATATTAGTAGACCTTCATCGAATAAATATATCACGGGAAGAAATTAAAGCAATAAATCGCTTGAATCATTTTCTAGAAAACCAAAGTGTCGCACGATATCCGTCTGTTTGCTCACAATAGGAAGGACATTTAAATTTCACAAGTTAAACTCGTTTGTACCATTTGCCGCTAAACTAGGACCCGTATAAATTAAGTGTCACCTCCCACTGTCAATACCGCTTTTTAGTGAAAAATCTAATACTTCTCTTGCTTGACCTCAACCATAACCCTTTTATATAGATTTCGAAGGCCATCTGCATCAAAAGTAATGGATTTCTTTTTACTACAACTTGTACTTCTATTATGTCCTTTGATAATAAACATTAAGACAAAAAAGGAGGGAAAAACTTTAGGGCATCCCAAAAAAAAGGTTACAAACAAAAGTTTACAGGGTATCAATTGTTATTAAAAAACAAAACAAAAGAAAAGAAAAATAGCAACAAATAAAATAACAGCAACAATATTTTTGAAAAGCCATAAAGTATAGAATAGAATAACAAAAACTGAAGTGAACTTAAATCTAGGACAGAGAGAGTGAGAGAGAGAAGAGAGTCTTATTAAAATAAATTAACATTTGACTAAGAAGAGTTTGTGTTGTAGTTGTTGTATTTATAAAAAAGAAACCTTGTTGAGTGAAAAAAAGGGATTATAATACCTTTTAAATAACAACAAAACAAAACAACAATATTGTCTGGTGCATGATTGCTTTCCATGCGGCGGTCTACCTACATTTTTCTCTTTCGTTTCTGTTGGTAAATTAAAACAGGGATGGGAAATGTAAATGAATTGGTAACAGAAAATTTAAAATTATTCCTAATTTAAGATGCATACGTTGGATTACAAACGAAGTCTAACATTCTTTTCGTTGTTCTTTCCTAAATAAAGTCATTGTTAATTCTGTTTTGTAATGTATTTGGCACGTATATTTGGAAGATCGTGGCTTTATTACCCAAAGACCTACTGATAAATTCACGGCATAATAATAGGAAGGCGCGATGGATCCACCTGCCTTGTTTACATTCTAAAATTAAAAAGTATTCTTGTTTTACATTCAAAATTAACAGCATTGATCTTGGAATTTCGATCAGTAGAATTATTCCTCATTTGATTGTACTACAGAGCCTTGTTTAACAGGGAACATAAAGCTCTCCCAGGATAGTGAAAAGGATTTTCTTTTTCACATTTTTTTATTTGTTTTCTTTTCCACTTGATCGAGTAATAATATTTGAATAATACTGTCTGTTTTGACAATATTAAGCTACTGAATCTTCCCATCTCTGGGAAATTGTTTGTGAATGTGTTTAGCTTAAGGTGAGAGAGTGTATGTATAAGTAAATGTATGTAATGGTGTGAATGTTTCTTTATTTTTTATTTTTTTTGTTGTTTTTTATTTACTTTTAACTTTGATTGGTGTCTTTATGCTGCTTCAGTTACTATTTTTGTTTGTATTTGTATTGTTTTATGTATTCTTGTTTTTCTTTGTTTCATACTTTGTATGTGTATTCAGGATTTTTTTCGTGTATTTGGTGCGTGTAAAACAATAAAACATATTTACTCTTACACATAGACAAATATAAATATACTCAGCTACAAGTGCAACACTTACATACATATGTACATACATACATATATGCGATGGAATGTAAGAAAGAAAATTTATACAAATATGTATTCTTTTCTACACACAGACAAACTTTATACGTTTGCGTTGCGTTTACCGAATGGAATAACAAATTTCCTCTATAAGTTCCCTTATACTTTAACATAATTTGTTTGACTGTTTATATGTTTGTTTGTTTTTGATTTTTCTTTACTTTTCTTCCTCCTCTTATATCTCCTATTAAGCGTTGTTTTTTTAAGTTGAAATTGTTTACGAATGTCTTTTTAATCCCAAATATACATATTTACAGACATGCATATACATACATACATACATTCACCCACATTATGTTGTATTTTTTTCCTTTTTTCTATGATTATTCATTTACGCTGACTCATACAATTAATTGTACATATAAATTCATAACTCCTTTTTTAAATTTTTCTTGTCTTTGATATGAATACCATGAGAATAAATTCAAACTTAAATTTGTAACTTTCTCTTCCTTTTCAATTTAATGTTTTTATTTTTTTTTTTTAATTTTTTTAAATCGATAGTATTTATGAATGATTTCGTTTTATTATACACTTGATTAGTTTCAATTATAAAAAGAAAATAATAAAAATGAAAGGAATTTTTACCACAATAAAAATGAAAATTTAATGTGTGTCTTTTACTGGACAGTTGTTTCTAAGATACTTAAAACTGAAATTTATCTTTTTTAGCGAGTAATATCCCATTTTGTCTTACATGTTTCAGGCTGCTTTACAGACTGTAATTGTTATAAATTTTTAGCAAGAACTAAATTTTTATTTTGCTATTTCTTTGAAATAAATTTACGCTAATTTGTCTTCATCTTGCTAATTGAAATCTTCCATGAAATATAGTCAAGGTACAATTTATATCTCCTATTCAACTTGTTTACTATCATAAGAGTGAATGTATAGGATTAGCCATTTAGTGGTTTCAAAACCACCGTTCTGTCAAAGCCCTTCGATGTTATGTATCCTTCATTTAAAGTGTTAATTTGCCAAATATTGCATCAATATGTCTAAAAATGTTTAATAAAGTTTGAGGTCTATTTCAGCATATTATTTTCACATAAAAGAGTTAACACGTTAATTGCCCAACTTTTCTGCTGGTAAAAATTCCAATTAAATTCTAACTTTTTAAATGTCTATTTAAACTTTGTTTATCTTGTCATTTTTTATTTTTGTTTCATTTTCCAACCAAGTTAAGTTTAATTTAACTTTCTGTTTAAAGAGGGGGTATTACTTACTAGTCACTAGTTCACTATTTATTCTCTTAATTAAGACAACAAATACAGTTTAAACAAAAAGTAAATTTTTTTATGTAAAATAACTCCGATGCTGTTTTCAACTCTGTTACTGTTCTTCATCTTTTTCTTTCCTTTTCATGTTACCTTTCACATTTGATTTATTACGTTTTATGTTCTTACGTGTACTGTGAATAAAAATATCAAAAAAAAATCTAATAAAAATATATCGTATAAATGGTATTAAACAAAAACTTTTTACATATGAAATATACGAAAACGAATAATTAATAAGCAGCTTGCACGGAGCATGATCGTGAGTACACGTTTTAATTTTAATCAATCTTTACGTTTTTTATCTTTAAGATATTTTTCTTAAATATTTTCTTAATTCTAAAAAAAAATTAATTTTAATCTGCAAACAATATAAATACAGCACATGCATAAATAAAAAGTTGAGAAAGAATAAAGTTTATTTAAAGGACTCACAGTATGTATCGTTGTTTGTTTAAATAAAAAGAATTCAATTGGATGCTCGTTTTATGTAGAATTAAAATTTTACATAATGAAGAAATCTTGCAAGGAGATACTCATGGCCAAGAAACCCATGAAATTTCTGAAAAAATCTGTAATTTTTTCAAAATTAAATGAATATAAATATTTCAATGGCCTTAAAATCATAACATGTTCTCCCCTGTACTAATGTAACAGAGAAAATATAAAATATATAAAAATATATATATATATTTTGGTTATTGCTCAACATGATCTTGTATTAGATCAGTCCATTTTATACGATATACAATCATTTTGATAACTTGTTTCTATTACGAACTACCTAGCTTCTTAAAATTCCATGATATGACATTTATCATGGAGGCATTTTTCGAAAAAAAAGGAAAATAAGCCATGAGAGCTAAATCGATAACAATAATTGATTTCAAACTGATGTGTTGTCTTGAAATCACACTTTTTTATTTTTCCTTAATTTTGTCACTTAATACGCTCACGTCGGCGCTGTAACTCAAGCTTGTCGCCCACTGCCGACTGCACTTAGTGCTTTTCGCTTTATCGGACGGCAGTTATTATGCAACATAGGTAATCCAACAATGCAAATGTATCGTGTAAAGTTTTGTGTGATTGGCTTATCGTCTTATCGTCACTAAACATTCTGAATTTTTACCGTGAAAATAGAACAGTGCTCAATTTTTTTCGAATTTGTATCTTTTTTCTTATTTTAATTTCTCGTCCATAATAATAGGAAATGAAAGTGAGTAATTCGTCTGGTGAAATTCTCCATATAAGCAGTGCAAATAAATTAATGTTAAAAATATTCTTTTCATCTTCAGACGAAGACAAGTTTGATTTAGAAGAGGATAAAGAATGGCAGGAAATAAAAGAAGAAAGTCCAATAATAAATATTCTATAGGAGATACACTTTTATTTGAAGTGGCCGACTGTAATAACTCTTATAATTTATTTAAATACCATACCATATATTAGACATGATAATTGAAGGAACTGGAAATCTGTAACTAGGGAAGAAATGAACTCATTTATTGGAGTCTTGCTTATAAAGGGCATACTTTAAGTCCCAGGAATAAGATTATGTTGGTCAAAAAACGACATGTATACGAACGCCCGAATAGAAAAACCAGTATCGGAAAGTAGTAATACAATTAACACGCGGAACTTAAAATAATAGAACTTGACTCTCAAGTATTCTTTTTGGGTAGTAGAATAGTTAAAGATCTAAGTATTTGGTGTTACGTACCGCCTTGTACACGCCGTCCGATGAAGCTGTCTAGTGCGGGCCACCTATGGTACGCGCCGGAGTGAACCTGTTAAACTATGCATTAAGTTATGATAGTAATTACCGTTAATAGTTTTCCCTTTATACTAACTACGCCATTCTATAAAACTGTAACTGTGATACCTTTAAATAAATAAATTATATTTTTTATTTAATTACAGCATATATCGAACGTTCTGTTTTTGTGCCTTTGCTAATTGTATTGATTTTTAAATTTTTTATTTTTTGTAACATAATATTCGGTTTTAATTTTTTCAACCGAATCGAATCGAAAAGAAAATACTAATGGGTTTTTAATATTTTTTTGTTTTTATTTCAATATTTGTGTACTTTCCTTTTCTACTCTCTCTTTCTCTTTGTCTTTTTGTTAATGATTCCACTGTATTTTATACTTTATGTATTGTTATTGTTTTTCCTTTCTTTTGTGATTTGTTTTTTGCTGCTTATCTTATTAACCTATCTTTTGTTATACAAGTTTAAACAATTGTTTTGCGTAACAATAACTACATCTAATAAATAATAAATATAAAATTAAAATTTTAAATTTCTATTATTTAAAAACATACATATTTAAACGTTTAAATTGTTTCATTGTTTTGTGATCTGATTACTGGTTTATTGTCAATTGCATTTTATGTTTTTCTGTTTATTTTCTTTTTTTGTTCATTCATGTTCCGTGGAAAAAAATTGGATTAAAATTTTAATGAAAACATATCTATATACATACATACATATATGTATATATAGACAATGTTTATTTGTTTTGAATAATTTTTAAACAATTTGTTTTGATTGCTTTGTTTTATTTGTTTGTTGATTGTTACGTTCATTGTTTCGTTTCTAAAATTGTAAATTTCAAAAATATTTGTTTGTTAAAAACCAATTAACCAATAAAAATATAAACGAAAAAATAATTAATTAATAAAAGAAAAATATAAAAAATATAAACTTTACTTAATTTTAATTTCAATACGATATAATAAAAAGAGAAATACATTTTTAATCCGCTTAAATACAGTAAAACAGTGATTCAAAAAAATCATCAATCACATCACAGGTTTAATCTTCATCGAATGGTGTTTTTTGTTCAACTAAAACTTTGATGAAATTTGTACTACAAATCTATTTTCATACGTGATATAAAGAAATTTTTATCACTTGTATCTAGCAGAGATTAGCAATGAATCGTTTTTTCGCTACTCATATGCACTGATTCATTCATTCTCACTACCACGTTGATTTATAAGTACAGGTTGCAATGAGTATGCATACAACGTTGACATCAAACTCATACCATTCGAAATATGTTTGATTCATAAACCTATTCATTTAGATTCATAACTTTGGAAAAATACTCATAATATTTATAAATGATTCGAGTGACTCGATTCTTGTTAATGTTGAGTTATGGAGAGTCGAAATCAACAACATCGTACGTGTTGTTAAGTATGAGCATGATGAGTACTTCAAACTTTGAATATGAGTAGAGGTTCCACGATATTAAAAGAAGTATGGATGCGTATAAGTATCAGAAATTATGGGTATGATTCGATTCTACTTATCTTTTTTAATACTCATTGCTGATCTCTAGTATGTAGGCATGTGCTATACGATGCAATTCACAAAAATCTTTCAAACAAGATCCCACTGATTCGCTAGTGCTGCGTTAACTTCATGTCTGACTAACGCAAGATAATTTCTACATGCAATTCAAATGATAATTTAAGAGAAACAATTTAGAGAAACAGATCATTCATAGAAAATGAATACCAGAAAACTAATATAAATTTCCGTTGCTGAATACTTATGACAAAAAAAAACGTATTTCTCTTTTTCATTTATTACTTAATACTTCCACGCACATTTTCGCACAAGATAATACTAATTTTCGGAAACATTTAAAAAATTTTCAAAATATTTATTATTTTATAATAATTTTAATTTATTTTCTATTAAAACTTTTAAAAAAATTTAATAGACATGATTTTAATGTTGCGAAGAAATCTCCTTTACTATCATCCAACAAACAGGGTGGATCAATGCCGAACACATCGAGCAGTGTACCATTTTTACTTTCATCCAGCATGCAATCGATACGATCGAGACGAACATCAACTGTATTATCATCGGGACCATTGGGTTCAGGTTCGGGTCTACTACAACAGCTGGGCAGTGGAATGGTAAGACAATTTACTTCAGTATCTGGTCAAACCAGTCCTTTAGTACCGATATTACAAGTCAATAATCAACGACAAAATGTCCGAAAGTGTCCGTCACTCAATATAACATTTAGTCAATAATCAATTAATTTATTAATCAATCTAAACATTCTATATACGAATAGAATGCTGCGATTGATTCTTGTTCGAAGTAAAACAACACAATTTTCTTGAATTGAATTCAGTTAAATGTAAAATGGTTGTAACTTATTAAAGTTTATTATAAAAAAAACCAAAAACAAGAAAGGATTTCATTATTGAACTAAAATCAAATTTACTAAAACATTCTAACATACATATTTAAATAAAAGGTATTTTTTAATAAAAAAAAAAACATTAAGAGAAATTAAATCATCAGTATAAGCTTTAGTCCAAAGATATAAAATAAAAATTTTTTAATTTCAAATCTACTGTTATTATGTAAACGTGAATTGCAAAACAAAAAAAGGTATTTTATAAAAAACAAAACACAAAAATTAAAACATAAAAGTAAACAACATAATTCTAAAAACTCAAAAGAAAGAAATCTCAAGGATATGAATCTTTTCAATTCTAATAGCATATACATACTTATGTACTATTAAAATAGCAAACAAATTATACAAGAGGGGCAGAGGGTAAAATTAAACAGTCGATGAAAAATTATTGTTTTTCTCTTGTGTCTTTTGAATTAAATTATTAAATAAGAATGAATATTCATTATATGTATGAACACTTTACCGTACATATATTATCTGTAATAATAAAACAAAAAATAAAATAATTAATTTAATTAAATATCATCTGTATACTGTATTAGAAGAACTTTTATTCGAATTTATTTTAAATGTTTCTTAATTGTTATTTAATTAGAAATTTTTTATATTTATTGTATAATTATACAATAGTTTTAACCATATATGTATGTATACCAACCACATAAATATGGTAGAGATAATAATTGTTTTTAGTAGTTTTGATAATAAATTTTTTTTCCAAAAATTTTTTGTGTATTCTAGCAGCGTTTATTTTCAGAAACAAACAAAAAATAAATAAGCATAGATGACACTGGTAATTTAATACAATAAGGGCCATTATTACAACTTCGCGTTAAAGTTGGGTTTAGTTAAAGGTAACTTTAACTAAAGTGACCTTAAAGTCAGCTTTAACTTCTTTTCGTTATTACAACCTAATGATATAATAAAGTAAACTTTTTCAAAAATATGGCAATGACAGAGCAATTTCAATAACATTTCAATAACATTCTTCTTTTTTTCTGTTGTATTTGCTCATTTTGTTTATATTTGAAGTCGCCATATTGAATATATAATATTGCAAGTTCAAACATAAAGTGAACTTTAAAATTTAAAGGTACGATGATTCTCCCTTTAGCTTACCGCTCACTTCTACCATATTGTCCACTTATAATAATGAAAAACAATTTATCTGCCCGTTAAGATTTGTACAAGTTGCGTTATTTATTTTGCGTTTGCAGTCCTTGACAGAAGTTTCAACTATTTGGAGCTTATTACAGAAGTTTAAAAACTAAAATAATATGAAATATTTTTAAATTACAGTGTCGTTTATTGTTCCTTATTTGTTTTTCTGTTTTGAGAAAAGTATCAATATTGTATTAATTATCATAAGACCCCTTAATATCCCTGTAACTAAAAAAAGTATGAATTTTAAATATAAATTTTAAATTTCTTTATGTGTATAATATTTTGTTAAAACTTTCACATCAAAAAAAAAATAAAAGCATTGGATAATATGCATTATGCGTCAAAAAGTATTGCAATTTTATTTATTAACAAAAAAAAATTGTTTTATTGATAATAAAATCACAATCAATTATTTTGAAAGTGATTATTATGCCAACACTTTTGATTATATTATACAAAAGATTTAACACACAAAAAAGGAGAAACACAATATATACCACAATAATTTACACTAAACAATGTTTAATAAAATTTAAATAATTTATTTAATTTATTTATTTGTAAAACACTTCTTAAGTAAAACAATTGAATTAAATTTACATAAATTTTAATATTTTTTTATTTTTCTCATGGTATTCAAATTTGTTTTCTAAACTGTAATACAAACGTATGTACTATATCGGTATTGAAATCATCACATAAATGCCGCTTAACACCATCATTAGGAACGTTAAATTTATTTGTTAGTCTTCCAACTAATGGAAATGCTGCAATGAATTATTATCCAAACACAAGACCTGTAAATTTATTTTTAAATTCTGTTCTATATACATATATTAAATAAAAACTAGGTCTAATTATTTCTTTTCGTTTTCCCCAAGAAGAATAGGGAACATTAGCACAGTTGCAAAGCATATGTTAAATTTTATTAATCATATGCTATGATATTTCTTCAATATAGTTTTTCTACAGCCTTCCGTTAGCGAGTTTAAAAAAAATGCAATCTGTGCCTATGTATTGGGTCATTTAATTAATTTCAGTGATCAGGAAATTTGCTCCCTGAGATCTACTCTTCCTCAAGAGCTGTCACTTTCTGACTTTCCTATGATGTTAATTCTCAATGATCTCCTGTCTAGAGAGGACAGGCGTTAGGGACCTTTCTGGATGAATTATATGGAAGGATATGAAAGCTACTGAATTCGAAATATTTGATGGACATTTTTTCGATCTTTCTTAGATTTGGAACTGTGTTCCTCATGTTTGCAGCCAAACACTTTAGACGCTACACTATACCGCTCTTAGACATATTTAGTTAGATGTGGAAGATGTGTAGATTAAGTTGTGTTAAATAATTGTGACAACCCATTCAATTCGAGCACTAAGTCCATTGCGATACCACAAGATCTCAGTTAAAAAATTACTCACTCCACCGTAGAACCAAAGTGTGCTCGTTCCAAAGCTTAAATATTCCCTAGTTTTAAATCTAAGACATCAAAAAGATCTCTAAAACAAATACTAGTATATCTCATCCTACGCCCTAGCGCTGGTCGTGTCTCCCTATGACACAATAACCGGTAATCACTGAGAATTTTTTTTCTTTTGGCATTTACTCTATAGTTCTCTGTAATTTATGGTGACATACATACGCTTAGGAAAAATTAAAGAAATCAAATGTCGTAATGCGTTTTAGTTTATTTATACATATTAATTATTTATTTTATTTTATTTTATTAGTAGTTTATTAATAAATACTTTATTTAAATTTGATAATAGAAAACAAATAGAGAACTCCCATAAATAATATTATTTACACATGAGCACAAATTATAAATATTTTCAGCTTTTTGTAGAATTATTTTAATGTAAATAAATAGTTTTCTTTACTTCTCCCCACATTTATAAAATACTTAAGAGATTATTAGAGAAACAAATTCAGTAATAATTTGATAGAATATAAACAAAAATTATAAAATTATTTCCTCAATACATATACATATAAGTTAATAGAAATAAATTAATTAAATTTTTGTAAATTTTGTAAATATAAAAAACACTTATTAATCTTCTTATTTAATTCTTTATGTACAAAATTAATTTTTCCAGTTTTCTTATTTTCCACCTGTAAAAATATTCATACGTTTTAATTTGTTGCATGCATGAGCTTATACAATTCATTTCACCCGCTCTTCAATTCACCAATAATTAATTGAAATGAATTCACTTGAACTTGTTTTATTTTGCTTTTAATTTTCTTGTAGAAATGCACTTTCAAACGTTATCTTTTAAAGTTAAAAACATAAAACCATTAACGTTCTACTCTGCTGTAATAATGTTTAAAGATAAAACGATATTCTCGTTATAATAAAATTTGCATTCATTGCCTAGGAATTGCTTGTCATCTTGGGTACTCGGTAGTCTAATGTGTCTAATCTGTCAGAATGGCTTTGTAGGTTCTATAACCAGCTGATTTATAATTGTATTGTAACAACTAATATCAATAAATAATTTAATTCTATATTGAAAGAATTGGTTTCCACGCACATTTTCTAATTGTAATACAATACGATGAAATTTTGAAAAATCGCTTAAAGTCGATTTATGCTTTGGTTTACCACTCTGAAGAATTTCCGAAGAATTTCAAAAAGATATTAATAGATTCCGATACCCCTTCTAATAATCAATATTAAGTTATCTTTACTACCTGCAACATCACAAGCAGTGCCACTTCTTGTGAAAGAGTAGTACTCAGCCGGAAAATAAAATGTGTGTAACAAAACTTTAAATGAAAAAAAGAAGAAGGATATCTCGGAGAAAGCTCTGAAATGTTCGAAAACAAGCTTATTTAGTAGTCAAAAAGCTTTCAACGAACTGGAGTCACCTGTATATTATAGCTAGTAGTATTTTGTACACTGTCTTCAATCATATATGATTGTCGACTACAATCAGTGTTGAAAAATTCAGTATTTTAGTACTTTTGTCAGTACTTTTCTACATCAAAAATAGCGCAGTACCCCCGCGACACTTTCAGTATTTTTTTATTATTACATATGTAACTTGAGCTTTTCAACTATTAATGCATTATCAACGTAATGCTAAAGTAGACTTAATCGTTAGCCCCGGTTAGCCAAACGTCCACGGAACGTACGTTCGTTTTTAGAATATGAAAATCAATGAAAACTCTTGCCGAACCGTAATGTGATTTCGGTAAGCACCATCATATGGTACAAGCGAAGGGATATGATATAACATTCCGTCGACATCTGACTATGCGGAACTTTTATGTTTTGTTACGTTCAGAATTAGCGGTTTTTGTTTTATATGTGATGGACACGTATAATTCGTTAGTTTTTCTATTCGGTACCGTACGTGTATTAGATACAAATAAATAAATAGTCTAGTAGGTAGTGTACTGGCTTACCAGGTGTGAGCCCGTGGTTCATACCCCATGTCAGACATCTTCAACAAAACGAAACATGAAAAAAATATTCCTTCGGCGACCTCATTCTGTCCAAAACTCTGAGAGTAAATAAAATCGCCATAAGAAACTTTCTATAAAATCTGTCGTACGGATTCGACTTTAATGCTACTCATGTATAAAATTAACGCACATAACAAAAGTGGTGTGAGAAGATAGGACATAATCCTGATTGAAGGGTTGTAATGTATGTATGTACATATATATTTTTTACAAAAGTACCATTTGATACGAAAAAATACTCTTTAAGTTACCATTTAAAATTTCAGTTTTTCAACTCTGACTACAGTTATCTTCGTCCACAATTTACAAACATTGATTGTATTTCATAACTGTACCTGTAGATTGCGGCAATAGTTTCGTAATCTGCTAATGGTAGATAGCATAGTGAAGAATCGTCTATAAATCCTTCGAGTTGATGTGATTCAATCCTTAATAAATAAAAAATTCCATGATTGACACAATGTTTTTGTGAATATGAAACATAAAATTTAATCACAAAAGCTAATGAATTTTTGTAATATTTATTTACATGAATATTAAGTTTTATAATATAATAAGGGCGGAAAGTCTATTCATAAAGAGTGTATTAAGTAAACAATAATTTAATATTACAATTTTGTAGTTGTGGTATTAATTGATGCTGATATAAAATCACCTTGAATTGATGGATTTTTCAATTTCATTTTAGTAAACGGGGGGTGAATACAATGTAAACTGTTGCATGTTCATTATCACTACGTAAACAATTATTTTTTAATTAAAATTAATAACGAAAATACAAACTATATTTTTTTTTACTTGATATTCATACATGTCCTTTCTCTGTTTTTGTTTTTGCTATTTTTATTATTGATATTTTAACTACTGTTGCTGTATATGTATGTATGTATGAATTTTATACAAAAAATATTTTACTTTCTGCCCATCTATAAATATATAAAATTGCATATATTCTGTACTCACATAATTTCAATTGTTTTCTCTATTGTTAATATAAAATTTAAAACCAAAAAATAAAACATAATAAAAATATAATAAAAATTTACATTATTTACTAACTATAATGAATACATAATATAGTACAATAGTATCTGCTTTATTAACTTTATAACCATTATGAATGGCATTTTTTCTCTTATGTTTTGCTTAAAATGAAAAACAATTAAATTTCAATTTTTTTCCAATGAGACTCTTTTATTAATTCGTATGCTAAATAGAGAAAAAGTAACTGAAATCTTTTTTGCTAACATTTATTAACTGCTATTTACAGCTTTTACAACTTATAACTGCATTTACAAAAAACCAAAACAAAAAAATACATTTTTATTCTATAAAATTTATTATAACATAAAATTAATATAAAAAAAAAAGAAATATTAAATTGTATTAAAACAAAAAAATTAAACAAAAATTGATTGACTGACACTTTTAGAAAATATATTAAAAAAAAAGAAAAACATTTTTAATAATACATATTGATTTTAGTTTTTCAAAACCAAATTGTTGTTTGTATATAAAATAAATGTTAATAAAATTTGAATGGAAAAAAACCTAAACACATTCACACTAATTAATATCGTACATATATAGAATTACCACACAATGAAAGTTTAATAAATTGTTAATGGTTGATGATATTTCTATGTTTACATACACACATTATATATCAACATAAATATTTACATAATGTTTAATACATATTATTTATTTAAGATTTATTTTTATTAATTATTCATTGGAAAACTCTATTAACTGCTTGCCTTAAGTACTTTTAAATCTCATACTCTAGTTGTAGTTTTAGCAAAATATTTAATCATTTCAATTAAATTTTTTCACAATTTATGGAATGTTTATGTAATTTGAAAGTATTTGTATGTATGTACATATTATATATGGGAATGGTTGTATATTTGTATAATTATTTTATTGTAGATGTAGCATTTTAATGTACCATATTCTAAAAAAATTTCATATGATTTTTGTTTAATTTCACAAAAGATCAGATCCGAACAATTCAAGGGGTAATCAGTCCTTAATAGATTCTATATTCTAATTAGATTTACAATTCTTTTAATTTCTGCTTTCAAAAATAATGAATGAAAATGACTATAAGAATGACGAAGAGGTACGTGTAATCTTAATTCGTCTTTTTGTAATCATATGTATATCTGTACTAACCTAATCATATATAGAACCGAAGCTGGCAAAATTCGGTCCAATAAAGTATAATTTTTCTGCTTGACCAAACTATTCTGTTCGTTGTTAATGTTATCCTCCCCTAAGAGGCAGATGGTTTCCAGAATGGATGGTGATTCATCTACTGTAGCAGGTCCTGGGATGATAGCGAGTAACTTGCACTGACTGAGTCCTAACCATTCGAAAAAGGTAGCGCCACTTGACCGCACTATTCTCTTCGTTGTTAATGTTATCCTCCCTCTGAGAGGCAAGTGGTTTCCAGAATAGGCAGTTTTCTTATTTGTATACAATTCGTACTCAGATTTGTAACCAAGCCCTTTAACCCTTTAAACACTATAACATAACACCTTCAATATTTGATGCTAGAACCGTGATGAATGACGAATTGCTACAATCCGACTAAATATTGAAAAAAAAGAAATTAAAACAATAATTTGAAATAATTTCAACTTTGTCTTTTGTTTTATTTTGATAACATATCATCGTTTCAAAACGAAAAAAATTCAATTTGTTGACATAATAATATAATAAAGTTTTTCAAATGCAAAGTGAAAAATATTACCCCTTATAATTGTTGGATCAATTTTATTTTGAATAGCAAGTAATTGAAATCAAGTGCCTTAATATCTTTAATAAATTATTATTGTTTTTGAATAAATCACGAAAATCACAAAATAATCACAAAAAGCTGAAAATTTTCTCTGCTTAAAAACAAAGTTTAAAAAATAATTCAATTCAATTCAAAAGAGAAACCTTAAGGAATTAACAAATAAAAGGTATTATTAGAGTTATTATTCCATAAGAATAATATTTAAACAATATATATTAAGATATAGTATAATAACTTATCTAATTGCTACACTAATGCACACACACACATACACCTAAATTATAATAAATTTATTGTCCTTGTTCACATTAACGAATATATATAATTACAAGAAATTTAAGCCTGCCCTTTTTTAAAATAATCAAAAAAGAAATCTTAGTAGTAGTTGTGTAAGTATTTGCAATAATAATTAAACACCTTTAGTCATATAACAATCTTACTCATTGTAATAAGTGTACGATACGATAAATTACATTTATTGTAATAATGAAAATAAAATAATTTTCAATTCAACTAAGGTATGTACAAATGTATAGATATTGTGTAATATTTGTTAAATATTTAGAGCATATTTTTAACATACATTATTTGTTTTTAATTTAATTTAATTCCTTATACTCGGTGTATTCCAAATTAAAAATATTCCAATTATTTCTTATTTTATTATTTTATTTAAAAAACTAACGAATTCATTATTTAAAGTGGAAAACTAAGGAAAATATATGTAAATATTGTTGAAAGGAAATGAGACTGAAAAATTATTCTTTCAAAACAACTTTACATATCACTTTACACATCACGCCATGGCGTAAAGTCCTATTGAAAATTCACCGCGAGTACGCCTATGAAATTACGAACATAGGATAATTCTTTTTGTATATATAAAATGATATACAAAGATTGATGCTCATGAATCAATCTTGGTTTTTTATAGAAGCTAAACATTAAGTTAATCTTTATTTAAATTAAAGAAAACATCATATTATTTAAATTTTAGAGCATAAAAAATTATTCAGTGCGAAATTTCATCCATTAGGATCATATACCATTTTGCTGATCACGTGACACAATTTTTATGGAGTGCTTCGATATTTTTTACATTCGGAATTGTATCTTAATATTTTCCTTTGAATTCTTATGCTGGAACCTATGAAAAATTAGTCAATATATACATATCAGAGATCAGCAATGAATCGTTTTTTCTGTACTTATAAGTACATGAAGTGGCCGTAGTACGTCGTGTGTTGGCTTATTAGACGTAAAGCCCGGGTTCGTACCCCAGGTCAGACATTAAAGCGAAATATAAAAATAAAAAATATTTCTTCGGCGACTTCCTCACAGCAGATTTCTGGCAAAAAAATCTGAGAGCAAATAAAATTGGCATGAGAACTTTCTCAAAAATCTGTCGTTTGGAGTCGGCTTTAAGCCGAAGGTCTTGTATTAAGTGAAGGTCATGTATAAAAGTAACACACACAACATAAGTGATGTGAGAAACTAGATCGCACGAAAGGGTTGTAATCAGAGATCAGCAATGAATCGTTTTTTCGCTACTCATAAGCACTCATGAAATTTTAAATATAAGTGAGTCAACAGTATTGAAATTTAACTATGTACTCTGATTCATTCATACTCACTACAACGTTGATTTATAAGAACAGGTTGGAATGAGTATGCGTTCAATATCGAAATATGTTTGATTCATAAGCCTACTCATTTAGATTCATAACTTTAGAAAAATAATTTAATACTTATAAATGATTCGAGTGACTCTTTGAATATGAGTAGAGGTTGCATGATATTAAAATAAGTATGAATGCGTATAAGTATCAGAAGTTATAAGTATGATTTGATTCTACTCATCTTTTTGAATATTCATTGCTGATCCCTGATACATATGTATGTATGTTTCATCGGCCAATAAACAACTTTTTTTGTAAAGTTCTTGCTCTTATTTATCCTCCAAGTCATTTCTTTGTTCACTTTCACATGTTCTTTGAATATTCAAAGCTATTTTATGTATTTTTTTTTTTTTTTTGAAAATTATTTCCAATTTCAAACCAAAAAAATGTAATTAAAGTGGAATTTTAAAAATATTTACTAAGACAGACGATTAGGAAAAGCAAAGTAATGATAATTATTGTACTTCCTTTAATGACAACAAATAATATAAGACACACATATATCCTTTTTTTCGTGTGTACTCCTTATTATTGTTATTTTTAATTTAAAAGAGTTAAAATGCTTATTTTTATAATAATTCTCTTTTTAATTAGACGAACAAGCTCTCTGTTCATTTTAGCTGAGTGTTCCTATGGTATCCTTTGGTACTCATATACGAAAATATATCAATTCTAATGCACTCACTCACTTAATTAGAAATAGCAAAAAAACCATTAAAAACATAAAAGTTTTTCACATTTTACTATTTTGTAATATTTCGTTTCATAAAAACATAAATTTTTAGTGTAATAAATATTTAGTTTTATAAAAAAAAAACCCCATCAAATTTATTAATTTTTATTTTTGTCATCTTTGTCTCTCGTACTAGTGTTTCCGTAGTTAGATTGAATGTAAAAATTAAATGTATACAACTACACCAATACAAATACATAAATATATGTATGTATGTGTAATGAAACTGTTATTATTATTAATTAATTAAAAATAATTAAAAATTAAATTAATTAAATAAATATAAAAATAAATGTTTTTTATGTAAATTTTTTGTTTCAGTATCAACTATTTTCGGGTCGTAATAACTAAAACCGTAGAGAGTTTAGAAAAACACACTAAAACTGAGAAATAAAAATTCCAAAAAAATACAGAAACAACAACAAACAAATAAACTAAAAGTAAATATATATTAATAATACTACAAACAACAACAAATGAAACGAGTATATAGCAAATGAAATGAAAAAAGAAATGAAAACCATTTCGCATGATAAGAAAAATAAATTGAGAAACCAAATGAAAATAAATAATTAACATACTTACTTATTAGAAATTATCATATTATTTATTATTTAAATAAATTTTTTAATTTTTCTTTTAATTTTAAGAATAGCAAAACACTTATCATCAAGTACTTCGATTAAATTGAAAGATATTTGTATGTATTTTGATAATATTTAAATATATTTATAAAGAAAATGGAATGAAATTTATTGATTCATATACTTACTTACTTATTTATATTTTTATATTTATATATTTTTTTATATTTGAATACAGAATTACTTGTATTAATTCTGCATAATCACCTTAGACGTCTAAGATCTCTTGGATATTGGTCTAAAATTGTCTTGGCTTTAATATAATGTTTTCTATTTAAAATATGCCTAAGCCAGCATTTTTGTTAGGCATTTATATAACGTACAAAATTGCAATTTAGTTTATAATTGTATCCGGAATCCATACATCTCTTTTTCATATTCCATTATCGAAATACATACGAATTGTCTACGTCCTTAATAATCACAAATCATCATAGAAAAAAAAATGATTTCATTTTAACAAAGGTGTTTCAATAGTTAAATGTTTTAGAGAATATATTTATAAATAAACAAAATTTATTATTATCAACAACAACAATAAAAAGGAATTTTTATGTAAAATTTAATCGAATTCTAGTATTTCGTTGTATTCAATTGGTGAATGATTTATTAAAGTAACGCCCTATTTTTATTATTAAAAAAATTTAATTTTAGTTTTTTTTTGATTTATGCTCTGTACAGATATTTACAGATCTATACATATTGTCCAGTGTTATCTTCTATCTTCCATCCCTAACTACTTTTTGCACATGCCCTTTATATTTCGTATCTCTTTGATCATACATGAAGTGCTTCAATGATTGAGAACAAAAACTTTTATTCCTGTTGCTCTACACTTGAAAATTAAATATGATGTTCATAGGCACCCGCATCTTTTTCAAGTGTAGAAAATCACTTTTAAGTGTCTTTGTTTCTAAATATGTTCCAAACGTCAGCGTTGCCAGTAAATTATTTTAAAAAACTTTTCATTTTTAGAAAAAACCTTGCTTTATAGAAAACAAACTTGTTTTCTACGAAAGTACCGAACTTTTAAAAGAAAATACCGGAGTTCGGAGTCTCTGTTACTTCCCCTGTCGGTGTTTCTTTGCTAACTTGCACGGAAGTAAATATTTTATATTACTGAACTTATTAAAATAATTTCACATGGAGTTTTGTTGAAAAAATCTTGTTCTGTTAGAAAACAAATTTTGCATCTCAAAAAACTTAGAAAAAGAGGGAGAACTTGGCACATGGCTACGCTACCTATATCCCACGCAGAACGTTATTCAGAATGGACCGACGCGAGTAGGTTCGTCACAATGTGGTTTGTGCTTTACTGTTTTTTCGCTCCTACAACGAAATGTGATCTATTAAAATAAGGAAACTTACAACTGAAATAGTTGATTTACCTCGTTATGCTTCTCACAAAGAATTTGGTTTTTAATAGCACGCCCTGCCTGTAGAAGTCTTTCGAGTCGCCCTGTTAGCACATTCAAATCTAATATCCATAAATACAACCCCCTCTTTGTTCGCTACTGCGACCTACTTTTCTAGTCCAACCACAATGCGCTGGATTTTTGGACGTAAATTAGAAGAAAGATGCGCCAATATGTATAAGAATTAATAAACTATCGCCACGTAGATTTTCAGTCCACGCGATTAAAGATATTTGTAAGCAAAGCTTATCATTTTATTGTTGGACGTTTACTTAACAATTACTGTATCTGGCAACATTGATATTGGACAAGACTGTAGACTATAAGTAGCTAACTCTGGCTTAATAATACTTTTAAACAGAACAGTTGTGCTAATCCGCAAGTGTAGGATGGGTTTGCTTACTACCAGAGAATCTGATCTATTATGCTTCGTTACAAAAAAAATCTTAAAAAATAATGACAATTTTTTGCAAGTAAAATTCATGGATGGATTATGTCTATCAACCACAAATTTACAAGTGATATTTGAAGTAAGTGGTTGTCAGTCGCCATCTGTAATACCTTTTTATGTCATTTCCGTCAACTAACAACTAAACTGTAGTTCAATTGCCATTCATAATCGATCTTTAATTTTTCATGTACACATTGTAATAAGTTTTCAGCACATTTTACTGACAACATTGTCAGATCTTTAAATATCTGTATTAAACTTTTCTATAGGTATTTACAATTTTTTTTTTAAGTAATTAATGTTAATAAATTGTTAATATTCTAAATATTTTAGAACATTACTACTCTAAAGGGAACAAACTTTTTGAAACCATCAATACCAACTGAAAATAGGGAATTTATTCAAGTGTATAACTAACGAAATGAATTGTTTTATTTTTCTAAAACAAAAATTAATTTATTTAGCAAACCTTAGGGGAAAGTGAATGAAATAAATAAATTATTGCAGTTAACTGGCATTGTAAATTTGAAATATTACAGAGTATATCGATTTTTTCCCACAAACTGTTGTTTAACAATAACAATTTGTTAACATTTTACAGAAAATAAGTAAATCTAAACCTGTTTTTATTAATTTCTTTAAGTAAATTGCGATGAACTTTCTTAATTAATTAACGTGTTCACGCCGGCCCTGTAATTCATGCTTGTCGCCTACTGGCGGCTGCTTTTAGTGCTTTTAGCTCTATCGGACAGCAGCTATTATGCAGCATAGACAATCCAACAATGCAAAGGTATCGTGTAAAGTTTTGTGCGAATTCTTCGTGAATTCGTCTCATTCTCACTAAATATTCTGATTTTTTACCGTGAAAATAGAACAGAACTCAATTATTACGTTAGTAATTATAATTGTTGTTAAAAAGAAATGCTTTTAATAGAACCTGACTCTCAAGTATTCTTTTTCGGCAGTAGAAATGTTAAAGACTTAATTATTTGGTGTTACGTACCGTCTAATAGCATAATCAAATGTGTACCACCGGTAGTACACGTCAATCGATGTGGCAGTCTAGTGCGAGCCACCGGTGGTAAGCGCCGCCAGATGCGACTGTCTAGTGCGAGCCACCGGTGGTACGCGCCGCCAGATGAGACTGTCTAGTGCGAGCCACCGGTGGTACACGCCGTCCGATAAGGCAGTCTAATGCGGGCCATCGGTGGTACGCGACGTCGTGAACGTATTACAGCAATTTGTTTAGCCGAAACTTGGCGAGAAAGTCGCTAAGGATATTATGGTTAGGCCTTTAGGGTTACTTTTACAATTTCAATTTATACAATGCTATAAAACATACATAGAACGAACATATGGTTTTGTTTACAAGATTCATTAAATTTCATGAAATATGATACGATTATTGTTAGCCAATACGGTTATTGTTATGATTTCTAACTGTCAATTTATATGGCAAAAACAGTTACGCTCTTATTATGTTCTGTCATTAATCCAAAATAACTGTTAAATGTTTAATTGTAATGGCGCATGGCGACGTATCAAACTTAACTGATCTGGCTGGTAATATTTGTTTTACTTAGCACAGCAACACATCAAAATTGAACCTTCAAACTGCAGTGTATTGTTGTTGTGAAGAGGTAAAGAACATATGATTTATGCAACGCATAAGTATTTTGATATTCTTCAAACTCTTCTCAGTCTATACGTGTGAGTACAGTTTTACCAACGCATTAACAAAAAAAAGCGAGTTTGACACATTATTTGATGCGTGGCCGGGCAACTTAAGGATACAAAAACGTAAGAATTGATTGCTAAGTGAAAATAAAAAAAATAATATTTTATTTTAAATGTTTTTCTTTGACTTATAAATTTTTATTTTTAAATTTATTATTATTATTAATTAGTTTTTTCTAACGACCAGCTAGCCAGTAGGTTTACTCTTAAGAATTATAATTTTAAAAGTTAACCAAAGCGAAATATTTAGAATTTCAAATAGAAACCAAGTCCATAATGATATTAGCACAACTACTACTAAGATTTAATAACAAGAACAACAACAACAAAAGGGAACCAATTAATAACAACAATTTATTTGTATAATTTAAAAAGAAAGGGAATATACATACAATCTATTTAAATAAAATATTTACCTTAGAAAAATGTTATTGAAAAGAGAAAAGAAATATTTCAACAACTTAAGGACATATTAAAGAAAAATCAAAAACTCTTATTTCAAAATTATGGCAAATGAATAAATATGAATGACTCTTTTAAAAACTTACAATTCATTTAATGTAAAAGACAATGATAAATGTGTAATAGCAATATATGATATGATAAATAAAAACAAAAAATTAAAACAAAAAAAAAGAATAATTAAACTTCTTACAATAATACACTTTAACTTGAATTTAAAAATGGAAAAAACATAACTTAGTATTATTATGGTAAATTAAAACAAACAAACAAACAAACTAAAAAGTATTTGTCAATTCTTTCTCTATTTTTTAAAAAATCTAAGTGTTAAATAGCAAAAAAAAAAAAATTTAAAAATTATATAAAAAAATTAAAAAAAGAATTAAAAAAAGAATTTTTAATTCTAACAAATTATAAAACGACAAAATGTAAAGGGAATAAATAAAGAAAAATTTATTGAAAAAAAAAACAATGTAAGCAGGAAACAATAATTTGCATATCCTTAATTAAAATCCTTTTAAACAAATATTTGAAAAAACAAAATTCTCAAACATATTAAAAGAAAAAAAGGAACAAAATACTTTGCGTATTTATATATACATTTATAATATAAAATAATAATTATGAAATTAATTAATATGTATACATATATTTTTAATAACCTTAGCACCTTAACTACATATTTCTTAAAATATCCTCTACCATATTTTAAAAACTTCATGTACTAATGGACAATCAAATGTTTAAACTATAAAACTAAATTAAATGGAATCCTTAACTAGAAAAAAATCAAATGAAAACAAATAAATCTTTTTAAAGAAAACAAAAAAAAAGGAAAAAAGGAAATTATATTTAACAATAATTAAGATATACTCTATTATATATACATTTATCATCATATTTTGAAATGAAATCAAAAGAAAATCAATCTTAAATCAATTTTAATGGAATTTTTCTCAATACAAATTTATTTCGAACTATAATTGTTAAATCCTTTTAGTGTTTTATAAATGTTAAATTCAATATTGTATTAATATTTTACAATAATTTTGTTTTTTTATGTCACACAACATAATTCCACATCCTCCTGATGCATGCAGATATTTAAACTACAGAACACTAAGAGAAATTCAAATAAGAACGCCATGATGAAATTTTTTTAGTATAACTCAACGAAATACCTCCATTGCTAACTGTTTAATAGGCCCCTTCCTTGTCAAGAAAGGAATAACTTAAGATCAGTTATTTGGCGATGTCGCACTACCCTCATTTAAAATCATGTGTGGCCGCCTTTTCGCCATAAGAGGTAAACAGCACTCACTAGTGTTTATAGAAGCAACTTATTCATACCAATTGTGGTGGTTACTGGCTATTATTAGGTCTCATAATGACGTTTTTAGAAGATGCAATAAAAACTAGGTAGGTTTGGTTTAGGTCGGAGTGATAGCTCTGATATCATAAAGCTCACTTGAGAACGCATAGCGACCCGTTGTGATGCCACGGGTGAACGCAGTCCCTGTACTGACCAAGTTGCACCAAAATCAGGTCAGCGCAAGGGCTGCACATCAAAAGTACGAGTACCCTACACTGGAAAACCAGCCAGAAAGTTTGATGAAAGAAGCTATATCCTTGATATCAATAGATGACAGTTCCGTCAAGCTGACAAGAAATGGGGAGCCAAATAACCTATATTTACACCTAGCAAAAGACGGGCACTGACAAAGAAAGTGGATAACAGTCTCCTCTTCCTCAGCGGATCTGCATCCACGGCAGAAGTCGTTAAATGGGAGCCTCATTCTTTCCGCGTGTCTACCCATAACGCAATGACCTGTAAGCATGGCCACAGTGGTTGAGATGACTTCACGGCCCAGACAAGAAATACTAAGTTTCTTCGTTATAAAACCAGAATCGAAAGTGGACTCAGATATCGACAAATCAATAGACTGAATTATTCATTATATAGTTTTTATAATTCCATGCTCTTGTGCTGCTCAGTCTTATTTTCGCCACAGAATATTGATAACCATTTGTAGTACCCAAGTTAAAGTATCCAAGTTGTAGTAATACCCATTTAAAGATAGTAAATAAACTAATGTCCTAGATGATGTAATGCTAACAGCACTCTGCATCATCATAGCCACCATTCTTATTGTAAGCATAAACCGAATTTGCAGAGTTCTTTTCTCTGAAGCCTGCCAGCAAAATTAGCCTCATATGCATAAAATTAATTGTTTCTTGATTACAAGGTTATGCAGCCAGTATACGTTTGTAGAGTTAATAGCCCAGTTTAGGCTATTCGCTATTCCATATGATATCAAGATATTTGCTGTTTAAACTTCGGTACAGAATTGGTTGTATTACACATTCATTGATCCATTAGGACTGTAATGTTTTCAAAGAATTCCAGAATTTCGGAAAATAAATTTTTCTGTCGTTATTGTAATAGCTTGTCTGATTGGTACAGCTACTGCATTCCTGAGGTCAATTGAATTCGGATCGTTTCGCAATGTAGATCCATTTGCCTTCGTCTGTATAACCGATAGCCATTCATCATGTTATCTCATCGGCTTTTAGTTGGATGTTAAGATTTCATATTCAGGAAAGAAAAAACTGGATTCATTCTAAAATTTCAGTTTAAAAATCTCTGATAAAAATTCCTTAAGTCCTCTATTGCCTTCCATTGAATTTCACTTAGTGGTTTCCACTGTGTGTGCCCGAAATTAAATAAAAAAAAAGAAAATGTACTAATGCCACCCCTCCCTCACCAATTATTTTAGAAGACAATCAGAAACAAAAGGAAAAAGGAAATGCTCTTACACATAATATTTCTTAAGAGTATTGTTTATATTTTTTAACGTAGTTTTTTAGTATATTTTTTTAGAAAACTTAACATTAAAAAGATTCTTGATAAACGAAAAGAACAATTTACATAAAGTGGAAAAGGAAACTTGATTACTTTATTTATGATACAAATTATAATTAAAAATGCATAATATATACATACTTATATACATACATATTAAAAGAAATGATCATATAAAATATATACATACATATCGTTTGTTAATAGTCACAATTTAATTTTTTTATTTTTATTGTTTATAATAATTTTAATAAATAAATTATAAATAAAAATATAAAAAGAAAAGAAAAAATACAGAAATTTAAGAGCTCAATTTTGACTGAATTTTTTATTTAAAAAAAAAAAGATTTAAACAAAAATAAAAAACAAACATAAAATTTTATATAAAACAACATAAAAAATATTAGTGAATCTGTTATTTAAATAAGTTATTTGTTAAGAATTTTTAATAGAGTTTTTTTTTATAGAACAAACAATCCCGAACTAACGTAATAGATTTGAGCTTGATAGACCATAAAATGAAATTAAAATTTGAGTTTAATAAAATAAAAATTATAAATTAAATAATAAAACCAAGTGATTTCATGTGATTTATTAGAATATTTTTTTGTTTTTATTTAACTTATAGTTTTACAAACGTTTTAGAATTAAATTTCTTAATAAAATTGCATTACAATTACAAACTCACTTAACAAAAATATTCAATTAAAAGTTTTACAAAAAATTAAAGCACATCAATTAATTTATTAAACCTCTTCAGATTTTCTGTAAATTTATATACTAATTCATCAAAATAAGTGAAACAAAGTAATCATTTTTAAAGTAAACAATGATCTTAATTATCTTTAAAATCCAAATGTTTTTTATTTATTTATTTTTATTGCCTGCTTCTATGCCTCTCAAACTGTCACCAAGAAGTACATAAAAATACAAGCAACCCATGTATCTGAATTGCAAAATAAATAAATATTTAAATGTTTAATTATAATAAATGCATATTAAATAAACGTTTATTTTCTAGTAATTTCTAATTGTATTCCAAAAAAATATATATATATTCATACTGTATGTATGTATTTGTGGACTAGAAAAGTAAAATTGTCTTAACAGTGATTTGAATCATTATTAAAAAATTTCTTTCCAATTCATAAAAAAACAACAACTTCGAGAAATACAAACATGAAACATTTATTAATTATATTATTGTGTAGCATATATTGTATGTATGTATGTACGTATGAAAATAAATAATAAAAAAAAAAAAGTTAAAACATATTGTAGAGTTTTAGTCAAGACATTCTATAATTTTATGCATTTATTATTTATTATTAACTTGATAGTAACCAAAAATTTATTAAACAAATCAAAATAGTCAAAAACAAAATTTTATTGTGCAAAACTAAAAATAAATTATTAATTTAACTAATAAATTAACTAAAAAAAAAACAAATGGAAAATAAAGAGTAAATGTTAAATGTCAAATAAAAATGTCGTATAATTTTTTGAATAGGCATACTAACTAAAGGTAAAGGAATCACGAATTGAAGATTTCGGCCTGCTTTAACACTTTCTACCAAGCGACATTGCTTCTCTCACGCTTTTGCCAGCTGATCACAACAATCGAAACACATATTTTCAAGTGTACAATCCAGTATTCCGTTTAGATGCTAATAATTCAATTGAAACCATTTTATTTATCAGAGGATATTATTGACTTTACTTTTGGCTGATTATAGCGTCTTCAAGTTTGAACTTCGCCATAAATAAGAGGAAGATATTCTGTATGCGAATGAACTAAGTACTAATAAAGTAATAGTTTTGGAATAAATTTGTTTTTAAATCTATGAAGCTTCCCAATTGCAGAATAAATTTTCGCTTTTGAATCAATCATTATGAATTCGCTTTCTGCATTTTCATCGCCGTGTATTTTTAAAAGTACTTCTCTTGTACTTTTAATACTTCTCTTGTACTTTTAAAAATTCCACATCGAGGTATTAAATCTTAAAAACTTAAATAAGATCACATCGCTATGCTCAATTTGAGTTTCAAAACCATTTACATACTTCATCATCAGCGTACATAAGAAATTTACCATCAAACGTTGTAGTTTTACAATCATATATCGTAAGAGAGGTCTTGAACCACTTTCTTGTGTAACAATCAAGACCAATCTGAAATAGAAGAATACAACGCAACTCCCTTACAACCATCATCCAGTCCATTGCAAATTACTGACTCTTCTGTTCTAGTGCCTTTGTTAAATCCAAATAAAATGTTGTGTTCCTCAAAATAAACAGAAAGTTTTTCATTTTTAATTCCACAGGTCTTCGATGTTGTGCCGCGCTATTACATTCGCTCTACAGTTACCTACCACGCTGCTGCTGTACACCCATAGTATTAATGTCACATGGCTCCACTATTTCATTGAGCCTCGACAGTCTCAAACCTTGTTGGATTGAAATCCAATGCACTGACAGCCCCCTGGTTGGCAGAAAGTGTACTGAGGAATTGGCAAATAATTTCAAGAGATTGCAGGCGGTAGAAATTTGGTCACTCCTGAACATTCTCGAAATGTACACACTATCGGAAATATCCGAATTTATCGATTTCACTGAATTCTTTGCAACTGGACCTATTGTAAGGCTCATTATTGAGTATTTTGCATTTGGATTTGCACTTTCGTCTACATAAAGTACAACTCACGCAACAATCAACACCAGCTGAGCATTCGCAACGACGCAAATATGCTGTTTAGATAGCCTATTGCCTTCAATCTTTTAAAATAGATTTTTCAAACAAAATTTTCTTCTTGTCGACTTCAATTCACCACTAAGATCTTGCTACATCAAAGACTGCGGATAATCCCCTAATGGTGGACAATTTGAGAACCAACGTTTGTGATCAAAATCTACCGTAGTTTTATGGGTTTTATTTAATTTTTGTTTAGAAACTGAAAAAAATAATAACCCAACATGAATTTGGTTGGTAGAATAATTTAGTTGAAGACTGCTTCTAAAATGCTTCGTCAACGTGTTTTTGATGCCTTTACCTGTCGTCAGATTAAAATGTAAAATATGAGCCACGCAGTTGGCTATACTTATTTAAATCTCAGCGTTTAAAGAAGTTAAAACAAATTAATTACAAATTTTAGTTATTGTTCATAATAGATCCATTAATTAAATATTTTTGCATTTTATCTTTACATTTCAATCTGTATTTCTCAAACTCATATGTAAACTCATATAAAATACTTTCGAATACATTTATTCGTTTTAGTCTTCATCTTCTTCTTCTTCTTGAAGATGTGAAAGCATTAATTTTCCGGCTGCGCGTTCCGTCTTTTCTTTAATATTTATTTTGAGTTTATTGAGTTTCTTCTTATTCAGCATCGGTTTGTTTTGACCCACTACGTACTCAGGCATTACCAATTTAGAACCCTTTAATCTGGGAGAATCAATCTGTACATCACGCTGTTCCAAAGACTCCAAAGACTTCAAATTACGTCGAATTTTACTACATTTTTTAAATTCTATTTTTAATTCACCCTCTAACTTTTCAGGTGATTCTTTTGTAGTAGAAGCTTGTTGGGCCTCTTTTTGTTCATCGATTTCTCGAAGAAATTCAAAAGCAGCTGAAGAGTTTGTATGATCTGATATATCGACATCTTCCAGTGAATATTTTTTCCATTTATGTGGATTTAACTTGGAACGGCAAAAGCTCTTGTTTTATAAAGTGTTGATGTAATTTAACGGCAATAGTTTACCTGAAAATCCGGTACCTTTCGGGGCTTCAAACATTTGGTAATCGGTAATTCTGGTTTCTTAAATATACTTTCCTTGCCTCTCAAATTGTGAATAAACTTTTCTTCACTGGCTTGCTTTGATCGCCCATGGCCCTGTCTATAATTCATTTCCAAAGCGGACTGATTCCTTCTTTTAAATGCTGCCAGGGCATTTGTTTGATCCAATACAGTGCCTTTAATTTCGTGACTGGCATCATCGAGACAAGCGAAAAGTGCATCACGTTTGGTTGCAAAGTCGTGCATTTCTTTTATTTTCAATTTTTTATTATCATTTGCTTTATTAGAAGAAAAATATAAACAATGGAATGGCAAAATTATGCAATTCACATCGAAATGATAACAAAAGTACTGTCTATCTATTTAATTCAGCGTAATAGATATACAGTCCCTAAAATAACATCAATTGAGCATCTTTTTTCAAAACAGTGTTGCCAATATTAAAATTTTGAAATAGTACTGAACTATAACTGAAAGAGTACTTTTTGCATCAAAAATGGTGGTAGTTTTAAAATATGTTATTTATTTTTCTACTTCCTTCGTGGAAAAAAAAACATCTATATCTACATGTTTCTCAAAACAAAAACAGTTGGTGAATGAAAATGTCAAAAATGACGACGAAGCCAAAATTCCCCCGTAATCTTAAAAGCGAACCGGGACCGGGACTAAAGAGAAAGACCATTATCCAACGCCATTTATAGTTTAAAAGCGCAAACCATAAAAATCTGTAAATAATAAAAAAAGTACTTTTGAAATTGAAAATGTGCCGGAAACTAAAAAAACTGTAACCATTTCTTCTGAAAAGAAAAAAATTAATGAATTCCTTAATAATTTTTTTCATGATGTTAAATTTAGATCCGATACAACAAATTTTACAAAATTTAGATCGAATAAAGAACAAAAAATTGTAAATATTCGACAAAGAATTTCCAATTTGCAAAAATAATTTTGGGAATAAAAATAAAAGAAAAAAATTCTTTTACAAAATAATTTAAATTTTTGTTATTTCTAATTTTAATTTTTTAGAATTTTAAAACGACACAATGGCAACATTGTTTTAATGCAGTAACCGCCAGACAAATCGGTGGATGCCTCTACTAACAGATGTGAAAATTACTTATTCTAGACACGCACCTCCCACAACACTATATACAGTACATGTATTTATGGTAATACAGTACTTATTTCGAATAACGACACTTTGGTGAGTTTCGATTTTATTCATCACACCTGATAAATTCACCACTTTTTTGAAAAACTCACCACACCCACAAAATTAAAAAAAGTTTTTTTTTTTGCTTAGTTGTCCCCGACCTGCCCGGGGGTTCAGAAACTGGGGCGTCCACAAACACAAACAACACCCCACTTTTTTTTTCTTTCACTTTTTTAACACTAATTTTAAAACGTCGTTGTTTTTTGTTTTCGTTTTGTCTGACCTGGGATTTGAACACTCTTTGCTTACTTACTTTTAACTTCACACCCCTATTAGACAGACTGACCACCATAGTACATTAAACAAACGGGACTTAATTTTACTTATAAGCAACCCGGAAACGGAAAAGAATGTACGAATTATTTATTAAAAATATTTGAACGAACAAAAACGAATTTAATGAAAAAAGTACTGAAAAAAATACAAAAGTACCAAAATTTTCAACACTGATGTGAAAACGTAGGTAGGATAGGTACTTAAAGGATAGAAGTTTTATTGGTATTTTTGGGGATAATGGATATTTTTTTGGGGGTATATTTCTAAATTTCTCGTTACATTTTTAAATTGCTTCTAGTTTTATTATTTATCTCTTAATATTACGATTTCATTACTTAAATAAATAACGTTTAAAGTACAGCAGTAGCAACGTTTTATAGGCTATACAAAATGTGATATTTAAGTAAATATATGGAGCAATTTTTCAAATTAATTCTTTTAAGTATCTTTCTATATATATTGAAATAATTTTGAGATGACTCTACAATAAACGATTATATATATATATATGTGTATATTTACCGTCAACTGCCAAGGACACTTCCCCGTATTTCCTGGCATATATTTTACTCTAAGCAACTCTGCCGACAACAAATCATGCGAAGTATTGCAACTGTTCATACTTTTTGTTTTAATTTCATCATTATTTTTTTAGTCATCGTCTAGTTACTTGTTAACAGTCAAACGTATTGGGTGCTTCCTTAATTTTGGGCAGAAACCTTTTGTTTCAAAAGAAATTTTATACGAAAAATAAACAAGATTTAAAATATATTTCATAATTTATAAGAATTATAACATAAATATAATTTAATTGTGTATAAAGTTGATAATTTGTGTAATAAGATATTAATAATTTGCTTTTGAAAAAATAAGGATTATTAACAAAGGCTGAGAGTGTGTGATTTGCAAAAGAGAAACAAAACAAAGCAGCTGAGCTGAATTGTTGAAAAGAGAGAGAGAAACCTTGCAATAATCTGCCATATTTGTAGGAGAATCTTAATAACTTCCTAAACATAGCGAAAAAAACAAAACTGCCTTTAAAAATATTTACTGCCGCTGCTTGCGAAAAAAACGAAATCAATTTCATTATCACCAACCAAACAAACTTCTAATATCCCTAGAAGGTAAGAACCACTACGTCACAACTGCAACCTCAAAAAACTAAAAACAACAACGAAATCTAAAACAGAAGCAATGGAAGATAATCAACGTAAACGAATTTTACAAAACACAGACACTTTAATCAAACAAACAGACTTTGAGAAATTAACCAGAGCTTGTTTGTCCTATGATTTGTTAACCTCCACAATGATAACGAATATCTATAATGCTGAGCCGCAAAAGACGTCTTCAGAACAATGGAATGAAGAGATGATCCAAAATGATCGACATAGAAGACTCTTTGAAAAGATTACAAAAAGAGGCCCGGAAGCCTTTGGGAAATTATGTCTTATATTACAGAATCATAATTACAAGGACGCTTTAAACACATTGAAAGGCAATGACGATCGCATGATTTCCATCAGTCAAAGTAAAGAGACCGGTAAACCAACAATTCATAGAGACGATGTTAATGCCGGAAATATTGTCAACAATAATATCGACATTAACGACAGACTTAATAGACAGGTAAGCACAAATTTTAATCAGATTTACGGATTAAAATTTATAAGAATGATTCTGTTATTTGAATCTAATGTTTGTATTTGGTTAAAATCTTTTAATCTTTAGTAAATTACTAAAGCAATCAATACCCACTATATATTTCTGAATACATATTGTATTTACAAATCCATATAAAAATTAGATTTTAGCAATTAAGTTTCTATTCCGGAGCAAAGCTATGCAAGAATCAATGTTTGATTCAAATGTATGACTTTTTTTCATTAACACTACTTTGCGATTATTTTCTGTAGACGATTGTTTATCTTTAGATAGGTGAACGAGAGCTTATTACAGTTGACTACAGAGGAATTAAATTTACTCTTCTTTTAATAACAGTCATCAACAATTAAAACTGACGTACTGATTTACTTATTGAGTCAACAGCTTTTTATTTGATCAATTCACATCAAATTTAACGTAGAGACCATTTTCGTGTAGGTTGCTTTTAAGTGTACCAGTTCACATTTTAAATACTGAACAATCGAGTCATAATTTTTCGATGATTTTCAGCAATATACTGACAAGGACGATTGTTGCTCGCCTTATATTCGAAAATATTCTGTCATACAATGGTAATACTGCCAAATAGTCTCTTTCAATTCGCATTTATGCAACACGAAGTATAGAAAAAAATAAATTTAGTTTCATCTTTAGTATGTTGTTAATATTTAAATCCGTTTAGTCATTAGTGTCCTGATACAAACAACATGTAATTGTTTCTAATTATGTTTTTATCTTTACTTTTAGGTTTCACATCCCCAGTTAGTCGATGAAAGTGATATAATGTTACACAAATGTGAGAAATTCATTGCGCCAAAGAAACAAATCATAGTCAGGAAAGCAAAAGCCATTATGAGACACGAACAAATTGATGTCTACCCTATGGATAGCAAAACGAATCGTGGTGTTCTCTTTATGCTCAATAACATTAATTTCCTTAGAGATGATGATACGCGGCACGGAGCTACGGAAGATGCCAGTTCTCTATTATCGCTATTTAAACAATTAGATTTTCAACTTTATTCCTATACCAATTTATCACGGAACGATTTCATGCAACTGCTGAAAGAACTTTTGGCTTTAGACGAAGTAAAAGATACTCAATGTTTTGTTCTAGCTTTAATGACACACGGGCATTTAGATGCTGGCGTACAGCGGGTTACATTTTCCGATGGTTCAGTGGAGAAAGTGGAAGAAATTGAAAAACTTTTCTATCATGAGAATTGCCAAAATTTAGTTGGTAAGCCCAAAATTTTCATTTATCCCTATTGCCGTGGCGAAATAGCTGATAGGGGTGTTATTATTCCCAATGATAAAATACAAACAGAAGGTGTTTGTTACGAACGCCGTGCTAACAACATAGCTCAATTCACAGATGTGATTAAGTGTTATGCGACAACAGAGGGCTTTCTCGCGCATCGGGATATGGATGTTGGATCGTGGTATATCCAGTGTTTTGTTGATACATTAGCAGAGCGTGCTTGCGACACTTCCTTTGAAGACATGCTTAAGCTAATTCAAACTAATGTCGAAAGGATTCGCACCGAACAAGGTCGTTTACAAACGCCTAGTTATGTTAATACCGGTTTCAATAAAATCCTTTATTTTAATCCCGGCGTATAAATAGCAAAGTTAGTATTAATAGCCCTCCGTGTATGGTGCAATTGTTTAATGATCATAAGAATTCCATGTACATTAAGTCAAATAATAAGTATTTTCTTATTTTATTTTAAGTTTAATTAAGAATAGAGAACATTTCCAATTCAAGTGTACTGATTTCTTAAATAGTGATAAGAAAATAATGTCTGAAAATTATTGTAATATTGTATTAAAAGTAATAACGTATGTATATAGTACATACGTACATATATTTTGTTATATTTAGCTGGTAGTAAAATTCTATAAAAATTTAAAAATATATTCGTATATTTACCATACAAAATATAATACCGTGCTATTCATTTATTTATTTTTATAAGAAAATATGACCTGATGGCTTTTCAATAATGCAATTCAACAAGTACTGATGACTGTAACTTACTTATTTTTGTTTATTTTTAAATCAGCTTTATTTAAATTTCATTATTCTTATTAAAAAAATAAGTTTTTCTTCTTATAATACAACACTTTACAATTGTAAAACTGCAAAAATGTTTAATTAGCTTGCTATTTCAATGTGAGCAGGCTAACAAACGAACAACGCTTGTAAATCATTGAAATAAACGTTAAGTTTATCTATTGAAAACTTCTTGGCTTAATGGGTACATAAATAAACAAGAGTGTTGTATTCACGCCGAAATATACAATGTATTGTCCGATTTGTAGGCTGGTGGCATAATTGTAACGTATACCTTAAAGAACACTGTCACAGTTGATCAAGGTATTGTTCAATGACTGTCTTTTTATGCATAGAACGGAAATAATGTTTGTTATGCAGTTTCAAAAAGTCGATGCCACATGCCACACGGCATTCAATGCCATGAACGTATTTAAAGGCCATTTTAATCTCACATCTTGGAAAAGTTCGTTGACAGCCAAAATTATACGATTTGACGCCACTGGTAAATATACTTCAACTCTTGTGTAAGGGGGCAAGTGTGTCAAAATTCCGGCCCCGGAAGACAATAATGCTGTCATTGTGAGATACTGGCTGAATACATACGAGAAAAATTATGTCGAAATCGGATGTCATGACAGATATACATTTATAATCTCAAATAAATAATTCATTAACTTTTGCAAGTTTTTCAAATTTTAAAACAAAACTGTTATCTCAAAATTATAAAAATTTCGTTTGTTTTATTTTTCACTTTTTAATTTATTTTTATCCAAAAATTTTGGCTCCGTTAAATTTTCAATTACTTCATTGGCATCCATTAAAGCTAGAGGATCTATGCTTGATGACTCCGGGTACTCGGAACTGCTTAATATCGTTTCAAGTCTAGTTTTCATATTCTGTACATCAATATCGGCGTTATCGGTATTTGCTTCATTTATGAGATTCTAAAATATTAAAAGAAAAGTGCGAATACATAATTGGATTACAAAATCTTTTATAGCTTGTGTTACCTTAAATTCATTGGATAAGAATTTAGCAGATGCTGGGTCTAAAGCCGGTAGAGGTAAGCCCATTAATGAATTACTTAAATATCTGTATATTGCCCTGGCAAAAATAAAATGAAACGTAATGGATTAATCAATTAATAATATGTACATGCATATATACAAGACTAATTTTTTCGCATTAAGCTTGATGACGTTTTTAAAGTAATTATTATGGATGTAAGAACACTATTTTGAATTCTTTTTAAATATTCTTAAACAAACGAGTAATTACAGTTTAATTGATATAATGTCAAAGATATCTTGTAAATTACAGTTAAGCAAGGTTTATAAAACTTCTAAATTGGCTGTAATGAATGACGTATGGTTACAGATACGTTATATGAATCAAATTGTATTGTTGATATTGTACAGCTCTGTTAAGCGATTCTTATATGAAACAAGGTATAAATTTGAGTCATAATGTTCCCTGCAATGTAAAATACCAAAAACTTAAGGATTTGACATTTTAGGTGCATATGTTTCTATTTCAAATCGTCTTACGTTAATGGTTTTAAACACAAATTCAAGATAGTGATTCTAAAACATGAATTTGGTTTCTAAATTTTTTTATTTTGGATATCACCAACCCTCAGAGGATGGAACCAGGAAAATACAAGAAAAGCTTCTACGGAAACAACATTCACTTTTTACGAATAGTATCTCTAAAGAACGAATTCTCTCTTATTCTACATAAAGGTCTGCAAATATTTTCATCCTTTTGGTTTTGATTATACACTCTTTAAACAATTTGATAAACATATAATTTTCGTTTTGTAAAGATATTGTATGAATATCTAAATTTAATAATGTACTTACTTTAAATTAATACCTCCCATTGTTTCTGGCTCGGGTAGGTTTTCATTATTTGCTATAGCATTCGTAATAATAGCCGCTTCGTAGTTGCATTCTTCCGCAGCCCCTATTGTTTGCATATATTTTAACCATTTATTAATATTGTTAAAACTTAAAGAATCGCATTCCTGATGAATATATTCTTGGGCTTCTTTTGCTGCTGTACCAAAATACTCTGAAAAGCAATTAGTCTTCTATTATATGCCATAAAGCATTTACTCGGAATGTACTTACCCTTAACTTCATTCTCATCAACATTGTAGGTATTGATGCACGTATCTAATAGTTCTGGTGTACAACCTCTTTCACAAAATACATTCAAAAATCTTTTTTTAAGGTACAAAGTAAATTTCTCTTTTTGAGGTTTTTGAACTAATGTAAGATTTTTGAAATGCCTTGGTTTTCTCTTGATTATGCCGTTTTCTATCGTCGTTGGTCCAGTTCTTTTTGCGTGATCAGATTTAGAGGTGGTAGACGTTGGCTTGGTGTTTTCAGCTTGTGACTCTAAAAACTTATGTTTCTGTTCAATGTTATTTACTACTGCTTCAGTTTTAATGGAATTTTCCATGATTTAAAATATTTTATCCTTAAAATTCCTTTATTTAGAGCACCACCGATTGTGTTATTTTGTGCTAAGCACAGAGTAAAATATATCTTGTTTACAATGTTTATTGCTTTTGTTTACATTTATTTACATATACAATGTTGCATTCAAAGGTACTAATTTCAGTGCGGTTAACACAATAGATGCATCAAACTTTTTTTTAAATGTTAATCCAGGGAGTTTTTCCAAAGGAAAAATCTATTGACAGTGACAACAGCAATAACAATTATTGCTGCTGTATTATTGCACAACAATTTGATTTACACTCTGGAACCAACTGAACGCATTATATGCTACGGATTTTCGCCACAGTATCGAACAAAGTTTCGGAAAATTATAAGTAAGAATTTTGCCTCCGTCAAATGATCTCTGTGTGGAGGGTGATGACACCTGATAATTTCCTTTGATCTACTAAGTCATCGGGCCGGGACAATAACGCAACTACAACGCTACTACCGCAAAGTATATACCTGTCCTGTATTCTGAATAAATAATACATCAGTAGTGTAATGAATGGATATATCATATCATATATATCATATCTGGTATCATATATACGAAAATTTACAAACCTACGTTCTCATTGGGAGAGGGATAACTTTTTAGAAAATCAGACAGATTCCGGCTGCCACCCATTACTGCAAAAGCTGCGAAGCGAATCAAACGTACTAGTCCATGTGCACAGGTTCCAAAGCATTATTGTCGAATGACCGATCTAAAGCCTAAAATGTTCTGTTCCCAAATTTAAGACTCTTTCGTTCTATTACGGCCGAACCTGGACGATAGCAACCTGGAGATGCTATAATCTCCCCGTCTGATCGATCTGACCGAAGAAGTGTACCAGGGGAGGTATAAATGACTTACCACGCGCTTTCTCTTACCAGTTTTCATTGCCCCACATAACATAATGCGCTGAAATCGAAATCTGTACCAATATAAAATATTTTTTTATTTCTTCATGTCAACATTATATTTATTATTCACTTTCATTAATTTTTTCAGTATTTATAACAAAAACTTTTGCAAACTTTCATTGTAAGACGGATTTAATTTACTGCTTAAAACTTCTTTCTGTAGCCATTCGTATTTTTTACTTAAAGACTGATCAACATTTCCGGCTCTCAGAGAGGCTCTGAAAAAGAATACTTTGGCACCCACACTTTGATCGCGAGCAGCAACTGGATATTTATATTTATAAAAGCCACACGGAGCATTCCCATAAAACTGAACGTTTATTGCATCACCACACTTCTCACGTAGAACACGTTCTGCCGTCTGTCTCATTGTTTCTCCTTCGAGGCGAGGACCTTGTGGTAATAGCAAATGGTTTTTTGGGCCCAATTTTTGCTCTACTAATAAGTATAATGTATCATCCAAGCAGCGATTTGTAGATGTAATTTTCATTGCCTTGTCATCGGCTGTGGTACGGGAAGCAAATTGAAATTTATTAAACTCTTCGGTATATGCGTCCTTTAGATCCTGAGCCGTTTGTTTGGAAATAGCCTCATCAAGATCCACTTCCATTTGGCCTTTTTTAAGTAACTCGGCCTGTTTTAGGTCACGCTCATGTTGTAACTCATGTTTTGATTTAAGTGATTTCTCGAATTCTACACGCCATAAATATTGTTGAAATTCCTGTTCGAGTTCATTGAACTTTTTGGAAACTATGGGGAGTCTCTCCACTAGCACGCCGGCATAGAGATCCCATTTCTCTTGTGTACCTGCAGCTGTGGCAGTAGCAAAAGTGCGCATTGATTCTTGACCACCATAACGCGCTTGCTGAAAAATCAATAAGGGTAAACGGCGCAACATTTTGTTGGAAGCAACAAAATCAAATAATTCCCTTAAATATTAAATAACAACAAACGAGTACTTAACAGAAAATACTTTTTTTTTATTAAAATTAACCTTAAAAAATTCCAACACAGTTGTAAAAAAGAGTACTACTTTTACAATTTATAACAAAATGTTGAATAAAATGCTTGGGTTTTATGGATAAAATTATTAAATAGCGTTTATTATCACCAATCTTGGTTGTTTTCTCATGTTTTATAAAAAAATTTGTGTAAATATTTCTAAATATGAGCACTTTTTAATAACAATTTGTTATCGTTCCTCCGTGAATGACGTTAACAACATAGTTGTCAAATCATATTCAATGTTGCCTGGAAATACCAACTTCTGAAAAAAAATCACCAAAGAGAGAAAATAATAAAGCAATTCCTGCCTAGTAATTATAAAATAACTATAATTTTATTTTTTATGTATTTCGCAATATTTATCAATTGTAATAAAGAATTTATGGATACACTACATATTTATGTATGGTAGGTTTGGTTTAATCTAATGGCTCCGCTAATGAATGTGGAAATTACTTATTCCAGATACACACCGGTTAATTGAATGCTGTGATATATGTTAATACAGTACCTATTGCAAATAAAGGCAGGTTGGTGAATTGCAATTTCATTCACCACACCGGATAAATTCAATACATTTTCCAAAAATTCTTCGCAGTGCAAGTACACCACACCAAAAAGTAATTAATTGTTTAGTGTCCAATGCAAATCATTAAAATACATTTTGGACAACAAAAAGAACCAGAAAAAATTTTACTTCATACACATTGACCTCAAAAGTAATCAGTTTTGATTAGAAATAACTAAAATCGGCAACACTGATATCATGGCATATTTATATCAGGTAAGAGCAATTCAACAGCTGACGAGTCTTAGAATGTCAAAATTTTGTTGTTTTTTTAGTGTTTTGTAACCATTTTTATAAATTTTTTTAACATTTCTCTTTCTATTGTTATTCGTCAGTCAGTTATGAAGCTGTTTTTGACATTCCGTGTACTCTTTAACAAAAACAAAATGCCTGTTGTTTTTGCATTGTTGTACTTGTTGTATTCTTGCGGTTACCTCTTATGAATATGCCATGACTGATATAATAACCATATGTTATCATTCCTCAGTGAATGACATTCACCATATGATTCTCATCACAGTATATAACCAGTAGCGAAACGCGATTTGACAGCGTATAGGCCAAACTTGAAAGAGACAGCAAATATTACCAAAAAGTATTTCTGTCCTTCTCTGATTGTAACTCTGTTTTGTTTATTTATGTTTTGTTTAGTTTTCGGGGTAGGTTGTTTAGTTAATAAAAAATGTAATTTTTGTCTAAAACTATTAATAAATAATAAAAACAACTAATAACAATAACAATTTTTACTTTTTCTTTCAAGAAATTAAAAAATATTGGCAACTTTCAGCAAGAAACATTTTTTATGAGCAATACGTCCTATTTTGATCTTGTAATATTTAGCTTCTTAATTACCTCTTGCACAAGAAACTATATTCATTGTGACCGAAAATCACACACATTTCGATTAATATTTAAATATTTAAGAATTTTTAAACTTTTTATTGAAGAAATTAAAAAATATTCCAAATTTTCCCTTTTTTAACACAAAATAAATGTTTATTTACATTTAGTTTTTCTATTTTAAACGCCAGTTTTCACTCTGTATATCTGTTGCTTCTAACACATTTGATTCGCAAACCATTATAACATTTTTTTCTCCCTCTAAATTTACCTATGCTTTTATGTTATGAAGGTTTTTCATCTGTCAAAGCTTTCGTATCTGTGTGCCTGTGATTCTCATATCATATTGTTCTAAATATCCAATTTTCGCGTGTGTTCGCCTTAAAATATTTGTAAAATAATTTGTTTAATATTAAATTTAATATTTAATATGCAAAATATATAGAAACTTATACAATTTTTACTGAAATTAAGGTATGTTGTTAAACGTGTACTGTAAAAAACTTTGATGGAAAATAATAAAATGTGTATAACCTCGCGGCCGGTGTATGGTACTAAGCTTCGCAAAGCATTGCTTTGATCTGTTTGTTAAATAAATAGCTTTGAATGATATTTTATTTCATAAATTGTTTAATATAGTAGTGTGATGGATAAATTAGAAATTAGAAAAATTATTGAAAAATTTAGTCTATATACACATATCACCGTCTAAAGTTGTTAGTTATGTCTAAATGTGTTCATACAGTGTAAGCCAAAAGTATTGGTACACCTACAATGCATAGTTCATCTCTAAAATCCGAATTATATTTTCTCATTTGAAATTATTGTTTTATGTTGTTTGTATTTTTTTTAAATATAAATGAGGATATAGTTTTACCCGAAGAAAAATCAATATTTGCAATCAAGGGACAGCATACTTTTTAGTTCAAGAAGCGTAAAATTCGTTGAATTTTTTCACTAACTTAATTAAGATAGGCCTATTTGATTTATCTATTTGATTCAGTCTTATCTTTTAACATATAAAATTTGTTGAACCCATATGTAAAATTCTGAAATTCTTGGGAAACCGTAGTCAAAGTCTTTTTATCCTATCTTTAATTTAAATAGAACTAACGTCTGTGCGTAAGATATCATGGAATTTTTATTCTGTTGTCTTTTAAACTTGATGCCACTATGTGTGAAGTCTAACGTCGTTATGATCTCTGCCACTTTTCTTAGTCAGAAGACTATTGTTTTTCGTTTAAAAAATTTTGCGTTCCTCAGTGATAGTGCTTTTTATTTTCACATACTGTATTATTCAACAGATGTTTTAATTTTTCAGCAAAAAATCATTTTTGTTAATATTCATCTTAAAACGTTTCCGTTTCTCAAAGACAAACCGTAACGATTTGTTATCAATTCGTTTTGAATAACATCGATAGATAAATGATTTTTTTTGTCAAATGTCTGCATTGTTGTTGTAAACAGCTGTTCAAATAATTTTTTGTTTTTGCTTTGTATTCCATTTTGGTGGAAGCAATTTTTAGTGTGATATTTATTTGTTGCGTGTTAGTTGAGTTATTCTCAGTATTTTACATTTTCTTTCTTAATTTTTTTCTTTTATTTTTCGTGAAATTTAATGTCCATAACGATTGAGAAAAACATCACCAACACCTATTTTGCAAAATCAAATATAAATTTTAAAAAAAGTATTCCTATTTTATTAAGAGTAATTCATTAAATTCATTTGGCTTAAACGAAAACAAAGAAATATTCCGAAGTTTTTGTTGTTAAAAAAAGAAAACAGAAATAAATGCTTTAGAATGTCTGTAGCCTCGACATTGGCTTTAATATTCACAGTCCTAGCTTCAATTGGCATAGTTTCTGCAATTATTTTGTTGGGTAAGCAATCGATATGTCATTTATAATTATTTTTGTTTTTTTTAATGGTTTCTCCTAATCTATTGCTGATTATTGTTGAAGGCATTATCAAATTTTATTTGTTGTTAGAAAATTATACTTCAGCTAAAGATTGTCCACCTTATGACATCATAAAACGGAACGTGGTATTATTTATTCAAATGCTTCCACAGACTGAGTTGCTAATGAGTATTTTTAAATGCGTTTTTTAATTTTTCAAATTCGTAAATTAAAATTTTATAAAATCTATTAAACTTTGACCTTTTCATTCATTTGTTCTAAAATTTTGATATCATTTTCAAGTAGACAGAATTTAAATTAGCGCTTTGAAATATGAGAAATGTGAGAACCTCGTTGCTTTATTTATTTATCCGTACTGGAATATTGTAATCTAATACTGAATATGCATATTTAAATTGTAAAATATGATTGAGTTTTAAATTTTAATCTATTTATAAATTATTTTGGTTTGATTTTGAATAACAACCGCTCAACAACTTACCATTTTAAAACATTTATAAACGCTTCAAAGGTCATAAAGTGGGTTTCAAATCACTGTAGTGCATGTAAGAAAACTTCTTTATACCGTTTAACGTTGTTCACGTTTAGGGAAATTCTGGCCATTGTCCCATCCCTTTTTTTCAAGAGATGCAAAAAAAAGTTTTGAAGTGCGTAAGACTCCTTAGAAATTAGCATAGACTTAGAAGGAGTCGAAATGCCATCAGACTGAAGTTTTTAAATATTTTTATAATTGGTCTAATATTGGGCAACCAACACTGCATAGGTATTCTGTGATAAATTTTAATATGAATATGAATTTTAAATATGAAGTGATTTATATAACATTTCTATTTTTCTAATATTTTAGGCTGGTTCTTGATTTGGAAAGCATTCTTGTCGAAATTCCGTTTAGTTCGAGAACTTTTGGGTCAAACAAACGCTGACGGAACGCCATATACGAATACGGAACCATCAAGTGCTACAACTGGTTCTGTACAAACGCATAACAAATTGAAAAAACTCAGAAAAGATTAACAGCGACTGAATAATCTTCTAAACTGTACGATACACTTACAGTACTTATACGTAGTTATTTAATTTACACAAGGATTATTAATCAAAATAGACATTGAATCAACATGAATATACGCTGTGCTAAACCCGAAGATTTAATGGCCATGCAACATTGCAACTTGTTGTGCTTGCCGGAAAACTATCAAATGAAATATTACTTTTATCATGGTCTAACCTGGCCCCAATTGAGTTATGTGGCAGCTGATGATAAGGGCAATATTGTAGGCTATGTTCTTGCTAAAATGGAAGAGCCTGAATCCGGTGAGGATAGTAAACGTGGCCATATTACCTCGTTAGCGGTGAAACGTTCCTATCGTCGTTTGGGCCTGGCTCAAAAGCTTATGAATCAAGCTTCCAAAGCAATGGTAGAGTGTTTTGATGCTCATTATGTATCATTGCATGTCCGTAAAAGTAATCGAGCTGCTTTGAATCTATATACAAACACTTTGAAATTCAAAATCATTGAAATCGAACCGAAATATTATGCTGACGGTGAAGATGCCTACGCAATGAGACGTGATTTAAGTGAATTTACATCGCCCAATTCGAAACAGGCTGCCTGTAGTGAGGAAAATCAAGAAAATAAAGAAAATAAAATCAACTATCGCGAATCATCAGGTCCAGCTAACCATGATCATAGCAATCATGACGGTCATTGTTGCTAGAAAAGTGAATTGTTGCAAAGAGACGAATCAATTATTTAAGAAAATTTTATAAGGCGTAGTATTTGCATATAAACTAAATTATTTGCATTTTTAAGAATTTTATTATTTTACCGGCTAAATGATAAACATTTAATTTTGTTTTTCTCTTTTCTACACTATGTTCTCATTGTAAAATAAATGAAATAAATGTCCAAATTCTTTAATAAAGAATTGAAAAAGAACAGAAAGTATTTTTTTGAAATTATTTGAAATTTAAATTGTAAATAACAAGGTACTTACATTATTGTGTTATTAATTGCTCAAATATTTAGTGTAGTGCTAACCATATTGCGTTGTGAATAGAAGTATTGTAAAGATTTTCCGTACCGAAGACAAATATCTCTCTTCAGGCATTTTCTTTAGAAGTTTTTTTTTCGATATACATACAGTTGGGCCTCGATTATCCGTGATTATCCGTGATGGCCAAAGATCAGTCTAGTTTTTTTTTTGTTTGCATTTTTTTCAAATTGGTTGCTTCGATTAACCGTGAATACCTCTATTATCCGTGATGACAGAATTTTTTTATTAACTTCATATTCATATATACAATATAACAAATCTTGAAAACGGGGTATTCCCGAACATTGCTGAATTTCCTGGATAGCCCTGTTTGTTCCGGAATTACAGAGCAGATAAAATTCAAGTTTATCGCATCCAAGAAAAACGTATAAAAGAAAAGAAAATTATAAGTTGAAAAATGTTAGACAAACAACATTACACGACTTTTTTTCAAGAAGTCGTACTCTTTTCTGTCTTGTTTTCAGTAGAAAATTTAACGTATATATAATTATTTATGCAATTTAAAAATGTAAATAAAGTTCTTGAATTAATTTTTTTAAATGTAAATATGTACATATGTATACCACTGTTAACTTGTAAATAATAAAAATATTAAAAAAAACTGTAGAATTAAAATTGTTATTCGATTAACCGTAAATATCGATTATCCGTAATGCTCCTGGTCTCGACCATCACGGATAATACAATCACGACTGTATGTAAATAAGCATAGACGTATCGTATAGAAGCTTTCAGACCTAAGGTAGTAGAAGTCTGTTTTCGCTGAAATTCAGTTGTTGTCTGTGCATGGAGCTCAAGATCTTCGTTTTTCTTTTAATTGAAGCGGCGAAGCTTTCGAACTTCACGAATTCTGAAGATTTCTACTGAATGCGGTTGTTCTTTATCAGAAATAAAATTAAGATCGTCATATCGGTTATCCTGTAAGGATGTATCAATTTTATATTCTACGAAACCGTCATCTTTGACGACAACATTGTTTTCAGTATCTAAACATTGAAGTATACAATTGAGGTCTAAAACAACAAGTATATGACTAGCATAATTTGTTTCATTTGTATACCATTTTCCACTTAATGTGGCCTACATGATGCAAACCCTCATTAAGGGCCATTATTACAACTTGTCGTTAAACTTGGGGTTAGTTAGAGCTACCTTTAGCTAAAGGGAACTTGAAAGTTACCTTTAACTTATTTTCGTCATTACAACTTTCAAAAATATGGCAGTGCCGGAGCAATGTTCAATTATACAAGTTTTTTTTAACGCAGTGGTAACAGCGGGCTTCGGTTTTTTGTTGTATATGCTAATTTTGTTTATATTTGAAGTTGCCATAATGAAAATAATATATAATATGGCAACATCAAACATAAAGTGAACTTTAAAAGTTAAAGGTAAGATGATCCTCCCTTTAGCTTAATGATCACTTCTATCTTATTAGGTACTCATAATAACGAAAAACAATTTATCTGCCGGTTAAAATCCTCGCTTTAGTTAACGGCAAGTTGTAATAATGGCCCTGAAAGTAATAGAGCAATAACTGATGATACTTACCATACAGAATAAGCACTGACTGTTGCTGTTGCAGTTTACAGCAATCGAAATGAAGCACTAGCACTGATAGCTCTGAAGCTGTGCTTCTGTGTTATACACCAACAGAATGAATGATGGTGGTTACTTTAACGACCGCCGATGCTTTACATTTAGAAAATGATCTTTTCTCAAGTACATAACTGGTACCTGAAGGAGCTAATGGACATGAGATGGCTGACGAGGGTATTTCTTCAACAGGGCATCAAAGTTCAATTGGTGGGATTCTCGCATGTGGATGATGTACTGGGATTTCATTGTCACATGCAAGGTTCTTTTAAAAATTCGAAATTTTTGGTATTGCCTTATTGAAAGAAAGCAAATAGCGAGCAATTATAGGCATAAAAATAAAAAGAAATATGATCATAAGAATTACCGACAGTTGGTCACTTAAATCAGACCACGTTTTCGTTTCGAATGGTATAAAATGGGTTTCATAAAATCCATAGTTTTTCAAACCAAAAATCGTATTTAAAAAGTTTAGAACTATTTTAAATGTATTATCTTTTGCTTTCTTGTTTTGTTTTGTTTTGTTTTTTTTTTTAATTTTTAAAGTAATTGGAATTGAAGTGGTAAGGATGTGCTTTTAAATATTTTAAGCCAATACATTATTCTTTAAAACAAATGACTGCCTATTAAATACCCTCAAAGTGTAGTAAACAATTTAAAATTGAAAATTTTGAAGTAAACTATTAACTGCCATCATTCAATCATTTACATTTTAAATTGGCCAATAAACATTTAAAAACAGTTGGTTTTAATAAAGGGAATACAAAAATAATAATTTTTTGTCACATTTTTCCTTTCCCGGAAAAGAATTAGGAACTGTTAGAGACAGTGCCATGTTCATATAACGACTGTAATTACAAAGTATTCACAATTAATCAGCCGCGTTACTAATCTCTTTTCTTTGAAAATGAAATGACCGTGTTAGTTGGAACAGCAAAAAATAAAAGAAGCGTAAGAAATGTAATTTTTGCTTCGTTTCTGCTTTTGGGGGCTGAATAATGTCTTCAAGCAAACGAAATTCTGAAATTGTAAAATGAAATTCAATGAAGGATAAAACAATAATAACTTCCACTACAACAGAAACAACCAAGACGATGAAGAAGAGATGGAGGGAGAAATCAGCAAAACAAGAGAAAATTATAAAATGATTCCGAATTAACAAGGAAAAAGAGAGGAAAATTATGAACTCCAAAGAAAAGAAAATAATTAGAAGTCTAACGCTCTGCAATAACATACACATGTTCAAGTAGACTAATAAGTTTGTAACTTTTTGAATTTCCCGATTTTTAAATGAAAAGACAACTCTTCTCGCGTCAACAGGCATTTGCCAGTTGCCTCCTGTTACAAATTAAACAAGTTACCTGCTTGACTGCCGTTGATAGATTGCTAACGTGAGATTTGAGCAGAAAACAGAAGAAGAATAGAAGAAGCTTGTATATACAATATCGCTGCTACACATAAGCCAAATAATTCGGGTACATACAAATCAATAAGGAGCTGACATTAGAATCGCATCTATGCAGTTGTAAATCAACGTACAGGCGCCTGCTTGCAGTTGCAGTTGAAAATTCGAAGAGACACAAATTGAAAGTTTTCTCTGCATTCGAAAATACTAAGGGCCAATATTACAACTTACTGTTAACTAATGGGAGGATTTTAACGGGAAGATAAATTGTTTTTCGTTATTATGAGTACCCAATTAGATATAAGTGATCGTTTAAAATTTAAAGGTCACTTTATGTTTGAACTTGCCATATTATATATTACTTTCATTATGGCAACTTCAAATTTAAACAAAATTAGCATATACAACAAAAAAGGAAGTCCGCGGTTGCCACTGCGTTAAAAAGAACTTGTATAATTGGGCAGTTCTATCGACATTGCTCCGGCACTGCCATATTTTTGAAAAACTTTATCTGTAAGTTGTAATAACGAAAATAAGTTAAAGGTAACTTTACTTTACCCAAGTTTAACAGCAAGTTGTAATTATGGCCCTAAATTATATAAATTGGATATACATATTTCTGAATCCGGTTAATCGAGGGTCGCCTACTGTTTAAGTTATTTTGCGAGACTGCTATTATACAGACTTCTCGCAGCATATTACTCCTTAATTAGTAAAACCATTGATAATAACGTCGAAATCAATAATAAATATCATTAAATAAGTCAACTAAAACCTGTATAAATGCCTCTACACCACTTAGACAGCGTATACATATGTATGTATAATCATTTTTGTTTAAGCCTTATACATATTAACCTGCTTTCATTAGTCATTTCACAAACTTCCACCCGACGTATGAGTAATATGTTTCAATTTTTAAAAGTAAATAGTACTCATACGTCGTAGAGTTCAAGCAAATATGATATATACTCATATGTTCTCTTTTCTATCTTGCACATTTTTTTAAAGAAATATTACAGAAACTTTCATGGTTTGACAAAGCGACTCAGTGCCCCGAAAACTAGTATAGTTTCAGTCCAAAATGAGGAGCTTTCTGCGAAAATACTCATTGTCAATAAGTTCCAGAAAAGAGAGATTGAGACAGAGAGAGATAAAAGATAAGGAAATGGGAAAAGAAGGAGAGCTACGGATGGGAGTATGTAGGAAACGAAAGAAATAAAGATGAACCACAAACACACAAGAGAGCACGACTCTAGAACTTCTCTACTTATGAATCTATTGAGAACCCTAATGTCTGCTTTCGACAGAATGTCCAAACGTTCAAAGAAGCCTCAGGGTCCTCAACCTCAACCTATTAAGGGCTGGACATTTGTAGTGACGGTGTTAGATAGTCTTCTGTAGTTTGACTCTTCTGGTAAACGAATACTCTATCGCCTAATACCATCAGTTCACAGATTAGTTCCCATGGCTTAGTGTTCGCAAATACCCCGCCCTGGAAGACACTGCATTTATTCAGTGCTTATAGGATAGTTTTGTATTAATATCAACAAAATAGATTATCGCTCAGGTGCCAGACTCCAACCGGGCGCCATCAGTGAAGATCGCTTGGTCATTTACCAAACTATTAACATCTCTCCATTGCTCTCCGGATATACTCTACAACGCTTTAGTATAGTCATGTACAGTTGATTCATATTCTAGTTAAAGACCGGACACTGTAAAAAATTGAAAAATTTATTCCATAAAATATTTTATTATTCAGTACAGGTACAAGCAGAAGCTTTTAAAGCCATAAAATAACGGTTTTTTGTGCTATAATACCCACTTTAAATTCCAATCCTATAAAATATTATTTATAAAATTATAGTATATATTGTAGCCTTGAAAAGCTTAAACATTATTTAAAAAGTTTTCTAAAAGCTCTGAAGTTATCGATTATACTGACATGCGCAGTTTATGTTTGTTAAAGCTTATTTGACAGCTTCTTTACCCAGAGTTAAGCATTTGACAAGAGTAAAACAATAACAGAGACTAGAATTACTACGCTTTTTACTATAATTAAAAAAACATAAAGTATCAGAAGAGAGCATTAAAACAGCCTGCCAAAATAGGATTCTAATGATGAAAAAAAAGCTGCCACGGCTGCCTTTGCCTGCTAAAACACATGTTAGTTTTGACAAGTAAACAACAAACGTCGTAAGGTCAGTATAAAAGGCGCTGGCTACGTGAACGTTACTAAAAACGGTAAAAAAAAACGTTAAAAATAACATTACGGGCGTTAATAAAAACAAAAAAATATTTTATGGTTAATCAAAATAAAACAAAAAGAAAACGGAAAGAGAAGATACAACATAAGCAAATAATTGAAAGTGATTTAAATGTGCAAATCACAAATCAATAAATCAGATAATTAAGCATAAAAAAGAGAAAGATAGTGAAAGTGTGTAAAACGTGTCTCTTATTAAAGAGTTAAAGTTAAAGAAAATAAAAATTTCATTCAAACCAAAGTAAATAATTGAAAAAAAATAAGAATGCAGAAGCGTAAATGAAGGATAAAGAAAGAGATAGAAGGTGAATAAAATAAAATAATCAATTGCACTTATGATTTCTGTTTCGCCGAGTGTGTGAATTTTAAATGCTGTGTTATCATCTGAGAATAACTGTTCTTCATTTAGTGTTGTTGCTGTAGGTTAAAGAGAATTGTATTAAATTTACTTTTCTATATATTTTTGTTGTTGTTTGTTATTGTCCCTCAGTGAAATTGTATGCCATTTACATTACTAAAGCAAATAATACGATAAATTATCACAAGAAAATGGATACGAACAGCAGAATCAATAACAGTGGATTTGAGTTCTTGCCAAAGATGTTAAGAATAGACGGCGCGCGTAAAAATAGTTCTTCATTGTTTGTTTGTTTCTTGTAAAAAGTAACAAAAGAAAAATAAAGAAAAGGAAAACGAAATAATATAATAATTTAAAAAAAGGCAACTAAAGAAAAAACAAAAATTATTTAGAACTGCAAAAGAGTAAAACTTAAAACAAAAACGAAACAAACAAACAAAAATTTGAAAAAAAAATAAAGGTAAACAACAAATACAAGAATACAAATACAATACAAGAAAAATAAGAAATAAGTGTGAAAATAAAATCAAAATACATACACACATACACGTACACACACATCAAAGCTCTAACAATACTTTGGTATTGTCGTTTACATTCGCATATACGCTTATAGTCATGCACATACAAACCAAACAATAACAAAACAAAATAAAACGAGTACAGTGCACGTTGTCAAATCGGGTCAAAAGTTCGCAACAACATTCACTCAACCACATACATACATATACAACATACACCGGCACCATTCGTACTATCAACTATCAGCATCAACTGAGGCAAATAATAAACCTACACTACTAGCAAAGCCACATACACATGCAAGAGAAGAAAATGTTTTTCTCACTGTTTTATAAACAAACACACATACACATACATAGATAATACATATATTTAAAGTTATAATATGTTTTTTTTGTTTTCCTTTTTTTGGTTTTTTCTTTTTTGCTTGTTGTAGAGTGTGTTAAGAGTGAATTTCTGCTAACGCCAACACATGTTTAAATCTTCTTCTGTTCTTGTCACACCACAATCTATAATGATGATAAAGGGACTTAAATAAGTACATGAAAAGTATATGTACAGACTCACATACACCTTAACACATACATATACACACACAGCAAAGGGAAATAAAAACAAATCTACAATTTTTGTTCAATATTAAACTTAAAATCCAACTATACGCCAACGCACACATACACACATATAGCATATCTTAGGGGAAAAAGTAAAAATAATCTCTCTACAGTTTTTCGTATAATTTAAGTGTAATTTATGTTTGGGTGCTTTAGTGTTAGTGCAAGAGAGAGAGAGAGAGAAAGTACATTAATACTCAGAGAAATTTAATTGGATTCCTTTTATGATCTTATCACAAGCAGGAATTATGAAAATCGTGTTTTTTTTATTGATATGACAGTAATTGTATTAAAATGTTGTAGTCAACATAACTTCAAAATAAATGAACATTTTTTAACGGAAGATCATTTAAAATCATTGGCAAGAGGAATGATTTTCGATCAGATATTAATAAGGTGGTAACTGAATGAACTGTGGGTTTTAAAATATTAAATTGATTTTGAGAATGTATTGGTATGAACAGAAGGATTATAATCACTCTAAAATACTATACGTCACCCTCACTATGCTAGACGCCTTGGAAGGCTGCTAATGACTTGCAGAAGCATTAACAGACTGAAACTAAATTAACTAATATCTTTAGATAACAGTAAATGCAAGGAATATGTCGAAACATTGAGCTCCTAAACGAAAAATAAAAATGAAAATGAAAATAAGATGAAATAAAAGCTTAAAACTTTATTCGATTTTTGTTGAAATTTACTGCAAAACTACTATCAAAATTGGGGTCTTTTGTTTTGAAAATAACTCTAGAAGAAACGTCCAGCAGAACCGTCAGCACGGTCCACATAAAACGGTTAATTTTGTTTTTGTTTTCACGAAAGGGTTTTGTCTTCTTAGATCTTTTTGTCTTCTTAGATCTTTTTTATGTCAAACGCCGTATTTGCGCGGTCATAGTTTTCGATACATTGGGTACCTTCCAAAATGTTAGTTGCTTTGTGTTTGAACAAAGTATCGTGTTTCATAATGCCGCTGTACAAAATATATACAATGTATTCTATTTCAAAACGTCGTCAATGTGTATTTTTAACGCAGTCAAAAAGCAATCAGGCATCGGATTTATAGTTGATGCATTGTTTGGTTACTTTGCATATCAACATAGTTTATATTCAGTAGTAGAACTGCATACAAACTTTGTATTATTACATTTTGGAAGGCAGTCATTTTATTTAATTTTTCATTTCCATTATTCAATTCAAATTGCAAATAGAAAAACTAAATCGGAGTATAATAATTTTCTTGTTAGAGATGAAGCTTTAAGCGATGGCAGGAAACTAGGCATTTGTTACCAAACCATATGAAGAAGCTATGTTTACAAACTGCAAACATTCACTAACTTAATGAGCCGAATTTTCATAGGCAATTCACTTCCAAGACGTAACAGCATCGAAACATATCTGAACCAAATGAACGTAAGATCACGTATGACAATAATGAGCGAATGGGGTTATGAATAAAGTATTAAGGAGCTCCATAGACAATGAAAAAGACAAGCCCAAACAAGGTAATTCTGCGATTCAACAAACTGATCTAACGATAGCTATATGACCTGTGTTTTATAGACTCTATGTTGTTTTATCGTAGTGAGATATTGTTTGAAATGTTAAGATGTGTATGCCAAAGTTATAGCTCGAGGGAAGACAACCTACGTCATAGCAGCCCCAAATAAATATAACATTCACTTGTTAAAATTTTCTGTGTTAAAAAATTACTCTTTGTTTACATTCATTTTCATTTTATTGAAGTTTTTCCAGCTACTACTGTGGCAGTTCATGACATAATTGGTTTTGCCATCTGTTGTTGCCTAAAAAAAAACGATTTCTTTTTAAAATTTATTGGCTGTAGTGGTGAAGAATTTTACTCACTGAAGCCTAATCTTTCCGTTAATGAACTTTATCTACTCTTTCTCCAGAGGTGGCAGAGCTAGCTCTTTGGCGGCCAGGAGACAGGGAAATGAAGCCCCTTAATTTGAACTTGTAATAATGAAAACTTGTTTGCCTTCAGCTATATTTAAGCATAGGATAATTGGGTTAGTAGTCAACATATAAATAAACAGTCAACAGTAAATACACAGTAAATAAACGGTTTTATACCACAGTTATGTTATTAAAACTCTTTTTCAAATGGATTGTAATTAAAATGTGTTTGGTATGCCAGTACTCTTTCACATGAACGGTTAGGCGTAATGCATTCGAAACTAAGACAATAACTAACTAAAGTAGGAGTTTCATTGTATTTGTAATCAATACAGTTAACTGTTTTATTTAAACTTTAACCTTAATTAAATTTTCCATTCAAAATGTTCTCAATAGTCGACGTTTATGTATGTGTCTGATGTGTGAGAGCGAATAACAAATAGTCTGTCCAGCATCGTTTGCACTGATGTTTTATGTTTATATTTCATTTGGTTTTGTTTAAATAATAAAAGCCGGTTACATTAACAACAACAGTGCATACAGTCGAATACTAACAAAATACAACAACAACTATGAGAACGTACATACACCAAAATCCTTTAACCTCATTTGCACAGATTAAAGTAAACGGTTGAATTAACTACTCACGCGTTTACAAACATTGTGCTCTCAATACCTGTCGTTCGTATACAAAATAAATGAATGAGCCGTTACACGTACACCCATTTAAACATACACACTTGCACAAGCACACACATATACTTATGCTTACTTTTACTTATGAAGCAATGTTTTACTTGATTTTGTTTTGGGATTTTTATTCTCTAGTGAAGCTTTCGGAGAATTCCAATTAATTAATTAAAATCTGTTTTTTGCCGACTACCAAGAAATTTAAATCAAAATAAACAAAAACAAAAACGAAAAGGAAATAGAAACGAGTTAAAACCACAAATATTTTATGGTGTATATGTATATAATTGTATAGATGTATGTGTGAGAAAATTTACTTAAAATACAAAAAAAAAAGAAAAATTTGCATTAAAAGTGTGTGCGAGAGAGAGAAGAGAGTTTTCATTTTCGAAATCAACTGGCAGTTAAAAAAAAAGAAAAATAATTTTTTTTTCAACTGACTGAACGAGACTGAAGGTCTGGAAAGGAAACTGTTCGGCAGACAACATCAAAGCACAGGTATGTACGTAAATATAGAGCCTTAAAATTATGAAATCATTGAAAAAAGATTATCATTTTATAAAAATAAGATAATAACATGATTGTAATAAGTATACATACATATATATGTATATGTCCGCTGAGATGAAGGTTAACTTCCACTTAATGAATCACAATCACTATATCAAGGTCGATTTGATTATAGGGATTTTAAGGAAACCCATTTTTTCTAAACGAGAATTTACAATTTGCAAATATTATTTCTGATATCTCCTCTCTGACAATTCATGACGCTATGGAAATACGCTGATAGGATGCCTCTGGACTACATAGTGTCAAATCAATTATGATTTTTCGAACAAAATTTTCTTCGTGGATAAAAATGATTTCTTCTGGGTGTTTATGATGATTGTACGATAGCCGACTTTTTTTTATTTAATTAATTATAGTAATTAAAGATTATAGACTGGACAGTATTATATTTCAATAGGACGACATCACGAGGCATACAAACCAAGAAAGAAGTTTCTAGAAAAAGTTATGGCGACATTAATTCGTCACCAATTAAAGTTGTTAACATTTTTGTGAGCGATTACGTTAAGGACAGTGTCTTAAGTTTGGTCATATAAAAATCCATATTTTTCAAGCTATGGACGAGATACCGCCCGATATATATAAAACCTTGTTGGAAAACAACGTCCAAAGGATCGACTGTTGCAATTGGTCCAGGGGCCGCCATTTAAATAACATTGTATTTCGTGTATGATAGAGAGATCCAAGTATTATGAAATAATAAAAGTTTGATCGTATTAATAGTTTTATGTGTGTGTCTCTGAGACAAAAGTTGTTTTCTTTAGACTTCCGAACCAGTTGTGTGAAGAACCAGCTTCCCACATAATTTTTTTCTGATAGCATAGTCCTTTAATATTCACATGTACTACAGAACTTTGTTCGACGTACGTTACCGCGTGTTCCTAATTTTACCAGAAAGCGTACTTTGTAGTTAAAATTGGGTAAATGAGAGTGATTTTAAAAGATGAATTTGTGTTTTATTTCGTAAAAATCAATGTTTTGTCAACTAATGTTTTGAAACAATGCTTCAGCAGTTTCCATGGATGAGACTGAATTAAAATTAATTGTTGGTGAATTAATGGATACATCAAGTGATCACGTATGATGACAATGAGGAAATTTTGCAGCTAATCGATGAAAACTCTGACGGCGAGATATTGTTTTAAAATTGTTGGGGCAATTGGCTGGACAAAAGAGAAGAGCATTTCATTTAGGCAGCAATATGTGGCAAAAAATCACGTCCAGGTTACTGAATAATCCGTATTAGCGACGACCGCATTATCAAGCTCTTACTGTATGTACATAAATACAAATATATTCACTGCAACAAATATTAGCTTATTTTTCTAGTTAACTTCACACACCCATCGGACTTACATGGTGATTTTAACAAATAATTTCCACATCAGCTGAGCCGTCATAAGATGTTTTAGTCTTGCATTAAATGAGTGTCTCGCTATCATCAGGGTTTCCACTTGTATGATTTTATATTCAGAAAATGTAATCACAAATTCTCACATCTAAAGTTTACTTTAAGGCACTCTCTTTGGCTATTACACTCAGCCACAAAAGTATACATATGGATAACAAATTTCAGAAATTTTTTAACCAATCCGTTTTCGTTGAAAATATTTATAATTGTCTGACATCTTTCTTCGGTTTTAAGACGGTCTTTTGCATTGGTTCAGAAATTTGTGAAATTTGTAAATCGGATGCATACCTTTGTGGGCCTGTGCGGGGCCACAATACAGTTCAATTTCAGAATTTTTTTTTTTTAATTTCTGAAATATTTTAACCGTTTGTATACTTTAGTAACTGTGTGTATATGCCAACAAAGAAGCTCTAAGTTAACTGAAATATGAAATATTTAATTATCCTTGGTTTAGTGAATCGTTACCATACGTTTCCATTCGTTCTAGGCTGAAATGCAATTTTAAATGTAAAGTTAAGTTGAAAACTTTATCTAATTTTTGTTTGGTAATCTATTTTTGTTTTATTTGTTTTTTTAAGCCTTTAATACTGTATTAAAGTTTCAAAGTATTTAAATTTAAAATCTCTTCTAAACTTGCCCACTCCAACTTAACTGTTTAATTTTTAAACGTATTTTAAATAAATAAATAAAATAAATAATTTATTTAAAACACAAAATAAGTCCTTTGAAATCTGTGCTGTATGATGTTGTCCCATTTCTGCTAAAATAAATTCATACATACGAGTGAATTTTAACTCTCTGAACACACAAATTATTGTATTTTCTATACAAAGGTAACGTACATACATACATACATTGTTAATATGCGTATAGTGTATGTGTATCTATGTATGTATGTATGTATGTCTAGTTGAACAATTTTGAGTTAAGCTTTAATGCTCTTGTCAACGTGTTAGCATTTTTAATGAGTCCAAATGATACCACTTGTCAGTGGTAGGATTTTCGTTTTCATTTTCTCTATGAAAAAAAAACAAAAACAAAAAATACACCATTTTTTAACGGTTCACTCTATTATTTCTGCTCTTATCCCACCACTCCTTTTGGTTTCTTTTTTCTTTTTTGCATCTCTCTTTGTTTTCTTTTCGATAGACGTGTGAGTACATATGTATGTATGTATGTATGTAAAATATAAAATAGTGTTGGTTAACAAAACTTTGTTTTCTGATTTACAACAGTATACATATGTACATATGCTTGAATAGCTGTGTGTGTGTGAGTATGTTTATATATACATACATACGTGTGTGTGTGTATTGGACAACTAACAACTAAAACTGCTATAATATTCCATTAGTTGAGTTGTCAAAGTTCAGCTTGCATGACATTATGCTGCCATATCACGTTATTTTGAGAATTTTTAATTTTTTTTCTTGTTCCTTTTTTGGCTTTTGTTTTCAAACCATAAAACATGTTGTCAATCTCAAAAACAAGAGTGTTGACAGTTGAAATTTTCAAAATTTTTTTTTGTCAAATGAACAGTTTTAAACAAATTTGAATATTTGAAAAACAACTTCGGAATAGACGAATCGTTTAAGGTTAAACAACTCGAATACATACATTTTCTAAATATTTTTCTTCAATACTGACCAATGAATTGTCGAGTGTAGAATGAATAATTGTAGGATTTAAAGATTACAATGAAGTCGACGTGGTCTAGTTGGTTGGTTGTTGGCTTATTAAACGTGAGGCCTCGGTTCAAATCCCAGGTCAGGCATCTCCAACTGAACAAAATATGAAAAATATTTCTCCGGCGACGTCCTCTCAGCAGATTTCTGGCAAAAACTCTGAGAGTAAATAAAGTTGCCATGAAAAGTTTCTCAAAAAATCTATCGTTCGGAGTCAACTCTAAACTGTAGGTCCCGCCACTCATGTATAAAAGATTAACGCACACAACATAAGTGGTGTGAGAAACTAAGTCGTAATCCTGACTAAAGATTTGTAATGACCAATTATGTTTGCAAAGATTAAATGATTTCTAAGGCATAGGGAAAGGAAGGAGTAGAAAAATGTGTAGCACCTTTGATGAAACGCTTTACGAAGGACATACAATATCACACAGTGCTCTGGGAAGTTAAATTTATTTTCTCAGGGATTTTGATTGTTTCCGTGAGAAGCTTTGACTGCAGATGTAAACGATTTTAAGAATATTATTATTATATTCATTTCATTATTATTATATTCATTTTTTATCTTTAGCGATACATTAACGTCTGATTCATTTGCATTTAGTGAAGAAACTGATGTTATTCGTTCTATATGGCATAAGTTTATGTCCTTTGAAAAAAATGTAATTCTTTACCTTTGGCAAAGAGTCTGCAGATTTTTCCTCTGTAAATTTAACATTAACAACGATTGCTTACTTATAAGAGTTCAAAACGTTTTAGCGCTACTTTTGCTATGTCTTCTTTGTAGTTCTTTCCACTTAAGGGGCCACTTATGTATTACATGTCTGCCTTAGTTTTTTCTTTCGAACACGATTTTTTAATAGTTCCTCTGTTCTCTGTATTTATGAAACTCATAATTTTATTTCATTCTAAAGATTGTTCACGTCGTTGACTTGACTTCAACTAACTCAACCAACTTAACCAACCACTTCCACCTTTAACTACCTTAAATTCTATACCAATTAGTTTCATTTTTTGTTTGGTTTAATTTTTTCATACTCACGTCGTATAACTTCATTAAAATATCATACTCCAGGGCTTTTATTCAAGCAAATTACCTCATTTAGTGTTAAAATCCACTTGCATCAGTTAAATTGCTAATTTTCGGCTCTTTTTTCTTTTTTCTTCTCCTTCAATTTTCTTCTCTCTTTTTTCGCCATCTATTCTCTCGTTACTGAAACTACAATTTAAAATCATAAATAAAATCTTAAAAAAAGAGCAAAACTAACAGGCACGATGTTAAATTTCTTTTTTTTTTTGACTCACGAATCATGTTTGAACAGCAACAGAATGAACTAAAAAAAAAACGAGAAAAAAATAAATGAACAGACGCCAAAAAAAACTGAAATAAAATAAAAAAATCAAGGTGTCTAATTATGTATCTGTGTATGTAAGTATGTATTATAATAAGCTGCGCTGTTGGCTCACTCGCGCGTCACACTATTGAAGTGCCCTGAAGTACCATTTCAACGAGATACACTAATTTACACGGTCCCATACGATGGGTGGTAGTGGGTGTAATATCTAACTACACCAGTACGTGTAAATGTAAATGTAATGAGAGAGAGAGAGCATTTGTAATTGTAACAAGAAAAAGTCAACTCAATACAGATACACTTACAGAGATAGAGGCAACTGTTACACTTTTACACAGTAAGAAATTTTCTTAAACTGAAAAAGGAAATTAAACCACAAGTGCATGCATCTACTTCGATGGCATATCCAATTAAATTAAAACTTTTGTTTAATGTATGCAGTAATAATGACTATAAAAGTAACTCAAAGAACTCAAAAATATATTCATGAAAATATTTTTAATTTTTTTTTGAGTGTATTCGCTTTCATATTAAAGGCTGTTATAATTTCATTCCACCATTTCATAAATATTATTGCAGGAAATACTCACGTAAAATTATTACTCTGATGTTTTTTCTGCGCTTTTCTCAATACAATAATTTTCCATATTAGTTACAAACTTTCAGTATTGCCAGAGTGTAATTGAGAAGCACTTTGTGTAGTTCTCGGCTTGAAAGAGAGTGTATGGAATATCGATATATTCCAGAATATGCTTCATTTTATAAGTTCTTTTGCGATATCGATTATTGTCAATATATCCTATATGGCATGTAGAAAATGGATTAAATGATGCCGTCATTGTGGCCGAAACGTTATTTCGAAATCTCAATGATAATTTTGCTATGGTGTTGCTGATATTAAAAGCAGAAAACAAGCCAATGTAGCAAATTGCGGTCTCTTAAACTGTATCTATTGTAATAGAACCAATCACTACCAGTATTTTGCGCATGTTGAAGAGATAAGAATCTATTGGGGCGCCCTGGTAGTCTAGTGGGTAGTGTGCTAGACTATTAGCGTGAGGGTCGTGGGTTCGACTCACACCAGAGACTCTGGTCTGTAACATTACACCGAGTATATGGTCAAAGTTACTACGCTCGTATATAATTAGAATATAATTTGTGATTGTATTGTAATAAATAAATAAGTAAGAATCTTATTTTTTCTATCTGGCTTTTCGGTTATACAAAGTGCCTTAAGGTACTCGCTGGTCGCAGCAACTCATGCATTTTTTATATTACCTAAGTATAGATCTGGTGGTCGAAGATTACATTCTATGTAGGGGTTTGTAACTTCACTATCTTCTAAGCGCCTGGTTCTAACACTACACTCAATACATACATACATAAATGATCATTACAACCCTTTAGCCATGACTTCGACCACTTATGTTGTGTGCGTTAAATTTTTTATACATGAGTTGCGGTACATACAGTTTAAACTCGACTCCGAATGACAGATTTTTGAAAATTTTTCATGTGTCAATTTTATTTACTCTCAGAGTTTTTGCCAGAGAGGAAGTCGACGAAGAAATATTTTTTTCATATTTCGTGTTGCTGTCTGACCTGGGGTTTGAACCATGGCCTCACATCTAATAAGCCAACACGCTACCTACTAGACCACGGAGACTATACTCAATACTACTGTAAATTAAGTTCATGAGATTACTGTCAGATCGCTGGTGTCCGTAGAAACTTACAAGATATAACTCTCGATTGTACTTAAGTCTCTTCAGCGTAATTAGAACCACTAGAGGACCAATACTCTTTTGTAATCTGTAAAATACGGAATATGTAATCCTAAAAACGTTTTTATTGAGACAAAAATATGGTTATTTCCAACAAACGGCAACTCTGACAAGCCTGAAGTGATGACACTTGAAAAATCCTTCGCAAAATTTTTTTCTTTTCTTTTTCTTTCATTTTTTGTTTGTAATTTTTTGTAATTTTTTGTAATTTCATAAAAATTAAGTTGGATAAACTTTGTCAGATTTGACTGACAATCCCCAAAGAAGTAAAGTACAACATGAGCATGTAAAATAAGGAAATACTTCGTATGAGTCTTGTTAACTTATACAGAGAGGGTGCCCTAATGCGATATTTAAAATATTTACTTATAAGGCACTTGAATACTTTCCTGTTTTTATCTTTTTATTCACTTTCTTTTTTTGGAGACTTTTTTTGCATGATATTTAATTTGAATTAAAAAATTACAAAAAATAAAAGAAGGAAAAATGAAAAATAAATCATTTTTGCTTACCTGTTTCCGAAAGTCACAAAGATTGTCTTTCACTTTGGAAATTTGACATTCTGTTTTGTAAGGAAGTTTTACAAGTTTTAATTGTTTAAGAATTTAACAATTTTTAAATAATTAAAATTCAATTGTTACAGACACTCTTGTTAGAAGGGATTAAGTCTGAACCGAATAACAATATTTTACAATTTTTTTTTTAAATATTTTAAACTTTTTCTTTATTTTTCTATTCTTTTTATTTCAATTTATTTGCAATTATTTTCTTTTGTGCCTTGGAAAAAGTATTTTAAATTCATATATAAAATCATAAATACATACATATGGTCATTGCAACCCTTCAGTTATTATTACGATCTAGTTTCTTACCCAACTTATGTTGTGTGTGTTAATTTCATTCATGAGTAGCGGGACCTACAGTTTAAAGTTGACACCGAACGACAATTTTTTGGGCTAGGTTTTCATGGCAATTTTATTTACTCTCAGAGTTTTTGCCAGAAATTTGATGACAGGAGGTTGCCGCAGAAATATTTTTCGTATTTCAATTTGTTGGAGATGTCTGACCTGGGGTTTGAACCGTAGCCTCACGTCTAATAAGCCAACAGACTACCTACTAGACTACGGCGATTATAAAATCAATATTTTGTATTCACTTGTCTTCAAAATTTTATTATATGTACTGAGTTATTGAAAAGTAAATGACTTAAAAATTGCATATCCATACGAATTTAACTGGAAAACATTCATTTACAAACATTAATCTATTGATTTTGCTAGGGTTTAATGCTTCTTTAATTTTGAGTTCTTACAACTCAAACGCTTGATTTAAGCAATCAAGTGAGAGCGAACAGAATTGATCATCAAGTAGAGTGTTGTATTCGATCATGTCAACGCCATACACATCTTCGAGCTGCTAAAATTGACTACATTTGAGTAAAATGTTTAAATGCATCCACTGTATAACCCAGTCGCCGTAGTCTAGTAGGTAGTGTGTTGTCTTATTAGACGTGAGGCTACGTTCCAAACCCCAGCTCAGATATCAAAACGAAATATGAACAACTATTTCTTCGGCGGCTTCCACTCGACAGATTTCTTGCAAAAATTCTGAAAGTAAATAAAATTGCCACATGAAAATTTTCTCAAAAATCTATCGTTCGGAGTCGACCTTAAACTGTAGGTCTTGCCACTCAAAATTAACACACACAATATAAGTGGTGTGAGGAGCAAGGTTGTAATCCTTGCTGAAAGGTTGTAATCACCAATTATGTATGTGTATGACCTGGCTCTCTTTTGATGGTCACTAATTGACCTATCAGCCTGATTTTTTTTAAATCATCTAACGCAGCTTTCAAATTGTGACACGGTCCATAATTTTATTTTATTTCTTATAACTCGTGTTCTGGATCAACATTTTCTCATTTGTTTTGCCATCGCTGTTCAAGAGACATAACCATGTATTGTTGAAAATCATTTTTCTTGCATTAACATTGCGTGCTTCAGAACGATTTTGACATTTAATTGCACGATAGGTTTTAAAAACAACGCTTGTGTGATACTTTTTTGAACAGACAGTTCTCGATACATTGTTGAAGAGTCCTGATTTGTGCTTATAAAACGTATTCGTTTTTTGGAAGCTCCTACATTGCTTGTATCGTTTTAAGTACTTTTGGCAGCCCTAACTTCTTTGAAATCATTGAACCTGAACATATCGAATTTTCCATAACTTTGTGTCCAGTATTTATTCTTTTATGGGCCTTACAGTGCTCGCCTAGCACTAAAATACCTTGCATACTGCGAGATGTGAAATGTTTATACAGAATATATCACATTACAAATACTCGTATGCTTCGTTAGTGTTATCAGTTTGTTATGTGAACATGGCTGTTATAATAACTGATAGGTTTTTAATTAAAATTGATTTTCAAAAAATCTTTTTTTTTTTTTAAAGAAACCGCAGATATTAGTTGATATGTGATATTGCAAACACAATTAAATTTAATTAGTTCTCACTCTGAATTTTTCACTTAAATTTAATTACAATTGAAGTTTTTAATTAGAAAATTTTATTCTTTCCACAAATAAAATTTCTCTTTATGAGTAGGAATTTGTCATAAAAAATGCTCATCTGTATGTTTAATTTCATTCATTATTTTTAGTAGGAAATGTAGAACACATTTGTGCACAGGGTTTGGAATTTTATTAAGAAAACGTAAAATAACCAATCTCCCCCTCATATTTCTTCAGCTCAACAGTATTAAAATGTGGAGTTAATTTCTTTCTTCCGTAAATTTAAAAGGGTTTTTATGTTGAGTACGTGAACAGAATATTAATACTAATTTTTGGTAAATATTCTACGTTTTAATTTAAAAATTTTTCCTATCTTTTCGAGATAAATACGTAGAATATTTTGCAAGAGAAAATTTTCCAAATGTGCTAAAAAAAAAAAGAATGAGACACATGGGATAATGTTATCAAGTACAGTGGTGATCAAATTGAGTTTAATATACTATGTGCAGATAAATTTTGTTATCAATTTAATGATAAATACATTGTTTTACAGTTCCTTAGGTCCAAATATTAAGTATTAATTTCAATGCAGTATCTAAATCACATTCTCATTAAATTCATTTCGAATATATTTTCCACTCTAACCTTGCATAGTTCTAAAAATCATGTATATTAGTTAGTAGGGGGTCAATAGTGTTCTCCTAACCATCTCATCATACAGTCTACAAACTTTTGATAGAGTTGTTAACGAAACTTTGTGCTTTTGCTTAACCTTAACTATTTAGCTAAGGCAATCTTTACAAAAAGGTTCTAATGCCCAATATCAAAATTGGTTGCCACAGTAGTTTGTTTTTCGCATATTTCGGATGGTATTTCGACGACAGTTTGCCGGATGTCAGTTTTCAACATCGTTAAGGGATTATTCAAGTAGAAATGCTCGTTTTCGTAGCCAAACAAACCAGTTAAAGGTAGCAAATCGGATAATCAATTGGCCAATTGGCATCACCAAAACATGAAATAACCTTTTCTGAAAATTTCTTCTGCAAAAAAGCCAAAAACGGTCAAATATGTTGCGCGTGGGACGGTTTTGTTATCATAGAATTATCTGCAACAATTTCTCTAACAGAAATGATGTTTCACGGATAGTACCCGGATGATGGCTACGTTTAAATGGCCACTCCTGTAATAAATTTTAATTATTTAAAGAAGAGGGAGATATTTAACAGCTGGCAACATTGCTAGACCGGCGATTTTAGAAACTCTAAATTTCTTTTTTTCCATGTGTGTATGAAAGTATATGTATGTGAATGGTTGATCCTGTAATCATTAAATTGACCATTTAATGAATTTATTTGCAATAATTGTTAAAACATTCATGAAATTATTCGACTTTTTTACATTTTAATTAAGAGTATACTGAACATACGTTAACTTTTGTTCGCCACTGTATGTATGCAGCACCTGACTATACTTTAAAGTAGAATTAAATTAAACTAAACTAAACTAAACTGACATTGACTAAATAATCTGTATGTTAATTGTGACCTGTAGCTGAGCATTTTTATATGTATTCTGACTTTTTTATTCTTTAAAGATAGTATAACTGGAGAACACAATAGGCAATACGAAATACTAACAAGGAAAAAAGGGATCAAAGACAAGTTTATATTTCTAATTAGTTCTATCGGCCATTTTTTTTCTTTTTTTGCTCTCAACTGAAAGACTGCCGAGAAAAAATGTTACCAAAGGATATACATAAGAATGGTGAAAATGTTAATCAAGCTAATTAAAAATTTACTTTATCTCTCTCTCTCACTCTCTCTCTGTTTTTTTTCTTCATTTGTTATTCTTTGTTTGATTTTTTTCATTCGTTTTTCAAAAGATTTCATTTTTTCTTCTTCGTTATCTTGTGACCAGTGACACCAAAAAGATGTTGCCATTAGACCCTCGTTAAACGGCAAAATATTAAGTTCTTAATTAATTTAAAACACTTTCTTTTCAGTTTCACATTTTTCGTTTTCTTATTTAAATAAAACAGAGATAACAAATACAAAAAAGAGGAAAGAAAGAACAGAAAAAAAAAAACAAAACCGAAAATTATGAAAATTATGGAAAAAAAGTTGTCGTTTTAATTAAAATATTAAAAATTTTTTATTTAAAATTTCTAACGGTTGTGGTATAGAACATAATGCAATAACTGGAATGAACAAAAATGTTAAAAAAAATTTGAAAATTTCATATTAAAGTTATTATTATTAAGCGAGCAAATAATGAAAAACTAAAATTTTTGTCGTTAACAACAACAAATGAATTCTTTTTTTCCAAAGCACAGATCAGCAATGAATCGTTTTTTCGCTACTCTTAAGCACTCATGAATTTTTGAAGATAAGTGAGTTAACAATATTGAAGTTTAACTGTGTGTCCTGATTCATTCGTACTCACTACAACGTGGAGTTATAAGTACAGGTTGCAATGAGTATGCGTACAACATTGACATCAAACTCTTACCATTCGAAATATGTTTGATTCATACGCCTACTCATTTAGATTCATAAGCTTTAGAAAAATACTTATAATACTTCGAGTGACTCGAATCATTCATCAAAATTTACAGTGTTAGTTATTGTTGCATTTACAACAAAAGAAACAAGACACATAAGCAAAAAAGACAGAGCAGCAAGCAGAGCAAACACACAACCTTCTAGTAAGTATTTTAGTGTTCGTACGCGATTCATACTTACTTTGTGATTCGTGTAAATGTTAAGTTGTGGAGAGATGAAAACAATAACATCATACGTGTTGTTAAGTATGAATATGATGAGTACTTCAAGCTTTGAATTTGAGTAGAGGTTCCATGATATTAAAATAAGTATGAATGCGTATAAGTATCAGAAATTATAAGATTCTACTCACCTTTTTGAGAACTCATTTCTGATCTCTGATACATACATAATTGGTCATTACAACCCTTTAGTCAGGATTACGACCTAGCATCTCACAGCACATATGTTGTGTGTGTTAATTTTATATATGAGTGGCGGGACCTACAGTTTAAAGTCGACTCCAAATGACAGATTTTTGAGAAACTTTTCATGGCAATTTTATTTACTCTCAGAGTTTTTGCCAGAAATCTGATAAGAGGAAGTCGCCGGAAAAATATTTTTTCATATTTCGTTTTTTTTGGAGATGTCTGTCCTGGGGTTTGAACCGTAGCCTTACGTCTAATTAGCCAACACACTACCTACTAGACTATGACGACTACATGCGGAGTTAACGGAAATAATTCAATTGCATGAAGAAATGGCAAAAATCGAATTCCGGTTTTATCTGCGACTAAATATTTCCAGTCTTCAAACTTGATAATATAGCTCGACGAAAAGATATTCGACTTATACAAACAAGCGGCTAATCTAACTTTTTTGGAAAAGATGGAAAAATAGGAGAAACATTGGACAGAGTTTATGGAGCGCCAAGGTACAAAATTACGTGCAAAAACTCACATAACTAAGTTGGAACACGGAAGCAAAAATGAAATCTTTAGTGATTGTGTTCTTTGGAGCATTTTTTTCTTATTTAAGGGCAGTTAGGATTATTGATTAGCACAGAAGTACTTGGAAATGAATTGTTCACGTTGTATTATGTTTCATTTTCAATTACTATTAAAACAAAAAACCTCTCATCTCTCATTTATTGCATTCTTTGAAAATTGCTAATAGAACCTCACAATTGCTATGGTTTGGAAGAAATCACTCACTGGTCTTGTTAGAATTTTTGTTAAGTAATCGTTTAAGCGTTTAATAAAAAAATAAGTTGTTATAAATCTTAAAGAACGTGTAGGGCGAACAAAACGATAACAAAAAAGAAAACATTTCTAATGAATTCTTTTGAAATACGAAAAAAATGTGAACCTTTTTGCTGTTGTTGTTTTGGTCAAATAATATTTAATGACTATTTATGGTCCAATCAAGTGTTACAAACATCACAAATACAATAAAGTAAAAAAAGAAAAAAACAAAAGAAATCAAAAGCGAAATTTTTTTGTTTTAAACACCTTCTTAAAGTCTGATGATAAATTTGATGACTTTCTGTTAAACTGGTCAAAACTTTTATTCAGTGTTTGTCGTTAGCTTTTCTAGGTTGCTCTAAACTGTCACATAGTGAATGTTTTGTGTTTCTGCCATCTTATTGCAGACGTTTTTCAGGTATTGGTTGATCATAGCAAACTGGGCTGTTGGCATCAGGTTAGTTTAAGAAAGATGAGTCTGTGCGCTTACAGTAGAGATGAGTTCCGTAATGCTTCAGTAATTTGATTTTATTTGCTATGGAAACTATACACTATTGTGTGCTTACTAACATTGTTTTGAATCAAACGAATATATTTATTGGCCAAAAGCGCACATTTTTTTTAAATCCCATTACATCTGCCCAAAAAGTTAGCCTGTGATGGTTTAACTTTTTTGAAGGTGAATAATGTGAAGGTGATATATATGCATCCCAGAATATCGTCATCATGAATATATTGGCTGACACATCTAAATAGACCAATTTGTCGTGCTACTGCGGCAGTTTTGCAAAATTAAAATTTTAAAATGGTACTGAACTATAACTAAAAAGTACTTTTTTGCATGTATACATGCATGAACTGTGGGCTCACATCTAGTAAGCAATCTTTCGTAGATATTTTGACATGGAGATCAGAGCTGCAGTATCCTTAATTTCGAATGATTTGAATCGAATGCTAGCAGTTCTCCAAAACCGTATGCCATAAAATTAAACTCAAATCGTGGCAGGTATGTAAAAATTGTTTGAAACTATCAATCACTATCGCTTGAGTTTTTTACGATTGCATTATAATATTGTCACGAAAATGAAAAATCTAGATACTGGTACAAAAGCTACACAAACAAAACAATGCATTAAACAAACCTGTTTACAAATTATCGTACTGCTTAATATATCAACAAACAATAGCATAAAAAATAGTAAACAAGTAAACAAAAAATATACGAACAACACTACAAGAATAAATGTAAACAAAATACACAAACAATAAACACAAATTTATTATTATTTTATTTGCAATCTACGAGCTCATATTTTAAATGTTTTTAAAACGTTACAATACGATGTAGAGCATTAAATGGTCTGACTTGACCGACTATAATCTTCCTTTTTGTAGACATTGTTGTTATATTCTCTTATTTAGCAAAAAAAAAAACAGTATTTTCTTTATGTGTATATGTTCATATGTAACTTTGTGTGCGTTTTGAAAAATTGTACTCAATGCGTACGTATCATGTGTCGCATGAAAAATTATGACAACTTGTGTTGTTTCCATTCTTTCTAACACCAACTACATAAAATAAACACAAATAAACAACAACAAAACGTAAACAACAGTAGCGAAAGTAAAAAAAAGAAAGCAAGAAAAAAGTTTTTTCCTCTTTGGTTTAGTTTTTGTTTTTACATTTTCTTTGATAACGACTTTCTATGTTTGTGTGAGTGTAAGAGAATCATACTTTTGTTTTTTGCAAACAACAATATTTTTTGACAAGTACGGGTATTAAGCCTAAAGTACACTTTAAAATACAATATACCAACATACACACACACGCATACACAGGCATTTCTTTTTTTATTTTTGATTATTTTTTAGAATCTATACATTTTGTTGTTTTTTCTTTTATTTCTTTTCCTTTCATGCCATTGTTGTGTTGTTAAAAAAAAACGACTTTATAAATAGAGTTTACAGGACACATACGTACGCATACATTCAAGCAATCAAGACCAAATGTATGACAGTAGACAGTATAACCAAAAGGTATGAGTAGTGAGTGAGTGTTTTATCAAGTCAGAGATGGTTTTGGTAAAACTTTCTTGTTGGTTTTTACTTTGCGCTTTTTTGTTTCTACTTTCTTAATGAAATGAAATCTTTTAATGGTTCCAAGTCGTAAGTTCTGTTGTTGGGTTTCTTTCTTTCTTGAAACATTACGGCAGTATTTTGATTATTTTTATGGCCTTATAGAAAATCAATAACAAGTTCTTTTTCTTTATTTTACAATTTCTATATAATTTACAGAGTTTTTAATTTTTCTTTTTCTTTTCTTTGCTTAAATACATAGAATATAATACTTATTCCCGAGGTAATCTGTGTTTGAAATTTTTATGATATTTAGACGTTAGTTTGAAACTTTAAAAATTTATTTTACCGAATGTAGTAGCAGTGAACAATAGGAAATAGAGGCCAAAGTTTTCTTTGAAGTATTTTACAGCATAAAAGTTGAGAAACTAAATATTTGTAGTATGAGCAAAAGAGTCTTTTTAAATAATTGTTAATTGTCTACATTATTTATAAAATTAATAGGCATTTACTAAATAAAGCAAATATTTTGCGTAATTGGCAGATGAATAAGAGCCTGTACATAATATCTTTGTGTAATATTCAACAATTCATTGTCTCTGGCTCTTGCTTGCTTCAGAGGGGATAACATCAGTAATGAACATCATGGGACTCAACCGCAGAAAGCGTTGTTATTCTATGCGATTTCTTCTCAGCAGATTTCTGGCAAAAACACTGAGAGTAAATAAAATTGCAATGAAAAGTTTCTCTAAAATAAAAAAGGGGTTTATTATAGTAGACCAATCCCCTGTTTAATTGGAAAAATTAGATTATATTTCCTTAGGGTAATGAAAAGTAACAGATATACATATATTGTATATATATTGTTGATAGAATATATACAAATACATACATATAATTGGTAATTACAACCCTTCAGTCAGGATTACGACCTAGTTTCTTATACCAACTATATATGTATGTATGTTGTCTGTGTTAATTTTATACATGAGTGGTAGGACCTACAGTTTAAATTCGACTTCGAACGACAGATTTTTGAGAAACTTTTCATGGCAATTTTTTTTTGCCAGAAATCTGCTGAGAGGATGTTGCCGAATAAATATTTTTTCATATTTTTGTTTTGATGTCTGACCTAGGGTTAGAACCGTGGCCTTACGTTTAATAAGCCAACACACTACCTACTAGACTACGAATATAACGAATTCTGGTTTGGTGTTCTCGGTAAGCATCCCAAAAATTGTTTTACCAGAGTGACCGATCTCTTGCCTTTATAGGGCGATCATACATATGTCCTGCATTATAGTACAAAAGGAAGTTTTGGCCCATGCAGCTTGTACTATCGTCCGCAGCATATGATATTCTGCAGTTTTAAGTAAATAGAAAGGAAAGAAATATCAAAAAGTTAAAGTTTAGGATGCAGATCGCTTTAGGTCTAGAAATCCGGAATTATCCAGAATTTCGAAAGATTATTTTGTAAAATTTATTTTGTAACGAATTCACAATCCGAGTGGCATGTACCCAAATAAATTTTAATTGAAATAGTTAACAGATCGAAGCGACTTATAATCATGCTCATCTAAACCGATACTTCTAAAACTGTCTGTTCCACTAAAAATAAATTTAAGCAAGGCCCTCACAATTATTAGTAAATTAAACATATTCCACTTTAATGGTTTTCTAAAAAAGAACTTGTTTTTATGATAAGAAAAATTTACTTTTTTGGAATTTCCTTTAGGCATAAAAGAAATTGAATACGAATCTTTATCTTTATCATACAATTACGTTTTTCCATCTCTGTTATTAATCAAGTTGTCATTAATTTCCAATAAGAAAACTTTTCTAATTTTAAGCATTTTTTTTTGCCTTTTAAAAAGAAATATCATTGTATATTAAACAATTGTATGTAATTTTTCCCCCTTCAAATAATATTTGAAATCCTCTTTTTTTTTCGTCTGATAATTTTTATATTAAATTTAAGATTAATGTTGGCATTATAAATTGATAAAAACAAAAAAAATGTATTGATTCAAGAGCAGCTACAATTACAAAAGATTTCAATGTAAAGATTTTTTCTTTTTTCTTTTTAAAAAATACACAATAAGACGCATCATTGTTTTTTTTTTGTTCTTCAACAATATTTTTTCTTTTAATGATATCGTCGTTAAGACCAATTTTTATTTAAACAAATGGACAAATTAAAAAGTTTCGTTCTTTGTCTATTGAAGATAAGCATTTTAGCCTTCTTTTTTATACACTAAGCGGATTAATAAATAAGTTTTGTACAAGAGAAATAACTTTTATACCCATAGTCGTAATCATTAAAAATGTTAGTTCAACAATAAATCCGGCGGAAAGTTTTTGTTCTTTTAACGTTAACTAAAATACTAGGAAACGGGCCGTAATATAGGTTAGAGTGTGAATGCGAAACAGTAAAAACAATATCTCTACTCTCACTACATCTTGTACTACATTGTATCGAAAAAATTTATGAATTAAAAACTTTCTGGAGAATTACGGTTAACGAAAATTTTGCTTACGACCTAGCTTCTCACATCATCGAAGTTGAGTGTTACTTTTACACATGAGTGGCGGAACTTGCAGTTAAGTCGGTTCCGGCAGTTCATGTCAATTATATTTACTCTAGAAGTCTCAGTGAGCTAGTAGGTAGTGAGTTGGCTTCTTAGACGTGAGGCCTCATTTAAAACCCCACGTCAGACATCTCCAACTGAATGAAATATGAAAAAAAATGTCATCGGCGACTTCCTCTCAGCAGATTTATGGCAAAAACTCTGAGATTAAAATGAAATTGCCATGAATAGTTTCTCAAAAAATTTTACGTTCGGAGTCGACTTTAAACTGTAGGTCAACGTAAGTGGTATGAGAAACTAGGTCCATAATCCTGACTAAAGGGGTGTATACACCAGAAAACAGCAATGAATCGTTTTTCGCTACTCATAAGTACTAATGGAATTGTAAATAAAAATGAGTCAACAATATTGAAATTTAACTACTCTGATTTATTCGTACTTATTACAACGTTGATTTATAAGTACAGGTTGCAATGAGTATGCGTACAACGTTGACATCAAACTCATACCTTTCGAAATATGTTTGATTCATAAGCCTACTCATTTAGATTCATTACTTTAGAAAAATACTTATAAATGATGAGTGTCACTCGAATACACAACCATCTAGTAAGTATTTTAGTGTTCGTACGTGATTCATACTTATTTTGTGTTTCGTGTAAATGTTGAGTTATGGAGAGTCAATATTAATAACATCATGCGTGTTGTTAAGTATGAATATGATGAGTACTTTAAACTTTGAATATGATTAGAGGTTAAACGATATTAAAATAAGTATGAATGCCTATAAGTATCAGAAATTATGAGTATGATTTGATTGTACTCATCTTTTTGAATACTCATTGCTGATCTCTGGTATGTATGTATATTTACTCCAAGAAATTAAAATTAGTTGCCAGGAATCTTCTGAGATTGAGTCGCCGGTGAAATGTTTATTCATATTTCCTTTTTTCGAGATGGATGGGATTTGAGCTGTGGCCTCACTTTTATTAAGCCTACACATTACCTACTAGATTACGGCGCCTACATCTTTATAAACTCATTCAATTTAATTTTATTTTTGGAACTGAAAAACAGATTCCTTACTTAATTGGCCATTACAGCCTTTAAGTCAGGACCTAGCATCTCATACTAGCCACGTTATGTGTACTAATTTTATCAATGAAAGGCGGGACCTACAGTTTAACGTTGACTTCGAAAGGCAGGTTTATGAAAAATTAAAGCAGCTCCCTTCCATAAATTTTGTTTTTAAACAAAAATTTTAAATTCCATTGTCACAATAACCAATACAGTTGCTTGTTGAAGGAGCTTCTTTCTTAAATTGTTTTCTTTTTTTTTGTAAAAAAGGGTTGCAAAAATCAAGGAAAGAAAGAAAAAAAAATTAAAATATTCCTGCTTAGTTTGCATTTTTAAGGAAAAGGGGTCAAAGAATTTTCAATTGTCCTTTATCTGTCCGTTTCTTTTTTTTGCTGCAAAATTTTAATTCTTTAAAGCTTCACAGGTATAATGCTTTTTATGTTAAAAATGCTCATTTTGTTTTGTTTTCTCTCTCGGCCTTTTCTCTTTGGGTTTTTATCTCCATTGCAAGCAAGTAGGCTTAATGTTCTAATTTTTTAATATTTTTTTGTGTTTTTGTAAAATAAAAGCATTTCAAATGAAAATAAAAATCTTTTTCCACTTTTTCCATTAACTTGAAATGAATGGTTTGAAGTTGGTTGCTTGCCTGGCTGACTGGCTGGTTGGCTGGCTGGGTGGCTAGTTGGATGGTTTTGCTTGGAAAGTAATTTTTATTGTCCCTTTGTTGAGTTGAGTTTATATGTAGTTTTGTAGGTCCTTTTTTATATATTTTTTGTTTTTGTTTCTTTCAGCTGTTGTTGTCTTTGTTGGCTGTGAATCAGTTTGCATTTTGCGATAGTTACTGTGATTGTGTCCTGGTGTCCTGTGCTGTTTGAATTCCTTGGAGTTCTAACAAAGATTTCATTTTACTCGTGAATTCAGTTCATTTCTATGTGTTGTGTTCATATGCTCGTGTATTCAGTTGGCTAAGGGACTGCCGCTGACTGCTGTTTCTAAAGGAAAATGTAAAATTCTATATCACGGGGTTATGGTATCGGTTTGGTCCTTTAATATAACACAACATTTAAAATTTATGAAAAAATCTTTTAAATTGTTGTAGTCGTATCGAAATTATTTCACATTTTTTTTTTAATTTAATTTTATGATGATGAAACTGTTTGTTTGGAGTACAAAAACTAATAAAGTTTTGGAACGTTTTCTTGCTTTAATTTAATTTATTAGATGTGCTTGGTTTAGAAAACGTATTTGAAAATGTTATCAGATAACTAAAGGCTCGGACTATATTTATTCGAAACAAATGCTAGTAACACTGGGTAGTTTAGAGACAGTGTTGAAAATTCAGTACTTTAGTACTTTTTCAGTACTTTTCCATTTTAAAAATATCACAGTACCCCCGATACACTTTCAGTACTTTTTTATTATTATATATTTTATGGCGTGCGCTTGTCAACTACTTAATGGGTTAGCAACATGGTCAACATACAACGTACGTTCGTTTTTAGAACACGAAAAGCTATGTGAACGCTTGCCGAACCATAATGTGTTCGGTAAATATTAAATTTGCTCTACATATGCTAAAATGAAACTACATTCCGTCGACATTTGATTAAACGTGTATTAAGTATAAATAAATATTTTTTTTACTAAAGTACCATTTGTTGCAAAAAAGTACTCTTTCGGTTTTATTTCAGTACCATTTCAACATATCAATTTTGCAACACTGGTTAGTGAGTGATAAGCAAGTTTCTATCGACGTAGGTTGGTTATATTCGGCTATTTGGGAAATTAACCACAGCGAAATCGTAACGTCTGAGAGAAGTTGATGCATTCTAAACAAAGCTTTATTAAGCTAAGTGGGTTCAGTTGTATAGCTTGTTAGTCTGTTGTAGATTATTATCGACTGATTAAACTGGAGTCCAATGGCATTTGATCACTTCGTTTGCCACTGTATTACCTTGTAGAATTACCGAGTGGTTGTTATACGACAAAACTGAGAAATTGTTCCACTGATCCAGGAAACCTATTTAGGAACTTCGATCTGACGAAATATTTTTGAGTTTGAGTGATGTGGGAAGTACTCGAAACAGTGTCTTATGACGCAGTTATATCCTTGTATATGTTGGTGTAGGAAAAGAGTTTTTCGTTTTGAAAATACAATTCAAAACAGATCGATCTCATTTTTTAATTCGAACTTTGTTCCTTAACTGGGTCTGTATTTTTCGTTTAGAAGAATTTGTCTAGAAAAATGTGGACTAACTGGATATGCATTGAATGATATATGTAAGTGCACCATAAAATTCGGATTAAACCCAAAGAATTTTTGTTCATTTTTTACTTTCACACTGTGCTATTGTTAAGAGAACAACAGTTAGTCCCTGTTAAAGAAAATAGAAAAACTACAGGAACTCCTAAAGCTGCAATGGAAAGTTAAAACAACAGAAATAAATGTGAGAAAAAATAAAAACGTTTAAATCCTTTTTTTTACATTTTTATATGAACATTTTTATTTTATTGTTTTTGTCTTTCTATAACTGCCTATTTCTTTCTTTCTCCTTCTGTCTTCATTTAAATAAATTTTTATACCCTACACCACTACACTAGATGATGATTGATTGCTTGCGGTTGAGACGCAGTAAATCTTGGCAAATGGTTGCCGAGTTAAGATTGACATTTTTGCTGTGTTTTTGAGGGTTTTCCATTGAGATATGTTCTATGAAAGGCTTTCAAATTTATTATTTATAGTGGCGTTAGCAATTGGCCTGAATAAAGGAATTGTGTTCTATAGTGGCTCTTTTCAATTTTAATTTTTTTCAAATAGGATTTCTCATTACGTTGTCAGTAGCAGATTTTGATTGATTGCTAGGTTAACAATATCAGTTCAGTTGCAAGTCTATCGTAACTGTTTTCCTTCCACTTGTCTTTTAATATCAATAGTGGTATTCCCTACAGAAAGCGAACAGAAATATAGAAAGTAATTCACACTTCTCGTTTCTTGTAATGTGTTCAGGATCTGATGATTTCTTAGCTTTACGCTGGTAGTTGTCGATCCTGATTATGGATTTGAATGACCTTATGTGAGGGGTACTTATAATTTTTAATAGCTTCTTTTAAAGCCACATATCAAAAGCTTCAATACAGCCCGAGAGTTCTGTGTTAATTGTCCATACTTTCTTTTTTAGCTAAAGGAGCAGTGAGTTAACACTTTACCCAAAATCTTGAATTTCATTATTTTAGAAGGCTTCCAGTATTTAATTAGTCAACATCCGAGACTTTTAAATTGCGAGGTATGTTCTATCATTCTAGGTATCCCTGGATAGTAAAGAAGGCTTTCTTGTTGTTATTGTACAAGCTCTGCTGTTGTCACAATCCTTGGCCAATGAGTTATCAGTTTGTTCCGGACCGTAGTCCACAATTGTTTGTGTGTTTGTATGTGTGCCAATTAGTTTTTTCTTCTGGTATATCCGTTAAAGCTTTATCGAGTCAGTAGGCCTACATCCTAGTCTCAAAACTCTGCATATAATCTTCTTACCGTTTATAGAATTGATGCACGTACTGGGGCTATTTAATTTCAATGCAGAATCAATGTACAATGAAAATAATAGTATTTGGAAGAGTTGTACTGTATCAAATAGTAGTAGTTCGTAGTGAAAATAGTTGAATAATTTCGGAAACAGTTTAAAGATGACATCAGACGCGTATAAAGGCAATCTTAAAACGCTTGTGTAGTAAACTTAGGGAGTCTTATGAGTGATGAGTGTCCACGATAACGATTTGGTATATTCAAAGTCTTTGAGAAATAGCAACAAATTAAACAGCGTATGGATCTAATAAGGTCGGTACTGACCTATTGTAGCCTGTCTGCTTTTTAATATTTATATTTGTATTCATCATTTGCATAAAGTTACAGTTATAGTCACCATGTTTTTTTTCTTTTCATTTTGTTTGTAATTTTAAATGTTTTTTGTGTTGTTTTTGTATATCCATTTGTTTCTTATGCTTTCTTTTTGTTTAAGTAGACAAATAGAATGCCAAGTTTTGTTTTTATTGTTGGTTTTGCTTTTCGCTTTTTGTTTTTGTTCTTTTTATCTTGCTTTCTTCTTTCTTTTTTTGTGTAACAAAAAAACGTTTCACTTTATTCAAGTCATTTTCATTTTGTTTATCTTGCTATTTCCTTGCTGTTGATTTTTGTTGTTATTGTTCTTGTTGTTGTTGTTATCTTAAATGTTTCTTTCCCTTAAGATGTCCAGTTTATAATTTCTTTTTCTTTCTGTCTCTTTTTTCTTACATTATTATAATATTGTTATTGTTGTTGTTAAGCCTATATTTGTGTGTAAGTGTATTTTTTTTTTTTATAGCTTTACGAGCTAAAGGTTGGGAATCTTCGAAAGACATTGGTAGCCCGGCCTACCAATGTGCACGATTCGCCGCAAGACTTACTCTCGGCTTGCTAAACGCATACGTACTAAACCCAACCTAGTTCGTCACACTTTCAACCATTTGCCCCCCCGGGACCACAATAAAGTATTACTTCGGGGGGGTGGAGATTCAGCGAGTGCTGCCTTCAAATTCTGCTGACCTTGCTCTCTCAGCCAATCTTTGTTGCGTCAACACCTTCCTTGCGAAAACACATACTGCGTTCCAATTGTCACTTGAGGTTAACATCAGGTTAACTATGTTATCGGGCGTTACCTGCAATCCTACTGTCCTCTCCAGGCAATTTCGTTGAACAACATATCGCGGGCAAGTGAAGAAAACGTGCTCCGCCGTCTCTCTTTCATTGGGGCATTCTGGGCATGCCTCGTCTACATCATGACCATACTTATAGAGATATGCTCTATAACATCCATGGCCGGTTAGTAACTGTGTCAGGTAAAAGTTCACCTGACCGTGTCTCCTTTTGGTCCATTCGCCTATGCTCGGTATGAGTCTGTGGGTCCACCTTCCCTTGGTTGAATTGACCCAGTCATGCTGCCATCTATGCATAGCGTCATCCACTAACTGAACAGGACTGGGGAGATCCATTCCCCTCCTTGTGTCATGTTTTCTCCGCTCTACATCCACTACTAGCCTCAGGGGCATCATCCCCGCAATCACCAATGCTGCATCAGTAGACACCGTGCGGAAGGCAGAAATCACCCTGAGAGCTGATCTTCTGTAGGCCGTTTCTATACCTGCTCTATAGGTCTTCTTATCCATGGCCCCGGCCCATATAGGGGCCGCATATATAGCGATCGAAGTCACTACCTTCATCAGTAACCGCCTCCTCTCCTGTTTTGGGCCTCCAAGGTTAGGCATTAATCGGGCAAGTGCACATGATGTCGCCGCACACTTTCCACCGACGTACGTCAGGTGTTCCCTAAACGTGAGCCTGTTATCAATCATTACTCCCAGATATTTAATCGCCTGCTTTGATGTTATGCGCTGGTCGCCTACTGTTATTGTAATAAATTCTATCTTCTTCCTACTGCTTACAAGTAGTACATCCGTCTTGTGATCAGCAAGTTTGAGACCTATTCCCGTGATCCAGTTCCTGACAATACCAACCGCAGTGTTACATGTTCTCACTAACTCATCTAAATGTTTTCCCCTTATCACCAGGGCAATATCGTCCGCAAAACCAATGATCTGTGTACCTCTAGGGAATCTAAGCCCCAGTACACCATCATACATGACATTCCATAGTATTGGGCCCAGCACGGAACCTTGCGGGACCCCCGCCGATACCGCATATGTCTTCCTGCCATCATCTGTGTCATATAAGAGCACTCTATCCTTAAAGTAGTCCTTAATAAGTTCCATCAAGTAGTTCGGTACATCCTTTCCATCTAGGGCTGTTAAAGTGGCATCCCAATCCGCAGAATTGAATGCGTTCTTGACGTCCAGGGTTATGATAGCGCAGTACTCCTTATCGCCCTCCAGCCAGCGCTCACCACTGATAGCATCCTTTGCTATTGTCATAACCATCTCTATTGCATCTATTGTGGAGCGGGCTTTTCGGAATCCAAATTGGCGATCCGACAAGCCTTCTGCCCCCAGGAATGCTTCCAGTCTCCTACAAATTATTCTCTCCAAAAGTTTTCCAGCTGTGTCGATCATACAGAGCGGGCGGTAGCCCGATGCATCCTGCGCGTTGTTACCCTTCGGAATTAGAACCAGTCTCTGTCTCTTCCATATCCTAGGGAACGTCCTCTCCTGAATACAAGCATTAAAAACTTGTCTAAACAGCTCAGTATTACTTTCAATGGCCGCCTTAAGCGCAATGTTTGGGATCCCGTCGATCCCCGGTGCTTTGTTAAGTTTCATTTCCCCACAGACTGATTCCAATTCCTGCCTGCTGACTTCTGGGATTTCCTCCGGTGACCGCATATCCCGCACGCAGTATGTAATTTCGGCTTTGTGCGGAAAGAGGTCCGCAACGATAGATTGCAGCTTAGCTGCACATGACGTTGCTGGTGGTCGGAAGCAGTTCAGCTTTCTCATCACCACCTTATATCCAGTTCCCCAGGGATTCTCGTCCACATCGGCGCACATTTCCCTGTAGCATCTTCTCTTGCTGAGCACAATGGCCCCATTAAGGCTGGTCCTACACCTTCTATATCTTTCACGCAGTTCTGCAAATTCATCCCGGCCTCTGGCCCTTTGGAATAGCCGCCGTGCGCGCTTGCATTTACGCCTCAGATCCGCTATATCCGCGTTCCACCAGTAGACGTGTTTCTTCCCAGACATATTACGCCTCCTTGCCATAGAAACGTTGCAAGCCTCCGTTATGGAGCGCATAAGTTCCATCGCCTTGTCATTCGCGTTCCCGAATAACCGAATATCCTCCAATGCAAGGACAAAGGTTTCCCTGTCAAAGGTGGAGTCCTTCCAAAGAGGGTTCGGCGGTGCGGCAGGAACGTTGTGTCCGGTAGAGCGTTCCCGGATCTCAAAAATGATAGCCTGATGATCGCTATGTGTGTAGATGTCAGACACCAACCAGGTAGATGAGGTCGCCAGTGAGTCGCTGACGAATGTCAGGTCAATTTTAGAGCAGCGTCCATTTCTCGAGAATGTATCCCTATCACCACTATTAAGTAAAACAACATCCAATGTTGCAAGTGCGTCGAGTAGGATTTCTCCTCTTGGATTAGTGAATGCCGAGCCCCATTCAACAGCCCAAGCATTGAAATCCCCGGCAATTACCACAGGTCTCACGTGCCTTGCTTCCTTAACGATGTCATCTAATCTGCGTCTATAGTCTTCTATTGATAGGCTAGGGGGAAGATAACAGCTGAAGAAATGTACCCCATTAACGGTGCATTTCACAAAGCTCTCCCACCTGTCGTCGACATTTCCCATTGGGAATTTACCACAGGACCACATCGAAGCCCTATTGCATTTGCTGGCTATCCAACGTTGGTTTTCAGGTGCTCTGTAGTGTTCGCTCAGTACTGCCAAGTCTATCCTCTGCTCCCGCACCGTCTGTTTAAGTAGCTCCTGCGCCGCTTCGCAATGGTTCAAGTTCAACTGCAGGACTCTCATTTACCTGAGTATGTCAACTTCCGTCGTGCCGCTAGATAGTGTGCGCACTTATGTCCTCCCGTGATATGCTTCGCGTCCGCGTCCGGATCGCCTCTACAAAGAAGGCAGTGAGGGTCACGGTCGCAAGCCTTGGCAATGTGACCTTGCCCTCCGCATTTGAAGCAGTGTTTGGACCAGTCACTATTACTGCTACACTTTCCTGCTACATGCCCGAACTGCAAGCATTTGTAACATCTCCTTGGGGTTACCTTTCTCAGTAAGCGGCAAACTGTCCACCCTACACGCAGTTTACCAACTTCCTCTGCCCTGCCTGCCAGCTTCATAGGGATTGCGATTACCGCCGTCCTAGTACCTCCTGGAACGTTCCTGATCGTCTTGAGAGCCGACGGTTGTATTTCCCCGATTTGGTCCCTCCATGCGGCGATTATTTCCTCCTCAGTTGTTACTTCATCCAGGTATCTGAGTTCGAATGTAGCCTCCTCAGTTATTGTTCTGACCTCTATCTCTTCGGCCAATAAGCTCCTTAGCTTAGAACGGTGCATCTCCGTAGCCACCTCTGCCGATCTTCTAAACTCCAGAAGGATTTCGCCCCTTTGTGTCTTCTTCACAAGCTGGACATCCTCGCCAACTGATTTAAGCTCCGGGGCATTCCTTACCTTCCTTAGAATGTCCGCAAACGATAGTTTCTCGGTTGGCTTTATTATCACTGCGTCTGGTCTTGGAGGTTTTCTGCGCTTCCTAGTTTTCACGATCCAATCATTGTGCTCCTGGGTGTTTTCCTCTGTTGCTGCGGGCACTACCACAGTCTGGTTCGTAGCAGTTGCTGGTCGCCCAGGCGAGTCACTATTCCTAACCTCAGCGGCAGGCTTGACTAGTCCACGAGGACGGGTTGTCCTGGTCTTCTTTGGAGGTGTTCTCCTTGGTTTTTCCAATTCATCCCTCTGCCTTTTGGAACCACAAGGTGTCCCTTGTTGCATGATCGTCTGTGTGCTTCTGTCGTTGGTTCTGACCTTTACCTCCTGTTCCGCAACTTTATCCTTAGCGGCTTGCTGGTATAGTGACGATATAGAAGCTACTAAATCGCGCATCGCTTGGTGGATGGACCTCCTTCCTCCGCCCATCATCTCGACGAGTTCCGAGATTCTGTCGCCTAGCTTGGTGAAATCATCCACCTCCTTTTCAGGAGCTTTGCTCCTCTGTAACTCCGGTGGTGACGAGCGAGATCTCTCGCCGTTCTGCTTCAGCGGTGGTGAGTGGAGTAACCTCGAAGCCCTCCGGAAAGGATTCAGGAAAGGGCTGTCCTGCTGGGTCTCCTTTGCACCCTCGGTGCCGGCTGGAGAAGTAGCGCCTGTAAAGTTATATTGATTGTTGCTTGTATTAAATTCCATTTTATTGGGTCCCAACTTGGAGCCGTTATCTTGGATTCGTTGTGTAGTTACCCTTATTGTGGTCCCATGGTTATCTTTGCAATGCAGGGAGGCCATGCGAGGGTTGACACAAGTCCTCATGAGAGCTTGTGTTCAGAGCCAGACCGGGAGCTAAACAGAAGAAATTCTTAACTGCCCCTACACCCCAACTCAACGGGACGAGTCCAAGATCGTACTCCAAGGCTTGCCAGGTTTTAACGGGACGGAGACAGATGTTGTATTAGCCTGAAAGCCGTCTGTACCAGATTTCACTCCAGCACATATTGGTAACAGAATACCCCATCCGCCAGCCCATGTCATCAAATCCAAATAGTAGTGTAGTCCAGTATACCATAATCAGAATCTTACTGGAATCAATTCTGATGCCTATACGACTAGGCTCCGATTGTCCACATCCGTTGGGTGCGTGCTTGCACGCATGCTGTTATGTGATTCCCACGGTGCTATCGTGATACCACGGTAGTTCAATACTTTGAGCGGCATTGTTTCGCTTTAAAGCATCAGTGTCATTGGGTATATGCCAGACTTTTCATCCGCACCCTCTACCTTTGCCCTCCCATTTAGTCGCCTTTTACGACAAGCAGGGAACCACTATGGTAGTATTCTAATCCGCTACCACACGGTCTGTGTGTAAGTGTATGTATGCTTGTATGAGTGTGTATTTGCACAAAATATAAGTATTTCATGCTCAATTCCTGCTGTTCTGTTCTTATGTTTTGCTCTAATTGTTTCTCTTTTAATTGACAAGTTTTTGTTTCATGAGTATTTTAAGCAGTTTTTCATTCGTTCTTCACTTGCTACACTTCCTTCTTACTCCCGCTCTCTCTTTCTCGCACTCTGTCTTTCTCACTTGTATCTGTTTTTTATATATTATGTAAATAATATTTTGTAAATAGTCGTTGTTGTTGTTCCTTTAATGTTTTTTTTTGCTAATTATGTTGAGAATTTTCGTTTGCCTTCTATCTTTTGTAAAATCCTAACTATTGTTGAGTTGATGTGGTCTCTTCAACTACCTGGCGTAAAAGCAGGTGGAGGTGTTTCTAATCTATTAATTCTTTTGATCTTTAAAAATGTTTAGGAAGTGTGTATGTATGGTATGTACGTATTAAACTATGAAAGGGATTATCTTGTTCTTATTTAAAAATATTTGTTTTCTCTTTTGAACATTCTTTGCTAAAGGAATTTTTGCAAGAATTCAGTGAAATTAAATTATTTTGTTGCAAGTGACAGCTACAAAAAGAGGAAAATAGAGTGAAAAATTAAACAATATGTATTGAGGCACGAGGCAAAAAGTTGCTGCTGATTAAAACCAATTATGTGGTTATAGATTCATACTCTAAGCGCCATTATTACAACTTGGCTTTAAAGTTGGGTTTACATAGCTAAAGAGAACTTTAAAGTTGCCTTTAACTTCTTTTCGTTATTACAACCTACAGATAAAATAAAGTTAACTTTTTCAAAAATATGGCAGTTTCGGAGCAATGTCGATAATACTGCTCAATTAAACAAGAATTTTTAAATGCAGTGGCAACGACGGGCTTCTTTTTTGTGGTATTTGCTCATTTTGCTTATATTTGAAGTTGTCGCATTGAAAATACTATATAATATGGTAAGTTCAAACATAAAGTGAACTTTAAAAATTAAAGGTTGTATGATCCTCCCTTAAGCTTAACGCTCACTTTTATATTATTGTCCACTTATAATAATGAAAAACAATTTATCTGCCCGTTAGAATCCTCCCCTTAGTTAACGGCAAGTTGTAATAACGGCCCTAAGAATGATAGTTCTAACAGCTGTGTATACACAGATCTTGTCGCATATTTTGAAATCTGTGCAATAAGAGAATTTCTAGAATATTGAACATAAATATGTCTACACCATATTCTTATAACTTTGGGCACTTTCATTCAGTTGTTAACGTATTTGTACTAAAAGTCTTTTAAAAAAGGAGAAACGTAGCCCACTATTATATTATCATCCAAATAGACATCTAATAGACTGATCTCCACAACTGAAAATACTTTATAATTTGAAGTGACACGTAACACGTTAATTTGTTTTACAAGATTACCTCGATTATTAAAGCAATAAAAGCGAAGTTGTGTAGCTGGTTGATGAGTGCTACAACACACAAAAATTCATTTTTCCTATCGAAATTTCCATAGGAAATTATTTTTATGACTTAAGCAGACAGATGCTATATCATTGAGATACATTTCATTTTTAATTTAATTTCATTAACAACTAAAACTATTACCCAGCTAATACTCTACATAAACATTGTTTATCTGAAGCTTCAATTAATTTTATCCTTTACATTATTTACTTTCAAGTATTTTCAATTAAAATTGTGTTTTTTTATTGGCTTTTTCAATTACTTGCGTTTCAATCGCTACTTAAATTTCACTGAACCATCAACACAATTATAGGCCACTTCAAAAGTTTTCAAAGTTAAATTTTTCGTGTTCATTAAGGAAGGAAAAACAGAAGATTACTGGTATTATTCGCAGAAGGCATTCAAATGAGAAACAAAATACAATTAACAGGTAAACAAGTGAAAATGACATCCGAAATAATTTTGTCTATCATCTACCACTGAAGTACTCAAGGCCAATAAATATTTGGCTCAATTAGAGTACATGGTTAAAATACAACAATACACTGTTTGTTTGCCTCCTGCAATAGTTATTATATAAAAACGAAAAGATATGGTATGATAAACAAAAAAAGAAATTTTTATTTTCAAAACAAATACATTGAAAATGTAAATTTCAAGTTTCAAATTTTGATTGGCTTTCTCAAGCCGAATACTAAAGCAAGTTATCGCACCAGAATTTCATTTTGAACGTATAGCAGTAGTGTAGGATGCGGTTTCAAAAATCATTCATGAGAAATGTAATAAATTCTCTTCCAATATTCCAATGTGACTTAAATTACAGAAATAATGATGATAAAACGAAATATTCTACTTGTTCTTACAGGACCAAAGAAATTTTGAAATTTAATATTGATTTATTAAATGCCACTGAATAGACACCACGTTTCTTCATAACCTTCTCTTGTCTTTGGCTCTTATATACTTAAATAATTATAAGCTCTCCATGTTACAAAATTACCTTTAACTCATCACAAGTACCAAGTCTATGTATTCATTTCAAACCATTTCCAAGTAAAGAGATCCTTAATTCAGGTTTTCATTTTATAACGAAAATAAATTTTCCCAGAAACATTGTCTGACACAATGACAAGAAATAAACGAGTCGAATACATTATTTAGTCAAGGGTTGTCATGAAATTATTTCATTTTCCCCTAACTTCCAAAAAGGACAAAGAAAACAATTGTTTTAATTGATTCCGAAGAAATTCTTTAAAACAATTTCTTTAATTATTTTGAGAAATATAACAATTATGTAAGTATGAAGGGTATGTGGATATTGTTAGGGAGGAATAATATTGATTTTGTTGTTGTTGGAAAGTTATTATTTTGCGTGAATTGAACTAAATCGTATGGTTTAAAAGGATTTTTTTTAATGTGATTAACTTAAAAGGAGTACTTGAGTTGGAAAAATAAATTTTTATGCTTTTATTAGAATATAATTTGAAGCACTATTCCTAGAGTGTTAAACAACATGACAAATTTGTTTTAAGGACAAATGTTAACAAATTATTCGCTGTTTTAATAATAATTATGTACACAAAATCGAAAATGTAAACTGAAAAACAAAGAAATAGTTTGAGTTTTAAGGCAATGTATGATTGGAACTATGAAGTCGCCGTGGTCTAGTAGGTAGTGTGTTCGCTTCAAACCCCAGATCAGACATTAAAACGATTATATAAAAAAGTATTTCTTCGACGACTTCCTCTCAGGAGATTTGTGGCAAAAACTCTGATAGCAAATAAAATTGCCATGAAAAGTTTCTCAAAAATCTGTATAAAATTAACACACACAACAGCTGTGGTGTGAGAAGCTGTTTTATATTTCAAACACTTGGACCATTAATTTGGTTTTTTAGAATTAAAAATTAACTTTACTGTTAAAGTATTCGAATATAATTCATCTATCCAAACCAAAATAAGTTTCTTAATACTTTTTATGAAATATTTTTCTTTTTTAATCTTTGATAATAAATTATCTTTTCCTCTTCTTCTTCTGTTAGGTTTTTTGGTTTAGGAGTCATTCGTACGATCATTCTTTAGGGGCCATTATTACAACCTTCCGTTAAAGTTGGGTTTAGTTAAAGGTGACTTTAAAGTTCACTTTAGCTAAAGTCACCTTTAACTTGTTTTCGTTATTGTAACCTAATGATAAAATAAAGTTAACTTTTTCAAAAATATGGCAGTGCCGGAGCAAAGTCGTTAGAATTGCTTAATTAAACAAGTTTTTTTTAAACGCAGCGGCAATGAAGGGTCTCTTTTTTTTGTCGTATTTGCTCATTTTGTTTATATTTGACATTGCCATATTGAAAATAATATATAATATGGCAAGTTCAAAGATAAAGTGAACTTTGAAACTTAAAGGTAGGATGATCTTCCCTTTAGCTTAACACTCACTTTTATGTTATTGTGTACTCATAATAATGAAAATCAAGTTATCTTTCCGTTAAAATCATGCCTTTAGTGAACGGCATGTTGTAGTAATGGCCCTAAAACTTAAAATCTTAATTTGAACCCGTCTTTAATTGGAAAGATCTGATTTGTAAAAATTAAATTATTCTAAGTTAAAGGGGTTTGATATCCTTATGAGCATCGCTCCACAAAATGAAAAACTTTTCACTCAAATCAGGAAGTATGGACAACAGGTATTGCAGATAGTTTGATCGCGTTATGCCTTTTAAGCTCAAATAACACAGTTCCTCACTGCTACACAAAATAAAAAACTCAATTAATTTCCAGGAAGTTCGTTTTCGCAATTTTATTTCGGTATTTTACTTTGAATGAATTCAAAAATATAGAAATTCTCATCGTAAAATAATTTGCAATGCCTATTCCCACACCATTATTAATTTTCATTTTAAAGAATCAATCAAATTTAAAATTAAAGGTAATAAAATTAAAATCCTCAAAATCTGATTTGATTTATCTTCCATTAGACTTTTTTAATTTTATCATTAATGGTTAACGAAAAGAATAGATTTTGAAAATAATTTCTAGGAATTATGTTATTGCTTTGATAATAGAACAAGAATTTACAACATTACTGCTAAAGAGAGAGAGGGAGAAAAAGAAAGCGAAATAAATTCTAAGCTCCCTGCAGAGTGGCAGCAACACTACCAATTTAGTTTAATCAAATGAAGCAAAAACTGAAAATATTTAATACCACCCCAGTGGTTTCTATGATCTTTTTTCTTGGTACCTTTTTTGTATTTAATAAAATACAAGCCACCAGCTAACTCAATTTTTACTTTGTAGAATTTGAAAACAATTACCTGACTACCTCCACCCCTATAAACATACAGGTCCATGTAACCTCACGCTTATGGTTTAGACATCCTGTTGATACCGAAAATTCCACATGACCTTTGTAAGCAAAAAAATAAAAACAACTACAACAAAAAGAATTAAAGTTTATTGATAAAACAAAAAAAAAAAACAAACAAAAACAGCCACTTTTGTGTTAATTTTTCACAGCAAAACCGAAAAAAAAAACGTATAAAGCGAGGGTAAAACAACAATGAAGGAGCATACAAAAAATTCAACCCCATTGTGCAGGTTAATGTGTATGTGTTTATCATAAAATATAATGTTTTTTCAGAAACAACACTTTCAACAACAACTGTTACACAGTAACAGTAAATTGTAGCAGTCCTTTTCAATATTAGCATTTATAGGGAATACACTTACAAAAAACAGAGTCGCTTTGAATTGCTCAGAAATATGATGATGTGCGACAGAGATCAGCAATGAGTATTCAAAAAGATGAGTAGAATCGAATCATACTCATAATTTCTGATGCTTATACGCGTTCATACTTATTTTAATATCATGGAACCTCACTCATATTCAAAGTTTGAAGTCCTCATCACACTAATACTTAACAACACGTATGATGTCATTGATTTCGACTCTCCATAACTCAACATTTACATGATCCACAAAATAAGTATTAATCGCGTACGAACACTAAAATACTCACTAAAAAGTTGTGTGTTTGTTCTGCATGCTGCTCTGTTTTTCGAGTCACTAGAATTATTTATACGTATTATTAGCATTTTTCTAAAGTTATGAATTTAAATGAGTAGGCTTATGAATCAAACATATTTCGAATGGTATGAGTGTGATGTCAACGCATATTTATTGCAACCTGTACTTATAAATCAACGTTGTAGTGAGTATGAATGAATCAGATTGCGAGAGGAATAATCTTTCCCAGAACTAGGTCGTCTTTCTGTTTCAGATCGGAATCAATGAAGAGAACTAGTAAACAACGCTCTATGTTTCTGCACCTTCAAAACCCAATATTTTAATTCGTCTGTAAAAAACAAAATGTTGACCTTTGCCTCTGCTTTTACTTCAAATTTTTCTCTGTGCATTTCTGTCTCATTTCAGTTAATTGTGTTGGTCTCTGATTCAGATTCAGACTCAGAAAATAAAGCGTTTGTTGGTCTATGAGTTGCTGCTTCACTTGCTGTGTGTTATTTTCGTTACTCTTGGTTTTTCTCTGTGTGGTGTTGTGTTGTTCTTACGTTTTTATTATTAAAAACTTAAACGATACTTCACATGGGTGAAAAAGTGAAAGTGAAAGTGAAAGTGTTTTTCATTGTTATTATTGTTTTTAACGTTGTTGTTGTTGTTCACGCTTTTGTTTTGTTTTTGTTTTTGTTTAGTTTAACAATAAACAATTTTCGCGCATATTGGCTGGTAAATGGCACTTAAGGAGTGCTGCGTCATATTGAGGTGAAATTAAATTTTATATCAATGGGCTTCTAGGATTCACCTTTAAAAATACAAAAATGAACGTGAAACACTTATACAACTACACACAGTATTGTTGTTTTTAATAAAATGTTATCCAAATTAGGTATGCACGAGTGTAAGGTAAGCGTTGGGATTTTTTATATTTTTGTGTCGTTAACCAATGTCTGTGGAGTTAAAGGCGGAGCTGTTTATAAACTGCAATAGAATTTCAAATGTATTCTAAAATATTGTGTGATATAATTAATGGATTTTTAATGTCTTAAAAATATGTACATACATATGTGTTCGTTATTCATTAAGAACGTCTGTAAATTAAATGAGCACAGCACCCGTGATAATAAATGGTCATAAATAAAGCCACTAGTTGAAATGAAAATTTAAGATAAAGATAAATCTCTTATTGATTTACCCTTTACTGAACTGTCTTAGCAACAGCTCCCACATTCTAAATGCAAACAAATGTGAAAAATTGACGTTACTTATTTTTAATTTTTTTTAGGAAATATTGCCAAGTATTTTGCATTTTGCAAATTTAAATATAATTTTCTTTAGCAAATTTTTTAATGGCCTTGGCTTGTTTTAAACGTTTTCGTCTAGACTGTAGACTCATAAATAGTAAATTAAAGGAATTGAATTTATTATACCTCTCATTGATAATGGTTAAAAAAAGATGAACGTATCAATCAATAGGTCAATAAAACGATAGGCTTCAAAATGATATAAAACGAATTAAAAATTTTAAATTTTAATAAACAATTTTCTCATATTTATTCAGAGGAGAATCATAAAAACATCTTGAGATCAGCAATGAATCGCTTTTTTTGCTACTCATAAGCACTCATGAAATTTTGAATATATTTGAGTCAACAATATTGAAATTTAACTATGTACTCTGATTCATTCGTACTCACCACAATGTTGATTTATAAGTACAGGTTGCAATGAGTATGCATGCAACGTTGACATCAAACTCATACAATTTGAAATATGTTTGATTCATAAGCCTATTCATTTAGATTCATAACTTTAGAAAAAAAAACTTATAAATGATTCGAGTGACTCGAAAGACAGAGTAGCAACCACAACCTTTTAGTGAGTATATTAGTGTTCGTATGCAAATCATATTTATTTTGTCATTCTTGGATATGTTGAGTTATGGAGAGTCGATACCGACATCATACGTGTTGTTAAGTATGATTATGATGAGTACTTCAAACTTTGAATATGAGTAGAGGTTCCATGATATTAAAATAAGTATGAATGCATATAAGTAGCAGAAATTATGAGTATGATTTGATTGTACTCATCGTTTTGAATACTCATTGCTGATCTCTAATATGCATATGCCGCTTAGCTCTCATTTTCCTTATGTTTTTGAAGATATTTGAGAATGAATCAAGGGAAAATGGCAAAATCTTAGTCATTGAAAATGAACTCGTTTAAAATGAGTTCTCAATCAAAACAATTTGAGTTACAAAACCCTAACCTAAAAATTAAGAAAAGATTGCGCTGTAGGAATATTTGCCTTTGCAAAAGTATCGTTGCGACATTTCAAGGACAGCAGCCAACGGCCTTTACTTGATAATTTAATAAAATTGTCTAAAAAAATATTTCATTTTTGTAAATCCATTTAAAAACCGAATGCAAACCCAATGGTGGTAGTTGCTGAACAATACAAAAGTTCTCTGGAAAACTCTAACGAATATTAACAAAGTTCGGTGCAATTTAAGTTATTGAAGGACAGACAAATGATTCTACGATTTTTTGTATTCATTTTATTCGTTTTCGTTGTAAATATTTTTGCTTTTTCAGCTTTAAGCATCGTTTACGCTTTGCTTTGCTTTACAGCACTGTATAGAATTAAAAAATAAAAAAATTGAAAAAAATTCTACACAGAAATATTTCATGAACAAAACCATGAAAATTTTTTTTAGAGCAATTTTCATCATAAGAAAAGTAAATGGAAAAAATTTTTAGAAATTAAATTTGCAAAAGAAGAAAAACGTTTTTTTTTTCTTCGAGAGACAAGAAAAATCTATAAAATTTATCCTAAAGTCACGATAAAAAGCAAAATAAATGAAATTTCTCGAAAGTGTGTTTTCTTTTTCTAAAGATTTTCTACAATTAGATTTTTGCTTAATTTTTATTTAAGAACAAATTTCAGTTTTTTTCCTTCATTTTTTTGTCTTCTTTAGTCTGCGCAATTTTTTTCCATTTGCTTTCTATTTTGTTATCAACAATTTTGTGACTTTTAATTAAATTTGGTTGGAAAGTTTTTCTAACAATTTAACATTGGCAAAATGTTTCTTTTTTCGACGATATACGTATTTTACTTTAAATCATTCCATATTATGCTTTTACATTTCTACGTTTATTTAGTCTTTCTCGACTTTCTATTCTAAAAATCTGTACATTTTTTAATTGATCCAATTATCAAAATTAATTAAGTTTTTCGTTTTTTTTTTAATTTCTCGTAAAAAAACTTTTGCTTTAATTTTTTTTTCGGTTGCACTTTAAATTAAACGAATGATTGTCAGGTTTTTTTGGTGCTTTTTGCAGGTGAAATAAATTTTTTTGTAAAAAAAAAGTTTTTCATTAAATTGTTACTTGATTGTGATTAAAAAAAGAAATACAGAACTTCTAGAGAAGTTTTTTCTTTTACTAAAGTCTTCTACAGTATCACCAGTGCAGGTGAGTAAAATAGTTAAGAGTATCAGAAAATCATTTCTTCATTCATTACTTCTGATTAATATAAAAAGTACCCCGAGTAATTTGGTACTTTTACGTAAACATTGTCATAAAACTTAATTAGCAGGCCTTCTGTTGGCCAACCAATAGATTTAAATTGATTTGCAGACATCGAAACAGTAAATATAAAAGATGGATGTGAATGTGTGAAATACTAAGTCTTTTCTGCTGCCTATTTCCAACTAGAGTAGATTGCAAGAGTTGTTCACAAAATTGGCCATTAGCCGGAAAGTTTTATCTCCCTAATTTAGTCTTATTTATTTGGCCATTTTGAGATGCACTTAATAAATTCTATTAAGGTAATCAGAACAAATTTTTTCATCACATTTCTGAAATTTACTTCCTCTGATTCATATGCATTCTTCTCCTTTCTCAATCAAAACAGTTTCTACACTAGTCGTGAACGTTCATATATACGTCGAAGCATACATTTTTCAGTAATTCCATCTTTAAAGGTCTGTTAACAGCAAGAGAGCCTTGGTTATTTCTTTCGCCTGAGTAACTCAAATTCTTCTTTATAATCTTTAAGTAAAAAACAGGTCATATACATAACGATTGTCCTTAGCGAAAACTTTAAATTGGTAAATGCCCGACAAAATTAACAAGATTTGTCAGTAACATATCATTGAAACAGTCTAGACAAAAAAAAGAAATCTAACAAGATATTAAGATGAAAAGCTCGTAGATTGTAGCTGATAAAAAGATAATATATAAATACAAACATAATTCGACGCCTCCATTCTATAACGTTCTAAGTGTACTTAGAACGTTTTTAATGTTCTTGCATTTTTCAATTCTACGTTCTCTAACTTAAATACTGTCAAAATTTGGTTAAAATGCGCCGATCCGTGCCGAAGTTATAGGGAAAAATCTTCTTAGAATACACATATGGTCGTATGTCGCGTGAAAACTTTGAGAGCTCATAACTCAAAATACACTTTTTCGACTTAGAATGTTATAGAACGGAGGCGTCGAATTGCTCATTATAACTCTTCAGTCAGGATTACGACGTAACTTCTCACACCACTTATGTTGCATGTGTTAATTTTATGCATGAGTGGCGGGACCTACAGTTTAAAGTCAACTCCGAACAACAGATTTTTTGAAAAACTTTACATGGCAATTTTATTTACTCTCAGAGTTTTTGCCAGAAATCTGCTGAGAGGAAGTCGCCGAAGAAATATTTTTTTCATATTTTCCTTTTAATGTCTGACACTACCTATTAGACTATGACCGCTTCATAGTAATTGTTCCCAAAATTCATTCAACTTTCTTTCAAGGTAGCTTTAGCTAACTTTTTATAAATTCTGAATAACACTTAGCTTAGAATTCTGAATAATAAAAGCTTTTTGCTATTTTCGTCATATCATATAGGCATGTGGCTTTTGCTGTAAATAGCCTCAGTGCCATGTTATCGGCGGTAAGATTAATCGTTCTTGATAAAATCTTATAAGAAATTATTTGAAATCGGATTCCATATTAGCTGAAGTAAAATCTCCATAGAAATAGAACAAAGAACTGCGAGGTTCTAATCCGAAGGTAGTTCACAAAAACAGACGCGTTAATTTGAATGTAAAAAAAAATTTGTGAAATAAAAATATATCCACTCTCGATCCATTCTCTTTATAAATGTATGTACAGTAACACTGCGGTACAATTAAACTTTTCCGTGGATCAATAGGTCATAAAAAATGTTTTCAACAATTCTTTATCATAGGCAATTAGCTTATTCTCCTTCTATGATACTTTTTAGTTTCTAAATTTCACAATTTATTGCTTCTCTTCTTTGAGGGTTTGAATTCTGTGTCTAGAGCCGACATAAATGCTCTCCATAGATTCATTATTAGTTTAAGCTAGTTGAGAAGTGCTAGGGCTTCAAAATAGTGTAGTCGCGCTCTCTTGTGTGTGGTTTGTTAGTCTGTGTAATTCCTCTGCTTCGTTATTATCCCTTTCCTACTTCCTCTCATTTTTCCATATCTCCCCTATTATCCTCTCCCATTTAGAACGTTTGTACAATCAGTCAACTGGACCTCCGGGTACCGTACTTCTCTCAATTATCAAGTACACGTTCTCTAACCTAAACCTAAACCTTGTCTCTATGTATTTGCAGGTTATTAGGATTTCTGAATTCGTAAACCGGAACACACAACTTGATCATCCTTAATATCTGATATTGAATTTGCCCCACTCGTATATGTAAACCAACATAAATACAATCACCTGGGTCACGTAGTTTAAAACAATTTTTATATTTAAAAGCATACCAAAAAAGTCTAAAAAAAACTACAACAACAAATACAAAAAGTCGAATAAAACTTTTGTTCGATCGAAAAAACAAAAAAACCGTACCAAAAACAACAACAAACTTAATTTAGATTGTTAAAATATGAAAAAAAGAGCATAGTAATGATTGTGTGTATACAATAATAGCCCAAGTCAGCCGGGCAAACATTCTCACATCCATGCTCGTCCCTCACACACTCTACAAATAAGAATTTTGAACTGCGAAAACTTTTAAAATTTGTCAAACTTTTTTTTGGCTCTTGTTTATAATATTTGTGTATGGGGAATGTGTACGTACGACTTTCAAACACAGTTCTCAGAAAATATTAATGGCTTGGGGTTCCTGATAACGAAGCTGTCGTAAAAATATTGGTTTGGGGCGATCAAAAAGCCAACGTCAAAAAGTAACTTTAATTGACAAATAAAAGAAGAAATCTTTCTGTTTTTTTGTTTTTGCAAATCATATAAAAAGTCATAATTTTTCTTTTAATTTTGTAAAACATTTGAAAATTTGTTTAATGAATAGGAGAATAGTTATACTCAACGACTGTACACCAGAGAGGTATGCTATGTACAAGAGATCAGCAATTAATCGTTTCTTCGCTACTCATAGGCACTCATGAAATTTTAAATATAAGTGAGTCAACAGTTTTGAAATTTAACTATGTGCTCTGATTCATTCGTACTCACTCAGGTACAATGAGTTACAATGAGTATACGTACAACGTTGACATCAAACTCATACCATTCGAAATATGTTTGATTCACAAGCCTACTCATTTAAATTCATAACTACTCATTTAATTCAATAATCGAGTGACTCGAATCATTCATCAAAATTTACAGTCTTAGTTGTTGTTGCATTTACAAAAGAAGAAAAAAGACAGAGCATCAGGCATAGCAAACCTAGCACAACCTTCTAGTGAGTAATTGAGTGTTCATACGCGAAGCATACTTATTTTACGATTCGTGTATATGTTGAGTTATGAAGAGTCGAAATCAACAACATCATACGTGTTGTTAAGTATGAATATGATGAGGACTTTATACTTTGAATATGAGTAGAGGTTCCATGATATTAAAATAAGTATGAATGGGTATAAGTATCACAAATTATGAATATGATTCGATTTTACGCATGTTTTTGAATACTCATTGCTGATCTCTGGTATGTACTTGAGAATTCTGCATCTGATGGACACAACAATTTTTGCAAGATGGATCGTTAGGAGAGAAGAATTATTCTCCATTCTATCAAAAATTAATTGTAAATGAAGTAAATGATAGGTATAGTACAAGTAGTGGCGTAACTTTTTATTTCTAATGATTGATACCATACATCTCATCCATGAATAATTTTGGTTCACTAATTTACATAAAATTTAATTTTCATATGTACATACACATTCCTGATATTGTATGGTATAAATATACTTTGCTATATATTAAATAAACATACATATGTACATATATTTATATTATGCTATATTAAATACTTATTTGTTGGATAAAATATACGTTTCATTAAATTTGAAACAATTATGGAAACATATTAATTTAATCACCAGAAACAATTTTCCACTTGTTTTAATTGAAAATTTAATTACGACCAATATAAGTGGTTAGGAACTGCTTAAGTTTGAAAATTGTTTACTTTTTATGTGATTTAATGTATTTTCAAATCCAGCCAGCCAGGTTTATTAGTAGTTTCCCTAAAATAATCAATAATTAGAGGTAAAGTAAGCAATAAAAATTAAACGAATGCAATTAAATAAAACACGCATACAAAAACACAAGATATATGATATAAAATTTAATGCCTTAAAAATATATTTAGAAAGTTTATAATTTAATAAGAAACGAATTATTTAATAAATTGGATCACATGACTAACCTTCAGTAGCGATGATTGCTCTGAATGTAGGGTTCTGCACAACCGCAAACTTACGAAACACTTGACCTTACAGTTCCTGTTCAAGTCGCCCTTGTATAGTAGATAGTAGGTAGTCTAGTGAGGTCGGAGTTAAAACCCCAGGCTAGATAAATAGAATGAAATAAAAAATATCTCTTCGATGACTTACTCCCTGTAGTCTTCTGCAAAAACTCTCAAAGTAAATAGAATCTGCCATAAAAAGTTTCTCAAAAATCTGCCGTTTGATTGAAGATCCCGCCGTTCATAAATAAGCTAAAATAACACACACAACATGGGCGCTGAGAAGCTAGTTATCTAGTTACTTAGATAGTTGTAATGATCAATATAAGTTCCTGTTCATCACTGTACTGTTTCCTAATAACTTGCGATGATATTGCTTTCCTCTTTTAATAAAAAATCTGAACAACGTAAACATTACCCACCTGAGGCTATGCTTCTACCTGGCTTGAGGATACTTATACCTGATAGGGCATTATGGAATGGTGGGGTACTTCAGGGGCAGAGGGTATACCCATCTTCGCACATGGGTCGAAGTTTGGTGGAGGTACAGGTGCTGGGATCTTCTGTAGAGAACATGTAGAGCGTGTTTCAGTTTTCAGTGTTTTCAATTTGATTCGGAATCTTATATGATCTTATATGATCTTCGTTGTAAGGCTGCCCTAAGGGCCATTGCGTCGGTCTGGCGCAAATCACGACTGGTTCACGGGTGCAAGGAGTCGTTAAGGATTTTTGGACCAGACCGAATCCGTCTATGCTGGGTTCCGGGTCATAGCGGAATACTCTCCTTAGATTAGGTTCACTTTCTGAGGGCGATTTGATAAATGGTCCTGATCCCCAAATATACCACCTCTATGGCCTCATCAATGGATGGGTCAAGTAGAGGCGTTTTGGGAACGGATCGGGCTGTTATGTTTCTAGGTGTCCATGGCCTGCTATAGACGGTATAAGAACAGGTTGGCTGCTAGGCTTGCATAAGGCCAGTTTAAGGTGTGTTATTGGGTTTATTATGGGGCACTGTGATATTATATCGCTGACAAGAATCTGGAATTGATCGAAGCCGGTCTATTACAGGGTATGTTGTGATGAGGAGGAGTTAGAGACTATCGAACAACTCCCTTGTAACTGTCCAGACCTTAGTAGGTTGCGGTTGAAGACTCTTGGCAGGGGCTTCTTTGAGTGTTTGAATTCTGTGTCGAGAGCCGCCATCAAGGCTCTCCATAGATTCATTATTAGTTTAAGTTGGCTGAGAAGTGCTAGGGCTTCAATAGTGTAGTCGAGCTCTCTTGTGTGTTTTGTAAGTCTGTATAATTCCTCCTCTTCCTTATTCTCCATTTGCTACTTTTTCTCCTTTTTCCCTATCTGTCCTATTATTCTCTTTCCTTTAGGACGTTTGTACAATGGGTCAACTTGACCTCCAGGTACTATACTTATCTCCAGTGGCAATTACACGTCCTCTAATCTAAACCTAAACGTTACCCTGGGAGATATTAAAAGTAAAGGATGACAAAAAAATCATGTATTCTATGCCAATAGATAGAAGCATAGATAGACACACATGCATAAATGTATAGTTTTAAATGTATTTATTTACAAATATGTATAATAGTGACGATTACAATGTGTAAACTTATGAAAACTGTCACCATTGAAATTAACTCAAATAAACAAGGAAAAGTGTAAATTTCCCAAAAAGTCAACACATGTATACATATATTTCCATGGCCAGCACATAATACGAACATAAAACTGAAACAAAAAAATTAAAATGTAAGTGAATAAAAAAAGTGCACATTTACAAACCATACTCATATGTACATACATATGTAGCGTACGAGAGGAAATTTTCGAAAACTTTCGCACATAAAATATTAATGAATCCATGATAAAATAAACACTCAAAATGTCAAAATAAAAACGATTCTATGCGAATAAACGCAAAAAAGTGATAAAATAAAAATAATATAAAACAGTTTTTAACTAATTTTTCAAAAATGTAAATACACATCATATTATATGCTAGGGGGATTAAAATAGAATAAAGGGTCAGAAAAAAGCACAGTGGACTCTATGGATGTTATGTGAGATTTTTCAATTTTTCTTTTTTTGAAATAGTTTTTCCATTCCAGTTTTGCATAGGTTTTTCGATTTTACCATTTCAGTTCACAGTATGACTTCATCACGAACACAAATTTTATAATAAATTGTAATTTATTTTTTGTATGTACCATATGTACAATGAGTGTCAAAAGAAACTGTACACTAAGGATAAAATTACCACTTAAGGAGAGTGCCCGCAAAAATTTGAAAATATTTTGAAATTTTTTAATATGCAGTTTCTTTTGACAGTCACTGTATGCATGTAAATTTGCCTGATGATATCACATTTTTATTTTGAATTTTATTTACATTTTCAAAAAGAAACAAGAACATTTTTTTTGGTATTAAAATTAAACCATATGTAATCAACCTTTACAGAGATGGGTGTTGTTGATCTCCTTTACTATTTGAATTTAAACAATAGGGCATGTAAAAAGTATACGCGTTTTTTATTTCATAAAGTCTGTAACTTTCGATATCGATCTGATATAAAATACCTTATTATCTATGAACATTTGTTATTACAACAACAAATAAACAACCTTTCAAACGAATGTTTGTTTGGCACAATCGCATTAGTTAACATGTCTCCGCTGATAATTTTCGATGACCCAATAAATTTGCGTAATAGCTTTTTCATCTCAATTCTACTCTTTCAATCACTTACAGATTGTGGTTATTGTAAATAATTTTCAAAAAGTATTTCCAAAAAATATTTCAAATTCATTATTCGTTTGCAAATCAATATTTTTTTGTTTTTTTTTTGGCAATATTAGAAAATGTTTTGTGGTTCTAATGCATATTCAAATTCAAATTCACCTTTACATTGATACTCAATTTACAATTCGGATTTAATTTACTTTACAATAGAAAATAAAAAAATGCTTGAAAAGCTTTTGTTTTGGAAGTTTTTATTTTTTTTTTTCTAAAACATGACTTTTTATTACTGATTTCAAGCCGTATTAGGGGCGTTGAATAATTTGAAATAAGTTCCTTGCAATTTACGGAACGATTATAAGCCCATTCAATACAGAGATGAATAATTATTGAAACACAATTTGACTTGATAAATTCTAAGTAAAATAACGCCTTACAAATCATACCGTAATACTTGCATTTTATGATTCACCATTTTTGTAGCAAGTTTTAATTATTTTCCGATTGCCAACACTATAGCAGAAGTATTTCTCATATTTACATTGCATGAACAAATGTACAATTACTAGGGCTTGTTTTGTCTGGAAGCCGAGATAAAATTACATAAAAAAACCCATCTGACAGCAAACGCTTTCTTTGACACAATTTACAAGTTCTTGAAGCTTTATGAATGGATTGCTTAGAGTAGGATTGATAGCCATCAGAGATCACCAATGAGTATTCAAAAAGATGGGTAGAATCGAATCATACTCATAATTTCTGATACTTATATTCATTCATACTTATTTTAATATCATGGAACCTCTACTCATATTCAAAGTTTGAAGTACTCATCATATTCATACTTAGCAACACATATGATGTTGTTGATTTCGACTCTCCATACATATGTATACAAAAATCACAAAATAAGTATGATACGCGTACGAACACTAAAATGTTCACCAAAAGGTTGTGTTTGCTCTGCTTGCTGCTCTCTCCTTTTTTGCTTATGTGTCTTCTTTCCTTTTTTTGTAAATGCAACAACAACTAAGACTGTAAATTTTGATGAATGATACGAATCACTCGAATCATTTATATGTGTTATATTATAAGTATTTTTCTAAAGTTATGAATCTAAATGAGTTGGCTTATGAATCAAACATATTTCGAATGGTATGAGTTCGATGTCAACGTTTTGCTCATACTCATTGCAACCTGCACTTATAAATCAACGTTGTAGTGAGTATGAATGAATCAGAGTACATAGTTAATCTTCAATATTGTTGACTCACTTATATTCAAAATTTCATGAGTGCTTCATTGCCGATCTCTGTTTCAAACATTACCCTTTACATTAATGACTATGTAACTGCCTTTGTGCAGTATAGTACATTAAAATCTGCGATAGCTGCTTGTATTTTACAAATCTGCTATGGAATATTTAGATGTCCTACATGTTTAGATGAAACTCAAATTGATAGAAAATAAGTTATTCGATTATAATCCTCCTAAGTGCCTATTTAGTCAACAAAAGAATCAATATATGTAACTTTTTCGTTGACATGTTTTTATCAAACGTCCCCGGGATAATTTTCCTGTATAGAAAAGTGATACCTCTCGATTACGCTTTCTTTTCGCTTCAGATGGTTTAAATTAATTTTGAATATGTTTTATAAAAAAGCACTTAAGCGATTTTTTTTAGCTGTAAACCGTTGTTTATTAGAACTTCCGCTCTTTGCTTTTCTATACTTTATTTGAAATCAACTACAACACTGTGTTAAATGAGAAATGATTCATAATTCCACTTTACATTCCTTACAAGTTCTCTCGTATTACTATCATCCCAACAGAAAGTAGATATGCATCAGAGGAAACATCATTTAATCCCTTAAATCCTTGGCCATAAACGTTACTAGGCTTTCTACGACTTTGGCCTATACTTGAGCATGTTTGTAAAAGTATTTCAATTCTTTGTATTATTTTCTCTATTCTCTCCCATTCCATCCCTCTTTGTTATTAAAAGCAAATCCATCAGCGCTTCATAAATTTTTCACAATTCAATCACTTTAATGTTGATTTCAATGCAAACGCTTAGTCAGTTCACTTCATACGGCATTTATTCCGGCATTTAGTCTCTGTTCCAAATGGAAAAACTACAAAAAGAATTGTTTGTTATTGACAATATTTTTGTACCATTTCAATAATAAATTTCATTTTAAAAAGCAAATGAGAAAAAAATGCAAAAAAAAATGGAAGTTTTCCTGTCATTTTTTATTTTTTTTCTTTCTTTTTGTAAAGAAAACTAAAACACAATACGTACCGACGTACCGAGTTTATGTCTGTTTGCGGATGTTATTGTTGTCGTATAACAATTTTAAAACTGTTATAATAATAGCAATGCTACACAAAAGGATGCGTTATACAATAAAGGAATTTATCTTCATCTCTCTTTTTGGACACGTTTATTGTATTGTATTAAAATAGGAGTTTAAATGCACAAAAAAAAATGAAAGAAAATTTAAGGAAAATGGAAAAAATATTCCAAGTATTGACATAAATTACCGTAAAAGTAAAATCCTATTGTATACTCAAAATGGGCTAAAAATGAAATGAAATCGAATAGAATAGATTATAAAGAAATACAAAATTGTTGAAATAAAACACATAAAAAACACACAAACAAACCAGAAAAGAAAACGAAAATGAATAGTCAGTCGTCCTTTAATAGATAAGAAAAAAACAAACAAAAAAAGGAGAAGTAGAATTCACAATGAAATAGGCTTAAATCGCGCCACAATGTACTCGGTATTCATGTTCATGTTGTATACATATACATATAATAGGCACAAGGGTGGTGTTATAAAATTAAGTCGAATATTGTGTTTGTTGTTGTACAGCGTTTAAAATAAAACAACACTTAACGAAATTAGTAATGAACAGAATGGAGCATAAATTGCCAACACCAGATTTATTTTCAAAATTTAACGAAATCTCCTACAGACAGAGCGAAATCGAAAATTAGAGTGTATATAGGCTACAACGATCTTAAGAATCATTTAATGGTTTAGGGTAACTCTACTCTACACTTAATACTCTACATTACGCATTACAAAGAACAGTTATAACAGTTTAAACCCCAGTTAAGGCATCTCCAATAAAACGCAATATGAAAAAATATTTCTCCGGCGACTGCCTCTCTGTAGATTTCTGGCAAAAACTCTGAGAGTAAATTAAAATTGCGGTAAAAAGCTTCTCTCCCCGCCACTCATGCATAAAATTGGCACACACAACATCAGTGGTGTGAAAAGCTAGGTCGTAAACCTGACGGAAAGGCCTGCGCGCCAGACTTGTCTGGAAATGCCTTGGCAGCAGCCTTGGTGGTAGACGGTGACTCGGTTGAAGGTGCCAGGGCGGGAGGTCACTAGGGACCGGTTTCGCAACTGGAGCCTTGTGTGCCAAACAGGCTGTTGCCAAAGTTGTTGGGCCTTGACTTTTGGTCTAGGGGCAGCTGTATTTCTGACACTAATCGGAAGTCTTCTCAACCGAACCGACACCACCAACTTAACGGCGGCGGCCAAGGAACGTACTTTGTGGCCTGCCAGGGTTTTAACGGGACGGGGGCGGTTGTAGTCCTAGCCTGAAGACGTTCACACTGCAGGTTTCACCCCTGTACTACCGTATATACGCAACTAGGTCCAGAAAGCTACAGTTATCAGCTCAAGGCAATCAAATCAGAAACAGGAGGGGGAGGCGTGGTCCGGAGAAAAGAAACGGTAGAGGTTCGTGTCAAAGGGGGGGGGGGGTGGGTTCAGCCATAGTCACCCCGGCTGAGGGGGAGGTGTTTATTGACTCCCCAGTCTAGATCCGTAGTGTTTTGTTGAAGGGCAGGGCTACCTTTAGGAGGATGTGACGATGTCGCGTACTAACGGTCTTGATAGGGTAGAGGCTGGAGGCTCCGAGGAAGCTATGTTCGCATATCCCTATCCTGCAGAAACCGCTTGGCCCCTGCTGAGAGGAAGTCGCCGAAGAAATATTTTTCATATTTTCGTTTGAACCGAGGCCTCTATCAAATACGCCATTACGTTAACAATGCTCTCAGAATTAAATAAGGACGAGTTATTGACTACCAGGTCATGCTGGTTAATATTACAATATTATATTGTTCCAGATGCTTCGTTTAAATAAAAAAAAAGTAGTAGGCTGACTTGTACATATTTTCTCAGTGTATTCCATTAATGCTTTTAGATTTAAAGTTTCTCTTATTTTTTGTTAACCCATACCCCAAAAAAAAAAAAAATTCAACTGACGATATTAAGCGGTACAATATTATTGTTGAATTTAAATAAAAATTATACAATATATACAGTGTGATATATTTTCTTTCTTTATTCAAAGCAGAAGCCCATTGTTTGCTACAATAATAAACGCAATTCTACTCTTAACATCAGTCAGGCAGTTAGTCAGAGGAAGAAAGAATCGCGAAAAGTGGAGTGGGCGAGTAGTGGTAGCTATGTATGTACAATGTACATATAGTTGTCGGAATTGTAGGGTTTAAGAATTGTTCTCGCACTGCCTTGCAATTACAATTGCGCCAAAGAGGATTTACATGATTGCTTTAGTTCTTTAATGGTGCAGAGGGAAATATTTCAGTTTTATTTTTGGAAAACAAAAAAAGAAAAATATTCAAGAATTTAAATTTTAAATGCCGCACAGTAGAAATGAAACAAAAAAAAAGGAAAAACTTAGAAATTAAATCAACAGACAATAATACTTTCAAATGCGATAAATTTTTGCTTTTTGAGAAAAATAAATTATACTGACTTCTAACAACCAAATACCACAGCATAATAAAGCATTAAAGTGTAGAAACAAAGAAACAAAAAAAACAAGATTCCAACAATAGGGAAACATGGACAAAATCAAACATTAATACTGTATTAATGGAGAAAACCTTTTTACTTTTTTGAAAAAATAGGGACGGACGATTACCACTGCCAGGACAATCGCAAGACCAAGTACTTCCTCTTTGGGTACTTGTTTTAAATGTTGGTTTTGGGGTTGTACGATAAGGGGATTTAATATGGTTATTATGCTGTTGGTTTCTAAAGTAACAGAATATTTTTTTTGAACATGCAAAGTACATAGGATCCATAAGTATAAGAGCAAAACAAAAATAAAAACGAAACGAAAAAAAAATTATGAAAATCCCAACAAAGTGTAAAATGGAAAAGAATTATTAAAATTATAACTTCACTTAAATAAATTATAATATTTTTGTAATATGGTTTGGTATTCGTTTCTAAAAACAAAAAAGACCAAAAACATGACTATTCTCTGGGGATTCTTAATGTGCTGGAACCCGAAATTATTTATGATTATAAAATGAAAGTATTTTCACTCATTTTCATTCAAGTGTATCCTTGTAATTTAATGTTAATCATAAAAATTCTAGGCCAGTGATACATTAACTTCTAATTTTTTTGTTTCTTACAAAAGACAAAGAAATTAATGCTTAATGAGAAGAAAATAATTTTTGGAAAACAGATGAACAATTTTCTTTGTAATCTTTGTATTAGAAAGTGTAAGACAGGATGAAATTATATTCAAAATGACTCTCTCATGAAAGTATTCAGATGGGAGTAGGAGACCAATTAAATGGATTAGTATTTGCACGTCTATCCGGCATCAGCAAAAAGATGAGTAGAATCGAATCATACTCATAATTTTTGATACTTATACAGATTCATACTTATTTTAATATCATGGAACCTCTACTCATATTCAAAGTTTGAAGTGCTCATCATATTCATACACGTAACAACACGTATGATGTTGTTGATTTCGATTCTCCATAACTCAACATACATATACACGAATCACAAAATAAGTATGATTCGCATATGAACACTAAAAATACTTGCTAGAAGGTTGTGAATTTGATTTGCTTGCTGCTCTGTCTTTTTTGCGTATGTGTTTGTTTTCTTTTTTAGTAAATGCAATAACAACTAAGCCTGTAAATTTTGGTGAATGCTTCAAGTTACTAGAATCATTTGTAAGAATTATAAGTATTTTTCTAATGCTTATGAATCTAAATAAGTAGGCTTATGAATCAAAAATATTTCGAATGGTATGAGTTTGATGTCGACGTTGTAAGCATACTCATTGCAACCTGCAACCTCACTGCCTACATTGTAGTGAGTCCAAATGAATCAGAGTACATAGTTAAATTTCAATATTGTTGACTCAATTATATTCAAAATTTCATGAGTGCTTATGAACAGTGAAAAAAACGATTCATTGTTGATCTCTGACTTGGATGCAACTAATGATCTTAGCGTAATACATGCACGTACAATGTTGAATGTGGGTATTGCCCAATTCAAGTTCTTTAATACGATTTCGGTGTATGTTATCAATGGAGTAGTCGCCGTAGTCTAGTAAATAGTGCGTTGGCTAATAAGACGTGAGGCCGCGGTTGCAACCCCCAGGTCAGACATCTTCAACAAGCGAAATATGATATTTCTTCTACGACTTCCTCTCAGCAGATTTCTGGCAAAACTCTGAGAGTAAATAAGAAATTGCCACTAAAAGTTTCTCAAAAAAAACTGTCATTCGGAGTCGACTTTAAACTGTAGGTCCCCGCCATTCACGTATAAAATTAACACACACGATATAAGTGGTGTGAGAAACTGGGTCGTAATCCTGACTGAAGGGTTGTAATGACCAATTATGTATGTATGTCATCAATGGAAAGTTTTTCTGTATTTAACGAGAATATCATGAGCCTTATTTCAAAAGAGCGATATTTATGAATAACTGAGTTGAAATTTTTCCCCAATTTGAAGGAAATAAAGAAAAAAAATTGACTGTGTCATCTAAATGTAATAAAACAACACTTGTTTCTTTATTTATTAAAACACAGATGGTGTGGGGGGATGGAAAAGGTTTAGAATTAAAAAAAAAACATTTTCTAAATAACTTGTTTACCTTTTATTGTTTGTGTGTGTTTTGTTTTGTATCCAAAAACCATCAAAAATAGATTTCAATAACTATTATTCTTCCTCTTGTATAAACTGGGCTAAATTGATATTTTTTATGAAATTATAAACACTGCCGTTGGAGCTTTGAAAAGTAATGGAGCTTAGATTGTTTCAGGATACTTTATTTGCGTGTAACTGCTATACACAATAAAGTTTTAAATTTTTCAAATTTGTTTGAACTATTTTTTTAGCTCAATTCAATACCTTTTAAGACTTTTGCATACGACTTATTTTAAACAGTTTAAAAACATAGGGGGGTGGGGGGTGGTGAAGTTTGTTCTTTTGTGGTTTTTCTTATTGTGTGATATATTTGTTTTGTATGTTTAAATTTTGTTAAAAATTTCTGTAAAAAATATTTGATATTCAAGCAGTGAGTATCTAAAAATTTAAGTTAAATTATGCTTTAATTTTAATTCCGATGTGTATCCCTGGTTCGGAAATAGTATTGTTACGAAAAACCTAGATACTCATGTTTTGCTTTTATATCGCTTAACGTTAAAATTATAAACAAAAGCTACGGAAACAAACATCAGCATAAGAAAAATGGTAAACAAGTAAACAAAAATATACCAACAACACTACAAAAATAAACAACGATAGAGATTTCGTGAAGGCAAAGTCATGAACGTTCGCCTTCAAGAACATTCATCAGACTGTTTATCCTGCCATATAAAAGGCAAGGCAAAGCAGGCGAGTGAGTTAGTAAAGTTCAGTCAGTATATAAGAGAGTAATCGTGATTTGAAGATCTCCGTTACAAAAACTATAATTATTATATAATATATAATCATATTATAATTAGTTAGTAATTGTTGTTGTTTATGCAAAGGTTGTACACAGAGAAATAACAAAGAAGAGCAATTGTTGTTGTTTACATCAAATTGTGAACAGTGGCAACCAGAATCTTGAGAATAATAAAGAATTTTAATTAAAACTAAACGCAAATTTGTTTTTATTTTATTTGCAATCTACGAGCTTATATTTTAAACGATTTTAAAACGTAAAAATATCGTACTATAAGCACAGATAAGTTGTAACCTATAATGTGTAATCATTTTCAGGCTAGTGCTTCTCTTACAGTTATAATTTTAATTCCAATACTGCAGAGTCACTATTTTTGCCACGTAACATAACAATAAATTAAAATTAATGCCTGGACACGTAGTGTTAGGGGGTCTCAAAGGTTCAGCCTTGACCATCTGAACTCTCTTACTTGTTACTTTTTCTTATGATTTCAATAAAGAGAGAAATCTTATCATTGTTCTGTAACAATTTCATTTTAAATTTAAAAGGACTACAATGCGTATACTATTAAATATGCTATTGGTAGCCACAAAAAAATCCCTCATACGTAATACGTACATATGTGAAGTATCACTATAACAAAGTGATTTCAATAAAAGCATCAAATGCAAGTACCTTTTCAAAAACAAAAATATGTACACAATAAAAGATGTTTTATGAACATAAAATAATAACGAAAGCAATTGACATCAAGTTTAGCATTCTATTCGATAGAGATGAAGTCGACTCCGCACGATAGATTTTTGAGAAACTTTTCATGGGAATTTTTTATTTGCTCTCAGATTTGTTGCTAGATTTCTGTTGAGAGGAAGTCGCCGTAGAAATAGTTGTTCATATTTTGTTTTGATGTCTACCCTGCCCTTATGTCTAATAAGCCAACACACTACCTACTAGATTACAGCAATTTCTTCCATCGGATATATGTGATGTTAATTGTAAGGAAATCATATGAATATTATATTATTATAGATAGGATTGGAAGCTTAAGACAGAGAAATATGAGAATAAAGTTGAAGATAGAACAGAATCCCCTGAAATTAGTTCGAACTCATCTGATCTACATCCCATCTATAACATGCCAATGTCGTAATTTTTTTTTAGTGTAGCATGCTACAACTCGTATTTGCTTATTAATTACGCAGATGGACAAACAAATTTAAAAAAAAATTAAAAAGAATCCTAAAAAAGTTTAACCACTTCCATTTAGTTGGTTGGCTCTTTTTAAGGCCACTTTATAGTTTTTTAAGTTTATAAAAATATTTTTTGTTTTTGTTTCGCTCTTGTTTAAATATTTTTCTATTGCGTGTTTTATTTTGATTCCTTTTTTTTCTATTTTTTTAGTAGAATATAACGGTTCATTTTGTTTCCTGTTTTGTGGGGATCTCTCTCTTGCTTTTGATATCAAAAATTTATTTCTTTTTAGTTTTTTTTGTCCAACTCGTATATTTCCATAACAAGTCCTCTTATATATTTTTTGTTCTTTGTTTGTTTTATTTCTTGCTGTAGTTTTTACTGTGGCCAAAAACTGTAATGTTTATTACTTTAGCATATAAGAAAGGGTCATTAAAACTTTTTCATTTTTAAGTTATTTTTGTTGATTTTTTCTTTACAGTAAATTTTTATAAAAATTTTTTTTCTGGTTATAATTTCATTTTGCATCCCTACAGCCATGGCATATAGAGTCATTGAAAATGATTTATTATGAGCATTTTCGCAGAAAAATGAGACCCTTTTTTTCTGCAACAGTTTAGATCATTAATTAATTTAAAAACGAATTTTAAAAGCATTTCATTTAGACAGTAACTTTTACTTAAGAGAGCATATAATTTCATGCTGAGCAGAACTTTTTCAGAGAGAAAAGCTTTTAAATGCCATAAAACTATTGAAATTGTTTAAATGCAATGCCATATAATCAGGTTTATTTATTATTCTAAAGTATGAATGGAGTTGAGAGATATTTTTCATTATACTCTACAATGCTATAATGTATGTAGGGTGGGTTTCAGGAGATGACCTCTATTCATGCAGTGCAGTTTATTGGAATACCGGAAAGTGCATTACTGAATAACGAAAGAGAGAATTGGTGTTGAATTATTATAAATTTTTTTTATTTCTTTAATTAATTAGTCATCAATAGTAATGAAATCACGAGTGAACTTTACGAGTTTTTGAATTTCCAAAAAATATTCCTTCAAAATCCTTCTTTTTTTTATCATTTGTTTTTATAAACTATTGTAATGCCTAACAAACATGTTCGAGTTTTCTTTTCGCAAATGAAATAAAGAAATAATAGCATTATCTTCATTATCTACATATATACGTAATTGATTATTACAACCCTTCAATCAGAATTACGACCTAGTTTCTCCCAACACTTATGTTGTGTGTGTTAATTTTATACATGAGTGGCGGGACCTACAGTTTAAAGTCGACTTCGAACGACAGATTTTTGGGAAACTTTTCATCACAATTTTATTAACTGCCACCGTTTTTGCCAGAAATCTGCTGAGAGGAAGTCACCGAAGAAATATTTTTTTCATATTTTCGTTTTAATGTCTGTCTTGGGGTTTGAATCGTGACCTTATGCCTAATAAGCCAACATACTACCTACTAGTCTAAGGCGTCTATAATCCCTTGCAATATTTTAGTTGACTTTTTCAGTTAAAATTGTCCTACGAAGCTCGGCTAAAATCAATGATTTATTGGAAGAATTTTTTGTATATTTAACAGTGTAGGATGGCTATAATGGCCTGTAATGACTGCGTATAATTTCCTAAATTGATTTGTTATTATTATTCTTATGAAATTAATTTATTTAATTGACTTTTAAATAAAATGTTTCTCTATTTTTTTCCTTTCCTTCTTTTTGAAACAGTTCAACAATTTGTACTTTTTTGTTGGATATTTTTTTCTCCGTTTATTGTTATTTTAGTAGAATTAAAAAATGAAAACAAAAAAAAACAAAAAAACTAAAAAAAAATTCTCTTAAAAGTATGAGTTGTAAATAAACTTTAGCGGTTTATTTGTGCAGTTTCTTTTGTTAATTTTTTATTTTATTTTTAATTTTCTCATATTTTTGTTTCCAGCTTTAGCAGCAGTTGTTAAGCGTGCAATTGTTGGTATTTTTTGTTTATTTTTGTTTTTTTTATTTTTTAAGTTATTATTTGCAACATTTTTAGGTTAAACATTTAAAATACAAATTATTTGTTTAGTTTCATTACTTGTACGCTCGTACGTTCGTTCGTTCGTTCATTTATTCAGTCATTGTAATTTTGTTTTTTTTATTAAGTCGAGTTAAAGTAGACTTTTTTGTATTTTTTTTTTGGTTATTTTTAGTTTTTATTTTATTTTAATAATTTTTATTATGATGAGTAGTTATGTTTTTTAAAAGAAAAGTTTAGTTTTTGTTTTGTTAATTTTCTTGTTTATTTCAATATGTTTACCGTTTACAATGCAAACAGTTGGCTATTGTTAAAGCTTTTCTTCTATGGACTGCTATGGCATAAAATTTTGTTAACGTTCACAATATAAAAATAATTTTTAAGCACTGAAAATAAACTGGAGTAAAATAAATTTTTGTTTATTTAATATTCATTTGAACTCATTGTGCTATAATTATAAAGAAAATGGAGAAATGTATAATTAATACAGTTTTTTTTGTATTTATTCTGAAGCAGATTGTTAAAAGTACGATTTTAATATAGGAAACCTTGATAATTAAGATCATATTAAATCTACAGTCTCTACAGGGAATCAAACAATTATTATAAACCATGGTTGTCTTGAACATGACTAAAGAACTCCAAAATGTTTAACTTTTTCTGATACATAAATACATAATTGGTCATTACAACCCTTCAGTCAGGATTATGGATCTAGTTTCTCACACCACTTATGTTGTGTGTGTAAATTTTATACATGAGCGGCGGGACCTACAGTTTAAAGTCGACTTTAAAGTCAGAGTTTTAGCCAGAAAGAGAGGAACTCAACGAAGAAATATTTGTTTTCCATATTTTCGTTTTGATGTCGCACCTGGGGTTTGAACCGTGGTCTTACTTCTAATAAGCCAACACACTACCTAGACTACGGCGACTTAATTTTTTCTGATATCAAATGTCTGATATTACGGTCAGACTGCGCAAATATTTACCTAAAAAGTTCTGATTAATACCTTGTCACAATGCGGGCACACAATACGCTTTTTCGAGCAAACATTCTTCGGATGGGTATAGTCATTAATGTGGATATTCCAGGGCCTTGTCGATCTTATAAAAAAAAACACAAGAAAGAAAAGAAAGTTGGGTTGAGTTAAAGGTAACTTTAGCTAAAGTGAACTTTAAAGTCGCCTTTAACTTTGTTCTGTTATTACAACCTACAGATAAAGTAAAGCTAACTATTTAAAAATATGGCAGTGCCGGAACAATGACGATAATACTGCTCAATTAAACAAGTTTTTTTATACGCAATGTCAACGACCGGCTTCTTTTTTTGTTGTATTTGATCATTTGGTTTATATTTGAAGTTGCCATATTGAAAAGTCGCCGTAGTCTAGTAGGTAGTGTGTTGGCTTATTAGGCGTAAAGCCAGGGTTCGAGCCCAAACCAGACATTAAAACAAAATACAAAAAGTATTTCTTCGGCGGCTTTCTGTCAGTAGATTCCGGCAAAAACTCTAAGAGTAAATAAAATTGCCATGAAAAAGTTTCGGTATCGACTTTTAACTGTAGGTGCCGCCACTCATGTATAAATTTAACACACACAATATAAGTGGTGTGGGAAGCTAGGTTGTAATCCTGACTGAAGAGTTGGAATGACCACTTATGTATGTGCGTAGTTGCAAAGTCTATGTCTTATCGTTGTATTTTTCAAACAAAAACTTGGTTCCACAGCTTTCAGATTAGTTATGGTGGATAGACAGAAGAAATAGTCAAAGTTGTGAACCGGAATAAAAGAATCGACGCTAAAGAAGGTGGAAACAGTTCAATTAGCAGGTGAAATTAGGGCATCAGTCTATTTATAGATGTAAGTGGGGTTCTTTATATTGATTAACGTCAAAAACTATTATAGGCAAGAGTTGTTGAAAGGCAAGTACGGTGTTATCTTTTCTCAGAGTTTAAGTTCTTCAATGAAGATAAAAAGATCTCATTTGATGAAAAAAAGTGTTACGTTATGAAGATAAGAAACCAGTTCACTAACGCTGTGAAATTGCTTCATCATGCGCCCTTAATTCCTTAAGTTAAAATATTTATCAGAAATAAAGAGATAGAGTCTGCTTTTGACTGCTTTTTAATGATTAGTTACTGTTCTCCCACGGTATGGTGGCTATTAAAGATGGCTGAATGAAGATGAATTTTCTGGAATGTGGTATCGAAACACTGTGTTGTTATTAAGAATATTTAAACAGTTTAAATTAAATTTATTTTCATGTACTTTATACTATTTATGGTAAGTGCGATATAATAAAGTTAGTGGGTTGGTTTTTTTTAAATTTTAATTACAATAAAATTCATACATAAAGAATGTCAATAACATGATTATTTAATTAAGCGTATAGCAGAAAACTAATTACAATCTTATTAATTATACAGAACATATTTTACACTACCAGCAAGCAACAAAGTCAATTATTATAAATTTTATGAAACGCTTTTTATTTTTTATTATCAAAAAAAGTGTATAAAAAATATTGTATTTGGTGTGGCGATAAATTTAGCTTACAATCAAAGGGAATGGTTTAATAGAAAAATGTAGTCTGAGACAATTATACCGCGTCTAATATTGTACACTGTATCTTAAGTAAAAGTTCATTAATCACAGTGATTTTGAGGGCCGTTAAAGGCTGAATGATAGACAATGATAAACTTGAACAAGATAATTAAATTTTATTGCGATAATTAATTGATCTGTATCCTTTAACTGGTCAATAAGGCGTTTATACAAGAATTGTTTAATTGGTTTAAACAATTACAGAAAACACGGCTAATTGCGCTGACAAATTATTGCCCATGTCAAGGAGAAAAATTAATTCTTTTTTTGTTATTTGTTTGAAGGGCTAATATGGTCCAAATACTGATATACTACAACAACCCGCTCTAGAATCCAGGAAATAGTGAAAAATTTTTATTATAATTTTCAAATCTAAAATATTAATGGGGATTCATAAATAATTAATCCAGGAAACGTCCTAAGTCTCCATTGAAAAAAGCATTAATAGCGAATACAAGATTCTGGGAAACTGCAGAGCCGAAGAGCTCGTCAGGGCTGGTGCACTACATCGGAATCCTCTTCAATCGACTTGGGGATGCCATTTCTTTATTTTTATTTATTTATTTATTTGTTATTAGTCATAGCACAACAAGATAATAATCTTATAAATGAAAGTGCTATGGGAGTACATCAAAAAAAGAAAATAATAACAAATCATTGATTATATACAGTGGTGGCCACGAATTTAAGACACGACATTTTATTTCTACATTTCTGATAATTTTTACATCTTATCAAAAATATTTTAGGTCCATGATATTTTTCTTAAGATTTTAGTAATATTAGTAAGAAAAAGTAATAATATTTTGCTACCTATATTGGGTTGAGAATTTTTATTTACATATTATATAATGAAGACAAAATGCTAGTCGGATTTGATATTTTTTGACACAAGTGGTTTACGTTGTGCAATACACCCACGCAAGTTTTTCTCATTTAGACATCTTCTTATTGCCCTAGACGAAATATCAATACCAAAATCCTATGCAATTTTATTTTTTATTTTACTTGAGGTCGTGAAAGGATTATAACAGCTACTTTAGGGTGTAGTTTTTCGGGCTCTAGGTTGCTGTTTGACATTTTTGGTGGTACCATGTTGCTTGATGTGTTCCAGCGCGTTGTAAATCTTGCATCTAGAACATTTAAGCAGCTTGGATATCTCCATTATTATTTTTCCATCAAATTTTAGTTGTTGGATCAGTTTTCGCTCGGCATCGGTATTCCAAGTACCTCTGACCATTTATAATTAAATATTACTATGTATTCCAACATAAAATAAAATAAAACATTCGTTGCTCAACGTTTAGCTTTAAAAAACACCAAAAAATCACTTAAAAACCAGATATTTCTGAAATGTCTTAAATTCGTGGCCAATTTCAAATAAACGTTTTTACAATAATATGATCAAAAAGCAACAAAATGTAAATAGAAACAAAATAAAATAATGGTACTTTTTCTTAATATTACAGAGTACATAGAAGTATAAAGAATGTCAATTTTAATACTACATGATTGTAAATATTATCACAACTAAGTCAGTCATATGTCGTGTCTTAAATTCGTGGCCACCACTGTATGTAATGAAATGTTTGAAATAATGTAGAAATAAAAATGAATAAGAACGTGTTAAAATCACGGGAAATAGCAATCGATACAAAAAAGGATAAAAAAATGAATGTGTGTAAAAAATAAATGAGGAAAACTACAAAGAACGATATATACAAATATAAAGAAATATACAAACAAAGTAAAAAATATATTCATATACTAAGATACAATGAAATTTAAAGATATATTAATTAAAAAAATGAAAAATTAAAAACAATCATTAATAGAAATAGAGAGAAAAAAAATTCACAAAAAAAATCAAGATATGCTAAAAACTACTTGAACAGATTGTATAACTCCTTTTTGAACTTAACTGCATTGCCTATATTCTGAATATAACTAGGTAAAGTATTCCAAAGACTGATGGTGTATATAAAAAACTGGCGTTGTGACAAAAGAGTCCTATGTCTGTGTTGGATAATCTACATACCGCGGTTGGATCTAGCAAATGTAATCCTACTAAATAAGTATATTGGCTGTTTTAGAGTAATAATCTTATGGAGGAGAATAAGGCATTTTATATTTAATAGATTATCAAAATTAACTCCGAATATCTGGTATGAAAATTGTGATATATAGTCTCGACGTCCCCTAATAAAAACATATCTGGCTATATTATTATAAGCCAGGTTGAGTTTCCGCTTATCATCAGTTTTACCTCGGTCAAGTAGGCCATCGCGCGGAAATTCTTTCGAGAGGCCAACCTATCCTGGATCAATGAGGAGTCCTGCTCCTCCGCTAGGCTCACGTGGACCTCGATGGATAGAAGGCGCATCAACCAGTTTCTTGGACTTGGTCGTAACCTCATCTCGATCACAGTGGCCATGCTTACAGATCATTATGTTATGGGAAGAAACGCGCAAAGAATGCAGCTCCCATTTAACAACTTCTGCCGTCTGTGCAGATCCGCTGAGGAAGAGGAGACTGTTATCCACTTTCTTTGTTAATGCCCATCTCTTGCGAGCTACAAATATAGGTTATTTGGCTCTGCAATCCTTGTCAGCTTGACGGAGCTATCATACATTGATGTCGAGGATATAGCTTCTTTTATCAAACTTTCGGGATGGTTTTTCAGCGTGGGGTAGTCGTGCTTTAAATGTGCAGCCCTTGCGCTAACCAACTTCCTCTTCTTCCCTGGATTGGAGGAACTTGTTTAGTACAGAGACTACGTTCATCTGTGGCGTCACAGTGGGCCTCTATACGTGCTCAAGTGAGTTTTTGGTATCACATCTACCTCTCCAACCTATCTACCTAACTCAAAAATATAGAGCGGCAATGCCGTCTACTAGGATAAATCATCTGCTTAGCTGGAAAAATTTTATTAATAAATCTGAAACAAGGCAATAAAAAACTGGAAAATGCTTCGCGCTAGTTGTATGCTCTTTGGAGGAACGAAACAAAAAAAATAATAATAATAAAATCTGTAGTCCCCCTTGTAATGTAAAGATTTTAGTTAAGCGTTATAACTTTTTATTTAATTTTAATTTACGACAGTTTTTCTTTTACAAACTTAGTTACGACGAATATTTTACTATTTACCCATGACAGGCTGTAGTTGAACAAAGAAAAAATTCATTGAATTATTTATGATTTCATTTACTTTAAGTGTAAATTTATATTAAACCTCGAATTCCCTTGCCAACTAATTTGTTATGACAGACTGCCAAACATTGAACATGAAGAGAAAAATGTACAAAAAAATGGACGCCCCCTTATGTTTAATCAACAAATGAAACATGCGTTTCATTTCCAACACAATTAAGCACACTGTGGGAAAGAAACTTTCCATCATCAATCAGTTGAAAATGTTATAAAATTATGGTGCAAGCCTGCCATTATTAATATTGAAGTTAAAAGTATAAAAATGTTTAAAAATATGAAATAAATTAAAAATTATGATTCATTTGCGAGAGAACAGTGAGTCAGTCTATCATTTCATTAATTTGTAAAGAATTATTGAGAGAACCATAATGGATGATGGAACAAAAAAGTGGAAAATGTTCTCTTACGCCTTTAGGCAAATGGTTATTGTTAAAGCATGCAGTCATTCATTTATTCATTCGTTCACTCATTCATTATGAATGAGTAAATGAGTGAAAATAATTGATTGTTGAATTTTTTTTGTTGTTAGCATCACTGCTGTTCTTGTTGTTAGTATTTGCATTAAAATATGAAGTGTGTTCACTCTCCGATGATTAAATTCTGTGATACAAAGAGAAGAGACTTTTTTTCCTTTGAATACGATTCTTTTGACGATTTACGCGACAATTATGCGATAATTATATTATAGTCGTAAACAAAAGAACACGGCCCTTGAGAGTATAATTTTCCTTTATTTTGCTTTAATTTTGGTTGCCTGAAAGATTTAAAATGAAACGCTGGAATTTTAAATTAAGTCGCCGTAGTCTAGTAGGTAGTATGTTGGCTTATTGGACATGAGCCTTCGGTTCAAAACCCAGGACAGGCATCAAAACGAAAATATAAAAAAATATTTCTTCGGTGACTTTTACTCAGCAGATTTCTGGCAAAAACTCTAAGAGTAAATAAAATTGCCATGAAAAAGGTTTTCAACAAATCTGTTGTTCGGAATCGACTTTAAACTGTAGGTCCTGCCACTCATGTATAAAATTATCACACACAACATCAGTGGTGTGAGAAACTAGGTTGTAATCCTGACTAAAGGGTTGCAATAACCAATTATGTACATATGTATGAAAATCTGTATTAAATCTGGGTTCTAATCTTGAATTTCGTTCTATTATAAAGTAAAATATAATGCTTCATGAAGTTTTTCTTTAGTTTTATTCTAAAAAGTTACTACTGGTGCAGTGTTATACTCAACTATTGCAAATACTGAAGTATAACTTGTGTTTAGCAGATACTAAGGATACTTTCTTAGGTACGTTATCGGTTTAATTTATTATGTTTTCAGACTAATTAGCAAATTAGTCTTTCACTTTGTATTTAAATGCATTTAAATTTATTAACAAAGTAATTATTTCCTTTTATACCACCTGATTCTAATGTTTTATTCCATAAAATATTGACTCTTGTTGCATTAGGAAGACAAATAGAAAGAAACCAGAATATGAATTTTTCATTTCTGTGTTGAATGATTAAGTGAATGTTTAAAATTATTAAATCACAAATTTATTAAAATTTTTTTTCTGTATCTATTTACGAACACAAATGCCAAAAAAAAAAGAAATAAAAATCTATTGTTGCTGCTTTTATTGTTCACCTTATTCGTTATTCTTTACTTACCACACAACATACATGCATAGATATTACTTCTATGTATCCCAGTCAGCATATTTTCAGTTCACAGTTCACCCCTTTAAACCTACGGTGTTTATCTCTTTGTTGGTACACATCCACGACTACGTTTATTTTGCCAGACAATATCAATTCATGCCAGACATAAAGGCTTTTGAAAATCATTAATTCTACTTCTTGATTTTACAGCGTGGCATTGATTTTTTCAAAGAGGATCTTTAGTGTTAAACATGTTATTTGTCTCATCATGGTGCTCTCTCTTTCTTACAATCCATATTCATGCATTTTTTCGGGATTTTTACGAAAGTTCCTTTCATCCACTCAAGCAGAAAATATTGGTTCCCTCAAATATTTCTGAATTTTAGGTGAATAATTTATGCACTTCTTACCTAATCAGTCATGAGCATTTGAGCTACAATGCCATATATTCCTGCAGTCTCTTTCTTTTCCTTTATTGCAGAAGCTTTGTCTGCCGGTAATTGACGTGCGAACCTTACTATATATAGTGAGCGTCAAAAGAAACTGTACACTAAGGATAAAATTCTAACAATTACCAAAGTTAACGTTTATCACTTGAGGAAAGTGTCTGAAAAAATTTCACAATATTTTGAAATTTTTTGTAATTTTGTGTTTGTTTCAATTTTAAAATTTGGCAAGGGAACAATTTTAAAATAAAAATAACGGTAATTTAATAATTTATATTTTTTTTTTAATGTAGACTTTCTTTTGACGCTCACTGCGTACTGGTACTTTCGATTGATTGGCGAATCATTATTGGTATTACAGTCCATGGAGATTGGTTGGCAGACTCTTGAAGCTATTTTCACCTCTATAACTGTATTGTTAGGTTAATTTTATGTTAAGTTACTAATTGCCATAAACTTACTAGACATGCTGCCATGTGCCATCAATAGGAGTTTTTAATTCCCTATTGTATCTGCGCTTTCAGCTTCGTGTTAATGGAATTATTCAGATTTCATAGCCCATTTATTAAATTCTTATATAAAAGTATACACATCTAATGTAAATAACCCTTTCGTAATTAAAATTAATTTTTTTTGAAATTGATTTTTTATTAAATCTTTTATTGTACTTAATTTTCTTTTTGAATTGCTTTTATATTTCTCACTCACTCAACTGGAATAATTTAATGTACACCATAATTGTTTAATAATTTTTTATGTGACCTACTCAAAAAAACATAAATACACCGCATGATTTAATACAAAAAAAATTTAATTTTAATTATAAACAGAAGGAAAAGCATAGGAAATATTTTTACATTGTTTGCGGCTATTAGACGGTTTATTAGCATGCATTAGTTCGATAGTATTTGGAAACAACGATTCCTGATTATTTCATATTATTTAACTGATGATTACTGCAGTTTATAACGGATTGGCAATATGCTACCGAAAGCTTGTCGACGAGTATGATTGCATGACGACATACACAAAGTACTGAAAAACTATTGAAAAGGAAAAAATGTATCAACATACTTATATAATTGGCAATTACAACCCTTTAGTCAAGATTATTGACCTAGTTTCTCACATCACTTATGTCGTGTACATGAGTGGCGAGACATACAGTTAAAAGTCGAATCCGAACGACAGATTTTTTGAAAAACTTTTCATGGCAATCTTTTTTGCTCTCAGAGTTTTTGCCAGACATCTGCTGAGAGGAAGTCACCGAAGAAATATTTTTTTCGTATTTTCGTTTTGATATCTGACTTGGGGTCTGAACCGTGGCCTTACATATAATAAGCCAACACTCTAACTACTAGACTACGGCGAAAATTAATATAACAAACTATAAATTCGTTTGTAAGGAATGATCGCCTAATAGCCGTTTCAGGCGAAACTAAATATGAATATTTTAAGCACTCGCAAACCGGGATTTAGTAGAAATTCTGCATGGAAAAGTTGTCTTCCATGCATTTTTTAAAAGCATGACTGATTAATTAGTTTTTTTTTACATTTTGGAGAGCCTCAAAAAACTGATTTCAGTGAATTAAAAAAAGACAACTTTTCAAATGTTCACTGGGATGTTACGTACTCGTATCTGTGCAGTTTAAATATATGTGTGTGTGTAAGTGTGTATAATTTATTATAATTTTATTCAAAAAACATAACTTTTAATGCGTATTTTATTGTTGTTGTTGCTGGTGAATTTACTTTTATTCTATTCTATTCTAATACTCTTTTTCTTCCACACACACTCTCTCTCTCTCTTTCTCTTCCTTGTTTTTCTTTTGTTCCATTTTATGCTTTGTTTGTTTTTTAGGTAAGACAACTACAATAACAAGAAACAACAACAACAACAAAAAACAAGTGAAAACATTATTTTACTCTTAAACTGCGTTGTTCTTGTACTTGTTGTTGCTGTTGGAGATTTATGTTTAACAATTCAATGTTTCCTTGAACAACTGCAGACAACATTCATACATTTTAAACATACATACATACATACGTACGTCCATACCAGCGAAGTTTTGTAACGTTAACCCCTTTATTTCGATGGTGTAAGCAAATGTGTTCCTCAACGAAATAGTTGTGAGGTGAGTTTCATATAAAGACGCAATAATTTTATTTGGTTTGATTTCACTAAAGTTATAGGCAGACTACGCAAATATTTTACTAAAAACTGCAAATATTTCCTTGCATATGTGATAACATTCCGTAGAGGTTATGATCGTGTCATTAATTTGTACTGAAAGATAGCGCACAACGGAAAATCTGTGATACTGGAAAAAATATCACAAAATATACACCTGATGGATGAATGAGGACTAATGAATGCAGGAAGAGGCGTTGCGCTAGCCATCAAAATCAACCATGTACAATGATATCTATAAGACAGAATAACCACTGAAGAACTCGACGATGATACGCTTGCCTAAGGGAACAGTAATATACGATCAGTTGTAGTCTGAGGATAGGAGCTAGTTTTTCCATCGAAAAGTCTTTTTTTCTCAAGAAAAGTAGTATCACGAGTGCTGTTGTTAGAATGTGAAATCCAGACGCTGGAGATATGAGATATACGGTACAACAGTTACTTTTCTTCTGAAGGGAAATAGTGCGTATCATTTTTGGCCCAGTTAAAGTTGAAAGTGTTGCTAATGCTGCTCAATAAAAATCCGACTACTATTCGTATTATAAATTCGAACAGAATACGATGACTAAGATATTTCTAACGAATGAAGGATTCCACTGTTGCCAAGAAAAGTTTTAAACAACAACCAGAGAATTTTACACACAGGGGATGCCCATGAAAATGGTGGTTAAATGACGTTGTATGACGTTTTGACGTCGGTATGAGGGTTAATGATGATATAAAGGGTTGTTAAGTTTGTTTTTTGGTGCTGTTATACCAGCATTCTTATATTCAGATACATACGTGAATAAATCCAGTCATATTATTGTAATAAATTCTTAAGTACAAATACGAATCATTAATTATTTATAGATTTGAAGTATTCTAATGTGCACTCTTATTTGTTGTATTATAACGCCACTAAATGTAGCTGATAACTGTTACCGAGACTGTTAGTAGTTAGTTGATTTAATACCCTACATCAATATATACATATATATGAAGGCAACAGTTTAAAATCAAAACTTCTCTTTGAATATACCGAATATGTACCGAATTATTTCTTGTGGCAATCTTGTATGTTGTCGTTTCTGTTTGTTAAATTATCTCGGGAATTGGGGTATGAATAAGAGATCAGCAATGAATCGTTTTTTCGCTACTCATAAGCACTCATGAAATTTTGAATATAAGTGAGTCAACAATATTGAAATTTCACTATGTACTCTGATGCATTCGTACTCACTTAAACGTTGATTTATAAGTACAGTTGGCAATGAGTATGCGTACAACGTTGAGATCGAACTCATACCATTCGAAATATGTTTGTTTCATCAGCCTACTCATTTAGATTCATAACTTTAGAAAAATACTTGTAATACTTATAAATGATTCGAGTGACTCAAATCATTCATCAATATTTACAGTCCCTTTAGTAAGTATTTTAGTGTTTGTACGCGAATCATACTTACTTTGTGATTCGTGTAAATGTTAAGTTATGGAGAGTCGAAATCAAGAACATCATACGTGTTGTTAAGAATGAATATGATGAGTAATTCAAACTTTGCATATGAGTGTAGGTTCCATGATATTAAAATTAAGTATGCATACGTATAAGTATTAGGAATTATGAATATGATTTGATTCTACTTATCTTTTTGAATACACATTGCTGATCTCTGGTACGAATCTATTGCTATCAAATGATTAATAAAATTGTTCTCTTGCTATACGTAATTTTCTATGATGACTCTGTCGTTCGATGGCAGCAAGAATACATTCTCACCATACTAAACAGCCTGTGATGCTTGTTGAGAAGGTAGGGAATCAAACAATTGCAACGCACGATACAGCTACGTGCTCAAACCCTTCAAAACATTGTGATGGCTTGATGTATCTTCACCGCATTGGATAACTATCCATTACTGTTATTCTCTAGCTTGTGGCTAATTTTGAGATTCCAATATACCGCATATACATTCGGTTACGACCGACAAGAATTTAATTTTATTATTTGTTGTTATTCATTAAACAACAGTCGTTGTTATTTATTTTCTTCAACAACTTTAATGATGTTATGATATCATCAGTCAGCGGCAAGTCCGTTTGTCTGCCAGTACATTTTTTTGTTTGAAATAACACCTGAAGGTTTACCAAATCTATTCAAAGCTTAAATTTCACCCACGTGTATTTGTTTTTGTTTTTTTTTTTTTTGATTGAATAGACAACAATAGCGTACAAATATTTTATGTTCTTTTTAAAAATGTGTAAGTATTTGAGCATGTTTTTAATTTGTTGAAATTATTAGGATGCCACAACATAAAACATACAACGAACAACGAAACAAAAAAAGAACAATTTAAAGATACTTTCGTACTTCACATACATAGATCACTTGAAATCATTAATTTCTTTTATACTCACTGTTCTCTTTAATGTCTTCACACATACACATTCACATCCATTCATTTACTTGGCCCATTAAGGGGAGTTTTAATAAAAAAAAGTAATAAAAAGTATCACATCTCATCACATGTTGCTAAACTACGCTTTGTATGAATGTGTGGGTAGAGAGAGAGAGAGGAATATTATAATAAAAGTAATAACATCTTCAGGTATTCCTTTGGTCTGTTTAAAATTTTATACGTAATGATGATGATGATGATGATGATGATGATAGTCAGTACTATGAAAAGCACCAGGATAGACAGCAAAAGGTACATAAGATGTCCCAAGTGTAGCTGTGGTTAAATAAATGGTTGTGTAACTTCCGTAAGTGATTAATGGCAATGACCTATGCCTGCCATGTCAGGTGGTGGAGAATATACACACGTATCCACTTTTATTTCCTGTTTTATGATGCCAAAGTTGTCTAAAACTGTATCAATTATTACGAACAGCAGGCGTTATATGGTCAATTTAACAGATAAGAATACACCAAAAGAATATTTAAATGGAACAAAAATTAACGAAATAATTTATGCCAACAAAATTTGTGTAGAAGAATACAAGAATATCATGAATATTTAAAATATACTCTGTACCGACTAGAGAATAATATTGTAATTTACATTTAAATTAACTTCAAAATCAAACATACAAACTATTAAAAAAATATTACAACTTTAGAGATAGAGGAGATCCCCTGATAATATTGACAAGAAAAGAGCATTAGTAGATATACAGGAGGACTGTCACAAAATTAGACTACCAATGTCCCTTTGTAGCAAATAAATGTAATCAACTGTAAGGCTGAAGTCAAGGTGTTTTGTTCTCCTATGACGTAACGCTGAGCTTGTATGCCAGTGTACGCATACACGAAGTTAAAGTGGAGTATCATGTCAGTAACATTTCCAAAGGTCTTAAATTTTATCGGGTTCAGTAAATAGTATTTGATTCACATCAGAAATCAGCGATGAGTATTCTAAAAGATGAGTAGAATCGAATCATACTCATAATTTCTGCTACTTATACGCATTCATACTAATTTTTATATCATGGAACCTCTACACATTTTCACAGTTTGAAATACTCATCATATTCATACTTAACAACACGTATGATGTTGTTGATATCGACTCTCCATAACTCAACATATGAACGATTCACAAAACAAGTATGAATCGCGTACGAAGACTAAAAAAATTATTAAAGGCTCCGCCAAATATCTTCTTTTTTTGAAAATGCTTTAAAAAAAAGTACTGAGTATTTTCTCAAATTTCTTTTTTTATTTGAAAGTACAATCCTTCCGGTTAACAATGGAAAATCATTTCATTCAAATGGCTGCCTCGGCTGGCCATGCAGTAGCCTACCCCAGAAGATGCCGATTTTGGCAAAGAAATCATCTTTTCAGATGAAGCTCATTTTGATCTTGGCGGGTATTTAAACAAGCAAAATTGTCGCATTTGGGGCACAGAAAACCCGCACGCATACATTGAAAAGCCGACGCACCCAAAACGAGTCACTGTTTGGTGCGGATTTCGGTCCAGAGGCATAATTGGGCCATTTTTCTTCGAAAATGAGCAAGGAGTGGCCGTTACAGTTAATGGCGATCGTTATCGGATCATGTTGAATGAAATTTTGTTCACAAAAATTGAAGAGGAGGATATTGGCAACATTTGGTTTCAACAGGACGGCACTACGTGCCACACAGCCGAAGCTACACTCGATGTTTTGCGGCCTGTTTTTGAAGATCGAATTATCAGCCGCAGAGCTGATGTCGTTTGGCCACCTCGGAGCTGCGATTTGACACCGTTGGACTATTATTTGTGGGGTGCCGTCAAAGATAAGTGTTCGCCGACAAGCCAGAGACAATTGACGCTTTAAAGAACAATATTCGTGAAGCCATTAGTGAAATACAGCTGCACACAATCGATAATGTTCTTAAAAATTGGATCGATCATGTAGGCTATACATGGCCAGCCGAGGCAGCTATTTGAATGAAATTGTTTGCCATTATTAACCGGAATAAAAAATGTAATAACAAATAAAAAAAGAAATTTGAGAAAATATTCAGGAGTTTTTTAAAGCATTTTGAAAAAAAAAAGTTATTTGGCGGACCCTTTAGGCGGACTCTGTTTTTTTGCGTGTCCTTTTTTTCGTCTGTAAATGCAACAACAACTATTCGAGTCACTCGAATAAATGAATCAAAATGAGTAAGCTTATGAATCAAACATATTTCGAATGGTATAAGTTTGATGCCAACGTTGTACGCATACTCATTGCAACCTGTACTTATAAATCAACGTTGTAGTGAGTACGAATGAATGAATCAGAGTACATAGTTAAATTTCAATATTGTTGACTGAAAATTCAAAATTTCATGAGCGCCTATGAGTAGCGAAAAAACAATTCATTGCTGATCTCTGATAGACATCAATGTTCAGTATCTTGAAGATGTTAACGAGCATCAACGCTAAGTTATTGCATTCAAGTAATTCCAAGACGGTCATAAAGAAATCTTGAACTAATATGTCCATGAGTTTTTGTTTTTGTACGTATTTACTTACAAGAAGTTTGCTGTTCCCTTAGCTAACATAGCATAATTCTTGTACTTTAATCAGAAACTTGCTCAGATTGTATTCAACAATAAAATCTTTGCTTTATTTTTAATTTTTTTTTTACTTCGGGCATATTTTGAAAATTTTTAAAAACGTTTTCTTTAATTATTTTATTTTTTTGTTGCCCTTAAACAGTGAATAATTTCAAGTACTTTTTATCGAATTGGCAAAGCTTTTTAGTTTTCTTTCCTTTTATCATTCGTTGTGGCCTTTTGTTACCGTTTAACTCTATGGCTGCTTGAGGTTTGGTTATGCCTTTGGCAACCGCAAGAAGAGAAGAGGCAAAGCAAATTATTAAATTCCTTTTAACAAAGAAAAAGAAAAAAAAAATAAAGAAAAAGAATTAAAAGAAATAATAATAATAACGGGGCTAGAGAGCACATTTGTTAACATTTCTTAGAGATAACGTTGATGTCAAAAGGATGGAGTTATAAAAAGTATTTTTCATTGTCTTTGTAGCTTATGTCACATTTAAAATTATGAAAGATTCCAAAACTTTACAAAAACATAAAGCTTTTCAACGCCAGCGTTATATCAGACTCTGTTTTTATCTTCCTGAGCTTCTGCAGCTGTATGTATGAAAATTTTTATTTGTTTACAACGACATTTCTCATAGAATACTGGAAAAAATATTTTAAAAGAGATTCCTGCTGGTTGTTCTTATAATTTTAGCTCGTACTTTAGTTTCAGCTTTTGGTTTTGTTTTCTTTTTCTGGTAGTTTTCGTTGTCATTTTTACGTTGATTTTCCTGTTACAAGTTGAACATTAAAATTGCCCCTGTATTTAATTTATGTTGCAAGTTTATCATGTTTTTTTTATTTTACTTTGTTTCCTTTTTTCATTCTTCATCATCATTATCGTAGTCATTTTACTACTCACTACAGCAGTTAGTAACTACGGCAGTAAAACAAATTTTTGATGCAACAAAATTTACCTTTTTTCTTTGTTCTTTGTTCATGCCACAGTAGCAAAGAAAGTCGTCAGCAAATTTAATTGCGGATATTATTTTTGACAACTTTTCAAATTACTCGACTTGAATGCTTAAGCTTAAAACAAAAAATTCTTTTTTTTTGTCATTTTTGTTGCCGTTTTGTATGTTGTCAGTACGGTTATTGACACAACTTATTTATTTTAATAACGGACAAGAAGGAAACAGTGATTCAGGAGACAGTTTGCAACACAGTGTCCTTTTGGAAAGAAACAAATTTGTTGCCCATCAACAAGTGCTAATTATGAATATTGCTTAAGGCATTAAACTGCTAATAAGTTACATAATTGGCCTAGCTTCCCACAGCATTTATGTTGTGCGTGTTAATTGTATTCATGAGTGGCGGGTCCTACAGTTTAAAGTCGACTCCTAACGACAGATTTTCGAGAAACTTTTCATGACAATTTTATTTGCTATCAGAGCTTTTGCCAGAAATCTGCTGAAACGAAGGCGTCGAAGAAATATTTTCATACTTTCGTTTTGACGTCTGACCTGTGGTTTGTACCGAGGCCTTACATCTAATAAGCCAACACACTACCTAGTAGATAAGTTACCCACTGTATATAGAGTTAGTGTGGTGTATAGGTCAATGTGTGTTAAAGATAAGTTGATCGATCATTGTTCCATGGCTTTTAAGAAGGTCGAAGCCTTGATAGCCTAACAATATACTACAGCACTAGTCTCCGGGAGAATAAACATCAACAATTAACACCATAGAATGGTCAGGCAGTAGCACCCCTTGAGCAAGAGTAAATTTTCTTACCACCATGTTCACAGACAAAGTTGTTTTTGGGCTACGACAAAAGTGTCATATTCTGTGTCCAGAACAGTGATTAGCAATGAATATTCAAAAAGATGAGTAGAATCGAATCATACTCATAATTTCTGATACTTATACGCATTCATACTTATTTTAATTTCATGGAACACGTGCTCTTATTCAAAGTTTGAAGTACTCATCATATTCATACTTAACAAAACGTATGATGTTGTTGATTTCGACTCTCCATAACTCAACATATACACGAACACTAAAATACTTACAAAAATGTTTTGTGTTTGCTCTGCTTGCTTTTTTGTCTTCTATGCTTTTGTTTTTCCTTTTATTGTAAATGCAACGACAGCTAAGACTGTAAATTTTGATGAACGATTCGAGCCACTCGAGTATTTTTCTAAAGTTATGAATTTAAATGAGTAGGCTTATGAAACATATTTCGAGTGGTATGAGTTTGATGACAATGCTGTACTCATACTCATTGCAACCAGTACTTATAAACCAATGTTGTAGTGAGTACGAATGAATCAGATTATTTAAATTTCAATATTGTTGACTCACTTATATTCAAAATTTCATGAGTGCTTATGAGTAGCGAAAATACGATTCATCGCTGATCTCTGCTGAGTAGGGGCTATCCCCTTATGTTGGTTTATATCTTTGCTAACGAAACTCTATTATAATAAATTCGCTTGGATTTTCTTGTGCGATTACTCCTCAGAAATAAATTTCTGTCTAACGAAACAAGAAATAATTTTTAAAAAGAATTCTTTGAATTGTTTTTAAACGCACAAAAACATCTTAAATTCTTTGAATTTTCTTCCAACATGTGCAATTCATTTACAATTTACCATGAAAAACCGAATTTAAAATTGATTTAAGACTACAACGCGAATATTTTTTTTATTTTTATTTTGTATGCTGCGTTAAGTAAACAAAACAAATGCAGAAAAAAAAACAATTGCAACTTGAAAAATATTATTTACAATATTTTTCTTTCTCTCTTCTTTGTTGTAGTTGGGCAGAATTTATTGTTGAAGTAATAAAAACATGAAAATAGTTTCATAAATCATTCTCTTTCTGTTTTTGTTTTATTCAATGAAAACAATTCGTATATAAGAAATCAAAAAAAAAAATTGGATGAAAAAAATCAGAAAATGCAACAACAATAATAAAAAATTGAGAAATAAAAGAAACAAAAACGAAAACAAAAATATAGAAGAAGAAAATACATGGATGAGAAATAACTTGCTTATCAATAACAACTCCGAATTGGCATACAGAGTGTTGGAATAAAATAAAGGGTAGAACATCATTTTTCTCAATACTCATGTTATGGTTTCTAAACTCTATTGATTGATTTCAATACAATAGGATTTTAGAATCCGTGTTAATTCTATTTAATAGGAGTATTTTCGTTAATTCTTGTACGAATTCAGCCTATGGTCCATTATGATGTCCTAATAATTTCGCCTTCTAATTCATTTCCATCAATATTCCATGAGGTCAGCTTGAGAATCAACAAGTTCTACTAACAGACCTTATCAGATTCGACAGTGATACTTTTTTGAGGTCTTCGTTTAGTTTAGTTTTCATAGAGAAAAATATTTATCCAGCAAGTGCTGTACGGATTTTTCATCCTTGTCAATCATACAGCTCCTTCAATAATTTAAATGTGTATTACCCATACGCTCAGGTGTACTTCGAACCAGTAATTACTCCACTAAGGATAAATAAAATAAATGTTAAAATTTGTGTGTGTCCCTATTATTTTGTCCATGAATGTATGGGAAAATGTGTGAATGTATGCACTATTTCGCGTTGCGCTAAGACCCATGAAGTGTTGTGTTTAACCAACGACGCCCAAAACAGAAAAATCGAGAAAAGTTTGGAAAACTTTAAAAGAAACAAACAAAATCTTAAATAAAAACGATTGAAGGATTTTATTCTATTATTTCCATTAGAAAACTGCAACAACAGCAAAAAAAAACACTCATAAAATAGATACACTATTTAACAATCTTAAATAACCACAAATAAAGTTTAACAGCTCGAACATACACTGACTGAAACAATTGTTCGTTCGTACACCAAGTTATTGAAATTGCCGAGTAATTGTTATTGTTTATGCAAAGGGTATAAACAGAAGAATAACAAAGAAAAGCAATTGTTGTTGTTTACATCAAGTTGTGAACAGTGGCATTCAAAATTATGCGAATACTAAAGAATTTTAAATAAAACTAAACACAAATTTATTTTTTTTTATTTTAATCTACTCGTTAATATTTTAAACGTTCAAAATTTTCCAAGGAACAAACTTGTAACAAATTATTTGTATTATTTTTATTTTTTACAAAACTTCTCCTCCACGATTTTAAGTATTTATTTGAACAAGTTTTTGTTACCAACTTTGTTTACGAAAACTAAGAATAATATTTTGAATTTCGTTTTAAAAATCTAAGAGGGTTAAAGTTGACATGTTTACTTTATTCCTTTGTTCTTTACAGAAAACTCATGCAAATAAAAACTTTTTGAACTTTCATTTCATAATTTTTTGTACTTTTCTTTTTGTCAAACCATTTGGATTGTATTTTTTATTTTTTTGATATTCGATATTGATGTTTACAAAAGAATTTCGTTTTTTTTTTGATTTGGAAAATATTTCGTTGGTTACAACCGTATTATCTTAAATTATGTATAAAAACTATGCTGGAAAAATATGTGTATATTTTTTTTTTCTTTGTAGCAATGCTTTTTATTTCTAGTTAACAAATACTCTCTAGATAATGACAAAAAAAGAAAAAAAATTGAAAATATTGCCATCAAATGAATTACCCAGCATGGATGAATTGAGTTTGAAAATGTAGAGGAAAAAAATTATTTTTTCTGATCGTTTTCATTTATTTGTTTTTAGGTGTTGTGTGTGTGTGTGTGTGTGGGTAAATAACAACAGCAACACAAAAGGAAAAACAGACTTTTACAGCTCGCTTATTTGATGCACTCTACCGATAGGAATTTTATCGAAAAATTTTAGGATTGAGCTGAAGAGTAAAACCTATTTATCTGGGTAAAATATGTTTTCTTAGAACAATAGTCAACAGGTGAAGTCGCCGTATTGTAGTAGGTAGTGTGTTGGCTTATTAGATGTAATACTTCAAACCCCAGCTCAGACATATGAAAATATGGAAACAATTTTCTTCGGCGACTTTCTCTCAGCAGATTTCTGACAAAAACAGTGAGTGAAAATACAATTGCCATGAAAAGTTTCTCAAACATCTGTCGTTCGGAGTCCCCTTTAACCTGTAGGTCCCGCCACTCATATATAAAATTAAGACACAAGTGTCTGAGAGTACCTCGAGAAATCATTGGAATATTCTTCTGAACTCTTATTGTAAATTTATCTAACAAATGTTTACTAGCAAAATTCTTTATGAAAAAAAAGCATTCAATTACAATGTGTATGACGTTGTAGGGTATTTTTTAATAACAAAGATTGTTTTTTTTTGTTATTTTCAACGATAACAATGGCAACAATAACTGAGAGTGCAAAAACCTGTGGTTTAAGGCATAATTTGAAAGTAAAAAATGAAACACATTTTTTTGTGCCATACCAGGAATGTTTCTATTATTCGACAGACTACTGTACTTCACCCTCGCGCTCAGTCACACATTCATTCCTAAGTTTACAATTCATTTGAATACAGTGCTCTATGCTCGATTGTTTTTATCGGCTGTTTCTATGGCTTTGAGGGATTTAAGGTCCATGGGTGTCTATAGCTGTCAGCAATATTGTCTGTATCGATTGCAACATTAAAAAAAACTTTGTACACAATTTTTTTTTCATTGTAATTTCCTGTATGTTTCAGTTGAAATAATTATTTGCCAGATAACTGAATGAAAAATAAAAAAAAAATTGCTGTGAAATGAAAACACTTTTCAACTGAGATTATTTTTATTGATCTGTAAAGTTAAAAATACATACACATACAGCGGTAATATCAGCAGTTCTAAATCCTCCAGTGTATTAATTGCCTTTGTTATTCGTTTAAATATTCTTTAATTGAAAAAGTTTATAATCATGGCAGTACAGCCATAAGGATTTCAGTCCTTAATTTTTGAAACTTTCTCATGACATTCATAAAGTTATGTTTTTGTTATTTGGCGATTTTGTGATTATTTCTGATCGTCTTATACTCGTGGTATATCTAGTGATGGGACAAGGATAAATACGCAAATGATAAATTGGCTAAATTGGGTATTTAAAGGTAAATACCCAAGCACCTGTGTATTTACTTAAAATGTGTGTATAAATCAGAATAAAAAAATGTTTAATATAATTCTTTATTATGAATTAGATTTTTAATAACAAATAAAATAATTCATAAATTTACTCATAATCGCTGTCGCTGTCCGTATCCGCTAAAAACTCATATCGAGTAGAGTGCGTGATTCCTGTTGAAGTTGAAGGGATATCGTCTTGAGTACCTTTTAGTGAAGAATTCATTGGTATTTTCAAATTGAGTGGAGTGCTGAAGGTGGTAAACTATTTTTACTGTTATTTTTCCGGCTCTTTGTGTTGTTAAACTGATCATTTTTTGAGTGAATGAAGCTGTGGGCGCTAAAAGAGCGTTCAGTAGCATCTGAAGTAGATGGAGCTGTTAAAATTCGAACAGAACAGTGCTTCCACAAATTCCTTTCCATCAAGTTACTGGAGAAAACTCATTCAAACAACTCCAGGCAAAAGTTTTTTGACCAGAAATCATTTTCTTCTGTAAGGTATCGCATTTTAAAAACTCCTGACAAATTAAATGAAGACCATATGCTACACAACCGATAGGCACAACAATCGGATGGGCTTCTTTGACTATTTTGAATGCCACTTGCATGTTTGCAGCAAATGAGTATTTACCCAAAATTAGGTAAATGTCCGGGTATGAAAGTAAGTACCCAGGTGTAAACTAATATTGTCATGTTTTCTTGTAATTCCAAATTAACGGTATACTTCATATTTAATTGAATTTGAAATATATTACGTATACGCATCACATTACTTGTGCCGGAATAATTACTCTAAAAAGTATGCAATAAAAAATCTTGGATTTTATCGCCTAATACAATTGAATATCACTCATACGACACTCTAGGCATATCCAATAGTCAACTTGACGTGTAGAGACCTGTTGCCTCATGTCTTTCTTGTTGTAATATTTGCTTTTGTCATTATTTTTAATAGATTTTAAAAATATATGCCAGTTCATTACTTAAACGATTCATAATAATGGAATTCAAATAGAATATTACACTTAAATTTTATTATGGAAAATGTTTCTCCTTTTTTTTATGGAATCCCTCACTCTCACCTTTTACGAACACGATAACAATTCAATTTATGGCCTCAGCATGTAATGAAATTTTTATGTTAAAACATAAGCAGAGAAAAAGGGTGACTCTGTTGTTGATATGGTATGATATGACATGTATGTCGGCATGTATGCAGGCATTTGACTATTGTATGTTTTTTCAAGAGAAGGGTCGAAAGAGAGACATGAGTGTGATGTTATTATCATCATCAATGTTATATAACATACTTAAAGTTTATTACATTTGCATTAGAGTGTTACGATACTCCATAAATACCTATCAGAAGATATTATTTGAATCTGTTATATTTACTCTGCTCAACTCGTACTCGTATACATATATGAACTCTTTCATATTAATTTGGTTAGGGATTCCGAAAGATATGTTCTAAAATGTACTCCATACCAAGAAGTATAAAACATTCTCGAATCAAATTGTGAATCTCTGCTCTGCTTCTCTATTGATTTATTCATATACTCGTACTACTTGTGTCTGGATTTATATTTTTATTATTGCTCGCCTTATATGGGAGGGGGAGTTGGAACAGAGTAGATTTATTTTCAATTTTTTGTTTTTATTAAATTTATAACACTTTGGCAGTTTTATTATTCACGTCAAAAGATGCGGATATTGTTGAATTATAAGACAGGCTCCCTTCCCTCCCTTCGTTATAAACAATTTATGAAGAAAGCTATAAGCTTTCTTTAGTTTAATAATCATACAAGGGTATTTTAATATGATGGATTTGGAATAAATCTTATGCCCCTAATAATCTGATCAAAAGATTATATCAATTTAATCTTTTAAATGTAAATTCATTTCTTTATATCGAGTGTTGCCCATTTGCTAGTTTCAAAACCTCAATACTGTGGCAATACTGTCTGTCATTTGAAGTTTCTTTAATTTAGTAAAACAATGCCGTTGACGAATATAGACAGTTATATAACCGGAGAATAAGTGGTAATTGAAATGTAGTCACTATTCGAGCATTAAAGTTTATATGGTGAGCGGCGGACAGCCATTATAGAGTCTTATGACAATTTCTTGTACTTAAGCGGCAATGTCTGTTGGCACACCATTGTTCCTAAGGTGAACAGTGAACTTAATAACCTTTTGTGCCGACAAAACGCACCAAACAGTGTATCTTTTAGAGTGCATTGACAGCTCTCAAACTGCCTCTGTCCGAAAACATACATACATAACTGGTCATTACAACACTTTAGTCAGGATTATGACCTAGCTTCTCACACCACTCATGTTGTGCGTGTTAATTTTATACGTGAGTAGCGGCACCTACAGTTTAAGGTTGATTCCGAGCGATAGATTTTAGAGAAACTCTTAATGGCAATTTTATTTACTCTCAGAGTTTTTGCATGAAATCTAACCTGGGATTTGAGCCGAGGCCTCACGTCGATATGAAAAGAAAAACCAAATTCGAGCAATTCGGTTTGTTGATGTACTCATCTTTTGAAACACGTTTTTCACTCTGTACGACTTTTGGAGGTAAATTTTAATGATTTGCAAGCACTGTGGGTTTGGGTTGAGCATTTCTAGCATTTCCACATGTCACGAATCGTTGAACGAATGTATAAAGTTTCTATTATTCGATAGGCCATTGTACTACACTCACGCGCTCAGTCACATATTCATTCCTAAGTTTACAATTCATTTGAATACAGTGCTCTATGCTCGATTGTTTTTATCGGCTGTTTTTATGTCTTTGAGGGATTTAAGGTCCATGGGTGTCTATAGCTGTCAGCAATATTGTCTGTATCGATTGTAACATTAAAAAATAACACAATTTTTTTCTATTGTAATTTCCTAAAAATTGCATTTCTAGCACTTCCACATGTCACGAATCGTTTCTTATACTTATTCATATTTATTAAGGAATATGATGAAATTAATTTTGTAATTAATTCGGGTTTAATGCAAAGAAATGATCGAATTTCACTTTAGTTGTCATTAATTTCAGCGATTATTTCATATTTGTTTTCCAATGGCAGCATATTTTAAGCTGGTAAATGTTTGAAATCATTATTAATACCAGCACAACCATCATCATGATGTTGGAAATATTCTTTCTTTTGTTTTTCATTTATTTACATTAAAACACACACACACACATATATTTAGTTTGATGCCCATGTCTGTTGTAAGTATTTGTATACAAAAATTCTTGCGTACGTGAACGTATTGGAATATGCCGGAAGAAATATGCTGCTGATATTATCAGATTATTACAAGCAAATTTGCTAAAATCCGTCTTGAGCTGTTTGGAACTGTTTAGAGTTTCTTTTAGTGTATTCGAATAACTGTAAAAATGGTTGGTATTCTTTACATCTACAAGCATATATGTATAGTGAATGTAAAGAATGTATGTTTATTGGTTTATGTAACATACACTGGTACTGGAAATATTTGCCTGTTGTTTCTGGTTATTTTTTTCTTTCTTTCTTTGTTTTCGTTTATTATTTTTTGTATTGTTCGGTCAATTCATATTAAATACGTGAGCAATTTCGTTATGATTTCATGCTTTATTTCGTTTACTAGTCTCTTGTCAAAAAAAAAAATTAATAAACAAATCCATTCCGTTTGTAATTGGTTTTAGCAAATAAATGAATGCAATATTTCTGTGTGTCGTGTTGTTGTTTCATACTCTACACAATCATTTACTTTCATTTTTATGGATTTCATATTTTGCTATACATTTGCTTTTGCAATTGAAAACTTGAATTACTTTGAAAGTCTTATTGTGCTCTAATCCAACGAATATAATGTAATTTTTGAAAAAACCTGATATCCTGTCCTGGAATCGTGTCAAAAGCTCAAATTTAAGGCACATTCTTATACAATCGAAGTCGACTCTACAGTACACTGTTTAAGTGAAAGACAAAAAAGAGCCGGAACTTTCATGTTAGTTTTAGACCTCAGTGGTATCCCTAATCAAGTTTTAAAAACGTTTCATTGAAGACAAAAACGAATGCATTTAATAACCTTTTTATGACAAAACCAACGAGCTCGTATTAGTTCCATAACTAGACAAAATTTTGAAAGATATCTACGAGTACATGCTCATATTTTGGCATAAACGATTACTACGTTAAAATAAAGTATTTTTTAAACAATGACCCATAATGTGATGACCCATAAATTTGTCTGGTCTAATGGTCTGATGCATCAATGGAGTCTGATATCCCACAGTTTTTGAACTCTTTCGCTATCTTTGCGATTGAGAAGCCTAAAAAGGTAACTTTGAGACCAATACATTTATATTGTTACGTTTTTACCTTTTAAAAACATTTAATATACGAGATCTTGGATTCCAAATAAAATAAAAATAAATTTGTGTTTAGTTTTATTCAAAATTCTTTATTATTCGCACAATTCTGTGTGCCACTGTTTACAACTTGATGTAAACAACAACAATTGCTTTTCTTTGTTATTCCTCTGTTTATACCCTTTGCATAAACAACAACCTTTACTAGACAATTATTCGACAGATCTTTGCAATGGAGATCTTCAAACCACGATTACTCTCTTCAAATACAACGCGTCTTCACGCAAGACTGACTGAACTTCACTCGCTCAGTCGCCTGCTGTTTGTTGTTATATTAAGCAGTACGATAATTTGTAAACAGTTTTGTTTATTTGCATTGTTCTGTTTTTGTAGCTTTTGTTTATAATTTTAATGTTAATCGATGTAAGAGCAACACACGAGTATCTAGATTTTTCATTTTCGTAACAATATTAAATTTGTATTCCACTTACAGTCTGATATAAGTAGTGCAAACAGCAAGAGAACTACACACAAGGATCATATCGATTATATGAACTGATTTACATCAGGAGATTAAGCCACAATATATCAATAAATCGTTAATTGAAAAATTATTTTCAGGTTTTTATTAATTTTCATTAATTTTCGTTACGGAAATAAAAATTAATATCAGTTTAATCTTTCGAAAATAATTTTTTTTGATTATTGTCCTGCACTTTACACAAAAAGTTTATTTTTTATGAATCAATACTCACATACTCTGCTCGGCATGCTAAATTTTCAAACCAAATACGAGAATAAATAATTCTTTTTGAATATTTACTTGTATTTTAATTTCACTGAGTTTAGAAGTTTATGGATTACAACAACAGCAATATTACAACAATGTGAATAATATTCACATATATGTAGAAACGTAAATTCAATCAAATGCCTGTTAGGAAGACCTAAATGAAATGCTGATATTAAAAGTACATTTTAAGATAGTAAAACTTTCAACTGTGGGTGTTGTGGTGCAAGTAGTGTTGGAAAAACTTTAGATTTTGCGCCAATTTTAATAAGATTTTATATATTATTAGTATCCACAAACTCTAGGAAAGTTTTAAAGTTTTTAAGTATTATTTGCACATTTAATTAAAGGTAAAAATATTGAAAAGAAACCTTTTCATTTCAGTTACATATGAAAAACTTATAAAACTTTACTAAGAATAGAGAAAGAAACAAAAATTAAAAATATTTTAATTCGGAGTGGACAGACGATATTGAAATATTTATTGTCCACAGTTTTATTTAACATCAGCATATACAATAATTCACTGAGTTGGTTAACTTTTTAAATATTGCCATCAGAGCAGAGTAACTGCTCTCTTTTTGCCTTCAAAAGAAGTTGCCTCTACTATTTGTGTGAATCGAAATGAGTAGGCATATGTATGGTATGAGTTTGATGTCAAAGTTGTAAGCATACCCATTGTAACCTGGACTTATAAATTAACGTTGTTGTGAGTACGAATGAATCAGATTCGTTAAATTTCAATATTGTTGTCTCACTTATGTTCAAAATTTCATGAGTGCTTATGAATATCGAAAAACCGATTCATTGCTGATCTCTGATGCGTATTCAACTTCCTTGGATGGACATCCCCTCTCACCTACGTACCTAATGATTTCTGTGCTTTTCTTCAAGGGGCAATAAAGTGCAATTATATCAGCCAAATTAAAATTTTCTCTCTCCTGTAATGGCGTCATACGTTCACATTATTTATCCTGTATGGCAATGGGGATTGTGAGTGTAATTTTTAAATTATTCACGCCCATTACCTCGGCATACATTAAGAGTAAGAGGAGCAAAAGAAGAAAAAAAGTAAAAATAAAAGGCAAAGTACACACGAACAAATATATTCTGCAACATCTGTGTTTCATTTCGTTGTATTATAAATTGCCAATTATTAGTTATAAATTGCATGAATTCTCTTAAACACTTTGTAACATGAACAAAAACACATATACATATGCATGTACATATGTATTGTAAATGTTAACATGTGTTGGTCTATAAAATATTAATTTTCACCAGAATATTTGCTTGGAGAGAAAGAAAAAATACTTAAAAATAAAAGATAATATAATGTAATGCAAAAATATGTACCATACATACGTACATATGTACTCGCATATGAGAATGAAAAACAAACATTTCTTGTCATTATGATTTTTCTTATGTTTTTCTAACGTTTCTTCTGTTGTAATTTTGTCTATTTTTCTATTAATTCAAAAACAATTTGCATATAAACACGTTTACAAATATATTTTAATAACATAAATACCAACACATACATACATATATTAATATGCCGTTAAACACTTATACAAATGTACACATATTCATAAGTTACATGTGTGTGTCTCTTTATATGTGATACACTTACTGAATGCTATTTAGTGGCACCATTTATATACACATATGCCACCATAATTTCTAATAAACACAAACACAAATACAAATAAAAGTATTTATTAACATATGCACGCATACATACATATATTGTACGTCACACATTGAAATAATGTAATGAAATTACAGTAGGTGGCAAATATTAAAAATTATTGGAAGAATATGTACGTTATACGTTATTATTCATTTGCTGAGGCACAGACTTTAGCTATTCGTAAAAGAAAGATGGAAAAAGTACGGAGATCTGACCTATTATGCACATACGCCGAGGAGGATTTGCGATAAATGTGTATAGAATGGCATAGCGGTCATAACGGGACATTGACATTTCTACTTAACAAAAACTTGTTTGCCATAAACACCAGAGATCAGCAATTAATCGTTTTTTCGCTACTCATAAGCACTCATGAAATTTTAAATATAAATGAGGCAAAAATATTGAAATTTAACTACGTACTCTGATTCATTCGGACTCAGTACAACGTTGATTTATAAGTACAGGTTACAACGTTGTACGCATACGTTGACATCGGACTCATACCATTCCAAATATATTTGATTCATAAGCCTACTCATTTAGATTCATAACTTTAGAAAAATACTTATAAATGATACGAGTGACTTGAATCATTAATCAAAATTGACAGGCATTTAAAAAAAAGAAAAAAGACACAGAAGCAAAAAAGACAGAGCAGCAAGCAGAGCAAACACACAACCATTTAGTAAGTATTTTAGTGTTCATACGCGAATCATACTTATTTTGTGATTCGTCTATATGTTGAGCTAAGTGGAGAGTCAAAACCAATAACATCATACGTGTTGTTAAGTATAAATATGATGAGTACTTCAAACTTTGAATATGAGTAGAGGTTCGATGATATTAAAATAAGTATGAATGCATATAAGAATGCGTATAAGTATCAGAAACTATGATTATGATTCGATTCTACTCATATTTTTGAATACTCATTGCTGATCTCTGATATATACAGCATATATTATCAATAAATTTCTTGTACATGGTTTTGTTCCAACTCTGTCACTCCTCCACTCTGTGGTATTTCCCGTAATGTTGTATGCCTTCTAAAAAATTTAGAACCACTGCCATTTACTTTTTTATTTCTGTTGTAATGGCTTGTCGATTGGATTGTTATCGTAGTCTGTTAACAAACATTTTGCGAAGACATCAGTTTATAAACACCTGGATCTACTGTAGGTTTTTAGGAGCATTTGTCTATGTCTTGTAATCATAAAGAAGTGTTTACTTGTCATCTGTGTGGGTTGAGGAAGGCAGAACGTAAAACTGTCCTGCTTCTTACATGCGAGAAATTATGCTGCCGGATTAACAGAACTGACTTACATCGATGATAGATCGGAACTTTATCTCACATCAATTCTCATATCCTGATGGCTGTCGAAACATATAAAAATTATTTCTTCGGCGACATCTGCTGTCTGGCAAAAACTCTGAGAGTAAATAAAATTGCCATGTAAAGTTTCTCAAAAAGCTGAAGTTCGGAGTCGAATTTAAACTGTAGGCCCCGCCACTCATGCATAAAATTGACACACACAACGTAAGTGGGTGGAATAACTAGGTCGTAATCCTGACTAAAGGGTTGTAATGACCCATTCTGTATGCATGTATGTATGTATTCTGTAAAAGAGACTGATAATTAAAAAGGCTTAATAGCCTCAAGACTATTGATCGAACTATCGTGTAATTAATCGCAATAGACGTACCTTGGAACCTTTAGTAGATTCAAATCATGGTCATATTCACATGTTGGAATACATGCATATATCGTGTGCTAGAAGAAGTGTGAAGAGTTGATATTTTGCAAAAAAAAAGTTTTAGGGATCTATTAAAAATATCTTAAATTTTAATAAGTAAAATAAACTTTTTCTTGAGGTCAGAAAATATTTTCCAAAAATTTTGAAATGTAAGAGACAATCTAATAATAATAATAATTTGTTATTCTATTTGTAATCAAACATATGGTGAGCATTCAACAACTGAATTGTTATTCCTAGATACTACGTTGATTATCTCTCTCTCTATTGCAACAATACTATGTTTTGTTAAAACATTGCCTTAGAATTATGCCTACATATACCCTATGTATGTACATATACAATACACTCTCATTTGTATGAGAGTGTGTGTGTGAGTAAACAAATATTTATTGATTATAGATAAATACAATGATTTGACAAAATATTGTACATCCCTACGAGTGTGAACATGTACGTATGAAACGGTATATATATACGGATGTTTGTATTTGTGTATGTGTGTGTTTAAAAGCCCAAAAGAGGAAAACAAAAAATAAAAACGGAATTATTGTGTTGTGTTTTAAGAGCAATTGAATTTTGAATGCGGCCAATACATTCGAAATCCACTCACATATCGCAAAATTGCCTCAATACAGGGCCAAATATTTATTGATCATATTTAATATTTGTACGAAATATTGAATGTGAGTGAGTGTTTCCTTTCCTTTTTTCCTTTTTACCATTATTTCGTCTACATATGCAAGTGAACATTGGTTAAATAAAGTATGAATTTAAATGGAAATATTAAAAAATAAAAATCAATTTTTATTTTCAGCTTTTAGTGTAGTTAAAGCTTTTAAATAATAAAAATGGAAATTTTAGGATGGTATTATCATATAGTATTAGCTAAAATGAAAGCGAGAAGGCGAATAAAAAAATAGCACTTTAAGTAATAAATGGAAATAAAATCAATGAAAACTGTTTAAATTTGCTTCCGGTATTATTAGATGTTTTAAATAAGCGAGCCATTGGAAGATGGAGCCATTTGAAGTAATTTTTTGTTAATCTTTCAAAGTTGACTTTGCTGGGGTTAAGAAATAATGCTGTTAGTAGAAGCTAGTGAGAAGCTAGGTCGTAATTGTGACTAAAGCGTTGCAAGAACGTTGTAAGCAGCAAAATTATTGTTTTGTTCGATTAGTTAATTGTATAAGTTGTAGCAATAAAATGCTTATTTTATTAATTCTTGATTCTAGTAAAATGTGTCTTTGCCGAGAAATCTTTGCACATTTCAATAGATCCTGCGGATAGTACTGTAACAAAGAAAAGGCGTTGGAACACTTGATCACTAACTGCTCAGGAACGGTCTATACTACGAGGCTTATTCACGTTGGGTGACTGATACAGATACTCATGTCAGAGATCAGCAACGAAACGTTTTTTCGCTACTCATAAGCACTCATGAAATTTTGAATGTAGGTTAGGTTAGGTTAGGTTAGAGGACGTGTACTTGTCAATTAAGACAAGTACAGTACCCGGAGGTCGAATTGACACATTGTACAACGTCCTAGTTTCTCACACCACTTATGTTGTGTGTGTTAATTTTATACATGAGTGGTGGGACTTACAGTTTAAAGTCGACTCCGAACGACAGATTTTTATTTATTGAGAAACTTTTCATGGCAATTTTTTTACTCTCAGAGTTTTTGCCAAAAATCTGCTGAGAGGAAGTCGCCGAAAAAAATACTTTTTTTGTATTTTGTCTTTGATGCCTGGCCTGGGGCTCGAACCCAGGCTTTTGCGTCTAATAAGTCAACACACTACCTACTAGACTACGGCGACTTCAATTTTGAATATAAGTGAGACAACAATATTGGAATTTAACTATGTACTCAGATTCATTCATACTCACTACAATGTTGATTTATAAGTACAGGTTGCAATGATTATGCGTATCATCATAGGTTCCATGGTATTAAAATAAGTATGAATGCGTATAAGTATCAGAAATTATGAGTATGATTCGATTTTACTCATCTTTTTGAATACTCATTGTTGATCTCTGACTCATGTTGTAAAAGCTGGACTAGTTTATTGGAGTATAAAAAAAATAATAATATAATAAAAAATAATATTCAAATTATTTCAAAGTGTGAGACGTGCATTGTTTAAGTGCGAAATGTAACAAAATTGATCGAATCGGACCCATATTTTCAAGGAAGCTATGGCTCATAAGCTGTCTTTTTATTCTTAGGAAAGCATTTGATATACTTTTTATTACGCCATACAGATTATAACAAAGAAAATTTATATCGAATATGGGAGACTTATTACTGGGAGACAAATTCAACACGTTGTTGGCTGTATTGTGACTTACTGATAAGATGCTGGCGATATACATACATATGTTCTCTGGCCCATAATTTCGATACGATAGCAGAAGGTGGGTCATACATCAAAATACATGAATTGTATTATTAACCGCATTGCTATCGTGATACTTATCTGTTACAATCAACAAATTGCAATACCAGTAATTCTTTTTTATCCCAATCTTTTAACACAATTATAAAAAAATTAAAACAAAAAGAAAAAAAAAAACTGACAGGAGGCTATTCACTTTATAGAGTTGTGTATGTATTTGACACGGGTAATTTATTTTAATTGAATTCATAGATGAAATAGTTGTTTTATTTTTAGTGTCAGAATAGAACTGAAATTCATATAAAAACCGTAAGTAGCTATAATAAGCATTTTAAATATCATACGCATGCCATATACAGATGAAATTTCATTATCACATGCATTTGCCAAATAAAAATAAAAATGATGGAACGAACAACGATAATAAAAAAAAATAAATATTTCCAATGGTTTTATCTTTATTTGTTAATAAAAAAGAAAAGGAATGAAGAAAAGAAAACAAAAAATATAAACGGAAAACATTTACGCATAGAAGACAGATAGAAGCATTCACATGACCTTCCTGCTCCACTACACACACCTCTACTCCCATACTCAGCTATTTGTCATGTAGAAAAACTAAAGCTGTTGTTATTGCTGTGGTACGTCTTCTGTATTTACTTACTCACACTGCAATTTGCGTGATAAAAGTGCATAAATATTATTATACTGTGTGAGCTTTAATTTTCAAGCTTCAGTTTTGCACTTTGGTTTTTATTATTCTATTCTATGTACATATGTATATATGTATGTATGTATGTGCGTATAGCGTTTCACATGTTCATGTTTCATTTCTCATAACCATGCTCCCTGTACTGTGTGAACATTTGTGAAATGAAAACGGTTTTTATGCTGCCATCTATTTAATGAAATTTTATTTTTATTTTGTTGTTGTTGTTGTTGTTCATACGTTCATTTGGTTTTATTTCATTTCTTCGATTTTATAATGTGAGTGTGAGCGCTTGTTTCGCTCCCCCACCCTGGCTGCTTTAGTCGCCTGCTTATATGCAGGCTTGAATTTATGTTTTTAGTTTCTCTGTTTCATTTTCCATTTTTTTGTTTTTGTTTTTCGGTGTGAAACATTTATTTGGTTTATTTAGATGGTGTTGTTGTTGGCCAAAAATTATGATGATGGCAAATGAAATTTGTATTAACAGGTGTATTTGAAAGGATTTTAATAAATTAGTGCAAGAATAAAATGATGATTGAAAAAATCCAAAGTAAATATTTTATTGTGAAATGTTTGCACAAAAAAATTTAATTTTAAATTGTTTTAATTCGCATGGTTTATAAATGAATAATCACTGTCTGTTTGTGACTGAAATCTTTCTCCAATAAATTGATAATAGGATCGTATTTATTTTGTTTACAGTTGTCAGACTGTAGGCAGAGTATTGAATTGTTCAATTTATTAATATATTGGAATTATCACAACAACTTATTATGAGTACTTATTAATTATTTTAAACAAATGTAGGCCTGTTTCTTTGGAATCTTGATGACCATTCCAAACGATTTTCTAGAAAGTTGTCAAATAAATCGTAGTAGCCCTTTAACATTCATAAATATGAAAAGTATGAAGTCCAAACAGCTCTAAAACCATATTGCTAAGTTCTGTTCGCCTTTTCTATGGACTTTGTATATGTCTTAAATGAGAGTCTCCGTTTTTAGGTAATAAGCCGATATTCTGTGCAAAGTTTATCATGACTTTTTTTGGTTGTGGAAAAAGCGTAGGCTAAATCGAATGCTTGTGGTAGATTTCAAGCACGTTAATCAGGTCGTACTGGTATTTCTAAGTTTCGTAGGTTGAATAGCTTATCCTGTTTCTCTTGGCTTTTATTTCCCAATAAAATTCTTAAGCCTTAATACATGTTGTTACGTTTTTACCTTTTAAAAACATTTAAAATATAAGCTCGTAGATTGCAAATAAAATAAAAAATAAATTTGTGTTTAGTTTTAGTTAAAATTCTTTATTATTCGCACAATTCTATGTGCCACTGTTCACAACTTGATATAAAAAACAACAATTGCTTTTCTTTGTTATTCCTCTGTTTATACCAATGAGAATTACTAGACAATTATTCGACAGATCCTTGTCAAGGAGTTCTTCAAACCACGATTACTCTCTTCTACTTCTTCCTGTACACAGGACTGACTGAACTTCACTAACTCAGTAGCTTGTTTTGTCTTGCCTTTTATATGGCAGAGTAAACAGTCTGATGAATGTTCTCGAAATCTCTATAAATGTAAAATTTTTTGTTTACATTTATTATTGTAGTGTTGTTTGTGTACTTTTGTTTACTTGTTTACCATTTTTTATACTGGTGTTTGTTGTTATATTAAATTGTACGATAATTTGCAAGTGTGTTTGTTTACTACATTGTTTTGTTTTTGTAGCTTTTGTTTATGTTTTTATTGTTAAGCGATGTAAAAGCAAAACACCAGTATCTTGATTTTTAATTTTCGTGAAAATATTAATAAACTTTTCGAGCAGTGTATATAATAGAAGTACACTTCCATTTCAGGCGTTTAATGCATTTTTATTTATTTAACTTCTTTCCTTTTTTATTTGAATAAAACTTTTAAAGTTGAGACTTTTATTTACTGTTTTTCAACTTAAATTCATGGATTTTCTTTTCAGAAGAAATTTGTTGCAATAATTTTTCAATAATTTTTTATAAATAAAGTGAATAACGTACATTTCAGGTGATGACTTTAAACAAAACATACAGCATTCTTCTTTGGTATTTGCTTTTAAACCAAATTTATTTGGTTTGTTTGCTGTCTGCGGCGTAAAATAAAATTCAAAAAAAAAAAATTCGAAAAAGTATGGTAAAAAATTGTTTTTTTTTTAAATCCACCATCGCCAAGTCATCGAATGAAATTCTTCCGCGTTTTATTTGTATGAAAAGAAAAAAAGAAAAGAAAAAAAGCCGAATAAAAATACGGCCTACATATATGAAACAGTGCGAGGGTATAATAAAAAGATTTATGATGACGTTTCTTGTTATAACCGCTTGTAAGCTGGGGCTTATTTTACATACAAATTCGAATATGTAATAGCCGGTGTGTCAGTTACAGCAGGACTAGGTATAGTATACCTGTGTGAGAGGTTTTACATTATAGGCTTTAAATTTGGCTGTCCATTAAATTTTCTCAGAACGGTAATATAATCCTTACATATACACGTTCATGATATCGCTCATCGCTGCTTGCTTAAACGCTGACACAATGATGAACCACCAAAGGACATGGCGAGCAAAAAGAAATTACGAAAATACTGTGGCAGAAATAAATCAAAATCAAGAGAAATTCAGTGAAAAGACCACACACACACACACTTTCATTTCCATATAAACATAATGTATGTATGTATATATGTACGTATGTATGTATACATATACAAAATTAATCACACAGTAGAACCATCATTCTGTATCAGACGGCAACAGCATAAAAAAACTGTTGCAGTAGAAAGGAGAAAAATAATAAAAAAAAAAATAAGAAAAAAATTGGAGAAGTTGTCAATGTTACTGGGAATTTGGCTGTTGACAAACGACAAATTAAATTTTCACTTTTTATTTACGCTTCAGTAAATATGTTGGTTCTCTGTGGAACATCTCTTTTGTTTTTTGTCTGTTGAATATACTTTCTGTGGTGCATCTTTCGTCAGTTAAGAGAGTATGCAATGCTGCAACAATGCCATTTGGCTTGCAACAGATGTTTGTATGCCACAAAAGCAAATTTCTGTGAAAGTAAACTTAAAATTGGAAGTGTTTGATATTGAAAAACAAGTAATTTGTGCTTTAAATTAAAGGCACAAATGCATATACATGTACACTCTATATGTATACACCATACACCATGTATTTCAAATTTAATTGCTACTAGTGGTTGGTGTTGGTTTCTATGGCATGTACTTCTTTGTTTTGCATATCAATTGAATTAAAAATTTTAAATATTTTATCGTATGGAAACATATGTTTCTTAAATTTTATTTCCTATTGTTTTATAACATAAGATCGCTTATTTGTATTTATTTTTATTTATTTACTTAAGTTACGATAGTTATAGTCTCTGATACTGTCCCTTAAATCTCTTCAATCTAGTCAATATCATGAACATGCGGTAGCAGAGTGATTTGAAAAGATTTGTTTAGTAAAAAGCGGCAACCTCCTAAAATATGCTTCTTAAGTCTGAAAGATGCCTAAATGCTTGCCTACTTATTTAACTGGCCATTAAGAACCCGGCTAACGGATTTCGGTCTGCCGCAACACATCCTTCCAGGCGCCTCTGCTTCTTGCGCGCTTACGCCAGGTGGTCACACCAAACGATGACAGAGCTTCCTTCGACTTCCGCAAATCTCCGCTTCAAATACCCGTCTCGCCGGAACATTCTCTTCCATTCAAACGATATGGAAAGGGCAGCTGCTGGATGTTAATACGCTGCACAACGTCCATGTCGTTGAGCAGCTCATACAGCTCACTTTTGGATCGGATGCGGAAATCAGAATAGACCGAAATGCACAAATAGACCGAAGATCTATTATCTTTTCTCTCGAATACTCTCATGGCTGCTGCATAAAGCCCCTGCGCCAAAAAGAAGCACGGGGAGGTTGAGCCTCTTGTAGACTATTAGTTTTGTCGTACGAGAGAAGTCTCTGCTACTCAATCGCCTATTGAAACCAAAGTAGCATCTGTTGGCAAGAGTGATCCTGCGCATGATCTCCAGACTTTCACGTATTTGGCCTTGATCAAGAAGGTGATCTAATTCACACACCTATTATGTTACGATTTAGAGTATGAGTGGTACGAAATTATACGTAGTTATTGCAATGACACGCGCTGATGAACAGTTGTACCGATCGTAAAATTGCAAGTCAAATTTCATTAATCATGAATTATAAATTGTTCAAAAATCGATAACAATCAAACGTTATCAACAAAGTATTTATTTCATGCGTCTCCTCGACAGTATTAACCTTAAGTTCTTTTGTTCCGTTTTGAGTACATTGTTTTATTTTTTATTAAATTCCTTATTATTTTCCCTCTCAGATGTGTGTACAATTGTCACAACTTTAAATTGTTTTCTGACCACATCTGTGTGCAATGTGTTGCTGAGTGAGCTCCAGCGGAAGAGAGCATGCGAAAATTCGATAAAAGAATTAAAAAAAAAAACGATGGCTTCTTACTGGTCTTCTTCTTTACGCATCTGCCATAGCATGTTTTCTTCATATCGGTATTAATTATATATCACAGGCGATATTTAACTTGTGGCAATTTAAAGCATTTCATACATTGCATAACCGGATAAGGGAAGTACTTATTTCCTTTATTCATTATTAAGAAAGCTTTTTTGATTTTTTTCCTTTTGTAATTTCCAATTATAGGCAAAAAAGAAATGAAAATTTTTAATTATGCCGAGTATGTATGGTTTATTTGATTGCGTGGGTTCGAATTAGTATGGGTTTCGGTAATCGTTTAATCTGCAGAGAGGATAGGTTGGATCTGCCAGCTAAGCTATCAGCCAAGTAAATTTCTTGCATCTGGCCTAGTAGCATACTTTTTCAAAACTAAAAATTTTAAAATTATAATAAAAAAAAATAATAAAATAATAAATTCTTTTTAATATTTTTGATGTTAAACATCAAAACTTCTAAATTTACTTAAAAATAACAATTTAAGTCAACATAAGAAAATTCTGTACCCTCTTAATTTGTTTTTCTAAGTTTTATTTCAATATTTTCAGCTTTGCTTACAAACACTTTTTGTGGATTCGATCATAAATAAGAATATATTTTCAAAATGACATACAAATAAATAAAAATAAGTATCAATGGGAAGACATGTACTCGTATTATTGTTGTTGTTGTATAATATTTAAATTTTAAAGGAAGTTCAAATAGAATTCAAACGAGGAAAACTAAATAGGAACTGAATTGTTAAAGCAAAAGGGAAAACATACTTATTCAATATATTTTCGGAGAATATTACAAAAAATAGAATCGAAAAGAGAACAGAAATGACAGAAAGGTCCTAAATTGCAAAATAGCCACTGTATAAGTTTTATTGTTTGGAAGGTATATTGGAAATAAGAACAACTATTCAACTACCGAATTGTCGCTGTAATAAATTTGCCAAAATAAATGAAAAATCCTTGTGTTGCCCACGATTTAACGGTTTTCCTGTAATGACTTGTTTAAATAAATCAAGGCAGGATGAGTTAAGAAAAAATTAAAAATTATTACTTGTACGTAAATGGCCCTTGAAAATCATATTTCAAGTGTTTCTTTGCAATGAAAATTAAAAAATATTTTGTATCCAATACCCAACTGAATTGTTTTTTGGTGAATAATCAATTGACTTGGAAGTCGCCGTAGTCTAGGAGGTAGTGTGTTGGTTTATTACACATAAGGCCACGGTTCAAAACCCAGGTCAGACATGAAAACGAAAATATGAAAAAAATATTTCTTCGGCGACTTCCTCTCAGCAGATTTCTGACAAAAACTGAGTGTAAATAAAAATTTCTCAAAAATATGTCATTCGGAGTTGACATTAAACTGTAGGTCACGACGCTCATGTATAAAATTGACACACCATAATCCTTACTGACTGAAGGATTGTAATGGCCAATTATGGATGTAATCAACTGTCTTTCAAAATCTTCCCACAAAAGTATTTCATCAATGCCAGAGTGTCTGTAACAGAGATCAGCAATGAGTATTCAAAAAGATGAGTCGAATGATACTCATAATTTCTGATACTTATACGCATTTATACTTATTTTAATATCATTGAGTTTGATGTCAACGTTGTACGCATACTCTTTGCAACCTATACTTATAAATCAACGTTTTAGTGAGTATGAATGAATCAGAGTTTGTAGTTAAATTTCAATATTGTTGCCTCACTTATATTCAAAATTTCATGAGTGCTTATGAATAGTGAAATCTATACAAGAAAAATAATTACTTCAAGAAGAAACATAATATTGTGTTGAACTTGGTGATAATTGATACGTAACGTTGATCTAAAGTGAGAGGGTAAAAGTCTCTTCTCTCTTTAGTCAATTGACCTAAATTTTAAAGAACATTTCCAATTAACTGCATTTGTTTTTTTTTAATGTTAAACTAATATTGATATTCCATCATCAATCTATTATGTAATCAGAAGTGGCACTTGACGCTTTATTCCATCTCAATATGCCATTTTATATGACATTTTGGAATGCACAAAATTTAGAAAATAACATAAAAGAAAATAAAAAAAAGTAAAACAAAAAAGTTTTAAGCAAACAACTAAAATAAGTTTCGGGTTTTTATTTTTCTAGTTTTGTCGATTGTTAAAAGAAAAAAAGAAAAAAAAAGAAATGGTATTGACAGTACATTTGTTCACGTCATTTGAAAACATTCATCTTCAGATTTTATGTATCGAACAATTACTTCATCCACGAATGACCTTAAAATAGAACGAAATAAAATCAAGGATACTAAAATTATAATAAACGATGAAGTTAAATAAAATTACAAAAAAAAACGAAAATAAGAAAAAGAAAGGGAAAAATGAACAACAGAAAGTACTTTTAGTTTCAAAAAATACAACAACAACAACAGTGAAAGTAAGCATAGGAGCAATAGTGGAAATAAAACCATCATTATTATCAACATCATTATCAGCATTATCGTCATCATTGGCAGTATTGGCAGTGGCAGTGGTAGTTGTAGTGGCAGCAGAAGAAACTACAATACAATGTACGCCTGCGAGGTCCTGGAAGGTCAAATATTTCGGCTGACATAACCAGCTGCAATATCAATTTCATTTAAAAAATAAGTGCACAGCACAGCACAGCACAGCTATGACATACATACATCGTGAGGGTGGTGGTGGCTAAGAACAAGAAAATACATGGACATGGACAAAATAGCACTTTGGAAAGTTTTCTTTACTCTACAATTCAATCAATTTTAAATTCTATCAAACATTATATCATTTTTTTTTTAATTTTTCTTTCGTTTTGATGGAGATACATTGCCTTGAATCAATTGCATTCCGTTGTTGTATGTCTTGCATGTTAATCGAACTCATATTGAGTGAAAGTAACATCATTAAATGACGACAATAAGAATTTTCTTTAAAAATTTAAGATCTGAGATGAATACAAATCAGTTTTACAATTAAATTCTCCAAATTATTAATATTCGTACAACAAGGCATTAAATTAATGAAATTAGTATTAAAACTGCCTTAAATGTCAGCGTATATCTTGGAGAATTAAGTCAAGTTCTTAGTTTAAAAAAAAGAAACATACAAATTTAATGAAATATAAATTAATATACCATTCGAAATATGTTTGATTCATAAGCCTACTGATTTAGATTCATAACTTTAGAAAAAAAACTTGTAATACTTATAAATGGTTCGAGTGACTCGAATTATTGATCAAAATTTACAGTCTTAGTTGTTGTTGCATTTACAAAAACAGAAACAAGACACATAACCAAAAAAAAAAAAGACAGAGTATAAAGCAGAGCAAACACACAACCTTCTAGTGAGTATTTTAGTATTCGTGCGCGAGTCATACTTATTTTGTGCTTCGTGTATATGTTGAGATATGGAGAGCCAAAATCAACAACATCATACGTGTTGTTAAGTATGAATATAAGAGTACCTCAAATTTTGAATATGAGTAGAGGTTCATTGATCTTAAAATAAGTATGAATGTATATAAGTATCAGAAATTATGAGTATGATTCGATTCTACACATCTTTTTGAATATTCATTGCTGATCTCTGGTGTGTTGGCATTTCAACAAGTTTATTTTTCTTTGAGAATTTTATTAGAAATTTTATAAGTATTTAATTTTGTGCTCAGGAAATTTATATAACAATAAATGAAATTGTTTTCACATATTGAAGTCGCCGTAGTCTAGTAGGTAATGTGTTGGCTTATTAGACGTAAATTCAGAGTTCGAGCCCCAGGCCAGATATCAAAACAGAATACAAAAAGTATTTCTTCGGTGTCTTCCTCCCAGCAGATTATAAATAAAATTGCCATTAAAAGTTTCTCATAAATCTGTCGTTCGGAGTCGACTTTAAGCTGTAGGTCCCGCCACTCATGTATAAAATTAACACACACAACATAAGTGGTAGTCGAAACTAGGTCGTAATCCTGACTGAAGGGTTGTAATGACCAATAATGTATGTATGTTTACATTTATAGAGATTTCTAGAAGGTTAAGTCATGAACATTCGCCTTCAAGAACATTCTTCAGACTGTTTACCCTACCATATGAAAGGCAAGGCAAAGCAGGTGAGTGTGTTAGTGAAGTTCCATCAGTCTGACGCGATGCACTTGAAGAGAGTAATCGTGGTTTGAAGATCCCCATTACAAAGATCTGTCGAACAATTGTCTAGTAATAGTTATTGTTTATGCAAATGGTGTAAACAGAGGAATAACAAACAAAGCAATTGTTGTTGTTTACATAAAGTTGTGAACAGTGGCACACAGAATTGTGCGAATAATAAAGAATTTTGAATAAAACTAAACACAAATTTATTTTTATTTTATTTGCAATCTACGAGCTCTCATATTTTAAACGTTTTTAAAAGGTAAAAATGTAACAATATATAAAAACCAAATTGTTTGTGCGCATAGTTTTATATTAAAAAATAAATAAGGGAGGTTATTCTATGTCGAATCTCCTTTTTTCTATTCTGATTTTGTTTCCGAGAGAAATAAGCTCCAATGTCTTTAAAGTACCGATTTTTTTTCTTTAAAATTTATATTAAAATTTCGTTCATAAAAGGAAAGCACGTGTAAGAGAAAGTGCTAAAGCTGTTCAAACAATTTCGTGTGTAATAGAATCCAATATGTGACATTATGATTTGGCGTTGGATTTGAGAATGTGTTTATTATACAAATTCAAAGTGTCTCGAAGTCATAAAATGTAAGATTATGACTGATGTATCATTATCGTATCAATAAAAATAAAATATTTATTTATTTTCATTGAGATGAGAGTGTAACATAACAAACATTATTTTATGATCATTTATTTTTCTTAAGTATCACTTTCTAGGCATGTTAACATACATACGTAGTACATATATATGCATGTATATATTTATATAGCCTCATAAAAAGTTTTTTTATCTAAAGTATCTGCGTAAATAATTGTTTATTATTTAAAACGACATTGTCAATGGTAAAAAACATAAATCTGTTTTTCTTTTCATGAAATAACATACAAAAATGAAATACAATTTGTACGTTGTCATAGACTATGTGTGTACAGTGTACATATATATCCTCGTTTTATGTCGAAGAAATGAACAAATATTTGTCGTCAATAATATTATTTTTTAAGACCCCAAAGCATACCTCCATCCCCATTGGCCCTCTGCTTTAGAATACTTATTTGCTTACTTTGCTGGTGGTGGAGGATTTATGGGCATTTGTGTACGTTAAGGAGAATATGTTGTGTATGTTATCCTATACTGTTGCTTCGTATTGGGCCGAGAAGCGTTTTTCATCTTGCAAAGCATAAGGACACCATACAGGCATTAACGTATACGCCATCATTAACACGTGTAATGCATGCCTAAATTGACATTATCACCTCTGTTGCTGTTAATATTCTTTTAACTTTTTCTAATGTTTTCGTAGCCGGGCAAGTGAATTAAAATAAATACACTCAAACAAAAAAAGTGATGTGAGTCAGCAGAGATCAGCAATGAGTATCCAAAATAGGGAGTAGAATCGAATCATACTCATAATTTCTGATACTTATAAGCTTTCATACTTATTTTAATATCACGAAACCTCTACTCATATTCAGAGTTTGAAGTAATCATCATATTTATACTTTACAACATGTATGATGTTGTTGATTTCGACTCTCCATAAATCACGAATCACAAAATAAGCATGAATCGCGTACGAGCACTACATACTCACTGGAAGGTTATGTGTTTGCCTTGCTTGCTGCTCTGTCTTTTTTGCTTATGAGTCTTTTTCTTTTGTTGTAAATGCCTAACAACTATGACTGTAAATTTTGATGAATGAGAGGAGTCATTCGAATCATTTAAAAGTATTATGAGTATTTTTCTAAAGTTATAAATCTAAATGAGTAGGCTTATAAATCAAATATGTTTTGAATTGTATGAGTTTGATGTCAACGTTGTACGCATACTCATTGCAACCTGTATTTATAAATCAATGTTGTAGTGAGTATGAATGAATCTGAGTAGTTAAATTTCAATGTTGTTGACTCACTTAGATTCAAAATTTCATGAGTGAATAGCGAAAAAACGATTCATTGCTGGTCAATTAAATTAAAATTTTGATAATGACTGTATATATTACATACCATTTACCCTTAAAGAATATTAATATTTCAGATTGTGTCAAAGAATAATTTCAAGTATATTCTGTCTCAAATAAGAGCTCCATGTTCCCGTTCATAGCAAATGCTTTAGTATGAAATTTAACAAACATAATGTTTTCGAGTGTATTCGTGAATATTATTCACGTTTTCCGTTGCGAGTACATTAATAAACGAAATATAAACAAGAAAGTATGAACGTCGGAGTTTATGTGTCTCCCATGATAACTTTTTAAATAGTACGTGTATATAGTATTTGTATACGTACATATCCCTAATATTTGTATTTGATACCCTACATAATCAACAATTATTTTAAGAATACTTTGCAATGGTTCGGTGTATTTGAAACACTCTAATATGCGACATTAATTTTGAATTGTTTTCGAATACCTTTCACAGCAACATAGTTTTAAACGAAATTATTTTTACACACCCTTACAACCCCCTAGGCGGGGTTACAACCTAACTTCCCACACCACTTATATTGTGTGTGCTAATTTTATACATGATTGGCAGAACATACAGTTTAAATTCGACTGCGAACCGCAGATTTTTTGGGAAACTTTTCATGGCAATTTTGTTTGCTCGCAGAATTTTTAACAGACATCTGCTGAGAGGAAGTCGCAGATGAAATATTTTTTTCATATTCCGTTTTGTTGCAGATGTCTGACCTGGGGTTTGAATCGTGGCCTTACGTCTAATAAGCCAACACACTACCTACTAGACTACGGCGACTTCTAATTGTTATAAATTTCCTAAACATCTCAATAATTAAACGAATCTACTCTACTGCAGTTTGATAAACATTAAGTATTGCTTCAGTGTTCTCTTTTTTTATTATGCTTCCCTTTATGAGAGCATAACTGAAACGAATTACGATTTATGGAACTTATTCCAAAGAGCTTTTTAGCAAGCCTTCCAAAGTAGGAATTGAATTGTCCACTTTCAGTAAAAACGTATTTGATTTCTGTGTAGTATATGGAGGCAGTATATGTGTAGTATACATAGGATCTTCTGTCCAGTGGGAGTTGGCGATGATTTCCGTATCCGATCCAATAGAGAGCTGTATGAGCTTCCCAAAGACATAGACGTTGAGCAGCGTATTAACATCCAGCGGGTACGCTGGTTCGGCCATGTCGTTCGAATGGAGGAGGATGCTCCGGCGAGACTGGTATTTGATGCGGGGATCTGCGTAAGTCGACGAAGAGAATGACCTTGTTTGTATTGGGAGGATCAAATCGAGGAAGCCCCGTAATCGAATGGTGTGACCAATTGGCGTAGGCGCGCAAGAAGCAGCGGTGCCTGGAAGGATGTGTTACTGCAGGCCGAAATCCGTTAATCGGGTCAATGGCCAATCAAGTACGTAAGTAAGAATGTGAAGGCATGGGAGGGCGGTATCCTCCCAGGATGTCAGGATGTTTTCGTTTTTTTTTTGCATTAAATTTCTACTCAATAACAACTCTTTGAAATTCTCTTAGATACATGTTTTAAAAATATGACTGCGTAGTTAAATTCATGTAACAAGGGTTTCATACAGTCGAAGTCTGGCTTCCTTTAATTTGTTTTTATTTTCCACATATTTGTTTATATACTTGTAGTACCAACGCTTGTAACCTTCCAGCATAAATAATAACACCAAAATCAGCAACAATGTTAAACATGAAAAGTAATAATAAGGGTGATGGGGGAAAAAAAGGGAATCATACAATACATAATGAACAAACGGAAATAAATTTATGTCAGTAAATAATAACAAAAAGATTCACGCTATAATGAAAAGAAAGGAAGAAAGAAAGAAGGTGCTCGATAAGAGAACTTGCTCTCTAAGTGGACAATTTATTCAGAGGACACTTTTTTTAAACAGCACGTAGCCATTTATTAAATATGTTCGCACAAAATTTAACAGAGAATCTTTAAAAAAAAGAAGAATGGAGTTTTCCTAGAAAACAATTTATAGTTTTCCCTTAGAATGGTGGAATGCAAAAGTTGTAAGTAATTCGTAAAGTAAAATATTCATTCCTTTTTCTTCAATGTATTTTATTTATTTCCTTAATTCCTGCTTGTTAAAATATAATCTTATATTTAGAAAGCATTGTTCATGTATTACAAGAAGAAATCACTTATTTAAAGACAAAGTTGTAGTGAAATTAAAATACAAATTATTTACATTACATTCCTTAGGGGATGTGAAATGCTTTTAACGCATTTATATTATTTATTTATAATGTTACGTTTTTACCTTTTAAAAATGTTTAAAATATGAGCTCTTAGATTTTTTTATTTATTTTATTCAAAATTCTTTATTATTCGCACAATTCTGTGTGCCACTGTTTACAACTTGATGTAAACAACAACAATTGATTTTCTTTGTTATTCCTCTGCTTATACCCTTTGCATAAACTATAACATAAAGACAATTATTCAGCAGATCTTTGTAATGGAGATCTTCAAACCACGATTACTCAATTACACACAAGACTAGCTGAACATCACTAATTCATTCCCCTGCTTTGCCATGCCTTTTGTATGGCAGGGTAAACAGTCTGATAAATCTTCTTGAAGGCGAACGTTCGTGACTTCGTCTTCTCGAAATCTCTATAAATGTAAACATCGTTGCTTATTGTTGTTTGTGTATTTTGTTTACATTTATTCTTCGTCGTAGACGCTTTAAGAAATATTGAATTACCTTAGCTAGGTCAGCTAACTCTGACAACGCTTTTGTTTAACGTATACTCTCGTACTTCTCTTTTAAAAGGTATACAAATAATCAGTATTGAAATCTTAGACGGACCTAGAGTCGTATGATTAATAAATAAGAAAATATTTTTCATACTTAATGTAGAGCACAGATGTAGAATGTACATATTTTTTACGCTCAAATGTATAAAACTTTATTTTTTAGTTCAAATCAACGTGGACATTTTTATGCGATTTCTAAAACACTTCTAAACCATTCAATGTAATATAAAACCGATCTTAATGACTGTAACGAATATCTGCAAGACAACATTTTGTAAAAAATAATAACAATTCGACTGTATTTTTGATGTTAATAGTTAACACATAGCCTGCGGCGTTTAAGTACTGAATGGAAAAAGGAAGGAAATAAATGAGAAATCGTATCTTCATTTAATATTCGGTGATATAAAGAGTAACTGTGTGTCTTTTTGCAACAAGATTGTTTTCATGATCCTACAAGTGTAAAACGACTGGCGAACTTCGCCTGCAAGCAGTGCCTGATGAGAGAGAGTATTTTGCTATTGCACTGTCCTTAATCTTCGAAAGAGAGCGTTATGGAATGTCCTTTTCTTCTTACTATAGGAAAGGAATAAACGAAAATATGGGGTATTATTTTCTGCTCTCATAGTAGACATAAGTTGAGCGCAGTCGGGTGTCCTATTCTTTCTCGTGAGGTCGTACTTAACTACACTACGACGCTCCTGGTTGATGTTATTGTGTCAGGACACAGGGTGGTCCTTCTAATATGGTTATAAATTTAGAAACCATAATTGAAGATTTTTGATTTTTTTTCGGGAATGCAGAGGCTTGTACTACACTCAGCTTATTATCCACGGCCTACAGTAGGCTTAATAGCTTGTCTTACGCCATCGAAGTTCAGGCTATCGACAAGGAGTGGTTTTCTCTTTCGTATAATCAACACCGCTTTAACTACTCGGGACTTTTGGGTGGAACTGGCAATCCAAACATTAGTTATGAAAACTTTAGCCCATTATCAGTTATATACACATACATACATAATTAGTCATTACAACCATTCAGTCAGGATTATGATCCACTTATGTTGTGTGCGTTAATTTTATACATGAGTGGCGGGACCTACAGTTTAAAGACAACTCTGAACGACACATTTTTAAGAAACTCTTCATGGCAATCTTAGTTACTCTCAGAGTTTTTGCCAGAAATCTGCTGAGAGGCAGTCACCGAAGAAATATTTTTTTCATATTTTCGTTTTGATGTCTGACCATTATCAGTTACTCGTCTTAAATTATGAAAAATAAAATATAAAAATATTAAAGTAAAGGGATAATGACCAAAGTCTTACAACTTTCTTTTTCAAAGACGTTTCAATTATTTGATTTGTTGTGTTATTACGACATTGCGATTACAGAATGGTATTATAAAGGAAATCTGTATTATTTACCTGTCTTAAGGATATTTTTATCTCACCCAATATAGGCGTACTCACCAAGGAAACCTTTCTTTATTATGCGTATAAATAAGTTTTCAATACACAAAACAAAAAATGTCGGAAAAAAACGTTGACTGTAGCAGAACACGCAGCTAAGAAGAAATAAACAACAGACCAAATAAACCAGGATAATAATGTGTCACATCGAAATACTAATAACAGGCAACAATAACAACAACAACAACAACAAGAACAAAATCAAATATATCCTTTGAAGAACCGAATAAAGTAAAGTATAATACGAGAAATAAGAGAATCCTGTAAAATAAATACCAAAAAAAGCAGAAGCAAAAACTCAGGCCTAAATCAAGGCCATGAAATAGGAAAAATATTATTCGAAACCCACACACTCACACATACACATGAATACTTCTCCATGCAGGCCATGCTGTCTTCCATTAAAATTTCTTTTTATCCCCCTGTATGCTTTGTGTGCGTTTTATTATTTCTTTTTTGATTGTGTGCGTTGTTTTGTGAATGTTTTGTAGTTTTTTTTTGCTCTCCTCTCTCTTAAAATATTTCGAGTTTATTTGTAGGCTTTATTAATATTTGCTTTAATATTTGTTTGCTTTTTTCTGTATTTTTCCTTTCCTTTTCTTGCGTTTTTTTGTTGCTTTCTAGCTTATCAACTAAAGTGAGACAGTTTTAGTCACTCTTGTTTAAAACCGCAATATTTCTTAAATGTTGACTCCAACCGCTTTGAAATCATGATTTCTGTTGTGTGTGGTTTTAGTTGTTGTTGTTGTTGCCATTGTACACATTTCATATTGCTTACATTTCCATTTCCATTTAATGTTACTCTTCTTTATATTCTGTTTTCCTACTGTTTTTTTTTTCTTCTCTTTTTTCCCAGCATTATCGTTACAAATAATGACATGAACAATACAACAATGCCAAAAATGTATAACAATGGGAATTCTTACAACACCATAGTACCGTTGTATAGAATACCCGAAAAATATAAGAAGAAGAAAATATTACAAATACAACAAAAAGTCAGTCAACAATATTAACAACAATTTATTATACATGGCCGTCAACGCAGCGCAACTTAATGTCATAAAGTAAAGCCACACAAATACAACAGGCAACGTTACGTTAATAATAAATGTGTAGGAAAAGAACGTTTATTAATAGCAGGCCAAATTGTTTTTTCTCTTTTTCGTATGTTTTTTGTTTGTTTGTATATTCTGTACAATAAGTTAAACAACAAACACGATTAAAGTAATAATAATGCAATAAGAAGAAGAAGATTTAATTTTTTTTACCATATAAACTGAAAATATGGCATTTTATAATGTGAGGCGGCTACTCAACGAGCAACAGATTTTAATTGACTGCTTATTAATGCCACTTTGACAACCAATAAACAAAAAAAGTTATATGAGTTAATCAGCACGATTTTAATTTTCTTGCATAATAAGCCAATTGTTTATTATGCAGGTTGATATCGAATTAGCTTACAAGTGTCACAAATAAAATTATTTCTAAAGATGTAAAAGAAAATACTCGTTGCAAGTGTCTCTATCTTTGTAAATACTTTCGCTCCAAATGAAAATTAAAAATCAGACGAAATTAAAATTAAAAAAGTCGATGTTTTCAGCAATCATTGTATAAATGCAATTTCGTCCTACCTATCTTCTGGGGATTTAGTTTAATTACTCATAGTGTTAGCATAAGGTTTGATAAAATATTTCAATGACTTGTTGTTTCAAGTTTTAGGTGTTATACTTACTTAATTGGTCATTACAACGCTTCCGTCAGGATTATGGACCAAGCTTCTTACACCACTTTTGTTGTGTGTGTTAATTTTATACATAAGTGGTGCGACCTACAGTTTAAAGTCGACTCCGAACGACAATTTTTTAAGAGACTTTTCATGGCAATTTTATTGTCTCTCAAAGTTTTGGCCAGGAATCTGCTGAGAGGAAGTCGTCGAAGAAATATTTTTTCATAATTCATTTTGGTCGATATATCTGACCTAAGGTTTAAACCGTGGCCTTACGGCCTAATAAGCCAACACACGCCATAGCATACCTTCTGAGGATTCAGGTTCATTGCTCTTGGTGTCAGTGTAATGTATGAAGAAATATTTTAATGGCTTGTTGTTTCAAGTTGTAGATTAGTTAACAGGCTATTACAACCCCTCGGCAGGATTACGACCTAACATCTCACACACATTACATGTGTCTTCATTTTATATATGAGTGGCGGGACCTACTGTTTAAAGTCGATTCCAAACGACGGAGTTTTGAGAAACTTTTCATGGCAATTTTATTTACCCTCAGAATTTTTGCCAGAAATCTGCTGAGAGGAATTCGCCGAAGAAATATTTTTTCTTATTTCGTTTGGATGTCTGACATGGGGTTTGAACCGTGGCGTTACGTCTAATTAGCGTTGGCCCTACCTACTAGACTAAGGCGACTTCTAGGTGTTTTGGACTTCGGAAAGTCTGGATTACAGTTAAGGATTCACTGAATTTGACTTCACATCGTTTGCCTAAACTCTGGCATAAGTGGGAGCTTGTAGTTCAAGGAGAACTAAACTTAACTGAACCTTGGAATAAATTGGTTAGGGGCCAGAAATTTCTGCTAAGGCTGCACTGTCAACGCTTACTATGGAATTTACTTTAAATAACCAACATGATCTCATTGTACACAGTTATGGAGAGTCTTCTACGCAAATAAAAAAATCAAAGGCAACATAATAAGGCCTTATGCATTATTGCAGTAGAGTCGTGACGAATAGAAAACTCCTTCATATATGTATATACGAAATACTTTACAGTACTTATTGCATTAGCCAAACCCCCTAGCTAGTACTAGCCCTTCATGTAACGATTTACGACAAAACTTTATTCTTTTATGGTTATAGATAAATGCAGCCAATTTTTACACAATTTTAGTAAATTTAATCGAACAATGTAATAATTGATTCCGATTGCCATGCAAGAAGCTTTTGATTTTCTAAATTTAAATGGGATACGACTGTTACTATCGTCAGCAGCCTTGTAATTACCTAATAAAGGGAAATGTTAACAAAAAAAAACTTCATCATCTATTGCGTTATGCTTTATTAAATTCATATTAAATACGTAATAAATGTTCATGTACGTACACATGATTTGCATAGATAAAGTATAAAATTAATGTCTGTCCGTCTGTCTGTCTGTCTGTATGTCTACCTACTTTAATGTGTATCTTGACGCGAAAGACCTTTTGGTTGTCATTAAAAACATTTTAATGAGATTTTATCGGAAATTTAACAATAATTCGCATCTTCTTCTGTTTTTTTATTCACATTTAATTTGGCAAACCATGAAATTAAAGAGAGAAAAATGAAAGAAAGTAAGAAAAGGAATGGGAAGGAGGAGAAAAGAATCAACTTTTTATGGTCGACCATAAAACAGACAGAGGAGATGAAGGATAGGATAGAAAAATAAAATCATAGAGAAAGAAAGTTAAATGGCCATAAAATTTGTGTGGTGAGATTTATGGTTAATATGAGTACGAAAATATCTAAAATAAGGAAAATAAAATGACTGTGTGTGACTGACTGTGAGTGGAGGAGGGACATTATGAAAAGGGTTATCATCCTTATGGGTAATGTGACCTAACGAAAGTATCTGCATAACTAAAAAAGTATGTATGAATGTAGGTATGGTATGGTTATGAATACCGTATGACAATAGTGACACATTTTTGCCATTTAGACAGTTTTGTAAACACTTTCTGTGTCTTTTTTTTGCTGTGCTGTTGGCAGATTTAAGCATAAAAGTATTGGGTAAACATGCCATCATAAAAATAATATTTATTGTTAGTGTGGCATTTTAATATAAATTCATATTAAATATTTAATAAAAATTAAAGATAAATATTCTATTCATATTTAATATACAATAAAATGGAGAACGTTTGTACAGGCCAACAAAATTGTCATAAAATTTATTAAAAAAATATACAAATTATACATGCATATTTATTAGCACAGGATTATAAGGATCTTTGATTGAAGTGTTAAAAAAAATTAAAGTGTTCAAATTAAACTCTAGCTTAGCATATATTATATTTAATAGTGCCGCTACATATGTATGGCATTGCCCATACTTAAATGTGGATCCTAAAGTTGTTTAAACAAAAGCAGGACAATATTTGAGAGTGTCAATATTTAGAACGATGCCCGAAAATGCAAGAGAAAAGACTATGCGAAAATAGTAAAAGAGATAGAAAACAAGGATCCATAAAAATACGTGCACTTAGATAGATACATAAAGGTCGATGGAAAGATAATGCAGTTACTGACGAAGAAAGCTTGGAAAGCAATAGAAACGTCACTCCGCAACGTTCCACTGTTTTATTTTACAGTGAACAACAGAACCAAGCTGTCTGCCTATAACTAGGCGCTCTTGAGGTTTTAATATTCTTCCAAATAATCAATCCGGGAAGTCCCATGGAAACCCTGTTTCCTCCAAAGAGGGTTTTCCCCTGTAGTATCCTAATGTCTTAGGTCTATAGAACATCATCAACCAATATTTTGACGAAGTTTGGTTTCTGTGATTGATTATGAGAGCAGGTACTATTATTGTACAATGCGACTGCGTGACGGAACAAGATTTAAAGAAATAAATGATCAGACATTATATTTTATTTCATTATACTATGTGTACATATGTAAGTTTACATATAAAAATTTATGCTTTGAAAATATTTGATTGTAGTCAACCCGTGAGAAAGCAAATTTGAAATAGCTTTTTGTGGTACTCGCAATAGTGAAATTGGTCGACCCAGAATTGTTTCTAAATAATTATTGCAAAATCTAAATTTTATTTTGACACTTTATAATATGCTCTGATCTTTTCTTAGTATGTCTTAAATTAATTTCCACTTTTATTTTCTTTCTCATTTCAGGATCCAACACTTTTTGTTCAAACGATATTACCACGGAATCATAAATAAACCAACAGTTAAAATTACAAAACCACAAACTTAGTTATTATTGCCACTGAAAACCGCAACATTTCTAAACAGCATTCACAGCAACAAATTGCATAATTAAGCAAGTAAGTATAGACATTAACACAGGCATTCACATTCTAGTCACTGTAAATGCTTATTTTATTCCCTATTTTTTATTAAATTTACTCCAATGGTGGCACCTTACACCATATACGTACGATTGTGTGTGAAATACTTAGAAATAAATAATTAAAATCTGAACATACATTGCATTTGCAATGACACCCAAACACACGTTAATAGTCTAATATCCGTTATATGAGAATAAATTATTTTATAAATGAGTTAAAGTCGAACGTAGAGAGACAGAGAGAGAGAGAGAGAGCGAAAATGAAATCTGAAATAAAAAAACCTTGAGTATTACAAATCATTCTTACAGTGTCTGTGTAATGTGTTCCGTTAAAGGTTAATGATTGAGGATTGAAAAGGAAAAATTCACAAGAAGTCACATTGTTAAAGCACAAGATAGAGACAAGGACACATGTCCACACAAAACTACTTATACTCACAGAAAAACCAACACTTCTACACATTCATTCATTTTATAAAGTCAGTCAGTCAGCCATTTACTTCGTCATTCATTTCTCTTTCCGTCATCCATCCATCCATTCATCCAATCATCTATTCGTTATATCATGCCAGTATATTACCTTAAACGTTTAGTTTTTGTTTTTAGAAATCAAATGTGGATGTGGATGTGGATTTGTATGTGTAGGTGTATGTGCATGTATTTGTGTATTATATTAGAGGTGTACGTATGTTTTTGTTATTGTTCAAAAGGAAAAATGAACGAGCCCTCAGACAGTATCAAATTGCCTCGGATGTGTTCGTTTTTGAAGTCAACATTGACGGGGTCTTTTATACTCTCTGTTATATGATTAAGGACAGTCTAATTGAAAGTAAAAAAATATTTATTGTAATGCTGTTACCAAGTTACTTTCGTTAACGAGTAACTTTCGGGCTTTGTTGTGAATTCCCCACAGTTACGCATTATTAAGAGAAAAAGTTTTGCTTACACTTTTCATTCGTACCAAACAATGCCCATAAAAACGCAAATGCAGTATTATTCTCCTCAAATGCCCTTCTTGAGACCTTCATTAATCTGTTTACGTGTTCAATACTCCTGTGTTTCCTCCTGCATGCAAACTGATTGTACGGAATATACCTGCTCGCGTTTTGTTATTGCCATTAGTTTACCTACATATTAGCAGTTGTCCGACACACTTTGATTTATCGGCCTACATGTCTATGCGTTCGTATGATTCTCGCCAGGTTTAAGTATCAATTTACTCTTTGGCGTATAAATCATCGAAAACATTTAAAATGAGCTTCTTCCTGTATCAAATTTGATAAACATAATTTTGCAATTGACTGGAAATTTAGCTTAAAATCATCATAATCATCATCATAATAGGTGATGTCATTACAACCCTTCAGAATTACGACCTAGCTTCTCACACCACTTATGGTGTGTGTATTTATTTTACATATCAGTGGCGGGACGTACAGTTTAAAGTCGACTCCGAACGACATATGTTTGAGAAATTTTTTCATGGCAATTTTATGTTCTCTTAAAGTTTTTGCCAGAAATCTGCTGAGAGGAAGTCGCCGAAGAAATATTTTTGTTTTGAAGTGTGACCTGGGTTTTGAACCGTGGCCTTATGTGTAATAAACCAACACACTACTTCCTATTATTTTCATTATTTTTAATTTTGAACTCCAGAGATCAGCAATGAATATTCAAAAAGAAGAGTAGAATCGAATCATACTAATAATTTTTGATACTTATACGCATTCATACTTATTTTAATATCATGGAATCTCTACTCGTATTCAAAGTTTGAAGTACTCATCATATTCATACTTAACAAGACGTATAGAGTTGTTCATTTCGACTCTCCATAACTCAACATACTCGTATACACGAAGCACAGAATAAGTATGAATGGCGTGCGAACACTAAAATACTTACTAGAAGGTTGTGTGTTTGCTCTGCTTGCTGCTCTGTCTTCTTTGCTTATGTGTCTTTTTTATTTTGTTGTAAATGCAAGAACAACTACGACTGTAAATTTTGATGAATAATTCGAGTCAATGCAATCATTTGTAAGTATTATAAGTAGCTTTCTAAAGTTATGAATCTAAATGAGTAGGCTGATGAAACAAACATATTTCGAATGGTATGAGTTCGATGTAAACGTTGTACGCATACATATTGCAAACTGCACTTATAAATCAACGTTTTAGTGAGTATGAATGAATCAGAGTAAAAGTTAAATTTCAATATTCTGGACTCACTTATATTCAAAATTTCATAAGTGCTTATGAGTAGCGAAAAAACGATTAATTGCTGATCTCTGGCCCGTAGATACCAAACAATACTTATGCTGGAGAGATCCTCTGCTGTTGTTAACTTTAAAGTAACACATAATCACTATACCATTATGTGATTCCTTTATTTTGTTTAACTAAACCATTATTACACATCATCACCTCACCTTATAGTATCATCCATGCTGTATTAATTGCTGTCTTTGCGATAATGCAACTCGAAACGCACCTACACAAATGTGCTAAGTGTACATGGAGCACAGGACGTACTGGGGATATTCTCAGCAATTTAACTTGACTGATGTCAATTTAAATGTTTGTAAAACCAGCAACAGTTAATCATTTAAAGTTATCGAAGTGACATTGTCAAATGGTCAGTTCATCAACAGGCAAACACATCAATATTGAAGACCCACCGGAACACAATACACAGAATAGATGCTGGTATCCACAGTAGTACATTCACACATACGTACAAAAATACTTAGAAATTAAACACAACACCATTGGACGTAGAAGTAGAACATGACTTGTGCATTGATATGCATTAATTAGTCTTAAAAATGGAAGAAGATTAAAAACAATTTACAACAACCACGACAAGAACAATGACAATAATAATGATGCTCCTTAATTAAATAAAAGTATCCAAAGGATCTACACAAGTGTATACATACGTATCTAAAATACTTACAGTATTAGCTGTCTTTTCTATTGTCTTACAACGATTTGATTTTATTTATTGTGACATTAGCAGATGATTCATACAACCAGTCATGCAAGATATCCTTTCGTCTAAAGCTTCCAGGTAAGACAAGCTCTAAACTGATTACAAGTTTTATAAATCATTCTATTGTGGTTGTAGAAAACTACTGAATACAAGCAGAAACAACAACAACAACAAGATAATGACAACGACAAATTGTTAACAATTAATTTTAAAACCTTCTATGGGTCAACACAAATTCGCACGTTTTGTTTAATTCTTCTTTATAAAGAAACGAGATTTTGTTTTGCAGAACCGTAGTCATGGCATCAGAGATTTTAATTAATTAAATAAGATTTCATACTTAAAGTGCTTTTATGTCTGTCATCTTTGTCTTGGTACCCATTCAAAATGAATACAAATATACAAGAGAAATTTTTCCTGTTACATGTCTTCGTTTCAGTAACAGGAATCAATGCATTTAGGCTGCCCTTTTAAAGCGAATCCATTCACAGATTGGAGATTGAATGAGTCATTTATACCAAACATCAAAACCCTTAGCATTTGATAAGAGGAATATAAATTGGACCAATTGATAATATGAATCGAGAGAAGTATCAAAACCAACAAGATCGAGATCTCCAGAGGGGTCTTTTTCTTACGTTTAAAATTTGCGTTTAGTTTTAATTAAATTCTTTATTGTTCGCACAATTTTGTGTGCCACTGTTCACAACTTGATGTAAACAACAACAATTGCTTTTCTTTGTTATTCCTCTGTTTACACCCTTTGCATAAACAATAACAATTACTAGACAATTGTTCGACAGATCTTTATAATGGAGATCTTCAAACCACGATTACTCTCTAAAAACATAGCGCGTCTTCACACAAGACTGACTGTTAGAGTAGCTTACTACTGAAAAGCTATTACCTGTCGCCGAGCAGGTTATGTGACTTTTTCACATGATGGTGCCTACTTTTTATATTTTAAACGGAAAGTACATCGAATATTACTAGTCAGCGGTAGACTCTTATCGATATTGCAAGGTCAATTACTATCACTGCTGCCTTTTTAATGTGTCTTTAACTATTTGATCGATACTACAAGGGACTGAGATTTAATAAATTAAAGGGAGTGTGGTCGCCGTGGTCTAGTAAGTAGTGTGTTGGCTTATTAGGCGTGAGACGTCTGTTCAAACCCCAGGTCAGGCATCTCCAACTAAATGAAATATGAAAAATATTTCTTAGGCGACTTCCTCTCAGCAAATTTCTGACAAAAACTCTAAGAGTAAATAAAATTGCCACGAAAAATTCCTCAAAAATCTGTTGTTCGGAATCGACTTTAAACTGTAGTCCCGTCACTCATGTATAAAATTAACACACACAACATAAGTGGTGCGAGAACTAGGTCGTAATCCTGACTGAAGGGTCGTAATGACCAATTATGTATGTATGTAAATTCAAGGGAGTTGTTGCCGAAAATGCTAAAATTGTCGCGCACATCCATTTGTTATCATTTAGTACAAGGTATTGTAGAGAATTGTGTTCGCTTTCTCCACAATTAGTATTTTAAGCATTTTTACCGCGGAAATCTTTAATCTCTCTTACATTATACCACCCCTAATCAATTTTCTAACTTTTAATACACTGTACAATACAAGTAAAGCATACAATTTTTTCAAAAGAAATATATCACAGTTTAACGATAAACTTCCGCTTTTTAACAGTAACTGACGCTTGTACCCATATTTTCCTTGATTTTATTTGTGTCTACCTTCAGATTTAAATGGAAAAATATAAATGTAAACATATCGTTATTTTAATTTGTTTCTCTACAATTTCAATTGAGTGTATCTCAAATTAAAGTCAGTTTAAATAGAAAACTTAGTTTTACACACCAAGATCCTTAAGACCATGATATGGAGCATTTCAGTTTCAGTCCTCAACATTTCAATTCAGAATAATTCAGTATTTATTTTACATTATATTTATAGAGGAATGCAGTTTGTCATCGTTGCATAACCGCACATGTATTATCATTATTGTTCACACCTCCTTTGGCGGCTTCCATAAAGATACGGATTTTATTGGCTTTTTTTCATATTTGTTGGCTTCACATAAAAATGTTGCTTGCTGTGATGCGTTTTACTGCATTGCAAGTAAAATAAAGAGAAACAACTATGAGTTGTTTGCCGGAAGTACATGTTATGGATTAGAATTGACGCTATTTGTGGCACTGTTTTTTATTTCAAAAATTAAAACATAAGATATGGCAAAATAAAATTTCTACGAAAATGTTTATCTTTAATACAGAATACAATAGATCTGCTTTTACGAAAATAAAAATTTTGATAATGGTGTTTTGCTTTTACTTCGTTTAACATTCAAATTATAAACAAAAGCTACAAAAAAAAAACTATGCAGTAAAGAAACCTGGTTACAAATTATCGTACCACTTAATATAACAACAAACACCAGCATGGAAAATGGTAAACAAGTAAACAAAAATATACAAACAACACTACAAAATAAATGTAAACAACGATGTTTACATTTATAGAGCTTTCAAAATGGCGAAGTCATGAATATTCGTCTTCAAGAACATTCATCAAACTGTTAACTCTGCCATATAAAAGGCAAGGTAAGGCAAGAGACTGGGTGACTGAATTTCAGTTCGCCTTGTGTGAAGACGCGGTGTGTTTGAAGAGAGTAATCGTGGTTTGAAGATCTCCATTACAAATAATTGTCGAATAATTGTCTAGCAATTGTTATTGTTTATGCAAAGAGTGTAAATAGAGGCATAACAAACAAAGAAATTGTTGTTGTTTACATCAAGTTGTGAACAGTGTCACAAAGAATTGTGCGAATAATAATGAATTTTAATTAAAACTAAAGACAAATTTATTTTTATTTCATTTGCAATCTACGAGTTCATGTTTTAAACGTTTTTAAAAGGTAAAAATGTAACAATATTGTCCAATCTATATGTGGTCCTCAACAAATTTCCTAACTTTAGATTTTGCCTTCACTTTCAGATATTTCACCGCATACAATAAAAAAATTATACATTTTTTTTAACAGTTTTTTTTTAATAAAATTTTCCAACATGAAAATATTTTATACAGCGATCCATCATATTATTCTTTTTATTTTTTTTATTTTTTATTGTATTATATTGTAAATAAATAATGATTTCGGTGCCATTTTTAAAACTTCCTCTTTCGCTTCTTTAAAAGCCAAATTCTATGCTCTGATAAACTGCTAAAAAAATAATACAGGAAGACACAAGAAGGAAAGAGAAAAGAAAAAGTGCATTCACTGACTGAAAAAAAGAAAAACGAATCACTTCTTTCAGTAACCATGACTTTGTCTGTCTGTCACTTTAAATACTTCATACATAAAACCAGCACTACCTTTAAGGAAAATATGAGTCCTATAGAGAGAGCTGTACTTATTTAACGAACATAGGATTTTTGTTGTTGTTTTCGTTGTTGTCAATAGGAAAATAAAGAAAATGAAAATATTTCGTATGCCGACTAAATACATATTTTATGTGAAAGCATTTCAATGCATTTTGGGTCTGGTTTTTGCACCATGTTCCCCATTGAATAGGATACGAATACCAAAAAGATATTTCGTGTTAGAGTGTCTCATGTCATATATTTTCGTATTCTTTTCTTTTTTCTTTCATTTTGTGAAAGAATTTTATTTTTTTTTATTTTTGATTTTATTGTCGTTTATTCTATGACACCCCGCAGACGTAAAAAATATTTCAAGTTTTATTTTTCATTTATTTTTGTGATAGAAGTGGATTTGTTTTCTTTTTTTGATTACATTCGGTGATTTACTATATCCTGACATACATTTCTGGGTTTTTGTGTGATTTTGGTTTGGTTTTCTTTCATTCAGTGCAACTAAACTGCACTGCATGTGTACGTACATACGAGCAGTTATTTTAAACATACTCCGTGAATGATATTTTATGTCCTTCAAAGTAGAAAACGTTTACGTTTTAAACATTTATGACAGCATTTTAAGATCAATTTCTATTCAATTATGGCAAATGGTCTGAATAGTTAGAGGGGAGTCAATAGTTTTTCTTTTTTTTTCAATGGAAAGATTTTTTTTTCTTTAACATGATGCATAAAGTTATGAAAGCTGGAAATGAAAGTGTTTTTTCTCTATTTTCAACATTAAAAGGAAATAATGAAAAAAAAAATAAAACCAGTACATAATTAAAGAAAAATTATTCAAAAAATACGCCGCATATATCTTAGAAATTTAATTTCATTGAAAACAATTTTTTTTTCAAACTCAATTCAAATATTTGTGTGGCCTGAAGCTCTGTGGCATCTTATTGAATTTATTTACGTGCTAATATTTAAGTCCTTAATTGGTTAACTATGGTTTCCTTTTGTCATTGAATTTCTTCACACCCAAATATTAATTGAATTTGTCTGCGCCTTCTCCCTTCTATCCATTTGGGATAATTTGATGGTGTAACACAGGTTTGTTACACGTGCATTATAATTTTAATGAATGAAAAGAAATCTCTACGGGCTTTTAATTAAACATTATTTTGATTTGTTTGCTTTAACAAATGAAAAATGTTAACTAGGCTGGGCTCTTGTGGTGTGTGGCAGGTAGTCAATTAGTTTGGATTCTCTGGATAATAAGAATATAATAATGATTACGAAATTGTAGATCAATTTTTAAGCTTATAAGACCGTTACTATAGAAAATAAAATGCATGCATAATTACATCTAACACCATCGCCGAATGTAATGACGGGCGGTGAAACCTTTGTTTAACCCCAATTCGAGTATTGTTACATTTTTACCTTTTAAAAACATTTAAAATATGAGCTCGTAGACTGTAAATAAAATAAAAATAAATTTGTGTTTAATTTTAATTAAAATTCTTTATTATTCGCACAAATCTGTGAGCCACTGTTCACATCTTGATGTAAACAACAAAAATTGCTTTTCCTTTCTTGTTATTCCTCTGTTTATACCCTTTGCATAACGATAACAATTACTAGACAATTACTCGACATATCTTTGTAACGGAGATCTTCAAACCACGATTACTCTCTTCGAACGCACAACGTCTTGATACAAGATTGACTGAACATCACTAACTCAGTCGCCTGCTTTGCCATGCGTTCCTTATTTCGCCCACCTGAAATCTCTATAAATGGAAACATTGTTGTTTACATTTATTCTTGTAGTATTGTTCATGTATTTTTTGTTTACTCGTTTACCATTTTTTATGCTGGTGTTTGTTGTTATATTAAGCAGTACGTTTGTGAACAGGTTTGTTTACTGCATTGTTTTTTTTTTTTTGTAGGTTTTGTTTATAATTTTAATGTTAAGCGATGTAAAAGCAAAACAACATAATCTGGTGTTCATCATATAACAGACTGCGGAATTATAATGCGGATAGTATTGGTTTATCAAAAACGGAATTCTTTTCATCGCAGACTCTTAGTTATTTGTCCTGATCCTTGTCTTTTGTTTGTCTTTGTTTGTACCGTACCTGGTATAATTGTCTTGATAGTGATGTATGATGTCTAAATTTCCCAATTTCTCATTTTTATTGATTCCAAATTCCACGGCCATAACCAAATTTGTTCTTCTTCTGTGGTTAGGATTTGATCGTTGTCATCCTTGATTAGTTGATTAACTTTCTTATTTTGAATTGGCATTTGGCATAATTTTCTTTCCCGCTCGTACCCTGATTTTGCCTACAACTGCTTCTCGCACAACTTTTATTTTTGTCAGTCCAGGTTGGGGTAAATGTAATAAATTGTCTTTGGAAAATTCGAAATACATTTCGAAATTTTTACAGGAGAAATATTAAATTTTGTAACACGGGGGGAAATACTATACAGATTGAAAAATTAAACAGAATTATTGAACCCATTACAACATTACAACAAATAGAATACAAAAAGACTGTCTATTTGCTAATGATATTTGCTTTTACCAGAGAAAATATTTTTTTTACATTAAAAGGTATTAAATGAAGCTGAAATAATACTGTTTACATATCCCCAACCATTCATTCATTTCATTGCTCAGCTTACACTCGAGGAAATTGGTCAAATATTTACAAAATATTTATTTTTAAATTATGACACTTGTTAAGCAAATTAGTTATGTGTGCGTGTATTTTTTGTCAAGGAGAGAGGTAGAGAGAGAAAAAGGGAAGAAGAGAAAAATAATTCAAATAAAATTAAAATTCATTACAAATGCAAATAAGCAATTTCCCTCTTTTCATTATTGTTGCTGTTTTTTCCGGCCACTTAAAGTCATGTCGGGCTAATAAATTAACAAACTGTATGATAGAGAAATATAGATAAAGTGAGAGGGAAAGGCAATGAGAGAGAGAAGGAAAGCAAAAAAAGATTCACAATCATCATTGCTTCTATTACAACAAGGTTTCAACAGAGCATTGCTAAACAACATTAAAATACTGAAACACACTTTCACGTCTGGCTGACAGACAGTGCGACACAGTGTACCGGGCCTATGATGAACACTGAGATTTCTGACTAAAAATTTTGTATTGCTTGGCGCTGTATAAACGACTGGTTGAATGTACGGAAATTTGGTTGAACATTTCGCGCCGTCTCCTGCTCTTCCTGCTTATTTTTCTTCTCTTTTATTTTGGTTTTAAAATTTAAAGCTCATTGTCAGTCATCACTCACACAATAGCAACAGCAACAATAATGCCAACAACAACAACAGCATCAACAACAATTGCACAGAGTAACTCAAACTCAGCTAAATGAAGCATAATTTGCAATTTGGTTTAATTGTTTACAATACAACGGCCACATTTCAAAACACGCACACAAAAGCTCAACAACAACAACAAAAAAGAACAAAAAAATAAATGAAAAAATAAAACAAGTGTTGGCATACACGTACAACATAAACACCTCCATACATACATGCAAATTATCTACTCACACATGTGTATGTACAGTTATACATGACTGAACAACACAATACAGCGAGGATTTGAAAGTTTTAATAAAATTCACCTGAATCGGGTGAGTTTTAATTTTCAACATTTGTGTGTACATAGTTACACTTACTTTTGCGGATAAAAAAATAAAACTTTGAATTAAAGGTGGCCAGGGATGGTGAGTGATTCAAACACAAAAAACAAAGTTTTTTGCAATTTATTTAATTGAAAAGGACTTATTTGAAATAATTTGCTTTACAACCTTCTCAAATACACGCATACACACGTTTTCTCCCTCTATACATACAAAAAAGTCATTGTAGAGGAACAGAAATTCAATGACAAATTGAATTCTAATGAGAGGTGCACTGTGAGAATTTTTTTCTTTTTTTTCTTTAAATTTATTCCTATAGAATATAAAAATTCCACTGTATCGGTGGAAAATAATATTGATTTGAAAAAGGTGGTAATATCTGTAGAAATGCTTTATACTATGTATGAGGAGAATGCTGTGCGTATACATTGCTTATTTCAGAATAAAGTCCAAGAAATTCGACGTTACTGACTGTTGCAGAAGTCACAGAGTCACATATGTAGCGAAGAGAGATCCGCAATGACTATTCCAAAAGAAGAGTAGAATCGAATCATACTTATAATTTCTGATACTTATACGCATTCATAGTTATTTTAATATCATGGAACCTCTACTCATATTCAAAGTTAGAAGTACTCATCATATTCATACTTAAAAACACGTATGATGTTGTTGATTTCGACTCAACACAATTCAAAATATAAATACAAAATAAGTATGATTCGCATACGAACACTAAAATACTTACTAGAAGGATGCGTGTTTGCTCTCCTTGCTACTCTGTCTTTTTTGCTTATGTGCCCTTTTTCTTTCTTTGTAAATATCTAACAACTGAGACTGTAAATGACTCTAATCATTTATAAGTATTTTTCTAAAATTATGAATCTAAATGAGTAGGCTTATGAATCAAACATATTTGAAATGGTATGTGTTTGATGTCAACGTTGTACGCATATTCATTGCAACCTGTACTTGTAAATCAACATTGTAATGAGTATGAATGAATCAGAGTACATAGTTAAATTTCAATATTGTATGTGTATGAGTTCGTTCAATATTGTATGAGTTATGAGTATCGAAAAAACGATTCATTGCTGATCTCTAGTGCGTGTACATGTTTATTTCAGAGTAAAGTCCAATTCGACGTTACTGATCGATACAGAAGCCACAGAGGGAGTTTACACTGTAGCGAAGTGAAAACCTACCATTAAACTGAAAAACAAACTTAAAGTTTAAGATGCTAATGGGACATGCACATTTCATCACATTTGACTTAAACATGACTTTATTTGAAAATCAAAAAGTTTATAAAAAATTTCATAAATTTGTAGAAAATCAATGGGAAATTGATTGTTTATAACACTCTCTCAGAATATTTTCTTCTGTGTATCAAATAGTGTTAATTGTGTGGCTGTTAAAATGTGTTAAGTCCACCATCATGTGTTTCCAGTTGTAACAGCCGACGTAAGCAGTTTCTCTATTTCTATGTACGATACATTTGTATGAACGTATATATGCACGTATATATATACATGTTTGCATGCTGCTATTTGCCTCAGTGTGGTTATATAGAATGTAAACGTGTGAGTTCATAAAATTTATAATTACAGGCTTTATTTAGAGGCTCCACAATTATGCCGCATATTGTAAATATTTGCGGCTTTTGTTTCAATAATTAAACAAAATTTCCTTTCAACGATAGATACATAGGCAGAGACACAGACACAGGCACAGACGCCTACTTATTTAACAATGAAGGCCTATTTTTTATTAAAATGCTCTATTGGAATTACTTTTTGATTTTTGGCAAATTAGTGGGTATTTGTTGTAATTTGATTTCAATTGTTTTTATTTTATGTTGCATACACGCGTATTGGATAGACTTAGTGTATCAAACGTATCTGAAAATGTATCAAAATGTCGATTTTTCTCATTTTGTAAGAATAAAAAGTGAAGGCACTAAATAATTAATCAAACAGAGCCATTTTATACACGAATGCCTATGTAATAAAGTTATAGATTCTGATTCAAAGCTCTCTGAACGGCTTTGGATACAAAGAGAATAGTGCAGAAAATCTGCTCAATGCTCGTAAGATGGTACAAAAATGCAGTATCGCTATTGGATTCACTACTGGACATTGCATTGCATTCTGCACAAACCTGCAGTCAGTCTTGTGTGCAGACGCGGTGTGCTTGAAGAAAGTAATCGTGGTCTGGAGATGTCCGTTACAAAGATCTGTTGAATAAATGTCTAGTAATTGTTATTGTATATGCAAAGGGTATAAACAGAGGAATAGCAAACAAAGCAATTGTTTTTGTTTACATAAAGTTGTGAACAGTAGCACACAGAATTGTGCGAATGATAAAGAATTTTAATTAAAACTAAACAGAAATTTATTTTAATTTTATTTGCAATCTACGAGCTTATATTTTAAACGTTTTTAAAAGGTAAAAACGTAACACTTCATCTGGGGCTCCGATTGGTCCCAAGACTACGGGTAATCAAACTTATTGGGTGGTGAGCCACCTCTGTATACTTTACTTCATGCAATAGCGAACCTGAACCCGTTTTAATTTGGGTTCAGTGTTTTTTAGTTATTGCGTACATAATAGATCATTACAACCCTTCAATTAGGTTTATGGACCTAGTTTCTCACACCATTTATATGGTGTGTGTTAATTTTGTACATGAGTGACGGCATCTACAGTTTAAATTCGATACCGAAAGACAGTTTTTTCGAGGAACTTTTTATTTATTTTATTAATTCTCAGAGTTTTTGATAGAGATCTGCTGAGAGGAAGCCACCGAAGAAATATTTTTTCCATATTGTGGTTTGAACATTACGTCCAATAAGCCAACACACTGCCTACTAGAATACGGCGACTTCTTTCATTTTTAAGTCCTTGCATAATACTAACACTAGATGTAAACAGATAGCTTTAACTTGTAGGGAGATTAGTTTTTTAAACTCAGGCCATAGATGTAGAATCCATTTCTGAAGTAATAAATACTGGAATAGCTGGTAGATAACTGACCACCTCACTCAGTTCAGCAGAGTGTAGATGAGTACATGATAGACGAGGTTTTAGAATGATAACATCAGGCTCTTATATAAAGTTTTCTATCTCCAATACGAAAAGGTAAACTCTTATCGATCTACACATTGATTCACAGAATGTTTCCTCACTTTGTACAAAGTATTTAAAGAGAATTGAATTCATAGACAAAATTTACATTGTAGCATACTTTTTTGCACTTTTTACTTTTATCTCCTGCTGGTTTTGCTAAATTTTATTTAAGAAAGGTTTTCATATATGTCAGTAAGAGTAAATACAATTAAATTGTTTAATTGAAATTGTCAAAATTTCAAAATGTTCCTTTCAAAATAGAAAATAAAAGTAAAAGAATTTAATTAAATTTTTATGACAAAAATTGTGAGAAGAATGCAAGTATTTACAATAACAAATCATAGTCTACGTCATTACAATCAGTAGCATCAAACATCATCAAATACACAGAGTAAAACGATTCCAATGTTAATTGAATTTGGTCATATGAGTAGATTTTGTTGGTCAAAATATTTGAAAGATTTTAAGGAGAAATGAAAAAATAGAAATCTATGTATGTCAAGTCAAGTTACACATGTAAATCAAAATCAAAAATTGTGTCATACATATGTATGTATGTACATGTATGTACGATATGTAAAATTCTACAAAACTCATATTTCTTCTGTAAACATGCTCAATTCCCATTTTTTGTTTTTTTTTTGTTTTCTCTATGTAAAGATAAATGAATTGAAATTTTTCCATAAACAATTAATAAGAAAAAATATAAAACTCTTCACGTTCGAATTATTTACAAATCAAAATGTATAATTAAACAGTCTGGGGCCATTACATTACATTAGGCTGGGCGGCATATGAATTCTAATGCTGGCGTCTGTGTCAACAATATCTTAAATGGCAATTTGTATAAAGACATCAAAGCTTAAGACCTCTCAGCTCCTCAGCAACCTCAGAAACTGAAAATTAGATAAATGACTGAGGAGTGTCTGTATGAATGAATGAATGACGAAGTAAATGCCTGAGTGAACGTCTATCGAAATTTGTTAAACGTTCGTATACGCAAGTAAAAATGTTAAGCAATGTACGCGCACACGTAGTCGTAAATGTGTTTGTTGCGGCAGCATACGTCTGTTATCTAAATGACACAGAAGGCTTTTTTTGTTTTTGTACAACCTTTAGACAATCAAGTAAATGGGCTTAAAACAGTGGCCGTCATATTGTCTACAGTGTGATGGGTGGGCAAATGTCTTACTGAACATCAATCACACAACATTAAAAGCATTCACGTTGGGAAAATATTCAAAAAAGGTTGAGTCCTTTAAAATGTATTCACACAAAATCATACTAAAAATTAAAATGGCTGAGAATACCGCAATTCCGATAAAAACAGACGCAATACCAAATATTGTACAAAAAAATTATGATAATTTTATAAACAACATAAATGGCCAATACAACTATTTAATCAGCATTACGATGTAACTTCTTACACTAGTCATGATGTGTTTACTAATATAACATGGAATATATTTTTTTTTCTAAGAAATTAATTTAAACTGTTCTTGAATATTTCTAAAGTACTCCACTGTGAGACATTCATGTCGTCTTAAATGGATAAGCTTGTGTGCCATTTGTCGATGTTTTAATTATACAATTGCACTGGGCACACATTCATTCAAGTGCTCAAATAGAACTACTTTTAGTGTTGGTCTACTCGTAGTGTTACTTTCTGATCATCTAAATTCAAGACCATAGCCAATACCATACTCAGTGGAACTCTCATGTGTTATAATTTTGCTGAAATATTCTGCCGGCAATTGGGTTAGGTTTTAACAGACCTTTCATTGTCTATATTTGGAGTTAATTTCCTGATTAAGATATCATTTTCCTCGATTTTTTTAGATTGTTAACAGAGGTCATCTGGATTCAACTTGATCAGATATGGAACTCGGTCAATTACAATCTACATTACCAGACGTTTTTGGAAGGATGATATCCACTATAAAGCCTTAAATAAATTCTTTCTGAAATTGGATACTCAGACACTCAGAGAAATTTTTTGAGTTCTTGGGTAAGCTTGGGTTCTTACACATAACCTACGAACATAATTGGTCATTACATCTCTTCAGTCAGGATTACGACCTAGCTTTTCACACCACTTATGTTATGTGCGTTAATTTTATACATGAGTGCCGGGACCTACAGTTTAAAGTCGACTCCGAACGACAGATTTTTGAGAAACTTCCGCAAATCTCCACATCAAATACCCATCTGGTCGGACCATCCTCCGCTATTCGAACGACATGGCCAAGCCAGCGTAGCCGCTGGATGTTAATACGATGCACAATGTCCATATCGTTGAGGAGCTCATACAGCTTACTGTTGGAACGGATGCGGAAATTATCGCCAACTCGCACTGGACCGAAGGGTTTACGTAGGACTTTTCTCTCGAATACTCTTAAGGCTACTGCAGCAGCGCTTAATAGTGTCCATGCCTCTAAGCCATAAAGCAGTACGGGGAGTAAGAGCGTCTTGGTTGGTATTAGTTTTTCGTACGAGAGAGGTCTCTGCTACTCAACTGCCTATTGAGACCGTAGAGTCCTTACTGTTGTTTTACTATTAGACGGGTTATGGTCATTTTCACTCCGACTCTGGGAAACCTTAACGATCCACACGAGGACGTCCAGAGTGCAAACTAAGTTCTGACTGCGTTTATTCTAGGTAATGTAAGTACGATATTTACAAAGACATGTCGGCTAAATGCCTTAAATCGTATTCAATTTCAATGGTATTTAAATTTTAGTTCGTGTTATTCATATTTAATAATTTAAACCTTGAAAAAAATCTCCCGTTATTTCAACAATTTATGTAAAATTAATTCATTTATTATAAGAGTTTCTGACAATTTCTGACATTTATTATAAGAATTTCTGACAGTGCTTATAAATAATTTTTATTTTTAAAATATTCAGGATTTTTAAATTCTTTACTAAAAATAATTCGACAAAAGTAGTTATATGTACGTTAATATTTTATGTTTTTAATATCTTAAAATAATAATAAAAAATAAACAAACCAACAACAACAGTAATAACAACAGCAAAAAGAAGAGAAAAACAATAACAATCACAATAAAATAATATGAAGCCAGAAAATAACAAAACTTGACATTTGACCGGTTTTACTGTTTCAATTACAATTCCATTTTTTTTTGCATTTGGCAACGACATGTGTGTTGGAAATTTGTTATAATTTTTGTTGTTGTTATTATTGTTGCCAATTACTAAATCCCTAAACGGAAAAAAAGGTAATTATGGATATTACCCTCATAAACAGAACATAACCGTCAGTTGGCTAAACAAATTCAAAATACAACAGCATGGATGTGTAAACATTCGTATTCGAAAATCCCAGCCCATCACTTCTCTAATCAAACAAAAACAGATTGAAATTGCAAAAAAAAGAAGAGGAAAGAGGAGGAAAAACAAAAATCTTATTTTGATAAGTAAATTACGTGCCAGACAATTTCAACAGCCTCAAGGATAAACATTGAGATTCCAATACAGAGACAAAAGTAATTCGATGTCAGAAAACAAAAAAAAGAAACAAAAAACAAAAAAATGATAAAATCTTGGCTTAAAGTATGACTTCTTCTACAGTGTGAGATTGAAAATCAACATTTAATTTAATTATATTACAAGACTCATACGACTGGCACTGTATGCAAAAATAATAATTGCTAAGGAAATAAATTTCAGTATTCATGTAGACATGTATTGCAAATAGTCATATACTAACAGCAAAACAATAAAAAAAGGCAATAAATCCTTAGAATTTCCCAGCTGTCTCCTTGAAATGATAGGCACTGAGACTGAGACTCTTTCTCTCTCTCTCTCTCTCTGTATTCCCCTAGACATGTTTAATTAAACGGAGAAACTAAATGAATTCCGTAGAGTATAGATATGGCTTTTAAATGATTTTGTTAACCATCATCTAAGGGGTAGGAGTAATTGATTTGTATTCCATGTTTGTATGTATATACAGTCTATGAAAGGGACTATGATTCACAAGACTAACAAACTAACAAACTGCGGATCATATTTAAACCTTTAGGTCATAAACAAAATATATACCCGTTAATAGTGGAAATAAATTGCAAATAAATGTTAAGAATTTTCGGGTAAATAATTATTAAATTAAATGGCACATGTGTACATACATATATGATGCGTTTAAAAACGTGGAAGGCATAGAGTGAATGGATTTTCTAATTGCAACACAACATGTGAGTGAAGTTTTCTAGACTAATTTAATTCAAATTACTTTTGGACTGTAGGAAAGGGATTTAATAGTGAATAAATTAAATCTACTTAAAAAGCTTTTTTTTGTGAAATAATTTCATTACTTTCTGCCGAACTATTTCTTTACGTTTGCAAAGAAATAGTCACAAAGCGATAAGTCCGTACTATATGGCGGATGCTGGAGCAACTCGTATCTGAATTCATGGATTTTACCTTTCTTACATGAGATTCACTGCTGCCAGTAGTTGTGAAACACAAACTAAGCGATATGGTTTGTTTCAATTCTGTCCGGTGTAAATTGGCGTATGTCTACTGGCAGCAGTTGAAATATTCATACAATACCCTGGCGGAATTCATCTTGAATATGGTTGCTGAAAAGGAAGGTTAGGTTGTAGTAGTAGCTTTGATAGTAAAAGCTTACTAGAGCACGCATAACGGTCCGTTGTGACGCCTTAGGTGAACGCAGTACTGACCAAGTTCTACCATATTAGGGAAGAAGAAGTTGGTCAGCGCAAGGGCTGCACAATAAAAGCACGATTACCCTACGCTTAGAAACCAGCCCGAAAGTATAATAAACGAAGCTATATCCTTGACATCAATAGATGATAGCTCCGTCAAGCTGATAAGAATTGGAAAGCCAAATAACCTATATCTGCACCTCACGAGAGATGGACATTGACAAAGAAAGATCTGCACCCATGGCAGAAGTCCTTAAATGGGAGCTGCATCCTTTCCGCGTGTCCTCCATCCAGCGAGGGCCAAGTGAGCCTAGCGGTGGAACTCCTCACTGAACCCAGGTTAGCTTCGCGAAAGAATTACCGTGCAATAGCCAACGTGACCGAGGTAAGTGGCATACATAGCTGCCAGATTTGACGATTTATGACCTTATTTTGACGATTTTTAAAAATTAAAATTTTATATCATATTCTTTACTTTAGTACATTAAAAGCCACTTTAAGATTTGCATTTACTTTGCAGTTGTTATTAATCAGATTTCCCATCAACACATTCAGCAGGTATTTGAATCCGTCTTTGTTCACCCTGTAATATTCCTGGAATATAATAGAATATAGCCTAGAATTGCATAGAATCGAAAAATCATGTAGCTTAATTCCAAATTTATGGAGTATACTTTCTTTTTAATTGTATCTGAAATATATTACTCATACGCGTCATATTACATGTACTGGAATAGTTACCCTGAAAAGTATGCAAAAAAAATTTCGATTTTTGTCATGTTTGAAATTCATGGAATTAAATATAACTCATACGTCACATATGATCTTTGCATTAAGAATTTTGCATACATATTTAATATGAGCATAATGTGAGTAAAAATAATAGGTTGGCGATCTAAAAGTTTAAATTTAAAAATGTAATAAAACAAAAATAGTTTGAAATTTTGATCAAATTTATTGTTTTGCTGTGAACTACAACTGGTCCGGTTGGAAATGGATTTTTATTTCATTTATATGGCTGCCGCGGTTGGCCGCACAATCATAGCTCCCAGATTTATGCGCTTATTTTAGCGATTTTTAAAAATTAAAAATTTACATCATATTTATTTTTATTTATTTATTTATTTATTTTGTTTATTAATCATAGCACAACAAGATATTAATCTTATAAATGAAAGTGCTATGGGAGGACATCAAATAGGAAAAAGTAATAACAAATCGCTCATTATATGAGTAATGAATTGTTTGAAGTACAGTATAAATAAAAATGAATAAGAATAAGAACATGTTTTAACCTCAGGAAATAGCAATCGATACAAAAAAAATTAGGATAAGAAAATGAGTATTTGTAAAAAACTAAATTAGGAAAGATACAAATATAAAGAAAAATACAAACAAGGAAATATATTCATATAATGAGATACAATGAAACTTAAATAATAAATTAGAAAAATGAAAATAATTAATCACTAATAAAAATGAAGAGTAAAAATATATAAAACAATCAAAATATATTACAAACTACTTAAACAGATTGTATAACTCCTTTTTGAACTTAGTTGCATTGCCTATGTTCTGAATATAATTAGGTATTGCATTCCAAAGACTGATGGTGTGTATAAAGAACTGTCGTTTCGACAAAAGAGTCCTATGCCTTAATTGGATAATTTTCCTACCGCGGTTGGATCTAGCAAATCTAATCCTGCTAAATAAGTATACTGGCTGTTCCAAAGTAATAATCTTATGGAGGAGAATTAGGCACTTAATATTCAATAGATTATCAAAATGAATACCACATATCTGGTAAGAAAATTGTGATATATGGTCCCGACGTCCCTTAATAAATACATGTCTGGCTATGTTATTATAAGCCAAGTTGAGTTTCCGCCTATCATCCGCATCACAGTTTGCGAAAATTTCCGATCCATATAAAAGAACAGGAATCAAAAACGTTTTTGCCAGTTGCAGGCGTATAGCAAAAGGAGTCGAATCTATAACAGCCCATAAGTTCCTAAGCATACCATAAACTTTACCAACGCTGACATTAATGTGGCTAGACCACGTTAGCCGACCATTAAAGATAACACCCAGATTAGATGCCGATTCAACAAAATCAATTTTATTCCCCCTGATAATAATTTCCGGCACATCAAACGCTCTCTTAGACCTGGAGAGCAATAAACATTTCGATTTAGAGGGATTAATACAAAGTCCATTAGCACTAGCCCAGTTGTCAATTTTCCGTAAATCATCGTTAATCGTATCTACACATAGTCGGATATTATCAATACAAGCGCTCCTATAGAGCTGAACGTCATCAGCGTACATATGTACGCTACAATTATCCAAAACATCAGGTAGGTCGTTAATGTATATACAGAACAAAAGGGGCCCTAAAATTGATCCCTGAGGAATACCTCTTCCTACGTGTACCGAATTCGAGATGTTGCCGTTTAGGTAAACTCGTTGAGATCTGTTAATGAGATAGGAACGTATAAGGCTGCAAGCTGAATTAGAAAAATGAAAGAGGGTCTGTAGCTTTCTCAATAATATTCTGTGATCAACTGTATCAAAAGCCTTAGTGTGATCCAAAAGAATCAAAAACGCTATGTAATTTTCATCCAGCTTCAACCTAAGGTCATCAACTACTTTGACTAAAGCAGTAGTGCAGCTCCTAGCTTTCATAAATCCCGACTGTTTATCAGATAAAAAATTATTACTCGTGAGATAATCGTTCATTTGTCTAGCTATGTGGTTTTCCATAACTTTGGACAGGAACGGAAGAATGGCAATTGGCCTGAATTCATTGTTAGATCTAGGAATAGGGATGATTTTTGACCGTTTCCATTCATCAGGGAAAGAGGACATAGTTAAGACTGAATTGAATACATGAGTAAAATACGGTAAAAGTCTAGGTGATAAAGCTTTTAAAAACAGAGGATCTAAGTCATCAGAACCAATCGCATTTGATTTCACAGAAGATAAGCATTCCAAAACCTCGAGCTGACTAACACAACGAAAACTAAAGGGGTTTTCTAGCGGAACAAAACAAAGGTCATCATATAGGTTACTGTCAGGTGTAGGAACATTAATATTAACAAATTTGTCATTCAGACCGTTTACATCAACATCAGGAGAAGTATTATGGCATTTATGTCCAATACCAATATCGCGGATTACCTTCCATTTAGCTCTATTATCTAATGCGGAAGCGAACTTCCTGCCGTAAAACAATGTTTTTGCAATTTTAATATGTTTGGTAACCTCACTACGAGCGGCTTTATGAACGGCTTTCAGATCATCCGTTCTGAACCTCTTCCATCGCCGATAGGCAATGTCGCGCTTATCAATTAATGCTTTAATTTCAGCATTAAACCACGGTTGGTGTTTGGCTTTAACAAGTTTTGTTTTGATAGGAACACAACTGTCATATAGCAGACGCACATTTTCCTGAATTAGTGCCACCTGGTCGTTTACATTACCCAGTGAGTAGATTTGGTCCCAACAGATATCATCAACACTTCTGTTCAAAACTGTAAAATCGATACTTTTAAAATCACGGTATGTAATATACCTGTCCTCATGACTCGTAGACAGATTATAAGTTAAGAAGAGAAGATCATGATTGGAAAAGCAAGAGGCTGAAATTTGATCATATAACAGTACCTTAGTCATATCATTAACAAATACTAGATCGATTAGACTACTGGAAGAAGAATGGAAGTGAGTTGGCAAGGACACATTCACAGGATTAAGATGGAGAGACAACATTGAATCAGATAGCGCATTATCAAGTAAGAGATTATTATTAAAGTCACCAATAATAATAATGTCATCATATTGAATAGAAATTTCCTCAAGAATAGAAATAAAGGGATCAAAGTTTATATTAGAATGCGGTCTATAGACACTACCTAATAAAACCTTCTTCTTATTGGTGGATGAAATATCAAGAAATAAATATTCTATTTGACTACCAATTTCTGTTAATAATTTTACCTTGCACGGAATACCGTTTCGAACATAAATTGCAACTCCGCCACCTTTTGCCCTGGTTGCCATATTGTTAATTAAGATCTTCCTGTCTGACCGGAAAAGCCTAAAGCCCTGTAGATTGTACACCGAATCCTGAACTTCCAGAGGAAACCAAGTTTCGGAAACGCAAATATTCTTATATATTCTTATATTCTTTACTTTAGTACATTAAAAGCCACTTTTAAGCTTTGTATTTACTTTGCAATTGTTATTATTGGAAATGTATGTTAATAAAAACATTAAGTAAAGTATTATATTTTTAAGTTACTTTCAAAGACCTGTGATGATTTTTCTGTATTTTATTCCTCTTTAACCCCTTAAAAGCTGAAAAATTACTCCTAAATAACCTAATAAAATATTAATAAATTATGGACATTAGGCTTGTATATTTGTATACTATAAGTAACAGGATAGACCTCTGCAGGAATTGAGTTCCACATACGAGTAGTCCGACTAAAAACCATATTTTTATTTTTTGGATACACTACCGTCATTAACGAGATGCTATGATTTTTATTAGACTTTGAGGCACTAACCCATACATGAGAGTTGTATTCCATTCTCTGTCAGTTATAAACGGTGTAAATAGTAAGACCAGATGATAAGAACTTAAAAAGGAACTGAAAAATGTGTCAGCATTACACTGATTTTTCATGCTCAGAACATCAAAAGCTTCTGATTCTCTAATACCTACATCGCCCATAGATCTAGATGAAGTAATAATATTGCTGCGCTTATGTGTCAATAAACAACGTTGGGATAGATTGTTTAAACCTTAAACAATTTTTTCCTGAAAATTATATAAAACTTCTCCATTTTTTTTTAAATATTAAATGAAGATGAGGGACGCTAGCTTTTAATTTCCAATAAATTCTTTGTTAAATGTTTTATTTTTGAACTCAGATATGTAGATACATTGACTTCAAATGTTTTACTACAATAGAAATAATTTTGGTTTTTAAGAATTTTTAATTTATTTATTTACTTTTCCTAACAATTTTTTGACGATTTTAATAAACGTCTTTGACGATTTTGACGATTTTTTCTCAAATATTTGACGATTTGGTGCCTCATTTATCTGGCAGCTATGGTGGCATATCCTGTCGATTGATGAGGATTCCGGAAGGAGTGCATCAAAGGGTTATTTGCGAGGGTTCGAATACAAAATATTTTCAAAATACACAAAAAAAAAAAAACGGAAAATGGCATCACTTATAAGAAAATTTCACGTTAAGAAGAGATCGAGTTTTTAGAGAGGGATACCAGTTTCCTATAGGAAATATGGTTGATGCCCCTCAACAAGTCGAAATGATGTCTGAGTTATATGGCGATAGGCTTGAGGCTTTGAACCCCTATGGTTCAAATCTGCCTACCAACTTACTCCTATTGAAGTTCAAAATATACAAACAATACAATTTTTAAGCCTCTGAACTGGGTGTCCTGGTAGTCTGGTGGATAGTGTGCCAGACTTTTAGGGTGCATGCAGGTCGTGCGTTTTAAATATTGTCTGTTAATCAGCTCTTAATAATTACCATAAAATTTGTAATTGTAATATAAAATAAATAATTAATAAGTTTCTGATGTAAAATATTTTTTTAAAAAACAATATTTTTTTTTTTTTTTGTGTTAAATTCCCTTTTCAGCAGCAGCACTTGTTGCAGACGTATATCCAAGTTTATTGGATTGTTGAACTTTTTTTTCACTCTTTTTTAGTAAATTTCCTTTCATTCCAGAATTAAGTAATAAAGCTTCCGGACCAAAAACAATAGAAGTAATTGTTCATTTCGTTCGTAAAATACTTTGAATTTCAGAGGTTCTTTTCTGTTCCATTTTGCAGATATTTTCTCTTCTCTAGAACAATACAATGCCATAAAAGCTGCTTGTGTTCAGGAGGTGAAAACGGAAAGAATTACAATAAAAACAACTACACTGTACTATATTGTGAAACAACATCATCATCATCAACACGCAACACTGAACAAATATAGATTAAATAATTGTTGTTGTTATTGTTGTTGTTGATGATTTTCTTTATATTGTAAAAGCCGTACAGATGAGTGTATGACTGTTGAAATCGAATTTTTTCCCCCCAGCAGCTATTGTTTAAATATGGAATGTGTTGAATGTTGAAAGAAATGAAACTGACTTCAATCTCTAGAGTCGACCATAGTGAATGGCAATTTTCTGTGTTTTTTACTTTTACTTTCTACAACAATTCGGTTTTTTATAAAAATTTTTATTTTTTTTATTTTTTTTTTACAAAACATTTACTTTGTTGCCGTTGTTGTTATTACTAATATGGGCCCCATAGAACAATAGCACAAACAAAGTAGAACTTTTCTTTTTTACACTCCATTTACATTTAATTGCAAATGGTCTTTCTTAAGTATGATTATGTTTTGAAAATATTTGTTCACTTTTATTCTTTATTTCCCTTTTCGGTCATAGTTTTGTATTTCTTTTTTACATTTTCGTTCATATTTTTAATAAAACTTTAAAATTTTTTTGTTTATAAATGAAGTTTGTTAAACTAATTTAACTCGATATGAGACAGTGAGACAGGTTTTATTACCAATGATAGGATAAAATATTATTTATATAATATATATAATATTATGCGATAGAATTTCAAATCTGTACATGCGTATGAAATCGGACAATGGTTATGAAGTGGAATACCAAAAATTTTGGTTTTTTTTTTATTATAATTTGTTGTTCTATTACGATAACACGAGTATATCGTTGCTTTGGCAATAACTTACTTAAGTGGCTATTATTTTCCATGGATATAGATGTGTTTCGTTATAATTTTTCATTCACTTTTAGTTGCTATTGGCGTAATTTAAAGAATGATTTTTAAAATGGCAACAGCATCAGGTGATTGTCTAAGTGCCAATGTAATAAGACGAGCGCAATATGAGGGTAAATTAATTGGTCGATTCGCAAGAAAAACGTCTTCGACATCGAATGATTCTCTCCGGAACAACGAATGCTGTTTATCGCGACGAAAGCAAATTTGGGGTAAAAAAAATATTAAAAAAAGATATGGAAAGCAAAAACTAAGAAATTGACGAATAAAATTTTTTATTCTTCTTAAATTATTATTAATCTATTATGACAGTATTACATATATTTCTTCATATGCCTATAACTTCTGGCTATCATTTCTCAATCCACCTCTTGGTTTTATTAAGGTGTGGATCCGAGATCAGCAATGAGTATTCAAAAAGATGAACAGAATCGAATCATACTCATAATTTTTGAGACTTATACGCATTCATACTTATTTGAATATCAAGGTACCTCTACTAATATTCAATGTTTGAAGTACTCATCATACATACATACATACATAATTGGCCATTACAACCCATTAGTCAGGATTACGGCCTAGCTTCTCACACCACTCATGTTGTGTGCGTTAATTTTATACATGAGTGGCGGGACTTACAGTTTAAAGTCGACTCCGAACGACAGATTTTTGAGAAACTTTTTATGGCAATTTTATTTTCTCTTAGAGTTTTTGCCAGAAATCTGCTGAGAGGAAGTCACGGAAGAAATATTTTTTTTCATATTTCGTTTTGATGTCTGACCTGGGATACGAACTCGGGCTTTACGTCTAATAAGCCAACATACTACCTACTAGAATTCGGCGGCTTCAACTTAACAACACGTATGATGTTATTGATATCGACTCTCCATTACTTAACGAAGCACAAAAAACTATGAATCTTAATGAGTAGTCTCAGAGAATCAAACATATTTCGAATGGTATGAGTTTGATGTCAACGTTCCATGCATACTCATTGCAACCTGTACTTATAAATCAATGTTGTAGTGAGTATGAATTATTCAGAGTACATAGTTAAATTTCAATATTGTTCAAGATTTCATGAGTGCTTGAAAAACGATTCATTGGTGATCTCTATACACACTCTAACAACAAATTCCAGGAGCTCAAAAATATTTGATTTCCCAATAACATTTGATTTATTTTAAACACTCTTTCAGCTTTTTGTCCTTTCTTTCTTTCTTATTTTTAAAAATGAATTTCTCAGCATAATATTTTGAAATTTTTTTTAAAATTTCAACACAAAAAAATTATAAAAAATTTTATTGTTAAAGTTAAGCTTAACAAGGTAAAAAAGGAAAAGTAAACAATCTCAATCTGTATTTTACAATTGAAAAGAATTAAATACAATACGAATATACAATTTCTTGTACTTCCTTAAAACCTTATCAAAGCATTTCCTCTTTGTGTTTTTTCAAAATTGCCTAAAAAACATTTTAAGCAACTGATTTAAATTTTATACGTATGTATACATACCCAGGTAGCAACACATACATATGTATTTATTTCACACAACTAGACAACTGCTACATACGTAAGTCATGAGGTGTTTAATCCACTTCTAATCCTGTACATCATACCATTCGTATATTCATTCTTTAGTCTCTTCTCACTTTTGACGGAAATAAATTTTTTGCTGCGTCAATACGTCAAGGGAATCGAATTACCTTTCATTTGTAATAAGACCACACGTGTGCTCTAGTACTACAAAAGTGCTTTGCTCATAGTAGAATTAGTAGAAATTCAATACACAAAAAATAATCCCGGATTTTATTTACAGTCTTCGAAAATGATTATAAAAAAATTCATAGGTTTAAGTCAAATAGAAATAATAAGAAAATTTTGTGTTTCTTAAGCAACTACAATAGAAATCTTCTTAAGCATTAAACACATAGATGGCAGCAGGCTACATGGCTACAAGAACACAATTGCAGTTAGCTTCAAGCCTTCACCAATTTAGTGCTGCCAGGGAGTGGTCATTGCTGCTCGACTCATTAAATTAATGTATTCGTCTTGAAATCTTATTATGTAAGCAGATATTTGTCTGCCGACAGTTGTATTGTAATGATTTTTATTATCTTGTAATTTGTAGACTTTAATAACCGATTTTATAGCCCTTTAAGGGAACTATAATTTCTTTCAAGTCTTTTTTTTTGTATAGATAGAGTGAATGTATACAAGAACAATTTCACCTTGTGCTATAAAATTTGAATAAAGATGCCGAAGAGTATTTAACTATTTTATGTAGATTTTTATTATGGCAATTTTACAATTGAGCACTTTTCTCTGCATTGTTTAGATATGTATGTATGTATGTATAATAAATACATTGTATAAGTACGAATACAATATTTAAATTTAAATTTCTATTCAAAGAAAAATCAAAAGTAATAGTTACGGTCGAAAGAATTTTACTACCAAAAAAAAAAAACAAAAAAAAAAAACAAAAAAAGAATACAAAGACTTTGTAAAAAGGAAAATTTTATTATTTAATACAAGTTGTAAAAAATATAGGAATTTGAAATAAAATTTAAATGTTTCTCATTGAATAGAAAACTAAAGTACGGCTTAGTTTCTAAGCACAGGCATGAGGAATACTTTTCTTGCCTTTGTATTTAAGGTTTTGTTTATTTTATTAAAAATAAATTCTTTAAACATTATTTAACATTTTAAACAGATGTCTTAAACAACAACAAATGAGAAAAATTCTTCTTTATTTGTAAGCACTTTGTAGTATTCAACAACAATAAAGCCTAAAAACAAATTTAATAAAGCCTGTCGGCTGGCCCAAAAGTTAGTCAGAGGAAAATGAAAGAAAAACAGAAATGAAAACAAATTATTATTTCGAAAATAAATGAAAATATTATGTTGTATAGTTTAAAAGCGTCTGCTGACCTTTTACGCATCTTCATTAGTTGCTACAGACATGTATGTGAACGAGCATTTGGCCTTGATTTTAATTCAAATAAGTCATGATTTCATTTCCATATTTATGAGATTCTTGTTTCTTTTTTTTATTTGCGTTCTTCTTAAGGAACTTTTTTAAATGACAGATGAAAAACACAAATAAATTAAACGAATAAATCTGTTTATGAGTTGGAGGGGAACTTATATAAAAACGTTTAATATTATTTGTCTTGGCAAAGAAACCAGGCGGGTGTTTAAATGGTGCAAATTCTTACTGAAACGGTATCACAGTGATAATACAAACGCTAACCATATCTTTAGAAATTTATAATCAGCATATAATTTTTATAATTATTTATTTATTTATCAATTACAAGAACTACGTGTTAACTTGTAAAGTCGCCGTAGTCTAGTAGGTAGTGTGTTAGCTTATAAGATGTGGGGCCACGTTTCAGACATCAAAACGAAATATGAAAAAATATTTCTTTGGCGACTTCCTCTCAGCAGATTTCTGGCAAAAACTCTGATAGTAAATGAAATTGCCATGAAAAGTTTCTCAAAAATCTGTCGTTCGGAGTCGACTTTAAAATGTAGGCCCTAACACTCATGTATAAAATTCATACACACAACATTGTGTGTGGTGTGAGAAGCTAGGTCGTAAGCCTAACTGAAAGATTTTAATGACCAATTATATATGTATGTAGGTATGGACATGTCAAATAGAATACGTGCCCGAAGTGGTCAGCTTAGCGGACAACACTTAAACCGCAAAAAGCAGTGTGCATTTCAAATCGAATTCCTCAGATCGAGGTCACATACATAGGTCATTACATTGTATCCCGGAGATATCGTTTAACTACCATACGTTCGGGATATATATATAAATGTAATGGAAGTGAACAGGAGTATATTCCTGTTCCACATCACCATATCTACGACCATAGTTCAGTCAGCTATTCATTAGCGTTGATATTGAGACATGGGAGTTTTCTGGATATATTCTTCATACATTGTTTGTTACTTTACAGACAAATGAGTTTGAATTATATAAACACAGTGCGCAAAGAAAATAAATACCTCAACTTCATAATAAAATCATATCGTATTCGTAATAAAAATTTAAATCTAGTGAAATTTGATAAAACTAAGATGAAAATATTCATGAAATAATGTACAATACTTTACAGCTGCTTTGAAATAAATTTTAATTTAGCATATTTATTATGGAGAATTCTTTTAGTTTTAATGCCCACTGTTTTAAACAATAACAATTTTTCTAAAATTTTTTTTGTTCTTGGTTTTGTCAAATTTTGTTTGTACTTTTTTGTTGTTTCTTAAGCTTTATAGCAATTTAGAAAATATTCCTTTTTTTAAAATTATTTTTGCTGTTGTTTTCTTTTTGCGTACAAGGATAATACACTATGTATACATGGACATACATACATGCATACATACTTATACATATGTTTGAATAATGCCAACAGTTTCTTTACATTCAAATGCAAGTGCCATTTTATATTTCGAAAAAAAAGGAAAAGAAAAGAAAGAGAGATGAGAAAATGAAATGAGTGAGAGAAAAATAAGAAGAAGAAAAAGAAAAAAATATAAAATAATTTTCAACAAAATGAGTAGAATAAAAAATTAAAAGTGACACGAAAGAAAATTATAAACTGTCAATACCGACTATTTGATACACTATAGCTTCAAGTATTCCTATATTTCTAATATATTATGCACCATTGGATTTCAAAGTAGAATTTTGGGTTTAAAATAAATATTGAGACCAGAGATCAGCCAGGCGTTTTTCAAAAAGATGAGTAAAATCGAATCATACTCATAATTTCTGATACTTATACGCATTCATACTTATTTTAATGTAGTGGAACCTCTACTCATATTCAAAGTATGAAGTACTCATCATTTTCATACTTAACAACACGTATGATGTTGTTGATTTCGACTCTCCATGTACCAACATGTACACGAATCACAACATAATTATGAACCGCGTACGAACACTAAAATACTTACCAGAAGGTTGTGTGTTTGCTCTACTTGCTGCTCTGTCTTCTTTGCTTATGTGTCTTTTTTCCTTCGTGGTAAATGCAACAACAACTAAGACTGCATATTTTGATGAATGAATCGAGTCACTCGGGTATCTCGAATCATTTATAAGTATTTTTTTAAAGTTATGAATCTATATGAATACGCTTATAAATCAAACATATTTCGAACGGTATGAGTTGTATATTGTACGCATGCTCATTGCAACCTGTACTTATAAATCAACGTTGTAATGAGTATGAATGAATCAGAGTACACAGTTAAATTTCAATATTATTGACTCACTTATATTCAAAATTTCATAAGTGCTTAGAGTACTGAAAAAACGATTCATTGCTGATCTCTGATAGAGACTCCATTGTAAAGCGATTTCTTTACTTTCCGGTGCTGATGCTATAAGCGCTGACGGTATTAGAGAACTCCTCTTCAAATGAAGAACCGCATAGTATAATTTAACAACCATTATCATGGATAACATATCATATCAACCCTTTTTCTCAGGAAAGAGAAGAAATTAGTGAGGACTATTCCTCATCACTATACCCAATGTACACGTACAAATGCACTATGCGTGCATATGGTGGTGTAGTGACTTAGCAAAGAACAGAGAAACACAAGAAAACGCAGTGAAAAGTAATTTGCCGCATGCCGTCAGTTTTGTTGATATTTATTTAACAAAGAAAAAAAAAAATTCTTTTAAAATGATTTTTTTTAATATTTTTTTTCCTTATTTCTCTCATTTACTTTAAAAAGAAAAGAAATATTATTAAAAGCGCTCAGCTGGAAGATGTTAAAGAAATTGTACATTTCTTTATAAATTTAATCAAAATCATTAAAATAAAAACACTAATTAAGTTTTCTTAAAAAAAAAAAAAAAGAATTTGAAACCTTCAAGAATTGTTGAGACATTATTAAAGTACATAACATATATGCATACATACATATGTGTGTATATGCTATATGGGCATATGTATATTGTCACGTAAGTAATAATAATTACTTGAAGTATTTGAAATATTTTTATTTTCTATCTAACAACTGTGCAGAAGTCTAATCAAGTCTAGTCAGGCATAAAATATTTGTAATCGAAACCTAATCTTAAATTGACTAATTGTTAGGGCCTCTAAATACGTGTGTGATTATTTGCTAAGAATTTTCTCATTCTGTGTACAATTTATCAAACCTGAATTTCTGTTTATCATCTATTTAACGCCCTTAAGTCTAGGAAAGCAACAAAAAAAGAAAAAAAATGAAAAAGGGAACAAAATGAAAATCATAATATTTTTATTTACGGTTCACGAGCACATGTCAATTCAATCAAAATACAATTTCACAGGTTTATAAATCATTTTTCGCATTTTCGCATTTTCACATTTTCATCGAGATGGGAATAACAGCTGAAATGTGAGTTTTCCTAATAATTTTTCTATTAAACACTTTTTTATTCAGTTTTGTGATTCCAAATTGCATTTTTATTATAAAATATTATTTGGGGTTCTCAAGCGAAAAATCATCACATCACATCAACAACAACAACAACAACAACACTTCTTATACCTTAAAAAATATATTCGTTTTTATTTCATTATTTAGAAAATATGTACATATGTATGTGGGTGTGGGAAGGTTACCTCAACAACAACGCTAATAAATATTTATTTCAAATTTAAACTCGTATTTATTCACATGTAAAAATATAATTATTTTTGCTATTTTCAATAAATCTGAGAAAAATATTTAATTGAAATGTTATACTCTGGCTTGAAATATTGAAATTAAATTTGTTTTTTTGTTAATTTTTATTTAAAATTTGCTTTTTGGCTTTCATCCCCTATTATTTATTTATATGCAACAGCGTAAAAAATGATTTTCAAATTCTTCAATAATTTTAAGGAATCTTGTTAGTAAGCAGAATTTGTAATTCCAAGTGTCTTTCAGGGGGGGGGGGTTTGATTTTGAAAAGCACAGTTGTTGTTTTGCTAGAAAGTTTTCATATTTATTTTAACACTTCGTAATCTTAAATGATGTCTGACAAATCTTTTGATAAAATTTTGTATGACACGTCAGTAGATTTACTTCAGTTGTTGTCTTTTAAAGCTTTAAAAGTTACTTCTTTATTTGAAGAGATAGGCAATACTCCCTAAAAAGAGCCCGTTGGGATTTGATACCTAACGATTTGGCGAGTATGTAAATGTAAATTTCAGAATATTGTGTTTTTTTTAAATTTTATTTGTCTATTAAATTATTTGCTTCATTTTTTTTTTATTTTGGTAAAACATATCGACCCCATTCATGTCGTAATAATAACAATATTGTTACGTTTTTACCTTTTAAAAACGTTTAAAATATAAGCTCGTAGATTGCAAATAAAATAAAAATTAATCTGTGTTTAGTTTTAATTAAAATTCTTTATTATTCGCACAATTATTCGTCTGTTAATACCCTTTTCATAAACAATAACAATTACTAGACAATTGTTTGACAGAACTTCACCGCATCTTCACAAAAGACTGGCCGAACTTTCACTGACTCAGTTGCCTGCTTTACCTTGCCTTTTATATGGCAACGTAAACAGTCTGATGAATGTTCTTGAAGGCGAATGTTCGTGACCTCGCCTTCTCGAAATCTGTATAAATTGAAAACTTTTTGTTTGATTATTGTTGTTTGTACATTTTCTTTACATTTATTCTTGTAGTGTATGTTGTTGTATTTTTGCTTACTTGTTTACCATTTTTCTATGCTGGTGTTTGTTGTTATATTACGCAGTACGATAATTTGTAAACAAGGTTGTTTACTGTATTGTTTTGTTTTTGCAGCTTTTGTTTATAATTTTAATGTTAAGCGATGTAAAAGCAAAACATCAGTATCTAGATTATTTTCATTTTCGTAACAATATGTACATACATATCACAGAATCACGGCAATCACATTTTCAGTTACATTTTCAATGGAGACTGGCCCAATGCACTTCTAAACAGTAACGCAATACTGGCATTAAGGTTTACCTGCAGATTGGAGAAGATTTTGTAATACGTCTTAGAGGAAAAAATTCAAATTTATCTGTTCCACAATAGAATACAGAGTTGGCAACGTTGGCGATTGTGAGGCTCAAAAGAGAAGTTACTAAGGCTTGAGATTAAACAACAAATGTAGATTTTAGAGAAATCGAATCAAAACCGTAAAATATAGATTTTAACTTCTTTTCTATGGTGCTGCTACTTACTAATTTAAAAGTAGCTTAGAGTTTATGTCGGAACGAAAATAAATTTTTGTACTTGATAATCGTTATTTAACTTTGTGGTTAACCAGCATATAACTTTAATCAATTTTCCAGAGATTACTTCTCAATAGTCTTATGAATTCCACCGTATATTTTATAAATATTTCTTCTTTAATTGAATTTAGGACGGAGCATTTTCTTTATGATAACTTTATTAAATTTAAATTCTTTGAAATACATTTCTAAAAATTTTTGTTGTTGTTTATTTTTCAGAATTCTGTAACTTGCTTAACGTATGTCATCGGGAGAGGAAAAGCGAATGGAATAAAACTCCTGTTGGTTATTACAGAATTGCACACTTAAACTGCAGGTACAACAACAGATGTTGCCAACAGAACAGCCAAGGAAAGCAACAAAGATATTAAGAAGAAAAGAAATTCACTTGTATTGTACAACAACTACTAGCATATATACACACAATGTACATGTGTGAAGCGGATCATATGGACCATAAGAATTTCATTTATGGTATGAGCGCTGTTGCTGATGGTCGTGTTGCTGACGTAGCATAGTGTTGTCATGTGAATTTTACAGCTTCTGATCAACAGCTTTGGTATGAATATCGTTGCTGTTTTCTTTCTATTGCTCTTATATGTAGTAAACTAAGTGGTGCTTTATTGTGGCAATTGGCCAAATAATAAATAAAACGGCAGTAAAATGATGTTGTTGGTAATGTTGATGATAATGATGATGATGATGCCATCGCTGCTGACGATTGTAGCATTAAATACAATGTGTACAGCGACAACAACGGCTAAATTGACTACAATGTTGCATATAAGCAGTGCCATAACGGATCCAAGTACTTAAAATATAGTTCGTTATACTTTTTTGCTTTGCAAACTCCACAACAACCGTAACTGCAACAGAATTTTAAATAAAAAGTGAAGGAAAAAAATAAACATTTTCTCAAAAACATGCTTCCAAATTAGAGTGTTGTACCAAAAAAAAAAAAAACAACAAAAAACTAGCGATAAAGACAAATAACAACAACAACAACAACAACTAAAGCAAAACGAGGAAAATTGTGGAATACAAAAAAAAAAAAGAAGAGCCGAGTACACTACATAACAAATGTAAAGCAACGTTTAAGAAAAATAAAAAAAAATAAAATTAAAAAAGACCACACACACGACGTACATTTACAGTTGAGCTCACAAAACATGGATTACGTACGATTCACACTTGTTTAAACACAAATACAAATACAAGCACAAGCACAGAGCCAACCCCAAACCAAACAAAAGCATTCAAATCCTACAACCACCCACTTGTGTTTCGTGTTCGGATACTATTGGTAGCCGTGTTGCAGTTTCTGTCAGTTTTGTTTAATTCATTTGCCTCGTGGGATTTTCGTTTCTTTTTTTTATACAGTGTTGCATGCAAAACTAAAACGAGAAATTGCTGCAGCAACCATCTCCTACCTGTTTAGCTGCTGCTTTAATGATTGCAACTATGCGGGCAATTCAAATTGTAACACGCAGCTTCTGCGAGACTTGTTTGCTGCTGGTGATTGTAATAAGCGGTAAGTGTTGTTTTATATATTTTCTCTCTTCCTTTATGCTCCATATTTTCCTATACACTTAGTGGCACATTGAAAAGTGTACATGTACATATGTATGCTTTTCGTGTATTGAAGCTGTCATATGCTTGTTTTTTTTTTCTTTGTAAATTAAGCACCCTCTCATAAAGAGGACGTGTGTTTGCTAACAAAGTGTGAGTATTAATTATTGGATTTGCAAACAAGCGATGTCCTTTGAGAATTTATTTACTTTTTCCTTTAAATTAAGATTTTAAAATTAAAATTCATGTCGTTTGCTGAAATCTTTACCGGTAAAGGCTACTCTTGTATGAAATGGTCTGCTTGTTAATAATTCGGAGTCCAAGCAGGATATATTTTGCAAAATTTCGAAGTCTTATTTATGCAACTCTGGCCTTAGGAATTATGATTTCCAAGTCATTGTCAGCCACTTCAAAAAAGTTAGCATACATTTGTTTGATTTGTTGCTCCTAGGAAAAGTTTTCTCTTATCTGTATTCTAATGTAAAACCTCAGGGTCTAGTGAATTCATGGGATTGCTGAACACTTTTTCTCTTACCCAATACGTATAAGTTATATGTATTATAAATAAATGCATGTTTTTTCTATCGTTTATTTTCTTCCTTATTTTATTTACAATGTTTGTGAAAAATAATATTTTTTTCTTTTAGTTTTTATGCTGCCACCGGCATTATTAGTTTTGTTTAGCATTCCAGTTACAAAGTAAAGCCCTTCAAGTTAATTGTTCAAGTTTGTTGGCTTTTAACGCTGACTAATTTCACTCTCCCTCTACAAATCACTTTGCATTGGCATGCTTTTAAATACCAACAACGCAAACATTTAAACATATGTACGTTCATATTTTTTTTTTTAAATACGTTTTGAAAAAGTTTTTCATTTCGGTTTGCATAATAGCAACGTATGATATGCGCAAAGCTAAAATAAGCAAACAAGCTGTTAGGAATATGCGTCAAAGCAACTTGTAAAGAAATATTTGCATAAAAATGGTACGTTTGTTCAAAAGTTGTATACAAATAGGAAGAAAGCCATTAGAAAAGTGAAGGATATGTTTGAAAATAGAAATTATTTATAGAAAATGTTTAAATTTTATTGAAGAATGCAAAACGGGCACAAAAATTTAATTTGGTCGGCAGCAATTAATTTAATACGTACTTTATTGTAGGAAAATTGGTATCAGTTGGCAGTTTTTTGAGCTTAATTTGACACCTTACTGTTCTTTTAATAATAGGGCACACATATGCCTTCGTTTTATATTCTTTATGAATAATAAATACTGAAATTCATACAAAATCGTTATGTTAGTGCCGAGAAAACCATTAAAATTTCGAATTAAAACAGACTAAAAATAATATTCCTGTGCATATTAACAACGTATGTATACAAGGATTATAAATGAAGAGAAAAATGAAAGAAAGAAGGATTTTTTACAGGAAACGTCTTTGGAATTTTCTTGCGCATCATTAATTTTGAATTATTATACGATGTTCGTCGAAATGGATGAATAGTTACGTACTTTCGTCTCAAACTTAATGAGTTACAAAGAAATATTCGAAATGTTTATGCAAATCTTAAATGAAAATAATTTAAGAAGACAATTTTAAACCACATTGTCACATAGTTTGTTGAGAATATTTTGTGGCATCAATACAAAGCTTGTTATCGCATCGCAGTGACCATACTTGGTCAGGAAGATTATAGTGTTTGATGGGATTTCAATTCAGCTTTATTTTGTCGATGATGGGGCAGACAGTCACAGACTCTGGTAATTTATTTTTGATGTTAATGTCGCGAAATGGATACCAATTTTTGCTGTGTATAGAGAACATATCTTTTTATTCTTGAATATTTGCTGAACATATCCTTATTCAGTGACTCAAATATTATTAAAACTCTTGCCGATACGGGATTCTTCGTTCATAATCTATATCTTCCTGCAATAAAGTTCGCGAATCCTTCTATTTGCATTTCAATTATTATTAGATTAATACTTCTCTATGGTTAAAATTTATGGAAATTGTATGGAAATTTATGAGAATTAAAAAACCATTATTTGAGCAGTATATTAATGTCATATTTTTCCATCATCAATATTGATACGTAAGTTTATTTTTGTCCTTCTCTTCTACATACCATTGGCTGTATGCAGGAGAGTAGAACAATATATTTTTTAGATTGTGTTAAAATGTTTCACCTTCTAATTAATGTTTATAAAGATTTTGGCACATAAATCACTCGATATCGAATGAATGCCATCCCCTTTTCTATCGGCATTAATTATTCATTCTCAAATGATTTCATTCATATGCTACAATATAGAGAAAGACATTTTTGTTGTGTTTGAATAGTTTATTCTGTTTCAGTAATTACTTTATGGCATAGATTTGTTGCAATAATAAATAATTGTGCACAGCATGATGGAACTGACTGTGGCATTCAATAGAAATGCTTGTTGATCTCTGATGATTTATGCAGATGACAGTGATCGCCATAAATTTGGACACAATACATACATAATTGGTCATTACAACTTTCAGTCAGGATTACGATATACATCTATATTTAACACCACTTATATAGTGTGTGTTAATTTTTTATATATGAATGGCGGGACCTACAGTTTTGATTCGATTCCGAACGACAGTATTTAGAGAAACTTTTCATGGCAATATTTAAACACTATATCTAGAATTAAAAAGCATTTTTTTCCACATACGTTTGGTGGAAAATTAAGAAAATCATATCATTGCGTCTAGATTTAGACTCAGATGTATGAAATACCAAGCGTGTAGATTAAGAACAGAATGTGCATATCTAAAATCAAGAACCATAAAAGTAATACAAATTAAACAACACGAAGGAATATCCACACTCAGGAGAGCTATGCAGTCATAAAATTCTTAGATAAGTGCTAAGAAAATCTTAAAACTGTGTTCAACGATCGGAGGCAAACAAAAATGAAAGAAATATACGGCATGCTTAATTGCGTGCTATTTTAATGTCTCAACATCATAATTCTACGGTCCTGATAAACATCAGAATGCATTCCAGAAAGCAAATTATCTGCCTAGCACTTAAGCTCCCAGATGTCTCTTCCTGAAATGGAATAATACCGCTCTTGTTACAGGTAGGCGTTTAGTTGATTCGTTGTCCTCTCCACAGAATCTACATATTGGGCTTTAAGCGTTTCCGATTCTGTACAAAAAAGTTATCTGAGCTCACAATGTCTCTTCAGAAGACTCAAATATCTTTCTACTATGATTAGCCAAAAAAGTTTAAACTGGCTCGGGCCTTTGTCTTCATCGTTCCTTTTACCACGTATACGCTTTCATACTCCTTTTTTTTGTGCAGAAAGATTTAGTCTGCATAAGCGGTGTAGAAGCTTGTCTACTGGCTAGAGGACCTGGGATTCAGATACTTGTGATCGATGTCCGCCTGCCTAGTTGATAAAGTTTGCCCCGAAAGTCTTATACTAATTTCCAGTCAATTTCATCACTCTAAGCGAAAAGCGTTTAATGGTTTCTTAGAGTGAAACTTCAACAATAAAGGAAGTTACTACAGAACCATTGCAATGGGGGAACTTGTGAAAAGTTACTTCTGCAATACAAGATAAAATCATTGAAGTTTTCATAATGTTGATATGTATGCTATTTGTCACTAAAGGGGATTATGTTCTCAGTTTGTTTAAGTTACAAATATGAATAATTCCTAAGAACGATTGGCACACAATTATTTTTCCAGGGATATTATATGATCCATATACGCAACATAATTGCACGGTTTTTTTTTTCAATTGAAAATTGATTAAAATTTTGTATCCTAAGTAATTAAATAATACAAACATACATACATACATACATTAAGGTGGAATAATAAAATTGAAATTTATTAGGCAAATGACTGGCATGTTTAATGATTTTATAATCACTTTTAGTATTTATTTGAATTTCTGTTAGTCATGATGGCAAATTGTTCAGGTGGCACACTTTTTCTACTCACTGTCTAACGTGTACACACATGTGTGAACATACATATTTTTCATATATTTAATGTGTTATTTAGTCTTAAATACAATAATGCAAATAGAAATTCAAATGTGCCAAATGTATTAGAAAGAAAAGAAATCTTGGATATTGGATGGAGTATTTGCTGACGCAAGCATAATTTCCTTTTACTTGATGAGATTCTTTTCATATTCTTTTCTTAGCATTTTTTCGTTTTTTGTTTTGTTTTTGCATTTCCTATTTTTATGCTATGTTTTCATTTGGTTGCTCTTTAAATATCAACTTTGTGGCAACTAATTGAGAATTGCTTTTATTTGTATACACACATGCATACATATATACAAGAGAATATTTTTTTTGTTACTGGCCTTTGCTCTCCCTTACTTCTGCTTTCATTTTCATTTTTTTTGTTGCTTTCGAACATAATTTGTTTTTCCTCATACAAAATACAATATAGCCGTACTTGTACTTCGGTTATGAGATGTGTAAAAAAAAGAGAATGAATGGCAAGAATAGGAGTAGAGTATCAGAGTACGGTGTAATATAAATTGCGTATATGTATGTGTATGTATAGAGTATATGCGTATTTAGTAGTATTATTCTTAAAACATCCCTCACCCGATTGGATTTTTACCAAGATCTGGCAAACAGACACATGCACATAGAAGTTCAAGTACCATAGATTTGATTGCTTCTGCTGCCACAATGGCCTTGCCAACCATATGTATTTGCTTTCATTTACACATACATACATATATACATTTGCACACATATGGTTACACAGTAAAAATAATACTTGTATACACACTTATGCTCTCCTAATTGAGCGGTTTTAAGGAGTATTTGGTACATTTGGATACTTGAGGAATTGAATGGTGTTTCGCCCACTTTCAAAGAAATATTCACAAGAGTGTGTTTTTTAGTTTCTTTTTTATTTTTATTTTCATTTTCCTTTCATTTAATGTTGAAATGGTTACGTGTGTAAATATACGAGGGTCATTACATTTGTTTTTAGGAATCTGATAAAAAATTTTAAAGAATCTAAAGAATAATGATTGAAAAGCAAAATCAATGTTTTCAAATAGAATTCGATGAAAAATGTTAAATTCTTAGTAATACTTGATTAAAAATTAAAGTCTTTTATTTCTACTTTCCTCAAACCAGGTCATAACGTGCTTAAGTCTATAAAATTTCATTTATTTCTGTATTTGGTCTTCAGAGATCAGCAATGAGTATTCAAATAAATGAGTATAATCAAATCATACTCATAATTTCCGATACTTGTACTCATTCACACTTATTTTGATATCATTGAACCTCTACTCATATTCAAAGTTTGAAATACTCATCATATTTATACTTACCAACACGTATGATATTATTGATATCGACTCTCCATAACTCAACGTATCCTAGCGTAACAAAATAAGTGGGATTCGAGTCACTCGAATCATTTATGAGTATTATAAGTATTTTTCTAAATTTATGAATCTAAATGTATAGGCTTATGAATCAATCATATTTCGAATGGTATGAGTTCGATGTAAATGTTGTACGCATACTCATTGCAACCTGTACTTATAAATCAACGTTGTAGTGAGTATGAATGAATCAGAGTACATAGTTAAATTTCAATATTGTTGACTCACTTAAATTTAAAATTTCATGAATGCTTATGAGTAGCGAAGAAAACAATTAATTGCTGACCTCTGTTGGTCTTACTCGTAGAGAATATGCATATGTGGTTAATTGGCCATAAGATCGCACAACGCATTGCAGAATTTATGAAGCATTTAATCATATGAGGAATGGCAAGTCAGCAGGTCAAATATTCCGATTCTAAAGAATTTCTTTATCGATCTGTCAAACAGCACCTGTCAAAACCACTTAAACTTGATATACATTCTCGGAAATTTAAGTGGCTGAACTGTTTTTAAAGTTAAAGTTAGTCCTTGACAAATCGAACAAACAAAATTCTGCCTCATTCGAAGCGTGAACAAACATATTCCACGTAGTCTTTAAAATCGCAATAAGCTTACAGAATAATTATCGTAATCACTTAAAGCTTTAAATCATTAAAATTTAAACAAATAGCGCTTCCAAGGAAATTGTTAATGGGGTTTAACGAATAAATTCAGTCGCTGCTTATTGACTGCTTTTATGCTCAATTTATTACAGAAAAGTTTGTACTTTTGCGAAATTGTTCAATACAATAGCTTGTGATAAGCGAAACGTGCCTTTTACTTGCTTATTTTATTACAAAAAACGAAAAAAAAACAAGAAAAACTATAAAATAGCACAGGGATATGAGCATGAAACAATTTTCTTTTAGCCATGCCTGCTGTATTTGTTTATTTAGCTGCCAAAAAAACAGAAAAAAATTAAATTGCACGGGTATTGGAAAAATGTTTTGGCTGTAAACAAATATGTTGCAAAGCCATACTCTATCAAAGTATAATACAGTGGAACCTAATTAAGATTAATAATGATTAAATGCTTATAATAAGTAAAATGAGGTATTTACACACGTCATACATACAAATTAATTGTGTTTGCGTGTTTTGTTTTGACAGCTTTATCTTGTATTCCATATTATTTCATACTCACTATGTTAAATAACTAATAAATAATTGAGACCGTCCATCATAAACTGTCTCTACTGTATCATTAGGAATTATTGCATTCTTGTCTATAGACTTATTCGTAACCATATCAATAAATATTTATGAAGGTGAATATGTGTGTGTGTTAATGCTCAATATTTATTGTTTTTTTTTTGTAATACTTTTGGCCCCTTCATCCTTTCATGATATACGATGTATTCATCAATCTATGTTTGTGTATGTGATATGTGTGAATTTATGAATGTACGTTTATACGATACGATGTATAATAATAATGATGATGATGATTGTTTATAATAATAATGAATCATTATCTTATTGATGATTTATTGTTTTCAGTTCGTTTTCAGACTTCTAGTGATTAAACTTATTCTCTTCATCAACATCAACATCAACATCATCATCATCATCACTGGGATGAACATAAACCGTTATTGTTTCATTTATATGGCTGAGATGAAACATTATTATTCTGAAGGTGAACTAAAATTATTAACCGTAAAGGGCAAGGGCAAGGGCAAGTGGGGATTAACAACATTAAACGTAACGTTTATGAAATATTGAGTGTGTAAATTAGTTTGTTTTCCATTTTAATCTTCTCTTGTGTTACATAAAATTCATTATTTTATTGCTATACACAAAGGACACATAAAAGTTTCGGACATTAGATCTGTTTGTCTGCATGTACATGTGTATGTTTAGGGGAAATAATGTTTAATTGCTTAGAATACAAGGACGACATGGGGTTTATTGTAATCAGTTGTATGAAGAACATCATTTAGCCTTCAATTACAATGACATACAACCGAGCATATACATATTTTATGTCGATAACATATGACAAATATCTTACGATATTAACAGCGTTGAAGACGGCTAAGTCCGGCTAAGCATAGAAACAAAATTATGCCAATTTTCCAAGGCACTTAAAAGAGTGTGATTTTTGTCAAAATTCTTACGATTTATAGAGAGTTTACCTAGAGATCACAGAAACGGATTGTTTCCCATTAGGTCGTACCAAACGACTTCAAGTTAAATTCATATATTTTCTGTGTCTTTTAGAGGTCACCGTAGTCTAGTAGGTAGTGTGTTGGTTTATTAGACGTAAAGCCAAGGGTCAAACCCCAGGTCAGACATCAAAACGAAAATATGAAAAAATATTTCTTTCCTCTCAGCAGATTTCTGGCAAAAACACTGAGAGAAAATGAAATTGCCATGAAAAGTTTCTCAAAAAAATCTGTCGTTCGGAATCGACTTTAAACTGTTGGTCCCGACTCATGTTGTATAAAATTAACACACACAACATAAGTGGTGTGAGAAACTAGGTCGTAATCCTGACTAAAGGGTTGTAATGACTGAAAAGTATTCTGCATGAGAAGCGGAAAATATCATCACTGTAAGACGCACAAAAAAGTTTAATTAAAGTACCAGTACTTTATATTTACTGGATACTTCTAATATGGATAAGTATGCATTATTTTGTACAGTACCTTGTAGTCGTGTTTAACTGTTTGTAGGTGATAATAAAAGTTTTTTTTTATAAATTTTGTCCAACCCTGATGCAAATCGTTTGTAGACGACCCTATTAAAAGTTTCCATTCTATTGATGCTTTTTTTCGCTTGTTTTTCATTCTCTTTGTGGGGGGGGGGGAGAGATACACAAACAAAATACTTGAAGTCGGTTACTTGTTTATTTCCATTCGCGTGTTACGTTGTTAACAAACACTTGATGTCAATGTGTATTGTTGCTATTGTTGTTTTTGTTTGTCCACTTTTTTCCTCCCTGTTGTGCTTTTTCATCCGTGTGGTTTTTGTTTATTTTACCGTTAAATTGTATGTATATATATGTGCATGTGTATGCCTATGTGTACGTTTGAAATGTGTGTGTGAAGTTTGTTTTTTTTATTTGAATTCAAAAACTTGATTTTTCATTTCCTATTCAATGTTTTCATCCGCAATGGCACGTCGTCTCTTGTATCTGTTACTCTATTTTATGTTTCTCCTCCCACTCTTTGTTCTCCTCATTGTTATTTATGCTTCTGCTGTTTTCGTATTTGACTTTTGTTTGTTACACCCTATAACACTGCAGGTAGTTGTGGTATTACATTGGAATTGTTTTAGTAGGACTTTTCAGCAAGACCCAGCGAAGTGGAAGTGGGAAATCCGAACTAAATGAGTTTCGTGAAACGAAGAAGCTGCCTTCAATTCTCTTTCTACAATTAAGCTCTTTTGGATACGGTTATGACTCTTATGCGCCAGCCTAGTTGAAAAGGCGAATGTTCCTGCTTGCAGCTAAGCAGCCAATTTCTGGCGGAATTTTAAAATACGATCGTAATTTTGTTTAATAATTAAAAGAGTTTTTACGGATCCCAATACAGAAAATAGTTACTGTGTACCAGAACTGTTGTCTGATGTTCTCTTAATTAAATAATAGTAATACGTGAGTAGAACGTAGGCAATGGGGAGAACTCCAATGCCAAGAGGGGTCAAGCAGAATTCGTCTGAAAAGAAAAATGAGGAAGTAAAACAATACCGATAGGTTATGTTTCTATAGTTCATGTGCCTCTTGTGAATTACAATGTAAGCCGGATCAACTTCAATTAAGAAGTAACTGTTGTTAAGTATTGCAATCGATTCAGAATTTCTTTTTTAATTGTTTAAAGTTCATAAGTTTCTATGCTTTGTCCATAGTATTCAAGATAAAATAATAATATTAATAATTAATGCACGAGAATTTTTCAATTGGCGCAAAGTTAGTTTATTTACGAGATAACAAAATTACTCCCTAACTATCTGAATTTGCTAACGACTTATTTATATTCCGACTAACCCACCATATAGGAAACATTTTTGTTTCAGATCGACGTAGTCGTACTGTGATCGAATTTAGATTCAAAACACAAATAAAATTCTCTGTGACCATGCCAAAGTAGAGTAGGACATCAAGCAGTCTAACATGAACGAATTTAGCTCAACAGACCTATTTTTTACGTTTACACTTTTACTCATATTCACAATTGTTGCTAAATTTTTGCTGTTTGTCGATAGGTATGTATGTATGTATGTTTTTCTATTTGTGTTGGTGTTTGAGTTTTCTGGTGTATTTTTGGTATTTAACTTTTTCATCCATCATCACTATGCTTAAATTCATCAGGTCCATATATAGATTCATACCAAAAACAAAACACAAAGAAACACCAGAAAAACAAAAAGGCAAAAATACAAACAAATACAACCAATATAACGAAACCAACATCAAGAATTTATATTCGTTTTTAAATTTTCCATAATCGATAATTGATTATAACGTAGGCATTTCTATATTTACTACTCTGCATAGCAAGCAAGTTAGGACTGCATTCGATTCTTTCTTCCACACACTAGGACACTGTAAACTATAATTTATTATTGAGAAAAATATCCTTTTTGAATTGCATAAAATGTGTATCCTTTTATTATTTTTCAATACAATCAATGCTGCTGCTTACTTGGAATCCAATATTTTTCAGTTTAGTTTGCATTTTCGTTTCTTACTGCATTTGTTATTACCAACCAATATGTCTTCTTCTATTCTTCTTCTTCTTCTAGGCATTCTTTGCAATTTCTGTTATTTTGTTGTATTCTTTACTTTATCGGCCTTTTGCATTTTATTTTTCATTTCGAATTGTTATTGCTGGTGTCGTTGTTGTTGTTGTCGTTGTGGTTATTGTGGATTTTCATTTTAAGCTTCCATACACTCAAATTTTCTTGGTATTAAAAAACTAATAAATAAAGTTTTCCTCTCCTCTCCGCCTTGCCATCAATTGCTACTGTCCTGGCAGCACTTGCAACGGGTGGATTTTTCTCAGCCGTTCAAAATTTCAATATTTGGGTATCGAAATGCAAAACGATATAAAATTCGATTTAAACGAATTGGAAGTGGATTTTTTCAGTTTATTGCTAAGCGTTGTGGCTAAGATAAATTACAGACTGATTTTTACCAAATTTAGTAAAATGGCTTAGATAATGGACGACACTATATTATTAAGGGTTTGTCTTAGAGCCAGTTCATAAGCACCTGGAACGTCTCATTTACAAAACTATTGGTTATTGTCATATGTCTATCCATACATATTCGTTGGCTTAAGCATCGATTGACAAACCTTAGAGAGATCTGTAGTCATTATATACTAAAAATATTATTCATCGTCTTTAATCTGCCTTTAAATATTTATATTTTCGTTTTCCGTAAAGCCTACTTAGATCGGTATTCGTTCTCAAGGCCTGGCATTTGTTTAATCGGCATTTGGTGCCTTCAGCACTTTTAATTATGGCCGCTATTTTGCTGCGTAGATATCCCTTAGATTAGATTTCCCAGTCTCCATTGGGCTTATATATGTATATTTTAATGACTTCGTTGTTACTTGTATTTATAAGTATTACAAGTATTAATAATTTGTAAACATAACGTAAATAAAACACGTCTTTCTGTCCAAATTCCTAGCATGATTTTTACTGACTTCATAAATATTATTGAATGCAACAAATATGGAGTCATACATACATTCATAATTGGTCATTACAACCCTTTAGTCAGGATTACGACCTAGCTTCTCACAGCACATATGTTGTGTGTGTGAATTTTATACATGAGTGGCGTGACCTACAGTTTAAAGTCGACTCCAAATGACAGATTTTTTGAGAAACTTTTCATGGCAATTTTTTATTTACTCTCAGAGTTTTTGCCAGTAATCTGCTGAAAGGAAGTCGCCAAAGAAATATTTTGTTTTATATTTTCGTTTTAATGTCTGGCCTGATGTTTGAACAGCAGCCTTACGTCTAATAAGCCAACACACTAACTACTAGACTACGGCGACAAATATGGACTTATTTGGGCCAATTATTCTGTACATTAATGCATATACACCCACTAAACAAAACACCCTTTTCATATTTACAACAAAGGATAGAATCATAGAAGTAGTTTTCAAAGAAAAAATACTAATGGTCGGAAGAATTTGTTGTTTGAATATGGACACTTGAACTCTTTGTTTGCTAAACAAGCCCACAATTTTTTAAATCCGTTTTCTTCTTTAAGCCTTTTTTTTCTATTTAAAAAACAAAATGTTCTTTAAAAAACGTTTAATGAAAAGCAAAAAGCAATACAGGCAATAAATAATAAACAAAGACTTGAATTTTTTAAGAAATGCTTTCTAAAAGCCTTTAAAAGGCAAAAAGAAGAACTACAAACATGAATTCACACTAATATTTTGGTCAATAGGCTTATGGAATTTGGAAATAATCTCTAGATATTGTAGCTTAAACTCTCTCTATACTTGGAACAATTATTTTGAAAAACTCCATTAAACTTCTTAAGCTGTACGGTAATGTTTTGTAGTTTCTCTTAAATAGTCTGGAATTTACATACCTTGTGGGTTACACAGCATAACAAAGATTTGGGACAGAATTTATCATTATTGGTCATTTAAGTAAAGTTGTGCATCATCAAAGCATAAAGAAAATTCTTTCATGAAAATTCTTTGTTTAGCATTTGAGTATAAAATTGATTTATGAATATTTTTCTATGTGTCTAGTATTAATGTAACACTGAATTATTTTTTAATTATTTTCATTCAAAATGTCGATCGCCTGAAATCGTTCTACTTCACATTCATTTCTACGTCAAATATTTACGTCTGAGTCAGAGATCAGCAATGAATCGTTTTTTCGCTACTCATAAGCACTCATGAAATTTTAAATATAAGTGAGTCAACAATATTGAAATTTAACTATGTACTCTGATTCTTTCGTACTCACTACGCCGTTGATTTATAAGTACAGGTTGCAATGAGTATGCGTACAACATTGACATCAAACTGATACCATTCGAAATATGTTTGATTCCATAAGCCTACTCATTTAGATTCATAACTGCAGAAAAATATTTATAATACTTATAAATGATTCGAGTGATTCGAATCATTCATCATTTAAATTGGTTTTGCATTTCCAAAAAAAAAGACACGTAAGCACACAGCCTTTTAGTAAGTATTTAAATGTTCGTACGCGATTCATACTTATTTTGTGCTTCTTGTATATGTTGAGTTATGGAGAGTTGATATCAACAACATCATACATGTTGTAAAGTATAAATAAAATAAATAAACTCTGAATATGAGTAGAGGTTTCGTGATATTAAAATAAGTATGAATGCGTATAAGTAACAGAAATTGTGAGTATGATACGATTCTACTCATCTTTTTGAATACTCATTGCTGAGCTCTGGTCTGAATTGAAGCATTTTAATTTAGTTGTCATAGAAATTATTTTGTTTATAGCCTTCACTTTTATGTCATCCCTCGTACAGTAGTTAAAATAATATTTGATTACATCGATAACATGGAAATCATTTCACTGCACAGTTGCTTACATGCTTGCAACAGAAATAGAGTAAAAAACGAACAGAGTATTTGAATTTAATTTTGAAACTAAACCGTGTGAAATATTTGAAACGATTATTAACACTCGAATAATTTGCATAACCGAAATACGTGTTCACTCTGAAAAGGTCAATGTTAAATAAAAATAATTTATTGTCGTATATATTAAGAAAGGAAATGGAGGTTAACAAATGCTGTCATATGACAATAAATTAAAAAAAAAAACTTGTTAATATTGTCGCATGGCAGACCGACATGGCTAAAAATAATAATTTCAGCGAATTTTAAAGTACCTTCAGATTCTATTTTTGGTTCAAGTTATAATTGAAATCAAATTTAAGGGAGGAATACTGCCTTAACAGTAAAGTTTGTTTAAAAAGTCTTTCAAGTTTGAATTTATTTTTCAGATAGAAATCAGAAACACTCAAATTCTGCGAATGTTATCAGGATTATCGGCATTATATGCATCCGTTAAATTCCATTGCGTTATGACTTACTCATGTCAATCAGTTTAGTTAAATTTTCTTGGAAATTTAGGCATAACTGCTGATCTTTATCTTCATTTGCACTACTCAAAGCAGTTCTTAGGACTTCAGTTGTTTCTGGTCTGTTCTAAGCCTCAAAGAAACTAAGACACAGGCGTTATCCTAACTTACTTTTCTGAAGAATTCCATTTGCAATAAATTAACAGGCTACAAGGCTGCACAATTGAAACATTTTGATCTTTTTATATGTTTTCATTTATGTATGCACTTGTGTTGATACCAGAGATCAGCAATCAGTAGCCATAGAGATGAGTAGAATCGAATCATACTTATAATTTCTGATACTTATACGCGTTCATACTTATTTCAATATCGTGGAACCTCTACTCATATTCAATGTGTGTGTCATATTCATACTTAACAACACGTATGATGTTGTTGAGTTCGACTCTCCATAACTCAAAATTTACAAGAATCACAAAATAAGTATGATTCGCATACGAACACTAAAATACTCACTCAGTCTTTTTTCATTTTTTGTAGATGCAACAACAAATAAGACTGTAAATTTTGTTGAATTATTCGAGTCACTCGAATCATTTATAGGTTTTATAAGTATTTTTCTAAAGTTATGAATCTAAATGAGTAGGCTTATAGAATCAAACATATTTCGAATGGTATGAGTTTGATATCAACGTTGTAGTGAGTACGAATGTATTAGAATAGTTAAATTTCAATATATTGTTGACTCACATACATATTTTCAAAATTGCATGAGTGCTTATGAGTAGCGGAAAAACGATTCATTGCTGATCTCTGGTTGACGCTCTCAAGTTCTACATCGAGTCAGCCTTAGTTGCCATAGATCTGTGAACTTGGTAGTAAATTTTAATACTCTAAACTATATTTGTGTGAAATATAACTATTTTTAGAAAGTTATTCACACTCTCTAATAGCAACTGCCAAATGTCAAAAAGAGAAAAACCTTGACAGATCGTATATATCTTGGGATATAAATATTTTATATTGGCTATATATGTACGTGTCTAGTGTTTAAATAATTCATACATCATTTCTAATTCATTGTTTAGTTATCATAGAGGAAATCATGTTACTTTTCGAATAGTCCTTGCGTTTCTTTTTCTTTTTAGAAGAATACTGCGTGAATGTAACATATCTCGCCTACTCGTCTACCTAACGCATGACAAAAATTTGATGAATATTGAAAATAAAACAGGGCTTTAAAGGAATATAAAATATGTTTGAATCAACACTTTTATTGTAAGTTTTAACCTTGTTTCAGTATTCTTTAGTTGTTAAACGATTCATATTGCTGCGAACAATTTTAGTAAAAAAAAAGAAAATACAAGAAAGCTGCAGGAATTAGCCAATGTCAACTCTGCATGTGCAGGAGAAAAAGTAAATTTAAAAAAAGAAATTGCTGAAGTAAGCTTTAATCATACTATTGACGTCTAAGAATAAATACATAATAAGTAGTCGCCTAGAATGTGATCGGAGCATGGCATGGCCATGCCATGTTGCAAGGCTCGGAACACTGTATGGGTGCCTCAAAACTTCCCAGCCAAGTTCAATAAGGATTTAGCAGATAATTCATGGTTTTTTAGGCCTGACTAGTTTTTTGTTATGTTTTCTTGTTCGCCTCGATCAAACGCTTGCGTGATAAACAACAAAGGACAGAAATCCTATCAAGCACACAACAAAATCTTACTCGCCAAGAACTTAAGCTTTGAATTCATATGCGATATCACCGTTATTAGAATATTACTCAATGAATTTTTTAGATGGCCATGGCTTGTTAGAGCCAAACAGATAGACTAGGACGACACATTTCACCCACTCAAACAAGTGTTCATTTGACAAAATTGATTGAGTGCTTATGATATCTGCTTTTATGAAATACTTAGAAAACAATTCAAATTGATTGCATTCTTTAGCAGCTCTGTCAAGACCTTTATAGTGTGTGGGTGTTTTCCTAACAACAGCATTGCTCGGCAAAAAGGAGAGAAAAAGGGAAGAGTAACTCTTGTGTCATTCTTAACAATTACTTATTCAACACTTTTATTGACTTTTAGAGTAGAGTGTAAAATGTCTTTGACATTTATTTGACTATCGACAGCATTTCTTTATTATTGCATGGAAGTTTTCAACAATAACAACAACAGCAATAACAAGAATACTAGCAATAATAAAAAAAAAGAAAACAACAACTCTATCATTTCAATAATAGACTTTTTCTCATCTTTATGACCTCCGTATTAGAGGACATTTGTAGAGGAATACTAGCACATACATACATACATACATATAACACGCTAACACTATGGGGCACTGTGGCTCTGTGGCACAAGTCTATAAAGTAAAGGCCATAAAAATAAAACAAAACAAAAAACATTCTTTTGTTATAAAGCATCCTCCTTATAGTTATGTCAGACACCCTTCTCTGTTATTTCCCTGCATTTGGAGGAGTTGTTTATTTGAAAAGGTGATTCAATGATTTGGTTTCCAGTTTTGTTACTTTTTTTTTGTTGAAGAGAGAAAGGATATTATTTTTTCTGATAGACATGTTTTCTGTTATGGTCGTGTTCATGTTTCAGGTGTATTTGTGTAGATTATTAAGTGTGTCGTAGCATTTTCAAAAGAAAACAAAAATACTTTTCAATTTGATGTCAACTAAACAGAGTGAAATATTGCAAATGCTTAGTTATGCACACATACACTCATATATATACACTTATTTGTTTTCATCAGACAGAGTGAGAGAGCGTTATAACGAAGTACTCTGTGGGCTTTATTAAGTGATGTTCACTGATATTATAAAGTAAAACGGTTTCCAAGTCACTGAAACCATCAGATCCATAGTTCTACTGCTCTTCCATGGCTTATTCTTCTTGACATGGACTGTATTATAGTGTGACGTTTTTACCTTTTAAAAACGTTTAAAATATGAGCTCGTAAATTGCAAATAAAATAAAAATAAATTTGTGTTTAGTTTTAATTAAAATTCTTTATTATTCACACAATTATGTGTGCTTGATGTAAACAACAACAATTGCTTTGTTTGCTCTGTTTGAACCCTTTGCATAAACAATAACAATTACTAGGCAATTGTTCGACAGATCTTTGTAACGGAGATCTTCAAATCACGATTTCTCTCTTCAAACGCACAGCGCCTTCTCACAAGAATGACTAAACTTTTACTAACTCAGTTGCCTCCTTTGTCTTGCCTTTTATATGGCAGGGTAACCGTTAAGTCGTGTTACTTACTTTTTAAGCAGAGATCCCCAAATATGATTTTGTGTGCCTAAATCTATGGTTATAGTTCTACGTGTCACAATAGCTGTTCGCAATGAGAATGATGGAAAGATAAATATAATTCTGCCTAAAATAATTCATTAGTTTAGTCTTCGAATCAAATCTTTCTAAGAGATGACAGGAAACGTCATACGCCGTTACCTTCTTGGTACCTCATCTCGAAATGTTAGGTCCACAATCGAAAAATCTTGTCAATACGTAGTTGTTACCCTACTGCTATATTGCTATTGTTGGAATAAATAAGAGGTGAAGCTTCATTTATCTGACATAATAAAATTACTCTTAAAACTTTTTAACACCCCATTTGTTTGTGTTCTCTAAAACTTATCGTTGTTGAGTTTAAAATTATTTTTTTTTCTTGTTTCTAAGAAATTCTCTGTTGCCAATAAAAATAAAAACTTTTATAAGCCATAATACTATGGATACTGCGAAAAGCACGACTCAGCGATTTTATTGCGAAAAAGCAATATTTTTTATAACCTGATTAATGAAAAGCAAAAACTTAAATTATACTACGCGTGCAAACAAATGGAAGTTTTAAGTTTTAAAATGGATAACATGGCCATAAGTTGGAATACTTAATTTACTAAGAAGGACCCTATAGACAAATCGATTGCTAAATAATTCTATGAAACAGTTTCTAGTTTAATTTTTTTTTGTTTTTTTGCCAAGACGGAACGATTACTGACAAGGTACACTTAATTTAGTCAAATTCAATTACGCTCGATTACCCGCTGTCGCATAATAAAAATTATTGGTCCCATAAAGACTCTTCTAAAACTTAACCCATAAGCATGAGAGTTATGTGTACATATTCCAGTGACTGTAGATGGCTGTAGCCAATCAATCCTAAAATTTGTCGTCAGATTCTGCAACGATTTCGGATATGTCCTAACGATAATGATATTTGATGATGTTAACAAATTTACCAGAGCATTTATCACTGATCTAAATGCTTCATATGTATACCTTGTAGTAGCCACCTAACTTGGTCCTGGAATGGTCTTAACATTTCGGTAGAACAGGAAGAAAGTTGTGAACGACAAACATAAATGGAGAAATATGATAATAAAAGCCAAGGCAGTGCTTTAACTATATAGCAGATATATAAATTTAAAAAATTGTTTTAAAAATCTAAAAAATTCATAGAACAAATAAGAATTTTTTTCAATTTATTTTGAACATCTTATAGACGACGTGTTAGATTTTTTTACCAAAAAAATAAAATAAAAACCATTCATTAAAACGAATAGACACACCTGCTCTGTAAATTAAACCAAATATTCAATGTGAAGTGTTGATGAAAGTATTGATTTTTAAAAGCATTTTCATGTTTTTCATTGAAGCAAACATTCGTTCCATCTCCGTGTATTCATTTTAGCAGATGGCATTCGAATCTAAAATGTGCATTTAATTAAGGATGAACTTATCTCTAAAAATGCACACAAAAACAACAACAAAAGCAACAGATGAAAAACAAAAATAAAATAAAAAATAAAATAAAATAAAAAATAAAAATAAAATGTTTCTGTATTGAAAAGAATTGCAAGTGATGAAAGTATTTTGGAAATATTACAACTCTGCACTTTGGGAAATGTCACATACGTGTATACGTATGACAATAATTTTAACGAATTGTGTGTAAATTTTCTGATTATACATACATATATACATACATATATACATACATATACAATTGGTTATTGCAACCCTTCAGTCAGGATTACGACCTAGCTTCTCACACCACAGTGTGTTGTGTGCATTAATTTTTATACATGAGTGGCGGGACCTACTGTTTAAAGTCGACTCCCAACAACAGATTTTTGAGAAACTTTTCATGGCAATTTTATTTACTCTCCGTGTTTTTGCTAGAAATCTGCTGAGACGAAGTCGCCGAACAAGTATTTTTTCATATTTCGTTTAGTTGGAGATGCCTGACCTGGGGTTTAAACCGAAGCCTCACGTCTAATAAGCCAACACACTACCTACTACACCACGGCGAATTTATTCTGATCATACGTTTCAAATTGCTTAAGTAAGTGCAAAGATAAATGAAAACTCGTCAAATTAAACGCAAAATTCTCAGTCATAACATAGGTTGTTAAATTTTGATTATGTATTATACGTTGCCTGAAACCAGTCGTGAACATGAGATTATGTTGTGAATATAATTTTGATTTGCTGATTATAAAAAAAATTTAATAAACCAAGACAAAACTTAGTTAAAACAATCTATTCAGGAATATTGGAGGTGTACCAAGGCAAATATGGCTTTAGTTGGAGTGAAGCAGAACCCATTGTTGAACATGACAGCTGTATATCAGCCTAGAATGTCCTGATCTGGGGTTTGAAACGAGGCCTCATATTTAATATGTCAACACACTACCTACTAAACTGCGGCGACTATAAGCTCAACAAATCATCATGCGTCAATGTGCGTCAATATGCGTCAATATGCGTCAATGTGCGTCAATGGCCCGAAAGAGCCATTACATCGTTTATGAATTATCGATTAAAACGTATTCAAAATTGTTGTCAATAAAAATGCTAATTAACGACTGCTAAATCGGAGCTCTGCGGTAGCTGAGTTGAAACTGCCCAACAAGGTCTATCGAATAAAGTGCGGTCTGCTATGTAAACAATAAAAATTATCGTTTTTCCCAGTATATAAAATCATAGTGTGGTGCTATATCGACTATAATTTAAGTCCGTAGATGTTGTGGTTTTTCTTTATTAAATTTTTTTAAAAAATAAAACACTTTAATTAAATTGAAAGAATCTTTCCTTCGCTCCAACTACCATATTTCGAAAGTAATTTACAAGTAAAAATATTCTTTTCAATTTCTATGTTTTCCCTTATCAATTTTGTCTTTTGTGAATCCAGCATAGAATTTCTATAGATTTCTCACCCTTGCAATTTAAATTTTTTTTATTTATTTTATTGTTGTTGCTGTACTTATTTGTTTGTTTGTTTGTTTGTTTGCTTGTCGGCAGTAAATAGAAAAATCAATATTCTGTAGTTCCTGCAATGGCCTCCAGGTATTTTGAAATTTTCCTCTTGTCATATTTTTTTACATTTTCATCTTCTTCTTCTTCCTCTTATTCTTCTCTCTTAAACAAATTTCCTATGCAAGAGCAGAGGATATCTATTCAAAATATAATATTCCTTCATCTGATTGACAATAGTTTTCAGTTTTTTTACTCTTTTTTGTCCTTCCACTACAGTAATAGATAAATAAGAAGACCATTAGAAAAATTAAAATCGGTCAAGTGCGTCTATAGGTTACCCTTTCAGATGGTGTCAGAATATTTTAAGTACTCTTCTCTATGATGGATTGGATAATACTCTTGGAGTACAAAATAAAACTGATCGATTAAAATAAAAGAGATACGTTATAGGGTTCGTCCATAAGTAAACATATTTAATGAAATGAGGGCTTCATTTCACTTACAAAGTGATTCACATTTTTGAAAGCTGTTTTGGGCATTTCTTAACGTTGTAAAAACGAGCACAAACACAAAATTATCATACCTCTAGCGGTAGTGTAGGGTATAATCAGGAAAGGATTGAAAGCACGAAAATGATGGCATTGCTTAAGAATGCTGTACCGTAACTGTTTGCAGACTACATTAACATAGAAATGGAATTTTCTAGAGTTGTACAGTTATTTAAATGCTTATTTAAAGTGTTTGAATGATTCCTTTAACATATCAGCACGATAACCAAACAATGAATTTTGAATACGTTTGATTTTAAGGTAAGTTTTTGAAAACGGGTAAAAGAAATGTTACGAAGCTCAGGTCATATCAAAATTTCGATAGCAGAAGATGTAACTAGGAATGATGCAATTATTGTATACTGAACGGCTAAGGCTAACTCGCTGATTACGCTAGAAAATATTTGATCCTTAATTGTATCCTCGTAACTGTAAACCTCTTGGAACTACAAATAAAGTTTTCGAATACACAGGTGAGTTAGGATATATCTCTCTCCGATACATTGTATTTATGTCGACGTTTTTTCATTCTTAAAGCATTTCTGATAAGCACATTCTAACTGTAAGATTCAAGATTGTAACTCATCACCCATTGATCCATTTGGATTGATTTGGATTCAAAGATTATGTCCGAAGAAAAGAAAATAATACTATAGGAGCACAGCATACAATACAGTACAATACTAACAGAGGTGAATATGTTCACATAAGAAACACAGCCCTCATATATGTGCCAGTGTATCAAAGTCTATTTTGGACTTCGCGACTGATCACAGTAGAGAGCAAAAGTGCTCATTTAGGGTAATATAATAGCCATCTGTGTTAATGTTTTTATTGCTACTTCAACGGAATGCACTCCTAAAAATCGTTTATTTTGTTAACACTCGTCTGTTCTGTTTACCAAACTCCGTTCGAGAAAAAATATTCACTCCATCGCATAATAAATTTCTGGAAGAATTTGTCGCATTGTCGCAGTATACGTATTTTCAATGCATGAATAGAGACCGAATTTTAAGAATTATTTTTTATTTCAACAATATTTTGCGGTTTGAAAGAAAAATTTTAATCAAGAAAATTTATTATCGCATTCTACCGGTTGGATCCTTTGCAGGGGATAGTAAAATTGTAAAAATTATAAATTCCTTATTTTTTTAAAGACTAATAAAAAAAACATAATAAAATGTCTCATTTTACTCTTATTCTCCTTCCATTTTTAGAATGATACCATTCACTATCACAGAAAACAAAATTCTTCAAATTTCATTCTCATTCTCTGCCAAAAAAGAAGCTGAATTAAAGTGAAATTTGTACATATTATTGTGGCAATTTATCAATGTTAATGAAATACAGCAGCAACAGAAAAACTGTCATTTAAAATTATTTATTTCTGCAAATGACATGCAGACAATTAAGAAAAAAAAGAAATTCGTTTTTACACGAACGCATATTTTCATTCACATTTGATTATGGTTTTAACCGATACTTGTGATATCATAATTTTTTTAATGTTTTTAATATTTAATTTCATTGTATATACACTTGAGTTAATCTGTAAAGATAGAGGTATTATAACATGTAAGAAGTTTACACCCAGTAAAACTCTTGTTTCCTCCGAAATTTTACACTACAGTGTGTTTTTATTTTTGCAATATACATACACAACATTCATTACATACTGACAATTTGAATATACGTAAAAAGTTAGGTAAAGAGTTCAATTATGACATTTTTTGAATGTAAAGAAATAATGTCTGTTCAATGTTTCCTACATTTGCGCAATGAAATTCAACGAAGATTATTTTTATACCAGAACTGTCATAGATTTACTTATTAAGGAATACCGAACTAAGCAGGCTTTACGGAAAACAAAAACGTAAATATTTAAAGCCAGAATAAAATTGATGAATAATATTTTGTGTATATAATGACTACAGGTCCTTCTAGGGTTTGTTAATCTATGCTTAATCCAATGAATCTTTATGGATAGCCATCAGTGATCAGCAATGAGCATTCAAAAAGATGAGTAGAATCGAATCAGGCTCATAATTTCTGATACTTACACGCATACATACATACATAATTGGTCATTACAACACTTCAGTCAGGATTACGACCTAGTTTCTCACGCCACTTATGTTGTGTGCATTAATTTTATACATGAGTGGTGGGACTTATAGTTTAAAGTCGATTCCGAACAACAGATTTTTGAGAAACTTTTCATGGCAATTTTATTTACTCTCAGAGTTTTTGCCAGAAATCCGAGGAAATCGCCGAAGAAATACTTTTTGTATTTTTTATTTTGATGTCTGGCCTGGACCTCGAACCCTGGCTTTTTGTCTAATAAGCCAACACACTACCAACTAGACCACGGCGACCACGATTTCGCACTTATTTTAATATCATGGAACCTCTACTCATATTCAAAGTTTGAAGTACTCATCGTACTCATACTTAACAATACGTATGATTTGTTGATTTCGATTCTCCATAACTCAACATATACACGAAGCACAAAATAAGTATGATTAGCGTACGAACAATAAAATACTCACTAAATGGTTGTTCTGCTTGCAGCCCTGTATTTTTGGCTTATGTGTCTTTTTTATTTTTTTTACCATACCCATTGCAACCTGTACTAATAAATCAACGTTGTAGTGCGAATGAATGAATCAGAGTACATAATTAAATTTTAATATTGTTAACTCACTTATATTCAAAATTTCATGAATTCTTATGAGTAGCGAAAAAACTATTTATTGTTGATCTCTGATATATTCATCAAGATTTTACGCTGTAGCTTTGCACCAAATTAAATTACAAAATTTAGAAATTCAATTGAATGAAATTACATTTGAATGAATAGATTTTACTCCAAAGCCATGAATACTTTAAAATTTTCATTATTCAATCGACAATGAGTTTAATTCAAATGAATTCGGTAACACGTTATATCACTGAAGAATTTATTTGTATTTACACTTTAATCCATAAGATTTCTGTAATGAATAAAGAAAACAAATCGCATATCTTTTGAAACGTAAGAAAGAATTAAGGAGTACATATGTAAACATATTCAAATTAAAATCGAGTTAATATTGGCGTTGCAATGTTATCAACATATGTATATGCTTTAAAGATATATTGACGTTGATTAGGAAATTTATTGTTTTGCATGAGCAATTATCTTTCTCCCACACCATAAATCGTAAAATCATTCAGTGATTTTTAATTATTCGTAAACATTTCATTGTTTTACAATAATATTCAATATTATTTGCAAACATAAATTTGTTGAATATTACGTATGACACCTCCACTCATTGTTTGTATTTGACATCATTTTGTTTGAGTTTCATAATATTGTTACAAGATTGAATTTTCATAATGTTTTTGTTATATTTTAGCAATTTTGCAAAACAATTTCAATATTTAACCACTTTCGCTTGTAACAAATGAAAACAAATGTTACAATATTTTGAACAAAAAAAAAACATCGAGCCTCACACACATTACATACAGACATACATAAAATAAACAGGACAAAAGCAATGTACATGTGTTTTCCATTTTGTTTCTGTTCAAAATAATATTTCTGTGAAAAAAATTTTCCAATTTTTCTAATTTAATTTTTAGCCAAACGTATAATTTTCACATTTTCATATGAATTCTTTTGTATTTTATTTTTAAGTTAAAAAGAACGAAACAAAAAGAAAAAAACACAGAATGAAATAGAATTTATAATTTAGCATGTCATATACATACTGCATGCATGCAATATGGTCATAAATTTATGACCACATTAAAATTTATGCGGTCACATGTTATAATTTATAAATGCCAACAAAAAAAAAATAAAAACAACACAAAAAACTGAAATTCTTTTTGAAGAACGAAAAAAGCGGTCACTTTGCAATGAAATAAAAATTTGCCTCCCACATGATGACAGTTACAAAACATAACCGGTATTCAACCAGTAACAAGTTTTATAAAATGTGAACATTGCAGGACCTGTGGCATGTTTAAAACGAATTAAAAGAAAATTAAAAAGATTACCAGTGTTAGCGACATTATATTGTAAAACAAAATGAAATTTTAATTTTTATAAAATGGAAAATTTAAATTTTATTGTAAAAATTATTGTGTTACAAGAGTAGTATTATAGCACAGTTAGGCAGTAACTGTGTGTGTTATTGTTTTATTGATGTCCACAGCAGAGATCAGCAATGAATCGTTTTTTCGCAACTCATAAGCAGTCATGAAATTTTGAATATAAGTGAGTCAACAATATTGAGATTTAACTAAGTACTCTGATTCATACATACTCACTATAACGTTGATTTATAAGTACAGGTTGCAATGAGTATGCTTACAAAGTACCATTCATACCATTCAAAATATGTTTGATTCATAAGCCCACACATTCAGACTCACTCGAATCAAAATTTACAGTCTTTTTTGTTGTTGCATTTACAACAAAAGAAAAAAGACACATAAGCAAAAAAGACAGAGCAGCAAGCAAAGCAAACACACAACCTTTTAGTGAGTATTTTAGTGTTCATACGCGATTCATACTTATATTGTGCTTCGTGTATATGTTGAGTTGTGGGAAGTGGAAATCAACAATATAATACGTGTTGTTAAGTATGAATATAATGAGTACTTCAAACTTTGTGTATGAGTAGAGGTTCCATGATATTAAAATAAGTATGAATGCGCATAAGTGTTAGAAATTATGAGTATGATTCGATTCTACTCATCTTTTTGAATGCCCATTACTAATCTCTAGTCCACAATCACTGTTAATAACAATATTTTACATCACATATGGCCAAGGTGAGGTTACTTGAATTCGACAGAATAACTTTACTTAAAAGAAAATTAAAGAAATCGATAACAAAGAGTTTTATGCTTAATAGCGGTCCAATAAAGGAAAAAATTGTCGTTACGATCATTGTTGTGATTATAGTTAAGTGGTATCCCTAATTGTCATTATTCCCAGCTATCATATGATTATCTAAATGTTTTAAAAATATATTGTGGAGAGTAATATTTGTCATGAGCCATCGACATCGTCTGGTTTACAATTATTTTTTTTTCTTGAATCGTATTCATAAATCTTGTTCCTTTGTGTCTGTATTGAATATTTCAAAAGTATTAATTAAGGCCGCCTTGGTCTAGTAGATAGCGTGTTGGCTTATTACACGTGAAGCCACGGTTCAAAACCCAGGTCAGACAAAACGAAATAAGAAATATATTTCTACGTTGACTTCCTCTCAGCAGATTTCTGGCAAAAATTCTGAGGGTAACTAAAAATTGCAAAAAAAAATTCTCAAAAAAATCTGTCGCTCGGAATTGACTTTAATAGGTCCTGCCACTCATGTATAAAATTAACACACACAACATAATTGGTGTGAGAAGCTAGGTCGTAATCCTGACTAATGGGTTCTAATGACCAATTATGTTCGTATTCATTAAAGTTGTAATTGCGTTCCTGTTTCATATTCATTTAATATAGAGCTTGGATATCTTTTTTTTGAAAAAGATTTCTGTGAAATGTTTTGTATTATAAAGCATTTCAACATTAAATTTTTTTCTCTTTACTACATAATATTTTAATAACACTATCTTGCTGCTTTTGCTATTAAGTTACATTAGTTATGATTTCTGCGTATTTCTGTTTCAGGTAAGTTTTCTAAAACAAAGTAACAAGCTATCAAAGTGTCCGGTAATTCTTAGTATAGCTTTCACAAACATTTATTTATCCTTTACACTCACTCTGGATAAATTATTGGAACTGACATTGAAATGTTTATGGTCTTCAACAGTTCGATTTCTGTCAGACTGTAATATGATTCGAAGTTAGATTTGTTTGAAATAAAACAAAAACTAAAAAAAAATCACAACAAAAACGAAAAACATGGAAATTTATTATTGCGGCTGGGAATTGTTCGTCAAAGAAGTAGCATTTAAATATGAGTTTCAAAAAAGGAATAGCAAATAAGGATTTCAACTTGTTTATAAAATAGCACGAGCACAAAATTAAACGGCATAATAAAGAAAACACAAGCGCTTGTATTATGTATTAACGATATGAAATATCTTCGAATAGAATTTTTTTTATTGCAATAAGAACTGTCGATCTTTTTGAAATTTATTTATATGAACCATAAATTATGCCACTTTAAAGCTGTAAAATTTTTTGGTATGTAGATTGCTTTTTTTGAGTCTTTCAACCAGTAACATTTCACCTTTGCTATCCAGCATTTCAAGGTGGTAAACGAAGAATCCCCCAGTTTTAAATCTAGTTAGTCTCTAATACTTGTTGTGGTTGCCATTATTTTTAATGTTTGTACATCAGCTGGGTTAATATTGGCAAGAAAGAAGGCGTTTGAAACTGGAAAACCGCAAAACTTATTATCATTTATGCATAATATACATATGTTCATAATAGCGTTCATAATATTGTTACATGATATGTATTTTAAATCGCACACGTATACTGTCACGAAAATATTTCCCATTAATTTGTCAAATTAAAGACGTAATGCGAGCAAATATTCAATACAAAAATTTATTTGGGATATACACTTGAATGAATACAACAATAATTATAGGTAATAAATTATCTCCTAAAATGTTAAACACCCTTTCCTGTCTGTATGCGTGGATTATAAAAAGCGTATACGCACAAAGAAAATGAAACAAAAGAAAATTACGATTTTTAAATTTGAAACAAAAAGGAATTCTATATTATATATAAGTACATGTATATCATGTATGTATTTATGCATTTTGCAAGCAAAGGATTATGTTTCGTTTCAGTTCTCTCTCTCTGTCTCTCTGTTACTTCTTATCAAAATAAATATGATAGTCCTGATGCTGGAAAAGAAAACTTAAAAATATTTCTTCTTCTTTATTATATTGTGAGTGAGTAATATTTCTTGAGATACTCTTATTTACTGCAGTTATTTACTGATGAATCTCTTCAATGTAATACGTGATGTTGCATTCTCATCAATTACAACTCATGGGTTTTGTTTTATTGTAAGGAATGTGAGAAGTATCAGAAGTGCTAAAGCAGAGTGGCTAAAGCAATGGGATTTCTATATTATTTTAACAAATTTTACAAAAAAAAAAGAAAAATAAGATCAAATATTTAGTTTTTAATTTCAAATATGGCAACATTATGAAATTTAATTTCATATAGATATACAGACTGAGTTTGGAGAAACTTTTCATGACAATTTGAATTACTCTTAAAGTTTTTGCCAGAAGACTGTTGAGTAGAAGTTATGAACCACGGGCTCTCGTCTAATAAGCCAACACACTATTGACTAGATTACGCCAACTTGTTTCTATTTTATCGATCTGCTAACATTATAATATTACTTGCCGTAATTTATTGGGAAAATCAATTACTTGCGGTTTTATTTTGGGATTTTTTCATTTCGATTAAAGGTATTTTTATTTGTTACCCTAATAATTAGAGACCTTCAGCTTTAAGTAATAAAAAGTTTGCAAATTTGAAATTTAAATTAAAATGCAAATATCGACAATCTCATGCAAATGTTGAAATTTTGAAGACCGTTTGTAATTAGATTTTCAAATAAATTCTTCAAATAAAAATATAATTTAATTTTAACAGTAATTCCGTTATGTATTATATGTATTTACATAATTGGTTTATTTATTATAAATACATACAGATACTATATTTAATATATTGCACAACTTTATATAATCATAATTAAAATAAGCAACTTCTGGCCTATTGCCGCCAAAAGGAAACGTAATGTATGGAAAATTATGATTCCAATTATAACAATCAATATTAGATACATATAGATATTAATATCATATATTTACATAACCATTCATATATATGTATATTTACATACATATATATATATGTACATATGTATGTATATATATGAAAATATTGTGAATACTTTAAATATGTTTGTTTAGATAAATGAGTGGCAATAAGCATATACTTCACAATTTATTCATGCCATTAAAATGTTTCATAAACGCCCAGCCAAAAAAATTCTTCTGCTTGAAAAACCCTAAGGAACCATATTAAAAGTATGCACACTTTTACATACATATATTCATTATACATATATACACACTTTCACTGATGTACTATGTACATACTTACATATGTACACAAATGTTTGGAAATGTTATGAGAACAGGAAGACAAAAAAGACTACCAAACAAAATCAAAGGCCAAGAGTTTTGTAACCTAATTTATATCCATTTCTGCTACAATTAAATACTTTCCGATCATGCTTCACGGCATAACACAAATCATCTTAATAATCTTACTTTTGCGGGCAATTTTGGACCAGGAGGATTCTAACGGGTGATGTTGTGATCCTTTGGGTTCTGAAAACATATACAAAATTTGCAAAATAGAATGCATTTGGGGATTAAATTGATAGATTATTTCATATAAGCCTTAGCCACGGATACCCCCTCTTTAATAGATTCGTCAGCTCCAATTTTGGCACGCTTTTCCCAATTTGAGTTGATTCAAACTTCATACAAAAAGAAATTGTGAAACAACAACTGTAATCCACTTTTTTATACACAATTGCTATCGAGGAGCTAAAGCCTCTAAATGCCACTCTAACATGTGTTCTAAACCTAACCTATTATTATCCAAGCACTTTGTAAATGTTTAATTCGCCGTGGCTTATTAGACTTGACGCCTCGGTTCAAACCCCAGGCCAGACATATGAAAAAAATATTTCTTCCTCTCAGCAGATTTCTAGCAAAAACTCTGTGAGTAAATAAAATTGCCACATGCATAGCTTCTCAAAAATCTGGCGTTCGGAATCGACTTTAAACTGTTGGTCCCGCCACTCACTTAAAAAATTAACACACACAGCATCAGTGGTCTGAGAAGCTAGGTCGTAAGCCTGGCTAAAAGGTTGTAATGACAAATTATGTATGTATGTATGTAATTAGCTAGCTATTAAGGAAACACAAAGATTGCTTCCATTTCAATAATTCAACGAACAACGTTTGAGATTAAAATACTTCAGGCCTGATAAGAAAAGTCGGTTAGAAAACATTGGGGAGACGCGTATATAATACGGATTTGCTAAGGATTTACGAATTTGGAAATAGGCCAACTTCATTTCTTACATATATACATAGTATATGGGGATAAAGCATCTATCTGCATCCATTGCCAGAAAGAAAAATAGTTAATAAACGAATTTACTAAATTTCAGCAATTCTTGCCGCAAATGGTGCCCTTTATTTCTGTCGTATCCTTATCTTAAATCAGTGTTTCGTATGCTTTCACCTTTTTCCTGAAAAAGTTTGTCAATGTTGGTTCCTGCTAAAACCTTCTGTTATTAATGATCAAAACAGAGATTTACCAATGAAATGCTATTATGGCTTATTTATACTTTGGGTCAATTCTCCACCACCACCACCACCTCTTACCGCCTCATAACACCTCCATAAATAGTTTTTTTTATGATTTTAGACCTTTGCAGCAATGATTCGAAAAACAATAGTTATTTAGGAAAGCCCTGTGGCATGAAAATCCTCACATTCGTAGGCAATCTTGAAATCTAAACAATAGCAAGAGTACTTTGTAACCAATGAAATCCGATTAATTTATCTCCTTCGTTCCATTTCAACCTTTATTTTTGGGAAGCCCATGCAAAGACAATGTATTGTATGGCAAGCAGAGCTATGCCATTCCTGTGGTCTGTGTGATTGTGTATATGGGTAGATGCGTGTGTTAAGATCCTTAAACTGTTTGAAACTGTAAATGAAAAGGAAGACTAAAACCAAAAATTATTGTGGCACCAAACACATACAAAAAAAGGACTGAAACTGGAAAAATAAATGTCATGTGAATTTCTTTTTTGTTCAATTGTCCTTGAGAATACATAAGTATGTCAGTCCGAACGAAGTCTAGTAATGTCGTTTCCGAACAGACAAAAGTATTTAAATAGAAATAAGCATACAAACTGCTTCAGCTTATACATTTGTGAACATTACTACTAATTAGTTCCAGTCAACTGTTCTATATGATTCCACACAAATACACCTAACTTTTGATTGTCGGGTTAAATAACTGGGTTCTTGTTCGGTTTCGGTGTTCCTCCCACTGTTCCTGTTCCTGTTTTACTTGAATAACAATTGAATTCTTCAAAAGTCGTGGTTGTCGGTTGTGTTGGAGTTTTTAATCGCATAAAAAAAACTGAAATTGTGTTCTTTCTTACCCCCACTTAGTGTTTTATTTTAAATGGTTGCGTTTAATTATGCTTAAACTTTAATACAGGGGCAAATACAACACAAGTTATGAAGTGGCTGCAGCTGAACTTTGTAAGAGTGTAGGTTATCATGTGAAATTTGTGTATCCAGCAATTGAAAAATCAAAAGGGTTGGTATACATGGAGTTAATATTTAAGAAGAAAAAATATCTCTACGTACAATAAAGAACGTAAAGTATTTGAAAAAAAAATGAAACGATAAACAGAAATTTTACACCATAAACTAAAGGTATTTGAAGTGGTTGACCGAATTATTTTCATTGCTGATGATTTTAATTGAATTCATATAAGGGTGTGGGCAAGGCCTTGAAAACATAAGGAATACAAGGCCATCTGTGATAAAAGAACACCCAAAAAGCAAGTGAGATGCGAACGAACAGTCGTTTAAGCTCCAATCTATGATACTCTTAATTACACTGAAGTCTTCCAAGTAACTCATTACTGGTATGAATGCTCATGAAAAACTATGCTCTGCTTATTGTTGAATTGCGCACAGTGGTTATAGCACTTAACAGAACAAACATTTCAAATTATATGGTCTTAAGTATGTAGTATGTAGTCTAGTAGGCAGTGTGTTGGCTTATTAAATGTAAAGGCCACGATTCTGATCCCCTGTGAGACATCAAAACGAAATATGAAAATATATTTCACATCAGATTTGCGACAAAAACTCTAAGAGTAAATAAAAATTGCCATGAAAAATTTCTAAAAAAATCTGTCGTTCGGTGCCGACTTGAAACTATAGGTCCCGCCACTCATGTATAAAATTAACGCAAACACCATAAGTGGTGTGAGGAGCTATATCGTAATCCTGACTGAAGGGTTGTAATGACCAATTGAGTATGTATGTATGTATGTAAGTATACACTATTTAAACTTTTATAAATTAGAATTTACCTATTAGAGCCTACATACATATATTGTAATTTTTTTTTTTATAAAGACGTAATGAGCCCTGGACTACCTTATGACTAGCTGATGGAAAAAAAAGAAAAGTTCAAAAAGGAGATATGGAAACCGAATAAAAAGATGATTTATGTCTAACTTATGCAAAATTCTCGTTATTCTCAATATTTATGCACCGACATGTGTAAATTCCAAAAAAAAAATATTTCACGAAAATATAGAGAAGGGTACACAATACAATTTTGTATGAGTTTTCTGTTTACAAACTTTGTAAAAATGTTTATAAATTGAGTAATTAAATCGATTTAAAAATGTAATTCAATATCCTTTACACACTCGAAGAATTTAAAACCATTGCGGTTCCTTAAATCTTCAGAGGAAATGACAACAAACAATAAAATGTCCTTTCCGTTCCCTTAAACAGCTTGAAAGTGGCCACTTAAGGATTCTTTTTATTTGTGATTGCTAACACATACATATATATATAAAAGAACATATATATATAAAAGAACGAAGACAACAGTTATACAAAGTAGATCACAACCAGAGTCAATTATTATTTTTCAATTAATAAATTTCAAATTACCTACAATAAGTACTTGAAATGGGGTCAACCACAAATACAAGTGCAAACAAATAAACAAACAAAACTAACAATCAAAAGATGACAACAACAACAACAAAAACAAGAAAAACAACATCAATAAGTTTATATCTAAGGCTGTAGCTCGATATGTATGTATAAATGTGTCAGCTAACAGACACATTGAAAACGCCTTCAGAAATGTCTACACATAGTAATACGAAGGGTAAGAATTGCTGGCACGTATTCTGTTCTTGAAATACACACTTATATACACAAACAAACATTGAAAGAAATTGAGAATTTTGTAAAATGAAATGAAAATTACAGTGCGGAAAATAATTATAATTAATTTTCACTATGTACAGACGTATGTACATATCATATAAGTTTCTCGGACATACATATGTCAATACGACTGATATCCCCGCCTCTATGAAAGACTGTAGCTTTCAAACTAATTCAGGTCAGTTTTCAATCAAATAAAAATTATTATCGCTTTATATTACGATATTATTTTTTTTTTTGCTTTAGCATTCGAAGATTTCGGCATCTCAGGCATACATACATACATAATTAGTCATTACAACCCATACCACTGATGTTGTGTGTGTTAATTTTATACATGAGTTGGCGGGACCTACAGTTTAAAGTCGATTCCGAACGACAGATTTTTCTCTCAGAGTTTATGCCAGAAATCTGCTAAGAGGAAGTCGCCGAAAAAATATTTTTCATATTTTCGTACCTCACGAGCAAAAACAAAAGTCGTCGAATTATAAGAAATCTCCTGATGCCGTATATTCGTCTAGAGTCGCTTGATTATGCTAAAGTCACATGAAGTTGATCTCGGTATATTTATTAGCTTAGACTAAAGAGATGTGGATTAATAACACATCGAATGAGCCGCTGAATACTTTTATACGCAGATACATTGCGTAAAAAAAAATTGCAATATCTGGGTAACATGATTGCAATGATGTTGAGCAACGAATTAAAAAGCCAATTTGCAGCCTTACAGAGCTGCATATATTCAAACTTTTGTTCTCTGAGTGCTTTTCTACTATCGTGGGTCCTCGTTTCTTACAGAAATCAAACAAATCTGTGGATAATGTGTTGAAAATCGATATTAAATGAATTCTTAGAACATTATGGTCACATTAAATCAGAAATTTACAATTATTCACCACGTCAGATATTAACATCGTATACGAGTATATGTATACGATGAAACCTCGAAGTTTTACTCAAAGCTGGACAATAATTATAGAGAAAATACAATTTTTCTTTAAGAATGTTGTGCTCCTATGTTCAAATGAGAATTAATGGAGTCTAAATTTATAAATATATATGTATATATGTACGAATCTATATATTCAAAATAGAAATATCGTATGAACTTAATATTATTTCATTGACTGTTAACATTTGTTGCCAACACTAGCAAGTAGAACTTTAACATGGAAAACAACAAAATTAATGTTTCTTCTAAAACTAAACAAAAACAAATATAATGTAACAAAAACAACAAGAATTACATAAAATTTGTAAAGATTTGTAAATCGATGGTGCATGGATCCTGCAAGTATTTCACACATGCAAACATCTTTAGATTACATGTCAGTCACATGAGTCACATATACATGCAGCAGTCAATACAACAGGTTTAAATATTTCAATATCCTCGTATTGTTGTAATTGACATTAAACTTAAAATAATGAAAATTATCAGATAAGACTGAATTTGTTGCATTAATATATCCTTGGATTCTTTAGAAGAAGTTTTTCAACATTTGAATGAATTCGGTTCTTCGAAAGAGTGCCCATACAATGCATAGATTCAGGGAAACTTTTCCAAAATGGGGCTAATTGCGAGGGTATGTTAGTTACGACGAGTAGAAGAAGTTTAATAACTTGGTAGCGTTAAAAAATTATACCATTGTGTGTGGCGATTAAGAAATCTAAACGTTTAGTTATGTATGTAGAAACAGAACTTTTAAGAAATTTTTTTAAAGACCAACACTAAGGAGATGACTCCTACTTATGCAGTACATTGTGTTGGAATACCAGAAATATACTTATAGGATAAAGGACAGAGAGATCGGAATAAAATATCAAGCCATCTCATTTTGAGAAACACGCTGCTTTAAAATCGAGATGTTAAGTTGATTCCTTTCAAGAACTCTAAAGCTGGCTTATAAAAAGGTATGCTAAAATCCATTTATTTAAGAGATGCAGAGACTAAAAATGTTAACAATTAAAATCTTTTAAAATTTCTTAAAGAAAAATTAAAAATTTTTTAAATTTTTTTCTGTCCATATGCGGTTGCAAAAAGCAATTAAAAGAAGAATAAAATATTAAAAAAATGTTTATTTCATGTATTATTAACCTTAAACATGTATTTTTTTTAATTTTTTTGTTTTTTGTTGTAAGAGTTCAAAAATGTACAGAAAATGAAAAACATATGAAAACATATGAAAACCTGTAAATATTTATGTGTTGACAGCAGTACAAAAACTAAAGTTGTTGGAATTGAAATAAAGTTTTTTTGGGTTTCTTTTATTTTTTAGTTTTCTTTCATTCAACATAAATGGTTTTGTAGTTTTCGTTTATTTTTTTTTACTTATGCAGCCAACATATTTATGCATGCAAATGATGACATTGTTTTTGTGACAAAACATATCAAAAAACCTACACTGCAAAATAATATTCACAATCCGAATTTATATATTTTTTAAGAAAACAAAATTGCCATCATTTGCTTTTTATTTGCATTTGTATTTTCAATAACAAAGGCCGATTACTCTAAAAGTAGAAAGAACGAAACCATACATACATACATGGCAGGAAACTACACCACTCTACGATTTACAGAAAAATTATACGAAATTGATACGAATACGAGAATGTTATAACAAATTTTAAAAAGTGTCACTGGGTATACTAAAGTTAAACTATAAAAAATGATTGGAAACCCATTTCAAATATAAATGAAACAAAATCAATGTGGCAGGTACCATTCATATTTAAAATAAGTCCCCAATCAAATCAAATCCTGTAATAGGAGACCATGCTTAAACATAAATAAGAGCTGGAAGAGTATGGCAGCAAAGAGCCACTCAATATAAAAATCACTTCGAAAATCTTTTTGATGCACCAGAATCATGTTACTCAGTGTGACTTGCAGCTAGGAAGCACAAAAAACCGATTATATTTAAGGCTCTTGTGCCAAATTGATTGCGAGTACTCACTGAAGAGAAAGAGAGAGAGGGAGAGCAAAAACACTGCCAAATCAAATTAGAATCTATCAGAGAGTTTTCAAAAAGCAACTCAAATGAGTTTTCAAAAAGATGAGTAGAATCGAATCATACTGATAATTTCTGATACTCATACGCATTCATACTTATTTTAATATCATGGAACCACTACTCATATTCAAAGTTTGAAATACTCATCATATTCATACCTAACAATACGAATGATGCTGTTGATTTCAACTCTAAATAACTCAACATATACACGAAACACAAAATAAGTATGAATCGCTTACGAACACTAAAATAGAAGGTTGTGTGTTTGCTTTGCTTGCTGCTCCGTCTTGTTTCTTTTGTTGTAAATGCCTAACAACTAAGAATGTAAATTTTGATGAATGATTCGAGTGACTCGAATCATTTGTAAGTATTTTTCTAAAGTTGAGTTTGATGTCAACGTTGTACTCATACTCATTGCAACCTGTACTTGTAAATCAACGTTGTAGTGAGTACGAATGAATCAGAGTGCATAGTTAAATTTCAATATTGTTGACTCACTTATATTCAAAATAAAACGATTCGATCTCTGGAATCTATCGCTTCATATAGAAAAAATCGGTTCGTAAAGTGACCGCTTTTCTTCAAAGTAATTCTTCCCAATCTCTACCGCCACCTACACGGGCTTATAGAGGAAAGTTTTCTAGAAAATTTACTTCTTAAAAATGATTAATTTCTATGTCTATTGTAACTATGTATGCATGTAACAGATCTATTTATGCATGCATGTTTATGTGTTTCTGTATAAGTTCCCTATACAAAAAGGAACACCAACTAGAACATTTTACATGCCAACCGTTGAGCATAATTTTTTTGTTTGTATGTGTGAAAAGTAGTACCATTAAAAATACATTTAAATACAGTGCTGTAAGGCATGGTACATATGATAAGTTTAATGTAAAATGTTGTTGGGTTCTTCATAAATATCATCTGACAAGCCACGTATACATACATTCTGAAACTGAACAAATGCAAACATGGAATACATGGATGTTTTTTAAAGGATTAAAACGTAAACAAATAAAAAAGAAAAAAAATTTAAGACGAATATTTCAGCTTTTGTAATAAAATATATTCTAAAAATATATGTAGAAATGATTGTCTATTATGTTCATATGTAGTATGTAGGTGTAAGTATTTGTATCCATAGTAACTAATACATATTTAGTTATGTACTTACGGGTATTTTATGTATTATTTTTTTGATGAAAAGTTGTAATTACTCCATAAATAATATGAACACTTTTATTTAATAAGATATCAGGAAACAGAAACTTTTGAATACCAAAACAAAACCGAAAAAAAGTGAAATAAAAAATGAAAGAAAACTTCTTTCTTTTATTTGATTATTTCAGATAAATAGTAAATGTACCTGCACAACAGTATTTGGTTTATTTGATTTTAAAGTACAAAATAGTATCGTATTTCTCCTTAACTTTTATGTTATTTAAAATATTAAAGGGATGCCTGTTAAATCTTCTCTGTGTCTTCTTCTTTTTTTTAATCCTACAGACTTTACTGCTAAACTTTATGGCAAAAAGTTATTCTTAAAGTCATGATATTTTATGTCCATGTGTGCTATGTTTGTAAATATAAATCTGAGTTGCTTTATTCTCGTATATTAGTGGAGCACACTTGAATGGCACATCTATGTACAGGGTTTTTCAACTTAGAGGTTAGTTTTTAAAACGTAAACTCAACATACTTTTGTGATTAAAAGTTGATAATGTTGATTAAAAAATATGAATGATATGTGGGAAAAGTCTCTTGCGCGAATGTTTCAATTACACTTTGGCATTGGGAACTTAATTAATTGCTACCTATCCGGAAAAAATATTTACACTTCGATTTAGTTTATGTTCTGTTGAATTCGTGACTTTTTCACTTGTCAGATGGACTCGCTCTTATTCGGTTTGGTATGAGACCCACTTTATGGTATGGGATCGTTTATTTACTTACTTAAGCATTACAATACTGTAATTAGAATTACGACCTGGCTCCCCCATCACCCATGTAGTGTGTGTTAATTTTAGCCACTAGCGGCGGAACCTTTAGTTTAAAGCCGACATCGAAATACAGATTTCTTAAAAAGCTCTCTGAGAGGGAGTCCTCGAGGAAATGTTTCTTTTTTGTCACATTTGGTTTAATTCGAAATTTCTGACCTAAGGTTTGAACCATGAACTCATACCTGCTAGAATACGGCGACTATAATTTAGGTTTCCACCAACACTTCGATTTTTTTAATTCGGTGACTACAGACTGTTGGTTTTAATGCTCCAATAGAGTGGAAGTCGCCAAAGTCTAGTAGGTAGTGTGTTAGCTTTTTAGACGTAAGGCTACGGCTCAAACCTCAGCTCAGACAAATCGAATATATGCAAAAAAAAATATATCTTCGGTGACTTCCTTTCAACAGATTTCTGGCAAAAACTCTGAGAGCAAATAAATGTGTCATGACAAGTTTCTCGAAAATCTGTAGTTCGGAGTCGACTTTAAACTGTAGGTCCCACCACTCATGTATAAAATTAACACACACAACAAAAGTGGTGTGAGAATCTAGGTCCATAATGCTGACTGAAGGGTTATAATGACTAATTATGTGTGTAATAGGATGGTGTTGGATAACAACTCTTGATTAAAGGACTTTCTTTTAAAAGAAGTGATTTTTAAAAACAAAAAGAATATCGATCTTCAAAACCCCTGTACAATAAACATGGGTATGTGTATGTTTGCAAGCATAAACTAGAATATTAAAAGGATTTTTCAGTTTTGTTTTTATTTTATTTTTTTAAGTTTATTACTGGCCATTAAAATGTTCTGTAGTTATGAGTTCTTAGATTTCATAAAAACAAAAACAAAAAAAGAAAGAGATTTTCCTTAAAGAAATCGGAGAATTACAAAGAATAAGAGCTTAAATTAAAAATGGATTTACTTGTAATCCAAAGTAGTGGAGTATCAGTAATAATAAGTAGTGCAGTTTATAATATTAAATTAATTTAGATTCAGTGCCGTAGCAAAAAAATAAAATAAAATAAAATAAATATTTTATATTACGTTATAGTGGATGTAAGTGGTCGTTACAAATTATTACAAGACTCGGCCAATCATAAAAAACTGATAAATGCTCATTAAATAACTAAGCACACACACTTGGCATGTGTTGTAAGCATAGCAGCAATATATCTATCAGATATATTCCATACAAGATATAAGAACTGTCTTCGTCTATCACTCTTAATAAGTTGGATCATACGTATCCGAACAGAGGAATATACTCGGGAATCTAAGGGCAAAAGAGCTTTCCAGGGCTTTCCAATGGATTCAGAAGACGTGGGTATTTACATACTCTCCTGACAGGTCAAATTTTGGCGTATTACTATTGGAGTTGCCAATACATATGTATAACAGACTGGAATGAATTGCCGAATAGCCTGACAATCTTGAGACTAGACGCACTAGTTTTTTTCTTTTTTTTTTTTTTTTTGAAGAGAATAAACAGAGTCTCACTTGTGTCTGTGAATATAGGCCACAGTCTCATAGGAAGAGATGTATCGTGATGAGAACAAACAGAGGAATATAGAACCTTCTCTCTGTGATTTTTCTGATGTCGCTGATAGCCATTTAGTAAATATGTTGTAACCTGCTTTCGAAGATCTTTTGTTTGAAGCTGCATAGCATTTGTTAATAAATTGGTCCCGCAGTTCCACAACGGGCCAGAGGGTGTCAATGTTTTAAGAGGGTTTCTCCTTACTTGAATTTAATTTGAAGGACAGCAGGCTTTATTTTCTTATCATTTATTTCTACATTAAATAGCTTTTAAGCAAATTAGCTGTGTAAAAGAAATTTAATTCTTTTTTTTAGGATATAGGAAAATAATTTTATTTAAATACAACATTGCGTAATTAAATTGCGTCGTATGTATATGAATGAATATTCCGTATCCCGTATCCCGTTTAAAATACAGCCTAATAAAAATAATATTTAATTTAATTTTGTGTAATTTTTCTAATTGGCATAATTAAATAATTAAATTAGCGTCAGGTAAATGTTTTGTCATGATTTCTTTACTCACTGAACTGGCAAAGCACAAGAAGAAGAAAAAAAACAGAACCAAGCACAAGATACGACAGTCTTAACACGCACTAAATGTGCGGTGAAAAATAAAATTAACTCAAGAGATGCGTAAAAGTGTAGATAAATTTTATTTAGACATGTGTGGTGCTTATTATTAACCCATAAAATGTGTTTAAGGTCTTTCCGTTACCCAAAATGTTAAGAGTTTTTAACATACTTTATGTATTTCAATACATGCGTATATTTTCTTCATTTTCAATTCCATAATTTAATTTCAGTTTTAGAGGGTTAATGGAAAAGAGTATACGACACCTTAAGAGAAAATCAACAAACATTACTGTCATTGTAAAGTGTCGTAATCCCAATTGAGTTCCTTAAATTATGTAAATTATTCAAGTTATTACTCTCTCAACTCATTATTTAAAAAGCACACACACACACAATCATCGCGTGCTGAATTTATTAAATTATATGCGTTGAACGCACACACACTGCATGAATTAAATTAAAAGATAGATTCAGCGTGGGGGCACAGGTGAGTACATATTTATGTTTCGTGCATTTAAAATTGAATAAAAACGAAACTGGTAAGATATAAAATATTTAAAAAAAAATAAACAAAAATAAAATGAGAAGAAAAAAATCTAGGAGCAGACATAAAAATGTAACTAATATAAATCGCATGTACTCACTATAGCACCCGTTCTTTTAAGCAGTTTTATTTATTCTTTATTTTTATTCGTAAAACATATTTTAAAAAAATTTGGAGATTTTTAAGCATTCTAAATTATCACTGTATTAAGATTGAAGCCATTTCTGTCCTGAATAAATGTTCTCTGAATCCATTTAGGCCAGTCAAAAGCCCAGGTACTATTCATAGGTTATTTCTGAATAGTCTACTTCAGTCGCGAAAGGGCGTAGCGTTTTTCCTAAAACACAATTCAGACGAAAGTCTCGTGACAAGCTATTTAACACATATAAGTGTGTCTACAGCAATAAATAAAAGTATCTTTCAAATATGCCATGGCACAGTTCTCCAGATGACTAAATAATTGGAGCGTAGATGACTGAAATCATGAAACGTCCTGAGGTGACCAAACAAACGTAAAGAGAGAGAGAGAGCGTAGGCGTATGGGAAAATTCATTAGTATAACAGGGAAATAACTAAAACTTTTTACATGCGCAATTTGCACAATTATCTTCACATTTGTTCCGCTCATCTAATAGGGATCTATTTCATTTAGAGTTCATTACAAGGCAGTCAACTTGATTTTCTGTGATGCTGTCGAAAAAATCTACTTTACTTTGTTCTTGTAGGGTAAGCCTAGATTAACATAAAAACAATCTGCGTCATCAATACCGTTCTATCACTGCCGTGCGGGATTCGTTGCTCTCTAAGAAGTGATTTTCGATAAGACTCATGAGGGGAAGATAATATTTAAGAAACTCGATGGAGAGCTCTTTTCTTAAACTTGGTGCATCAACGATTTAAAACGCTACTTTTATAAACAATCTTAGTTCTATTCACTGTACTCCATATATGCTATACTTACTATACTATACTATACTATACTATACTATACTATACTATACTATACTATATTACCTCACTTACACGATATCGGTTGCAGTTTTTAAATTTTAAGCCCCCTTCCACCCTGTTAACGTTGTCTTTATCAGCCTTCATGAGAAGGAAACAGGAGCACAAATAAATTAAAAACTAATGAATTAAAATCCATACGACAACGATATACTATGGATGTAATTCAGATGTTTTAAGCCAGGTAAAGAAAGAAAAAAACAAAAACAATTAAAATTCTTCTTTTATTGATATTGTGAATACTGCTGTGGCGCAGACATACAAGGTGTAAATAAAATGAAATGAATGTATGCCACAGATTGGTTGTTGGCCCTCTCCCCACAACACCACAACAGCATATTTCTGCAGTATTTACTCGTTCAGTTTTCCTCCCTACTTGAGTTCATTTCTTCATCTTGTGTTAAGTTCTTGAGTGCAAAAATATTTCCTCCTTTCCTTCCTTTTATGTTGCAAGTAACGCAGACCGGTTAACCGATCGGTTATTGGTTGTGAGTGCTGCCAGTGTTGCATATTCATCATAAATATTTATGAAAGTAACATGGAAATCATTAATACAGATTTCTTTCCTTTCCTTTCGTTTCGTTTCTTTTCTTTTGAGTTATTTGCTTTACTTCTATCGGTGTTAAGTGCAACATATTGTTACAACATATTTACCATACAAGGGTATGGGTGTGTACATGCGTATGTTGTGGTTATGGTTCTGAGTATTTGAGAAAAACAATTATTTTTTGACAAGTGTTATCAGCATTTTCATTAGTTTTAACGAGCAATTATTTTGTCGAAATCTTTCTTTCTTTTCAATCTTAATTATAATAAACGCTCAATCAATCATTCGATAAAACATACGAATTTTAAATATTTAATTACGAAAACTACTTTAAACAATAATCCTCTTATATTACATATTATATACGAAAATAATTATGTAAATAATTGTAATTCAATTGAAATTCAAAAACTCTAAAAACTCTGAAAATCTTATGCAATATGCATGTATGTATTGGACAGCGTATACTTTCAACGTGCAGGTAATTCTTTTAATACATATTTGTAACAACATAACTGTGTACACTGGCGAGCAAAATTGTGTGAATATTCATTTGATAAATAATTCAGGAATTCTTTAAAAGTTCTTTTTTTAAATGCAAGCAAACAAATTTCATTGCAAATTTAATTATACTTACTTACTTCATTGGCCATTTATAACACGATTAACGGATTTCGGCCTGCCGTAACACATCCTTACTCTGCTTTTTGTGCGTCTACGCCAGTTGATCACACTAATCGATGACAAGGCTTCCTTGATTTGGTACTTCCAACGCAAACCAGGTCGTCCTCTTGGCCGACTTCCGTAGATCTCCGCACCAAATACCCGTCTCGCAGGAGCACCCTCCTCCATTCGAATGGCATGGCCGAGCCAGCACAGCCGCTGGATGTTAATACGCTGCACAACGTCTACGTCTATGTCATTGAGGAGCTCATAACTTAATTTAAAAGCAAATGTTGAATCGGATGCTAAAATCATCGCAAACTCGCACTGGACCGATGGTGTTATGTAGGACTTTTCTCTCGAATACTCTGCATCAGTACTTAATAGGGTCCATGCCTCTGCGACATAAAGAAGCACGAGGAGGATGAGCGTTTTGTAGAGTATTAGTTTTGTCGTACGAGAGAGGTCTCTACTACTCAATTGCCCATTGAGACCATAGTAGCACTTGTTGGCAAGGGTGATCCTGCGCTTGATCTCCAGACTTGATCTCCTTGACTACATCGAAAGTGTAGTTATCGGCCGTAATCTGAGATCCAACACGCCGAATATTCCTACTTGTCGATAATATATACTTCGTTTTGCCCTCATTTATTGCCAGACTTAGTAGACAGCCCCGTTCAATAGCACTAAAGCTATTATTAAATCCTCTATGATATGATATTTCTCGTTTAATTTACGTGAAATATTAATTCGCATTATCGGTAAATGCCTTTGAACCTCCTACACTGTTAGCAGCTAATTGTGATAGAAAGTAGGGGTTGGGCAGTTTCCAATTTCAAACAAGATCTTTTAGCAAATTTCTCGACTATATTTTATCAAAATTGAAGACTTTTGCCACTTATTTTACTCAAATATTGATTTTTAAATTAACAGAAAATCGTATCCGAATTCGATAGGAATACATTCCATTACCGCTTATATTTAACATCGGGCTGGACAGGACCAAGACTATGCCGATTTCGATGTACTCTTTTAGCATGTCTGATTATATCACAGTTATACAAATTCATGGCAATAATATTTCATTCGACTTAAAATCTTTATTAAGGACAACTGCAGATAATTCTTACCTCAATCCCGGCTATAAGACGTTCGATAACGTCCTCCCTTAAATATGGATTAAGGTTGCCTTTTTAATTTCTTTTTTTTTTATGGAATTGGAGTTTTATTTCCAAATTAAATTCATTTTAATAAAGAGAAAACCACTTTAAGAGAATAAATGAAATTATTAATTAAAAAATTTTGATCACAATGAAATATATAATCAATTTTGCTGTTATTCGTGCACTGAAAACGCAAAATCCAACTGCGAAAAACTTCCGCTAATGGAGCTCATATATTCCATTTCTTGTGAAATCATTATTAATGCCTCTGAATTGTGAATTGTTATCACAAAAAACGAAAGGAAAGAATTGACTAACAATAGAATGCATATTTTTCCTATAATTGACAGTCTTTATTTTCGCCTCTCTTAAAATGCAGCATAATGGTAGATAGAGGAGGATGTTCATTACTGCGTTTCCGCAATACAGAGATTATCTTTATGAAAACAGATGTGTCTGCCAAGGCTTATTGATGTGGTTCAATTTACATTAAAGTACTTGCCATGTATACATACTCTTACATACATACATATGTGCAAGTTACCAGCATTAACATCTGCACATATACCAAAGGCAAATGAGGAAGATGGCAGTTATTCTCTAAAAGCTGAAACTGTTTATAAATGCCATGCCTGGTGAACGAATAAAAAAAAATTAATTTCTTTACTAACACGTATGTATGTATGTAGGTGCTGTAGTCATTCGAGAAAATTCAAGTTATTGCAGGTAAGAGTGTCAACGTTGGTTTAGCCTGACTATCTTACTCTGTATATTGATTTTAGTGGATGGAAGAATTAATTTCTATTGGATTTTTGGAACTTAAAGTGCTTGCAATGATGTTGCCAATTTAGGAATTGATTAATATTAAGTCAGTTTTAAGTAAAAATTTTATGGAGAATATATTGTCAATTCAATTTCAGTAAAGTTTTTGATATAAAAATGCAACTCTCTCGAAAATATCGATTTAATTAAAATATACATGTATTCGCACAGTCACATAGATGTTCTAGGTTTTTAAAATAAAATTTCTCTTATAGGAAATACATATATTGTTAAAAAACATTTATAATTCGAAGTTTTCACATGAAAAAGACCAGAGACCAGCAATGAGTATTCAAAAAGATGAGTAGAATTTAATCATACTCATAATATCTGATACTTATACGCATTCATACTTATTTTAATATCATGGAACCTCTACTCACATTCAGAGTTTAAAGTACTCATCATATTCATACTTAACAACACTTATGATATTGTTGATATCGTTTCTCCATAACTCAACATTTACGCGAAGCACAAAATAAGTATGAATCGCGTACGAACACTAAAAATACTCACTAGAAGGTTGTGTGTTTGCTTAGCTTAGTGCTCTGTCTTTTTTCATTTTTTGTAAATGCCTAACAACTAAGACTGTAAATTTTGATGAATGATTCGAGTCGAACGAATCAAACATATTTCGAATGGTATGAGTTTGATGTCAACGTTGTACGCATCCTCATTGCAACCTGTAGTACTTATCATATTCATACTTAACAACACGTATGATGTTATTGACTTCGACTCTCCATAACTCAACATATACACGAGTCACAAAACAAGTATGAATCGCGTACGAAGACTAAAATACTCATTAGACGGTTGTGTGTTTGCTCTGCTTGCTGCTCTGTCCTTTTTTGCTCTTTTTTGTATTTTTTGTAAATGCCACAATAACCAAGACTGTAATTTTTGACAAATGATTCGAGTCACTCGAATCGTTTATAAGCATTGTACATAAGTATTTTTCTAAAGTTATGAATCTAAATGAGTAGGCTTATGAATCAAACATATTTCGGATGGTATGAGTTTGATGTACGAATACTCATTGCAACCTGTACTTATAAATCAAAATTGTAGTGAGTACGAATGAATCAGAGCACATAGTTAAATTTCAATATGTTAACTCACTTTCGTAGTAGTAGCGAAAAAAACGATCCATTGCTGATCACTGATCTAGACTCTGCTTTTTGTGAGTGGTAAACTTTAGACGAACTTTTAAAACTTGCAAAATTATGCGTTGTTTTCAAATATGTTTAAGAAGTAATAATAATAATAATAATAATAATAATAATAATAATAATAATAATAATAACCAAAATACTCGTTTTTCGTTAATCTTTAACTCTTTATAAATTTATTTCATTAAAAATGTGGTCCGATGCCCATTCTCAAAAAATATTTAAAGATTTATTTATACAATCATGCAGTTTAAGTTAAGAATTTAAAATAATCGATAAACTTAAATATGATTAAATAAAATCAACCACTTATTAACAGACGAGTGTGATAAAATTTTCTGTTGAAAATTTTCCATTTACGAAAAGAGTAATTAGTTTGATTAAAGTGTCCTTAAACAACTTAAATTTTATTATACAGCCTGTTAACGTTCACACGCATTCTTATATATATACATACGTATGTATGTACGTGCGAAAATATATTCACAATTACATATGCAGTCTTGTACTTATATGTATGCATATATATAAATGTATATACATACATATGTATACTATCATGAAGCAAAAAATTATACTCATTTTTAATTGTAAACACATGCATGCACACAAAGACATGTAGCAGCAAGGAAAAAATAAAAATTAAACAAAAAGTTAATCGATGCAATGAGACTATATAGCCTCCTATATATGACACATATAAATACATACATACATACTTGGTCATTGTAGCACTTCAGTCAGGATTAAGATGTAGCTTCTCACACAACTTTTGTTGTATGTGTTAGTTTTTATTCATAAGTGGTGGAACCTACAGTTTAAAGTTGACTCCGAACGACAAATTTCTGAGAAATTTTTCATGGTAATCCTGTTTACTCTCATAGTTTTACTAGAAATCTGCTGAGGGGAAATTAGCACAGAAATATAGTTCTATATATCTTATAAATCGACTTTTAGAAACGCATCAGGCAGGTAAAACGCTCAAAGTAACATTTAATTCGAAACAAAAGTAAGAGGAATTTATGATGGAGCCAAAGGAAAGTAAAACTCTCCAATAGATTATTAAAGTATACTTAAGCAACTGGACAAGTCAGTATTTAACTCCTTGATTTGTTTGTTTTCAAATTCTACGAACATCAATCCTAGAATCGCAGCATATGTACTGCCACTGTCTATAGCGATGTAGGGTGCACAAATAAAACAGGAAGCGGTGTTAACGCCATAAAGGAAATAAAATGTAAATAAAGAAAACAAAAACAATACTTTGGCTATTGTTTACAAACATATTAACGCTCTCAGTTACACATTCTCACTTAAGCTTTCTCACTTACATATACATATACGAATACGAATACATACTCATTTACAATGTAATATAAACATTAAATTTTCACAAATTGTGAGTATGTGAGTCTGTTTTTTACACTCTCATGCATCTTTTTCGATTATGTAATGTTGCGCTTAAGGTTGCAACATGAATATGCCCATCAAAAGAAGAAACACAACAAAACTGTGTATTTTCATACGTTATACGTATATAAACAGGTCTTCTATGTATGTATGCTTGTATGCATGCATGAATGCTGTACCTATTATGATGAAAAATAATACTTTTACAGAATATATATTCTAGTCTTGATTACTTGTAACAGAGAAAAGGCTAATATTTTCTAGGAAAATATATATTCTCAGAAAATAGCTCAGTGACTTTTGACATAATACGATGCACCTTAAATGGAACCTTACTAACACCTTCCGCGAACGGACGAAGGGCTGTCTGCCAAAATATAATAATTATACGCAAAAACATTCCCTTGATGCAGAGCTCAGACCAAATCTGTTTCTAGTCTTTAAATTTCCCTGTTAGCTAACCAATTACATGCACTATAAATCGATAATGGCAACTATAATTGCATTTGTAACAACACTTTTATAGTTTTAATGATCTGAACACGATCAATATTTTTAAATGTCGACCCATTCACTAACTGAATGACACTTTAGAACGGTATTTAATAGTTGACGGCCTTGTTTGACCGGCGATTTTGAAAATTCTATGTATATTTTATGTATTAAAGTTTATGATCTGTACCCTATTTTAATATATAGATATGGAGTCGCCGTAGTCTAGTAGGCAGTGTGTTGGCTTCTTAGACGTAATGCCACGGTTCAAACACCAGGTCAGACGTCTCCAACTTAACGAAATATGAAAAATATACTTCTTCTATGACTTCTTCTTAACAGAGTAAAGAAAAAAAAAAACTCTGAGTAAATAAAATTGCCATGAAATTTTCTCAAAAATCTGTCGTTCGGAGTCGACTTTAAACTGTAGGTCCCTCCCCTCATGTATAAAATTAACACACACAACATGAGTGGTGTGAGAAATTAAGTCGTAATCCTGACTGAAGGATTGTATGTATGTTATGTATCATATGAATTCCATCGGATTGAGCAGACCATAATGGATTTTTGTAAATTTAATATGAAAATGAAATCGTACTAAAGAATTCAAGTTAAAGTATGAATTGTATTGTATATATGAATGTTATGTATACATGCATGCTCATAGATATACATGCTATGTGGTGAATTGAAAAATATTGTGCATATACCTGCGATATATTATGAAATAAAAAGAGGCTGTTGGGTTATTATTTAAAAAAGAAAAAAAACGAATAATGTTTCGCTTATATTAATCAATTATCGATTTAAATCTATTGGAAAATGAAACAGTTCCAGCGTGAACTGCAACACTGCAGAAATATGAAAGAAAATGAGAAGCGATGAACAATGTAGAGAATAAAAGCGCAATCTTATTAAAAAACATAAATTACGCCTGTCATTATTTTTCAGTCAAATGCTAAAGGCGTTTCCTGGAATATTTATGTCTACATGAACATCAAGCATGAACAATATTAAAAGGTAAATAAATTTCTGTTATTAGGGACAAATTGTGTTGAAAATGTACAATATTTTCACTTCATTAAAGCAAAAGCAAAAACAAAGAATACAAGTAGAATAAAATTAATTTGCAACATCATTTAAGCTTAATTAATATACAGTTTTTTCACAAAAAAATATTCACAGATACATGAATTCCATTAAAATCCTACAGTAATTAATTCCTGCACAACAAAAAAAAAGAAAAAGAAAGGAGCATAACAGGCAGAATTAAAGGCAATCCATTTAAACCACTAGGAAATCGCTTCAACTTTTGAATAAATACAATAACAAGTATAAGGATTTAAGGCCACAGGACAACTTTTATGCCATAATCAGTTAAAAAGCAACCAGATTGTGAAATGTTTACATATTTTATTCATTGTTGGCAGCGGAATCACAATTAATCTTTGGTAGGGGAAAAGTGCATTTAGTAGCAAAGAGCGCAGTTGCAAGGTCTTTTGAGTAGACGTTACGAAAAAAAAAGTTTGGGAGAACGGAGAGAGGTCATGCTATGATCCTTTCTTTAATGGAATTCTAAAGACCGATTTCTGTAGGATGGATTCAGGACGCAATAGTTTAAATAGAATGTATTGCAGTCTTAGTATAGATTGACACTCTGAAAATATCAAAAAACAATTTGTTGAAATCAGTTCGTATACACTGACATTCACAAGAAGACGTAAAAATGTCTTCAGTAACAGAAAATCTTTAATTTTGTTTTTGAATTGAGTTTATTGCCAGTGGAGAAAATATTTTCAAAAAATAACTGCTGAATTGTCGATCATATGGACCCGCTTTAATAAATTTTCCATAACTACTGCCAGTACTTGCAGCGATGGGTGCCTGCACGTAATGCAACAACAAAATTATTTAAAGGAAAGAAAATACCCACTGTATAGTAGAATGCAATTTATTCTTTATTTTTTTAAATTTTAAGTTCATTTCTAAAACATTATATTAAAACGAAACGTTTTTGTTTTAAGTTTCCCTATGCAGTGTTCTAAAATTATTCGCCATAACAACAAAAAAAAAACAGAAGTTATTTTGTGAAATTAGGAAAAGTGTTATCATCACTCAAGTGTATACATGTCTGAAGACATTCAATTACAGCTGCTACAGCAAAAAACTCAAAAGTTACAGTTCACTTGTTAAATGTTTTAAATTACAACTGCAACCAGCCAACCAACAACAACAACAACAGAAGCATTTGAGATGAGGAAAACAGAGTTTAACAAAATATTTATGCTGCATCATGCTAAATAAAGCTCATACTTGACAACACACTTATTGTTTTAAAAAATAAAACCATTCAAGCATCCAACACAACACATCATCCACTAAACAAGCGCAACCATTTTTAGCTGCTCGTTCAACCAGACATACAAACATTCTCGCATACAATCTCATTTCTTCTTCATCACTCTCATCAGCATCTTTTATGTTGAGGAGACTTTCCATTATTTTTTCCTCCTTTTGATTCCTTCCATTTATCTTTTTGTTTTCCCATTTTGTAATTGTTATAATCCCGGGGTATCTGGCGAAATGTATTGTGTATACGCAAACACAGCCAAAGCTTTAGTTTCTTGATCTGTAACCCTAATTCCCTTTAACTTTTCATTGGAACACTTCAAGTAGAATGAAATTTCTCTTACACGTTGAGATGTGCGGTAGACAAAAAAAAACACAACGAAAGAAATCGAAAGTATCTCAAATAGAAGAAGAACTCATGTTGAAGAAAATGCAAAAGAATGGCAAATCCATGGATTGTAGTGATGATAATTGCCTCTCTTGCTTTGAAGAGTGCTAACTCTGTTTTCTTCATTATCCTTATTGTACATATTAACAAGCGGTCACAGGGTATAATTATACCATGTTTGCAAGTGATTAAATAAACAAATCAGGGAAAAAATCACAAGGGAATAATGATTTTTTAATTAATTTAAAAACTATTGTATCGTTACGAAAATAAAAAATCTATATACTGGTGCTTTGCTTTTCAAACGTTTAACATTAAAGTTATAAACAAAAGCTACAAAAACAAAACAATGCAGTAAACAAACCTGTTTACAAATTATCGTACTGCTTAATATAACAATCAACACCAGTATAAAAAATGGTAAACAAGTAAACACAAATACACAAACAAATCTACAATAATAAATGTAAACATCGATGTCTATATTTATAGAGATTTCGAGATGGCGAAGTCATGAACATTCGCCTTCATCAGAGTGTTTACTCTGCCATATAAAAGGCAAGGTAAAGTAGACGATCGTATTTAGTGAAGTTCACTCAGTTTTGTATGAAGACCCAGTGCGTTTGAAGAGAGTAATCGTGGTTTGAAGAACTCCGTTACAAAGATCTGTCGAATAATTTTCTAGTAATTGTTATTGTTTATGCAAAGGGGATAAACAGATGAATAACAAAGAAAAGCAACTGTTGTTGTTTACATCAAGTTGTGAACAGTGGCGCATAGAATTGTGCGAATAATAAAGAAATTTAATTAAAATCAAACACAAAATTTATTTTTTTTAACATTTTTAAAAGGTAAAAAACGTAACAGTATTGAAATAAAAAATAACTAATCGGCACATAGAAATCATATGCGGTAGAAGTTTTCAACTAGTCTCCGAATTTTAACGGATTTTAATCATTTTTTCATTTCGTTTTAATAAGTTTTTCACATCATTTTTTTAATTTTAAATTTTCTTTTGCACCTGCATTCTTATAATAAAAAATACTCCTGTACTTTCATATTGAAAATACCGTTGTGATATTTACAATATTAATGCATTATCGATATTAAATTTGTTGATGCACTGCTCTCATCGTTATCCCTTGTATTAGAATTTGAAAACATGATTTCCATATTATACATGCATTCGGGTAAAAGTATTGACTGGTATGAACGGATCAACAATTCATTAAGCATGTGGTTGAATCGATGAGCAAGGATAATGGAGTGGGAATAAATTTTTTTAAATGGAATCGAGTGTAATTCATTCAAAATTCTAATATTTTTCATTAACACGACGTACAGTGTGAATGGCAATATTGATTGGCTAATAAAAATGAATTTTTACAAAGGAATAATAAATAGTACAGTAAATTGGTTTTTTTATGCCATAAAGCTCTTTCCGTTCCTATGTTTTTAATATCTTACTGCATTATTTGCGACAACAACAATAATAGGATAAGGAAATACGAAACAATATCGTTAGTTATGCGAGTACATTTTTTTCAGTCATCATATAGAATGTATATGATAAGTCTTCTGTGCTGTATGCTTCCACCAGTAATGTTCGATGTTGTCCAATCCATGAAAAAATCTTTTTAGCTCATAATACTTTGCCAATGTTTTATCGTCGTTGTTATCCACAACTCATCCTGCTTTCTTAAACCTGTGTAGAAAATACTTCGGCCCATTTAATCCTTTTAATGTTTACTATTGACGTAATCTTTACTTTGGAGAGTTGAGTTGAAAATAATAGGAAATGCTGCATTTGTGTAAGAGATAGGCAACAGCATATGAAGTGAAAAATAGTGCCACACTTCTGTTCAGGTACTGACATTAATGCGGGATCTATCGACATAACTTACAATGCAGCACTAGCCAATAGGAACCCAATTGTGCGACAGATGACTAAATGATTCAAGGACAAACCTATACTAGCTTAACTGGAGCAATTGAAAGACCTATTGCCCAGCAACATATCAGAAATTGAATAGAAATTCTGTTCAACAGTTTGCCGGGGGGGTCTAATCAGGGTAATCATCCAGCAAATATTGTTAAAAGTCTTGCTTTTAGTTTATTTGAAAGAACAAACAGAAAAGTGCCCATAAATTTTTCAACAACATTGATTAGAGATTGTGAAAGAACACAGGAGCCTTTACAGTGTTAGACAAAAGTAGAAATACAGTCTATTATTTTATTTAGTTTTTTAACATGAATTAAATAAAACCGAATAGAGCTGGAATGTAGAATAAATTTCCTGTACACACTGTACTTTTCTATCCTCGTAGTTCAAATGTTATTCTCTCTCTTTTATTTTGCTTTTGTTTTGTTTTCTTGCATGCCAAAGTTTGCATCAGTAAAAGTAACTTACACTTGACATGTGTCCTTGGTGTAAACCCTGTATGGATGAATGGCCAGATGGATGAGAATGCTTGGGTGGTTAATGGATGTTTATATATGAAAATAATTATGGGTGTGTGCCTGTGTAAATATGTATGGATGTGTGTGTGTGTGTGTGTGTTCAGGTTATTGTTGAGATTAAATTATGACATTCACCGAATTATCATGTTAATTTTTGTTTTTGTTTACAATAATAAGCACACACAGTATAACTATATTAAAATGCATATTTTATATACCGTTTATAGAACAGAAGGTTACTTTAAAGAAAATTCAAAATATTTTATACACACACAGAGATGATAGGACATGAACATTTAGGTGTACATGTATGTAAATTGGGAAGTATGACACTTTAAAATGGTTTTTAAGCAAAAAATTTCTAAAAATTTGTTTAATTTTGTAAGATCGCTGTTTCCAATCCTCAAAGCACTTTCAATAATGCCACAGCTGTTAGCAAATAGTGTGTGGTTGGTGGAAATAGGATGAAAGAAATATTATTATATTTAGATCTGACGTGGCCTAGTATAGAACAGAGATCAGCAATGAATATTCGAAAAATAAGTAGAATCGAATCATACTCATAATTTCTGATACTTATACGCCTTCATACTTATTTTAATATCATGGAACCTCTACCCATATTCAAAGTTTGAAGTACTCAACATATTTATACTTAACAACACGAATGATGTTGTTGATTTCGACTTCCCAAAATTCAACATATACACACAACACAAAATAAATATGAATCGCGTACGAACACTAAAATACTCACTAAATGGTTTTGTACTTGCTCTGCTTGCTGCTGCTCTGTCCTTTTTGCTTATGTGTCTTTTTTCTTTTGTTGTAAATGCAATAACAACTAAGACTTTAAGTTTTGTGGAATGATTCGAATCAATCGAATCATTTATAAGTATTATGAGTATTTAAACGTTGAGTATATAAACGTTGCACGTAACCTGTACTTATATATCAAAGTTATAGTGAGTATGAATGAATCAGAGTAATTAAATTTCAATATTGTTGACTTATATTAAAAATTTCATGAGTGCTTATGAGTAACGAAAAAGCTATTCAGTGCTGATCTCTGGTGTAGAAGTTAAAATGATTCGTTATAAGTCCACGCATTACAGGTTCAGCTACAGAGGAAGACAACAAAATTTTGATTTCATATAATTTCTTTCGAAGTTTTTCGAATTTTAAAAAATTTAAGGCAACATCTTGTAATCAGTGACGAATACTCTATTCATATGATCACCTTCAATAACTTGGTTAATGCATTAAGAAATCCCTGCGCTCATAAAAGAACTAATATTAGTTCAATTTATTAAAACTACTACATACAGTAGGAACTTTTGCTAGGAGGGTTTTTCACATGTGATTGCGCTGAAATCTATGATTTTTTCCACATCATTCTGTTCCAATATTTCTTTATAACCGGTTGCATATAATTACGTAAAAACTTTTTTTAATTTTTTTCGTTACGAAATTACAAAAAAATTATTTAAAATAAGAGCAGGATTTAGTTGTAATATACAAATATTTGTATAAAAATCGGAAAAAAAAGAATTAAAACAAAAATTATACGAGCACCAGAAGCATTCTTTAAACTAAAAATTTTAAATTAAAATTGTTTACCAAAAAAAATGAGAAAAACTATGTTTTTTTTCTAAAATTTCCGTTTTAACTGAAAATGAATTTTGACTTTTGGAAAAAATACTTTCCGAACTAAAAGAGCAGAGGATATTTTTTCGATTTGTTTGAGGCAGTATTTGTAAAACTATTGTAAATTAAATTAATTTTTGCTTAACAACGAAAAACAAAATAAAAAAACGTAAAACAGAGAGAAATATACAAACAATCTGTAGAATTTCTATTTATTTAGTTCACATGATAAATAAATAAATGAACGAATGAATGAATGAATGAAATTTTTAACAACAATGTAAATAATAAAAATGCCAATGGAAATATTAATTGTTTTAAATAAACGCTACTGACCTGAAACAGAACAGAGTTTTCTTTCTTTTTCAATTTCGTTCGACTCAAAAGCCAATTTATTTTAAATTGTTTTGCCAAAACAGAAACTAAAATATTCCTGCAGTTGGCATTATTTGTGCAAATTAACCTGGTATTGTTTAAATAATAAAATAAACAAATTTTAAAGCATCATAGACAACTGACTGAATGTAAGTGCAATTTTAAAGTCATATAAATTGAAAAATTCAAAAGTCAACTTTAAAATATTTTTAAAAGAAAATCTTTTTTTCATTTCTTTCCATAGGTTGTTAAATGTTAAATGACAGAGAAATTTTTTAAATTTAGAAAAATTTCGAAATATTTGACACAATTCAAGTTAGATGGCTGCAGGTAACACTTAACTTTATCGGTTTCCATCTAACATTCTTATGGAATGAAATGAATATGCCAGTAAAAGTACTTTTAAGGGTAATCAAACATCAAAATTGTATAAAACTTCGTTGGGAGACTAGGTTGAGTGGTACTCACAAACGGTCAAGAGATTACTTATCTCCTTTTGGCTATAATTACATACATACATCCACAATTGGTCATTACAACCCTTCAGTGAGGATTACAACCTTATGTTGTGTGTGTTAATTTTATACATGAATGGTGGGACCTACAATTTAAAGTCGACTCCTTTTCATGGCAGTTTTATTTGTCTCGGAGTTTTTGCCAGAAATCTGCTGAGAGACAGTCGACGAAGAAATGTTTTTTCATATTTCGTTCTGTTGGAGATGTCTGGCCTAAGGTTTGAACCGTGGCCACACGCATGATAAGCCAACCCACTAACTACTTAATGAACTTATTAACAAAAATAATTAAATGAATTAAATGCAATTGACTATGATATATGATAAGCAGGTAAGATCTTTGCCGTAAACTATATTGTTGCATAAAAATTCATTTTATTGTTCAATTTTCATTTTCACCATGTGTAGTAGGTAAATAATTGTAAGTGTCACACCGGTTATTCATGCATGAGAAAAATATTTATCTTTGCCTGGGTCTAAGGTCAAAACAGCAAAAACTTTTCAAGTTTCCATTTCTTCTGCTGTGTGCCTATTTCGTTGTTGTTTTGCGAGTATTTTAGCACACTTTTGGATGACAAATTTTCACCCACAATGAAATATTTTAGCATCACCAGAGCATCACCCACAATTGATATTTAAAGAGAAATTGTTCCAGTTTTAGAATTTATTTATTCAAACGACGATGTAAATTTGCAAAATCACGAACATCGTAAGTCGTATGTTTTTCCAACATTTACATGCGGCGCGGTTGGTTGGCTAGCTGGTGGTAATGATTATCCTTGAAATCTGAATTTACGGCTGCTGTAGGCATTGTGCATAGTTACGTAGAAATTTAGAGCATTGAAACGACTTTTACTTTCTCTTTGTTTTTCGTTAAATTTTCAACAGAAAATTTAAAAACCTTGCAGTATCGTTGCATATTTATAATATTTTTTTTGACATTTTCTTTTCGAACCTTTTATCATGTTTTGTCATAATGAAGATGCAAATATTGTCCCAATTGCATATACACATCTATGTGTGTGTGTCGTTTTTTATCATTATTAGTTTTAATTTTCGAAGAATGTAAGGAAGAAAAGAAATGTGAAGAAATATTCATAATTTAGTCTTTAATACGGGAAAAGTTTCTGAAACTAATTTTCAATTTAAAATTATTCGTAAAGTTACATCCGATCGAATGTTTTTAAATATGTAATTTTTGCAATTACTGGTTACCTATCAGAGAGCAGCAATGTGTATTCAAAAAGATGAGTAGAATCGAATTATACACATAATTTCTGATACTTATACACATTCATACTTCAAAGTTTGAAGTACTCATCATATTCATACTTTACAACACGTATGATGTTATTAATATCGATTCGAGTACGAACACTGAAATACTCACTAAAAGGTTGTGTGTTTGCTCTGCTTGCTGCTTTGTCTTTTTTGCTTATGGGTCTTTTTTCTTTTTTTGTAAATGCGACAACAACTATGTTTATAAATTTTGATGGATGATTCGAGTCACTCGAATCATTTATAAGTATTTTTCTATAGTTATAAATCTGAATGAGTAGGCTTATGAATCAAACTTATTTCGCATACTAATTGCAACCTGTACTTATAAATTAACGTTGTAGTGAGTACGAATGAATCAGAGTACATAGTTAAATTTCAATATTGTTGACTCACTTATATTCAAAATTTCATGAGTGCTTTTGAGTAGCGAAAAAACGATTTATTGTTGATCTCTGTTGCCTACCAAAAAATTAAATGTAAATTGTCTTTTGCAGGCAATTGTGTGAAAATTACTATATCCGCTGAATGGATTAAAAAAGTGCGTTTGTTAAAATTCCTTTCCAAGAAATCATGTCTTTTGGCACTTCCAACGAATAAGATTTAATTAATTATCAGATAAAATGAATGATTGACGTGATACAGCAATTCGCGAGTGAGTAATCAGGATTCAAATTAGTCGAAGGCAAAATTTTTAATTTTGTAGACAAAAAGGTCTCCATAGAAAATGATTAAAAGTATTCGCTTCATTGTTATTACTTTTAAAAATTAAATATTTTCTGAAATATGCAAATAAAATGCTAGCCATCCATCGCATGTTTATTTCCAGTATTTTTGATGCGTAGCATGCAACAGCACTCAGTCTCTCTCTTTTGCAGAAAAACAGAGACAAAATAAGCAAACTGCTGAAGGAAAAGTCATGCTAAAGAAAATCAACATGAGTATGAATGATTTCAAAAGTACTCAACGCAAGATATGAAAATAATAATAAAAATTTATGTGAAGAATATGAAAATATGAAGAATTCGAAATACGATGTAAAACAGAATTAAAAAAATTACAAACAAACAACAAAAAAAAGTAGAACAAACACTTTCCCATTCATGAAAAAATTCATTCAAATTTATGCCATCTTTTATACATCTTTTGCATTCCAGCCATACTGCGACCACTTCTACAGATTTTCTTTCTTTTTGGCCTCGATTTGTTTGTTGTTTTCGTTTGTTGTGTGATCATCAGTGTGTTATATGTAGTCGTCTCTATACATATATCGTATGGAGTCAGTCACTTACTTTAAAATGTTTTTGAAAAAAAAAGCAAAAACATGAGAAAAATTGTATGTAAACCATCATTTGAGAAACCCATTTACATATATTTGCAGACACATACTACTTGTATATTTGCATCAACACCACTAAATAATGAATCCTTCCTTCTTTCTTACCTCTTCTCATGTCACGTTGACAACATAAGCTCCTCTCTACACACAGACATGAAATTCATTTATGTTGGGATGTTAGTGAGCGTATGTACACAATCCTACATACGTGACATGGCATGCTGCAAGTACAAGAGCAAGTTTATGTAAACTAAACTAAATGCAAAAAAAAAAAATTACGAGGGTTGTTTTATAAGTTGTTATTACACCTTTATCTATTTTAATTGTCGGACTTTATAATACGTTAATGGAAGGTATGTGTTAATTACTATGTAAGATTTTTACAGACTTGCAGGTAATTTTACTTTCCGCTTGTCTAGTATCATCACGAATGATATAAAGAAATTCGGATTGATTATAATATTTTCGATTAGTAGTATAATTTATAATTGAATACATATTTTACTTGAACGCAAATACGCTGTAGCTATTGCCAAATATTTGCCTTGAGATCACCGCAAACCAAAAAATGTGGAGAATGTCAACCTGAAAACCGCTGACTTTCCGCAGCTATCTAATACATCTTTGGTTATCTATCCGCAAATTCTAACACATAAGATAGTGTCACGTTTTTACCTTTTAAAATATGAGCTCATAGATTGCATTTGCAATAAAAATAAATTTGTGTTTAGTTTTAATTAAAATTCTTTATTATATGCACAATTCTGTGTGCCACTGTTCACAACTTGATGTAAACAACAACAATTGCTTTGTTTGTTATTCCTCTGTTTACACCTTTTGCATAAACATTTACAATTACTAGACAATTATTCGACAGATCTTTGTAACGGAGATCTTCGAACCATGATTACTCTCTTCAAACACACCGCGTCTTCACACAAGGCTGACAGAACTTCACTCACCCAGTCGCTTGTTTTATCTTGCATTTTATATGGCAGAGTAAGCAGTCTGATGAATGTTCTTGAAGGCGAATGTTCATGAATTCGGCTTCTCGAAATCTCTATAAATGTTAACATCGTTATTAACATTTATTATTGTAGCGTTGTTTGTGGATTTTTGTTTACTTGTTTACCAGTTTATTTTTTATGCCGGTGTTTGTTGTTATATTAAGCAGTACGATAATTTGTAAACAGGTTTGTTTACTGCATTGTTTCGCTTTTGTAGCTTTTGTTTATAATTTTAATGTTAAGCAATGTAAAAGCAAAACACCAGTATCTGGAATTTTCATTTTCGTAACAATAACATTTGCTTTGTTTCCCTTTTTCATGTAATATCGGAAAAAGCATCTTAAACGGTCCCATAAATATGGTAGAGCAACAGTTATTAAAGTTTAGGATTATATGTAGACACTAATTTCTTGTTCCCTTCTTATAATTCTACTCTTCTAAGATGTGGGTCAACACAATAGACTGTATTAGTAGCTGCCTGACTGTTGCTTTATCCAAGCTTGAAAGGTATTTTAATAAAGCTAAGCAATTTACAATCAGCGGTGTTTTAAACGAATAAGCTTGGTTAGCTTGTAAAGCTGCTTGACATATTAAAAGTGCTAAATCTCCTATTCAGTTGAGGGAGTATTTAAAAATTAAATTTAAAATAAACTCTATGTAATGCAATGTAAACAAATTCTAACTTTAACATTCTGGATGTAGGTGTTTGTAAATGAGTGTGTTTGTATGTATATTTACCTATATGTACACCTAAATATTGTGAACGTACGCAAATGCTTGTGTAAAATTTATGCACTTGAAGTTTGCTTTTATTTTCCCCTCATGATTTTCAACTCCTTTAAGGGACATGTTCTTTAATGAGATTTAATTTACTCACACACCCAAGCATACACATTTTCGTTCACGCACACACCTTTAGGAAAACGTCGATGTAAATTCAGAAAACATATACCTGGGGATCGATCGATGGCGGCAAAGCATTGCTATTTTAATAAATGAATTCCAAAAAAAAAGAGAAATTTTGCGAATCGCCCTTGGCTTATGACCCACTATTTATGAAATTCAAGTTAAAATTCTCTTAAAATTATGTGAACGAAAGCCGTATACAGTGGCAAGTTAAAGATTGGCTTCACATAATAGCAGAGTCGGATTACAAATTTATTATAATGACACGTTATGAATTATATTTACACCATCATCGGTATAGGAGCGAAATGCTTAAAACTTGAAACAGAATATACTGACGTCACGAGTTCAATACCTAAAAAAGGTCATCACGAGCAGAATGTTTGTGTTAAACATGTAGACAGTTTGATAAGGTCAAGTTTTTGGTGAAGTTATTCTGCAAGTCCCTCTTAATTATCGGAAGCAAGTTAACGTTGCTCGAATTTGAACGTATATTGGTAACTATTTCTAGTACATTCTGTAGCAGTTAATAGATGTCAATATAATGTAACCTCTTGGACCATATGAGGAGGCAAATTCAATGGTTAATCACCATCTGGTCGGAGGTACTCACTTTTATAATCGTTTCCACTTAGCAACAGGCTTTTTTAAGATTGAGGGGAACACGTTAAATATGAATAACACATCCACATATAATTCACTGCAATTTCCCAGTGGAATCGTATGTTAATTGGCCCGTAACTGCTGTTATAAATATTGGAGAGCTAGATCTTCTGGAATCATCTAACTTTCAAACTCCAAAACTGCTTCGGTTTCATAAGATATATAGACATTCAATATCGGATACAACCCTACCATATGGAGTTTTGTCTGTATCAGAAACGAGCAATGAATCATTTTTTCGCTACTCATAAGCACTCATGAAATTTTTAATATAAGTGAGTCAACAATATTGAAATTTAACTATATACTCTGATTCATTCATACTCACTACAACGTTGATTTATAAGTACAGGTTGCAATGAGTATGCGTACAACGTTGACATCAAACTCATACCATTCGAAATGTGTTTGGTTCATAAGCCTACTCATTTAGATTCATAATCGAATCATTCATCAAAATTTGAAGTCTTAGTTGTTGTTGCATTTCCAAAAAAAAAAAAATCACATAAGCAAAAAAGACAGAACAGCCAACAGAGCAAACACACAACCTTCTTGTAAGTATTTTAGTGTTCGTAAGCGAATCATACTTGTTTTGTGATTCGTGTATATATATGTTGAGTTATGAAGAGTCGATATCAACAGCATCATACGTGTTAAGTATGAATATGATGAGTACTTCAAACTTTGAATATGGGTAGAGGTTCCATGATATTAAAATAAGTATGAATGCGTATAAGTATCAGAAATTATGAGAATGATTCGATTCTACTCATCTTTTTGAATACTCATTATTGATCTGAATACGCGATAAAGAATGAATTTATAATCTTAGAATATATTCCATAACTTTTGTACTAAACTGTACTATATTAAAAGCATTCCATAGCTGAATTCAGCTGAATTATTAAATTCGCAGTGACTCATGTGTACTTGTATATTAATTTTCTTTAAAAATTTATTTATTTTTTTCTTTTTTGTTTGTGTTGTAATCAACTTTTATAAGAAACTATAATCAATAGAGTCTATAATATTTCTTTAAGAGGTCAAAACAAAAATAAAAAAACATATTAAATCTGTCTTAATTCTATAGTCGTCCCTTATAATTTATGTGAAACTACTGTCATTTGATATTTCACCATTTGACATATTTTCATCATGTTATTCTTTTGAATTTTTCATTCCCTCGTTCTTATCATCAGAATGCTACCGGAGTCTCTGTTATTGCTGCTCCATTTACCGAATGCTTCCTTTTTGGTTACTTTTTTCTAGCATTTCGTGGCTTTTTATATTTCGTAACATTTTTGTGTTTTTTTTTTTATAACTTTACCTCTCGCTTAGACTGTCATATCTTGACATTTTTGTTCAGCTCTTTAAAATGATTCGAGTACCACCACGAAAAAGAAGGCACGGCACAAAAGATTACGACGCAGTATTGAAGTTTATCGCACTTTGGCAAATGATAAAACGTGCAACAGAAATGATTGTAGATGTGTCAATAGCTGCACCCGCTTAATATTCATAGAATGTTATCGGTTTACGTTAAGGTAAAGCAATGAAGGGAACATTTTCATTTCCTACGGGAAGATATTGCAAGAATTAAAAATTTTACGAGGGAAATATTGTTCAAAATGTAAGCATTTTACAAAAATATTTCAAATGTATGCTTCTTGGGCACTAAATAATTTGGTAGCCATTAACCTAATTTGTTTAGGAATTAATAAGTAAAAGCTTAGGAGTGAGGTAGTATAGGATACTTATTATAGTGCTTGACAATAAAACAAGTACTTTAGATTCCATCATGGTTTGTCTGAAAATTCTCAAGACTTACTATACCAGTGTGAACAACAGTAGAACAGAATACAACTGATAAAATTCAAGACAATAGCATTTTTATTACCAGTAAAAGCTCAAATGGATTAGGTCCTCCAAGAGAAATAATTTCTTATACTTTAAACCAAAAACTTATGGAAATAATATTCCTTTAACCGAAAGCTATTACCTATCGAAAATTTACTCTTTTTCTTACTTATTCTTCCAAAAGAAATTATGGATCAATTTTTACAGACTTTACGCAACACATCAGAATACTGTGTTCAGAAACTTTAATGGATCAAATCTCTAACATAATATGTTTACGAAAATGAAATATCAAGATACTGATGTTTAGCTTTTCAATCGTTTAACATTAAAATAATAAACAAAAGCTACAAAAACAAAACAATGCAGTAAACAAACCTGTTTACAAATTTTCGTACTGCTTAATATAACTACAGACACTTTTAGCCTTCAAGAACATTCATAAGACTTTACCTAGGCAAGCAGGCGCCTAAGTTAGTAAAGTTCAGTCAGTCTTGTCTGAAGACGCGATGTGTTTGAAGAAGGTAATCGTGGTTTGAGCTCATATTTTTTTATTTATTTATTTATTTATTTGTTATTAGTCATAGCACAACAAGATAATAAACTTATAAATGAAAGTGCTATGGGAGTACATCAAAGAAAGAAAATAATAACAAATCATTGATTATATATGTAATGAAATGTTTGAAATAATGTATAAATAAATATGAATAAGAACGTGTTAAAATCACGGTACAAAAAAGGATAAAAAAATGAATATGTGTAAAAAATTAATTAGGAAAACTACAAAGAACCATATATACAAATATAAAGAAATATACAAACAAAGTAAAAATATATTCATATAGTAAGATACAATGAAATTTAAAGATATATTAAGTAAAAAATGAAAAATTAAAAACAATCATTAATAGAAATAGAGAGAAAAAAATTCACAAAAAAAATCAAGATATGCTAAAAACTACTTGAACAGATTGTATAACTCCTTTTTGAACTTAACTGCATTGCCTATATTCTGAATATAATTAGGTAAAGTATTCCAAAGACTGATGGTGTATATAAAAAACTGGCGTTGTGACAAAAGAGTCCTATGTCTGTGTTGGATAATCTTCATACCGCGGTTGGATCTAGCAAATGTAATCATACTAAATAAGTATATTGGCTGTTTTAGAGTAATAATCTTATGGATGAGAATAAGGCATTTTATATTCAATAGGTCATCAAAATTAACTCCGAATATCCGGTACGAAAATTGTGATATATGACCTCGACGTCCCCTAATAAAAACATATCTGGCTATATTATTATAAGCCAGGTTGAGTTTCCGCTTATCATCAGTATCACAGTTCGCGAAAATTTCAGATCCGTATAAAAGGACAGGAATCAAATACGTTTTAGCCAGTTGCATAGGTATGGCAAAGGGAGTCGAATCTATAACAGCCCACAAGTTCCTAAGCATATCATAAACTTTACCAACGATGACGTTAATGTGGTTAGACCACGTTAGCCGACCATTAAAGATAACACCCAGATTGGATGCTGATTCAACAAAGTCAATTTTATTCCCCCTGATAATAATATCCGGCACAACTAATGCTCTCTTAGTCCTGGAGAGCAATAAACATTTAGATTTAGAGGGATTTATACAAAGTCCATTGGCCCTAGCCCAGCTATCAATTTTTCGTAAATCACAGTTGATGGTGTCTATACATAGTTGGATATCCTCTATACGCGTGCTTCTATAGAGCTGAACGTCATCAGCGTACATATGTACGCTACAATTATCCAAAACATCAGGCAGGTCGTTAATGTATATACAGAACAAGAGAGGCCCTAAGATTGATCCCTGAGGAATACCTCTTCCAACGCTTAGCGAATTCGAGATCTTTCCGTTTAGATAAACTCGTTGTGATCTGTTCACAAGATAAGAATGTATGAGATTACAAGCTGAGTTAGAAAAATGAAAGAGGGTCTGTAGCTTCTTCAATAATATTTTGTGGTCAACCGTATCAAAAGACTTGGTGTGATCCAAAATAACTAAAAACGCTATGTAATTTTCATCTAGTTCCAACCTAAGATCATCAACTACATTGACTAAAGCAGTAGTGCAGCTCTTTGCTTTCATAAATCCCGACTGCTTATCAGATATGAAGGTATTACTCACGAGATAACTATTTATTTGTTTAGCCATGAAATTTTCCATTACTTTAGACAGGAATGGAAGAATGGCAATTGGCCTGAATTCGTTGTTGGATTTAGGAATGGGAATGGTTTTCGACTGTTTCCATTCATCAGGAAAGGACGACATAGTTAAAACTGTATTGAATAAATGAGTCAAATACGGCAAAAGTCTAGGTGACAAAGCTTTCAAAAACAGAGGATCTAAGTCATCAGAACCAACCGCATTCGATTTTACCGAAGATAAGCATTCCAAAACCTCGAACTGATTAACACAACGAAAACTAAAGGTATTTTCAAGCGGAACAAAACAAAGGTCATTATATATGTCACTATCAGGGGTCGGAACACTGATATTAACAAATTTATCATTGAGAGCGTTTAGATCGACATCAGCAGAAGTATTATGACACTTTTGTCCAACACCAATATGGCGGATTACCTTCCATTTAGCCTTGTTATCCAATGCGGAAGCGAACTTCCCGACGTAAAACAATGTTTTCGCAATCTTAATGCGTTTGGTAACCTCACTACGAGCTGACCTATGGATGGCTTTCAGATCGTCGGTTCTGAACCTCTTCCATCGCCTGTAGGCAATGTCGCGTTCATAAATTAAAGCTTTAATTTCAGCATTAAACCACGGTTGGTGTTTGGCTCTAACAAGTCTAGTTCTGACAGGAACACAACTGTCGTATAGCAGACATATTTTAAAAGTTTTTAAAAGGTAAAAACATAACAATATGCTACGATTTCATTTTTGGCACTGGCGCACACTTTGATGACACAGAGAACCAGAGTTCGATTGATAAGAATGTTCACCATGACAACCTTTAAAAGATATGTTCAGAATTCAATTCTTTCTGAAGCATTGTTGAAGTAAACTAACCATGCACTTGAACGTGTATAATGCCTGCAATACGAATGCAGATACGAGTTATAAAAATGCCAAAAAGTAACATTTTCTTAATTCAAATATGTATCCATACATTATTACTGCTGAACAATTGCAATACATATTTCGTCGTAAAAAAAAATCGATTACGTTACTTCTTTTATTCTTTTTTTTTATTCTTTTTAATCGTTACAACACTTGTAAATAAATTTATTTCCCGAGTAAGAGCTCCATAAAAGTAGCACTTGTTTGCCTGTGTTCCCTTTCGAAGACAAATATTAATGGCCTTAAAAGAAAAGAAAAATGAAGAGGAAAATGAAAACAGAAACTGAAACAGAAATGGAACATTGAGACGAATATAACAAATTACAAGCAAGTGTATATGATGGAAATAAAAGGATTTCACATCGTATTTATCACACATTGTAAATGACAACTATTTTACGGTTTTCTTGTTTTTTCTTTTTTTTTGGATTGTTTTCAGAACATAGAGCATAAGATTACAGCACAAAAAAAGAAGAAGAATAAGAAGAAGAATATTTTATTATTATTCGTTAAAATTTTAATTAATTTTTCTCCGTCTTTTCTTTTTCAATGTATTTTTAGATTTAACAAACGGTGGTGTTTCAGGACCTCTGGATACATTCAATAATTTTGATGAAATGTCATCTACAACGACAACAACATTCCCGCCTTATACACATCCCCAATGGATTGAACCGTATTTCGATCCGACAACACCGCGAAATGTTACAGCTCTTATGGGCAAATCAGCATATTTAAGTTGTCGCGTTAGAAATTTAGGCAATAAAACGGTAAGTGAACACAAAAAAACATGTTTTTTTTTAGAATTCAATAAAAATTCATTCCATTCTTTAGCAGTAATTGGTTAGTGCCAAAAAGGTGAACTTGACTGTATGTGTGAATAATATTATTTAGTGTGGTTGTGCTACATAACTTATGGTTAACTATACATACATATATATTTTATTTAACTCTATGTTAATTAACGTTTATTCTGATGGCTTTGCAAAACCACATGTAATGTATCAGAAATACATTTCAGTTGACCAATTCTTTACCATACACAGGACTTTAAAAAACACCAGCCTCTGTCCACCAGTCTTTGTTCACCGTTTGATGTACAGATCTAAGTTCTATCTAAGGCTATCAACGCTGCAGAAATAGTGATTGGGTACTAGACAACCAAATTTTCTTCATCGACGATGCTTAATTCTCACTCGGGGGTTCCGTAACTTGCAAAATGCTTCATAAGGGCCTCAGGAGTGAAACAAAAAAGCCACTACATGTGGAAAAAGTTGCTGAAATTCTGACCATTACTGTCAAATGAAAGCGCTCTGGCTATATGATAATTTTTCAAAGATTTGAGATTGATGATGGATAATGTAATTCGATCGATTTTGGCTTTATTGTATGGGAAAATAACCAGCGTTCCTTTTTGGGAACTACGTCAAGGGCAGTGTCTACTTGAATAATCACCTACTGTTTTGGAAACCAATATTTTTAAAGTTACAACCGATACAACGGCCGAAATATGTAAAAAGGTGGTCGAAAACAGAGATCAGCAATGAGTATTCAAAAAGACGAGTATAATCGAATTATACTCATAATTCCTGGTACTTATACGCATTCATACTTTTTTTAATATCATGGAACCTCTACTCATATTCAAACTCAACTCAACATATACAAGAATCACAAAATAAGTATGATTTGCATACGAACACTAAAATACTCCCTAGAAGGTTGTGCCGTGTTTGCTCTGCTTGCTGCTCCGTCTTTTTTCTTTAGTTGTAAATCCAAAAACAACTAAGACTGTAAATTTTGATGAATGATTCCAGTCACTCGAATCATCGAATCGAAGCATTATAAGTATTTTCCTAAAGTCATTAATCTAAATGAGTAGGCTTATGGATCAAACATATTTCGAATGGTATGAGTTTGATGTCAACGTTGTACGCATACCCATTGCAACCTGTACTTATAAATCAACATTGTAGTGAGTATGAATGAATCAGATTCGTTAAATTTAAATTTTGTTCACACACTTATATTCAAAAAATTTCATGAGTGTTTATGAGTAGCGGTTCATTGCTGATCTCTGGTTGAAAACTACCTCAAGAGGATCGGCTGCTGCAACCCATCAACAGGCGGTCACTTATAGGACATTATATTTCGTAAATAATGGCAAAATCCGTGCGTTATAACGAAACAAAAGTTATTTCCGTGTTATGTGTGTGTTTAAAAATAAATAATCGAATAAATTATAAAACATCTGTAATGAAAATTCTTTAGCGGGTAATACATTTGAAGATCTATTGTCATCCGTCTTTCAATTTCGAAACTTATGCAACCGAAATGTGGTTTTTGGTGAACTTAATTTTTATACGTTTTCCTTAAAAATAATTCCTGTAGTGATAGTCAAATGAATATCGAGACTATCGGGGAATCTTAAGTGACTCATTATGTTCGTAAGTTATTGTATTTGATTTAATTATTTTCATTAACATTATGTATCCATTATTATGTATGCCTCCATGCTTATGAGAGAGATAAGAAAGTTAAACGATATAATTGCGCTAATTTTGTACGACAACAACGACAACTGCTGAACGAGTGTGTCTTCAATAGTGCTTCTCTCATTTACATAAATGGAGAAAGAATAGCAATTTAAAGTAGTGCCCGAAGAAAGTGTTAGTGTTCGTATGTGTATACAAGGAAAGATAAAAATCTTTATTTTCGAAATGCTTAAAATTCCTTGTAAAAAACAACAACTGCAAACAACAAAAAATAATAACATTTCATATACTACCACACTTACACCAAAAAAAAAAACGAAATTCTTAAATATTTTCCTCTTTCTTTCTCCTTAATAACACGGCCTGCAAAATATAGAAATAGTGGGGGGGGAGTATAAAATGAAAGACTTTGTTAGTAACGTGGTGGTGGTAGGTTGAATGAGAAGAAATTGAAACAAAGTTTGAATTTTTAAACAAAACTATACACGAACAAAAACAAAGGCAAACAAAAATTTTATGAATTTACTCAAAGAAAAAAACGTAGTGAAATTGTCATTTGACATGTTTTCTCCACGCTATTTTCATTTGTTTCTTTGTTTCTTTGTTGTTGTTGTTGTTGTTTTATCCTTTTTTTGTTTTTTAACGCGTATTTAAACAATGTTTTGACAACATTCATGCAAATTTAAGTGAAATTGTCGTTACTTTAGAGAATGAAATTTCTTGTAAATGAGCGTTAACATGAGAAGGAAATGTTATAAAGAGTCTTCTGTCATTCTTTAATTGAGACTTGCGTTTCAAATTTAGTCAAGAAAAGGGTATTGCAAAAGTTGAACTGATATTGTTAACATAGAAAGTTTACAAAAAGAAAAAAACTCTGTAAAAATGCCAACTATAAAGAATAAAGGAGTACGCATGCTATGGTATAATATGTTGTTGGAGTAGTTTTTCTTTCATGCTCCTTTTCTGAACATTTTCGTTACACCCTTTGCAAAAGAATATTTACACAGTGACTTTCTGTGATTACGCGAAACGTAAATTTAAATACAAACAATGAAAAATATGAAATTAATTCCGTTGACATGATAAACAGCAAGAAGACGATTAAATTCTATTGTCTGCCCTACCCAGCACTACACCAGCCTTTCATATTTTGTTTTGTTTTGTTTCGCAACTATTTTCTAATTGAAATGTAAATCCTATACGTGTACATCGGCGATAAATATTTTTCGTAAAATTTAATTATAACTTGAAGTGCAAATACACACCGAAAATCCGTTCTAATGCCAATCCTTTTAAGACCTTAGCTTGAATAAGCTTAAGTAGATCTTCTTTCATTCAATCGCTATTATAGATACACTTGGTTCGCTTCAAATCATTGGTGATAGCTGTTCTCCATAGGAGACAGGTTTAACTAGTCATTTTGCCGTGTGTAGTACCCTTTCACTCTCCTAATGTGTGACTCTAAGTGATAGTTTCCATCGATCCAGCCGCGATCTTATTTCGTTCTGGAGAAACGTAAATAAAAAGACGTATAAAAATAATATACGAGTATGTACCAGAGATCAGCAGTGAATCCTTTTTTCGCTACTCATAAGTACTCATGAAATTTTGAATATAAGTGAGTCAACAGTATTGAAATTTAACGAATCTAATTTATTCGTATTCACTACACCATTGATTCATAAGTACATGTTGCAATGAGTATGAATACAACGTTGACATCAAACTTACAACATTCGAATTATGTAATTATGCTGAGTAAAGGAGAGTCGAAGCCAATAACATCATGCGTATTGTTAAGTATGAGTACGATGAGTACTTCAAACTTTGAATATGAGTAGTATGAGTATGATATTAAAATAAGTATGAATCCGTATAAGTATCAGAAATTTGAGTATGATTCGAATCTACTCATCTTTTTGAATACTCATTGCTGATCTCTAATATGTACCAAGCTTTGTTATTTACAAAGATATTATATTGGAAAGGTAACCCGTGCCTTATTGGGGTACTAAAAGCATTATAATTTTCTTTAACTAACACTTATGCACAGAGTATGGCGCCTACACATGCAATGTATTGTGTTGGTATTCAGGGTTTCAAATAGATTGTAGAAAGAGTGAAAAGTAAGTAGGGTCCTTTGATCACGTACGTTATTTAGTGAAAGAAGTGAAGATCTCACATAAGTATACATCATCATTTTGTTTCCTCAGATAGAGCTTCAGAATATATCGCTTTCATCTACGCAATGGAAATGTACAGGACTTCAATTTACCTGCATAACTACTTTTGCATTTAAAACTCTTTAAAATATCGTTGGTTGTCCCGTTTTCAAATGTTCATGTTTCGCCTTCATATTCAATTTAAATTTGCGAATGTTCTTTTCATTACAATGATGACGATGAGTAACTGAATGAATGCGAACGAAGGTGAAACTTTTGAAGTGGAAAGTATTTGACAAAGAAATGTAAAAGTACACCAGGTGCACTTACCTTTCTTATTCGTTCTTTCGTTCGTTTTATATTCATAAGTAATTACGTTTTTAAAACTTAATGTAAATAAATCTCATTTATTGTATTTAATTAAAAATAATAACAACAACGACAACAACAAAAGAAAACAACAAAAAGAAATGATAATGATAAAATAATACAATAATTAAATGGAAAATTCAAAAGAAAATACAAGAGGAAACATGGTCGTTCGATCTTCTTATATTGCTGTGGACCACTACACTACACTACTCTTGGTAGTTCAGTTCAGTTGATATGAGAATATGATGGAATTATTTCAAACGCTCGAAATTGACTTATAACCTGTATGAATTAAGGAGCGCATGTGCCTGTTTCAAAATTGCCATTGCTCTGAGCTTAGGCGTGTAGAGGTGGCTGTCCATTCAAGAGAATTGGATGCACACTTAGGTCGCATAAGGCCAATTGTGCTATCACAGTTCTTCGTTATCCCCTAGTCTCGAAACCACTCAGAGCTCCTGATGAAGCGATTGAAACTGCCAATCTCAATCCATGCCAGTTCCTCTGGATCATCCATATAGTAAGCATCTTAGTACTTCTTTCTCCTCTGACAAAGAGCCCCGGCCATGTACGCAGAAAGCGAAAGACAGTCTCCTCCTCTTCCTCATCCCTACAGCTTCTGCAGAAATCATTAGCAACGTGTCCAAGACCAATGCGCCTCGCATGCCTACCCATAATGGAATGCCACGTAATGACCCCGACAATCACACAGAGCTCCTTTAGACTTTAAGCAGACCCTCTGTGCGCCCTCCATCCAGCCGAAGCCGTCCATCTGTCGTAAACGGAATCGACGATCGTATTCTCAATTATGAGCCTACAGGTTCTCATAAAAAAGCCCGGAGTCGAGAATTCATCGGAGAGTTCGATGGTCCTGCACCGCCTGGCCAGTTCATCAGCTCTGCAGTTACCCGGAATACCACTGTGCTTCGGTACCCATATGATATGGACGTCATATCGTTCCGCTATATTGTTGAGATATCTGCGACAGCCGTACACCGTCTTGGACTTCATAACGCTGAAATTTAGAACCCTGACAGCCACCAGGCCATCAGAAAGTATAGTGATATTCTGCTAAGACGCTGCAGTCTTATAGACTGTGCTATTCCGTCGATGTAGAATTGCACGGAATCCTTTACTAGGTGGGTCACACCACGTTTCCAGACCTCGTTGTCCGGGATTGTAGTCCTGAATCTCCTCATGAAGTCATACCGCGGATCTTTGCGTGGCCAGTATCAGTGCTCTGAGCTTAACTTTGATCGATTTTTACTAATTCCCAGTATTGAGATATGCTCTCCATGGAGTGGAGATATGCTCAGATAGGGTATCAAAGCGTGACCGTAATAGGTCTCCATTGTAATTGATTGCATATTATTTACTTCACAATATTAAAGCTATCATCGGAAATAGCAGTAAAGAGTAGAATGAGAGTAAAAAATTAGCAGTACTCCAAAAGCTTTATTCAATTTCAAATCCAATGTAAAATTAAATCTAATTTACTTCCCTACAAAAAAAATATATACAGAAACAGATGTTGCTTGTGTTCAAGAAAGGATGTTTTTATTTCAATAAGACTTGCTACTAATCCTTAAAGATAATTGCATACGTTAGATCAATGGGTGAAAAATCTCTGCTAAATGTTAGATTCATCGTACAAACATGTAAAATCATGATTTCAATTCGTAAAAGCTAAAACCCTTAAATTTCTTTTTGGATTTGCAATATTTTTACTCACAACTATTTTTTTTATTCACTACTTGGGTAATACAAAAGGGTTTTATCTACTTACATTCGCAATCATCTTTCTATCTGCACTTATTCGCATTTACGTGAAACTCAAAAGTAAATACTGCTGCTGAAAGTATTATAAAATGCAGAGCATACCACGGACACAAATGTTGCTAAAAAAAATTAAAATGTTGTCACAGAAGACAAACAGCATAAATAAATAAAAAAAAAAACTGAATAGTATTTAGAATACCTGTCCGGCATTCTTTTCGTAATTAATTTACGAAACGGATTATAAATACTGAGTAGGGAGTACTGTTCTATGTATATAATAATCATATTATTTTTTTGCTTTTGTAATTAATTGTAGGCGAAAAGGATTAATTTGTATCATTCCTTTTTATTTATTTATTTATCTGTCATCATTTGCAACTTAATTCCGAAGGAATTATTTAAAGCACATAAGTTGTTGGGAAATATTAAACCTTAAGGAATTAAAAAAAATATTTTATAAACATATTGTATTATAAATCTCTTTACATTCTTCATACTATAATTTTATGGCTGAAAAAAAATTTGAAATTACATTTCCTCCAATTTTTAACAGCATGAACTTCTTCTATTCTGAGCCTCTCGTCGCCATGCAATCAAGTTCTCGAACATTATACATACTTACTTACTTAATTGACAATTAACAACCCGATTAACGGATTTCGGTATGTCTTACCTCATCTTTCCAGGCGCTTGTGCTCGGTATTGGTGTCGTCATCATCTTGTGAGTAGAGAAGTATCTGTTACCAAGTTTCCAATCTCATCTTTGCAGGAAGACGCTCCGGGCTTAAAACCTTATGTTAGACTTTTAACCTTTTGATAGAATTTTCGAGCGTCATTGCAACATCTATACATCGCGATTTCCTCACGCCCTTGCCTTTCCTGCTCCCCCTCCTTCTCAAAAGGAGTCTCTCATCCCTTCTCCTTTCTCGATAGTTCTCGACAGTGGCTCGCTTAACGGCTGATTGCAACCTTTTCCTGTATGCGGCGTTTTTCGCTGCAGCTGGCTCGAGACACTCCTCATCGTACTATTGATTTCGTTGGAATAGGCGTTCAAAACCAAGGACTGCTTTCGCAGTAGTGGGCAAGGAGGGGTACACAATTATTCAAGGCGTACAAATTGCCTGACTGATAAGTGCTTTGCCTTCACCTAAGACAGTGAGCTACAGCTGTTTTCTGATATTGGAATTTTGTTTGATTGGAACGATATTCATACTGAAAGCGTATCTACTCGAAGCGACTGCTAATGGTTTCATATCAATCAATAAATCAAGAAGGATATGTGAGGGTTAGTACTATAGCTTATGAGAATCGATTGAGTCTCCATGCAGCCTACATTTCAAACTTCACGGCTACGGACTACACAGATATATACTTCGAGAACGTTCAGAGGTTTAGCGAAACGGAGGCGGATGGAGCCAAACATAGAATTGTTTACACATCGGGTTTACACACGAAGATTGGATTTTTTTTCTGAGGTATTTCATCAAATAATGGGAAGAAGAAGGACTATAACATAACATAATTGGTCATTACAATCCATCAGTCAGGATTACGACCTAGTTTCTCGCAACACTTATGTTGTTTGTGTTAATTTTATACATGAGTGGCGGGACCTACAATTTAAAGTCGACTCCGAACAACAGACTACTGAGAAACTTTTCAAGGCAATATTTACTCTCAGAGTTTTTGCCAGAAATCTGCTGAGAGGAAGTCGCCGAATAAATATTTTTTCCACCTTTTCATATGTCTGACCTGGGGTTTGAACCCAGTGGCTTCACGTCTAATAAGCCAACACATTACCTACTAGACTACGGCGACTTCATAAGCAGAAAGACCACTTCCAACTTTTCAATAAGATGACTTGAAAGATTCAGAACTTAGGGATGAATTCAAAACCAAATGGGGAACAATCTGGGAAAGCAATCATTAAAGACCAGGTCATTATAATAGTTGCGTCTAAAACGCGTCGTATATATGTACGTATTATTTAGTCTTCATCGATTTGTAGAAAGTCTATGTATGCGGACGCAGGACTATGTTTGTTTTGCAATTTTTCCAAAATTTTTGATCTGCTATGATATGAGTCGTCCTGTTCAAAAGAATTTTTCTAAATTAGATTAGAATAATGGTTGCAAATGCAAATTATAAATCTACTCATATGCCATATGTGAATAACATACATAATATAAGACAATATAAATATGAACATGTATGTTTATCAATAAATTTCAATTGTTCATATGATAAATGCTAATGGTCAAACTGTGCCATTTAAAATTCATCAAATAGCTTCTCAGACAAAAAAACAAACTCAATTTGTCAGCGATTAGCATTTCATTACGTCAACAAAAAATATCATCCGGCAACAATAAATTACAAGTGAAGTTAAAGTGAAAACGCTTTGCATTTAATCACATTCACAATACATTTTACATTTAATAACGTACGTACGTATGTATATATTTTAACGAGATGTCTTTGTTCATATCATTTTAGGTCTCATGGATACGACATCGTGACATTCATATATTGACCGTTGGCTCTTATACATACACATCAGATTTACGTTTTCAGGCTACGCATCATCACGATTCGGATGATTGGACGCTGCAAATCAAATGGACACAAAAACGTGATGCCGGCATGTACGAATGCCAAATATCCACCCAGCCAGTTAGAAGCTATTTTGTGAATCTTAATGTTGTGGGTAAGGTCTTGTTTTTTTTTGGGAAAATCCAATAAAAAAAAACAAAAAAATACTAACAGTTGAACACAATAGGAATAAGTACACTTACATACATACTCGTACACCTACATGCAATTAATTTTCTTTTTTCAATGTTAGTGGTTTTTTTTTTATATAAGAAATGTTACTGCCCCCTACAAAATCAGCAGCAAAATACGTTTCTGTTTCGGAACTTAAACACTAAGTGAATTTGTAGTTTGAATATGTATTCAATGGCCTTTTTTGTTGCTCTTAAAGCCCATGTATAAGAATTACAGGGTGTCACTCTAAGAATCATTTTATATACTTTTTTTCCTTGATTCGACCAACAATCATTAAATGACCACAACTCAAGCGATGCATTATGTTGGTTCAGGAAAATAGCATATAATGTTCATGTACGATCTATTTTTAACTGTTGCCTATACTTAGGTTACGTTAGCTAGCCTTGGTTGTCTAGGCATTATGTTATCCTTTAAATAAGAATCTCTTTAAAAAACTTAAAAATCCAAATATAAAACAGAAATCCCCATGTAGTCCTTAGGAGATCCTGATTAGCTGTACCCCTGCTATTCTACTATATAAGCTTTTGTATTTCATTATACAGACATAGTCGAACAGCATGTTTAATTAACTCATCCATGAATTGTGGGATCGTTATTGCTATTGCCTGTGGAAATCCTGCATCCTCCTGTTGGAAAACATGTCCATTATTCGATCAAGTGTTCTTTTTTTTGTTTGTTTTTGTCGTACGTGTTTTTTTATTCATATTTAAATTTCTCATATTTTTTGGTACAATATTAGCATTTATTTCAACACAAACAACAAATTTTTGTTAACACTGAATATTTATATTTGTCTGCCTTCTCTTCTTCTCTTTTTTATTTCCTTTATGCCGACATGGATTCTTTACATGTTCCTTACATGCTGTGTGGTTTTATTTAACTCCCCATAAAACTGACGGATGATTGTAAATACGGCAACAACTACATTGATGACAACACCAACCAACAACCAATAACTGTAATAAACAACGGACCATACAACAACAACTAAAACTGTTAACAATAAAATTGCCATTTTGTGTGTCAACAGTGCCAACGGCGACGATTCTTGGTGGACCTGACCTTCATGTTGACAAGGGCAGTACAATAAATCTAACATGTACAGTTAAATTTAGCCCGGAACCACCAGCCTACATATTTTGGTATCATCACGAAGAGGTAATTAAAATTTTCAACATGTAACTCGCACAACAACAATTCAATCGTGTTCTCTTTTGTTTATTTTCAATAAAATTGCTTTGTTTTTCTTCTTATTTTTCTAGTTGAGATTTTAATTATTTTTTATTTTTTTTTTATTTCAAAATCTCACCTAAAAGAATACAAATACGATACAAATTAAGAAACTCCATTATCACTGGAACTTTTTGCCTAGTGAATGTATAACTTCCGTACAGAAAACTCAACGATCTCAATAATTCGGGCTCCCTTGTGTGCTCCATCTTTAATATTATTTTCGTTGGGTACCACATTTCCTTCACAAGTATTCATTAAGAATTTTCAATATCTCGCCAAGTGTTTTTATCCTTTTATCCTTGTTGTACTTCTCTATCGCATTCAGTGATGATGTTTCTGCAGCTATTGTGAAATACTTGACTACATTTCAAAGCAATCTAGGATTTTATCGTGAAGGGAAATTTTATAAATTCGGAGACTTTACTATTCCTCCAACTAATCAATTCATTTCCCCCACCCCACAAAATAATTGCTAAAACCAAATGTTAAAATAAGATCAGTCGACGCCATTAGATCTGAGTCGATGCCGAACCACAGACTATTGAGAAACTTTTCATAGCAGTTTATTATTTACTCTCAGAGTTTTCGCCAGAAGACTGTTGAGAGGAAGTCCCCAAGAAATATTTTTTTCATAATTTCGTTTTGATCTGACCTGGGGTTTGAACGAGAGATCGATCAGCAATGAATAGTTTTCTTGCTATTCATAAGTACTCATGAAATTTTGAATACAAGTGAGTCAACAATATTGAAATTTAACTATGTACTCTGATTCATTCGTACTCACTACAACGTTGATTTATCAGTACAGGTTGCATTGAGTATGCGTACAACGTTGACATAAAACTCATACCATTCGAAATATGTTTGATGCCATAAGCCTACTCATTTAGATGCATAACTTTGTTGTTGCATTTACAAAAAAAAAGAAAACAGACACATAAGCAAACACAACCTTTTAGAGAGTATTTAGTGTTCGTATGCGAATCATACTCATTTTGTGAATCGAAATCAACAACACCATACGTGTTGTTAAGTAGGAATATGATGAGTACTTCAAACTTTGAATATGAGTAGAGGTTCAATAATATGATATGATTAGATTCTACTTATCTTTTTGAATACTCATTGCTGATCTCTGATTCCTATGCAAGACAGATTCTAATCCCACGATATAACTAGAACGATAGATCTTAAGCACTAGTAGCAAAAATTTCAAAGATTTTGTGATGAAATTTACGTCTTTTAATGTGTTTCTATTAATAACTATTAAGGACTACAAGCAACTTTAGTTAAGAACATCTATGAAAGAGTTAGTTGAAGAACAACCACTAGATTATTATAATTATATCCAAGACCATGTATAGTCTCAGGAGTCTGCGCCATAAAGGGTATATTGTGCCCACTGAATCTACAGTTTGTTTAGTACGTATATCCCATGATCACACTGTGGATCTGCAGTTCCAAATATAATTTAAATTTTTTCATTTTAATGCGCTCATTCTACTATTTCCTCACGCTTTCATGCAAAAATCTAAACCCTTTAATCGGTCTTAACTGACTAGATTGTAATAGTGGTAGTAGAAATGTTTTCTTTTTGAAAATATTTTCATACATATGAACGCATTCATTTTACTGTAAACATTTCATTTATGAATTATTGTTTTTAGAATAATTCAATTCAAAAGAAATTTATTTTATTTACAAAATGTTTGTTAAGAAATTAAAAAATTGAAATCATTAAACGAACAAAGCATTCTTAACTGCGTGGTAATTTGAATAAACTGAACAGAGTTAAATTGTTAGATACTCGTGTGTGAATTCACAAAGTTTTGTGCCTTGCTTCTGAGGCAGAAGTTCTGACAAAGTGAAATGTATTGTACGAATTAAATGAAAGTCAAGTTAATATGTTTCTCCTCTCTCACTGCATGTAAACACATCCTATGTACACAGGAATAAACGCTAAACATTTAATTCTTCAATGAACATCTGCACTGTGTCCTTGAAATTGAAAGCATTTCTAGGATTACATAACAGTTACATACTTATTCATTCCATAAACTGTATATAACAGTCTCTATATTTTCCTACTCTGTATGTATCTAAAATGCATTTGCGCTTATTTAGTATATGTTTTTACCCGCGTCTTGTTAATGCAGCTGTGTATAATTAGAATGTAATTTAGTGTAAATTACCTTTAAGACAGTTTTAAAATTTTTTATTTGTTTTTTCTTCTCGAAGTTAGAGTTGAACAATTAGAGTCATTTTGTTTTTTTATACAGTTTGTTGCTTCCTTCTAAATTGTGCTGTGTGCACCATAATTAGAAATGAATTCGAAATTATTTTAAAAACACTGTATCCAAAGTCAAAAACACGCTGTGGGTATTAGATAATGAAAATTTTGCTAACAAAGTGGATATTTGATTTCATAAAGGCCATTACAAACAGAAATCAGCAATGAGTATTCCAAAAGATGAGTAGAATCGAATCATACTCATAATTTCTGATACTTATACTCGTACACATTCATACTTATTTTAATATCATGGAACCTCTACTCATATTCAGAATTTGAAGTACTCATCATATTCATACTTAACAACACGTCTAATGTTATTGATTTCGACTCTCCATTACTCAACATATACAAGAAGCACAAAATAAATATGATTCGCGTACGAACACTGAAATGCTCACTAAAAGGCTGTGTGTTTGCTCTGCTTGCTGCTTTGTCTTTTTTGCTTATGTGTGTTTCTTCTTTTGTTGTAAATGCAACAATAACTAAATTTTAATGAATTATTAGTGTCACTCGAATCATTTATAAGTATTATTATTATTTATCTAAAGTTATGAATCTGAATGTGTAGGCTTATGAATCAAACATATTTCGAATGGTATGATTTTGATGTCAACGTTGTACGCATACTCATTGCAACCTGTACTTATAAATGAACGTTGTAGTGAGTGCGAATGAATGAATCAGAGTACATAGTTAAATTTCAATATTGTTGACTCACTTATATTCAAAATTTCATGACTGCTTATGAATAGCACAAAAACGATTCATTGCTGACTTCTGATATGGATGCTATTCCAAAATTATGTATTGATTCTAATTAAAGAGAATAATTTTTGTCAGAATGTGACCTTTGGTTGGTTTATATAACAATCATGAACGGATAGTATCCAAAAGCGTAGGTATATTTTTTTAAATACACTATGCAACATATGTATGTATACCGCCTCTTAAAATATGAAATAAATTCCTTATCCCTGGCTACAAATGGTGTAAAAATATATTTCTTTTATATTTTATTCGCATTAAAATAAAAACAATAAAAAACTGAAACAATTGTTTTCAATGTTGCTTACTTCGTCGTCTTTTTTTTAACATGGGAATAATATGTTTGAATATATTTTACATACAGCTGCATACATATACATGTACATATTTAACAACATGTATCGTAAGGCGGTTCAAAAAAAAACTTAAAATTGTGGGCAACAACAATATCATCAAATGGAGAACATGACTTACAATTTTATGCTACTTTTGCTCATCGTAATATTAGTACGTTGGCTGAAACGTTCTAATCTTAAAAGTAATCCCAATTGAAGTGTGACCACGTTTTTTTAATTTCAAGAGGCTAAACCACACTATTAGGGATCATATACTTACATTACTCATGTGCAATTTTTGGTCTTCACGTTAATGATAAGAACGTTATTGCCTCTACAATTTTCCTGACATTGCCATTTTTAAATATAAAGAGGATATGTTACATAGTAACAATCTTAGACAGAATTTATGAATCCGCTGCTTTGTGGTTTATATTGAGCATGACGTAAAATTCAGTTTCTGTTGCTTTAATTCTTTCGATCATAACAATAGAAAGTAGAAGAAGGAAAAATGTAAAGAACCACCCTAATGTTGATTAGTGTGTGTGTGTGTGTGTGTAGTTGTGTGTAACAAAGTAAACAAAATGAACTTGGATGTGGAGCATTCATAAATAAGACTAAAGCATATGCTACCATCTCTCTTTTAATAGGGAATTAGTACAAAAACAGTAGAAGCAAAAGTAACAACAACACATAAAGTAACAAAAGCAAAAAAAAACAACACAATAACTATAGTCAGAGAGTCAGAGAGAACTGTTTGCAACATTTCATTTATAATATGTACATACACACATACTAAACAAAAACCATTCATGTGTATTTATATGTATTTGTATATATGCATTTGCTTGTGTATGTGAGTGCGGTGTATTGTGCTTGTTGAACCAACTAAATGTCTATTAATGTGGATTATAGAAGAAAATAATTTGTTGAAGTATAACAACAACATCTTGTATACAATTTAATACTAACGTACATACTAAAGTACTTTATAAAGTACTTATTATAGTACTTATTTAGTTATTCGGCTTAATACGTATTTGTATAGTAATTTCTATTGTATTTGAATTGTTTGTTTACCATAATAAAATACCAACAATATTAACAACAACAGTAATGATCACAATAAATTTATTACACTCTTCCATGCTTCGTACTCCGTACTTACTACTACAGATGATTAGGGGGGTATGCTGTGTGCAGGCATTTATTTGTGAAACTTTCACCGAATTTCTATGTATTTTGATGAAATGAGGGTTAGAAGATATTTGTACCTTTGACTACTGGTAGAATTTTAATGCTAAATTACTACACACTTTAATCGGTTTACGGTTTTTTTTATTTCAGTTTTTAATTTTGTAAAGAACCTGATGACAGTCGATCTGTAACTGGATTTATTTGTGTTAAAAATTTCGTGTCAAAAATTCTTTAAAAGGCTATCTCTATGAAAATGAAATAAATTTTGGCCACAGTACCGATTTGGTGATATTATGCAACTATCTGTCAATTAATTCTGAGAAAACAGATCTGCCTACATAAATATACACAAATCAGGCATTAAGAATTCTCAGCTAGACTTTGGACTGTATGTAGGTTATCACACAGAGCTATCTAGTAAATGAATTTTAGCAAGAACTTGATTGTAACTTAAAAAAACTGCATCAACTTTAATTTATTTAATTTCCCTTGACTGTTACAAGAGCTATAACAGCTGAAAATAAAATGAAATTTGAAACCATCGAATATATTTTTATTTATTGCCCAATTTGATTTTCATTGGAATTTTATGAATATTTAAATATTGTTTGAAAATGCTAAACAGTAGACAACAAGTAAGAAATTTTACAATGAAATTCGATGAAAACATACGACATTATTGTTTCTAGGAACTGAACTAATTAACGACTCATACTTTTAAAGCACTTTTTTAACTTTTTTTTTTCATTGTTTAAGACATTTCGTTTTAATAAGCACTACTTTAAACAAAAATCATTAAAAATCATTGAATGATAGAACAAGAGATTGTTCTCTACGTCAGTAAGTAAAATTGTCGCATATAAGATGGAATCCACCAAAAGTGACTGTATGGTGTGCTTTCATTGGGTCGTATTTTTTGTATATGACCTTGAACGGACTGTTCCCTTCAATGATAACCGACTTATTTTTGCGGAAGTAATTTCATATTTCACAACGTCAATTGGCCGACAAAATCTTTTCTGTGGGTTTACACCAAAGCTGTATAGCATTTAATAACAAATATGATATTCGTCAAACTGTCACAGAACTATCGCCCGCAAAATTCGAAAGTGTGGTCAAAAGAGTCAACTGATGCAACCGTTCAAGAGGCGGTCACCTTATTGAACAATAAATTTAACATGTGTCTAGTTTGACTTTACTTTCGAAATCGAAGAATGGTTTACCCTATAGATGTACTTACCTCTGCTATGCATTATAAATTAAATTAACTTTTCAAAAGTTAAAACCTAACAGCGGTATTCGTACTTAATTTTATAATAAAAATTTCGAATACTTTAGTGAGTAGCTTTAAGCTACTAATAATACTCAATCTCAGAAATGTGGAGTGTATTGAATAGTCAAGTTGATCAGATTATTTTTTATTTTCTTTTTTTCATGATTAACGAATGCATTCAATAAAATCACTCACATAAATATATGTTTTTCAAGTCAATTAATTAATTAAAAGTTCTTTTTAAAAAATAGTGAATATTTCTAAAGCATTAACAGAGAGATAGAATAGAGACTAATGAATAGTTTTAACTAATTAATTAATTAATTAATTATTTTATAATGTTCACTGAAAGTGCCTCTCAAATAGTTTTGTACTGGAAATTATTATTATTTTAAATGAATCTTTAATAAAATTCTTTTAAAAAAAATAATAAATTTTGATTTGTTTAGTTATATCACACAGTCCACAGAGAGCTTATCAATTAATATAATAACTCCAAATACGACAGAAATAACCCAAAGGCATATTAAAAGGCCAAACATCAAAAAATACTTCTTCAGCGACTTACTCTCAGCAGATTTCTGGCAAAAACTCTGAGAATAAATAAAATTGCCATGAAAAGTTTCTTAAAAATCTGTCGTTCGGAGTCGACTTTAAACTGTAGGTCCCGCCAATCATGTATAAAATTAATACACACAACATAAGTGGCGTGAGAGGCCAGGTCGTATCCCTGGCTGAAGGGTTGTTTTGACCAATTATATTATGTATCCATGTATGTATATTCAAAGAGAAACTTCTCGGTTTTCTAATTGATATTGAGTGCATCTCTGACAGGAAAAGGCCTGTTTTCTACGGATTCAAATGTTCCCGTCAGACAATTACATGCAGAGAGATTATATATTGATGAATTCATGTATGCATGTAAATCACTCAATATTGAAGGACCTATCTTACTATTTCTGTTTCCTATTCATTAAATTACTTGGTTCAACTGTAATTGCGGTTAAACTGTATTACATACTCAGCAACTCCTGACCCTTTTGTCTTAGACAGACTCGTAAAGATTTCGGCATACATATGTTATGAGTTTTTCAATTATACTAGATTAGATTGGAAGTCGTTATCAAATCTGGGTTTGTTTACGTTGCCTTTTTATGTCCTTTCCTTATTTTGTCATTGTCAAATTTTGTCAAGTCGCCGTAGTCTAATGGGTAGTGTGTTGGATTATTAGACGTGAGGCCATTGTTCAAACCCCAGGTCAGACATTAAAACGAAAATATGACAAAAAAATATTTCTTCGGCAACTTCCTCTAAACTAAAATTGCTATGAAAAGTTTCTTAAAAAAATCTGTCGTTCGGAGTCGACTTTAAACTGTAGGTCTTGTCGCTCATGGTGTAAGAAACTAGGTCGTAATCCTGACCAATTATATATTTGAAAAACAATTTATTGCTCAACAATTTATTTATTTATTAATTTTTGCAAACAATTACTACGTTTTTGGAAAGAAAACATTTGATAATAGGATGTGTTGGGATGTGTTCTGATAGAAGAAAGTGTACAGAGTTCAATGTAGAATTTAAAATGTACCAGTTATCTTTGGAATTAAAAAAAGAGAATAATAAAAACAGGTTATATTTTTAAGGTACAGCCTTTAAAAAAGGACATTTAAATATTTCTTTAAATTACTTGATATCTCCTAAATATTTTCAATAGAATTTCCATTTGCTTTTCTTTCTTTTTTTGCCGGCAAAAGCCACCATTTAATCGGCTCCTCTTTTTGTACGAATTCGCCAGGAATTTAAAATTCAAATCAGTATTGATTGTAGTCAAGCCATCACAAATGTCCACTGAATTTTAAATGACTTGAAAACTATCAATTAAAACAAATCTTTGCATCTTTTGCACTCCCACTACTACTATTCTATTTTCTATTTTAGTCAGTCATGCTGATTTTTTGTTTTCGTTTTTTCAATGTTCTACTCCGAACACATTTTCTTGACATGCTTTTTCTCTTTCACACTCATTCTTTCCCTCACTCTTAAGTTTTCAGTTTACGTTCAAGTTTTTGTACCCTACACATTCTAAGCATTTGACGAAATCTTTTCATTGTTTGGAACATCATAGGCTGCCTTTTTGTCTATCGTAGTTAATATCGTAACTAAAAATTTGTTTGTAAAAAAGGATGAAATTTCTATTAGGGCAGCGCAATGCAGTTGTTTCAAAATTAACCTGAAAGAAATCACTTGACAATACTAAATAGGCCATCAATTCAATAATTATTTCTCATAAATGAGCACTTGATCATACATTCCACAAAAAAAAAAGAAATCTTAAGCTTAGAAGCTTAGATTGATTTTATTGATTGACGGCATTAGTTAATCTTTCAAATTAAAAGTTGAATTAACTCGCCATTTTGAATTAACTAAGTTTGCAGAGTACAGCGCATAGGGTGCTAGATAGTTGGAATTCCTGAGTGTTTTCTCTATTTTTTTCTCTTCGATTTTTGTTATTTCCGTTGCGTTCACTTTAATATTTTTTCGTTTGAAATGTGCCTGACAATGTTGTTGTGTGTGAAGAGAAGAACACGATGATGCGTTTTTCAATTGCTGTTGCTGTTGATGACGATGTTGTCAACGATGATGAATGTGTCCATCAGACTTATTTTCCGTTTTAATTTGCAGGTCATTAATTATGATTCATCGAGGGGCGGCGTATCGGTTATAACGGAGAAGGGCGATGTTACAACATCATTTCTGCTGATACAAAATGCCGATTTAGCGGATTCTGGTAAATACTCGTGTGCACCTTCAAATGCAGATGTTGCCAGTGTACGTGTACACGTACTAAATGGTAAGTACTTTAGCTACTATTCTCAAATAATTACAAAAAATCCTAAAAACAAACAAACAAAAAATTCAAATTGAAAAGAGAACTAAACAAACAATAGCACACAGTGTTCAATTACAATCTGGAATTTCGTATTCGTATGGTTTAAATACAAAAAATATGCAGCACTTTAAAAAAAAGTGCAAGATATTAAACAATTTAATCATAATTTACATCACAATTTCAGAAATATATTCATGTGTGGACAATAAAAGATAATCAAAAAGTTGTTTAAAACAATTGTTATACAAGTTTCTTTCTATGTGCATACTATACTTATCCATAATATTTAATATTTATAAGTAAAGGTTGCAATGAAGTATGCGTACAACATTGACATCAAACTCATACCATTCGAAATATGTTTAATCCATAAGCCGACTCATTTAGATTCATAACTTATAAATGATTCGAGTGACTCGAGTATGATAAGCACTTCACACTTTGAATATGAGTAGAGGCTCCATAATATTAAAATAAGTATGAAAGCCTATAAGTATTAGAAATTATGAGTTTGATTCGATTCAACCCATCTTTTTGAATTCTCACTGCTGATCTCTGGTACAAAAGTCAATACAAAACAGCTATGTATGGGTCTTCTTGGTATTCCTTAGGGTATACCCTATCCAACGCCACTTTCCTGCGAATTTCAGCTTCTAAAAGTGTTTGGTGTCTAGCAGAGATCAGCAATGAGTATTCAAAAAGATGAATAGAATCGAATCATACTCATAATTTGTGATACTTGTACGCATTCATACTTTATTTTAATATCATGGCACCACTACTCATATTCAAAGTGTGAAGTATTCATCATATTCGTACTTAACAACACGATTGATTCGACTCTGCATAACTCAACATATACACGAATCACAAAATAAGTATGATTCTCTTACGAACACTAACATACTTACTGGAAGGTTGTGCGTTTGCTCTGCTTGCTGCTCTGTCTTTTTTGCTTATGAGTCTTTTTTCTTTTTTGTAAATGCAACAACAACTAAGACTCCATATTTTGATGAATTAATCGAGTCACTCGAATCATTTATAAGTGTTATAAATATTTTTCAAAAGTTTGAATCTAAATAAGTATGGTCGAATGGTTTGAGTTTGATGTCAGCGCTGTACGCATACTCATTGCAACCTGTACTTATAAAACAACCAGTACTTATGAAGTACGAACGAATCAGAGTACATAGTTAAATTTCAATATTTTTGACTCACTTATATTAAAAATTTCATGAGTGCTTATAAGCAGCGAAAAAACGATTCATTGCTGATCTCTGGTGTCTAGCAATCCAAGCCGCCCAAGTGTCCATGTCTCACAATATATTTATAATTATTAAATCTTAGTTCCGGCAAAATGTTTGAAAGAGCATATCTCGACAATATCTATAAAGTCTCAGCCAAATTCACTGCTGGTTGTATTCACACAGAAAAATGAAAACAAATTAAATATTTTCGAGGGAATAGCAACTGTGGCAATAATAAAAAGCCATAATCGTCTGCAAGGAAGAGTTTAATAAAAACGTAATATTCTTTATTAAAAAATTTAAAAATATTTTCTCAGAAAGCAAAATTAAACAAACCATACAATCATTCCATATAAATACCTACATATGTATGTAGGTACATACATAACATACAAAGCAATACATACAATGTATGTATGTACTGGCAACACAATAATAGCAACGAAAAGATTCACAGAAAAACAGACAACAGTTCAACTTAAACCAAAACTGAGTCTGCAACATCATAATCATCAGCAGCAGCAGCAGCAACAAATTCAGAGGTACAAACGTTTACTTATACTCATTACACACAGTACATGTACATGTGATGTTAAGTGTTGCGTTGCATATTCGAGTATGTATGTCAAGTGGCATATACAGTACAACACCACCACTTAATTGGTGTTGCTTCCATGAACAACAATTTGAAACATACGGAATGAAAGATATTTTTGTAATAATACGAGAAGAGTATTCTTCTTATTGTTGCTGGTGTTTTTTGCTGTTGTTGTTGTTGTTATCGTTATTGTCATCATTGTTGCCATTGTTGTTGTTGTTTCTCTGCATGCATTACAATTGTTATTACTGTTATTTAGTCCAGTACAAGTGCAGTGCATGAAACAAACAAAAATGACTGAAGTTGTTGCAGTGTCTCACAACATAAAGAAACAATAACAAAATGCTTCAAAAAAACAAAAACAAAAACTCACAAAAAAGAAAGAAATCCCAATCCAAAAGTGTCCTTTTATTGAAGTTAATTCCAGTTGTTACTAAATTTTTAGATACTGGCAACAATAAGAACAATTAGTTGCCATCATGCTACATGAGGTAAACTGGGGAAATAATCATCTACATACGTACACATCACATAAATATCTCAGATGTAATTAATGTTTGAGAAAAACTTATATTTTTCCAATTTTCTATAATAACAGAGAGATTATCGAAAATTTTTATTTTTAATTGAAAACCACAGTTTTCATAAAATTTGTAACAATAAGATGTGATTGGAAAAATATTAAATGTTTCAAAATCTATCGTCATTCTATTAAAGTAGTGAATTGAATATTTGATCTGATTACTTCCATAATAAATCATATGTCCGATTCGGGACATCTTAAATTGCAAATAGCATCTAATCGATTCGCATGTCGAACTGACATGCCAGACCTGGACTGTTCTCATAACCGTAACAGCGAACTATTTATGAAAATTATGATGCCTTAGGTCGCCGTAGTCTAGTTGGTAGTTTGTTGGCTTATTGGACGTGAGACCAGGGTTTTAACCCGAGGCCAGACATCTCCAATAAAATGAAATATGAAAAAATATTTCTTCGGCGACTCCCTCTCAGCAGATTACTGCCAAAAACTCTGAGAGTAAATAAAAAATTTCCATGAAAAATTTTTCACAAAAATTGACATTCGGAGTCGACTTTAAACTGTCATATATAAAATTAACACACACAGCATAAGTGATGTCAGAAGCTAGGTCGTAATCCTGATTGAAGTGTTCTAATAACTAATTATGTGTGTATGATATGTATTATTCCTTAGCACTTACAACTCGTATACATAGAAGCTGTACTCTGTCGCAGCAACATGGTCCCAGTAAAGCTCCATTATATAGCAATCGCATTTTCTCCGTGGATATTCTTAAAGTTGATGCTGCTTTAACTACGCAACAAACCAAGGTCGTTAATTTGGGCTTTATTCACATGTAGAGGATATGCTGATTATTTTTCTTATTGTGCAGGCACTTCTTTTTTAATTTTCCCAGTTGTTAACAGATGATATCCTTGGAATCCACAAAATGAAAAATATTCGACACGAAAATAAATAAGAAATACAGGAGACTCTATTGAAAAAGAAGCAGTGATTGCACAAACCGCACACAGTTTTCACAATAGTTGTTACATAAAAAATTGGCCTTAAAATCAGCAAAAGTGATTATATTCAATACAGAACACGAGTCTTATAAGTTACAGACAAAAATTAACGAAAACCAATGTAATGCAAGTGAGAAAAAAATTAAGAAGAAAATAAATTAAAGAAAAAATAAAACCAATTGTACAGAGAATATTTCATAATTGTTGTAATCCTTTTGTTCCCGCTGCCCACCCCTGTGTTAAGATTTCATTTATCCGAATCTCGCGAAATATTTTATTTGATTTCCCCGCTCACCACTACACCTTTGAAGAATGAAGAAGGATTTTTGTTACGCAGTATTTCTGGTACAATTGGGTATTTCTCTTAAGACAAGACTATTATTTAAAACTGTGATACTTATGTGACTATATTTTCCAAATATTTTCCAACTTTACTTTGTTTTAGAAAGCAGTGTCAACATATTCAGGGACATTTTATTTATCTTATACACATCATTCACATGATAATGTCTAAAAATTTTAATACAATTAATATCGATTTAATAACCTTTTTTGATTACAATAAACTACCTAGTGTGGTTAGGGTAAATAAATATTTTAGATACCTTAGCCAGTGACATAAGTACGTTGTACTCTTTGGTGAGATGGCTTGATGGTCACTTGTTTATTGGTTAGCGTGGTCAGTATGTGCATTGGCTTATTTCTAGTCTTCCATAACTCACATAAACACGTACACAAAGCCACTTTTATACATGCCTTTATGCACGTTCATTTTGCACTTATTGTCCTGGCCACAATATGCAATTGAAATGCTGCTGCTGCTGCTGTAAAATACGTACTCCAAACAGACAAACAGATAGTAAGCATGCCCATGCCAAAGACATCATAAAAACAACAATGACAGCAAAATACGAACAATAATATTATAATAGTATGCAACAGCAACAAAGAAATTGACAACAGCAATAATAACAATAATAATGATAACAATAAGACTGGCAACAGTAACAGCAACAATAATTGTACAAATTATTCACATTGTTTCAATGATAAGTGAGAATTTTACTCGTGTCGATATTTTACCATATTCCTAAAGGATAAATAAAAATATTCAACAAGAAGATTGCAATATATTTAGTTGAGATGAAGTAAAAGAAGTTAACACTTTTTGGATATAACACATGGTATAATACTCTGACGTTGGATAAACTAACATACATAATTTCTCATTACAATCCTTCAGTAAGGATTACGACTTAGTTTCTCACACCACTTATGTTGTGTGTGTTAATTTTATACATGATGGCAGGAGTTACAGTTTAAAGTCGAATCCGAACGACAGATTTGTTGAGAAACTTCTCATGACAATTTTTATTTAGTTTCACAGACACCGAAAAAAATTTTTTTTCATATTTTGGTTTTATTGCCTGACCTGGGATTTGAACCAGAGATCAGCAATGAATCGTTTTTTCGATACTCATAAGCACTCATGAAATTTTGAATATATGTGAGTCAACAATATTGAAATTTAACTATGTACTCAGATTCATTCGTACTCACTACAACGTTGATTTATAAGTACAGGTTGCGTGCAACGTTTACATCAAACTCATACCATTTGAAATATGTTTGATTAATAAGCCTACTCATTTAGATTCATATCAAAATCATTCATCAAAATTTACAGTCTTAGTTATTGTTGCATTTACTAAAAAAGAAAACAGACATATACCAACCACAACCTTCTAGTGAGTGTTTTAGAGTTCGTACGCGATTCATACTCATTTTGTGAATCGTGGATATGTTGAGTTATAGAGAGTCCAAATCAACAACATCATACGTGTTGTTAAGTATGAATATGATGAGTATTTCAAACTTTGAATATGAGTATAGGTTCCATGATATTAAAATAAGTACAAATGTGTATAAGTATCAGAAATTATGAGTATGATTCGATTCTACTCATCTGTTTGAACACTCATTGCTGGTCTCTGGTTTGAACCACGGCCATTGGATAACTAAAGCGAAAATTGCTTGATCAAAAGAACAATATCTGTATTACAACATGCAATCTTACGTTTAAAATTTAATTTGTTTTACTTACTTCTTATTAGAATTGAATCTGCATTTAATTCGAAGGAAAACTTTCTTCTGAAAGCCATTCCACATCAGAATACATATATATATTATTGGTCACTATAATTCTTTCATTGGCCTACCGCCACTGCCGCGGAGATGGTTTCATCGAAAGAAATATTTGGTAATCTTTCGATTTGTTTTTTTAATAACTCAGAGCTGATGTTTGAACACCATCCACTGACCTATGGCAATCACATGCGTATAGTGCGGTTAAACATAACACTTTATCTGCAATGTTGATGATGGTTGAGTTCTACAAGATAGACGTTTACGGTAAATATTTCATTAAATCATATTCCATTGGAAAATTAATAAAAATAATGAAATATGATTCATATTACGTCCATTACTTTTATGAGCCATAAACTTGAACACCCCAAACTCATTAGGAAGCAATTTTGTTTCACCAACTCTCAATCGATAAGCCTGAAAATAGACTGTATATAATCTGAGTTCTAGGTAGAATTCTTCCGGAAGCGATTTTGTGAGACGTTATCAGAATAATGAAGGAATTATATCTCCTACTCGATTACACCCTATAAGAACATATTAATGGATGGTGATATTCCGGCTTCTGTGTTTTCTTCCTAAACAAAGTGTAGTACTATGCTCAGATATGCACTTTTATTGAGCCAATATTCGGTTAATTTTAAGTGTTCAGGTGTTCAGTATTAATACACGCAGTTCAGCTGCTTATTCAATATTCATTTGACAGCTGGTAAACAAAACGGCTGGTTGTTTCAACAACATTGTTTTTGTTTTGTTTTGTTTGTCGTTGTTGACATTGGAGTTGTCAAACAGAAAGTGTACGGTTAATTGTAATATGCTCACTAAGCACACTTATGACAGTGTTGCATTTTAAGTTTCAACATTATAACAATTTCAATATTATAACAATTTGCGTATTTATTGCGCAATAATTAATTGAAACTTTATATGAAATATTGAGCTCAATAATGCGATTTACGCAATAAATGTGCATATCTGAACACTGTATAAGATAAAGTTAACATTTTAAATTTTATTTACAACCCAGATTTATATTCCATTTAAAGAAAACATTTCTTTTACGTTTGAAAAGTTGAACTTATTGAACGTGTTGATATTTTCATTGCTTCTGACTGTATTTGCAATTACCTTGCAAATTTGATTTCACTTTAATTCTGGATAATTTTATATACACACTACATTATTATGTACAATATACATACATAAGTACATACATATATATGTACATAAATAATATGAAAATAAATAAATAAATAAGTATTCATATACAAATAATTTTCCATGTATTTGTTATTTGTTTTAGTATGTAACACACATGCACTGCTGGTACATACATAAATAATTACATCCAAATATATACAATGTACATTGTGTATGTATGTAAATATTATTTAAAAGTACATTTTGCTTTTTAGATTTCAGGCTCTCTCTCTCTCTTTCGGTTTCAAAACTTGACCATAAATATTCAAATAGAAAGTGCATCAGATTTGTATTTGCATGCAGAGCCCCATAACGAAACTAAAGTAAACAAAACTAAACTAAATTACAAACTAAGTACCAACTAACAGCCTGAATGACTAACTTATAATATATGAATGAATGAATGAGTGAATGATTGTTCATTTAAATATTGTATGTATTATTATTAGTTCTGTATGTATGTATGTACATAATTTGTGTTGGAGTTTAAATATGAAATTTGTTGCTTAGTAAATACGTATGTATGGACATACAATGTTCTGTAATCAGTTGCATTTTATTCTGTTTTTACTTGGGATTGTTTATATAATTTCTGTATAATTACACATCTAGAGAATTCAAACAAATTCTATTCTACAGACTGTGGCCAATAGTTATAGGATGTGGATCACATTGATAATGTAGTGCCATTGTTGTACTTATGCTTCGAATAAATTACGTAGGAATTTTACTAAACGAAAACGTTTAAGCAGCTTCAATATTGCTAACTCAGTTAGGTTTGAAATGGCATCTCATAAGTAATCAATGAGTATCATAAGAAGCAGAAAAAGCGTTATATTTTACTGATGCATCAAATTAAAATGAATGAAGAACGAATGAAGATTATTATAGAGGAGGCGTTAAGTTTTGTAAGACCGATTTTAGACTCAAGCACCAAAACTTAATCTGCAAAGAACTGCTGAACAGAAATAAAATCTCTGTGATTTAAACTATAAGAAGTCGCCGTAGTCTATTAGGTAGTGTGTTGCCTTATTAGAGGTAAGGCCACGTTTCAAACCCCAGGTCTGATATCAAAACGAAAATATGAAAAAAATATTTCTTCGGCGACATCCTCTCAGAAGATTTCTAGCAAAAACTCTGAGATTGAATAAAAATTGGCATGCAAAGTTTCTCAAAAATTTGTGGTTCAGAGTCGACTTTAAACTGTGGGTCCCGCTACTAATGAATAAAATTAACACACACAACATAAGTGGTGAGAGAAACTAGGTCGTGACCCTAACTGAAGGGTTGTAATGACCAATTACGTATGTATGTATGTATGTATGTAAAACATATCCCCGTTCCATCTTTAAACAATAGGGTAGCGTGCAAACAGTTTTTCTTATGGTATCTCCGCATTACGAAATATCTAACGTTGTTCTTGGTTGCCATTTAATGTCACCAAAAGATGCAGTTGTAGTCAAGAAGTAAAGTCAAGATCGGTGGTATTGAATTGCCAGTGGTGGTACCTTCCTATCAAAACCAAATAATGTCCGGGTCATAATTTTCAAACGCAGATTGCTTAATATATAGATATACCGCTTTGTACTGACAGTAAAACTGACCGCACTACAAAGTCCATTCTGACGAATACAATGACTTTTACATAATCACCTATGTTAGATGGTAAACGACTAGAAGCATTTGCAAAGTGGAGCAATCTACGAGTGTGAATAATTCCGTGGATACTACATTCATATCATAGAAACATATTAAAAGTAAATCTTTTAGAGACATTTTTTACTCACATTTCATTTTTATCTAATCATGTTATGTCCTGTCCCTTCTTTAGCATGTAAATTCTCGAAATTGTCTCCTCTCTCTTTTCTTTTCCCCCTGTAAAGAAAATTATAATAAACTTTAGACAAGAGGCTTATGTAACGTATTTTATGTGCATAGTAAATGATTATTACCATAATTACATTTAATATTTACATACATACATATACAGATGGGGGGAGGGGGTATTATATCATAACAAGCTATTGTCATATGATATGCCAAAAACTCACATAGCAAAAGAAAATAACGAAAACACTTGCTTGATACTGCTTAGGAAAATGCATTTTATAAAAGTAAAATAATTGAAAATAACAAATCCTGATATTAGCCGATACTGATTATTTGTGTGTTTCAATCTAAGAAAAATCTTATGAAATAAATTACTTTTAAGCCAACTAAAAATAGATCAGATATTAGGATGGCCAAAAAAGAAATTGCATTTAAGATTTTGGTAAATTTTCAATGTAATTTATAAAATACAAAGAAATTCATTGGAACTTGAAACATTCCTTTCTAATTGCAGTTTTTTTTTAAATTCGATAGGTACTTATGTATTCAGTCGTTACCAATGTTATTTGTCATTAAATGCTGGTAATGCCTGTAGACAGATATCTTGAAATGACTAAAACCTTAAAAAATTGGTTGAAATTTTTTTCCCGTATCTAGGACTTGTATGTCTGTTTCACTTCAAACGAAACGATTATATATTTTAACATTCTGTGGACTACACTTGAATCAAAGCACTTAAGAAACATACATACATACATAATTGGTCATTGCAACCCTTTAGTTAGAATTACGACTGATCTTCTAACACCACTTAAGTTGTGTGTTAATTTTATACGTGAATGGCGGGACCTGCAGTTTAACATCGATTCCGAACAACAGATTTTTTCAGAAACTTTCCATAGCAATTTCTACTTACTCTCAGGGTTCTTGATAAACGACTGCTGAGAGGAAGTCGCCAAAGAAATATTTTTTCATATTTTCGTTTAGTTGGAGATCTTTGACTTGGGTCTTACGTCTAATAAGTCAACACACTATTAGACTACGGCGACTTCTAGAAATTTTAAAAATAATCTATCGTTTACGCTCTTTGATAATAGTAGCAACTGCTCTATGCCTCGTGTATATATTTTATAATCAATCAAAAAAACAAATTCTTACAACAGTAACTTAAATTTATTAAACAAATTTCATGAAATGTATGTATAGCATATACAGCCATTATGAAACGTCATGACTTTTTTGTTAAGCAAAATTCTAATTAAATTTGTTAAAAAAAAAACAATAAAAATACCAGACGGAATTTCATTTAAAAAATTCTGAATATTGTATACAGAAATAAAAAGTTCAACTTTAATGAGTCATCTATTTTAAATATTTAATTTCACCTTTTTTAATGCCACAAAAGGAAAAACAATAATAAAAACAAATCAATTTGCATACAACGATTTATACTACGGAATAAAAATACAAATCCCTCCTACCCTTTCCTTTGTTTTCACACTTGAATTATTACAATTCATACTTGAAGGAAAAAAATCCAATAAAAAAAGGACAACAACATGTAATAAAAAAAGGCACCTACGGCACCTACATAGAGAAACAAAACATAAAATAGGGCAACGTACACTCATCCTTGTATGTATATCGGTTGGAAAGTTAAATAATGTTAATCAAATTAACCTTGTCCAGATGGTCAACATAATCGAGCATAAAAACATACAAAAATAAGACCAAAAAAAAGAAAAGAAACAAAATGATGAAAATGCAAAAGATCAACATTTTTTTTCTGGAGAATAGAAATTCTCAAAACATAACCGAATTTTAGTCCATAAACCAAGAGCCGGCAAACTTTAGCCAATAAAATCTTGCCAACAACAGAGCAACAAAAAAAATAACTTCTGGTCATAATACGTACAAATAAAAGCTTAACGTGATTTCCTTTACATACGAGTTTAAGGCGAACAAATTGAAGAAAAAAAGATTCAGTTTCTCTCTGTGACACATGGATTGTGTGGAAATTTTTTATTTACATAAAATTGTTACGTATGTATATTGTTGGATGCTTAGAAAGAAATAAAGTCCTAAAGTACATTTTTTTTAAAGGATCTCTTTATGGAAAACAAGTCGTTGAAGTCGCCGTGGTCTAGTAGGTAGTGTGTTGGCTTATTAGACAAAAAGCCAGGGTTCGAGCCCCAGGCCAGACATCAAAATAAAATATAAAAAGTATTTCTTCGGCGACTTCCTCTCAGCAGATAAATAAGAAATTGCCATGATGAGTTTAGTCAGGATTACGATCTAGTTTCTCACACTGCTTATGTTGCGTGCGTTAATTTTTTGCACATGAATGAAGGGACCTACATTTTAAATTCGACTCCGAAGGACAGATTTTTTAAGAAACTTTACATGGCAATTATATTTGCTCTGAAAGTTTTTGCCAGAAGTCTGCTGAGGGGAAGTGGCCGAAGAAATATTCTTTCATATTTCGTTTAGTTGGAGATGACTGACTTGGGATTTGACCGAGGCCTTACGCCTTATAAGCCAACACACTACCTACTAGACTTCAAAGGAGAATATCTTGAAATTTAAATAAACTTTTTTATTCAAAAACTGTGTAGTATTCAAACTGAGAAACTCATTTAACCACACTCGTATTTTTAAATAGAAAAACATTTGTAATTCAACGTCTCTAGGAGTCTAATTGAGCTTGGAGTTGGTAGAGAGCTGTAAGTATGTAATAATATCGATTCTTAACAAGATACAGATATCTACGGTACTAGATTTAACAGAGTTTTAATATAAGGCCTTACGTAGTTCTGTGTTGAACCAGAACTTTGCCACTTGGGCCCTTTTACTCCTTGTTACTCTAAGCCAAATGTATTCCACTCGAAGCAAAAGAAGAAAAGGACTGAGAAAGTGAAAAAAGTGGGATCAGAACAGATTTATATGAGAAACAAAAAGTATAAAAAAAACAACAGCAAAGAGAGAAGCAGAGAGCCACAGAATAAATATTTTCACAAGTTTAACGACGACAATGACAGTGGTATAGAAGAGCTTCGACCGAACATAAGATTAAATACAGAAAAAGTTTTTTTACATGCATTCATTTTCATTTTCATTTCAAATTTACTTTTGTTGGCTTTCTGCTCCTCTTTTTTAGTTCTTGTTTACTTAATTCCGCTGATTTCAGTTTTATTGTTAACAATTTTTATTTATTTTTTTTGTTTTGTTTTGCTCATGCACATGTATTTATTTGTTAAAATCTATTTTTGCGTGAATTGTAAATCAAATAAATACAGACATCCCTTGCAAAATGCGTAACAAGGAAAATGCTTTTCATGAACAACTTTGTATACCCAAGCCATGTGTCGTGAAAGATTTGCAAATATCTTGAATTATTCATTGTGAAACATCTTAATCAAATTGAAAAGTTAAATTGCAAAACGAATATCATACAGACTGACCAGGCTAATCCTCTTCATCCAAGATTCTTAAATCCTACTTCTGAATATGAAACAAATCCTAATTGTATTTGGCTTTACCACACTGCTCCTATCCAATGGTCATGATCAATACCAAAACACAAGAGAGAGAACGTTTTTTCAGTACTACATGTTAATAAGAAGTAAAATTGAATCCCCAGTTCAAGCATGTCTTTAACAGAAATAATAAAAGATCTCTGTATCAGTGATCAGAAATGAATAGTTATTTCGCTACTCAATAGCACTCATGAAATTTTGAATATAAGTGAGCCAACAATATTGAAATTTAACTATGTATTCTGATTCATTCGTACTCACTACAACGTTAATTTATAAGTACATGATGCAATTAGTATGCGTACAACGTTAACATCAAACTCATACCATTCGAAATATGTTTGATTTATAAGTTCGTACGCGATTCATACTCATTTTGTGCTTCATGTATATGTTGAGTTATGGAGAGTCGAAAGCAACAACATCATACGTGTTGTTAAGTATGAATATGATGAGTACTTCAAACTTTGAATATAAGTAGCATGAGTATGATATTAAAATAAGAATATGAGTATGATTCGATTCTACTCATCTTTTTGAATACTCATTGCTGATCGCTGGTCTGTATGATGTAGAAATATCACTTGTCGGGAGTTTTATAAGGGTTAAATAAACCAACAGCAAATAAATCCTTATCCGAAGTGAATATTCAACCCACAAGACTCTTGACCCTTATTTTCAGTTTGTTAACCGTTCAAGAATAATGAAAATGTGTTTTCAACAAAATATTCAAAGTATTTATTTCACAATTGTAAAGCGCTGACTTCTAATTGATACTCATTTCATGTATACTTAAGGCAATACTTATGTACGTATGACTTTAGTAACATGCTGTTGTATTATTATTAACATTGAATGATATTTTCGTTTTTCCACAATTTTGAGGGCACATTCCACATTTTTCATTTCGTCTGGCATGTGAGGCCCTTTCTTGGCATATGCATACTAATGTGAGGCAGTAGCAGCCAGCCAGGCATGCAGGCAGGCAGACACATGCGTTCGTAATTTATCAGTAAATTAAGCAATTTATTTTATTTATTCAATTTTCTAAATCACAAACATTCTCTCTCAGTTCAGAATCAATCTTAACAAAAACAACAATAACAAAAAACAAAGAAACAAAAAATGGAACATTAAGAAACTTATTAAGTTCAGCATTCAACAATTTCATACTCATCCATCGCAGATACCTTTCAATGGAATGGAATGGAAAAGAAGCAAACGTATGTATCGATAAGTGCAAAAACTTGAATTGAATAATCGAAACTCCTAATGGCAACTGAAATTAACCAATATGTAGACGGATTATTGTTTTTCAAGCAAAAAGTGGTAATAGAGCTCTAGCACGTGACTTGGAAAAATATATTCAGCCTTTGTTCTGTATCAGTTGAAAAGAGTAGAGTTTTTCACCACGTTTTTCATTTTAAATCTTTTACTGAATATTTTTAAGTTTAATGCATAGTTTAGAGCACTACACTGGTTTAAATTGAAGATGTTGTGTTAACAAGTTTTATGAGGTTTCTAGAGCTCACTGCGGTTTCCTAGTCCACCGAATTATTTAGCCAAGTAGGGAGTTGTCAGGAGAGTTTTTAGCAGCATTGTTGAATTGTTTTTGGTATTGTAATCTGTATCTTCATTATTATTGTCATAAAATTAGTTTAAATGTTTAATAAAACTTTGGACATTGAATTTAGTCTTTAGCAGTTTACTGTGTGGCAAAAATTCCCCTACAAATAGCGTACCCAGGCAACTTCAAATATAAACAAAATGGGCAAATACAAAAAAAAGAAGCCCGTCGTTGCCACTGCGTTTCAAAAAAAACTTATTTAATTGAGCATTGTTATCGGCATTGCTCCGGCACTGCCAAATTTTTGAAAAAGTTAACTTTATTTTATCTGTAGGTTGTAATAGCGAAAAGATATTAAAAGTGACTTTAAAGTTAACTTTAACTAAACTCAACTTTAATGGCAAGTTGTAATAATGGCACTAAATCTGATTTTTAAAATAAAATGTATTGGACAATTAACAAAATACGCTCTTAAAGTGACCATTCAGAGAGTTAAAAAGATATTTATTGTTTCAATTACGCTTAAATCACATACACATGTATTCCACCAGTAAATCACAGTTTTATTTAAAATTCAAAAACCTGACAAAAAAGTATTTTTCACATAATGTATTGAAGTATTAATGTCCATCAATCTATATTGATTACAAGTATTATTATTCGCATAATATTTTCAAGTATTAATGCTTATCAATCCATATTGATTACAATGACATTTCGTAAGCTTCATCACTGTCCATTTAAAACTTCAAAATACAAACAAAAAATTGATTTCCAGCATTTGATGTAATTTTTTTCTTTAACAAAATAAATATTAAAATAAATATATACATACAAACATACATACATCCGTATAACCAGTCAAATAAATCAAAGAAAGCAAATAAAATCAAATGTCAAAGTCACTTGAAACTTATCCGATAAAAACCATTTATTTCGATTATTTACGAATCAGATTTAAGTGCAAGCGAAAACACTCTGAAAATCCACAATTTTAAATAAAGTTTGTATAACAACAGGATAAATTTGCAACAAACAAAAATAAAAAGAATGATGGCGACTTGAAAGTACCCTAAACAGCATTTAAATTTAAATTAAAAATGAATACCAAACAGAGATGTTTATAGTTTCAGGACTTTCTTTATGCCACGATTATGAGTCATGGAATAAGATCATGTTTTGAAAACAATTTTCTATAAATTCCATCGCCATGTTCCTCATAATCCTCTATTACAATATTTCCCGTTATATGCATATCAGAGATCAGCAATGAGTATTCAAAAAGATGAGTAGAATCGAATTATTCTCATAATTTCTGATACTTATACGCATTCATATCATGGAACCTCTACTCAAATTTAAAGTTTTAAGTACTCATCACGTATGATGTTGTTTATATTGACTCTCCATAACTCAAGATATACACGAAGCACAAAATAAGTATGAATCGCGTACGAACACTTAAATACTCGCTAGAATGTTGTGTGTTTGCTCTGCTTGCTGCTCTATCTTTTTTGCTTATGTGTCACTCGAAGCATTTATCTTCCTAAAGTTATGAATCTAAATGAGTAGACTTATGGATCAAGTTTGGTATGAGTTTGGTATGAGTTTGATGTCAACGTGTACGCATACTCATTGCAACCTGTACTTATAAATCAACGTTGTAGTGAGTATGAATGAATCAGAGTACATAGTTAAATTTCAATATTCAAAATTTCATGAGTGCTTATGAGTAGCGCAAAAACGTTTCATTGCTGATCTCTGATGCATATTTATTTGGTTTACTGTATTCTTGTGCCATTAAGTGTTTGAAAAATGTTTCTTTTTTTAAATATAAGTCTTGTAATCATACCCTTGTAATCACTTGTACGATTACGAATAACAGCAATTTTAAGTGGATACGAGGAAAAAGATAGACAAACAAATGTGATGACCGGTTATTTTTCCGCACGGGAAATAATCGTCTGCATGCATCAACTTTAAAAAATATCTTCTGTTTCGAAAGCATGTCCAGTCCATTATATTTGTATGTTCGTCAAGAGAGCAGCTTAGCTCAATCAATCCCGTTGTAGATTGAAGCAATCAATGGCCACAAAACAGTTTTGAAAAATGCTGGACAAAAGCTACATCAAGTTGTGGATAAGAAAGCAGAAATAACAACAAAAACACAAATGTAAACAACATGTTTTTGTATTTGAACTATGATTTGGCGAACATCGAAATCAACAGGACATTGCTAGAAATTGTCACTGACTATGAAATGTATTTTTTGTTTTTGGTTTTGTTTTGGTTTTTTTCATTTTCTATTTGTTCATAGAACACAATCTGTCATTTATTTAGAAAATTTCGCAATCAATATATACAAATAAAGAAAATGGAAAAAAAGTATAAAAATATAAACAGAATTATAACCCACTCACTATCACTCTCTCTCTCTCTCTGTGTCTCTGGTTTTGGTATGTTTTTTTTCTCGTTAAACATTCAAGCTCATGCACACTCATACGGCAACAGGAAATTGCTGTTATTGCATACTGTAAGCAACCGGATATAGTTGAAATTGGAAATTTCAAATTTCATCAAGAAAAAAAAAACAAAAAAAATAATGCCTCAACAAATATTTATGAAATCATTTCATCCATCTGCATGTGAGTATGGACTAGAAATGGTTTGTGGGCAAATTCTAATAGTGCTCAATAAAAATTGGTTGTAATTGAATTTAAAATTCATAAAATGCTACTCATTTTCTCTTTCTCTGTCCCTCTTTCGCCTAGATTTGCATTGACTACAGCGATTACCAATAATAAAGACGTTTCAAATATAAATTACTCTACGTGTTATTGGATTGAACATATTATATTCAAGCATAATTAAAATTCACTCCTTAATTAACATAATTAACTCCATAGCCATAGATTCTTAACATGATTTCGAATAATTGAATCACAAATAGGGTCCTCTAAAGTTAATTGATATTAAATGCATCAGCCTTCATCAGGAGAACTCCACTCAAGAATAAGCTCTAATAAACTGACTCAGACGGCATGAAATATTCATTGTGATTTCAAAAATGGACTTACTTTACAGATATTTTGATTATCTTATTACAAAGAGAGAGCCGTCTGTTTTATAAGTTACATTTGTAGTAAAAGCAGATATACTTTGATTTCCACATCTTATCTGGATCACAGGCAAGATCTAGGGTCGTAAACCAATCTTCTATTGGGCCTTGGTTGAGCCAATCTCACTAATGGTGTAAATGTTTGGTGGAAGGTGTGACTGCCGCTGTCCCAATCGCTATTCAAACGAAGAAAAAATATTTGCTATACTCAATTAGATTCCCTCTGATCTTTCTTTAAAGCTGAGTTAGAAACAGTAAAACTCAATGTAGTCAAATCCCGGCTCCACCTGGACCATAAACATGCTATACTGGAAAGACAAAGGCACATCTGTATTTATTACATGGTTCCTTATGACTTTCTAAATAAAACATTCAATTTTAGAATTTAAAACAAGGACACCTAGTCTAAAGACCACAAGGTTGTAATGAAAGCCTTGAAGTATATACTGGGGGCTCTAAAATATTTAGCAGATTGAGTTTTCTAAGAGGCTGTCTGTTTTTCAGGTAGAGGTCATGCCTATTTTGTTAAGTGGCTAAAAATCTTTTGATTTTCCCAGACAGTCAGGCTGCGATTAAAGCCCTAACGAACACAGTTTCAACGTCCTTTCTTGACAATGAATACCGAAGGTTTCTTAGGGAAATTTCCGATAATTGAAAGGAAACTTTTACATGTATTCCGGAACATAAGGAAATTGAAAGTTCGAAAGTATACTTTATAGATCAATGAGCATTTAAGGCCACAACTCCTTCCAAAGGGAACCTATGCTGCATTAAAATAAAAACTATTAATTCGATAACCTTTAAGGATATAAGCACTTGATTAGGATAGTAACTTACGATAAAACATTTCGAATAATATTTTACAAGAAGATCGGATTTGTAATGGAATTTTGGTGTAAATTCCAAAAAATAATTGGTTTTCGATAACTTCCAAAATATTGAAACCTCTGTTATGTTTTCTTCTATTCCGGCGTTACTTATTTGTCTTACTTTTTAAATTACTCAACTTTCATTAGATAATTTATATGAGTGACAAATTAGATGTTCTACAACGTATATCCTGAGGAATGTATGTATGTATGTATGTATGTATGTATTGTACTGTACTGTACTATGTTCGTGATTTTATACAATTTAAGCTAGAGCGTCAATGTTTATGTTTATGAAGTTGTACGTTATGCTCTGGCAATGTAAGACAGTGTCACTAATTGTAAATACATTAGTTTCGTAATGAAAGGTGTAAAAGAAAAACAACAACAACAAAAAATACATTAATTTAAAAAGGAGAACAAAAAAACCAAAAAAATAATTCAATTTAAAATTCATCATGTCATTGGCTTCCTATTTTTAACAGCAGGCAACTAACTACCCATACTCCTTTCTTTATTCATTGCTGAGATTCCAATGTTCGATGAAGTCAAAAAGTATTCTTTTTAAGTTGCCTCCCCACCATTCCATTCGAATATAAAGACGTAAATTAAATTTGGATTTATGTTTGCAATGCTTTAAACTCCCAATTCCTCCCTCTATTTCTCTCTCGCTCTCTTTCTGTATGTCCTTCTCTTTCTATTTTGCTTTCTACACCGCATTAATTTCACAATAACATCACACACAGTTTTGGTTTTGTTTCACACAGCAATACTATCTAGAACGCTGAAAACAGCTAAAACGGAGAGAGAGACAGAGAAAAGCTTTATTAAATCGCTAAGTTGACGTTATGACTAACGGCAAGAATAAAGGTGGTAACAATAGCAGTAGCAACTAACAGTAACAGAGTGTGGTCTCTTGCAGGTGTATTTAGTCCTTGAGCTAAATTTCTTGACTTCTTTCATCTGTAGCAATGATTGAATTGAAATTTTACTCTCCATGTGTGTTCGATGATTATACAGGTGTGCGCGTGAATGACTGGGTGTTAGTGTCATCAGTTCAAATTAAAATTAAAATCTACTGCAGGCAAAAATCAATATTCGTATGAATATTTCTTATGGTATTTTTACCCGAAATTTCTTTTTCTCTCTCTCTCTTTTAAAGTTTGCTTTATTTCTGGTTTTTCCATTAAAATTTTAGTTTAGAACAAAAATTTCACATTTTTAGAGACACCAAAATAATGAAAGTAACTTCTGCAAGTAGTACAAGTAGTACAAACCTTCAGTCAGGATTACGACCTAGTTTCTCACAACACTTATATCGTGTGTGTTAATTTTATATATGAGTGGTGGGACCTACAATTTAAAGTCGACTCTGAACGACAGATTTTTGACAAACTTTTCATGGCAATTTTATTTACTCTCAGAGTTTTTGCCAGAAATCTGCTGATGTTTGATGTCTGACTTGGTGTATGAATCGATGCCTTATGTCTAATAAGCCAACACTATCTACTAGACTAGGACGACTTCATCTGCTATAATTATAATCGACTTTTCTATTGATTAATGAAGACGATTTCACAAGAATTTCTCAGGCAATTGTTGCCGATATATATCAGGATAGTAAAGTGCCACCCTTCCTAGATTTAATATATGCTTCGTGTATGTTTTTGAGCATATATATACATACATATATACCTTTGCTTTGATGACTCAACATTTCTTTGTGGGAATGAGAACCCTCGAAAAACATCTTAATATGTTTAAAAACACGTTTCCTATCTGCAGCAAGCCTCGGCTAAAATCCTGAGGAAATAAAATAAGTGAAAAAGTATGTATTCTTCACATAACATTCATATATCGAAGGATATAATTAGAAATATCACAATGAAGATAAATTAGTTCAAAGCAAATTGAAACTCTTCGAAAATATTGGCTCATTAGCAGGAGAGTTATGTACAATGGGTCAATTCGACCTCCGGGTACTGTACTTGCCTTAATTGGCAAGTACACGTCCTCTAACCTAGCAGGAGAGTGAAGTGAGATTTCAAGCTCCTAATGTAAAGCTCTTTCTCAGAACGAGCGATTCTATAATCCTCATATAAAAAAATACAGAGATGTCAACGTTACAGCTGTCAGAGGAAATTTGGTAAATCGTGGGAGAAATACTTGAATATCTTTACCCACAAGCTGCATAATATTTCAAAATTTAGTTAATAATGACAGCTGAATTTAATCATTCTTTATTTGTGTTGAACAGGAATAAAAAGAGATTTCTTAGATTAAAAATTTTGAGCATTCATTGTCATTTGAATATAATTTTTTTAAGATCCACTAATTCCCCAATTAAAGTATTTATTTTACTTTTTATTTTTATTTTGCTAAAGTTTAAGCATTTAATATTGAAACTATTTTCTGTTTTCTTTTTAATGTTTCATTACAGGTATGACGAAAGTATTGATTAAATAGAGGATAAGTATGAAATCGATTTGTTTTTTTTAATTGAAAAACTTTAAAAACTTATTATTTATTATCATAATCATTATTTCTTATTTTATTTTTTTATTTCTCTCAATAATTAATGCCCAGTGTAGTAAAAGATAAGAATTAAAGTTTCTTTTCCCTTAATGAGCATGAAAACTTCATACTTTGAATACTTCCCTCTCTTAAAATATTTTCTTTAATTTGTTATGAATTCTTAACAACAAAAAATAAAATTCTTGATTTCATACTTAAATGTTCGTTCGTTAAGTACAATTTATTTTTTTTTTTATTTTTTATTTTTGAATTTCTCACGTTACAAAAACAATCATTGAAATAAACTGGGGGATTTAGCCTTAAAAACGAACGTGTTGTTGGTGTTTTCGCTTTGCTTTTACGTTAAAGTTTTAGTTTTTTCTTTGGTGAAACATAAAAAAGGGATAAAACCGTTTGCAATGCTCAAATAAATATACATACATACACACACACATACTATACATATGTACTCTATTCTACACGTCGTTTGCATTAGTCTCTTAACTAAATGTACGCATTTAGATTTGCTTCATGCCCTCCATAATCTCCAGAGAGCCAGTTACATTGCTTGTATCCTTTCCATTCATTCTTCTACACTACACGGTTGCAAACAGTTCGTAGAGCTTGCTTCTCTTACAAAAACAAAAAGTGAAACAAACAAATGAATAAATGCTTATGAAATATTTCACACACACATTTACTCAAATGCAAATAAATAAATAAATTTGTCACGTAAACTGAAATAGAAAATAACGTACAATACATACGTATACGAAATATATATGTATGTATATGCATATATGTATTCTTGTGTATATAAAAACTGGAACAAAATAAAATTGTAAATGGCACAGTTATACGTTATATTTATCAAATGTAAAATGCATACACATACACAAGTATTCTCTATTCTTAGAAAAAATATTCCGCGAAAGTGGCAGTTAAAACACATACAAACACTGACTGGACTTTTGTTGGTTATTAGCTAAGCGAAGTAGCCGTAGTCTAATAGCTAGTGTGTTGGCTTATTAGACGTGAGGCCACGGTTCAAACCTCAGGTCACAGATCACAACGAAAATATGAATAATATTTCTTCAACGACTTCCTCTCAGCAGATTTCTAGCAAAAACTCTGAGAGTAAAATAAAATTACCATGAAAAGTTTCTCAAAAATTTGTCGTTCGGAGTCGACTTTAAACTGTAGGTCCCGCCACTCTATATGCATGAGTGGCGGGATTAACACTTACAACATAAGTGGTGTGAGAAGCTAGATCGTAATTCTAAGTTGAGGGTTGTAATGACCAAGTTATGTATGTATTTTGTAAAAGGAATCATTCACATTCCTTCGAGCACAAATTGAGCCATGACTTAACTCAATATGTGTGGTACATTCATAACCCGCTTACTGCTAATATTCGTTTGAAATCGAATGTGGACACGATCTAATATTTTCTGTTGACTTTGTTAGCAGGACAACATCGAAAAAGTTAATGGTCTATCGCTTCTTTCCTTTTAATAAGAACATATTCAGAAGCAATATAATGTTATCAGCAATTGGTTTCAAATATTTCATCCATATGTATGTACATAATCATCTAAGCGTAAGTTTTTCGAAATCATATTGGAGTCAACTATACAACTAATGGATTCGTTTAAGAAATTTCCATATTTGAACTTTATTTTTATATCTGGTATTAGTAAATCTAAATTCGCGAGCATGACTTAAAAACTTAGTTTTCTCCAATTATTGTTGATGAAGATGTCCTGGAACCCATATGTTTCATTAAATTTCTCACGTACCTCAAATGTCCAGCCCTCTGTTATTTCCATTTCAAACCAAAACAACAAGACAGACAAACCATAACGAATAAATCTTGTACACTCTAGCCATAGGTGATGCAATTCATAAGGTTATCTTCTTCTCATTATTCATTCTTAATCACAATAACAATTAAAACTTAATTGGATGGTTTTTTAAAGTCATCTTAATAAAGATAGTTTCTCATCAAAGTTGGACAACAGTTACACAAAAAACAAATCTCATTTTATACAAAAGGACACAAAAATACATGCATATTTAGAAGTGGAACAAAGGACATTATTTTTTTTTTGTTCGTTCCAAAATGCAATGTTAACGAAAACTACAATTTTTGTTTTTGTATCTACAAACGCTGCTAAACAAAATAATAACTTTTCTTAAGGCCATAGCAACAACAATAGAAATAGTAACTACTAAATAATATTCATACATGTTAACATTTACAAATGAAATGTACGGGAGAAAGTACATGAAAGTCTATCCCGACTATGTGATACCCGCAGTAAGAGTCAACTAAAGTTGTTCTGGACAAAAATAACTTCTAATTCCACGATGCCACGTCTAATATAAACTAGGCAATCTAATTCTTGACTGTATTGGTGTGAATCACAACTTTGGTCTTAAAAGAGCATCCTACAGTAAACTATTTCCATCTACTTCCACCATACATTCATCAATGAATCATTTTTTCGCTATTCATAAGCACTCATGGAATTTTGAATAAAGTGAGTCAACAATATTGAAATTTAACTATGTACTCTGATTCATTCATACTCACTACAACATTGATTTATAAGTACAGGTTGCAAAGAGTATGCGTACAACGTTGACATCGAACTCATACCATTCGAGTGACTCGAATCATTCATCAAAATTTACAGTCTTAGTTGTTAGGCATTTACAAAAAAAGAAAACAGACACATAAGCAAAAAAGACAGAGCAGCAAACAGAGCAAACACACAACCGTTTAGTGAGTATTTTAGTGTTCGTACGCGAATCATATTTAGTTTGTGATTCGTGTATATGTTGAGTTATGGAGAATCGTAATCTATAACATCATACGTGTTGTTAAGTATGAGTACCATGAGTACTTCAAACTTTGAATATGAGTTGAGGTTCCATGATATTAAAATAAGTATGAATGCGTATAAGTATCAGAAATTATGGGTATGATCCTATCCTATCTCATCTTTTTGAATACGCCTTGCTGATCTCTGATATGGACTCGATTAACTTGTGTATTTTCTCAATATTTTTGACAGTTGTATTGCTGGCACGAAGAATTTCGAAGAAACTAAAGCCGAGGATGAATATCTTTACAATATTATCGAAATTTATGAGTTTAAAGTGATATTACGGTAGAAGACCCTTTTGGTCTTAGCAAATGATACAATGCTGATCGAGGTGTAAAGCTCTGAACAGAATACAAAATAGAAAGAAAATTTCATGAAAAGAAATTTTAAATGATATTCAGAAAAATTGCTGTTGATTGCTAAAGGAAAAATAATATACACACAAATAGGAACATGCATGAAAAATTACACCATTTCATTTCAATTTTATTATGAAAAGTAACTGAAATTTACTTGTTATAGGGTACACTTTTCGCAATTTGGCAAATAGACGAAGTACATGTGTTGACGGCATCTACAATATTCGATTCAGAAGAATGACAATCAAATCAACGTATAATATTGCCAAATCTCGTTCTCTTTCATAGGAAACGGTGTAAAAATATTATTTTATATGCACAACTACAACAAATATTCTTTTACCTGAAAAAGTAAATTAAAAAAAATAAAATTTTTTCGATTTTTTTGTTTTTTTTTTTTTTTGTATAAATTTTGTGTCACTTTTTTCTTCTTGCTTTTGGAAATCCTAAAAAGAAAAAAAAACAAAATGGAAAAGGCACTCTATTGTTTATACCAAGAAAAACAATGAAGATTTATGGATATATTGCTGTAAAACATAAATGTTCAGTACAATAGTTTTCGCTTTTTACTCAGTACCAAAAAAATCCAAAGCAAAGGTAATCCAAAATCTAAAGTGCTGCATATTTAAAAGGAATTCTCACACAGTTTTAATGAATTTCAACTGAATTCTGAACCCGACTAAGGCATGTTTGTCTTCTTTTTTTTTTTTGAGACAAAAAAACATAAATTTACAGGCAACGTGCATGTTTAATTGCTCAACAAAAATGGAAAAATTCGATGATAAAATATCATTTCATTTCTGTTTCTTTCGTTCTGTTTTTCAACAGATGAGTTGAGAATAAAATCTCATTAGGTTAATTCATTCCTTAGTATGATCATGATGGATACATGATTCTATGAAATTCAACACAACGGACGCCATGACTTCAGGTTTGCGTCCTAGCTTCTCACACCACTTATGTTGTGTGCGTTAATTTTATACATGAGTAGCGGGACCTACAGTTTAAAGTCGACTCCGAACGTCAGATTTTTGAGAAACTTTTCATGGTAATTTTATTTACTCTCAGAGTTTTTGCCAGAAATCTTCTGGGAGGAATTTGCTAAAGAAATATTTTTTCATATTTCATTTTGATGTCTGAACTGGGGTTTGAACTGTGGCCTTACGTCTTATAAGCCAACACACTACCTACTAGACTAGGGCGACTTGACGTATTAATAATTTGTATAAGAGAAGACAATGAAAAGCGTATGTATGGACTTGGGTACCGTGTCTGTCATCTCCACAAACGTTGTTTGAAATAATTCTTAATGAACATGAACATAACACTTCTACACTTGTATGCTTAATGTGCTCAATTCCTTTCGAGATTAAGAAAGGTGGTTTATTGGTAAAACTTTTCTAAAGTGACAGTCATTGTCTCGTCGACAGATACAATTTGTAAGAAACTTTAACGTTAATGAAAATGTTTCTACAAGACAAAATAAAAATTGACATTCTATTGGTTTTTCTGCTTCTTTTTAATTACTTTTTTGGCTACGCAATTATACACACCTGACTGACAGACAGTAAAGCATCAAATCGTATTTGTTACAACACATTGAACGTAGACAAGTTGTATAAAATTTTATATCAAGTTATACATTTAGCGATTTCAAAACCGCCGATCTGCCGAATGTTTACCAAAGAACGTTAAGGAAAAAATGAAATGTTGCCACTTTTCGAGCATTATAGAGTGATTATGGTCCTCATAATCAACCTACCTATGTATATATCATCTCAATATACACAAATGTCTGCAGAGTGTTATGCAACGTCTAACGTCGGCTGACCATTCACAAACGCCGTAAGTATGCTGACAAGCATTAAAATATAATGGACGTTTTGATCAAGGTTACCTCTCTTTATTGAGCGGTAGATTAAATAAAAATATGCTACAGACTTTAATTTCCGAACCAGACGAATATCGAAATCTGAACTGAAATCAGAATATTGGTTGGTAACATTTTTCCAAAGAAATGCGATGTGGAATATACTCACATTATCACTTTCATATTTTCTAAATATTTTTATAAATGCCCTACCTCTTTACCTCACCCCGTCCTTCTCTCTTTTTCATCCCAAAAAACATATTCTGCAATGCCATTAAATGTTGCCAAAGCCAATGCTTTGTAGTTTGAAAAAAAAATGAATTTTTTACAGTTACCGTTCACAACAGGTGCTTGAAAGAATAAAAAGTTTTTGCCACTGTTTTACATTAATTCGAAAGTTTTCAAAGTATGAAGCCTCCATTAATGTGCACTCAAAAAACTCTTCGAAGATGCGAATCAGAATTGTACATACATACATAATTGGTCAATACAACCCTTCAGTCAGTATTACGACCTAGCTTCCCACACCACTTATGTTGTATGTTAATTTTATACATGTGTGGCGGGACCTACAGTTTAAAGTCGACTCCGAATGGCAGATTTTTTCAGAAACTTTTCATGAAAATTTTATTTTCTCTCATCTTCATCTTCATCTGCTGAGAGGAAGTCGCCGAAAAAATATTTTTTTTTTAATATTCCGTTTTGTTAGAGATGTCTGACCTGGGGTTTAAACCGTGGCCTTACGTCTAATAAGTCAACACGCTACGTACGTCACAATTGTGTTAGAAGTTATTTCTTTATCACGAAGTCTACTCTGTGTTTCATTTCCAAAACCAATGCAATCGCATAAATTCGAAAGACTTCCAGATTCCTGGCTATATCATGGCTATAAAAAAGGATATAGTAGGCCTAAGCGTAATCGACCTTATGCTGCATGTTAATTATAATCTAGTTACTCTACCATACAGTCACTTAGTAGAACCATGTCTAGAACGTTTTAATATCAAGCGGTCTTCAGATGACTATAGTATTAACGCACGATATTTTAACCTAAGCTCTGTATGCTGGTATGAGTCTTATAACACATTGGGTGTTTTCCCCAAATACCTCATTTACATAAATCTGCAGAATGTTGATAAAAACATCCTATGCTCTGGTTCGAAAAATTTTTAGAATCCCATATGCTTGTGACTACCAGTTCGGGATATGTCTTGCAGCTTATGAATGCATAGTTTTACGGCTCTGTTTGCAATCAGTATGGTCTAGCTGTTGAAGTAAATTGATGCTTAAGGACATTTTTCACTCCATTACCCGGGCAGCACTTTTTTGCAGCATTTGCTACACTACACTACCTTTTTTGGCTCTTTGAGTTGGCGGGAGCTCTATTGGCAGCAGAAAAAAAAAGAAATCGACTACGTTTTGAAATACCAAAAAGAAAACACACACACACATACACACAGTGTTTTTCTTATATTTTTTGTTAATGTAAAGAAGATTTTTTATTTTTTTTTGTATTTAAAGTAGAAAGAAAAAAACATAAAAAAGCAAACGCTTGCTTTGAAAACGAAAGAAGAGAGAAAAACTTCAGTTCAGTTTAGCTTTCGAACGGTGGGATTAAGTAAAAGACGATTAATTTTGTCAGCCATAATATTTTCGTCCCTTTAGGCTTAAAAAAAGAAAACGGCAAACGAACGAATGTGACATCGTATACCTTAGCACTCCGTTAGCGACAAAGTAAATTGCAATTTAGTGCTTGAAAATGTCTTCTTAACGTACGACACACATGTTACACACATGCTGCAAGCATACAGGCATCGACTTTCCTTATGATGTGAGAATCAAACAAATTATAATGAGAATAAGTATGTTGGGCCCAAGGAAGATGTCTACTGTCGTTCCTCCGTTTTCACCTCTTCTTTTCTTTTCCATTTTCTGCGAATGATTTTCGTCTACGTAATAAAGAATTCTTCTGCTTGATTGCCTTTTCAAGATGTTGCTTTCACAGGAAACCCGTAATAAAATGTCTTCGCCATTAACTTTTAACCAAAACTGCCATAAATATTTTTGGATAATTAATTGTGATTGATATGATACTACGAACTACACGCCATACACAACAACATTAGACAACATTAGAGAGAAAGCGTTTCCTTATCAGATTGTTGTTCGCCTTTTTCTTTTCTTGGCTCTTCTCATGTTAAAATATGAACACATTTTTATCGCGAATCTCATTAACAAGTGGTACTTTAGTCTTCTATTTTAATTGGATTTTTTTTATAAAATTTATGGTTAAATTAAGAAGTACGTATGAAGACCTTTAGCTTCTTAATATTATATTAAGGAACACGCGAAAATTATATAAAATAATTAAGTTTGGAAGCTTAGTATTGTTGCATCTCTTAAGGTATATCGTAAGATAAACTACAACATAGGTAGGTAGGTTGTAGTGGTAGATTTGATACCAAAAGCTCACTTGAGCACGCATAGCATCCCGTTGTGACGCCACATTTGAACGCAGTCTCTGTACATACCAAATTGCTTCAAACCAGGGAAGAAGAAGAAGTTGATCAACGCAAGGGCTGCACTTTTAACACAAAACTACCCCACGCTAGAAAACCAGCCCGAAACGAAACTATATCCTTCATATCAATGGATGATAGCTCCATCAAGCTGTGAAGGATTGGAGAGGCAATTAAACTATGTCTGCACCTCGCAAGAGAAGGACATTGACAGAAAAAGTGGATAACAATCTCCTCTTCCTCAGCGGATCTGCACCAATGGCGGAAGTCGTAAGATGGGAGCTGCATTATTTCTGCGTGTCTTCCCATAACACAATGACCTGTAAGCATGGCCACTGTTGATCGAGATGACGTTACGACCAAGTCTAAATAACTGGTTGGTGCGCCTTCTATCCATCGACGGCCAAGTGTGCCTAGCGGTGGAGCAAGACTCCTCATTGGCCCAGGACAGGTTGACGTCTCGAAAGAATTTCCACGCGATGTCCAACTTGACCAAGGTAAGTGGCACTCCCAAGACGACTGAAGAGGTATCCAGAAGTAGTGCATCATCCCTGGCGAGCTCGTCGGCTCTATAATTTCCCGGAATATTACTGTGCCCGGGGACCCAAATAAGTGTGACACTGAAGCGCATAGAAAAAAGGTCGAGAGAGCGGCGACAACCCCTGACGATCCTAGGGTTATTCACAACGTTCGACAGAGATCTTATGGCAGCCTGACTTTCAGAGAAGATAGAGATGCGGGTGAAAGGAACACCGTTGACGAGGATCCATTGAACAGCCCGGTAGATGGCCATTACGTCCGCCTGAAACACGCTATGATAATCCGGCAGTCGGAGGAAAATTTTCAGGTCCAGCTTCCCAGAGTAGACTACAACATAACATCTAGGATATTTAGTTTGCATTTCATTTCGGTTTTAGATTTGGAGAAAATACGAAATAATGTGTATGACTGACTAAATTGATATACCACAGCCTTAAGTAAAATATTCAAGAAAACATACAGCAGTAATTGTAGACCTCTGAACGAAGGTACTAAAGAGGCCAATAAAAACCGCACTGAAATAATATACCTTTATCTTCCTCTAAACAATAGATTTTCATTGACTTTATTATTTCAATAATTACTCTGCCAGCCAGTTGACATCTGTACACTATTGAGAGAAAGAGATCAAATAAATTAACCCAGGGTACGTGATCAGGTTTCGCCAGCATCTAGCTGAGGTTGCTTAAGAACAATCGAACTTAGTCGACAAAGTATTGATTGTAACCTGATCAGGATTTATTAAGTTTGCTGTTCGAAACAATTTACGATTTTCGTGTATTCATCTTGCTGAGTTTGATGAAAATGTTTTGATCTTTACAACCCTTCAGTCAGGATTACGACCTAGCCTCACCACTTATGTTGAGTGCGTTAATTTTATACGTGAGTAGCGGCACGTACAGTTTTTTGAGAAACTTTTCGTGGCAATCTTATTTACTTTCATCGTTTTTGTCAGAAATTTGTTGAGAGGAAGTCACCGAAGAAATATTTTTTTCATATTTTCGTTTTGATGTCTGACTTGACCGTGACCTTACGTCTAATAAGCCAACACACTACCTACTAGATTACGGCGACTTCAGACAGCTTTATTGAGAGTAATTTAAATTCATTTCATATTCAGTGCAACAGCAGTACAGTACAGGCAAGTGTTTCTTAAAGTGAAATTTGAAAACCCAAATTAACAATTTAACTTAAACTAGAACAAATATTTACTATACGTTTACATTATTTCATAGGTAATATTTATAAAATTTATGTTTCTCTGCCTTAAGAACAATTCTACTTAAAGGCAAGGATGTTTGTTACCAAGGAATTAAAGAATAAATTGCAGGAAAAAAACCAATTTCAAGTGAAATGAAAATCCCCTACAGCCAATATGTAATGTGTTTTGTTGTGTTTGTATTGCAATACTCAAAAATATTTCAAAACTAAATTATATCAAGGAGGCCTGTTTAAAAAATTAAGACTTTCATGGAAAGAAACAGCCGATTCTTATTAGTAATACTTGTTATTCCTATATCTTGGAATGACCTGAAGGAACGGAAAATTAAAAAAAAACTTACTGTTGAAAAACTACAACGTTCCGACCAGAGGTCAGCAACGAGTATTCAAAAAGATGAGTAGAATCGAATCATACTCATAATTACCGATACTTATACGCATTCATACTTATTTTAATATCATGGAGCCTCTACTCATATTCAAAGTTTGAAGTACTCATCATATTCATACCTAACAACACGTATGGTATTGTTGAGTTCGATTCTCCATAACTCAACATATACCATAATCACAAAATAAGTATGAATCGCGTACGAAAGCTAAAATACTTACTAGAAGGTAGTGTATTTGCTCAGCATGCTGCTCTTTTTTTCTTTTGGTTATGCGTCTTTTTTCTTTTGTTGTAAATGCAACAACAACTAAGACTGTAAATTTTGGTGAATGATTCGGGTCATTTGAATCATTAATAAGTATTTTTCTAAAGTTATGAATCTAAATGAGAAGGCTTATGAATCAAAGATATTTCGAATGGTATGAGTTTGATGTCAACGTTGTACTCATTTCAACCTGTACTTATAAATCAACGTTGTAGTGTGAGTATGAATGAATCAGAGTACGTAGTTAAAATCCAATATTGTTGACTCACTTATATTAAAAATTTTCCGAGTGCTTATGAAAAATATTTCATTGCTGATCTCTAGTTCCGACCAGAGATATCAGAGTGCAGTAACAATAAATAACCAACAGAATGCATAGCATGCCTCAACCAGAAACAAATCTGGATACAATCGTCTGTTTGGATTATCGAAACTTAACCATAACAATATTCCAACGATTTTGATCAAATGATGGGCATGTAGGGCAATCATACAAGTCGGCTTTTGTCTGTTGTTACTTTCCTATGTTTATTTGGTACAGTTTTCAATTTTATTTTGGCCTATTTTGTTGTTTGTTGGTCGTCGCTGTTTGCTTTTTTTTTTGTTTTTTGTTTCATTTCTTTTGTTTACTCTTGTGTTGGTGGCAGCTTTTAATTTATGACAAACATTTCCGTTTCCGTCGTTTTACCACCAACCGTTTTCCGTTTGCGATATTTTATTGTGTTGTTGTTGCTGTGTAGTCATTAAATGAAAGTGTTTTACTTTTTTTTCTACATTGTTTTGCTTTTATTTCTTCTTCTTCGTCGCATTGTTATTGTTGCATAAATTCTTCTCGGGGTTTTTATTTTAATTGAAAACTTAACCGCTGTAAATCGCACAAAAAGAAACCCGAAAACAGAACTCGAACTTATTTACTCGCTTCTTTACATCTGTCTGTACATTTGATTTTTGGGTCTTTTTATTTGAATAAAAAATAAAAATGCGAAAGGCAATCCGTATTTAAGTGCGTAAATTTTTTTAACAGTTAGTATGTCTTATAATTTGTTAATTAAATATGTGTCACTAGTGAGTGATAAATGTTATGAATTCTCTCTACCATGGTCAAGTGTTCCTAGAAATATGCCAGACTATATCATTTGTTTGTGTTTCTTTCTACAACTCCCAGACATTTCATTTTATATGCTCCTGTAACCATTATTTTATTGCTTTTTCTTTTGTTATTTTCGTTTCTGCCAACTGTTACCAATTGTTTATTTCACTTTCTTTTTTTGAAGGTAAATCTTTAATTGAATTAATTTAATGTTTATACTCCTGTTAAATGTTACAATAAATTTACTCAAATGAAATGGAATTGAACAAATTTTAGGCATTAATTTAATCTGATTTTGTAATATAATATGCAATAATAAACATGTGTTGATTTATTGACTACAATTGTGTTGTCATTGTGTTTATTATAAGAGGCTTTAAAAAGTAAAATATCGAATATAAGTGCTTTATATTCGAGCAATTAATTTAATAATAATAACAGTAAATAAAAATTGCATATGTGCAGATGGCATTATTTCCCTAGACACACAAAAGAGCTTTCCTATTTAATTTCAAAATCAGTCCTTCTTATCTATCAAACACAACATTTTTACCTAAATATCACCTAAAAATATTTGATTTTGTTCGTATTCGTCGTCAGTTTCACGTCAGAGATCAGCAAAGAATTGTTTTCTCGCTACTCATAAGCACTCATGAAATTTTGAATATAAGTGAGTCGACAATATTGAAATTTTACTATGTACACTGATTCATTCATGCTCACTACAACGTTGATTTATAAGTACAGGTTGCAATGAGTATGCGTACAACATTGACATCAAACTCATGCCATTCAAAATATACTTGATTCCATAAACCTACTCATCTAGACTCATAACTTTAGAAAAATACTTATAAATGATTTGAGTGACTCGAATCATCCATTAAAATTTATAGTCTTAGTTGTTGTTGCATTTACAACAAAAGAAAAAAGACACAAAAGAAAAAAAGTCAGAGCAGTAAACAAAGCAAACACACAACCATTTAGTGAGTATTTTAGTGTTCGTAAGCGAATCGTGCTTATTTTGTGTTTCGTGCAAATGTTGAGTTATGGAGAGTCGCAATCAACAACATCATACGTGTTGCTAAGTATAAATATGATGAGTACTTCTAACTTTGAATATGAGTAGAGGTTCCAAGATATTAAAATAAGTATGAATGCGTGCGTATAAATATCAGAAATTATGAGTATGATTCGATTGTATTCATCTTTTTAAATACTCATTACTGATCTCTGTTTCACTTGTCCTATAGACATGTTATCATGTGCATCCTATAGGAGTATTGAATTTATTATTCTCTATCCAAATTAAAACTACTCCATAGAACTCTACAAAGTATTATTTTGATGGGTGATCAAATGGGTGATTGGTTGCTTATCAATTTCACACTTTTTCTGTCGACATTTGAACACAACGTATTCCACACTTGCTTGACTTTTTATACCTTATATTTAACCACTAACCTATGTTTGTATGAGATTCGTGTATATTAGAGCATTTACCCATTTTCATTTCCGTTTGACCAGAGACTTTGATGTTACATTATCTTCAAGTTCGATCAGGACACAGGTCAGATCGTTAGACCCCTTATCATGGCCTCCTATTCGAAAATACCGAGAGTTATTTATCACAATTAGTTGCAGCGACACCGTGAATCCTATTTGGTATACCCAAATCAGCATCAATATATAGTGGCAATCACCTAATTTAACTTCTTCAACACTTTATTGAGTAAGAGTATTCAAGAAATTTTGTGAAGAAAATCATTCTATATGAAATGGACTGAATTAAGTATCCTCTAAAGCCGAATTTTATTTTTCTGTAAAAGTCAATGACCATTTCGCTTAAAAACCCACAAAAAGAAATGAAATATTATTTAAACTTTTATTTTATTTACCACTTTACTTACCATTTACCATCGTTTGGCTTTTACTTTTATACCATTTTGCCAAGGACTTACTGTTGAAATGTGGTGGTCGGTAATGTAATTAAGAAAAGGATTTCAATTCACAATATTTTAATTAAATTACGTTGCTAGCCAAAGCCAATATTTGAATGAAAGCAAAATGGAAAATGGAAAAAGGAAAATGAAAATATAAAATTTGTAGCAAAATAAAATCTTCACTAAATATTGCTCACGATGGTATAGTTTTTGTTACTTTCAATACTTTAAATAGTTCATTTTATTTCCCTTCTTTATTTTCTTTTTTTTTTTTTGTCCGTACAACTTACCCATTTGGCTCAGAGCATTGAAACAAGTTAACAACAATTCACCGTAAATAAAGAAACAGTCAGTAGGTCGTTCGGTCTGTGGGGCAAATGGACAATTCATTGGAAAAGGAATTAAAAGGAAACAAGGAAAACAGCAAAATAAGAGGAAATTTAAATAAAATTAAAAGAGACATTTTTATTTTACATTTTACACTCTGTACTCTGTACTCCGTACTCTGTGCTCTTTACGTTGTTTATGTTTATGATCCATTTAACACTATAAGTGAGAACAAAAAAAAGTACTGTATTCGTGGAAATAATATCATAACCATGATATTAAGAATATCATATCAAGGGAAGTGTTCCCTATTGTTTTACTCATACCAATTAATTTGCATAAAATATTGTTGATAAACTTACCTATAATGTGATTATAAGATCAAATGTCAAGCGTGCACTTCTATTATTTATGTTCCAGACGAGTAATTTCTTTGTTATTTAACTCTTCCGTGTATACTTTTTAGCTTAAAAAAATATTCATTACATGTGGCAATGCGGATATTTCCAGTTAGGTTTACCATTCCACCATGAAAGCACTAACAAACGTACTACCCTTGCAGATGTGTTTCTAAGGCAAAATGATTTTCATTTCACTGGTTCACTGGTTACGGTAACAAACAGAATTCTCGAATTTGGTGTGAAGGTCAGCCTGAGACTGTTCAATATGGTAGAATATGATAGAATTGGACTAGGTTATCGTATGTTTTCAAGAAATTGGTGCAGAAACAAGCTGTCCAAAAATACAAAATATACATAAAACAATTCAAGACCCACATGAATTTTATATCGATTAATATACATACATAATTGGTCATTACAACCCTTCAGTCAGAATTACGACCTAGCTTCTCACACCACTTACGTTGTGTGCGTTAATTTTATACATGAGTGGAGGGACCTACGGTTTAAAGTCGACTCCGAACGACAGAATTTTTGAGAAACTTTTCATGGCAATTTTATTTACTCCCAGAGTTTTTGCCAGAAAGCTGCTGAGAGGAAGTCACCGAAGAAATATTTTTTTCGTATTTCGTTTTTCGTCTTCATAAACCTTAATGCTTCTTTTTATTTCTAAGATAAAGCATCATGTAATAAAATTATCAGTATTAAATCGATATAAATTGAAGTCGCCGTAGGTAGTATGTTGGCTTATTAGACGTAACGCCACGGTTCAAACCCCAGATCAAGCATCTGCAATAAAACTAGGTATGAAAAATATTTATTCGGTGACTTCCTCTCAGTAGATTTCTGGCAAAAACTCTGAGAGTAAATAAAATTGCCATGCAGAGCTCCTAAAAAAATCTATCGTTAGGAGTCAACTTTAAACTGTAGGTCCCGCCACTCATGTATAAAATTATCACACACAGCATCAGGTATGTGAAAAACTAGATACATAATCCTTACCAATTATGTAATGATTTATGAAAGTAGATATGAAAACCTATCTAAACTCTGCTGATGCTGTTCTGATGATCCTGTTATTCAAATTTAAACTTATTTAGGGGGTTTAGTTGGCGGTTTAAATTTTAACTAAATTTTACCACTTTTTTATTTTTCTTTTAAATTTAAAGGTTAAAATTGTAACGAAGCTTTAAATATGAATTAGAAGATTCTGTCCTTTTACTGTCTCTTCATTTGATGTTTTTCTATATAATTTTTTTGAACTGCTTTTGCTGCTTCAAACAATCCATCCATCTTTATCCACTTTACGTGGCATAATTTCATGTTACTCTTTATTATTGATGTTGCTGCACACACACAGACACACACACACACACACTTAGTTCTGTAACAATTTACTGGTTGGTCATACTAAGCTAATATTGTGTCCATACTACTCAGCACACGTTTGACATGTATGTACACAGAAAGACGAAAGAGAAAAAGTTGTTGGCAGTGCAGCATGTTGTGGTTCTTACTTTGAGGTTTAAACAATTTCGTGTTTGTGTGTTGAGTGCACATTAAAGTATTGCACTTTAAAATCATGATACTTTATATCATCACATCTTTTTTTCTTTTCCTTTTATTTTTTTCTTTTTATTTTTCAAAGAAAGGTATTTAACGTGGGTAGGTTTTTAATTAGCAGAATTGCTGTTGTGATGCAATTAATTTTAAATTTGTCTGTGTTCATTGATGGTGCTCGATCGTGATTGGTACAGCAGTACTGCATGGATCCAACGTTTTATTCACTTTTTTATTCAAAATATAATTTTAAATTTAGAAGCAATTGTTGTTACTTACTTAACTTAATGTTTCTAATATAAAATGGCGTAAAGCCTTTGCAGAATTAGTCTAAAGTGTTATTTAGTAATGGAAAAAAATATGTTTCAAAACATAAATATTTGAAGCATTCTTCAATATACAAAAGGGTACAATTTAAAGCGGTACAAAGTAGGCCGAACAAACTCAAACGTTCGGAGCTTATTTGTAATTCAGTTGCCGAAAAAGTATACGCACCATTCACTTCTACTATAAAATTGCCCTTCCAAACAACAAGCCACAGAAACATATGTTTAACAGAATTACATAAAATGTCGGCATATTGTTACGTTTTTACCTTTTAAAAACGTTTAAAATATGAGATCGTAGATTGCATATAAAATAAAAATAAATTTATGTTTAGTTTTAATTAAAATTCTTTATTATTCGCACAATTTTGCGTGCCACTGTTCACAACTTTATGTAAACAACAACAATTGCTTTGTTTGTTATTCCTCTGTTTACACCCTTTGCATGAACAATAACAATTATTAGGCAATTATGCGACTGATCTTTGTAACGGAGATCTCAAACCACGATTACTCTCTTCAAGCGCACCGCGTCTTCACACAATACTGACTGAACTTCACTGACTCAATCGCCTGATTTACCTTGTCTTTTATATGGCAAAATAAACAGTCTGATGAATGTTCTTGAAGGCGAATGTTCATGACTTCGGCTTCTCGAAATCTCTATAAATATAAACATCGTTGTTCACATTCATTATTGTTCTTTGTGTATTTTGTTTACATTTATTATTGTAGTGTTGTTGGTGTATTTTTGTTTACTTGTTTATCATTTTTTTATGCTAGTGTTTCTTGTTATATTAAGCAATACGATAATTTGTAAGCAGGATTGTTTACTTGCATTGTTCTGTTTTTGTAGCTTTTGCTTATAATTTTCATGTTAAGCTATGTAAAAGCTAAACACCAGTATCTAGATTTTTAATTTTCGGCACAATATATACTTATATTTGTAATTATTATAGATCTATAGGCTAAAGCTATAATCAACCTTTCGACTTGAATCGTTTCTAGGGTTTTAAATAACCCAAAGTTTTTTAAAAGCGCTTTTAAAATATAATTTTTTTTTGTATGAATTTCTATACGTTTTCGAAACTCGCACAAGTATATGACGCCTCAATTTAGTTAATTTTGTTCATTTTTCTGCTTTTAGAACACAGTGGCTATTTAACCTAAGATATTTAAAAAGTCAACTACTTTTTCCTTTTCTCTAACATAGGAAACATAAGTCATGTAGTGATTCATACGATGTGTTGAGATGGAATGAGTAGAAATATCTAAAGACGATTAGCTTTCAGTTTATACAATATACTTACAACACGGATACTTGTTCTTAAGAATTCGAAGTTTCTTTTGGGTGTCTTTCTACTTTCTTTTATTTTCACATTTTTTGTTTGAAACTTGTGTACCATTGCAGATAATTTCATGGCTTCAAAAATTATTATATATGTATGTATACTTCGTTGCCGGTATGGTAAAAAAAGTGTGTGTGGCGAGTGTATTTGCAACATAAGTAACAACGCCAGTCATCTGTGGTATCATATTAAATTGTATATAAAATAAAAGTATCACTGTACACAGTAGTGTTTATGTTGTGTGTTTATGTGAGATGGGGGCGTTATTGCAACATTTAGTTGGCAACAGTTTTTGATTTTTAATTTTTTGGTTTTCAACTCTTTTCCTTATTTTTTTTTTTGTTTGCCATTTTTGCTTAGGCATGTCGACAAGAGTTTGTGCAATTGTATGTATGTATGTATGTATTACTTTGCTTTGCTGTAACAGTCATGTTTTAATGCTGTAAAATAGGCGTTAGGGAAATTATTTCATTTGCCTTTATTCTTCTTTTCACATTTCACATTCTATTTTCAGTGGCACACAGAATGAGTCATACTCAAAAAAAAAAAATTATGGAAAAAAAATTATATTAAATGCTGCATTTTACGATGTTTGTAAAGAATATTTAAAACGTGTTCTTGCAACACTTTTTCATGTAGTTGTGTTGTCATCATTATTATTACTTTTGCTGTTGTTGTTGTTTTTACATTAGTTCTGGTATACTTTATTCCACCCACTCTTGTTTGTTGCAGCTGTTTTGTTATCAAGCCATTATCTGCATTATACGTACGTACATACATACATACATACATAAGTAACGTACGTAACGTAACCTAACCAAACGTTAATGGGAATAAAAGCTTGTGCCCTGAAAAGTGCCAAGTCAGATTTTCCTCGTCGTTTGTGAAAATAAGTTGACATCATTTCTATTATACTGGATTTAGTGTCGTCGTCAGTGTGTTATTGTCGTTGTAGTTTTTTCTTCTTGTCATATTTATTTGCATGTCTGCATGTGTTCAACATGCAACAATAAACTAAATTTTTGTGGCATTTGTTTCTAAAATGTGTACACATACATATACATGTATGTGCGTATGTGTATATATGAAAAACATTAAAAAGAAACAAAAACAACAACAAGAACAATACAAACAAAAAATGACAACAAAAACTTTAAAATAAAATCATAACTCACGGTGACGTATGAGTAATGGGCAATTAGCTTAAAATTAATATTTTATTACGACCCAGCAGCACATGTGATGCTCAAAATAAAATGTAACATTTATAACTTTTTGTTTCTTTTATGAATATGAGTATTTCTTTCATTACGTATGATGTTCTCTAAGAACAAAAGTTTCATATGAGGTTCAAATCAGAGATCAGCAATGAATAGTTATTTCGCTACTCATTAGCACTCATGGAATTTTGAATACAAGTGAGTCAACAATATTGAAATTTAACCATGTACTCTGATTCATTTATACTCACCACAACGTTGATTTATAAGTAAGTTGCAATGAGTATGCGTACAACGTTGACATCAAACTCATACCATTCGAAATATGTTTGACTCATAAGCTTACTACTCATTCAGATTCAAAACTTTATAAAAATACTTATAATACTAAAAAGTGACTCGAGTGTCTCGAATCATTCCTCAAAATGTACACTCTTAGTTGTTCAGCATTTACAACAAAAGAAAAAAGACACATTATCAAAATAATAGGGCAGCAAGCAATGCAAACACTAAACCATCTAGTGAGTATGTAGTGTCCATACGCGAATCATACTTATTTTGTGATTCAATGTTGAGTTATGGAGATTCGAAATCAACAACATCATACGTGTTGTTAAGTATGAATATGATGAGTACTTCAAAACCTTGAATATGAGTAGAGGTTCCATGATATTAAAAGAACTATGAAGGCGTATAAGTATCAGAAATTATGACTATGATTCGATTCTACTTATCTTTTTGAATACTCATTGTTAATCTCTGGTTCAGATCGAAATCTGTCCACCAACTTTAGGAGTTCAGAGGAGAAGTGACGTAGTAGGTAAAGTTATTGAACACAATCTTAAACATTGCAGAATACAACTAATTTCTCATTAACGGTTATTTTGAATTTAAAAAAATTTTCTTTTCAGTATCTTGGTTCTGACTCCATTGAAAATTCTGGTGAACTTAATTAGCAAAGTTCACAAGGCTATTGCTTTTAGGCAATTAGATACAGGAGACCTGTTACCCTAGTACCCTCTACAGTAGACAAATCACCTGCTTAATTAATGAGACTGATACCAGAAACACTTGAAAAAGAAATGAAGAAAACAGGCATTAAACGTTAATAATACTTTTAACATTCTTTCTTGTTGCACTGTGTGGTTTGCATTACTAAATTTTCAATTGCTGTTTTATTCATTAATAATTATTATAAATATTTCCATTTAATTGGCTTCGTAATACACAAGTTTCCATAACATTAAATACGAAATAAGCTCCATTAAGTTCTTCCTATCGATACAACTTTAAAAATCATATAAAAATCTGATTAAAACTTTTTCCCCCTCCTTTTTTTAAATAGAATGCATTTCGAGTAATTCCACTTGGCTCACAGCTGTACGTTTTTTTTCCGATCTTCTTTCATTTAAAAAACTTCAATTTTTATTCATTTCATACTTTTTTTCCTGTTCATACAATGCGAATGAGAAAAACAAAATTTTTATTGATAAAAAATTTTGTTTTTTTTTTTTTGCTTCTTTTTATGCATCATTTTCCAACTACTATCATCCAATTAAATGAAATACTATATGTATGTGAGCAGAAAATGAAAAACACAATTATAAGGCATACATACATACATACTTTAAAAGGGGGGGGGGGCAAAACATTTGCGTACTTTATGAAGGCAGCAGTAAAATCGGCCAGCTATTGGCATGCTTGGTTAAGTACCAGCGTTTTAAGTACGAAATTGAAAGACAGGAAATAAACTAGGTTTCATAAATACTGTGAAATAAAGTTATTTCAACAACCAGCTGCTGTTGACTATACTTATCTAAAAAAAAAACTTATAAAGCCTTACTAATGAAGGCGGAAATAACTGTAATAAAAAAAGTTTAAGGATTTTAAGGTGAAAGGAACAGTAATTACATTCCAGTCTGCTAAGTAGTTAGAAGGTAGTAACCGAACCGAATTGATAGCCAACAAAACTTGCATACTTACATATGTTAAGACATACAAAATTTAAAATTTAGAAATGAATTTACATACTTATATGCTTACAGTTATATACAATAACTATTAACTAACTTATGACCAAAGTAAACTTTAGATTGCTTTATTGCAATTGTTACGAAAAATAAAATCAAGATACTTGTGTTTTGCATATACATCGTTTAATATTAAAATTATAAACAACAGCTACAAAAACAAAAACAATGGACTTGTTTACAAATTATCGCACTGTTTAATATAACAACAAACACCAGCATAAGAAAATGATAAACACCAGCATAAAAATGGTACACAAAAATACAACAACAAACACTACAAGAATAAATGTAAACAAAATACACAAACAACAATAATGAAACAACGATGTATAGAGATCTCGAGAAGGCAAAGCCACGAATTTTCGCCTTCAAGAACATTCATCAGAAAATTTACGTTGTCACATAAAAGACAAGGCAATGCAGACAACTGAGTCAGTAAAAGTTCGGTCAGTCTTGTGTTAAGACGCGGTGCGTTTGAAGACTTCCATTACAAAGATCTGTCAAACAATTGTCTAGTAATTGTTATTGTTTTTGCAAAGTGTGCGAACAGAGTAATAACAAACAAAGCAATTGTTGTTGTTTACATAAAGTTGTGAACAGTGGCACGCAAAATTGTGCGAATAATAAAGAATTTTAATTAAAACTAAACACAAATTTATTTTTATTTTATTTGCAATCTACGGGCTCATATTTTAAACGCTTTTAGAAGGTAAAAACGTAACAGTATGCTAAACTTCATCATGATGAATCAAGAAGTCTGTGGGATTTTCAACAAAATACAGGGTTTTCAAAATAATTTTACTAAACACTTCTTTGAACTCCACACAGTTTGTTCGACGTTTCTTTAAGTCCTATAAACGTTACAAAAATATAAGATTTGTAAAGTTCATCAAAACATATTTGCTTGTGAAATGATTTCGCTTTCCACCAAGCAATTTGAATTTCAGATTTGAAAACAAGTGATAATCCATCGGCGTTAATTTCAAAGAGGATTATTCATTTTTATTGGTTTTCAAATCTTTATCAAATCGCTTCAAATTGGCATAGAATTTCTCAACAAAATGTTTTCAATTGATTCTTCGTGATTCTAGGTTTTTAATTACATTCCAGCTCTTCATTGCATTCGATATTTCGACATCTACCTGCCTCCATTAACTGTGGTTAGTACAACCTCTTCTTTTGTTAAATTGCGGGCAACAGTCTATTGCATTGCAGGTGACAGATCTAAACAGCATTGACCATTTTTCTTTTCTTGTACTTCCAAGTGGATTTGCGTTTCATGAATGAATGCCTTTAGTAGTGAATGGCTATCGGACTAAAAAATTTTAAAGATTTGTCTCAGGCATTTACATACATACATACATAATTGGCCATTACAACCCTTCAGTCACGATTACGGCCTAGCTTCTCACACCACTCATGTTGTGTGCATACCTGCCAGATAAGTGAGGCACCAAATCGTCAAATATTTAAGAAAAAATCGTCAAAATTGCCAAAGACGTTTATTAAAATCGTAAAAAAATCGTCAGAAAATATAAATAAATAAATGAAAAACATTTAAAAGCCAAATGTGTCTACATATCTGAGTTCAAAAATAAAACATTTAAAAAAGAATTTATTGAAAATTAAAAGCTAGCGTCCCTCATCTTCATTTAATATGCTTTTTTCCAAAAATGGAGAAATTGGGATCGTTTTCAGGAAAAAAATTTTAAGGTTTAAACAATCTATTCCAACGTTGTTTATTGACACATAAGCGAAGCAATAATATTACATCATCTAGATCTATGGGCGATGTAGGTATTAGGGAGTCAGAAGCTTTTAATGTTTCCAGCATGAAAATTTAGTGTAATACAGGCACATCTTTCAGTTTCTTCTTAAGTTCTTATCATCCGATCTTACTATTTACACCATTTATAGCTGACAGAGAATGGAATACAACTCTCATGTACGGGTTGGTGCCTCAATGTCTATTTTGCGTGTACGGGAGAGGCCATAGTATCTCGTTAATGACGGTAGTGTATCCAACTCCATTAAATCATTGGAGCATCGTTGCAATGTGGTTTGTGTTTCACTGTTCTGTCGCTACTATAAAATGGTTTTGCTTGAACGAAATAAGGGGACTTTTTCCCGAAAATCATATATTCCTACATAACGCTCGTCTTTTTCGGCCAGCACATCCGTATGTGGTCGATTGGCCAGTGGATCGCTGCATTACAGAAAAAGTACGTGTTTTAGTCGGACTATTCGTATATGGAACTCAAATCCTGCAGAGGCCTATTACTTACGGTATAATAATATACAAGCCTAGTGTCCTTAAACACGGTTCTCTCTTTCCTTCTTCCCATAACATAGTTCCAAACTCAATGCCATCCATCCCCTGAGTGTTGGTCGTACGAAAAAAAATAACGGCGCTTGCCTTTGTTCTTCCGATGGCAATATTAGAAGCTAATCTAGAATTTTTAAAATAGTCTGCAACGGCAAGTGATATATTTTTCTCAACTACGAGATTATTTAGGAGTTGTAATTTTACAGCTTTTAAGTGGTTAAAAAGGAATAAAATACAGAAAAATCATCACATGTATTCGAAGGTAACTTAAGAATGTAATATTTTACTCCTTGTTTTTACGAACATAAATTTCCAATACTAACAATTGCAAATTAAATACAAAGCTTTAAGTGGCTTTTAATGTAGTAAAGTAAAGAATATGATGTAAATTTTTAATTTTTAAAAATCGTCAAAATAAGGGCATAAATCCTCGGCAGCCATAAAAATTTAATAAAAATCCATTTCCAACCGGAGCAGTTGTAGTTCACAGCAAAACAATAAATTAATCAAAATTTCAAACTATTTTTGTTTTATTACATTTTTAAATTTTAACTTTTAGATCGCCAACTCATTATATTTACTCACATTATACTCATATCTAATACGTGAAGTTCATAATGCGGAGAACATATGTGACGTATGAGTTATATTTAATTACATTAGTTTCCTACATGACAAAATCGAAGTTATTTCATTGCATACATTTCAGGGTAACTATTCCAGTACATGTAATATGATGCGTATGAGTAATATGGGTCAAATACAATTAAAAAGAAAGTACACCTAATTCTGTTTTTACACGGTAGATTGGTTCCAGAAAAATCCGTGTAAAAAAAAACCGTGTAAAAAAAGACACTGATCGTATGCAAAAATAGGTGATTGGTTCCTAATCTCTAAAACCTATTAAAATTAGTGAAAAACAAGGATTTTTTAAGAAGTTTTGTATTTGACATTTTCTTTAAGGGATTCATAAAATATTTAACAAAATTAAAAATATAAATAGCTTATTAAATATAAAATATTTTTTGGCTTACTTTTTATCTTAATGCGTTAAATTTAATGTAATGATAGAAAAACAAATTCGCCAATAAAAATTTTTTTTTACCAACACAAAATATTAACCTATTTCAATTGCTCTGACCTTTGTGCTTGTATGCACAAAAAGGAAATTCCCCTAAATTTGTGCCATTTACATTTGCTTTGACCAGTAAATTTGCTTGTACGCGCAAAAAGGGAATTCCCTTAAATTTGTGATATGAACATACTTTGCAAAAATTTAATTTGACAAAAAAATTTAAGCACAAAAAATTTTAAATCGTGCTAAATGGAATAAAATCGTGTAACAAAAATTAAAAATATTTTATTTTCAAACCGTGTTATATCAAAACCGTGTAAAAAAAGACCGTGTAAAAACAGAATTAGGTGTATACCCCATAAATTTGGAATTAAGCTACATACATACATACATACATGATTCTAGGCTATATTCTAGGATGTAATACATCATGACTGATATCGTCATAGTCTGTATCTTGAACATCTTCACAACAAAAAAATTAATTTGGCAAAATTTCAAACCGTTTTTGTTTTATTGCATTTTTAAATATAAACTTTTAAATGACCCAGCGGGTCTAATGATCTTATGTCAGAAGACATCTTCCAATCTAATGAATATTCATTCACAAAGCTATAAAGTCTTATTTCCAAACGCTTCCTATTTAGTTTAAATAAAGGAAAGTGTGTGTTGGATATCACTGATATTTTTTATTCATTTGAAATAGCAATTATGTGTGGAATATATGGTACTAAAGTAAAGAATATGACGTAAATTTTTAATTTGTAAAAAATCGTCAAAATAAGGGCATAAATCGTCAAATCGTCAATGTGATATTTTTGGAGCTCAAAATCGTCAAAATGACGATAAATCGTCAAATCTGGCAGCTATGGTTGTGTGTGTTAATTTTATACAAGAGTGGCGGGATCTACAGTTTAAAGTCGACAGTTTTGAGAAACTTTTCATGGCAATTTTATTTACTCTCAGAGTTTTTGCCAGAAATCTGCTGAGAGAAGTCACCGAAGAAATACTTTTTCATATTTTCGTTTTGATGTCTAACCTGGGGGTTTGAACCTTGGCCTTTCGTCTAATAAGCCAACACACTACCTACTAGACTGCGGCGACTTCACAGGCATTTATTGGTAAAAACTTGCAATGCATTCATACCTTTAGCTATTCTCCTATCCATATAAAGGAACGGATTTCAAGCACCAGTTAAAGATGCCATTTTTCATATACAAGAAGAACGTTGTGATTTCTATACTACATTTGAGTTGACCGAAAGCTTACAAGCCTTCAGGCAATCTTATTATGTCATTCTTCTAGCAAAAACAATGGACTCTCGTTATATTTCTCGTCTATATTTATGCTGGCACTTGGCTTTGTAACAATTTTTATCGAGTTCAGCTAGACGACATTGTACCCTCATTATGCACCTTTAGTTGCTTACTGCATTTCACTTATTGGTGTCCAATATAACGGGAAAGGAATTTTATATACTCCCAGAATTTTTTCCAGAAATCTACTGAGAGAAAGTCACCTAAGAAATATTTTTTTATTACTTCGCTTTATTGGGAATGTTTGCCCTGGAGTATGAACCTAGTCCTCATGTCTAATAAGCCAACATACTACCTACTAGACAACGGCTACTTCGTAACTATTTCATGTAATTTCTAGCTCAACTATAATACTTTCTTCGGTATTACCCAAGATTTCGAAATGTTGGCAGAATCTGCAATTGAAACAATTTTTAATTTTCTTAAATTGGAATTCAGTCTTCAATGCCAGATACATATGTAAGTATGTCAAACTAGGATAACTCTTTAAGCTACTCTTTAAGTTCTAATTAGAAAATGTGAAACAGGATTTTTCTCTATCGTTGATGTTTTTTTTTTGTATATAAGAAATGTTTCTATTGGATTTTGCCACATATTTTTTTCGATTTTCAGTCGTTGTCTCAGACTTGCTTTAAGCGATAAGGGCAAAGAAATAGAAATTACAACGGCTAGAAGTTGTTCAAAGATTAACCACAAGAATTGATTAGTAATGAAAGCATTTATTCTGTGCTTCAGTCTCATTTCTATTACTCACCATCTTTTTTTTCGCTGTGTTCTCTTCATGTCTATTCTATTTCCCTTCGTTTATTTGTATTTCTTGTAGGAGAATATACACTTAAATGAGTACTAAATGATATGTGAACAAAAGATATGAATACATTGGATGAAGGTTTTCCATTCCAAAGATGTACGAACTAAGCCTAGAGTATTGAAAAGCTTATTAACATTTGTACAATGAATGTTGAGAAACAATTTCATTAAAAGTTGATTTTCCGGTCTTTAAAGTATTTTAATTAAATAATTTGTAGTAATTTTATGCTTACATTTATAATAGTATTTAATCCTTTCATTGCCAACAATCAAAAATTAATCAGCTTCACTTCTTCAATTAGAAATACAAGCCAAACGTAAGTGATTTAATGTATTTAATATCCTTTTCTCCTATCATTTCGCTTCCTATTACAATTAAAGCCGGTTTGTTCAGCAGTTTCCACAGTATATCGTTGTTATTTTCTTGTTCTTGTTGTTAATGAGATTTAATTTCAAAAGCTTTTAATTCTTTCGTTTCTATTTAAACAAGATCCAAAGTATTTCTCGGTTCTGTTGAAAGTTAGGATTTGTGATTTCTTTTTAAGATTAATACTTTCTTTTTCTCCCCAATATTTTGTCATGTCCAAAAGGCCTGTTGGTTGTTATTGTTCATATTGTGGCTTTTGCTGTAATTACTTTGTCCAACAAATACTTGAACAAACATGGACATTTTTCTTTAACAGACCAGAACTTATAAAAAAAGGGGTGGGGAGTTTTTATTGTTGTCATCGGAAGGCATTCATCATGGGTACTTTTAAATGTCGCCAGTAAATGTAATGACTTTTAATTGCAACAGATTTATTTTGGATTGTGATTAATGTTGTCAGCGCAATATAACCTAATCTATAAGGAAAAATACGTAATAAAATATGGCATAAACAGTTGCGAAAGTGAATAAAAAGAAGCGCAGGGAATTTAAACTGAAATAAACTGCAATTGCAATTACAGAGAATTAACACAAGGACGAGTGCTGCAGTATTCTGCTTTTTAAACCAAGAGTTCAAAATTTTCTCAAGACAGAGATGTTTAATAAACGTATTTCACATCTCTGTTTTACTTATTAGACGTGTGGCCTCGGTTCAAACCCCAAGTCAGGCATTAAATCGAAAATATGAAAAAAAAAACATTTATTCGGCGACTTCCTCTCAACAGATTTCTAGCAAAAACTCTGAGAGTAATTAAAAAAACTGTCGTTCGGAGTCGACTCTAAACTGTAGGTCGCGCCACTGATGTATATAATTAACGCACACAACGTCAGTGGTGTGAGAAGTTAGGATGTAATCCTGATTAAAGGGTTGTAATGACCATTTATATATGCATGTATGTCTTGACAGTCGAGAACCTTATGGAGTATATTACACACAGCTACGACTTCATTTGTGCTAATTTTGTTTCCATATGAAAAATCCAAATTTAAATCTATCATGAAAATGAAAAATCAAGATACTGGTGTTTTGCTTTTATATCGCTTATTATTAAAATTATAAACAAAAGCTTCAAAAACAAAAGAATTCAGTAAACAAACCCGCTTACAAATTATCGTATTGCTTAATATAACAAAAAACACCAGCATAAAAAATTGGTAAACAATTAACAAAAATTCACAAACAATTACAAGAATAAATGTAAACAAAATACACAAACAACAATAATAAATGTGAACAACGATGTTTATATTTATAGAGATTTCGAGAAGTCATGAACATTCGTGTTTAAGAACATTCATCAGACTGCTTACTTTGCCATATAAAAGGCAAGGCAAAGCATGCGACTGAGTTAGTAAAGTTCAGTAAGTCTTGTGTGAAGACGAGGTGCGTTTGAAGAGAATAAACGTGGTTCCAAAGATCTGTCGAACAATTGTCTACCAATTGTTATTGTGTGTGCAAACGGTGGAAACAGAGGAATAAGTTGTGAAGAGTGGCACACAGAATTGTGCGAATAGTAAAGGATTAAAATCCTAAAACTAAACACAAACTGATTTTTATTTTATTTGCAATCTACGAGCGCATATTTTTAACGTTTTTAAAAGGTAAAAACAACAATAACAAATGTAAACATATTTTAGATGTGAAATTTTTGGCATGCACGATAATTTATGGGTATGAATAGTAGGGAATGAATGTTCAATTGTCCAATGTAAATGTTACGTGAGCATATATGCTTTTTGATCAGTGGTTTGCAGAGTCTTATTAGGTTTTAGTGTATTTTTTCTAACAATATCATAACCGCACATATTTCCTATTGCTAACAAATTACCCTGAGAAACCAAATAGCAAATAATCATCATAATCATCAAATAGGAAATTACTATGACTATGAAATTTTGAACGATTAACTTTATATTTAACGATGTCCAATACTATCTATTAAGGACTATTACAGAGGATTACTCTGATTGTTATTGGTTTATTATGAAATGAAATTAAAGTACGTAACATTAAATTAAATGCTATGAACTTTTATTTTAATTACATTCAGTTGACGGCATAACTCAGTTGTTTAGACATTTGAGAGATGAGTTGACCGTAATAAATTTAACGAGACAAAGATTAAATTAACAACATTCACCTTTTTGCCTTGAGGCTATTGCTTTTAGTGAATTGCACAACACATTTGTTGCAATTTGAATTTGCATAATTCAATATGGAAGCATGAGAACATTTCACTTTTGTATTCACTTTCACCAATGCCCGTATTATCGACTTTTCAATTCATATCGTAAATTTATTTGTATTTTAACAATAAATTTTATGTTTTGCTTTTAATGCCCAGATAATATGCAAATTTAAACCAAACTGACAGCCAGAAAAATAATGAAAAAAACAAATTTTTATTCTGTTGGTACATAAAGAACAATGAAAATAAATGTTTTTTTTTTGTGTTTTTGTTGTTGTTTTAATAGAAATTATATGACAAAAATAAAAAAATTTAAATATTATTTATGATAGAAAGTGTAAAAATCATATAAATTCACTTGCAGAATTCGAAATGTGATCTGACCACAAACACATACACATACATACACATAAATATCTATGATTTGTTTAAAAAATAATTAAAATTTTTAGATGCAGATACGGAATGATAAATTAAATGAAACCAAAAATATATTATTACCACACCGAAAACATAAAGCAAGATACTGTTGCGGTTTCCAATCACACAAAAAACTGTAGATTTTCTTCTTTTTTGTCTTTGTTTTTTTAATTAAAATAATTTATAATTTGAAATAAATAAGTTTGAAAATATGAAAAGATTATAGTATTAGTAATGGAAATTTAATAACAAGAAAAACAATAAAACCTAGACAGAGTAACTGCGACAATTCTGTCACAAGTACTTTGTTCTTTCGAGAATTACCACAATTTTATTCGACTTGCGAATTCATGGTCTTATCCACATGTAATAAATTTCCCAGAAAACACGATGAATTTTAATTTTCCTCGAAATTATGCTACTCCAGGTCATTGGCTTTTAATCTGGCGATAACAATTTCAGATTATTTCTGCAATTGTAAACAAAATTTTGACATTTAATTCAGCTTGACATATTATCTGCCCTTTACCTCATTGTGTTGACTAAACAATTCGAAAATTTATATATTCAAGCGACGAAAGAACATAAACAAGCAATTGAATTTCATATTTATTGAAGAAAACTCTTGTTTCAATTAATTCTTGAAGGCGAATGTTCGTGGCTTTGCCTTCTCGAAATCTCTATAAATATAAACAACGTTGTTTCATTATTGTTGTATGTGTATCTTGTTTACATTTATTCTTTTAGTGTTTGTTGTTGTATTTTTGTTTACTTAAACATTAAAATGGTAATGTTAAGTGATGTAAAAGCATAAAACCAGTATCTAGATTCTTCATTTTCGTAACAATATGCCTCAAACAATAACGAGAAAATAACTTATACTCTACTGACGTAGTTTTTCTAATACTTTAGTGTTAGAATAGTGTTATATTTCCTAGACAGCATTCATAAATAAAAATTGACTCCAGATTAGCTGATCATCTCAATTGTATTCATAATAACTCGAATGAAATTTTAGCAATTGGAACACTTTCCATATCGTATTTATCAAAAGATATGAGATTGTATTAGAAAATAAGCTCGTAAATCCAATAGTCTCCTGCACATACATATTTAATCTTTTCAGTTATTTTGTACAGTTTTTAACGAGGCCTACTGGCCACAAGTATTTCCTTGCCATAGTTTATCACTTTTTTTCGAAAATAATCTCAAATACAATACTTTTTCTAAATGTTTTCATCAAACACAGCTTAATTAAAGGAAAAGTTATCGTAATTAAATATCGCAATCTAAGAAATTTTCTTATGACAATGCAAAGAAACTACTCGTAAGAGTAAATTGCCAATTATGATTAAGTGGCTCGTTATAGATAGACTCTGCAAATAATGGATAAGAAAATAATAGCCCCTCAATTTATGTAAATAAAACACGTTCTAATACCACTTGTGAACAAAAACTATGGAATTTTCTTTAAGGAAAATAAACAACATACTACTGCTGCATAAGATACAACGGCTTTTGGTTTTTCTATTGCGAACTGACGTCATCATCACAGTACATCACAGTATATATGTAGATGAGGAAATTATCTAAAACATCACATGCATGTTTCCTTTGCAAAAATGAAAATTAGAAGAGGCATGTGAAGGGTTGATGTACATATTTGGTGGATGCCACAACAGAAAAGTGCTTACAGCAAGTGAAAATTAAACAAAAACGCACACATTGCCAAGAACAAAATATGTTATGTTAAGCACTTTCAATTGCACTTAACACAGCAATGTTGACATGTGCTCCGATCACTGAATTGATGATGAAAACCGCCATTAGACGCACAAATTTCAATGCACACACACCCATATAAATGCTGGAAGATGATTGTAGTCATACAGCAGCCAACGTGTTTAAATTAAATGTTAAAGGAATTTCATAGAGAATAAGAAATATTGTTTAGAAATAATATCAGATTCAGAATCTATCACCCCTAGATGATCCCGTTTGCGGTTATATGCTGTAATGGAAGTGAAACGTGACATATAAAGGCGTGACATATAAAATCATGACATATAAATATGTATTCTCTCTGATCGGAATGAATTTTATGCTGTCCATAACATTGACTGAAACATAACATCAATTAAATTATAAACTCACAAGTAATGTTAATTCATTTAAAAATAGTCAGAAATTTCAAATAATCCAATTGAAATAAAAGTTATTTCTGAAAGCACATAAAAAACAACGAATTTGAAATAGGAATCCATAATATCCCAATAAAACTGTTGTATTCGTTAATCTGTATTAGAGATCAGCAATGAGTATATTTCTGATACTTAAACGCATTCATACCCATTTTAGTATCATGGAACACGTACTCATATTCAAAGTTTGAAGTACTCATCATACTTATACTTAACCACACGTATGATGTTTTTGATTTCGACTCTCCATGACTCAACATTTACATGAATCACAGAATAAGTATGATTCGCGTACGAACATTAAAATACTCACTAGAAGGTTGTGTGTTTGCTATGCTTGCTGCATCTGTCCTCTTTGCTTATGTGTCTGTTTTCTTTTTCTGTAAATGCAACAACAACTAAGACTGTAAATTTTGCTGAATGATTCGAGTCACTCGAACCATTTATAAGTATTATAAGAATTTTTCTAAAGTTATGAATCTAAATGAGTGGGCTTATGAATCAAACATATTTCGTATGGTATGAGTTTGATGCCTACATTGTATGCATCACACTAATGTAGAGGTTTGATTGATAAGATTTTCTTCAAAAAACTGTCTTCCTAGCTTTTTGATTGCTTGACTCAGTGCAGTTTGAGAGCACGTCTCAAATAAACAGCAACAAAGAAGCAAATAAATCACATTTGGCAGGATTTCTTTAAATAGAATCAAAACGTGAGCTAGACGAGTAAACAGAATAATTTTGTTTGTGATCGTTATACTTACGCAGTAAGTCTAGCATAAAAGATGTCAAATTTGTAAATCCACCTGCGGTACTCGACTAAATGTACACAAAACCAAAACAATTCTGAAACGAATATTGACTGGAAATATCACTTCTAACAACATGAAGCGGAGACGCTTGTGAGCAAATCGTGAACTTATAGTTAGGAAACCATTTTATGCTTTTTCCTTTAATGAAAATATAGCTGTTGTCATCCTCCCTTTTTGTGATTGCTGGATAATGGTTGATCCTAAGCCGTTGTATTGTCTGTGAAAATGTATTGAGTTCTGGTATCAAATTTAGTAGTGAGTTACCTTACTCACTGAATTCTAATCTTTCTCAAGGGGCTACGAAACCTTCATATTAGGCTTGCTATTGTTTTATCCTTGACATATACATACATACATAACTGATCAATACAACCCTTCAGTCAGGATTAAGGAGTAGCACCACTTATGTTGTGTGTGTTAATTTTATCATTAGTGGCGGGATCTACAGTTTAAAGTCGACTCCGAAGGACAGATTTTTTGCAAAACTTTTCATGGCAATTTTATTTACTGCCAGAAATCTGCTGAGAGGAAGTCACCGAAGAAATTTTTTTTTATATTTTCGTTTTAATGTCTGACCTGGGGTTTGAACCGTGGCCTTACATCTAATAAGCCAACACATTACCTACTGGACTACGCCGACTTCACATAATCAGATTATGGGGGCTCACAACATCACAAAATCAGTGATTTCTTTCCAACCATATCACTTCTAAGTTGTAAAATCTGACATAACACACCGTTCTTAGTCTTAGGAGAACCTGTAATAGATATTTTATCCACTGCATCTCAACTTATGATTGAAATACCAATTTAATCAGTAATCTATACTACTACTACTAATCTATCTACACACTGGTCTGCATCGTGTAATAATTGCTTTAATTCATCTTCCCTAAGTAGATATTTAAAAGCATTTCTGCAAAATTCTGAATTTTATTTCCTTTATTTTCTTCTTTTTTTTATTTTCTTTGTCGCCTGTATACCCCTTCCAGCTGGCACTGTAACACTGGTAATATTTTAATTTAAAAGAATTTATTGTGATTAATTTAAATCGGCTTTTAATACATCTGCTTTAGTTAGTTAGTGCAACAGCCATTGCAACTGTAAACGAAAAATTTATGCGAAAACCCATATTTTGCAACGCCCACACGAAATCAATTTACGATGCATTTTTTTTTTTTGCATTCTGTATGCATTGTTGTGGTTGTTGTTTTTGTAGTTGACATTGTGTGAGTCGTTATCGTTTAATTTGTTTTTAATAAAATAAAAAAAAAAGAAGAAAAAAATTCAACAAAAAAAAACCCCAAATACGACACAACATAAACGATTTAAGCCGTTTTTAAATTTATTGCAATCATGCCACAATACTTTGGCTTGCGACCACACTAAGCCAGCAACAACAACAGCAAAGGCAACAACAGAAATTATTTTAAATATTTTGCAAAGCCTGTAGTACAGTGCTACCAGATGCAGACCACTATCACGTTTCAAATTTATTTATTCGTGGGTTTCGTGAATTGGGAAGCAAAAATTTCGTAAAGACAAGGGCGGTACAATTCAGATCTTTCTGCTTTCATGAATGGCTGATAATTTATGAAATTTAAAAACTTATAATCGCCATGAAGTTTCCATTATATCTACATAAGTATGAATTTATTCAATAGGAAGTTCCATAAGAAATGTACATACATAGATTATGTATACGTAAACTGCTGAGAGAAAGTCGCCGAAGAAATATTTATTTTTTCATATTTTCGTTTTGATGTCTGACTTGAGGCTTGAACCGCCTTAAGCCTTACGTCTAATAAGCCAACACACTACCTACTAGATTACGGCGAAGTCGTAATGTCAGAGTGTTTTGACGCCAACACTGATTGAAAGTTTTCAATATATGTATGTATGCATGCATGTCATCATACCTTAATGATATACATACATAATCAGCTTAAAATATAATCAAATTTTAAATTTAAACATTTCTTTCCTCCTTCTTTTTGTAATTATTTTCTTAAATGTCACCACCAATCAAATGTCAAGCCTATAAACATACAAACGTTTTTGTAACAGATTTTAAAAGGCATTTCGTAGGAACCAAATGCAAAAACAAAAGCCTGCATAAAAAATACTTGAAATTGAATTTGCATGAAATAATTAAATGCCTTAAAATAAATGATTTCTGTCAAAGAACATGTATATACACACTTTGAAATTCAAATAAAAAAAATTCTTTATTCTTCTTGTACCAGGCAGCAGTGAAAAGTTTTTCTGTCTTCATGTCTGCAATGCAAGTGCAAATGAATGGAAAGAAATAATTTTTGCTTTTTACTCACTTAGCATGGGTAGATTTGAAAACTGAAACTAAAAAAGACTAGCACGAAATGCATAGCTATTGGCTCCAACAATCACAAATACTACTTTGACGATAGTAGCAACAAAAATAGAATCGCTTAAGGAATTTTACTTCAGAGACTACATACAAATATACCATGAAGTTAAAGAAAAAAAAACCATATAAACTATATTTCGGACAGAGTTTCGCAATAGAATTCCTTGAAGACATAGATTTTTGGTGTGTAAAAGCCCGACTACTTGTTCTAACTTAATTCTACAAATGCCTTATTGCGAATTGAAGCAGTCCACAGGTTCTGTGTTTGGAAAACGGAATCAATGGAACACAAACTTCGAATATGGACGGAAGGAAATTCCTAGCATCTTGAGGTTCGTACATAAATTGAGGTCATTACAATGGATCGCTTGGTCGCGTTATTCTATTTACCCTGCTCAACAGCACAACATCAGAAATCATTAGAACTCGGTAGCATGCACAGAGATCAGCCGCATATGTTTATGATCATTAGGCATTGCCTTAACGGCCAGAAGTTGCATTATAGAGGACAATACATCACTCACATCCTTTATCGTTGTCCTTCACTTTAACATATTGTCAGTTCTGGCGTCAATAGATATCAGCAGGATTTATGTTTTTGTCAGACATTTAAAGTTGTTTGAACTTGAATTTTTGTGGTTTTAAGAAGTTAGTTGTGAAGCAGAGATCAGCAATGAGTATTCAAAAAGATGAGTAGAATCGAATCATACTCATAATTTCTGATACTTATACGCATTCATACTTATTTTAATATCATGGAGCCTCTACTCATAATCAAAGTTTGAAGTATTCATCATATTCGTACTTAACAACACGTATAATGTTGTTGATTTCGACTCTCCACAACTTAACATTTACACGAATCACAAAGTAAGTATGAATCGCGTACGAACACTAAAATACTTACTAGAAGGTTGTGTGCTTGCTCTGTGCGCTACTCTGTCTTTTCCGCTTATGTGTCTGTTTTCTTTTTTTGTAAATACAACAATAACTAAGACTGTAAATTTTGATGATTTGATTCGAGTCACTCGAATCATTTATAACCATTATAAGTATTTTTCTAAAGTTGTGAATCTAAAAGAGTAGTCTTATGAATCAAACACATTTCGAATGGTATGAGTTTGATGTCAACGTTGTACGCATACTCATTGGAACCTGTACTTATAAATCAACGTTCTAGTGAGTATGAATTAATCAGAGTCCGTAGTTAAATTTCAATATTGTTGACCTACTTATTTTCAAAATTTCATGAGTGCTTATGAGTAGCGAAAAAACGATTCATTGCTGATCTCTGTTGTGAACCAAGTTTAACTGAGATCATGTTGCTGCCAACTAAGATCATGTTGCATAGAGTCTCATAAAGAAAGCTCATTGGATTTTTAGTTTTAACCTCAAATCAATTTTCACAGCTTAGGTGGTAATTATGTTCAGTTAAAAATTCATTTTAAATAAGTACATTTAATTTAGTTAAAATTATTTCGCATATGTTCATAATTCTAAGGCGAAATAATTTTCTTCGCTTTTTTCTGCCAACACCTTCAACAACAATTGTTTTCTTTTGAGAATCTCTGGTTACAGCACACGTTTCCATACAAATATTCAGACATTCTTTTAGCAAACAAACTGCATTTAAAGGAACATGTTGGAGAATTTCGAAAATTACGAACGAACAATAGGAACGAACGAACGTACTTACAAACACCATGAAGTGTCAAAAGTTTTTAAATAGTATTTAACAGTCAAAGTGCAGAGCCATAAAATTTATTTGCTTAAACTGGTATGTCAATAAAGTAAATAGAAAAAGAAGAAAACAAAAACCCAAAACGAAGAGGGAACAGTTGTGAAAATGTTGGTAATAAATAAAAAAGTACTGAAAGTAAAATAATCAAGAAATAGCGGCATAAAGAACTGAGTAAAGGAGTTCCTGTTAAAATTATCAATTTGAGTTCGTTGAAAATGTAACATGATTTCAATCACAGCCAATTGATTTTAATTGAATTGAAATATTTACAAATCGAGCAGGTTTCTTATCTAAATAAGAGCTATGCATTCATTAGCGGCTTGAAATTCTATTTTTCTTGAATACCCTATTGAATACATTAAATTGGTATGTTTAAGGTTAAGGACCAACAAAACTTTTACCACAATTCTAACAACAATGCAAACGATATTTTTGTTTAAATCATTCCATTGAACTCGCTGACCCAGTACCACACCCTTCAGGTACTTTCTGTTAAACCAACATGTTTCCGGTAATTGTTCACACTCAAATGGTAACTTCTTCATGGAAGCTATGTATGCATGCAAAATAACAAAGTATGACAGTGTGACAGTAAATATTCGTAACAAATATTTTAAAACTTCAATTTACATTTTATTCCATACACAGGCGAATAAATTTCTTTAGTAAATCCATTTACAAGTCCTATTAAATCATTCGATTGTCTGAAAAATGTAATGTCACACTGTTCTGTTACATTCGGACAGCAGAAATATATTGTGCAATATTTTATTATATGTGGGTTATAAATATCAAATGACAGGGTTTACTATTTACTACTACTACCACTGCTGTGCTGCTATTTCAAACCCATAATATATGATTCGTTAGCTCTGTACTGCACTGTACTATGGTTTTAAAGGAAAATATTAAAGTTTCACACTCAGATACACCTCCAGAGATAAAATTGTTGTGTGCAAAATTTCTGAAAATCAAATGGCATGTTTTCTTGCTCGATTTTCTTTTGCTTTTCATTTTTTTGTGTCTCGTTTTCATGTTTGTAAATATTTCAAAAATAAGGAATAAAAACAAAATGCAACAACATGAAGAATTTATTTTAGCCGTAATCAATGTGTACAAGTCCTAACAAGATTAGTTTTCATACAGGAAGTTGACTGTGTCAAATAGTTTTAACGTTTTTGTTTACTGCAGATTTTTGTAAATTATAAGTTGTTATAAATTATTTTGCTTTTTTTTGGATTTTCTCTCTTGCACTCTCTCTCTCTCTCTCTCTCTCTCTTCGAACTTAAAACTTGCAATTTTGCAGCAAAGTTACCACAACAAACATTTTGTAAATATTATCAGCATGAAACTCTTGTTTTGCTTTAAAAAATAAAAAGAAGTTTAATTTTCTGGAAAATAAAAAAATGTTTGTTTCAAAAAGCTTAAGATATGAAGAAAATATTAGTCAGTTTGAGGTACTTTAGCAATATCAGAATAAGTACTTCCTTTGGTACTATATTAAGTGATTGCAAGTCAGAAATTATTTTATGAACTGTTGCTTCAGTCTTCATCATCCTATCGCCATTCTTCTAATTAAATCGAAGGATTTTCGTAAGAGCTGCGTGGCCTCTTCAAATATATTTGAGGCAGAGGTAATGACGATCATGATAACTAGGAAATGCTTAAACAAATTCGACTTCCTTATGTACCGTTAAAAATGGGTTTTCTCAGATGTTTAAATAGTCCACAAGAGGTTCAGTACAAAAAAAATTGATATGGCGTAAGTGACTTGATAAAGTGCACATCAGAAAAGGAGTGTATGGCAGAAGGTTAAGAATGAATAAACCTTTGGCACAAGATAGGAACACAATCGATCAATTTATTGTGGGATAAAGCAACTACCTCACACTTTTCTTATTTATTTCCATTTCATTATTTTCTTGAAGGAAACTTACATTATTACAACCTTTCAGTCAGGACTACGACCTAGCTTCTTACACCACTCTACATGTTGTGTGCGTTAATTTTATACATGAATGGCGGGACCTACAGTGTTAAGTCGACTCCGATGGAGAAAACTTTCATGGCAATTTTATTTTACTCTCAGAGTTTTTGTCAGAAGTCTGCTGAGAAGAAATCGCCGAAGAAATATTTTTGAACTTTTTGAACCGTGGCCTCTCCGTCTAATAATCAAACCCACTACCTACTTGACTAGAGCGACTTCAACTAATTGATTCTATTCTATTAATAAAAAAGTAGTTTGTTTTATACCAGATGCGCATAATTATGGGTCTTCTAATCTCTCTACCTTACGTCAATATTTAGTGGCCTTTTTCTGTGTCCTGTTCACAACTATTTTCCGCTCTGTCCATGTAATGGAAGTTTTCTTTCATAACTCTGGTAAGAAATACTGGCAATAATTTCCTTTGAAACAATATGGCAGGTTTTAGGACGTAATTGTCTTCTAAAATATATATTTATACAGCGTTTTTTGTTACTTTTTGAAATGAATTATATTAAAAAATGCCTTAGGTTTATAAAAACAAAATAAATGTAATTTAGTTTTAATTGTAGTTGAAAAAATTCTTAAAAAACAAGTCGTAAATAAAATAAGTAAATATATAGATGTGTATGTGTATAAATAGGATACGCTTTTCATTGCCTTAACAATTCATTGTTTTTATGTTTGCAAGAGAATTACTCTATTTAAACATTATTTTTGATAAACAATAATTCATCCTCTGCCAATCCCTGCAGTAATAACTGAATTCATAGCTGAAGTATAATATCTTGAAGGCAATAACGAAACAGTTTCATTTTCTATTCCACATTAATGCGTCACAATCCACAATCTCCGTTACGGTGTTGACCATAAATAGCAACACACACCAACAACAATAATAAATGACTTCAGCTCAAGGCTGCTTAAGTTTTTCTTTACCAAAGACACGTATTTCCGTTTGAAACACAAGCAAGAAATGAAAACGTATCACTTAACTGCTGTTGTCTACATATGATTGCCGCTAAATATTATTTTAACAATTTCATTTAAAAAAAATAATAAATAAAATACGTTCTAATCATATGTCAACAGCGATTACATAGTTACTGTATTCTATTGTAGAAGTATAAAATATGATAGCTACTGTCGAGCAATAACGACTATGGGACAGAGATCAGCAATGAATCGTTTTTTTGCTACTCGTAAGCATTCATGAAATTTTGAATATAAGTGAGTCAACAATATTGAAATTTAACGAATCTGATTCATTCGTACTCACGTCAACGTACAGGTTGCAATGAGTATGAGCACAACTTTGACATCAAACTCATACCACTCGAAATATGTTTGATTCATAAGCCTACTCATTTAGATTCATAACTTTAGAAAAATACTTATAATACTCATAAATGACAACGACGACAACGTATAATTTGACTCTGGTGTAATATCAAATTATTTATAATATGTTGTAAAGGACCTCATATTTCGATATTCCTCAACTTGACTGCTATAGCACGATGAGCATTAGAGAGTGGAGATCTTCTTCTTATAATCAATTAACACATGTAGTTAAGGCTCGAGATCGTAACAATATTTAAAATTTGGACCCAATATCTCGACACACATTTGAGAGTCCTTTAAGTTGATGTACCACTTAATATGATGTTCTGGGTATAATAAAACGAAATATTTTTTCCTCATCAACAAAGCGTAAAATCGAGAAGACAGTAAAGTTCTAATGAACTTCTGTTTTGGCTGTAGAGTACCAACAACCAGCCATCAACAAAGAATGAGTTGAGCACTTCATTTTCAATTTCAAATGTAATGCTTATGAAGCATGATTTTCTACATTAAAAACCTTATCATTGAATTTTTAAGCTGTTATTGTGAGTTGTTGTCGACATTGGTTTTCAGCTAGTATTTTTATTGCGGTTGGAGTAGTAACTCACATATAACGATTCTGTCATAATATTAAGAGGAGTCACACTTTCCCCTTCTTTCATGCCCCGGCAATTTGACACTAAAATATGCTGTCATGGAATACTTTCTCATACGAAAACGGCATATGAACAAACATCCATCCAAGCATTCAGCAGTTCATTCATACATTCATGCATTCATTCGTTCATTCATTCATTCATTATAAATTATGTTTGTCACGTCGAGAATATTAATAATGCATGTCAACAACTTGGCCAAAAATACGAGTATGTTTGTTGCCAAACATTTGTGCATTAACGTTTCACAACAATTTCATGAAAAATGTCGTCTTTTGAAAAATTCATGTATTTTACACAAACGAACAATAACTATCGCTATGAAAACCCATCCGAAATTCATTGTGGAAAGAGACATTTAATAGAGAATATTTGAAATTGTCCGAATTCGAATAGAAAACAAAAGGATTTATAAACCATCAGCTCCTGTTTGCGAATGAATCAGCTTGTTTCAGTTAGCCTTGTCAATGAAAACCAAATTCAATTTGGCACAATTCAATTTGTATGCAACAAATTCCTATGTTTTCTAAAGTCCTTAAATATTATTGAATAAAATATAGAATTCCTTCCATCATGCATGGCTCTTGTGGTACATAGTTTAGTTTGAAATGAACACTTTTCTGTGTTCTGTGTGTTAATTTTATACATGAGTAGCGGGACCTACAGTTTAAAGTCGATTCTGAACGATAGATTTTTGTGAAACTTATCCTCGTAATTTTCTATTTACTCTCAGAGTTTTTGCAAGAAATCTGCTGAGATGAAGTCGCCGAAGAAATATTTTTTCATGTGTCGTTATGTTCGATATGTTTGAGCTGCGGTTTGAACCGTGGCCTTACATCTCATAAGCCAACACACAATTAGTTTTTTGAAATGAATGCGGCTCATCTATGCGCCAAACTACCAATGAAAAGTCAATGTACAAGCTACAAAAACAAAACAATGCAGTAAACAAACATGTTGACAAATTTTCGTCCTGCTTAACATAACAACAAACACCAGCATAAAAAATGGTAAACGAGTAAACAAAAATACACAAACAGCACTAAAAGAATAAATGTAAACAAAATATACAAACAACAATAATGAAACAACGATATTTACATTTATAGAGATTTCGAACATTCGCCTTCAAGAACATTCATCAGACTGTTTACGTTGTCATATAAAAGGCAAGGCAATGTAGGTGAATGAGTTAGTGAAGTTTAGACAGTCTTGTGTAAGGACGCGGTGCGTTTGAAGAGAGTAATCGTGGTTTGTAGACCCCCGTTACAAAGATCTGTCGAACAATTGTCTAGTAATTGTTATTGTTTATGCAAATGGTGTAAACAGAGGAATAACAAAGAAAAGCAATTTTAGTTTTTTACATCAAGTTGTGAACAGTGACACACAGAATTGTGCGAATAATAAAGAATTTTAATAAAAACTGAACACAAATTTATTTTTGTTTTATTTGCAATCTACGAGCTCATATTTGAAACATTTTTAAAAGGTAAAAACGTAACAGTATGTAAACAATAACTTCTTTAATGAATTCTGTTAAAAACAGCAGTATTTTGGAAACAAATCATACCTCGAACTGTACTTATGATTTTTCTTTTCTTCAAAATTGATGTTCATCAATATTTTAGCAATTGATAAAAGCAATTCATTTCAAATGATAAATACTCTGGCGTCTTTTACATGTGTGTTTTTTTGGAGTAATTAAAACAATATTTTTTTTTCTTTAACAAGTTAAAGCAATTGCCTGTTCTACAATACAATAAAAAAATATCGTTTGAATTTAAATTGCAAATCGATTGAAAATTAAAAATTTATTTATTTTGTTTGATTGGATATTTGATAATGGCCGTAAGTGCTAATACATAAAACTATTCAATTAAAAAGACATTTTAAAAGTCCTGACGGATATGAAAAAAATCGAAAATGAAATTTTTTGCATTACAAACACTCAACTATAAAGAAATATTTTGGATAAATAAATGCAAAGAATTTTTTATTTTTATGATTTAGCAATCGACATAAACTACAATATATATTATATACTTTTATATATACTTTTCTTTCTTTATATATACTTTTCTTTTATTTAAAAGAGATTTTTATGAATATAAAATGCTTTACTATTAAGAACTTTTACAAAAATGTTGAAATTAGTTCGACCTATTATTTCAGGTGAACATCCGGAGGCAATGCAGACAGGATCTTCCGGATGCCAGTACAGTTGGCTAACAATACTCTTGCTAATGGCCCTCGTATTCTATAACAATCAACAATACAACAAATGTAATCTCTTCCACACCCTATCAACAACGTCAATGACGATAACCATGACGATGAAATTGAGTGGGGCTGCCAGTAAGGCTCGACTGTCTAACGAATGCATTGATTCATTAGACAGAACTTTGCAAATGTGCAACACCGTAACCACCGCAATAACCCTTGTTAGCATCCGAAGCATACTTGGGAGTTCTACACACCACAACCGAAACGATTGTCAGCATCAATTAGCCAAGAACTCAAATTTGTGCAACAATAAATGCAATTGCCAGGAATTGCTTACCACCACAGCTGGGAGTTGATGTGCAAATCATAAGAACCAAAAAAAAGTATTTCATTAAAATTATTACAAACAACTCCACAGAGCCAGAGCAATAGCCAGAGCCAGCCAGCCAATCAGTTCAGCATGACAAACGATGGACAAATGGCCTGATGGCTATATACTCTGCTATATACTCTTCTCCCCCTTCCCCCTTCTTCCTCATTCCCTACTCATCAAATACGAAAGGAATACATTAAAAGAAAAAAAAATTGAAATAAATTTTCAAATGGAAAACTTTAATTTTCTGTAGTTTTTTTTCGTTTTTTGAAATTTTTTATATGTAGCAGTGTAAGAAGAAGAATAAAGAGAGCAGAAAGAAATACCAAAAAGATGAGAAGGTTTAATAGAAAACAAAGTTTATAATCATATTGTAAAGAAGGTATTAAAAGATTTGCTCTCCAAAGCTTTGCCTGTAACAAAGACACAAAAATGATGTCTATAAAATAGAGATCCAGGTTTTGTAAAATACTTAAAAAAAAAAAAAGAAAAAAAATGTATAATAAGTTTTCATACAGGAAACTAAGCGAGACAATTGAAAAAGTTTATTCATTCAAATAATTGGCTTGTTTTACTTCTGTTTTTTTTTTTTTTACTTAAGAACGAATAATAATAATCGAATGAAAATATTTTTTGTCATCAAATTATTAAGAATTTTACAAATTTCCTTTCATACATACACAGAACGCAATTGGTCATTACGACCCTTCAGTCAGGATTATGGACCTGGTTTCTAACACAACTTATATTGTGTGTGTTAATTTTTATACATGAGTGGCGGGGACCTACAGTTTAAAGTCGATTCTGAACGACAGTTTTTTTTTTTTTGAGAAACTTTTCATGGCAATTTTATTTGCTCTCAGAGTTTTTGCCACAAATCTGCTGAGAGAAAGTCACTGAAGAAATATTTTTTCATATTATCGTTTTGATGTCGGACCCGGGGTTTGAACCGTGGCCTTACGTCCAATAAGCCAACACACTATATACCAGACTACGGCTACTTCTTTTAATACACGTAACTAAAATAATTAAGTTATATTTAATTATTATGTTTACAAAACTTCATAAATGTGTAGAAATTTGCAAATGATCGATTTCAGCATTACTCCTATATTTTTTAATATGAGAATGTCCGATGTAATCGGTTATATTTCTGCCTTATTTTAGTATTAGTTCGGATCAGAAACTGTCAAAGATTACACCGAAACAGATAGGCGTAACTAATAAATCATGGCTAGTTAATTACAACATCAAAACTGCCAACATTCTCCAGAAAAAAAAAGAAATTATTTTTTGGATTTAATGCCATCGGCTATTATATCACAACGACGAGCAACCAATAAAGTGTATTTTCTGTGAATGAAATGGACTACAAACGTATAAAAGTCGAGCAAAAATTTGTAAAATGCCTCCATTGAAAAAGTTCATTAAAGATTTGCAACAGACACAATAGAGGCACAAAATAGCTACAAATAAGTAAATATGTTACTATAAATGTAAGCAGTTGCTTTCCTAAAATTTTCAATTAATCAACAAGTAGGGCTGTGAGCTTTTCCAAATCTCAAATGCAAATATCTGTCCCCTTTTAGAGTATTACTTTGTCATAAAAGTTATTTCTTCTCGTCAAGATTAGCTGAGTAGCGAGATGGTAAACTAAGTGTACAACTAAAAAAAGGATATATAATGAGCACTTTTGAAAACTTTTCTTAATCACCCAATAAGCCATGCATTCTAAACCCCAGAATAATCTGTATACGAATTATTTCCACAATCTCATACAATACACACCGTTTACACACAGATGTGTAATGACTTCAAACATGTTCCCATAGTTCAGTAATGCCAAGACATAGTGGTATTGAAGGGAAATTGAAAATTTCTATTATATTTGTTGTTCCAGTATGCAAGTTCTACTATTTCTTTAGATAGTTCCTTCGGTGACCGCATGAAACTTTTATGATAGCATTGGTAAATATGTATAGTAGGTACTAAACTGGCTAAACTAAACAAGAAATCTGTTAGTAGGTCTGTAGTGCTGTCCCAGATAACACAACTCAATACCTAATCCAATTGGAGATTCACATTAATTCATAATTAATTTTGTCAGATTTGTTGCCATATAAAAAAAAATTAAATGAATACGATAGCTAAGGAAACAGTGTTACCAGCATTTTTTTAAATAAAAAAATGTTCAGCTTATTTTAGTGACTACGTTGTCAGTTTTGCCATCCATCAGAACCGAGATTAAGAAGAAGTAGTAAAATTTGAGCGAATGATTTGCTGAACGTTACTGTTCTTTATAGTTTTGCTTATAATTCTATTTTGCAGGTTGTGTACCAGCAATGCTCGTAATATTCTTTTATTTGGTTACTCTTGACATATCGAAATCATTTTTAACTTTCTTTTAAGTTTCTTAATTTTCCCGCATTCTTTAAAACAACATTTTGTTAACTTTTCTGGAAATCACTTTTCAATAGAATTTTAATAATTTCTGTTAAATGGAAGTTGGATCATATTTTGATTTTAAATAACTTTTATTGTGTGGAATTGTGGCACAATAAAGAAATTGTCTCAAGCAAATTCTTTTCAGTCCAACGATCGCGCGTGGAATACCCGATAAGCCAATAAATTTTTAAATGAATAAGTGACCAACTTATATGACCGACTTATCTGTCTTTGCTATCGATAACATTAGCCAATATTTGTTGATTACTTTTTAATATAATTTATCACTTTTAAATCGAAAATTTTGAATGTAAAATTCATAACAATTAAACTTTTGCAATATCAGGCGTTTATTATCATTAAATTATTATTCATTAAATTTTTTGTTTAATTTTTCAATATTAATTGCAATTCTATTGTACTCTGTTTAATAAAATATAAAAATCATTATCGTTGCATTTGAATAGAATCAATATTTGTAAATAAAATAGCAAAAAAATTCTAATAAAATGATACAATTTTATAACAGTTTTGTAAATAAATACCACACAAACATACATATGTACTAACAATAAATAAAAGAAAAAATTAAAAATTTTTTACTCCAATTGCAGTAAAACTTTTTATTAATTTAACATTCAAACAAATAAATATTCATTTGATCTTAAGTTTTTTATCGTTTCTTTTTTATTAAGTTTTAAAAGATGTATGAATAAAAAAAACCCCAATTAATTAATAATCTATAGCCGTTGTTAACTTAGTTAAAAATAACAAAAAAAAACAAACTTTTTATTAATGAAAAATGAAATTAAAAATGAAAAAAATAGAAGACAAATTTAACGATATACCAATTAAAACACTTTATTCGTTTCATAATGTATTTTTAAATATACAATATATATATAAATAAATAAATAAAAAATAAAAATTAAATAAAAATCTATAAAAAAAAATCATAAACAATACTTTTAATAGGAAAAAATTAGTAATAATTGTAACGATTTGTAAAAAAAAAATTGTTTGTAAAATAAAGAACACATTGTACATAAAGATATGTAAACATTTTATATATGAAATATTTTATTAATAGAGTAATTAAAATATACATACATATACATATATAAGCTCTAATAATAGGAAGGTAAATTATGATTATTTTACGAAGAAGAACAAAAATGAACACAATTTACATTTTAATTTTTCCCAGTTAAATGCTACATCGAAAACTAGCTGGATTCTTTACATACATATATGATTTGTCATTACTATTTTCTAAGTTCCTAGTTTCTCACAAAGAAACGTATAGAAGAGCCCTTTTTTTATAAGAAAGTCAAGAGATTGATTCGAGTTTATTCAAAATGCGTAAACTTAATGAAAACGTACCAGAGTGAGAGATTTTTTGCAGTTGTAGCCACAGAACCTCGATTAATAGGTTTCCATATGATTAGAAATTTCGAAGACTTACACTTCTCCGGTCTTCATAAAGATTTCGAATGTTTTTTTAGCTTTATAAGTTAAATGTAGTCAATTTAATCACGCAATCATTCTGGGAATATAGAAACGAATATAATATCAACCAATTATTAGTGGCGATAGTGTTTAAGATTATTAAGCAGCATATCTACGACGGTTTTAATTGTTTCTTGAATTGAACAAATGGTCCCGCCATTCACTTATAAAAATAACACACAGAATATACATATGTATGTAAGAGGTGAGAGAAGCTAGGTCGTAATCCTGACTGAAGGGTTGTAATGACCAATTATGTATGTAAATCTGTTAAAATCATAATTTTTTCACTAAATTATAACTTTTTAAGAGTTCTTCGATTGTTAAACAATTTATATTCGTATTTGGTAAAACTGTCACTAAATCAATGAAACTTCAGTTATTTAATATGAAAACATATTTTTGTGAAGAACCAAATATTTTAACGTATATCTGAATTGAATTGCTGCCATCTAATCTTATTATTTTACATAATTTCACCAAGAAGGCATAATAATAATTCATTTTAATATTGTTAAAGAAAAAATCAACAACTTTGTGAATTTCCAAAATAGATTTTTATTTTCTGAAAAATGTATCCTTTCAATTTCTATTTTTCAGCTGAAACAAATTTTTTCATAAATTTGGTGTTAAAATTATAAAAAAATGTATACATTGTTTTTTAGAATTAAACATTTAATTTAAGTGATAAAAATAAGAATTTGTAACAAGAAAAAAAAAACATTTAAAATATGTATATAAATATATATGTACATACACACACACATATATATATAGATATGATATACATATGTATTTACTTTAATACTATAATAAATTGAAATTAATTATAAATAAAATAATAATTAAAATAAATGTTTATACATCATTTGAATGTTAAAATTAAATCTAGTTTAAGTATACTCGTATTACGCAAACAAACCAAACAAAAAAAAACAGAATAAACGAATATCATTCATTTATACATTTAATAATAATAAAAAAATTATAAAAAAGAAATTAAAAATAAATAAAATTTATTTATAAGCAAAAATTGGACAATTAAAAATAAAATTAAAAACATAAAGAAAAAATAAAAACGAATTGAACAAAATAAACGTCTTTTTTTCATTATTATTATGCATGGAAATCTGCGATAATTAATATCTATTCAGATTAAATATTCGATTTGATGTGATGTGAGTTAAATTTATTGCGTCTGCAATAAAATAAATCAAATGAAATAAACTTACAAAAAGTCATACATACATACATATCTATGTACATACAATGTTCTCACGAATGTACAAAATATATTTGGAAAGTGTAATAAAAATATTTTTCTCCTCTTCTCTGTAATTCCTATGGCGGAATGCACTGTATTGACTTCAACAACTAGGCTGAATGTGCTCCTTTGGAATTTGTGAAGGCTTTCCGTCTACCCGCTATATGACTTTGGCCATATTTTATGCTCTGCATTGTCCGTATTTGAAAATGCCTATGAGATTTTGATTTTATAGTTAATCGTTACGGGATGTCCAATGTATAGGATTCACTAAAAAGTTATGATTATGCCGCATCTAACCTTTTCATCCGGTCCACTATTTAACCGGAATACCATTATATTCGTATAATGTGAAAATGGAATATTTCCGCCATTTCGTTGACGGACTCCTCTATAGACTCTTCCAGAGGTTATTATATTAGAACTCAGAGTTTTGAGAGCCATCAGGCTAACAGAAAGTATCATAATATGTCTTCCAGAAATATTGTCGTACTGAGTGACTATCATAGCAGTCCATACGCCCAACACTTCCAACTTGAACACGTCTGTACTCATTAAGTCTGAAAATATGTCTTTACCCACATCTTTATTTTATTAAATTATTCGTGACTCGTTTACAAGGTGCACCAAATCATTTTATCATTTCCCTGTATCCTCTATGCTGTACTATCATGTAATCAGTCTGATGCAATATAATTTCCTCCAAAAAATATCTTATAGGAGATGAGATTAGCATCTTGCGCATTCCTTAAACTTCGTTTTATGTTGAAGAGACCTGTGCTACTGTCACTCTCTTTGATCCCCTCCTTTTTGAAATACCAGGATTTTATCGTCTGCTATTATAGAGGTATAAATAAAAAATATCTATGTATATACGTATGTATATATATCTGCTATATTCTGTGCAAAAAGAATTAAAAATATTTTTTTATTTTTTAAACAGTTAACGCTTACGCTTACGTATTAACCGTACTGGATGCTGCAATGTTATGCGGGTTTATGACCATAAGAATAGTAAGAAAGTTAGCCGATAGCAAATCCTCTGCTTCTAGACATATTTTTGATCACACCAAAGAGGGATACATTTCGAAGTTTTTTTGAAGTTCAAGAAAAGATTTGTTTATTAAGTATTGACTGACATTGTATATCTACATTAAGTAACAGATATGTGATTCCATTGTTTCTTTTATTACTTTTAACTTTCACTTTTACTGTTAGAAGGCTTCAAAACTGATTCCATCGTAAACGGTTAATTAAACATGAAACTGGCATAAGGATGCGTAATAAAAAATGTTTATGGGTCATCTTCTAGCCGTAACCGCTTTATCGTATGTAATGTTGACTTGTTCATATTGGATATTAATTTATGTTAATTATAATTAATTTACCATCTATACACATACACACATACATATGTGTGTATGCCATTTGTTATGTTCTTTTGTTTTGCATTAATAAACAAATTAAAAATTTATTGTTTTTATAACTGTCGGAATGATTTATTTTTTAAAAAATGTTATTATTTTTAAATTAGTTTCTTTTTTTTTTTGTTAATTCATTATTTATCATGTAACAACAATGTCTGTTATTTTTATATAATAATTAAAAAAACGTGTAACAATAATGAAAGGATTGAATTTAATAAAATTATAAATAATTTAATACGTATTTCATGAATTAAAATTAAAATTATATTCACTGTAAATGTCGATCTACATACATATATACATACATACCTTTTTTATTTTTACTGATGACATTAACAATAGCAGCAAGAAGAATTGAGTGATAAACGATATCCGTTTACATATACTACTGTATATAGCATATGCTTACATACATATATACACACATGTATTCATAAAAAGTGTATTAATATAATCTGTTTTAAATAAATAACAGTATAATTTTCACTTGATTTAATTGCTCTGTAATAAATACGTATATATATTCGAGCACAATCAGTTTATCCACAACTCACACCTACATACATACATATCATAGATGGCCATTCGAGTAAGTACATCTCTATTGTATTCCAAATCCATTCGATATAAAACCAAAACTAATCGGAATTCCAGTTCAGTTTGTAGTTGGGGCTCTTCCTCATTGGTTTAGACATATAAAATCAGGTTTATTTTTCATATTTAACTAAAAAAAAATTTAGAAAGTTAGAATGTGAGTCCATTTAAATGTATCGTATACACACATATATATACAGACTTTCTCGAAATCTAGTGGGTAGTGTGTTGGCTTATTAGACGTGAGGCCACGGTTCAAAGCCCAGGTCAGACAACTCCAACAAAACGAAACATGAAAATATTTTTTCGACGACTTCCTCTCAGCAGATTTTTGGCAAAAACTCAGAGAGGAAATAAAATTGCCATGAAAAATTTAACACAAATCTAACGTTTGGAGTCGACTTTAAACTGTAGGTTCCGCCACAACATACGTCGTACATAACATACATAAGTGGTGTAAGAAACTACGTCGTAATCCTGACTAAAGGGTTGTAATGACCAATTATGTGTGTATGTGTGACACAGGTTTTAAGTAAAGTTTTTAGAGAGATCCCCTAGCTTTTCAATGGCTGTAATGATTCCAATCCAAGATATGTCTTGAAATTTGGTTTTATGTTCCTTTCAATCCAATCGATCTATCCTATTCCTAGTAAGATTTCCTAAACAGAAAATATTCACTGAAGTTTGAAAGTATATAGGATACTATACTGGCCAGTGCAGATTTTCTTGCTTATATAATCGAGACATCCATTGGGATAGTTAAGAAGAGTAAACTTGATTTTATTTCCTAAAAGAAGCAAATGAGTATCCCATTTAATGTTTTTGTTTACTCCTAAGCAATATGATAAAAAATAAAAGGCAACCAGCAAATTCAAAACGAAAACCAAATAAAATTATCCGATGAGTCTCTAATCTAATGTCGCGAGGCAAGAAACTACCCCAGTTGCTTGGCTGTTGGCAGGAGTTCAATCAGGTTTCTTACTAAGAAATAGAAGAGGTACGCCTTAGTTGTATGTAACTGTCCTATCTGAAAGTATGTTTTAAAGCTTTAAAATAGTCTACTCCTTATGAATAATATTTGGAATCATTTATGTTGTACTTAACAAGTGCTTTAAAGAAGAGAGAACAACTGAATTTTTTTGTTTATAAAATTTTTCAATCTGAAATTAAATCTTTCAATTATGCATATTCATGAGGGAATTCATTATCAATTTACGTTAATGAATACAAAATATTTTTGGCATCATGTCTGATGGCAACTTAATTAGTAAAACAAGCATATGATTGCTGAGATTTTTATACACATCAAATAGTATATTTCACATAAATCACTGCAAAAGTATTGTGTGTACTTTTCCAGCAGTGTATTCCATTAGTTTTTTGACTTCAGTGCATTACAGCAATATAAGGTGAAGGACGTAAAAGTTTTTCAGGCAAACACTAGATCTAGAAAATATTTTTTTCTCTATTTCGTTGTCATAGTAATGCTACACTGGTATTGCACTCTTCTACGGGCAGCCACAAACCGAAAACACAAATAAAAACTTTTAAAAATGCAACGTCGTTACATATTTGCATAAATTATGGCCAAATTAATGAGAATTTCATGAAGGAAGCACAATATGTATGTATGTATGGTTGATTTCATTATTTGTTTATTTGTTTGTTTAGAATATTTTGTTTTCTTTGTTTGCAAATTTATTGCTCTAATTGATGTTTGAATTTTCAAATTTCTGCACAACCTGTGTGTACACTGAGTATAGAAATTAGTTGGGTTTCAATACCAAAATAATGCCGCATAATGAACACAACAAAGAAACCTGTATGAAAATTCATTGATTTTATGTTGTTTCATTTTGCAATATTTATAGTTTTGAACGTATTTTTCAAATGTTAAGGACTTTTTGGTGTGGCTATGATGAGCTCTTTGACAACGTAAAATTCATTTCATCAAAAATTATAAGTCCTTTTCCAATCTTAGCGGCAGAGAAAACTCCTTGGTGTTAATCTTACATACAAGTGGATTAAGGGCCATAAAATCAGTCGTAACCTTTAGTCAGGATTGCGAACTAGCTTCTCACACCACTTATGTTGTGTGTGTTAATTGTATACATGAGTGATGGGACCTACAGTTTAAACTCGATTCCGAACGACAAATTTTTGAGGAACTTTTCCTGGCAATTTTGTTTGCTCTCAGAGTTTTTGCCAGAAATCTGCTGAGAGAAAGTCCCCGAAGATATATTTTTTTTATATTTTCGTTTTGATGTCTGACGGTTTGAACTGAGGCCTCACGTGTAATAAGCCAACACACTACCTAATAGGCCACGTGTACTTCTGTAATCTCTATATATTTCCTTCAAATCTCGAAAATTGCTCATGACATCAAGACATTAAACCGTTTAGCAAATTCTGATGGCCAAAAATATGTATAAAGATTCATCTTTGCATTCATAATCATCTCTTTGTTTAACTACTGGCATATAATATTTTCGAGCACTAAAAATTAATAAAAAATTATTTTTTTGGGAATCCTCAATTAGCCGACAATCGTATCGATAACAAGTTTCTTCAGTAACCTGCCAAAATATTCGCCACTCTTCTGAATGTGCTTACTCTATGCTTAAGAAATGGTTGAAATTGCAGAGTTTGAACGACTTTTATTGACGCCATCTGCACTATTTTGTAAGTGTTATCAGCTGTTTTGCAGAAAATGGTACATCGTACATTTTTGTTGCATGATTACTAAACTTATTAAAAATTATTAAACCTTGAAATTAGATTTTTATACTGTATTATGCCATAAGATTTAAATTTAATTGAAAATTACCATTTAATATACGAGTAATACTGTTTCACAAATACATACTACATGCATACTACATGCATGCTGTCATACGAATATAATTTTCAATTGCAACATTTCCAAGAATTGCAACAACAAAATAAATTTAAAATCGTAAACAGATAAATATCGTGGGAATTATTGAATAATTCTTTTGATTTGTTATTGTTAATGTTACCGTTATTATTATTATCGTTATATTGTTGTTGTTGTAGCTTTTGCTATTGTCATTTAAATGATTATAACAGAATAAATTTATTTTCCATTTGCCTTTGAGTTTTGAATGCATTTGTGCGATTATTCGCACATCGATAAATAAATTATTGTATGTCTGTGTGGCAAAAATTAAGTGGAATTCAAAGAATTAATCGTTCCAAAGCCCACAATCATCGTGTCATTTGAATACCTATACAGATAAAACATAAACAGGCTTGTAACTGAGGAGTTTCATTCCATATAAACATTAAATTTTCGAAGTCGCCGTAGTCTAGTGTATAGTATGTTGGTTTATTAGACATGAGGCCTCGGTTCAAACCCCAGGCCAGATATAAGAACGAAAATATGAAAAAAGTATTTCTGCGGCGACTTCCTATCAGCAGATTTCTGGCAAAAACTCTGAGAGCAAATAAAATTGCCATGAAAAGTTTCTCAGAAGTCTGTCATTCGGAGTCGACTTTAAACTGTAGGTCGACTTATGTATAAAATTAACACACACACAACATAAGTGGTGTGAGAAAAGCGGTCCATAGTCCTGACTGAAGGGTTGTAATGAACAATTATGTATGTATTTAAATTTTCGATTCCATTCAATATACTCCTTAAAATAATATACGCCTGTCCCAAAGCATATTCTTAATATTTTCCTTATTCCTTTGCTATCCTTTCGTTTAATCAGATTTTTCCAGCTAAGCATATAACTGATTTACGATAAGGGATCATATGAGTATGATCGATTAAAAATGCACACAAGACTGTGTGTTGTTTATTGGACCAGAAACACATATCTTTCTAGTTTGACGTATTTTACACTATCCTTAGCATGATTAAGCCGCATCAGTAATAATCCGTAGGATATAATCACGTCTTTTATTTCTTCCTACACCAAAGTAAGAATTCAAAATCAATCATGAGCGCTATCATAATGTATTAAACACTTGCCTTGCAAAAAGTTTCGTCTTGAATATATTTTACAGTGCGTACAAAGTAATGTCTGTTTGCTGATACAACACGGCCTTGTATACAGTTTCATAAACGCTTTTATCAGTACGGTCCAGTACCAGAACGTGGGTACACCTTCAAAGCAATAGTACCTAGGGTGTATTCACACCATCTCGTCTCACGGTGTGGAGCACTAGACTAATTTTTTATGGATACGTTAAGTCTCTTATACAAAGAGGTAAGTCAAGCATATTTCCAACACTGAAACACAACATAACAGCTGCCATTTATATAAGACTGATTGCATAACACACCAAATTGTCTTTAAAAGAATAATTTTGTCGCTCACAAAGTGACAGATAACAAGCGTTAATTATTAGTGAAAAGGGGAATAAACTTTCGTTGGCGCACATTGCTATACTCCCACAGAAATCTGAATATACACACATACGTACATACTTAGACAAATATTTATTTAATGTCATAAATCACGATTGTTTTCCGCCATTGTTGCTCCTTTAATGGTCATTTACAAATACAAACGATTTACATAAGTATTCATATTGAATTCATTTGTGTGTGTTTGATGCGTCTCAGTGCATTCTTAAGCCGAAATTTTAAGACATTGTGTGCGTCTCAGTACATTCTTAAGTAGAAATTTTAGTCACATTGTGGGAATGCAAATGGTGTTTAAAATGAAATTGTATTTGTAATCATATTAGTGAGTGTCTGTTGATGCATGTACTGTAGTTTTATAAAATTTAATATAAATTTAAAAGATTGAAATTATAAACAATTTATTAACAGCTGTAATGCACTGCACATAAATAACATTCAACTTTACTTAGATAGGCAAAAGTAAAATTTATCTTATACATGCATATGTAGGTTTATAATGGCAGTTTGCCTACTGAAATTAAATTAAGGGCATTGTAGATTTCCATAGTATATCACCATGTTCCAAAGTTGGTTCTTGTTAGAAAGCTTTCTCTGACGCAGATAATGAAATGTATTAAATCCTATAAGACAGTAACCTTTTATCATCCCGACCAGATATCCCAAATAGCATTTAAGAGCAAAATAGTTCTTCCTCTTTCGCAGTGTCGCTGTCTTATCAAACTGACAAGCTTCTCTTTAAAGGATACGAACGTGAAGTATGTTCGATTCCAAGTGAGAAGTCTCAAACTTGTGCGATTATCTCATAACTAATGGTAATGCCACATAATTTGTTTCAAGCTGTCCTTTTCTTGCAAATACTTCAACCAAGGGAAGACCATATACTCTAGCGAAACTCATCTGAATCCATTGTCGAAAGGATTTATCAATACGGTTTTCTGAAACTTCTGAATAAACTATCAAAGAGGACTTTAGCGCAACAAGTAAATCCCATAACCCACCCCCTTATAATACAGACCTAAACGACTTGGATTGGTTTCGATATTCTCCTTAGATATTGTAGGCAAATTTAAGTTTTGAGTTCAGATCCTTTATTCTATCTACCGCGTCATCCCATTAAATTTGAAAAGTAGGGAGGAGATTTATTTTTCTCCTAATGTTGACAATATCCAATTAATTTTATTGTTTCTACTTGTTCAATTTGAAAGAAGTAAAATAAACAAGAGACCTTTTTAACAATTAAGTGGAATTTGTTCAATCAACCCACATGTAATTGATTCAAAAATGACAAATGCTCTTTCTCTCCTTCAACAAAAATACCTCTTATTTGAGCTTAGAATTACGAATTTCTATTCAAAGACCACAACGTTTACCAAATGACAGCACTTATAATCATGAACATTGTATTTAACTCATAACCTTTACGAATACCTTAATATTTGTAATGAATTTAATAGGAATCTAATAGGAATCTATTGTCCTCAACTTGACATAGCAATTTTAACCACATATCGATAGGAATGTATAAACTGGGAGTAATTAAACACTGTCGTGCTGACATTAATGATTTACTTTTATAGAAAAAGTAAAATTCTTTCACATATACAGTGAGCGTCAATAGAAACTGTACACTAAGGATAAATTACTGACAATCAATAATTGTTTTTTGTTTCAATTTTAAAAACTGGCAATGAAACGATTTTAAAATAAAAATAACGGTAATTTATTACTAATGTAAAATTTTTTATTGTACAGTTTCTTTTGCCGCTCACTGTAAATGCATTAAAACAATAAGTACGTATGCTCTTAATGCAATCAATATTCGTATGAAATTCAAATTCAAATGCTGAACAATTTTTGGAATAAATTCCCTTCTACATAATTGGTTATTTAATCACGTTAATTTATTTATTTTTTTTTTTTGTTGTTTATTATTTTAGTACTTTGTATTGTTATTAATTTAATTATCGAAAGTTTATGTTTGTGTCAATGGTCAGCAACAAATTGGGCAATTCCAAATTAGTTTTTAAATTGAGATTAAAAACTGGCCGTAAATTTTATCAGGTGTTGTGTTGCATGTGCAATTAGGGCGGCAGTATTTCAATTCATCCAAATATACTTGCAGATAATAGTGAAATTAAAATAAATAAATGAGACTATACAATAGACAAAATCAGTGGCAAGAGTATCGTTTTGTTCAACTATGACCAAACAAGCTTGAAAAGAATATATCTTAGTATCTCAGCCTTTTGGCTCAAAACACTTAAAAACGACAGATTTTTGAGAAACTTTTCATGACGCTATTCCAATACATGATTGGTATTGGAAACTGTTTTAACCGCTTTTGACGTGAACGCCATAACTGGTCCATATCGTTAGATTTTCTTTAAACGTTGTCATTAAAACTTTCACGCCGCCGCACTATGTGGCATTTACCCTGAAAAGCTGGCCAAAAAGGCAAAAATGAATTTAAAGAAATTTAAGAAACTGAGTATGCAGTTCGATAGACAATAAAATTCTGCATTATATAGTGAATTTTCACGACTTTAAGTTGAGATTTGTAGATTTGAAACGATTGCAAACTCAGGAAAGTGAATAAAATTAAATGCTTTTTTGGTGTTTTTTTGAAATTTTAATAGGTTTATATGAAATTCTTTGTGGCTAAATGAATAGAGGTTTTATATTGATTTTTTTTATTTGAAAGGTATGAGCAACTGCTACTTTCAGTTTTTTTTATATATATATATCTCATATATTAATGTTAAAATTATTCGTTCAAAATTTAAAAATAATAAAAATTTCACATTTTTTTACCCAACCCAAAAAAAAGATAAGGAATTTAAAGGTGAAAGTAGTTTATAGTAGTTTAATGTTATATACCACAAGAAAATATGAACTCTTTAGATTCAGGAACAAAAAAAAGTTTGCGCGAATTTGCGCCATTATTTTTGGCGATTTTTTGAAAATTTTACTTTTTTTTGAAAAATTAAAAAAATTAGACGCAGTGAAATAAAGCCATAGGCAATAAAGCCATATGGCCTTATTTCTCAATAGAATGAGAAATAAAACTATATGGATTCAGTAGAAGCGATACCAATCGAGATGTCCTGAATAGGTTACTTTTAATCAGTGACCCTTTTATAAGATGCAGTACACAAAAATCGCGAAGGAATAGAAAAGCATTTTTATCAGATACTATTAAATTACTTCTTCCTGACATTGATGATGAATATGATAACGATTTTAACGATTGTAGTTAGTTTCACTTTTTAAGTTTTTTTAAGTGAAGTATTAAATAATGTTAAATAAATATTATGAATAAATATTAATTATCATAGAAGTTTAAAAACTTAATTACATATGTATGTATATCGACTATTATAACAATATGAGATGCATGTTTGATTTTCTTAATGGACCGTATGTGATACCTAGGGGCACTTATGATCCGATCATAATAAAATGTGATCATAAATGATTCACATTCATATTAAACACGTTCATGTCGAATTTCATCGAGGTAATAAAATTTTTAAGCCAATTATAATTGCTAAAAATATTATCTTAAGGGGCCCCATTTTGGACGAAGGGGCAATTAAGGAAAGACAATAACAAAATTTGGTAAGATGATTTAGATTTACAAAATACACGTTCATACCGAATTTCATCACGATACCGATGTTTTTAATCCATTTATAAGCGCAAACGTGAATTTCTCAAGGGGACTGTATATGGGGACCAGGGTCAAATGTCATCCGATTTTCACCAAACTTTACACCATGATTTTTTAGTACACAGAACTGATCCATGCTAAATTTTATCATGATTGTTGCATAATTACCATAATTATGTGTAAATAAGTGCAATTTCGAGGGGAATTTATATGGGGGCTAGGCGAAATCAAGGACCGGTTTGAAACAAAATCAGTTGGATTCATCCTTGGGCCTAATTATCACTAACACTATCAAAATAATTCCAGCCATTAACTCAAAAACACTTCTATTAATTTTGGCGCTTTAATTCATGCTTGTCGCCTACTCACGGCTGTTATATTTATAAGACGTTATTAAAATAAATGCTTTTAAGAGAATATAACTCAGGTATTTTTTTTTTCAGCAGTCGAAGTTTTAAAGATCGTCTAACAGCATGATCAATTGCGTACCACCGGTAGAACACGCCTCCCGTTGAGACAGTCCACCGGGCCACCGGTGGTTCACGCCGCCCGATAATGTAGTCTAGTGCGGGCCACCGGTGGTACGCGCCGGAGTGAACGTGTTAAATATATTACAGTCATAAGCTAAGGAACATACTCCACCAGGATCTAAATCGACTTTAATAATGGTTACACTGAAGTTCTTCTAAAAAAGTATTGAATCAAAGAACGATGATCGTAATGGTGGCTTTGAAAATTTTACAAATTCATTGAAATTGCTGATGGCTTAAAAAGAAAATAAGTTGACGCTCTAAAACTTACATCATGGGTTTTATAAAGTTGTTACTTTCGGCAAAGTGGTTTAAAAAATGTACATGTTAGGTGAGATAAATTTGGGACAGCCCTTGCGTAATACAGGATATATTAAACGCTGATGACCGAAAGAAAGATATGGGAGATTACTATGTGGCAAAATATTACTGTAAACATACGAAAATGTTAAAAAATTAAAACCCTTTAATCAGACATGATGGCTTTAACCCATATAAAATAATTTTAAAAACTTTGGAAAACAGTGAAACAGTAGAAAATTGTTCCTGAAATGGAATGTACAAATAGTGTATCTTATCTGACGATTTAAGGAAATCAGATACTTTATATAAAGGAAGACATGCCTTATTTGATTTAGTAATCGATTGTTAATTGTTATTATCGTCTGTAGGAATTGTTCTTATGAATATTAGTAAACTATTCTCAATTCGAATATAATATAAAGCTTACTCAGCCGTCTACAGTGTAATTAAGTACAAAAAACATTGTATAATTGATTTAAGTCTATATGTGGTGCACAAGCAATAATTAAATAAAAAATAATAATACAATAATAAAATGATGTGTACATTATTGTTAAAGCAAATCAATCGATCAATATTAATGAAAATATTATGAAAACCAATTAAATGCTTTTTTGTATTTTTATTTAACCAGTACAAATAAATATTGCCGCAAACAATTTAAAGTGTTCAAATATTTAATAAACAAGCGTTAAACGTTTATTAAATTATAATAAATTAAAATTTATTGTGTTCATTTCTATTGATTTATTTATTTCTCTTTTTTTTAAAAGGTTTACATAAGAGTATTCATAAATTCATTAAATTATTTTTTGCATGTTTCAAGGTGAATTAAATCTAATGACAACACAAACATGTTCATTAAAACTGAGCCTTAAGCACAATATGATTGTCCTTTCTCCTGTCGGATGCACTTTAAAGGATACAAAGAGAAATTCTTAAGGTTTGTAGAATACTTTCGTTATTTGTGTATTTACGCTTTAAGAAGGCAGAGTAGATACATTTAATGAACGAACTTTAGGCACAGCAAAGACTTTTCCGAAACTACTAATTACGGATCTTGTCTTAGTGAAACCATATTACCCATATCGGTTTAAATTTATAAAGGGAATCAACAATACAATCAATGTTGAAAAATTCAGTACTTTAGTACTTTTTTCAGTACTATTCCATTTCAAAAATACCACAGTACACTTTCAGTCCTTTTTTATTATTACATATTTTATGGTTTGAGCTCTTCAACTATTAATGGGTTAGCAACATGTTCAACATAATACTAAAGGTAGAATTAGTCTTTAGCACCGGCGTCCATGCAAGGAACGTTCGTTTACAGAATACGAAAAGCAATGAGAACGCTTGCGGAACAGTAATACAATTTCGGTAAGTATTTAATTTGCTCTACATATGCTAAAATGAACGTACGTACCGTTACATTCCGTCACGATAAAGTTTCTCAAAAAACTGTCGTTCGGAGTCGACTTTAAACAGCAGGTCCCGCAACTCATGTATAAAACTACCACACACAAAATAAATGGTGTGAGAAGTTAGTTAGTTATAATGACCAATTATGTATGTATGTATATTTTACAAAAGTACCATTTGATATTTAAAAGTACTCTTTCAGTTATACTTCAGCACCATTTCAAAATTTAAATTTTGCTACACTGAATATAACCGTAATTTTTTTGTTAATAATTTTATGCAACATTACGAGCTTAGATCATATTACTGTTAAGCTGTTATCATGCTAATAATCTATGATTTTTGATTCCAAACAGAGTTTTCTTTAACCCTGTTTGTCCAGACAACGCACATCATGCAAAGGGCATGATATACTTAGAGTGCGCTGTATGAATAAATATTTTCCACACTTTACACAATACAACAACACAATACAATTCAATTGTTAATCGTAATTACTAATTGATAATCATAATAAAATTCATAATTTTTTGTTTTTTATTTGGCCATTGATTTTATTTTGTAAGTAATGTTGATACCTCTTTAAAGTTAAAAAAAGAAAATGTTTCCCTTTAAGAACTGCCGTCCGTCCATCCAACAAAATGTCTTCTTATTTACATACTACAATATGAGATGTATGTATGTGAGTAAATAGATTTCTACTGGATCCATGAGTCCGTCACGTTTTCATCTTGAATTAATAATTCTTGTCTGTTTTGTGCTTTGTTTTTTGCTGTCATTGGCGAAAAGTGTCCATTACTAACACCCAAAACTCGGCCTTAATTTTCTCCATTTAATACACAAATAATTTGTCTTTAAATTGTTTGGGTATGATTAAATAACAAATAAAATGTAAAAGAATCAACAAAAAAAAACTACAATATGATGAGAGTATAGCCTTAAAACACAAGCTTTTCCAACTTATACGATGCCTTGAATAGGTTCTCTACGAATCTATGTTACACTTTACATATGTATGTATATACCTTACGAAAGAAAGAGTCATGTTTTATACAATTCCAAGGATTTTGTGTAGCTCATATTCAAGTCGTTTCAGGTCTTACGTTTCAAAACAAACGTGCCTTTGAATGCATGATTTCTTTGGCAGAGCTGTAACCAAAAATATGAAGCAAAAAAATTCCAAAGACAAGTTTTCCTTAGTACTACCAAGCAAAACAACCCATAGAGTAAACCAACAAGTTCACTTACATTTGGTTAAATATCTTGGATTTTTTTTCTTTGTTATTTTTTCTATTTTTTGGCAAAGTCACTAAAGCTCGCTGTCAATGCATAGATTCATACGTTCAGCCCTTTAAGTGCGGTGTTTACAAGAACAAGAAAACAAAATAAATATGAAAATTAACATTCCCAAGGAAATTAATATGAAAACATTGTTTTCACACAGACTTCGTTCCCTTGACTGCTTAATTTTGACTAGAAAAACCGTCACAGAAACTTCGCTTCCTCACGATACCAAAAACTATCAGTTTGAAGATTTAATATTCTAACAGAGAGAAATATGAAAAATTTCTTAGCAATTCAAAGCAATTCCTTGCTTTGCATCTGGTCATTTACTGCTACTGGACAAAACGAATTTCACAATCGTATTTGAAAGCTCATGGAGAATCATACGATATAAAGGCTAAACCGCTGAAATACCTCAAGACCATACCTAAAATAGGTTATGGAATATGCCTCTTTCTGACCATTGTATCTGCATTTCACTAGACAAATGGAATAACAAGTAGTCACTGAATTCAGAAAGTGGAATTATTATTTTCTTTAATGGCCAGTGTTACAACTGCTCCTTGATTTTCTCGACCGTCGAGACACCTATGTTAGTGTACATAGGTTTTGGGCAGTACTTCTCAGTACTTTAGTTCTTAAGTTGACTGCCAACACTCTCACTGATCTGACCTGCAATAATGGGCTCCGATGTATCCCTCATTTCTTCGCATCATTTTAGACAAACCATAACAAATTGCCAAACGTACAAACTTACAGTCATCATGCATGCATGATGGTAAATGTGTGAAGAAATGTATGTAAATGGTGTAAGATTTCACTGATTTTATTGTTTGAACAGTGTTGGAATGTGAGACACAAAATTGCAAAAAGAAAAAGAAAAAACTTGGAGTAGAATAACCAAAAACCAAGCAAATACAGAAAATAAAAAAATTAAATTACAATTTAACAACAATAAGTAAAGTTTTATTTTATCCTTAAATGTGTTTGTGTGTTTTTTTTTCATTTTCTACTGTTTTTACTGCTTTTTTTCTTTTGTAATGATTCAGAATTCTTGGTGAAAAGCAAATTACAAATGATAGTCACGTAATAATGAGGCCTCTAACAATACCTTTTCAAGCAGCATTCTCTTTTCTTTCTCTTACTTTCTAGCGTTTCCTTTACCTCTATCTCTTTACCTCTATCAGTGTCCTGTTGATAGTGAGTGACTGGTATTTAAAACTTAGAAAATAGAAAAATTTGTTTCACACACAACTGAATACAATATCGCAAGGAAATGAAAATTCTTAAAAAATATTGTGAATAAGTCACGATAAGGAAGTGAAGACTCCTAAATAACGTTGCAGCCTATTAGGGGAGAAAGCAGCAAAAGAAAATTTAAATAATTCTTTTAAAAAATTACAAGAATGTTAGTCAGTCAAGCATGACTTTACGATACCCAAAAATATTGTTTTGAAGTTTTGGAATTATTAATTGAGTTTACAAGCAATTATTTATAAATCGAATTGACAATGGCCGTTTGCTAACCCGGCAAGTGTTAACCAGGTTCTTGATGCTTTAACTAAAACACTTTTTTCAAAACTTCGATTTTTACAATCAATATACAAGCGAACAAGAACCGAACGGGTAAAACATTGCATTTTTAGTCTTTGAATCTGTCATGAAATTAAAAAAGCGTAATAATTGAAGTCGACGTTGTCTAGTAGGTAGTGCGTTGGCTTATTAGAAGTGAGGCCTCAGTTCAAACCACAGGTCAGGCATCTCCAACTAAACGAAATATTGAGAAAATATTTCTTTGGTGACTTCTTCTCAGCAGATTTCTGGCAAAAACTCTGAGAGTAAATAAAAATTACCATGAAAGTTACACAAAAATCTGTCTTTCAGAATCGACTTTAAATTGTAGGTCCCGCCACTCATGTATAAAATTAACACGCACAACATGAGTGGTGTGAGAAACTAGGCCGTAAATCTAACTGAAGGGTTATAATGACCAATTATGAATGTATGTAAAAAATTATGTATGAATTCAGCAACTCTCTATCTAACTTTGTCCTCACTATTAAGCTGTCTTGCCCGTACTCCAAAGCCTAGAACCACAGTTGAACTAGGACTTATTTTGTATTTTCCTCTATCTATTCATCACAAAGTTAATTGTTTGACTTCAAATATTTTATAATTTTTTAAGAAATTTATACGTGTACACCTACAATTTTTAAGTCATTCAGTGGCCTTTTACTATCAAATCGTGATTCATCTTCACCAGTCTTCTCAGAATACCCACTAAAGCACACTATGCATGTAATATACCGAATTTCAATCTGAACGCTCTGCCATAACTGTCTACTACATTTTTTAACGTAGCAAAATTCGAAAGATTCCGTTTATCGTCGTTACAAGCTTAAAATTTAAAAAAATTATTTCGTATTAGAATTTTGCCAATTAATTTGGTCAAATACAGTAGACATACATATATTCTACTATGATTTCTATTGCTTAAATGTTAAGGAGGATTTCAACATTTGAATGAATCTTTTTTTTGCTTTCTTTCCTCCTTTTTTTGGTTTATAAATCAAAAATCTATAATTATCACGATTTGATGCAGTGTACCATGTACCAGTGCACCAACAGAAATTTTCAAATTTCAATTGCAACTACAACCACAACCACAACTCAAGCAACAGCATCAAATTAAAAACAAACTTTTACCTCCTCACACAGTCTCAAAGGAAAATCGCTATTCAATCAATAGAACGTGGCAGATATCAAGGGAACACGAAAAATTTTTAAAACTGAATAAACAGATGCCATCGATTGTACGTACCAATGAATGAATGAATGAATGGATGAATAGCTGGCTTACGCTGATGAGTTTTATTTTTTGGTTTAATCGAAAGCCAATGAGAGAGTCTACAATCTACTCGTGTACTATTTATGCAGGTTATTTTCGTGTTAATTCCATGAAAGGATTTTAATTCCATCAATATATTCACAATAATGATAATGATGATGAACCAAACGGCCAAGCGCTGAAAAAATTCGATTTTTTTCTTTATTTTATTGTTGGAATTTTGATCATGAGTTGCCAACTTTAAGGCAGAAACAGCCAGATAATGGAAGAGAGAGATTTCTGATAATTATCCTCTATTATGGACTAAATGGTTAGCAAAACTAACATAAATTTGATTATTCTGGTTCATATTCGAAACCGTAGCATACATAATTGGTACGACTGCGTAATCCTGACTGAAGGGTTGTAATGACCAATTGTGTTGTGTTAGAGTTCCAAAGTGGTGTACTCGTACAGCTTAATTAACATTAATGACTAAGTTAGATACCTTTCTTGGCATTTGTCGGGACTGGGATCTCTCTTTAGTAAGATAAGGTCATAAAGATGTTAACACGAAATTGAATCTAGTTTTTACAAGCTCTAACTGCTAATGGTGTTAAACTATTAATTTTCACATAATATTACTTATGACATGGAATCTCTAAATCATAATTATTGTTTCACAAAAACTATGTATAGTAATTAACTCTTATCAGGCTGAGAACACAGGGCTAGTGGAAACCTTCTCTCAATGTCCTTAGCAGTATTTTAAGCCCTCTTATTAAGTCTCTTAGTTATCCCCGAACTTTATTTTACTATAGAATTCAGTAACCTTTTTCCCTGAGAGATATGAATAAAAAGGAAAAGTATGTTTTCTTATACAATAATTTTCACAAACTGATCTAAGGTGGCATCCGATATGAGTTTCCTCTCTCTCTCTTTCTCTTTCTCTTCCTCGCTCTCCTTCCTTTGTAAATATTCAATTCTAATCAAATAATTAAAGTATTTCTTCATAGCGCAAGCTTAAATCCTAAAATACTCTTGCGATGGACAATTTTAAGCAAGTAGTATGTAAATATCTCTTCATGTACATACATACATATGCATATTGACGTTTATCTATATATGTACATATGTATGTACATTAATTTGCCATTATTGATAAATATTTATGCAGCCAGACAATGAAACAGGTCAAATGCATTAACAATCAGACCATTTTGCATAAAATGTGTGTGGGTGTGTGGGTGTGCATTAAATATTAATTTTAAATAATTCATAACAAAAAAGAAATGAAGTCATGTTGGTTATTACAAACAAAATAATTAAATATTTAATACGCAACTATTTGTGTTTATTTTTATTAAATTAATATTTTATAATTCTTTTGTGTTTTTTCGTTTCGTTTTTTTTTTTTTGTCATTGATGAGTTCATTTTTCCAAAGCATTTTAAAACAATGAAACTTCCATGTACGTCAATTGTATTTTTAAATTGTATTTAATTTTCAACATTTACGACCAGGTTTTTAATTTAAATGTTCCTTAATGCAGTTTTGTTTCTTTTTTTTTTTTTTGGAAATCGAATTGAATAATTTATTTCAACATATCAAATCAAATACTCACATCAAAATTTATGGTTCTTTTTTCTTTTATCTTAAAAATTATAACATTCAAAAGATTTCCCAAGAGGGGAATGTGATTATGTACTTATTTTTTTTTAACTGGCTGAAGTCGGTTAGTTGCGCATTGTGACTGAACATGTGACATTAAAATTACTCACACAAACTCTGAAATGCCTTAGAGATGTATTAGAGTATGTATCAGAGATCAGCAATGAATCGTTATTCGCTACTCATAGGCACTCATGATTTAAATTTAAATACACTGATTCATGCATACTCACTACAACGTTGATACATACAAGTACAGGTTGCGTGCAACGTTTACATCAAACTCATACCATTCGAAATATGTTTGATTCATAAGCCTACTCTTTTAGATTCATATCAAATTCATTCATCAAAATCTAGTGAGTGTTTTAGTGTTCGTATACAAATCATTTTTATTTTGTGATTCTTGGATATGTTGAGTTATGGAGAGTCGATTTCGACATCATACGTGTTGTTAAGTATGAATATGATGAGCAATTCAAACTTTGAATATGAGTGGAGGTTCCATGATATTAAAATATAAGTATGAATGCGTATAAGTATCAGAAATTATGAGTATTTCTGATATTTGGTATGTATGTTCCAAGTGTGTTTCAATTAACATAAATTTCGTTTCAATAATTTTAATTATTGTTCCAGCAATCACAACAAAGTGACTGAAACAAAACTAACAGATTCTACATTCATTGAGAGCGTTTTGCAGAAACTGGTGATTAATTGCAATGGAACTATTCGTAACAAAAATTTCATTCTTTAGAATTTAAAAATATTACCATTATCCGAAATTTCAAAATTTATTAAGAATTAGAAACGTTCACGATTAAAAGCATTAAGAGGATATAAACTAAGTTTTAAGAGACGAAATTATTAAAATTTGATAAATGCTAACGCCTTAATGTTTGAATATTAAAACTTTACACAGCCAGACTACATTCCATAAATAAAAATATTTAAATTCTATCCTTTATAAGTTTATTTTTTTGTTTTTTTGTTTTATTTTGTTTTCTAAAGTGATTTATTAAATTATTTATTAAAACTGAAATTTTATTATTTGCATAGTTTTGCCATTCGAACGGCAAAGGAATATCTATCGCAATTAATTGTTATTATTATAATTAATTATATTACACAGACAACAAAGTATAGAAAAAAAAAACAAATTCAATAATAAAAATATTAAATTAAAATATTATTTTTCATAACAAAAATATGTATGTTTGAGTTGTATATGAACAATTAAAGTGTGATATCACATGACATTTTTGTCAACGCTTTAATAAGTTCGAGCATTGCAAATTAACCCCTACTGATGCCAGAGGGTAAATTTGATTATTTGTCAGACTACGTTTAGTTTAATAAAGGATAAATAAATTTATTCGAAGTCATAATGGTTGTTTAATATATTAACTTGCAATGTAATTAATTATAATATGATGTCAAACTTATATATGTAGGAAATATACAATGTACTAAACCAGTTAAGCAAAATAAAATTTATTTAAAATTTTAAAAGATTGTGTAACATTACAGACAGAGGTCACCCACGCATATTGATAGCAAAGAATATTTTCCTACAGATAAAATTGGATAGAAATGCAAAGAATTTCCCAACTTTATCTCTTATATTTAAATAAAAAAGACTGACAGGGCATTATTAAAACAGATTTAAAAGAAACGAAATCATTTCTGTGTCACGGTAAAAAAAACTCAGTGCCGAAAGGGTTAATATAGAAAATATTAATTTTTCGATCAAACAAAATAATATTTTAATGAGTTGGCCAAAGCAAAAACCGAGGAAGTGCCCGTTTTGTGAAAACCCATTCAACGATTAAAATTAATAAGTTTAATTGAATTACCAATTTTAAAATGAATATTCGCAAAATTTGTTTTAAACTAAATTAATTTTCAAATATTTTTGGAAAGTAAAATGGAGGAGTTTATTTCAGTCATATGAACAAACCCTTTTTTGTTTATAATTTTTTCCTCGATTTTTTTAAGGAATGTAGAACCCCGTCACCCATTATTATTTATTTGCTCCGTATTAGTTTCACATCAAAAATTGTCCATGTTAACGGGTAAGAATTTGATATACTGTAGCATGTTCTAGCATAATAGAGTTGCCATCTATCGTTGCCTGGCTGAATAAATGGGAATTATTATCTATGAAGACAATTCTTAAAGGAGATTCCGATTATATTGACAAAATTTACAGCGCTGAAATAATCTAAACGCAGTATTTATAATCTATTTTTGTTATTAATTTCGTTTCGTTTTCGTTCCTTCGGTAATTTAAACAATATGGTGTCTGTCACATGCTTACTAAATATTTTATTTGCTTCGTTTGGGTTTCATTAATCGATTTTGTTTATACTAAGTAGGTGATTGATATACTAGAGTAATATCAGGTCCTATCTGTCGTTGCCTAGAAAGAACACGTTCCGCAAACATATATTGATCTATACTTGTAAGGAATTTGTTGCTGCTAGCGACCCTTGTTGAAGAGGTGGCTCAACTAGATCTTGCTACGATTTATTCTTTTCGTCTACTCCTGGGTTTGAACTGTAATCCCTCGCGCCTAAGGCTTTAATCATTATTCCATGCCACTTAAAATCACAAATAGGCATGAGCTAATATAAAATTTTAAAGTTTCATCTCAATAATGACGTCATAAAATTCGTTGATTTTTCGCCTTCCCAAAATTAAATAAAAAAGTAAAACTCTTGCTCTTCAAACCGACAATATATGTATGTATGTATTCTATGTATTTGCAAATGAAAGCTGGCATAAGTTCATCTTAAAAGGATGACTAACTACGTAGATAATAAATGGTAATAAAATAATAACAAAAGAATTCAAATAAGAGTTGTGTACATACAACAACAACAACTTAGTAATAAATATTAGGGCACGCCAATTAAATTTATTTATTTATTTAACAAAATTAACAATATTTTCCCCGTTCTTTGTAAGGAACAACCTAAACACTACGTACAGACATACCACTGCATTGCTAACAAAATACAAACCAAAGACAGTAACAAAGTATCCTTTAAGAGTATTTTCTCACAAACCAACAAAATATTAAATGGAATGCTTATGCTTAAAGCAAATTACAAACGAACAAACAAATATGTACATACATACTCTATTGAATCCCTATAGGAAATTTAGAAAGGTTGACTTATCATAATAATAAGGTCTAATGGGAGATCTATTTTAAAGGCAATTTAAGTAAATCAGTATGTACAACACAGTTTGAATAAGTAAAAGACATCCATTTTTTCTATTCCCCAAACGTAACGTGTTGTAAGGAGTTGCGGAGCATTAACTATTGCAACTCTGTAATTTATTATTCGCACAGCGCAAAAGTACAGGGCAACGCAATCTGATGCTAGGAATTGAAATTTTATTTGAAAATTTTTAAAAACCAGCCGTTGTCCAGTGGTTGTCTGGGCACGTAGATATTGTAATACGTAGACGCCTGATGAGTGCGCACTTAAAAATGTGGACATCATTTTGACTTCTATTTTATACTATTATTGAAAAAAAAAACAATTGCCGCAACTTTGCTTCTGTTAAACATATGTGTCACTACACAAATACAAAGTGTTATTTGAATAAATTTTGCAATGAAAAGTTTCCCCAAAATCTGTCCTTCGGAGTCGACTTTAAACTGTACGTCTCTCAACTCATGTATAAAATTAAGGCACGCAGTATAAGTGATGTGAGAAGCTAGCTTGTAATCCTTACTGAAGGGTTACCAATTGTGTATAAGTGTATGTATAAACATTTAAATCTTTAAAATGATAATTTTTCTTATTTTTTATTCTCTACAAGAGCCACTATTATGTTATCAAGCCGTGGAATACGTATTGAGCGAATATAAACATTTCAATTTAAATTTCCTAATAATTTTACATTTCTTTCCATTTTATAAATTCCTAAATGGTCAGTTTAAACTGAAAACCTCTTTGTAAACAACAGGTTAAATATCTAATTCATCTCTTAGGAGTGTAGATACGATTAAACAAGACGATAATTTAGCAAACAATCATACATAGACATTCAAACATTGAAGAGTGCATTTGGTTGATTCATACAATACATTTGCAACAATATCTTGGAGTTTGAATGCAACTGGTAGACAGTGCAACAGCAATTTCAATTAACAATTCGATGAGCTTTGATTTGCGGAATTAAATTTGCAATTGTTTACAGGCAACAAAAGTTATTTTTCGACTTTATCAGTCTTTAAAATTTTTCAATTTGGTTAGAAGTTGTTCTTTACTTGCAATACAGGAACAGAAAACCAATACGATTTGTAGCCACAATCGATACAGATTAATATATGGGACGCGTATATAGTTTTTGTAACGAATTAATAACGAATTAATAATAGTGTGTGGAGAACATTACCTAATGATTCCAACTAAAATCAGCATAGAGGCACAGTTTCTCGCATTTAATTTCAGTTAATTTTCAACGATTTTTAAAAAAAGGATGTCTGGAGTTATTTTTTTTTTTTTTTTTGTAGTTATTTTGATTTCAAATTAAGTACACAGCTTTATTACACGATTCTCTTACTACAAACCGTATTTCTAAGTTTAGTAAACACTACCTCTCGTTGTGTTATATTGATGTGATGACTTTGAGAAATTAAGATTGCTTTATAGATTTGACAGAAGCTAGTGATGGTTTTCAATTAATCTTTCGATGTTTCCCATAATTTCTATGATAATTTACTATCGTTTATCTTTTTACTCAGATTTTGTGTTCTCAACACAGCTACAAGCAACATATTTTCACAGATAACAACTCCAGCCCAGAGATCAGCAATGAGTATTCAAAAAAGATGTGTAGAATCGAATCATACTCATAATATCTGATCCTTACACATTCATACTTATTCTAATATCATGGAACCTCTACTCATATTCAAAGTTTGAGGTACTCATCATATTCATACCTAACAACACGTATGATGTTGTTGATTTCGACTCTACATAACATATACACGAATCTCAAAATAAGTATGAATCGCGTACGAACACTAAAATACTTACTAGAAGGTTGTGTGTTTACTCTGATTGTTGCTCTTTTTGCTTTTTTGCTTATGCGTCTTTTTTCTTTTTTTTTGTAAATGCAACAACAACTAAGTCTGTAAATTTTGATGAATGATTCCAGTCACTCGAATCAGTAGGCTTAAGAATCAAATATATTTCGAATGGTATGAGTTTGATGTCAACGTTGTACGCTTACTCAATGCAACCTGTACTTATAAATCAATATTGTAGTGAGTATGAATGAATCAGAGTAGTAGTTAAATTTCAATATTGTTGACTAACTTATTTTTAAAATTTCATGAGTGGTTATGAGTAGCAAAAAAACGATTCACTGCTGATCTCTACTCCAGACCTAACTACAGTAGATTAATCACATGCTTAAATAGAAAAAGTCACGAATAAAACTGAAAGAAAGCAATGAAATAATGAAAAAAATAGTGAAGATGTCTGCCCAAAGTTCTTTAGAGTAATCAAAAAAGGCGACTTTTACAGTCCCCCTCAGTTACACTTTTTTTATTCAAGTAGTTATTGTATTAGGAGAGATGAACAGCCGGAAGAAACCGTGTTGAGGTTTTTGCTGGGATCCATGTCCGAGCTACTAATGGATTTCATTTTACTCAATTTTGAAATATTTCTGAAAATGTTAAAAGTAACAAATTCATGCCACCAAATTAATATCCAGAATAAACAATTAAAAACTTATTATCATCATTTATTATTAAAATTTATTATATTTGAAACCTTTTTGTATTGAAAGGTCATTGTTTGCTGTTCAAACTCATTTGAGATTCGATAGTTTTTTGTTCTATTTAATGAACCATTACAGTAATTTGTGTAATTAATAATTTTTGGCATGTGTTTTAATTTTTGTTTCGCATATTTAAATAAAAATAACAATTAGATGCACACATACATATGTACATATATGTATACATGCATATGTATGTATGTATCGAATAAACAATAACGCTATAGCACTACAGCACTATTAAAAAATTCTCGTATATTTTTAAAACTTTTGAAAACTTAAAGAACATCTCTTCGTGTTCTTCTTGAGTAAAGAATTCGAATGAAATGAATAAAGTTGAAAAGTATTTTTGGTTATATCTTCCAATCAATGCTTCTTGCAACATGTGTATAGAATGTAGTTTGCAACGATCATCAAATTGGATTCTCATGTTCATTATTCATGATATCACCTCTAAAGTCAATAAAAAAATACAAGACAAAGACTGTATAGAAAGGATGTTGGAATTATTCCAGAATTTAATCACAACTTGCCAGAAGGGTCCCCATAATACACTATGATTCCTGACAAAGCTAGATGGAAATCGAAAGAAATGACTTTTGAAACTAAAACTTACTTAAGTACTTTGGATATTTACAAACTCATTTGCTCAATTGCTTCCATCATTCATACGATAATGCCGATCGGCATTCAGACTATTGCATCAAAGATATTTAAAGGCGTATAACCATAGTTTAGCACGAAGCGAAAATACCGGTTCTACATATAAAGCATGAGCGAACCCTTTTGTGCTTAGTGCTGGCATATTATTCGCGTAATCCTAAGTAGTTCGAAAGCCATTGAAAATTAAAATTAGTAATCAAAACGTAAGATTTAGTCATAAAAGCCAAAGTTATTTTGACAAACTACATCCTGTGTTGTGTTTCCGTACCGGCACTGAGTAAAATGATTAATTATTCATGGTAGTCTAGACTGTACCTATCTAAATAAGGAGAATTTAAACAATTTTCTTCAGAGTCGTATGCTAATAACGGGCCAATTACCGATACTTTGAGAAATAGTACTAGCCCATCGCGATGTTTTAAAATTCAACACCAAGTTTTAAAAGTACGCATTAATAACTTGGAACGCCGTTTTTGAACTACATGTCAGCATAATTATTCATTTAACAAAAGCAATGAAATTGTTAATTGCATTTGAGGCCACAATATCTCCAAATTTGTCCAATTTAATCCAGTAAGAGTTGGTTGCCCATGTTAAAGCCAAACAAAATAGAATGTTTTCTAAACCATTAAATCAACCAATTGTATCTAATATAGTGGTCAAGAGAACCATACATACAAAAATAATGCAAAAACTTTAAACGCATACTCATTCTCATGCATGCATTAAATAAAAACAGTACAATAAACACTGTATATTTATTTATTAAATAAATGGCCAAATAATAAATTAAATCACGGGTTTTTTTGGTTTTTTTTTTTGATAGAAAATTAGAATTCATACACATACATACAAACAAAGAAACAAACACCCAATTACCCAGATACAAAAGTATAAATCTTTTTTTGGAATTTGCCAAAACATTAATAAACAAAAGCAAAAATTAAAATTAAAATGAAAATGAATGGAATTAAAAAAATGGTGAAATGTACAATGTATGTACAATGTACAATGCCCCCTCCCAAAAAAAGAGAGAAGAATTATAATAAATTTGTATGTTTAAACGAAAGTAATAATTTTGGGTATACACAATAAATTAAAATAAAATTAAATAAAATGGAATTGAATTGAACAGAATAGAATTGAATAAAAGAGAAGAGAATATAAAAATTAAATTCATTTTGCGTTTTGATTTTATGCCTTTTTGCTTTCGCGATTGTTATTATAGTGAAAAATGGTGGTAAAAGTATTCATTAACAACATTTCCGTTTCCGATTCCGATTCAAATACCATAAATTTTATTGAATATAACAACAACAACAACAACAACAAAATATGGCCTAAAAGCTAAAATCACCAACAATAACACCATAAGGAAACAAACATTAAAAACAAAAACAAAAAAAAAACTATAATAACAATGCCAATAACACATAATCATTTACATAAATATTAGCAAAATGCTTCTAATAGTAGTTATATGTACATATGTGCAGTAATATATTCGTATTCAGAGTTAGCTAATGAGTGGGAGTGGAGTTCAAATATCAGATTTTCATTTCTTACATACGATTTTTATGCTGGTCATTTGGGCTTCTTTTTGTACAAACATTTTTACATTAATTTGAATTCTTTATTTCCAATTTATTTCTCTTTATTTTATTAACAACTTCTTTTTCTAAGTGTTTTTACTGGTTACGCTCCTGCATATGTGTATTCGTTGGCGTACGTTCCATATCGTAAATTGTCAAAAACAAAAAAAAGTACAAATGCTACTTGCCACTGTCAAGTCGAATTTCATAACAACAATCGCCTCCGGTAGGAGGTATGAAAAACGAAAAATTTCCACTCAATTTATTACAATTCAATAATTGAATATGACCTGAGTGTTTCGCTTTTTCGAAACTTCTTATAGAATCACTCTGCCTTGGATGTGACGTAGATTTCACCACCTTTTGTTTCCAACATACTCTCAACTAAAGTACATAGGGAGGTGTTAGGCGTCTAATACCATACTCCTACGTATGGGCCCAGAAGAAATTAATTTTTTGGTATAACGGAATATCTGTACGATTACATTTATTAAAAAAAAAAGACTGTACACACGAATTTTATAAAGAATACAATCAAACATTCGCCGTACCTCAGTAAATTCCATACGATGGCTAAAATTAATGGCACGCAAATATTGAAATTCTATCGCATTGAGTGTCTCCAAGTCCCGATTTACGACCTGGTACAAAGTAAAACAAAACAGACATCATGTTATTACTTTCAGTAATTAAGATTTTCAGCCAAGAAGGCCACTGGTCTACTGCAAGGGGCCTTTGTAGAATAGTTTTACTATTTGCCGCTGTGCAGAAATAACACTCTCGCTGAACATATATGTACATATTTTAGTTCCACAAGAAGTCGCTGCAGACTAGTAGGTAGTGTGTTGGTTTATGAGACGTAACGCCACAGTTCAAACCCCAGGTCAGACATCAAAGCGAAATATGAAAAAAAATTTTCTTCAACGACTTACTTTCAGCAGATTTCTAGCAAAACTCTGAGAGTAAATAAAATTACCATGAAAAGTTTCTCAAACATCTGTCGTTCGAAATCGACTTTCAAATGTAGGTCTCGCCACTCATGTATAATATTAACACACACAACATAAGTGGCGTGATAGGATAGGACCCTAATCCTCACTGAAGGTTTGTAATGACCAATTATGTTATGTAAAGGTGGCAACGCTTTCTAAGCCAGTCATTCTTGGAGTGTACAACATCAAGGACAAAATATGATGCAAGTATGAAAAAATTTATTTGTGCCAAGTTAATCGAGGCGAACTATATCCAGCGCAGAGGCCATTAAGACGACCATCAATTAAGGACAAATTATACGTTAAAATAGACTTCCATACTGGCAAGCTTACGGAAACTGGGCATATTCCTGATGGCAGTAAATTATCAAATTAACGGTTCAATAAGAGTATAAGTTGGCAACATCTGTCATTTATTTTAGTTGTTCAATCGTATAACAGTTAAAATATTTTTGGTTATTGTTACAACAGCCAACCATTATTTTATTATTTTTGAGGTTAACAGCTGAATTACAGTTATTACTACATGCGACATCAGGTGGCCAGTAGAAAAACGGACAGTAAAGAATTAGCAGTTTTTTTGGTAAATTATAACAGTTTCAGTTGTGCAATACTATATAATAGTTTATGTTATAAACTTAAATGATAAAAACGTTCTTCAGGGACGTTTTTACAAGTACGATAATAGCAAAGTTATGAATATTTTTGTATAACATTTGTTCAAATCCATACATAGAACATATAAGATTATAAGCGCTATACAGTATAAAACAGTGTTGCAAAATTGAAAATTTGAAATAGTACTGAACAATAACTGAAAGAGCACCTTTTTTCGTCAAATGGTACTTTTATATTATTTATTTATTTCTTTATTAATTACAATACAATTACAAATTATATATATTCTAATTATATACGAACGGAGTAACTTGAACATATGCTCCGTATAGTGTCACAGACCAGAGTCTCTGGTGGAAATCGAACCCACGACCCTCACGCTAATATGTAGTCTAGCACTCTACCCACTAGACTACCAGGGCACCCTACTTTTATAAAAAATATTTATTTATACTTACAGTGTATATGATAATCTGACATGTCGGTGAATGCCTCCGCTAACAGAGGTGAAAATTACTTATTCTAGACACACACCGTTCAAATCACGATGTACAGTTCATGGATATATGCTAATGCGTACAATTCCAAATAACGGCGCTTTGGTGAGTTTCGATTTCATTCACCACATCATATAAATTCATCACACTTTGTAAAACTCACCACACTGAAAGCTCACCACAACAACGAAACTCACCACACTTCACAAAAAACTTTTTTCCTCCGCCACTACGATAGCCAAAACAAACAACAAATGAATGTTTTTTTTACATTTCCGTTTTGATGTCGGTGTCTTGGGGTTGAGCCGTGGCCTTATAATATCATCTAATAAGGTTACTAACTAACCTCCTAGACAGACAGACCACAATATTCGTGTAAACAAACAGGGCTTAATTTTTACTTAAATAATCAGAAAACGAAAAAAGAATGTGCGATTTAGTTAGTAGAGAACGTTGTTTTGAACGAACAAAAAATACTGTTAAAAATATAGTTTAAATTCATGAAATTCTTGAACATCATTTATTACTTACACTAATATTACCTGATATTAATTAGTCCACAGTCGTATAGATGATGATCCCCGTACAACAACATACAAATATGTAAACATATATTTTGTAAACACTATACGTATGTACATACATATAAAGAACGCAAACTTAATTAGTAAATAATAACGACAAAAACAACACAAACATTTCAGTATTCATAAAAAGAAAAAAAAAACTTGAAAAAAAAGAAAAAAGAAAACATCATCATTAATAAATCGATCGATTTCTAACTGTGCGATTAGCTTTAAATTGCCCAACAAACCAATTCAATAGCAATTAGTCCACAGCTAACGAAGTCGACAAACGGCAACAGCATTCACAGTAGCCAACAAACGAGTCGATAATGGAAGAAAAAAAAAATTAACACCAAAAAGAGATGCCGACACCGCCATCACCATCACCGTCGCCATCAGCAGCGTCACAGGCCATCCAATATACCGGCATACAATGGCCAAAGTCAAAACAGTTAATTTATATCATGTCGCGACTACTGGTCTTACTGATTTTGCATTTTATTTCCAATTTTATTTAATTTTATTATTTTTTCTTCGCTTGCGTCTTTTTTCTTTCTTTTTGTTTTTGTTTTTGTTTTGCCAAACGAAATATAAAATTGAAATATGAAATTCATATTTTTTTGTTTCTTCTTAATAAAACTGGTAAAAAGAAATGAAAAACAATCTCATCAAGTTTTGTTCACAGTGAACTTAAGGTATAGCAAGTACAATTTACTAGACGGAGTTACACAACGAATTTTGAATACCCTAAATGGAAAATGTTTTCCACATATGTACATACATATGTATTATACAAATGTGTACACACTTTCAGAATTACATATTAATTCCTTCCATTCTAATGTATTTGGAAAGCAAACAAATTTTTCCAAATTACTCGGGTTAATAATTGAGCACTTTAAGCGCTGCACCACCATTTTGGTTAAAACAGTCGAACTGAAGGCAGCAGAGTGTAAATTTAGTAGTTTCACCATGTTGCAGCAGAGAGTAATGGCTAATTCCGTATTATTAGCACTAAACACTCACAGTAAACCTTATTTGTTAACTTATCTTAGTAGTTGATGGAGGGTCCCAACCCTTTTTTTATCTAAAACACCCTCTTACATAGTTCTCTTATAGGATATCGGTTGGAGCTGCATTACAAATTCGATACAAAAATTGAAGTTTCTTTCAAGCGAAGATCTTTGTAGAACGGACTGTTGACTTCGCTCCTCTCCTATTGGAAGTCTTTGGTACTTTGGACCAGATTTCAGTTGTTGAGTTCCAGGTGACAGTTACAAGCGTGGAAACGAGAAAGCGATATAATACCTTAGTTGAGTAGATTATTATACTATGTCGCAATTAAAAAAACATCTTCATCATCTCTTGCTCTTGTTTCAACTTGTTTTGTTTCAACTTCATTAATCAAGTTTAAGCTGGAAGAAGTTGGTCAGCGCAAGGGCTGCACGTCAAAAGCATGTAAGCATGGTCATTGTGATTGAGATCATGCCACGACCAAGTCCAAGTAAATGGTTGGTACGCCTTCTATCTATCGAGGGCCAAGTGAGCATAATGGTGGAGCAGGACTCCTCATTGACCCTGGATAGGTTGGCGTCTCGAAAGAATTTCCACGCAATAGCCAACTTTACTTAGGCAAGATTGAAGAGGATTCCGGAAGGAGTGCACCAGATCTGGCGAACTCGTCGGCCCTGCAGTTTCCCTGAACGTTACTATGCCCGGAGACCCAGATCAGTGAGACCCTAAAGCGCCCAGAATGAAGGTCGACATTCCCTAACGATCCTGGAGTTATTCACAACACTTGGTCTTGGTGTAGGTCTTGCTCCTATAGGACTTGGACTGCTCCAACTCCTGAAATTGCATTTGAATTTAAATTTCCAATTTTTTGTTGTAGCGCCGCAAGCAAAAGATGCAGAAGCATGGAATACGAGTGTAACAGTAGCAAATAAAAGGCCATTAAACCTGATCTCAATTCCAATAAATTTATGTATTCAAATACTTGACGATTTCAAAAAAAATAAAAAAATAAATAAAAGATGATCATAAATAAATGAATCCTATGAAAATATCAAATAATAATGCCGATACGATTGATCATTTATTCATATTCGTATACGTATTTGTGGAATGCAAAACAACTTCACAATTTTGTTTCATTTTAAAAACAAAACTCATAAATTTCTTTGGTATTGTTTTCTTCTTTTTTTATTTTCGGCAGTTTTTTTTTTCAACTGAATATTGTTGAAATGCTTTTTATTATTGTTTTTTTATTTTATTTTTTATACTGTTTTTGATCGTTATTGTTAAACGCTTAACGTAATTCATTAAAGATTAAAATTAATTTTTATTTTTAATATTCAAATTATTTCAATCTGAGTTTTATAAGGCGATTTTAATATAAATGACTATCGGTCTATCAAATTAGTAGACAACATAAAACGACTACTGTTTTTCGATATCTAACGTCGTTGCTCTAATTGATGGAGATATCTATTGGGTTTGAGCTGATGTTTGTAACACCTTAAATATACTACACAGAACGGCTCAGGTTATCACACGACTCGAAGCAAACGTCCTAATATTTAAGTGTTGTTATTCGCCGAATTTATAGTCTTTATAGTCAAATTAAAAAGAAATCTGTCACTACACCAAACGAATTCTTACACAACTTCACTGTAACATGTTTTTTAACAAATAATCAAACGAATTAAAACATATTAAGATGAAGTTTGCCTTAAACTCTCTCTCTATCTTTCGTATTCGGTTTTAATTTTTTTTTTTAATAAGAAGGACATTAAACTGCTGCAGCAGATCATAGAATGAATGGGTTGCCGTATATCCTTGTTATAACACCGCCATCTGTGTTAATTTAATGATACCAAGTTTTTGTATTGGATGTAATAATTTCAATAATTTCCCAGAAATTGAATACTTGATCGTCCTATAATGTATTTGTTGCTGTCGTTAACTCAAAACAGTGTTGAAAAATTCAATACTTTTGTACTTTTTTCAGTACTGTTCCATTGTAAAAATATCGTAGTACCCCTGGGACTCATTCAATACTTTTTTATTATTACATATTTTATGTATTACGCTTTTCTACTATAAATGCGTTAAAACTTGAACACGTAATCCCAAAGGTGGAATTAGTCTTTAGCACCGGTTAACCAAACGTCTACGGAACGTACGTTCGTATTTAGAATACGAAACACAATGAGAACGCATGCCAAACCGTAATATAATTTCTGTCAGCATTTACATTGATCTTCATATGCTAAGGATGAACGTATTATCCGTTAAATTCCGTCGACGTTCGACTAAACGGGGCTGTTACGTTCTGCTATGTTCCGAATCAGCGGTTTTTGTTTTATATGGAAGAAACATGTAAAGCCGTTAGTTTTTCTATTCCATTCCGTATGTGTATTAAGTGTAAATAAATATTATTACAAATTAATATTATTATTACAAATATAATATTAATACAAAAGTGCCATTTGAAGCAAAAAAGTACTCTTTCAGGTATAGTTCAGAACCATTACAAAATTTAAATTTGCCACCATTTTGTATCACAGAGTAAAATTCTAAACTCAGCTTTCATTACCATTAAACTAAAGATTTAAATTATTTGCATCCCAAATCTCAAATCACTTTAAGCCGGTAGAGATCAAAGTACAGGTTAAGAAACAAATCAATCTTAATTTAACCAGAAAGCAAATGAGAAAATACAAAAAAAGAAAGAAAGACAAGAATAAAACCGACAAAAATCAATTAACAATACGAGAATAAAATGCGGCAACGACAATTATAAATGTCCTCATCCATCACAGGATAAATGAACAGCCATAATAAAAACCTTTTAAAGTCTTCAAATCCATTTCATGGTATCCTCTATTCATTCTTTCAATCATTTTAAAAAGGATTTTCCATTAGATTATCGTATGGCACATAAACATATATACATACATACATAAATGTATGTAGCAATAGTAGTAGAGTAGTGGTGAAGAATAATAATTTAAAGAGCAGAGCCCAACAACAGTTTTTACATACATTGCCACTAATTTTGTTAGGCACTTGCCGATCGCATCTTTTGATCTCTGAAACTGAAACTGTTTGTGAGTTTGTGAGTGATTTCATCAACACCAAACGAAAAAAAAAAACCAAAGAAAACGAAAAGGACACACAGAGAACGAACGTATTATCGTTATTTGTTATGCTTCAAACACTATTCAAAATGAAATTATCCTCGTGCATTAGAGTCGGAGATAAATCAACTGTTTGGTCAGAGAGACAGAGAGAACTAATGACTTGAAATGGTTTTAATTAAGTGTGTAATTTGTATATATGTATGTATGTACGTGTAATATACGGCAACGGCAGGCTTTGTTTGATGTTCCCACCACTACTACGACTGCGACGGCCTGCACATTAAGTCAGTCACCTGCCATTGTGAACACCTTCTTTTCAAAGACGGACTAAAGGCTTTAATCTTCAGCCTGCATTATTTTTGGTAGTTTCTGTTATGGTAAGTCATACCCCTCACCGTTAAATTCATAATAAAGTACGTGTACGTGTATGTGTGTATTGCTTGCAACATGCCTTTTTCACTTACATGTGTTTGTATGTATGTATGTATATGTGTATATTTTATGATTGGTACTTGTAATATGGCACATAATTTTTCGGCTTCTTCGTTACGCATTTCTTTTGTCGGTGAGTGTGCCTGTAGTAGCACTGTTTGATGCACTGCACAGATTTACAGATAACCGTGTGTATAATACATTTTTATCAAAGCATTCACTATATTCACTTGCACAGGTGTGACGATTGCAATTATCCCACATGATTTATTAGCAAATCTGACTTTTGACTGTGCTGACAGACAGACAGATTTTACACAAAGTGATGGCAAGTATTGCTGTAACAAATTAAGATTTTAAAGAACATGAATAAAGTCGTGAACTTTGTAATAATTTTACTTGCGGGGATGAAAATATATTTTTATTGCTTGAAGGCAACAAGAAAAAGAAATATATGAAGCATACGATCAGATACAGTGAAAGACAATTTTAAATGAATTAATTTAATTACTAGAGAAGCTGAGAACAGTTACAAAAATCTTCCATTATGATCTATTTTGTTCCACTGTCTTCATTTCAGCCAAATATTTTCCTATACTCCATTGTATATTCCATTCAATTCTGATAAAACTAGGGGGAGAGTATTTCGTAAATTGTCTCGGCATTTACCACTGGAATTCAGCAGATAACCACCCCTTTTTGTGATCTGTCGGCTGTAGCACAGAGTTCAGAATGTATGGCCTAAGACATCCATAAATCTGTTACTTCACAGTATAGGATTGGTGTTATCCCCTCCAGATGCTCTTCGAGTTTTATGCGCCCTCGTGGCCCTATCAATTTCCATCTCTCCAGAGGTAATTCTCGCATTGACAATATAACGACGTAATTAGTTAAGGCACTGACATCCAATCGGCATAGTAGTTGAAGCATATTGTCAAGCATCAAATGATGTTTTTCTGCCTGTCAGATGCTTAAGTGGATACACATTGAATAGATTATTCCCGTATATTTTCTTTACATACATACATACATAATTGGTTATTACAACCCTTCAGTCAGGATTACGACCTAGTTTCTCACACAACTTATGTTGTGTGTGTTAATTTTATGCATGAATGGTGAGACCTACAGTTTAAAGTCGACTCCGAACGACAGATTTTTGAGAAACTTTTCATGGCAATTTTATTTACTCTCAGAGTTTTTGCCAGAAATCTGCTGAGAGGAAGTCGCCGAAGAAATACTTTTTTCTTGATGTCGGGCCTGGGGCTCGAACCCTGTCTTTACGACTAATAAGCCAACACACTACCTACTAGACTACGGCGACCTCATTTCTTTCTTTATTTTCTTTACGGCTCTATAAATGTCCTGAGTCCTGTCCTTATGTGAGTTCTGCGTCTGTATATGTAATTGAAGTCTCTTGTTCTAGCGGCGTTAAAAAAGCTTTTCAATTACGCCAATACTCCGCGAGCTCGTTGTGGCCTTTGGCTCTCGATATCCCTTTGGCTTTCGATACTCCATCATAATTTTTTCCATTGCAATGATATGTGATTCTCGTATATTAGAATGTTCTTAGCATAGCATATTTGCTCTTAAAAGATAAAAACTATTAGTATTATTATTATTATTTAACAAAATATTCATGGCCAAATCTTGGCGACCCTCAAGCCTCGCTAGCAAGCAAGCAAGACTACGTCAAGCACTTGGTTAAGAATTGAAAAAGAATGGGCTATTATGATCTGTTACAATCGAACAAATCGATCAATTGAGGCATATGTTGTTTCGAAATCGACCTTTTGAATATGGTAATTATGAAAGGGAGATCAGAATTGGTCAGTAGAAAAGGTGTTGCGTTTCCTTCTAACAATGGCCCACAAAAGGTTAACTTCAGAGTATAGCTCGGAACTTGCATGGTCTAACTATCGTTTCTTCGAAGAAGTTGTTTAAATAATTGTGAAATTGTTCGACGTCCTAGTCTCTTTTGATAGTTAAGTTTCGTAACGAAAAAGTTTCTTCTAATATTGATGGTATGGGCCCACTACCATTAATACTGTACACGATCCATTCAATCGGAAATCATCTTGGTTAAGGACCCATCTATTTACTTTTTAATTCGATTTCGTAATATTCGTGATAGAATATTTAAAGGTGTTGTTTCGGCCATTAATCCTGTAAAGTTTTTTAAAATGACACCATTTTACTTGGCTATTTGAAATCTATTTGCTGTAGACATTCATCTCTGATCATTTTTCTTCTTTATAAAATCACTTTGAAGAGAGAATGAAAGACCAGAGCACATGTAACCGGATCGTCTTTCAATGCCTCAACAGGTATGTTATCGGTTCCCATGGCTTTACCATTATTGGACCCTAATTGTACTAAAATTTGGTCTCTCAAAAATTTTTTCAATCATAATACAAGATCAGTGTAGTGTAGTAACCATTTTAATTTTGTAGCAAGTTGATTGTGTTATTGGATATCATGTAGCCAAAATGGATTGACTGTTACTTTTTTACGAGTTTGTTTTTTATTTTTTGTTCTTTTTACTATATTTCACAAAGCTAAACTCATCATGGGCTGTAAGGCATGTATTTCCTCTGGCATTTTGAACCATCTTCGCAAAAAAAGTATTAAAACTGCGATGATTCATTTTACCCTCTGGCAATGAACACTAAATATCCTGTCCAAAGTGATGGGATGCTGCCTTCATGCCTCCATGCCTCCATGATTAGTGTTTAATAGTTTGTGTGTTTTTTTCTGTTCAGATACGTTTTCTCCATATGAATAATCATCATCAATTTATTGTTGTTTTTGTGTGCAAAAATCCCCGCAAGACTTTGGAAAAAAACTATCCCGTTGAGATTTGTTTACAACCCAAAATGTTTCGTTATTTTCTTATTGCATTTTATGGTTTCGTTTGTTTCGTTTATTTTTATTTATTGTCGGCAAAATCGATTGATTCAGTTTAAAGTAACTTTTGTTTCCTTTTCCTCTCCCCTCCCTTATTGTTTCCATTGAGAAGACAATATATTTAAAATGAATTCTTGTTAAAACGTTGTATATTCATTACTGACCACCAAGACAGCTGACGAAGGCGACATTCTTTTCAAAAACCTCTCTTAATATACAGTAACATGTATGAGGTTTAAAAAGTTGGATATTTTTGAAAACAATTTGTTACGAGAATGGACATATTCTTATTGAAATCTAGTCTGCTAGTCGACTTCTCAAAATTTGAAGAAATTGCTGCGTTTCGTTTGCATTTGGTAGCCGTTACAGCACGAGTTAAGGAGAAAGTGGATGAAAGCGATATTCGTGTAAAAATGGCATATCGAAATTCCAAATCGAAATTGGATTCAGAATAATTGAGTCGTTCGTCTTGTAGAAACAGCCAGTAAGGGTATAAATTGCTTTCTCATCTGCACTAATAATCCAAATTTAGTCCCGAAAAATTTTTAAAATTTGGTAAAAAAAAAAATCAGTTCCTCAGTCTGACTACCTCCTGTTCGAAAATCGTTTAAAATACCTGAAATGAAAACTTCATGAAATCAAATTAAAATAAAAATAAGCACAGGTAAGTAATCAGAACACTCTTTCAAATCAATATCTTTGTATTATATATTGATGGTTGTATTCAAAAGAGATACAGTATAGCCATTATTCATTATTTTGTCAAGAAAATCCAGTTCATTCATTCATCACCATAAACGAAAAAGCTATAACATAATGGAGGCATATTTTTCACCGAGACTAGACTGCAAAGTGCATATACAATATTCTCCAATAAGCTCAAGGTACCTGATATATTTGTATCAAATCTTCTTTGGGCTATTGCTTTACATCACATTACACCGATTAATTATTGACAGTACTGCTTAGAATAATTCCCTTGGCATTGGAGTAATAGAGATAATCCCGCTTAATACCCTGCAAAATGTTCCTCGTTTAACAATAACCGCTTTCTCTTACTGCCAAATTTACAGGGCACATCTCAGCTCGATTTTCTGTCTATTATGGACTTAACTTTTATGTTTTTCCGGCCAATATTTGTTTCCTGAATTAGAACCGGCTGGTAAATCGTATTACAATATTCTAGGCGCGTATCTTTTGGCTGCTCTAATGTAAACGTCGACCTCAAACCTCCTTTAAAAGCCTACGGTATAACAGATAGGTGTGGACGCCGCACATTTAATGCCACTTCAAACTGTGTAACTAGTGTGGATTTTAATTATTTTTCTCATCTGAAATTGAAATAATTTCGGAAAGACAGTTGAATAAACACGAATTAATTTTTTATTTATAATTTCCACAATTCGTTATAATATGTACATACATATGTACATACGTCCAAATTAGCCTAACTTGAAATGTATCATAAAAACACCTTCAATGCCTTCGTACAGACAAGAGTGAGTCGTCGTGGTCTAGTAGGTAATGTGTTGGCTTATTAGACGTGAGGCCTCGGTTCAAACCCCAGGTCAGATATCAAAACGAAAATATGAAAAAAATATTTCTTCGGCGACTTCCTCTCAGTAGATTTCTGGCATAAACTCTGAGAGTAAATAAAAATTGCCATGAAAAGCTTCTCAAAAATCTGTCGTTCGGAGTCGACTTTACACTGTAGGTCCCGCCACTCATGTATAAAATTAGAACACACAACATAAGTGGTGTGAGAAACTAGGTCGTAATCCTGACTGAAGGGTTGTAATAACCAATTATGTATGTTATGTATGTATGTATGTATGAATTTATGTAATTGGCATACATTAAAAATACTTACGATATATCCTATTGGGGTCCGTGTATAATGACTTCGTTTACACATAAGCAAAATAAAAACAATTACATACATACATACATAATTGGCCATTACAACCCTTCAGTCAGGATTACGGCCTAGCTTCTCACAAGTCGCCGTGGTGTAGTAGGTAGTGTGTTGGCTTACTATTCGTAAAGCCCGGGTTCGTATCCCAGGTCAGACATCAAAAATGAAATATGAAAAAAAAAATAAAAACAATTCCTTAATAAAAATATGAGCGAAAAATTACACACACACACACACAAAAGAAGAAGAAAACAAAACAAAATAGTTCATTATTGGCATGAGAGCAAAAGTAAATACAAAAACAAAATAAAGAACAAGTGATCAAAAAGATACCGCAAAAGTTAACACCATCATGTTACTTACTCGTATTGTACTTGCCAAACAAATGATGAAACAAACACACAGACAAACAGACAAACAAGTCAACAAGCTAACTGGCTAACAACTATTCATTGGCATTTATTTCTTACACACTTGCACCCCAAAATCAAGATGATGACGATGCCGACGACGACGACGAAGACTGCGGCAATAATGATGATTTTGGTGGTGGTGATGATGATGATGATGGTTGTGATAATCAATGACTGGGTAACGAAAACATGGAAAATATAAAATTTCAATGAAATCAGTTAAAAAGTTGAAATGTTTTAAGGAACTTTACCACACCATACTTTCATACATATACATATGTGTGAGGCAGAATGGTGTGGTAGGAGAAGAAATGTATGTAAATGTGGACAATATGCACAACAAAATATGACCTCAGATGACAATGCTTATAAATAAAGGCATTTAATGTATGTATGCCTCAGTATCTTTCATCTAAGCCCACTATCCCACCATACAATCACCATCCAGGCAGGACGGTAAATGAGGCGTTGCATGCGGCAGCACCAACATCAACATCATCACTGAACACTTGATCACTTTGTAATCGTAAATATCCTTTTGAAAAAGGACCGCTTGTGAATTTTTTTTTAGCTTTGTTTGTTGTTGTTGTCGTTGTTGTATGCATTCTTCGTTTTTGTAAAACATACTCGTAAATATGAATCTTGAAATGTATGCGCATAAGCAACGTATGTACATATGTGCTCTTATTACTTAGAAGATACTCGTGAAATCGATGTAGAAAAGAATGAATGTGTCTTGAATATTGTATTCCATGTAAAACACTACGATATTATTCAGTCATGATCATCTTTCGCATGGCTATTGTGGTATTATTGCACCTCATGCTGTTCATTGATCAATGGCAGCGGGATATTTGGAATGTGTCGTCATACTCATTGTGTGGTGGTACTTATACTGATGTTGATGACGATGACGATGATCATGACGATCATAAGGGTGATGGTTCACATTACCATGATTATGGATTGGATGCCGCTACTTTTGATGTTTACACACTGAAAGAAAGAATTCATCTGAATGTGTCATTGTGTCAAAACACTAAAATATGCCCACACACACATACACACTCGACACACACAGCAATCAACACAGAGTCCGTTTATTTTATTTTCAATAATTTTTGTATTGTTTGTTGGTCATTATTTTTTTCTTTTAATTTCTACATTTATACCTACATATGTAAGTATGTCTGTACAAACATATTTTAATAGAGAGTAGGTGGTACTGCTATATTTGTGATAATCAATTGTGTTATTCATAGACTTGGTGAAATATTTCTCTTTTTTCTAAAATTTGCTTAAACTCAAACGCGATTGTATTTCATTTGAAAACTTTACTTTACTCGAAAAACACAACTATCCAGCAATAATTTCTAAGATGATGTGGTGTTTAGGCTTCAAACCCCACTTCGGAAATCTCCTAAAAAAACTGCTTCCCCAGAGTAGATAACATCAACAATGATAATCATATGAAGATCACGTAGGTTCACCTCTTGATAAAGAGTAATATTATGCCCAATACAAGTTCGCAGAGAATGTTGTTTCTAGACAACCACAGATCTTATCACAGTTGGTAAACTAACCATCTGCTTAACTGGGTAAGGTAAGGCAACTGAAATCAAGTAAAGCAAAGAAATACTAAGACGGATAGGTAGCTCCAATGACATATTTATTTCCATAATAACGATATGCATTTAGTACTAGAGGCTACTAAATTTCGAAACGTAAAATAATACTCGGAAAATGCAAATGCTAGTCTATATATGCAGAGGATTTTGGAAAAAAATTACTGACACCGCAGTATAGTCTACAGGCATTAAGTTGGCCATCTTAGCATCAAACTTATTTCGGTATAACTGCGGCAATGAGGACCCGTCCTATAAATGTGTTTGATTTAGAACCGTTGGATATGGTAGTGAGAACCGTAGCAAAGGAGACCATGGTTAGGTTAATGAAAGCTAAATCTAACGAGAGATTCATCAGCAAGCAAATTGACCAGGCAAATCGAATGGCTGTCAGTACCCACCTTTACTGTCCCCTGGACAATATCAGTAAACTCCATTTTTGAGGAAAGGCTTAGAGAATGATTAATCAAAGTGAGTTTGATAATCTTAAAGCCTACATGGTCTGTTAAGAAGGGCTTCATTCTGGGGTTCAGATTAGATAATAGGACAGAAACATTGGTATTCGGTCCTAAAGTTAAAATTCTAGCAGACGTGGAAAATTCGCGAGTATCTTCCCAGCAAAAGTTTGCGCCTCCAAAATATGCAATCTATTCAACTTGACCAGGAAGTGCAGGGAACGTGATGTAGCAATACTATCTAACTCTGCAGTCTTTTCTTACGTTAAACTAGTAATCTAACTAGCAGTCTACCGACCTGTCTCGTCAAATTAGCTTGAATCAATAAACTATTACAGCAAAAGTGAGCCTCCTTTTTTAGCTTAAAATATACAACCCTACGGTACTATTACCACAGCTACGTTTTGGACAACTAGTGCATCTGGGTTTGCTTACTAGCTTGATGAACGCCTGATGCTAAATTGCATTATTTGTATTATCTGTGCAATTAAGCTTTACTAGCATCTACTATATTCATATCTGCTTATCCAAAGCCACAAAAAGTGAGGTACGAAACATGCATCACACATTTTATAAGAGCATTAACAGTTGGAAAACACTACCACGCTGGCCTTCCACCTCGTCATACCACTATTATGGAATCAAAAATATGCGTAGTTTTTAAAATAGCATGAGTTTAAGAAAATAAAATTTTACGAAATTAGGCACCTTTAGCACCACCGTCGTATCTGTTATACGCATTACAGTAAAGAGTTCCTTCCCGGAGTTAAAAACATTTAATCCTAGTGTTCATACTCAAAAACCGGCTTATGGTTTATTCTTTTCCTGAACTTTAGTTTCATGCCATTTTGTTCCCCCACTAAATTTCTCTCTCTCTCTCTCTTTCTCACGCTAAATTTAAAAACATATTATTATATCTGATCTCCACATCGTGTCTTGAGTATTGTCGTTGTTTTGTGTTTACAATTTTTCACCAGTATGATGAAGAGCAAAAGCAAGAGAGAGATAGAGAGACAAAATGAGAGAATAATAGTTAGTATGAAATATTTTATCTCCGCTACGTGTCCCATAACCAGTGCTGTCAGATGTGGCGATTTATCGCCAAACGTGGCGATTTTCCATTGCCTTTGGCGACCAAAATTTTCAATTGGCGACGTGGCGATTTTTTGGCGATTTACAGACTAGTTGGCGATTTATTTGGCTATTTTTAACAAATTATTTTTATTTTCTTGAAATACTTTTTTAACACTTTAATTTAATAACATAATGTTCTTACATTATATATCTCTGGTATCCCTCATATATTATGTTATTATTACATAGTGAATGACACAATTAATGTCAACAAGTCAAACAGTTCATATTTATGGGTTATAACAATGTCTTTGCCACTTCGTACTTGTAAAACAATACAAAAACAACAAGCTAATTGTTGCTGTTAAATTTTTAAAAAATAATGTAAATTTCGATAACTTAATATGTTCATTAAATTTGGCTATTGATTCGCCGGCAAAAACTCTGAGAGTAAATAAAAATTGCCATGAAAAGTTTCTCAAAAATCTGTCGTTCAGAGTCGACTTTAAACTGTAGGTCCCGCCACATGTATAAAATTAACACACACAACATAAATGGTGTGAGAAACTAGGTCGTAATCCTGACTAAAGGGTTGTAATGACCAATTATGTATGTATGTATTGATTCGCCGGATTCTTTTCTGCCATTGGAATCTATAGATTTTGGCACAGAATTTGAAATGGAATTAAAAAATATAAAAATGGATATGATGCAGAAATTTTAAAAGAAAATTGTTTTTTGTGCTTAAAAAAACTATTAAAAGAAATGCTAAAACGGTTACCTGAAAATATCAATATTTTTAAAATATATAATGAATTTTCAATATTAAAATGTGGAAACCCTTTAACACAAGTAAAATTTTCGGTAGATCAAAATTCATTAACTTTATTTTTAAATCCAAAGATATCTGTACGGGAATATGAATTGCAATGGTCAAAATTAGCATATATCGATTGGACCGAGAAGGTGAAATCCCAACAAATTTATTAGACTTTTCGCCACAAGTTTACGATTATTGCGATGCGGCTGGAACATTTCACTTTAAAGACTTAACATTGGCCGTTCTAAATATGTTAATTGTACCAACCAGCAGCGCTTGCGTAGAAAGGGTATTTTCTATTATGAATTACACTAAAACTCGCTTACTTAATAAAATTCAATATAAACTTTTAGATTCATTGATATGAATAATAAGTTATATGAATGTTAATAAATATTGTTGCAATTCAGTTCAGCCTACAACATACAATGTATGATATACCAAGCAGCGAAAATGAATCTGCAGAGAATGAGGTATATGATATTATAGATTTATGCGAATAATTTTTGTAAAAAAATATTTTGACAACTAATAACTAATGCACTAAAAGTACAAATGTAATGTAAAATTATAATATTTTTTTATTATAGACTTATATAAGATTTATATTGACTTTATAATACAGGAAATAAATAAATATCAATGATTTTTTAACTTTTGGCGATTTTTATTTTGGAAAAAATTAATAATGTTTTATTTTGGCGATTTTTGGCGATTTCGCGCATAGCTTTTGGCGATGGAGGTGAAAAAAAATCTGACAACACTGCCCATAACAGCAACGAACGAATTTAACCAACATAATAATTAAGGTCTTCGGGACTTTAGGTTGAAATCGTTTGCCGACCATAACGTCTTTGTAGTCAACGTCGTCGGCGTTTCTTTTTAATATATATTCGCGCAGCCGCAGACATATTTCGGCCCGCTTTGATGTTGAAAATGGCGTGTGCCTTAATGCAGAGATTAAACTTTGTTCTTTGCCGACACTCGTTTTTAAAACACTCTGTATTTACTGCTGCTCTGCTCTCGTAGTTTCTTATTCTATTTTTCGTTTTACAATATTATCAGGTTTTTCGTTTTGCTTTAATATCCGTAACATTTTTAAGTGCATGACGCAGTGTGTGTGTGACTCTCACAATAACAAAGTACAGCGTCAGAGAGAGAGAGAGAGCGAATATTGGTTTTTATTTTTGTTTTTCGAAAGAGAGTCAAATGGACGGATGGTGAATGTATCTCATTATTTAGTCCCCTTTTGCCTTATTTGCACGTTTTTCGGTTGGCTTAATTAAAATTGCCAAAAACAAAAAAAAAAACTTTATTTCGTTATTTTTTGGGGTCTTAAGAAGAAACCAGCTTGACTGGACATAAAATTCCTTTCATAAAAATCCTTTTATGGCTGTAAAAACAAAACTATTTATGCAGTAGCACCTGTTGATTTTCCCACACTACGTTTTAATACCGCTGCATTATTATGTTGCCTGAGAGATGATTGAACGAGCTAACGTAGTAATCGTCTTAATCCTGTGCTGCCCAAAATACCATGAAAAGTGTTTTTTGTTTTCTCTGGTTTGAATCCTGTGGATGATTGTAACGCTGCCATAATAAAACTAAAGCGAGGGCAAAAAGCAAAACAAAAACTTTATTCATCATCATCTTAACCCCTCTCATCCATATTGAGCAGCTTCGTTTATAGCCAGTTACACGTTGATCTTTGTCGGTTAACTTCACACGAATGTCAGAAATCGCCACCTGCCAAAAACGAAACCTTAAGTGAAACAAAACAACTCAACAGCGCTCATGGCGAATATTAAAGCAACAAACGTATGGCAAATCATAAAAAACCTTCCAGCAACGCTGTCTGTTTTCTTGTTTTTGTGTATCAGCCTTGTTGCCTATCATCGTCATCGCCGTGATCAATCTCTCAAGATTGCTTTGCGGTTTCTCTTGAGCTCATTATTGCGGTTTATTGCTACTCATTAGGAATTCGAAGTTGTACGTATAAAACGTTAACGTTTTTACACAAAACAAAAAGGGTTTCCAATTATAGATTTTAAAATCAAATTATTAATTGATAAGGATGCATAAGGTTTTTCTCACTGAACTGCACTCTTCTTTGCTGTTTTTTTTTTTCTAAAAAATTATAATCGTGATGAAAGAAAAGATGTATAGTTGGTCCCAACAATAATGAAATTGTAGAGTCAACCAAGAGCTTACGAAAAAACAAAGCATCTGCGATTGAGAATATGATGTAAAACCACAACATGAGTGCGTAGTACCTACCTCTGGTCCTAGAACATTTTTGAGTTAATAAGTCCCTATCCAGTATTTTAGAGAATAAGAAGATTGTTTATCTTCCTAAAAAGTTATTGCAGTTAAACCGAAAGGCGAAGTATTAAAATCTCTACTGGAAAAAACACCAACTGGGTTTCCAACCACACAGATCATCTACAGATCAGGGATTAGCAATGAATCGCTACTCATAAGCACTCGTGAAATTTTTAATATAAGTGAGTCAATAATATTGAAATTTAACTACGTACTCTGATTCATTCATACTCACTACAACGGTGATTTGTAAGTACAGGTTGCAATGAGTATGCATACAACCTTGACATCAAACTCATACCATTCGAAATAAGTTTGATTCATACTCCTACTCATTTAGATTAATAACTTTGGAAAAATACTTATAATACTTATAAATGATCCGAGTGACTCATCAAATTTACAGTCTTAGTTGTTGTTGCATTTACAACAAAAGGAAAAAGACACATAAGCAAAAAAGACAAAACAGCAAGCAAAGCAATCACACATCCTTCTAGCGAGTATTTTAGTGATCGTACGTGATTCATACTTATATTGTGCTTCGTGTATATGTTGAGTTATGAAGAGTCGAAGTCAACAACATCATATGTTTTGTTAAGTACGAATGTGATGAGTACTTCAAACTTTGAATATGAGTAGAGGTTCCATGATAATTAAATAAGTATGAATGCGCATAAGTATCAGAAATTATGAGTATGATTTGATTCTACTCATGTTTTTGAATACTCATTGAAGATCTCCGGTACCGATCATGTGGGAAGTCGTGTGTGATTGTTGAATAGGTCGTTGATTGGAGGATGGCACTTTATTTAGGTTTCATTGGCCAAATTCTGCAGCCTTCATTTTAACCGGTTACAGGGTATACAAATATCAACGGTTAGTTTATATAAGAGGTTTAGTGCCCACTACCCACCCTTGAAGAAAGTTGATGCCTACTGGGCGAACTAAGCGGTTTTAATTACATTTAGTCATACATTACATATGTACGCCCACATTTATCGAAGCGATGAAACATATTGAAAAGATAGGTTGATAATAATAATACGTATCCAGTTTAATAATATTACATGGAATTGTAGTGACTATTAGTGAATTTTGTGAAAAAATGAATTTGAATGAATTTACTCTTTTGCTTTAAAATAATAATTCGAAATTAGCTTTGAAAATCAAAGAACAGAACTCAATTTTATTATCCTGTATTTGGCTTTTTCAGTCGTAGAAAGATAACATTTAATAGATAATATAGTAAGGCCTACCTAGGGTTCCCATATGCCGTAGTCGGATATGTGTGGAATGATCCGACTTTGTTGGTTAAAATTTTCTAATTTACTTCTCTGTGTAAGTGTCAGTAAAAGAACTGAAAACATTGTTTACAAAATAATGTAAACAACAAATAACATGTTACACATATACACACACATGCCTCAACACACTAATAACAACACTAAACATGCATATGTATGCGCATACTTGGTCACAAAGTCAGTAAAAACAAAATAAGAAAGAAAAATATCAACAACAACAATAATAATAATAAATTGTCACTAGTACAAACATATGTACATGTATAGTATATACAAATTAAAAAAAAAAATTTACTTTTTATAGAAGATCACGCACGCTATCAACAACCGTTGAATGAAAGAGAAAATGCAGTAAACAGCTACAGCAACAACAACAACAACAATCACTACCAACACTTACAACACTTACATAAATACTAACACTGTCGACGAATAACATACATACATTCATGCCTCCAATATTGGAGGCATATTGTTGGAGACAGACAATAACAATAATAATGTTGCTGCCTGCTGCCTGCTGCCTGCTATAGTTGAAATTGTCGCATGTGAATGTTGATAAATTTTTTTTAATGTTGTTTACCTATGCGACTATTACGCACGATAGTAGTAGCTGTAGTACGCTTAGCACAGTAGCCGAATAAAAATTAAAGAAAAATAATGGTTAAACCAACACGTCGGTAAAAGTACTAATAGTGGTGTAAATGTAGTGGTGAGAGGACAACAATAACGACGATAGAGCGGCGTTATTACTTTACCAAAAGAAAATGTAAAAAAAATCAAAGAAAACAAAACAATAAGGCGAAAAGAGTTAGAGGCAAGGAGGCAGAAGTAGAAGAAAGAGCGAGAGAGAGAGAGAGTGGAAAAGCTGAAGAATTGTAGTTCCTTTGTAGACCTGGCTGTCCTGTTGTTTATGATGCTTCGCCGACCCTAATTGCAGTTCATGTTGGCAATGAGATGCCGCCAAAAGTAGTCGCCGCCATAGACAACGAATGCGTGTTGATAATCTTTAGTTTATTTGTTATTTAATATTTAGTTGTTGTTGTTGTTGTTGTTGTTGTTGTTGCTTTATTCTTGTTTTTTTTTTTAATTTCCCTCAAGTGAAACACCATTCCCAACATACACACACACACACGCACATACACTAATACGTTAATAAATTAGCCATTGAGAGAAGGAACGGAAAATAAACAACATTATCGGCTACCATTACTACGCAATAGTGTTGCCACTTTTGTTTTTTTTTTTTCGAATAATAAAGAAAACAACAACAATAAAAGCAAATATAATAACCTTTTTATGTAAATATTGTACAATGTACATACCTATGAAAGTATGGCGGTATAATAGTTACCGCCATTAGAGCGAAAACAAAATTAAATCTAAAATTAATATGTACAGGTACAATCTTAGCTACCGAATTCATATCGCTCCGAAGTAAATTACCTTCTAAGTATTTTGGTGCTATTTCAAGCAAATACCAGATACAGTGAGTATTTCAATATTATAAACATATCATTACTAATTATCCACAATTATCTCCTCCAATATTCTATTACGTAACTGATGCTTCCATTAACCTAGGATCACGGTAACAATTTTTAAATTGGTAGATTCAATGAAGAGTTTTAGGACAAACATGACAGTTTAACACATGAAATGCTGAGAACTGAAACAAAAAAATGAGATCGAGCACATGACTTAATTGCTGTTATCTGGAACACCTACGCTATACTATATATGTATAGGCAATCTGCGGTGTTCGGATAGGTTGTAATCCTGACTAAAGGGCTTTAGTGACTAATTAAATACATACGTATTAAAGTTACTTTCTGAGCACCACAGCAACACTTTCTTATTCATGATGACGTTGATAGTTTTCAAATCTCATGCATAAATAAATACATTGTACGAATTTATACGGCGGCAGTGGACTGACTGACTCTCTTATATGTATAGTCTTTTAGCCTACGTTTAACAATATGATGTGATCTGTTATGCCTGCTCCCACGGGACATTTGCAGCATTATTTGCCAATGCGGCTCATCAATCTATGTGTGTGTGTATTTGTCTATTCTGTATGTTTGCTTGCGGTTAGTCGTCCGTTGAGAGGACATAAGAACTCAAATAATTATTGTCTGTCTGAGTTAAACATGTCGTTCCCTCGATGTACTCCTGAAATCATATGTACATCTTCTGTTTAACTATTTAACTTCTTGCATAAATATTGACAAAATGTAGAGAAGTAAACATGAAGCCAATGAGCCTTCACTGGTTAGCAATAAATGAAAACCTTAACTGTAACGTTATCATCATCAACATCATCAGCATCATCATCATAATCTTGTTTCTTAGTTTTGCCAACGGAACCAGCCGCAATAGCTTTAATTTCTATACACACGCTGCATGTACTCGTACAAACCAACATATATACTGACTGGACCAATAGTAGTTAGAGAATCACTTGAGAATTCTTTCAAGCTTTAATATTTCTCTACTCATTATTCTTTCTAATTGTGCGTCTAATCTGTACTCTGAAGTTGAAGATTATTTTTATTTTGTTTTTGTTGTAATATTTGTTTGTTTTTTTCTTCTTTTTGTTTTTTGTTTTGTTTGTTGCTCTTTTGAAGATGCCTGCCTTTATTGTTTGCCGTCATTTATACGGAATACGGAATTCGAAATTGTACAATTGTCGTCTTTTGTGAAAAATACCGCGTGCGGAAGCTGGTTATTTTTTTAGATTTTTGTTTTTTTGTTTTTAATGTTAACAATCACTACAGCAACAGCAAAAGAAAGAAGATAAGAAAGCTATAGAATACCTATTTAATTAATTTATTTCTTTTTTTATTGTGAACCGTATTACATAATTTGTTGATTAAATATCACAACGTTAAACTGGAATTACTTTGTATAGGGTTCATGAAGGGTATCAATTATTATTTATTTATCCATTTATTCATTCGTTCATTCACTTCAGTTTATCATGTCAATATACGGAATATTTTACTTTTCGTCAACACAACATGCCTTGCAATACATTACAATAACATTTCTCTTATTATATGGTAGTTGGATTCGCTTAAGAACGTCCCTCCTATATAGCATTTCATATTTAACATTAATGATGTAATCAGGAAAACACTGGAACTACATACAAACAAATTTTTTTAAAAGATTACTTCTGTCATATTAGCAGAAGAGATTCCCATAAAATCTTTTTAAAATACTTATCGTGTTATACTCAAATGCAAATTTTACTTGAACACAGGATGTCCTTCAACAATTATATACGTCGTTTCTGTCTCTATTGGTTAGTTTTATCAAAATGTATTACCTGATTAAACGACTGGTAAGAATTGTGTGTTGGCTTATTAGACGCAAGGCCACGGTTCAAACCACAGGTCACAGATCACAACGAAAATATGAAAAAAATATTTCTTCGGCGACTTCCGCTCAGCAGATTTCTGGCAAAAACTCTGAGAGTAAAAAAAAATCTGTCGTTCGGAGTCGACTTTAAACTGTAGGTCCCGTCACTCATGTATAAAATTAACGCACACAACATAAGTTTTGTGAGAAGCTAGGTAATGACGAATTATGTATGTATGTATGTATTTAATACTTGTATCCGCATAACCCATCCCTAGTTATATATTATTTCCACCCGAAGATACTTTCCCATGAGGGATGTGAGAGGTAGAAGTGGCTGTCCCCTCGATGGAGTCATGAGCGGACACACTTAGGCCGCATACAGGGCCCATTGTGAGAGGGATGTGAAAACAAAATTCGAAAAAAAAACTAGAGCAACAATATTCCCGATTTTAGCAATAACAACCGAAAATGTCGAACTGCCGTTCCATTAATACTATGAAGTTTACTTAAAAAATTCTCCTCAATCTGTTTCAATCGTAAACGATATTTTTAGCTGCTGCTATATCATTACATTACGACACAACAATAAACTCTTAATTGATCTTTTTAAAAATCTATTAATTTTTATATTCCCATTTATGTGCGTGTGTGTGTAGAATAGCATACATTTTGGTTCCTTTCTGGTCTTAACCGAATTCAGTTCAATTAAAAAGATAAACATTCCAATCATAGTTTATTATATACGCATAAATGTTTGATTTAAACCGCCTTTCATTTTACAGACCGTACGAGTATTAACAGCTACGATCATATGAAATTCGAACTACAAAAAAAAAGAGACATTTCTGCCTCTGCCAAATCAATGGCTCATCATTAAATTGTTTGTTTTTAATGACAACAATAAAAACTTTTATAGACCAAAATTAACAATCCACGAAAGAAGCACGCACGCATTACCCTAAAAACTAACTGGAGATTTGGTTTTTTTTTAATCCAAATTAAAAGAATTGTATTATTAAACACAAAAAGTCAATTTAGAAATTCTGGAAAAGAAACAAAATTAACCATTAAAAATTAATACGAATTTTATGCGTTCAATTTAATTTGACTTTAGCTGTGCCAAAAAAAAAGAATTAAAAAACGCACTTCTAACAGTAGCCGATCTAAGTCTCTCTATATGACTCAAAAAAAAAAACTTAAAAAGTTCTTGGCAAGGCTAAAGTATACCTACCTACCTACCTACCGCTTTTTTCTTTTTTGTGAACATTATAGAAAATTTGAATTTATTATTGACCGTTTGTCATTAGTTTAAAGATTTCCTCCAAAGATTATAAATAAAACTTATAAATTGAAATTCTATGTTTTCGATTACCCCGCCATTCCTTCAAACAAACAAAACAAAAAAAAACCGAAAAAAGTACAACAAAATTCCAAAAAGAATATGTTCATTTCATGATTTCAATATTTTGTTAAAAATCCTTATTTACGAGTATTTATTATTGGCCGAGTTTAATACTGGAATGTCTTCTTCATATGAAATATGCCAAAGTATTAAAGTAATTAAAATAAATTCAGCTTAAAAATTAACAGAAATTACTCTGTGACTTTCATATATTAAAGGCTTTCAAACATACACAACTGCAGCATTGAATTGCAAAAGAAATTCATGTAAAAACAAAAGACTTAAGAAACAAACTCATTGATATTGCTTGCTTAACCAAATGTTTACTGCCACTGCTACTGTTGAACTTTAAAAAAAAAAAACTCTGAGTCATCATACAAACGTAACAGGGTGACACATTTTATTGGCAAGTATTTGGAAATATACTTTCTTAACTAAAACGAAAAAAGCCAGTCATCTGGCAGCAGTTAAGGTATACGCGGTATATTACGCCCTGAAATACAACACGATCAACAAATGAGACTCAATGCTTTCGCTTGACTATAAAGATGACAGTCAATACTTCGCTTCCAGGATCCTTAAATGCTACGATCGCCAAATATTGTTTCCTATAGGCCAGGGAGTGTCCAAGCTTCACTCCAAGAAGAGCCGTATTCCAATAATCTGTCGCAACATTAAAATAAACAACAGTTGGTATGGAATTTTTATTTTTTTTTTAATACGTCTTCAAACATATGTTTGCTAGTAGATGACATCTGTGTTTGCAACTTAGCCGCGCATTTTCTGAAATTGGGTTCATAGCTCAGTAAGCGCGGTATGAATGAACTCCGTTAAATGCACATCTGTGAGTTGTGAACGGTACTTTGATTTTATAAACTTCATTGTCAAAAAAAACTGACTAATATGGCCAGTAATCTGCCAACAGTTTCCCTTAAATTAGGGTACTTTGATGGTGCAGATTGTGCTGATTTGTGATGCATTTTAAGACAGCGATCGTCTTGAAATTCAAATGTGCCACTTTCATTCAAAATGTAATGAGGAATCGCTAATCCATCGTTAACTACGTCAATCTCTTTCATCATTCTTTAATTCCGGACAGTCTTTTTCGTTTTCTTTGAGAAAATTGCTGATAGGTTCCATCAAATCAACAAATCGGCTTAGAACATTATAGGGGGATAACCATGTTATGTCTTGAGAATAACCTTCAACGTCGAGTTCTTTAAGAAAGTTCTTGAATTGGAGATGGATTTTTGAATTTGTATGAATATAGTTAACGATTTGTAGCACAGTATTCATTATGTTCTCGTATTTAAAATATTTACCAACTAAATGCTCACAATGAACAATGCAGTGAAGTGGTAAAAATCGGGGTATTTTTGGATCATTTTTTAACAGAGCTATAAGGCCTATATTTTCTCCTAACTTGCAGGTGTTCCTTCTGTTGCTACACACACAATTTGAATAAATTATTTAAATTCGAGAGCCGCATTCATTAATTCAAAGAGCCGCAGTTTGGCCATGCCTACTATAGACAATGTCCTCAGTGAGTATACATTAAGTTGTGCTGATGATCTCTTTTAAGGAATTTGTGTGGAGGGAGAAGAAAGAATCCTATTATTGAATAATATAAAGTAAATCCATTAAAGTATATCATAAAATAAACGGGGTTAAAAACAAGCATGAGATGAAATGTTATTTCAATAATAAAACGCTTTATCTCTTACAATCATACAAAAAAAATAATTTTTTTTCAAGCGTAGCGTTCGATTTAGTCGCGCTGACCCGTTTATGATTTTCTTTTCTTTTTTTTTTGTTTTTGTTTTTGTTTTTGTTTTTTCCTTTTTAATGAAACAGCGTATGTATGTTCCTAAAATATGGCCACTGAAATGATCGTAATTTGTTTTTAGCTGTCGTTGTTATTGTTATTGGTCGCATAAAAACCAGAAGCTCTTTCGGCTTTCGATAAAAGTTGATCGTAAACTGTTGATAAAATGATTTTAAGATCATTATTAACAAGTGATTTCAAAGCAAATGCCGCCTTAGGCCAACCATGAATAAAAAAGGATTTTTGATTCTCAATTTTAAGGGATTTGAAAAAATGATAAAAAACAACAAAGGTAACAACAAAAATAACCAATATAAAGGAAAACATATGGCGTAAAATAATATATTTTTTTTAAATCAGCAACTGTAGAAAGCGGAATGCATATTTGATAACATAACTTAATCGCCTAATGCTTTCAATTTTGGAAATATAAAAAATATAAAACCAAATGAAAAAAATACATTTTATGGTTAAATCATATTATTTATTTTATTTTAATGCTTAGAAAATGATTCAATGAATTTATAGCGCCTATAGCTGTAACTCTCTGCCGGTAAAATACCAGAGCAGATTAGACAAAATTCAAAAACACTACGGACTCATAAAAAATATTTCAGAATCGAAGAATACAAAGTGGACATTGAAAATCATTTTATTCGTAAATAAAGAACTGCGATCAGCATTCCAGTTTTTCAAGGTCATAAAGATTATACAGCCCATGAGAGAAAAGATGCGTACTCAAGGAGCACAAGGACGTAGTGTGATGCTAATGATAAAATCAAATGGCAACGCAAGTTCCATACGAGAACTTCTGTGCATCTTCCTTATTCAAACACAACTTTCATTCAGTTTCTAATTCGAGTTACTTTTAATGCAGGTTCTACTTTTGCATTCGCATTTTCTGATTCTTAATTCGATAGCCTCTCTGATCCGAGAAGCATATTAGTTACGTGAACAACAAAAATACTGGATCATTTATACATCAGTGATCAGCAATGAATCGCTTTTTTCGTCACTCATAAGCACTCATGAAATTTTGAATATAAGTGAGTCAACAATATTGAAATTTAACTATGTACTCTGATTCATTCATACTCACTACAACGTTGCAATGAGTATGCGTACAACGTTGGCATCAAACTCATACCATTCGAAATATGTTTGATTCATAAGCCTACTCATTTAGATTCATAACTTTAGAAAAATACTTATAATACTTATAAAAGATTCGATTGACTCGAATCATTCATCAAAATTTACGGTTTTAGTTGTTGTTGTTGCATTTACAACAAAAGAAAACAGACACATAAGCAAAAAGGACAGAGCAGCAAGCAGAGCAAACACACAACCATTTAGTGAGTATTTTAGTGTTCGAACGCGAATCATACTTATTTTGTGATTATTGTATATGTTGAGTTATGGAGAGTCGTAATCAACAGCATCATATGTGTTGTTAGGTATGAATATGATTAATACTTCACACTTTGAAAATGAGTAAAGGTTCCATGATATTAAAATACTCATCTTTTTGAAAACTCATTGCTGACCTCTGATACACACACACATGAAGATCTTCCATCAATTTGACTGGTGTCTAGTGAGCTCAGATATGTGGTTTTTTCTCGAATACCGTGATTTTGTTTACGTCTCTCTTAGTTTAGAATACCATAAGGCCCAAAAACTCTCTCACCTAAATGTATGTATCTCCTGATGTAAATTAATAATCACATCTAATCTGTTACTTTCGAAAGAAAGAAAAAAAACTTTGATTAGAAACAAAAATTAATTCCGAGTGCTTTGAATGAAATGCTCTGAAATGCTATGAAATTATAATCAAATTATAATTCAAGTCCGAATATGAATTACAGAAAACAAAAATCAAATGTTAGTCATTTCTGACCATACATCTGTCTGTTTGTCTATCTGTTAGTTTGGCGGCAAGAAAAGAAAAACCAAATCAAAAAAAATCAAAAAAAAAAGAACTTGAATCACTTACAACTCTCATACAGATTCATCATAATAATAATATGGGCGGCTAATTTCTTTAATCTTCAAAATTTTGTGCATTTCTATTCAACTTTTTTCTTTTTGCCTTCATCTTCTGCTTCTGCTTCTTTTTCTTCTTCTTAATTTTCATTTCTATTTCATAGAGAAAGAGAGAGAGACTTTATCTGGCCACAATTACTCTTCAATTTTATTTCATTTTTTTTTAGTTGCTGTTGTAGTTGGTGTTGTTGTTTTTCATATCTTTCTTCCTTTAAAATACTTAATAATGTCTGCAGAATAGTAAAACAACAATTACAACAACAACAACAAATCAGTTTCTTACAATAGCCGCTAGAAATGATTTGTCTGTTTGTCTGTTTGTCTGTCTGTCTGTCTGTTCGTACCTCCGCCCGCCCAACTGACTTTTTGTTGGAAAAGGAAGGTATGACGGCTTTGTTTGCTTTTTGCCTTTACAAAATCGAGTGTTAAAGTAAGTAAAGAGGGCGGAAAGTAAAGGAAGGGGAACATAAATCGTTGAATGAATGTACATATGTATGTATGTATGTATGTAAGAGCAGATTCATACTAAGTCGGGGATTGTTAAGAAAAATGTAACTGTAACAGCAGAAATACTGCCATGCCACGAGCGATAATTATTGACGGTAAGTGGCGCAAAGGAATGTATATATTTGCCGCATTGCGAGGCAATTAATCCATTTGTGGCAAAATGAAAACTACTACAATCAGACAACCAGCCAACTCTTGAGCAAAATCCATACAAACATACTAAATTTTAATAGTTACAGTGACTTTGAGAATGACAACCACAATAACAACAGCAATAACTACAATTCTGCTGTACAAATGACAGCTTGCGGCAGGCAAGCATTCTAAAGATGCCACAAATGTTTGGCGGCAAAATAGATTTGTTGTTTTTTGTTTTTGTTTCTTCAAACTAGAGCAAGTAAACGGCATCATTATTTCAATACACAATTACAACTCATTTCTTTCGTTATTCCTCAATTATTTTCCATTTTCATTGCATGAGTATCGTGCATGAGTTTGGAAAGTGCGTACGATTCGTGTGGATTAAAATGTAATGTAAATAAAAAGAAGAAAAAAAGGTCAAATACTGGCTCTCAGTGGACCTTTATTCACGGCCATCCATTAACTGTCACGTCTAGTGAAACGATTTTTAAGAATCTCCTCAGTTGCCGGTTAGTAATCAATGGCAATGTTTTTCTGTCACGTGCAACTAAAATGCATTTTACGCACCCCTACCACCCCCTATAGTATAGTATAGTATAGTATAGTATAGTATAGTATAGTATAATATAGTATAGTATAGTATAGTATAGTATAGTATAGTATAGTATAGTATAGTATAGTATAGTATAGTATAGTATAGTATAGTATAGTATAGTATAGTATAGTATAGTATAGTATAGTATAGTATAGTATAGTATAGTATAGTATAGTATAGTATAGTATAGTATAGTATAGTATAGTATAGTATAGTATAGTATAGTATAGTATAGTATAGTATAGTATAGTATAGTATAGTATAGTATAGTATAGTATAGTATAGTATAGTATAGTATAGTATAGTATAGTATAGTATAGTATAGTATAGTATAGTATAGTATAGTATAGTATAGTATAGTATAGTATAGTATAGTATAGTATAGTATAGTATAGTATAGTATAGTATAGTATAGTATAGTATAGTATAGTATAGTATAGTATAGTATAGTATAGTATAGTATAGTATAGTATAGTATAGTATAGTATAGTATAGTATAGTATAGTATAGTATAGTATAGTATAGTATAGTATAGTATAGTATAGTATAGTATAGTATAGTATAGTATAGTATAGTATAGTATAGTATAGTATAGTATAGTATAGTATAGTATAGTATAGTATAGTATAGTATAGTATAGTATAGTATAGTATAGTATAGTATAGTATAGTATAGTATAGTATAGTATAGTATAGTATAGTATAGTATAGTATAGTATAGTATAGTATAGTATAGTATAGTATAGTATAGTATAGTATAGTATAGTATAGTATAGTATAGTATAGTATAGTATAGTATAGTATAGTATAGTATAGTATAGTATAGTATAGTATAGTATAGTATAGTATAGTATAGTATAGTATTGTATAGTATAGTATAGTATAGTATAGTATAGTATAGTATAGTATAGTATAGTATAGTATAGTATAGTATAGTATAGTATAGTATAGTATAGTATAGTATAGTATAGTATAGTATAGTATAGTATAGTATAGTATAATATAGTATAGTATAGTATAGTATAGTATAGTATAATATAGTATAGTATAGTATAGTATAGTATAGTATAGTATAGTATAGTATAGTATAGTATAGTATAGTATAATATAGTATAGTATAGTATAATATAGTATAGTATAGTATAATATAGTATAGTATAGTATAGTATAGTATAGTATAGTAAAGTATAGTATAGTATAGTATAGTATAGTATAGTATAGTATAGTATAGTGTAGTATAGTATAGTATAGTATAGTATAATATAGTATAGTATAATATAGTATAGTATAGTATAGTATAGTATAGTATAGTATAGTATAGTATAGTATAGTATAATATAGTATAATATAGTATAATATAGTATAATATAGTATAATATAGTATAGTATAGTATAGTATAGTATAGTATAGTATAGTATAGTATAGTATAGTATAGTATAGTATAGTATAGTATAGTATAGTATAGTATAGTATAGTATAGTATAGTATAGTATAGTATAGTATAGTATAGTATAGTATAGTATAGTATAGTATAGTATAGTATAGTATAGTATAGTATAGTATAGTATAGTATAGTATAGTATAGTATAGTATAGTATAGTATAGTATAGTATAGTATAGTATAGTATAGTATAGTATAGTATAGTATAGTATAGTATAGTATAGTATAGTATAGTATAGTATAGTAAAGTATAGTATAGTATAGTATAGTATAGTATAGTATAGTATAGTATAGTATAGTATAGTATAGTATAGTATAGTATAGTATAGTATAGTATAGTATAGTATAGTATAGTATAGTATAGTATAGTATAGTATAGTATAGTATAGTATAGTATAGTATAGTATAGTATAGTATAGTATAGTATAGTATAGTATAGTATAGTATAGTATAGTATAGTATAGTATAGTATAGTATAGTATAGTATAGTATAGTATAGTATAGTATAGTATAGTATAGTATAGTATAGTATAGTATAGTATAGTATAGTATAGTATAGTATAGTATAGTATAGTATAGTATAGTATAGTATAGTATAGTATAGTATAGTATAGTATAGTATAGTATAGTATAGTATAGTATAGTATAGTATAGTATAGTATAGTATAGTATAGTATAGTATAGTATAGTATAGTATAGTATAGTATAGTATAGTATAGTATAGTATAGTATAGTATAGTATAGTATAGTATAGTATAGTATAGTATAGTATAGTATAGTATAGTATAGTATAGTATAGTATAGTATAGTATAGTATAGTATAGTATAGTATAGTATAGTATAGTATAGTATAGTATAGTATAGTATAGTATAGTATAGTATAGTATAGTATAGTATAGTATAGTATAGTATAGTATAGTATAGTATAGTATAGTATAGTATAGTATAGTATAGTATAGTATAGTATAGTATAGTATAGTATAGTATAGTATAGTATAGTATAGTATAGTATAGTATAGTATAGTATAGTATAGTATAGTATAGTATAGTATAGTATAGTATAGTATAGTATAGTATAGTATGGATATACAAAGAAAGAAATTTGGTTGGATTAGTTCCGGCGTATTTTGAGTAAAGTACTGAGATATGGCCAAGAGTGTTGAACTCAGCCCGCAATGAATTGGAAAGCCTGGTCCAATTAAATAAAATTAGCAGGAAAACAATGAAAACGGAATAATTTAATAGAACTGAACCTTATAGCTGCACAATTTCTCAGATGAAAAATATTTATCCATAGGCTGTACTCATCATTGAACCAAATTGGCCAACAATGCCAACTTTCCCACAGCAATTGTATTCAACGTCCCGAAACGACCAGAACACCGCTCGACCACAGATTGCCATCTCATTTTTGGCTGTTGTAGAAGAGCTTTTTCTAACCGAACACTGTTACAACAACAATACTCAAGCAGAACACTAGTGTTATTATTCTCTTTTTATGTCTTACATCTACAGTCGATTTTCAATTGCTTAATAAGCTGCAGTAGTTTCGTACCAGAATTTCAGCTGGATTATCCTCAAACTATTTAAGGCACGTTAGCCAAAAGGACGTTCGCCTGCATTAAAATATTAAATGAGCCTTTTGGATGAACTGCTAGTATTCGATTTTGAAACCGGATATAAAAGTTTCAAAATTGTACACGATTGAAAAGTCAATCACATATGTATGTACATACATATGTATTGTTTAAGTATTCACATTTTGACATTCTAGCCTATTTACGATTATGCAATATTAGTAGTCATGATTCAGTTATGTATGTATGTATGTATGTATGTCCAAACGGTGTGTTTTACTCCTGTCAAATTTGTCCATTAAACATTCCATCTTCTGTTTATGGTCAAAGACTGGTTGCGTTTTGAAACAATCGAATGAAAAACTTTATTTAATAGTTTTGAAATTCTCTTTGATGTTATTTGATGTTATTGTTATTGTTATTTGTTGGTATATTGGCATTACAGTTTTTTCTTTTTTTGTTGTTGTTGTTATTATCGTAGTTATAGTAGTAGTTGTTATTATTGTATTATTACCAATGCAGCAGTCGCCATTACTTTTTGATCCTGGCATTCTATTGTTCCGTTTCAAAGACCACTATTATGTAAACAATCGGCGTCTTTGATCTTCTGGGCTTCAAAGCATTGCCGACATGTTTTATCTTTACCGCTCTTCTATATTTATAAAGTTTGTTGTTAAAGAAGTACAACAACAACAACAATATCCATGGAAAAAAAATACCAACAACAACAAAAACAATTTTGAGTCAATGATACAGATAATGACGAAGATCACATAACGATCATGATCTTCATGATCATAATGATAATGAAGAAGCTACAAAGAGATCCATTCAAACAACCAACCAACCAACCAGCTAGCCAGCCAGTCAGTCGGCCAACGAACCGACCATTAAACCAACCGTCCGTCTTCTTTTAAACTTTACCTATACAATGCTGAAATTTTTTACGTTTTTCCCCTTAAACCTCTAACCATGACTTTATTTCTCGGGAGTTCAAGTTTTCCCCCCTTTTTTCTTATTTTTCGGTTGACTGATGTCTGACTTACTTACAACATTTTATTGCTGTTACTGGCTGTTGTAATTGTTGCTATTGCTTCAATTAAATGTGTATACGTACGTGTATGTGTGTGTATGTAGTTTAACAACATTATTTCCAGAGGCCAAACTTCGTACAACTCTGTGCGCGTGTCTCTGATTATTCTTGTAATTTATTGAAGTTTTAGGAAATGAAAATCGCAACTTGAAAAGATTGAAGCAAATGCTCGCAGCTATAAAAAATAAAAAGTTCATGGCGCATGTATTGATCTGTTAGAAGTGGTGACGGTGGTATTGTTAGTGTGTTGTTTTGCTTACTTTTTAAATGCTTCGATTGTAAATTGCGAGAAAATATTTCGCGAATTAAAATAAAAAATAGATCGTAATAATTACTTGAAAACATCAGAACTGAAAGCGTCATCATTGTATTACAAACTCAACATTTCCCTCCTTTCTTCTCTAATTACAGTTTTCCGTTAAAGGTTACAAATAGTTTTTATTCCTAAAGCGGCTTGACCGATTACTCTTCATTTCATACGCTGATATTACAACAGATTTCCAAACTTTTCATCTAAAAGTTTTTAAAATCTGTTATTCTGAAGGATATTGCTAACTTAATAGATGCAAAGAAAACACCAGCCTGTTATGAACATGACTGCGAAAATTGTAATACCAGACCCGTAAATATCTGAGCGAACCTAATGAAATCCAGTATGAGGTTAAAATACAAAGAAACTCAATCGGCCAGATTTGGAGTTTTAAGTCCAGAAATGCTGATGTAGCCACTAGGAGATTACCTTCATAGACAAGGCGTACAAGCTCCGCTGACACTCAAACATACAGTCCTCTGCACTCTTTCCATCATAGATGTGATAAAACGTTTACTAAGCCACTCCAGAGGCAATAATAGTCAGAACCATTCCCCTTGAGCACATTTATGATTTGAATCACGAAATCAGATTTCTAGGAATAAAAAGCAGTACATGCCTTTTTCGCCTGCTCTTTCGCAATGCTAAGGGCTAAGGTACGTCAGCGTAAGGTACTATCTTTACCCCAATCCAGTTGATTTCGATCTTTTGATTTTGATATTTTTATCATTTACGTCGACATTTCTTAAAAGAGGCATGCGAATACAACTCTGAAGGGTACCAATACGTGGAAGTGTTAGCCGCGTTAATCTCTTTACAGCCAAGCAAGCATTTGACCCTGACATAGTGAAATTGTACTAACATCGTTAAAAGCGTCTTGAAGGTGTCGATTAGAAATTTTTAAACAATTTTATTAAAAACTCTTAATACGAGGACAATTTCAAATCTCTTCTCATCTCAAGATAATGAAACGTTTTTATTCATATTTCTGATTCTGTTGACAATTCAAAATATTGATCGATTACTTCAGCTCACGATCGTTTGTACACAATAACAATAATTTTCTTTAGAATCGTTTACATACTTTATCGGCAAAAATGTAGAAAATAATAACAAGAAAAAAAATGAAACCAAAATAATGTAAACATTTTAAGTTCTTCTGTTTTACACCATTTTTTTACCCTCCATTCTCTTTTATACGATCAATTATTATGTTTGTTATTATTTTCCACATTCTAAACAATGCCTGCCTTCATTACCCAGCGCAGTGAATTGTACATATATATGAGAGCAAAACAATAAACACTGAGATGAAAAGAGAACGTGTGTTTCATTTCAAGCATGTTCCTCTTGATGGCGGTGGTGTGCTCAACACTGGTTGAGAGGCAAAACAGAGTGAGAGAGAGTGAGTACCTGTGTAAACTTATCACACATTTCAGTTACGATTTGATCTTTTTTAACTTGAATCTGCCGAGATTCTTGCACGTGTATACATTCATATGTATATGTATGCCTGTGTGTCGACGTGTGTGTAACGTAAATTCATTTGCAAGAAGTAAATAAACAACGTTTATGTTGTTAAACACGAAAACTATCTTTCATTCCGTCACGATTAATCGAAGTGAATAGATGTGCGTTCGGTTGAAAATCAGTTCAAATCAACGTATTGAACAAAAACAAATTGTAACGTTTCAACATATTCTGTTAAATAGAAAACGTATTCATTTTTACAAGAACTTGCGGAAACAGTTCTGAAGTAAAATTGTAAATTCGAATTAAAAGCAACCCGATTATTGTAATTCTATTAATAATGAACAGATAAAATATTTAATTTTAAAATCCTATACAAAAAAATTGAAAATTAAGTGTAAAATTATGTGAGTGGAAAATTAAAAAGAATTTAAAAAATGAAACAAATTTTTACAAAATGAATGCCTAGAGAAAATAAAAGATTTCTTATGTTAAATATAAAAAAGGATAATTCTCCGATAATAATTAATAATAATAGTAATAATGTCGAGTGTCAGCCTAAGTAATGTTAAAAATGTATGTGAATATCAACAACAAAAAGTGATTTCAAAACAACAAACAACAACAAAACGGATTAATTGTATTAATTATAAGGTGAGTAATGAACAGTTATTATGCATACTGATAAAATAGAACGTAAATCATAACACGATGAGATTTATTCTTATTCTTACTTACAACAAAACACAAAAGTTTTAGTGAGAATACAAACTATGCTTCTAAAGATCGATGAAACATTTTTTCTGCATTTGAATTTCTTTTTTTTATGTAAAGCATTTAACCTTGAAATCGGTGGATTACAAAAAGAATTACAAACAATGAATACCGTTATTTTCAATTTGTTGTAGAGATGTTTTTCTGTGAGTAGAATTGGTCTACTGCATAGAATAAACGACAAAATGACCCGTTTTATGTCCAGAGACATTGTATGAAATGTCAATCTTCCAGATGCAGAGAAGGCAATGGGCATTAAGTGGCAATATCAAAACGATAACTATCTCAAACACACATCTAAACGTGTGAAACAGTGGCTTATTGAAAATAAAATCGAAATCTTGATGTGTTCAACACTATAATCTGACTTCAATACATGAAAAATTTTCGAGCAAAGAGTATTTCGACGAAAATACAAAAATTTATTAAAGCTACTTAGCAAAGTTCTATTTACAAGTGTTATATACTTTAATTTTATATGTTAATCACAGATAAGTTATAATTTGTAATCCAAAGAGTAATCGCCAAGAACAGACAACAGCCGTTCTGGGAGGCTATCTTAATTCTGAGAGAGCATTATTTAGAACATTGGAGTAGTAAATAAACTTTAAATCTGTTTTAGAAACTGATGGCAGCTATGATTGTGTTAACGTTGACACTAGGCCCAAACAATAACCAACGAAATGATGCAAAATGAGATTTGTCATACTTTTAAAGATTTCAAAGATTTTTTTGTATATAAATTATTAAAAAATGTTTATTTGCGAGATAAATAATCAGTGATTTTTGTGTTGTAGCTGGGAAACTATGCTAACTATTTAAGTTCATAAAAAATAAAAATATTAACATAGTATTTCCCCCATGGCTAGAAATTTCCCATCCCGTCATGCAAAATTTAGAAGTCTCAAATTTATTGTTGTATTAGAGCATCTAATTCACACTTCACTTATATTCGATCTGACGACTTCTAGTACCTTAAATCTTGTTATTCTCTTATATCTAGTGTGATCTCTCTCTCTCTTTCTCTATAGTTTTGTTATTGTAATTTGATCATTGTTTACCCCTACCCGTTCTTTCTTCAGTCATAGTAATTTTAGTCTATCGTAATTTCATTGTTGTTTTGTTATTGTTATTATTTCTCGAATATATTTTCAAGAATAAATAACTGGTATTTATTCTGCCTTCGCAATAATATTTAACCGTAGTCCCGTTTTTAGAGCTTCATTCTTAAGTGATTTAGATATGTAACAGTAGCTGTTCAAATGCTGGTTAAGTCCCCAAGTTATGCGACTACTGGTTTTTTAGCATTGCGTATGGCATTATCGGACACTTCTATTCAATAAAGTGGAGACTCCATGTATTACTCGATATAAAATCAGGCATTTGGAGATTGAATCTGCAACAATCTAAAGCCAAGCACAAGCTTAAGCCTTTCAGTTCATTACACTACTAATATTATGTATGTACATATGTTATCGATATTTCAGATGAAGTGACTAGGAACGGATGAAAATTCAAAGAGTTTCACTTCGTGGAATAAGTTTGCCGTTGTTTATTCCTTTTTTTTTTTTGTTATTGAAACAAGTTATTTCGTTTGCTGCTTATTTAACAATATTAATCTTATTTAAATCTGAAATAGGTATTATCATAGAGTCGACATCAAAACAAAATGCAAAAAGTATTTCTTCGGCAACTTCCTTTCAGCAGATTTCTGGCAAAAACTCTGAGAGTAAATAAAATTGCCATGAAAAGTTTCTCAAAAATCTGTCGTTCGGAGTCGACTTTAAACTGTAGATCCCACCACTCATGTATAAAATTAACACACACAACATAAATGGTGTGAGAAACTAGGGTTGTAATGACCAATTAAGTTAAGTAAATATTTATTATCTTTAAAATATAAAGTTCTTTATTGAACATGTTTTTTTAATATTTAGTATTGTTAGTAATTATTCGTCCTGGACGATAATTTAGAGTATTGTGTATTATCGATTGATTGCTTGTATTCAATATACTGGTAGTCCCCGACTTACGACTGTTCGGCTTACGACTATTCGCACTTACGACTATTTTTTCCAAATCCCTAAAGTATATAAGAAAAAGAAAAAAAAACGAAGTAAAAAAAATTTGATATAGGTATGTACATACATACATACATGCATACATACATACATGCATACATACATACATACATACATATTTCAGTACTAAGAATAAATTACATTAGGTAAGTCGGAATTTTTAAAGTGAATAATTTTATATCATCCCAAAAATGGCTGGAACTGACTCTCAAAGTTAGTAGTACAGTATGTAATTTTTTTTTTTATATGAAATTCGACTTACGACTTAATCGAATTACGACCGATGACCAGGAACCTATCTCGGTCGTAAATCGGGGAATATCTGTATTCTAGTTTGGCTATCCATTTCGCCTGATTCCAATAATAATACATAGTTTAAAACAAAGTATTCACATTTCATACCGCTAGTACATTGTATGTACTCCATGTGAAGAAATTAACATGAAAAATAACAATTCTAAGCGTTTCCTATCAAATTTATATACCTACTCAATTACTTAAGCACCATTGAGTCTATTAGACATTGTTTATAAATACAGCAGGCTTATAAGTTTCTTTCTTAAGAAAACCGATTTATTTAATAGTAATGAGTAGACAAATACAATTAATTAATGATCAGATTACAATGCCACAGTCACAGCCACAGCCCACAGCTTAATTTCAAATTTAACTAAAAAGCTCATAATCAGTAACAATAGTTTATTTTTATTTCAATCATTGTTTTTGTTTTTTTTTTTTTAATTTAAAATTAAAATGTTAATTTGATTTTGCTTCAAAAGAATTGCGAGCCGATCAAGCAATCGATAACTTTATAGCGATAGTAAAATAATAACAATTAAATCTAAAGAATTAAAACCAGAAAGTATTAAGGGAGAACGCAAATAATAATAAACAACACCAACAAAGCAAGCAAGCAACCAACTCACCAAACAACAACAATAATAATAAATCCAAAAGAAAACCACATAGGTATAATTCCTACTAAATGATATTATCGCAGTCATAAAAATTAGGTAGCAGATCCCTTAAATTATAATCAATTTAAAAGAATCCGCACATACTAAACATTTCGCGTGCAACATCATCATAAAAACAACACACAACTAAAAAGCAAAACAAAAAAATAAAAAAAACAAAAGCGAACACAAAGTGGACGCCGCATTTGGGAAAAGTATAAAAATTTTAAAATAAAAACAAAAACAAAAGCATTTTAGGCGAATAAAATATATGACGGAACGGACGAACGTAAACATATGAACGAACGTACCGGTTAAGTTAACCAAACCCAATGAATGCCCAAATTCGTTCGTTCGTTCATTACCGAAAACAACGTTGTCATACACATGCAAAAGCTCAAGGAAGAGAGAAACCCTCATCAATTGTGGTGAATTCAACAATAAGAAACAATGAAACTGAAGTTTATTTGTCTCGTTGTACGATTTTATGACTACAAAACAGAAAAACAAAAACAAAAACAAAAACATAAAAACGGAAAAACAAAACTTTGAAAACAAAAAAAAAAGGTTAAAGCCAAAAAGGCAACAACACTAAGTGTAACCAACAACTATCCCACTCGACCAGCCAGCCAGCCAAACAATTCAACCGAACCGAACCGAACCGACCAAACAACTATACCCAGCCATTCAGCCGACAGCGATAGCAGCTACTGTTTACCGCCAAAGAGAAGATCAATGGGCGCATGCGCCCATTGATATATACGACAACCGTAAAGATGATGACGACGATTACAATGACGAGAAGCTTTACTACATTTACGAGTATTTACGTTCTCTTTACTTTTTCATCGTCATCATCATCATCATCATCATCATTGCCAATGGTGGAGCCTTTTCTTGCATTCATGGCTTTCTTTTAATAACACAGCATGACTATGTATAAAATGCATTCGAAATACGTTAAAAAAATGTACCACACAACATGCATTTAAAGGAATACATACTTAAATTAATTGAAAATCCGTTCTTAATTTTGAAAATTTATAAATTAAATATTTATATAATATATTATATTATATATATATATATTTATAATATTATAAATATATGGCAATATTTGTTTAAAACTCAAGAAGTAATAGCAAAAATGCTTTAAATTGATTGTGATAAATTATGATAAGAGTTTGAATGATAACTTTTTTTAAAAATGAAACACAATTAAACAATGAATACTTTTAAATATCTTTTCATTTTAACAGCCAGTCAGTCAAGCTTTTTTTATGTTTTTGTGCTTTAGCATGGAGCAAGCAGCAAGCAGCACTTGGAAGGAAATAAAAACTTTAAAATTTTAAAATGTTTTACGAGACCGTTTCATCTTCACGTACTCCAGAAAAAAAAAAGAAGAAGAAGACAAAACATTAACAAAAGCAACAACAAAACAAAAGCAAACTAACCGATATTAAGTGCATACATATATTGTGGTGCACTACCTGTAAACATTTTCAAAATTGCCACAAGCACCATAGAAAATAACAACAATAACATGAAAACATATTTAAGGAAATGAAGAATCACGCAGCGGTCAAGCCCGACTAATTGACACTGTACTTACCAGTATATGTGGATCAGAAGTGAACACTTAATAGTAGTAACACATGTAAATTACAATAAAATTCTTTACTTAAATTGCTTCAAAATGTTTTTTTTTTGTTGTGTTTGAGTACTCGCCAGTTCTTTTAAAGTTCTGAAATATGTCTTGGCACGTTTTGGGTTTTCATTTGAAATATCGTCCCAAATGTCTTGCACTCTTGCCGTAAGTTCTGCAAAACTATTGTGGAACAGTTTATAATATCCAGCTATCGTTTAAAGACAGTATGTCGATTTTCAATTGGGTTCAACAGGCCAAACTATCACAGAAAATTTTTCTCTTCCATGGAAATTCAAATGCAAAATACATCATAATGAACCATAAATTAGCCCCAATTGCCATGAAGGGACAAATGTAGTCGACTCCGAACTACAGGTTTTTGAGAAACTTTTCATGGCAATTTTAGGGGAAGTCACCGAAGAAATATTTTCTCATGTTAGATTAGACCTGCTGACGGATAATTATTATCCATCTTCGCTATGCTCTTTTCATCTAAGAAGCATTAACAGCCATTTGAAATTGTCTGTAAACTCCTGTTAATGTAGGGCATTGCAAAAACCAAAACCAAGACTGAGAGAAAGAACGGACCACAACAAAGTGTAAAGAATAGCTTACGCCGAAAATAAAAGAACTTTTTTTCAGAAAAATCGTCCATAACTCAGCATTAAATTTTATTTCAGCAGTTAAAAAGTACAATCGGGTTGGCTTTCTTATTTAACATTACCTTACCAGCTAAGTTATAACAATCAGCAACGGCAACAACAACAACAACAACAATAATAACAACAGAACCACAGATCCAGTAAACCAAAACTAAACTAAACCATACCCTAATGTTGTTGATGTTTTTGTGCTCTTTTTGTTTTTGTTATTTTTTTTTTTGTTTCTTTCTTCTTTGCAACATGCCGCCACAAATAAGCGGCAAAATACAAAGTAAAAAACGGCACGGGCTTAGCGCGTTCAGCTTAAGTTTTATCTCTTCATACACACAGAAACAACACACACAAAATATACTTTTTAATTTCGTGTTTTTTTTTCTTCTTCGTCTTCTTTTTTTATTTTTGTTTTTTTTTTCGGTTATTAGTGTCGTTGTTGTTGTTGTTGTTGACTCTGCTGTATCATTCTTAAAATACGTTGAAACCAGATGGACAGACATCGGACGGACTTTTAACGAAACTCCTCTCGTTATACATGCACACACACATACACACACAAATACATACATATTTTAGCCACTATAAACGCGACTTAAATTTTTTATTGTACTGGCGATATTATATTTTTCCTGGCTTGTTGTTGTTGTTGTAATTTTATAGTTGCTAGTGTTGCACGCCACATTTTGTATGCCTGCTGCCTGTGTAAGCGAGTGTTTGCTATTAAACCTTAGCGTTGAGTTTTTTTTTTATTTTATTTTGTTTTGTTTTCTTTTTTTTTTTGTTTCTTTAAAGAAATTTATCAGCTTCCGAATTACCTGTTTATTTATGATCAATTCGAGACTACTTTGTATTATGAAAATATGCAAAAGGATCTGCTTTTTATTTTCCACTCTTTTTCTGTTTTTCTTAGCCTTGAGCTGGTTTTTGCTGAAACATTTAAAATGAACGAAAAAAAATGTTTTTCTTGGATTTTGTTCTGTTGTTGTTTATGTTGCCTTTGTTTTCAATGCTGCTGCTTTAGGAAATTCTTAAGAAGAACAGAAGCAGCCAGTCAGTGTCGGTGCCAGCCAGTGTGTATTACTCAGAATTGTCTAAAACAGGTGTTATTTTAGGTCAGTAATTATTCGACTGGTTTTCCAGGATTAACATGAAAAATTTAAAACTTAAGCTACGTTTCAAAATCATAATAAAATCGTTAATTTTGTAAGCGATATAAAGATTTACTTTCTATAGTTCAAATCAAATATGTACCGGAATCAAGTATGAGGGATGTTGTGCAAACCGGTGACCAACCGTTTCTACTTAGCATTGTTGTCACTGAGACCTCCAGAAATGGAAGTGATAAATTTTCGTATACAATATTATTAAGTGAGATTATCTTTTCTATTCGTTCGTGTGAGGAACATAGTGTCGACAGGCTAGATAAGAGATTTGCCGTCTTTCCTTGACGAGAAACAACGCCATCTGTGAACATGAATATATTTGATACACTTAAGTGCAACTTTTTATTGATTGAGTCCTATTCTATCTCAAAAGTTGGTTCTACATAGCCTTCCTTGTAATATTCATTATTGATGTCATTCTCTTTCGTGAGCAGAGTTGAAAAACGTTCTGGATTTTTTAAATTCTAAAATTGTGATGAACATTTTCTACTCTCATCAGAGTTATGTTGAAGAGAGGAGATATAGGAGTCCATCCATCCCGCAGGTTTGTACCTAAGAACGCTGAACGCTGAACGCCATCCAAACTTTCCAGAATTGAGTATCTTTTTGAGTCATTCACATATTCCATTTGAAAATTTAATTTTACACTTGCCTGATCGTTTTTATAGAAATTTCAATTTCTGCTTTAATAAAGTCCAACTGTAGACTAAGGTCAGTATTCTGACTTTACAGTGGAATTGTTATTTGCCTGTAGTGTTAAATAATTTCATGATGCCAATATAACTGGCTCTAGTTTAAAAATTGTTTGCTCTCTTAGTTCAGTTGACACCACAGTGGATAATATTTCTATTATTTCTTTCTAATTTACAATACTCGTTAATAGTTAAAACTCTCCATTGAACGTAAAACGTTTCAATTTGCGTATTTGACATGAAACAAAAGATAAAATTATATTTTCTTAAATATTAAAGATGTTATAAAATATACCTACAGATGTATTAAATATTTAAAGGCGATATTATTTAAAGGTGATATAGGTAGGAACTAGTTTCTATAATTTATGGTAAATCTCTTTAGGTTAACTTTTTTTTAATTTATAAATGGATTCCATTATTAACACGAGTAGCATTTTATGCTATCAAAACTTAATTTATAATAATATTTTTTATGTATTTTTTTCTGCTCTTTTAAATTCATTTAAATATTCAATTCGATTCCATCAAACAACCGAACAAACAAACAAAAATAAAATAAAAAATAAAACATTTAAATAAAATTTCTTAATTAACTCTTAAATATAATAAATATTGTATAATAAAATGTATAAAATTTTAGACTCATAAACACTAAAAACGTTAAAATTTTTTGGGCTTTGATTTTTGCCGTCATTTTACAAGAAATACAACAACAATATCAAAAAATAACATAAAATTAAACGGCCTACAAAAATAAAATCAGCAAAAACATATGAAGAGAGGTTATAGCCTGCAGAGATTTTTAATATGAAAGCGAAATAAAATAAAAAAAATGTTAACGTAGGCCTCTACAAAGAAACAGACAAATTCGTTGCCTGATTTACTTTGATTTAAATAAAATTCAAATCAATTTCTAACACACATTTCATTCAATTCATTTCATTCAAATCACTACCGAATTCAGACACAGCGCCAACGATTAAAATATTGATAAGGCAAGGCATACAAATTAAATTCAATTAAATTAAGCCGCCTCTCTTTTTGTTTTCTTTTTTAAATCTCAATAGCTACCGCATTAACAACAACAACAACAACAACAATAACAAATATTAACAACCATCAGTAACGTAAGCAATAACAATAAAACCAACAATAAAAAATTCAAGAAAAATATCCATTTTGAGGGCCCGCCACCTCACTCGTCCAACGGTCAACCAAAAAAAAAAAAAAATGAAGCTTAAAAGAACATTTTAAAATTATTCGTATTTATGATTTTGTTTTCATTTCTTATTTTTTATTTTTTTTCAAAATTCTATTTTCTTCAAAAATTAAAAAAAAAATTCTTCTCTGCATTTTGTTTTTGCAAAATATTTTTTTTTTACATTTATTAAAAAATGAAAAAGAAACAAAAAAACCTATGTATTGTTGCAATGTTACGTTGTTACTTAAACCCACATACACACACTCATTCATTCAAAAATTGTAACCGTTGTGTGTTTGATTTTTCGCCGTATTTACTTTAATATGCCCGTATACAAACTGTCGTTGCGTGTGAAGTTTACCGCCGATTCTTAACATTCTGTACCTTTTCACAGAGATTATAACTTTGTTTCGCTCAATGAATTGTGAACGATAATGATGAGGTTTTTAATGAGGCTCTTAAAGTTCTATTGTGCACATACATACTCACATATGTACAAATATTGGTAATTTGTTTAAGAGATTGCTTTTTCTTATGGTTTCAGCAAAATTAGATTGAATTTAAAGTAATGTTTATAGCACATGAAGACTTAGTATCTCAGACCAGTCTCTTTTTAATCCTATCATTATCGAAAGACTAGAAACATTGAAATCAAAGACCGTAAGCCTTGATGATGACATTTAATAACTATAATTTAATAATTAATAGACAAACGTCTATTTAAACATGACACGCTTGAGTAACGCATCTTATGCACATTATGCAACCCCATATGTTAACCGGCTACTGAGCTATCACAGAGGTAACAGAAATAGAGTAGTACATGTACATATTGAAACCAATGGTAATTGATCTGATAAAGACTAAAATCACTTAAACTAGCTCGTACATATATTCGCCATGATTACAATTCTTTTCTTTTAAACCCTTAAATAGGCTTAATCTATTGTACTTTTGATCATATCTACATTGAATTTAAAGAAATGTTTGAACTTCATTTGATAATAATTAAAACTTAAGAGCGGTACGCGATCATTCCATTAAAAATATATAATATTGTTTAGCTTACATTAAACAGTCACCGAAATCTGGATAGTGTGTTGTCTTGTTAGACGAGTAGTACCGAGTTCGATACTCAGTTTTGATAGTTTGAAAAAAGAAATATGGCATTAACATTACGCCTGGCATAGGCGCTGAGAGTAACTCATGAAACAGGGAGAAGCTTCTCAAATCTGGCGTACGGTGTCGACTGTAAATTAAAGCTCTCGAATCTATTGGAGAAGAAGTGAGAATTCTGACAAGAGAAAAATGGTGGCCAATAATTCATATAGACATTGATGTTATGCTGCTGATTTTTGCGCTAAATTTGTTGAAAATCTAAAGAAGAATGTTTGATGATCGATTCCCAACGGAGATCAGAAATATATATATATATACATATGTATGAGGAGCTAGTGCGTGTTATCTAACTATGTGCGTGTTATCACCAAGTTAGTAAACTAATTTGTTTGAAACGGTCTGATTATAAAATATTTCAATCTTTATTCAGATTAAAGGAAATATAATTTAAGTTTATTGCGTGCGTTTTTTTATAAATTGGCAGAGTTGTAAATAAACATTTTTCCGTGCGCCTATTTAAATCTATAAAAGATTTGTGCAATTAGCGCACTGTCTCTTAATCAATTTAACAGATGTCTTGTGATGCCAACTAATTGTTTTATGCATTATAGGTATTATGGCATCCCAATATAAAGAAAATGTTTGTAAACAAAACACGTTTTACGTCAATTTAGCAGCACCTCCACCGCCGTTATTTGTCCGTCGTTTAAATAAACGCAACGACTGAGGCTGTTTTAAAAATATCTATTTATGTGAAAAGTAAATGTAACTGAAAAGGGTTGACAGAGACCGAGTGAGAGAGTGGATAAGAGAGATAAGGGGAAAAAAGAGCGTAATGGTTATTGACGTTATCGTTTTTCAATGGTTTAATATTGTTAATAAAAATTTAAATTAAAATGATTTATTAAAGGCGCGGCATATTTGATTTCATTTTATTTTTTATTTTGTTTGTTTTGCTTTATTTACTCAAACTAAGCGCCATTTAATTACATGCCTAAAAGCCATCAAAAGATTTATAGATCAAAGAGTAGTTAGTGCTCCGGTGCTAGTAATTTTTAATTTGTTTTTATTATTGTTGTTGCAGCTAAAAAGCGGCAACATGAAAAAAAGCAACAGAAAAAACTTTTAAAATCAACTGAAGAAAAAAAACTTGATTTACTACAAATAAATAAATAAATAAGACAGACTTACTTATACACTTTACCTCTCTATTGATTTTGCCTCAACGTACTCTTTAGCACTCGTTCATACGTTCCTCACCACTTACAGACAGTCTGCTTTACCATTTATCTTAGCGTCTGTCACTTTGTCATGTATTGGAATGTTGTAAATGACAACAGGAAACTTGTTTATATCTTTTCAAAAGGGTAATTAAAATGTCACAACAGCACAACACATCACAACACATATTAGGGGCGGGAGTAAAATTAGCCGTCACAAAACAGAAACGGCTAGCGTATGAATGAAAACGAATGTGGGGGAAATCAATGGGTGCTGGTTGTTAAGAAAATAAATTGTTATTAATCGATTAAACATTGTTTTTTCCTATTTTTTTCTTTTTTCAATTTTTAAACAAAGTCTCCAACAAAAACCTTAAATAATAATGAATTAAAAGGAAAAAAAATCAAATATTTTTTGCCGACAATTTAAAATCGATTTTTTTAAATGAAAATACATTTAATTATTATTATTATTCATTGATTAACAATGAATGAAGTGTGCTTGCCTTTGTTTCCTATGTTTGGATTGATTTTTAAATGTTATTAACATTCAAATACAAAGCTACATACAGCTTTTTGTAGCTATTTACATATTTTTAAAATATTATTTGTTTAACAAAATTTATTAACAAACATTTAACATACGGACATTTTTTAGATTATTTTGGAGTATTTTTTCTCCCACTCTTTCCCTATCTGTCTCTTTCTCTATCATTGTATATTTTTTTGTCATTGTCAGTTATTATTTGGATAAATTTGTGGGCAATAAAACAAACGTAAAACGGCAACAAATTTGTACAAAATCACTTTTTCGTTGTTATTTTTTGTTGTCTCATCTTCACCTCGTCATCGTTATTCTCAACGATAAACAAAACCGATGTTGTAAACATTGTCATTTTCCAGGTTGCCAGATGGTTTTAAAAAGAAAAACGTAGTTTTTTGTTGAACAATAATTCATTACTAAATTGTGACTTAGTTTTTAATACTTAAAACATATACATAGTATACATATATACATATATATTGATATTGTTGTGAATGACCTACATACCATTTCTAATGACAAGTCGCTCGAGAAATGTATCGATTTTATTGACAAGTAAAACTTTTAGTTCATTAGTGTTTAGACGTTGTATGGTATCTTTAACATCAGACTATTTTTTATAACAATTCTTATACTTCATTGCCTGTAAAAGCTTTCGTCAATTGACTTTTCGATTGCGAAAACCGCCTTTGGTCTGAAAATTTTGTAAAAAGAAAAGCGAAGAATCCAAACTACATTTGAATGGCTGTTTATGTTGTCAGTATCCGAACCATGGACCCTATTTAAATTTTCAGTCGTTATTACGACTGCTATTTATAACAAAAAAAAATTGTCAAACTGTTACTACAAAACCGGCAACACCACTATAGAGTTAGTTGTTGTATTCTTTTATTTATTTATTTTTTTTTTTTTGTATGTACAAATAAAATATTCTTGTTTCATTTTTTTTTCTTTTTCATCTTTTTAATTTTTCACCATCATCTTCATCATCATCGTCTTACTTTGTTGTTGGTTTTTTGTCATCATCGTCAACATTGGTGTCGGTAAAATGTGTTTGATCTTTATCGCAAAGCTTCTTGCTCGCATTTTGATCAAAGCAAGTTTTTCCGACCAAGTGTGGTAGTAGAGTCACAGAATAACAACAAAAAAAAAGAAAAAAAAATACAATATTAACACAGATAACAACAAACAAAAAAAATATAACATATACACGCTTACAATATATACATATATTAAAAACAAAAACAATCAAATAAAAACTATTCCTATAAATAACAACAACAATAACAATAATAATAATAACTTAAACAAGAATAGCCAAAAAACCAAGTTATAAACAACAAACACACAAATGATGTCGATGTCGAGTGAGTCTACGTGCAAACCTGTGTAAGAATGCTGTAAAATTTTATAAATATGCCTGAGAAACTATAATACGAGGGTGGATCAATAAGTCTGTGAAGAATTTGAATTTTCCGCCCATTTGTTGACAAATGTCAATCGACAATTGTCAGTCAACTTATGTTAAAATTTAAGCAAACTACGTTAATAAATCTGTATTTTACAGCCAATCATTTATTGATAGATCTGATTAGGTCACATGATTAGAGCAAAAATAACAAATACACATGATTTATACTACGGATTTATACTACTATTCACTGGATTTAACTTTTCAAGGCAATTTTATTTACTCTCAGAGTTTTTGCCAGAAATCTGCTGAGAGGAAGTCGCCGAAGAAATACTTTTTGTATTTTGTCTTGATGTCTGGCCTGGAGCTCGAACCCTGGCTTTAGCTAGACTACGGCGACTCTTTGATAAGAGATTTAATTCCAACGATAATATGTATATAATCATGCAAACAAAAATACGTTTTAATGACTCAACAAGTCTATCTTATTTATTGAATGAGATTAAATATTGGACATTTGGTGAAAATGTTATATGAGAGGTTATTCAAAAAGGAGTATATATGTGTATAATTCACTCGAAAACTTACGTACTTATTGCTCTACCCTCGTAAAAGGCACACTTAGGTATATGCAAATGATAAACTCTTTATTGTTGTTTAATTTATCGAAACAGATGCCAAAAATCTTCTTTAATGTTCGACTGACTGACTGACCATAAATTTAAAAGGTCGTCACATTTTTACAAAAATATCGCTCCTCAAACAAATCATGTTTTTTCTACTTACAATAAATAATGAATCTATTAACAATATCTACGACGGAAGTTAAACTGTAAATTGTGAGTTTGCTGGATTTTAACGTGGTTTAAACAATGCTGTATCTAAGCAATCACGAAGTAACTCTTTTGTAATAAGCATTACCTACTCTAAAAGCAATCTATACTGAAGTCACTGTATTAAGGACTTTAAGCTCATTTTCTTACCAATTTTATTCACCTTTTGAACTAAGTATCTACCTATCTACTCTAATTTTATTTTGGCATCACGAAAATCGATACAACCAATTGTTCTTGGTGGCTGAAAACGTCACTACAAAGTTGTCAGTCAAATACAAGTAAAGAAAAGTTTACCTCAGGAAAGTATCCTCTAACCATTCCTTTTTAAAACCGTGATCGTGCCATGATCTTCTACGCCAACTTAATATTAAATCCTAAAAACGCCAAGTGATCAAAAAATTAATTCCCCAAAAAGTTTGATGAGTTTTTTACAACTTTGATTTGTTTTTACTGGTGTGGTGAATTTTAATAGAATGTGATGAATTCAATGCTATCTGAATGAAATTCACCATGAAAAGTTATTCAAACCTTATGTGTGGCGTTACCTGCACACATTACTTATTTGCATGGCATTACCGATGGTAAGTTCATTAGGTTTGTGCCTGGAATAAGTGAATTTCACCACATTTAGCAGACTTATTTAGTGTTTAGTTATCATTGGTTAAATTTAAAAACACGTAATAAGAACCGTTTAATCTGAATGGAAACTTGACAGCACTCTGATGACTATATTATAAAATGTTTAAAAATATTTTCAAAATCTCGAATTACGACAGTTGTTGATAGCAAGGAGAAAAAAATTTCCTTAAAATTGTAATCAAAAATGTTCATTTGCTTAGTTAAAGCGTTTACATTACAGTTTGTTTTCTCACAATATCGTGCACACTATAAAGCAATTCCTATAAAGTAACTGGGAAGCAAATTTAAAATTTCTTTACTGTAACCGAAAATAATTTTATCATATAAATTTATATTCAAGCAAATTACTATCTTTTATTATTGCAGACGCAAGTTTTTCTTAGACCTTCATTCCAAAAAACATCATCAGATCAATTGTATCAAATGGATTCCACAGCAGTATCATGTAGCTGTCGAAGGAGAGTGCATTTTACTACACCTTTGGCAATGCGGAATTCACTATACATACTGCTGCTGATCATACTGTTACCGTTATTGTACAATAACAACATTTTAGTGGTGAGAGCGGCCCCCTACCCCCACCAAAGTGATTCTGCCTCCTCTTCGCCAGAAGCGGCAGCTCTTGTAGAGAAAACGTTAGTCTCCCCAAACGCGATTAACTCAACAATTCTACTGGAGTTGCAGCAACAAAGTCTAAAGACCAATTCTCTATATAGTCCATCGTCTACATCGCCGCCATCTTCCACATCCTATTCAGAACGCCACAGTAGCAGAGCCTTAAAGAAGGCTTGGCTTTCTAATCGGACGATAGTGTGTAACGATGGTACAGCGGCCGGTTTCTATCTGCGTAAAAATCCCAATTCAAAAAAATGGATTGTTTTCCTGGAAGGCGGCTGGCATTGCTATGATCTGAAAACTTGTCGTGCTCGTTGGAATAGACTAAGACATCTAATGACGTCCACAGATTGGCCAGAGACCAGAGATGGTAAGTTTTAATTACTATTTGAAATACATTCTTAAATACAAATATCAATCTTATAATTTTCTTTAGTTGGCGGTATTTTATCCGCCTCACCCGAGGAAAATCCGTACTGGCATAGTGCCAATCATGTTTTGGTACCGTACTGCAGTAGTGATTCCTGGTCAGGTACAAAGGATACTTTCGAATCTAATGAGTTCAGTTTTCGCTTTATGGGAGCATTGATTTTAAAGCAAGTCATAGCCGATCTGATACCCATGGGTCTGGGGCGTGTGCCAGGAGCTGAGTTGTTACTTGTTGGCTCTTCAGCCGGCGGATTGGGAGTAATGCTAAATTTGGATCGTATAACTGAGTTTTTGCAAGAGGAGCGTAAACTACAAGTTATGGTAAGAGGTGTCAGTGATTCCGGTTGGTTTTTAGATCGGGAACCATATACACCTTCGGCAGTGGCTTCTAGTGAGGCAGTACGACAAGGTTGGTCTCTCTGGAAAGGACTACTGCCGAAAATTTGTGTAGAGCAGCACAAATCAGAACCCTGGCGTTGCTATTTCGGCTATCGCTTGTATCCCACTTTGAAAGGTAATGTGGTATACCATTCACAATGTCTTTTCGATTTTATAAATAGTTTCCTTCATATTTTGTTTACATTTACAGCTCCTCTGTTTGTCTTTCAATGGTTATTCGATGAAGCTCAAATGAGAGCTGATAATGTAGCCGCGCCGGTAACTCCTCATCAGTGGAATTATATACATGCCATGGGTGCCGCTTTACGCTCATCTCTGGATAATGTTACAGCTGTTTTTGCCCCTTCGTGCATCGGTCATGCCGTACTATCGAAACGTGACTGGACCAGCTTAAAAATCGATGATATTTCATTACCTACTGCTCTTCGATGCTGGGAACACTCTACACGGCCACGCAAAAAACGTCATAATAATTTAAAACGTTCCACAGAATCGACACTAATGAACAAAGCGGACAAGAATAAGAGACGTCACGAAAAGCAACACAAAGATAAACAACGTGACAAAAACAGGAAAAAGAACAGCAACAGCAGCATCAGCAACAATAACGGAGAAAAGAAACGATTGACCAAAGCCGAAAGAGAAGAACGCAAACGTCTAAGACATGAGCAGCAAAAACAGCGGGAAGAACGTCGTAATCGCCGTAAAAATAATATGGTGGCCTATCATGAGAGCAATCTGACAAATTCTCCAGGCTTGACTGATAACTCTACCGTTGTTGGTCACCAGCGTAACAATAAACGCAAACGTAACGAGGAGGATAAGAACAAAAGATACCAAAAACAGAAGAAACGTCAGCGTAAAAGAAAAGAGCATAATACTGCTGAAACAGAACAACCGGAAAGGGAATTGCAAAAGGAGCAGCCTATAGCGGATAATGTAGAGAAACGTAACAACAGTTCCAATAAAATCAATAGGCGCAGTGGTGTGCCCCGAGTACCCGAAAGATGTTCATTACGGCTGCTTGAACGTTGCAGTTGGCCTCAATGCAACCATTCATGTCCGACCTTAACGAATCCGGTAACTGGAGAAGAAATGCGATTTCTTGAACTATTGGCATCCTTTGGTTTGGATATTGAGGCTGTGGCAGCAGCCTTGGGCGTCGACATGCAAACCCTTAACAATATGGATCGCACTGAATTGGTCAATATGTTAACGCAACAGGTCAGCTGATCAAAACTTCAAAACTCACATTAAGAGAACGAGAAAAACAAAATGATAGAGAATGCTACCACAGTTAAGCAAACAAAAAATACTCCAAGCCATTAGAAAATATATTTATTTTCAAGAGGATTATAATCTTTTCGTTAACTTTTAAAAAGTTTATTATCATTGCTGTACATATTGTAAATGATTATTAATTAACCTAAAAGCATAGGTACTTAAAAGTTCAAATTAGTTTTATAAGTTGATTTAAGTATATTTTCTAATTAGTATGAAAAGTGTAAATAGTTTTAAAACGATAGAAGAATTTATCGAGAAATTTTAGGCAGCTTATAACTTTGTGAGACAACTTGTGTCTATCAATCTGACAAATTGAATTCGAATTGAAATGCAACAAACTAATAACTGTACTATTTATATATATATATATACGATAAACACATATATGTATGTATATAATGTTAGAAGGTACAACAAATATACGAGAGAAATTTCAGAGTTGCTATTGAGGAAATTCTATTTCCGACAATGTCACCCAGACATATTCTTAATCCAAATCCAAAAATCTTTACCTGGCTTATGTATTGTTAGCTTACAATTTCAAAAAAGTTAAAAACTAGCTTACAACTGCAAATGTTTAATTGTAGTTGGCAAAACAGAACTCAAGTTTTCAAAATTATTGCTATTGAGTTAGACTAGATTTTCAGCTAGTCTTACTAGTAAAAAAAAGTAGCAGGATACGTCACTTGCAATGAAGGATTGAAATTAAGTGCTGATTATTTCATTCAAAAGCTTTACTTTTGTTTAGAATTTATAAAAATTTAAAGTTATAAAATGTAAGTGGAAATGGATGACTTGTTAGATTATAAATAAAAATTAAATTTTAAATAAAATGTGTTGTATAGATAAATGTAAGTTAATTGCTTATTATTATAATTATTATTATATTATAAGAATATCGAATAATCAAACTGTTACTAAAACTGCTTTTTATAATTTATTTTATTTATAAAAAATCATAATAATAACTAAGTATATCAGCCCCTCTTATTGAGTTTAACCACAAAATGCAACACACAAGACTGTTTATTGTTACAATATTAGAAGATAGATTTTTATCGAATAATACAATTTTATATTCATACTGTATATGTGTATGTAACACAGAAAGGAAAAGAAAGACATATACAATACATACATTACAATACTGACATTGTTTTAAATACATACATACATGCATACATGCAAACATAAATACATACAATACAATACATGCATACAGTTTCAGAACCTACCTCATCTATTATTAATTATTAATAATAAGAAATTGTTGTTGATTTTGTTTTAATTTTATAATAATTATTTTTTATTTTATTTTTTTTATTAAATATACGTACATACTTATGTATATACATATGTACTTTATGTATTAAATTTTTATGCTATAAATGAACAAACCACATAAATCGTCCAAAACACTCATATACATTTTTAGTTTGCTTAGTTTTAATGCAATAATTCATCACTTATTCTTAAATTGTACAAAAAAAACCTAACTTTTCTCCCTCTCATAATGCCTGTTACCTATCCGAAATGCTTGTGGGATAGTGTAATGGCGAAATGCTTTATATATCCGGTACAAATATTAACATTGCCAATTACTTCCTTCCATATACATATATATGTATGTATACTTTGACATTAAGAGCTCGAAAGCAAATAAAAATAATAATTAGTTAATAACGTTAATAATTTTAATAATAATAATGGAAAACAGTAACAAATATTTTGTACCTGTACTAACAATTACAATTTTTACACTCATACAATTGAACACGTTCTACATACCTATGTATACATATAGACAATAATAATACATTCCCATACATATGTTTTACATACATACATAATTTTCATAATTGAATACTTTTATTTATTTTTTTTTTTCAAATAATTCCGAGTTCAATCTCCAAATACATACATACATACATTGTAAAATTTCGATCATAAATAATAAGCGAATATATTTTTATATATTTTTTTTTATTCTATTTTCTTTTATTTTCTTTTTTTATGTGTATATTTATTTAAATATTTTAATGAAAATTGTTTTTATAAAATATTTTAGCTTTAGTTTTAATTTTATTAATTTATAAATTATTGTTATTCAATTAAAAAGAAAACTAAAAAAACAAAAACAACGGCACTAAACATTAAAAATAATATTAAAAAAAATAAAAATAAAAACAGAGTACAATTTTTAATTTTAAACAAAACATACATATAAAGGGTAATCGATTTTTTGATTTCAAAACTAAAATTAAATCAAATAGGCATATTCTCTATCCTTAGCAACATTTCTAACTTGGTTCCAGATTCGAGATTGTATCCCACGACTGGTCTTAGGAGGCCCTAGGGATTTCAATGTGGTTCAAGTTAGCAACATCCTATACAATCCACGTCGATTTATTGTTCACAATTTTCTTCTTCACTGATTTGTTTTTTGTGATAACAAGCAGCTGGTCCGTCGATGTTGTGTTAATCTGCTTCACTAGGACTTTGCTATTCGTTTACGCTAAATTGTAGAATAACATTAAAAACAATGCCGCTCAGTTATAATCCGGAGATCGTCTGAAGAAGAAACTTTGTACTCCATTAGAACGGACGCAGCTTATAAGGTCCCTGTAAAGTTTATAAATAAGGACTACGATCTTGTTAGGTACACCGGGGTCGGCGTTTGTGATGTTGTTTAAATCGAGCTTTTAATTAGTAGTACTTCTGCCATTGTTCCTGCACCATATATCATTAGGTTTAACGTCTTATCATTGGTTGCCCTAGATTTCCGATTTCTCAGGGTTTAATGGACAGATTTAAGTGATAGGTGAACACTACGATGACAGAAAAAAAACTTTTTCCGAATAATATTAACAAAAATGTTCTATTTTTTGCGATTGTTGACCTAAGACGTAATCTAATAGGTAGTGTGTTGGCTTATTAGACGGTTCAAACATCAGGTCAAATATCAAAACGAATGCCACTCATGTATAAAATTAGAACACCCAAACATAAGTGGTGTGAGAAGCTAGGTCGTAATCCTCACTGAAGGGTTGTAATGACCAATTATGTATGTATGTGACCTAAGCCGATTAGCATGCAGGTGGCAGATTTGTATTTCTCACTTTCAGACAAACTCCCGTTTCTACTTACTCATGATCTAGCTTCTCATACCAATCATGTTAAGTGTGTTATTTTTCTCCGTGAGTGGCGACAAAACGACAAACTTAAGAAACTTTTCATAGCAATTTTATTTCAGCCTGAGAGTTTTTGTCAGAATACTAGTCAGGGGTAGTTGCTGAAAGAAGTTATTTTTCATGTACCATTTTGTTCGAGATATCTGAGACAGGGCTTGGATCACTGGCTCTTGTCTAATAAGCCAACAAACTATCTACTAAACTACGGTGATTTCCCGTTTCTATAGTTTATGTAATACAGGTACGCTGCAATTAATAAGAAAAACATTTGCTATTCGTATTACCAAACATTTTACGGATTGTATAAGAATACTTGCAAAAATCGAAATTTAAATAAGTTTTTTAACAATTCTACTCATCCATTATTTTTTTTATTAATTTGAGTAGCACGTTGCCTACGCAGATAATGAATTCGAATGATGTTTGGCCTGAACAAGATCGTTTAATATATGTGAACGTAAAAACGAAATTATTTTATAAAAATAGGATTTTTCTTTATTTACCCCAAAAAAGAGGATCAACTTTATGTGAAAAAAACCCAGCTATTACTATGAGACTACCTGATATATGTACTTGTACCAAGATCACAACGATTTCATGACATCATTTTAAAATGGAATCCAATTGGAAGTAATCCAATTAATAACAACATAACTTGGATTCTACAAAAACTCTGAAAAACTTGGACATACTTTTTCAATCGTTTACTTTTACTCAATGTAGTATGTATTATAGCACGTGTACCTTTGCCTCAAAGAGCAAAAAATGTATCATAATAAGTGCAAAATTTATCAACGCTGTTTAAGAAATATTATCACTGCATATGGTGTGATAATGTTTTTTGCACAATTTAGAATTTCAAATTAATAACAGGGTCAAATGAAACTGTTATTGTATACATATGTATGGACAAAATGTCATTTGCTTCTGCTAGTCGGTCCACCAAACTTAGGACCCTGTATAGGGTAGCGTTTAAATTAAACTTAATAGAATAATTTTCGTACGTTTTATTGTGATGATTTACAATTTGTCAACATTTATCATAAGATTTTGAAAGACTACAGATGAGTTTGAGTTTAAGTTTGGCTTATAATATAAAAAGAATAAAAGAATAAGAGAATAAAATGTTTTATAAACTGTTAATATTAATAAGTTTTATAATAAATTGCAAAATAATAAATGGTGAGTGCTGAATTGATTTATAATAAACGAATTTAGATATACGAACTTCCCTTTCTTATTTAATAGCCTGTCCCATTTATTTAACCATTGGCTTGGATGGCAATACGTATCAGGAGTCTACTTTGCACTTAAACTGGGCCTCGGATTGTTTTGTGCGACCTCAGTGGTATGGCATCTTCAATGAGGAGCCATCGACAACACTGCTGCAACCCTTTATACGTCTCTATAATATAAGCAATGCGACATTCCAATTGTCGATAAAGCAAAAAATCGGAAAATTAAAATTCCCTAAGGGATGGAACCGCAACGATGGCGACATCCAGCCTAAACATTATGCCAAGGTTAAGTGTTTAGATTACTATGTGGCCAGTTTTCAAAATAATGAACTATTATCGGTGGAGTGCTTGAAAATCTATCCGACCTGGATGCAAAGTGATGTTATTAAAATGAAACTGAAAGATCTTTTTATACCAGGTGTGTATATAAAAGTCAATTTAAACTTACATATGTATTCTGCATTCTGTATTTTTTTTTTTTTTTTTTTTGTTTTGTTAGGAACTCATGCCTCGGGAGCGTATCTAACAAATTATGGTGCTACAAAGTCTTTATTCATAAGGGAACATGCCATTTCACAATATTTCGATGTGTGGTCTCAATTGGTATTTGGCATAAGATATTTGGATCTGAGTATTGGGTAACTAAAATTTATTTTTATACAAACATAAGTATGTACATATGTATGTATGTCAACTGAAAGGAAAGGACAGAAAGGAACGAGGTTTAAAAACTCGCTGTAGTCGCAAATTCTTTGCATGGTTTTCTTCTTCACAATTACGTTTAAGTATCTACTTTCTAATACAGTGCAGATTACTATCTCTGGAAGATGTTGCGGGGCCACCATATGAAAAGTATGTGACGTAGACACCTGTTTATAGTCATGATTGCCACTTTCGTGAAATGCTATGTTTCATATTCCGATAACAGAGATAAATATTTTATTTTTAGTACGCAGGATCACATTCCTGTCCATTCCATTTACGACTTAATGTAGCAGAGAATATAAACTGTACAGAGAATAACAACTGTACTGTACGGCAGAGTTATTTATTCTAAGAGGGCTGCTCCTGAAACTTTTATTTTTATGGATTAGTATTCCAGGACGTCAGCGGAAACAAATTCGCTAAAACTTTGATTCAAATGCCAGGTTGTACCCATTGTGTAATGGTTTAGCCATTGGAGAATACCATCTATAACTGTTGCAACTATTAAGGGCTATAGTCACAACCTTATTTCCGTTCTCTGTTTTAATTAAGACTTCCCAAACGTTAATTATGTCCATTAAATTACTTTTTAAAATCCATAAATGTCAAACAGAAAAGTACATTCCACTAAGACGAATACATACATACACACATAATTGGTCATTACAACCCTTCATTTAGGATTACGACCTAGCTTCTCACACCACTTATGTTTGGGTGTGTTAATTTTATACATGAGTGACGGGACCTACAGTTTAAAATCGACCCCGATTGACTGATTTTTTGAGAAACTTTGCATGGCAATTTCAATTAGTAAGACGAATGATTTCTTTAATTCCCATGAATGACGGATCTCAGTGGAAAATGTTAAAATACTCTGCATGATGTATTCTTTACTCTTTTATTTTAATTTCAGTTATAAGCCTGTGGACTTATATGATACACAAAATCCCGAAAACTTTTGGATTGTCAATGAGAATATGTTTATTAATCAGTTGCGATTTATTCTAAAGGATGTGCGCAGATTTGTAACCATTTCCGGTGAAGTAGTCATACTGGATTTTAGTTCATTTCCAATTGGTAAAAACCGATGCATATTCTGTATTTCTTTTATTTCTTATGGGACATTTCTTATGGAATTTTAGGTTTCTACAAGCATCCGGAAAGACATGTAAGTCTTTTGCACATGATTTCAAATGAATTGGGTCATCTGGCATATCAACGTAAAGATAAGAATAAACCCTGTTACGATCTAACCATAGAGGAAATTATGGCAACGAATGCTACAATTTTGATACTGTATCCCATAGAAGAATTGCCACACCCGGAAAACGGTAGTGCTTGAAATTATTAATTAATTTGTGTTTGTGTGTTTTGTGTGTTTTAAAGATAATATTACTTTTTATAGAGTCTCCATTTCTTTGTCCCCCCTGGAAACGATTTTCAAGCGGTTTTATGAATACCTCACAGGCTCTGGATTACATGCGTTTGTTGTTTAGCAAAAAGAAAACATCTCCGGTACAAGATGAAGGTTGGATATTCAATGCCATTAAAAGTATGGAACAATCTTTGGTATGATCTTGAAAAGTCTTGTCTATTTTCTTATTTGTTTTATTGAATACAAATTTGTTTTCAGAACACAAATAAATTACAAGGTGCTAAAGAGAGAGCATCACATATAAATACGAAAGTATCGAATTGGCTGAGAGGGCCTTGGGGTTCAACAGCAAATGTTGTTGCTCTGGATTATTTCAGTAGTACGAACATTATTGATGTGGCCATTTATGCCAATATTCAGAAGGCATTTTTAAAATTAAATAAGGATTATATTAAATTTGAAATAACCGTCAAATAAAATAAATATTTTAAAGGTTATTAATAAACAAAAATTATTATTGCGTTGAACTAAGCGATTTTAAAACATTTTCGCCCTTTTTTAACTTTATTATGAACCATATTTGGTAGTCGAATTCTCTTGAATCGGTTGAATTGAAAAATTTAATGAATATTGTTTTCAAATCATTGTGAACAATTCAAATTCAGTGCCCTTTAAGTCATATCACGTACATATACGTACGTAGTTGTCCGCAAAGAAAAAATATTAAAAAGTCTGGAAATCTTTTGCGTTTTAAATTCAAATTTTATTGCACTTCTTGTGTATTATAATTATAAATCGGCTTTTTCAAACACTATTAATTATAATGTAAATCTTAACCGTGAATATATTTTATAAATACATACATATGTATTCAATTTTATTTATTTAACAATAACTTATAAATTAATCATTTAGTTTGCTTTCAAGTAGTAAAACAATTTGATTATTTATGTCTTATGGGCATATTTATACCAGATTTCCTTCATTTCTAAGGAATCAATCACCTTAACTAGCGCAGTGGGCGCAATACAACTGATGTTATTCGCAACTCCCAATGGCACAAGCAAATTAAATTCAAGTGGATGACGCCTATGAACTTATAAAGTAGTTTGGGTATCAGAGTATGTATCACAGAGATGGATGCCAAATAAGGAAATGCCAACAACATACTTGGTAAAAAGCCAGTCAACCAACGCGGCCATAAAAACATATAAGAAATCTTTAAGTGGACAACATAAGCGACAACATTGTCACCGTACGATGAACGATAAATAATTGAATGTATTGTGTTTTGAATTACAATACCTCTATGAAAATATCTTCATAAAGAATTTGTATTTTACTTTATTCACTTACGCTTTATTTGATTTAATGCATTGATGTGGTAGCGAGCAGATAGTTTCACTTTGAAACATAAAATTCGAAATCCGTTTTATATTTTATATATGTATGTACATACATAGGTCAGGTCATTCAACCAGTCGACTATCATTCCATCCCGATAGTTTTATGAAGGCATTGGTTTTTTTATTCAAATCTCGTTAAGTTAGACACGTTCTATCTCAACTATGCATAAGTTGCCACACCCAAACTGGCCCATTATTTCTGCATTTACAATTTCACTTAGAATACAAGACAATATCTCAAAAACTTATCAGTTTCAATAATACGACTTTGTATGCTATTCTTGCACAGTGAACGATATTTTCTATGAAGGGTGCACAAAATGCTAAATACCTAATGGAACAAATACTCTGTAGGTGGTAATTTTATGTGGGTTAAAATTGAATTGGCATTACTGTGGAAGTACTCGTATGTATGTATGTTTATTAGCAATATGATAGTATATGACAACTTTTGTTAATAATTATTATTTTTAAGTTAGTGTTGTTATAATTTATGACGTGTAACCATATTAAAATGATGCTAATTAAAGGGAACACAAATTATGAATATTTTTTTTAAATTATCATTAGGAGACAGCCATACATGCTTATGCCATGTCCATATAAGGCACTGCATGTTTTGAATTCACTTTTAATTTAAACTTAGAAAATATATTGTAATGTCGGGTCTATTTTAAAATTTAAAACAATCGGACCAGACTGAATACACGGTGTCCTATACGACTTACAACTGTTTTGAATGATTAGTTATCTCGCCTAATAGCTAAAGGCAATTATGAATTATGACCTGAAACAAAGTCGAAACTAAAAACCGATTACCGCTCGCAACATAACCTATACACATGGACAAACTGGCGGTTGAAACTAAAAATGCTAATCAGATGATTGATTTTCAATAATCGTAATCGTAATCTAGCCGTACAGAAAGCAGTCCCCAAGCAGTAACACCGTTAGGACGTATAGAAATTTTTGCTGTAATTAAGCAACACTTGGACCCCAAGGAAGCTGGTATGCCCATGGAAATATACAAAATGACCCCACCCTTATTGCCGAAATTATTTTCTCCCTGATTTTCCCAAACGTATAGGGGAACGGAGTCGCCGTAGGCTTGTATATAGTGTGTTGGCTTATTAGACGTAAAGCCACGGTTCAAACCCCAGGTCAGACATCAAAACGAAAATATGAAAAAAAATATTTCTTCGGCGATTTCCTCTCAGCAGATTTCGGGCAAAAACTCTGAGAGTAATAAAATTGCCATAAAAAGTTTCTAAAAAAATCTATCTTTAGGAGTCGACTTTAAACTGTTGGTGCCGCCACTAAAGTATAAAATTAACACACACAACATGAATGGTGTGAGAAGCTAGGCCGCAGCGTTAGGAAACGAAAACTATACTAATACGCCAATGCCTCATAATACCTTTTCAATTGTGAAGGAGATCAAAAGAAGAGCATTCAATGATAAACACAAATCGGCTGATGAACATAGCATTTATATAATAAAATTTACTCAGAAGAATTTTTTGCGGTTAACTAAACTGCTAACGACTAAACAAGACCACAAGACCACATTATTCAAAATTATTCTACAATGTTTTGAATGGACTTATCATCGTAAAAGGAATGATATATTAATAGAATGCTTAGACATATTCAAAATTAGAGATTTGATACTGACGCTGAATGACTATAACTCCCCGGGTATTGAAAACATCTCTCCTGATCTACTGAAATCTACAACACAAACTAGCGTTCGTTCAATTTCGAATTACTTAATCGCATGCGATCATTTGGAGTACGGAATCATTATTAACATCTCAAAAATGAAGATATTCATCAACAGAATAAACAAAGTTATGTCGCAGACCACAGACAGCAGATTGCCGTAATCCGCAGTGATTTCTATCTGAAATACTGCAGAGTGCTATATGACGAATGTACCTGTAATAAATTTACCATCGCTACTGACGTGTGCCAAGGCTTCTGTTGATTCTATCACACTCCTGCTGTTTAGTGAGAAGAGATAAATTTTCTGGAGACGGTTAGAGGATATCGGAACGTCCTTTGTCCAATTTAAATTATTACAGTACAACTTATGGTAAATCTATGATTTTTGAAAACGAATGAAGAAATGCCGTCTTAGTTTATGAAATTATTTTTTATTTACATTTCAACCCAGTGTTTTTGTACTTGAATTCAAACAATTCCTGTATACAATATTTTAATAAATGTATATATGTATGTATATAGTATATAAATTATGGTTTTATTCATGTATGTTAAAAGATATTCTATTTTTGAATAGGATAACAACATTATCGTTTTAATTTTCGTAAACCAAGTCTTTAAGAATTAATTTTCAAAATTTTCGTTTTTTTTTTTTTGTTTTTTGTTTTTTTTTTCTATGGAAAAAATAAACGGATGGATTTTGATATAGGAGTTCGACATATTGGACATTCTTTGGTACAGAAAGTACATTTAGAGCATGACACAACATGTCCGCAAGTTACATACGCAATATTACGTTCATTTTCGTAACAAATTTTACACAGTTTATCTTCATCTAACTCAGATGAGGAAGAGGCTGAAGTCAACGTCGATTTAGGTTCTTCAACAGGCTTTTTTAATGTATTCAACACTTTTTCAATATACGAAGTACCTTTTACTAGTTTCACATATGCACAGTCGGGCTTCCAAAGAGCGTGTTGTTCCCAGGGATCATCGTCGGGCACCCAATCTTTTAATTTAATATTACAGACGAAACAAACAACACGATCTCCAATTCCAGAATAATAAAATCCAGCTTCAGCTAATTCTCCAGGCTTTTGTCTTATACTACTCGGCCAATCTCCATATGTAGCTAAGCGTACACTTTCCAAGTTGTAATCCGTTTCCTGCTTTATTTCCATCGATCTAGGCGACATACGTCCGCATGTATTTTCTCCAATTGAGGGTAGTACTTTATTTAGAACATCGGCATTACAAGGCACATTATTGGTTAGACGTCTTCCGAGAAGTGGACAATTTGGCGACCATCGTAGATGCTCTTTTACTGGATCATCGCCATACTCCCATTTACCGATTACTACGTCACAGAAGAAACATTTCGTTCTATCCTCTAACCCTGTATAGAACATACCAGTCATAGCCAATGTTTTAACATCCAGCCATTTTAGAGGCCACGTTTCAAAAGTTTTCAAGCGCTCACTTTCATAACGAAATTGTACTTTCCACGAATATATCGGACACAGATTGATATTCGCACCAACAGCAGATGTTTGCGGGTCAGTTTTCACGTTTAATGCCATGTTAAATGTTAGTTTCGCACTGATCGTGTTCAAGAAAAACTCAATGAATTATATTAACTTTATCTGTTTGTAATATTTTATAAATTTATCCGTCGTCTATTATTAAACGATATTATAAATGATATAGAATTACAATTAATCACGCCTTTTATTACATTGTGGTTTCAATCTTCAGCAATAACAAATGAGTGTACATTCTATTTCTTTCAAATGGACATTATATCAGCGAAAAAATTCATTGATTCAAGCCGAAAGGAATGATTCTAGAGTTCATATGCAAAGTTGCGTTCTGCTGCTTCCCATTCTCTTGGCTCAATGAGCACTTCACTTAACATACCTAGTAAAAGATCTGTAGGTCCTGAAATCAAGTACATTTCGGTGAACAAATTATCATTTTCGACATTCTATCTATGCTTTGACGATCCACAGCCGATTTTTATTTACAATTGTTTATACCCTGAAATAAAGATGAGATCTGCATGTCCCATATTTACCATTAACAGTTATTAAATACCGTAGTCTGGTAGGTAGTGTATTGGCTTATTAGACGTGAGGCTCGGTTCAAATTAAACGAAATATGAAAAAATATTTCTTCGGCGACTGCCTTCCACCAGATTTCTGGCAAAAACTCTGGGAGTAAATAAAATTGTCATGAAAAGTTAATCAAAGTTCGGAGTCGACTTTAAACTGTATTCATGTATAAAAAAAATTAACACACACACCACAAATGGTGTTAGAAACTAGGTCGTAATTCTGACTAAAGGGTTGTAATGACCAATTATGTATGTATGTACATATGTTATGTAGGTATTAAATATAAATAAAGTCATCATTAGAAATAAATTTTATATTTGCTAATAGCAATTTTGTCCTTAACAGTAAATCCTGCATCGACTGGAACGAATTATCTCCTGGACAATTGTATTGAAAAAAATTGCTAAAGTGATTATGTGTACTTGGCTAGTGGAAATTTGCGATAATATAGGCAACATATGTACATAGGTGTAGTAAAACTAATTTAACTTTCGGTTGGAAAATAAAAACAAGAAAACAATTTGAATTTTGTAAAATATTTTATTTCGTCTATTTTTCAGAACAATCTATTTATTTTTGTTACTTTCGTTAAGAGAAACTTTTTCAACTACAATTAAATCAAAGTCATATATTACTTATTATCATTTTTTTACTTTAATTATATTGTTTTGCGTGGATGCCAATTGAAAACCCAAATTAGTTTAGTTTTGAAACCAAACAAACAAAAAGAAAAAAAAAGAAAACAAAATTATATTAATAATAAATTAAATAAAGTTTAAACTTTTAGACAATATATGTATGTATGTATTATGTATATGGTTTATTTTTAAGAGCTAATAATATAATATTTTATTAATAATACAGAAAGATTTTTAATTTTATTTCCAAATCATAATCAAATAACTCTATTCATTTTAGTTTTAACCTAAATTCTTAACATTCATACTAGAATAACCGCTCTCTTTCGCTCCATCTGATTACCTTCCGTACAGACAGACAATCATCAATTGCATTCATATTATGGATGTGTAATAATAGTTAATCTTAAAAATAGATTTTCATTTTCCAAAAATAGTTGTATATGAATTTTATAAATAAAGTATAACGATAGATAGATAGATAGATAGTACATACTATATTACAGTTAGTGTAAAAAAGAGTAAGTTTTTGGGTTTTTTTTTAATTATTTTTTTTTTCTTTTTCATTTTAATATTATTCTTTTTTCGCATCTATGTATTATATGTATATATATATATGTATTACAAAGATAACTATAAAAGAATACTTTTTCGAGAAATTAAATTTTGCATTGATTGAATTTGAAAACCTAGAAATGCTTAATTTTATTTTATAGAATATATAACATTTTATAATTGGGGGTTGGGGTTAAAGGTTAATAAGATATTTCTTTATAGCATTTTAACGGCCAGTTAAGATATATTTGTTGTTTGTTGCCCAAATAAATCTTAACTGGCCGTTAAACTCGTTCTGTCCTGTGTATGAGAGGGCGGGAAGTGAATAGAATTTTATATACATTTGTAAGACTATAAAACATAGAGATCCAAGTATAAAATGGCTGTTGTTGTTGTTGTTGTTGGATTAGTGGATAGGAAAATTTAGGAAAATTACAATTAATTTTATGGATAATAATATTTAGTTTTCCATTATAGATATAAAGAGCATAATTACAAAAAATTACACTGAGGTTTGAATAACTTATGAGAAATATACACGCATGACATCGGCAAATGGTTTTCGACACAGAGGACATTTTGTAACCGATGATGCACATTTGGCGCAGGCCACAACATGACCGCAAGGTAAAAACGCTGTGTTGTATTCTTCGGCATAACAGATCTTGCACAGTTTCTCTTCTGGTATGGCCGAAGATGGTTTCTTTTGATCTGCAGCATTGCAGTTGGATGTGGTAATGGGCTGTTGTTGTTCTACTTCTTCTTGCTGTTGTTGTTGTTGTTGGTCCTGGTGTTGGCAGGCTGTGCCAAAACTTTGTTGGGTTTGGCTTTCTCTGGCAACAGTTGATCTGGTTGCAGCTTGAGGATCGCTGCTGGTAACTGAAGCTGAAGCAACCACAACAGCATTTGATGACTCCCCCACTTCTTCTGAGTTATTGGACATGGTTTTCATGAATTTACTCACAACGGATTGAATAAATGTTTCGCCTTTCATTAATTTCAAGTAACGGCATTTGCCCATCCATAAAGCATGTTGTTCCCAAGGTTCGTCATCCTCATCCCAGTCTTTGAGACCTCCACCACAGCTAAAACACTTTACCCGATCGCCAGTACCCGTATAAAAGAAGCCGGCCTCGGCTAACTGCGCAGGTCTCTGTTTCATAGTTCTTGGCCATTCAGCAAACGAACGCAAACGAGCGGTTTCAATAGCGTACTCAGGAAATTCTGGATAAAATGTGCTCGTATTAGGACTACTACTTGTACTGCTACTAGCACTTACGCTACCACTTGCGGTGCCAGTGGGCATTGCCATTGACAAAGGTGGTAGATCCATGGTTGCTCCAGTACCTTCAGGGTAAGCATTACGTCTTATTTCTATTTGATCATTTAAGCCGCAAATATCATAACTGGGCGGTGGCAACAGGCGTTCCAAGGCCTCACAACTAATGGGTACGTTATTTGTAGTACGTCGTCTTAGTAGGGGACAATGCGGCGAAAAGCGCAGATGTTCAGGTACAGGTTCATCTTCACGTTCCCATCGACCAATTTCTACTTCGCAAAAGTAACATTTTGTCTTATCTTCCTCACCCATATAAAACATGCCCGACATGGCCAATTCTCTCTTATCTAACCACTCTAAAGGCCAACTTTGAAATGTCTTTAGGCGTTCATCTTCCCTATGGAATTTATCATTCATGGCATAACGCGGTTTAAATGCTGTCTCCAAGTGTTCACTAAACGTATTATTATCGATTTCGTCGCAACTTACTGCCCCGACAAACGATAATATTTGTTGCCTTAAGCATTTATCGTAACCAAAAAAATTATTAGAAGTGTTGTTAGGTTTAGCGGCAGGTAGCCTAATATGATCGGTTAATACATTTCCAGACATTTTTCTTGGCAATAACTGGGCAATCAATGTTTTCATAAAGCGATATTGTAATGGATTTCAACTGAAAATTAAAGAAAACAAACAAAATATTATTAATATAATAATAATACAATATAAAATACAACAATAATTAAGAAGGCAGTCACAATAATGTGTTACAAAATCAAGGAACATGTATTGCAATGAAGTAAAATGAAGAAACACCCGTTATTCTATGAATTACTATTGGGAAATTGATAACTTTTTTTTATAATTTCCAAGAATTGTACAGCAATTATTGATAAACAATTTTAATGGAATTTTGCTTTATAAATAAAAAAAAATAATCTTTCTTTTTTTTTAATTATTTTGAAGTCTCAAAACAGGAAACTGCATACCGAATGAATTTATTTTTTAATATTGAAAAGCACATTTTTTTTTCTTTATTATAAAATAAAATATACAGAATGAAAAACTTGAATATAGAGAGTGTATTTTTTGAGAAAATATTTCGATTTCTAAATTATTTTTCAGTTATAATACATAAAATATTGTGAGAGAAATAATATTTTTTTATGCGTCCATTGAAATATACATGTACGAGAGTTCAAAAAACACTATAGTATTTACAATGAATGATTGTGGTGTAAAATACTAATTAAACCGCTCTCTTTATTCATTTGACTCTCTTTTTCAAACACAGACAGCACCACTGGAAAATGTCATTTATTGATTTTTACAATTTTTCTCATGGACTGCGTACTTTACAATTTTTTTGTTCCATATTTTTATTTTTTATTTTTATTTGTTTGGAAATTTACAATTTATTTAAAAATAAATACATGCATAGAAGTTTTTACAAAAAAAAAATGTTTTCTTGAAATAATTCAATTTATTAACACAGGACTAAAAATATAATTTATTTTTTAACATTATCACACGACTTTTCTTATGGTAGATATCAAGTTTAATAAATATTTTTATAACAATTTCAATTAATTTCTGAATTATGTATTACCAGTAATAGTTTTGTTTTTCAGTTATTATTTTTAACGTTGTATTAAACGCACAATCTTTAAAAAGAATTCATTTTAAATAAAAAAATTATTTTTTCAAAACTTCCGCGGAGTTGATTTTTGTTGTTCTGCTAAGAGATTACGTTTTACGAATGATGTTTTAATGAAAAATTCAACTATTAGGGGAGGCGACAAAAAAATAAACGCACACATAATATAGAGTGAGTGATAACAAGAACAAGAGAGTTTTGAGAGATGAACAACAGAGAGAGAGAGAGAGTCGAAGCAGACAATTATTTGTATATCTGCTCTGCACTCTATATTATATATTATATTATGCCATAAGGGTTGAATAATAGATTTTTAACAACTTGCAAAAATTAACATTGTCATATACATACATACAATACATACATACATATAATATATCACTGAACAAATACAATACCTATCATTTGCTTAAGTAGTAAGTAGTGAGATATCAGAAAATAATTGGTAAGAAACAATGTGTTTTTCCATTTACAACAATTCATGTTATTATTGTAGATAACCAAAATAGCTGACTGTTATCTATCGTTATCAGCCATTTCGATAATTTTTCCCGATTTCAATTAAACAGCTCAAAATGAGAAAATTGTTAGCTGTATTTCTCTTCAATTAATAGAGCTGACTACTTTTTTCTCGTCAATTTAAACCAAAATATCACAAATCGAAAAGAAAATAGTAAAAATGATCTGGCAACTTTTCAATTTATGCAGACATCTGTTAATAACCACTACCCCCCAAAAATATGTATGAGTTCCAGAGACAAAGAATTAAATAGAGATAGAGAGAGAGAGAGAGATTTTGTATAATGAATACATATTTTTTCCATTTATGTATCGTTGTATAGTGCTTTGAAACCACTAGAACGTTGTAGTATATAGTAAAGGCGTAAGAGTACAAATAGTTTTTACGTGCTAATATTTATATACATACCTAGATGAAATACATTTATGTAAGTCTACAGATTGAGAGTGTAAAACATATTAAAGAAAAACAGAGAGAGAGAGAGAGAGAGAGCGAGTGTGAGTTTGAATACAAAATAAGTATCACTGCTAAGGGATGAAATGTTTTGTTGATTTCTCAATAAAACTCATAATTAAATTTAAAATATGAATGAAATAGTGAGAGATGATAGACTTTAAATTTTAAATATTTTCTATGTAAGCATAGAGGATTTAAGATTACAACAAAATTTTAAATATGTAACAAAGTACGAAAGTAAAAAACCACAGCACTATGTTCAAAGTTCACACTGTTCACGCTGGGTAATAGTAACAGAAATAATAAGTCAGATTTACTCATCATTTTGTATTATCATAACAAACAACGACTGTGCACAAAGTGCAAGTCACAGTCCTGATAATAGTAAATACATACATACATAAATATTATTCAGATTTAGTCATTTACTTTACAATATTATCATTACAAACGACAACTTGTTAGTTCAAACAATGGATGCATATTTACTAAGCATATATGTATGTACATTGTGCATGTATACAGGGTCTCTCAAGTTCTAGCTATCTTTTCAGAGAAGTTTTATTTGCTTTGATACACAAAAAATTGATGTTTAATTTGCATTTGAAAGTTAAACTAGATAGATAACTAAATGAAAAACTAACTAAAGGAACAATGATAAATTGTTCCATTGTTAGGTTCACACAAGTCTGACAGTAATTACAGTCGTAGCCGAAAATTTAAAATTTCAATACGATGTATGTATCTAATTCTATTTTTAGTAAATTAGCCACAATTTATTTTTCCTACTTTCGTAAGAATTTTAATTACACAGTGGTGGCAGAAGTAATAAAAACGATGCATTTTTTTTTTACTCATTTTATCGTTTCTATTCTATTGCATAATGCGCACAGTTTTCAATAGCTCTACTAAGAATTTCACATGGTGATTATTAATAATAAAGACATGTGAATCACAATCCGTTCGGAGTCGACTTTAAACTGTAGGTCCCGCCACCCATGTATAAAATTAACACACACAAATTGAGTGGTGTAAGAAGCTAGGAAGTAATCCGGACTGAAGGGATGTAATGACCAATTATGTATGTATGTATGAAGGGTTGTAATGGCCAATTATATATGTATGTATGTATGTATGAATCACAATCCAATACATTTATTATTATAACTTATGTTATATTATAGCAAAAATTATTCGATGTTTGTTTAGGTTGGAAAAGGAAACTATGATTTTGAGATGCAACTTAATGCATTCATTCTCTGTCCCATAATTTTTAACTCCACTGTAGGTATGATACATCGTTTCGCCTTAATTCTATTGACATGTGTCAGTATTTTTTTAATTTATATATTTTCCATTTTAGTTTATTTTCTTACTGCTTTTATTGTTACTGTTGCTAGCTTACTTACAATTAATGATTTTCACAAACATTCCAAAGTTTTTATGCAAAATTTAATGCAGTTTTTCAACTTCTAGTTCCCATAATAAGAAATGTATATAAAGAGAACAACAATAATAAAAATAAAAACAAAAGACCATGATTTTAATCTAAAGAAAAAGCCCACTCGCTTTGTACTAAAACAAACGCATTAAATGGAGCAACCAAGTAACCAGCAATCAAGTCTTATATTTATTTTTAACAACAACAAAGCGCAACGGTCACCAACATTAAATAAAAACTAAGAACTGCACAACAACAATACAATAATATAACAAAAACAATTGAATTAAAAACCGCCAACTTGAAAGAAAAAAAAAGGACGAGCGTATCTCACTCAGAAAAGGAGATCATCAGCGTTGTCAAACCGATTTTAAGAGAAACATAGCCAAAGAAATAATTTCCTACACAGTGATAATTTACTCTTCGAAAAATGTAAATAATTTAACAAGAAATTCTAGATCAATCAATTAATTAATTGCCTCAATTATTTATTTTATGATGCATTTAGACCATAAAAAGAAAACATTTTAATTGTTGGCCAATAAAACTACATACTATTTTCCTTATTTAAAAAAAAATACCTATATGTATGTGTGTGTGTATGTATGTATGTATAGAACACAACACCGGGTAAATGACAACAACTTTCCAAACAGCCTTAAAGTATTAGTTTGTATTCAGAGCCAAGCCTTTTAAGCCTTTATCTGCAGTGACAGAAATAAAACAACGTTGGATTGCTCGTTAGCTTTTGCTGTAGCGTAAATATGGTGGTGGTCTCTTTTGAAGTTGAATTCTTTTTTACGTTTAAGCCAAGTTAGTTAAACTCAAAAAGGAGATTATTGTAGACATTTTCATATGAAAATTACAAACATACACACGTACGTACATACATACGTACCCAACGAACATACACCGTGCCATACCCATACGATATCTATACAATATCCATACATATGTATATAGAAAGAGAGAATTGGATAGACAGACAGACAGACACAAGCATCTTATAATGGTTTATTTTGCTTTAAATTTTTTTCATTTTGTTTGTTGCTGTTGGTTGTTATTGTTTTTATGCTGAGTTTGCCGCTTTTAACATTATGGCTTGAAGTTACATGGAAACCAAAGCAATCAACGTTTTTCTACAATAATAACAGCTCCACACCAACAGCAACTCCTCTACAGCATCTTGGAACCGAGCAGATAGGGAGATCGGTGGAGATATTTTTTAATGTTTTGCCAACGAATAGTGAATGCAATTCAAAAGCATAAACAGCATCAACTTTTTTTTCTTTTTTTTTTAATACAAAAACCAAGACTGTGAGAAAGTTTCAATGGAATGCAGTCAAACAAGATTCAATGCAATAAAAAAAAGAGGAAAAAAATCAACAAAATAAGTGAAGAAAAAAACGTATACTAATGCAATCAAATGTGTGTATGTATATGGACAAAACCATCCCAGTGGAGTACATGCAACATGTAAAGAGCCTCTACTGTTTTGTTTATTCGGGATGCCAGATTGATTATGATGAAGTTCGATATGATTTTTCAAATTTCGTATAAATAGCTCACATTTTTTATACTTAGAGGATGGACTCCACTTAAAGAATATATGTTGGTTTAAAGATGATAACAAATCAGTCTTACCCTTAGGACAACTGATATACATACACGATCATATAACAAAATTATAGAGGCTTAATTTTTCTACCATAACATAGCCATAAGGATATTAAATTTATTTCCAGCATAGTGTTACAGGCTGTCCGGTGTTTCAATATTATTAAAGGCAGTGCAAACAGAAAAACTATTTAAAAAAGACCAACAAAAAATTTTACGTTTTTAACCAGTGTTAATCTCATTTCTAGTTAGTGATGAGTATCTTCGAGAAATCAGTAGTTGACTGTTAGACATTTGAGACATTAGCTTGATGACCAGAAACATTATAAATCGTCTGGTAACACCACCGACCAGCCAACCGACAAGTAAACCACCGACTGTCTGTCAGACAGTCAGCAACAACATAAAAGATTAAGTGCAACAACATTAAAATAAACACTCAAGGAAACTCACACATAAAAAATAAAATTGTTTTCCAACTGTAGTAGAGTAGTAACACATAAACAGAAAAATAAAATAAAACAAGTAGACTTCTATGTTGTGTAGTATATTTGTAAAACTCCGAGTAAAGATAGAAAGAAATGACTATATTTTGTAAAATGAAACGATATGAGCGTGTAAGCTCCCGTTTGTTTTAAAGCAAAATCCAAAAAATACCACATTAATGGGAAGTAAAAAACAAAACTTATAGAGTTTCGTTCAAGGCATAGCATATGCAAAGTTTTTAAAACATTAAAAAAGAACCAGAAAATGCTGTGGAAAGATCTTTAATAAAAACGTTCCACTCTAGTACTCTAGTACGAAATGCCTTTAAAAATCGAATCAAAGTTTACAAATAGAATTATAGATAAAGAATTTAAAAATCCCATTAGTAATAAAATAGTAGTAAATAGTAATTGTTTAATAATTAAACTAGTTTTAGTAACATTCAGCAAATCAGCAAAATTAATTCGAAAACTCTTTGTGTAGACTTAAAAATTTTATTCAAAATCTATGAATGTATATATCATTTGTTATATAGTCACGAAGAATTTGCCGAACCGAACTACAATCACGATCTGTGAAAATAATCGGAAAATTTGCTCGTTTCTACGTACTTAATTTAAAAACGGCAGACAATTTTCTCTATACCCTCTATTCTTTAGCATGAAAAATATCGAAAAATGAAATAAATTGAAGAAAACTGTTTAGAGAATGTGTTGCATAATTATTTAGTAATCTTTAGTCGAATCAGAGTACCAAAAAAGGTTCAATAGGTCTCAATTAGATTTTTCTAACGAATATTTAACAACAAAATTTATTATGAGCTCACATCGGAAACTACTTTTGTTCAATGCGGATATTTGAGACATTAAAATTGATAATTTAATCAACTATTTTAAATCACTTGGAATATTAAATGCACATACATATATTTGAAGCTTATCATCTATTAATTTATTATAATTGGACTTTCCAACAAAAATCTTGGTTTTAAAATAACATCGTTTGAAATGTACATATAGTTTGGTAATTGAATTCAAGTCATATTTTAATTGATGTGAATATTGTACGTTTGAACTAAATGAATGCAAACCTATGTATTTTCAAACCTTAAAATTAAAAGGGAACTATACTGTAAAAATGTGTATTTAATAATTAAAATCCATTTAATTAAAAATTTGTAATTTTAAACCACCTCACGTGAATAAAAGTAGAAAAACGAGCATTACTTTGTTATGTGTACCATCAAAATATTTCATTAACAATTTGTAGAAATTTATAACACTAACTGCATAAACTTTTTAATACGTAAGCAAAATTATTTAAAATTTTTAATGTTTTCAAACTCACCCAAAAATAACTGATTTTTATTATTTCCTTTTGATTACCACACAACAATTTGAATTAAATTGATTTTGTTTTGTTTGTTATTTCTGTTCAACAGATTTATAATTTTTTCTGTAGATTAACGTTTGTTTATACAACTAATTTCCGCGATTCTTATTGGGAATTGTTGAACAATAATTTCTTTTGAATCACTGTGTGGTTATTATATAATCCATATATTAATAAATATAGATTATATATCATTACCATTTAGAGAACTTAAATTAATTAATTTAAGTACAATAGAAACTACATATATTTGTTCGATTCACGATTTGACTTCGTGCGCTTAAACGTTGTTGTTGGTTACCAACTAAATGCACTAGTGAAGTGAAGTTTGGAGACATCGTTAATAATAAGTCTTTGAACCAACGAGAGGGTATTTAAAGAAATATTTTTTTTTCATGAGAGAGAGAAATTGAATTAAACAGAAAAACAACGAACCTTATAGAAAAAAACCAGGTGTAAACAAACAAATAAACAAAAAGGAAAACAAAATTTATTCACGAGCAACACAGAGAGCGCAAACGTAAAACAATCATAATTTAAAGAGTAGTAAAGAGTAGGAAAAGACAAAAGAGAGTGAGCGTAAGAGAGTACTTACAACTGCACAAATATGTGCATATTTTTTTGTATAGCCAAGCCTAGAAAGTCGTCATGGCGTTTATATTGGAGTCTGAAGTCTAAGCCAATAATGACAACAACTACAATAACTTAAGACCAAGAAACATAACAGAAAAACAGCAACCAAATAATGGTAATAATAGCAGCCTTATACAATTAAATAAATATTGAATAGAAGTGAGAGAGAGAGAAAGAGAGAGATCCAACCAAGACCAAGCAGTCGTATTAAGAAACAACCAAGGCGGTAATAGACACAAAAACAAAAAAAAAAACAGTCAATATCATGCATAACAAGAGGAAAAAACAGCAACAACTCTAATATGTAAACATTGGAATGCAGTTGAACAACTTTTTATGGTGTTAAGTTTCTTCTTCGTGTTCTTTATTCTTAGCAACACTAGTCAGTCATCCAAACCAGCCAGCCAACATAAAATAAATTTACTGCTACAGCCTTATAAACTACTCAAGCAATGGTATTTTCTTTCATTGAATTCATAAATATTGTTGAGATGGTTCGAAAACAATATTGAGCCTTGACGGGTTTTTTCTTATACATACATACACAGTAAATAATTCAATATAATGTCGGAATCCGGGAATAATATAAATACTTTAAAGGGGTGATGTTAATACCCCAAATATTAAATCTTCAGCTTCTCATTTCCCCTAACTCTGTAAAGAACATAGAGTCTCATCAAAACTTTTTATTTTAATCCTGAGCATTGGAGTTCCTCGTGCTCTGATGCTTTGTTAGTCCCACTGTACAGGTTGGCTACAGATCTTAGGAACATTGACTCCATTGTAATCGCGTTAGCATAGGAAACAAAAGAAATTGCAGCCTCAAAAATGTTTGCTAAAGCGAATAAAAGAATATTGAATAACCAGGTCCAAAAAGGGCAAACTTCTTTAGACAATAAGGAAATAATCAGTTTGGAAAATCAGATAATTATCTGTGGTAATTTTACTATACATCACCTTCAGAATACATTGAAAGACATTTGATGTTCACTTGACGAAAGTGTGTACTGTTGTCAAATGCAGTGCGCCCCCTTAGAGAGATATTCTGATGAGAGGGTATTTCATTGCACGGTGAAACTGAAAGCTGAATGGTTTTACTCCACATCAATACTGACCACATGAAAGATTGGATTGTTTTGTTACCAGATATGAAGAAACTATCAAACAATAGAATTGATTGACTTTTGAAGAGTAAATAAAAGGAGACTCTAAAAATTTGATCAGACAATAAATATTGGATTTTCTAGATGTTGACATCTTCATACATTGTTAGTAGCAATATCAGTATCTCACTATTGATTATCGCTGACAAAAGCAATTCAAATAGCGTCGCGTAATTCTAAGCAGTATTGTTTACAATTTTTGAGTGCGTTCGTCTTTTCCCTTAGTGAAATGGTTTAAATAGAAATGAACGATGCTCTCGAGGTAATCTAAAACCTTACTTAGTTTTGAAAGAAAACAGAAATCAAATTGACAAAGGAGGTTTTATCTGTAACCCAAATTAGAGGAACCAGTAATTGCTAATACCTTCTGATCTGTGTCAGAATCCTAATACAATACAATATAAGACATAAGAAATTGTAGGTCAAGTCAGTTTATATAAAAGATCATTTCAAAAGCTTAGAGATTCTAGCAAAGAGTTCAACCTAATTCTTATATTCACTCTTTTACTATTAAGCTTTACTCTTCACATTTAATCTCAATACCCTTTATGTAATCAATATGGATACATATTACTGAATAAGTGAATATATATGAAATCAAATGAAAATTCCTTGCGGCTATATGTCTCCCAATACGTCTCTCTAAGTCCGTATCCAATTACTGGGAAAATTGACTTTAAAATTCCTTAACAGACAAGTTCTATCACATTATGGAATTCCCTGAAAACGTATTAAATGTTATTTCAACCACATTCTTAAAGGGGATGAAGCAAAATTGTTTATCATACGAGAAGATCTTGGAAATCATTGTTGTTAGATTTCATTGAAAAATTCCTTGGTAAATGATACGATTTCCTTGAGCTAGAGTCTAAACCACGGAAAATATCTCGGTTGATAGAAGAGAAACAAACAAAAAATAAAAATAAATGAAATATTTATGCGGTTACACTTGAAGTTTGTACGTTCATTGTGTTCAACTGAAAATATACTTGAGCAGCACAATTGTTTTTTCTAACAGACTTGTTGTTGTTTTTCTTTTTTTTTTTAGTTATTTTTTTATATTTTTTGTAGTACTGGTTCTTCTTTATGCTACAATAATACAAGATTGGAATGCAGTGATACCAGATACAAAAGTGGACTGACTGTTTACCAGGCAGTCAACCAAGCAACCAGTAGTAGTATACACTCGTAATAGTTGTTTGTAGTAAAAGTACACTCCAAGTGCTGGAGTTTCAATTTACAAAATATAAATTTAAGAACAAAAGGAAGGGCGAAAAAAAGACCAGAAGAGATAGCAGATAGCAGAAATAAAAAACAAAAATACTGTAGAATAAACAAGAGTTGAGTTCTACAAAAATCATTCACAAGAGTCGTGAGCAAGTACAAGATTCTTTTGCTGGGTTTTTTTCTTGTGTTTTTTCCACTTTATTTATTTAAACGAGAATGCAGAAATATATGTACATACTGCTATAAGAAAAGAACCAACTGGATCTACCATAAACCAAAACAGCATCCCCAGTATTAAAGCTCTGGAATTTAAATAAATCATAAAAAGATATTAATGAAAAGAAAAAGGTATAAAATGAAAACAGATTAAACCACAAAGTAAATGTGAAGAGAAAAAAACCTTGGAACAGGACTATGAGCAAAACACAGATACAACGCAAATTACATCTGCTCAATTTAAAAACAATTAATGTTTTCTTTATTTCTTTATTATTTCAATAAGTATAAACATATTGAAACTAATCTATAACAAGGTTAACTCCTGATCTTTTAGTTTGATATTATTTTGTTCTAATAGGGTAAAAAATATGGCATCTGCCACCATACTTAGCCAGCTAAATATGAGCATTCCGAAGAATATTTTGTTTGGAAGGAATGTGTTATCCGTAAAAAATGAAGATAGAGGCTGTTGAGACTTAAATAAAGCACTCCTTTGGCCATCATCCGTCACGACCCTGTTACTGCATGATACCAACGACATGCATACATTAGCCACTTTTACGCTCCGAAGGGATACATGTCTCGCTGTCAATTATTTAACTCGGTTGTATAACAAAATAATATCGTAAAATACTTGGGAATCCATATGGAATCTGGTCTAATTTGGTCCCACCATTTAAATGCAAACCTAAACCAAAACAAGCTAAAATAAATACGCTCCAATGGTTTCCTAAACCGCGCTCAACTCTCAATTGGAGTAAAAAATGCTGTCGTATAAAACCAATTTGAAACACATGGCATTCAGCTTTGCAAAACAGAGAAGACATTCGAAGAGATTAGGAACCTTAATACACCAGACTTAAACTATTCACTAGTTTATGTTAACTATCTATGTTCACACAGTTATTAAAAAATAAATTCAAGAAATTGATTCCAGATGTGCAAAACTTTGAAAAACATAAACGCACGAGAATAATAAGAACCTTCCACTTTTTGCTTTAGAATTAGAATGTAGTGATCCACTAATGTATCCACTCCCGTTATCCTAATATATCCAGCCTTTTTTCACTCACCTATCGTTCAAAATGTCTTAACAAAACTTGTATAAAATATTTGTTCAATATACGAGTGGAAATCCTATTGTAATATGAAATTAAACAAAAACAAATTTAAATTAAAACCGTAAAAAAAAAAAAACAAAAAAAAAAAACAAATTTGCACGATTGTTAAATTGATGACAACATCATCGTCGAATACGAACTTGAAAGAATGTTGGCCTTTAATTGTTGTATATGCAGTGTGTTAAAAATATATTGTATTCATATGTACATACATATGTATGCATATAGAGCTTTTGTCCTTCCAAGAAATAAATGAATGAGCTGTACGAAATTACTAAATGTTTAAAATAAAAATTAACACACTTGAATGCATCCAAACGAATGATATACAAATATTTTTTTTTTTAAGTATTTATTACGAAAATTCTATGTATTCTAGTAGTATGCCGCGTATAGAGTGCATTAATGGTGACCAATATAAAATAAATAAACATACTATATACATGGGTATGTAGATATGCATACATATGTGTATGTAAATTATAAAACAAAACTGACGATAATTTAATGTCATTCTCATTTGATTTTATTTTTACTCGTTTTTTCATCGTTAAATTTAGAACAAAAGCAAGGAAAATCGAAAATATAAAGAGAAAAACACTCAATTCTCAACAAATACCAGATGGAAAAACAAAATATAAAAGAAAATGTAGATCATTTAAAATCAATGGTGATTAGTTTATCTTCAAAGTAAGAACGAAAGTACCGAAATAGACATACATATGTACCTTCTACTGTTTAAGTACTTCATTGAATTAAAGTTTAAGCCGAACGCTAAGCGCTGCTTAAAAAAAATATACAATAATTTTTAAGGTTTTTAAATATTCAAAAGACAATTAAACTTTAGTTTCTTATTTGAACAAAGAAATGTTTAAGTTTTATTACATATTTCGTTGACATGAGTGGTTAATCGAATTTTATTTCGAAGTTCTATATTCGATCATTGGCTTGATTTTATTGAACATTCGCAGAATATTAGTATACAGGAGAAAACACCTTAAAATATAGAATATATTGTCTGAAATTTTGAAATAGATTTTAAAAATCATAACCTAATAATAATTGTAGAGTAAATTTTCACAACTTAAGCAAAAATTTCTATTAGTTTCTGGTTTATGGTAATGCGTCTTCCCTCCATTGCTTTCAATTTGGCACCCACTTTAGAATCAAAATTAATATGAAGTAAAAAAAATCCTACTGTATTCTATAAAACTGATCACACTGTCTGTAATGACGGCATATTTGAAGAATAATAACAAAATGAAGAAGAAAAAAAACATGAAGTTAAAAACCAATTTAAGAAACAAAAAGAACGAGTAGTATTAACTGTTTCTAAATATGTAATATTGTTAACAGTTTAATGGGCTAACTTTGGTCATTTTGGTGAAACGCCAGCCAGAAAGGTCATACATTTTCTACAAATTTTGTATAACGTATTCAAACTCGGCAATAAAACAAATACCGACAACAATTACTACAGCAACAGCTCAAAAGTATTTCTAATCAATTTCAATAAGAAAAGAGGAGATACCATTTATAGTTGTTTTTTTTTTCTTTCTTTATATTTATTTATTTGATCATCGTTTCAAATACATGCACACAACATTCATGAGGCAAGAACATAACAGAATTCTTGGAAATGAATGAATTTGAGACAAGCATGTAGAAATATTGTTGTTATTCCGGATGACGAAGCTGATGATGATGCTGATGCTGATGCTGCAGCATAAATTGAAAACAATGAATACAAAAACAATATTAAAAACCAAGAAAAACGTCGGCGCATGCTCAACAATACCAACCGATATTCAGGAATATTTTTGTAAATGCATATAAAGAACTTCTCTCTTCTACTGGCATTCGTTCAGTACAAGGAGGCAATGCAAGAATTTCTACAAATTAAACATTCTTTTGAAGTAGTGTCTCATCAACAACTCAGTATGATGCTCTGAGGAACACCAACATCAGCAATGAACTTTTGTTACAGCCAAAGCATTGTTTGCCATCGTCATCATCTTCCTCTTTACACAACAAAAAAAGAAAAATAAATTTTTTTTCATTCTTTTCAGGTTTTAACCTTCAAGGTGTTTTGAAAACAGCAATTCGTGAGAAGAGATCTCAAGACAAAGATATCGAAATGTAGCCACAATCAAAAAAGAATACAGGGCAAATGCCGCCTATCTATTAAAAGAAAAATATAATAAAAAAAATAAAAAAAAATAACAAAAACAAAAATAAAGAAAAACCAAAAATTACAAGAAAAGATCTATCATGGGATTAACAAGAGCCCAATAACTATGAGAGGGAGTTTAAGTTTTAATTTTTTTCATTTTCTTTTACAGTATTATTAAAGGCAACAGACATTCTTTTATTTGGACCACCTAGACGACTAATGGTGATTATTATTTATTTATATTTTTATGCTTTATATTACGGTATTTGTAAGATAAATTTATGGAATTAGCCTTCAGTTTAACAGTTACATTCATTTAGAAGTGCAAACAAAAGCAAATTACATCTTGTACCTTCAAAAGTCCCTAAATAGTTCAAATTTTGAAAGTTTTGAAAAAATCATAATTTTATTCACAAATTGGTGACGGCAAAAATACCTACAGTTTTTGCATTGAAACACTTTACTCTACCCAGATATATCAAACTCCAATCCTACAGAATCTGTTGAAAACATAACAGCATCATAATAGATTTCCTACACATATTAAAAATCAATTCCGTTGTAGACACTTGTTTCAAAAAGACGATGAGTTATGACACACAATGCACCTATTGGAGAGCAATTAATCTCATATTTTGGAGCAGTTCATTGGCGGCCACGAAACTATTTTTAGTGATGATATCTGAAGTCCCTGAGGGACAAGATAGAAGCCATATCCCATATAATCGCATATCCGATGTTTTAAGAACAATACAATTTTAATTACCAGCGTTGTCTTGTGTATTCAATCTTATGTAGCCTTCTAAAGCTAATGTAACCTCTATCGGTTATTAATATTTAAGCCGTTATAATTAATTACATTTAAAACATGCATCGAGCTTGTTTCTTCTGTTACTATAAAATGTATGAAAGAAGCTAATTCTACCTCAACTTCTTATAGAATACACTGCGTACACAAATGAATCTTCGTTTTTCCAATTTCTCTCTCCATTGAAACAACAAACTAGTGTACATAAATAAGTACATATGTAGGTATGTATGTATGTAATATATTTCTATATTTTTAATGGAAACCAAGCAAATAGTTGACTCTGATCGTACATTCAACAATGGTGATGATGATGATGATGAAAAAGAAGTTTATGGTTGAATGAACTACTTCCGCTGGTAAAGGAAATAATTAAAAACAAAAAGAAACTACAAAGAGGAAACCCAACAAAAACATAATAAATACATAAACAAGAAAAATAAAGTAAAAAACGGAAGAGCGAACCATTGTAAATGACGATTATTAAACCAAAGTCGTAAAAAGAGAACGGCCCACGTTTAACAAGATATTATTAAAAAACATGAGTTGCAAAGGAAGTATGTACACATTTTGAAAATCATACAAACAAGAATAATTTCTAATTATTTGAAATCATTAAGCAATATCAATAAAACAATTATAAATGAGTCAGACAGAAGCAACACAATCAATGCGATACTTGCAAATTTAATAATAGGCAAATTTTGTTTATAACGAAGCGCTATACAAGATACTTGTTTACGTTCGTAATACATATGTACATACATACATATATAGGAATGTTTTTGCTATCGAAATATAAAACGCAATTTGTTCCAAAATAAAATTTATGACATCAGAAAAACAGTGCGACTAATTTAGCTGTTAAATAACTACATACTACTTTGCCATGCTCCTATTTATGAGTAAACAAAATTTAATAGGTTAAACTAAATAGAACTATATATACATACATACATATGTAGTATGTATATATGCAGTGAGTGTCAAATGAAAATAAACACCCCATCTAATTTAATAAAAATGTGGGTACATTTCATTAATAATTATAGTAATACATATGTATGTATGTACATATATAAAAAACAATGTTACTCGATTTTAAGGCAATTAATTTTACTCTAAATTGCAATGAATTACAAAATACTGTTTCCACACTTTTTTCCAGTAATGTGAGCTGTTTATTTTTATTTGACGCCCACTGTATGCATATAGCCGTTATACATAAAATTGTATCATTATAGATAATAACACGCCAGAGTCATGCACATAAAAATTTTTTTTAATGAATGTTCCATAACTGCAGTGTTATATAACTCGTCTTCATTTGGATGTGGTAGCATATATTATTTAAAATATTTTTAAGCCAACATTTAATGTATTTAAATTATTATTAGTTTTTATTTATATGTATATAGTATATATACCAGCTTGTAACTATCTTCTGATGCTAGATCATCAATTGAACTTTTTTACTGTATTATTTCATTTCATAACCGCTGTAACAGTAACATTACATTATATAACATTACATTACGTAACATTACATTGCATAACAGTAATAATTACTGTATACATATTTTTTAAGTTTTAAAAATTGTGTTGAACAAATATCGTTTAACTATTTATGCTAATTACTTTACCTAATATTTTAAACAAAACAAAAAAGAATATACATCTTTATTTATAGGGAAAAAATTCGAAAGTTAATTATTTCTATCGTTGACTCACTTTTCACGCACACTGTACATTATAATATAAGAAGTACTGGAATGACCGCATCAACATTTATTAAGAAATACTCTCTGAAAATAATAATAACAAACAACAACAATGTTGACGTCAGCAAAACACAAAACAATTTATTATTAACAGACAGTTTAGCCGGATAGTTTAAATTTTAACAAGTTTTTATTTATTAATTTTTAGTATTAGAACACATTGATTGTAACCATATTTTTGGAAAATTCCAAATACTTTTCGTTAAGTTTCCTAATAAAAATAATTTGTTTTCCAAGGAAAATAACGAGTTTAAAAATCGTTTACAAATTGTTAGCAGATGTCTCTAAAATAACCTGTTTGAAAGATAACATTTTGTTTAAAAGTGAATGTAAATTCGGAATATTATCGCTATATGATGTTTTTCTATTACAGAAGAGCTAAGAATTCGTCGCAGACTGTTAAATAGGACATAGAGGATTAAAAAAAACATTTTTAGTAATATTAACATTCCATTCATAAAAATAACTCTTTGTAAGAAACAACAATATAGGATATACCTAATCTAGAATTGCAATACCATAAGGAACTGCGAAAAGTAATCATACAAGCGGTGTGAATAGGACTAAATTATTTCAGTTATAGTACAGCAAACCAGTCTCTGATTATAGTTATGCGTAAATTATTTAAGTATCGGGATTTAAAAATTAAATTATATCAATCTTAAAATATTTTCCGTTTTATAATAATCAATGTATTGTAGAAATTGTTAATTATAGAAAAAAAATGCGTTTTAAATTCAGCTAACATTTGTGTTGACAGCACTGATAAAAAAAACATAATTATAACGCTCTGGCAACCTTGTATCATTATTGCTTGGGGGGTAACCAAAGCGAGCAGGGGTTAACTTGTTTGCCTTTATTTGTTTCTTTTTGATTACACACGATCACATTACAGTATTTTCACTTAATTACTCCTTTATAAGTATTAGTGACTTCGTATATACATATAATTTTTTTTATCACATATTTATAATTGTTTAAACAAATATACACTTACCCTGATAATTTTTCTCTTGTTTATGAAAAACTCAAGTTGTTTTCTACACAAACACGAATATTAAGCAAACAAAAATCGAATGTATATATTGTTTTCTACGAAAACATAAAGAAAAAATGGCAGTGTGCGATCGAAATTTATTTAACACTGATTTAATTAAACATTTATCGTAATGAGGCGTTGAGATTAAAAAAATTAAAGTTTTGTTTTAAATTACAATGAAAATAAGTCTAAATTTAAGTTGAGTTGGCAAAATTGCTCTTAATTTTCTTTATAAATGCACCAGTTCCAAAATCTATTATTGGATCAAAGTAAAGTTCGTAACACACTAACGAATGTACTCGTTTTTCGCTAACATTATGTTGTTGTTCGTTAGCAGGGTTGTTATATTTAAGTGATGACAACGGGATTTATATTTTTGAGGTGACTTTTTTAATTTAAACCGCTTATTTGAAAACTGTCAGATATGAACAAAAAATGGAATTTATTTCATTAGCTTTATGGATATATATGTATTATATAAAAATAAATTATTTTTAAAGAATTATTTTCTGGGAGATAATAGTTAAATAGTATAAACAAATACCTAGTTTTCTTAATCAAATAAGAAACAATCGACTTGATTCAAAGTTTATGTAGCTATTTTGTGTATGACTAAATAACATTCTTTGGTTTCTTTTGTTTTTGAAAGCAGTCAGAGAAAAGAATCAAAAATCTTGATAAGGAGCAATTTCCTTTCGTACTCTTCTGTAGATATCAATCAATAACTGTATATTCTAATACAGCTACCGAGCTACTCCCAAACTCGGGACAGACTAATATTTGCATTCCTAAGCCTTCTTTGAATGCACAAGAGTTTTCCGAACAAATAGCAATTTCCCAAGCTTTGATTAGATTGAGAATGGTAGTAAGCGATATTACACCTAACTAGAGTGTCTTTGTAGCGAATACATCAATAGCTTCACTGTCTAATACCAAAGAAAATAAAGTATCCATATCCATATACATATATCCATATTCTTTGCTAATACTTAAAGGTGTCTAGGTACATCTGAAACTATTTCCAAAATCTAGTTTCTACACCGCGTCAGTGAATATTTCACAAACTTATTTGTTATACGATGAAATCTAAGTGCCTTTATGAAGTTCTTTAAGATTTTCCGATATGAAATTAGAAAAATAGTCAGACAAGTTGTTTACACAGACAATTAAATGATGAAACACATGGGACTAAATTTTATTAACACTTGTGTACATATTCACTCTGAAATGTAGCTTAACGGCCTTTTCTAAACGTAAAAACGTACGTAGTAGTAGATATAGCTAATCAAAAGCTATTCTTGGCAAATATGAAATATTTACTGGAATGTTCCCCAGAGAAAGGAACACTTAAAAGACATTATTAAGGACGAAAAATGAATTCTGAAATCAAAAACAAAGAATAAAACATTTTTGTATGTATATTTTCTGCAAAACTCTTCATTATTATTTAAATCGCATACACAAACTTTTGTAAAAAATTATTCATTTGAAAAATTTTAAAATAATTAAATTGATTTCAATTTCAGCATTAGGATAGCGTTTCCAGAAGCTTTATAGATCTAAACATTTTTATATGTACACGAAAAAACTACTAAAAATAGTAATATGTAGTATTCTTTTATAACTTTCCTTTACGTGAATAGGAAAAATATTTTCCAGAAAGAACTCTCCTTTTATAAAAGCGCATGTTTTTTATGCAGCCAAAGAGGAAAATCAATATTTATGATGCATTCATTTAAAAAAAAACCATGGGATTCATAATGGCCGAAGAGCCTACCACCAATAGACTAGAAAGTACGCGAAAATATGGGAGACATAACATGCATACATATTTCATTGTAGTAGTAGTAATACTAGTACTACACGTAGGGATTATATTGTACTATACTCCTACAACTTAATTGTAGAAATAAATCTAAAAAAAAAATTAATAAAACGAGGCTTGTAAAAGAAATATGGCGGATGATGGCGTCCAAAACCAATACATGCATTCATAAAAAAGTGCATATCCTTATAAGGACATACGCTGGAACATAAACAGCGAAAGGCTTCTCTTTTACTCTCTGTGGATATGATAAACTCAACATTAAGGAGAGTCTGGATGAATATTATGACTGAGTGACTGAATGGTTAAAAGCTTATGAAATAGGCCCGTTAAGCGAACAAATGCTTAAGAAGAGAGTTATGCAAAGCATAGTTTACTGACTGCTTGGGCTACTAGTTGGCAATTTGATTGTGACATTCATGTTATGCAACACTTAAACGGCGCATGCCAAATGATTTATACGATTTGGTAGTGGAAATTACCAAATCGCAGACATTTAATAGTACGAGGATATATAGAAAGAGAAGCAACATGTCATTGAACCACATTGTGCATGCAACCGACAGCAATGTGCAACAGTGAGACTTCTCAAGTGTCTAGATATATACTTATATCGTTGTAATGACACTAACAAAGCAAAATCTTTATTAAACGTTTTTTTTTTCTTTTGCTTTTTTCCACTTTTAAGCAAGAGAACATGCTACTAACACCTGCAACATGCAAAAAAAAAAGAGAAGAAACAAAAATCATTTTGAATTCATTGATTGCCCTTTCTAAAAACGGCAACAACAAAAATATGAAAGGATCATCTTAAGTTGGAATTGTGCTGAAACACTGTTAGGAAAACTACAAAAACAAAAGCATAAAGACTAAAACGTAAAATGTTTTCAAAATTAAACAGCTGCTGCAGATGTTACTCGCCACAAATAACAAAAAAAAAAAAAAAATTAACAAAAAAAGAAGACACATGCTGGCTGCCACACAACAATTCAAGGAAAAAATAAAATCCATTCAAAAGTTTCATACAATATGCCACGCACCAACATTTGTGTTTCCTTTAATAATATTTCAGTTTTTTTTTCTTTCTTCTTTTTCGCTTTTTCAAGTATCCACCACGGTTTAATTGCTACATGCAGAAAGGTTTGCCAGCTTATCGGTCAACATTACCAAAACATAGGCTTTTACTAAGAAATTTTAAAACCTAACAACCAAATAAATTCCATCTGTCAGAAGTTGGACTAAATCAGGCAGATGTTGGGTTCATATGCGGCGCAAAGTTCGTGTACCTGATGGAGCAGTCGGTTAGACCTCTTTGGGTTGAGGTCTTACTTAAGACACTTTTAGGGTTGATCAAGCGAAATGTGGACACTTTTTTGCTGTATTGGGGGGATTGTAAAATGTTCATAATTCTATGACCCATTCTTTTAATCATTCTAGAACGAAATTAACACAGAATTTAGGCAAGCAATCAATTAAAAACCTAATACGTGACACCTCTTTTTTCAGCATATTCTGTGTGTGTATTCTCAAGATACTACTTCGAGATTGACGAGTTCAGGAGTTGGTCTACGTTAGGATTTTTGATGTTAAGAGTATCATGTCTTCTTAACTCTGTCAAGAACCTATCCTGAATCGTTTCCTTCATTTGTTCTTTAAATTATCAACTGCCATATACTTAACTAAAAATCGTATCGCATTGTAGATACCAGGGTCGGTATTGAAAGGCCATAATATTTTTAATGAGACTGATTAAAATTAAAGTTAGCAAGCTTTTCCAATAAAATACATGAGGCTATCATATTATTCGTATATTTTTATTTTTCTTCAAACTTGCACTCTGTTCGCATGCATAAAAAATACAAATATGTATATCGATATCGAATTCAAAATTCCAGCACGTATCAATTTTAAGTAGAATAATAGTAATTTTTTTTATTTGTTTTTATCAGCTGCATGAAGTGTGATTAATAAAAATAATTCAACTTTGTTGACGCCACTTATATAAGACTCCATTGTTTGAGTAAAATGTTTAAATTCTTAACTGATTAACTATTTCCTCTGTCACTGCTTAAAGGTACAGTCATATTCAGCAAATATTTGCGAAAAAATACGTAAATAATGAAGACAAACTATTTTGTGCATATATTAGTTTGGAAATATCAAACAGAGACTAGTTTATGCTTGTAGGCTTGCTTACATACAATAGTTGTTTAGAGATGATAGATGACATGTTTTGCCTTTCTTTTTGACAAATATGGGCTTAACGAAATTCTTATAGCCTTCTTCTTATAGCAGAAGTGAGCATTGATTTTAACCAGGTTACCACACCCTCCTATATTCTTAGTCAATACCGAAAATCGGATCAAAAACTTTCCGCACATACCAAACCGCAACTTTATAATTTGAATTTAATTACCACAGCGAAATGGCATTTAGTCTTTTGCATTATTTTACCATAAAATTTCTTTGCTCATTAAGAAGCTACAAAGTTCAATTGAGTTACAAAAAAAAAAAGAAAAAAAAAAGGAAACAAAAGTAAAAATAGAAAAACTGTTTTTAAATGCAAAAATAAAAAATTGTCTCTTTGGCGACAAACATAAAACATTTCGTTTCATTTTGCTGTTCTTTTCTTTTTTAAAGAAACATTCATACATACATACATATGTACATTCATTTTCAAACGTCTAGTGTCTAGACTAAATTTGCAGACTGTATGCACTTGTCAGGTTAAAGAAATACAACGGCTACAACAACTATTGCCAATAAACCACAAGACTTTATTAATAAATAAAAAAGATGCTGGTACCATTCACTTTATTTTTGGAAAATCAATTACAAGGTATAGGATGGATATGCGACATAAGACGAGAGGTATTGCATTTTGCATTTGAATAAAAAAATTTCTTTAAAATAGATTCATCACGCTATTCGGCATTTGCCAAGTTAGTTCTTTTAAATGGACGTTAAGTTTTACATTAAATAGTATATTTTAAATTTTCCCATCGATCCTAGCTGGAATAATTAACCACAAATAAGTTCTATCATAATTCATTTAGTGCAGCGTATTTTACTTCGCAACACGTGTATCCTGATCCGAATGCTTTTGCTTCTATGTACCTTTTCTTCAGCTATTAGAGGATATAGCCCGTCTATTACCTCTATTGAAACGTCTAGAAACGGTGAAAGCATGTTTACCGTTAGTGGCTAACCACATTATTTTGGTTTTCGACGTACTGATACGCAACTTGATCAGTGTCGCCAACCTCATTGAAATAAATACGTATGAAAAAAAGTTACAGTTTATTAGCCCTTTTACTATGATCCTAAGATACTCTAAAAGTTTGAAGAAATCTTGTACAAGCTTACAGATATTAATTATTATTGTATATACAATAGACGCTGTAAATGTAATTGAATGTAATTCCATGTAAAAACGAAAATATTTAATGATATTACGAAAATGTTTAGTTTGGAAGTTTCCTGCCTAAGTAGAAAATAAAATATTTCATCAAGTAAAAAAAAACCATTACAGTATCAGTCGTATTTATTTCGATTTCGATTTATTTATTTGTTTTATTTTTCTAGGAAAATCCCTGTGACATCAATGCTTATAGTGGTTTCTGATAATAATTGTTCATTTATTCAACAATAACAATAATAAGAATGTGGTTTTTTATAATCGTAAATATCAATATTTACAGCTTTAAAATAAATACAATAATATACACAACACAAGGGAAAACAATGAATGAATCACAACTGATATCGGTATTTATATAATTTTACTCTCAGGCAACTTTTCTAGGCTGAGCTTAAGATGCGATTAAGAGGAAAAAAAACATAAAGAAACAACAAAGAAATTTTGAAACAGTCAGCAAACCGGTATTTGTTTAGGTCTTGAGGTCGTTTAATTTAATTTCCTGTTAAGGCAATAATGATTTTTAAATTTCACTACGAAACCGTTACTAACTGCACCGTTTAAATCGGTTCTGAGACGGTTTGATATACCAGACCACCAAGGATATTAAATGAATTGTTATTTTTTTAATTCGATTAATGGAATATTTTTTATTTATTTGAAACGTAATAAGCAAAACAAGTTAAAATTGTCAAATTTATTTAAATTTTTAAACAAACAATTGATAACATTTCACAAAAGCATAGTAAAACGTACACTTAAGGAGTGAACATGAAAAAATTCAGTGCTCCACTCTCCTTTAAACTCTTATTAATTTTTTGCTGACTTTTTTATTTATATTCGAATGTATTTTATCAATACCTTTCATTGGGACAGATTTTTTGTTATCTTGATGGATAGCGTTACCTGAGCAACTAAACTGCATTATTTGCTTGGAGACAAGCTGTAAGCCCTGGTCAAAATAATAATACCGTATGGGTATATACCCGTATATCCCCAGTAATAGCAGTCTATTGCATACGCTATTTTCCTTTTGTATTCGCAAATAATCAACTTTGTCCAGTCTCTTCTTTTAGCTTTCAAACTTTTTTACCAATTATATTTTTAACCTTGCTAATGCATTTAACAGTGCAGTTTTCTTCAATGGATATAATTTTTTGACCTGCTTGTTACTAGGGTCTGCATATCTTTTCAGTCCTCCATTTCTATATTTTTTTTCTTTTATCGCTATTCAAAAGCTCTATTTTTTTATAACAAGGGAAACAGTTTTTCGTTTAGCAACTGCAAGCTTGGCTTTTGGTTTATGTAAACAGTAAAAGATATAAACATCGAAGCTTTCTCAAATTTGTTTGTGCACACTCCTTACCTAAGATATTGCTATACATACGTTGATTGTATTTATCACAGAATATACACAGAATTGAAACCTTTGACGTTTAAAAACGCTCAAAGCAGCACTTTAACCTATCTCGTAGAGGGAGAAAAAAAAATATTTTAATGTTTTGCGAATCAAATGTGTTAGAAGCAACAGATATACAGAGTGAAAACTGGCGGTTAAAGTAGAAAAATTAAATGTAAATAAAGATTTATTTTGTGTTAAAAAAGGGATAATTTGGAATATTTTTTAATTTCTTCAATGAAAAGTTTAAAGATTCTTAAATATTTAAATATTAATCGAAATGTGTGTGATTTTCGGTCACAATGAATATAGTTTCTTGTGCAAGAGGTAATTAAGAAGCTAAATATTACAAGATCAAAATAAGACGTAATGCTCATAAAAAAATTTTCTTGCTGAAAGGTGCCAATATTTTTTAATTTCTTGAAAGAAAAAGTTAAAGTTGTTATTGTTATTAGTTGTTTTTATTATTTATTAATAGTTTTAGACAAAAATTATATTTTTTTATTAACTCTCGCCAATATAAAAAACCACCCCGAAAACTAAAAAAACATAAATAAACAAAACAGAGATACAATCAGAGAGAGACAGAAATACTTTTTGGTAATATTTGCTGTCTCTTTCTCCATGGAAAGTTAAACGTCAAACTCTTGTTTCTATTCTGTGTATATTCTGTGGTATTTATTATATATTAGAAACAGCTGAAATACTAATTCTAAGCAGTGTCTTCTCTTTTGGGAATTTCCCAAATAGGCATAAGTGTCACATTAAATTAATCGGATGCTTACAGGAGATAAGAAAACTATTAGTAGTCCATACAAGTCTTTCGTTGATAAAAATTAATGCCCAACCAAAGAAAGTTGGCGAATAAAAGTAACTTTCAACAGGTTGCAAAAATCCTTAAAAATCTGTACTTCATTAAAATTGATTTTTTTAAAAGAAAATTTTTGTCTTCAAATAAACAATAAAAATTCTACAATGATGGAACATAAAAATTTTTAGAAAACGGACTAAATTTAATAAGTAGAATTGCTCCAAAAGCATAAAAGAAATCAACCTCAGAATATGGTTAAAACTGACCATTAAATTGACTAAAAGTTGAACCTCAGAGGAACAAAAGCCCCCTGCTTGGTACTTGCGCCAAATCTCAAATCGCTTTCCATATTGTGACCAAAAAATATGCATTTTGAAAGGAAAAGAGAAATGTCAAAATTGAAGCCCACGGATGGGTTTTATTCACTTTTGCAAATTGTTACTTATTTTAGTTATCAATAATCCACAGAAATACATTTTTGATATATTTTTTTAAAAGAGTTTATTTTTTATCCAATAGCTTCAAGTATAAATTGGCTTGTTGTGCTTTTCAATTCGTCATCAATACTAAATTATTACAATTGATGGATTTAAGTTTTGTCTTTGTTTTTCTCGAATATTTCGTATATGATTCCTGCAAAATTAATCATTAAAAAATCATTATTGACTTGGTTGCAGACTGGCGTCACAGTAATGGGGTTTTTAATAGTTTTTGAAAAACTATTGTAAAATAAAAAATTAAATTGCCACAACAAATATTAAATGGGTTGATTTAATATAACTTTTGTTTCGTTAATATAAAATTTATTTGTTAAATTACTGCGAAATATCGAAATAAAGCAAAATAAATAAGAATAAAAGTTAATAAAGCAAAAAAAAAAACAAAATACAAAAAGAATTGTAAACGGCCTTGCAAGGCCTTTTATGCCAGATACTTCTATCTATAATGAATATCTACACTTAACCATACGTAAATATTTATAGATACACATTTAAAGCTTTTGAATACCGTTGAATATAAATATGTTCTCTTAAATGTGCAATACATTCATGCATACTGGTATGGCAGAGGTGGACTTTAAATGGTCGTGACTGTGTTTAGCCAGCTAGTAAGTCAGCGTTTGGTATCGTACTTTGCCAACCAGACTTAATGATCAACTACAGACTAAAACGTCTACTGGTTTTTATAGTTTTGCACAGGTATTCGTTAAAATCATATACGAACCGTTCTCCAATTTGCTAATCAATTCGTATGTATTCGTAAGTATGACTAATTCTCAAGCTAAGCGACTAAATCGATCAATAGTTTTCATTTTTACGCTGGTACATTCAGCGACAGGCTGATCATATTGCAAGCCGCTCATTCAAGTTGCCTATCAGGTGTCTTCAGAATATTGAAAGAATAATTTCATTAAAAATAACAACAAAAATCTAACCAAAGGCCTATTGAATTGAGATATTATTTTGGTAATTTCCAAAGCTGTAACACAAAGATATACTACGTATATGCAATCTGTTTCCAATCAGTCATCAGTATTATTAATATAGCCTTAACTACATAAGCTTCGTAGTAAAGGAATTGCCAGCAATAATGAGGTTGAGTTCGTCTATTAAGTCCGTAACAAAAGCTATAGGACATCGATGATGAGAAATAATAATCTTTTTCTCAATGTGCTATATTTTCTCTGTTACATCTAATTATTAATACAATAGGCCAATTTTGCAACCTCCCTCGTAATACATGCCGTTATAAATGAAACAAAGACATACCTTCTCATTAAATATCACAATTTCCGTCCGACAGTACACCGATATAATCTTATCTTGATTATTAATTACTGTGCTGTGCTTACAATTGCAAATAGCAGGTGGACTAAATGTAGATAGCGCAGGGTAAATAAACTTAGGAACGCACTACGTTTTATAAAATCCACTCTTAAGGTAAAAGATTATAGTTTCCTGCACTGTAATGCAATTTCGAATAAGGGCACATCTCCATTGTTATGCAAAGTTGTATTTTTTACTTCATTTAAGTACAAAATTAAAATTCAGCAAATTAATCAGATACATAGCTCTGGTGTTTTATAGACTCAATAGACGTCAAGCATTAACTGACTGTTAAAGAAGTTTGGTTGAGAGAAATTATCGTAATATTTTTAGTTATGATATACGGTACGTAAGGTATTGACTGTAGAACTGAGGGAATACGCCATATTTCAAGGCTTTTCTAGAGTAGAAACATGAATAGAAATGTGAATAATGTTTAAAATTTTTCGGAAAATATGGCTGCCTTACAAAATGTATCAATACAAAGTTTGTATGCAGTTCTACTACTGTATATAAACTAGTATGTAGATATGCAAAGTAACCAAACAATGCATCAACTATAAATCCGATGCCTGATTGCTTTTTGACTGCGTTAAAAATACACATTGACGACGTTTTGAAATAGAATACATTGTATATATTTTGTACAGCGGCATTATGAAAAACGATACTTTGTTCAAATACAAAGCAACTAACATTTTGGAAGGCAGCCTATATGTTTATTTATTTATTAATTACAATACAATTACAATACAATTACAAATTATATTCTAATTATATACGAGCGGAGTAACTTGACCATATGCTCGGTGTAGTGTCACACACCAGAGTCTCTGGTGGGAATCGAACCCACGATCCTCACGCTAATAGTCTAGCACACTACCCACTAGACTACTAGGGTACCCTTTCCGGAAAATATATTTTCTATTGCTTTAGTGTAACATTGAACATTTAATTTCTCTAATGCATCATCCTTTCGTGTTATTGTAGGAATTGTAAATCAATTCAAATAAAACTGGACTTTCCAGAACTTTCCAGAACAAACGTAAAAATCTGCACTAAGAAATGCATTCGACAAAAGAATGTTGCAAATATTGACGTGAACATTTGCTAATGTTGCAAACACTGTTTACGTAGTGGATAAAGTATTCGCATCGAAACGATCGCAATCTACAAAAAGCGGGTTTATACTATATTTAAAATTAATACAATGTATTCCATTTTACTAGATCTTTTATAACGAAATTTTAAAATCCCAAACTGTTGTGCATTTTTCTTATTTTTATATATTCAAATTGAAATTTTTATCTATCTTATCTTTATAAAATATTTGTTATTCGTTATCGAAGGAGACATTATCTGGCATGCTTGAGTACAATGCATATTAATGCAATTAAATACCTTTGTTAACAAATTCCTTTTTTCTATTTTTGCACCAATATTTTTATCATTTAGCTCTTAGAGCCATATGTGCAATAAAATGGTTGGTTATTGACCGTGTATAACAAAGGGAAAATGTGCAATAAAAATTTATTTATTTTATCATTTTTACAATTTCAACACTTTTCAATTATCAGAAATTTCGAATGCAATAAAAATGTTATATTCTTAGGGCCATTATTACAACTTCCCGTTAATCTTGGGTTTAGTTAAAGGTACCTTTAGCTAAAGGAAACTGTAAAGTTACCTTTAACTTATTTACGTTATTACAACTTACAGATAAAATTTTTCAAAAATATGGCAGTGCCGGAGCAATGTCGATAAAACTGCTCATTTTTACAAGTTTTTTTAACGCAGTGGCAAGCGAGGGCTTCGATTTTTTTTTGTTGTATATGCTCATTATGTTTAAATTTGAAGTTGCCATAATGAAAATAATATATAATATGGCAAGTTTAAACTTAAAGTGACCTTTAAATGTTAAAGGTAGGATGATCCTCCCTTTAGCTTAACGATCACTTCTATCTTATTGGGTACTCATAATAACGAAAAACAATTTATCTACCAGTTAAAATCTTCGCTTTAGTTAACGGCAAGTTGTAATAATGGGCCTTAGTCTACAATAATACAAAAACGCAAAGCTTTTCAAAAACCTTTGAAATGCGACGTTAATGATGGTTTTTATTATTTTTCAGTTTTCATTTTTGATTGCATTTCAAAATTTTTTATAGAAAGTTGAGGTGTAATTGTTATCAAATAAATTTTCATTTAAATTATGATTGATACGTACGTATATTCGTATGCAGTTAACGAAAATATATTTTAAAGTGATTCTTAAAAGGATATTTTTTAACTGTGATATCGTATTTGTATAAGCTGGCTGCCATAAGCTTTTCTTGGTTTGTAACTTGAACAAAGGGAAAGTAGCACCATTAGCAATATCAGTAGAAAGCTTTAGTAAATACACAAACCAAATAATTATTGTAAATTATTTGTGTTTAACAACATGGGATTGTGATGCCATATTATTGAAGTTACTTTTACATGGGGACAAGACAGTGTTGCAAAATTGAAATTTGAAATAGTATTGAACAATAACTGAAAGAGTAACTTTTTACATCAAATAGTACTTTTATAAAAATATATTTATACTTAATACTCACCACACTAGAAACTAACCACTACTACAGAATTCACCACTTTGGGCGAATAATAAGGCTACTAACTACCTATTAGACAGACAGACCACATATTACATTAAACAAACGGGGCTTAATTTTTACTTAATAAACCCGGAAACGGAAAAGAATTTTTTATTAAAAATATATTTATTTTTGTACTGAAATGTACTGAAAGCTTGGCGGGCAAAAGTACTGAATTGTTAAACACTGGGCCAAGATGTTTTAAAAAACAGAAAAAAACAAAAGATCAGTTTAGTTTGTAGTCAAATTTCACTAGTTTTTTGTAGAACCAAAACATTACGGATTGCAGGATGCAGGATTTATCGATTTATAAATATAAAAATGAAACATATAGAACGGATGGATTAAAGTTTTTTAATTTTACATACATACATACATAATTCGCCATTACAACCCTTCAATTAGGATTACGACCCCTCGACTTTAAAGTCGGTTACAGTCTAAAAACTTTTCATGACAATTTAATTTATTCTCAGAGTTTCTATCAAAAATCTGCTGAGGAAGTCGCCGCAGAAATATTTTTTTATATTTCGTTTTGTTGGTGATGTCTGTGAGCAGAGATAATTTCATAAATATAACAAATTTGTGTTTGAGTTTTCATTTTAATATGTTTATTGCATTTTAAATGGAAAAGCTTTTTAAATAAACAAATACAACAAGAACAACAATAATAACACAAACATAAAAGCAAATTTGCCGAACTAATAGTGAGATGTGAATTTTTAGCAAAATTATTGTCAGAATGAAAAAAAAGAACTTATCATGGGGGCGTTTGTTTTAAAAATGATCTCATTTATTACAACATTTTCAAAGATGTAATTGAAATATTGCAATTAAATTGACAACTAAAAGAAAATATAGGAATGAAAGAGAAGTAAAACGCAATATTTTAAAATTATATTCATGCGCTTCCTTCCCTCCATTCACGTACTAGTGTTTGGGCATTTTTAATTTCACAATACTTGTTTTTTTCGTTTAGTGGAAATGCAAATTTTGAGGTCAGAAGCTCAATTAAATTCATTGCATATTTGTAGAATATGATTTATTTATTTATTAAAGACCACTTACACATTCTTTTGCTTCAAAAAATGTGTTGTTTGGACTTAAAATTTCAAAAATTTAAAATGGCCAAATAGTGCATCTAAAATATAATTTTCAAATGGTGTATTTTTCTATGTACGTGATCAAAATAATCCGTAGTTTTGGATAGTTAGTATATGTAGCCAAAGAATTCTTAAAATAATTTGACTAATGAAGGAAGCATACATACATACCTGAAGAAAAACGTAGACAGGTACTTTTCACAAACCGCAACATAAAATTAAAATGGAACAGTCAAATAAACTAGCGGAACTGATGCACACTAAAAAGATATACAATTCACATCGCAATTTTTTGAAAACATTCAGCAGCATTAGAAATTTTAAAAACATGGATGAAAATTGACAAAGTTTTAGAAATCTTATAAACAGTCTACGCTCAGTATACCATAGATACCTTAACTTCTATTTGAGCAAACAAAAAATTAAACATTGAAGTTGTTTAACTTCTGTATGATGTTCGTGGAATGGTTAGCCTCCTGGACATACACTAAATGTAAAACTACCATTATTATCGGTATTATCGGAAACTAATCTTTCAGAGAGGAGCACAAGTTTTACATTAAAATTAAAGAAACATCTTAACATCAGGGCGATGATACGAAGTTTACTGTTAAAGGCTTATATGTACATACATATGTATATAAGTTTAGTTGTTGATAATATTGTTATATTATTGCGACTTATTAAATGGATGTTAACCGGCTCACCGGGTTATGGAAACGACCATATTTGCTTTGACACATTTTTTATTTTCTCACAAGAATATCTGAAGACGACATGGAATGGGATTTTTTAGAACAATAGAGCAATAATAGATTCTTTCAAATCTTGTAGAAAAGCAGAGTTATCCAAGTTACCTCTTTAAGATCGAACACATTCACGAAAGCACATTGAAACCGACGTATTCACGTAGACTTACTATTCCTAGTGTCAGAGGGCAAGAAAAAATACAACAGAATAGGTATTGTTGACAGCAAACTAACCGCAGTTCCAACAATCGAACCTTCAGTATGGAGAGACAAGCAAAAAAATTAGAGAACATATGTATGCTTTGAACATGATTTGAGCACGAATTAAAATTCTTATGGAAAATATTTGAATACATAATATGAAATTATAAACTCTACGCTGTAGTAAGTAATACAAGTGCAAATAAATCATATGTAAATTTTACGCTCCAATGAATATGTAAAAAATTTAATTATTTTTCCAAACACAGTAGTGTTTAGATATTTGCAAAGGATATTAATATTTTCCCTTCCCACATACGTACATACATGTGTATTTGATAACAGAGCGTCGACGGATTTTCAACACTTTGCATAACAATATGAAAAATAACAACAAACCAGTGCAGGGATAATGCCAATGAACTTTACACTCGTGAGAATTCATAGAGAATTTTCTATCATTCTCTTCTCGTTTGATTTTATTTGGTCATGTCATATTTCAGAACATGCTCGTGGGAACCCATACAGAAATTGTTCTCAACAAAAAAATTGTTGCTGTTGCTTTTATTTATTTTTTATTTTTCCCATTTCTAACCCCCAATTCATACTTTGCAAAGGACTCGTTTAAATTGTTTGTAAACAAACGGAAGTCATGCTCATACAACAAAAACCCTTATGCACACAAACACATTTAGTTAATGCAAATAACATGAATAGCAGAAAATGTTAACGGTAGTACTACTACTACATTATAATACTCTTTACTATAATGCTGCTCAGGCGTACTGCGAGAGCATTAAAAGAAAAGAGACAACACTAGTTAGAATAAAGGGACAACAAACACTTTCAACTTACCATCTTCATATTGACAAGCGAAGCATAACAGAAGAAAATAAAATAAAGAAGAAAAACTAAAATATGATGTATTTTAATATGCACTTTGGTATTTTTTGTTAAAAGTTTAGTGTTTTTCTCCTTTATTTGTTAAGCACTTATAACGTTATTTAAAACATTCGCAATAACATTGATCAACACTGATAATTTATTTTTATATTAATAATTAGTTTTTCAATTAATATTTGATTGTATATTTTTCCATCCACTCATTATCTAAACAACACCGCTGTGTTTGAAAGTTAACAACGTTTTGGTTTCAGGTTTGAGGTTTCTTTTGCATTTTCTCGTTCTGTTTTGTTACACACTCACTACCGCATGAAAAACAAAAAAGGTATGAACAAGTGGGGTGTGCTAAAAAATTTTAGAATACATGCGTTTGTTTTGCAAAAAAAAAAAGCTTAAATTGTGCTTTTCCTTGTGTATTTGTTTTGAATGAACTAGTAATTTAACAATAGACAGATAGAGTATGTATGTACGTACATATGTATTTTGAACGTTGTTGTCATTTCTTGGCATTGAACAATTAAATAGCGGCAGTGCAAAAATTATTCAAAGAGGGTTGAAGCGAGAGAGAAAATTCGCAGTAGAGAAAACTATTTAACACCGAACAACCGTAAACAATTTGTTGATTTTGTTGTTAAACGAGAGCGGGACGGTTTATATTTTAAAAAGGAGGCTGACTGATTAAAGATACACATATTTTTTTTCAATAAATTCATTTTTATATTATTTCACATTCATATGTCCTTTGAATCCAGCTGATGTATATTTGGCCCCTATTAATTATTAATCAGAATAATAATTAATTTACTTTTAATTTCCACGTGCATTTTTATATTATTCCACTTAACCAACCCTCCTCCCACCTACGCATCTGTTCAATGACAAACTAAGTTACAGTAATCTTATCTCTTCACATACTTGTAATAAAAACAACTGCAACAACAATAAAGTACGTTGTTAACTTTACCTTCGATTTTTTCAGTTTGAAGAGCAATTGCACTCTTATGATGTGCTCACTCGCTTCTCTTCGTCAATATTGGTTGTTTAACTATTTTTTCAAAATAAAAAAAGCTTTTACAGTTGCTACCAGTGTTGAAAAATTCAGTACTTTTGAATTTTTTTCAGTACTTTTTTTCATTTCAAAAATACTGCAGTACCCCCACCAAGCTTTCAGTACTTTTTCATCAAATTCGTTTTTTTGTTTTATTTAATAAAATTCGCACATTCTTTTTCCGTTTCCGGGTTTATTAAGTAAACATTACGCCCGTTTGCTTACTGCACCTATGGTGGTCTGTCTGTCTAATAGGTAGTTAGTTACAAATTACAGAACCTTATATTGACGCTCAAAAAGCCACTGTTCAAACCCCAGGTCAGACAAAACGAAAACAAAAAAATAAATTTGTTTGTTAGAAAGAAAAAAGTAGGTATGTGGGTATAATAAGTACTTTTAGTAGGTGTAGAAAAGTAGTAGTAGGTAGTGTAGTGTAATGTGTAATGTAAGTTCGGTCGCCAAAACTCAACCCAACCAAAAAAACTCTCGCCATTCGTTTGTTTGAAAACAAAAAAGTGTCCGCTGCTGGTTTGAATGAAAAGTAAAAAAATTCTTTTTTTTAATTTTTTTTTAATTTAAAAAAACTTTTTTTGGAGTGTGAAATTCACCAATGTGGTGAGTTTTTTACAAAATGTGGTGAATTTTATCCGGTGTGGTGAATAAAATCGAAATTCACCAAAATGCCGTTATTCGAAATGTGTACTGTGTTACCATAAATGCATGTACTGTATATTGTGATTTGGACGATGCGTGTCTAGAATAAGTAATTTTCACATCTGTTAGTGGAGGCATTCACCGATATGTATAGTTACTGCATTAAAACAATGTTGCCATTGCGTCATTCTATTTAAAATTCTAAAAAATTAAAATTACAAAAAAATAATTAAATTTTAATTATTTTGTAAATTGAATAATTTTTTTCTTTTATGTTTTTTCTATTCCCAAAATGCTTTTTTGCAAATTGGAAATTTTTTGTCGAAATATATTTATTAATTTTTGTGCTTTTTTGTTTGAATCGGATCTAAAAATCGGATCAGGAAAAATTATTAAAAAATTCATTCATTTTTTTCTTTTTCAAAAAAAAAAAACTGGTACAACAGACAGATTCCTGATTTTATGATTTGCGCTTTCCAACTATAAATGGATTAGTTAGGCAGGCTAATGTAAAGGTCTTATAAGCCCCGGTTAGCCAGGGGCTAACGTAAGTATTTTATTTAGATTACGAAAAGCATGAGAATGCTGAATGAACCGTTGCGTCGGCATTTTTTTACTAAACCTTACGTTTCGAATCAACTATTTTGGAATAGAAACTTAGTTTTTCTATTCCATTCCGTACGGGTAGTATAGAAATATATTTTTATAAAACTACCATTTGATGCAAAAAAGTACTCTTGCAGTTATAGTTCAGTAATATTTCAAAATTTCAATTTTGCAACACTGGTTGCAACTGAGTCTCCCTGCAAAACACTGCATTCAATCATGTCCCATCTGTCGACAGTTATTGGCAATTTAACAGAAAGTGCTGCCTAATTAATTGTAATGTATTAGTCTAAAATATATAGTATTGCCAGTTTAATAATTAGAGCTGAATTTCTTTAATAAAACTTTTCATCTTGTTTGTATCTTGTTGCCAAAAACTAAAAAATTTTGTAACCAATCAATCACCAAAGAAGAAAAAAAATAACCAAATTTATTTAATTGATAGTTATTTTTTCATTATTTTTTTCCTGATATACTATTTATTTAAAATTAATTTAAAAATATTTCATAAACATATCTATATATTTTTTAATTTCTTTCAAATTTTTATTGTATTTTTGTTAATTTGATTACTGACGCACAGCAATGGCAGCACTGACATCGCTATTTATTCATTGTGTGTGACACCACTAATCGAGAATAATTGCCCTTAATTCAAACAAAAACCGCACTGTTGGTAATACAGTGCAATGAATATAATGAAACGTCGGTAACGCCTTGAATTTCTTGGAGTGACAAAATATGTGGTGAATTTCATTTTTTACCACATCGTAGAAACTCACCACACTTGAGTTTCACCACAATATAATTTCCTAAATATCTATGCAACCACACAATACCAACCCAAACATCCATCCATCCCTCCAGACGACGACACTCAAACAAACTAAGAAAAAAATCAACAAACACCATCAAACCGCAACACCAACAAACAAACAACTCACACTATGCCTTTTCTAAGCGACAAATTAATCTTCATTTATAACAAACCAAAAATGGAAAAAGAACGTGCGAATTATGTGCGTTTATTTTTTTTTTTTTTGGTTTACACAACGAATGAGAGCGAATTCTTCAACCACCACCCATGTTACCCATACAAAAAAAATTTGTAACCGCTACACATTTTGGTTAGAAAATAGCCACAAAATGTTTTTAATGTGGCAGCACATGTCCTTAAAAGAGAATTAAATGGAAAAGGGAACATTGGCGTTAAGATTCTGGATTTTATGGAACACACTGTTTTAGGAAGGCCTTAAATTTTTTTAACTGCAATATTAAAAATGAAATTTCGTAATACATTATTTTAATACGAATTAATAATAATATTTTTTATAAGTTAAAATAATAATAAATAAGTTGACAAAAATTGAAATCTGGCATGGTAACACAAGAATTGAATATTAGTCTGGCAGCTTCCCGAATAAAATGAAACTCTAGGAATTTTTTGTCAGTCTTCTACGCGAAACCAGGCGAAACGGAACGAATTGCATGTAATAACTGTAAAGAGAAAATTCAAATAAAGTTGATGAAACAAATAAAGAAAAATTAGAAAACGTACAAGAAGAAGCAGCGACAGAGCACTACATATTTTATACATTTTTTCTTTCGTGTAACACATTTGAGTCGTCTTATTTTTTCCATAAATAAATTCGCGTACGCGTAGATCAAATTATACAAATAGTTCATAAATTTCGGCAAAAACAACAGTTGGAAAAAGTAGGAAAAATTTTAAAATATAATTCATGAAATATTAGAAGTGAATCTATTTTCTTGTCAATTCTGTGTGCATTTGTAGAAGTGTGTGTGTGAGTTTATAAGAAAAATTTAGCGAAGTAAAACGAAAAGGAATTACTAAAAATTTTGTGAAAATATTACGCAAAAAATATTATAAAACGTCCGATATTTATCTTCGAAAGAAAAACAAATAATCTTGATGTGAAAATTTGTGAATAGTTATCATTGATTAAAAGAAATAAGAATGCTTTTTATAAATAAAATACAAGAAATGTACCAGTACAAAGATTAAGAAAGTGAAGCAAAAGCAAAAATGTAGTGAAAATTGATGAAAGCAAAACATTGAAGAAAATTGAAAAGAATACAAAAACGAAAAACAGAGCTCCCCAAAATGAAGTGAAAAAAAAAATATCGCAACAACATAACACACTTCCCCATACAAATCAAAATAACAATCGTATACAACGGGAATAATATAGGCCAAAATAAATAAAGAAAAGAAAAAATAAATGACGAATGCTAACAGAAAAGAAACAGAAAAACATTTGTATTGAGGCATTATATATTGTTGTTGTGCATACCAAATAAAATGACAAAAAAAAAATGATTTAATAACCTAAACACTGACGGTCGAGCACACCGGCCGATCGATCTAATGAAAACAACAAACGAAAAGAATTTCTTATGGGGGTCTTGAAATCGCCGCTACTTTATTTTTGGAAATATTCCTTATTGCTATTCTTATTGTAAATGGCATTTGGCTATTGACGATCAAAGACGGCCGCTCCCAATTGCTGTTTTATTTTTTCTAAGTATTAGACAAAGAAACGCATGGCATATTTAATAAATAAATCATAAATGATAAATAATGCCATTTTATGAAAATATTGAATTGCAATCAACTTAAGACTTTGAATTTGTCTCCTTCCTCTTATGAGGTGTTTCATTTCTTTAATGTTTATTTCCAAATCTCTTTTATGTTTATATTCTTTTGTTAGGTTTTAGCTCTCTCTCTCTGTGTTTCGTTTTTACGAAGCGGCTGTTGAATTTATGTCAAATGCACTTTTTAAATGACAGGCATCATGTTTCTGACGGTTGTAACGAAAGAGGACTTAGTGGATATTAAAAAACAATTACTGAAATCTAAAAAATAAATGAAAATGCATAAACTTAAGTTGTTACAAAGATCTTATATATATATATTTATTGTAAATTATCGAATTCGGAAGCGTAAATGGTTCTGCGTCAAGTGAACAAAGTGCAGTATGTAATACATAGAGTTGCCAAGTTTAGTGTATAAATAAAGTTATTTTTGAACGGGTAAACTAATATCGTACAAGTTCGCGAAATGTTAATATAATCGATTTAAACAAAAAATTGTTGGTATACAGCTACTATATAAATAATATAATCTATATATAATAAAATCTGTATGTAATCTGTGAGATAATTACATCAAGTTCACCTTAAACGACTGTATTATAATAGAATACTGTTATTTATTGTTCTTAAAAAAGTTTTTTTTAACATTTGATTGATCTTATTTATTTCTGACCAATAGTAGAAGTAGTTAATCTAGAGAAATAGTCATGCAACATGTTATGAATTTATACAAGTACTGCATTCCATTCGTCGGTTGGTTTTTGGTCTTGTGAACAACTGGCAACTCTTTGCTCTATTTAAGAAAATATAAATAAAGTTTTAAATAATGTTAGTCTTGATTTTGTCTATAAAAATTGGCATAATTCGATCGATCATGTTAAGAATTTTGTAGGCGATTCTTTGTGATCTTCATTATTTGTGATTATGCTTGTACTCGAATATTCGTTGAGAGAGAAATTTAATGATTTGCTAATGCTCTCTTCCGTTGATATTCTACGGTTTTTTGCTTCATTTTCTTTGTCGCTTTTCTTTTTGTTGCTAGTTTTTTGTGTGGCTGATACTCTTCTGTGTGGCCAACTTAGCGGGTATAATAACATTAATGCATTTCAATATTTAAACACTTTCAGCTGCTAAGAATTTTTAGTTGTTATACATAACAGGTCCATACGCATAATCATTACTAGTTTAAAGTTTTAAATATTTCGTAAAAAGTACGACGTTTTAAATTTGAAACAGACATTTTAATTACGACTGCAGGTATTTAACAAGTTTTAATAGTTCTAAATTATTAGATTGATGCTAATAGTAGATAAAAACCTCATTTTTATTATTGCGAAAAATAATATGAAGACAAATTGGGGAAAAAACATCGCTTGAAATATATGATTTGTGTGCGTCAGCAGCTGGGTACAAATTTTAAAACGTTTTCGTTTTTCGTATAAAACAGTGCTCAGTGAGACTAATTTCAAAATATACAAAAATTTTAATCGTTAAAACAATGCTAAATGACAGCGGTCATCGTCGCATAATTCGATCACGTTTTTATTCATAAATTCCGAAAAGATTGATCAATGCACTGCTTACGAAAAATTAAAAAACCTAGAGGAAATTGATTTGAAATTCGCGTTAAAGATATTACGTTGACATCACTGTTGATACTAAAAGGAAGGAGAAAATGTAAAGAGAGAATAAAATGAAAACAAGATGAAAATTAAATGAAAACAATTTACGAATAGGTTTTTTATGCGTATTTTTGGGGAAAATTTTGCTTATTAGAGATCAGTTTTATGTATACACCTCTAGATATCTGTAGCGTTCACGTTAATGCATAAAATTAATGTACGTCCAATAAATTTCGTTTTCATCGTAGTCCAAAAAATATTTTGGTAACATGTTATCGCAGAAAAGTCTGTTATTTAAGATTATTTAAACTGAAAAAAATGTGTTTAATCGAAAGTGTATTAAAAACGAAAGCGTCGAATGATTCAACCTACATTACCGTATAATGTCAAGTTTTGAGTTTTTGATGATTATAGTTGTGATTTTTCAAAAAAGAAAAAAAATATGAATAAAGTGCAGTGAAGTGTTAAGGAAACTGCACCAACATTATATTAAAAAAGAGATAAAATAGATGTAATCAATACCAAAAACGGATCAAATAAAGTGCAAAAGGCTGATACCACATACTATGTAAATACTGAAGAGAACGAGTAACACATACAAATTCGAACACAAAAGAGAATCGGAAAAACTATAAACAAAAATAAAGTAAATAAATAAAATGATTACAACAACAAAAAAATAGTTCCCCGTTTTTCACAAATAATGGCTCCATTCTCTTCCATCTGTTCCACTCTGTATTCTTAACTCACTCACACATTTTCTCTAGAACAAGAAAAGCGGTTTAAAAGAAAATTAAGAAGAACAAATTAATACGAAATGGCTTTACATTAACTCAGTAATGTTTTATAAACGTAAATTTTTTGTTTTAATTTTTTCTACTTTTTTGTAATTGTAAATCTTTGTTAACAAATTTTTATTATTATTCTTTCTCACTGTAAAAAACAATAACAAAACGAAATCTAGTGTTGAAAGGCACCTGAAATATAGTGTTGATAAGAGAACAAAATTATTGTAAAGAGAAATACAGGCATAAAAGAAATTTGAGTGTTGAAACGAAGAAAAATTTTTTTAAAATTAATTTATTTTCTTTTGCCGTTACCCAAAAAATATTTAAAGCAACAAGGGCAAAATACAACTAAAAAATTTCTTCTATCCCAGTTTTTCATTTCTTTTGTGGGCCGCCGCCTAAACATAAACGGCCAGCCAAAATAACAACGTCATTATTATAAAGATCTTGGCCCCCACGTTTTGCAACATCATATACACAACCACCACCACCGTTCCCAATATAGACGACATCGACGTTGCACACCATCATCCTCATTATTTTAAACGTCCAAGATGACATCTTTAGATATACGTAATAATTCGGCCGTTATGAAACGTGCCGAACAACTGAAACGCTGGGAAGAATCCGATACAAATCAACAACCGCCTGTGCCTCGACCCGAGCGTGGTGGTCGGATTAAATTCTCATCGGGATGTATATTTCTAGCTGCCTGTTTGGCTGGCGACAAAGAAGAAGTTTTAAAAATGTTAGAACAAGGTGCCGACATAAATACAGCTAATGTTGATGGTCTAACAGCCCTTCATCAGGTAAGTTGATTAATTCCCTACTTTACATCTGAAATGATTCTATTTTACTTTTTAATTTATTAGTTAACATAAATATTGTTTTTGTTGAATAGAGGGGAGATATTCTTTCAACACCTTTAGTGTTTTTTTTTTTTTTTTGATGAGCCAGAGATTTATGGTCTTGTTGCTCACCGAACGACACATAAATTTTAATAAGTAATTGTGGTTATCGGCATTAACAAATGAGGAGCGGTTCGTTTAAAATTCGGACGTACACAATAAGGAGTAGTTTTTTCAAACCATTTACATTTGACAAATTACGGGGAACACATTTTATTGTTGACATTGTTGAAGTATTACTATTGAGTTCTAATTGGAAAATTATGTAAAACACATTGAATGATTTTGGCACCTTAAAGTAGTCCTTCAGTTCCAAATAACTTTCGTACATTATGAATTTATAAAATCCAATAATACATACCATTACATCCGATGTCTATTGAAGTAAATCAATTCTTGTAAGAAGTTTAGTTGGAGTAAGAGAATTTAACTGCATTTTAGTGGGACTGCAATTTATGTATTTTAGCTTATAACTTCGCTCTGATCTATAGAATTCTTTTTTTTTTTAACTGGCCAAATTCTAAATTGCATTGACCCTGTCGACTTATACTTTGGACACACTTTATTGCAGGAAATTATTTATTATCCATAAAACTTTGTATAGATAGTTATGTGTGCATACGATGTTTGATATTTATTACAATTGAATTTAAATTGATAGAGAGAATAGATTCTTTTTAAATTTTGTTGTTTTTCTTTATTTGGTAGTTTCTAATTAATAAATAAATAAAAAATAAATTATTTATATGAGATGTACATAAGAAAAGAAAGAAATCAGAACATTTATAAAGTTTTGGTTTTAATTTTATTTTTACAAAACCACAACAAAACTGTGAACAAAAACAAACCGAACAATTTGCAAGAAGAATAAAAACATATTTGAAAAAAAAAACTTAAGAAAAATCATTTTTAAAAATAGAATGCGAGAAACGAGGAAAAATCAGTTTTTTGCCTGTATACGATAAAAAAAAAAAAATAAAGAAAAACAAAATTTTAATACCATTACGAAAAAATCTTGAAGAAAACAGAAAATTTGTAAATCGTCAGTTTGCATTAGAAATGCATTTGTTAAAATTTATTTCATTTCAGGTTTTCTCCTCTTTGATAGCTTTTGCCTCGATATTTCGATTGTATAACAAATAGGTAACATTGCGCAAAAGGGTGTTTTAATATTATTGTAGTGAAATAATAATTGCTAAAAAAATCTCTAGATTCCTAAATTTTACTTTTTGAAATTTGAATATGTACTGCATATCTGAAAATAGTTTCACAACTTCTTTTTAAATAATTTCTTAGATTTTTTCAGCCCTTTTGTGAAATCCTTTATAATATATTTTTGAATTTTTTTGTTATTCGAATTTATCTATTAGAATCTTATTTACTTCTGTTATGTACATTTTGCCATGCATTATTAAGAATTTTTTCGTAAAGGAATACAAACTATACCATACACTATAATACAATACAAAAGAATCAAACTAATTAATTAATTTTATCAACTAAAATAATGACATTTTTTAAATGTTCATTGGCTTTTGTGTATTGTCTTCTTTTTAGAAAAATTTTCATTGTATCTTAAAAATTTTAAATAAAACAGGCTAGAAAATAATTTTTATAGGTATAGTTTTAATATCTTGATAGTCGTGTAATGTTTATGTACTATTTGGTTTTGCCATTAAAAATTGCAGTAATTGCGAATGTCTTACGTCAGAGTTAAAATTTTTCTTTACAAAATAGTGTGTACATATTTATAAATTATTATTTTGAGTATGGCGAGACGCATTATTTATTTGAAACTATTAAATTGCAATGAAAAAATAAAAAAAAATAAATAAAATAAAATAAACCGAGAAATAAACAAATAATAAATGTTTGTACTAATTTTGAGATGTTCTATAAAATATGCGAATGAAACTAGATAATCGCATTTAGCGCGTGTTGTCAACTAAGCACATGTAAACAAACTTTAGAAACATACATACACGATAGTTACTAAATACCTACTTATGTATGTACATATGCATATGCAAAATAAACTACAAATTTGAATAAGAAATATTTGCGCAATATAGAATATGTGGCACTCAATTGATTTTTATCATGTACATATCATATGTAGGTAATAAGAATGCAAAATCTTATGGGTTCATATTTATATTACTTTCGTAAATAATCTTCCGTATTATTTCAGTGTGTAATTGTTTAGGCAAGATTTTCAACATGTATGGCAAGCATTTGCAGTATTAATATTGTTTGCCAAAAGCAAGAAAATTTGCTTTATTCTCAACAACGTTAATCACAAGAATAGTTTTTTGTTCCTAGCCCGCGATATGTATGCGTCCTGTCTTTTCAACATTGATCGATTACAGTGAGATATTATGAATTGTATTTGTGGTAGGCAGACGCTCATGTCAACCCCTTGTAGATCCAAACTAAGGTGGAGTTCTCTTATTTCCTTTTCTTTATTTCCTGGCATTCTAAATTTTCTACAGTACCCGAAGGTGTTCAAATCAACTCCTATGCTGATGACTGCTGAATGTTAACGATAATATTGAAAATCTGTGCGGTTTGATAAATGATTATGAATGGGTTATTGCAGACTATCTCTCAACGAGGAACCTTCAAATGTCTTAATGAAAATCAGCAGCATCTTTGTTCCCAGCTAATACCAACGAAGTAGGGGTAGAATTGAATGTAGCAACCGATAGGTCTAAAATGCCAGCAGTTAACCACTCAATGATCTTGGTAGTCGCATTCGATAACCTTTTTAGATCTTCAACGTACGTGCAAAAATGGGAATAAGGCCCCAAGTCCTTATATTTAACGTTGTTGACTACAAATAAAATTATAGGTCAAGAGCGAACTACTACGCTACACCTGTGTGAACACCAGGCATCAGCGTAACAAATTGAAAGAAACTAAAAAACTTAGATCCTTTTATAAAGTAGTAAACGTCTATAATTAGCTGAATTTTCTGTATTTTCAGATTCTTTTACAATATCTTAAATTGTTTCGAATACATATTAAAAAAAATTATTAGACAAACTAGTAGAAAGAACTGATTTTCAACATGAATTAAATGTGAATTATTGTAAACCTTTTAGCAATACAACAAATTATAGTATTTCACAATGATTAAATGATTATAAATACATACATACATATGTATGTATTTTTATATATATTTTTTGATATTGTTGATACTTTATTGTATTTGTTTTTTTCTAAATAGTATTGGTTATATCGCACTACGAGTGGAGAAGATTTCAAGTTTCATAATTATTATGGAAAAACATATATTTTTTTCTCATTTTATGAGTTGGGTAATTCAAATAAACGAATACTCTTATTTTTTCTCACATATTACAAAAAGCAAAGAGATCAACAATATTAATAACACAATTTACAACATTGTTAAGAGACAGCAAAAAACAACCATAATGACAAATGCCATTTAAAATATTGTATTGTAATTAAAAACAAAAAGAGTCTATAATTTTCTTATACTATCATTTGATCGAAATGAAAACCTCAAAATGACAGCAACATAGCGTGTCAAAATAAACTTATTAATTATAGACAGTTTTGTTTTGATGTTTTAACTAAACTGATCCGAATAAATAAATAAAAATAAAATAAAGAGATAAAATAAAAAAATAATATCCGTGCAGAGTTTTATGCTTGTTTGAGATATTCTATAAAAAAGAAACGCACGTGGTTCTGTTAAAAAAAAAATAGATGAATAAATAAATAAAAAACACATTTTTGATTATTTAAATACAAATTGAAACACACGAGGGCGGTCGCAAAATTAACCAAACTGACGTATATGCAACGCCAGTAGTTTGAAAAAATTACTTTTTGTGAAGTCGCATGACATTGAACTTGCAAACTTGGTTGCAGTTAAATGATTCCGTACGTTCATTTGAAAGACCTCAGTCCAAACAATACTAAGCCGGTCTAGATTTTACTCTGTGGAATCTATTATATATTGTTTGACAGCGATTGTACATTGTTTTCACAGAATCCGAATTAATTAATTAATAATTAATTAATGTGGAATAAGTTTGTGTGTCGTTGTCACCCCGTATGTTAATTTCAATTTCTTGAATATACTTCTCATAAGAATGCTTTGAAAGGCCAATATGAGTATTCTGTTGTAAAACTAAATATTTTCTAAACGAAACTATCAACAAAAATATTGAATTATTCGATTATTATCTTGGTTGATAACTTTATGAAATTATTATTTTGATATATTAAATGACGAAAAGACACCTCAATACGTAGCGTACTAAATATGGGCGCTAAATGCACAAATTATTGTTTTGTTTTTAAACACATTTCTTTTTGCCCACGTTAAATTTTCACTATACCATTAGTAAGTATTCTAATCCCCATATACATATGTATGTAGTACGAGTATGTTTCTATCATATAGACGTCTTTAAAAGTTTATGTTTAAGATTTGTCGTCATCAATGAAAATTTTGTTGTAGTGTTTTCTTTTTGCAAATGTTTTAAAATTGGTTCTTTTGTGTATTTTGTTGCCGCCAGCAATAGGGAAACTTGTTGAAAATATTTAGAGAATTTCATATTGTGAAATATGTACATGGTTAAGTCTAAAAATAAAAATGATATTAGAACATAACATATGTACATATGTATGTATGCTTGCATATTCTGACAGTTGGCCAGCATCTGTCATTTACCAGGCTATTGTTTAGCATTCTATTAAATATTATAGTTTAAAAAGGGGTTAAGTTAATTAATTGGACTCAATTTTACAACCGCAATAATACCTTAAATAATTATCTTCTCAAACAGTATTAAAAAGCTTTCTGATTATATCTACCTAAATAATACAGAAAGGCGTAGTTTTAGTATTATAAAAACAATTGCTAAAATATGTCTAATTAAGAGTAGTATTTTACTTTATTTTTAAAATATCGATCTTAACTAAACGCTACTCGCAACCTCTAATGCAACGAAGTTCATTCCTCTTTGCGCAAAATACCTTACCTTTGCTATGGCTAACCTATTCAAAATTTTAAATCAATTTGCAATGTGTTTAATAGGTAATGGAGAAAAATTAGTTAAATATCCAAATTTTGATGGCATACAAATGGCATTTTGAACGAATTAGGAGTTGTAAAAGTTAACATGAGATCTCGTTAAATAAAGGCTTCCACATTTTGCATTATGGTGCAGATTATGGTTAAATAGCGTGATTGGACCATAATTGCCATTATTGTGGACAGTGTGAAGTGCATGGATCTGCACAACGTATGATTTTAGCTGAGCGAAACTGTGCAAATGAAATGTTCGATTTATTGAAACATACATACATAAGTAGTCTCACACCAAGCTAATCCGATGCCCAGTTTAGAAGTAAAGCATATACCAGTGAGAGAACGTTTGGGCTACAAGGCGGATGGGGCCGATGGCAGTCATAATACCTATTTTTAACAGTTTATCATTCATTCATTGGTTCACCTTATCGCCATGGATATTCGATTTCAGCGTTGATTTTCTATGTATTACACGCCAATGTAAATAAAATAAATAATGATTCAACGGTCAAATGATTTCTTTTAATGACGTTCCACCAGCGTTTTAGAAATCCATAATCATCGGGCATGTTCTGAAAAACGAAAATCGCCTAAATTTTGCGTTTTCATTTTAAAAACGCCAAAAGGGTGTTCAGGCGAACGCAAATCGCTAAAAAAAATTTATACGATTCGAAATCGCCAAATAGGTGTTCTGGAAAACGCTTAACGCTAAAAATTTGCGATTTCAAATCACAAAAGTATATTGCAGTGAACTGATGAAAATATGTTCAAGCAAAACTTCTTAACAAAAAATGATAACAATTTTACACTTTTCTAAATAAAAATACCAAGTTAAAAACTTGCTTTATTTTTAACCAATTTTTTGCGTCATTTGGCAATTTAAACGAACGTACGGTACTAAAACACGGCTATAGGGCATATGCTGAATCGGCCAGCATCCAGTAACCACGGTCTCCATTAGAATATTTTTCTAAGTAAAATTCATTGGCGTTACTTAAATTTCACACAAAAGCATTGGACATGAACCAGGTCTAGATGCGCAAACAACTCGTATCCTCATTTGGTGGTCACAAATCTACATGCACAGTAATCACTTTGATTGCTTAAAATTCTAAAAATAACCTTCATATAGGAGTACATACAATTAACACATTTAAACTATAAAACCTCTCTGCAAAAATAAAATTCCTCACATAGGTGCCCTCTACCGATCCAATTACTCCTAGAATCTTTAACTTTTGATAGAAATGTATTTTTGACGCTTTCTTCTGCTCCGGAACGTCTAATGGGTTAGAATAATCCTTCAGGACACGTCCTTTTAATTTTTCTTTTCTGGTTTGCTGCTTTTTTAAACAAATTATGCTTAATAAAAAACCTGTAGGCATTTTTCTATTTATTTTTTTAGTTTTGATGTTTTGATTTTTATTTGTAATGCTAAAACATATGTTTTATTTTTTTCATAAACGACTTCGAAAAATCGAAGATCGCAAGTAAAACGCGTGAGTTTCAGAACACCCTGAAATAAATTTTGCGTTTTTAAATCACTTGTGATTTCAAATCGTGCGATTGTCAGAACATGCCTGCATGTTCCAATATCTTTCGACTTTAACCCGTAAAATACCGAATATCCTTACTATTGGATGAATCGATCTACTTGTTAACATTTTAAAATTGCTGGTCAAGTGGGTTTTTGTAATCAAAGTGCTTTAGCTACACTTTTTGAAAATTGAAAAAATGTAAAGTCAGAATTGTTTGCAAACAAAAAGACTTTATTTTGTATTTACTTTAATTGCTTTTGGGATACCTTACTAACCTGAATTCCTTACTCACTAAAATCCATGGATATTCGTATACTATAATATAACACGATGTTGCTAGATATTCCAGCTCTTGCTATAATTTGCATTTGCATTTAACCGATATTCTCTAAGGTTTGAACACTTTAACTGTCTAAATAGTGTTCGTCATTGGCGGTTCTATCGGTTAGCGTAATGTTATGAAATTGGCGTTTCTTAAAATATTTCTTTGTGAGAAATCTTTTGGAAAATGCTTATAGAATATAGAATAGAAACAAAATTTCAATGTCAACATTTAAAGTGTCTTATCCAAGGTGTGAAAAGCAAAAAAAAGAAATTAAAAACTCAAACAATAGTCATCATTAAAAGAACGCATTTTTTAATACAGAATATAAAAGGAAAACAGAAATAATTTGCGTGGTTATTTTTGATTTTCGTTTTTAATAAGACCATTGCCTCCATTCGTTACACATGAAAATTTCCAACACGAAAATTTTCGTTAATGAACGAAAAAAGTGTGAAAAATGCAAAATGATTTGTGCGTTTTCCTCAATGGCAAAACATATATGTATGTTGGCATGTATGTATGTATATCTTTTCAATGTTACATATCTTTGACCTTAACCTCAAATAGCATACAGGCTAGAGAGAATTGGTCTCTATGAGATCTAATTTTAAATATTAGTATGTGCTATACTGTATAGTTTAACGATTACTTTTATGAATTACTTTTACTTCTTTTGCTTACATATTTAACGAAATACCAGCTATAAGCGACATTTAGTTTAAAATTAGAAAACTTAGAAAATAAAAAATCAAATAAAATTTTTTGTATTTTCATTTACTGACGTGTTTTCTAACCTTGGCCCGGTTCACTGCCATGTCGTACGTTAAAATTTTTGTTGTTACTAGTGCTGCTGTATTTTTTACGCTTCTTAATTTGTGTTATTTTCTGAACTACAAATCATTTTAATTTTTTTTTTGTTAAATAAATAATTGATATTCGTTTTTTTGTAGTCCTCTCATTGGATAATAAATTTAAAGATATCTATCGATTATTTTCCTTTTATTCCGTTGATTTATTTTAAAAATTCTGTTTGAATGCAATATTACAATAATTCAGACTGAATATTTATTTAAGCCAGTATAAAAAGCCTTGCGGTCTATAAAGAAAAAAAAAAGAACATCACTTTAAAATTGTACTTAATATACTCTTAAGATTTTTATTGATACGTTTTTAATATAAGTTTTTAGGAAGCAGTTTATTATCAGTAGCATAAGACAAATTCGACGACATACAAGCCCTTCATCATAATTTATTTTAATTAAACACTTTGTTTAACACTTCTGACATTTTTTTATTCCTTCCAAAAAATAAGCGTTGATAAGTTTAAGTCGTTGAAGTTAAGTTCCTTTCCGCTTACTAATCTCTTTAGGTTTAGAAACAAAAAATACTCTTTTTATTTATGGATTTATGACATTCTGGTGCGAAATTCACTTTTTTTCGTTTTCTTCTAAAACCATGGGTCAATTTTCTATTACAGACCTTCAAATTATTAAACTAAATTATACCGTTTGTTCCAATCTTGACAACTGTCAACTGACAGCGACAATAACATCTATGTATTCAGCTCCTTAGAAATATCATCGATAATGAACTGATCCTGTCGCAGAGAGATTTAGACTCAAACGATTAAATAATAGAAATGAAATAACTAGGCTTCAGAGAACTGAACTATTAAAACTAAAAGCCTAGAATACTGTCAAATCACGTGCTTACATGTTAGAGTAGGCATGGTTATACCTTGTCGACCACAAACTGAAATACATTTTCATTGGCTATAAAAAAATATACAAAAATTTTTTTTAGTATTAAAATAAAATGTGGGTATAGAAAAAAGAAGGGATTTACAAGCCCCTGAAAAACAAGTAAAGCAATAAGGATTTCATCAAAACACTTCGACGCCTCCATTCTATAACGTTCTAAGTGTACAATGTTCTTGCATTTTTAAATTCTACTTTCTCTAACTTAAATAAATTTGGTTAAGATGCGCCGATCAGTTACGAAGGGCGCGTGAAAATTTTGAGAGTTCATAACTCAAAACACACTTTTTCGACTTAGAATGTTATAGAACGGAGGCGTCGATTTATTTTATTTAACACTTATTTATTATTTCTTTAAGATTCTGTTTGTAGAAAAAAATTTAGGTGCACTAATACACGAAGAACTCTTTAATGATGATCGACTTAACAACAATATTTATGTTAATGGGTGTCTGCAAAATAATCTATACATAATTGATTATTACAACCATTTAATCAAGATTAAGACCAGGCTTCTCATACCACTCATGTTGTGTGTGTCTTTCTTTGCCAGAAATCTGTTGAAAGGAAGACCCCGAGGCCTCACATCTGATAAGCCAACAAACTATCTACTAGACTACGGCGGCTTCAAAAACTTTATTACCATTTTTAAATAACCATATTTTATAAATTGTCGCTGTCGTATTATGTTGTTCATGTGTCCAATCAACCACATTGTCCGGAACTTCCTCCTACTGACGATTATAGGTAAAAAACATTTGGAAGACACAAAAAGCTCGTTCAAAAATATAAGACGTTTAAATGGAAGTAGAGAACTGACATGTATGCAAGCAATACAATAAGACTATAATGATTATATGAACGTGTAAATAACGTCAATTTAAGAATTTTTGTCTATCGATAATCCACAAAAGCCCAACGAATAAATAACCAATGTCGTGTATATAGGAAATCAATAACAATTTTCTACATTTTAGTTCTTTCGCAATGTTGCAACAATGCGTTTCAGAGCGAACAATTCTTTTAAGACACCTAATTGCCGTCGAGGTCATCTATGAGGCTTCTATTATGCATATACTGTATGTATGCATATTGTTTATAACGAATTTATTGGATTTAATTTATAACAATTATTAAGTTTTTCCATGTTACGAAAGCTAGGCAAATGTTTACAGCAGTTTATCAGTTACGGGATTTCTTAAACTAATCTGAAGAGATGTGGAATCTAGTTTCCTTGATACCAACATTCAGATACCACAGACCTACCACTTGCGGGATGAAAAAATCCTAAACGACAAAAGACTATTCAACTCTTGGGTGAGATGGTCTAACGATAATCGGAGGCAAAGTATATGAGAAAAAAAGTATATACTAGGCAGTTTAAGGTGAAGATTAGCTTCGTCGCCTATATCTTTGGTCCCAAGTAATGCCCGATCGAAAGAAACCTGTTTTGAAATCCTTGATACAATGGATATTCAGTTAAAATTTGTTAATTTTCATAAAAATTTGCGAATTTCCGAGAAGCTGTTTTACTCAAGAGCGTGTGGCGTATAATTTTTAAAGAATGGAATAAATATTCCATTCTCCGATATCGTATACTTGGGTGATTTCTTCCATGACCATTTTGTCTATCTTCTGGTAAACTCTTTAACATTGTCTATGTTCAAATTTTTGGTTTTTGTCTTAGCTAGTTACATTCGCCTGTATCTTTACACACATTATATACTTTGACATCAACTCCAAGCTAACTGTGGTGATGAATTTTAATCTACGTGTTAACAGATTTTGTAATTAAGGTATACTTAGGTCAGAACGCAATGCACAATAATACAATGACTTATTCTACCTTCTAAGATTAATTGAAATTATTAAACATCTTTGATGGACGAATACAGCATTTCTTCTGATTGGAAGCACATGGCAAATAATTTGTGTTTAGTAATGAATTTAAAACTGAAGAACTCGATACCAGAATAAATCATTAGAATGTTTGTATAATTTTTTTATATTTTCTAATTATTTCAATCACTCTAAAAATCCAGTATTATTAATCAATGTTAAATTCACTTTCGCTTTTCTTCCAGTTATTTAAATATATTGAATATAGAATAAAAACTTAAACAAATCCAAATACTTAATAACATAATTTTGGTACCATAATTTTATTTTAAGTTGAGTAAGGAAAATGTAAGAAATGGTTACGCTATTTACAATAAAATACAAAAACAAACAAAAAATAATTTATTCTATTCAAGTATTGTTGCTTATACGCCAACGGGAGCAACGGGGACGTTAAGAGGAATTATGTATAATTGCATATAATCACAGTATAAAATATTATTCGTGCATCTCCACAAAGTTCTCTTAAAACAAACGGATGAGGGGGGTGTATTTCTATTACGGTGAATGAATAAAAGTACCATAAAATGTTCTAAATTTCAATTAAAAAAAAGATAATAAAGGAATAAAAACTCATATTCTACAATTATATTTTATCTTTTGCTTAGCGCTGCCAATTCAAAATATGTAAAGTAGGTATTAACCTAAATATGAAAGAAAACCAAAATTATAGTGAACGAAAATATGTACAGCTGGAATTTACGATAAATTAATCGTAAATAGTATTTACAAAGCTCTACATCACACAAAAATAAATTATTTGGGTGGCTATATACCACTGCAAAAAATGCATAAAATACAGTCTTGATTAACCCTTTGCGACCGTATTAATTTTATATATGGGTGTCATGCTGGTCGGAATTAATTTTCGTTTCGTTCCCTACTACGTCACTATCAGAATCACTACTGGAAATATTTTCAGAACAAATGTTATCACTTTCTCTATCAATGTCAGTGTTGAAAGAGTCAAAATAAAATTCGTCATCGCTACTTTCAAGTTCACGGAACACTTCTTTCAGTAAATTTCTTTTTGCCATTTTATTAGAGTATTATTTTAAAATATTTTAAGAAACGAAATCGCCAAATCTAAGTTAAGCACAACTTATAAAATATCATTCGATTTCAACGAATTTCGAAAGCTTATCGATTGAGAGCAGACATACGACTAGATCGGTAATAAAGTTTTGGTGGCTGAGAGCAGACATACGGTCGCAAAGGGTTAAAGTTTTTGAAAATGGATTGTAAAAAAGTAAAATATTACTGATTAGTATATATTGTGCAAAACATTCTGAATTGGGTGCCCTGGAGGGATAGTGGGTACACCGAGCATATGGTCTTATTATGAGAATATTGTAAATAATAAATAAATATTTTTAAAATTTGCATCCAAATATATACCCTAAAGGGTATACGACCGTTTATAATCGTTGTTAAGTACGGTGTAAGTAAGTGCTGCCGGCAGTGCACTTCTTTATTGTAGGGTTAATGATATTTAACTTGGAAATGTTTCAAAAAAATTTAGTTGATATCATTCGGTATTGTATTCCATTAAAATAATGAAACAATACTTTGAAAATTTCATTGCAAATTTCGCACTTAATTTCATTTTCAAAGTTTCTTTGTTTAGTTTTTCAACTTTTTCTCTTTTTATTAATATTTTTATTTTTTTAATTCAAAAAGGTGAATAATACTTATTCAATAATAATTGATAAATCACAATAGTATACATAAGTGAGTGATAATATGTTTACTTTCTTTTAAAGAAATTTTTTAAAAGAATTACAATAATGAACCACGCTTTTATTCAATTATAAGTCTCCATGCTATCTACATAATCTCTCTCCCCTGTTTAAGTCAAGTCTATGCATTTCTTAATTGCTGATTTTTTAACTTCTGAGACCGCTTTCTACTTTGTTGTTGACTGTAATTGATTTAATCGTGTCGCATTATTTAAGGCATACCGCCGTTCTTGTTGTGGCGACCATTTAATTGATTACTTATCTGTTTATTACAGAGCTGTTCTGACTGCCTCAAAATGCAATCACAGCCATACTCACTAGATATACATACATACCCCTTGTAACAATACATACATATATATTTTTTTTGGTTACCGACCGGCAGAAGAGGGAGTTGAGGCGTGTAGGGTACACGTTAGTTAATGAGTAAATTAAATACTGGACGCCAAAAAAGTTTTTATTTTCTATTGTTGTTCATTGAAACGATTCAAAAAAAAAGAAACAAAACAAAAGAGAAATTAAATGTTTAATGAAGAAAAAGGTGAATAACATTTAAAATTTGATTACAAATATGCAACAGTGCAACACAACTAATTTAACATTGCTTAGCATTTTGTTTTGTTTTGTTTTGTTGTTATTATTGCTACCATTGCATCTATTATTATGCTATAAACGATTTGAAGGAAACATTTTGTTTTTGTTTGTTGTTATTTTTCTTTTTTTTTTTTACTTTCCTTCTTATATTCCTAATATCATTCTCTTTCTCTGTCTTATGTTATCTATTGTTCCTTAGTTTTGGTTGTATAAAACAAAACAAAATAATGAAATACATTTTTAACACTTTCGATTTTTGTTTATCTTTATTTTCGAATTTTGATTCGAAATTATTTTGTGAACGTTTTGTTTTTTGCTTCTTCTGTGTAAATGTAATTAAAGAAAATGATTTTAAAAGAATTTTAAATTGTACATATGTATGTTCACGAGTAGTTCTATGTATGCGTATAATATAAATTATTTTATAAGATTCATTGACTTTTTGTTTTGCGGTAATTTTAAAAATTTAAATTTGAACATAATTTCGAATTATATAGTACAGCATAATCTACCACTATATATTTAGTTACATATGTGTTTATAAAAACATAAGAACCAGAAATTTTAAAACAATCTTATCTAATTCTCCATAATTCCATGTCCGTATTGAAAGGATTCAAATTAAACCACAAAAGGAATGGAGTTAAAAAAAGTTATTCATCTAAATAGTTCGAATTTAAAATTTAAAATAAGATTAAAATTATGAGTAAAATTAGAAAAGAAAACATCGTGACACGAAACATTCATTGAAGTAAGGCTGTTCAGCGGAATGGAAAGGAGTTTGGGTGGTTAGTGAAACTGAAGGCAAAGAGAAGCGATAACCTTACTTAAGGCAGACTGGTTTAAGACAATCTAAACTTTTGGTAGACAACGGTAATTGGAAGGGATGTTTGTTCTGCTGTAGACTAGACTTCAAGCCCAATATGCTGATGACGTTATTTTAGAAAAAATTTGGTTTTTCTGATTTCTACTTGATGGCTTAATATTGTTTGTTAACTCTTAGGAACAGAACAAGCTACCAATTTGATCAAATAAAAATTTATTATCAGTCTTCCGATGAACCTCGCTAAAATTTGATTTGTAATTTTGATTTGTTTCAATAAGAAAGATTTTCTTACATACATAGCTTTGTTTTGTATATCTGCGATTGCTAATAAGCAGTTCTGAAATCTTTAATACCCCAATTATATCAATTTCCACCGACTGTTAGCCGATTTTATTGAAAAATCTCATAATATAGCTCATAGAAATCAATGCATTACATGCATACGCGAATACTTTTATTAACTTAACCTCCGGATAACATCTTGAGCAATGTTTAATTGTTTTAATTTAATTTTTTTTTGTCGATGATGCCTTACAAAATGTCTGTTAAATTCTGTTAATTTGTACAAAAATTTGTTTTATTTGTTATTCCCATGTGGGAGGTCATGTATCCAATTTAAATCATCATTGCCGACCGCCTGTACTGTTTGACTGCGTGTATACTATTCAGTATTCTTATGTTTAATTAATTAATTGGCACTTGTCCAGATTTTTTGATTTTTAATGTATGATTTTAATTTTTATTTCACTTTAATTTTATATTTTTTGTGTACATTCATTTGAGTTTCTGGAGATTAAACCTTTTTGAATCTTGGATTTTTAAATAGGATTCTATTTGTTTGATTAAACAAGCAGTTGGTTGCATTATTCTGTCTAAAAGGAAAATATAATTTTATATCCGTCATTATTGTTGCGTATGTGTTTAAGATTCAGACGTCGTTTGATTGGACAACAGTATTAAATCATAGTGTTGGAGCAACCAGCAACCTTATAGCGATTGCATATTTTTGCAAACTACTTACCTAAGACGTACACGTGAAGTGTCATTCAGTGAACTAAGTTCGGATGTAAGTAAACAGTTACTTGTTGGATATTTCGAGGAAATATATACAGCTTATTATAGCAATTGGTCAAAGTTCACAAAACTTTGCATTTGTTTATCCTCATTGATTAGATGGTCATTGCATCCATTGAACAGGACATTGGCATCGCATTAGATATAAAAAATCTAACTTTATATATTCTCCGCTACACTCTATGGACATTAAGTTGGCCAATTATGTAAAATCTTCGACTTTCTCAATATATTTTGGTATAGGGTTTTTTGATGTTGATTTTTATGCCACCCATACCTGATGAGGCACTCAGATCGTTGCGCTTTATTTGCATGTTGGAGTGTTGCTTCGGGATGGTTAAGGATCAATCAAAACCAGTAGATTGTAATAATAAGAGAGAAGAGAAGATTATAGGAGGCAGTAAACATCTATTAAATTAATATTATTTATTTCTAATTTTAAATATGATTCCCACCCAACCAAAACAAAGGGTTAATTTTGAAAAACCAAATATTGAACAATTTTGTTTTCGTTGTACATATTATTTTTCAACGAACATGTTTAATTTAACTACATTTATTTATTGTATTTATTGATTTAAACTATAATGTACATACATATAATCAAAGAACAATATGCCAAAAGAAAAGCGTTTTATCTGCAAAACAAAAAAATTTGAATTTCTAAAGAAATTCATCTAAGAATTTCAAAGGAAATATCAGGGAATATAAATTTTAAAACACCAGCAAAAAAAAAGAGAAAACATTGTAATTTAAAAATACTCGGTGAACGTAATTTAATTATTTAAATCATACTTGCTGATTTATTACGAGAGCGGATCAAGTATAGCTTAGCCGCCAGGTTTATATTCAATTTATAGCTCCTTTAGGAAGAGAAAATTTTACATATCGCAATATCCGATTAATTTTGTACAATGTTTTACCAATTTTGCTACATAATTTCTTCTGGTTGAGCCTGTTATAGTAAAGTAATAAATTTTGACTAGGGTCGGGTAACTAAGCGGAAAAAACACTAATTAACAACATATTGGTTACGAAGGTCGAATTAATAATTTATGGGGTTTTATTCAAGTTAGAGCATTTAATAAAATACAATTTTATATTTTTAACTTAATTCCCAGAGGAACCTCTTCCTTGAAGAAGAACCTCTTCCTTTAATTGGCAACATATCTGCAATTTTTTTGTTATAATTATTCACCGACCATTTCTTATTTCTTATCATGTTAAATGTAAAATTTTGTAAAAACAATTTTGTTATCCATTTCGTTGTTATCGTACATTTGTTTTCCAAATTGTTTTATCATCATCGACCTATTCTCCAAATTATGTATGTACATACACAGTTGGAATATACTTAAACTGTCAAAATAGAAGCACACATAAGCATAGCAGAGCTAAAATATAGAACAAATCAAAGTTTAAAGATAATAAATGGTTGAAAATTCAATTTGTATTGAAATAATTATAGCTTTTAAACAATTAACTCAACACAAGAGTCAACAACCTTCATACCCCTGTGCAACAGTTCTGTTGAGTTTGGAGATTGTTGCTTACTATACATATTGTATATGTAATATTTTTTTCATAAATACATATCTAATTCTACGAATATTTTGTATACGACAGTTTAGTTATTTGTGACGTCGAAGTTAATGTTAATCAAAGTTAAGTTTTGTAATTATAACTTTGTATAATCCTTTCCTTAATGAAATTATATCGAATGCGGCTGTAATTACTATAAAAAGAGTGGGACATACTGATTATCGTATCTAAGCGCCAGTCGCAAGGTTCACATGCCCAACAGCTATCTTAAAAAATAGATCCACTTTTCCCTCACATACTAGTCCATTTTTTCCCTCTCCAACAACGTAATTTTCAATTACCAACACAATGACATTAAATTATCTTTCTAGTGAATTTATTTTTTATCATTAATTTTATATTTTATTGTAGATATTTGATACCATTAATGAATGTATACATTAATAAATCTTGAAATATTCTACGATAACCAAAAATTTGCTTTTTTGAAACCGTTTCACACAGCCTAATAAGCTCCCAAAAAATTAAAAAAAAAAAAACAAATGAAATACGAATTTTAGAATAGATAAGATCTAGTATCGGATAAATAATTATTGCGAATTATTTCTATAAAAGCTATACATTTTTCCAAAAGCGAATTAAAAAATATGATACTGAAAATATCCCCACATTCTTTACATAAACGTCAAAAAAAAGACGATTTCCCGATATGAGATTTGCTACTTTCTCTGCCGCATGATACTAAGGTGTAAGCTCAGTAGTAAAACACTCAATTGCAAGAATTTCTAACACATATCACAATCATTATTATTAAGTTGCTAATAATTTCAATTTTATTATCTAAAGTTATTTAGAACTGATTTACTTTGTTTTTAATTGATCAGTTTCGGCTTCACAATTTTTATTTCTTTCTTTTGATGTAAGATTTTTAAAATTATATACTATGTATACTGTTATGACGATATTTTTTTTTATCTGTAAACTACTTTGATAACGCATAAACTTTTTTTATTCTACTCTACATGCATCGAAAAATTTCTAGGGTTTCGTATGATTTTAATCCATAATTATGGTTATTTCCAAAGCAATCAATTGTAATTGAAAATTTATTAGATATTAACTAACTATGCTATAAACTTTGTATTAAAAGTTAGAAAATAAAAATAAAACCATTTTCAAAATGCCTTAAAGTTTTATATGAAAAACTACAATGCTTTTTAGCATTAAATGACATTCGGTATCCAACTTAAAAAAAAATTAAATAGACTGCCAAGGCTCTTGACGTTTAAATTTTAGCAAAATTTAATTGTGATAGGAAAATAAACCGCAGCATATGATACGACAGACTATTATCAGTGTTTGCATTTCTTGTGCTGTAGGATATCGTCTACTTAAACACAAACTAACATTTCCAAGATTTTGCATTTAAAGTCATAAATACAAAGTATTCATAGACTGGCGATTTTGATTATCAGCATCGCAATTATTGTTTAAAGAAAATTTATTTCCACACTACTCGACACAAGACAAGCTATTTCCATTTTTATTTTATTTTTAATTCTTTTGGAATTACAGAGTATTACATTTTAAGTAACGATATGCTGTTGTACTTTAATTCATTCATACTTTTTATATGTACATTTATGTTTGTATGTGTATATATATAGAGTAAACAATACAAAATTGTAAAAGAATAAACTTTTACGAAAAAATTCAAGAGAAATTTTAAATGAAGAAAAATAAAAGATGATATCATCGAAAATTTTGAGCGGAAATTCAACTAATAACTAATAACACCACAGTCAGCCTACTAGAGCACATGAATTTTTTTTTTGTTTAACAAATCAATTTTAAACAAACTTTAACACTTTGTTTACATGAAATTGGGGATTTTCATTTATTTTTTTATTATCAATATTATGATTGTATTATTAGTAATAATACAATTTCCACATGGGAAATTTGTTTCATTCATATTGGTTTAGTTAGAGGAAAGGAAAGTTGCGTATACTCATATACATATAATATAAATATTTACTGTATTCATGTTTTATAATGATAAATAAATATCCTATAAAACTAATCATTTGAAATATTTTATTGAATATTTTAAAATTTACCAAAAACAAATGGAAATTTTTTTTAGGTGGGAAATGCACGTCCCATTGTTATAATGATTATGCTCTCTAATGTGGCAGCTATGTTGTACTAAAGTTAGGCAATTTTGTTTTAGCATAAATGATGTGTTACCTATAGATATAATGCGTAATTATTGAGGGACCAGAATGATTTTATGCTCTTGTCATGAGCATTCACATTTTTTCAATTTCTTATTAACATTACATTAGGGTACGTTAATACGAAAATATTCGTGGATATTTTGTTTAATTATAAATAAATTGAAACCTAATATCCATAGGCACATACAAGAAATGAAATTTATATAAGATTATGATATTGTAGTTCTGGTATCTGTCTAGAAATGTATACAATAATTACTATTGTATGGAGGTAGCTGAAAGGGCCATTTGAAATATAATAAAAGGAAATTTAGTCTATTAATTAAAATATTAAAAAGTCATAAATCCAGATCTTGTAACTACTTTCCTTTAAAGTAAATAAATCTTACATACATACGTTCGCAAGCAAACGTTACCACTGAACAAATTTTAATTAGAGTTTAACTTACAATTTTGTTAGCTTAAGATATTAGATTTTTACCATAACTAAATGGAATCCATAAAGATCAGATAAAAAAAATGTTTTCTACCTGTTAATTTTCGTACATTAAAAAATATAAACAAATATCGACAATGAGATTTTAATAATAATTAAATAATTTCCTTTTTTTGCAGGCCTGCATAGACGATAATTTAGAAATGGTAGAATTTTTAGTAGAACAAGGAGCAGATATAAACAGACAAGATAATGAAGGTTGGACGCCCCTGCATGCTACAGCTTCATGCGGGTAAGTACAATGTATTTAAATAAAAGCAAAAAAATAAGATAATTTTGCGTTTACGTCTACAACGTCTACAATGTACTCGTAAACGTTTTTCATGTTTTCTTTTTGTAATACAAAAATGTACAATCAAACAACCAGAAATTGCATAATTCTAAATTTCATCATTTACCTAGAAAAGCAAATTGAAATAGAAACCGTTCTTTTTTTAAAATTTTTTTTTTCCTTAAAAATTTCACTTTTGTATGCTTTTTGGCTGCATTTTCTTAATAATTCTTATAAATTTGTTTGTTGATTTAATGGTTTATACATTTACATTTACATTTACATTTTATTTATTTTCTTTTTGAACATGTAGTTTTGTAAGCATAGCACGTTATTTAGTTGAACATGGTGCCGATGTTTCTGCCGTCAATAGTGATGGTGATTTAGCCGTGGACTTGGCTGTCGACATCCAACATTTGCCCATGATTGATTTCATGCAAAAAATGGTGGCCGAACAACAAATTGATTGTGCAAAAGCCCGTCAAGCCGAAGAACAACTAATGTTGAGCGATGCCAAAAAATGGTTACGTAGCGATGCCGCTGAAGTTGATCGTCCACATCCAAAAACAGGTGCAACAGCGCTGCATGTAGCAGCAGCAAAAGGTTATACAAAGGTAGGTTAAAATGTTATACAAAGTTTAAAGAAAAAGAAAATCTTTTGTATTACAATTAATTGATTATTAACGTAAATTGATATGTGTTGAGTATACATTTTATATTTCAATATAAATGATCCGAAACTATTTAATACAAAAATAGTGAAATAGGACAATGCAATTTCTAATAATTAAAATCTGTATTAAATTTTATTAAGCTATTTATGTTGAAGTTCTGAATATATGAATTATTGGCTAGAGCATATGAGAGTTATGAGACCAGTATAATTTTTATATGATACAGCTTAACCACAGATTTTTGGAGGGTTAACATTTGAAAAAAAGCAATGTAAAAAAAAATAAAAAAAAAACACGCAGCACATATTGAGACACGACTTTGTCGTAAGTGGTACTTATAAAGACTGTAATGTAAAAAAATGAGAGGCTGAGCGTAAATCATTGCGGATTTTAGCTTCCCCAAAACTTAATATTAAAATTTTAATGCCCACAGTTTTAGTACCACATATAAATAATTTTTATATACGAAATAAATGTCTTGGCATCGATATTTTTAAAACAAATCAATCATAGCCTCCGATGACAGTTTTACGATGTCCAAATTATTATGACTGTCATTATTTATTTTAATTATTATTGGATATCATTTAATTAACCATTTAATGTTTTTGTACATTAGGTTTTAAGTTTATTGCTCGCTGGTCGTGCTAATGTTGATGCTAAAGATAATGACGGCTGGACACCACTGCATGCAGCTGCTCATTGGGGACAAAAAGAAGCAGCGGAAATGTTATTAGATGCCATGGCCGACATGGATTTACCAAATTATGCAGGACAAACTTGCATAGATGTAGCAGATCGTAAAATGGTGAAATTCCTTGAAGAGTATAGAGCAAGCAACAAACGCATGAAACGAAGGCCATCTAGTCAAATCAGGTATTTAGGTTTCAATTAAAATGGAAAATTAATTGATCGATTTTTAACGATTTACAGTAGAATCTCAGACACAATTGAAAATCATATTGATAAGACGCCCACAAAAATTATACGCGTTGAAGTGCGACCAGAAAACAATAAGGATAGTGTTAACGGTAAGTTTAATCGGTTGTGTTTCTATATAAGACATTTAAAAAGCTTTATTTTTTTAATAAGGATTTTTTTCTTGTTTTTTTTTTTCTTTAATCGCATAATTTGGTTTTGTATGCCTATTGCGGGCGTCAATGTATTTTTGTTTTCACAATTTCACAATTTCTTTTTGAAAATATTATTTTATTGTACTCATTGTGTTTTTAATTAATCATACTATCTCAACATTTCAATAGGGTCCCATGGGCGCTAGGAGAAATTGTTTAAATGGTTGTTTATTTCATTAATCATTTCATTACTTTTCTTCGTAGTTAATGAAACAATTTCACTCTCATATGACTTTGTCTCTTAATATATGCATTTTTATTTCATTTTCTATGCGTATCTTTTTTCATGTTTCCATTGTTTACATCGATTTCACACAGTTCATTATTAAATTTAATTATATTTCAATAATAATTGCGTTTATTTTGTTGTCCGACTTATACATACACTGTTGATGTTAATTCTTCTGCATAATTATTACACTCTACTTCTTGTATAATCTCATATATGCGTTTATGCGTTTATTTGGTTGTTTTCTTTGATGTTATTCGCGTTGGTGTCAATGTGATTGTCATAAATTTTGTTGGAAATAGCTTCGACATCAAAGGCCTCCATCTCAGGCCTAACGGCAAGCAGTTTACCAACAAATTCGGAATCCGAAGAAACTGATTCAGATCTAACTGATTCTACAGAGAGTTCGCATTCAACCAGCCTTTCTGATCGTGAAGGTATCTCTAAGATATAATAATCCTATGTTAATGTTTTTAAAAAATTTCGTTTTTTTTTTCTATTCGTTAATTTGTTTAGTTTTTCAATTTGGTGACTTTTGTTGTTTTATTGATTCTAAATTTTTAATTGTCGTTATTTTTTTTTCTGTTTATAGAACGTATACAATTATGTTTTTTACATTACAAATATGTTACACTTAGATATGTTTTGATACAGGATTTTTTGTAAGAAATATATTTTACACATTTATGCACAAAAGTATTGTGAAAGGTGTCCATTAATTTCGAATGGGCAAATTCTCCAAGGTGTAAAAATAACTCCATGAATTGTTTTAAATTTGGGCAGCGAGCTTTTACCAGCATTTACCACAAGGTATTTTTCCTTGACCTGACTTTAGTTGTGCTTCGAAACACTTGCTTTCAATTTTAACTTATACATGATTTTGCTGGATAATTGTCATAATGTCATATTATTTAAAGATTATCAAAAAAGAAAAAAAAAGTTGAGTAAAATTGCAGATCAGAAATTTTTCCGAAAGGTTTATTTTTGTAATTTAATTCATTTACTCTGTTAAATTCGCTTACTATACGACCTTTTACCTTTGTGTTACTGTTGAACAGTATTTATTTTATTTTATTAATTATTTTTATGTATGCTTCTTGATAATATACGCTTTGAAAATTCTTCGGTGGTGGAGAAGGTGGTTCTGAACTGAACTAAAATTATTTATACTTTAACAATGACTTTTTTAATTTATTATTATGTTATATGTTATGTATGAAAAATTCTAAACAATTTTGTGTTGATCATTTTTATATTTATCCATTGTAGATGATAAGTCATCTATGCAAAAAACTACAAACGAAACACCCGCTACAGAAGATGAGGCGCCTTGGCGACGTAATAATGTCACACGTGTGCGTTCAACAAATGAAAGTCCGATTAAAAATCGTAAGAATTTAAAGTTTTGAAATGTTGCTATGAAAATCTTATTATATTATTATTGTTTTTTTATAGAAGTTCCTGATAATGAAGTTAATAAAACAAATAATGCCACCACAGAGTCAGATGTTATTTTAAGACGAACTCAAAGCTTTGAGAATGATGAAAAGTAAGTACATCTTAATGACGATTTGTAGTTTATCATTCTTCATTTTGGTATCTTTAGTTTTTTATTAATTTATGTATCCGTAAAAGTAGCAAAATAAGCATTCAAAATCAAAAGCATTAGCCAGATATCGAAAATCTGATATTGAAAGTCTCGTTTTAGTATTTTGAGACTTAGAAATTTAAAATTATTTTAATAATTTTACGCTTTAGCTTTATTTAGGACTCTTAAATTATCCAAAATTGTTTTTAAGTTCGAAAGAAATTATACTCATATTATTTTTGAAGTGATTTTGAGGAATAATATTAATACTGTACTCTTTACTAGTGTCTAGATTGCTTGTAACTATTTTTTTTATAATATACTTGCTTATTGCACATTGTAAATACATTTCTTATCTTCGATTTTTGTTGCCGCTTCTCATTCGATTTGAAAGAAATAGTTATGAATCATAATTAAGCAAAATATTTTTAATTTTTATATTTTATCAAGATTAAAACAAAAACAGAAAAGCAACGTAAAAGAAAAGAAGTTAAATAATAACAGTGAAATTGAACGAATGTTCTTAGCGCTACTTATAAATTGTAAACCTTATATATTAAAATATTCATAGCGTTTACTACGTTCACATTTTTTTTTAATCAATACACAATTTTCAATGTACATATATAAGGGTAGGGTAAACAAATTAACATTTGACAATTACTGAAATAATCAGTCGTATTCAGTTATGAAAATACTTCAGAAGAGTGCTTACTTTGTGCTTTACGGTTTTTTGTTCTTTAATTAATTTATAAAATAATTGTATTTATTTTTAATTTTCTTTATTAACAAATTAAATTTTTATTTTTATTTTTCATCTTTTTTCATTCATGTAATGTACGAACATTTATAATAATTAATAAATATATTTTTCATTCGACTAATTACAATCATTCATTAAATTTTGAAATAAAATAATTAAAACAATTAAAATTGTCCGCGGCTAAACAAAACAAAACAAAAAAAAATGATATAATTAATTTTGTGTTTGTGTGTATGTGTGTGTATATATGTGCATTTTAAAAATCTATTTAAACTTAAATATGTATTTTGCTGCTTTCGAAACCAATAATCTTATTTCGAATTTTATTTATTTTTTTTATTATAATTAATTAATGCGCTACTATGCCTAAACTAAAAATATTGAAATCAACTGCTACTAAAACATATAAATAAAAACAAATAGATTCTATCAGAAATATAATGAATTGCGAGCACGCATTAAAGCTAATTCATGCCCTATAATACCGGCTACACTACAACAACATCAGCAACAACAACAGCAACATCATCAACAGCAACAAAATAATAATGTTAACAACAACAATAACAATAATAATAACAATACTTTGATAAATAACAGTACAAGTACAAGTAGTACTGGTAGTGGTAGTAGTAGTTGTATGAAGAATGTTAACAATTCAACAGCGACGACGACAATAACAACACAATCATCAATATCAATAACAAATGCTACAACAACAACACCGGCGATATCCTCCACAAATACACACAGTACTAATAATAGCCTACTATCACAACAATTGCCATTACTACCACCAAAACCAACATTACCTGCCAATACGAATACACTGGACAAATTCACCAACTCGACTAATTCACCAAGTGCAACTGCTACTACCACCGCCATCTCCACCCCCAACAACATCACAAATTTCATAAGTCCAAATTATACTGTACAAAGATCGGCTTCTCTAAAAGATCATAAACAAGTATTTATCAGGTTTGTTTTTTGTTTGTTTTGATTTTTGTTCTTCCAACTTCCTTTCTTCACTTACTCTCTGTTCTTGTTTTGTTTGTTTTTTAAACTGTAGTTATTTTATAGCTTTACATTTAGATTAAAGTGTGTGTTGGTGTGTTTATGTATATAATTTTTTTTATTTATTTATTTTATTTTATTTTTTTTTGTGTAAAGTTTTATTATAAGTAGATACATAGTTGAGAAATAAAATCGAATAAATATAGTTGTTTACATCTTTGGTGATTGAATTCTTTATTTATTAATTTTCTTTTATATGATTAAAAACAAATTGATGTTAAAGAGAAAATGTGTTTTAAATATGACGTCTACATAAATGCAATTCAGTACGAACCGAATGAAAAATACTTTGAAGATAGACTATCAGTTTTTGTATCTAAAGGGAATATACTGCTGCAGTTATTAACAATTTCGATAACTAAGTTAGAACATTCCATTTAAATTAACATACATAAGTTTTTCAATATTATTTAAAACTAAAGTTTTTTATTATATTTTATTCTTTCCCTGTTATTTGTCAAATTCATTTGAAAAATATCCCTTTGATAATGGCTATGAATGGATAAGAACTTCTTTCACTGTTTCGTACTTAAATATTGTGGAAAAATTCCATTCATATATTTGATTAAAAAAAGAGAAATTTTCTATTAAAATTGCATTTGAATTCGGTTTTTGGTTATTTTACAAAACGATTTTTTCGCCTGTACCGGTATTTTGGAACTATTATTTAGTATTAGATGAAACCCTTTGCTCTGCTATCATCCTCTATTCTACACATATTGATTGGTATCATATTACGGGCTTTATTTGCCCGAGGCAAATAAATTTAAGAACACCTTTACAAAGAGATTTTACAAGGAAATGTGTTTTACAATAAAATAATTTAGTATTATTATATTTTTAATGTTTAAAAAAGAGCAAACGGTCATAACAAAAAAATGTATGTATATACATACATATATTGTATGCGCAAATAATTAAACACAAATATCTTTCGAAGGCATGAATTATGTCACAGTAATACATTGTATACATGTGAAGTATTTTTATTTTGTTTCTTAATTAAAATGTTGTATTGTTTTTAATTAAAAATCGAAATAATATAATAGAGTTCTTTTAAATAATATAGAAAAGTAAATATTAGTGCTTCCAATCATACTTAACTTTTATCATTTCTTTTACTAATCTCATTGAAAATAAGTAGTTTTTATAATTTTTGTTTTTAAACACATATTACATGCTTCAACTTAAATTTGCTTAATGTATCTACTTATTTTGTTTAGGAAATCACCACCTATAAGCCCTTCAGTAACATCATTACCTGCAACTTCAGTTTCTACTACAACGAATACATCATCTCCTGCTGCTGTAGCCACACCCATCAGAAGGTAATTGTGAAATATAATTTCCTTATTATATTATGTCATCTCTATATAATTTATTATATTTTAAACTTTTATTCTTCACTTCCCCCAAATTGTTTAATTATTAGCAGCACTCCCTCAACTTCTACTACACAATCAAACACTCAAGTAGTGGCCAAGAGTGCCACACAACTTAAGGATAACAATAACGCAACTCCAAACAATAAACAAAATCAAAATTTAAAAAATAATAGTACAACTAATTCAAGTACTGCTTCTAATATTCATAATAACAATAATGGTTCAGTTACTGTTGAACCTGTTAAACAAAAACAATCAACGGGAAATATATTTAAAAATTTCTTCAAGTAAATATGGTTTCCATCAAGAAATTAAAATATATGTTGTCAAATAAAATTTGTTTGTTGTTGGCGTTAATTAACCTCCTGTGCTCTAAAATATTAAATAATAATGTTTAAAATTAAAAATAAATGCCTCTAATATTATCCTTAAGCAATAAGTTTTAAAAAGCTTTTCGAAATTAATTTCTAAATTTCTTTTAAAAGTCGTGTTTAAAATTAACCATTTCCTGTTTTCTACACTTACTAATTCCTGTACTAATGATTGTATACGTGATTTCACTTCTTGAGCATTCGTTTAAATACTGCTTTGAAAAAAAAAATTAAAATTATAGGTTAAAATATAGGTATTTTGATTTACAAAACTCCTGCTTTATATATGTAAAGTCAATCAAAAATATCTTTATATTGCTTATGTAAAGCCTACATTTTATGTTAGTTAATATTTTACAGTCATGTCTTTATATTGATAAACACAAATATGACACACTATATACGTCTTTTTACCTGGTTCTGAATATAACGGTAGATTCTTTTGCAATTTCGCAAAAATGGATAGTCTAAGGAATAAACAACGCTTTCAAATCAAATCTTATACATATGTTTCTTTGGAAAAATTATCTTCCGCAACGATACTCACTTCTGGCTCAGAAGAATTTCCTAATCTGGTGTGCAAAACACCAAAAGGCAGTTCAATAGCAGCTAAAAAAATCAGCGTTTAGTTCGGTTTGATGAGCAACTAATCTAACGTTTTTGGCCACCAAGATCATTGTTTTGGAAACATCCAAACTATATTTTGTATTTTCTTGCCCTAGAAAATAACATTACAGTTGTCATTTGTGAGCTACTGATTGAAAAATATTATAAAATAATCTTTAATAAGTAAATGATAGGCGTTCATTCATCACCCGTTAAATTTGTATTGTATTTACATATAACAATTTCAAAATGTTTTATTTATAATTCGTATCCCATCCCATTGAGCTGCATCTCTAATAAATCCTTTTACGTTTCCGTACTATCTATGTACATATGTATGTATGTATATATATATGTATGCTTAGGATTTTTTAAAATATTAATATATTATTACTATTTTTTGCAAACATAAACCATTTACCATTTAGAATAATTTATTGCTTTAATTATTGCATGAGAAAATTTGTTTTAACCAAAAAAAATTTTTACATCCAAGAGTGTAATTAAAAGATTTATAATTAAATGCATTTATTTTTTTAATTATTTGTTAATTTAGGTCCTTCGTTCCACCGGTACGTGACGAAGAAAGTGAAACACAACGTAAGGCACATGCTAAACGTGTACGTGAAACAAGACGTTCAACACAGGGTGTAACCTTGGATGAAATCAAGAGTGCCGAAGAATTAGTGAAAAAGAAAAATTCAACAATGAACAACAACAACAATAATAATAACAATAGCAGTAGTGTAAGTATTTTTCAGTAGTATTTTAATCCTAAACAACTTAAACTACATTCATTAAAGAAAATCATAAATTGTTTTCATTACTCCTCCAAATACACACACATACCTGAAACGGTCCTCAGAATCATTGAGAAAAATCAATTAAATTCAATTTAAATTGAAAAATTGTCCTTTGTCATACAATTGTGATGTCCACTTATTCATTACCAATCTCATAATCTTAAATAAACATTTTCACCAACTAAGCACCACGCTTATGGAAGCGGTAATTTGTTGTTATAAATTGTTGGGTTTTTAAGTTTTTAATTTTTCAGTTGTTGATATTATATAATAATAATAAATTACACCACTATCACATACATTTTCACCTATCAAACAAATATAAAAATTACCCCAATTTAAATATCATTTAGAACAAAGAAGGATTTTGGTTTAAAATAATGGATTTGGTTGGTTTATCATTTACCCACCAAAAATACACCCATCCAAACAGTTACCCAGGCACCCATTAATTATTACTACTTACCATTCCCATTTTAGGGGTTGTGGTGTTTTGTAATGAATTTAATTTTTTTTTTATTATTAATAATAAAAAGAGATTTGTGATGGTTTGTTTTAATAAATACTAGAATTAATAAATCAAGATTATTTTCACCCATTAGTTTCTTCTCTTACATATTTTTTATCACCTGCCCAAAAATTATTACAACAAAACAACCATATTTGATTCATTATATCAATCGTTCTTCAATTCAAATCAAATTCATTGCTGCCTGTATTATAAGCGCAAAAATAAAATTGGCCTCAGCTATTTAATGAAATCGTTTGTTGTACAAAGATTCTGTCTGTTGTACTCCTTCATTATTTTGCCATTTATAAGCTCGTTAGCTCGTTAGTATTTTATTATATATATATTTTTTTACATATATACAAATAAGTAGCTCATTTAGTTTAGGTTAGACATTCTCCTATAGATATATTTTAATTATTTTTCTAGTTTTTTGAATGGAGGGAAATTCTCCGACTTTGTTGTTTCCATTTTAGTTTTTATAAACTTAGATAATTTAAGTTTAATTATTTTATTTTTTTTTGTATTTTAAAAACAGTTTTTTTTAATCAACTTGCATGATTAGGTTAAATTTATAAGTACTTTTTTTTCAGTGTGTTAGTTTTGTTTCCTTATTTGCATGGTTGTTAATTATAAATATACAGACAAGTATGTAAGAAATTTTCTATTGTATTTGAGTGTTAATTAACATAAAATCCTTATGTCCTTAAGAGTGTTATGCCGAGATTTAATTTTATAATTGTTTCAAACTATAAAAAGATATTAAACGAACTATTTTTTCCCGCGTATGTATATCTTTATACCCTTAAAAAATGTATTTATTGAATGTGTAATTTTTCAATATTATAAAATCGAGATCTATTGAGGAGATTGCTCTTTTTACGATCGTTATATCTGAAGATGATGAAGTTATAATGAAGGATCAGCAACCATTGCAAAAATGTTCATATACTATAGTTTCCCTTCCCATTTAAACTCCCGAGGCCGTAAAGCATACCAATCTGTGCAGCCTGACATTGTTTTAATGGAATATAATTTCTTACTATTGCCACAAACTGGCTGGTGGTGTGCGATTGCTTTCTTGATCCAAAACTATTATTATAAATTTTAATTTGTTGCAATTTTTTATTTTTATTTTCACATTAAATTTACATACCATATTATAATTATTTAATATAGTTTTAGTATTGGACAGTTGTTTTTTAAGTCTCGGCTAAACATTTTCTATGGACATTTAGTAGTTAACATTCAAATGCATTTAAAAAAAAGATATTCCAGTCTACTTCACGATCCCTAAAAAAATGCCACAATGTCAGTATTTGAAATTCATTATGAAGTTCCATGTTTAAGATCTAAACAGTTTTAATTATGTACACCTCTTCTTGTATTATTTTTGTTTTTGTCACATACACACAATATGTTTTACTTTGTTAAATCAATTAATTAACAGAATGAAATGCAAGTAAATATAACAAACGAAACAACTTCAACAACTGCAAAAACATCGACATCATCATCTTCGAATGAACAAGATTTTACTAAAGAACAAGAGCAGGTCCAACCATCGACTACAGCAACAAAGGTATCAGAAGACACAAAAGTTCAAAAATCGAAAGAAGTCGAAGTAGAAAATGTTCCCCATGAGGAAGAAGATATAACAGCCTCCTTTACAATAATTGCACCTAGTGCTGGTCCGAAAGCTGCCAGACCCTCATCTCTAATTGTCACCGCCACTTCCACCACATCCTCGACAGATAGAATTATAAATGATGAGGAAGTTAGTGCAACATTTGTGATGACACCGAGAAAAGAATCACGCACGCCTACTCCAACAACGGAAAATGTTGAAACTACCTTGGTTGTAAAACCAGATGTGGCGAGCTCTCCGACGGCTGAAGAGAAAGCAATCGAACTCCTAGCAAACGATGGCGATGAACAACTCTCAAAGCCTTCAACGCACAATAAAGAGAACGAAAATTACGAAAACAAGAAGACTGAACCACCGCCTATAACAGACGTGAATGACGTAATTATTCCGACAATTGAACCATTAGTGTTACAAGAACAATCCACAAAAATAACACATCAGCAACAAACGCCTTCGCAACGTGCTCAATCTAGTGAACGGATACGAGCAACCTTTTTCAATCCCTTACCGTTGGTCACACAAATTACCACCATAACTACGCCAACATCGTCAACGACTTCTACGCCGACGCTTGATAGTCCAGTACGCTTGCGGGACAAACGGTCGCTTTTCGATACTGACAATGCTAGTCCGCATACGTTGGCGGATAAATTGCGCGGTGAAGCAAACAAATATATTTCCGATGAAAAACGACATGGTGTTTTCGATGCATTTTTACATGATAGTAGTTTGGAACGTGACACTTCTTCCCCCTCTAATCATAATAGTCGTCGTAGTTTGGATTCTTCATCGTTGCCAAATTCTCCACTCCATACTCGAGACAGAGAAGCAGGCGGTAGTGATAACTCCTCTGGCTGTGGCGGAGTGAGCGGTAGTGGCGGTAGTTGTAATAATAACTTATCGGCTGATAGAAGACCATCATGGCGTTTGAAATTTGATTCTGGTTCTAAGGTATGATTCAATACAATACACATACACAATTATAACACTTGAAAAATATCGTTTTACATAAAACGAATGTTTATGATTTAACGAATTTATTCGTTTAGTGTTCGTTAGATCTTAAGCCTTTTTTTAAACAAATTTAATTTATACATACATACATATGTATGTATGTTATCATACATACAATTTATCGATTGAGTCTATTTCAATACAATTGAAGAGTTTTGTTGTTTTCTTTGTGCGTCCTTGCGCATGCCCTGTGTACTTATCTATTTATTTACTTTTTTTGTTTTTGTAATAAAAAATACTTAAATGTCCGTGACTTATATCTTCTACATATAGATAAAAATGTCTATGATATATATAAATGTATTTATCTTATAATTCTTGAAATTATAGGCTTTTTACTTTCATATGAACATTATCTCGAATTCACGCTTTTCATATACAATTTCACGTAATTTTTATCGCTTTTCGTAATAGAATTAATCTTTTATTTTCTATGTTGTCTACTAATTTAATTTCTGTTCCCTGTTGTAGTTCTAATTGCTTTTGCTTTGTTATATCCACAAAATCTTAACTATTTAAAACTAATTTTTCTTAACTATATCAGCATTTCTCGTATCATTTCTTTCTTTATATATTTCCATCTTAAATGTTGTGCATTTATCATTTGATTTATCATCTATTCTTTTCACACATCTTTTTTTATAAAAATTTAGCCTACATATATATTTTTTTTTTGTAGATTTTAGATTAATATTTTTTTAAAATGTTTTTTACTTTTTTTTAATTAAAATGTACGACCTGTTTGTATATAGTTATTTTTAAGAGCAAAATAGTTTTTTAAAAGGCAAACCAGCTTAAAACGTCGAGATTACAACTACTATTTCGTATTTTTTTTGTTTTCAATATTTTGAAAATTTAATTTATGTACAAAGTACATTAGAGAAAGTAGTACTGTTGACTGATTTGAAGGGCCTACAAAATCAATTTCTGGTTGTACGATCGGGTGAGGGTAAGATAAATATTAAGGTCTACTATAACTTAATTTTGTTGTTAAATAAGACTTCAATCCTCTAAAGAATTATAGAATTTTAAATAAATTACTTAAAAGATTACATTAATTGAATCAATTAATTCAAAGTGTTACCAAATACACGAGTGCTGTTATTCTTTCAAAGTCTAATAACTGCATAAAAACATCAGTAAAACATATCAAATTTGAAGAAATATTTGTTGCAGCATGTTCAGTATGCTCAACAAGTCCGCAGACTCTTCACGAATATTACCTGATAGTATTTTGAATCATACTTGGCAATGAGCAATTTTGACCTGAGCTAGTAGAAAATAAAGTTCAGAACAGTTTCTTATAAATATTGTTAAATTCTGCCAAATTTTAATTTTTTATAGAGATTTTTAGGTGTTCAATATTGCAAAGTATTATTTAAATCGTTGCTCTGTATTTTGTACAGATATTACTATTTCTTCTATTATTGTTAGTGTTTTGTTGCTACATCGGAAGCCGATTTTTTTAGTCAGTGTTTGCAACTATTTCTGACAAACAATACATACCGAGTTTTTTAAAAGTCTTAATTTGTACTTTAAACTAAAAATGAAATAAAATAGAGTGGATTATAGATACAAAACGTTGTATCTATTGAATTTTATTAAGATCATATCACATTTTTTTGTGAATTCCAGTTTTTAATATTCAAATTTGTTGCAATCGATTTAATATGCTTATAGAATGTAAGGTAATCGTTTTTTCGAATTTCGAATAGGTTGTATAATATGAAAAATATAATACCAGAAAAGGCAATATTATTTTTGTCAAATGCAATTTGACAATATTTTATTCAATAAAACAAGTAAAATCTGTAATACTAAATGTGGTTATGGTAAAAAAATAATAAATTAAAATACTACCAAATTGAAAGAAATCCTTACTCTAGTTAATAATCAGTTTAACTAAACAAATTAGTAAAAAAAAAAAACTAAAAAGCATAAATGACATAATTTTAAAAATACACATACTTTTACTTACAAACAAAAATTTAATTCTACATAGAATTTTATTTGAAACTAAATTTTTATGTTTGGCAAAAAAATAACAATATAAAATAATCTTTTACGAATGTATAATCAGTTTAAACTGGAAGATGCTACCAGCGGAAATACATATCCACCGAACAATAGCACCATTATACCAAGTGCTCCAGCTGTTATAGCGGCTGCCAACTCTATGGCACAGCGAAGAATTAACAGTTCTAATAATACCAGTAAGTTTATTGTTTAGTTGTTTAGTTTATGTTGGAAAATAGCTACAGCGTTCCAAACCATATATTTTTAGTTTCTTCTTCCAATCAATCGTTGAATTCTATTGGCCGACCCGTTTCGGCACCACCGACTAGCAATTTAAGCAATAATACTACCACTAGTTCTAACACCTCAACCAGCAGCAGCCAATCTAATAACGATGATAAACTGAACGACAATAGCTCTAGCAATAGTGGTTTTGGTTCATATTCATCGCGTCGCACGAATGTGACGACATCAACAACGTCACTAATTCCCGATTCCCAATCAACTGGTACATGCACTTCGAATGCTGTCAACACCTCAACAACAAATCTTCATAGCAATAATGATGACAAAGGTAAATTAAAAAATATTCGACAAAAAAAAAGTTTTGATAAGATTTTATTTTATAAATCCTTTTTGTTTTATTCGTTTGTAGATAATGACAAAGAAAATGACAATCGAAGTGCTTTGGCTACACAAGCTGTTATACTACGAAGAAGGAAACCAAAACGTCGTTCAACTGGTGTCGTACATATCGATATGGATGTAAGTTTTCACCCAAAAAGATTTTTTAGTTTTTCAAGAAGAACACTTAGAAGTTTTTCTCTTTATTGCAAAAAGTCCTATTATTTATGGAAATCGTTAGTTTTAGTTCAACTACAACTAAAATTAGACACTTTCAAAGTAGCGAAAAGAATTTCGTAGAATTTTTTTAATACACATTAATCTTGTTGAACGTACGCTAGAATCAGACACGTTTTCGGATTAAAATATAAACATTTCTCGGTCTTTGAAAATATATAAAGAGCTTATATATAATGATTAGTGATATTCAAGTGTACTTTCGAATGACGTCAACCGTTGTTTTTATAGGTATTTCATGCATAATAATAATTATTCATAACGCCGACTTAATTTTTTTTTTTAATAAAAGCCGTGAATCCTTTGTCATGCACTCTACGTGACTCACATTACATACATATGTTCTGGTAGTTTATAACTAAATACTCATATTTATTGTATTTACATATATTTATTAATAAATTTTATATTTTGATTAGTCAGCCATTAGTGTTATTTTCGAGAAACCTTTTTGTATATGATGGAAAATAGTATATCCTCTACATTTAGATAATGTTAACTTAACCTATATTGAAAGAGAATTTGTTCAATTTTTTATACATGTATCTGCGGCTTACATGTAAAAAAACAAATATCATTCATTTATATTTGTTTTATAAAAGTTGTGGTTCTTATTGAGTATAAAATATTATATTTTAACCATCCACCAAATTTGCGTTTTCTCAAAGGCACCAATTCGTCTACTCCACCATATTTGTGAGGAATTGACATAATATTCTATTCAAAATGTCTCACCATAATTTGTTCTTTATTGTGCAAACCAATAAGTTTATTAACAATAAACTTAAGGCAGAAATAAATATCAGACTTGTATTGAGACAGTGAGAATTCTATCTATCTTCATACACATTTCTTTTTTAAATATATTTTGTCTGTTCATCTTTCTCTATTTCTTTGTACTGTAAAAAAGTGTATTAAACTTTATAAACTCAATATTTCTCCATATATATGGTGGAAAACATTTTAAGATTTTCCCAGCACATGGTCAATTTCAATGATAAATTTTCATTTTCCTTTTTTATTTTGTTAATTTCAAAAAGTCTGAAAATATTTGCTTTTAATTTTGACATTGACATTGCTATATAAAAAGAAATCAAATACATTTTACGATCTATTTTAAATATTTTCATTTTATTTATTATAAAATTGATTTTGTAAAAAAAAAATCTCTTTGTATTTACGTCAATATTTATATTCAAAATTTGATTATTTGGATTTTTTATTTACGCTTTTAGGAACTAGATCCAGAAAAACAAGATTCTGCCAACGATAATGAGGAAAAAGAGGTAAGTCGTTTAAAATAATTTTTATAATTATTCTTGGTAATACCTTCATTAAATGAATGCAAATTTCTTTTGACTATGTGTATAGTATAATACACACGTTTTATATTTGAAATAAAAATTTATTTCATTTAATTGCGTGTAATTAAAAATGAAAAAATTATTATATTATGTGTAAATATGTACCTACAATGATTTGGTTTCCGAATATTAAGAAACTGCTCTAAATAGTTATTTTAAATAAATATTTATTTTTAACTGTTAACTAACGAGAGAATGTCTATCTGCGAGATGATGAACTGTTTTACCCATGTAAATAAAAAGTAACGTAATGATGAGTTAGGTTTACTTAAATTTGTATTCATTATGAATGTAAAAATCTAAGTAAATGTGTTATAATTAAGCATTATTAAAACAACAACTATAATTATATATTATTAAATATTTAAATTTGCATTTAAAAATGATTTATGCCCTCTTTGTCAAAATATGATTTTTGAATTTTTCTTGAAGAATACGAAATTAGACAGAGAAGAGCGTTACAAAAAACGTTGGTAAAAGTGAGATAAATTGTATTTTAGATTGTATTTGACATCAACGACTTCTCTTGAAGTTACGGTCGTATTCTGTTTTGATGCTAAAGTAGGTTTTTTACTTAAACTGTAATGCCTGATTTTAATGGATTTTGCTTCTGTTGTAGGTATTATTGTACGTCAAAAGATTATGCTTTTCATTCGTCCCTCAAAAAGAAAGAGATTTAATTATATTTTTTCTTTAAATTTTGCATTGACCCGAATTTTTGCGTCCTAAAATAATTACCTCAGTACTGATACTTATAATTTAATACAGATGTTTAAAATTGTATTTGAAAATAATGTGTATGAGTGTCATGAGCATGTTTAAAATAAATTGTATAATTTCACAATTTTCTTTTTCTTTTGTATAGAAATCTTTTAGTTTAAGAGTATTTCGTGTAGATCTTAAGAGGAATTTATCTTTTGCAAATATGGTTTTAAGAATGTTTTCAAATCAATTTTATCTATACTATTGATTTTAATTTTTTGTCTGTGTATAAATAGTTTTTCCAAAAGTCTTAATTTAGATGGTAATTGGAATACAAAATTTCTTGTTGAAAAGTCTTCGTTCAAAATGTATAGTTTTTTCTCGTTAAATTACAAAAAAATAAAAACTCCAGCCACGGAGCTCTTTTCATAATAAAAAAAGTTTAAAATTTATTATGATATAATTTTTTTTAGATAAACGTGTTGTTTCACATACACTAATACACTTTATAGAGTCTATACTAATCGATAACATGCATAAGTTATTAATAAATTCATTTTCTTGCATTTAATTATAAACATTAATAAATTTTATTAAAATTACATTAGAAATTGCTTACGACTAAATGAATTACCTTTTAAAATTGTATTTAATATAATTATTTGTGCTTTTAATTAATGTTTTTATTTTATTATTTCTAACATTAGCGCACAATATTAGCAAATAAATTATAATACTTTAATCTAATCCTAATGTCATTGCCGGTCATTAATATTAAAAAAATCATCAAAACATATTATTCTTACAATTATTTTACTCGACTACATCTCTGAGTTTTTAATAAATAGTGGGTATTGTTATTGCCAGACAGATAGGCGAATCGTAGAGACGAAAACAAATTAGTGCAGATTTGCCTTTCTCACAAATTTGTTGTCAATTTAAAATTATTAAAATGTATCTGTGAAATGAAATTATAAAAATTTTATTTAATATTTTAAACGGCTAGCTAACGATATTAGATTTCTGTAATATGTTTTTATTTGTGCTAAACTGAAATTTTGTTGGACAGTAATGACAGATAACAATGAGGCCAGTTCATATTCGATTTTCTTTGTTGTTTTTGGTAGTTTATCTAAACAATGATTGACGTTCACAAGTGTTCTTTTGTTCATATTTATAATATTATCGGTTATTTGTTTTTTTTTTATATTAAACAAAAAAAAAACTTATTTAATATATAATTTTTCTTACTTAACATCTGTTGCAAATTCATTTTATCTTTTTTTTTAGAAATATTATGTTTACGTTAAATAAAAAACGATATAAGTTTAGATATTTATCTGTTGTTAAAAGATTCTTTTAACTTTTTACAAGGTAATCTTTTAAAATGATATTATAATCGGATGTGCAGCTTAGCAATATGCTTTTTATAAACCTGTGAATGTTGTTTTTAAATTTAGCTAATAAATTAGATTTTTTCTTAATTTTATATCACGAATTAGTATTATATGATTAGCACTATATTGTAATTATTGTATGATAATATGAATGGTTAAGGTTCGATATTTTATTTTAAGCAATTAAAAATAAAATTTTCAGTTTAAAGACAACCAAGATTAAACCTAGAAATTTTATAATCCAGATTACAGAGTCTGGTCTGCCTAGCCTTCGGTTTAATAACAAACTTTTAAGATTATGTCCTATAACTAGCAATTATTCATTATATTGTAGAGCTAAAAGTATTTTTTGAAAAATATTTTTTTTTGTAACTACACAAAGTATTCAAGAATTTTTCACTTGACGCAAATGTGACGGCAAACATTTCTGTGTAGTATTAAAGTGAATATCGCAAAAAAAAAAGATCAGGAAGGTGAAAACTCTTGGAGTTTAATTATGTATGAATTTTTAAATAATAATGCATTGATATCGTAACTTCGTATACACAGCTGTTTCACGGTATTAAGCGAATTATATGTCATAGTTGAACTAAAGTCCACAGAGGGAACAAAAATGGTAGACACGACACAAAAATTTTTTTCTTCTAAAACAAAATAATTTTTTAGGTGTTTTCAAGGGGTGCAAATATCAGAGACGAACTAGCTAAAGAGATAAGAAGAGTGACAGAAGTAGGAAATGTCGATGGATTTGAATGTCTTAGAATATCATATGTCTTAGATGAGTATAAAATTACTTAAAATTCGGTATTTTCCCCATTATTTTGCTTTAGAAAATTGTTCAAAATTTCTACTAAAAACTGACCAGAGCTTGAATGTAAAATTTTTAAAAAAATTTAAATATCAATCAGGTCGTTTAGTTTCAAATTAGTTGTATATAACTATGTTATTTACAGCTTTCGAATTCTTAACACTATGCTAAAAGAAGTATTTCAGTTCCTATGGATACTTTTCGCATTATTTATAGCATCAAATTTATTAAAATTGAAATTGGTATAATTTCGTTTAAGGAAAGCAAGTAATTAATTATTAAAAATATATTACTTAAACACTAATTACTCATGGCACAGTATAGTTAAACTATCGATCATTATCGCAACATAAATAAGCAAATCTTTTGTTCTACTTTTCTAAACTTGTTGCTCTTTTGTTTACGTCAATACCTTAGTGTGTCTAGAAAAACCTATTCAGTCGATTTGTAGATCATTGTCTTTTTCGGGTTTTATTTTATTATTCTTTCGGTATAAAATAATAAAATAAAACATGTTCCTTTTTCTAATATAAATATTTTACTTGTGTTGCTAAAAATAGTAAAATAATGTCTACACATTTACAAAACATGAAGCACGCAGTGAAAAAAGGGAGACAAACCGAGTTGACTTAGAAAATTTTCTTTTTGAATTTTTGGTGGCGTTGACCCAATCAACTTTTGGCCTGCATTTCTTTCGTCATTTTTGTGTATGTTTATTTTAATTTACATAGGTTTTCAAATTATTTGCAAGATAATTTAAAAATTATTGTAAATTTTTGTTAAATTGTTAACATAAATTCTTTGTGTGTTACTATAGTGTCTTGTATTTAATGGCTCATTTAATTTATTCACTAAAATACTATTTTAAAATGTCGTAAAAATATTTTACCCTCATTAATCACATTTTCTAACAAGAATATAAGCAGAATACAGAATATCTGCTGTTGATGCAGTTATTTTATGAATTTTTAATAATTTTTATGGACATTTTATTGGTTTATTAAATTTTAATAATGATTATTTTAATTGTTGATTTATTTGTTTATTTTACTAAAAATATTTAATTTTAATAGAATACATCCATATGTACATATATTGAAAATATTTTATGTGATGCTACTGGAATCAATCCAAATTATGGTTTATTACTTTACATTTATCTGACAATTTTCCAGCACAATAAATTATGACTCAGACAGTCAAAGATTGTATTTAAATTGATATAATTAAGGTTTTCACATTATTGAATTATTAATCAAATTATTATTTAATAAGTTTTTGACCATAAAGACGAAAACCAGACATTTACCTCACTAATACGTTTCTGTCCTGTTGTGAAACTAATGGTGAGTTCTTGTGTATTCTAAATAAATGAATACTTTTCACTTTATAACAGTATACACTGGGTTAGAACTTTTGAAAATGTAGCCTAACTACTAGAGTAAAATTATAATTTACTAAGATGTGTTGTAGTACTACACGAGAAACGTATAGTAAAAGTTGGGTGGTATTAGGTTTTTAAGTACAAAATAATTACTTTCGGTTTTGATTTGTTTTATTTAATATTACATATGATGGCTTTAATAAATTTTTTAGTACATACGAATAAAAAGTCCATCTTTAAATATATGTATGTTTAGCTTAATATGTATTCTAAGAGAAACTGTTTCCCGTCGACATTTGTCTCTGTCATAAAATATTGAAATTCATTTTATCTACAAGGACTTAACAATGATACAATTTAACGTTAAGATTGCTTTATATACAGGTTGTGGCAGTTTTTTCTATAGAGTTTAACGAGTGATAATTATAACATTTTCTAAACATTAAAGCTGTTGTACTATGATGAACTACTGATACGATACATAGTTGTATTTAGAAACTTTAGTTTCAGAGAAATGATAATTGTTTCTGCGATAAATAGCTAACCTACTAGAGCTACATCGTCTTTCATCGTGTTAGGCATGTTGTAAACAACTTATTTTATACTAAAAGTCCTCTTAAAAAGTAAGAAATGGATAAGAGTTTGTTCAGAGGGATCATACTAAAAATTTCCGTGTTTGTAGATTGTTATCGGCCTTTACTTGGAGAAATACCTTAAAATTATTGTAATTTCGTGTGTGTATAGTTTCTACAAGAATGTGTTTTTCAGGATTGTTTAAAGCGACAGAATTAAATATTCCTTAATACTCTAGAACTGTGAGTTAAAATTTAAAATAATACTTTACTTTAGAAAAATAAAAATATTTTTTTTATTTTTTATTTTATTTCTTGTTACATATGTATGTTTGATTAACAATGAGTATCTTTGAAACCAAATCATTTAGCTATCATCTAAAAGTAGATTTTCTCATTTTTCTCTCTTTAATTTTTATGTTTTACTTGTATACCTAAAAACAACAAAATTATCCGGCATTTATCAACACTTTCGTAAATAGCACGATATTAAATTGTTTTTAGATTTCATTGTTATTTTCCTCTTTATTGAACAATATTTCATCGCCGTCAAACATTCTACGCTAGTAGATCATGATGCTCTAGCTATGTTGACGATTATGATCACGATGATGATGATGATGCCATTTGTGGTTTATAGTTCTCTTGTCATGCTCTTGTGGTTTATAGGTGTGAATAGAAATCTAAAAATTTTACCAAAATAGCATTAAATCGGTGAACGTGTCCTCATAACAGGTGACTAAAAACAATGTCCAACACACATCTTTTATTATCTTTTAATAGGCATTGTTTTGCTGGTTGATATTAGTTTTAAATGTTCCAATACCCCCAAATCATGACCACAACAAACATTTGTCTCATAGGAATAAAAAACGCATTGCTTGATTCTTGATTTGCTTGTCTTGTAATATTTAAATAGAATGTTTTTTCTTTAATTTCTTTTGAATATATTTTCAATGCACTAAATGTATTAAAAAAAAAGTCAATTGGAAGAAAATACATTGTGCGGGGGATTTTTAGTACGGAAAGATGCCAGATGAAGATTTCACTTGATCACTATTGTTTATTCTTTAGAAATTAATTTAAATTTAAATTAATTTATCCAATTACCAATTTCAAGCACTTGAAAAGTGGTGATTATATTTATTATTAGATTCTTGCTTATATACATATATGTCAAAAAATTTCACAAATTTAGTAAATCACAATTTAGTAATTCACAATTTAGTAGGAGCACGGATGACCTCATAAAGACTGACGTTCAGAAAAACCAATAAAACTGAACTAACAGACTCATAAAGTTTTCTAAAATCAGACAAAACTTCGCTTCGAATTCTGACTGTTATATAAGAATTAAATGATTAGACTGTTGTTATGGCGAAGAAACATTGAGAATATTAAATCGGTGTATGAAGGATTCGAGTTTTAAATGTATGTATATATAGCCATAGTACAGCTAGAGATTTATTTAATTTCTAAATAAGAAAAGCATATTTCACCGCACTAATGTTTATGATAGTCTGGCAGCTTTTGAAATAATTTTTGTTTGATTTTAAATTTTTTTCTCATTTTTCTTTTAAAAACGTTCAGTCGCAGACACACGAGTGCGGAAATTTCTCTATTTTCTGAGAATGTTTTGCGGTGTGTACTAATGAAAAATGAGAATTTTCTTTATGATTTCATTTTGTAATGTTGTTCTTTTATTTTGGTTTTCAGTTCTGTTGTTGTCTAAGGAAATCTAAAGGGGCTTTTATAAAAGAAATTTTCAAAATTATTATGAATTCAGTCAATATTTGGAGCTGCAATAAAACGTTTGTTTATTTTAAAATAACCAAGCAAAACTAAAATTTAAAAAAAAAATAAGTACAAAAGATAAAATAATTTTTATTAAACAGAAGTATAAAAATACGTTAAAATAAACGGTTTTTATTTGTTGTGGTATAAATCAAAGAAAAGTCAAATAAAAATTTAAAAAACAACGCATTCCAATTAAAAAAAAAAAGTTATTAAGAAATGTGTACATATATCATTTCGAAAAACCACAGATTTTTGTTTTAAATTTCTTAAACTGATACGAAAATGTATAAAATAAAATAAAAATAATAAATTTATTATTCATAGAACTTTGGCGTTTGGTGGTTATATAAAAACATAAATCAATAACAATTCATTTGAATCAGATCTGATGCCAACTGACAATATAATAATTGTCTTATTATAATAGTATTATTTTGTTTTTTATTTAATAAAAAAACTCACTTGCTAACATTGCTATGTTTTTTTAATTGACGTTGTTGTCTATTGGTTTTTATTTTGTCAGTTAAAACATAAATTTGTACACCAGATCATTTACTCAGATTCTATTTGAAACCATATTTGGTTACCAAATTTTATCGTGTTTTTATTTATTTATTACTTTTTTTCTTCCAAAAAAAACTGCCATATTTGTTATATTATATTTGCAATAAATCTTTACATGGTAAATGTTTTTTTTTCAACTCTTTAAATCTGTTTTCGTGATTTGTACATTAACATTTTATTTGTGGCTTCATTTTTTTTCTTATATGTTTGTATAGGATATTTTAAAATACTGACATAAATTGCCGGTATTCTCAATTTATTATAAATAATGAGTTATTAGCAATTATTTCATTTCATTAGTGAAATACATAGAAAATATATGTTTTATTAAAAGGTGGTAGTTTTTTATTTAAACCATTAACTTCATGTCTAGGAACATTGTACGATTTATCTGAATTTTACACTCCCAAATCTATTGTGTAGTCTTGGCTTTTTAGGCATTTAAATATCCATTAGGCAGATGTGGATAAACCATAAATAATTTCAATAACATTGTTTTCCTGAAATGAAAATGACACAACTTTCTTTATACCTATGTCCAGTCGAAATTATTAAATCTAATTACTTACAAAAAAATATACTCTCTTATTGGAATTATTAAAATAAAAGTCCATTTTCATTTTATAAAAATAAAAAAGAAATGATTTCACAATAGTATAAATAAATAAACATATTTGTAGTTAGCTTTTACATGTAACTTCTTCTCAGAGAATGGAATTTGAAAATTACCACGTATATTGAAGTAATCCATGCCCTTGAAAGAAAGGTAACTACAATAAATAGTAAAATTTAGGACTAAAAATTTCAGCTTAGTATGTAGTGAATATCTCACTATATCTTCCGTGGTAGCTAATATAACAGAATTATAGCCGGTGTTATATACATTCTATTACTTTATTAGTTAAAACTGATTTTGCACTGTTAATTATTATTACACATTACATTCCAAATTAGCTTCTAATTGTATATTTATGTGAAATTGTTCAATAAATAAACAATTACATACTTACATATGTATGTGTATCTCCTCAGTTTGAATAAATTTTCTAAATTTTGTAGCGCCTTGCACAAACGAATTTAGCCAACTTCATTTTTGTTTATTTTAAGTCGTATCAAATTTAAAATGATTTAATTTATTTTTGATAGTCTGTTGTTTTTGACTCGTTCAACAGTTTTTTTTTATTATAGCTTAGTATTATTTTAATAAAGTTTTGTTCATTTAGTATTATTGAGTTGTGAAGTTTAAACGTGTTTTTCGTTTAATATTAAAATTATAATTAAAGAAAATAAAATTATTTTAAGTACATAAAATAAAAAAATTTCTGAATTGTATTAATACAGAAATATCTTTGACATAAAGTTTGAATTGATGACGAAATGAATTTATTTTTATAAATGAAACATATTTGCAGAATTAAAAAACAAAAAAATGAAATCAGATTTAGCTTCTGTTACTTGCAAAAACCTAATTGTGTTATTTTGTGTATTTTAGAATATGTTATTTAGTTTGAAGAATATATATGTACATATATTGTTTGTTTCAAATAGAGATGAGATGATTTTTATTTTTTCTTTTAAAATACATATATTTTTTCAATTATTTTTTTTTTTGGCTTGATGAAGGGATTATTGTGTTTTTTGTGTAACTGATTTATTTATTTCATAATTTAACATCTGCCTTGAATTTATTCTTTTACAATGACTAATAGTTTCTAAAAAATATAATTTGTATTCTTGGCGAAATTAAAATTCTGAGTATTCCAAATGAAACACATCTTATTTGCTTCCAGAGACAAATGCCTAGTTTCCTAAATTTGATTATATATTCAAATACTGGTGATAACTAAATTAAATCAAATTAAAATAATTACAAATCGTGGCATAATGTACTCATCTTTATTCCATTACTTCTTTTTTTTAAGATAATTTCAAATCTCTTTTATTTTCTTTTGGAATTTTTTTTTAATATTTTTGTATATATTTATATATTGTATCTATTTTTCGTTTCGATATAAAACAACAAATATATGATTTTAGTATATTTTAACTTTAAATGATAGTGTATTTATATTCTGTTATATCAAAAGAAGATTTTTACTATATGATCCCTCTACACATTCTTTTTCATTCGCTTTCAATCATGGTGTAAGAGCAGGCCCCTGTTAACTGTTAAGTGACGTATGATGTGATGATTCCTGTACTTTTAAAATAATGAATTCGAAATCAATGAGAATGAATACAATTAATATAAAAACCATGTTGTATCCTTCATTTAATTAATTAACTTTCTTAACCTTCGTGGCCTTTTTTTTATCTAAAATGATCAATAATTTTAAAATGTTTTTTTTTTATAACAGTAAATCCCAATGACGTGATTTCCTGAATTTATGGTTTATTTATAAAGTGAAACAAAGATTTTTCTTTTCTACGTTTCTTTTATTTTTATTTCGTCTCAACAATGCGTGGGTGACTCAGCTAACATAAGAAATTGAAAATATATTCACAAAAAGTAAAATAAAATTTATCCATTGCTGTTGTTTTCTTAAATTTATTTTATCTCGTAAAAATTGTAAACATTTTCACGTTTTATTAAAAACACAAAAAAAAAAGAAAAAAGAAAAAATAAACTGCTGTTCTTAATTATTTACCTTTTTACTCTTTTCTCTTATCTGGTTGTGTGTGTGTTGCTGGCATTTTAGAATTTGACGTCAGTTTATGGTTTGTTTTCCCAAGACAATTATATTTGATCTACTTAATCAAAGAGGAAAAGATCATATAATTTAAATAATTTTATTTAATAGTCTGAGATCTCTTGCTCTATAGCAGTTAATATACTGAAAGGATTTTGTTTGTTTTCAATTTATTTGTTTATTTTTTGTGATTGTTATTACAGTACGAATGACTTCTAATTTTCGTAAATATTTCGTAAAAATTTGCAAATTGAAATAATTAGTACATATATTTATTGAGATTCTGTTTTAAAGAAAATTTTTTTAAATTAAAAAACCAAAAATTTAATTTTTTTGTATATCTTGCCTCACATCGAAAATGTACGTAATTGTTGTGAATAATGACTGAATGTGTGAAAAAAGCTAATTAATTAGCTAATGATTTCCTTATTACCACAATTAATTAAAATATGTAATTAAAAGCAAAATGCGTTGTTTTTTAAATTAATTTCTTAAACAAACATCATGTGGCAACAGAAATTTATTAAAAATTTTACAATTTCTTAGGATCTTTATTCAAAAGAATTTGATTTTGTTTACCGTCTGTGTTGTTGCTAGAGCGTATGATGTCATTTCGCTCACGTTCACGTACAACTCAGCCTTTGGCTTCACGTAGACGTTCATTATCGAGTTCGCGAGCTCAAAGTTCAGGGGCATATAATTACAATGGCACTTCTTACAATAGTGGTTCTTCGAACGGTATTAGCTATACTCCCTCATCATCAAGACCTCTAAGTACTGGCTACTATAGCAATGGTTCAAATTCGAATTCTACACCGTCATACTATCAGAGTCCCTATAATAACATCTACACATCGCGTGAAAACTTATATGGTGGTTCGAATTCTTCAGCACGTAACAGCGGTTCTAACAATTATTATAGCAATGGTAATAAGTCATCATTGAGTTATCGTCATGAATATATTGCCGCTTGCTCCAAGGAGAGTAATAATAATATTAATTCTACTACGCCAAATGCTGCCGCTACTACTACTAGCTCTACTACTGATAAATTAAAATCCTCATTGCCATCATCATCAATGAATCACCATCAGGTCCACCATCATTCGATAACTATTTCTCTTACGCCTTCTACCAACAATAATAATAGCAGCAGCCAATATAACAGTTCTTATACAAATTCATCTTCTAATACATTTAAATCAAGTCCTTTAAAAACCTTTAAATCCTATTCGCGTCCGCCGCATGCTACATCACCATCATTAGGCTCTTCATCGAAATCTTCATCGCCATTATCAACTTCCTCATCATCCACTTCTTATGCTTCTAAAGCTTCTAGTATTCATTCAAATACTACCAACAAACATTCCTGTAGTTATGAAGGAAATTCCAAATATCAAAGTTCCAATTCCTATTCCTCTTCTTCAGCATCGAATAGTTATGATGCGTCGCGTTATAATTCTGGTTCCTATGGCAGTGATCGCTATGTAAGTCCATACACATCCTCCTATGATAAGGGCATAACAACGGCATCACTTTCTATCAATATGGGCTCGTCAAAAGGTTCAAATTCCTATTTAAACAAATCAACTCCTTCAAATGCGTCGTCCAGATCTCTTAATAAGGCACTATCAACATCAAATAACAGTTTAAATACATATCCGTCTACATCGAGCAGTACATCAACACCAAATGCAGCGGCTATGGCCGCCATAGTTTCACGAAGCAGTTCCTTAAGAGAACAAGAACGTAAATCGAGAACTCGTTCACGTTCTCGTACAGCAGCGCAACGTTCACTAAGTGCCTCTTCGGAAAAGAGTGAAGGTTATGAAGTACGTTAGGAAAAGTTTAAAAAAGAAATTTGAATTTATTTATCAGTTTTTGCTTAAATTTTGATTAGATAGATGCATAGATTTTAATTTTACTAACTTTCTATTGATGTTTTTCTATTTTTCTATTATCATCAGAGCGGCAGTGAATCACGTCCAATTCGCTCTCGCGTAGGAAGCACAGCGAGCACTGTTTCAGTATCCACATCGACCTCGGCAACAGATGACAAGAAAACTCGTGACAAGACCGAAAACAGTGGTGATAATATCGATTATAAAGCTCTATGGGAAGCTGTAAAGTAAGTTACATGAAAAGAGTTTGACAAAACGAGCAATATTAACTTGTTGTTGAGTTGAAGAATTCGGCCTAAAATTTTATTTTGCCCAAAAAGTTTTCAATTTCAATGTTAATTTCTTGTTTTTCAGATTGGAAAATGAAAAACTCAAACAACAATTAAAGAAAAAAGATGATGAAGTTGTACAGACTAGAGCCACCCTCGAAAGATTTGCTAATGCTGTAAGTAAATTTTACAAATCTAAATGTATATACAATATTTTTTTGTAATCCTTATACACAGGCTATAAGGAGCAGTATATAGTTAAATATCAAATGATGGTTTCAAATGATTTATACGAAATATTTGATAATTCAAACTATTTCGTTTGGAGTCGTTATAGAAACCACCTACTATATATGTACTTATTTCTAAATGAAAAGGGTTTTGTTGTACACATTTTTTAAGGACATATTATACATATACAATTTTATTAAAGCTTTTGTATAAAAGATAAGACAAACACTCTCACTAAATACTCTCCTAAAATAAATATATCGATTTCAAAATCGTTGAAAAGAGTTAAGAGACTTGATTTAATATACATTTTATGTACGAATTTAATGGAAAGAATAGTACATAACAAATCATGTCACTTAGGTTTTTTGTTTTGACGATTTTGACTGAATATTAATCAAAATCAAACAGCGCTTTTCTTTCTCTCCTCCTGTTAAATGCATATAAATCTTCCCAATTATTCTCTTACTTTCTTTTTTATAAACCTTCTATTATTGCTATTTAAAAGGGTTAACTATTAAGTTGAATTCAACTCCCTAGTAACCAGGGTTAGGCATACCCCTACGTTCCCCCCCATGTTTTCAAACTTAACTTACCACAAAATCAAAAATATAAATGTCGAATACTTAAAGCACATTAATTATATTGCACTTTAATAATTAAAATAACAAACTCCCTGATAAAAGTAAAAACTACAGTTAAATTGAAAAAAAAGCGAAAGTTAAAAATCCAACCAAAATTTTTTTTGCAAATCAATAATTTTTGCAGACCACTAAAAATTCTCTGTCAGAGATTGAAAAGCGCGAAAGGAGAGCTATGGAGCGAAAACTTTCCGAATTGGAAGAAGAGCTTAAGGTAAATACCTTTAAAATTTTTTTGTTGTAATATTTTTTTTCTTTAACAAAAACAATTGTGCTGAATTTTTTTATATTTTTATTTTGTTTTGAAATAACCAATGCCAGAGCCCTTTGTTACAATTTTTATTTCGTTTTGGAAAACACCATCAATTTTTCTATTTTTTATTTTACTTTTATTTTAATATTGCTTTTTTTACTTACACTTAAAACTATGAAATAGAACGTATGGCTATTTGCTATTTGTTATCACTTCTTTAATATATTTTTAATTATAGTTTTTTTTATAAACAGGAAAGAGCACCCATATAAATTTTATACGGGGCATTTATTACTGTTGTTGTTTTTTTTAATAAATGTTTTTGATATACATATGTATGTATATGATAGGAGTCGAAATTTAATAGCTATAGCTTCAGTATCAAATGCTTGAAAAGAGTGTTTAAATTCTCTATTAAAACTAACTATAAAGCATTTAAAAATAACAAAAATATTTATTAATAATTTGTGCAGTCTTTATTGCAAAAAAGAAAATGGAGTTCCACTTCAAAATATTAAATACTAGAATATATGTATATATTAATATATGTATATTATATGGATATAGACATATATACATATATATTATATTATGTACGTTTTAAAAAACAAGCGAAAAATTTTTAATTAATAAAACTTCTCTTCATTTTTATGAAACGCTATTAGTGTTTTTTATTTTAATATTCTTCTCTTCATACTATAAATACAAATTAAAATACTTACAGCTTTTTGTCATTTAAGTTTGCAAACAAATATATTTTTTACAAACACTTTGTGTGATTGACTTGGTATTAAACACTTGCCTTTTATGTTACAAACTCATAATTTTTTTTAAGATAACCTTTAACTTCTTTGCGATTTAAAGTGTTGCAGCAAAATCATACAATTAATACCCTCATATCAACATACATACATATTTCTGATTTCACCATTAATTCATAATAGGAATTTTCATTTGTTTGTCATTTGTGCAATTGTTAAAAAGAAATTACTATAAATAAAAGCAAATATAAATTGAGTACGAAGCCTTAATAAAGTTGATATCATTTTCAAAACCTGTAATTGGTGTTATTGATTTAATAATAATAGAACTTTCTGGGATAAAATGATGTCTCGTTAACTTACAAAGATTTTTTAACTTTTTATATGTTAAGATAATAAAATTACCCTTTCGCAGTTTATGAGACTTCTAAACGTTTTTATGAGTAGAAGTTTGTTCAGTCAAGCTTTAAGAATAGTACAAATAAAATAGATGTTCTCTACTTTAAAAGAACTATAAATTTAAAATCAAGCAAAATACCACATACTTTTTTACATAACTATTCAAACATGGTACAATTTACCGTTGATAAAATTTAAGTGTAAAAATTTCGTCTAAATCATATAAAGTTTATCGTGTTTAGTATACAATATATACAGCATATAAGTCGAAATTCTATTTACGAAGATATGCAACTTGAAAAGAAATATTAATAAAATTTTATTCTTTTATATAAATTTTATTAAAAGCTTATAAATTTAATTTTACTTAAAATTAATCCATGTATTCATCCCATTAGCTGCAACATGAGAATTTCAAAACTTAAACTTTAAAATTATTAATTGTGTTGTCTTCTTAAAAACTGCTTTTATTTTGTATATTGTGTGTTTGACTGTTTTCTTAAGTTTTTATTCATATACTATATCAATGTTACTAAGTCCTTTTCATTCTCTACATATCATCTCCTTTCGACATTTATTTCATCGTCTCATGTCATAAAAAATTATTCATATTTATTCATACATAATGTTTTAGTTTATTTTTAATTTATGGTAATAATCTTTTTTTTCCATGTATCATGTATCATGTTACCAAATCATTCATATATTTATTGTCGTTATAAAGAGAATCTTTCTGTATACATATGCCATATACAACAAATACAACAAAAATGTTTCAAATTAACACATTAATTTGTTTTATAAAGACAAAAGCACATTTTTGTGTATTTTTTATTTAAGCAGCACATTTAATTTTCGATTTTTGGAACATAATTTTAGGTGTTTTAAGACTGATTTTATTTTTTAATTACTGGTTTAAGAACATCTAAAATTAAGTTAAGCCAAGTTTAAAAATTTTGATATATTTCCTTTGATTTTTAATTCCCTTATATAATTTTTGTTTCTAATCGTTCTCTCATTAATCTTGTTAAAATTAAAACCTCAAACAACCATTTCACACATGTTTGTCAACTGTATTAATTTTAATCCAATAAAACCGTTTTAATTTTTCTTATGTTGTTGGTTAAATCAATGATAAAATTTTTCTTCACATTCATTACATTGTCTTCTTTTTTTTTCTCCACATTTCTACTATGTTTTTTCTGTAATTTTAGCTACTGCAGAAGCTAAAGAATGAGAACGAACGTTTACGTGCTGAAAATCGTGCTCTTACGCGTGTTGTCTCTAAGTTGACTTCGTCAGCCCAGAGTCAATTATCGAAATCAAAATAATAAAAATTTAAAATAAAATCAAAAATCAAATCATTATGTTATTAAAGTAGATTAGTTAAAAAAAGAATCATCAGTAATATTCATAAAAAATAAATACAATACGATTTACAGTTTTACACCTTAAAAATAGATACAAAAGATTATTAGTCAAAAAGAATAACATGAGAATTGAAAAATTGAAAATTGAAACAGAAATACAACAATTTTTTTTTAATAATTTAAGTGGTAATAAAAGTAATAGTATTTATGAAATTTATATACATATTCTTTAGGTGTAATTTGTTGTTTTTATTTTCAATTGAAAATTTGTATTTAGATGTATTTGGTAAAATGGTAAAATATATATAGAAAATTAATCATTTGATGCCAAAATTAGTTTAAATAAATTTGTTAACAAGAAAACATTAAATAATACATATAAAATTAAAATGTCATAATATTTACACAGTGTTCTTGGTTTTGATAAATTTTTAAATCATTAATCACATTAAAGATTAATGTTTTTAAGAATGTTTTGTTTTTAATGAATTATTTAAAACAACTAAAACAAATTATAATATTCGGGTAACTGACTTGTTTTAGTTGTTTTATTCTACTAAACTGCTATGTATGTGTAAACAATCGATTTAAATTTCGAAATATTAAAATAAAATATCCTTTTAGTGTATAAAAATCACTAAAAAGGTTGTTTTTAATACCGGAATTTCTTTTAAATGCAACATTGCGTAAATAGTCGAAATATCAAATAAATTTAGTTAAAATTTTATTAAATATATACATACGTACATAATCAAAATAAGAAAATTTTACAACCACCTACATATATTCTATTAGTATATAAATTAAATAAAAATATCATCTTACATATATACAATCTAATACAAAATTTGCTCACTTTGGAAATCAAAATCTAGAAAATATAAAATTCCTCCCCACCTTTGTAAACTGTAAACAACACTTATCAACACAATAACAAAAACAACGTACAACATATTTTAAAATATAAGTTTGCATCATTTTGGCTTTTGTTAAATCAACGCAGGATCGGGCGGCATTGATTTACGTACTATATGTAGCACATTTGCGCGATTACGTATATATTAGCGGGGAAAACATAGGAAAACATGAACGTACATTTATCCATTAATTCATTCATTCTACCTATTAAGAACTGGCATAAAGACTAAAAGTATAACAGCGATTTTACTTATACTTGTACTTCTACTTGCTCTGAAACTGGATGGTATAGACGTTTTCCATATGATGATGATGATTATAAAGAGGATGATGATGATGAGTATGAACAATAATTCTTACTTCGTTTTGTACAAAAAATAAGAACTACTTACTATAGTTAAATTGAAAAATGTGTTGTTGTCCTCTATCTGTTTCAATAAAAATTGGTTTTTCTCGTTAATTTTTTAATTTTTCATTTTTGCTTGGCGTTTAAAGCCATGCCCCTTCTTTGTTGTGTTAGTATAACGACCTTTAAACTTTAAATTAATATTTCGTTTATCTTAATTGTTAAGAAATCTATTACATATATTTATATTAAATTTCTTTAAATAAACGTTAATTACTTATTTTTTAATGGTTTGTTGTTTTCCTTTTTTTATTTTTTTTTATGAATTGATATACTAAGTTTCTTTGTTTTAATTTAATTTGCTTTTGGAATGTATATTATATGGTATATTCTTTGATTCTAGTATCAAATTGTAAATTCTTGAAGAGATATATTTAAAATTTATACATACACCAATAAATCCAAGTAGGTTAGATTTAGTTCTTCTGTTAGCTGGAATGCAAATTATTAGAAACTTTTTATGTTTAAAGCAACGATTTTTAGACGTTAAAATTCACATTTCAAAAATATGACGTTCAATGTCGTAGTCCAGATTTATTACGTAAATGATATGCTACTAGTAAATGACTTCTGTCAAGACAGAGTAAAAGAAAAAAATTAATATTATGCTAAATAAAATATAGAACCACCACTCTGTTCCAAACATCTATTTAATTTCATAACGATTGTGAATAATTTTTGTAGAAAATATAATTCCATATTTTGAAATCATATTTATTATGTTTAAAATAAATTAATAAAGTAAGCGTCCAGAGACCTGTTTTTTAATCTCTCAGATCAGTTTTTTTTTTGAGCATTCATAGTACAGTGTTTTCGAATAAAATTAGGAGACTACAAAATTTTAGTAAATGAGATGAAGAAAGTTGGTTTTTTAAATATCGACTGCACTTTTGAATGCAAGTTATTCATACATTCGTGTCTTGCAGCGTTATTAGGTCGTATTAATATCAAGTGATTTTTAATATTTAAAATTAAAAACTTGAATCGTTTATTCCTGCTACAGACTAATAATCAATTTTGAAGTGTGCATTAAATAACTGAAACTGGATAGAAACTTGTTGTCTTACACAAATTTAACGAAGACCAACATATTTAAAACAATTTTTTTTTTTCAAAAAACGGACATACAACGTTTCAAAATCATGATGCATTTGTTTTTAAACATATCGTTCCTCTCTCATATTTATATTTGTTTTATAGAATCTTAATATGCTTTAAGTTTTTATTCTGACTTTAACTCTGAAGTTTAAAAGAGTTTTATAATTTTGGCATGATGTTTTGCATGGTTTAATGGATTTTTTTTATAAATTTTATAACATTATCGATGTATTATGTATATAATTATTTTTATGTGATGTGACACGATGAAATAATGAAGCAATTACTTAATTTATTTGTTTTCTATTTAATATATTCAACTCATAAAATTAATTAATTAAATTATTCACAATAGGAATAAAAATATGTGTATGAATTAAAAGTTTAAATCTACTATAATAAAAAAACCAAGTTCTAAATTATTCCCTCTGACATTTTGATTGATTATGAGTTTAGAAAATAAACCAAATTTCATGAGAATTTTTATTTTCTAATTTCCTTTTAATTTATTTTAAAAAAATACGAAAGATAATGTTTATATTAGAATATGTTTGTCCTATACAATACTTCAATTGTTTCATTAATCCATTGATAAATTGTAATAACAGAACAAGAATTACGATAATAATCGTTAAGTCACGTTCTATTTGACTTAAAAATCTAAAATATAAGACTGATTTTAAAGACTTTGAACTTATGAAATTAAATAAAATTTAATGAAAAGGTTATTAAATCTGACCTTCGGAATCGACGCTAAATATGAATCCGTAATACTGTCTTCACCCTAATGTTTCTTAATTAATAATGTGTCTCATATAAATTTTCGGTCGTCTGATAATACTTGTCCTACAGAGCCAGGAGTTATATAACTTAAAGCTTAATGCTGAACTGCTACGTTCAGATAATTAAACAGTAATACAAACCCAACATTCTCACCGGCTTCCATAACTTTATTAAAAAAGACATTTACAAACTTTAATTCTTATTATCCTGTTATAACATAACATATTTGGTCATTACAACCCTTCAGTCAGGATTCCGACGTAGCTTCTCCCATTCTACTAAAAGGTTTAATATTTTCAATATGTAGTGAAATAACGCTTGGTTTATCATGATATTTGTACAACTACCTTTAGTAATCTAATATACGTATGTATATAAGCTATTGTTATTTTACATTATTAAACAGTTTTTGAATATCAAATATGCGATATGCTGCATTTTTATTATGTCTTGAAATCAAAATGTCAGCAAAGAATTTAAGAACTTTTTGTTAGAGCCCCCGTTTACTGTCTACGTGTGTATTGATTTTAATTGCAAATTTATGTTTAAAAGCTGTTGCTTTAAAATAAATTAATTACAGCAAATAATAATTGCTTACAAATATTTTGGAATGTATAAAGTTTAAAGAAAATAAAATTTATATATATTTTTAATGTTAACTTTTTTATATAGAAATACTAATAAAGCTATTTTACATTCTATTTTTTTTTTCTTCTATTTAGCAATTGGATGCTTACAAAGCGGAAAATTTACGCCTTAAAGAGGAGAATGGCGCGCTTATTAGAGTAATTAGTAAATTAAGTAAATGAAATTCGCTTAATCAATTCATTTAAACGATATAAATTAAATCACATTAACATTAATAATTTATAATAATAATTTCACTGATACTGTTAATATTAAAAACAACAAAATGTCAAAAGAAGAAATTTAAATTACAAAAAAAAAAAACGAAAATATTGCTACAGATCAGAACAGAAACAAATACATATATCAGTAATAAAAACAAAAACAGAAAAAAAAATTAAATAAAAACCATACTTTAAAAAATAAACTCTTTATATAACTAAATAATTTTTTTTATTATTTTAAATAAATTTATATAATTATAATTAAAAAGAAAACAAACAAAAAAGAAGTTTAAAATTTTTATATAAGTTGGTGTTAAACATTTATATTTAAATTATTTTCTAAGTATATTAAAAAAAATAAAAGTAAAACTTTATAAAAAATGTAATGATTTAGAGAAAGATTTAATTATATTTAAAAAAGAGAAAACAAAAAACATACATTTTATATATCTATATTATTTACATTTACATACTTGCATATATTTATATTTGTACTATTACTATATATACAGTTTTTTCGTTAAATAAAATTCACATACAAAAGAAATCATTAAAACATTAAATGAAAAGTATATACATTTCTATTATTATTCATATTAAAAACAAACATACATATATTTTTTTAATATCTTTTTAAAACACATAGAAATTATTTAATTTAATTCTTAAATTTATTACCATATTTAGTCTTTTTTTTTTTTAACTATTTCAAGTGTAAGAAATTTGTTTTAATTTAACATATTTATAAATAATATTAAAAGAAGAAACGTAATTGTGACAATTAAGGGATTCTCTGGACTATCGATGCTCATGCCGTAGCAGAGAAAACTCATATGTCTTCTTATGCTCTTTTGTTTAGTTCCCACTTAGCAAGCGACAAAAATGCACTTGCGTAGTAGTGCACTGAAATAAATTAAACATATTTATTTGCAAAAATATTTCGTAATTTTAAAATATTTATCAGTGCCTATATTTATAGTTATCAAAATTCTGAATTGTTCGTAGAAAATTTTTTTAAAATCAAACAAAATGTATCTTTTTATAATTTGAAATTCTCCCAACTCTTCGTATAAGGAAATTGTTATTTTTTTTTACCAACTATTTACATACTTTAAACAACTGAGAAACAAGCTAGTGGCAGCAATATAATGCAATAAGTTTTCAAATATTTTGTATTTTTGCTATTTTTTGTGAAATAATAATTTATATATATTTACGTTACGACCTCTTAGGGCCATTTATTTGGATTTATCATCGTATTGAGTTTTAGAGTTTATTCAATCTTACCTTTATTTGCTAGTTTAAACGGTCAACATTGGTCAACATTAACCTACTCAAGAACTGTCATAAATAGTTGACAAATTTTATTTAAAAAAATTTTAAGTTAGGGAAAGCCAATTGACAATGCTGTCGAGGATTTAAGCGATTATAAATTATAGACGTTGACAATAACATTTTCAATTTATTTATTATTTTTCAAAAATTATATTTTTTTACTTAAACATAAATCGCACTCAGTTTCTTCTGTTTTATACAAAAGCAAATTATTGTGAAAAGCGATGCCACATTTGCTTATAAGTGTGACTGCTCTACAGCGTTCAATCTCCCACTTAAATGATGCAAATTTAATTAACATAAGATTAAATTAAATTGTAAAATAGCAAATTAGAAAGTTTAATCTTGTTCTCAAAAATGGACCTTAATGTTTCAATTTGAAATTACAAAAGGAAAATTGTGGATTATATATAAAGTCTGTTGCTTATATAGTGTGTCACATATGTGAAGTCACTTCTATTGTTTGGATATCTTTTCAAATATGACTCGATTAGATACCTTTTGAAGATTTATTTATTTGTTCATGTACTTTTAGGAAATACTATGTTTATATCTCTGTTGTTATATAATTTTTATTACATAAACCATTTAAAAATTGTTAAATCGTTTTATCTGTTGTCATTTTAGGGAACGACAATAAATATTTATTGAAAATTAAACTAAATATTATATTTTTCATAATACTGATTAAGTTTTTTGAAGAATGGGAGAAAATTACAGAAAATTCTACTAAAAACTTGATTAGTAGTATGAAATGTAGAATATTGAATAAAATAAAAAATATTTCAATAAAGATGAGCAAATTAACAAAAATGTTTAATAAAAAAATTAATTTTTTTTAACGAAAATAAATTTATCATATTATTATGAAACACTGAATAAATGATTATGTAACAAAACTTACACAACAACAATAATACAATATAAAAATGTTGTATTTCCTAAAATTACATGAAAAGAGAAATTAGTCTTCAAAAGGAATGTAATCGATTGAAGTCATATTATAAGAAATGTCTAAACAATATAAGAAACTTTATAAATGTGTGACAGACTATATAAACACTTGAATACGAGTTGAGTCGTAACAAATAAAGATATTTTACGCTTTTTGAAACATTCTTTAATTTTTACTTAAAAATTGATATGAAGGCCTTATTTCACGAAAAAAAATTTATCCAAAACTTCTTAAAACACCTAATAAAAAATTGAGAATTTGTTCGAATATTAAATATTTATGAGTAAATCAATTAATAAAAAAATAAATTATCATTTAAAAAGAATATAACAATTCTCTTTATAACATTTTTCTTACACTTGTCTCAATTAATAAGTAAACAATCAGAAAAGATCACCATAAATTACATTATTTCATCCATTATTTAAGGCACATTATTATCGTTTATAAAACATATTTTAAATAATTCTACATTTTAATAATTTTATTATAATTTTTTTTTTTAGTTTTATTTACAAAAAAAGAACGCCTTTTTTGTTTTAAGTATGATTATTATTAAAGCAATAAATATTATAAATGAATTATTATTTAGTTAGTATTAATAACAACAACTCACTTTTAATTTTGCTTATATTAAAACTAAATGTTTAATTTTGTTTGTAAAGTTTAATTAATTAATTTAAGTTAAAGTTTTAAATTTTGATTTCAAAACGTTTCGAAAATAATTTTCCAACATTTTTATCTTATGTTTTAATTATTATTTTATTTGATATATTAGTTTGATATATAATTTTAGTTTGTTTGTAAAAAATAAGAGGAATTAAGAGAAATCCTTATAAAAAAACAAAAAAAAAAAACAATATAAGGAAAAAACCTACAATAATCAATGAGAGTTATAAATGTGCTTTTTGTTAAAATAAAAAAATTGATTTTATTATAAAAATGAATAAATAAATGCAAATAAAAACAGAAAATTCATTTAATTTTTTATTATCTTCCATAAAATAAAAAAAATAAAACGTTAACAACAATTGGATTATAGAATATTTGTAAATGAAATTAAGGTTTTATTGAATTATTGAATATTTCAATCAGAAAATTTAAGCTCTGAGTGTTGTTTTGTCGAGATTGTCGAGATTTTTTTGTTGTGCTTTATTTTACTTCCTTAAGATACTTACCTAGAGTATAGAGGAAGTAAATGTGATTATTGTTATTATCTTGCTTTGTACAAATTACAAGTTTCGCTTCTTCATCGTTGTAACATACAGTCTCATTCGAGAAATTATCTTATGTGACATTGTTTTATAGATATTTGCATCCTATGGATGTCTAATGCAGTTTGTGTATGAATGCTTATTCATTACTTTATTTATTTTATAAATTTACAGTTTTCGGAAAGGCATCTCAAACATTTGAACATGCTGAAATGATCTTGTACACCAATCTTATTATTATTTAAGATAAAACTTTCTAATAATTTCCTACTGGGTATTGAATTTGATTACTAGAACGTTTTCTAGTCATGAATGGCCAAATTATAATTATAAATGTATACTAACTATTATTTTTTATACAACTATGTACAAATAAACTTTAACAATAAAGAAAAGAAAATTATGTTTATATATCGGGTATGTCATTAAGCGTTCGCTATCTTTAAATTTAAATCAAACAAAGTGTGTGAAATATCATATTTGTTTGAAAGGTCTATTGACGCCATTAAATGGGCAATATAACATCGTTCAAATTTTCCTCACAGCTTCTCTAGTTGGAGCAATCGAAAATGTGCCATTTTCCATGACTGTGGTGCATAAATCAGATTGAATTTGATCGATAGCACGGGTTATGTTGACTTTGAGGATCATTGTGATATGTGGCTTATTCGTATACATCTGCGAGTTAAGAAAGCCACACAAGAAAATGTGTAACGGTGTCAAATCGCAAATCAGTCAAATGGTCAGATGGTAGTGAACCCAAATTGCTCATGCAGAACATCAAAGGTTGCAAGGTGGCTGTGTGGTACGTGGCCCCGTCTTGTAAAACCATATGCCATATTAAGGCAAAAAGAAGCTGGTATATCATCGATCTATTGCGGTCGCCATTAACAGTGATGGCACGGCCAACGTCGTTTTCAAAGGTCTATGGACCGATAACGCCGTCAGCCCAAAATCCACAAAAAGAAGTTACTATTTTGAAATGCGTTTAATTCTCTTAGATTTCATTTGTATCGTCTCATAATTTGTTTAGTTCACGGACCCATTCGTTTAGAAATGAGGGTCCGTTGGCACCACCTATGGTGATTTGACAAAACAAACTGAATTAATGGTAACACTATGGCTGTGTGTTGGCTTATTAGACGAAAAGCCAGGGTTCCAGCCCCAGGCCAGACATCAAAACAAATACAAAAAGTATTTCTTCGGCGACTTCCTCTCAGCAGATTTCTGGCAAAAATTCTGAGAGTAAATAAAATTGCCATGAAAAGTTTCTCAAAGATCTGTCGTTCGGAGTCGACTTTAAACTGTAGGTCCCGCCACTCATGTATAAAATTAAGGCGCACAACATAAGTGGTGTGAGAAACTTGGTCGTAATCCTGACTGAAGGGTTGTAATGACCAATTATGTATGTATGTTATGTACTATGGCTGTCAAATTTCAAAAGTCCCTTTTCAAAGACCCGATAGAATACAAATTTAAATTGTACCTTTAATCTAAGCGATATATTTGCTTAAACACTTTCGCTAAATTAAGGTCTCGAAGAGAAAATGAAAAATTGGGTAAATGTCATAATTATTTTGATATAAAATTTTATCTTTATTATGCTTTAGAATAAACACATACACACAACAACGTACATAAAATTGGTACATTTCGAGCGTAAATTCTTTGAATTGAAAATTTGTTTAGCAGAAGCATTATTCATTTTAATTTTTCTTTAGAATTATAGGAACGTGTTAGAACGAACACATATTAAAGTGCAGACGGTTAGTAGTAAACATCTGGTAAACAAATTAAATACTTCTCAAGAAATGTGCAATAAATTATTTAAAATAATTACGGTATGTTGATGAATTTTAAATAATAAAAATTAAATTTTACAATTTTTTTTATTTAATTTCAATAAAATGTTTTTGAAAGATTCTTCTAGTGTCTGCACAAATATGTGTTTCCAATTTGGTAGGAAAGTGCAATCAATGTTTTGCCAACAGTAAAATTGCCTGTATAGATGAGAAGTATTTTTCTACTTGTTTTGAGGGCTCGCCCACTGCCACTATTACGAAATGTCCTGGTGAACGTTTTTGCACCGAAGATGTTTTAATTTGCCACACTTTGGATGAAGGCTACACCCCATCTTGTTATCATAATTACTGTGGTGATTGTGCAGTTAGTGATGGGATTTTTACTTGCTTGGATGAAACGACATATGGATATTGTTTTGGTGGAACGACTTCTCTTCCGGGTACCGTGCGTTCATGTCCTCTAGGCTTTGTGTGTAATTATAATTCACGCGAAGTCTGTGTGCCAGAAAATAAAAATCAGGTGAATATGAGATCTTTCATAGGTACTTCCGTAATAATTTAATCACTAAGGATGAAAGGCGTAAACTTCTTCACAAAATATGAAAAACAAAAAAAAAACAAAAAAGAAGCTGCATTAATAAGATTGAATTCACTCTTCGGCATACACTTTACAACTTCTGTACAATACCTACGGTTTGTATTGTTATTGGAGAAGTAGAAAACAAATACTTTTTTCTCAAGTACGATATTAAGTCATAGCTACTTTAGACTAACGAACAGTTGCAAAGTTCTACACACTGAGACTTTGGTCAGTTGTATGGCTATCGCGTAGAGATAAAGTAGTACATGATAGATATACATGCATATGTATTTGATAGTGATCCAATTTACTATATTCCCGCATAACTTAGCTATGTTTACAAAAATATGAACAAAACACGTTAGTAAGAGACACATACTATCTCTTGTAAGATATTTAATGTTTAAATTCTCCATCTTCCATGAAATAAATACTGCATTAATTGTCAAATGTAGATGTAGAAGAGAAAATGAATATGAATTAAGTTCTGAATGGATGATTAGCTATAACAAACGTAAAAAGTTAGTTTATCATAGTAATTGTGGGATTAAAATTCTTTTATACAGATTCGATCTTAACTTATCAAGAAGTGAACTTATTGTTATTTAAATGGCTTAAGGGAAGTAGTTGTCTAAATGGGCTTTTAATCTGCTTAAGTCCTTCTTTCAATATATACTGTAATCGTGTATTTATTTTTAAATTGTTGTAGCCTTCCTGCAGCGGCCAGACAACAACTACTGATTCAAGTGCTACAGATACCACAGAAACCAGCACTATTCCAACTAGTTCCACAATCGACTTTACGTCAACTACAGAAACAACAAGTGATGTAACAAGTACCACAACAACGGGTGAAACTGAACTGACAACGGAATCAACCACAGAAGCAACTACAACTACAGAAATATCTACCACAGAGATATCAACTACTGAAACTACTTTACCTACTACAGAAATATCTACCACAGAGATACCAACTACTGAAAGTACTATACTTACTACAGAAACATCTACGACAGAGATATCAACTACTGAAAGTACAATACCTACTACAGAAACATCTACCACAGATTCTACTACAACTACAGAAATATCTACACCTGAAACTAGCACAACCACAGAGATACCAACAACATTAACTACCACAACTACAGAAATTCCAACAACACAAACTACAGAGACTTCAACCACACAAACTACCACAAGTACAGAGAGTACAACAACACCAACTACTACAACAAGTGAAATAACAACGACAACTACAGAAATGTCGACTACACAAACTACTACATCTACCGAATCGTCAATACCAACTACAGCAGCACCTCCACGTGATGCTCAAACGATTTGCGGTGAAATCGGCATGGTGGGCAACTTTAAATCCGATGATCCAACATGTCGACAGTAAGTTATTCATATTTAAAATGAAGTCATTTATATGTATATATGTTTAATTAATTCATGTTTTTATTTATTTTATTTCTTAGATATGTCTATTGTTATCCTTTATCGGGCCAATATTTGGGCTGGTTTTACTACTGTGATGGTTACTTTAATGGAGCAACCAAAAAATGTCAAAAGGAAAGACCTTTGGATTGCGAAGCATATTAACGCCTATGAAGAGTATCTACAAACAATCGTTCGGCTTATGGGGCAAACACATTTTATTGGTACGGCTATAATACATTCCTGTAGGGCATGTTTTCAAAAGTCCATGACGTTTCTCAATCAATGTATAGCATACCACAAAACTGCAAATAAAATTTAAAGATAAAGAGTATTTAATTAAAATAATTATTTTTTTTGGTAAATACGTTTGACTTCCCAGATGAATTATTTGATAGGGGAACAAAGCTTTTACATTTTTAAAATTACTGAACCGAATGTCAGTATTACAATTAGTTGTAGTACAATGAATATTTTTGTCCGTAATATCACAATTTTACAGTTTGTTTCTCACAGGCATAAAGATCAGCAATCTCAGGAATTGTTTATTTTCTCAGAGATATGCTATCGGACTAAAACTTGAAATATCACTTTATGGCATTGCTCTGTAGCATTATTAAACACTTTATAATCACTGCGTTTATCATGCGCTTAATAAACACTTACCTGCTGCAGGATTTATCACACTCATACGGCATTGTAGCTTCAACATGTTCCCTACACAACTGATTAATATCCACACAGTCTCCTTGTGTTTGATGAATTACGAGTAGAATAAAACACTGAAAAATAGACAAAATTTCTCTAATTGTACAGTTTCGCGACAAATAAAATTCTCTTACCAATAACGAAATAAATTTCAACATGATACTGTTTTTCTTTTTAATTTCAGTTAACTCTTCAAAGCTTCCTTCGAAATGCTTAACAAGTTAACTTAACATTTCAATTTATAGGAAGACATTGGGTCATAAACTATTTCCTTCATATTCCTACAAATTACAGGCGAGAATACGAAAATAGCATAAATCGTACACAACAATGATTGCACCCACACCCACTGTTGTGTTTTTTTTTATTAACGAAAGATAAGTATTTCTTTACGCTACAATAGGTATTTTCATGGATCGATTATTTCGCCTTTAATGAAAATTGTTTCTTTTTCTCCGGGGTTTGAGGCTAGATTGCTCGAGTTTGTATTCAAGCGCTGTCCCTCAGTAACTATTTAGATACAATAATGGTTTGACCTGTGTAAATTTAAGAAGATAAAGCAATTAGTAAAAAAGACGAGTAATATCCTAATCGGAGAGGGGTTTGTTTAGTAAGTCAATATGGCCCACTTCATACTCATGCAATCAAATCATTGCAATGATTTGATGATAACTGAACCTTATTATGGCAAATACTTACATGATATCACTTATCCAGACTGTATGAAATGCTGTATTATATTTAGGTTGTATTATACAATTTCAGACGGTAATGATATGAATAGGGTAAATAAAGTTCGTACTAATTCAACTTATGCTTCAGAGCAACACTGTTTACTCATTTCTGTTCATAGATTTTATTGGATTAATTATCTTTTTTATGGCACGAAAGCATGCTCATTAAATAATAAATAAATATAAACATCGCCGATTTATATTTTTAAATATTATCTCATAGATATCATAGATATCGAGGTACAACTTTATTTGGATCCAATAAAAGTTTTGGGTGAAGCTATTTTATAAAATCTTAAATTCAAATCAAATACATAGCTGATAATTTAATTAATCGTTATAATTAACAGACACAATGCTGGCACTTCTATTTATTTACTTGTCGTATCATTTAAAGGATCGCGGAAACACTTATTCAAAACTTCAAGACCTTTCCTATCAGAGTTTTGTTAGTTTTCGTAACCGTTATCATTATGTTGAATTTGTTGAATATCGAATCATAATTAGCAGCAAATTTTTTGGCAAATCTAAATTGGATCCTATTTACAGTAAATGTTATGGGTAACTTTGATAATTTTGACTATGATTACCTATGCCTATTCCTATCGTTGTAGCGAATTTGGTATATTAAGAGAATTCCATAAAAGAATTTAATCCGACCAGAACATTGGTTTCTCATCAACTCATTTCTTGCGTTTAAATTTACGTTTTTTAGTTAGTTATTGATTCGTATCGACTTACATTTCTATACCATACATATTCCTTTATATCTTTTATTTAAAAAAACTCTCATCCCTAATAGAAAAAAAATGGATCGTTGATTTTAATAAGCTTAAAAATTTTCGCCATCCAAATTATTCGCCATAGACAAAGACAGGTTGCCCGTACTAAAAGGTGGATAAATAAGAACTTTCCAACGATGTGCTGCTTTCGATTTGATTTCGATTCAGCATAGCCGATTTGACGTTGTCCAAAAAGAAGTCAATTTCTTTTTCTTTTCTTTTCTAACGTAATTGCATTTATTAAAATTTAAATTAAAACCAAAATTAATAATAATTAGAAAACATTCTAACAAAATTTAAAATAAAGAAAAAAATATTTGCAAAGATATTTAAAAATATATATTTCTTATATTTGGTCAGTAAGTATCAGATAAAAATCAAACACATTCATCTGGTTTTGATAGAATGCAAAATTGAGCTCCAGGTGGAAAATATTGATTCTCGGGACAAGTCATCAGTCTTCCAAGTAAAGTGTCTTCTATTTGATAGCAAAGAACGTATCTGTAATAAGAATAATAAATATTAAATTAGTAACAATAAATACAAAGCTAACAGAGCACTTATAGCATTTAATTTTATTTTTAATATTTTACTAAAATTTTGCAAATGCAGAACTTTGCTTCTGGTCCCAGAAACTTTGAACTGGAGCCGTTTTTAAATTATTAATCATTTACCAATTAATTAATTAATTTGAAGTATGTTTAAACTTAACTGACTATCTATTTTAAGACTATTGTATTGCAATTTACAAATAAAATATGATAAATCCCTATTCGGTATGTGATTATTACAAACTAAAAGCATCTTCTTCGTTACACATCGCTTAACTAATATACGATTATAATACGCGGTAATTCATTCGATTATAAATATCATTGCAGTCTTACATATTGCTGCTCAGTTTTGTTTCCATTGAATCATAGCAAAAATATTGTAGGCAACCTCTATAACTGGATTGTAATTTACCGCTTCTCTGTCTGGAGCAACGGCGTGACATTCAATTTTAAAATTGTTGGTTTTAGAAAATAACTTTCCTTGAAAATTTTGGTAATATACACATCAGACTGGGTTGACGCCATTTACTAGTGGGTGGTGTATTGGTTTATTGAAGGGCTGTAATGTAATATTATTCCATTATTCCAAATCATTCTCGTCATCACAATTTAACGACGAGGAGGAGTTGGAAATTATCGAACACCTCCTTCGTAACTGTCCAGCCCTTAGCTGGTTAAGGTTGAGGACCCTGGGCAGGGTATTTTCCAAGGGTTTGAATTCTTTGTCGAGTGCCGACATTAAGGCTCTCCTATAGATTCATTATTAGTTTGAGCTGGTTGAGAAGTGCTTACGCCTCAATGGTGTAGTCGCATTCTCTTGTGTGTTTGTGGTCGGTGTTATTCCTACCTATTCTTTATTCCCCCTTTCCTACTTCCTCTCCTTTTCCCTATCTTCTCTATTATCCCCTCTCCTTTACGACGTAGTACAATGGGTTAACTTGACCTCTGAGCACTGTACTTGTCTCGTTGGCAAGTCCACGTTCTCTAATCTAAGCCTAAACCTATCACGATTTAATACTTACGTACGACATGTTGGATCACCCACAAAATAAGAGCCCTTAGCGCCGATTTGTTCACAAGCAAAATTAGGATCTAACGGCTTAGGGGTAGTTGTTATCGGTGTGGTAGAAGGTTCTTCCGTAGTGCTTACTTCTTCTGTCGTATCTGTTGTAGGGCTTGTTGAGGTTACAGTGGACACTGTCGTTATGTCTGTTGTCGGGCTTACTATTGTTGTGGTTTCTTCAGTCGTCGTTATACAACTTGGCTATAAGTTATCAATTCATTTTGTTACAATGAATGTTTTTCAAACTTAATTTCTAATTTAATTGCTAACGTTACCTTCGTTAAATAACTTTCAGTACAAAAACCTTTTTTACTATAAATATCACAGACAGTATCACGTGGACAATAGGAAACATCTGATCCTTCAATGGGCCTATCTTCACCATAGCAAAATGCAATTGTTGTTTCATTGATGCAGGCGTACAATTTATTTTCACTGCATACACCACACAAGTAGGTGTCTCTTATACAAGAAGGTGTTGCTTTGGGTACACATATGTAAGGATCGGAGGTGCACATGTGATTCTCGGGACATGTTATATAGTCGCCGGTGGCTCTTCCTGAGGAGGCAAATAAATGTTATCAGAAAAATATTATTTTATTAACGTCCACTTATGAATTACCATTAACGCACAAAGAGTATTCATTTTCCTTTGAACAGGCAACTCGATTTGACTTTTGACACACATTACATTCACTTTGAACATTAATAATACAAATTAGAAAAACAATCTGGAAAATTTTAAATTAAATTATTAATAATTAAAAAACAAAATATTCTTTTAATGTTTATGTTTATTTACCAATTTCGTAATTAAAGATCTCATTTTGGCAATACACTTTAAATGTTCTGTACTGGTAAATGCGTAAAAAAAGGAATGTGCAATAACAAGCTCTTCTTAAAACGTTTCAAATTAAATTATTTTCGATAACATATGCGATGAATCTTTTCATATAAATGCTATGATTTTTATCTGATTATGTCGTTTACTTATCTTTATGATTTCCTAAAAAAAGTTTCGTACTATTAAAAAACAGATAGTAAAACACTCAAATCTTAATGATATACATAGCCGTAAGAAGTATGTACGTGTAGCACTGGAAAGAGTCGACTAGAGATAGTCATACTATAGCTTTATATATCGATAATAGTTATATAATAATGCGAAGAAATAAAATAGAATATGTGCTGATGGCCTTAGCAGCTAGTGCTTTTTAACTGAATATAATCCGTGGAATAATCCCTTGATTTATATGAATAAATAAATAAATAAAATAGAATATAAAGATGATTTGGAGTGACTCGAATCATTTATCAAAATTTACAGTCTTAGTTGTTGTTGCATTTACAAAAAAGAAAAATACAGCAAAAAAGACGGAGCAGCAAGCAGAGCAAACACACAACCTTCTAGTGAGTATTTTAGTGTTCGTACGCGATTCATACTTAATTTGTTCTTCGTGTATATGTTGAGTTATGGAGAGTCGAAATCAACAACATTATACGTGTTGTTAAGTACGAATATGATGAGTACTTCAAACTTTGAGTAGAGGTTCCATGATATCAAAAGAAGTATGAATGCGTATAAGCATCAGAAATTATGAGTATGATTCTACTCATCTTTTTGAATACTCATTGCTGATCTCTGATCGGTGTGGCGGATTTTAGACAGCTTTCAAAAAAGAAGCGCATGCCTCTGAAAACAAAGATATCAACGACGCTGTGTATAGCTATACAAGTATTATAAGTATTTTTTTAAAGTTATGAATCTAAATGAGTAGGCTTATGAATCAAACATATTTCGAATGGTATGAGTTCGATGTCAACGTTGTACTCATGCTCATTGTACTTATAAATCAACGTTGTACTGAGTACGAATGATTCAGAATAGTTAAATTACAATATTGTTGACTGACTTATATTATAAATTTCATGAGTGTTTATGAGTAGCGCAAAAACGATTCATTGCTGATCTCTGGTGGACACTAAGTCACACACTAAGAATTGATCCCATAATGATAGGAAATCAAATAATGTTTAATTTATTTTTGTAGGGTTTCTTTTTATAATAATAAAAAAATAAGTCATCGGTGTAGACGCACTTTTGACGCTGTCTGTATACATATGTAGCTAGATAATACCAAACGACAATTAATTTAAAACCAAATTATTTTCCAAACAACATTGCAACTAATCACTAATAACCCAAAGCCTTTTTAAACAATTTTTAAAAATATTATAAATTCTGAACTACGAATTGATAAAATTAAGATATCATAGGTATTTGCATCAACATGCAAAACAACCACTAATTTATGGAGTAAGCGTTGCAAAAAGTATAATCTGACTCTATCGGTAATACTATCACTTTCAAAATGTGTCATGCCTTTTAACGCCACAAACAATATAATATTGTTAAGAAACATATTATTATTAATAAATAAAAGCGTATCCAATGCGTAGAAACTTTACTAGAAATAAACAAAATGTGAATCATAATAAAATCCCTTCATGTATACAACAATGATGATATTATGTACTTTGAACTCAATTAATTTTATTATCTGATATCAGTAGATACGTATATACGTACATACATATGTAGTATGTTCGTGCAAGTGAGTAATATATACTTGATTTGAAAAATTATTTGCGTTTATATATAATAGTATAATAGTAAGTTTATCATAATGAAAGAATTGCCATCGAAAAGGTTTAAACGGTTTTCAATTATTACAATGATTTTCCATAATATCTAACATAAATTTACATTATATGAATTTTTTTCCAAAAGTCAATAATACTTCTACATTCATAATTGGCCATTACAACCCTTCAGTCAGGATTACGACATATCTTCTCACATCACTTATGTTGTGTGCGTTTAATTTTATAAATGAAGCGAAGCGAAATATGTGTAGAACTTTAATAATCATTTAAGAATAAATCAATATTTTTGAAATCTTTATCAATAGCTTATTATTGTACAATAAAATTAAACGCATATATCAGGTTTAATTGATTCACACTTTTCTGCACCGGGTGGGAAGTATTGACCACTTGGACAAGCCTTTTTTAATCCATAAATTTTACCTGACATCATATAACAAACAACGAAACTGTAAAGGAAACATATAAAATTACGTGTATTTTTGTTTTACCAAACTTAATATTTATAAACTTACGAAGTACATGTCGGATCGTCAGCATAATACGAACCAGTGGTACCGGCATCCTTACATATTGTATTTGGATCACGGGGTTCCGAAGGAGTTTTATTTGTAGTGGTTGTTGTTGTCGATTCTGTGGTAGTAGTAGAGGTTGTAGTTGTCGGCTCTGTAGTGGTGGTAGTTGTAGTAGTAGTTGTCGGTTCTGTAGTGGTGGTCGTCGTTGTTGGTTCCGTAGTAGTAGTTGGTTCTGTAGTGGTCGTTGTGGGCTCTGTAGTAGTGGTTGACGTTGAAGTTTCTGTTGTTGCAGTTGTGGTTGTAGTTGTTAATTCCGTTGTAGTAGTTGTGGTTGTAGGTTCCGTAGTTGTGGTAGAAGTTGTTGGTTCTGTTGTAGTGGTTGCAGTCGTTGGTTCCTTTGTGGTCTTTGTAGAAATTGTAGTTGTAGGCAACGTTGTAGTTGTTGATTCAGTTGTTTCGGTTACACAACTCGGCTAAATATTTAAACATTATTTTTTGGTTTTGTTTTCATTATAAAAATTTATTCTCTTATATTTTAATTTTAATATTACCTTAACCAAATAACGTTCCGTACAAAAACCCTTCGTACTATATATATCGCAAACAGTATCTCCCAAACAATACGATACATCAGCATCTTCAACGGGTTTATCTTGGCCATAGCAAAAAGCAATTGTTGTTTCATTAACACATGCGTACACTTTATTGTCACTGCATACTCCACATAAATTTCTATTTTGAGTACAACTGGGCTGCTTTTGAAGTCGTGGATAGCACACGTATGGACCGTCCGTGCAGACATGATTTTCGGGACATGTTATAAAATCTTTAGTGGGTATATCTTAAAAATACAATTTTAAATTAAAACATTACAGCTTCATTGCGTGAAAAATTGTATTTTTTTTCTTATTAATTACCATTAATACATAACGAATATACATTTTCTTTATGACAGGCCACGAAATTGCTGCGCTGGCAAATATTACATTCGCCTAGAATACTGGTAATACAAATCCAAAGAATTATCTGTTGTAAAATATACATTTGTAATCTAATGAAGGTATTTATTTTTCATTAAAACAAAATATATTTACCAAAGTTTGTACAAATATCTGCATTACTGTCTTTTTGTAAGTGTTGGCAAAATAAATTAACGAGTATCTTTGAAAGCAACACAATTAGATATAATCCAAATTGAAAATTCATCCTATCTTTTATAATCATATTTTTTGTTTATCTAATTTGTGTCAGTCAATTATCTTTATGATGTATATATGTGTGTTATTATACTACACTTAGTCTCTTAGTTTTTATTATTAAACATACATATGTATATGTATTATGAGTACAATTCTAAATGTACGAATTCTTGAAGTGTGTAATAAATTAAAGGTGATAAATAGTTGTCAAATATGTAAATAAATAAGCTAATAAAAGCACACAAGAATGTCAAATTTTCCAAAAGAATAACGTGAAGTCTTCAGCCAGGGACAAGTAATTTAAACTGAATTAAGTTAGAAGAGACAAACACCGCTAAATAGGTGCACGGTATACGATTTTATAAACATTATTATTTTTATTTATTATATAGTAGGTATATTCGTTATTTATTTATTCATTTTAAAATTAATTTTGTAATCGTAATTATAATTAAACTTAAACTATTCTATTTAAACAATACAACAATAATATTTCAAGTTATTTTTATTATAATTTCTTTTTTTTTAATTTCTTTCATTACCAACTGATATTAATTGTATAAGTTTTTAATTTTAGCTTAAAATCTAAATAAACTAAGAAAAATTTCAAACAAATAAATAAAAAAATTAAAATGTGTTCGTAATGTACGCAATATATTATGTTTGATAAAAATTATTGCAATGTGAGAGAGTGCGCAATAAAAATAAAAATAACATGATTCAGATTAAATTTCAATATTATATCGTAATTGCAAATGTTATACATACATAAACGATACTAATAGTATCAAATCAAATATTTATGTATGTTTGAATGTTAATTTCGGATATTGTTTCGTTAAAAAGTGTTATTCAATAATGTTATAAAAAAATAAAATACTTCTTCTTTTTACTATTTACTAAGTAATTGGCGTTTTTTCTTATTTCCTTCATTATTTTGCTTAGATAATCATTTCTTTCGCCTCTTCGTTTTTTGTCTAAATATTGATAAATATTTTGTTAGATTCTAACGCTATTATTAACATCTCCCTCGTCCGTTCATAGTGTAAACCACATGATAAACTGTAAAAGTTTGTATAAATTGACAATGGGAAACTTCCATTTCTTTTCGTTGGTTTTACGTCGATTTGGCACCAAACTCGGATAGTGTATTGGTTTTGATATGTGGCAGTTGGTAATTACAGTGCCACCCGGATAGGTAACTGATACAGCATCACCATGTTTGACGCCGTCACAGTCTGTCATGTCCAGAGTTTTATTGAAACAAATGCGAATCTCTTCCAGATAGCTGACATCGTTTTTACTGTCGTACAGACAGTGTATGGAAGGATTTTTGCCCAAACCATTTACTAGAGCTGCATGTAAGGCCACTACTGTGTTATTCGAATCAGGGTGTATGCCGGCACTGCCTAAAATATTCGAAAGCAAAAAATCTTCACGCCAATTAATACCTTGGCCAAAATATTTCAACTCATTGTTCAATTCTTCCAATGTAGCAGCACATGTGCCATGCTTTAGCCATTCATGTTTCCACAGCCAGTTGCCTTTTGATTCACCATCAATATCGGGCCAATATTCATTTAAATTATCCTTTATCTCTTCCAATTGATTAACATCAAAGTTGGCCGTTTTGTTGCAGAAGGAGGGACCAAAATGGCCTAGCTTTGTTGGCCACAAACCGTGTATGGTCCAAAATTCTTTAGTCGTCGGTAAATTGCATTCATGTTTTTTATCTTCCTCTCTCCAGTGATAGCAAGTAGTGACGGGCCATTGCTGTGTAAATATCAACAAATCCCACTCATAATCACCACCATTTTCACGTTCACTTAATTCCACATCTAAATCGTCTCGATATTCTGAAGAGCTCTCATCCGAAAAAAATATATTCTGTTTAATCTCTCTCAGAAGACTTAAAGTTTCTGGCGATATATCATCATTATTAATGGATGCACTGAAATCGAAAAAGAAATACAAAATATTTAAATTTCATTGTTAATCAATTAAATATAGTACGATCAGCAATTTAAATTTTGTGCAACAATTTTTTAGGGTACAAAAAAGATAATCTTTTGTTTTTTTCGAAATTAAATTTGAATTTTATGGGTGAATAAGCTTTATGTGTGTTATATGAGGAGATAATGTTTTATTGATGATCATAAATTAAAAAGAAAAATTTTAAAATATTGGTTTAATAACAACAATTACTTTCGACATATGTATGTACATATGTAGGTACGTTAGGTTATTTGATTTAATGTTAATCTTTCGTGATCTTTTAATTTACCTTAACAATATTTCTTGGCATTTTCTGACACAACACTTTTAGAAGTATTATTTATCAATAATGAAATATTTCTAGTTGTTTTCATTTTAAATGATTATTTTTTGCTTTATTTTTTTTTTGTTGTCCGTTGTTGTAAATTTAGAACAAAGAAAAATAAATAATATTTTTTATTTTATTTTTTTTATTATTTTCTAATAACTGATAAGTTTTAGTAGTCGCCGACATAAAATCTCTTAATTAGGACATTATTGAGTTTCAGTTTCAAAAACATTGAAATAAATTTTAAGAAATTTGAACCTGGTTGCGAAACTTGTTAATGTTAATGTTAAAATTTGCAGGGATATTTCATTCTAAGAACAGTGACTCAAATTTGTGTTATTTTATAGTTTTTTTTTATTCAAATTAAAATTTTTCCGGTGCATAAAAAACTGATTTTGATATTTCTTGGTTTGTTTAGTTCATTTCAAAACTAACACAAACCGACAAGACTTTTAACCGACAAACCAGACCATGCTTTTCCAAAGGTTTTTGGTGCACTAAATTCGTATCCCTATGCTTTTGAGATATCCTAACTTAACTGCGCAAAAACCACGGGTTGTTTCAAGAATGTGATCCAAACGTGTATGGTCAAAAATCGTATTTTTGCACTTTGGATTTGGGTTTAACACATCAAATCTCCTTGAAAAATTATTTTAGTTTAATACAATCAAATTAAACTTTAAGTTTCAAATTGAAAAACTGTTAAACTATTAAGAAAGAAAGAAAACATTAGAAAAGTTTAAAATTCAATATACATATATTGTCTCCAAATGTAAGAGAAGAAAACTGCAATTCTGTATTGAATTTAATAATGAAATACAACGTAATCAAATATAATAATTTTCTACATACATATATTACAATAAAGAAGTTTCATATGACAAATACATAACAGATCTCTGAAAAGACCACTTGTATGATGTTAGTTGATTTAATTGTAAATTGCTTTGGATGAGTCTTGTTTTTTTCTTCCCTCCATACAAAAGGTGCAGTCAGGCAGTCAGGTTTTTATTTTTGCAATAATTTATTTTCATTTCATGTTTCTGGTTTGTTTATCTATTGACATCATACAGGTCTCTTCTGTATTTGCAATAACCGACCGTCTTCCCTAACTTCCCCTTTTTCCCATCCGGTATGTTCACCATGATATTACTAAACAGTACGTATAGTATGTGTATTACTTACCTAAAGCCTAATGAACAGGAAAATGAAGACACCGTGTATATGATGATGAAAATCTTCCAGAATTTTCTTAACATTTTTTGGATGTACATAAGTATGTGTATATATCAAAAATAAAAAATAAAAGATTCGTTATACAGTTCTACTGATAATGATTGTTGTTATGATAAACAAATTGCTTAAAACATTTTACGCAATTAATGCTTTTCATCAGTTTTTTCTTCATTCATTTATTTTTAATATTCAACTTATTTTTTTTTTTTGTAATATTATTTGTGAAAATTCACATCGAAAACATGATTTCTTTTCCTAAGCAATTATTTTTCATTACACACTTTCTTTCTTCAAAAAAAAAAAAAAAACTGTAACAAACCGAAATTTGTTAATTAAGTTTTTTAATATTTTTATGCAACAACTAAACACAGTGCTCCTCCAATCTTGTACAAAATTTCGATTATTTTTTTTCGATTATATTTTGTTTTAATTAAGTTCGCATAACGTTTGTGAAATGATATAAATTTTTGTTTTTTAAATATGCAAAATATTATTTGTTTGTTTTCAAAACAGCTTATTTTGTTTTTGTTTTTTATTATTAATATCAATTTGTTTTTGTTTTAATTTTTCTATTGTTTGCGTCCGATAGATAATACAATTTATAAATTTAGTTGCTTCTTCTTATCCGCTATTACGACTGAATTTATTCATTTTGTGGACTGGTAAAGAAAGAAATATTTGCGTTTGTGTTAAATTTTTTACATTTTTGCTTTATTGTTATTTTCGTTTATGTTGTTGTTTTATTATAAAAAGGTAAAGGGAAAAAGCACGTTAAACTGCTGTCTATGCTCTTTTTATTTGTTTTGTGGTATTGTTTTGGCTTTGTTCTGTGTTTTTAGTATTTTCTTTTTGCCTTTATTTTCGTTCAATTATTTTGTTTTTGCTTTTTAGTGCCGCTCTAATATCAACACTAAATTGTCTGCAGAGCAGACATATTAGTAGCAACAGTGCTGGTACTTCAGCCATACCCAGCTAATGTTTGGTAAAAAAAAGTTCCAATTGTAGTGAAAACATTTAACAAATTATCATGAATTAGAATTGATTTAAAAATAAGTTAATTTCCACGGTTTTTGATTAAAAATTCAATTGAAAATAATAAATGTCATTTAATTCAAAGTATTTTATAAAAGCCTTAAAAGCTTTATATAGGTTCGCGCCCTTTTCTTTTTCAAACACTGTGGTTTGATTGTGCAATCAGAGATGGATGGTAGATAATTCTTCCATTCTGTGGTCGGTACTTTCAAACTAGCGATTTCACAGAAAATTAAAAACACCTAAATAATTTTGTGCTGTTATTTTTGTTATTTTTTACACCATTATTGCGGACAATCAGTGGGGACTTTTTTGTGACATTACTAATCGAGATAGCACAAACCACACCGTTGGTAATGCAGTGCACAAAGGTAAACAGACATATCGGTGAAAATCTCCGATAACAGAGGTGAAAATAAAGTATTCTAGACACACACCGTACAAAGTCACAATGTACAGCACACTGATACATGGTAATACAGTACAATTTCGAATAACGGTACATTGGTGAGTTTCGATTTTATTCACCGCACCGGATAAATTCACCACAGTTTGTAAAAATTCACCACACTGGAACTCACCACCACAAAAAAAATTAAAAAATTAAAAAAGCTAATTTATCCTATTTTTTATTAATTTTATTTTAATATTTTTTATTTTTTCCCCTATCTTCCCGTCCGTTCAACAACAATAAAGAGGTGCAGGCAGCAAGCAAGCAGCACAACAACAACATTTATATACGAGTCAGAAGAAAAATATTCTTTTTACTGTGGGTGGGGGTTTTGAACCGTGGCGTTTTTGCGTTTAATAAGGCCTACTACTACCTAAAACCTAACTATCACCAGTGTTGACAGGAAGTAAAAAATATTCTAAAAACTTCCTGATGACCAACCAGTGTTGCAAAACTGAAATTTTGAAATGGTACTGAATTATAACTAAAAAAGTACTTTTTTCCAGCGTATTTCTGTTGGAGGTTATAGCCATTATTTACCAAGCCGTTCAATGGTTCCTCATCAGCGGTGCTTCTTTCGGCGGTATTTCAATATTTTCTGATAGCCAAGCTGCTCTCATATCCCACTCGAGTGATACGGTCGACACTAGACTAGTTAGAGAGCGTCGCCCTTATCTCAACGTTCTCTCTGGGCGCTTCAGAGTCTCTCTTCAGTGCCTCGCCAATCGAATAGGGTCAATGAGGAGTCTTGCTTTAACCACCTACTCGGGTTATCATCTTGATTACAGTGGCCATGTATGTCAGTAGGTGACCAAAGTCATTGCATTATGGAAAGACACGCGGACAGAATGCAGCTCCCATCAAAAAACTTTTGCCGTAGTTGTGGGTGGGTCTGTCTGCTAAAGAGGAGGAAATTGTTTTTTGTCAATGCGCCTCTTGCGAAGTGCAATCCATTCATTCCTATTAGCTTAACTGGGTTATCATCCTTGGCATCAAGAATATAAGCTATGGTCTTTTATTAACCTTTCTTTCATGCTGGTTTCCAGATATAGGTTAGTAGTGCTACTAGAAACTAACATACATATCTAAATTTGTCTAAAATAAAGAAAATTTTTTACCTTTTAATGATCTTTGATGAAAATTTCGTTTTTAAATACGTGTTGATAATGAATGAATAAAACAATTAAAAATAATGAGTACGGATGGAAGATATTGGTGACAGAAAATGCCGTATAAATTGATAAATTATCAGCATTTCAAAATCAACTTATCTCTCATAAGTCAACTTCTACATATGTTCTATGTCAAATAGTAGTAATTGATTATTTTGTAAAACACTAAAATGTTGTTGTTATCGATAAACGATGACTAAATAAATATATTTTAAATGTACGCAAATAACAAAATAATCATAACATTTAATTTAAATGACGAGAGATAGAAATGAATAAATAAATTAAACAAAACTTACTAAAAACAATGGCAAATGTTTAGGGATGATAAAAGGTGTACAATGGAAGAAAGAGTAGATAGATGTGGAATTGAGGAAGGGTGAAAGAAAAACATGTAAATGACACATGTACGATTATTGGTAATAGTTGGTGACTGAAAAGTGGAATGTAATCGCAGGAATTGGAGGAATTCAACAAAAAAAAATGCTTTTTGCAGGCAATCAATCAACAACAATACCCGTAAGTAAGTAAATCCATATGAAAACAGTAGAAGAGAAAAATTATTAATTATAGGCGAGAAGAGGGCAGTTATTTAAATTATCGTGAGTAGTACTTGTTTGTTCAATTATTATTTGTTCATCCATATGTATTCATATTTTTCATGTAAGATAATCAATTTCTGATATAAATGATGATTATTTAACACTTAATTAATTAAGAGGAATTAATTGATTGATAACAGATACACAATATTTTGTTTGAATATATGTCGGCAATATACATATGTATGTAAGTGCCAGTGATGTATGTCATCAGTGACATTTAGGCTCGTACTCTTAGCACATGACAAAGTTAATATTTTACTTTATTTAGCAGTTTTGTATAGTTTATGAGTACAACGTTGACATCAAACTCATACCATTCGAAATATGTTTGATTCATAAGCCTACTCATTCAGATTCATAACTTTAAGAAAATACGTATAATACTTATAAATGGTTCGAGTGACTCGAATCATTCAGCAAAATTTACAGTCTTAGTTGTTGTTGCATTTACAGAAAAAGACAAAAGACACATAAGCAAAAAAGACAGAGCAGCAAGCAGAGGAAACACAGACAACTTTCTAGTAAGTATTTTAGTTTTCGTACGCGATTCATATATATTTTGTGCTTCGTGTATATGTTGAGTTATGGAGAGTCGAAATCATTAATATCATGCGCGTTGATAAGTAGGAATATGATGAGTACTTCAAACTTTGAATATGAGTAGAGGTTCCATGATATTAAAATAAGTATGAATGCGTATAAGTATCAGAAATTATGAGTATGATTCGATTCTAATCATCTTTTTAAATACTCACATTGCAGACCTCTGGTATACATGTATGTATGTATTTATTATTATTAGCATTTATCTCTCATAGGATCTAGTTTTATTCCTCGATTAGGAGAATTATTTGAGTTTAGCTTAAATACGAAATATTCCTTCCTCCTGCAGAGTACTGTAACGAACATTTTGATGATGTATCGGATTGTCAGTTTATGTTTAATAAACAGTACTGAGAACGAATACCGAACCGTAAATGTACTCATTTCGATAAACATTTATTTACAGTTTTATTATTGTTCTTTTTTCTTTACATCAAATATCACACTCTTTCTTAATGATATTTTTTAGCGTACTTTTTTTCATTTCTACACACGTTGATAGCGATGAAAATAATGTGTGTTCGTTCTTATTTATATAACTATGTATGCCTGTACATCTATCCATTCGCATATCGCATATGATCTCTCAATTTAATATTATAATTGCAACCAATTATCATTCTCATGCCATCATTGAATACAACATACACATACATACACAGAAGCACAATAAAAATCAAAAAAAACAAAAATTACAAAAGAAAAATATTCGTAAAAGAACAACAACAATAACAATAAAAGAAAAAATGTTAATGGTAAATAACAAACAATCAGTAGTTCAACAAAGAAACAGAGAATAAAAGTACCAGAATGATTTCTAACTCCTCCCACAAATTGAGAGCAATTAATCGAAACTCTCTTAGGAGAAGTAAAGAACATGTGTGTGCGTGAGTTTAGTTCTCAAAAGGAGAATAACGCAGGCGCCTGTAATGGTTCTTAATGAAAAAAAAACTAAACCTTAAAACCGGGAACACAACATATGAAAGAAAGTAAAACAAAATGAAATGTCCTTTTAAGAAAAAGCAAAAACAAAAATATTTTTTTTATTTTGGTTTTAAGGAAACGTGCCTTGAAATAAAATAAAAGTTGTTATAACAACAATAATTTGACAAAAACGAATAAAGAGCAAAAAAATTGAGTTTTTAGTACATACTGCTGCTGTGAGTGCGAGTGTAAGATGTAGTTTGTGTGTGTATGTTCAATTTCGTACGCCATTATGAGCTGTTTTTAAGTATTATCCTCATCATACCATTTAATAGTAGTGGCGGTATTGGCAATTATGCTACAATGCAATCTACCGTTGCCATTTTTATATTTGTATCCCTTCTCTCTCTCTCTCTCTCTCTCCAAGAGAGTTGTTGTGTTATTTTTCTTTAGTTGAGTTTTACTTTTGTTTTTAAGCATTAACAACCATTAGTGATGACACACAGATGATGTTAATGATAATAAAAATGATGATAATGTTGATGCTGATGGTGATGGTTATAGTGATGGTGATGAGTGAGTGTGCCATTGATAATGGCTACAGTTTTTCTTGAATTTAATGGCAAAAGTTATTTTCTCCTTCTTTGTGGAACATTTAAAATTAAAAAAAAGTTTTTCACGCTCTTTTTTGCTTTCAACTTTTATTTTTATTTGTTAGGTGGTGGCAATTATGCCAAGATTAGTTCGGGACTTCTTTTTTTTCTTTTTTTTGAGAAATATTTTTGTTTGTTGTGGATAAAGATCATAAAATTTGTGTGAAAATGGAAGAAGCGTTATATGTGAAATGATTTTGAGTGTTTTATTATTAATATTATTGTTATTATTGTAGTTATTATTATTGCCATTAAGATAATTATAATAACATAGTATTTGTAGTTTAAGTTCCTTTTTCATATTCAATTTTTACACGCTTTTTAAACCGAATTTTATCGTGTGTGTTATTAAATAGGGAGACTTAAAAGAAAGTTTATATTTAGTGAACCAATTAATGAGTAAATAAACTTTTAATTTTACTTTAATTAAATGCACAATGGCTGAAAACAATCTCCTCTAAATGTAAACTCCTGTTGTGGCAGTATTTGTATGGTTTGCAATTCGAAACTAATTTTTTCTTTGGAATACGCAAATGAAAGTGTCATGTTTTTGAGGAAATCTCGCGGAAAAATCCATAGGGGTAAAATTATGATTGAGTGCAGGAGCAATTTGTGTTACTTCTTCTGAAGATTAAAAAAATTTCATAAATTTCATGGCAAAGCCGAGTTGGACTTGTGTGATGTAGCACCGTTCTAATGAAAACACACTCTTTGGTTATAGTCAGGATAGTTCTCCTGTCCACAAGAGTAAAATAAATAAAGGAAGATAGTTACTTGTGCCGTGTTCGTAACCCTTAGGCTACTTTTGGCTAATCAACAAATGGATTTAATTTGGATTTCCTTTATATCTCCAAACTTATTAACAATTTTGTAAATGTTCCATTAAAATATCTGATTAGAAAATTTGTGTTGGTCAAAAACAAAATTAAATTTTTTTATAGTTTTATTAAACTCATATACATACTCACATATAAGCATCTGCTTGTCAGCCTCTACTGTCGCGAAGTGTACATGGGGATGTAGCTCAGATGGTAGAGCGCTCGCTTAGCATGTGAGAGGTACGGGGATCGATGCCCCGCATCTCCATTTGTTTGTTTGTTTTTCTTTATTTTTATTGTTCATTTAAAAGTTTTTATTTTTTATTTAATTTTTTCATATTCTGTTGTTTAGAAAAATACTCCACCTACAATTTGATGTTGATATATTAACTGACAGACAATCAATCTGTCATTCAATGAAATAGTTTTTCCATCAATGTTTTTTATACCCTACACGAAACCAGGCATATTTATATGTACATTTAAACAGAGCTCCCCCAAAATAATTTCTTTAACAAAAATATGGCTAACGTCTGTCTGCATACAATGTAAACTTGGGAATCGAACTATCGAAAATTAAAGTTAGGACAATAAGTATGTATGTAACTAGGTAAGATATGAAAAATAGAACTTTGCAGCAATCGTGTGTCCGGTTATAAACAAGTTGGGAAGGTTCTATAAAATGTCCAAAAAATTTCCATACAAATATACATTGTTTTGTTCGATAAATTAAATATCAGAATAATACCAAACTCTTTAGTATCAATATTTCTGAGTACACCTTGTCAACGAGTTTACATGTTTGTACAGTATCTCTAAATCTTAACTAATATTTCCTAATGAGAGCGTATTTATTGTCATTGTAGTAAAGGCTTTTACGAATAAGTATTTGGGGCTTAACTATCGCGTAAAAAATTTGGATTATCACATTCCCATCGGGCAGTTTGTACTCACTTACATATATTTCCACTATTACAGAGGTAGATATATACATATAAGGCGTTTTACACTTCCTTTTGCAATATATCGTCCGCATCGTTAAGGTAAAAATAGGCTTAGATTTCAGGGTGTGGTGTAGGGTATAAAATAATCGTCTTTGATGGACAATGGATTTTAAATTGTTTAACTTGTTTATAATTTAAAAAATATTTTCGCAAATGCATTTTTCGACTGCAATAAATTTTAAATAAACACATACATACACACATATATACAGTTGGTAACGAAAAAATAGCATTAATATTAAAAAAATGTGTGGAATGTAATAATAATTAACTAATAAAGCGTTGAAATAAAGAAGTAAGTAAGTAGACTCTAGTCACTTATGTGTAAAACCTTATGAAGAAATTAATTTTAATTCTTTTGGTTGTGAAAGTCGAAAAAAAGCGAAGAAAGTTTTCAAAAATAAATGAAATCTTTATTTGAATCCCAGACATTTACATTTTAAAGATTATCTCAGGAAAATGTGGCCCGTGGCTACACTGTAGGTAGTTTATGCATGAGCTGTTATTTTGACATACGTTTTCCGACCGGTTCCTCATTGATGGCCGGTGGGATTGTCAACCGAGTGATTCCTGTTAAGGGCAGTAATGTACTTATTTTAACTAAGATGTGGGAAACTCAGAAAGTCGCGAACTTTTTGATTCGCTCTCATAGTCATATTTCTTTTACACTAGTATTCTACTTCAATTTGATACAAACGGCCAACGCTTTAATCGGAATTTTAAAGTTACACTTCTTATTTTACAACCTTTGAAAAATATCTACTTTCTCGATATTCCAGTTAGATGACTGAGTTTTTAAATTCTTCAATAATATACGTCAAATATTTTACTAAATTCAATTGGTCTTAAGCTGGTTTTGAAATCAATTTTTGCGAATTACGTAAGCAATGCTATTATTTTAGCAAAAGCCTGTATTCAAATTAAGCAATGAAATTCGTATATTTTAAAATCATCCCCTTATTCATAGAAAAAACTTTACTTGTCAAACGTTAAAAAAAATATAAAATTTGGAATGCAATCGCGCATAAAATAGTATAGAAATTTTTATTTGTTTTAATGTTTTTCAAAAGTTATTTGTTTTTTAATTTTCTTTTTTTAAATCTATTTTCCATAATAAATGTTAGAAACATTATTTTATTAATTTTTTTTTATAAATCGTATGCATTTGTTGTATGTTTTTCAAATTTTGTAAAGGAGTTTTGTACGTGTTTAGCATATTATTTGTATGCAAATCTAAATTTGACATCAAAATTTTAAATTTTTTTAGAATTTTTTTGTTATTAGAATTTTTAGTTGAAATGCAGACACGAAATGAATTTAATTTGTATAAATTTTGTAATAAAAGAGACAGTCGAATAATAAATCATATCAAAATATGCAGTCATGTTTTCTTTATGATTCTAATAAAAATTCAAAGTAATTGTATCATCCGTTTTAAGAGACTTTAAACAATTTCACATCCATTTATTGAATCCAATCTTCCTCCTTTATGTTGTTGCCCTGTCTTTTTCCTGCTCGGTTGGTATCCAAAACATACCACTCAAAATTATGGTGGACCAATAAATGCTCACGATTTCCCTCAAACGTCTATTAGTAAAATATTTGCATAGCCTTAGGTCAAGCGGATCAATGTTTTAGACTTCATAACCATGTAGAATCACCGTGTGGTAGACAGCTCTGGTGAAATAAAATTCAGTTGCTATTGGTATTATAATTTATCTTAATTTTCTTAATTTCTTCTGCCCAAATCCTTCGTATTATGTTACATTATTTCAGGTGATGATACATACATACATAATCGGCCATAACAACCCTTCAGTCAGGATTACGGCCTAGCTTCTCACACCACTAATGTTGTGTGTGTTAATTTTATACATGAGTGGCGGAACTTACAGTTTAAAGTCGACTCCGAACGACAGATTTTTGAGAAACTTTTCATGGCAATTTTATTCACTCTCAGAGTTTTTGCCAGAAATCTGCTGAGAGGAAATCGCTGAAGAAATATTTTTTTTCATATTCCGTTTTGATGATGTCTAACCTGGGGCCTTACGTTTAATAAGCCAACACACACACAGGGGATGATTGATTTTGATTTATTTGATTTGATTTATAATGATCTACATAGCACAACAAGATACTAAATCTTATAAGTGACAGTGCTATGTTTACAATCAATAAGGTATAAAAAATTAACATTAATTAAATATAAAAAATTAGAGAAAGTTAAATTATGTATATAAATATTAAATTAAATTGATAAGGTAAAGTATAAAAATAATAATAATAATAATAATAATAATAATAATAATAATAATAATAATAATAATAATAATAATAGTAATAATAATAATAATAATAACAATAATAATGATGACCTAAAAAATAAAATCACAAAATTTACAAATATGAGATAAAAATTTTAATTATGAAAATAATTTAAATAACTCCTTTTTGAACGCGTTTGCATTGCCCAGATTTTGGATGTTATTTGGTAAGGAATTCCAAAGACTAATGGTGTGTATAAAGAACTGTCGCTGAGACAGAAGAGTCCTGAATCGTTGCTGTATAATCCCCACACCCCGGTGGGATCTGGCAAACTTAATTTTACAATATAAATACTTCGGCTGTTTCGTGTAAATTATTTTATGAAGTAGAAGGAGGCATCTGGTTTTCAGGAGATTATCAAATTTGATACCAAGAATCAAGTAAGCTAAATGAGAAATGTGATCCCGACGCCCCTTAAGGAAAACATACCTGGCTATGTTATTGTACGCCAGGTTAAGTTTCCGGTTGTCATCATAACTGCAATTTGCGTATATCTCACATCCATATAAAAGTACCGGAATCAAGTACGTTTTAGCAAGTTGCATGCGAATGACAAAAGGAGTTGAATCTATGACAGCCCACAAATTTCGAAGCATGCCATAAATTCTGCCAACAATGACACTTATATGGGTAGACCACGATAATTTGTCATTAAAGACAATACCCAGATTGTTACCTGGTGATTCAGATTCATTTGAATCTGCTTATTCTGCGGCAAGAAAAACTTTTACAGAGCAGCCTATTCTACCTGTGCTCAGATATAAATGGTGAAAAATTTCTTTCAACGGCTTATAAATCTTGAATATCACATTGAATATTTATGGAAGAACATAAGGAGTTTCTAATTGGATAATACTTACACCATTTCGAGTTACAGAAAATAATTGAAGGTTGAATGGGAAGTGGAGAACTGCCAGTAAAAAGGTCTCAGATAACACATTGAAGGTCCTAATGGAAGAAATTTCAGGACATACAAAAATATTTTTTCTAATCTATTTTCCGCATTGGATCTGAAACAATATTTTCCTTCATTTAAACATAGAAAATTATATGACATTCGATTAACGACGAAATACTATAGGATAGGCAAATCGACTCCATTTAGAACTGAAATTTTTAACATATAATATGTACATATTCGAGTAATTTTTCGTGAATAATTGTATGTCTCTAGCTAGTAAATATGAATACTTATGTCTAACTCTTCAATTTATTAGTAGTTAGATGTATTCAGTAAGTCTGTGTCATTGTTAATTATGTACTCTACTGGATAATAATTCCATTCAATTGTTTTTATATTCTATAAACAGATAAAGTTTGTGATTTTCTGTCACACCCAAAAAATGTATCCAACATTATTGCCAAATTGAACATAAAAAACACCACAAAATTGAAACGTTTATCCATAAAATACAAGTTAAAGTCAATATAATAAACATGCGGCGAAATAAAAATATAAAATCAAAAAAAGTTTCATTTTTTTTTAGCTTTTTCTTGGCCAATTTTATTTTATTTAATATTTTTTTTTTTCTGTGAAAATGAGGTCGAAGATTTTGTTTGGGGTACAATAAAAAATATTATTGACTGGATTACTGCTATGTACTACAAAATCCACCATCATAATCATCATCATCATCAACAGCACCACCATCACCATCTCATTCTCATTCGATTTTGAACTGAAATTTCCAATTTTTATGCACATTTTGTTGACTTTACTACTCCGCATCATATAAAAAGTTCAGACGTGAAAAAAGGAGGATGGAGGGGATAATAAACTGACAATAAAGTAAATGGACATATTTTATTGCTGATTGATTTTTATCGCAATGTTAACAACGTAAATTTGGATGAATATTTTTCACTGTCCCCCACCCCTCCCCATTCATCTATCACCCTCTGGAAATTGAAACCATTTTTTCGTTTTACCAAATTGTAATTCATGGTGGTCGTGATGATGTTGTTGTTAATAGTTCAGGATGTGGTGGATTTTCGAGAATGTCTTAAAAGTTTTTCGAGAATTTCTTTTTTTTTATGATTTGTAAACATTTATTTTGGATTTTTATTATTGAATTTTATTCTGCGAACTTATTTTAACGATACAGTTAGAGGCGTATAAAACTGAAATGTAAATATTTAATGTAATTTTGGTCGAAAGTCAAGAGAATAAAATTTTATGTCACTTGATTTCGTTATCAATAAAAATTGTCATATAAATTTGAAGGATTTGCTTATTATTATAGGAATTTTGAAATAAAATTTCTTAATTGAATAATTACGAGCGCACTTACTTATTTATAGGTAATGTATACCGAATTTGTTCGGTAAGAAGAAAATGAGGCTTGTTTTTATTTCGATCGTAAGGGGATAAGTTCGGTATGGAGTAACTACATTCATATATTTTTATCTATGTATGTATGTCGAGATAATTGTTTTCATTCTTCAATGATTCTCATTGTCTATATGGGATGCCTATATAAGATCACTATATATGCACCAGAGGTCAGCAATGAGTATTTAAAACGATGAGTAGACTCGAATCATACTTATAATTTCTGATACTTATACGCATTCATACTTATTTAAATGTCATACCCATCCTACTCATACTCAAAGTTTGAAATACTCATGGTACTCGTACTTAACATACGCACGATGTTATTGATTTGGACTCTCCACGACTCATCGCATACACGAATCACAAAATAAGTATGATTCGCGTACGAACACTACAATACTCACATGAAGGTTGTGTGTTTGCTTTCCTTGCTGTCTTTGTCTTTTTTGTTTATGTGTCTTTCTTCTTTCTTTGTAAATGCAACAACAACTAAGACTGTAAATTTTGATGAATGATTCGAATCACTCGAATCATTTATAAGTATTATAAGTATTTTTCTAAATTTATGAATCTGAATGAGTAGGCGTATGAATCAAACATAGTTCGAATGTTATGAGTTTGATGTCAACGTTGTACTCATACTCATTGCAACTTATACTTATAAATCAATGGTGTAGTGAATACGAATGATTCAGAGTATGTTGATTTCAATACTGTTGACTCACTCATACTCAAAATTGAATGAGTGCTGATGAGTAGCGAAAAAGCGATTCATTGCTGATCTCTGATATGCACATATTATGATTTTACATCATATGTATTCCAATTCTTATGCTACCCTAACAGCATATCCAGCATACTCTCTTTATGAAGATACATAGGCCTGAACACATCTTTAACGCTTTCGTCTTTTTAAATTTCATTAAAATATTGTCAATTCCTTGCACTGTAAGTTGGTTATGGCGAATCAACACTAGTAATTTGCCGATATGCTGGTTTTTAACTTCTTTCATAATCACGATCTTTTATTGGCCTATATAAGTACGAATATAATACAGGGGAACAGTCGCAGTAGTCTAGTAAATAGTATGTTGGCTTATTAGACGTAAGGCCATAGTTTAAACCACAGGTCAGACATCGAAAACGAAATATTTTTTTTTTTTTTTTTTTTTTATACGTTTATTTAAAATTACAATCTATCTAATCTAAAGATAATAAGCAATTTTGAGAGAAATTATAAATTTACATTAGTAGATGTACTCTATTAAGTACAAATATAAGTTTAGATACAATCTTCTTTTTAACAATAATTAATAATAAACAATATCATAACATTTAAAGCAAATACCTTAATATTCTAAACAATTTATACTATTACAATTATTTACATATTTACATTAGAGTTATGAATTATACATAAATGAAGAATATTGTACAATATTGTCCTTATGATATCATAACTTTTTAACATAGTTACAACACAAATACAAAGTTAATAATTTAATTGTAGTCGTTATCTACGAAATGGTAAATCTAAAACGTGATGTCTTTTAAGTCTTTTTATTTCTTCCGTGTCATCTAATAAACATATTGCTAATGTATTGACGTGGTTATCCAGTCTTTTTAAGTATCTTTCACTATGAGTTCTTATAACCTCCTTAATTGTGGGAATTCGGAGGTCTTTGTGAATAGATTCGTTGGTAATGTACCATGGTGCTTGAGTAATTAACCTGAGAGTTTTCGATTGGTATCTTTGGAGTATTTCTAAATTTGAATTACTAGCAGTCCCCCAAAGTTCAATTCCATATGTCCAGATAGGTTTTAGAATTGCTTTATATAGTTTGAGTTTATTTTCAATGCTAAGTTTTGATTTCTGACATAGTAACCAATAAAGAGTTCTGTTTTTAATGTTTAGTTGTTGTTGTTTCGATTTTATGTGTTGTTTCCATGTAAGCCGGCGGTCTAGATGCATACCAAGATACTTAATGCAGTCTTTATTAGGAATTACAGTGTTATTTAGCATCACGTTTGGACAACTACCTCTTCTTAGGGTAAATAATATGTGGGCCGATTTTTCTGCGTTTACCGAAATTTTCCATTTTTGTGACCAAGTATTAATTATATTAAGCTGATTTTGCACTAAATTTGTAGCTGTAATTTGACATTCGTTTGACGCCATTATTGCGGTGTCATCAGCATACGTTGACACATGTATTTGATCGATTATAGGCATATCGGCTGTGTAAATTGAAAAAAGAACTGGACTTAGCACGCTACCTTGTGGAACTCCGGCTCTGATGTCATGAATATGTGATCTTTCGTCATTGATTTTTACGTAGAATGTTCGATCTTGCAGATATGATTTAATAAAAAGGTAGAAGTTAGATGGAAGGAGAGTTTTTATTTTATATAATAGTCCATTGTGCCAAACTCTGTCAAAAGCTTTTTCTATATCTAGAAAAACCGCAGAACAGTATTTTTTCTCTTCAAAAGATGCCCTAATTGTATTTACAACACGATGTATTTGTTCTATAGTTCCATGTTTTTTTCTGAAACCAAATTGGTAGTCTGGTATAAGTTTAGAATTCTCTAATATGGGTCCAAGACGAATTAAAATTAATTTTTCAAATATTTTTGAGAATATGCTAAGTAAGCTAATAGGTCTATATGACGATATTTCATTTTCATTCTTATTTGGTTTTTTTATCATTATAATCTCTGCGCATTTCCATAGTGATGGGAAGTAATTTATTCGTAATATTGTATTAAAAATATTAGTGAGATGAATAATAGCTTTTTTAGTCAGATTTTTTAGTACTTTCGCATCAATACCATCGTAACCGGGAGATTTTTTGATATTTAGGAGTTTAATTTCATCCTTTACTTCGGAGGGTGAAATAGGTCTAATGGGCAAGCTCATTTGACAGGCAACATCAAGATATTGTAACACATCATCGTCATATTGTTGAACATTTGAGTTCAGAGGTATATTAAATATATTGTAGAGATGATTAGCAAAAGCTTCTGCTTTGCTTAAGTCTGATCTACACCAAATACCATTTTGATCCTTGAACGGCGGATTTCTTTTTGTTGGACGTTTTAGGCATTTTGTAGCTCTCCACAGTTTGTGATCATTGTCATTATTGGTATTAATAGAATCGAAAAATTCACTTATTGAGACATTTTTAAGTTCTCTTAAGTGTAGTTTTAGTGATTTAGTTGCTTGGTTAAGTAAACGTTTGTCATTCGGATTCCTTGTTCTTTGCCAATTTTTCCTTAATCGTCTTTTTTGTCTAATGAGTTCGCGTGTTTCAAAAGATATATCATAATTGTTTATATTACTTACATTATTTTCTCGCGTTGACCTAAAAGCGGCATCATGTATTAGGTTTGTGAATTTTTCGACAGCATTATCTAACTCGGAACCGTTTGTGATAGTGGTGTTAAGGTTAATGTTTGCATCTAACCAATATGAAAAAGATTCCATATCAGTATTGTATGTGATTAATTTTCCAAATTTAGGTAATTTTTTAATGGAAGTGTTATATGAGATTATTATTGGTGAGTGGTCAGAACTTAATTCGTAGTTTTCCTTAATATCAAACCTATTGCTTGGTATTCCAGAGTAAATGAAAAAATCTAAAAGGTCTGGTATTTTTCTAGGGTCAGTAGGCCAATAAGTTGGAGTTCCTGTGGACAACGTAGAAAGATTATTCTTCATTAAGCAGTTATATAATTCTCTTCCTTTCGGGTTAATTAGGCGTGATCCCCACCAAGGGTGTTTTGCATTATAGTCGCCACCGGCTATGAACCGTGGACCAAGTTTATTGAAGAAATTTTCAAAATCCAAGCATTTTAAGTTGTAGCGGGGAGGAAAATAAACTGCACAAATTGAGACCAATGTATTGTTACTTATTATTTTAATAAAGGTAGCTTGTAAATATTCGGTGGATATGTGTTCCTCCGTTTGGTATTTAATGTTAGATTTTATAAGAATAGCTGAACCTCCGTGTGCTCTATCGTTGGGATGGTTGGCAGTTATTAAATCAAAATTTTTTATTTTAAGAAATGATTTTTTTGTAAAATGTGTTTCTGAAATTAGTAGAATATCTATAAAGTTAGTTTTCAAAAATGTTTCTACTTCGAGAATGTGATTTAGCAGACCGTTAGCGTTCCATGTTGCAATTCTAAAATCTATTGGCATAGTTTACCACATATTAATGACATCATATTTAGTAAGGTGTTTGTCATCTCCATTTGTTTTGTAAGGAGGGTTTCAATTTTTTGCAAAAGTGAGTTTTCGCTGGTATTGTTAGATATATTGTTGCCTCTTACTGCATCAGAATAAGAAATATTATGTGTCATTGGTGGGCTTACATTATTTACAAATTCCATATTTTGAGAATTTGGTATTGGTTTTCCATGGTGGTAATTAGATACCTTGTTTTGCATTTTTCTTTTTAATTCTTGATGGACTATGCATCCTCTATAACTAGCTGGGTGAGATTCTTGGCAGTTGGCACACTTGGGAGGTGAAGCTTGATTTTTTGTACACTCAGCAGTAATGTGGTTTGCTCCGCATTTGACGCATTTGTAGGGTTTATGGCAATAGGATTTGGTGTGGCCGTACTGTTGGCAGCGATGACATTGCGGAATATTTTTGATCTTGCGTGGAGGTTCTATAGTAACAATCGCATTGATTATGTGTGTTATATTATAAATTTCTTTATTGTTGTCTTTGGGTTCAAGATCAACAAAGAACATTGAGAGTGGTTTTTTGGTTAGGTTACTCGTTATGTTGGAAATATTCCGTACTTTATGATCATGTTTTTCGATAAAAGTCTTAATGTCGTCGGTATTAGTTGAGTAATGTAAATTTTTAATAACTACTCTGTAAGCCCTATCTTGTTTGATCTGGAAAGTGTGAAAACTAATATTTTTAATTTTAAGGTAAGAAACAAGAGTTCTATAAGAGGTAATAGTTTTAACCATAACTCTGATTTGACTGTCTCCTAGTGCCTTGTAGCTGTACTGAGTGGATGGTATAACGCTTGAAAAGGTTCGATTCATGTCTTTAACGTTGCTGACATTCGGAATGTATAAGGGGGGAGGTCTAGGTTCAGTAGAGCTTTCTCCTTTGTTAGTTCTAGCATTTTCATCATCTAGATCTGCAAATCTGTTGGTTGAACAGGTTGGAGTTTCTATTGTTTTTGCTTGGCGTTTATTTCTATAATTTCCTGGTGAGTTTCTTTGGCGACGTTTGTTGGAATTATTAATCGTTTGCCATTCACATTCACTGTCTTCACTATCATCTTCAATGTTTGATGTGCTAGCAGTATTCATGCTAGCTGCCTGTTTTTTATTTATTGTTTGTTTCAAAATATCAAAACAATGTTTGGAATTTATTTTTACGGTTTTTTATTTTTTTTGTTTTTGGTTATTGTTTATATACTTGTTTTTTTTTCTCCTTTACACTCTTCTTTTATTTTTTTAATGATCTTGCGTATGTAATGTTATTGTTTTTATTTAATGCAATTGCATTTAACAATGCACAATGCAAGTGTTGTTTTTTTACTGATTTAATTGTTGTTTTTAATAAAGCACAAATTGTTTTGAAAATCTCGTCAACATAAAGATAGCACGTCTTATCGCTTTCGCTCTTTAATAACGACTGAAAACGAAATATGAAAAACAAATATTTCTTCGGCGTCTTCCCCACAGAAGATTTCTGGCAAAAATTCTGAGAGTAAATAAAATTGCCATGAAAAGTTTCTCAAAAATCTGTCGTTCGGAATCGACTTTAAACTGTGTAGGTCCCGCCACTCATGTATAAAAATTAATACACACAACATGAGTGTTGTGAGAAGCTAGGTCGAAATTTGACTGAAAGCTTTTAATGACCGATTATGTATGTACGTATGTATGTTTACAATACTATTCAAGGTTTTTCAAGGTATGGAAGCTATTTTCCATATTGAGATTATTTGAATTTCGTTAAAATGCGAGTTCTTAACATCTTTCATAATCACGTTATTGATGCAAAAAAGATCTTTTATTGGCCTATATACGTACGAATATATTATAGAGGAACCAGACTATATATGGTTAGTTTGTTGTGATATTTTTAATTCTCCTAAATCTTCTGATTATATTTTTAGACCACCCAACTACTACTATTGAACTCATTTTCAAATGAAACAATTCTCGCATAATCCATTCATCATCAGTTACTATTTGATTAGTAGACTATCATTTACATATTAATTACACTTTAGGGAATATTTAATGTTTATACTCAATTCAATTCAAATCCATTCCATTCTATTTTAAATGAATGCAGTATAGGGGGTACTGTATACAGTGGAAAAACAGATAGACAGAGATTGAGAAAGAGAGAGAGAGAGAAAGAGAGAAATGTAAGTAAAGTGGTCAAATGTTTGTCTACAAAATTGACTGAAGTTAATGGTCGAGTTGAAAGTTAAGCTTTGAAAATTTACAATTTGTTGCAAGTGAATTTATTTTTACCAGTTCGGTGTGAGTAATGTTGACACTTGAGCTTAAATAACTTGCAAATAAACAAATTCAAATAGTTGAAAAGGCAATAAACAACGAACAGAGTTGGTTAGTTAGCAAAAGACTGAGAGGTGCTGTGGTTTAATGAAAATCTTTTAAATGACACCGTTTCTCTCCTTTTGAATTGCTACATTTAACTTTATTTTATGCAGCAGTGTATGAGACAAAGTATAAAAATTTCAATCGATTCATTGGACAAACATTAGTGAAATGGAGTTTTAACACCATTTCCATATTTTGTAAGGTGAAAATTAATATAAAAATGCAACGGAGTTTTTATTAACAGGTCAAGTTTAATTGAATCTTGACTTAAATTATAAAAAAATGTTATTCGAACTAACGTGTGTCTTACATTCACTAGAGCTTTTTATTTGAACGGTTTCTGTGTTAATATTTTAAAATAACCCTCTTTACTTAATTCCTAACTGATTGACTTCAAACTTTGTAAAATCATTAACGTAACTAAGATGTGCTTTGATATTGATATATATTATCCTCTCTGGGGAACTATCTGTCCTCTGAATTTGTCATTGGAAATGGGGAACAAAGAATATTATTTTGAATTAAATTGAAAGCAATAAATATTAAAAATTGTTTGTTTGGATTCGAACCTAGGACTCTTAGGTTGGTGGGCAATCACTTTAAGGGCTTAACTATGTTACCCTGTTTAAGTAAAGTCTAAGGTATTTCAAAAAAACATTGAAAACCTTACAAAGCATGTACATATTTGTTAATTTCTTAATTTGGGAAAGTATTGTAGAAAAGTTTTATTGAATTTAAAACTACAGTTCCCAAATTTATTTACACGTAACTCCCTGATAATCCAGTATATGTAAGTATGTTTTAAACTCTCAAATACAATAACAAAATGGCTGTTCAAAGAAAGATGAAATCAAATGGTGTAAATTTTGAGAATATTTATATTTTAATAATTTCCGCACGAATAGTATACGACGAGTTTGAGTTATGGATACGTACATTGATTGTATTCAATAGATATTCACTTGTTCATTTGCACAATCTAAATTCATATTACTCTGCATGTATGAATAAACCAAAAAATAAAAATAAAAAACAAAAACGAAAACGAAAATTTAAATGATTTGGAAATTCCCAAAATGGCAAATTTTCAAATTGATTTCGGAGAGAAAATTATACACAAATTCTTTGACAATGACAATTGAAATGAAAAATGAACAAAAAAAAAAGAAACGAAGGAGAACCAACACAATAAACAATTCGAAGCCAAACTCTTGAAATCTTAATAGAGTTTATATTGGATGGTGTTGGTATTATCAAATATGAATATGTAGACAGTTTTATAAGTGTAAAATCATATACAATCATGTTATTTATTTACTTGATAATATTCCAGTCAATTTTCAATTTTACTACTTTGAAAGAAATACATACACATGCCCAAAACAAAATTCAAGACCGAATATATGCAGTCGCGTATAACAGCAGGACACAAGTATATGCCACTTTCAATGCTTGTACAATGTACATGCGTTTTACGTTCATGCACTTCGAAGAGTTTTGAATATAAATTGCTTAGAGCTCTACCAAGACATCATTATTATGCAGAAATGTTTTTCCGTAAAAGTAGCAATAAACTGTCTTTTTTTTTAATAACAAACTTGACTTTTCACACTTCTACTTCAATTTGACTGACATATCGGAAAAGTCAAAGAAGTTACAAATACATACATACATGCATACATACATACAGTGACAAAAGAAAACACAAGTATACATAATCACAGAGAAGTACACTGTAGGGAAATTAATGGTAAACCGTCATAGAATAGACATTGAGCACGCATGTAGTGCTATTGCAATAGCACAAAAATATCATCCGTCATTGTTAGTGAATTCTGTGCTTTTTAGATAAGATCTGTGTAATCACGACCGACTTCCTGAAGCAACACCACATTTTTTGGTTTCTTGCGAATTCCTGTTACTAAAGCTCACGATATACACACAAGTTTAGCGATTTCAATTAATTGAGGACATAAAGAATGCACAGATGGAACATCAAAAAATTTCACCAAAAAGGGCTTATTTCATTCAGATAATACTTCTGATCTGAAAGAATCGTGAATCTTTATTTTGTGAGCAAAACTCGTATATGCCTCTTCGTGTTCAACACATCTTACGCAGTTCTTGGACTTCATTCTTTGCATTCGATGTCTCTGCTTCAGCGAATTTATGAAGAATACTTCTCCATACCTGCACAATTAAAAAACTGTTGACTTTTCGGAAATATGCAGTCAATTTATGTCAGCATGAAGAATAGCCTGCAAGGCTTTTAATATATTTTGGTTCAACTTTCAGTGCCATTTTGAAACACTGTGCAATCTGTTTACTGCATAATATCACTGAAGTTGTTTTCAAACGATTTCTTTATGTGTATGACTATAACAAAAAATGATTTGCTTGCAGTGTATTTAAAATGATTGTTGGAATACTCTGTCTAACATTTTGAACAAAGAAAATGCAAATAGAAGGAAAGAAAAATATACTCTGCAACATGCATTTGACTTTAGAAATCAACATTATCCATTCTCTTCTATGTATACACATGTATGTACGTATATATTCACTTCCTATATACACTTTGATTCTAAATAGTTCCATTATACCATTATACCATCATACATCATTGTGGAATTCTCTTTACATAACCCGAAGACTTTTAATCATCATCACTACGTATAAACTTCATTATCCTTAAATTGGTTGGATATCAAAAATGTTTATTTGTGTTCTCTAGTTCTCTATCTCTCTTTGTTTGTCACGTTTGCCTAAGGACTTCAGTTATTAAAGTTTATAATTTAATGCTTAAGGAGGTTGAGTATTTTTGGCAAGACATGTTTTATGGATATGCTTAGAGAATGTTGTCCTGTTTGTATATGAAGTCGTGCTCTAATGTGTGAGTGACAAATAATCAACTTCATTTAATTGTACTGCATGTCATGAATATCAAATATTATAAATTGCAATTGAAACTGATTGTCCGCACACGAGTACAGTGTTTAAATTTTCATTTTAATATGAAAAAAATAATTGAAAACTGTAACTATTGATACATCTTTCAAAAGTAATCGTTCATTAATCGAAACTTGAATTGTTCTTTAAGGTGTAACAAGCATCTCTACTATCCTTCGCTGTGTTGAACGTTTACTACTGATGTCTTACAATATAAAGAAAGAAGTTTTTAAAGAAGTTTTTAAATAAATTAGTTGCGAGCTTTTAGCGTGAAAAAAAGCACCGCTTTTTGCTTTGGAATTTAAAAATTTCTCCACCTGCGGACATATAAGGAATGCTGAATTGATTGGGGATATTTAACTCTTACAATCTATAAAGAATTTTCAATTATAAGGCTTGAACCTCAATATAATAGGAGATCAAAATTATTGGGCTAGAGCTTATTGTTTATTGATTAGAAGATTAGGATTTAATTTCTTTCAATTTCTTATCGATATATTCGTCTTGTTATTAGTCAGATTTTGTATTACTGTCCTATGCGTTTAGACATTGTATATGTAACAAAAATGTAAGGGGGTTTAACAGAGGGCAATTTTTTCTTCTTTCCTAAAGAAAAGCATCGCGTAGTTCCCAATCTTCCTTGCAAGGCATAGTAGTTCCATTGGTCTAATTGAAGTTCAGAGATGGATCCCACACAACAACCCTCTCATTTCCAGTGGGATGCGGCCGTCAACAATATAGGAGTTCATTGCATCGATTTCGCTACCCCAAAATACATCCGTGGTTTGAAGGTCTGGTAGAATGATATCGTTCCCTTATTCGAAATGGTAAGGTGTGACCTGGTATCTACCGCTTTCCACCAGACCAGACAATCATAGGCTAGAGTTATCCTTTCAAAATTCTATTTACAGATGTAGAAGGCACTTAGTGTCTTCTCTCCAGGTTATTCCTCTTTACATACCTTTTTTGTAGTCGCCGTAGTCTAGTAGGTAGTGTACTGGCTTATTAGACGTAAGGCCACGGTTCAAACCCCAGGTCAGACATCTCCAACTAAACGAAATATGAAAAAATATTTCTTTGGCGACTTCCTCTCAGCACATTGCTGGCAAAAACTCTGAGAGCAAATAAAATTGCGATGGAGAGTTTCTCGAAGAAAAATCTGTAGATCCCGCGACTCATGTATAAAATTAACACACAACATAAGTGGTGTGACAAGCTAGGTCGTAATCCTGACTGGAGGGTTGTAATGACCAATTATGTATGTATGTATGTATGTACATTAGGGTAGTTTTAAAAAATCGATGACTGTTTTTTTTGGGGGGCACCCCCCTAAAATGTTTCTTTCTGTTAGATTTTAGGATTGCCAAAGTTTGAGCGCAATTGGAAGATGTTAACCCGTGCCACTGGGGCCTCAAAATTTTGGAAATCTCGATTTTTTGGCAGTTTTGCGACTTCGGCGATCCATATCTCTGGAACGGCTAAAGCTATTCGCCCGTGTCATACATCAAATTAAAGGCCATACTGTTTATAATATTTTATATTCTCACAATAAATATGCAACTAGTACTGAAACCGAAAGAATAGAACCAATGTCCCTAAAAACGTGACTAGGTACTCCTGAGAGCGAAGATGCGTTATTTGTATTATTATTGGTTATTATGGACAAATAAATGTACTTTGGAATCTCGTTTCATTTAAATATGTATGCTACGGTATACCGTTAATTTTAAACCCGCATACTGTATCACTGGCGATCCCAAGCAGGTAAAACCAAACTAGTTTACAAATGTATTGTTATATATTTTAAGTAGAAATCCAGGGGTTCAGAGTCTGTTATTAAAAAAAGCATAGCTAGGTGGTTCGTGCTTTTATGATTTTGTTTCTTGGTCAGTTGAAAATATTAACTACAAACGACATTTTTATTTTAATTAGTCGGTAACTACTAACACGTACTCTTTATTTTAGTTAGTGTCATTCTGTGTCATTTATTCTAGTGAACATTTTTATTTCTCGTAAAAGTGATCCTCTCCGAGAGCTTCTACTGTAGCCAAAATGATACGGAAACCTTACAGCGGTCCAGCAACAATGACAATTTCATGGTTAGAACCGCTTTGAAGCCACGCTTGATTCTCTTGGGGGCAGATGGTCCTTCAGATTCTGTGTTCATCTCGAGCTCTCCATACGGCGTTTCATGTCCTTCTGACTCTTCTGTTGTCTCATCGTCCGTGAGCTCCACCGTCTCTGTGAACAATGAACAATTTCCCGCTTCAAGTTGTTTGTCCAAGACCTTCCGTTGTTTCTGTAGTTGTCTTTCTTCAGCTCGAGCCAACTTCAAATTTTCTTTTGTTTTGTAGGAATTCGAACTTTTGTCCAAAAAACGTCAACAGTAGTTGTGGCAGAGTCCCTCACATTTAACTTCACAGTACGCAAATTGTAGAACGTAGTAGCTAGAACTTGCCAATTGGGAGACAGCTTACATCCAGTTATCTGATGAGCTGGATAGTCAATTAGAAAAATTTTGTCTCTACCTCTACTTCTAATGCCAGATGTGGAAGCCATCACTTTTACGAGAAATAAAAATATTCACTAGAATAAATGACACAGAATAGTGCGTGTTAGTAGTCTAAAATAAACGGTATACCGTAGCATACATATTTAAATGAAATGAGATTCCAAAGTACAGGTATTTGTCCATAATAACCAATAATAATACAAATAACGCATCTTCGCTCTCAGGAGTACCTAGTCACGTTTTTAGGGACATTGGTTCTATTCTTTCGGTTTCAGTACTAGTTGCATATTTATTGTGAGAATATAAAATATTATAAACAGTATGGCCTTTAATTTGATGTATGACACGGGCGAATAGCTTTAGCCGTTCCAGAGATATGGATCGCCAAAGTCGCAAAACTGCCAAAAAATCGAGATTTTCAAAACTTTGAGGCCCCAGTGGCACGGGTTAACATCTTCCAATTGCGCTCAAACTTTGGCAATCCTAAAATCTGACAGAAAGAAATATTTTAGGGGGGAGCCCCAAAAAAATTTTTTTTACCATATGAGATAAAACCACCCTAATGTACATACATTTTTTATTTCATTTATTCAATATATTTTATCCTTTCTATACAGCATTAAGTCGATTGAATTGAAGATGAAATTACGGTTGAGTTCATTGGGGGAGCATAAAGCCTCGATCTCATAAATAGAGAATTTGCTCACATTTTGCATTCAATAGCATTTCTTTGGGTTGCCAATATTTATATTCAGACGAATCTGCTATTTTATTACATAAAGTGTCGTCATCTGAGTGTCCTCCTATCTACTAAATTATAAGCTAACATCTATACCCAAACGAAATTGAGTAAACTTAAGTAAATCGTAAAAATTTTAAAACTAAAATACAAAATACTGAAATACAAAGTACTCCTAAAACGCAGAGTAAATTTCGGCAATTTTATTCTCATCATATGAATATAAATTAAGCAACTAATTAATCCAATTTACGGGTTATATTAATAATAATTTTTCATAATTTAAGTATGAAATTGTGAATTTCGCACTTTTTGATTATTTAATACCGTAATGCCTTCCGTGTAATTAAAATCACAATGGTGGATAGCGAAAAGAAATCATTCATAACAAGACGCAGAATGAACTCATTATCAACACTCCCCCAAATGAGCCAATGAAAATAAAACGGTTCGTAATCGGCCTACAAATACCCCAATTTGGCAATTAAACATTCAAAAGGGGGAAGAACTGTTTTAACATTTAATGAACGTAAAATTTCAATTAATTTCAATATCTGGCACAGAATTAAACCCACACCAAATGAAATTAATTTCGCAGTATGTACGAGTATTTGTGCTTACATAATATACGAGAATTGTTTTTATCATCCTCGAAATGTGGTAGAGATACTTACAGTGGTGGTATTAAGTAAATGTACACACGGTATTTATATCACACTCTGGTGTAAGTGGTTGCAGTTTATAAGGTTTGTGCTAAAGCCTACTACGTGCATACCGTCTTTATTGACATTATAATCTTATATGTTTTACATTTCAAGATGATATTGTGAAATTTGGCGTATATTTAAATTTACATTTTAAATTTACACTGTCAAGAGAGATAAATAATAATCTGAAATAATAAGTGAAGTGGGAACTGTATAGTAGATTCAACAAACTCGCAAAGCCAGAATGCGTGCCATGATGGAACACAATACTTCCTTATCTTTATCTTTTTCTTTTACTAATTTCGAAAGGCAACACCTAGACGTTTATCGAGTACTAGGCTGGTAGTTTTCTAAAAACATCTTTAGGAAAATTCTATATACAGTCAGATACTAAAGTTTAAACAAACTTTTGAAATTTGTGGTTCAAAGAAATCTAATTTCTACTGTGCCAAGTTTTAAATTCAGCTTTTAAATATGCGATGATTTGAAGCGGATAAAAGTTTAGAGATTTTGGATGTGTATCAGAGATCAGCAATGAGTATTCAAAAAGATGAGTAGAATCGAATAATACTCATAATTTCTGACACTTATACGCATTCATACTTATTTTTATATAATACTCATACTACTCATATTCAAAGTTTGAAGTACTCATCATATTCGTACTTAAGAACATGTATGATATTGATGTGTGATTCGAGTCACTCAATATTGTTGACTCACTTATATTCAAAATTCCATGAGTGCTTATGAGTAGCGAAAAAACGATTCATTGCTGATCTCTGATGTATATGTACATATATAAACTTTAGGAAAAAAAATTCAAAAATAAAGAAAATTGTGACAATATCAATTTCCTGCTTGTTTCTAAGCGGATCTAAGGGGAATAAAACTCACCTTGTATTAGATAATTATCGAATATATGCCGAATGCATGTGTGTATATATAATTATTAGCACAACTGTGTTGAAGTATCTGTTGTTTAACTAAGTATTTGCAAGTCGTTAAATGAAATAAAAGGACAATTGTCTGTAAATATGTACGCATGTGTATGTAAGCTCTTTCTGTCTGTCTGTCTGTCTGTCTGTTAATGTCTGTAAATATGAATTTTTGTTGCTTAAAAACAAAATTAAATGAAATCCAAAAGAAAACAAAAAAAGAACAAAAAAAGAACAAAAATGTTGAAAAAGCGTTTACAAATGCGTCTCACAAATGCAAGTAAATGTCCTTTTATGGCTCTTAATTAAGGCAATGATGGGGTGTTTTAATACGTTTACCCAAATGCTTAATCACTGAGTGACTACACATCTACACACTCACCACATATACCTCATGTCGCATACTAGTTAACAAAATGGTGGCACTCTTGCTTGAAACAAAAGGATATGGTTTGGTTAATGGTCTAGGGAGGAGGTGTAGGGGTGGAGAGAGTAATCAACAAGAATATAATGACGGAGTTGAGTTGAAGTTGCTTACCAGACAGAATCAGTTTTTCATTAGTCTTGTTGTTGTTGTTGTTGTTTTTGCTGTTCGCAATACGAACAATATTTGTACATAAAAGCAATGATTCTGATGATGATGATGACGATGGTAATGGTTCTGGATGAGATAAAATACAACACACAGTGCTGATGAAAATTGTGAGCGATACTGTTTAACATTTAAACAAGCTAAATACAATTTGTAAGTTATTTTAAATGAATTCCCTTTTTTTTTGCTTCTGTTTCTGTTTTTTTTTTTTGTTATGCTCTTTCAATTTTAACTCAGTGACTGAAATGTTTTGTTTTTGTTTTCCTTTAAATAAACTTGGTTGAATTTCCACTCGTTCATGGTTATAATCAGTATCGTTTTTATTCTGTCTTGTTTACTTGTACAAATGAAATGATGCCATTTCCATTGTTCTTATTTTTAATTCTTATTTTTTATTTTCTCAAAAGTGTTGTGGATTGCAAGAATAGCGAATAATACGAATATGGAATTGCAAATCTATTGCATTAAATCTTCTACTATAAATGATACGTCATATAAAGCGGTCGCCGTTGTTATCATACATTCATAATTGACCATTACAACCCTTCAGTCAGGATTACGGCCTAGCTTCTCACATCACTTATGTTGTGTGTGTTAATTTTATACAAGAGTGACGGGACCTACAATTTAAAGTCGACTCCGAACGACAGATTTCTGAGAAACTTTTCATGGCAATTTTATTTACTTTCAAACTAAATCTTACTGTTATGATCAGAATATATTAGTATAAACGCGTCTCTCTGTATTTCTCTCTTGAGCCTCACTATCAAGTACCCGCAATACACTAAAATCCATAACCTCTCTCATTTGATAAAAGAAACCAAAATAAATCCTGGAAATATTATTATACGATTAAACGAATTAACTTTCTAAGTAACCGATTATAATAACTTAAGATATTAACAGTTTGATGTTCTGTATTTGTTGTATATGTACGTAAGCCTGTATAAAGGAAAAGTATTTTAATTTGTTTTTTTTTTCTTTGTATTATTATAGTCGTTGAGTAATTGGATCGCATCAAAAGTATATTTTATTGTAGCAAATGCTCATTTGGAATATAAATGCGTTGAAAATGTTTTGTAATTTTCCTCAAAAATGTCGAAGATTGAAATTGATTACTCCCCTATGTATGTATGTACGTACTAGTGGGTATTCTCCACTTGCCATCATAGTTATGCTGCTGATGCTTATGCTGCCCTCTGTTTCAGCTGGTGTTGTTTCGTTGGTTGGTTGTTCTTGTTTTGTTTTTCTGAAAAACAACAAAGACTTGTTGGATGGTTGATTCCCTCATTTGCCAGGATGAATACAAACGAAGCAACACAAACGAAATGTTTACTAGTGGTGATGGTGAATCTGCAGTCCTACTGATGCCAGTTTGAAATCCACAGAAAAGTAACATTCCAGGGAAAGAGAGAGGAAAAAAGGAAGGAAGGATGGAAAAAAAAGTTAAACGGGTTGTTGATGTGTGTAATTAAAATTTACTAATTGGATCATTTGCGAGTGGTTTGTATATAAAATATGGAGAAATATTCCATTAAGATGAAGAAAATAAAATTAAAAAAGTTGGAGTTTAAATTTAAAAGAATGGAATTTTTTTTAATTATAAGCTGTATATTATTTTCTTATGAAAAACAAATTCGAGATTTTTTGTATCTACAAAAGAAATGCATAAATGTATAATAAGAAACTTCCATTCGAAACTTCAAGACAGTTCCTTTGACGAAGACTAAATATGAACTGATTTTATATAATATTGATGTTGGAAAATATGAGACATTCTTTCAATTTTTCTCTAATTGCATTCGAAATTAAAAATAACGTAAATAACAGAGTTTTGGCTGGCTACAGTCTTTAGCACAACTCACTGGAGAACCAAAGAAAAGGAAGTTGAGAGCACACGCAGAGAAGATAAGTTGCCGTGAGATAAGTTGCAGTGTTATGAGTACCTATTTAACCAGTCATTTGGAATCTTCGTAATATTCTCAATAAAACTAAAATTACGGAGTTTTTATTACGACAGAAATTTCTATTTCAAATTGTTAAAGTCGTCGTTGTCTAGTAGGTAGTGCGTTGGCTTATTAGACGTAAAGCCAGGGTTCTAGCCCCAGGTCAGACAATCAGAAAGAAAATATGAAAAAATATTTCTTCGGCGACTTCCTCTCAGCAGATTTCTGGCAAAAACTCTGACAGTAAATGAAATTGCCATGAAAAGTTTGTCTAAAATCTGTCATTCGGAATCGGGCCTACAGTTTAAGTTCCCGTCACTAATGAATGAAATTAACCCATACAACATAAGTGATGTGAGAAGCTAGGTCGTAATCCTGACTGAAGAGTTGTTACGACTAATTATGTATTGTTTCATCGTACTCAAAAAATCAAAGCCCATAAAACATTTGTTGTTAATTTGGTTTTTCCCCTCAATTCGATTACAAAAATCAATTTTACAAATCAGAATAAAAGCAATCCTTTTTAATGCTTTTGAGAGGAAATTAAATTTTGTGTAACTTCAATTTTAAAAATAAATAATGTCAAGTAATATTAACAGATGATGTCACCATCACCGCAAATTCCTTGATAAACATCTTAACATTTATCTGTATAAATAGACCAAAACATTTGGGCCAACTAAGACATTTAACAGTCGTCAACATTGTCATCAGTATCATCATGTTGTCATCAAGTTAAGTGAATATGCCACTTAAAAATGATGGCAAAATATCAAGAAAATCAAATCAAATGTATGACTGTGAGATTTATATTATTGCTCAACAATCATCAGCAATGAACAATGAACAACAAACAACAGAAACAGAAATATAAACATAAAAAATAAAGGATCATAACACCATCCAATCATAGAATAACAATTTGTTTGAGTACAAAAATAAAACAAAACAAAAAACAAAAAAAAAAGATTATATTTCTCTGGTATTTTACATACAACACAAACAGTAATGGAAATTTATATACCAGCAGTTGTAAAGCAAAGAAAATGCAATGGAAAATAGCGTGGATATTGGATATGATATTTCATTTCGTGATATGAGTAGTTTTTACAACTTTCCAATAAATTGTTTTATGTACTTCCTCTTCTCAATTAGAGATTTTTTTGTTGAGAGCACTGCAATAAATTGCTTACATATTGTGCAGTGGTTCAGAATTATATATTTTGTATGTTTAATCCTTTGTAGCAAATTTGATTGTTTTCAATTCGAGAAAAATTAAAGTCAAAATTGCAAAAAATTCCTTGTGTTAAGCAAATGCCCCTTAGTGTGCTCATTTCAAGAACAGTTAGCAAATACGATAAAAATAATAAAAATCATAAGCACGCATTCAAATCTGACATAAGAAAAATTGTTTAAATGTCAAGATGTGTGTATTATTATTTGTGTTCGTTATTTGTATTTGTATTTGTATCTGTACTTGTACTTGTATAATGGGTGTGTGTGTGTGTGTTTTAACAAATTTCTCAAAAAGGATAATCTTGAAACAAAGTGAGTATTTGTTTTTCCTTTTGCCATCACTTTATCCTTGTAAACTTGAAGATTGAAGATACTCACTGGCCCGCATAAGCACATACAATAAAAATGTTTTCTTAGAAATGTATCTCCTCTCTACGCTTGTAAATGTGAAATTTTTCTTAAATCTTATCAAAACGTGAATCTCTGTATGATGTTACAATATAAAAAATGATGTGGGGGCTTTTGAATTGGTATTCTTTTATCCCTTGAATGTCACTTTTTTATATTTAAGAATAAAGTTAAACAAATCACAATCATATGTACATACATATATATGGGGAAAACATAAATGATTGTGTATCCGTTTATAAGATATAGGATATGTTGAAATAAACAAAAAAAAATACGTGCTATTTACATAAATTCTGACATATTTCTTATCAGTCCATAAAGATTTATAATATCTCGAGGGCCTTAACCTTAAATTTGTTCTTGTTGGCGTCACTAACAACATAATTAACGCGAAGTCAACATAATTAACACCAGTAATACACACCGAAATCTATGAGAAATCTATGGACCTTATTACATAAGAAATTGCAGATAAACCGCTGTCATGGTGAATTTGGTAATATCTAGATCCTCTGGACCATCGCTATCGTGTTTGGCGTACAGTCATTGAAAAGTTTAATCAAGAATAGTAGTATCTAGAATAATAGTATCTAGGCAAGGATGCAAATTAATTGTTTCTCCAATTTGTTTGGTGAGGTCAACCCTACTCAAGATATTTACATCGCCCGGATCTTTTGCTATCTAAATATTCCTGACGCTTACTCAAAAAGCGTGAATACTCCTCGTATTCATGCATACATACACTTACTTATTTAATTGGCAATTAACACAACCGATGACAGGGCTTCCTCGATTTGGTCCATCTTCGCCGACTTTCGCAGACCCCCGCATCATATACCCGTCTCGCCGGAACATACTCCTCCATTCAAACGACATGGCCGAGCCAGCGCAGCCGCTGGATGTAAATTCGCTGCACAACGTCTATGCCGTTGAGGAGCTCATACAGCTCGCTGTTGGATCGAATGCGAAAATCATCGCTAACTCGCCGTGGACCGAAGATCTTATGTAGGACTTTTCTGTCGAATACTCTCAAGGTGGCTGCATCAGGCTCCATGCCTCTGCGCCATAAAAAAGCATGGGGAGTATTAGTTTTGTCGTGCGAGAGAGGTCTCTGCTACTCAATTGCCTATTGAGACCATAGTAACACCTGTTCGCAAGAGCGATCCTGCGCTTGATCTCCAGGCTAATATAATTTTTGGTGGTAACGTCGGATTCAAGCTAAATAAATTCCCTGACTATATCGAATGCATGCATACATACATCAAACTCGAATTCTCGATTTAGACCCAAATTAGAAAAAAAAAAATTTCCTTCCTTTTTAATATTGTGGAAAACATTTTTGTAATTGATGAAAACATATTCACACGCAAAAAGAGATGGACCTGCTATCATTCTAGGATATTGTCTGAAAATTTGTTTACTGAAAAGCAAAAAAAAAAAAATAATAACAAAAAAAGTATAAAGTAGGCGGAAAATATGTTTACCAATGTTACAGAGTCCTTACAGGGTTTAATTTGTTACTTAAACGGATGAATAACATTCAATACCAAGGTTTTCTATTCATAACGCAGATCGGTACAGGGTATTATAGGGTATATTAAAAGAAGTCTTTTTTTTACAACTTAATAAGCAGAAGGAAAAGCAAATCTAAAAAAGAATTCAAATAAAAAAAATAAAACAAGCTGGACATTTAATTTTTGGTTATTTAGCAATTTTTCACTTCATTACACTTTTGCTTTTACAATTGATGGCATTTCTGTTTTTCATTTCATTATTAAATTATAAAAACCATTTGTAAACAAGAACTTGTAAAAGGAATCTTAACTATTTATTCCTTTTTTTCTTCTCTTTTTTGTTGTTCTTCTTCTGTACTGTATACGTATATAAACGATATCTATTTAGATACGGACAGCAAAATAACTCAACCCCTACATTTGAGCCTGGTTTTTGAAACGAGGAATAAAATGAAATAAAAAAAATAAATATTTTGTAATCAACAAAAGGAAATAAGAAAGTGGACACAGTTTTATCATTATTGTAGTTTTTTTTATCGATAGTTGACGAATACTGTTTGTCATACTACCGAAAGGATTATTGATATCAATCAATCGAATTAATTTGTGTGATATACATAAGTTGACATAAACTTATATTACCATAATTGCTAGGAAGAACACTGGGCCTTAATAAATGTCACCCGTGTTATAGTTCACTTTTTATGTCCCTCCATGCATAGCCTGCTTCAAGTGCTGGTGCGTCTACCAATAAATTGACTTTTTTTTGTACTTGGAAGAGCACATATCATATCATATTTTGGCTTCATCAAGGCTATGCTGCCTGGATATGCGTATGATGTCTTATTAGTAGTATATTGTGAAAGCTTGCAAGGCTTTCATACATATATAATTGATAGTTGCAACCCTTTAGTCAGGATTACAACCTACCTTCTCACACCACTTATGTTGTGTGTATTAATTTTTTACATGAGTTACAGAGTTTTTGCCAGAAATCTCTTAAAGGAAGTCGCCGAAGAAAAATTTTTTCGTATTTCGTTTTGTTAGAAATGTCTGACCAGGGGTTTGAACCGCGCCCTTACGTCTAATAAGCCATCAAACTACCTACTAGACTATGACGATGCATTTCTTTATTTGTTGAGTTCGATGCATATTTATTCTGAAATGGATATCTTCTTAACAGACCTAAGTGCTAAATGTCGGTGTATAATTCGCCATCAGATGCCTTCAGTTGCTGCATCTTTTTTAATGAGCAATGTAATGAGGTTACTTAAATTTACATTGTCATCTACGGATATTGATTGTGTGTTATTTATGTTTATCTGCATTACTATTGTTTCAGGTATGCGCAACACGCCATTTTATATCAGTCAGAGTATCAGTTATATCCGAGTGATTATGACCGAGAATGCATTAGTCATCCGTTCGGTGAAATCTGAAAGATTGTTTTGTAATCCCACGTAATTCTACTGTTATTGTGAAATACACGATCATTACCTCCTACATTGCGATTTTGGAAAGCAACCTATCTTATGCTGGTTCATAGTACCAAATATTTTGTCGTAGTCTTTAAATTATAGGTGGTGCGGTTTAATTGCTCCACAATTGTGCAGATTGGATATCGTTCTAAAACCAGCGTTCTCGTTCTTCAAACCGTTATCTCAGTTGGTGCTGAATAGGTGTGCAATATTCCTAAAATCAAACGATTAATGAAACCGAAACAAATCCAAAAATGCTCGAATGGGCAAATAGATACTAAATTTTTATTTAGTTTAAAGGAAATCTGATAGGAAAACCTTATTGATTTAAAATTTTTGAAAATTTACAAAATATTATATCACACGAGTAATTGCCTATTGATAGTGCACGTTATACGTATATTTTCCCTATTCTACCAGCACGTATGTAGAGTGCAAAGAAATAAAAAGGGTTGATGTTTCGTTAAGGGTTAATAAAATTTACAAGTATTACGAGCGTTATTATTGTCATTGCTATGCCATTAGGTCCTTTCAATTTTTCCTTATGATGTCATAGAATATTAAATTTATTATAAAACCCGATCTGATAATCAACTAAAAATATAAAGAAAAACAACAACAACATCGACAAAAACAATCAAATTCCAAATCAATGTTGGCAATAATTTTGTAAAATTTCTTGTGGTTACGTGATATTTATTTAGGATTAATGCTGGCTGACAAATTTCAATTTTCAATTTTTTATATTTTTTTTTTACTCTTTTTAAAAGTAAACAGAACAGTTTTTTTAAAGGTTTCAATTTATTTGATATTATAATAAAATATACAATAATAATTTGCACTTTTTCAACGATAACATGAAAAATAAAGCCGCATAATCATCATAACCATGACTTTCATTATGACAAACACTCGTTTAAGATATTGAGATATGCAATATAAAATCATGTAAACAGGTATTAACTCTCAATGATGCCGGTTTATTTCATCATGAGATGGTACGAGTGCAAGTGTTAAAAAGGTACTCAAAAGTCATTCATAATGTGCATTTTGTTTTATTATTTAATCATTCCATGATTGACAATTGCTGATATTTAAATAATTGAGCCTACACATACGAGTACATAAATGGTTCTGCAGGGCCATAGTAGCATAGCCGTTAGCATCATCATCATCATCATCAACATCGTTATTCATAAGAATCTATTAAACATTGAACGTTTAAAATTGTACATGAATGGCAAACAAAACTTGTTGGCAAATAAAATTGTTGTTGATTTTGAAAGTAGCGAAAGAGTGACCATGCCAAATATTTCTAGTTTTGTGAGACAATACAAGTCGGAAACAAATTTTAGATACTTTTCCGATGAATCAAATTGACGAATTTCTGAAATAAAGTCCCGGGTTAACAACTTCTTTAAATTCTTTCTTTGTTTCCTACAGGCACAAATGTTAAAATTGTTTTACGTTTCTGTTCGCTATTATATTCTGTCGAAAAACATTTCTTGGTTTTAAAATTTAACTCCGAATGTCACGTCTCCTGTCACAGCAGAGATAGACTGAGGAGCGGAGAAGACCGATAAAATGAGAAGAAATCTTGTCGGAATTTAATTTGTCGAGATTTACGAATCATTTTTTATGCTGAATGAAATTACACAGACTAGCCAAATATAATTCACCTCTTATTACTGTGTAAACTGACTACCATTGTGCCCCTTTACCATTTGCATTGCATCGCTTAAGAACACAAAATTATAAAATTTTTAAAAATGGTTTCCAAAATTTCGTTGAGGTTGTGTAACTGTTACAGACGCGCTAGTTCTGAGCGCCTAGTACACTCTGAAATAATCGAAAAAATCTATGATGTGGCGTTTGCCGATAAGAGATTGAAGGATACCATATGACGGTATTGCCCATGGCTTCCACTTGAAATAAATACTCTGGTACGAGAAAGTATCGATGAGCATTTGCTCCGTGGATGAAACATGTATTCACCACACACGTGAGGGACAAAACAACAGTCTAAACTGTGGGTCTATAAGGGCGAATCGAGGACAAAAAAGTGTAAAGTAGCTTTATTTGGAAAACAAAATAAAAATGGCGTATATTGTCAATTTATTGACAATTATTTTGCACAAGTACAATGCAAAGGTGCACTCCATGAAAAAAATCCATGAAATAGGCTACGAATTGCTCCCTTATCTTTACTATTTTCCGGTGTGTCAATATTTTGTTTTCAAACTTGAAGCAATAACTTGGAGGAAATAGTTTTGATTACAAGGATAAAGTCATCTCAAAGCAAATAAATTTTGATGACCTCGAAACCTTAAACAATATGTATAAAGCTCAAAGGAGAAAATATTGTGTAAAGAAATCTGTATTCCATTCCAAAAAGAAAACACGCTTATTGATTCATTTTCCTAATGAGCTTGTTCTGCAATGCTTAAACATGTCATCAAATTTCGCTGTTCCTGTACCCTCAAAGCAATTTAAACGAAATTAGTTAGGATATCAATTTGAGTCACATGATCAAGTAGAATGCGAAGTTATAAACAAAGGAGTCATGATTTGTTCCGAAATTTTAAAATAGATTTGTTTCACTGCTAATGATTGATCACATAGAGTGGCAAGCCACCTTCAATTTAAATTAACAACGTTCCTTTTATCTGGCCACTTTAATTATTAGCGACTTATAATGTTTTTTTTATACCCTCTTACTCACTCCCTAACTAAGTGATTCTGGCTAACAACATTCATACACTCATACTTATACTTCTATGGACGACTGTATCTGTGTGTCTGCCAACGAATATGATTGTATTTGTATTTTTGATAGGTAAACGTATAAATTTCTATTGATTTTAAAATTATGAAAGTCAACAATGAAAAGCAAACAGAAGCAAAAAAGGAGAAGCAAAATAACATCAATGCGAGGGAATCAAATACGATTTGTAGGAGTATGAAAACAGTCAAAACAAATTTTGTTGAAAATTGCACGCAAATAACATGAATTGAATAACAATTTAACACTCAACGTGTAATGGAGAAACAAATGTTGCTGATGCCATGACACCAATGCCAGCATCAACATCATCTATTCCATCCATCCAACCAAACGCCCATATTTTCAATACAATTTCATCTTTTACCATCTATTTGAGTTTATTGTCGTATCATCATGGTAATTAAGGAGAAGACTTTATTTAACCAACAAAAGAAAGGAAAAATATTTCCAAAAAAAAAATTAGGGAACCAAGCAATGATTGATTGTGTGATTGACAATAATGAACTTGGATGGCATGCTAAAGTGTTAATTAATGCTGAATATTGAATATCTGACGATAATTTTTTTTTTAATCACCATTTTGAAAAGTATAAGTAAGAAACGAACAATGATGTTTCTCATCAGTCTGTTGATGAATTAAAGGATAGAAAATGGATTTAATTCGGCGGAGTGGAATAATGGGTTGAAGTCTTGGCAAAATTTTGGAGTACTTATTAAGTACTCACTATAATTATGTTGAAAGTAGTTACGTATGCCGCCCTAAGTACGATATAGACGCGGTTGTCAGAGCGTTGATTGTAAGCTTTGCGGCCGACAGCATACAATTCGTGGAAGCGGTACTGATAAGTGCACAATTACTATGCTATTATGGATTAATTTTAATTCTAATGCTACCCAGTATTTCAGTAAGAAAACATTTTATTTAGACGATCCTGTTGTTAGACACTGCATGTTCTCAGGTACAATAAACTAAAACCCATCACTGCTGTGAAATAATTTTACCTTGGTTCTTAGGTAAATAGCAATCGGTTAAGATTAATTTGTGATATACTTATGTATAATAGGGTGCCATTTGCCTTGTTGTTATTGTCGTTTGTGAGTTTTTAATTATTAAAAGTCTATTTAAGTTTCATTTGTTAAAAACTTCCGATATTTCGATATTTATTATCTCACCTTCACACACTTTACACACAAACTCTTAATTACTTTTTCAATTCTCTAATTGTTTATCACTATTTATTTTCTAAATTCAATGTTTTTTTAATTAAAAAAAAAAGTGGAAAACAAATTCAGTGGCTCTCAAACAAGACTCATTACTCAGTTTTAAAACATGTTCGCAATTAAACAACAACACCAAAAAAACAAAAATATTTTCTCGTACACAACTCGTAAAATAGTGTACACATTGTGTAATTTCATTTTTGTTCTTTTTTTTCTAAAAAAGAAGAATAAAAAATAATTGCCTTCTATGATAAGGTAAGGTATACGGATGGGGGAGAGAAGGTCTCATAAGATATGAGGTCTGGTATTTTATCAATCTTACATCTGTTTATAATTGAAAATGCAGCTACTGTCATTAAATTTATAACTTTAATCATTTAAAGGTACATATTTTTTCTTCTTCGAAAGTCAATGGAATAGTACAACAACAGAATTGATATGAATTTGACATGGAAATTGACGCCAATCACGTTATTAATGTCAACAAAAATGCTTTTCGTTCGCTCAAGTCACTCAGCCTGCATGCCTTACATATTGTATTGACAACAAATTTTACAGAAAAATAAAGAAGCAAAACGAAAAGTAAGATTGAATAAATATTCCATGAAGGTTCTCGTTAAGTTACGTTAAGTTGTGATGAATATTTATGATACCCTATGGAAAGGCGAAAATTGGTTGGAATACGCGTTACAAATAACCACTGAAAGCATTCTGAAGCATTATAGAGTGAGGGTGAAGAAAAAAAGTTCAAGGAAGAAAGGAATAGAGTATAGGCCTCCCAATTTATTAGAAAAATTTTAAATTCCTTTCTCTATTTAAATGAGATCAATTTAAATACGTCTTGTAATCGTAAGTTCGAAGATACTTGTCTTTAAGTGAATTACAAAAATAAATAACATGCACACATAATTGGTTATTACAACCCTTCAGTCAGGATTACGACCTACCTCCTTACGCCTACCTTGAATTTATACATGAGTAACGGGACCTACACTTTAAAGTCGGTTCCGAACGACAGATTTTTGGGAAACTTTTCATGGCAATTATATTTCCTGTCAGAGTTTTTGCCAGAAATCTGCTGAGAGGCAGTCGCCAAAGAAATATTTTTTCGCATTTCGTTTTGTTATAGACGTCTGATTCGGGTTTTGAACCGTTATCTCAATTCTAATAACCTGACACATTACCTACTAGTCTACGGCGACTTTAAGTTAACAAATTTTATCGATAATTTTGAATAATTTTAAAAATTTTATTGGGAATCGTGTATAATTCAAAAAAAGGCTATGCTATGTGTTCCTTATGATATACATTTCCAAACATCACTTTGATTTGTTAATTGGTAATGATACACTCCAACAATACGGCAATAAAACATGAAATTCGAGTAATATTGCAATAGCATAACTTTGTCTACAATTTGATAGAGTAAATGGCTAAGTTTCTAACTATAGGTAGGGTATTCCTCGCTTATTAAGTTCTTACTCAAAGTCCTATCTGCAGAATGTTTGAGTTTTTATTTTCTGTTTTCAATTGTGTACGAACGTTTTCGTATGTTTTATTTGGGGATTTTTTTTCATCTTTTTTTTTCATTTGTTTTTATTTATTTTTCGATACTGCAAACAGTAGCTGTTCAATTTAAGAAATTAAACGCGTTTTCCTTTATTTGAATTGTTATATTAAATAATTTTGTTATTGCTGTCGTATATCTGTGATAAGGAATTTTTGTTTATAAACAAACATTAACTGTAACGGTTGAAATGTATGAAAAATAAATAATTTTATTATCACATAACATTTTATAAAAACAAAAAAGAAAATAAGAAGAGGAATGATTTAGTTATATCCGCGTAATTAAAATGAAATTTGTTTTTATAATTTTATCTTAAACTGTCAACAAATGTCAAATGCATTATTGCATTTATGTTTTGTGTTTTATCATAATAATAATGATAACAATGGTTTGTGACTTTGGTTTACAGGAATCTTTCAAAACTCCTTTCCTTTCCTTAAGGGTATTATCAGTTACTTTCTAAAGTACTTAATATTAGCTTACGCTATAGCTAGTATGCTGAACGATTTTTACTATTATGAGAGTTAATTAAAATCTATTTTCAATTCAAATTTGAATTTAAAGCGTTGTAACAATATTTTCTTTTAACAATTTTTTTAATTTTATTTATTTCACTCCCGATAAATTTGTAGACAATATCAATATTGAAACTTTCCATAGCAATTTTTAAATGATGGATGTAATATTCACTAATTCAACTATGCTTTGCTTGGATGTTACACAATCTGTTTAAGAGAAAGCTGTCTAAGAGGCTCTACCACATAATCAAACTTATTTGTATGCAACGCGAAGAAGATTATCAGTTTTGTCCAGAATAATCTCATATTGGTTTGTCAGCAACGCTAGACAGGTCGTAGAAACAGATTTTCCCGAAAATCAACTGTGCCATTGGATCCTGAGTATTATCAGTCGAAGTCAACCTAAATTATTTCTGCAGCCTGTAAGTGGGGATCTTAAGGAAGCAAGTTTACTATTATTGGTCTACAGCCCTGTTCTGTGTAGCTAGAGAAAAGTCTGGACTAGGTATTGTAGTAGAATGTTTTCTATCGGGACGCTTCTATTTGAAATATTATATGAATAAAATACGTTCGTGGGATAAAACAAAGTACACATCTTGCATGTAGGGCAACACACATCTTGTGCAAATGTATTGCTCTCGGAAGGACCGTATTACAGGCTTTCAAACCGTGTCCATTAAATCCAAATAAAATCAGATCTGATCATTTTTGGGAATATATTATACTCCGTTCTTAGCATCTTTCTTTGGGGGACACATTTGGGAGGCATGATTCCATTGGACAATTGTGCTTTACTGGGTAGAATCTTCTGCAATAGGTTGCCATAAAAACAGCGCAGAGGTAATACGCCTTCAACTCCATTCACGAATTACGAGCTGACAATATAGTGGGTATATATAAATGAATGTATATGTATTTATTTCTAATTTCGTTTATTTAAGGAATAGGGGACTGCAATGTAGAATTTCAAAGCTACAACGCTAATAATTTACTAGCGTTGTAGCTTTGAATCATCTACACCGTCAGTCGCGTAACCCCACAAGAAAGTCTAACGGCGTCAAATTACATTACCTTGATGGCCAATTACAGACATCTAAACCAGAAGATAATCTTTCTTTCGCAATAAAGACTGTCGTGTTGTGGAAATTTAGTCGGAGTCCAAACTGTTCAGTTCAAATTTTCTATTGTCGGCTAGAAAAAGACTCTTATCACGCAGCTATAGACTTCTGAATTGGCGCTAATGGTTCCATAATACGCACTAAACAGTCACTTTTTCGTTTTCTTATATATAAAGTCGCTATACATATATCTTAAATGTTTTGTTCCATAGTATTTACTTTTAACCAATACTCTCGCTATAGTTGTGCGTCTTGAGTTAAGAAATGATTACATTTTAATTATTGTTCAATTGTTATTGCGATAAGCTATCAAACTATTCTCTTCAAAATTTCATGGACTCATTACATAGTACTTGAGTTGGAATTTATCGAATTTGTTAAAATGAATGTAACTGAGAACTTTTAAAACTTCTAATTCAAGTGTTAACATTTAATTATTATTTAAAATTGTACAAAAGTTTCCCTTTCCTGTTCATATTTCAATTCATCTATTCAATGGATTTCAATGACGACTGGTAATGGTCATTAAGTAATCGAAAACAAAAATAGAATTTCCCATAATAATAATTAGAAGAACTGTATAATCAATAATTGGGCCATAATATATACAAATTTGAAAGATAAAAGCTATTTGGAATAATAGAATGAAACGTATTTAATAGAATATTGAAATATAATTAAATGCCAAATAATTTCGTTAAAAACAAGTAAAGAAATAAATTATATTTGAGTTAAATATGCGTAAGTTTTATCATTCAGAAGTTTATTAATTTACGACCCAATTTTATAGCTCGTGTGCATGAATAAATAAATTTTTATCGAAAATAAATTACGAACTTCGCTGGAATAGAAAAAAAGGGCGACTTAGTTATGACCATAATTAACGATAGACAGAAGCAGATAATTTATTAATTTTCTTTTTTTTAGATAATGGGAATTATAAATGGATTAATAACTAAATACATACATACATACATATGTATGTATATACATTAATAGAGATATTATTTATTAGAAGAAGAATATTACGACTTTAGTTGTGAAATGAACTTTAATATTCTTTTTAAATATTAAAATTGGAATAAGAATCTGTGTTTGAAAACGACGAACCATTCGAAAAAATATCTGCTCCTGCAAATTTTCTTTAAATAAAATTAAATACTTGACAATTATTCTATTCTTGTAATATTGAAATTGAGCCAATATGAGTGAATGAGTTGCCACTTAAAGGAAACAGTAACAAATAAATGTATGGTTTTGGTCAATTAAGTTATTATGCTTCGAAGTATCATTTTAAATTCTTATAATTCTTGTTTAATTAATGTCCACTTGAAATTTCATTTACTTTTCGCAATGATTCATTCATTCATCACATTAGTTTTAATTTCAGCTTCTGAAAATCATTTGTCATTTTGATGACCTCGAAACCTTAAACAATATGTATAAAGCTCAAAGGAGAAAATATTGTGTAAAGAAATCTGTATTCCATTCCAAAAAGAAAACACGCTTATTGATTCATTTTCCTAATGAGCTTGTTCTGCAATGCTTAAACATGTCATCAAATTTCGCTGTTCCTGTACCCTCAAAGCAATTTAAACGAAATTAGTTAGGATATCAATTTGAGTCACATGATCAAGTAGAATGCGAAGTTATAAACAAAGGAGTCATGATTTGTTCCGAAATTTTAAAATAGATTTGTTTCACTGCTAATGATTGATCACATAGAGTGGCAAGCCACCTTCAATTTAAATTAACAACGTTCCTTTTATCTGGCCACTTTAATTATTAGCGACTTATAATGTTTTTTTTATACCCTCTTACTCACTCCCTAACTAAGTGATTCTGGCTAACAACATTCATACACTCATACTTATACTTCTATGGACGACTGTATCTGTGTGTCTGCCAACGAATATGATTGTATTTGTATTTTTGATAGGTAAACGTATAAATTTCTATTGATTTTAAAATTATGAAAGTCAACAATGAAAAGCAAACAGAAGCAAAAAAGGAGAAGCAAAATAACATCAATGCGAGGGAATCAAATACGATTTGTAGGAGTATGAAAACAGTCAAAACAAATTTTGTTGAAAATTGCACGCAAATAACATGAATTGAATAACAATTTAACACTCAACGTGTAATGGAGAAACAAATGTTGCTGATGCCATGACACCAATGCCAGCATCAACATCATCTATTCCATCCATCCAACCAAACGCCCATATTTTCAATACAATTTCATCTTTTACCATCTATTTGAGTTTATTGTCGTATCATCATGGTAATTAAGGAGAAGACTTTATTTAACCAACAAAAGAAAGGAAAAATATTTCCAAAAAAAAAATTAGGGAACCAAGCAATGATTGATTGTGTGATTGACAATAATGAACTTGGATGGCATGCTAAAGTGTTAATTAATGCTGAATATTGAATATCTGACGATAATTTTTTTTTTAATCACCATTTTGAAAAGTATAAGTAAGAAACGAACAATGATGTTTCTCATCAGTCTGTTGATGAATTAAAGGATAGAAAATGGATTTAATTCGGCGGAGTGGAATAATGGGTTGAAGTCTTGGCAAAATTTTGGAGTACTTATTAAGTACTCACTATAATTATGTTGAAAGTAGTTACGTATGCCGCCCTAAGTACGATATAGACGCGGTTGTCAGAGCGTTGATTGTAAGCTTTGCGGCCGACAGCATACAATTCGTGGAAGCGGTACTGATAAGTGCACAATTACTATGCTATTATGGATTAATTTTAATTCTAATGCTACCCAGTATTTCAGTAAGAAAACATTTTATTTAGACGATCCTGTTGTTAGACACTGCATGTTCTCAGGTACAATAAACTAAAACCCATCACTGCTGTGAAATAATTTTACCTTGGTTCTTAGGTAAATAGCAATCGGTTAAGATTAATTTGTGATATACTTATGTATAATAGGGTGCCATTTGCCTTGTTGTTATTGTCGTTTGTGAGTTTTTAATTATTAAAAGTCTATTTAAGTTTCATTTGTTAAAAACTTCCGATATTTCGATATTTATTATCTCACCTTCACACACTTTACACACAAACTCTTAATTACTTTTTCAATTCTCTAATTGTTTATCACTATTTATTTTCTAAATTCAATGTTTTTTTAATTAAAAAAAAAAGTGGAAAACAAATTCAGTGGCTCTCAAACAAGACTCATTACTCAGTTTTAAAACATGTTCGCAATTAAACAACAACACCAAAAAAACAAAAATATTTTCTCGTACACAACTCGTAAAATAGTGTACACATTGTGTAATTTCATTTTTGTTCTTTTTTTTCTAAAAAAGAAGAATAAAAAATAATTGCCTTCTATGATAAGGTAAGGTATACGGATGGGGGAGAGAAGGTCTCATAAGATATGAGGTCTGGTATTTTATCAATCTTACATCTGTTTATAATTGAAAATGCAGCTACTGTCATTAAATTTATAACTTTAATCATTTAAAGGTACATATTTTTTCTTCTTCGAAAGTCAATGGAATAGTACAACAACAGAATTGATATGAATTTGACATGGAAATTGACGCCAATCACGTTATTAATGTCAACAAAAATGCTTTTCGTTCGCTCAAGTCACTCAGCCTGCATGCCTTACATATTGTATTGACAACAAATTTTACAGAAAAATAAAGAAGCAAAACGAAAAGTAAGATTGAATAAATATTCCATGAAGGTTCTCGTTAAGTTACGTTAAGTTGTGATGAATATTTATGATACCCTATGGAAAGGCGAAAATTGGTTGGAATACGCGTTACAAATAACCACTGAAAGCATTCTGAAGCATTATAGAGTGAGGGTGAAGAAAAAAAGTTCAAGGAAGAAAGGAATAGAGTATAGGCCTCCCAATTTATTAGAAAAATTTTAAATTCCTTTCTCTATTTAAATGAGATCAATTTAAATACGTCTTGTAATCGTAAGTTCGAAGATACTTGTCTTTAAGTGAATTACAAAAATAAATAACATGCACACATAATTGGTTATTACAACCCTTCAGTCAGGATTACGACCTACCTCCTTACGCCTACCTTGAATTTATACATGAGTAACGGGACCTACACTTTAAAGTCGGTTCCGAACGACAGATTTTTGGGAAACTTTTCATGGCAATTATATTTCCTGTCAGAGTTTTTGCCAGAAATCTGCTGAGAGGCAGTCGCCAAAGAAATATTTTTTCGCATTTCGTTTTGTTATAGACGTCTGATTCGGGTTTTGAACCGTTATCTCAATTCTAATAACCTGACACATTACCTACTAGTCTACGGCGACTTTAAGTTAACAAATTTTATCGATAATTTTGAATAATTTTAAAAATTTTATTGGGAATCGTGTATAATTCAAAAAAAGGCTATGCTATGTGTTCCTTATGATATACATTTCCAAACATCACTTTGATTTGTTAATTGGTAATGATACACTCCAACAATACGGCAATAAAACATGAAATTCGAGTAATATTGCAATAGCATAACTTTGTCTACAATTTGATAGAGTAAATGGCTAAGTTTCTAACTATAGGTAGGGTATTCCTCGCTTATTAAGTTCTTACTCAAAGTCCTATCTGCAGAATGTTTGAGTTTTTATTTTCTGTTTTCAATTGTGTACGAACGTTTTCGTATGTTTTATTTGGGGATTTTTTTTCATCTTTTTTTTTCATTTGTTTTTATTTATTTTTCGATACTGCAAACAGTAGCTGTTCAATTTAAGAAATTAAACGCGTTTTCCTTTATTTGAATTGTTATATTAAATAATTTTGTTATTGCTGTCGTATATCTGTGATAAGGAATTTTTGTTTATAAACAAACATTAACTGTAACGGTTGAAATGTATGAAAAATAAATAATTTTATTATCACATAACATTTTATAAAAACAAAAAAGAAAATAAGAAGAGGAATGATTTAGTTATATCCGCGTAATTAAAATGAAATTTGTTTTTATAATTTTATCTTAAACTGTCAACAAATGTCAAATGCATTATTGCATTTATGTTTTGTGTTTTATCATAATAATAATGATAACAATGGTTTGTGACTTTGGTTTACAGGAATCTTTCAAAACTCCTTTCCTTTCCTTAAGGGTATTATCAGTTACTTTCTAAAGTACTTAATATTAGCTTACGCTATAGCTAGTATGCTGAACGATTTTTACTATTATGAGAGTTAATTAAAATCTATTTTCAATTCAAATTTGAATTTAAAGCGTTGTAACAATATTTTCTTTTAACAATTTTTTTAATTTTATTTATTTCACTCCCGATAAATTTGTAGACAATATCAATATTGAAACTTTCCATAGCAATTTTTAAATGATGGATGTAATATTCACTAATTCAACTATGCTTTGCTTGGATGTTACACAATCTGTTTAAGAGAAAGCTGTCTAAGAGGCTCTACCACATAATCAAACTTATTTGTATGCAACGCGAAGAAGATTATCAGTTTTGTCCAGAATAATCTCATATTGGTTTGTCAGCAACGCTAGACAGGTCGTAGAAACAGATTTTCCCGAAAATCAACTGTGCCATTGGATCCTGAGTATTATCAGTCGAAGTCAACCTAAATTATTTCTGCAGCCTGTAAGTGGGGATCTTAAGGAAGCAAGTTTACTATTATTGGTCTACAGCCCTGTTCTGTGTAGCTAGAGAAAAGTCTGGACTAGGTATTGTAGTAGAATGTTTTCTATCGGGACGCTTCTATTTGAAATATTATATGAATAAAATACGTTCGTGGGATAAAACAAAGTACACATCTTGCATGTAGGGCAACACACATCTTGTGCAAATGTATTGCTCTCGGAAGGACCGTATTACAGGCTTTCAAACCGTGTCCATTAAATCCAAATAAAATCAGATCTGATCATTTTTGGGAATATATTATACTCCGTTCTTAGCATCTTTCTTTGGGGGACACATTTGGGAGGCATGATTCCATTGGACAATTGTGCTTTACTGGGTAGAATCTTCTGCAATAGGTTGCCATAAAAACAGCGCAGAGGTAATACGCCTTCAACTCCATTCACGAATTACGAGCTGACAATATAGTGGGTATATATAAATGAATGTATATGTATTTATTTCTAATTTCGTTTATTTAAGGAATAGGGGACTGCAATGTAGAATTTCAAAGCTACAACGCTAATAATTTACTAGCGTTGTAGCTTTGAATCATCTACACCGTCAGTCGCGTAACCCCACAAGAAAGTCTAACGGCGTCAAATTACATTACCTTGATGGCCAATTACAGACATCTAAACCAGAAGATAATCTTTCTTTCGCAATAAAGACTGTCGTGTTGTGGAAATTTAGTCGGAGTCCAAACTGTTCAGTTCAAATTTTCTATTGTCGGCTAGAAAAAGACTCTTATCACGCAGCTATAGACTTCTGAATTGGCGCTAATGGTTCCATAATACGCACTAAACAGTCACTTTTTCGTTTTCTTATATATAAAGTCGCTATACATATATCTTAAATGTTTTGTTCCATAGTATTTACTTTTAACCAATACTCTCGCTATAGTTGTGCGTCTTGAGTTAAGAAATGATTACATTTTAATTATTGTTCAATTGTTATTGCGATAAGCTATCAAACTATTCTCTTCAAAATTTCATGGACTCATTACATAGTACTTGAGTTGGAATTTATCGAATTTGTTAAAATGAATGTAACTGAGAACTTTTAAAACTTCTAATTCAAGTGTTAACATTTAATTATTATTTAAAATTGTACAAAAGTTTCCCTTTCCTGTTCATATTTCAATTCATCTATTCAATGGATTTCAATGACGACTGGTAATGGTCATTAAGTAATCGAAAACAAAAATAGAATTTCCCATAATAATAATTAGAAGAACTGTATAATCAATAATTGGGCCATAATATATACAAATTTGAAAGATAAAAGCTATTTGGAATAATAGAATGAAACGTATTTAATAGAATATTGAAATATAATTAAATGCCAAATAATTTCGTTAAAAACAAGTAAAGAAATAAATTATATTTGAGTTAAATATGCGTAAGTTTTATCATTCAGAAGTTTATTAATTTACGACCCAATTTTATAGCTCGTGTGCATGAATAAATAAATTTTTATCGAAAATAAATTACGAACTTCGCTGGAATAGAAAAAAAGGGCGACTTAGTTATGACCATAATTAACGATAGACAGAAGCAGATAATTTATTAATTTTCTTTTTTTTAGATAATGGGAATTATAAATGGATTAATAACTAAATACATACATACATACATATGTATGTATATACATTAATAGAGATATTATTTATTAGAAGAAGAATATTACGACTTTAGTTGTGAAATGAACTTTAATATTCTTTTTAAATATTAAAATTGGAATAAGAATCTGTGTTTGAAAACGACGAACCATTCGAAAAAATATCTGCTCCTGCAAATTTTCTTTAAATAAAATTAAATACTTGACAATTATTCTATTCTTGTAATATTGAAATTGAGCCAATATGAGTGAATGAGTTGCCACTTAAAGGAAACAGTAACAAATAAATGTATGGTTTTGGTCAATTAAGTTATTATGCTTCGAAGTATCATTTTAAATTCTTATAATTCTTGTTTAATTAATGTCCACTTGAAATTTCATTTACTTTTCGCAATGATTCATTCATTCATCACATTAGTTTTAATTTCAGCTTCTGAAAATCATTTGTCTCAGTGTGTAAATTATATGATAGTTTTCTCGTTGGGGCGGATATGGAAACCTAATTAACCTTTTATCTGCGGCATTATTGAAAGTTTATCATCGACATTGTATTGTACTTTATACAGAACGATTTCTGGGGTGTTGGAATGCGCACAAATACTTCGCAACTACAAATAATTTAATGATGTTTAGGTGTATGTAGGTTACCCCCAATATTAACTGAGTACTCGTACTTAAATAAGCAGAGAAACAACAACAATTCAAACAACAATGAAAATTATAATTATATTGGTACAGTTCGACTTTATAATGACATTCACCACGCAAAATTCTTCTGGTTCGCTGAGTGGTAAAAACTACTGCCAAATACATTTTTGATTCGATCTCATAAAAATATTTCCCCTAAAAGTTATTCATCCTTCACCAAGATTATGTTAGAATTTTTGTATGTATATGAGAATTATGAATCGATTATGTACTCAGTTGACATATCGATTGTTATCGCTACTTATACTTATAATCGATTGATGAAACTATTTCTTAAGTCGTAATTTTCATTGATTTATTTTTGCGACTTAAAGGTTTGTCCTCGGTAAATGGACATTGAAAGAAAAAGGGAAAGTGAAAATATATCGAAACCAAAAAACAAGTTTTTTAGTCATGGACGCAAAACACCAAACAAATTCAATCGCTTTTAAAAGCGCTTCCGTTACAGCCATTAGAGCGTTGTATACCACACAGAGACACAGAAAAATTCCTAAAGGTTCTCGTAACTCCGGTAATACTCAAAGCGGCATTTGGCTGCACTTCTAAATATCACGCTGACAAGGCGTCCATCAAACTACCCAGCCATAGGTAATAATCGCTCTGACAATTGCCTTATAAAACTAATGAGTACGCTTAGGTGTAACATTCGAACTCTACTCTTTGCGGTAGTGACACTGGAATAAAGCATTCAAATCCTTTCCCGTCCGGATTGCTGTGCAGAATAGACTGAAATCGTTCAAGATTTTATTAGAAAATTCCCAGTGTAGCTTTCAAAATGTTACAAACATAATCGTAAATAAAACATATTTCCCCACTTGTTTAGGGGAAGTGTAGAGTATAACAATACATTCTAGTTAATTGTGTACTAAAACATGCATTTGTTGGATATTAAACAAATCATTAATTAACGCTAAATTTTATCTATTTCCATTGTAGTTGTTGCTGTTCTATTGTTAGAACAGTGTTTAACACCTTTTATGACTGCAATTTGCCAGATAAAGCCATTTCAATTAACGTTATTGCTATGGCTACTGTTTTTTTTTTATTATTTTTTTTTTAAGGAATTTAATGGTTGTTTTCTAGATATTGATTTCATGTTGTGTAGGCTGTTTTTTTATGAAATTTTCAAGTCGTTCTCTTTGTATTTACATAACCATCATCAATCAATGGCAACAATCATTGTATTCAAATGATGATACAAAGAAAAGGATTAATAAATACAAATTACCCTACATCAGGCACTCATACGTACATATATATAATGGTAACTTGAATATTTTATTTTCATTTAAAGCAATTTGTTTTTCGTTGTCTACAAACAATTTACGGATTTCCCTTATTTATCTATTCCTCTTCAGTTTTTTTTTTGTTTTGTTTTTATTTTTGTAATACTTTACCATCATTTGCAATCAATTTCAACCCTTTTATCCATTTCGAACCCCCATTTGTATTTTAAATAAATATTTGAAAAATCGTTATACACTTGTAATGTCATTTATGGGTAGCAGTGTCTTGCTTGTTTCAAATGGCTGGCAAAAGGCCTCATCAATGCCAGAATCTTAAATGGAAGAAAAAGAAGGGGAAAGGTGGCGTTTTATGGAATTTTTATTTTATTTTTTATTGCTAGATTTTTACATACTTTTTCGATTTCTTGCAAGTTTTTTTACAAACGCCTTTGATTTTATTTTACAATACAATACAATACAATAATGTTTCTTTATATTTTAATGTACATTTAAGAATGAAATATTCGATTACTTTTAATGATATTACCAAACATTCATCAATTCTATATCATTTGAATATAAAATTTAAAAAAAATGGATTCGATTTTCTTTGTTATTTTATTTGTACTTTTTGGTAACAAATCACTGATAAATAAATGGATATAAAAGATTTATGATAATGATGATCACTGCGATGGAGTGTTTATTGTAAAGGGTTGATATCTTATATCTTCAATAATTTATCAATTGGTGTATAAAAATGAAAATACTAAATAACAATAAATGCTTCAAGTTGTGGGAAACAAGAGACCATCTTTGGTCGTTCTTCAGCATCTTCATTATGTGTGTTTTCTACTAGAAGTCGAGTTATTATTTAATTTCTGGAGTTTACTATCGGAGAGTATCTTTTTGCTGCATTATCTATGTATATAACAGAGTATCAATATCATATAAGTACTATAATTCCAAATAATATTTTATTTAACACAATTATCCATTATATGGTCCACAGATAAAACAAATAATCTAGTGGCCTGGATGTAAGAACCACAAAGCGACTCAAGTAAATAAGTCAATTAGTTCTTACCTTATCCAGATCAATCAATCAAACCAGATGAACGTGGAGGATGTCGTAGCATACTTCTTTGCAGCCTGTGTATACGAATTCATTACGAGATTTTCATGGAAAATCATTATCCAGCTTTCATTATGACCTTGGCCTTCTCCTGGAATGCATTGCAGTTAGTTTTGAAATAAAATTCAACGAGATACCGCCAATGGTTTTCTTTAGAAAAAAAGATTTGCAAAAACACTTAAACGTCCATTAAAAATTTCTAAGCACGACAACTAAGACGAAAACAAACAGCAGGATTTGCTAAACTGGAAGAATATTTAACGAAGTTTTTAATATAATATCTTCGTATTATAATTGTATTGTATTTTACATAACATACATACATAATTGGCCATTACAACCCTTCAGTCAGGATTACGGCCTAGCTTCTCACACCACTGATGTTGTGTGTGTTAATTTTATACATGAGTGGTGGGACCTACTGTTTAAAGTCGACTCCGAACGACAGATTTTTGAGAAACTTTTCATGGCAATTTTATTTACTCTCAGAGTTTTTGCCAGAAATCTGCTGAAAGGAAGTCGCAGAAGAAATATTTTTTCATATATTTTCGTTTTGATGTTTGACCTGGGTTTTGAACCGAGGCCTTACGTCTCATAAGCCAACTCACTACCTACTAGACTACGGCGACTTCACGGCTATATTGTATTTATAAAAAATAAAAGCAAATTTCAAGCTACATGCTTTTAATAGACTAAGAAATAACAAAGGAACTACATCGACATTGAGGATTAAATTTTGTAAATTAAAAAATAAATTATTAAGTAATACGTAATACTTTTATAATTCACCACTGCCTGTTATGCAATGAATAATCCCAATGTATCCAATGAAATAATTTTCCAAAGATTTTCATGTTTCTAAGTTCGTCCATATATTTACTCCATCTCTTCCACATATTAATCACATACATTCGAAATCACATACAAAATCCGTTTATTTATTTTGAAATTTTTATAAAATTGTAATGAGGTTTTATTCTGTTTTTCTGTTTCTATTACTTTCTAGAAATTGTAAAGTGATTTACGACCAGACAAGCCATTTATAAGCATTTGAATAAGAATAGAATTGAATCTGATCGAATCGAATCGAATAGAAAAAAATGTTAGAAAAACAATAAAGAAAAACATACACTTTTAACAAATTGTTGCAATATAATATCAGATTATTTATCCATATAAAATATTTTTCAAAATAAATCCGTACATATTTTAAATGTACATGGATATGTATGTATGGACACATAAGTAGATATTTATATGCATAATATATAGTATACCGTCGTATATACATACATATGTATGTACATACATACTTACAACCATAAGTAGTATTCAACATGCAAAGAAATCAACGACCCACAAAATGATGAGAGCAACATCAAGTCGATGGGAGTATCTTCTACTCGTATTACACTTAATGAAAGTTGCCGGATTAAGAAAAATGTTGCCAGACTAACTCATAAATTAAAAATTCTTTTTGGTGTTAAAGACAAGGAGTTGAAATATGTAGAGGACTAAGACAACGCAAACCTAATTGTTAAAAAATAGGACGAAAATGCGTATTCAGTTATTGACTTGCCTTTTCGGATTTTTAGATGGACTAAGCTATCGGAAATTTGGATTTTCTTCTTATCTTATTTCAGTTCGTCTTGGAAGCATTAAAGGAATACCCTACCAATTGAATGGTTTTTGCAGAAACTAACATGTTGCAGCCCGCCCTTCTCTAACATAGCGCCGAAGAATTCTAAAGTGTCGCATAACCAAGTGATTTTTACTATTTAGGTTTTGAAAATTTATAAGAAAAAAACGGAGATTTTGTAAAAGTGAATTTGATTAATGAATGTCATTCTTTTAGTTGCAATAGGAAGCATTTTTATTTAATTCGAGTTTCACTTGGGTTCGAAAACTTTCAGGTCAATATGTGTTCCCTTATCTGTTTTTTCAGAAGTGTTGAATCTAACATCTCACATATTACGTAATTGTTTGTATTTTAATTTGATCGAGATAAGTAGTCCACAACAATTTATCCGTGAATTAAATTTTGTAGAAAGTTCACGTCCATTACTTATTGAATAGAGAATTTTGATTAAAAAGATCTTTGGGTAAAAAGTTGGGTATTATAACCGTGTGGCATCTCTGTATTCACGAACACCTCATTTTTCTTTATGGGACTACTTGTGGTTGATTTTCTTCAACCCCTCTTTTTTCCCCTTTTCGTCGCACTGCAACGTTTATCCAACAAATTGATTCAAGTCGGTGGGTGTGTGTTTACGAAGAAACCATTGAGGACAACAACAAATAACAAAAACAACCCGAATTAAAATCCTTAAAAACTCTTAAAGGATATGTAACCTTTTATCACTCGAATACTAATGTCTTCCAGTATGGGTGCGTTCGAAAGGGCAAATGCTAAAAAACCCTCAAAAAAACAAAAATGAAAAGAATTGGAAAAAGTGGCAAATGGCAGCATTTCAAATGATGATTACCGATGATGATATTGCCGATAATGATGATAAAGTTAATGGTGATTATGGCCATCACAATCAGCACAATTACGAAAAACGAAAAAAAAAGAAATTTAACATAAAATGCCGAAAACAACAATGAAATCTAAACCAGACAAGAAAAAAAATTAAGTGGTTGAATGCATTACAAACGAATCTGCCAATCTAAAAGGAAAAATACTACGCTACCTACTCTGTTAAAATCGGTATAACAACAATAACTTAAAGATTGGAGTACATTTTACATCAAGAAGAAGGTGAAATCAAAAAGAACCACTTGCAGCTGTATAAAGAAATCTGTTTTATGGAAATATTTATAAGTCAGAGGTTTTAAGGAAGCTATTTTCAAAAAGGTGTGCAGCATTTCTAATTGCTGTAATCCATAAGCATCCTAAAACTTGACATATTTCAGTGTTACTTTCATTCATAGAAACATAGGAGATAGTAATTAATTCGATATACATTCATAGTTATTCTAAACTTATTTTTAACGTCTGCCTTTTACTGAAATATTATGAATTTAAGTGAAATAGAATAGAAATAAAGAAAAGTGAAAAAGGGCTCACTTGTTAACGTAGTGCGAAATAAACTTCATCGCTGAAGAAAATTTTGTTCTAAAGGTCTGTATTTAGCAACGAATCGGCATATCTACGGCATTGTGAAGTGTCAGTCGATTTAAATTATTACCAGAGTAGGACTACATGTGAATGGAGATGCGAATCCGTATTATCATCCACAATTTCTCGAATATCCCTTCTTCAATACTGCGTATTTTGTGATAATTCACACGTTTGACTAAATCTGTAACGCTCCCAATCTCTTAACATTTTTCATAAAAGCTTGTGAATTCCTTGTGCAGTATTATGACGACTATATTCACCCGATTTCTTTTTGTACTATAAGGATCACTTCAAATAAATCTAATATTCTTACATATTAGGTTAATGGTGGTTGATAATCTTCTGTCCATTACGGACTGTATCTTATCTTGGTTATTTGCCTGTAAACATTAACTAAGTTCAAGTGGCGGCGGAGTGTTATCTCTTTACAATAAATAATTCAATAATTTAAATTATATTAAAAAACATTGACTTTTTAAATTGTTTTAAGAGAAAACTTATTATTCGTTACTCCGAAATTGTTGAGTATAGTAATAGAAAACATAGACAAGTAGAATATTTAAGCTTTGTATTATTTTTTCTATGTTTCCGCCATTGTAATAAAAAATCTATATTTTTGGTTTTTTCTTTTCCGTCTGCGTTCAAAATACAAGTAGTTCGGTGGGTGGTTGTTTCGGCAGTCTTCAAGGGTGTTTTCTAAAGGTAATCCCCATTCAATTTTTCGTAATGCAATGCACTTTTCCTTACAGCTACTACTACTACTGCTTGAAAATTTTCATAATTTTTGTTATTGCGAGCGAGCACTTTACGAATGTTTATGTTATTTTTATGATAATTTCTTTACAAATTTGCTCTCTTCTGCAAAAACTCAAATGGAATAATTTCGTGGTTGTTTTTATAATTTTAGAGATTATTTTGCACACATTTAATCTATTTTATTTAACATACATAATCAGTTGTTGTTAAATTTGTTGTAAATGAAGTTGTAAAAATATGAGATTTCAAATTGTTTTCGGTTTTTTTTTGTTTGTTTGTTTGCGTAAATTGTAAATAAATTTATTCATCAAAATAAAAGAAGAATAGCAACAAAGAGAAGTTTAATAATCTCTATGCCATACAACTTGCATTAGAAGCAATTGGAAAAATATTGTAGAGGCATAGGGTTGGGATTATGTGGTTCTTTTTCAGCATAAATCTGGATTTCGAAGTAATTTTGTACTTGCACGACACATCAGTAGCTTTTTTATCTTCTGATCTTCCAGAGACCAATTTCCAGTTCTAGCAACAAAAAATATTGCAAGAAGTTTCAAAGATCTTTCAACATCTTTTGAGTTTCAGATTCTAATCTAATTCACTTGCTAAATATCGCATTTCAACGCAGTAGTTTCAAGTAAAAATTCTTTCTTGATTATATTTTAATATATACAAACAAACAGAAAACGTAAGACTTATACCTCCCATTCAAAAATATTGGCAATTGTACAACAAAAAAGGAAGAAAAAAGGAAAAAAAAATAAAAAAGCGAACATTTATGTTGATTGCAACCTAATTGTTGGGTTTCCATTACGTATCGACTTTTGAAAATCAAATAGACAATGAAAAGTTACCATTGTTTTCTTTCTAATGAGAGACAGAGCAGAAGGAGATGGTGAGCTTTAAACCAAAACTTTATCAAAGTTTGCTAACAAAATAAAACATAAAAATTACTTTTTCTACATAAAATACTTCACAGCAATATTTAAACCCTCCGTCAGAAATTTAAAATAATGCTTTTAATTCAACAATTTATAGGGAAATAATAATAATTAAATTCTAAAATAATAATTTAAAATTTTTATTTTCTCAATATTTTAAAAAATTTAACTCCAAATAAAAAGAATTACAAAAAGTTACAGTCTGTATTGACTCTTAGTAAGGCTAATTACAAAGTGCACATAATCTAACACTGAATATTATTCAATTGGCAGTTGGAATTTTAATATTGAAACGTTCTGTACTATTATTTTTAGACTCTTAAATTTTTAGCATTGGCTTGCTATTTTTGTTTAGATTTCGAAAATATAAAATTATAAATGGTACTTTCTTTGTCAATTTAATACATTATTGCCTAGCTTCTCACAACACCCACAATTACCATCTTTTCACAATATACACATCCATACATATTAGTTATTAAATCTTCAATTCTGTTGCGAATCTTATATCCAAATAAAATGGTTATTTATTGTTCGACCAAAATCAGGAATAAATTTAGCCATCATTAAAATTTATATTTATTTGGAGATGAGAGCTGCAGAATTCCTCTCTTTTAGGCGAATGTGTCCGCTGTAGGTCAATATGTTGCGAGCCAGGAAATTTATGTGGCATATGCATACATATTCATGTTTTTAAAGTACAACGGCGCACTCGTACGTACGTATAAGTTTGTTTTATAGTCTTTGTTTTTTTTTTCTATTATGAAAGGCATAAAGGCATTTCCCCATAAGTATATGTCCAAATTGCTAGTAAAAATTTAGACAATATATTCCAAAAAGTTTCAATCTAATTTGAGGTAATTTTGCATCTACACGAATACTCGGTAATTTATTTGGACGGAAGGAAATATGCCCTTTACGTGAAAGTAAAGTGAATATATTTTTGTTCCTCTGTTTATTCTCTAAAGATTTAACCATTTGTCTAGTGACGCTTTGGCACACAATTTTCTACAAATAGAGCAGAACAATATATTTTCTCTTCGAATGCACCTTTCAGGACATACATATGAATATAAATCTGTATGCATTCATTCATTTTTATATTAAGACCTGACCTATTCAAGAAAGTTGCTATATTTTTAATGGATATTATGACATACAATCGTATATCATGAAATTTAACTTCAATTTTCGACACAAAGTATCTGATATTAGGATTCTTAGTAAATATAGTTCCGCTTCTTCGTTGTGCCTGTGAAGTGAATGTACCCCTTGAGGATTTTCTGCTTCATCACGAAGCCACTCAAAAGCAAATGTGCAGCCTAAATGAATTTCATTGTAAATGTCTCGTAAAATTTGAGTTATTGTAGTCGGAATTGATTCTGAATTGGTGATTTCAGATTTTCGGCAATACTCTCTTTTGTGTCTTGTAATCGATGCAAAATAGGCTTTCTATGTACAATCGATTCGTTTCATTAAAATTCATTATTCGACTTTTAATTTCCACTGTATCAATTGTAAATTTCCCTAAGTTTAAGAAGGGCCAAAGGATGAAGGAATCAATATTCTAGAAGATTTCATTTGTTTTTAATTATCCATGAAATTGAACATCCGAATTTGTTTTTAAGTTAAAAAGTGAATTCTTGTTCAAATATCCTGTCCTGAAATAATTAGTGGAAAATAACCGAAACCTTCATTACACTCTGAAAATATTTAATTTTGAATTGAAATCTTAAAATTAATGATCATTCCATGATTGCATATTTCGTTAGTTCTGCTTTATGGGATTGCGGTTTTATGGTTTCAGGGCTACAATTTCATAATGAAAACAGAAAACAGCAGGAAAAGCTCAACAAAATGGAAACAAAACAAAAGAAAATAAAACAATTTGGCAAAGGTAAATAGAAAACATGTAAATACTTGAGGAGGAACAAGTTTATCTTCTTCCCTCTGCCTATAATTTCTTTTTCATTTCATTTTCAAGGAAATGAACAAGTTATCGCATACATTCCAACCATTTAGGTATTTATTGCTTGCTTGCTTCCTTCATAGTTTCCTTCCGGCTGGTAAGCCAATTAGCGGGTAAACTAATAATAAATTGAAATTTACGCATTTGAAACCTCAAGGGTATTAACCGACACTCGCTCTCTCTCTCTCTACGACTTGTTGGAATAATTGGTAATGAACGCGTGAATGGTGCAATGTTTTGACTAGCGAGTGATTGAGTGAGTGAGTGTGTAAGTGAGTATGAGTGTATAAAGTGTGATAATTTTAACCATAAGGCAGAAAAATAAAAGTTTTTTATTTTCTTCCCTCTCTCCCTTTGATTTGCTTTATTATTCATTGTATTGTTGCCATTGAAAAAAAAAAAACCATAATAAATAAGAGAAATAACCCAAAGGTATGATGAGCAGTTAACCTCATTTAAGGGTTGATTAGACACGTTCAATTTCCTGCTGCTGCTATATGACGCGGATACCTTTAAATTAATTTCGGTTTCTTTTCGTAACACTTCAACTGTTTGTTCAATTGTTAGAATACCGTAATCGCCGTAATTCGAATAATTGTATGAGAGCGTTTAAGAGCGTTTGGGTCTCATTTAGATTTCCACAATAATTATGCAAATTAACAAACGTTTAATATTGTCATCACGTTTAAATTTGTTTATATCTGTATTTATTTATGTACGTTGTTATTGTTTAAATTAAATTTAACCTTGTATTTTAATTTTCATACAATGTTAACTAAGCTTGTATTTTGCTTTGCGCAAACCCATGGTGGTGTTATATTCTTTTGATTTGTAATTGCCCTGCCCTGGCAAATATTTTTGTTGTTGTTGTTGTTGTTTTTTTTTTTAATATTTCAGTTCACAACTTGTCATTGCAGGATGTTTTGTTTTGTTTTGTATATGTTTAGCTCTGTTGTTTTGGAACAATTATGTAAATTAGATTTAATTCGTTTTAATTTAAGCGGATTACAATTTAATATTTTCAATTTGCTTTTGTTTATTGTTGTTTCCGATTTTATTTTTAATTTCCAATTTTTATTTTATTTTATTGTACAAACTGTGTATTTATTTTGGTATTTATTTAATTCATTTACATGTTGTTTAACATATTTAACAATCATTTGGTTTATACTTATTGTATGCATGTACAATATTCAAATTCAAATCCATGTATTACATTTAGAATTTTAAATCGAAATTAAGGACACATTGAATACGACAGCATCTGTGAATGTCGTGGATGGTCAATGGGAGAAAACATTTTGTTTACAGACTAACTACAAAGAGAGTTGGCTGAATATTCCAATAGTGGGTTAAGCACTTTTTACCGCAGAAATCCAAGAATTGTTTTTACGGGACTATCAGGTCATTTCATGCAATTAATATTTTCATTTACAAATTTGCTGACGGTATCGAAGGCAATGGTGCGTACTAATTTACATCCCTTTAAAACCTTCCAGTTCACTCTCATCTAGTACCACAACTTTTAGAAGCAATATTTTATTACACAACATTGTTGAGACAATGTAATGGCAAAACTGTCAATTGTAGTTTTCATTACACAGGCTCGGCGCTATTTATTTTGAGCTTCGACATGATTTTGTGCGGTCATAAAGTTTATAAATACCACTTATCCAATACCAACAGCGATCAAGTCTAAGCCTGGACACTATGACATTTTTAAATTGGAGGTAAAAATTCAAGTACACTGACTGAAAAGTACCTGGTGAGCATAAACAAGTTCTCCTTTGCCAGGTTATCTCCCACACAGTGAGCATTCGATTTGTATTTTAAAATTTCTCACTGCCAGACGTAGGATTTAAGATTTTCCAGGTACATACATACATACATAATTGGTCATTACAACCCTTCAGTTGGGATTATGACCTAGCTTCTCACACCACTTATGTTGTGCGCGTTAATTTCATACATGAGTTTAAAGTCGATTCCGGACGACAAATTTTTGAGAAGCTTTTCATAGCAATTTTATTAACTCTCGTAGCTTTTGCCATTTTTTCAAATTTTGTTTTGTCTGAACTGGCGTTTGAACTGTGGCTTTACGTCTAATAATACAACACACTATCTACTAGACTACAGTGACAGAAATTGGAAGTTCCAGTTGAATTTTAAGATCAATTGTGCTCTGTTATCATATATTTGTCCATTAGTTTGGACTTATAGAAGGACTTGGAGCCAAAACACTTATTCCGGCCTTGTCATATTCTCTGTCTTAAAATTGTCTTTAAAGAATTTTCTTTGCAATAAAACCAAGAACAGTGATTAGTTCCAACAAAATGCCATATTTGTGTTAAAAAGCGTAATTTAAGAGATGTGGATAGATCGGAAGGCACAGACAGGAGGACAGTTATCGACCAGAAATCCAAACGATCAGATTCTACAAATTTTTCGGCAAATTTAAAAAAAAAATTTAATGGAAGAAAAGTGCAGTTAAAGGATTGTCAGAGGAAAAACTCTTATGCAATAAAGAAGATGGAAAACATTTTTTAACTTGAAATTAAATTAATTTAAAGAGTTTTTCCTTTTGCTAATATAATGCGATTCCATTGCCTTAATGCAAACTGCTGAAAAAATTTCGGAAATCACTTGCCATTTGCTTCAAGTACAACCAAATGGATGGATAATGATTATGATTGCTTTAATGCGTTGATTTTAATCCAAAACGATAAAAGTCAATACAATGCAACAACAACAGCAACAACAATAAATAAAATTGTCTAATACATGTCACACATATCCACACCCCCTCTATTAGGGAAATGGCAATACTACTGTTACTGGTAATCGTTTGAATGTGTCGATTAATTTTTTTTCCTCATTTTGTCTGGTGAATTATTGCGTGTTGACGCATATGGTGACAATTTACGCTTTTTCTTTGTCCTTCACTTAGTTCCATTGGAATCGTTGTAATTGTAGGGTTGGCAGTTGGCAGTTATTGTGTGATGGAATCAAAACAGCCTAAAGTCCTAATGCTTTTGGTAAAGAAAAACACCAGTTATGTATATCCATTGTTATAGCCATCATCATCGTCATCATCGTCATTACCATCAGCGTTACCACCACCAAAACAGCCAGCACTTTTAGAAATACTACAGCATATATTTTGTTTGCATGTTGTTGTCGTCGTTTGTTTGTATTTGCCGGTGATTTTTTCGCTGCCTCATTTTTCTTTCTATTGTTGTTGTTGTTGTTATCAGTTCTGTACATTAACGGCAATTAGTGCAGAAATTAGGGAAATGAAAATGCGAATTTCAATTCAGTTGCGCCCAAAAACTTTCCTGACAATTAAATTAAAATCACAGATAAATTTCATGCATCAATGTATCATCAGCGTAATTTGTATTTATTGTACAATTTGTGTTGCATGCAACACATACAACATACGTACATACTGTAGGTTTGCCTGCTGCGTAATTGCAATGCATTTGTTCTGTGGGTAGTTTTGGAGATTAGAATTTTATTTTTTCTTTATTTTATCTTCTTTCTCCCTTTTTTTTTTGTTTTTCATTCGAAAATTTGAACAGATGGAGTATGTAAACACAGAAAAATTGGTTTTCTGTTGCGATAATTACGAAAAATGATAAGTTATGATGCGCTTAAAATCAATTCCCATTTCGGTATGAGTGTTTTTGTTAAGATTTTTGTAAAAATATTTTAAATTTAAGTGAATATTTAATGTGTCACAGCTTAGGTTTATAAATTCCTTCCACTTATGTGATTAATTCTTGCCCTTTGGAAACTGTGACTACATTTCTTGATTTGGGAGTATTATTGGATATGAAATTGTCTTTTATTGACCATATTAGTATGATGATTGGCAAGGCTCGGGCTGTTCTTGGTTTTGTGAAAAGATGGGCTAGGGGATTCATTCATCGAACAAGACTGCTATACATTTCACTTGTTAGACCTATTTTGGAGTATGCGTCTATTATTTGGAATCCATACTATAGTTGTCATAGTTATTCAATAGAGTCTGTGCAGAAGCAGTTTTTATTATTCTGTTTACGTGGCTTAGGATGGGATTATGCCAATGGGTTTCCGTCATATGAGGCTAGATTAGGTTTGATAAAACTTCCAACTTTGGAACGTAGAAGGGCTGTTTTAGAGGTTTGTTTTGTTTTTAATCTGGTTAAAGGTGATATCGATTCTGAGTTTTTACTTTGTAACCTGAATTTCAGTATTCCAGCAAGATTTTCACGGCACTATCGTCCTCTTTCTTTAGATTTTTATAGAACGAACTATGGATGTAATTTTCCTTTTCGTAGATTATGTAACGATTTTAACTTATATTATGATTTTATTGATTTTAATAGTAGTGTTTGTAATATAAAACGTAGTTTATATGCTGGCATTAATTTGTAAATTATTATATAAAAATGTATTTTCGTTTTTGTTATAGGTAGTTCCTGTTTATTATAACTTTATTAAGCTTGTGATTAAGTTCTGTAGCAGATTTATGTTCTCGTTGCCATTACTTTTCCCTTACCCGCTACAGTCCGGACTATAGTGTGTACGTGTCCCTACGTAACGAGCCCTCCGCGGTCGGATGAGGGTGGGTTGGTGAGAGGCCGGGGACGTTCGAAAAAAAAATTTGATGTTGAACGTAAAATAATCACGATTTTAAGAATTCTCTTTGATTATACTATGACCTAGTCTACGTTATAATAAGTACCACATTCCTATTCCTATTCATGGTCCGCACTAACTGACTGAAATGAATCACATAATAAATTGATAAAATAACTTGGGCTTGATTCTATTAAACTGTTTCAGTCTTTCAAATGTTTATACATTTTTATAAAAAATAGAAAAACACTAGTACTTGCGATCACGACAAAGAAAATATCTAAACACGCATTAATAATTTAATTTTATGCTTCTGGAAATTAAATGTAACGAGTATCTTAGGTTTCTGCGTACGAGGCTTATATGTATTTGCAGGGTGCAGTCACCTGTTCCTGCTTGCAATACATTCCTATGTAACTGATATATGTAAACAATATCTTCTTTTCTTCTTTAAAATTGTGTCAAATTCATACAATAAAACATCATTTTTCGCAAAAGGATACAGTATTTATCAAATTTCAAAGAAAAACTCCTTGGTTTACTACGATGTCGAATACCCACAAAACTAGAGTTCGGATTTAGGTCATCGTTTGAAACCTGTCCCAAAATTCGAATGGAACACGGATTTGTACGAAAGTTAAGTGTACTTAGCTAGAAGATTAAGAATCTCAAGATATTCAGTATTTGGAAATATTTCGCCGGGCATTTATTTATTTCTCCAAATCTTTTCACTGCGCAAGGTGGAGGCGATGTGGTCTAATCGGTTTAAACATTTTTTAATAGAAACTTCTTACAAATTATTTGAGTATACTTCTAAAGTACTGTAGTGTCGATTTCCAATTTGCCGCATTTAAAATTAATAAAATTTCTTGAAATTAGATGATGAATAATTTGTGTCTTTATTTAATAAAAATAAATGTTAAACGCTTAACTAATTAATAAATTAACACTGCAGTTATGAACACATGACACAATAATGACAATAAGCCGTAAATGACCTTTTAATTTATTCATACGGCATACATTTGGCCGTACAAAATTTTTAATCTTACAAATAAATAGAAAAACAAAATGTTGAATAGAAAGAAAGGGGAACAAAATATGATCATCTGTGTTGACACAGAGATCAACACCTTAATACAAATAAAAATTAAATAAAATTCATAATTTCAACAAACAAAACGAAAAGAAAAGAAAGAAATTTATTAGGGTGACTATTTCGAATGTATGTAAATAGATTTCAAATGTACACAGTCTTTCATCAGATGAGATCTTTATGAGTCCTGCATATGTTTAGATAAACAACAAATTTCAAACTTTGCACAGCAACTTACAGAACAAAAGTGCAATCCCTTGAATGAGAACGGCAGTTCGTCTGTCTGAATGTCTGCCAGCCTGTGTGTTTGAGTGTCAAACGTTTGTTTAACCGAAAGTGTAACAAAGCACAACAACAAGGGTGACAGAGACATTAACGGCAATGAAAGGAAACTAGGAACTCTTCTTACCCTCTCATTATTATTTACAGCTATTAGAACAGGATCATCAATTAATCCCGTTTGCTGCGGCAATTTCCGTGTTGAAAGTCGCGAATTATGTGTGTGTATATTTGTCATATCGTTTATATTCAATTCATTTGTAATTTGTAGGGTGTTTTCGACTGACGCCTCTTTTACATTTATACTGTGTGCAGCAATTTAACGCTTCAGTTTCATTGCCAAAGATTTATTCATTCAATTTTATCGAAAATAGTTAGATTTATAACTTGAATTTAATTTGTAACAGATGCAGGGAATAATATTTGTCATCAGTATCGATACGTTGGTTGGGTATTAAGGGTATTTACAAAAACGATCGCTGCGTAAAAGGAAGCGATTAATTTATCATTTTACCTACAAGAGATTGACAACTCAACTCGTTGGCTTTATAAAGTAACGTAAAGGATTTAGTCAGAGTTAAAAAATTATGATGATCATTAATACTTGTATGGTTAGAACACAACTGTGCAATAACCACAAATCAATACACGATTCTTCAATAATTTATAGTAAATAAATCCTTCAACCCCATTCAAAAGATAACCTTTGACCTATTCAATATATATACTTCACTTGTTTGTGTCTGATCTTTACGGTCTAGGTGTAGTATTAAAAACAATCAAGATAATTGTAATCGAATAAATTCGACGATTTCTATACTCGATGTCATAATGAACTTATTTTGTATCAACGCACTTCTCTGGTTAACGATTGATGCTGCAGCAGAGTTAACGTACATAATTCTGCAGCTAAAAGGTATTTAACTGTTGTGTCAAGTGTAAACAGTTTCATCTCAATTGAAATAAATTTTAAAATTAACTTAACTTCATCTTAAATTACCGAGAATTCACAAAGGTTTTGTAAGAAGGCAATCTATGTTCAAATGAGCAGTCCTTGCGCTGACCAACTTTTTCCCCAGTTTGGTGGAACTTGGTCAGTACAGAGATTGTGTTTACATGTGACGTCACAACGGGCCGCTATGTGTGCTTGACTGAGCTTTTGGTATCAAATCTACCACTCCAACCTAATCAAAGTTCAGGCCGCCATTGCGCTGCGCATGTGAAATTAATCACATTAATCGTCAATTGTAAAAAATTCAAGCAAGTGCGAATTGGTCTAAGACTATCACAAATAGTGAGCTGTAAGTAAGGACGTGACGTAGATTAATTCATACAGAAATAAAGGCTTGTAAGTGGTCCTGGTTTGGACACATTCTACGAAAATCTTTGGACAATACTACCAGGAAAGATATGTAATGAACTCCTTAGGAAAGATGAATTAGGGTGGTGCAGATTGTTGATCCTAGAAGTAGCGGATTATGGTAAATGCTTAAATACTATTGGCAAGCTCAGATGGAAAGTGTTTGCTAAAGCCCTGTACTCTTATAGGAAGACTGGGACACTGTACAATCTTTTACACGAAATCTTAAACGAATCGCTGATGATCACTAACAAGAATTTTACGGAGCTGCCATAAATAGCAATCACGATAATTCTTTTTATTTTGAAAGACAATTTTACTACTTGTGATTGTAATTGTCACGCCTACAGACCTGGCAACCAGATCTTCACATCCTGGAGAAGACTCATGAAAACAATTGTGAGCTCGGTATTCCAACGGAGCTAATAATGTTAATCAACTCCTGCACCTCTGTCAAGGTTGGAATGGGTCTCTCCGAACTTTTTGATACTGTAAGCGGTTTCAGACAAGGCAACTTCTTATCATGCGACCTCTTCAACTTCGTCATAGAGAGAGTTTTGCAAAAAGCGGAAGCGCAAATCGAAGTATGTTTAATTAAAACAACAATTTTCAACATAAATCACATTGGCCGCATCGCTACAGTTGAATTAAGAAGAAATTTGACTCAGGAATTTACACTCACGTGCGTATTCTTTTGACCCTTCAACTTCGATTATGATGGTAGCCTACATCAATAGCGTTGACCTTCGAACTTGTTTTTGGCTACTGACTACTCTGCTATATTTTAACTATCATTAGCTGTTTTGTATTTTGATATTATTAGAGCAGATGTATAATCAACTTTAACACAATTTTGTTTATCAAATTCTATGAAAAATAAGCACATGTTGGTGCTGTTAGTCCAACATCTTTTGTAATAACAATAAGAACTACAAATAAAACTCTAATAAATGTATGGGTATGTATGTGTATTATGAATTGAATTAGTTTTGGGGTATAAAATGTGAATGCTTTAATGAAAACCTCAAATGGATCATAAGATCCATGAATCATTTGATTGAAATAAAATCAAAATAAACAATACCAAATAACAATAATAACAATTTAAGAACAGTGTTCACATATACTACAACACCATATACATAAGTACCAATAACAATAACAACACTAATCAAAACAATAACAATAACAACAACAACAATAACAAAAACAAAATATTTTTAGTTCAACAATAATAACCACTTTAACACGTAATATGGATGATGATTCCTTCACTCTTACTCTCTGAATGGATGAATGAATGAATGATAATGGATTAAATGTGACGTATTTTGCGGCTGACTCGTTGGTTGATCGGTTGAATATTTAAGCGCAACAAATTTCAAGTGCCTTTATTGTTTAACTAATGATTGGATGATGAGTTAAAGTGGCTGTGGCTGTGACTGTGGCACTGTCTTTGTCGCTGTCTGTGGTTACAAGAATAGGGAAGGAAGTGACTGCCAAAAGTGGCAAAACGTGTATGGGAACAATAGAAATACAATTCAAAGGGGAAAGAGAACGATTTATAACAATAAACAATTCTTGATGCAACATCAGACAACTGAACAGACGAATAAATGTTTGTTGAATGTTATAGAACTTTAGAGGTACATACGTACATACATACATATATTGTAAAGAGTATTTCAAAATTAGGTGTTCTTTCAATTCAATTTACTTTTCATTTCGTTTTATTTTAAACTTTACTAAGGCCCAACGTTACTTAATTCGAAAGTGCTCCAAAACGACAGTTAATTTAAACGCAATTGGAAACGATTATGGATAATGACGAACATTCTTTCGATTATTCGAAAAACACCGTTAAGAATAATTCTAACCGGATTTTATTTTTGAAATATCTAGAATCTTTTTGGTCAAAATCGAAGTCTGTAGTCAGTTCCTAGTTTTCTAAAAGAATTCAGAATGCATTCTAATAATCAAGATCGGAATATAGGAAACTATTGTTGAGCTGAGATATGAGGTAGAATAAAAGGCTGATGAATAAACTCGAAAAGGCTTCAACGACTTCAGCTTGAGATACGGGATATAGTAAAAGACTGATAAAGAAACTCAAAAGGCTTCATTAACTTCAGTTTTTAGAGTCTTATGTGAGGATAATGTAATTATAGGTTTAATTGTTCGAACTAGCGTGAGTAAGGCTTATAAGATTGTCATCAATTCGACTTTAGAGAGATACGAATCTAAAGGCTTCGGAATCATATCTGCGAAGTGGTTATCATACACGAAACGAAACCGTATCTGTTAAAATGTCAATTTGTTGTCAATAGTTCTTCAGATGTGTTGTTTTGTGCCGCAATTCTAAAAGGCATTCTGTTTTAAACTTTTCGACGTAAACGACTTTCCCAAACCGCAGCTTCGACTCTGGTTTCATCTACCAATTTGAGAATTTCTGTTTTTTCTCAATACAACCTTATGTAGAAATTACGAAAAAATTTGGCTTCGAAAAACTTTGCATAACCGAAAAAATGCAATTATTTGGTCTACTTTAGACTCTACTAATAAAATAATTGAAGATATCACTTCTATAATCATCTCCTTTGTCACTTCATAAAATAAAACACTTGCCATTGAATCACTCTTTACGTTTGATGTGTAACGTTTGAGTGATGAATGAATGTTTTGGGCTCTTATTGAATTTTGAAGGCTAATAAAAATCATCATCATCATCACCATCACCATCACCATCACCATCACCACCGTAATCTCAATTCAATTTTGAAGAGTGCGTATGTCATATGAAAATATTTACCAGTCGTTGTCTCGATTGTTGCTTACTTCTCATTATTTTTCTTTCTTTTTCTCCTTTTCACACGGATTGTAGCATTTGTTGCCATAAATTATTTTTGCAATACAATAAATTCTTCATTATTTTGTTTTGATTTCAAGTGTGTCTCTAACCCTGTCACAACTGGTAGCCTCCATTCAATTGTTCCGTACAATTAAATACTTTTGAAAATAATTGTGATTATTGTTATTATTTTGAAAAATTTCTAAATGGCTATGAGTAATTTGTTTAGACAGTGATTCCATTGTTAAATCTAAGAGCAGATGGTAACTCTTTTAATATGCGTATGAAATAATTTTTAGCAAAGAAAAAATAAAAGAATTCTTAAATATTTCCTTAACATAAAATCAACTTAAAGGTAAAACGAAAATTGTTTATATTACTCATAGTTGATATTTCCTTTATTATAAATTTTTATGTTAAAAATCAAGATTTTTTACCTCTTTTTGTAATGCTGGAATAAAATTCAACAAAACAATGACCGAAGTAATGTGTATAAACACTAGAAATAACACGAAGTTCTATAAATGTGGAAGAACTAGACCATGTCTTCTAATTTAATTTCTTTGGAAGTGCATTAATATCTGCCGGCGGTTCTCGTAATCATTTACAAAATCGTTAAAAGGTTTTCAGTCAGATTTGTTTAGTGGTAGAACAAGTTGTAAAAATTTTCTATCTACCATGCTGTGTATATACCGTTTGCATGATACATAAATGCATACATAATTGGTCATTACAACCTTTCAGTCAGGATTACGACTCAGCTTCTCACACCACTTATGCTGCGTGTGTTAATTTAATACATGAGTGGCGGCATCTACAGTTTTAAGTCGACTCCGAACGACAGTTTTTTTTTGAGAAACTTTACATGGCAATTTTATTTACTCGCAGGGTTTTTGCCAGAAATCTGAAGAGGAAGTCGTCGAAGAAATGTTTTTCATATTTTCGTTTTGATGTCTGACCTGGGGTTTGAACCGTGGCCTTACGTCTAATAAGTCGACACACTACCTATTAGACTACGGCGACTTCTCCTTTTGCATGATAGTACGTTATAACCTGTGCATGATCTCACATATATATATAGTAGTATAGTACAATCGCTTTACCTAAAGGTTCTACTTACTGCTTTTGTCAGTAATACGACATTTCTGTCATAAATAATATCAGAAATTTTAAGTTTTATTTCTTACATAATTTCCAGCACCATCAAATTAAGTACATACATACATACATACATAATTGGCCATTACAACCCTTCAGTCAGGATTACGACCTAGCTTCTCACACCACTCATGTTGTGTGCGTTAATTTTATACGTGAGTGGCGGGACCTACAGTTTAACGTCGACTCCGAACGACAGAATTTTGAGAAACTTTTTCATGGCAGTTTATTTTACTCTCAGAGTTTTTGCCAGAAATCTGCTGAGAGGAAGTCGCCGAAGAAATATTTTTTTTTTTCATATTTCATTTTTGATGTCTGACCTGGGATACGAACCCGGGCCTTACGAATAGTAAGCCAACACACTACCTACTACACCACGGCGACTTCTCAAATTAAGTAAGTCACATAATAGAGCTTGGCTTTATTAAAAACGTTGTTCAGTATTAAACAAATGGAAGAGAATTGTTCCTATTTTTACGATGCTTTTGATGTTTTTCGCCATTTATTCGTCAACAGATGGCACAAATAGGTCCGCGCAGAACATCGAAGTTCTAATCCCTCTTCGAACGACAAAAGTTTGTTTACGAACATCTCAAATGTTTGTCGGCTAATTTTAATTATATTAACCTCTAGGCCATTAAACCCTTGTGTCTTTATTATTCTTAATTTGGGCTGTTCATATTTCTCTGTGATCTAAGGATTGTAGGCCGTGGCAGCAACTCTTGATGAAGTTTGCGTGAACAGAATCGCCATTTCTTGAATAGCTTCATTACACACTTCATCACACGTAAATACCCTTCTGTTTGCCGCTTTATGTGAAAAATTTCCGGATTTTGTTCTTAAGCATCCATAGTTCTTCATGCAGTTTTTATAAATTTTTGTTCATACGACGAATCCTCCGACAGCAATAGTATATGTTCGGCATCAATACGAAATTCTTGGATCACGTGGAAATTAAGAACTTCATTGCAACAATTTGTGTAGCCGAGGTTGCCTGTATGAGGATATTTAAGTTTATGGTTTGTTATTTCAAAAAATTTAAAACCTACATACATTCTGTATAAGAGGACACTTGTCTTAAATTTAAAAAGTGAGAGGTTTTTTTTTGTTACTGCTAGAAATGAAAAACAAATTTGTTGCTTTTTTTAATAAAATTGTTTTATTTTTAGTTGCTCTATTTAGTATTCAGTAAATTGTTTCTAAACTTATGCAATACAATACATTTTAATTATAATTTATTAATTCAATTTACAATAAATATTTACAGGGACATTTACACAATCGAGCCAGGAATCCATTCCAATTATTTTTTTTATTTTTTTAATTCAAAATAATCGACATAGGAAATGTAAACATTTACATAACAGTGAAGGAAAAAAGTATCTGATTTCACAGTTAAATAGCAGAGGAATACAAATTTAAAATAATTTGCATTTAGAATACATAAGTACATACAAGTTTAGTAACTATTACTGGTACTCGTTGGTACTCATACAAGGTATTGCAACAAACAAATTATTTTGTATTGACGTACATAATTATTTATTGATTTTAAAATTGGAAGTTTCATTCATTCAATCATCGTCCATTCCAATCATTGCAACAGGACGGATACAAAATTTATTTCAAATGCTTGCAGCAGCATTCAATGCACATGCAAATTGGTTTGCATGTCTTGTCTCAGGGTGTTGTTGGCCAAACTATTAGAATGACATCATCATCAGTTTGTGTCGCCAACTGACTAGCATTCCTAATTGACAGCCTCATCAATTGTCATTAATTTGTTTCCTTAATACTGTTTGTTCTGTGGGAGATTTAAAACTCCATAAAATATTTGCATTCGAAAGTTTTTAAAACCCATCGTTAAAGCTTAGCACGTCGTCTAGTTTGTATTCGTGCAGTTATGGCACTCATTAGTATTGTTGTTATTGCAGTGATGCTGGCCAAAAAAAGGTAGAGATACTGTTGAGTTGAGATAGGGTTGAGTTTTACTAATAAAAACCCCTGCTTTCCTTAGCCAAAAACTAACTGACTGTTGATGGCGTTGAATTCTGTTGTGACTGCTGTTGTTGCTTTATCCTTTCTTTGGCCTCTTGCTGGGCCTTTTTAGAACGTTTCCATTTCATGCGTCGATTTTGAAACCAAATTTTCACCTGAGTTTCTGATAGCATTAGGCCGCTGGCCACTTCAAAACGTTTGGGGCGGGACAAATATTTATTCTGTTTAAATTGTTTCTCCAACTCTAGCAGTTGTTGCGATGTAAAGGCGGTTCGTGGACGGCGAGTTTTACCCAAAATGGCATGATGTGGATAAGCGGCCAATTCGGGTATGCGGTGATGTAACATGCCAGCCCGTGCCAAAAATTCGAATTGCAAGTGTGAAGGCATAAAATGTTGGCCCATGGGAATCTGAAGGAGGTTGAAAAAAAAGAAATCATTAATGTTTGAGAACGTCTTGAGAGAATAATCAACAGAGGAGAATAAAATTTCAAGATCAGTAATATTATAATGTCTAATTTTTGTAACATAATTGTATGTATCTATCGTCAACGTTCGTAAAATACCTAATAGGCAATTAAGGCAGAGGAATGTTTTCTTGCCATAAGAAATTTTAATAATATTCTCCAAGATTTTACTGATATTAAGAGATGTTAGGTTTAAAATTTATTTTGAGTGAAACTATGTCAATAAAAATGTATATGTGCAAATATAGTAACTGCCACCTAATGTCATATACCATAAGTATCGCAATAAGGTAATAGTCTGTACTAATCTGTCTGCGCAATCGAAATTCAATGCGATCCGTTTATTTGCAACTCAGGAACTATTTGCATTAAATTTCAGAACAATAGTATTGTCACCAGTAATGGAAAGGTTTTTTTGCCAAATCAGTCCGAATCATTGTTTGTTGATTAATATTGTATTGCTTTGTATTTAGAGATGAACAACTTACAGGTATGGGTTTTCCAGAAGGATCTAATGGTCGATGAAAGGCTGAACCACCTTGAGCCAACAGATGATAGGGATGACCTCCCGCATATAGAGGAAAATCTTGTGGTCGAATGGGACTATGTGGCGGTATAGGTTTTTTAAACTCATCACCCAACTCCATATGCATGCCCAAATGTTGTTGATCTTCACAGCCGGGACTAATGGGGGGACTAGAACGATGAGACGATGTAGGAGATTCAGATCTGAAAAGAGTAATAAAAAAACAGAGATATTAAATATTATTTACTTATTAAATTTACTGCAGATACTACTCTAGTATTCTCAATATTCTGATCGATTTCGAACAACTTTATCAAACTGAACTGTAACATTTGTTATTAAATTAAGTCAATATGGTGAATTATCTTTTTTCGAGGAAAAAACTTTTGTTTCTTCTTCTTGCGGCAAATCCTATGGATCCGTGAGAAATTTTAATCGAATTTTATTAGAATGTACAAAAGATCATGTCTGTATTATATAAACGGTATTATTGGTTTTCTTTTTATCACTGTGTGGTATCATTACATAACATTACAAAGTCAAAATTAAATTCTATAATTCATGGCCCGTGAGAAAAACTTTGTTAATTTGAAAATAAGAGAAATATTTGAAGAAATACTTTATAGGGATACCGTTTTATTAGAAAACAGAAAATATAACGTGTAGCGCACGTGATGAGAAAAATGTGAGTGAGGACAGAGCAAGTCGTGGCTTATTCGGTTACGATAATGAGTTTTTGTAGCCGATAAAATTACAGCGGTACTTGAAGATTATTGATGTTTTAGTTCCACATGAGCTGACTGATCGAATTGCCATTTGCGAATCGTTGCTGAAATTAGTAGAAAACGATCAATTCATCAATCTGCTACTGACAACTCGACTGAATTCAATGTCAAGCCACACTCACCTTTGAAGAAACCCACCGAAAATGTCACTGTTTGGTTACCAATTACAACGGTGTCTGCAAAATTATTTTGATTGTAAAAAGTTTACAAACCAAATAGTTGCAGAAAATCGATTAGCCATGGTTTTAGAAGTTCTGCAGCTAATGTCGATTTCATTAATATCGTTTTACAATTAAAAAATTTTAGGTTCACATAATATTTTTTTGTTTTAATTTCTTTTTTTTAATTTAGTTATGAAGTAATGGAAAAAGTTTCATCAATCTTCTTTAAAAGCATTATAAAACCCAACATATTTATTTAATAATGATTTCATTTTGTTTATATTTATTTAAGCATTTTTAAATCATGAAATTGTTTAATTTCCCTGCTGGCGGCATTAACCCCATTTGCCAATTTCTTAAAATAATAACTGCAACGGCAATGCCATGGCAATAATTGTGGGAGAAAAGAAGTAAAAAAATTAAAAACGTTTTCATAATTGATGTTCAATTATTTTCTTTTTTTTTCTTTTCATTTAAGGTGGATAGTGATTGCTTATAACATCACAAACTTACTTTGTTTATTTTTATTTTTTATATTGGGTTTCAAGCATTTTTTTTTAAATTTTTTTAATAATTTTTAATCATTTTTATGCTAAAATGTTTGACGCTTATATAGAGTAAATTCTATATAAAAGTAAGTTCTGAATTTTCTAAACAATAGAAGTTTTCAAGAAGACTTTCAAGGCCAACAAAAGTATGAGTTACAGCTAATAGCGACTCTTCTAACTGTAAAAATATCGAAAACGGCAGTTTGGAAAACGTTATTTTGTTTGTGCTTTCAATGCGCCCTTAAGCCACTTAATTGGAACTCAATGATCATAAAATTGGTATTAAGACAAGCCTGTTCGTTGCATTACATATTGAGGCGATTTATAAAGAAAAATTCAATATTTCAAAGAGAAACTTTGGCGGAGTTTATGAGTGATGATCTGGGACGCTTTTGTCACAGAAAATGAGAATGCAAATCAATTTGTCAAAAATTAAAATTTTGTTGTTACATCTTTGCTGGAATCAAGCATTCTATCATTTTGGTAAAGTATGCTTAAATTCATGCTAATGATTCCATGGCCATCTAGTCTGTTCTGTAGATATTTGATTAATTTTTTGTAGAAAATAAATAATATGACACGCACCTAGAGCTATTACAAATTAATGCATGAGATTAAATGCACTATTATTTAAAAAATGTATAGAATTTATGCAAAAAATAGAGAATTTAAAGTGAATTAATTTGAGTAGAAGTCAATTAGAGTTACACATGCATAAATTATTCTCCTTTTATTGAAATGTACACCTTTACTGGCAAATTATAAAGGACGTCAAATTTGAATTTCAATTTAAAATAGGGTTTGCTGGAAAACAGGGTTTACTTAGAACTTGACATAAAATGCACATAACTTCATATATTTAAAATTGCAGTTAAAATTAAACGACTAAAAGTTTGATTTAAATTCCTCGTAGTCTAGTAAGTGTTTTGGCTTATTAGACTGGATCAGCCATCTGCAACATAACAAAATATTAAAAAAAATATATCTTTTGGTAATTTCCTCTTAGCAGTCTTCTGTCAAAAACTCAGAGATTGATATCAAAAAAAAAAAAAAAGTAATTGATATGAAAAGTTTCTCAAAAAAATCTATCGTTCGGACCCCCTTTAAAACTGTAGGTTCCGCCACTTACGGACAAAATTAACAAACACAACATTGATATGTGAGAAACTATTCTGATCAAAAGCTTGTGATAACCAAATAAGTAGGTAAGCATAAGTTTTATTTCATTTAAGTTAAAAGAAAAATTGTTTAAATTTGACTAAGGATCAGTGAACGAATTGTTAAAACAAATTTCCTGTTATACATTCCACAAACTTCAAATTTATTTTAATTAAATTTCAAAAGGATTGTTGAGTCAATCTCTTTTTTGGGTTGATTATTTGAAAGCGATTCATGCTTAAGACTTTTCTAAAACCAGAAACCATGATACAAATATATTCGATTAATGGGGGACTGGACTTGAGTTAATCACTTCCACTACAATATCACTGTTTATATTGATATAACAGTTTAAGAAAAATTCGTAACATGTTCCAGTTATTGCGGAAGCCTTAAAGGAAGAAACCAGTGTGGTAATTTACAATTTCAATTACATTGCTTGTTCGTTAGTAGCAGTAGTTGCACTGAACTAAATAACTATAAACAATTCCATAATATTTTAGAATTGTGATTTATTTGCTTCTTTCTATACTGGATAAAAATAATAATAAAACAGATTGAGTCAAACAAACAATTACCCAACTAAACACCTAGGCACCATATAAAAAACAATCTAAGTTACAGCTAATCTAACCTTATGGTTTAATATCATTTTGAACAGCATATAAATTAAGAGTTAATTTTCTTAAGGCCAAAAACATCACACGGAATCGTCTAAATCGCAATTAATTTTGATGTAAATTGTTGTGCAACTTATGTATAGGAAGTTGACACACTTCATAGCTTAGTTGGAGAACTTTAAAGAAAATAAAATTTCTAAAGCTAAACTTCACGAACCGTGAAACTCCCAAGTGAAAAGGAATCTTGAGGATAAATTTATGACTATGTAGCTCTACTGCCCCAATAATAATCGGAAATTACGAAAACCCTGTTAGCAACACAAACCAAGTCAAAACCTAGAATACAAACTTTCCTTGTTCATAATTTTTGTTGTAAAAAATTAACATTCAAAAATATTGATATTATGACCAGAGTTTTCTCTTGCGAGTTTCCGCGATAACTATAATTTTGTATATATAGTATGTATACTAATTTGTTTCGACCACAAGGAGTAGTCTTTAAATGTTTTTCGATAACTTATTTTGTGTAGCAAAATCAAGCAGAACATTTTTCAATAACAAAACCAAGATCTTCTTTTCAAACCGATATTATATGTATTAATAGTTCCCGCATTAATACCAATTGGATAATGCCAATTATTTAATATTTCTATTGAGAAACGACTTTGAATCCAAACTTTCTCTAGAAAATATGGACACTAGACAACATTGCATCTTGTTTACCTTGACATGCCATCTGGACTAGGTGAATCATATTCCCGTGACTCATGCAGTCGTTGTAGAGCTTCTTGTTCCGACATGCCTACTGCTGTCATATCTCGAGCATATTGTAGACCCATTGATAAGCGATCATCCAGTGGTGGTGCTTTAACATTCGTTACTTCAGGCGATTGAGGTTCACAGTTATTTTGATTTTTCGCCAATAGAGCATCGATACAAAAAGACTTTTTTGGTTGGCTTTGCTGAAGAATTGGAGGTGATCGTGAAGCCGGCGGTGAAGTTGATTGAGGCGGTGTCGGTTGTGGCAACTGATTGAGGGAATTTGTGGCATTTGTTGGTGGTATCATTAGCGGTAAACGCGGCATAGTATAGACACCATTCACCAGAGACGACGGATGACCTACGGAGGGAGGTGGTAATGCGTCGTAAAGTCTTTGTTGGGCCGCCAGTGGAGATGCAAAAATACGTTGATCTCGAAGACTAGCTGCTGCCACTCCCGAGGGTAATTGAGGCATTGTATGCATATTACTAGTAAGAGGTACCGGTTGCACTAGTAGGGGTAAGGGAGTAGTATTATTGTTCTGTTGTTGATGTGATTCCACCGCACAGTTTACCGAAGTTTGTGAGGGTTTAGGGGAATTACTACTCGAATGAGGTGATCCCGTTGAGCGTGCGGGACTTAATTGCGATCTGGGAGATCGTGGTGAGAGCGTTGAGCGGGTATTCGAATCTTGCTGATAATCGGTGTGTGGAGGTGATAAATTATGATGCTGCTGCTGTTGTTGTTGCTGCTGCTGTTGAATACTTTGTGCGACTGCAATATGATTTAAAAACTGTGATATATGTTGCTGTTGTTGTTGTTGCTGCTGGTGTTGTTGCTGCTGCTGTGTCTGTTGTTGATGTTGCTGCAGTTGTTGCAATGTGGGCGGTTGAGATACCTGTGCACTTGACATATTGTTCCTAATCTTATTCACTTAACACTTTTCAATAACAGAATTGAATATTTTTTTTTAGTTTAAATTAAATTTTTTTTTCTTTTTTAATTTTTTTCTGTTATCAATGAATTTTGTTTGTTTTCTTTTTAATTCTTAATTCAGAGCACTTCTTTTGCGATTTTTTTCCCGATAAATATTCTTGTCACTGTGTGTGTAATTATTGATTTATTTGATTTTTTTTGCTTTATTTTGATAATAAAAAAGGTCGTTTGATGACAATGAAATGCGCGTACGTTGTTACGGTGCTAACGCGATTCAACGACTGTGATAAAATAGTTAAAAATTTTCAATCATATACCTCGTTTCAGTACTTTCATACCATTCGCTTGTATCGAGAGACCGGGTATAACTATTCGACCGGTTGTTCCACAACCACCTTTTCAATTAGCACCACCAACGAAAGCATAAGAAACAGAACAAAAATTCCTTCTTCTTTTTGTCGTACTCGAGAGAGAATGAGAGTGAGTGTACTCTTTTTGTGTGTTCATCGTTTAACTGTTACCACATTTAACAGTTACTCTCTTTTGCGCATTCTCTTACCGTTATAAAAAAGATGGAGTTGAATGTTACTTGGTTTATAGAATTGTCTCTTTTTAACTTGAGCTGCATTCAAGGGGACTCAACCTTTAAAAGGGGCGTTATTAAATTGTTTTCCCTTTTGGTTTAATATAGCCATGATTAGAATAAAATTGGTAATTGGAAAGGTGTGGCATCTATTCGATAACAAAAAAACATTCGGAGAATATCAAATAAAATGAGAAAATAAAGTAAAAAAAAAAACTGAATATTGTAGATGAATGGGATCTGTGTGTCTGTTAGACTCCATTTTTAGCCTAAAATTGTTAGCAAAACGAGATATAATTGCCATCATTATGGAGTGTTGCTGTTACTACTACCAGAGTGATACCAAAAAACAAAAACACCGAAAAAAATGTCTGTCATTAAGCAATTGAAATAGTCTCACACATGCACATACACATACCCATACATACATATCTACAAAAACACTTTTAAATACTAAGCATACATATGTCATTATTTAGTTTGGGTTGCATTGGGTTGAGTTGGGTGGTTTAGTGATGGCTTAGAAGTTTGAATTTTTTTCTCAACATGATTATTTTATTTCTCGTTATTATTATTAAAGATTCTTTGCATGCCTTTGGCTATATTCACCTCCTATTGTCCCCGTTCTATTTTTTATTTAATCAATTCCTTAAGAAATATATTTTATTGGTTCCGGCTCTGAAATATTTTTGCCAAAATAGAATACTGAACGGTAAAATATTCATCTTCGCATATGGTTTTCTAGAACAGGGCATAGATTTTGGTTTTTCCTTTTTCTGTGCTTCAGTAATTAAGCATTATAAATACTTTTCAGAATGAAATGTATCTTTAAGTGCTACAATTTGTTGGCAGTTCACAACTCCACCCACATATAATGCAGTCACAGATATCTGTACGTGCGTACGTGGGTCTATTGTACCCTCCACCCAATCCGACCCATCCGTTACCTTTGTTTTATTTGTATTTTAATTAGTGAAGTTTTATTTGTGTGGGTGTGTATGTGTGTTATGTTTTTCATCTTTTAACATAAAATTTGGAACTACTTTATAATTGACGGTAATTCAAGTTCAGTGTAGAACTTAAAAACTTTTTAATGCTGCAAGAAGCCTACATTCAGAATACAGTCAATGGATTAGAAAATTTGTCTTCTCGACCGACGACCTTCTCAGTACTGGTTTTATTTAGAACTGACCTCCTAATGGACTTTTATCACCACAACCATACATAAAATATTTCTTAACCACTTTCTCCTTTACAATGTACTTTTATTTCACTCCAAAATATTTTTCTCAATAACTTATTGAAGCTGGTTTTTAATAATTTTGAACATGAATGAAAACATGGTTTATTATGAAGGAGGATTCAGACTTATTCAATATTTAATGTTTAAAATGCAATACCTCGAGTGATAAAAAAATGTAAATTTTTTCGGTTTCTAATGAAACTTTATTAGCTATCTTCAGTAGAATGATGATATTATATTTTATTTAATTCTTACGGTTGTTTATCGTTGGTTGATGCGATCGGCGATTATTTACATTTGCGTGTTTCAAAGACGTCAATAATGAACCTCGCTATGTACGTTTTAAGGCGTCAGAAACTGAAAACCTAGTATAAAAAAGTGGTTGAAAAACACATCGAAATTCGGCGTATGTCGTAAGGATACTGCCAAGACAGCAATTCGAAGGTTTGCAGCATTACAATTTTTGTTTTGCCGATGTCTATAAACGAGCGTACCCTGTTGACTACCGAAGATTGTCGCACTGTCTGTGAGTCAGTCGAGATCTTTCAGTATTTTCTTAAATCTCCGAGTTATTCCTCTTGGAGTTGTTTCCTTTTAACTGTTTCCTTTTCCCTAAACTGAAGGGTTCTCGTAATGATACCGAATAAAAGTACTTATCGTAAGTGCTTCGAGAATTCTAAGGAAGTCTAGCATTAGTACATATGAGAATTATCTATTTTTAGGAGTAATAGTAAATATTTATTTGTAATCTTTTCTGAGCTAGACTTGGTTAATTGCACGAAGACCAGCTTTCTTTACCTTTAGAAAGAAATACCGAATGAATAAAAAAAAGTTAAAAACTTCTATAATTCTTCTGGTGTCCTGATTAAGCACATTAACTGTAGGGTTATTGTCAAATTTAATTGTCACCACCTTTTTGCTTTCATATTTGTGTGTACACAGGAGTTTTATAATTGTTTTTTATGAGTTTTCTTTCTCTTCTTGTTTTTATTTTTATTACATTTTTTTTTTGCCTTTTTGTTTAAAACTTTTGTTCTACGTTGAGATTTTTTTATCATTTTCCAAGTAGATTTTGTTGTGGAATATTTTTGTTAATTAGTGTTTGCCATGTTAATTACTTGGCAAATTACTACAATTTTGTTTAGATTTGCTTGTTTTGTTTTGCCTTCATTCTTATGCATTAAAATTAAAATTTTCAGTATTTTCGTATTTTAAAAGAAATGTGCTGCAATGAAAACAAATTCTAAATAGGCTGTTAATGTTTTAATTGCTTAAATTTAAGGCAGATTTTTTCTTTTTAAAACAATCATAATTTTTTTCTAGTATTGTAGATTTTAATTTAGATTTTCCTTTGTGCTCATTAAAGATGCTAAATTCTTATCGTTCTAAATATTTCAATTTGAATTAAATATGCGAAATTAAGGAAATTTGTTAACATAGTCGAGAATATAAGTATCACATATTATCATGACATAATAACCAAATGTGAACTTAAAGTTTTCAAATAAGGTTGTATTTATGATTCTGATGCTTTTATAAGGCCCACTATTGTTTGAGGCATTAGTCTTCCCGGTTGATCAATTTCCTAGTATTCTTATATTTTTACAAGTAATAACAGTCCATCATATGTTTCTATACTTCGGAAAGCCGATGTATACAATTATCTCATGCTTGATTAAATAATAAAATAAATTAAACATATAACTGCAGAAATAGAATCCACCAAAAAGGTCATCAGGTCAAACAAAAATTGAAAAAATGAACAAAACAGCTGAAAGTTCTACAAGACTTAAATAAAAAAACGAACGCAAGCCTTTCTAACTGTTGCGCTAAAGCCCCTTTAAATACATCTATTGGTGTCCCAATCACCTACGCCGAGCACAAACCTTTGTTTGTTAACTATTTAAAGCTTTGCAGAGGTCACACAAACTTGAAGTCATATAAGTCCATAACTAACGACAAAATTGTTTAATATATATCAGCATGGCTATGATACAATCTAGCAAAGTCACAGCTTGGTAACTGCAATAAGAGAAACCTTCGAAAAGAAGTTATGATGTCTTTTAAGCTATCCATAAAGTCTGGAACAATAGTTTGTTATGCAAATTGATGCAATATTTTTACGATAGCATACGCGAGCTCATGAATATTTTTCACTAGTCGTAAATTTATGGCGTCTCTGTATTTACTTCATATATGATGACAAGCCAAAACACTATATTTTCTTAGTATTCATCAAGCATCACGATGACTTCACAATCACGTGCTTCAATTGAAGAAATGGCTATAGAAGGTCCTAGACTAAGAGGTATGCAAATAAAGAGACTCTTTAGTTATAACAATCGCTAAAAAAATTTCTTTTTAAGAATTTGCAATTTTCTTATTATAAAACACTTTATACGCCCGTTATTCTTCATTATTTAACTAGTCTCTAGTCCCTAAATGATGCAGACATATATCATGTAGTATTGCTAGCTAGTCAACACTATCCGAGATTATGTGAACTTGCGAATCTATAACAAGCTCTAAGAAACTTGAATCAGACAATTCAAAAGTCGTCAAACTGTAACACAGAGGACTTAGGCACTCAAAAAAGGTAAGTAACTTAATCCAGGTAATACAACTATTCACTGTGAGGAATAAAGTGTAATCCCATCGTACCTTTATTGTTAGACTATGAGATCAATTAGTACACTGAAACACGCAGAGTTTTTATGATTGTTTTTGATTTAAGTGAACGAATCCTTGAATTCTGTCTAAAAAATAAAAAAAATTCTCCTGAGTAAATTATAAATCAAAATCGCAACAGAACAACATGAGTACAGATATTTAATTATACCGTCCGTCCTGAAGTCGCCGTAGTCTAGTAGGTAGTGTGTGGGTTTATTAAACGTAAGGTCACGGTTCAAACCCCAGGTCAGACATCAAAACGAAAATATGAAAAAATATTTCTTCGACGGCTTCCACTTAGCAGATTTCTGTCAAAAACTCTGAGAGTAAATAAAAAATTGCCATGAAAAGTTTCTCAAAAATCTGTAGGTCCCGCCATTCATGTATAAAAATTAACACACACAACATATGTGGTGTGAGAAGCTAGGTCGTAATATACGTCTGTCCTGACAAACAAATGACCTTCAAATGTTGTAATAAATGTTTAATAAAATTAACAATAAAACGCTCATTAATCTTTATCTATTGCAATAGACAATTTGTATGTATGTATGTAATAGACAATTTAATTTGAAATCGTTTTTATGACTTTAAAATTGTAAACAAATCCACAAATAAAAAATGAAAATCTGCCTTAAAATTGTAATTGATGAGGATTTAGGAAAAAAAACATCAACAATCAAGTCATGAATTTTCAACCCCCATCAATAAAATCCCAGATTAGCTGAATTTTAAATTCAATCAGGTTAAATTTCACCCCTCAAACATAAAAACATTTGCCACACACGCACGCACACACTTCATAAACACCGATAGAATTTGCTTTAACTGGGCTTTAACGTGAGTATTGCTCAAGCTAATAATCTCTGTAGGCTGAAAGGGGAAGAGTTGAAAGCGAAATGTTCACAACCAGCAAGTGGTGAATGTTAAATTGTTTAAATTTTTCTGTAAATTGAGTGCCAATAAGTGAATTTAATTTAAGCTGGAAAGGGTGGAGGTAGTTGATAATAAATGGATGCTGAACCAATACAAATATGAGATACAAAGGAATCGGTATAAGCGAATATTATTGAAGCCTACAAACAAAATATTATTTAACAGACGATCATTATACGAAAAAAGAGATTCAATTTAACACAGCTTTATACACGTAAGCGAGAATGAATTTGAGAAGCTTAATTATGATTTTCTATCGCCTAAATGGGTTTTCTCTACAAACAATGTATTGCAAAAGTTTTCCTTTCGCTATCATTTGCCCCGATTATAAGTTTTTTATTGTTTTTGTATACCATTCTAAAAGTGTGAACCAAAGCTAAAAGTGTGACTTATTGGATAAATAATGTAATAAATGCCTCCAAAACTATAGAACTGTCTAAGTGATACAAGAACAGGTTCCAATGAAAGAATTCAAGGAATAAAGAATATTATGATAATGAATCCTTATAACAGAAATCATGGATAACGTCTACATTTTGCATATTTTTTGTATAAGACTGTAATTTGGTCTTAATTTTCAATTAAATGATATCAATGATGATCATTGTTTATCGACAAATAGAGTCGTGCAACGTATTCGATTTCAGATACCTATACTTTCGATATACTCAAAGAATTTATTTATTCTGGGTTCGCCATTACCACCAAAAATGATGTCAGTCTGATGATCAAACGCACGATCACTCTGGCCAACAGGTGGTACTATGATCTCAATAGGCAACTGAGGAGCAGATACCTCTCTCGTACGACAAAACTAATACTCTACAAGACGCTCGTCCTCCCCGTAATCGCCCTGTCATCAATGCTCATTACCAACTGGCGTAAGAAGCAGAGACGCCTGGAAAGATGTGTTACGACAGGCCGAAATCCGGTAATAGGGTTGTTAATGGCCAATTAAAGAAAAAAAGAAAAAGATGATTATTGTTCGATTCTAATGGAAGTAACTCACAACTAATCGTCTGAATGTGATTATGACCTCTAAACCAAAATCAAATCGTCGGCTCCAAAAGAGCCAGGGCCAAAAGAAGTACACGAGTGTTGTATCTAATTTCTAGGTTTTGTTCTTTGATTATCATGGCAAAATAATGCAAAAGTACTAATATATAGGAAGAGTTGTTTTTTAATCAATGAAAGACAAATATTTTCTAGTTATTACATGCTCCAAGGGAAAAGGAATTAATACTTCGCATTATGATAGTGTTAAAATTTGTTGCAAATATCAAAGAAAGTCTGTTTCTATTTTGTGTCTAACGTAGGGTGCTATTATGAAAAAAAAATAATAACCTGAAACTGTTCATTCTTCCAAAGACATACACTTGTTATGCTGAATCATTTTCTAACTTTTTCCATTTAACCACATTTATTGCATGCCAATTATTTTTTTTGTAGTTTTTATAAATTTTCCGCATCATGGGTCGAGAGTTAAGGCACAGGACGAATGAGTGCACAATCAAATCTGGTAGTTTTATGAATAGTTGTTGTTGTTGCAGCATTAGCATGTATTTAGTATAAAATTTAAGGGGAGTTTTAATATTATCAGTGATAATGTCGAGTTTCGAGACCCCGTGTACGAATGGCAAATAAAGCGAGTGTTTGTACTTCTGAGTAAATGGATGGACAGACAACAATAACCCTTGTGTGTGCAAATGCGTGTGGAAGCGTGAACGGGTATTATGGAATTGGTGTTGGTGTACACTCTCTCTGTCTCTCTCAATGGCTCTAATGAAAATTAATCTAAATTGTTATAGCATATGTGACATTATTTTTGTTTCTAGTCATTTAGCTCTTTTCCATTCCAATATTGTGTTGTGATTGTTGTATTTGCTTGTAGTTTTTGGTATTTATTATTTACCATTATTGTTGTATTTGTTCCTTTTTTCCCCTCAACTTTTTTGCTCTCATCCTTTTTGTTGTTTGTTGTTTGTGCTGTTGATTTTTCGATTTAATTTTTGAAAATGTGTAATTTAACGCATGATTAGAGAAGTTTTATTTCGTATTTGTCGTCCATTTGAAAAGAGCATAAATAAATATTGTACGTGTGTATGTACTATATGTATGCACGATAATAGTCAAACATATTGTTGACATTACGGATAATAAAATTATGGCAACATTTTTTCATCTAAAAACAAAAAAGGAAATGAAAATAGAGAATAAAATCTATTCAATTAATTTAAGCCAAAAATTATCAGAATTAAAAGGAAATTGTCTGATGGGGGAAAAAGAGGTTTTCTTATAACAAAGCCTTGCTTATGGGTAAGCAAAGGTTGGTTATTAATGACAATTTAAATTTTGAAATTATCGAAATATGTACACGTAAAATATCACTCCCAAAATATACGTTCTTACAAATAAAATACACAATATTAGATCCTTTAAAGTGCTCCCCAATTAGTTTTTTTATTGTACATGAGACCACCACAGTCTATCAATTCGTGTTCATATTAATGTTTAGGTCTACGTGTGCCTTTCTAAATTACAAACGTACGTGCTAAAGTATATTTTGATTTGTTCTCTATCGTTCAATTGTTTTTATTTTTTGTGTATCATCCTCATCTAATACTCGTTCTCAGTTCTAATACCTTCTAAGTTGTTTCCTTCCTTTGTTGATTTTTCACTGATTCTTATTATTTATATTTTTATTTTCTATTCCATTTGGACAAACGACTGAAAACGACCAAATACTATTCTAATGGCAACATGTACTCTAAAGGAACTCAAATCCATATTTGTCTACTCATCCACGTGTATTTAACAAACATTTATTACTCTGATTGCTCCATGGAATTCTATTCTATTGTTTAGAATGCATTTTTAATACATCATTTGGAACAACAATAATAAAAACAATAATATTTGAACAAAAAAATTAAAAAATTTAATTAAATTTAATGAAATTACAAAGTCCACTCTTTCATTGCTTGTTAAGCAATCTTTGAAAAGAAGTTTTCTTGTTTACTTTAAAACAAATTGAGTAGAAATGGTTTGAAAAGTTATATTGAAAATTGCATAACAAAATGAATTGTAAACATTTAAGAATAATTTATAATTGATTATAAAAAACGAAGAGATTAATAATACAAAATAATAGAATTTCAGTTCTTTGAAATAATTAAATACCAGTTTTTCATTTACGATGTACGATGTGTTGTACGTAAAATTTTCTTGATTTCTTAAGTACAGTTCACAACGAAAAATAAATTACTTCAGGTTAAGAAGTCTATTTTATTATTCACCAGAATTAAAATTAAAAGAAATTAACTCATTTCTTCCTATTAGGCCTATTGTCCATTAATGTATCCGCATTATGTTTCCTACCCATTTTGGTGAGAAATGAACACCATTGCCTCCATACATTTTCTGTTTATTGCTGTCTGTTTCCTTTAGAATAGTTTGTAATTTTCATTCGATTTGATTCACTTAAGCACCAACAAATGCTGTAAAAATCCCATTATGTTCTCGTTATTTCGATTAAATATTACAACAGTTTCAATATTCCTTAGGTGGCTCAACCATGTATTTAAGGTGGTGGAGAGGAGAAAAATAAAAATCTATTTTTATTACATATGAATAGTTGACCTACACTCCTACTATTCATTATGATGAACATAAAAATTCATTTATTTGATCATTTAAAACCAATTGCTACAATCTAATGTGATGACTGGCCATCATAACAGTTCTACAGAATTTCATTAATTTTTCTCTATTTGTATTGCGAAGGCATTAGAGGAGAGTAAATAATATTTAAAGCATATCAATAATAATAAATTTAGTTAATCAGAAAAAAATTTTTTTAAAACTGCTTTAGACTTGTACGTTGTGGGTTTTTTTTTTAATTGGTAGAACACTCAAATGTAGACAGAAATATCAATTTAAAAGTAATCAAACTTAAATTTTTCTACAATTTAATTTGCTAAAAAATATTTATTTGTTATGGTACTTATACCCTACACTACCACAACTGATAATGTTAGATTTAATAATCGATAGTTCCTTATTTTTATTCTACTTTTTTTTATGTTTTTGGCAACAAATCTATTCAGGCTTTTATTGTTCTTCTGTTTTATGTTTTTAAAGCAAACATTTCGGAAGTAAATTTGAATGGTAAATTCAGTCAGCAATTATTTACTCAGTTTCATGCATTGAAAACATACATATGAATGTATTTGTTATTATTTTTTTTCTCCATCATTTTGCCAATATGTTTATGACTTCCACTATGTATATTTCATCCGACGATCTCTACTCTTGCAGTCAAATCCAGTTCTCAAATTCTGTCTCTAAGTTCATATTCTTCTCACAAAACTGTGCCACATAATTCCACGTCTTTCTTCTTCTATCATAGAAATGATGAATGTTCATAAATTTTGAATTCAGCTTTAATCCACAAACCTTATGGGTCACTGATCAAGTTTACTGAAAGAGGGAGATATCTCTTCTCTGATTGTTTAATACCGTGGTGAAAATGTAATTTTGATCTCTTTAGAAAAGTTATATTGTATTATGGTAGAGAGATAATGAAATACTATCGTACAGTCTACGTAATGGATTATCGTCGTCCTTCTCAACTGCACTAGAGCCGTACAGATACCAAATATAACCTCTGGTGAGTCAGTGTACAGCTCACTGTTTTCTAAGATTTGAAACTTAACGTGAATGAGTGGGAATTGACGTAAAACTTCCACTTTGCTGATTAAGTCATTCATTCATTTCAGATCAAAAACCCCTTTCAAAAACTGGAAAAGGTTTGCATTTGAATGGTACATGCTTAAAAGTAAATGTTCTAAAATATTTATTGGATTTTAGGGTGTCACATGGACAGGTTCGATTATAAAATATTTATAAATATTTTCAAATAAAATAAAATAATAATAATTTATAGTTAAAAATAATTAAATGAAGAAAAAAATATAGGCGATGTGATAATGCCATTTTCAGTCGTATCTCAATTCCAAATCAATATAAAAAATAAAAACATAAAATAATTAAATTCCTGAAGCAAAGTTATTTGTTATTTTATTACACACGGGAAGTGATATATTAAAAATGTATAAGATTTATAAATACTTGTAGTGATAATAGTTATTAAATATAATAATATGGTGATTACACAAATACACACATACAGTCTTATTCAATAGTATACTTTCACACCAAAATATCCCTTTAAGGACATTGAGAGTAGACTGTTTTGATTGTTGATATCGACTGGAGTATTGTTTTAAATTTAACAGATAATAAATGACATGTTTTACAAATAAAGAAACAAAAAATATTTTCTTTTACTTTTTTTTTAAATAAACAACATAATTTTGGTAGTTTTTTCTGGTGAGAATTATGAAAAGGGTGATAAATATTATCGTAAAATATGATGAAGTACAACAGGATAAAAGAAGAAATTAAAAGTAATTATCATAGATGTAGTCGCCGGCTTATTAGACGTAAGGCCACGGTTCAAATTACAGGTCAGACATCAAAACGAAAATATGAAAAAAAAATATGAGTAAATAAAATTGCAATGAAGAGTTTCTCTAAAATCTGTCGTACGGAGTTGACTTTGATCCATGTATGTAATTAACGAACACAACATAAGCGGTATGAGAAGCTAGGTCGTAATCCTGAGAGAAGGGTTGTAATGACCAATTATGTATGTATGTATGATAGATATACTCGTGTAACAAATTGTAATACAATAATTACAATAATGATTTCAATATTATTGTTAATTGATTGATGGGTGCTCACTTGAGCAAACATGAAGGCTCGTTGTGATACCACATAATACGATGCCTTAGAGCTAACTAATAAACCAGTCACTTCAATCATTATCCGGACTTTAGAATAAAGCATATCTTTCTTAGGATCAAGCTCAAAGTTAAATAATTCTTGTGACCGAGGTAACGATACCTCCGATAACCTATCGATAAAGACCCAAAAACCTCAAATATTCTGCAATCTTTGTAGAAATCAATCGCAGATAAACAAAGTCTCTTCGCATGGAAGTGGATTCAGTAATGTGTCACACTTTCCGATGATTATTTAAAATACGGATATACTGAACAGGATGAAGAAGACTACCATTACCTTTGAACGCATTGAATAGAAAAGGACTTCTCAGACTTCAAAATACTCATTGTATCTATACGACTGTGGTCGGATCTACATTCACCTACGGAGAATCCTTAGTGGCTTAGTTGCCCTGCCTAACTTGATATGGCGGCTAAAAAGATATGCCTGCATCAGTATTGTTGGTGCACTGCACACTACACCTACTACGTTGGCGCTTGAGTCACGTCTGTAACTCTTTCCTTTGAACATATATTGTAAGTCAAGTTGTAAGAGGTGTAACGCTCCTTGTAAGCGATTCTATACAGATCTTCGCGGATAGCTCAAGGGGGGTGGAGCTGTGAGTACATAGATGTATAGGTCATTCCGGAAAGGCATTTGATGGCATTTAAGAGTTTAAACTGGACAATGTACAATAAAGGTAGGCAAGTTGGCTGCTGGTGCTCTTGTCCAAAAAGTGGCCTGTTATCATATATAACCGATATCTATATGAAAACATTATTGAAAGTAATAGTGCCAATAGTATTTAATATGCAAAACGTGGTATCTGCGTACAATTCTGATAAAAAAAAATATTACATGCTTCTTACGACGAAGCAAACATCAACCGAAATTGAGATTAAAAAATTGCTATGCAAGCAAATAAAATTTCAAAAAAGTTTAATATTTCTGTAGAGATTGTAACAAATTAATGTTAATATTATTAAAATTTTATAAGGTTTAATATGTATTTGTGTTATTCAAGATCGATACAATATTAAAATATGTATTATGAAATCATTATTTAAAATGAAAGCAATTTAATATTTGAATAACGATTTATTAAACACTTAAATTTCTGTGTACACACAAGTAACATTAGGGTTTCATTTTTTTTTTCGTTTTGTTTTCTTCCTTCAACATTTACCATTTTATTGACGTCTGTTCTGACTGCTTCCTTATCGCTGATGTCGATTCTTATTTTTTCCTTTTTTTTTGTGTTGATTTTTATTTTTATGCAACATTAGCGATTTGGTTACCTCATTAGGTGTGGAAAAGTAAATATTTTCTTAAATGTTACTGTTTTATTGTATTTCATTTTATTTTATTTTTATATTTGTATTTATTTACGATTTCTCATAAAATACAACTGAATGTCTGACTTAAGACACCGTAGTACAACATACTCCAGCATATCAATCAGACAATCAATATTGAATTTAATTTTCTTGTTGTATTTTTAGTTAAGGTTTGGAAACAAATAATGAAAATTCGTTTCAAGAAATGATTACTAAATGTATTGCTTGTACGAATGTGGCATGCACCAGTAACATACATACATATATTTATGAAGAGAAGTGTAAGTACTGAACTTCTGTTATACGGATTTCTTTAATGCGCTTTAGGCTCTTAAAAAAGATAGGGAACGGGCTGGTACACCCTTTCTGCCTGTTACATATTTGCGTAACGTAATGCAACATACGCATGTATGTATGTATGCATGAGTACGGTTTACAAATGTGTCTACAAACGTACATATTAACCTTAAAATTGTTGTTATAATCGATGATAAGCCTAACGTTGATGACGAAGACATTGTTGACTTATTTCGGGATTTTGTTTGTTCGCTATTCATTCATTTTCTGTTTCTTTTCTTCTGCTGATTGCACGTTAATGTGTTCTCCACGCGAAAATCGTATTTTGATTTATATTTGATCTGATACTCAGATACCATCGTTTTGATCCTAAAAAATACTCGTAAAAGGAGTACTCGTACTCGAGCAGGCATTTATTTATTTATTTACATACTACACGTATACATACACACGCATATACATACATATGCATGTGTACTAAACATATAAGTATGTATACGCAATGATGTTGGTAGATTTGAAATATTTTTTATTTTATTTTTATTTTGAGTTTTTCAAGTAATTATTTGTTTTGTAAAATCAATTGTTGATAATAATCGTTGACAACATAAGCAAACCACAACAAGCACAGCAACATTAAAAGTAAATTTTTTTTGTCATAAAAGACAAAATAGTTCATGATTATGAAACAAAAAACGTACAAATACTTGTACGTATGCACGTATGCTTCCAGACTATTGAATTTATAAAATATAAAGGAATATAACTAATTATCCTAGCTCCTAATATTCTTTTTAGTATATGTAATTAGTTTACCTAATAGTTGCTAGAGTTGACCTCTCATTTTTGATTTCTGAAAATAAGCACAATACAATAAGATGAGGCCAAACAAGGCTAAATATTATTTATTTTTTTTTTTTTATTTTATTATTTATTAAATTTTCAATGACATTGAGATATCAAGTTATCAAATCTGTATTTTAACACAGGAGAATTGCATCCTGATTCGCAGTTCGCAATATAATCAGATGACTTGAGGCACATAATATTTAATTTTCTTTACCATTTGAAATTTCCAATTTCCTCCCCATCTGAATTTAATATAATTTCAGCGCGGATTTTGAAATGTCCAAATGAGTCTCACTTAGAACAGTGATCGTTAATTTCTTTTGAACCATTAAAATTAACAAAAAAAAATATAAGACACCCAAACAAAAATTACTGGCGTTTTGTTTAGAAAGTTATGTAAAAATATAACAAGAAAATGCCCTCAAAACCTTTTTCCAATTTATTGGTGTCGCATGGATCGCAATGAGCGCATCTAAGTAGCAAAGGTTTAAAAATGCATGCGGCTGTTTGTTATCATAGGATGTGGAAAATATTTGCAACAAAAACAGATTTCTTTCGAAGATAGTTAATCGACGTGTTGTTAATAAAACCTATTTGATTTCATAATCTCAAGTAATTTTATAGCAAATATGATGATAAATTTTATTTACTTCTGCCAAAAAATTTCAACATTTTCTATGTGTTGTCGAAACCTCTGCCATAATATATATTCTTATCTCTTATATTCATCAAATTTAGCAACTAGAAAGACTTTATATTACCTTTTAGTAGTAAACAATTTGCAACTTTATTATGAACATTATTTGGGATTCATTTGGTGACAGGATTCTTATTGTAATTGACACGATTTTTAATTTAATAATTAAATCGTTAAATAATTCCTCTTGATTACAGTTGCACCCACACATTGAGCACAGGATATTTAACAAAATTTTAATTGATACTATACTATACGAGGGTGGGCGTAAAAGAGAAATAATTATGTTTTAATATCGAATATTTTCAATATCTTTCCGGAATACTGGTTCAACGAAAGATTTCATTTCATTTCAAATGTACCGATCCCCTTATATTGATTCTTGATGTTATCGATAATTATAATGACAATTAATGGTGGTCAAATTGAATCCCACCCACACACTTCATTTAAAACCGCAAAACTTATTGGCAGCAACAATAAAAAATCGACAACAACAACAATAAAAAAAGTCGAATATACAATACAATACAATATTATGAAGAACAAACAAATAAACAATAATGCAATGACATGCAATTGATAATTAAACAAATATTTATAAACAAATAAGTGTGTAATTAAATTGCAATATCTGGGCAGCAAAAAACAAAAAAAAAACGAAGTGAGTAATAAAAAAAAATTGTATAAATAAATAAAAATACTTGAAATAAAAAAATAATAAATTTATAATTAAGTGCGTGAATGTGTGTTTTTTTATATTTTATATCGTTTTCAGTATTGACATTTTGGTATTTTTTTTTCAATCAGACGAATATTGAAAATCACTGTTAATCGATGATTATTAAATAATAATACAATATATTTAATAAATAAAAACAATGCATACAACATCTACCAGTCAGCATTTATTTAAATTAATTTTGTTTTCTTCTTTTTCATTATTTAATTATTGTTAAAAAAAAATACAAAAGCAACTACAATGACAACAATAAATTAACAAACTTCCACGTTAACTGATTAATAAACAATTTACTACAACATTAATAATAATCATATGCAAATGACTATTAATAAATTCAAATAGGACATGTTAATTAAAAAATTATTTACTGAATTAAAAATTAACAATTAAACCGATTGAGACAGTGTGTGAGAGAGAGAGAGAGACAGTGAGATTTACTTAATGCAACCATTATCATATATGTATAACCGTCGTATTATATGTATTTATAAATACGTAATTAAATTTTAATTTTTATAAAATTGAAATTGAATATTCATACGGAATGAAATATATACATATGTATGTATGTGTGTATGTATATACAAACATATCTTCATGAGGTTGGAACCTGCTACTTGAAAGGGCAATACTGCTTCTATCAAGCATCTGTTAGGCATCTGCCAGTTAACTCCTGTCAATATTTGTATCAGTTGCTTCATTCAGTTTCCGTTCGATATCCAATGATATCAGACTATTGTTTAATTTGAAATGAAAATTAAAATTAACTCCAAACCTGAAGAAATGACAGAGAAAAGTTTGACTGCAACGACTATATCATCTCACATACAAAACTAGTTTGACGACCACGACAAATCCTATTATTTATAATCGATTCAAATGCAAACATTTGAGAAACGATAGACAAAGTATATTGCCCTATAGGGGAAGTATGCTGCAGAATAACCTGGTTTTCCTTTAAAAAGGTAACGGCCATTTTACACAGAGTGGTATCTTCATATTCTTTAGGTGTGCCATTAGTTTTTTCTGTTTCCAATTGTAATCGCTAGCAGTTAATTGACTAAAATTTGGCTATTTGTAGAGGCGACTACGGTATACATATACTATATAGTTTATGGAGATTTTAAAACTAATTATCACGGATAATTTAAAGGCTATATAATATACAATTTTCTTACTGTCAATGCTATTGAAGATTGCAAATAGTCGGTTATTTAATTTAATTTAATTTATTTAATTTATTTATTTAATTTAATTCATTCCTTCGTGTTGTTATTGGAACATAATTATTCTTACAGAGTTACTACGATTTTGTCATAAATACTCCTAAAACCATACACCGTTTAAAAGCGAAGAAAATAGTAAAATTTTGATATCATCAAGCAAGACGAGCTTTTTGCATTGGGCTCTATATCGTTGGAACAGTGGGGCATATCCATTTATCCATGATTTGTGAGTTGTTGTGACTCATTACTGAACGATATTATTGAATTTTATATTTGGTCGTGTTGTTATATGCAGGAGAAATCAGAAGACACAAAAATACGGACGAAACAAGTTTGGAAGCTTTTACGATATGGATATATCGCCGAGCTCTAAAAATGAAATGAAAAAATGAAATTTAAAAAGGATTAATTCTAAAAGACATTAGATTAAAACGATTAAGCACGAAAGGGTCAATATCTTGAAAATATAATAGGAAGCAATACATACAATTATATGGACTTCTTCAAATTATTCTTAATGTTCGAATTATAAGCAAATAGGGGATCTTTATATATGCAGTTACTCCTCTTACTACGGAATTCCTACCATATCATCGCATCTATAGGTCAAGAAAGGTATGAACACTGCTGTGAAGAATTGTATACGTACTTCAACTGAAGTCCTTGTTTTTGTTTTGAGCAATACTGTATAGCATTGAATTTCGTCAATTACTTAAAATTCCCATCATCCGTTAAAAAAGAAACATATTTTATTAATGAAATAAATTAAAAATTTCACATGATAAACGCCTTTGTTCAACTATCGTACATAAATACTGCGAGTGTATGAATGAATTTAAAAATATTTTGCTTTTATCAACAAAATATTATTTTAAAGTAATGCACAAATAATTTATGTTCATAATAATTAATTAAAGTCATTCAGAAATTGAAAAAATTCCCATAATTATAAACGATAACTAAAAATCAAAACGATAACCACACTTTCCCTATCACACAAACATTATTTTTTTTTTTTTTGGTTGAATGCCAAAAACAATCAAATCAATTAAATACTTTAGTCAGTCCGTCATTATTTTATGAGTTTATGATATCAAATATGCCAAAACACGTTTACCTATCAACCATTTTAAACAATTAGGAAATAATAAATTTTAATAAATCTCTTGAGTAACAAATAATTGCCAAATGTCGACGTGCAAAATGTGAAGAGTTTTGTTTTTCTTATGTCACAGTGATTTAAAAATAAAGAAAATAAAATAAACTTTGTTTGCTTTTGAATAAAAGTAGAAACCATAAGAAATTACAATAATAAAATTAAAACTTTTCATGGCAATTTTTATTGCTCTCAGAGTTTTTGCCAGGTGTTTTTGCTCTCAGGTGTTGCCGAAGAAATATTTTCATATTTTCGTTTCGATGTCTGACCTGGGGTTTGAACCGTGGCTTTACGTCTAATAAGCCAACTCACTACCTACAAGACCACGGCGACTTCGCATTTGGTTTTGTCAAATTCGATTTCGAATAAATCAGATCTTGCTCGTCTTTTACTAAAGTCCAGGTAGCTGTTAAATGTAAAATATGTCGTTCTACTATTTCTGGAGGCTCCTTTAAATAAATAATAATAAAAATAATAATCGAAAAAAATTTAATAATAGTGCTTGCATTGATTGTATAATTTCTGGACTTGCAAAACAGTATTGCCAAGAAGTTTTAATGAATGTAGATTAATTAATTAATCCCTGATTAATTTTTTATTCTGATTACTAAACTTAACGTAGAACTCTAACTAGGATACAAATTTTATTCCTTAAACGCATTATAATTAATTTTCTTAAATAACTTTTGTGGTTTATTATTATCATTGACTTGTATACAATAATCTAATTATTCTGTAAACCCGTACTGTGGATTAAAGAATCATTTTTATGGCATGTAAGTGTTTAAAATATAAAGATCTTTGTTACTAGCGCTGATTGTGGTCTGTAAGAGTTAAAAATATCGCTCTTGATTTTAATCGAATGGTATTGAATCATAATTTATGTTAAAAATATAAAAATTATACGATCAATATTTTACTGCCATTGATGTCATACATTGAAGAATGTTATTCTATAAGACCATCGTGAGTAATAATTTTAACAACGACAAATTGTTTTTATTTACTGAATAAATTTTTATAAATAAATGGGAAACATTATTAAATGATAAACAAAAAGAAAAAGAAACTATTCTCCTGTGCGTATGCGATTATTAATAAATTTGATATCTTTGAAATGAATGAAATTCCCAATAAAACACATGTCGTAAAAATAATATTTATTTTCGATTTATAATTGTTTCCTCATTACACACACTCAATTAGATGAGTAATAAGGCTGTTTTTTTGAATTTAATTTTCCGGTGTACCAATCAGACATTGTGTCACCACCAACTATCATCATCGTCATCAACAACAGCTGGCCTGTATTTGCACTTAAAAAAAACTGCGAAAACGAAAACGATAACAAACTGACTTAACATGACTAAAAAATTTATGTTTAACATTTATTAATAATACATAGTAAAATAATCAAAAATAGATTACAAAGAACATCATTTGTCAATAGAAACGGGAAAAATAAACTTTTGGGTGACATAATTTCGTTTATTAAAGTTTCTTCGAATTTAGTATTGTTTAGTGGCAGAAAGCTTAATGTCTCTGTATATTTTACCCGTATTTATTGTTACAATTAGTAGGAGTATAGGCTCACATTTGATCTTATGAGACAGGCTCAAACTTTGTCGACAGAACAAAGAAAACGCAACAAATTCGGGAATTTTATTCAGCATTACACAATGTAATCTCCTTTCAGCTCGAGTGCCTGCAATATTCAATGAAGTCGTCGTAGTCTAGTAGGTAGTGTGTTGGCTTATTAGACGTAAGGCCACGGTTCAAGCTCCAGATCAGACATCAAACAAAATATGAAAAAATATTTCTTCGGCGACTTCCTCTCAGCAGATTTCTGGCAAAACCTCTGAGAGTAAATAAAATGCCATGAAAAGTTTCTCAAAAATCTACAGTTCGGAATCGACGTATAAAATTAAGCCACAGAACGTAAGTGGTGTGAGAAGCTAGGTCGTAATCCTGACTGAAGGGTTGCAATGACCAATTATGTATGTATGTTATGTTATGTATGACTGCAATATTCAATAGCTTGGATAATCCGTTTATTGTCAAACAAATTGCAGAATCTTTCTCTTCATTTTTTGCAAATTTTTTTCATAATAAATCCAGCATACTTGCCTTAAATTCATTGCTTTTAATATACGCAATACTAAAATCTGTATTTTTTTTTGCATGTCATAAACGCTACAATTTATTATCATAGGGCAGTAAATCAGTAAAAATCAATATATGTACGTCTAGATCAAGCGCTATGACTTTACATGCATGTGGAACTATCTACGAACTCATGTCACGAATCTAGGTCCAACACTCTTTTGAAGCATTTTCATGGCATTGCTTCTATTTTATTAAGAGCACATAATTTTCTTATTTTATACAGATGGTTCACTTTCCGTGGGGGATAATCCAATACTATTTTGTGGATTCTATCTATTCTTCATGATTTGCAGGAGATTCGAGAGGATGCCTCGAATAAACCTTGAAAAAATTATTTTATAGAGATAGACAATTAAAAGAAAAATACGGTAACTATTTCAGAAATATGCGCAATTTTTCGAGCGCCCTTCACTCTTCTCATGATATTTTTATCGCACATAATCGTTTCTTCGATGTTAGAGTCGTATATTAATTACTCCCAGTGATTCCTAAAAAATCATTTATAACTTATAGGTATATCAGTGAGAGTATGTACACTTTATGAAGCTCTTGAAAGTATTGTTATTCCATTTATCGAGAAAGATAATTTAATCAATAAAATCAGTTATCACAGAAAAATTTTACAATATTCTTGAACAAAACTACTGTAATTTATTAAATTTATTAGTCACACTTTCCTGAACACAAGTTTTTAATCGTACGTTTTTAAGAATGTAAAGTATTTAATCAAAACAAATGATTCATAAAATCTCAGAGATTAAAAGTGAATTGTACCTGATTATAAAGATTAAAGAAACCCGTGTGTTCATATTTAGAATAAAAAGAAACAATTTTATGACATTGTATTTTCGTTTTATCGCAGGAAATTTGAAACTTTTATAACAATTTCGAATTTTGATTAAATATAACGGGGTTATTGGCCAAATATATTAACCTTTTGTATATTTCCTCATTAAAGTAAATGTCAACTACGTTCTGACAGTTCTAGATCAAAAATAACTTTAATGTGCGTTTAACCGCTTTTTTAGGAAAAGCATAAGCCAACTCGATACAATAATTTCAAAAGTGATTGAATGAAATTCAGTCTTTTTACCACACCGAGCAAATGTATCATACATTTCAATATGGGTTGGTTAAGATTTGGTCCTCTGAACCCATCAATTGTATTATCTACTGTAAGTAATATAACATAAGAAAAAACCAATTGGTTGTAAGGATTCCAAAACTATCGATTTCAGTTCATTCGGAACAAGTCCCTACTAGTGTATGTAACAATGATTTTCCAATATTATTTGTAATTTTCAAAAATAAAATGCGTATTGGCTACTTCCATAAAATAAAACAAAGAAACAATTGAATAAAATTAAAGCTTAAATAAAAACGCCAAAATAGCAAAACAGTTCTAGAAGAATTATTCAAAGTGTTTAATTAATTGATGTTAATCGATCGGTCAAAATTTCACAAAATTCCCCATAATAATAACAATAATAATAACAAAATCATAAAATTGTTAAATCATAAACTTATAAATAAGATTTCAATTAACAACAACTCATACAACAATTTTAATTAACTGAATTCGATTAAATATTATTTTGGTTAAAAGACTGTTGAAAACAAAAAAATTCTTATCAGCACAGAAAGCAACCTACAGTAGCACTTTGACTAATTAAATCACAGGAATGTACAGTTGGCTTCAAAAATAAAATTAAACTTATGGTTTTAGCCAGTAATACTATTTAAATATTTAAATTTTTCAGGTGTACTTTTAAGCAGTCGTTTAATTATTTAAACTGAAATAGTAATGAACTAGTGTTGTGATTTAACCTTTGAAAATTAAATTCAATATTATCTTTACATAACTTATTATTATCCAGAGGTTATCTGAATTTTTTTATTATTTTTTGTTTTTACATCCTTAAAATCATTGCATTCAATATTCAAATTTTATTATTTTACTCACGTACACTTTGGGTGAGCACGTCATTCTGCGTGATTATTTATAAATTTTAATTATGGAAACATTATTATATAAATTAAATCTAATTCGTCAAGATTAGATTAATTGTAGTGACATTATCGCTTATAAAATAATTTTTTTAGCCAGCGAATCTAATCGAGTACTTGAAAAGTACATTGGACTGGAGAATTAATTGAAAATCGATTGGGCCAATTGAAACGTACGCAATCATTTCCACTAAAAAAAATTATAATTGCCATTAAAGAAATCTAGAAAAATAGAAAAACTATTATTTCTTAATTGATTTGATAAGAATAATAATCAATATTCTAAAAATGTCTCGAGAAGTGAATTTCGTAGATTTCGAATACATTTACGACTCTAATAAAAACAAGATACTACAGATTCAATAAAGTAAATAAATTAGAATTTAATTATTCAAATTTTGTATTATTTTTGCGTTTTAACAATTAAACAATTTAAAACAATTTTTAGAATTTCATCCGATTATTTTGTTCATGCCAGTTTCTAATTTTTACATACATACATACATAACATACATAATTGGCTATTACAACCCTTCAGTCAGGATTACAGCCTTGCTTCTCACACCACTCATATTGTGTGTGTTAATTTCATAAGTCGAGTCCGAACGACAGATTTTTTGAGATACTTTTCATGGCAATTTTATTTACTTTCAGAGTTTTTTTTTGCCAGAAATCTGCTGAGAGGAAGTCGACGAAGAAATATTTTTTCATATTTCGTTTTGATGTCTTACTTGGGGTTTGAACCGTGACCTTACGTCTAATAGGCCAACACACTACCTACTAGACTACAGCGAATTTTTACATAAGCCATCTCAAAAAAACATAACTTACTTGGGGGTCCTGTAAGATCCTGCTGTAATACTTCAACTACAACCCTTAAATGGTATTGTGGATTCTATCCAAGTCACCTTTGGTTAACCACGTTTTGTCAAAAAATTGCATATGCTCAAAAATCCTTCGATCAGATTCCTAAGGGCGTATAATTAGAGAAAAAAGGCTATGTCATCACCTCTTCTTTGTTGTCATTGCAAATACTACAGAAATTGTTAAAAGGATAATGAGGACAATGAGGGCCCTAAATAGAACCTTGTTAGGTTATTTATTAATTAGCTACAATACAATTACATATTATATTTAATTGTTTACTTACTGAATAACTTTGACCTTATGCTGGGAATAGTGTAACAGACCAGACTCTCTGGTGGGAATCGAATTCTCAACCCTAACGCTGATAGCCTAACACACCTCCCACTAAGCTAACAGGGCACCCTTTTATTACGTTAAAAGCAAAATTTATTCTTCACTTATTCATATTGACCCAGATTAGTCTGATCTCTATACAAGTAGATTCTATATTATAAACATGCAATATGAATAATGTTTGAGTGCGATTATATGGCGAATGCCAATCTCATGTTTGAATTCATAGGAATTTTCTGTTGTACCAACTTTTGCAAGTATGTCACCTTTATTTCTTGTCCACTGCGTCAAGGTAACAATGCAAGTGTACTCGTCAAAAATCTCGCAATACACTCCAGAGATATTCGAAATTCTTGCATAATATTTGATATGGTCTACATGCCCTCTAGGAGTCGTACAGTAAGTATAAACTTTTAGACTTGAAATTCGAATCGAAATTGAAATTCGTTCGAATCATTTTTTTTTACCGCCATACGTTGTCTTCTCGATTATTATTATTATTTAATTCGATTGCGACTTAAAGATAAAGAACGGTAATTCCAACGAAATTGAGTGAAGTTTGTTATATGTCCACATAGTAAAATAGCACCTGGTTAATTGTTCCCAGTTAAAAATTATTAGATTTCCGTTGAAATGCTAAGAAAAAGTCAGTAACAAAAACATTTAAATTTCTAAATAATACTTTATTATCAACATTAATAAGTAGGGTAGATAATTAAATAGAGGCAGCTAATCAAGACTCTTGATTATTTTTTATTCATTCATATTTTTTTTTTTTTTTAACTTTAATTACTAATTGAAATTTAATCCATCATAATAACTGTCAAAAATAATTGCTGTGTTTGTCGTTTATTATTTTAAAAATCGAACGATAACGATAAGACGGCCATATAAAATTGTATTCTTTTTTTAATTTTTACTCGTATTCACCAACTACTTTTGGGAATAAATAAATACCATCGATATGTCGCCATAGTCAGTAATTTTAAAAACATTTAGCTTATCTTTATTAATTTTATAACACTTATATGTTGACTTTTTCGATTAAGTCCACTGTCTACTGGGTTTCGGGTTTTTCGACAACTGGTGGCAATTTTTTATTTTATTAGTGGGTCGAGTATTATTTTTATAGATTTATGATCCTTAAAATATGATTTATTTTTAATTTTTATTTTATAACTATTTACTGTGATATCATTTGATGAATTTATAATATCTGATAATTTCATTTGAAGTATTTTCTATTTGAACTGCATTTCATTTAATTTTTACTTAAAAACAATATTTGTTTCACTGCTCGTATCTTTTTGGTCATTAAATATGGTTTCAATTTATCGGATATTGAAAAATATTTTCTTTTTAATTTTTTATTGTGGTTACGGAGTTTAAGAATTTAAAATCTATGGGATATGCAAAAATTTTCAATGAAATCAGTTTAGTTTTGGAAGCATCGGTAGAATGGCAAGGAACTTATAATATTTACGAAGCATTTTAAAATCTTTATGTTATTCAAAAAACTATTCTATATGTTAACTTTCATGATTTCGATGGATCTGTTCAGTACAACTACAAAAAATGCAATTTTGTAAACTTTTGCTCCTAATAGTACAAAAGCTTATATTCTTGAAATCGTGTAATTATGTCATTCAGTAAAAAAAAACCCCAGAGTCTAGAGTAGTTTATACTCTTTAACAACCATCAGCATTTCCTGTTTTTTTTAAGGAAATATGGAATGCAATTTTTATTTTTTTAACTTAAATTCTAATCACAACACTTGTGTTATAAATTATATTGACTTATTGATAATTTTTAACCGCCATATTATTTAATACTTTAATATAATATGACCCTGAGAATTTTTCCACCCACTCTGCATATTGAACAAGAAATATTTTATGAAAAAAAAAAAAAAATTAAATTAAATTAACTTTAAGTTATTTATTAGAAAATATTATCTTAATCCTTTGAATTCAGTAATATCTTACAAAATTATTTATTTATTTATTACAATACAATTACAAATTATATTTTAATTATATACGAACGGAGATCATATGCTCGGTGTAGTGTCACAGACCAAAGTCTCTGGTGGGAATCGAACCCACGAACCTCACGCTTATAGTCTAGCACACTACCCACTAGACTACCAGGGCACCCCTTACAAAATTAAAAATATAATAATCTACAATATAAAGACACAGTTCTACCACTAGAATAAAACTTCTGTGTTTACTGAGTGCATAACTTATAGATTTGCGTTGCGATCATGTAGAACTTTGTCACCGTCAAGATGGTGAAAATATGTTCTCCTTTTTTTATACACCAATATACCAGTGCCATGGCGGATGTTATCCTCAAATCACTTATTGGACTATTCGCGCAGTATTTTTCTTGTAGTTTTCATGGAAAATGTTTTCGATCATATTGGCCAACATGACTATTGATTACACTATGCGACAAAATACAAAAAATTAAATACACCCGAGTAACTACCTAGTCTAAGTTGTTCAGTTAGTTGAGTAGAACTCAAAAATACTTTTTTTTATTTTTCTCGAACCCTCCAAACCTGTTTTATTTGACAAAAACGGTTTTTTGATCTTTACACACAAAATTATTAATTACCCAAATATGTATGTGTAAACCTATTTTAAAAATCCAAGGATTAGTCTTTCAAACGATATACATAACCATTTTGTTTGCTTATATGTTATGAAATTTGATGGGGTAAACTTGGAAAATATTAATTGCAAAAAAATTCTTAATTCTTAAAGTGCATTCTCTTGTCAAGAGTTTGACACTTCGTTTGATAAAATTGGACAAAAATTACCGCAGTTATTATTGAAAGAGTATAACAGCGCTTAGTCATAATTTTTATATACATATGCTGTGTCATCTCTTGTTGTAAATAAATTGCTTACGTTAATGTCGTTTACTGTTGACTGTATCAATTGTTTGAACAAATTGCAGAAGCTCATAGTGAACCATTCTCCCCAATCCTACCAGCCCAATATCCTTTCTCAGTTTTAATCCTATCTTTACCATCCTCTATGCAGCTTCAGTAATTTTTGCTACAGAAATGGTTCGATTTCGTTTGTTGTAACAGCGAATTGCAAATGAAATTTCGAGCCATTAAATTCTGCAATGTCTATCAGATCGAAATCAAACTGTGTCCCTGTTATTTTCCTAGTTACAGCATCGTTAAGCTTACGATTAACAGAAAAGAGTAATATGACGATAATGTTTTGAATTTAGTTACTTTGACTTTTCCGGCTGACAGCAGAGTTGAAATAAATGCTTCCTTATATGATTTGTTTCATTCGGTACTTCTCCGTTAAGGCAATGAATGAATAAAGTTGGGCAGCTTTAGACTTGTGTTGGGCACTGTTTTGCTTTTTTTCTTTAGATTTTGTAGTTGGGTGCAGGCAAAGTACTAATTGTGTCCACCTAAGACATTGTTTCTTTGTTGATAACTGGTCCCAGAGTGATGTACTTTTAATAATGTTATCCAATAAAGTGCAGCTTTAACCATTCATGTCGTATTGTCATCTACCGGCAATTTGTAAACAATTGTTTTCGATCGCCTAATAATTTTGTAGATTATTATGGCATTGACTATCATTTGATTGATCGGTTTTCATTTAATATTTTTATTGGGGGTGTTTAAAAACGAAACAACTACATTAGATAAGTTGACTCTGATTAAATTGATAATGATGGTGGTTTTATTGATTTTTGATTGAGTGATTATAACTGCCCCATACGACTACTGACTTATAATCTCTACTTATGCGATAATTTGTTCGTGTATCAATCATTATAAATACATTTTACGTGTAAGAAATGCCATGTCAATGGAGTACTTTTGTAATCAATTTGATTTGTAATTAATAAGTTGTTATTATTTTAGTATTTGTTTACAACAATTACAACATTGTGTTTTAACATTTTCGTTCGAGTCTAATATATTAATTTTATTCAGTTGGTCGCTTGTATTATTTATTACTGGGTACTATTTCTTTAACACAAAAGTCCATTCGTTGCCAGTGTTATCAGGCAATGAAAAATAAACAAAAGAAATCGCTGATTTTGAACTTCGATTCAGTGGCAATTACTATTGTCGTTATTTTTCTACAATAATACAATAATATAAAGGAGTATTAGACATACATAAATGCTTAAGTACCCTTTAACTAAATAATTATAAAATTGTTGTCATCGTAATATATTTACTTTTTCGTTTTTTTTTTCAAACTTATTTAGTACTTAATTAAAAAAAAAATAAAAAGAATGTAGTCATATGACAATTAGTTATAAATTAAATATGATTTTAAAATACTCATTTGAACGTTTCATTTGTTTCTTTGTTTATTTATTAGATTTCATTTTCAATTGATAAAGGGGGTATAAAATTACGCAAAGTTATGAAGTGTTAAATGGGAAGACTAACGATTCGTTTTATGACTTAAGTTTAGGGGGGTGATAGTTAATGTAATTTGTTTCTGATTTATTTTGACACGCGATTGAAACTGAAAAACTGACTATAAATTCAATGAAAAGAAAATAACAGCACGTTACAGGACGAATTTTATGGAAACTGTAAAGATGATTTGTATATTACTAAAGGCTTTTGTTCATATCAATTGAGTATAAATGAGTATAAATCAGTATCACAAATATTAATATTATAATTTATTAAAATAAACATCAAACATAAGGAATTTATAAAACTGTTTTAAACTTATTTTTTTTTTTGCTTATTTTAGTTCAGCAGCTGAACATTAAAAATTTGAATAAGAAAATTAAATCCGCTTACGATTTGTAATCAGCAAATAGAGTATCATCAGCAATTGAAATGAGACAAATTTTAAGATAAATGCAACTGTACGACAGCCAACAATAAAACCACTTTGTGGGCAAATAAGAAAATTTGCCAAGAAAATGAAAGTAACACAAACGTATAACGAATCACTTTGCTTACATTTTCTCTTAACTATTCTCAAATAGTGGCATACTCATAAATAATCTATCCAAAGGGGATATTGGGTTTGCCTTAAAAAATTAAATTTTCCGTAGTAAAACTTCTAGTAATTGAAAGAAAGTAAAATAAGGAAAACCCTATCATAATACTGAGGTATACAGTGGAGAAAGAAATATTAGGTAGAACATTCTAAAAACCAAAAATATTTAATTGGACACTTCCTGGGAAATCTGAGAAGTACATGCAAAGAAGTTGAAAAAGCCGTCTATATCATTTTACGAACCAAACAAATTCATTTATTCATTTTTAAGAAGGCAATTTGGAATTAATATGCATTTAAATTTAAGAAACAGTTTATTTAATAATAAAATGTGGATTATTTATATAAATGATAATCAATTAATATACATGTTCTGTCATTGCACATTGGAATTATTCTAGGAAATCTAGTATCCCTCATTCTCTAGCATCAATTAAAATATATTTTTATCGTTTGGAATGGACATTATTTGAACAGGATATTAATCCAAATGCGAAATACACCTAATTCTGTTTTTACACGGTAGATTGGTTCCAGAAAAAACCGTGTAAAAAAAAACCGTGTAAAAAAAGACACTGATCGTATGCAAAAATAGGTGATTGGTTACTAATCTCTAAAACCTATTAAAATTAGTGAAAAACAAGGATTTTTTTAAAAGTTTTGTATTTGACATTTTCTTTTAGGGATTCATAAAATATTTAACAAAATTAAAAATATAAATAACTTAATAAATATAAAATATTTTTTGACTTACCTTTCATCTTAATGCGTTAAATTTAATGTAACGATAGAAAAACAAATTCGCCAATAAAAAATTTCTTTACCAAACACAAAATATTAACACATTTCAATTGCTCTGACCTTTGGGCTTGTATGCACAAAAGGGAATTCCCCTAAATTTGTGCCATTTACATTTGCTTTGACCAGTAAATTTGCTTGTCGCGCAAAAAGGGAATTCCCTTAAATTTGTGATATGAACATACTTTGCAAAAATTAAATTTGACAAAAAAATTTAAGCACAAAAAATTTTAAATCGTGCTAAATGGAATAAAATCGTGTAACAAAAATTAAAAATATTTTATTTTCAAACCGTGTTATATCAAAACCGTGTAAAAAAAGACCGTGTAAAAACAGAATTAGGTGTACATCGAAAATTGAGCCGTAAGATGTGCCAAACTGATGAAAAGAATAAAATTGATTTTGTTCAACTCTTTGGAATTATTTTAATTGAGTTGAACCTGCAGCTAAAAGCACTACTGTTCAGTCTCAGAATACAAATACTTGAACATTTTCGATTTAAAGGCGCGAAACCATAGAAACCGACAAAAACCCAAAAGAGGCAAAATAACAACAAATGGAATGAAAATAAAACAAAACAGAAATCTCTCTCATTCATACATACGACATACAAAAAAAAAACAGTTAAAATGCTCGTATTTACCATCATTTATTTTATTTAAAATACCCCCAACAAATACTTCATAATGTGTTTATCCATTAGCGTTTTTGTAACTGCTGCTGTTTACAGCTTTTGTTGCTGTTGTTGCTGTAGTTGTTTTTTTTTTTTTTTGGTGGGTAAGTGCAGTAGTAGTTGAGATACCAGTAGTAATAGTAGCTTAAATGGTTGAAAATGCCAAATTGTGGTTAAAGTATTCACTACTGAACATACAATCACCAAAATACACACACACATAAACACTTACACACATATACATACATACAAACATCAAACCAAAGAGACCAAATAAATACAAACTACGAGAAGCGAAAAAAATTCCGTCTTCATCCTCCCCACTCGTATGTTTTGCTCCACCAGTTGTCTTAGTAAGCGGAACTCAACTGAACGAATGTAAATGTTTAACTTCAAGTGGTTGAGTACAAAAATAAATTGGTAAGTATTGTTAGCCAAAGTAAGTATGTACATATATACGTACGTACGTACTTAATATTGATAATAAAACATTAGAAGCTTTTTTCCAGCCAACATAAGCCATTATCTTATTGGCTCTTTACGTTGTTTACCTACATTTTCGAAAAACACGAAAACATTTATAATGTTACTGACTGGTAGCTGGTACAGGAGAGTTTACTTATGTATATCATCTGGTCCATCTTGGTAAACGAAAAATAAATTTTATAAGAAATTATTTACAATTTCGTTTTATTTATTTATTTCTAAATTATTGCAAAAGTATTTGTCCGAATTGTCCGAAAAACAATAGGAGGTGAAATCTCAATTTGGCCATTAAATGTGCAGACATTACACAGTGGAGGATTTTGTATTTGAAGAAGGTCAATACCAAAACGTACATCATGTTTATAATAAAATTCTAGAAGACTAAAGTTTCAAATGAAACTGAACTGAAATTACAAGTTAGATGAGAACAGAAGTTAAGTTTGTTATCGTTTTCATTCTAATTCATTCCTATTAGCTAATTTAGACTCAACTCTTTTCATGGCATCAGATGAAAGAGTGTCGCACGTAGGTCGGATAATATCCTAAACTGAAACAAAACATTTAGATTTGATCAGGTGGATTTTATAAGGACGATTTTATAAGTACTTCTCAGCAGATTCCTGCCGATGTCAGTTTGATACATATCTGCTATACTTATCATACACGCCATTGCTCAGTTAATTATACATTTCTACCATTGCTAATGCTACTGTTTTCATTTGCACGCATTAGAACGAAGAGAAAGCACTCAGTATAAATAAATATAAAGAGTGGTGATCTACAGGGATCAATACTTAATGTTAACCTTTTTGCAGTAAAAGAATCAATTTGGTGATTTTAAAATGAAACGCTCTGCATACATCCGGAAAGCCAAATTTGATCCATACGGCTAAAATCGCAAAACTCACGTATGAAACGGACTAGAACTTTGAACACATTTTGAAAATCACATATTTGGAAGCATTTTACACCTGTAGAGCGAGGTGAATTAAAACTAAAATTAAATTTGTTTTTTATTCAATATATTCAGAGTTATTAACTACGCAGACAAATGCTTAATGATCGCACTTAATATTGGCGCCATGTTGATTATGATGTCGAAATGAAATCAATATGAAAAATAAAACAAACTCATTGGGATTCCATTTTAATAGAGATTATCAAATATTATTTAAAAAATATCTGATATTATGCTCCGGGCAATTGATGTTTGAAGTTTAAATGTTAATAACAAATATTTTTTTTATAAATTTGTGCGATTAAAGTACGTTTGTATGTTTTCATTGTTTTCTTAGCCTCAAAACAGCAAATGGATTCGAAAATACATTAACTAATGTAATAGTCTTCTATGTAAGTTTTTTTTTATTATTCATTTATTTATTTATTTATTTAATTAATTAATTTTAATATTTATTTGAATTGTTAAATTTTTTTGTTCTTCAATTATATGGGAAAATATTTTCTATTAATTTCGTTTCGAAATGCATACCAAAATTAAAGTGATTAATTAGCTTCAGAGACATTATTATTTAAATCCGTATGATTTTTAATTGGTAGAAACTATAGAAAATTTACAATCTGACTGATAAACCTACATAATGATCTTTAAATAATTTGACGCTTTCTATTTTCATACAAAGTAGACAAAACTGTTCATACGCTTACAAAACACACTTAAAAAATGATCCAAAAAAGCAAGAGCAAGGACTACAACATTCCAGGACTAATTCTACATCCAAATTTCAATAACAGAGGTAGTAGTAAAATGTATACCATCCTTACACTTGTAAAAAAGTTGCTATCCATGAATTTATTATTAAGAAAGTATGATACTGGTATGAAAAATATAAAAAAAAATAATTTTATTTAAAACAATCATGATTCTCAAAGTTCAGAACAGAGGATCAAATAAACACTCGATTTAATTCGTTGAATTCGTTAAGCGTGATGTACCTTAAGTGCTTAATAGGATTATTATTAACAACTATAGCCAACAGCCGATAAGGTGATAAAATCTAGACGTAATGTTATTCACAACATGGGTGGTTTGTGAAGCCAAGTCATAATCCTGACTAAAGGCCTGCGTATGTGCGTTAATTGTATTCATGAGCGGCAGGACCTACAGTTTAATGTCGACTTCGGTCGACAGATTTAAGAAGCTTCCCATGAGAATAGTATTTACTCTCAGATCTTTTGCCAGAAGACTGTTAAAAGTAGGTCGCCAAATGATATGTTTTGTCATATTCGGTTTTTTTCGAGATGACAGAAAGCTGAGGTTTGCATTTGCTAACTCCTGTTTAGTAAGCCAACATACTGCCAACAAGATTACCGCGACCATCAAAGAAATTATTTAAAAATTATAACTGGATCTAAAAACTTTTAATTAATAATTTATAATCAACAATAAAGACTGTCAATGATAACAAAGCGAGCAAATACGACGAAGAAAAATATTTTAATAGAGCAATTACGATTAACTACGTTTATAGTCTATGTAAACAAAACTTTAATCAACACATTTTTATATCTGTTGATCGAATTGAAGTAAAAACTAATTTTTGAAAATGAAAATGGCTGCGGCCAATTATATTTTAAAGAATATTTAAATGCTTTTCTTTTCACTATTTTAATCAGCGGTTAATTTCTCAGATGTCGCTGATTTTCAAAGATGATTAACGTTATGGTTGAATTATAATTGGAGTTGGCAGCACAAAGTGACAGACAAATAAAAACATATTGAAATTCAAAAGAATGCCTGAGTTACTGCGAACGTGAAATGTATGTGTGGACAGTTCGGATTAAGAAATTAATAGAGGCGTATGTACATATACGGATACCTAAACTAATACAAACATAAGAGAAAGATCAAAGTCAACAGGTAGTAGGTACCGCTTTTAGGGTGACAATAATAAACATTTAAATGCATTATTTGCACTTCAAAATCTCATCAGGCTTTTACTCGTAAGCAATACTTGTCGTCACTCAGTCACTCCGTCTGTCCATTAGTACCACTGCATTCAGATGCCACTTTCAGTTCAAGTAATCATAACCATTGCCACTTAAGTAAATGCATCTGGTATACAGCTACCGACTCTCTTAGAAAATCATAATTTTTGACGATTTGTTTATATTTTAATATTGGATGGTTAAAAAAATTATTTCAAAGACAAGCTAATGCAATATTCCATGCGCCCTATTAATGCATTGCTAAGTTTGTTACGGTAGTTTACTTCACATCATTTTCCATACAAAATTTAAACTCTTTCGTAGATGAAGTTTCTCATATTTTAAAAGAGGTTGACTTTTTTTGCTATTTGAGTAATCAGGGTAATCAAAGCTTGTTTATAATTGAAAAATTTTTTCTTATTGAAAAGTTATATTGAGCAACGAAGCTCATTTTTAAATCAATTGGTACATCAGCAAACAGAATTGCCGATTTTTATGTGAAAATCAAACGGAAGAAGTTCTAAAACTGCTAATGTCCTTTGAAAAATGCACTGTTTAACGATATGTATTCTTTTTCATTCATAAGTTTATCACAAAGTATCTTCCTTTAATTTGGTTTTAATTACATTAATTCTAGGTAAGCAATCTACGTAATTGGTCTCATGTGGTGCTGTCTGCCCTTTCTACAATGTTTGTTATTGATTTTATCCTCTCCGGGAAGAGCTATGGTCTGATGGAGTTTATTGATAGTTGATTTGAAACAAATTAAAGCATTTTGTGATTACACAAATTAGAAAGCATAGACGAAAAAGTTTTCACCTGTAAATGAACTAGGATTTCTAGTGCTTGTAGTTGAACAGTTTAATCATGCATTAAGTCGAATCTAATAAAACTAGAAGCAACGTGTGACTGGGCGTAAGATGAGAACCACAATTAATTAGCAAGTCGACTTTCATATTCAAAATAAGCCAGGAGAGTGGACTTTCCACGAAGACTGTAAGTTTTAGTTATCGGCTACATTTTCATTAATATGACGTTCATACCTACTGGCAACAAAGAATAATCCACCTTAAGGAATTAGTGTTTGGCAACCACTAAACAAAATAGAGTTTTTAAATTCGAAAGCGTAGCTCAACTAGAAGTCGTATTGAAAAATTAATTGTTAGTATTCTTTTAAACATTCACCATTTACTACTGTCTACATATTTGCATATCTCATCTCAAATCAAATAATAATCATCAGCAGCAGCGGATTCACTATATATATCACATTTGGCTTCCGTTTCTTGAGTATGCTGTTGTTTTTACTCGCACCAAGAGTTTAACTTAATTATTGTGTTCATTTTCTAAAGAATTCCTTCTTCATTCATCGTTACTTACAGTGTTTAAGTCCCTTTGTGTATACGAGTATATTTTACACAAATATTTAACACTCAGTAAAGCAGCCAATCTTTATTAAGTGTTAAATACGATGCACGCACAAAAGGTTGTTAGTAAAAATCACATATGTTTTCAATTCATTAAGGAATCCATCTCTTTTAAAGCAATCGCTCGAATAAGTAGTAAAGCAAAATTGAGTTAAGTTTAAATACAGACAATTTGTCTCTTCGTCAAACCATGCCCATAGTTCTAATAATAAAAATTCTGATTATAATTTTGAAATTAATTTGAATAAAACTTACTAAACATGTGATTCGTCTAGGTTCTAGAATAACAAGCCCGCCATTTCCCATTGGCTAGAAACACCTCCCACAATGTTCGTTATTTATGTTACCATCATTGCAGATGGCTTATTTTGAAGTTGTTGAAGTCATTTAATTTTTGAAATTCGAAAACATTTTTGAAAATTTTATTCATTGCTGACATTCACTTTTAATGAAAACATTTCAAATTTTTTTTTTGGTTTTAATTCAACATAACTTTATTACAAGATTTGATTTCAAAAGCTTTAGAAAATATAAAAACAGGACTTGTTGATGGATTTGAATTTTTTTGCTTAAGAAGACAATCACACACACTGATTTATGAAAAAATACTATGCTTTTTATCAGAATTGTGCTGTTCATTCCATTTGTTGCCATGCCCATTGATTGAATTCTGTAAATGAAGATCGTTAACACTCTTGAAAATAGGTTTTTTAATAATTTTTTAAATTTTTTTATAACTTACATCGCCAGGATTGCAATTGACGGCTGCCAATATACAGGCCATAACGACTACCAATTGAAAGAGTTTCATTGTCGAGTTATTAAACGTTTAAAACACAATTTGAATTTGATTTTCAATAAGAAATTCTCATCCCTTTATATACAGTTCTATGCATTTCATTTTAGAAAGTAACACAATTAAAAAAAGAATATATTGCAGTTCTAAGAATACTGAATGCCGTATAAACCCTGCGGTTTTTTTATTTTACAAAGAAAGTATTTCTGTAATAGGAATTTCAAACCACAATTTCTACATAAAATTAAAAAAAGAAGCAAAAAAAAAGAAAGAGAATTACGAGTGAATAATTTCGATCTATTTTTTATGTACATATGTATGTATGTATTTCCTTTTGAATCACTGATCATAATAATCATATAAAATTTGATAACATTTGGTTTACAGTGTCCCTTTGATTTCAAAAGTTTTTTATACTGTCCACACTAACAGATATTAAGATGATGGTTCACTGTCGAAATAATTAAGTGTATAATTAAATAGCAGTTTTGACTGTTCAATCCAATCTAAGAGAAATTAATCAGCAACAACGAGCAGTAACTGTTTTAAATCCATGTTTGGCGGAATCTAAAACAATTTCGGTTCGGTTGCGTAATGACAATCATTTGTCATCTCCCACAATCGAATCTGGTTTGCTTTGATTTATTTTCAAGCACTTTAACCCATACCTCAAGCGTCCTCTCCTACAAGGATGTTGCTCGGTGACAAGCTACTCCTATATTTGCCAAAATACAAAATATCATTTAATGTCAAATAGTACTAAGCATTGCCATGCATTTTAAAAGGATTCTTTTACAATTAACTTTTTGAGTGACGTGTAGGTGTCATTTACACTTTTATTCGATTATAGTTCATAAATAATTTCTTTGGTGATAGCCATAATCTAGAAGGACTGAACGAGATCTTGTAAATTCAAAACTCAACTCTGACATTTCGAACAAACTGAAATATGAAAATAATTTTCATCGGCGACTTCCTCTGAGCAGTGTTCTGTCAGAAGCTGCCAGAGTAATTAAAATTGCCATGAAAAGGTCCTCAAACCTGACATTTTAAGTCACGCCAGTCAAACATTAAAATTAACACACCCAACATGGATGGTCACACCGCCACCCTGGCTAAAGAGAGGTAATTGCCAATTAAGTAAGTAAATAAGCTTTCATGCGAAAATCACACGAAAACCTAACTAATTACAGGTGTCTACAAATCTGCTCCTTAACGAAATATCGTCTTTAAAGATGAGAAATTTGTGCGCAAGATGAATGCCGCGTTTGCATTAAAGAACAAAGGCGGCATCGAAATGGAAACACCAAAGTATTAGTAGGTGGGAGTAGGAGATCGTGTTCGAATGAGACGAAGACAATTTGATCTGCAGGCAAAGTAACGACATTCTTGTTTGATTGCCCTTAAAAAGAAAAGACAAGCAATGGCGCGTATTATGCTAACTTTTTGCAGTCTGTAAGTGATAAAGTTGTGATGAAAATGAAGCCTAAAAATCGCGAAACAAAAGTGTTGTTTCATCAAGACACTTCTCTGGTTCACATGTTTACTATTTATTATGGGGCGACAAAAAGGAATGAATTAAAGTTTTTTCAGTGCAGCATATTCAACTGCCTCGCATTATTAAAATTTTTAAATTTGAGCAAATTAGGTTGGTGGAACTTGTACTATAAAGAGAATACATATCTTTGGGATAAGTGTGTAAAAGATTATATTTAAAACCATTCACGAATATGGCAAAATAGTCCATTAACTTCGAGTAACGATTATGTTTAAGTTTTTTGAGTTTTATGATTGGTTTTCTGGTCAAAAAAAGTTTTGAAATGATGCCTTAATTATCATTTTCGATCAAGTTTTCCTGTTCCTAAATGCGAAAAAATTCAAGAAAGAACAGGATATGCTACAACAACAATTCAATTGCTATTTCGTTAAATAAGTAAATACATCAGAAACTGCTTGCAGGAGCGTTGACGATTTGCAAGTGTATTGGTATACGTATGTGACAAGGACAGTTAAATTTAAAAGGATAAAAACAAATATTGCTCAATAATACGTTTTCCAGATAGATAGTAAAACATCTTAATTATATCAACAACAGGCTCAGCTTCTGTTTGACAAAAACTAAAAGCTAATTAGTGAGTAATTAGTGAGATTTAGATCCCCAGCAAACACTCAGAACTATTGTACTACACTGGACTACAGCACAGAACTATTTTATTGCTTACTCCGTTCGTAGACTTTGAAAAATAATTTATAATTCTATTGTACACAAATAAACCATTCAATTGGTAAATAATTGTCAAAGACAATATAATAAAGACCCAAAATGAAATAAATCAATAAATGAAATACAAAGTGTTAAAAAGTTAACGTCAATAAAGTACATTCACGACAAAAATAAAACACGTTTAAAATATAAATTTCAATTTTTAAATCATCAACAATTTATTATAGGCTTTGATTTTAAAATTTATTAAAAGAAATTCTTGGTAGATTTGAATTGCCTTGTTTACGCTGGCAATTTCTTGTATTGATCTATTTAAAGGCACTATAACGTCGATCAGAATTGTATTGTTTATTTCCAATGTTTCTATTTCCGTTTACTGAATTCTGTAATTGAAAATTATTAACACTATTTAAAATAGAGTTTCGAATAGATTATCTTTTGATTGACTTACATCGCCAGGATTACAATTGACGGCTGCCAATATACAGGCCATAACGATTACCAATTGAAAGAGTTTCATTGTCGAGTTATTAAACGTTTAAAACAGAAATTGAATTTGATTTTCAATAAGAAATTCTCATCGCTTTATATACAGTTCTATGCATTTCATTTTAGAAAGTAACACAATTAAAAAAAGAATATATTGCAGTTCTAAGAATACTGAATGCCGTATAAACCCTGCGGTTTTTTTATTTTACAAAGAAAGTATTTCTGTAATAGGAATTTCAAACCACAATTTCTACATAAAATTAAAAAAAAGAAGCAAAAAAAAAAGAAAGAGAATTACGAGTGAATAATTTCGATCTATTTTTTATGTACATATGTATGTATGTATTTCCTTTTGAATCACTGATCATAATAATCATATAAAATTTGATAACATTTGGTTTACAGTGGACACTTATTGGTCCCTTTGATTTCAAAAGTTTTTTATACTGTCCACACTAACAGATATTAAGATGATGGTTCACTGTCGAAATAATTAAGTGTATAATTAAATAGCAGTTTTGACTGTTCAATCCAATCTAAGAGAAATTAATCAGCAACAACGAGCAGTAACTGTTTTAAATCCATGTTTGGCGGAATCTAAAACAATTTCGGTTCGGTTTCGTCTAGGTTGTAATTGATTCCTGAAGAAACAGAAGCTGTATTACGTGTTACAGATTGTATTTCTTTTACTCCTCAGCAAAACTACTTAACAAACTCAAAGAGTATCCACTGCTTGCCCTCAACGTATGTGTCAACATACAGATATAAACTCAATTGTTATGATCTCATTATTAATATTCATAGTTCTACTTCAACTGAGCTGATAGTCGCTTGCATCCATCATAATGAAATTATTTCAAATAATATTTGTTATTGGGTGTGTAATTGTTGGTGTTTTTGGTGCTCCTGGACATGTAAGTTGTTTTAAAATTGTTGAATTGAAGTGCTTAAATGGAGAAGACTTTTTTTAAATCCATCAACTTCCTTTCATTACAGAACGTTTTCAAAGGAAGTAACAATTCCGGCAATCATCAAACGAATATCAATGTATCGTTGGGTGTAGTAATTCCAATTCGAGGATGATTTAAATTTGTATTCTTTGTGTTACGAAAATGTTTTATAACAAATATTTAACGAATAAAATATTTTTTAACGTTATAAATTAAAAGACTTTCTCATTTGTTTTATCGACTCGAACACAATAATCACAATCATTTGTCATCTCCCACAATCGAATCTGGTTTGCTTCGATTTATTTTCAAGCACTTAAACCCATACCTCAAGCGTCCTCTCCTACAAGGATGTTGCTCGGTGACCAGGATACTCCTATATTTGCCAAAATACAAAATATCATTTAATGTCAAATAGTACTAAGCATTGCCATGCATTTTAAAAGGATTCTTTTACAATTAACTTTTTAAGTGAGGTGTACGTGTCATTTACACTTTTATTCGATTATAGTTCATAAATAATTTCTTTGGTGATCGCCATAATCTAGAAGGACTGAACGAGATCTTGTAAATTCAAAACTCAACTCTGACATTTCGAACAAACTGAAATATGAAAATAATTTTCATCGGCGACTTCCTCTGAGCAGTGTTCTGTCAGAAGCTGCCAGAATAATTAAAATTTCCATGAAAACCTTCTCAAACCTGTCATTTTAAGTCACGCCACTCAAAAATTAAAATTAACACACCTAACACCCTGGCTAAAGAGAAGTAATGGTTAGTTAAGTAAGTAAGTGAGCTTTCATACGAAAACCTAACTAATTACAGTTGTCGACAAGTCTGCTCCTTAACGAGATATGACAGAAATGACAGTTATTTAGAGATAGAAACAATAGATGTTACAGCCACAGCATAGGAACACCAAAGTAATTGTAGGTGAGAGTTGGAGATCGTGTTCGAATGAGGCGAAGGCAATTTGATCTGCAGGCAAAGTAACGACATTCTTGTTTGATTGCCCTGAAAAATAAAACACAATCAATGGCGCGTATTATGCTAATATTATGCTATTATTGCAATCTGTAGATGATAAAGTTGTGATGAAAATGAAGCCTCAAAACCGCGAAACAAAAGTGTTGTTTCATCAAGACACTTCTCTGGTTCACATGTTTACTATTTATTATGGGGCGACCAAAATGAATGAATTAAAGTTTTTTCAGTGCAGCATATTCAACTGCCTCGCATTATTAAAATTTTTAAATTTGAACCAATTTGGTTTTCTGGTCAAAAAAAGTTTTGAAATGATGCCTTAATTATCATTTTTGGTCAAGTTTTCTTGTTCCTAAATGTGAGGAAATTCAAGAAAGAACAGGATATGCTACAACAACAATTCAATTGCTATTTCGTTAAATAAGTAAATACATCAGAAACTGTTTGTAGGAGCGTTGACGATTTACAAGTGCATTCACCTACGTATGTGACAAAGACGGTTAAATTTAAAAGGATTAAACAAATATTGCTGCATAATACATTTTCCAGAGAGATAATAAAGCATCTTAATTACATCAACAACGAGCTAGGTTTCTGTTTGACAAAAACTAAAAGCTAATTAGTGAGTATTCTTTTGGGTAAGAGCTGAAACAGATTTAGATCCCCAGCAAACACACTAAACTACAGCACAGAACTATTTTATTGCTTACTCCGTTCATAGACTTTGAAAAGTAATTTATTATTCTATTGTACACAAATAAACCATTCAATTGGTAAATAATTGTCAAAGAATATAATAATATAATAAAGACCCAAAATGAAATAAATCAATAAATGAAATAGAAAGTGTTAAAAAGTTAACGTCAATAAAGGTACATTCACGACACCAATAAAACACGTTTAAAATATAAATTTCAATTTTTAAATCAACAATTTATTATAGGCTTTGATTTTAAAATTTATTAAAAGAAATTCTTGGTAGATTTGAATTGCCTTGTTTACGCCGGCAATTTCTTGTATTGATCTATTTAAAGGCACTATAACGTCGATCAGAATTGTATTGTTTATTTCCAATGTTTCCATTTCCGTTTACAGCATTCTGCAATTGAAAATTATTAACACTATTTAAAATAGAGTTTCGAATAGATTTTCTTTTGATTGACTTACATTGCCAGGATTACAATTGACGGTTGCCAATATACAGGCCATAACGACTACCAATTGAAAGAGTTTCATTGTTGAGTTATTAAACGTTTAAAATCTGAACTGAGATTGTTTTTCTATAAGAAATTCATTTCACTTTATATAGGGTTTTACTTACTTAGTACTTAAGTTCGAAAAATAGCACCCTTGAAATAAACTTATTGCAGTTCAAGAACATTGAATGCGGTTTTATAAAGAAAATTATTTCTGTAAACAGTAAAATCCATTATTTCAAACCACAATTTCTCTTTTAAAATATTTATAGAAAAGCCAGTAGCTATGCTTGGAAATAATTCTTATATTTTTAAGTTGGCCCATTGAATAAAAATTTCCCTTTGAATCACTAATTTGACTAACAGTTGACACATTGCATTGGTCCACGTGAGGCTGTAGGTATAATAACTAGCGATCAAGGTGTTGGCCAAAGGTTCCCTCTTGAAGTAACTAAATAATCATTTTTTAAAGTGTACATAATTGAATAGCACTTCACTACTGTACAATTGTTCCACTCTCTGTACATCATATTTTCTATTTCTTTAGGTCGCAATTGATTCCTGGGCTTATAGAATAAATCTGTGAGAATATCAAATTTAACTTTTTTTACTTGCCTTCTAAAATTGAGTTTAACAAAATTACTCAACCAATTTAAAAAGAATCCACTGTTAGCCATCAGCACATTTATTTATTATCTTGCGGATATAAATTCAATTACAATGCTCTCGTTATGATTATTCAATTGTTGGACTTCAACTCCGAAGGTATTCGATTGCATTTAAAATGAAATTATTTCAAATAATATTTGTTATTGGGTGTGTAATTGTTGGTGTTTTCGGTGCTCCGGGTAATGTAAGTTGTTTTAAAATTGTTGATTAAATTGAGAAGACTTTTTTTTAAATCCACTATCTTCCTTTCATTACAGAACGTTATCAAAGGAGATAACAATAATGGAAATCATCAATCGAATGCAGACTTATCGCTCGGTCTGACTTTTCACGGATGAATAAAATGTATATTCATTTTGTTAATGTATGATTTTATGAAAATCTTTCATAATGTATTATTAATCTAATAAAATGTTTAACCGTTAAAAAAAAAACAACAAAGTTTTCTTATTTTCTTGTTCTGTTAGCTTTTATTTCATTTGATATCACGCACAATAATTTGAATGAAAGATTAGAGAATTTATTAGCAATAATATTGATACAATACAATACAATTAAATTCAAATTGAATAAAAAGAACAAAATAAAATTAAAACAATAATGATATGAATTATATCCTTACACAGCCTTTTACTTAAGGCAATATAAGTCTTATTCGAATTACATTGCGTTGATTATAAATTGAATGCTTCAGGGTAATTAATAGCGTTAACATGCTATTAAGATATCAGAGATTGACGCCTAATCTGTATCAAATTATTAGATTTTTGTGTATGAATGAAGATAATTCTTGAAAAGGGGAATAGAGGAGTATGATTGAGGAAATGATGAGGAGATGATTGTAATGACAGTCTTTACTTAAAATATGTAATCAAGTAAAACAATTCTTTAGATTTTTTCGTCAAAAAAAAGAAATCAGTTCAAATCCTTTAAGACGAAAAGTATAATGGATTTTGGCGTTGAAAGCTACAATTTATTTTAAAAATTTTGAAGCATCACAATATATGCTTTAGAAATCGTTAATGTTATGTTAATTGGACTAAAATATTGGGATTTCCAGACAATTCTGAACATGTAAGGTGGCCTAAACTTTTAGAAGATTTTACAATTTGCGCTTCTGTATTTGCTCTTCAATCATTAAAAGAATTATGCCATGATGATACTTTCCATAGGAAAAATTTGTTCACTTTTATAATCTAGACGGAGACTATTATTTCCTACCCTGGTTTAAATTCGGATGAGACCGTCATTAATTTGATAAGTAAAATCATTTATAAACGCTTTTGAATAAATTTTCTTTCGATAACTTACACTGCTATGAAGTCGCCGTAGTCTAGTAGATAGTCTGTTATTATACATACGTAAGAGTTCAAACCCCAGGTCAGACATCAAAACGAAAATTAGAAAAAATATTACTTCGGCGACTTCCTCTCAGCAGATTTCTGTCAAAAACTCTGAAAGTACATTAAATTGCCATGAAATGTTTCTTAAAAAACCTGTCGTTCGGAGTCGACTTTAAACTGTAGGTCCCGCCACTCATTTTATAAAATTAACCCACAAAACACAAGTGGTGTGAGAAGCTAGGTCGCAATCCTGTCCGAAGGATTGTAATGGGATAATACAGGTCATAATGACTACCAATTGAAAGAGTTTCATTGCAGAGTTATTAATTATCTTCACTATATTTATGGGGTTATGAATTTAATTTAAGAAACTAACTCCTTAAAAATAAACTCATCGCAATTCTAAGAATATTGAATACCGTTATAAAGAAATTATTTCTATAAATAATTGTAAATTCATATTTCAAACCGCAATTACTCTATGAAGTATCTTTAGAAATACGAGTAACACTTGTAGAGCATTTTTATATTTTTTCTTATACTAGCTGGCGTGTTGACGTTTTTATTTCTGTCATTGAAACTTTAACTGTATTGTAACTCTCCAACTTGAGGAGAATCCACTGTTTGCCTTCAATACATTTATCATCTTGCGGACATAAATTAAATTGAAATGACCACGTTATCATTATTCAATTGTTGGACATCAGTGGACTGAGTAAATATTACAATGAAATTATTTCAAATAATATTTGTTATTGGGTGTGTAATTGTTGGTGTTTTCGGTGCTCCTGGACATGTAAGTTGTTTTAAAATTGTTGAATTGAAGTGATTGAATTGAAAAGATTTTTTTTATTTCGTTACAGAATGTTATCTCAGGAAATGGCAATTCTGGTAATCGTCAATCGAATGCCGATGTAGGGATAAGTCTCCCAATACCTCTCAAAGGATAAATAAAATTTGTTATTTATGATCTTAATGTGAAAATGTTTTATAATAAATTATTGATCAGTTGAAATATTTTAAAATTATTATTCATTAACCTTGTCAGGTTGACTAAAAATTTAATATTACCGATTTTTATCACACAGTTTAAAAGATATTTCATATTTTAGATTTACAATAACAGATAGAATAAAAATAAAAAATAATAAAATAAAATAGAAAAACTTTATGGTACATGTACCATTTATGTATACGTACATATGAATATAATGTATGTATGTATTCAACTGAGATGTTTGTTTCTAAAATTTAACTGTAATACTTGTATATGAGATGATAACTATTAGAATTTAACGACGGCGGTATTTATGATATGACAATTAAGCCTAATTGGACCATACAGCACAAACAATAATTTAAATTTTGAAAGGAACTAAGGTGAAATTCTATTAAGAGGATTTATCTAAAATATTTCAAAATTACCTACAAGCATAACGACACTTACACCAAAACCAATAACATGATAACATACATACATACATAATTGGCCATTTCAAAATTTCAGTCTGGATTACCGCCTAGCTTCTCATAACACTCATGTTGCGTGTGTTATTTTTTATGTACGAGTAGCGGGATCTACAGTTTAAAGCTGAATCCGAACGACAGATTTTTGAGAAACTTTTCATGGCAATTTTATTTGCTCCCAGAGTTTTTGTCAGAAATCTGCTGAGAGGAAGTCGTCGAAGAAATTTTTTTTCATATTTCGTTTTGATGTCAGTCCTGTGGCTTGAACCGTGGTCTAACATTTAATAAGCCAAAGGTTTATGCAAATACATTCGTACCACAAGTCTTGGGTAAATGATAAAATTATTTATAAAAACTTAAAAATAAAATTATGGATAATAATCTCAGCAGATATATGTACATATGTATTTATAAAATTTCCAATTAAATGATTCCCCTTCGAGGTCAATTCATTTTATTTATTAATAAAGCGAGTACATAGGCTTGATTAACCTAAAAAAAACATCCTTATTAAAATAGATCTTTAAAATAGATTGATTAATGGTATAAAAGCCAATTTAAATTAAATAATTTTTAGTATTAAAAGATCTTTAGGGATCGTTAGCTGCTGCAACCATTATTTTCATTATGAAAGTTTTTCCAGTATTCTTTGTAATTTCTTGTATGATTTCATACGCGATGAGTGCTCCCTGTTTTGTAAGTAATTTAATTGTACAATAATTGTGTTACTAATATCATAATAGTATTAATTTTTAGAAGTCGCCGTGGTCTAGTAGGTAGTGTGTTGGCTTATTAGACGAAAAGCCAGGGTTCGAGCCCCAGGCCAGACATCAAAACAAAATACAAAAAGTATTTCTTCGGCGACTTCCTCTCAGCAGATTTCTAGCAAAAACTCTGAGAGTAAATAAAATTGCCATGAAAAGTTTCTCAAAAATCTGTCGTTCGGAGTCGACTTTAAACTGTAGGTCCCACCACTCATGTATAAAATTAACACACACAACATAAGTGGTGTGAGAAACTAGGTCGTAATCCTGACTGAAGGGTTGTAATGACCAATTATGTATGTATGTATTAATTTTATTTCTCTTTTATAGTTTTTTAATACACAGTTCGGTCATGATAATAATATGACAAATGATAATAAACTCTCGTTTAGTATTTCGCTTGGTAAATAAACCATATGATTAAATTGTAATTACATATGCATTTAATAAAAGATATACTTTAAAAAGCATCTCCAAAATCTCATAAATTTGCATTTTTTTTAATGCATTGAAGTTTACTTATTTTCAAAGTAAGGATAATCATGGAAGATTTTCCATTAAATTGAAAATATTATATTGAAGGGAAATGAAAAAAAAAATTTAATTTGAGGCACAGCGTATATAAATACAAATTTTATGGTTTCAATAAAAAAACAGCAAGTTAACTTCGGGTTTGGAGGTTTATCGCGTTACTGACCACATTTTTTCGTTATTAACACAATAAAATTTAAAATATTTCTGTATTGCATTTAAAAATTATATTATACTGAAAAATAGTTTATTAGATGCTCGAAGTTTCTGCAAAGAGTTAGGCATGATACTACTGATGCATCCCTTCTATAGCTGATCTCTTTAAAGCAATGGATTCCTTCAGACAGTCCAACTGTGGTTAATTAGCTACTAGTTCCAACATTTTACTCTGTTTTGTTCGTACGTTTTGGTCTATTAAAAAATCAATGTGTCGACATCTCCGCCGATTGCATTCAGTTTAGTAGCCAAAATACAGGCAAAAACAACTGCCAACTGAAAGAGTTTAATTGTCGAGCTATTATACGTTAATCTTAAGTAAGAAATGTTCTTCACTATACATGTATGTATGTACATATATACGATTTTATTAATTTAATAATAAACTTAATGCATTTACAAACCATGGGGTTTTTTGTTTATAAAGAAATTATTTCTGTAAACAGAAAAATTCATATTTCAAACCACAATTTCTAAATGAAATATTATTAGAAATTTGAGTTGAACCCTTTGGCATTTTATATTGATTTCCTTTTGGATCCATGATTTTAATGGTGCGGTTCAGTTTAAACCGCTTGCATTGAGCTTAACTTGTCAAGATTTTGCATAGCAATGAAGATTTAAGCAAAGTATATGAGTAATTTGTATTCCCTCTTTGACAGTATCTCTTACAACTCCGAAAACAGAACTGAACCTTTCTATCCTTTTTTATCTATTCTTAATCCTATTTTCTATTCCTTTAGGAACCAATTGATACCTGGTCTCATACAATAAATCACCGACATTATAAAGTTTAATCATTTAACCAAATTAAAGAATATCCACTGTTTGCCTTCAATACATTCATCATCTTATTGATGTAAACTGAAACGTTATGATTATTCGATTTTCGAACTTCAACTGAGCAAAAGGTACTCGCTAGCATTTACAATGAAATTATTTCAAATAATATTTACTATTGGATGTGTAGTTATTGGTGTTTACGGTGCTCCTGGTGATGTAAGTTATTTCTGAAATAATAATTGAAGTGAGTAGATGATTTTTAAACTTACAATCTTTTTTTCATTACAGAATATTATCGAAGGAAATAATAATTCTGGTAATCATCAATCAAATTCCGATATAGGGATTAGTCTTGCATTTCCTCGACGAGGATGATTAAAATTTGTTATTTGTGGTCTTAATGTGTGATTTTAAGAAAATGTTTTATAATAAATTATTAATCTGATCAAATACAATATTTAACTATTGCAATATATTGTAACTATATTTATTTATTTTGTCAGGTAGAATCGATGATTCAACGTTGTTTTTCCAATAAATTTCATTTCTTAATTAATTATTAAATTTCTAAAACCATCTAGAGTGATAGAATTGCAAATAGAAATCAATCAATCCGAAAATGCTTCTTTTTTGGTTTGGTTAACCACACCCAAAGTTTGAAAAAAATTTTTGTTTATTTTTCAGAATGGCATCCCCTTTTACATGGTAGTAATGCCATCTACATACACACACATATATAACTGGTCATTGGTACCCTTCAGTCAGGGTTACGACCTAGGTACTCGCACCACTTATGTTGTGTGTCTTAATTTTATACACGAGTGGCGGGACCTAGAGTTTAAAGTCGACTCCGAACGATAGATTTTTGAGAAACTTTTCATGGCAATTTTATTTACTCTCAGAGTTTTTGCCAGAAATCTGCTGAGAGGGAGTCGCCAAAGAAATATTTGTTCATATTTCGTTTGGATCGAGATATCTGACCTGGAGTTTATGCCGTGGCCTCACGTCTGATAAGCCAATACACTACCAACTAGATTACTGTGACTTAAATGCCATCTATTGTAAGGTTAAAATTTTTTTCACATACCGACTATTTGTACTGTTTATAATGAACTGAAAGATCTTAGTTTTACCTATTAAGCAACTGTAGTCGACTATGACCAAGTTTTAACAAAATTCAAAACCAATGTACACTTATATTGGGTAATTACAATAGTAGGAGATTTGTGTCAGACATCAGGCTATCCGGGTTGGTTACCGATCTTTTGACCGAGCACTGTTGACTCAAAGAGCACTGGTTCAGAATGAAACACTCTATATATGTACATATGTTAACGGCAGTAGAATAGATTGTATTTTCGATATGGTGGTAAGAAATAACAAACAAAGCCTTAGCCATCATGCTACCGTTGCGGGTATTTAGCCAAGGAAATATTGAAATTTAAATTTTTTGTTCTCCTTTTTTTGTTGTTTCAACCAATTTTGTATTCATTTGTTTTATTTTGTATTGATTTATTTTTATTACAAATACATATATCCAAAAGAAATTTATTTCAATAAAATACTACACATATATATATATGTATATAGTATATCAGCCGCAATTACAATGAACCTGTACGTTGGATTGATGATTTCCCCTTCCATTACCAATAATAGTCTGAAAAAGAAATTAAAGAAATAAATTAAAGAAATAATAATAATTGTAAATGAATGCTTGCATTTAGGACTGTGTTCTCCAAAAAGACCACACACTACAATATTACTGTTTTACTTTCCAAAATGTTCAAAAAAATATACTTATTTTTCAAACATTCTATAAATTGAGACATTTTATAATGCCTTTGTGATTGTGAAATCTACTTACATTTTTCGAGGGTATAATATGTTTTATCTGGAAATGTTAAAAAAAAAATTACGTTTTCTTTAGAAATATTTTATTTCCACTTCAGTTTATAAGAAATGTGCATGACTTACTTTTGCTGGTCTACCATGTGGCGCCCTATGTTGGACTACACAAATAATTAAGGTTATAAATGAGAGTAACTTTAAGAAATTCATAATTAGAAATTAAATTAGAAAATGTATGTATTTTCACTATAAAATTACTTATAATACTGTAAACTTTATCTCACTGTATGATTTTATATTCAATATTAATAATGATGATGATGGATGATGATTACATTATTAATTATTTTAATAAAGATAAAAATAATTATTTTTATACCATACATGCATACATATGCAAAAAGCGGATGAAGACTAATTTTAAATTGACTGAAAAAAAACCCCAAGATAAAATTGAACTGAAAAACCTCTTTAACGCGTTAATGCAAACACTTTTGAACAAGAAAATATACTCTTCAAACTTTAACTCGTTTTTGAAATACAAACGTCTGAAGACAGACACAGGGATGACGTTCAACTTTTTCTTCAAAATTATGAATATGAAATACTATTAGTCTCTGAGGCTCATTTTACAAATCAATGGCTATACCAGGTACGACATCAAACATCCTTGTGGGACAGCACTGCTATTATTATAAAATTAAGTATTGTTCATTAGGCCAACATAAAATGAACCGCATACAGACTGCCATTATTGATGTACTGGTGACTTCAATAAAATCACATTTGCAAATATAAAATACTTCCACACCATTAATGAAGGGGAGAAAGTAACAAGGAGACAAAAGGAACTTCACAAAAGAAGTACTGCATTGCCGCACTTTATTTCCAAAAAGAAGATTCGAAAATCTCTGCTTAAGGATTACCAACGCAACTCGGAACCATCAGATGGAACGGGTTGTAATCTTTGGAAAGCAGCAAAGAATACGAGACGGCTGACAGCACGCGAATCAATTTTACGTCTAGAAAATAACTGTTAGACGAATAGAACTGAAGAGAAAGTTCCTTTTTTATTTACCACAATACAATTTCGAATTATATTTACTTATATACGAGCTGAGTAACTTTGACCATATGCTCGGTATAGTGTCACAGACCAGAGACTCTGGTGGGAATCGAGAGCACACTACCCACTAGTCTGCCACGGCACCCGAGAGAAAGTTAACACTCATGCGTCTTACCTTGAGACAGTGTTATCCCCTAATTCAAAATTAAGTATTACTATTACCAAAATATATTCAAACTAAGCAACAGTGATACATAAAATAAAGACAAATCGTCTTCAATTAAAATCTATAGGCGTCGAAGGAAACATTCGGAAACACAAACTGAATAAAATCGGCCAGAAGGGATGGTATAAATGCAAAAATTTAGATAAACCTTCTTCCTCAGTCATTAAAAGTGTCTGAAATAGTTATGATTCCTAAGTTCGGATAAGACCACTCTCAAATGAAATCATATCGTCTGATCTGTATGTTATCAATTGTACATATTAAAAATGTTTGAGAGGAATCAAGTAAGGAAATATATGTACAGTGAACAAAAAATAGACTTGTTCGCTTATCACTTCAAAATAGATCTGAAAAAGAAAGTTTATTGTTATTAATACAGTAATCCCTCGATTTACGTCGCAGTTGGTTCCAAAATAAGGCGACGTAAATCGAATGATGACGCAAATTGAAGTTAGGGGGAACAAAAAATTTCGCAACGTAAATCGAAACAACGTTAATCGAGGCGACGTAAATCGAAGAATTACTGTATCAAATTAAAACGTGAAATCTCTATTTTTATTGTAAATGAAAACGTTTTTCTTTAGGGATATGTATAAGAAAAGTCGAAACTAACAAAAACAGAAAAAAAAGTGTTCTGGTATCTACTAAAAATTTGCAAATATGTATATCACTTCAAAGGGATTTGTATGATGATCTTTAACTTCTCTTACAATAGAAGCCTTCTCGACCACGACCAGATTTCTAGTTATCTTTACTGGTATAGATTCCCAACTATTATGCATTAGAATTTCAACTTTTTCATTTTAATAATAATTTTAAATAAGTTCTGACTACTGACTGTTTCAATGCACTTAATAATGATTTTGAAAATAAATACAGATTGTGGTTGTTTATTTAGATAACTTGATAACCAACTACTATTAATAAATCTGCAGCATCTTGCACTCAACATGTCAGATTGAAATTATTACAATATCTTTCTCTACATATTGCACTGTGTTACCCTACCCGATATATTTCTGGCTTTAGTGGGTACATTACAACAGTAATGGTATATAACCCGAATAAGGATGAAATATCGAACGTCTCGATCAAATGCGCTCTTTCTTCAATTTCGAAAGTTTATCTATAATTTATTGATTTCACCGACTTTTCGATCGTTCTTTCAGATACAAACTCGTAGACGTTTTCTAAGCAAGCTCATTCAGTCAACTACTCACTCGCACTCGCACAAGCACAACATCGTCTGTCTTTGCAAGTGCCCACGCCTTTGTGCAATATATCAACACGGGCAATATCAGACTATTTTCGTTTATCGAGAGGGATCTTTATTCTTATACTCCTTGATTTTACCGCAATAATAATAGCTATTAGCAAGTGTTATTCGCCTTTTTATATTTAAAATAACGCCGTTCGATTTATTTCTGGTTGTACCGTGATAATTAATTTCGTCCACATTTCAAATTTGTAATTATCAACATTCGCAGTATGGCTCTATCTTATGAGAGTCCATTACCTACAATTACGCTTTATCTTCGTTTACTGTTAGATCCATTTTCATACATTCTTCTTCAATGTTTGCAAAGGCATCAGTTAACTCTTGTAACGTTCGACCAAAAATATCAGTAATATCAGTAAATGCAGGAATCTTACAACTTCTGCTATAAATTTTATCTGTTTTATTAACAATCACACGATTATGATTCAGAGAGGCTCATATTTTAAGTGATGACCTTATTGACGCCATCTGTCATTTCTAAGCATCGAAGAGGTACCAAACATAGACCTCAATGACCTATTCACAAATCGAAATATCAAAAAAGGCCTTGTAATCGACGAAGAGGTAATATATGTATGTCAGAGTGTTTTTCTGTTTTAAATATTGTCTACGATTTGTCCGATTATCTCATTCATAATTGGTTTCAGTTTTCCATTCAGAACACTCAACGGAATTTTTCGAGAAACTAATAATTTCACAATGAGATTCGAAACACAGGGCCTACGTTCTTCCAGCCATATAATGCTAACAAATGCATGCATACACGTTCCCAGTTCATCACCTTTCATTTTAAATAGTTCGGCCGACAATCCGGCGGCGTGTACAGATTTGTTATTTTTATGTCGAAATATTACCGTTCTGATCTCATCTTGATTGAATCAGACACATCTTCAATGGAATCGGAAGTATCTTCATCATTACTGTCCTTTGATACTAGTTGCCAAGAAAAGTGGTGTTTCATGGCCTTCACCACGTTCTCTGTTTTATAATTGAAACCATTCGAACACATACTTTATCCAAAACTCGATTAAAATTAGATAAATTCTTGGTTAGACAAGCTTTATAAAATCGATTTAATGTGGAATTTGGTTCAAATAATTTTGAATTAGATGTCTATATAACATAAATATGGATCCCGAAATCAATGAAAGTCCGAAAATAAAGTTATAATTTACTTTGAACTTTTAAAAACTGGATTTTTTTATTTACGACTTTGTATGGTAGTAGGATCATATAGGCGCACAGTATTAAAAAATTACACACAGTGACGACATTACTTCGTTATGATTCAATAGATTTATTAATTATTACAGAAATGGAAAATAGTTTTAGTAGTGTTTCGAAGACGTAAACAACATGAAGTTATTGTCCATTTCGCAAAAAATATTTTTAATATTCTGGATTTTACTCTTCACCATGGATTTTCCTCGTCCAACTGTAAGCCATTAAATTATTTTCCGTTTTAAAATGTTTCTATTAAAATATTATTTGAAAATAGAATGCCTTTCCTCAAGGACCAGGGAGTATAGATACTCGTCTATCATGGGTGCGTCCAAATTTTGGTTAAATTATGTTCTCTAATTTTTATTTTACAATTTAAAATCAAAACCAAAACAAACAACAAAAACACTCAGATGATTTTTATAATTTAAAATTATATTATATTATGTTATGTATACTATTATAGTTTTAAATTAAATAAAAACAAACATGGTAAAATTTTGATCAAAATAAAGATTAAATTTGCAACATTTTATGTTTGAATTACTAAATGATTTAAAACATTATTGTATCGATTTGGAGTTTATTTTATTGTAGAAATGGCATAAAGAGTGCATATTGGGTCTAAATGTGTTTATTCTGTCTAGGATAAGTCAAGTCCAGAATTTCATACAACATTAACAATAAAAATCTTTTTATTTTGGTTACACCATACATTTGTAACTCCCAAATAATTGAACATATTATATGGAATTATAAAATCCTAATTAATGACATCGAACAGTGATTAATAAGATGAATAAGGGACACACAAAATTCGAGCATCGATATTCTAAAAAAATTTATTTTAACAACAATTATAATAATTTGTAACTTCTGATTGATTCACTGCATTCAGTTGCAAATGTGAATACAATTACAGATTGTGGTTGTTTATTTAAATGACTTGATAACCAGCTAATAATAAATAAAATCAGCATCTTGCACTCAACATGTCAGATTAAAATTATTACAATATATTTCTCAACATTTTACTATGGCACCAAACCCGATATGATAAGAGAATCTCATTTGATTCATTTTAAATAAAAAATTCTATTCGAAATTTCCTTTTTTTTCAGTCAAATACGAACAAAACAAACAATTTTGTCATGCAATATTTTTTTCATAAAAACTAAACTTAATAATTAAAGTTCTAATGCATAAAAACTTTTACTTTCATCAGGATCTTTATTGTGCTATCCGCTACCATTTTACTGACTGTTCTCCACTACCTAGAAAAACTCTTTTTTAATTTTTGATTGATATTTTTCAGTTCTATACAATTAAATAGATTCAAATCAATTCATTGCTGCAATATCGAATACTACAACTCAATGTCGAATAAATCAATCATATAGCCGGGTATCCCCAGCTACAAGTTTTTATTTTTATTATCATTTTTTATTAAAGTATTACACACAACGACATTGATTATATCTTGTTATCGTGGTGTAATCTTTTATATTGGATGATGAAAGAACAAATGGAAATAGTGTTCATCGTGTTTTAAAACCGTAAACAACATGAAGTTATTGCCCATATCGAAAATATTTTTTTTAATATCCTGGTTTATACTAGTTGTCAAGGGTTTTAATATCCCTGGAGTAAGAAATGAAATAAATTTTACATTTTAATCAGTTTCTATAAAAACAAAAATTTTTCATTTAACAGAATATCGGAGGCGGCTTTAAGTGGAGTCATATAACAAGAACGCGTCCTAACTTTAAATAGTAATTTTTAATTAAATACATAGTTGCAGAGAATTTTTATCCAAAAGAAATTCTAGTTTAAAATGAAATAAAGAATTCAATTATTAAACATTTTTTTATTGTGTTTTGTTTTTTTCGTCTTCCAATAACTTTTGTATTTTTTAGTAATTTAAGAAGATTTTATATTTTTTTAAATACAAATGACATCATCGCAAAAATATTTCTACTTTAATTCCTGCAAAGTGTAAATGTTTGAAAGCCATTAGGAATTATAAACATAATACGACTCAGATATATTTAGAACAATTCATTTATAATCTAAGCTTAAACCTCTATGTAGTCCCATTCGATGTCAGACATTCACTGTGACAATAAACAAAGTACATACGACCTAGAATTCAATTCGTCAAAAGTAAAGTTTTTTTCTGGCGAGGTTATTATGCATGGTAGGTTAAATACTTAAAATGATTTAATTTTTTGGTAAATTTTTTATTTGTATCATATGAAGTAATAAAATAAAAAATTGTTTTTTTATTACTGACGATTTAATCATAGTTCAGACCAATTATGACCAATACCTTTTGACTCACACTATGTATATAGTTCGATTTATTGTGATAGCCTACCAAATATGCTTTGTCTATATTTGAAGCAGTTGTTCGTATGTTCGAGCTAATAAAAAATTAAATCCCTATTTAAAAAGTACATTCTCGCCACAATTTGCTACGATAACTATTTTTTTATTATTATTAGCGATAATACAAAGAATGTATTTAATTATAATTTCGATTGCAATGTATGTAATTGTGTGAAAAGAAATACATATTCTGGTTGTTTATAGAAATTGCATTGATTTGCATTAACAACAAATAAAAGCACAATATTATGTACAACAGATTAAGAATAGTAAGATTACAAATAGTATGGCTCTGTTATTATAGCACTGTTACACCCTATATTTGTTTTATATTTATATATGTATATAGGACATCTCAAGATAAAAATGTATTTATACAGATATTGGGCTTCTGTTGGAACCCTCTTTATTTATTTGAAATTCCTTCACGTTTTCGTTTCGATTCATAAAAATGATTTCTGTGGAAACACTTTTAACGTTTTATTTCATACCTAAAAATAATATCGGATTATCCATTTTGTAGTTTAAAAATCTGCTGTTAATTATCTGACTTTTGTAGTGTTATTTAGTTAAAGATTTTGCCATATGAATATGAATCGTTTAACAACCAATAGTGATTTGAATGTGGATAACAGATTTGAAGTGATTGAAACGTTATACTATATGTAGAAAGTTCAGTGTATAATGTATGTACTGCCGAAAATATCGTAGTATTTTTTCGAAAAATTTACCTTGAAGAAGCGTTATCGCCAATTCAGAGATATGCTCTCATATTATGAACTGGTCGAAGGTTTCTTTATTACATACGAAGATAATAGAAAAAATTATTTCACGTTTTGGCGACGTCAATTGACCATCATGACCATTCGATTTGATACCCATAGAGTTTTTTGTGGGTCTACCTACGACTTGCGCGATTTCTACACGGATAGTGGCCAATTTTATTTTTTATTTTAGGAACTATTGAAAATCCACATTCCTCAAGGTATCGACGAGATACCAACCGAAATATGCTAAAAAAAAAGTAGTCGAAAACTAATATGTAAACCTTATAAGCATATCAGATCCTTAAATTCAGAATTAAGGTCAAATACAGTTAAGTATTCAAATTATCGGCTCAATCATTTGTACTCTACCGCCATAAATGAGTTAAATTGTAAAGCATCATTATGACGAAGGATATCATTAAGTCGGACTTCGCCAATTGTAATGTTCTTTTTATTTGGTTTTATATTGAATTAAGCGGGTTGCTTAACAAAATGAAAGAAACATTAAAAATAGTTTTAGTCGTGTTTTAAAAAGGAAAACAACATGGAATTACGGCCCATAATACGAATAGTTTGCTTAATATCCGTGCTTATATTCGTTGCTACGGATTATTTTTTGCTCGATGTAAGAAATGAAATAAATTTAATTTTAGCCATCACGAATAAAAAACTATTTTTTTCATTTAAATTAGGACGGTCGTGATAATTCGTGGAAAATTGGAAAGCCCAAACATATAACAAGAGTTCGCCCTAATATTGGATAAACTGGAGACCATATTTCATTCCCCAAATAAGTATTAAAATAAATCGTTGTATTGTGCCAAGTGGCCAAAATATTTAACATTCAATAAAACAACTACAGTATTAAAAAGCAAAAACTTTAATTAAAGAACTTTAAATTTGAAATTAATAGTGTGGGGAAAATAATTTCATTTCTAAACGCTGCGATCGTCAACTACACAATTTTAAATATTTTAATTTATGAAAAATAGACTACGGAGGTAATTCATAAATTCATTTTTACTACAACCAGTTTTCTTCCAAAGTCTTCGAAGTGGACGTTGTCTAGTAGGTAGTGTGTTGGCTTATTAGACGAAAAGCCAGGGTTCGAGCCCCAGGCCAGACATCAAAATAAAATACAAAAAGTATTTCTTCGGCGATTTCCTCTCAGCAGATTTCTGGCAAAAACTCTGAGAGTAAATAAAATTGCCATGAAAAGTTTCTCAAAAATCTGTCGTTCGGAATCGACTTTAAACTGTAGGTCCCGCCACTTATGTATAAAATTAACACACACAACATAAGTGGTGTGAGGTCGTAATCCTGGCTGAAGGGTTGTAATGACCAATTATGTATATAGTTTTCTTCCAAAGAATTTTATACTAACAAACAATGTACAGTGAACTCGCGATAACGTGAACTAATTTTTACCAAGTCAGTTCACATTTTCGAGTTTGTTCACGTTATCGAGTACCTAAATTTAAAACAAAAAATGACCCGATTTAATATAAAAAATTATATTTTAATAAGTTAAAATGCTAAACGCTATTTTAAATAATTTTTTTTTTATCAATTAGTCAAGAACTCAGTAACCTAAAGCCAAAAATTAAGTTTTCAGTTTCAAACTTGTCAATTGAAATCCACCTCTTTAACAAAACATTGATGAAACCAGTCATAAAAAATGTTACATGTCATCCATACTGACCTGGAGAATTTGTAATTCACTGGACAAGTAAAGTTTTTGAAACTTTGAGGATTTTTAGATTTTCCAAATACCAGTAAATTAAGTTTGTGAGTCCCCCCCGACGCATTCGAACAGCCCATGAAAGTTAATCGTTTTTTCTCCATCACAGCACTTTTCTCCAATGATGTCACATATGTTTTATCTGGCAATTACTTCAAATACAGCCCACAACCATCAGCATTATAAAGCTGATCTTCACAAAAAGAGAGTTCTTCCATTTTTGCTTTCAACTTTTCCTTAAATGGGTCAACAAATTGCGGCTGCGCAGAAAGCTTTTCTCCGGAAATTTTAAGAAGGCGAACAGCAAACCTTTGCTTAAATTTATGAAGCCATCCGTCACTGACGTTAAAACCACAATCATTTTCTTTAATTTGATCGTGAATTTCTAAAGCTAGGGCTTTTGACATCAGTCCACTTACCGACATTTTTTTGTTTCTCATGTGAAGGAACCACTTATTAAGACTTTTTCCATTCCTGGAAATTCAGATGTACGTAATGTTTTAAGCTTTCCAGTGCCATAAAGTGTATTATTTACACGATTATTAATTTCCCGTTTTTTATTTTTAATGGAAAAAACAGTTGTTTTTACTTTTGCTCCATATTTTCTTGCCCAGCCATATAACCATATAATCCTTTTGCAATAACTCAGTTATATCCACTTTATCTTTTAAAGTTAACACTTTAGGCAACTAACAGGGCAAAGCATATATAAACGAGTACAATGAAAAAGAAGTTCAAACATAAGTAAACAAACAAATCAACTGTAGTTCGGGAATTTCCCAATTTAAAAACAGATTAAAAAAATAAAAAAAAGTGTTCACGTTTTAGAGCTCTCAGATTTTGTTCACGTTTTAGAATACTCTGTGGAAAAATAAATTTGTTCACGTTTCTGAGACGTTCACACTTTCGAGTGTTCACGTTTTCGCGAGTTCACTGTATATGTGCATATGCAAATGTTAATATGCAAATGACAGTTTCGCCCCGTTGTGGCATTTGGTTCGATATTTTGGAAGCTGAGTCGAAGGGTGTATGTGTACCCATGACATACTGACAGAACGTGTTCAAATTTGCCTCTTCATGATTGAAAAATACTAGCCAGGTTTTATAAGTAAATGGCAAAATAGATATAATCGATATTACAACGGGACAATTTAGTACCCAAGTGATCTAACATTTTAACGCAATCTGTTTAATTTGAGTCAGGATAATAGCCACGTGAGCAAACTGTTGTATGAAGTCCGTGATTTGATTCATTGATAATGATAAGACCTGAATAGGAATAACTAAGGAAGTCAAGAATGATCAAGTTCCATGGTTTTGTATACCGATTTCTTATCACAAGGTTTGATTGATTAATTAGAAGTATGAAAAAGTTTCATGGAATCTAACACCATTCTATACCAGTAAATTGGATAAGAGTTCTTGAAGTGAACGGAATTAATACTGACACGCCAAATTGTTCTTTCGTTTTTTTTTTTTTTTATTAAAAGGAAATTAATGTTACATTTCACAATTTTAGCTAGTCAGCAAAATAATACGATATACAATAAAATTAAATTTTGGTAAAAATTAAAATTAAAAAAAAATAAAAAGTTTCAATGATGTTTATCAACATGTTTTTTACAATCTACTTTCATTTTGATACAATCAAATACTGATACTTTGGCATGGAATTCCCTATCTATTTTAGTGCGACCAGAATGACCAGGATTACCAGTATTACCCTGATTTTTATTTGCCTGTGTGTAAAAGAAGAAACAGATGAAAATTTAAAATTAGTTTAAAATTTCAAAGAATAAAATAACTTACGCTGCCACGACCTGATGGGTGGGCCAATACACAAGCCAAAATACAGGCAACGATAAAAAATATTTTAAAGAATTTCATTTTTGCTCAAGAGCCTCTTAGGAAAATCGTAATACTGAATCTTTGATATCACTTTGGGCTTTATATATAGCAATCCGTTGCGATTTAACAAATGCATTTAAGACAGAAATTAGTGGTTATTAACAGGAATACACTATGAATTACAATGAATGGTATTTCTTATAAATTGGAATTGTAAAAATAAAAAATCTTGCGGCTAATAAATAGAAATAGATCCTTTTCCCCATAAATTAACTTTTAGTTATGCACTAAGAAATATTAGCCAAGATCAGCTTACATATATCAACTTAAAAGTCCAGATAGTTTCTGTTTCAATGGTACTTCTCCAGACATTCCAAATTGTATTAAGCCTATAAATCGTATGTATGTGGTTATTTCCAAAAGTTTGTTTTGTAATATCCTACCATATATAATACCCAGGTAAGTAAAAAATTTAAGGACTTCAGGAATGATGTTTTCCTATATACTTTTTAGAATTTAACTGTTATCAGTATTCTTTACAGATTGGGTCGATAAAAGAATTGTGTTCCTTCATTTTATGAGAATGAATTTTGTAGCCAAGCGTTTAAGAAATCCAAAATGGCTGGTGAGAATATAGCAGATGAATGTAAATTTCGATATTCATTAGAAAATAATGGGGAAGGAGTGTGCTAAAGTTGCATTATGTGTGAATATCTTGAATACGAGAGACAAAATTATAATTTTTGAAGGAGATTGACAGGTAGGCTCTGGTGGAGAGGAAAAATTTATAATCTACTTCCTTTTTGTTCAGCAGTCCTTAATAAGTTTACAGACTGAATTGGAAATGATAATTTATCGGTTCGGTTGAACCCTTGGTACGCTTGCCAAATAGCCTGATGTTAAGTGTTCCGATTAACTTCGCACCTAGAACGTCCCAGTAAATGTGTTTCCTCTGACATTAGCCACTAAAACGGTTCATGGTTGTTTTTGTTCAATATGTTATCAAAAAATGTAATCAAATTAATTATTGTGAACTAAATTAATTTTGATAAAATAGAAATGCAATGAATTTCATATCTGTATATTTTTTGCTATTTTCGTGAATATTTTTTCAAGAGTTGATTATAAAATTTTTTATTTCCTGGCAACATTGTACACAACCATCAATGGCAGCACTATTTCTCATTATCGTAACTGGAGTTGCCAGAACGTACTCGCTAATGTTTAAAATTCTAAACAATTGTTACTTAAAATATTAAAAATGTAATCTAAACGTAAAGAAATGAAATTCTACTTCCAATAAGTATTTAATTATTTTTCTTCGAAAAGATTCTTATTTTTTTATATTAAAATAAACTTTTAAAAATTGCAATTGAAGCAATTATTTGCTTATTGTTGCGTTTGTTAACTTCAATTTAGCGATTTTGTGTAAACAATTAAAATTCATTGAAAATTGACGCCGTTAGTTTCGTTACGCCGTCAATTTTAATGTGGTCGGCTTAATTCATGAACACGACACGTATAGTTTAATAAGAAATTTCGCTTACGAAAAGTTTTTGGTTTTTATTTTCTATTTTTAACTAAAATTATAAACAAATAATGGTGTTTGTTAAAAGCTGGGAAGATTTTGAAATAGCTGCCGAAAATATGTATATGGCAAATCCAATTGCTTGTCGATATACCATGAAATATGTTCATACAAAGGGACACATTCTCATGAAGATGACTGACAATGTTAAGGTAAGTTGTTATTGTTGTTGTTTGTGTTTATTCCAAGAGGAATTGCTAAAAAATTTTCACCATTTACAGTGCATACAATACAAAGCTGAAAATATGCCCGACGTAAAGAAAATCGAGAAATTTACCAGCAATTTAATGGGTCATATGGCTTCGAAAGAATAGAATAATTTCTTCATTTAAATTCCATAAGTGTTAACGTGTTCAGAGGTGTCCAGTGCATCGAGTGTCGTATTTATTTAGGCATACTTAGGTATTAAGTCCGTTAAAGTGTTCATACAAAGTAGATTTGTAAATAATGTTTTTACAATCGTTTAAATAACATTTCTGTTAAGCAACAATATAAGAAATGTTAGCTTTGTTAACCACTTCCACAAATACAATTATATACTCGGAAGCACTACTTATTTGTTAAAGTATAGAACAACTGTAAACATAGAAAACCACCATCAAATTGAGTCAACAAAAACATCAGCATCGTCGAGGAAATGTTATTTTAATATTTTATTGATTAAAATAGTATAAGAAAATATTTTTTCCTAATCTTTTTTTAATTCAATTGTAATGAAACATTTCCATGAAATGTAATAAATTGTATAAAAGTTTTTATTTAAGAAAATCTCGGAAAAATCGAATTTTCAAATCGTATCAATCATCTATATGGTAGTCGTACAAACTAACAATAAATCGTTTGGCTAGGATTACTAAAAATAATCAAGACAGGTCTTTTAACATATAAAATAGAAATCCTTATTAAAAGCGGGCACTCTTTTTTGTTTACTTTTGTTTGTTATTATGTTGCCGATTATTTTGCGGGCGAGTCATTCTTTTGTAAAAATCAAGATTCACTTGTGGGATGTGTAAGTGCTGCTGATTATACATTGGTATTAATCAATTTATTTTTTAATTGCTGAGGACAACAATTCTAACCTACTTTTCATCATTAGATTAATTAGTCCAATATAGTAATAATAAACGTATACATATCTGTTCAAATAAATGAAAACTGATTTAAAGGAATACAGTTTAACACCAGCTAAATATAAAATGGATTATAATAACATTTGTTTTTAATTTTTGGTACTAGATACTTCAAGTAGTTAAGTGTGTAGATTAGAATTAAATTAAGGGCACATATTATACACTCTACATTTCTTGGTCTTCTCTCTGTCTCTTATTTTTTTCACTACGATAATAGGATCTCTGCCTACTATGTAGTAAAACTAATGAATAATAAATAATTAAAGCGCCTTTTGTGTAGAAAATCCTTCACTTTAACTGACCTCTTAAGAACATACTATATATACCTGAAGGACAAAGGAATGCTACACTCGTCTATGATTTGGTGATTGATTCCATGTATATTTCACAACTCTATATCATACAAAACGTATTGTTCTCAATTTCACTAATTTAAACCTTTGTGTACTTGGTAATTCTCTTGGATTTTCGTAATTGTTAACTTTATTTAATTACATTAAAAATGTATTAAGTTTTTAAAATTTTTTTTTTAACTAAAAATAGGGAATTTTTCTTGTCTGAAACAATTTCAAAAGCACTGGTAACTCTTTTTATACTTGCTCATGAATACAACGCTGCGACGTAAATCAAATTGTCAAAATAAATCGACTTGAATTCTCTCATCGTATGTTTTTTTTCACTCATAACACACCAAGAAAATTTTTCACGTCATACGCGTATTTGCAATAAGAAAATTATTAGATGTTAATATAACAATAAAAAACGCCGATATTTTGCAAAAAGTGCTAAAAAATTATAATCAAATGTCACGTTAACAAGTGCAATAAGATTTAAGATGAAATTTAAGTAAAATATCACGAAATCAAAGGCAAAGAAAATCTAGTCATTTTTTAGTTTTTTCTCTTCTTCACCCCAAAAAATTAGAAAAAAAAATAATCATCCACAAAACAACAACGAGAGCACCACGCATAAAGTGTATTAGTGAAAAAATCTGTCTTTAACTGCCTTGAATTTGACAACAACATTAACGACGGCTACAACAAATATCTTACAAAATTTCGTCAGTCCAAAAAATAAAAAAAATGACGTCGCAAAGAAAATGTTAAACAAATTAAAAAGTTTAAGTAATAAATTATATTCGAAATTACCAAATTTTATGTATTAAAATGCTATAAAAAATCTGTCAGTTATTACTCAGTGCCAGTGTCCGTGTGTATGTAATTTTCAACACACTCACAAGAAAGAGTGCAAAAAGAGAAGGAAGCTGAAAAAGTGAATAAATTTTGAAACGAGGGGTTGTAAATTTCCTTTTTACACTTGATTTCGTTTGTGAAGGAGTAAATAAAAGAGAGTTTGTGCATGTGTGTTCTCTTTTATTTCCTTATACACCCCCTCACTTCTCTTGCTCCAGTGGCTGATTATTCATAGATAAATAAAAAAGAAAGACTGCCAACGTGTGCGAGTGTGTATGTGTTCGTTGATCGTTAAAAAGTGACAAGTGAATTTGCAAAAACAACAAATAATTGCAGATAATAGAACAACAACAACAATAACAAACAGCGGAGCTAAAATGGACAACGACGATACACTGTTAAACAACCGGGGCCCTCAGCCTGGAGCTGAGACCGTCTATGGCACCGATGACAATAACATGGTCATGTCGGAAAAGGTTTGTATAAACAATTTATTGAAATTCATTATTTTAAATAAATTAATATCTTTATTGTTTTAATTAAAATCTACAATAGTACAGAAGTGCGTAATCAATAAATATTTTAATGTTTAGAAACACAAAATTTACATACAGTCTGTCAAGAAAATGTTTTGACATTATACCTAAATAACGTTTCCATTTTGACAGTGTCTTGACAGCTTTATACGATTTAACAAAGAATAGGGGAACTATTAAAATGAACTGCATCAATATTTCACGTAGCCACAGTTAGCGTTAAGTATCATTTATACCGTAAATTTTCGATAGGATTCAATTCTAGAATTGAATTCGCATTGCTGACCGCATGGCACTTCAATATACCTATAGAGTATCTACTCCATAATCAGTGTGTTTTCAATAAAGTAAAAATTTGTTAGACTCCTTGAAGATCAGACTCCAAACCAATACGTAATGGTTCGAATTCTTTTGAAAGTATTGTCCATGCTTTGTTAGATCATTTCGATTTCGGCGCTGAAAATCACATTATTGTAGACTTTTTAGTTGTCGCACTTTAAAATATGGCTTATCGCAAAACATAATCGCTCATGCTAGTTCTAGGAAGTCAATTGTAACATACCCATAGATGTCTTCTTCCTTCGCATTTGGAACTTTCATTTTCCCAATGTTAAAGTTAACAGAGTAGCATTGCTGTTTAACATAATATACAAAAAATGGTCATGGAAGTAAACACCCAAATATACGATATTCGGTGAATGGAATACCTCTTCCATTCCTTAAAAATTATTCCCCACATGTTCCTCAGTAGAGCAGCTTCTCTTGTAATTCTCAAATAGTTTTGAAAATTGAAAAACAGAGAAAAAATTTATTTATTGGTATATCCCAAATAATTTTGGTATTTGGGAAATCGGACTAGTAACATACACTGTGTTAAGATGGTCTAGGGAGGATGATCGATATTGTGGGAAAAATGGGACTTGCTGTAGGTATCCCACTATATATCCATTGCATCAAGGATTCTTGGGACCAGAAATATATGCGACGAAGCTAATTGTTTTCTTTAAATGTGTCACGGATTCCAAAACAGCTTTCGTTACGTTACAGCGATCTTTTTGTTCGCTGACATGCATTTTTTGGTCGATGACTTGTATTTTTCGGCCGGTGATTTGGCATTTTTTTGAATGATGACTGGAATTTTTTTGGAGGAAGATTCGCTTTTCTTAGGACGATCACTTCCCCCTTTTTTGGTGGACGACAAGTCCATTATTTATCCGCCTTAGTCACAATTCTATTTTTTTGTTCGATTTTGCCCGATTAATATACAGTGCTTGACAAAACAATGGAAACTTTTTCAAAAATGTACTTAATCGGACGAAAATTTAACATGTTTTTTAAAAATCGGCAAAACATTTGTGGAGATTATTAATATGCACTGTTATTAACGTTTCTGTATATTAAAATTATGTATAAAAATGAATTATATAATTCAAAAATTAAAAAAGTTTCCAAAGTTTCCAATGTTTTGTCAACATCAAATATGTGAATAGAATTATTTTTTTTTAATTACTGAATTATATAGTCTTTTTATATATTTTTTAAAATACAGAAATGTTAATAACAGTGCATATTAATAAAAGACATTAATATTTTGCCGATTTCTTAAAAAGATTTTTAAATTTTCGTCCGATTGTAACACATAAATAAATTTTTTAAAAAGTTTCCATTGTTTTGTCATGCACTGTATATTTTTCGTTGCACATTTGAAGGAAACAATTAGTTTTGTTGCTTATATCTTCAATCCCAAATAACGCCCTACGGTAACAAAACTTGTTTTGGAATTCATGATATCAGGGCTATCCAGCCCACTTGGTTTATTTCCCCCTCTGTTAACATTCACTGTAAAAGAATAATATAACTGTCGTAGCAATTATACACCCATAAAGAAAAGTAAACCACCACCACTTCAAAAGAAATTACTTTATTGTATTGTCTATGCAAAATAAAAATTTGTTTCAAAATAAAAATGTTTTTATCTATCAATGCATGTGTTTTGTTTTATTATATTTTTCTTCAACAATAGTAGCCGTTTTATACGTTTAACAAATATCAACACAAAGTCTGTATAGGAGTATGATAGTGTATGGCGTAATAATCTTACAAGATACTGTGTAAAAACGGAAACTAAAAGGCAAATATTCAGAAGTCATTGTCGCCTTTAATACTGATAACTCTCTGTATTTTTTTTTAGATATTTACAGCATATGGCTGAAATTTTTTATGCCAAAAATAAAATCCAATTTTATCTTTTTTTTTGCTGCATCGTGAAGCATAATTTTGGTCATTGACATTAACGTTGACAGAAAATAAAATAAAAATATAAATAATGCCTCGTATACTTAAATAAAAGAAACCCTTTTTGTTGGCAATTGTTACAATCAGTTTTATGAATGTTCACGCAATATTTATTTGAGAAGAAGAGGAATCCTTTTGAGTACTATTTATCAAAACATACAACCAACTGTGTTTTGATTACTTATTTTTAACCATCATAAATACATACATACGTTGGCATTATATGCCTGTTGGTTTTCCTCCCTTATAAGGTTATAAGGTTTTGAAGCTAATCTTATGCTTACTTTTATTGATTTTTAATTATGGTCACTTCTCCTTCCATATAAAATAAATTATTGTAGTTCACACTTTTTTTCAATGAAATAAAAGTTCATGGTCTTAAATAATAATTGTCTACATACATACATATCGAACAATTTTTATTTATTTATCTCTCATACATTATTTCTGATAAAAATTTTATTTTCAAATAAAATTATTACCACGTTAAATGATTACCTCACTTTATTTTTTATATTAATTTTTAAAAACAATCATGAATAATATTTATCTGTTATTCTTCGTAGGACGGAAGTTATTGTTTTCTGACTCCTACGTTAAATATCTTACAAAAAAGAATATGATACAACTGCAATAATTAAATATCTCCCGATATTTACAATGTTTTGCCTTTTTTCTTTATAAAAACTCAATGTGATGTAAAATTGTTTCAATATTTATTTAAATGCAAGCAACTATTTGTTTCTAATGCATGAAAATGTATCAAGGCTTTAATAGGTATTAACTCCTTTAACTTTTTGACTGAGCCTTTGTTTAGTTCGATTTTTTTTACTAATACCTCTCAGAAGGGTAAAATTATGTTCACAAAGAAAATGTTATAGGGCAGGAGTATTTATAGACAGATTTAGTCTGTGTCTGCGATATTCTTTTATTATTTTATTAGCCATGAAAAAGTGAATAACATTAAAAAAGAAATAAAATAAACGTTCGTTCGATTTAAAAAATGCATGAAATAACATTAAATTTTGAAATCTTAAAACAAAAAATTAAATAATTATTACCGGTCAGCATCAGTAATAAATTATGATTCAGTGTTTGATTGTATTGTTCTTGTAATCGTAAATATATTATATAACGACATGAGATTCTGCAGAATACCTATTTTTTTTTACCGAATGTGACCGGCAAAGCTGTAACATCTATCTAACTATCGCAATTGAAGGTGCTATGAGGTTGATCAGATATCTTTTTGAACATTTTTTTAATTACAATTTTGACTGGTAAAGTATATTCGAGTTTATGACGTACCAAATAACCGTAGGATTTAATTTTAGCCCCTTTGAATTGTTTCCATGTTTACAGTTGAGGCAGTCCCATACAACTGTATGCCATAAGACAATATTGCTTTTAAAAAGGAATTAACAATTTTATTATAACTTTATAGCATGTGAAGATTATGTTGGCAATAGAAAGAAGTATTCGTCAATAAAAATAGAACACAATATCTGATAATGGCTGCAAGGACTATTAACAAAATTATCAGATGTCTGAGGAGAATATTATTATTATATTATTTCTAATGTTATATTTATAACAATACAAGAATTTATATTTATTTAAATACTGTAGCAATTAAAATCACCGTTTCATGTGAGCTGTCTGCCAGGTATTTGAGCACGATTAAAATTGTTTCCGTAAGATAAGGAAGTTTATAATGTTTTCAAAAACAATTATTAATTATCGATAGCAGAATTGTGTTAATGAGTAAATACCACGAATACTATGTAACTGTGAAACAATAACTGAGTCAAGGTTATACGCGAAAGTATGCCACAAACGAATTGCCATTCTATATGAACTGGACCGGACCAATTATAAGCATTTACATATATTAATGGGGCTCACATGCACTTTATTTCCATTCAGTAAATTTCCTTACATTTGTTAACATTTAAATGTTTTTATTGTCAATTTTACATACATAATATTAATATATTTGTCTTATCATTTAAGTTTTATTTAATTTGTTTTTTTTTATTTCATTTGTTATAATTTGTGTATTTTTATTTTTTTCCTCTCTTTTTTTTCAGAATGAACAGGTTGTCAGCATCGTGAGTTATTATTTTGGTTTAAGATATTCAATAACAAAAAAAAAAAATAATTAAATAAAAATCAAAATGTAGCAGTAGTCTGTGTTAGCGTTTTCCAAATTCCAAACTATAAATTAACTTTATTTTTTGGTCTTTAATATGCATTCTGTTGGTAATGTATTCCGTCATTTTATTTATTGTTCTTTTTTTATTTCTTTTTTGCACTGTTAAATGTTACTTGTTAGTTGGTTTTTACATACATTTATTACTATTCAAAAACATATTTTCGTCTTCTATCCTAAATGAATAAAACTTTTGTACAATACCATGTTAACTTTTATTTCTTTCCATCACAGTATCTTGTATAATTACTCGTCTTGAACAATGTGTATAGACGATTGAATATATGTACATATAACCATATAATTAATACAATCAATGTAACATATAATAAATTAATGCATGTTTTCTACCAAACAAATTTTCTAATTTTCTTTTCTTTGTCTATCTCTTGTTGACTTTTTCACTTATGTACATATATTATATGCCAGTTGTTAATACATGTACAAATTGTTATTTGTTTAGTTTAAAATTTAGTGATATTTCATATTTTTCGTGCAATACATTATATTCATATGTGCATATGTAAACATCAAAAGTTCATAAAATTTTTTATCCCATTTTTTATTATTTCTATTAATAAAGTTAAGGAAGTACTTTGAGTTTAAACTCTGAAGTACTGATGATGATTAAATAATTTTAAATTTATATAATTCATACTAATTAAATATGAGAAAAGTTTGCTATAAAAGTACAAGGTCTTCCAAGTTTGGATTTGATTAAAAAAATGCACAAATTAGATTATCAATTTTTCAGAGAGGTGGGTTATTTTGTACTGAATTAATGAATTGTTAACTGTCATGCAATTCTTGTACCTACAGAACCGAATTGTAATTGATACAATTTTTCTTTTCTACTGCTTTCACCACATTACTATAAATAATCCCCTGGCGATCGATCATAAGCACATAAGATATTTCCTTCATCTGTGCCTGTCCAAAGCCAATAATAAGGTTTTAAGTCATCCCGATGTAAATAGCTTCCTTTTCCACCTGTCTTTTCCATGTGCGTTTCATTTCTCAGTGTCTAAGTAAGCTAATTAGCTCTCGAATACAATTGATATATTCGAAGTTAAAGTATTAAGAACGATACATATGTTACGATTTTTTATACCAAGCCAGCTAACTTAACTTTTCGATTTAATTTTTTAATCCAGCCTCAGTTGAAGGATATAAATACCAACAATATGCAGCAGTGTGATAGTAGTTTTAAATTATTTTTATTCCATTCGTAGTATTGCACATTTAATACCTGATGCTGACGCTACCCAAAAGAAAAATGGGAAAATAATAAGAGTACTATTGAAAAAGAAAATTGAACATAGTATATGTGAGAAACCTTTTAATGGCAATTTGTTTAGGACCGTTATTTGTCAGAAAGGCTATAAAAACACTTATAATCTCATTGGCACAGATATTTTGAATATTATGACACTATTACTTAAGAACTTATCCGAAATTGTAAACGTGCACACACAATATCACTTCGTACTCCTTTTTACACGATATGAAATAATTAAATTATTCATAGAATTATAATTTATTCCTTTATTATTATTGAAACTAAGAATGCTAAATAACACATTAAATGAAATTGTGCAAAAAAAAAATCTTAACCAAACATATGATCAATTCTTCTTTTCCCTTGTGGTAGAAAGCTTTTCTCGTATTTTAACATACTTAATAGCATTTTTATTGGTTCTACTTTTAGTTTCTAGGCTTAACATCAAATAAACAAACTAAACAAATAGACACAAGTATTGTGAGTCGGAATTTGAAAGAAAACGTATAAACTAGTTTTTCTAACCAAGGTCATGCTTTTTTTTTTATTGAAATGTCTGCTATTGTTAGCTTTTAATAAAAGCGTAAAACTGTAAAAGATTTTGTTTTTTATTTTGCATCCATTTATTATAAAACCATGAATATAGTCGTAAATGTGCACAGTTAACACTCTTTTAACGCGGCAATTGACGGTTATTTTTTTCTATTCGTGTAATCTTTGAGAGCCAAATGGGTTTATGTCGCACGCTGACAAATAGTTTACTAAAAACAAGACGAATTTACTTTTTCTCAATGATATTTATTGATATATTATACTATGTATACATATATACAATATACATATATATGTATGTATATTGCACCTTTTGGTGAGTACCCTAGTAATCTATTGACCGCATCTGAAATTGGTGTGTTTTTTTAGTTTTTAACTTTTTCGAACTAGTCTCTTGGCTTGATTGGGTTTTGCTTTCGAGTTCATAAACGTTAGTATTTTGTCACCAAAATTATTTATGATCACATATAAATCGATAAGTTAGTAAGTAAATTCTTGAATGATAATTCTAATGTTCTTCATTTATTCGCCACGTTTTTGGCGTGTTAAAGAGCCTGATATAACGCTAGCCATAGGAAACTTTTTGAAACAGCTTTAAAACCCACCGCATATAGACATGCAATGCTCCTTAAACTTAAAGACTGCAAGAAGGAAGGAATAAATTTCAGTTTTTATTTATTAAAGTTCAAATGATACCATTCGGGTTACATGCATATGATAACTTGTTAGCTAATTGAAGACGATTCCATTGTGCTTCTTTCATAGAAACCATTATTCCTGTTCCAACTAGGACAATCAGTTTTAAAAACTTTTATTGAAAATAAGTTCACTAACAAATTTATTGAAATACAAAGGAACTGATGAATGCCATTTTCAGGTAAAGGGTAAATATATAAGAATCTTGCTGGATCGTTAATCAAGACACTATCAATATTTACCGCCTAAAAATTACTAACTTAATTTATCTTATATTCGACTGCCTAGAATCAGTCGATGCAACTCTTGACCATAAAGGTCTGAATTAAGCGTTTGGTTACAGTAAACAGTTCATAGTAGTCGATTGCTTGTAAATCGTGTTAAACATGAAATAACGCTTTCCATAGTTTAAGCCTCAAACTCTATCGTTTTGACTACATGTTTTCGCAGGTAATTCATTTTAAACAATTTGGTTCAGCAGCAATTCGCAGACATTTTTCATTCAATCAATGAATGTTTTTGAACTGTTCTCAATAGTGGCTGAACTTGTCAAATTCGCATTGTTTTGTTGACATTTTCCTTAATTGACCTTTGAAAGTGCGATGAATTTTTGACATTAAAACTATTGGCAGGGCATAAGAAAAACAATAATTGCTAATTATTGGTTGTTATATTATAAGGACATAAAAAATAATTCACATTTTCAGGCGCCTAGCTTGTGTTTTAGTCTTTATGAAAGAAAAACCGTAAAATATGATACAACTGTAAGATAATGCACTGAGTCAAGTAATCAAAATGAAAAAAGTTTCATTTATTATAAAATATATGTAATACAGTTGTAATTGCATTTTTTGTTTTCTAGTAAATAGAGGGACAAATGTTAATCATATTTTACACGTTCGCTGGTTGAAGTTTCCCATGATACACTTATAATTTTCTTTCATTTTTTCTCGTCTTTCATTATTCATTATTCATGCATATTTATACATTGCACTTTACGTATTGTGTTGCCGAATGAGTATTTAACACATTGACACCTTTAAGTTTAATCTTTTACATCGTCTCTACATTATGCTGCTTCCCCATCTTTTGTATCTTTTGTTGAATAATGAATGAATGAATGAAACGTTTGCACCCAATATTTGAACTACATTAGGATGTACAACTACAATCTCAAATTGATAACACTACCGAACAGTAAAAACTTAACAAAACATAACAAAATATGGAGAAGACTATTTAAATAATGTTTCTCTTTCGTGCAATACAGATAGTCTTCACTGTATTTTGTTTACTTGGTGGGTTAAAAATATGTTTTGAAATGATTTAATTAAATCGTCATTTTGTCTTTTTTTTTCTTGAAAACTATTTAAAATATTTTTCGAATAAGATGTCAAATTATTTGTTTCATTTTCTTTATAATATAATAATTCATACATACATACACATAGCCACAGAAGTATACATACGGATAACAAATTTCAGAAATTTTTTATCTAATCCGTTTTCGTTGAAAATCTTTGTAATTGTCTGACAACTTTCCTCGATTTTAACCAATCCGTTTTTTTTTGAAAATATTTATAATTGTCTGACATCTTTCTTCGATTTTAAGACGGTCTTTTGCTTTGGTTCAGAAATTTGTGAAATTTGTATATCGGATGCATACCTTGGTGGGCCTGTGCAGGCCACAATTCAGTTCAATTTCAGAAATTTTTTAACCAATGCAAAAGACCGTCTTAACATCAAGGAAACTATAAAGATTTTCAACGAAAACAGATTAGTTAAAAAATTTCGGCAATTTTTTTACCGTACGTATAATTTAGTAACTGTGTGTATGTACATATAACGAATTACTATACAAATTGCTTATAAATGTGTAATACAGTTGTAACACTGTTGCCTATGAAAGAAGTTTTTTTCCGAAGACATAGGCCTGCATTTTGTATTTCAAAAATATCCAATTCTACTAGTGTTCTCGACGGAGGTTTTCTACGATTGTACTCAAATCATCGCAATTTTCGTCCATGTATTTCTAACTAGTTGGCAATTTTGTGTGTAATATTTCATTGATCGGTGTTCTTTATCCTTTCGGACAAAACTATACGTAGGATTTTTTAAAAGCTACAAAAACTTGTATGCAATTATTATCTATATATGCTGGATTCCAGGATCCTCAGGTATATAGGTGTACAGCTTTAGCATAGGAATTGAAGATCCTGATCTTGGTTTCGGTTGACAATTGGGAGAAATATCACAATAATTTCAGCATACATAACGTTTGTCTAACTGAAATGCTGCAACCCAGATACACTTAGATAACAAGTCTTCTAAGAGTTGGTGTAGAAGTAGAAATAGCTTTATGATGGATGCATTAGCTCGCTCGATTTTTGTTTTGCTTACGTTAATTTTATGTAAACTATTGCTGATATTTCTTTGACCAATAACAGTTTAGAATGCTTGTATAAATACAGTGACAACTTAAGGTTGATATCATTGCCCGGTGTTTGGTCTGGGCAAAGGATGGAAATATCCTTTCGTACAATATGTTCATTACATGTACAGAGTATTGGGTCAACAAGTGAAGCGAGCTGTAGGTGTTCTTTCGACGTTGTGAGATTCACATCAGGTGTTCTAAGTAGTGGTCCTACACAGTTCTTTATTGCGATTGTTTTTAGGAGTTGTTTGTGCATTGTCTGTGATGTAATCGTATAAAACTGAGGAAACAATACAAACTTGTTGATGCTTAGAAATTGCTCTATAAGAACCTTACAAAAACAGGTCAACAGAAACTGTATGTTCGTTTGTATGTTTTTTTAAATTATTTATTTGTTATTAAATAAATTAAGTAATAATAAACATCTATATATAGCACGAAATGAATTATTAAATGAGTCTAGGTCAAATATTTATTGCACACAATTCTTGCGGTGTTTCCTCATTTCGTACTGCGACTGTTTATATTGTGGTCTGAAAACAATGGCTTTTCTGCTTCGTAGTCTGTTATTTATATTTTTAATTTAAAGGTTGTCACCTCTAATTGTTAATTAATGGTTTCGTTAATCTTTCGCATCTTTCGGATGAGCAAATGATTAGTCTACCTAGTCCTACTCTGATTATTGGGCTGCAAACTTTATCAGTCTAAGAAACAATCCGTATATCCTTATATTTAGAACTGCGTTAAACAACGTAGAATTTATTTAATTTAAATTTGATTAAATTTCACAATAAATTGTATACTTTATGATGGATTTATTTCCTTACTATCAAACTAAATACACATCAGTTAAATTTCGTAATAAACATTTACCGCGTACAAATAAATGAATTTTGTTTTTCTTCAACAATTTCAAAAATTATACAATTATTATTAATATTTAATTTACTGTTTATCAACCAAGAATAACGAATTCTAGTACATGCATATTGTATATAATATTTAATTTTGTTTGTTTATTCTAAAAGATGTGCCTGTCATAATGTCGAATTTGATTTGAGTATTTTTTCGAAGTATTCATAAAATAACTGCAACCAATTTAAATGTAATTAGAATTTCATTAAATACAAACTAAAATAGATATCTACAATAGTTAGTAAGTAAGCAAGCTATAAATATAGAACGACATCAAATACGTAAATTATTAAAGCATTCGCATTACAAGCGTTAGAATGATATCCAAAAAATATTATTTCAAGAGAAAACGTAAGAAACTTTTACAAGTTATGCCAGTTGAAAGAGTAAGAAATTTATATAATAAATACACTAATAACACTAAGTATTGTATACATATACATATATATGTATAGGGGTTTATAATTTAAAACCGTTTAAATGAATTAAAAAATAATAGAATGATTTGATTTTTCTTTAAATCAACAGGTGCAACAATTGGCCGGTAGTATTTATCAAGAATTTGAACGCATGATCAATCGTTATGATGAAGATGTTGTCAAAAACTTAATGCCATTGTTGGTAAACGTTCTGGAATGTTTAGACGCCTCATATCGTATTAATCAGGAGCAGGATGTGGAATTGGAATTGTTAAGAGAAGATAATGAACAACTGGTGACACAATATGAGCGTGAAAAAAGCGCTAGAAAGCTAGCAGAACAGAAAGTAGGAAGAATTTTATTTCTTTTCTTTTATGCTTTTAGCATTAATTGTATTATTTTATTTTTATTAAGCTTTTGGAATCCGAAGATTTAGCCGAACAGGAGAACAAGGAACTGGCTAGTCGTTTAGAGTCATTAGAAAGCATTGTACGAATGCTAGAATTAAAGCATAAAAATAGTTTAGAACATGCCAGTCGTCTAGAGGAAAGAGAATCAGAGTTGAAAAAGGTAACGTAAAGCTATAACAAAGCCATGAAATGAAATTATTATAATATGAAATAACATGTCTAGGAATATAATAAATTACATGAACGTTATACCGAACTCTTTAAAAATCATGTTGATTATATGGAACGTACTAAAATGTTAATGGGTTCGACACACTCACAAATGAGCACTGCTTCGGATCGTATGGAATTAAGTCGTGCTAGACTAAATCCCGTAGCCAGGTATAATTGTTTTATATGAGGACTTCATAGTTTTTTTTTTTTTTCACTAAATTACTTATTATTTGTTTCAATTCCTATTTGTTTTAGATCTTCGGGTCCCGTTTCATACGGATTTGCTTCCTTAGAGAATTCAACCATGTTAGATACTGAAACTATATGCAGTGTTGGCAGTAATTCTGATGATTCTGGCCCACCTTCGTTACAAAATGAGTTTGACAACTTACAAACTGTTGAGAAATCTGCTGAAACTGATACGCTGCATCAACAAAATCAAGCCACATCACCACAAAGTGATAGCAGTCCCATTGTGCCAAATGCTCCATCCAATGGTTTGTTCAATTACCTCGTTATTTTTATCAAAACACAGCTTTACAAATTTTATAAAAACTTTCGTTATTTATTCAAATCACAATTATCGCCAATGAAAATTTTGAACATTTTTACAAATTATAGATACTTAATGATAAACATTTTAAACGATTTGTCCAGTTTTTATATTTTCAAACATATTTCTGGACAGAATTAATCAAGAAAATCTTTTGCTTTTATACTATTTTTATTATTTTTTACTTGTTTACTTACTATTTTCATTTTTTATTTTTAACAATTTCTATACTATTGCTTAGGCAGGCTGTGTATTTATCAGTATTAGAAGGCAAATGTGTACTTTTTTAAATTCTTTTGCTAAATGACAGCAAAACTATCTATGGGGCTTTGCTTTCAGGGCTAATAATTGTTGATTAAACGATTATAAAATATTTAAATTTTTGGATAAATAAATAAAGACGGTATTGTTTCAGCACTAAAATGGTTAGTTTGATAAGAACTTTATTTTGAAACAATTGAATAAAAGCATTTAGTTACGAAATAAAAGAAAAACAACAAACAGACTAAGATGGAACCTGTTTTATACTACGTTCTATTTTTATTTAGGAATTTAATTTAATCAACATCTCAAATTCAAATACAATATCGAAATCAATGTTTATTATATTCTATGAAAAATAGCAAATTTAGTATTTAAAAGAATATGCTGATTATGAACCAATTCGTTATTACAAATAACCTCTATAAGTTTAATGTAAGTATTTACATACATATCTGTGCATAACATATAGTTACAGACTATAGCTCCTAAACGGCAGTCTTTAATTTTAAATAGGTCGAAGAGAACTGAAAAACAAAAGCATTTGGAGTCAGGAGTTTTCAATGTGATGATGATTGAGGTTTTATAAAAGTGTAGAGCTGTGTTTTAAATAATTCCCAATTTACTTATATATATTTCACTAATATTATTGAACTTATAACTTCTTTTATTTTTTATGCATTCTCCCCTAACATCCCATATTTCTCCATGCAACATTAAAACTATTCGTTTGTTTGTGTGTGTCTAAACATTTGTTAATATTTTTCTCAAATTCAATTACTCATTAATCAAATTGAATGATGTTTATATCCTTACATAATAACGTTCAAATGTTAATCCTACAACTACACACTGCCCCATCAACTGTGTTCACTTAAAATATAACCATCCATCGAAACATTTGTAATGATCATACAGTTGGTCGTACAACTACGAAAAAGGAACAACGTTCTGCCAATACTTTATATCAAGAACTTTCCTTTCAAGATAATGATGAAAGTGAAGAAAACGAAATTGTTACAGGTATGTATGCCAAGAATATACATATATTGTGTCTAAAATGAATGTTTCCATTTGTATTATTACTTATTACGTATGTTTATGTAAATAAAATGGTGTTCGAATGTAATAACAAATAAGCAAACATTTATTTTGCAAACAAATGAAAATATTTATTATTGAAAAATGTTAATATCAAATACTTTTTATCTTTTCTGTCTGCGTTTCTTTTTATGCATTACATAATATGACAACATATTTTTTACTTTATCGCTCTACTATTTGCACACAAAATACTTTTGTATAAATACAAATCTACCTGACTAATATACAAACTATTACAACACAATTACAACAACAACATTCAACTTATTGCCATATTTTAGGGAGCTGGGTACATCCTGGGGAATATGCTTCTTCAGGTAGGTATCAAACATCTTATTTATACGGCTTTATCTACATAACTTGTAAATATTTGAAACATCGAATATAAATTCGACATACAAAAGCTTTTGAAATACAATTTCAACGAGAATAATTCAGTAACATTGTTCGTAATATTTACAAAAACCAAAAGAAAGTTAAATAATAAACATAACATAATAAAAACAATCTTTCATGTCTCGCTATTGTTACCTCTTCTTTTATTCCAATTTGCTGTCGCATTTACTTGGTAAATCAAAACCAAATGATTTTAAAAACTTAACAAATACAAACAATGTTAATTGTATGGATATCATCGTGCATTTTTCCTTATGTCTTTAAATCAATTTAGCTAATGACAACTACTTTGGTAAGTTGTGTTTATATTAAAAAAAATAATAATAAAAATAGTAATTAATTGAAATTAACGTACAGCACCTTATTTGGTTTTAGTAGTAACTACAGGTTCTGTTAATTATAAAAAATAGTTTTCCATTTATTTCATTTTCTTTTTCATTTATAGTTGCACTGTTTATTATTATCTTAGTCAAGATTTTAATTATTTGGCTTTTAATGGTGTTGGTCTAAAGTATTGTTAACGTATACAGTAGTTTATTAATTAGAATACAATTAAAAATTATTTTATAACTATTACGAGCTAGGGTAACTTAGACCTTGTGCTCGGTGTAGTGGGACAGACCAGAGACGCTGGTGGTATTCGAATGTACAACCCTTTGGCTAAATGTCTAGCACACTATCCACTAGTCTAACAGATTACCCTTTAAAATCGTTGTATTTTTACTGTAGTTAATGTTGTTTTATCCCACTTGCAGCCCTTACAAAGGAAACTTTCAAAAATTGCAGTTTTTCGACAATAAAATAATTATATGTACCAATCGATCTTGTAAGGAGTACATGACATTTTTAAATTTGTTGTGCACACAACTCACCCCAATGTTGGCTGCTTTAAATTCAGTCTGTGTTTTCCATGTATATAAGTGTTGTGTGGCCGTTTCTTCAATTCTCTTGAGATTCTAGTCTATGGAAATTCTATAACTTGATTAGAGTCCTTGGAGCTTCACCAAATATTTTATCGTCTGCATATAGTTATAGTTATACATTCATAAAATAGTGGGGGTTTTATATTTCCTTTGAAAATCATTATTTTCGTACGTCAATATCTATTGAGGTTAGATAGAAAAATATTTGTTAATGGATGCAAGATGCCAAAAGTAAATGAAAATTGTAAAAGTTACTGATATACTCTATTTGGCCTGCACCAATTACAAATACTTTCTAAAACATTGCGTTTATAGAGAATGTTTATGCCTTTGTACTGTATGTTTTAAGTCCTATCAAAACCGCTATCAGAATTACGCTTTGTAAGGTCCTTGCGATGTTTGACAGTCTGTGGGCCAAATTGTAAATATTATACACGAATAAAGATTGCTTAGATAGCCAATTAAATTCCACTTTATTCCTTTGGAGTTGGATAGAAGAAAATTAAATGAAAGCGGTGTTAGAAAACATTCTTGTTTCACACCAATACCCATTTCTGCGGTTCGCCATGGAACTAGTATCACATTCTAAGTGAAATATGTCATGTCCAATTATTACTGTCCTGCTATATAAACATCGAACACCAATTGAAGTTGTTCACAATGTTACTTTGTGGACGAATTAATTTTATTTTAACATTTTAGAAATTCGTAGTAAAATTATGATTATATCAGTGAAATATCAATGTTTCACATATCATTGATATATATTGTATTCAAAAACCCATTCGAATGTAGTTGTATATTTATCTGCATATTTTATTTTAAAAATTATCGCTGTATATACCAATATTAATCGCTGTAAAGTATTTTGTATTAATAAGAAAGAAATAACACAACCTTTTTTTGTTTCATTGCTTCCCAATTGTAATATTGTATTAATCATGCATTAATTAAGAATTTTTAACTAAAAAAAAAACAATGTATTTAATAATGAAATTTCATTTTTAGGTATGGGCAAAGAAGTGGAGAATCTCATTATGGAAAACAATGAACTTTTGGCTACTAAGTATGGATTTGAATTAATAAATATTGAATATTTCTTAAAAATAAAATAAAATTTTTTATATTTTAGAAATGCTCTTAATATTGTTAAAGACGATTTGATAGCCAGAGTTGATGAATTAACTGGTGAAATAGAGATATTACGTGAAGAACTTAGTGCCATGCAGCAATCACGTAATAAGCTTCGTACAAAGGTACAAGAACTGGAAGAAGAATTGAAGAAAACTAAGGAACAAGTCAAACAACAAAGTATGTTTTGCAATATTTGTTAAGTCTGCAAAATTAGATCGTTTTTAATTTCAGATGATAATGATCAAGATGAAAATGATGTACCGTTAGCTCAACGTAAACGTTTTACACGCGTTGAAATGGCTGTTGTTTTAATGGAACGCAATCAATATAAAGAGCGTTTAATGGAATTGCAGGAAGCAGTTCGTCTTACGGAAATCTTGAGAGCTACACGTACTGTAGACAATTTAGATAAGAAATCAAAGCAAAGCATATGGAAGTATTTTAGCAATTTATTTACGTAAGTAGTTGTGAGTTTAATATCTTTTAAACGCTACATGTTGTATTAATACTCCATTTTAATTAGCCCCTCCAATCGTCCACAAGAGCGAGTCGCTGATGGACAGGGAGGAGGTCCTATGTTTCGTTACTCAAGCCCATCTCACTCTCATGGATCCCCCAGTAGAAATAGCGACAGTCGCCTTGCCATAACTGGCGGTGGGCCACTCCATCCCGCCAGTGCTGGTTTAGCCAACGCTTTGGCAAACAAGGATTATGCTGAAGAAGGTACTTCTGAAAGGGCAAGAGCTAGGAGACACGAACAATATCGACAACTAAGAGCCCATGTTCCAAAGGAAGATGGTCGTCTACATGCTTATGGTTGGAGTTTGCCGGGAAATAAAACTGAAAAAGAACAACAGTCGCGTCATTCTAGTGGTGTACCAGTACCGGTATACTGCAATCCTCTGGCTGAAGCTTCGCCTCACATGAAAGTCTATTGTGCGGCTGGCGTTAATCTCAATGGTGGTTTCACAAAGAATGGCCAGTCTATAATACCATCAACTTCACCATATGCCCCTCGTTCATCGGCGAAGATTGCCGAAATAACTAGTCCTACAGCTGAACATTCTGCGGAGGCATTAGATCGACAAATAACTCGTTGTAGCCTTGAAAATCTAGAACCTGAGACACAACTAACATCTTATGTGTGGATATGTACAGGATCACAAACTGCCAGTACTGTGACTGTAGTAGATGCCAATCAGTCAGCTACAGTTTTAGATGTATTTCCAGTTTGTGCCTCTCTTTTGTTATGCATCGCTTCGGTACCAGGTGCCATGGAGAAGGATTATGCCTTACTTGAAAACTCAGAAGTAATCAAAGCAGGTGAAATGTTGGAGCGACCAGGAGAAGGTAGTGAAGGCTTTGGTAAAGTTGAATATATACGTGTTAAACCCAAAGTAGATCCAAATAGCAATACCAAAGATACTGATCACAATGAACAAGCTTTAGAGGTGAATGCCGAGACTCCAGTTGAAGAGAAAGCTAAAGAAGCTACAGAAAAATCAAATGAACAAAATGGTTCAATACCAATTGAGCCATTAGGAAATGTAAATGAAATTAAAATACGTCAACCTATACCGGGTATACCACAACGCATCCATAATGATGTTACAGATACTACAGCTAATACCAATAATTCTACCACAGCTAACTCTAGCACAGATGGAACGAATAATAAATCACCTCAATTTAGCAATAACAACAACACTTCGGTTAATCAACAATTGCCGTTTTCGAAACCGATTAATCCCATATTGGGAACAAAAGATCGTGAAGAACCAGTTATGAGTTCAGTGGGACCGACCATGTGGATGGGTTCTCATAATAATTGGTTGTACGTTCATAGTTCTGTTGGTCGTTGGCATGAATGTTTGCATAAAGTTCGTTTGCCCGATGCCGTCCTAGCAATAGTTCACATTGAGTCGCGTGTTGTGGTAGCGCTGGCAAATGCCCAATTGGCCGTGTTTCACCGTCAAACAGACGGCCAATGGGATCTGAATTGTTATCATTTAGTAACGCTAGGTGATCGCAATAAGTCAATACGTTGTCTCTGTGTAGCTGGAGAACGTATATGGGCCGCTCATCGCAATAAGATCTTTATAGTTGATCCGATCTCATTGGAAATTAAACATTCGTTGAATGCTCATCCGCGCAAAGAGAGTCAAGTACGGCAAATGGCAGCAACAGGCGCTGGTGTGTGGGTTTCAATCAGGTATTTAAAATTTTATTCTACTATCGTATAACCTGCTCAAGTCTATTAATTAATTGGTAAAGTAAACATTGAAAAATGCTGATGTACGTATTTTAAACAATAGCTATTATGCTTACATATTAAAGATTTAAAATAAAAAAGTTTGTTAGTAAATAATTTTAATATTTTTTAACTATCTCACTAAGTTATTTTCATTTAAAATAAAATTGTTTCGGATATTTTAAAATGTATTATTTTACTTTTATAATTTTATTTTAAATAGATTGGATTCCACTTTACGTTTATACAACGCATATACGTTTGATCACATACAGGATGTGGATATAGAACCCTATGTATCGAAAATGCTGGGTACTGGTAAGTTGGGGTTCTCCTTTGCACGTATTACCGCTTTGATGGTGTCATGTAATCGTCTATGGATTGGTACTAGTAATGGTGTTATTATATCCGTACCATTAAGCGAAGGTCAAGGAAAATTGAGTAGGTACTCTTGGGCATTCACATAAATTGTTTGTAATAAATAAACCTTTTCAGATGACCCAAGCAGTCAACTGCCTCTATGTTGTATGGCTAATGCTCAACTATCATTTCATGGCCATCGTGATGCTGTCAAATTCTTTGTCTCAGTACCTCTGCGGCAAAATAATAGCGCTCAATTACAATTTACCAATAAGCGACCCGATATGTTAGTGATGTGTGGTGGTGAAGGTTACATTGATTTCCGCATAAGTAAGTAAATGTTCTGTTTTTCGCTTTTCCTTTTAAGGATCTAGTAATTTAAATATATTTTAAAAACGTTAACGGTCTAAACGGTTTATTGAATTCAAATTTTGTTCTTACCACAGGACAAGAGAGAAATATAACTGATGCTAGTGATAATGCTGCGCATTTGATAGTTTGGAAAGTTGATTCGTAAGATTAAAACAATTTTTTAATTTTGATTTTTGTGTTTTTACTTTCTTTTATTTAATTTTGTTGTGCCAATTTATTTAATAATAACATTAACGTTCGTATCTTTTACATTTTTACTTGTTTTTTTTTCTTTATTGTTTTTTTTTTTTGTTTAGTAAATTTAATTTATAGTTTTATCGACTGGAATTTTATAAAATAACATTATATGTTTGCCAATCATATGAAAACGTAGTAAATTGGCTAAAGCGCTTGCTTAGTATTTTTTTCGATACAACGAAAAAGGAGTTTTGTGACCTGATTTAAACCAAGGTTTATATTTAATATTATTTGATTTCAATATTCTGTTAATTGTTTATGACAAACAATGCAATTGGTGTTTTTTTGTTTTTTCTGCTATACAAAAATATTTATTTGCACACTTTCAAGGGTCACACATTAGCTTTTGCAACATTATATTTCTTTTTTTTATTTGCACATTTTAACACAAAAGATAGGTTATTGAAAAGTCAAGTTCCAAATACTTAACTGCATTTAATTTTAAATAAAAATCTTTCAATTTAAGATATTTTTCATACGCGAATTTTTTTTTTTTTTTTTTTTTTTTTTTTTTTTGTGATAAAAGAAATGCGTTTATGAAAGATCTCGACTTGGAAATTAATTATTTGAATTTATATTCAATATTATTTTATATATTTATTACAATTAATAAATAATATTGCCTGGGGCCCTTTTTCTTGGTTATTGGATAATTTTTATGTTTTGTAAAAAAAATTACTAAGGTTGTAAAATTTGGAAACTTTTGCAAAATATGTTTCACAGCTAAAGCTATTCGAAATTAGCTCCAAACTTTAAACATAAATACATATGTATATGCTATGGTTTTATATTTAAAAACAATATATTATTTAAGAATCATTAACTTTAAAACAAACTACCAAAAATGCGCAGTGGTGTTTTTTTAAATAACATTATGTACATGTAAAATCGTATATTTGTAAATATAATTATTCTGTTTTGCATTGTTTTAATTAAAAAAACTTCCTTAACCCAGCTCTTATTTCAATATTTACACAGAAACTATAAGTATTTTATTACCAAAAATTTCTAAGTATTTTTCTTAAATACATACAATGTTTACTTAATTAGCTATAATTAGATTTTTTAATTGGATGTACATACATATGTATACGACGTTGAGTCGTTTTTACATATTTTTTTACTATATATTTGACTTGTTTAACATTGGTACGAAAAATGTCCGAGCCCTTCTTGTTGTGATTACTCTTTTCATAAGCACTTCTTATTTAGAGTTCTATTTCAATAACTCCATATTGTTCTATAGTACGTTTATAATAAATACACATCTAGCACTTTAACTACGGCAACAAAAAAGCCATTTCTTCTACGATTTGTAAGACTTGACCACCGATGTAATATATATATGCAAACCAATATGAAATTATTAGCGATCAATATAAGTGGGTAAATGGAATTTATGATAGTTACTGAGTGTTTGTTCGATTTTAATCATCCATTCATAATCATCTCACGGAAGCTTTATTTTTCGGAAATATGAAAAAGTAATATGCCTTGTAGAGTTCCGTTTTTGAATAAGTGATGTAAATAAAAACACATTTGGTCTTATACCCATTATTGTAGTATTTCAAAGTAGTAAACTTATGGTAGTATCAGCTGAGAACCTTCACAGAACATAAAGTGTTAGTATCTTTGCATACGGAACACGCTTCATTATTTTCTGATAAAACAATCCATTTTGGTGATCTTAATTTATAGGTTTTAATTGTTCGATTTTAGGTTCTTATTGAAAACTGCCCAAAAATGTGATTTTCAAATGTTAAGTTAAACTTAAAAATCATTTCGCCAAATATAAATAGCCGCCCCTGTATTGTATTGCGTTTAAAACTTATTTTTATATGTATAAATTAATCAAATTTTAATATATTATAACCCGGGCAGAGCTTATGTGTATATACATGCGTATTCTTATTATCGTTTAATACAGAATCGTTTCAGTGCTACAACTTATTTTTTTTTATTAAACTCTTAATTCATTTCATATGCAATTAAATTAAACGAATTATTTTATTTTTTAATTAAACTTTCTTACAGATGGCAATGATATGGAGAAGAGTATTAATCTTGAACAGAATCAAACCATTGAAAATCGAGGCGACAAAAGTTATTTAATTGCGTGGCATGTTAATCAACGTTAATTATAGGATTTGTTTTTGTTAAACAAATAATGATAAAATATAGCGAGAGGTTTTCAATAAGTTTTCTTTTTTGTTTTTATGATTTTTTATCATATACAATATAACGTTGGCAATATATAAAAATTAATTTATTTTATTTAGTTTCTAATTTTATGTTTGTTTTTTATTTTGCATTATTATTAAAAGTATGTAGTTTTAAAATTGTAGAACACCACCAAATAGTTTTAAAAACATTAAAAAAAATATTTGCAATATTTTGATTAAAAAATATCAAAGACAAACAAACGACAAGCTTTTTTTAAATGAAAAAAAATACACAAAATATTTAAGAAAATAATGTGAACTCGTTTAATATTGGTAATATTTATTTGTAATTTTCTTGTATTTGGTTTATAACACGAGTTATCAGAGTGTCGTAATCAAATATTGAATAGTAACAGACTAAGCAGCACACTGAAAGTCAACTTTTATAATATTGTTGAGGCACTTTTTTTAATCGTAGCTTTAACAAGTTTGCTTTCATTTCATTTATAGGAAGTATATAAGCTTTATAATTACATATTTATATAATATATATATATATATATATATATTATAATATATACAAGTGATATTGTAATCCTTAATAAAAACAACAAGTAACCAAATTAATAAAAACCTTTAAAAGTTTTTTCAGTTTACTAAAACAAAAAAAAAGAACTTAAAACAAACATCACGTTTATAAACTCTCCATTTTAATTTTAAATGACTCTTTTATGTAATTCCCGCGTAATAATAGAATTATACAGCTTTTTTAATTTAATTTTATATTTTTAATTTGTATATACATACATACATACATACATATAAATATCTTCTTAGGTATATTTTAAGTTTGTACATTTTTAGTTAATTTACAAAGACGAATTTTTTGTTCTAAATCAATTTGTTACATTTGTTTGTAAGCTTTTAATTAAAATACGAAGAAAAAATAAATAATTATTATTTCCAAAAACTAAAGTCGTTGTTTTTTTTAATACTTTATGAGTTTGTTAATTATTTATGAGTTTTTCACAATGTTTTTAAATGAGTTTTCTTAATTAATCTGATATAAAAAAGGAAAATTATGTGTTAAAACAAATATAGGGAATTTAAATCAAAGGGCTTTCTCATTTATTTTGTTATTTTCATTAGAAAAGCTATGACTTTATCACATTTGTTTTGGAAGAATGATCATGTGTTTGTTTAAGAAAGACTCTACAGAAATGTGAAAATTGTTTAGATTGTTAAAACTTAAGAAATAAACTTAAATATTTTTTTATATTTATTTTTAATATTTTTTAAAATATTTATATTAAAACGTTTAATTGAATAATTTTGACTGAATACAATATTAAATCTGGCTTTTTAAATCAGTACGATATAAACAATATAACTTTATAATACACAATCCAAATATTTTTTATAGTACTAGCAATAAATTATTTTGTTGTAAATATTTATAGTTTAAAATTAAATTTAAACATAATAAAATTTAAATTTTCCAACCAAATAGTTACTTATTGTCGTAAACAATTAAAAAAAGCTAATAAATATTATGTATTGAAAGATAAAAATAAAATAAAGTAAATAAAACAAACATTCCCTCTTCTAAAAAATGTTTTATTGTTTTAGTTCCTATAATTATACTTTAAACGAAACAATTATTAATTGTAGCTTTTTGTTCTATACGGAAAGCATATATGCACTAAATTTGTAGAATTACCGGCGATTAGAATTTCTATACAGAAATATATGTAACATGTTAATTCTTCAATAGTGTTTATTTCATCTGATAGATCTACCTGCTGTTGTTTCTCTTCTTATTAAATTTTTTTTATCAAACTGATTGATCTGTGAAAATCACATTTCACGAAATTTTGGAGTTACTTAGTCTATATAATCAATCCTCCAGCTAAGGCTGAAATAAAAACTCCAGTCTATATTCGCAAATGGGCTTTTGCTGCTAAAATATTAGGTACTTTAGTGAATGTTCAGTGAGTGCAAGAATTGCTGACCACCAGCAACCTTGATAGCGAGCCAAACAAACCACCATTTGACGAAATTTATATAAGTAGACGAAAACACTTATGACAAATGATTATCAGACACTCATAAAAAGCATTGAAGAACAATCTCATGGTTTTGATGATTAAAAGACGAAGTTAAATATTAACAAATAAGATTTTCGACTTAGGTATTTGATAATCCACGACAATATGTATAGAAATATTTACATTCTTCTTGTGTTGCTATTTGATGCGAATTTTTCCTCGTAAATGTGATTAAAATTAACAAATTACTATATTGTGTCCAGTGAATGTCCTTTTCGTTAAATTTTTTATGTTATAGACAATGTATTTAATTAGCGCACTAAATTTACGAAACAAATCAATCCGTGTAACAGTATGTTATTTTCTATTACATTAACAATTTCCAAATGAATGCTTTATATTTAACAGTGTTCTTTATTTTCATTATCGTTTACATAAAACTTTAAAATGTTCTCCGGTTTTTGCGTCCATTGTTTAAAATATTTTTTCTTAACCTCTGACCAAGCGCTTTGGTAGTCTGCATTTAAAAATTTTGCATCCAAATATGTGAGATTTTGTATACTATGCACACTGGGTAGTAAGTCGGGCTTCAATCTCAAAATTTCTAAAAAGTCTTTAAATAGATAATATTTCGATATTTTTAAAGCTGAAGATGGAGTATGTAGCTTTTTGGAGGTTACACCTTGCTTTTTGCCATTAACAGATATTTCATAAGGCCTAAAAATAAAACAAATTTTTCTCTTATAGTTTACAGTTAGACTTATTGTGAACACATAAATAATGAATACCTTAAATTTTCAGGAATATTACACCAAACTAAACCATTTGGAGATGGCTGTTTTGTGCTTACTTGTACATAAGGAAAATCAGGTTTATTGCATATCCTTATCTCAGGTATACAAAGTTTGTATTTAGTATTCTCATAGCTGTGATCTTTAAAACGTTTCCAAATGGCTCTTTCTAATTGTTCTACGCTATTATCTCCCCAAAAGTTAAGCGTACGAAAATTTATAGGTTCCGACAGAAAATTATCCAGTAATGCACCCTGTACACCCATAATTTGCCATTTCGCCAACTTATCACTACAACTCATAGACAAAGTTCTTTCACCTCTTCCGGGTTTAGTACGAACTGCACCCACTAGTTGCTCCATTGGGTCTGTATGATGAGAACCAATAAGTTTTGCACCAGTATATACTGAAACCACAACTGAACCTACAATATCTCCAGTATTTTGAATATCTACTCCATCCATTTTTTGACGTTTATTTTCCGGTTCCTTTGCAAAATTCTCGCCATCTCCGTCTATTATACAGGCATCACCACAGGGAGTTTGAGTACTTAAGAAATGCAGCGTTAATTCACCTTTGAGGTGAAACTTTTGCTTTTCGGGCATCCATTCAAATATGCAATCGTTGTGATTCCTATTAGAATCTGCCAAGGCTCTGTTTATTTCATAATAAAAATACCTTAACAAACCTCTTCTAGCCAATACCTCTGCGTGCGAATCGTTAAGTATTAAGCCTTGCGAACAGAATTTACTCTTTCCTACACATTTGGTGCCACATCCGAGGGAAACAACTTGGCAGTTGCCAGTTCGTTTATTATGCAAAACAACGCCAGCCAATATAGTCCATTCGCTGCTATTTGGTTTTCCAGTTTTAGGCAGCTGCTTAAATCTATCAAAACACAATTTAGCCAAACCTTCCGAAGAAATTAAGTTTTTCAAACACATACTACAAAAAACAAATTGGCCATTAATGTAAACAAAAACATATGGAATATTTGTTTACGTTTCCATTCATTACGGATTGACAACAATATTATATTATGTGTAAAGTTGTCATTTAAAAAAAGTATATATTTAACTTAAAAAATAAAATATTTTAAAAGTTTAGACTCTAGCTGTTAAGAATTATATATGCAATAGAGGTGGTAGTAGTATAAGAAACCATTTAATATCCATGATGGCATCCGTTTTTATGAATGTTTACACAAAGTGACTAAATGTATAATTGGATTATATAAGGAAATTAATTCTTTCTTTTCAAAAGTAGCATAGAATTAATTCTTACTTGTTAAAGCAATAACAAACTGAATAAAGAGAGGAAATTTCGTATGTTTTATATGAAATATTCCATTAAAATTTATTTTTCCCATTTTACTCTAATCCCTTTATATGGCAGCACATTCACTGTCTTCTATGTATTCACTATAAATTGATAACACAAATAAAAAATTCAAACAGCTGGATGATAAAGTTAAACATTTATATAGTGATGGCCTCTTTGTTGTTATTTGGTAAATTAGTGCCATAATTAATTAAATATTTAGAATTTAGAGGCTGGAGTCATAAAAGTATGTAAAAACAATGACATTAATCGAGGCATATCGATCTTGTTGGTTAATAGCAACATTTGGTCTCGTACTGTTTATTGGTGGTGTGGGTGTTCTATTTTGGAATGAGGTGATGAGTTGTAACAATAATTTGTCGATACCGTTTGAACACACATATTGGATTTACATTTAATATTTAGGGCAGAGCAGTATACACCATCATGTCGTTAGACGAGGCCTTGGACGATGCCGTAACACTAGACGCAACAGCTGAGGACATTGAACCCATTTACAATGATCGTATTGTGCATATAACGGGACCAATTGTAGTGGGAGAACCTTTAACTGAACCAGACTATAATATACAAGTTTTGGCAGTTAAACTTAAAAGACGTGTTCAGATGTATCAATGGGTCGAGGAGACAGTGTACGTTTTATTGTTTTATAAAATGAAAGTTTTTTTATGTCATGACATTATTACAGGGAACACAACTATGGCGAAAGTGTAGCCTCTGTACACACTGAGGATCGCACGTATTATTATACTAGAGATTGGCGAGATAAATTAATTGACTCGCGTTCTTTTTATATACAAACGGGCCACCAAAATCCAAAACAATTTCCCATTGAATCGCAAACCCAAGTGGCTGATGCCGTTTATCTGGGCAGTTTTGAACTTGGTAATGACATTAAAACGAAATTTAATAATTTTGTCGAACTCACTTCGGATACTAGACCTGAAGATGCTTCAATTAAATTGCATTTAGGCCTTTATTATCATTCAAATGATATATTTAATCCCGAAGTTGGAGATATCCGTATACTTTTTTCGTTTGCCGGCTTGGAAGGAGAAGTGGTATGAAAAATGCATGTCTTTACGAGTGAGTTAAAATGTTACTCATATCTTTTATTTATTTTCAGTATACAATTGTGGGAAAACTGAAGAAAAATAAAATTGAGCCTTATAGAACAAGTCGTGGTGTTGATATACTTCTAGTATATCCTGGAGAATTATCATTGACGGAGGTTTTCAAAAAAGAACATCATGCTCAACGTTTAACTACATGGGGCTTTCGTTTCATGGGTTGGGTTCTAGTATTTTTTGGTGTTACGTGTACCTCAACGCTATTGCATATTATTTGTAAGTAAATATAATTTTTAGCGATTTTTTTTATATAAATTCTCTAAAAATCAATTTTTAGTATCGCGCATACAATTCCTATCGTCACTGGCTCCAGATCCAAGATTTCCCGTCGGAGCTAACGTTCTACTTTCGTTATCAATGGCTCTTATAATAGCAGCTATTGCTTGGATTTTACACCGTCCAATGATAGGTGCAGGTCTAATATTTGCTGCCGCTTCGCCTTTCGTGTGGTTTGCCAGGGGTGTAACGAATTATCAAAGAGTAAATTGATAAGATTCTATTTATCATATTTTGTTTATTAATTTATTTTATATCGCTCCTCTTTTCGTTAGTTATTTATTTAATTATCGGTTAGGAATTCTCTGGCAATGTTGAGGAATTATGAGAAAAAATTATAAGATGAAATAAAATAATTAAAAAAAATATGATGAAATATAGTCAAGGGTGAACAAATATAAGTTTCAATGGTTTTTCTTCTTGTTCAAAAATCTTTTAATATACCCAATCGAAACAAATTGTCCAAATATGCAAACTTACGAGTACGTATTGCTTACCAGATTATGATTTTAATCCATGAGTAGCCAAGATCGTTAGAAATAGAATCGATACATACATATTTATCCTATTTGAATTCCATTCCATAATGGAATATTTATTTTTTTGTTTTAATCTAGTCAATAACATAATTAATAATAATTAATTTTTCAATAATAATTGTTACTTTGTGAATACATTTTCAAACTAAATAAAAATCATCTCATTAAGATTTATTTATTTACAAATCAAATGAAATAGGAAAACAAACCTTATATCTTACACACTGTGTATAAATTAATAAATAATTAATTATATTCAATATAAATAAAATATTGCAACAACACTAGCAGCGTCAATGCTTTGTTATACAGCCTTAGACGGAGCTTCTCGAATCATATACGCCGTATATTATACAACTGCCTTGATGCCTTGAATACTTTCATATCCTTTTAAATTATTATATAAGGACTGTTTATTTACATTCGTTTTGTCAAGTCTATGCCCTATCAATTGTAACTAGTGAATGCACTGTTATTTCTACTGTTATTATCCGTATCATTTGATGCACTGGGTGTAGAACCGTCATTTATTATCATACTGCCAACTTCAATGGGCGAATGATGAGGCTGGTTATCGTTAGCGGCTGGGTCTAACGACTGCGTAGCACTTGTACTATTTGTTGTTGTCGTACTTATAGCATTTGGGCTTTGGGGTTTCTCTTGGCTGCTCTCATCATTTTGGGACTCCTCAAACCGTACGTAAGGCTCCAAAGCGTTCAGTTGCATAGAGCCGCGATGTAAGGAACCCGATTCCGCTTCAAACAGTATATCGTTTATGAATTTCTCCGCCAACATACGCTGCTCTTTCGGTAGACGTTTCAGTTTAAAGGTCCAAGTTCGTGCTATGGACTCTTCTTCTGGATAGGTCGATGCTAAATAATCGCAGGCCATGTTAAGCATTTCATCTGGTTGCGCTGCAGAGTTGGATGTTGTAGAAGAATTCTTCAAACGCTTGTTGGGATTCGATGCGACGCCGTTATTTGCTGCGGGATACGGTTGTTGATTTACATTGGCGCCCAATTGACTCTGTATGCCGCCAGGTAGACCTAATTGGGGAGTAGTGTGATTTGCCGCAGATTCTGGTCTTAATTGTTGAGATGTATTATTGTTTTGATGACCAAAGGACTTATGAAACATTTCTGTTATACTCATTGGAGAAGTGTTACCCTTGTTCATTAAATAGCCGTAAGGAGCATTGTCTAGGAAATGACCAGTATGGCCTGCATCGCCAAAGGTATTGTAAGTGGAAGATGACGTTGTGGTTGTTTCATGTTTTATTATGGACGTATCTATAGCCAGAAACTTTTCTGCATTACGTAAAAAATCCAACTCGTAAAATGTCCAGCATCTGGGTTGATAATGATTACCCTGTTTGCGTGCTGCCTCCACCACTTTCAACTCTTTGCGATAATTGGTGCGCAAGGTATTGATCTTCTTTTTGACATCCTCTAAAGTGGCATCTCGTTTTAAATACCTATAGATGGGTACCAATTGTTGATATGCATCGGCCCGTTTATCACGATTTGTATAGTCCCTCAACGAAGTATCCCATAGTATTGGCAAATTGTGATATGTTTGTATGAACACCTTTAAATAGTGGCGGTGTTCCTCAGAAACACTAAATGATTTTGACGATTGGTTTTGTGCTGCCTGCGGGTGTTGTTGCTGTTGTTGTTGTTGTGTGCTAACAGCAGCAACTTGTGGCAGAAACTTGTTCATCATTTTAAAAATGTGAGGAAAATTTGAATTTATTATTGGCAAAAATAACCGTTATTTTGTAACCAATATACACTTTGTTGATGAATTGATAAATTGAAAAGTGAAATAAATTGTTTACTTTTTTCAGATGAAAATAAACAGTGCAGAAGTATGTGTGCAATGGCTTTGTGTTGTTATTGATAAAATGTCAGAAGTAAGTTTGACAAATTGCCACATTGATGGTTTTCATTTTCTTCAATTGTATAATGCGGCGACATCATGTGTTGAATAGCTTGGTTCTTTCTATTATCTAATAGATGACGCTCATCAACTGATGCGCCCTTTTTTAAAACGCCTAAATGAAAACCGCGTGTGGCAACACTAAGAAACTATTCGCTTCTACCCCACTATAAATTTACAATCTTTTTTCTAAATGCTGGTAACATAAATGCGAGAGTCAAGACAAAATAAAACTCCAAAGCTGTCAGCTCCGAGTATAATTTTTCCTCTGCTGGCAACAACCTCCTTTGTTTACTCTTCCATAGTTGTATTTTGACAGCGTAATTTTTGCAAACAAACAGCTGGCATTTTACATAGGAAACAACAACAAATAACATCGCACCAATTGACAAACCAAACAAATGGAAAACATTGCAAACGATCGTTGGGAATTTCAATTTTTTTATAACCGCGCAGCAGTTTATTGTTCTCCGCCGCCAACGCCGCTGTTAAAGCAAACGAGAGTTACATGTTTCTCGGAAAAGAGGAGGATTTAATAAACTAAATTGATCGTAAAATTAGTAAAAATAAATTTAAAAAAAAGAGAAAATAATTTAAAACACATAAAAAGTGAATTCGAAATGAAAAGGATTTTTTTTGAAACAAGAAATATGTAAATTAAGAAATTTGTCGTTTAATAAAAAAATTTGACAACAAAAAATGGTTGCAAAGAATACAAAAATACATGTCCTTGAGGAATGATAATTATAAAACAATAAATGAAAAGAAAGAAAAATGTATGTTTATGCGTTTTGTTAAATAATTTATAAATTTTTTAAATAAAATCTCAAGATTTTGAAGTAAATGTACCATAAATTTTTATAAAAATTGTGTTCGTTGAGTGTGTGTGAGTGACATCTCTTTACCTGTCCTTTAAATAGTTTATTATATTATATATATATTATATATTCAAAATAAAGAAAGATATTAGAAACTAAAGAAGGAAAGCAAAAAAGAAAAAAATCTTGGAAACAACATTCCTTTAAGTTCATTTGTTTGCCTTATTAAAAAGCGGCGCTTTAGATTGTGGCAGTGGTTGAAAAAGGAAATGGAAGAGACAGAAAGAGAGAACAAATCGTTGGTGATCTTTTGATCAAAAAGAAAAAAAAACGATAAACATTTTTGTGTAATTTATTCCACCCAACAAAAATACATATATCATTTAATTAATATTAGAATAATAATATCGACAAGATATTTAAATTTGCAAATACCACCGGATTTTTATAAAAAATCAAAGCTCATATGCTTTGTTTTTAATTTTGTAAACAATAACTTCTCTGTGAGAAATACATGAATTCAGTTTTTGTTGAGTTTGTTTCGTCTGCAGTTCGTTTAATTTATTTTATTTTCTATACCTATCGTGTTGTAAAAGTTTTAAATTGTAGTTTATATTGTACGGGAAAAAGAAGCAGCATCTGAAAATAAAATGGAAACAATAGAGGAACAGTCAAAGAGTGGTAAGTTGAATTAACTTTTTGGTTTTATTTGTTTATTATAAAATTTGAAGAAATTTGATGAACGGAAAGAATAGCAGATAATAAATATTTAATAACAGATTGAATGAAATTAATTCCTGAAAAAGTTTCTTGTATATGTTTTTCTGTAATTGTGTTTATGCGTTTCACACCTGTTTCCGTATTTTGTTTTTCTCTTTTGTAAACAAATAAGACGAACAAGAAAAGTAAACAGGAAGATCAAAAGGAATTGGTATAAAATAAATATTATTGTGATATTACCATACGGTTTGCTAGACGTTGAGATATTATGCCATCAGGGAATTTTTCAATAAAAACTAAGGATCAAATTGGTTTAAATTATATATCCGCCGACCATGGTTTTGACAATTATAGAGGAAGTTATAGAGGAGGGGTTTTATAATCTTCAAGTCCACCTCATCTTACATACAGCAACATTCCGATTGAGGATTAGGGGAAGCCAGCATATCACCCACAGTCTAGCCCTTTCGTTCTGAGGTACACCAACATGCCCTGGAACTCAACAGATATAGATTAAATTTTATACAAGAAGAAGAATCGATTAAAATTGAAATTTCGTAAAATATTGTTCGACTACTTATTTTTCGCAACAAATTTCTAAAATTTGCTGCCCCAATTGGGCCCACTTAAGGTGATAGTAAGTTGTTATTATAATAACACTCAAATATTCAAATAAACAATTTTTTGATAGGTACATACGGAGGTAAGGCGTCCTAGTAACTAAATTGCTTTACTGTAGACTGCAGCACTACCAGTTAAACTCAGAAGAATACAAAAAAATTGTTGATGAAAATTGTCGATTTTTATAATATAGAGGCTTTGTTAATCGCCTAGAAAGACTCCACCTAGAAAGCGCCTTGCGACTAGGAAATCTATCGTCCTAGGATCCGCTATAATAGACTTGTCTCCTTAGCTTAGCTGGAAAATTTTGATTAATGAAATTGAAACGAAGTAAAAAATTAAAAAGATGGAAAATATATTTGTGACAGCTCTGCGTTCATTAAAAGAATGAAGTGGTAAATGTATATACAGTGACGGTCAAAACTAGAGCTGAAATGCTAATTTGGAAAAAATGAGGAATACCTATAATAAAGTAGTGGAAACTTTAGTTTTGACCCCTAGTAGGTATATGTGAAATTATCAACATTGTAGTTTTAAAAGATGATAGGTATGATTTAATTAACAGAGATTTGAATGTGTGTAAAGTGCCACATTATGTTTTAAATACACAAAATATTTATTTTTCTTAGAATTTTATATACTTTATATAATGTCTGGAAAATATCAACTTCTTGTGAAAAAAGCTATTAAAATAAATTTTATATATTTCTTTTCTATTTTCAAAATAATTCGTTGCATTGTTTTCATGTTACTAAAATGGTAACTAAGAACATGTATTTTTAATACTCTGTCTATTTTAAATCGATGTTCGTGTGTTATAAATAAATTTATGTTTTTTCTCTGCGATAGTTCGTATAAATATTTATTTTAATTTATTTTCAAATTTTTTTTTATTAAAAATAAAAGTGTCTAATATAGGTATAAATAATCTGAAATAAAAAAGATTTCTTTAAACAAGACAAATTAAAATAAGAAACCATAACAGACGCCATTAATTTTTTTTACGTTTTTGAGGCAAAATATCTAAAAAAATCTTTTCTTATCTTTTATGTACAAGAAAATTACGCTTTTCTGTACATTTAAAATCTGTACATTTTTCATTAATTTCCTCTAAATTTTAAAAGTATATTGGTTCAGTTAATCCTGTCTATGAACATACATCTTCGTAAACCATTAAAATGTTTTTCTCAAATTTACTATCATTTAATTGAAAATTTTTTAAAAATATTTTTTTTTGTTATTTGTTAATAATTATCTTTTTTTAAGAAAATGTACATACATATGTACTATATGCAAAAATTTTCAAGCGTAACATAATCTGTACATTAAAAAAGATTAGATTAAAAAAGCTTATAAGGCAACAGTTGACCGGTGAATTTTTTCTATTTAGTTTTTCAGTGTAAAACAAGCTTTGTGACATGTGGTAATGCAAAAAATACATTCATTCGGTGTCTCTCACAAAGCTAGTTTATCATAAGCAAAGCTCCAGGTGATGTTAATGGTAAATCGCAATACAAACTTTGATTACATATTTAATAAAAACAAGAAATGGAAAAGATTAGAAAAAAATTAATTTTTTTTAAATTTTAAATAAACAGAATTAATAAATTTTATTTATTTCACTAAATTACAGCATCTAGTACATACTCATGAGAAAAAGCTCTAAAATCTAAAAATCTGGCAGGATTTGTTCTCTTTATCATTACAAAATTCTCTCTTATTTTCCTTTAATCTATGGTAACCTACCGATGTGGTTGTTTAACAATGATCGTTTTCGTCTCATTGTGTTGTAAAGGAAAATATAGAGACAACAAAATTTTTTTAAATGAATCCTCAACTATTTCTTTGTAAAAAAACAACAACAATAAAGGAACATATACATCTACGGTATGATGAATCATACTCGTATTTGCTCTTCTGTTTTGCATTGTGTTTAAATTTTACCGGCTTTCTTATATTCAGCGCACATTTACGCACAGGCTTTTTAAAAATATACAAGAGTAACACGCATACGCATACACATGCATACGTTAGCCACCATAGGGCACATACAACACAGTTGTTAATTCTTACAACAACAATTATTGTAAAGCACTTTGATCCTTTCTTTCATTTCATACTTTAAATTTATGTATTTTATGCGTACAGTAATGCTTCATAGAATATTTTAACCACGCTCGCGTTCATATAAATTGTTCTCTTTTACATGCTTTTTTGTTGCTACCTTTATTGTTCAGCCGAAAGTAATGTTGCCGCAGTATATTGTTTTTCGTAGATTTTTTTAATTTAACTTTGAACTTGACCGTGTTCGTATAGGAAATTATTTCTATACACATGTGTGTACATCATTAAAAACAAAAAAAAAACATAATTTGTGGTAACAAATATAAATTTATAACGGTTTGGAATTTCCTTTTTTTTCTGAAATTTGTAGCTGAGGTTTTGTATTTGTTATTATGATTGTCACCTGTATGTAACCTGCACGGGTTTGGGCTATCCACCAATACTAGTTCCAATACAGGCTACTACAAACATGTTTACAGAATTTGCCCTATTAAACAAAATCTACTTCGCTACGACATTTTGTCAAAATCTTGTAGAATTAGCAATGCAACTCTCTTCTTTATACTACAGTGACACTTAATTAAAAATATTGTAGATTTGTTGTTGTTGTTATGCAAATGAAAATTCGGTAAAAGTAAAAAATTAAATATAATCGATTAGATTCTGAGCAAAATTGTTTAGATGTTGTGAACGGGTTATTAGAAAATAACACATGATAGGAAATTCTTTCGAGATTATTTGAAACCTAATAAATTTGTTACGGAAGATGCATGTTTTTAATATTATAAAATGAAATGAAATTTACGTTAATATCTATTTCTTTTAAAAATGTTTTGTATGTCAATAAATAAATAAAAAATAACTTCTCATTATATTTCCTTCAATTCGATTTAATAATTTAACATTCGCTTCCCATCTGTCAATTCCGTTTAGAGTACATTTCCTTCTCTTTTATCCAGGAGATTCCTTTATTCTATGACAGGAATTCAGCAAATATGCGTGTAAATACATACTCACATCCATACATATTATAGAAAGTAAAATACCAGCAATAAGTACTAGACGATTTCAATGTAATTTTTGATCATACATACATACATATGTATGTAGATGCATACATACATACATATATACATATTTAGATATGTGTGCTCGTGTATGGTTTTTGACAGGGATTAGTTTAGTGAATCTATTTAGTTTATAATTAGAAATAGAAAAACTACCAAATTGTAGTTGTTGTCTTTTATGTCTCATGTTTTTAACTTTTTTCTGTATCGCCAATGTCACGAACGATGTTTGTACGAACGTTGTATGGATATTGAATAGATATTTTTAGATTTTTCTCTCTTGTTTTCTTACTAATTTCTTTAATTGTTTTCTTTTCGCTTTACTAGTGTCAAAGACATTTTTAAACACAAATTATGTATATTCTTGTTGTTGTTTTGAGAATAAAATTTTTCTTTTACTTCCGTTTTTTATTGTTTAGAAAACAAAACAAAAATTTGTGTTTTTTTTTGTAATGCTTTAACATAAAACATGAGTTTATTTGTGGAAACGTGAACATAATATATTATAAATATGTATTAGGCCATCAAAAAAAAAAAAAATGTTATATGTGATGAATGACGTGTGTAGAACGTCAGAAGAAATATTGGTTCTAACTTTATATTTAAGATAAAGAGCTAAACAGTTTAACTACTTAATTTGTTACTAACTCTTAGTAAGCTTCATGAGTTTTTAAACTTGGATAAAACGAATTTACTTTCTTGTATTCTCATCGTAGTATAATGGCATAATGGCAGTGATACGTTAACATTTATTATAAAGCTTAAAAATATTGATTTATTTTCAGAAAATCTAACTAGGACGTTGTACAATGGGTCAATTCGACCTCCGGGTACTGTACTTGTCTTAATTGACAAGTACACGTCCTCTAACCTAACCTAACCTAACCTTCAGAAAATCTATTTGAAATAATTTGCAAATTGACGTTTAGAATTATGAACAGCGATCTTTTGTCGCCAAAGACAAATTTGTAAAGAAATTATAAACAAATTTAGTCTGAATATAACAGTACGAGGACAGGTCAATGACAACGTGTTCTTTTGAATGAAATGCAAGTTTTTCGATAAAATATTATTTACATCAAACAACATACAATCCTGTGCGCTGTGTTTTCGTTTCTCATTTTATTTTTATCCCTTGCAAACAAATTTGTTCTAAGTTCACTTAATCGTTGTAGTCACAGGCAGTTTTTTAGGTTTGAAAACAAAAAATAGTCACTCAAGGCTAAATCTGGAAAACAGGACGAATGAAAGAGCAATTCTTAGCCTAGTGCCTTAATTTCTGTAGTGGAAATTGAACATGTCTGCACATTTCAATTCTCCTGTTGCAAAAGAACTTTTTAAAATTGACTAAATATGTGGCAAAGTTTCGCACAGATTGTTCGAACATAGTCAACATGGATTATACCGCTTGCATACCTCAAACGAGACGCCATTATTTTTTTTGACTGATAAACTCACCTTCTTTATTGCCGATTCGCATAGAGAAACCGACTGTAATGGCCATTAGAGAATCAGAGTGAGCTCGCTACAATAAAGTATCCTAAGATTCCACGAAGACGCTAAAAAAGTTTTACTTCTCTTTTTTGAGCTTTGTCCTGATTTGATGAGGATGGGTTCGCCAAAGTGGTTTTGAGTCTCGGAAACAAGACTGAGTCAAGCAAGCAAATCAAAAAATTATTTTATTTAATACAAAATCATACTTAATCACACTGGCTAACGGTATCTATTGTAAAATTATGGATTTATTTTTACAGCACCTAATAGCTTCATTTAATATCTGCATGTGTTTTACGCAATAAAAGTTTCATCGGAATTATTTCTTACCTTTGTATAGTCGTTATCCTTGATATTATTTTCTTTCAAATATCCGTCACAAATCTAAAAGTATGTGTATTCGGCTCTTAAATATGGTGATTTGTAGTATTATAAACCAGGTATCTTTTCTATATGTGATTATCCCACCTGTGGTTTAAAGCTAAGTAAGCACTAAGAAACAGCATGCACCTGCGTATTTTCTTCCTTTTTCATGCATATCCTTTGAACAAAGACATAAAATTTCGAACTTGCTAACTACATTTTATATTTTATGAGAGTATGAGCGAGAGCGAGAGAGAGAGAGAGAGAAAAGGAGGATGAGAGAAGAGGTGTGAGAAAAAAATTATTTGAATATGAAGAAAGAGATTTTGACAATATTTGGTCCTTTTTACCTACAATACAAACTTGTTGCTTACCAATTTCTAAGTAAACCTTGGACAGAGAAGATAAGTAAAAACGTATGCAACTTAAAAAAAAGACAAAATAAATCATCCTCACTGTGTCCTTCATTCTTTACCCTCCTATCGTTGTATGTTAGAGTACCTACTATGGTGTTTTTCTTTGTTAATTTTGCTTAATTTCTTACCTTTAGTTTACGTTTGTATTTCCACCAGTTTACGTTATGCCTGATCGGTTTGCTTAACGTACAAATTTTGAGTTTTAGTTTTAAATTTTCTTTCTTTTTTTTGGAAAAAATACTGTAGAAAAAAAAACGTTTCGTCACTGATTTTTCGATAATAAATTGTGTTAAAATTTCTTTATAAATTATTCCTGCTACAAATTATTAACGATTTTTTTTCCTTTTTGGAATTGCGCTAAAATAATGTGTTACGGTTAGTAAAAAAGAAGGAAAAAAAAGTGTTTAAAATATTGTACAATTTGATGCATAAAGAAAGACAACGACGATCGTATTTCTACACTCAAATAGGCACAAATTTAATTGATTGTAGTAAAATATTATGGATAAATAAACAAACAAACAAAAATAAATAAATTAATTAAATTTATTATAAAAAAAAGTAGACTGCATGAATTGCTTTGGTATGGCCGGATGTTTTTATTGTTATTTGTTTATTGTTTAACAGAAAACATACATTTTTATTATTATTTATTAAGAGAATGCTTAACAACATATTTTTTTTTGGTTGTTTCTTTATATATATTTTTTTGTCGCCGATTTAAACAAACTGCGTAAATTTTAGGAAAAATAAATTCGTTTTAAATTTTACACATCACAACTTAAAATTATTGGTGCAAATTATAACGCAAGTTGTCAAAGAAGACGTCTGTACAAAATCTCAAGTAATAAAACCTTAATAGCTTTAAATAATTTAAAACTATGCCAATATGGTGTTTGCGAATTTTTAAATAAATACATACATACTTACAATAATTTCATATATTTATAACTCCTAGTTGCAATGTGATATGTAGTACAATTACTAATGCATTTGATTCGGATAACACCCATAATAGGCTATTTGTTTAACTTCATTCCGGTTTATTGTCGCCTTTGCCACTTTACTATGCACCTTACCGCTCCAGGTTTTCCATTTCAATGTCGGTTGACTAAGTGAATGCGAAACCGCTGGTTGATTTCAATTGTCAAAATTTTGTCACCCCGGATCATATGTTAACAAATTCCAAAATTTTATAAAAATAAAAACAAAAATAAGCTAAATTACATCTACCGATAAAGAAAATGCTCTATACAACGTTTAATTATTGAACTTCTTGACTTAGGCTTTGTATGTGTAACAAATTTTTCTGGCTTCAAATTGCTGATTATTTTCGTAGAAACTTTCATCATAATTGGTCTTGACCGCCTTTTCTTGCTTATTAGTCATTATTGCATTGAAAATATTTTAGATTCCACTGTTTGTTATCTGTTCGATCAAATTTTACCATACTCATCCAAATATTGCATACAATCGAGCAAATAGCAGATGATCATTTAAATAATGTTTGTTTATAAATTCAAATTCAAGTGTAAAATATTCGTCCATCTATTTTAGATTTTTCTTATTAAAAATACTTGCAATTTATAGTTTACAGTTGTGAGTAAATAAAGATCACATTTGTACATTAGTATGCTAATCGATTTAATTTCATTTATTTTTTAAAAACTATCACGTACAATTTTAGATTAATAGGCTGAATATAATTTTTAATAGCTCCTAAGTAGCTTTCTTCTTGGATATGTTTTATAGGGGTCGCATTTTCTCATTCCAATTTCGTTCAATCTTATCTCTCTTACAACATTCTAATAAAGATATATGAAATATTATTTACTACGGCGATTCCGACGTAGAAGTTTTTTTTTTACCATAAGCTCGAAGAGTAACAAATTGTCACAAAATAGTTTTTCAAATCGGGAAGTGTTATTTTTTTCGACAATGTCTTTCTTTTTTGAATGGATAAAAAAATCAACGAATGAAACTCTTACAAAATTTTTAGTAGTTTTTGTTTTTTAATCATATCAGTTATATTCAGACTTAATTTGAGAAATTTAAATTTAAGAAAGTGCAGGTACTTCAACATACGCTATTTACTTTATCACAACTGTTGGCTTATGTTCCTAAACAATTAAAATGGAAGATATGAGTAGCGTGGGGCGATTTATTTTGCATTGCCAAACAGCCAATTCATCTGGCAGAGACTACTATCATGGCTGTGAGTTGCTGATGTTCATCTAGCAAATGCATTACAATTGTTAGATGTTCCAATAAAATAAATAATATTGAATAAATAATCGTAACAATTGACGCATGTAATTTAGAGAACTGCATTGAAAAAAGAAAGAAAGAAAGAAAGAAAAAATTCCACTGGAATGGACTGCATTAAATATAATTTCTAAAACAGGCATTCAAATATTTTCAAAAATATAAAATCATTGATTTTAAAAGATTTCTTTGCGCAATTTTTAGTTTGTTTTCGTTCATTTTTTTACGATTTCAATAAACATACTATTCTATTGTAAGAATAACAAATCAATTATTAATTATACATGATAATAACTTAATGATGGATGTTCATAAATTTCATACGTAGAAATAATGTTCTTTGTAAAATATAAAAAGTTTTCTATTTTGTATGGAAATTAACTCGATTCCCTTGCCCCTTGGAGGATGAATAATATAAATATTTATTTAAAATATAGTGAAATTCAAACATAGCGAAACTGGAGGAGACGAATGGGAGTTTGTTAACAGTTTACTTAGAAGGAATTTACTAAAATAAATATTATTTTTAGAAACAAACTTGCTGGAAAATTTTTGTATTTACAAGTTGGAGAAAAAAACCAAACTAAAATTGGGAAACATACTTTTGGTTATCATAGGTTATGTTTTCAACAAAATATTTTTCATTAAATTGTTACTGTAAATCGTATCTACAGAATTAGTGTAAACGTTCTCCAACAACTCAGACACCTAAGTATTCAAATTATTTTTATTATTATTTATCTGAATACATAGTTTTACTATTTATTAAATTAGGAGAAAGACAGGATCCAGCCTATATTCTGGAAGCTTCAGGAGAGGGAAATTTTATTTGTACCATTCTCTAGACAACCACATACGTTTCGAGGTACTCTAATACCGATATTTTGTTTGCTAAAAGACTATTCGATTGCCTTTCCCGTCTTTTATTGGTAAAATTTGCAGCACATATACATATGTACATACATACATACATATATTTTAAATTTTAATTGTAAACATATACAGTAGTAAATGGAAGTGTTTTACAATACAAGTCCTATAAAATTTAACTAATACTTTAGAGTCTTCTGGCTAAACTATGAATTACATTCATTCGAAAGTATTGTGCCTTATTTATTTGTAATCCCTAATGTTACATTAACGCTCTACCTTGTAGTTAGTTTTCACTAATCATACCGGTAAATATATAAAGTACTTTAAAATAATTCTTTCAATAATATATTGCAAAAAACAACAAATTTTCCATTAAAACTGTGGGATGAATAACGATTAGCTGGCGGAATAAATAAACAATTGATTGAATAGCAGGCACACGACCAACTTTTATTCACTCGGTCGGTCTTATATGTTTTCCATGTTTTCAATTATTCGATTCTAATGTACATATAAACAGAGTGTTGTATTCTATTATCACTACAGTGGGCTCGACATTAAAATATTTCCAACAATCGCTTAGTAAAGTTCTCAAATACTATTTAGTATTTAAAAATAAAGACTTAAAAACATATGAGAATTATTTTCCAAATACAACGTTCAATACTATCTCCCACTGTATGGTATATTTATTGTATGAAAGCTATAGAATGCCAATGCTAAAGTGTCAGTGTGCAAATATGTTTCGCTACTATTCACTACTGTTGTTTGTGGTACGTGTCAAGAGAGCGTGGAGAGGTAACGTAAGGGTATTCAATAATTTATCTGTCTACACATTTAATTTTCCTTTTCTTATTGTATGTAACTGTGATTGGGTGTGTATGTTCTTCGGCACAATTGAAAATTTATACAATAATTGTTTCGATAATCGCTTCGTTTTATAGTGGTATTGACACTTGGCAAGTATACATACATATTTGAATATTTAAAATTTTATGTTCATTTCGCATATCGCATACAATATTATTTGTATTATTTGATGTATAGATTTATTTTTTTAAAGACATTTCTATTTTCATGTTTTTGTTGTTATGGTTGCTGATTTTCTCATTTTAAAATTAAACAACATTAGTGCCTGTCAATCATGTACTTACGTTATGTATGTCTTACAATAAAAAATACAGTGTGATAATTATTAATTACTTCAATTTTAAATTTTTAATATTTAATAAATTGGTTTTTATTTCTAATATGAAAACTTCAATATTGATATATTCTTATAACATTTACATATGTATTTCATATATACATATATATCATATGTACACATATATGTATGTATGTGTGTACATATGTACCTTTTGTACGTTTCGTTTTACTACTTATTAAAAGGACACATAATAATTGATGCATTTCTAGCACTATGAGATATAACAATTTCTTTAATAAGACTTTTATGAATTGTTGACAAGTCAATGTTACTGTTCCATATTGGACAAAGCAGCGCGAAATTCATCACCGTGGGTGGTCGGACATACCAGGTTCTTAAATTTCAAAACTGCTAAGTCCAGCAGTGGACAGTGGAAGAACCAGGGAACTACTTGAATTGGACAAGAGAACGGTTCGCATTGTAACAGGAATTCTAACGGGACACTGCGCTATTGGCAGTTTCACTGACAAGCTCGGTCCGCCTTACCAGGATTCCTGCAAAAGCTGCCATGATGTGGAGGAAACGGAGTCGGTAAAATATTTTCTAGGCAACTGCCCTGCACTTCAGAATAGACGTCATCGGTTTTTCGGCGACAGAACGTTTGAAGATCTGTACATGATGGTGAACGTGCAGATTCTAACACACCCCTAACGGCTAATGACGAGGGGGCTTGTCACCCGCACACTGGGTGACATAATGGGCCATATGGGCCACCGAGTGAATTTGCCCGTAAACGTAAAGCTACCCGCTAACCTAGCCTAATCTAAACATCAAATGATCCTGCGTTTGACTGCATTTTCTTTTATTGTTTGAGAATTTCCATGCTGTTTTAATACTTCTGTACAACTATTTTCAGTTTCTTTGATATTTTGTCATGTTAACAAAATTTTCGCAGTGCTTATACATATTTTCCCATTATTCCTAATAGGCAAAAAAAAAAAAAAGAAATCATTTGAATGTTGAAATTTAACTTACAATACCTTTTATACGAAAAACAATCATTTCCAATACCTTTGTAAATATAGTACATATACATACATATGTATATGTTTTTCAACTAACTTACACACTGTTTTTATTAATTCGCACAGCTTTAGTTTTATAATATATTTTTATGCAGTATTTTAAAGTTTTAAAAATGTTTAATCTGTTTTTGTAATTAATTTGAAATAAACATACTTACTTTATAGGTTATACAATTTATTTATTTATACATATATTTGAGTAGAAAACAAATTTTAAGAAAAGTTGTTTACGTTTTTTTACTCTGTTTGCGTTTGAAAATACAGTGCACGCTCGCTAATGTGAACAAATTAAAACTGGCGTTGTTCACTTTTGCGAATTGTTCACATTTCCGAATACCGAAAATTTTAAAACAGAATTATACCATCTTTTAAACAAAAATCATTATTTATGAATTTTTTTATCTTTTTTAGAATTTATTAGAACACATTTTATAATTTAACCTTAAAAAACTTTCTTCACAGTATCTAAATAGCAATTGAAGAATAAATATGCAAGCAGATGTATTGACACATACATATATATATGTACACCTAAAACGGGGATTCCCGCAACTAATAAACATAGAATTTTAACGTTTCAAATTAAAAAAAATCTGTTTAAATTATAGGGCTTTTTGCATTTTTTGTCTTTTAGAGTAGTCACTGAAGCAAAAATATTGTTCGCATTAAGCGGTGTTCATATTATGCGGTGTTCACATTAGCGTGCGTGTACTGTATAAAACAAATAAAATATAAGAACAATATCATACAATAGCAATAGCAACAATGTCGCTTTGTTGTTGGCTCACCATCTCCCAACACATCATTCAACTAAAAGAAGATCCCCCAAGAAAAAGCCAAAAAGAAAAATAATAGAAGAGAAGTGAGTGAGAATGAAAAACGAAACAGCTGGTACACATGGTGCCTGGTGCAAATCTTAGGCAACACAACAATGACAAAGTGTACCCTCATCCCCACCTCCTTATATATGTACATACTTATAGATACTTTAACATTTACGTACATTGAATGTTTTGAATGTATGCGTGATATTGTTGTGTTGATTGTAGTATGAGTTTTACGTTTATTTTTAATGTGCTATTTAATTTTATTTTAGTGTATTTAACATTTTCAATGATTACATTAATATGTTCTACACATACATACCCCTTTTTTGTTATTGCATATTCCTGCGTGTTGGTTTATATGCATAGGACTAATTATTTATAGTTATGGTATTTGTTGTTGTTTTTTTTTTGTTTGTCTATTACCAAAACCAATGAGTGAATTCATGCGAGCATGAGATTGAGTACATGAATGAGAGAATGACTGTACAGTGTGTTGTTGCGCATTGACAATTTCAATTCAAGTTCATTGTTATGGGTGTTTTAAATTATAAAAGAAACAAATAATAACAAAAAAAAAATTTGCGTGGGCTCATTGATAAGTAGCTAATGAATGATCATTTTCTACATCCTGTTTGCATACAATCGCGTTTTCATTTTATTGTTTTTCTTTTACAACCAGTGTAGTGAGAGGCATAGTAGAAGGATTCTACTATAGTACTATTCAACATAATTTTTTTTTCAAATTTGATGCTGATCAGCTATTATACAAAAATGAAATTGAAATCAATTTTAACTCACTTATGGTATATGTTTTCTCATAATCAATAGTCGAAAGCATTCTATAATTTGTCAATACATATAATGGATTCACATTAACTTATAATTCATTAATTTTGACGATGATAATGTTTGCAACGCGTTTTCAAATCGACTGTTTTAATAAATTTAAATACTACTTGCTGATAATTAATTTTCCGGTACTGCTATACATACCGATGCTGATATATTATCCTATACAGACAGGGTCTTAAAAGTTCTATTTTGACCAGCAAATTACACACGTATTTTTAATGTAAATGTATTATATTTATTAATGTATGCGCTAGTGGGTATAAAATTCCTTCATCTGTAAGTTTAGTTGTTTCTGTACCCGTTTAATTAAAGCCTTGAACCCTTTAAGCTGGTGACCATGGCGACCAAAAAGGTTTCGAATTTATTGCTTGGTTGGTTTTGTTAACATATCGCAATGCCGTGTTGGAACCATATACCTTTAATTTCCATATAATGTACAATTGCCTAAACAACTATTATTATTCGTTATTGGTATTACTAGCTTTGCTTTAAAAAGAAAAAGAAGAAATTTCATTCCGCCAATGCTCAAATGATATATTTTTATACATTTTCTTTTACAATGTAATTTTATTTATGTCACTCAAAGATATTATTGTGTTGCCTTCGTTACTAAAGGTTGTTTGACTTCGTTTTATGCACAAGCTGAATAGGTTCAGAAGCCAGCTTCTCACATTTGCAAAATTTGTATTTCGTTGTTGGAGATAGGCTTTTCAATGATTTATCTTGAACAGATATTTTTACGTCTTGTGCCGAGCCAGTCTTCTAACACTTTTCGATTAACGATTATGTATTATCAACCACAGTTAGAAAAAAAAGTGGCGTTTACAGGTCATACAGTTCGGAAGTGGGATTTTAATGGATTTTTGTAAATTTCCAAGCGAAATTGTACTAAATTTAGTTAAATGAATACTTTCTATCCATCACAAGTTAATTTGCGAAAAGAAAGCATTATTGAAAAAATAAATGAAAATTGTAAGAGCATGTAGAAACAAATTTATTAACCTATTATACAAGTACATGGTATGTATGTATGTATGTATGTATCTTGTCTTGTAAATTTTGTAGATTTGCACATTTCTTTTCGACAGTTATGTTAAATTTAATATTTTATTTTGTTAATTTAATAGTTGGTCGGTCATTTGCTTTTGCCCTGACACTATTGAAGTTTATTGAACTCATATTATGCGATATTTATTTGACTTTTATTCCTTTTACAGAAATGTCGATTTCACCATCACCCTCACCGGAAAGTTTACGCATATGTCTAGTTGGCGATGTGATAAACGATCCGTCTACTGTTGAGGCGGCCCAAACATTTGGTGTTCCCATCATAACATCGGAAACTGGTCTGGAACTAATTAACGATTATGATTGGCGAACGTATTTTATACTAAGCGATTTCGAGAGTCCTGTATATGAGGCTATACACAAAAGTAAACAATGGTAAGTTAATTCAGATATTTTCCTATGTTAGCTTATATACCATGTTTCTTATAAACCTGTTAAAAGACTTATTTCATTATGTTACGTGTTATTTGATTGAAATTAACGTATAATTTGTTTAAGCTCTTGATCACATGTGGCTAGTTTCATAAAAATATAAAATCAAAAGAGCACAAATAACTATGGAGACTATACTATTCAATATTTTAATCGTTTAAAAGTTAATATTTATTAACCCTTTCATACCCGATGTTGCCTATAGGCAACATTGTACATTTTTGTTCATAAATTCCGTAATTTTTAATTTTTTTAAAAGATTTTTTTTTTGCAAACAAGCTTGGTTAAAAACGTGTAAAACCAGAATACGTAGGACTCTGAATTTAATATCACTTCATATTAAGGCCATGACTAACAAACACATGTCCTTAAAAAAATTTTAGCTCTGGTCCAAAAAATTCGGGCATGAAAGGGTTAAATATATTATTTTTGTTAGTCTAATACTGCTCATTTAAATTTTTTAATTGCAACACTATGTTTATCGTTTTTTTTTGTTTGTAGTCTTTTTTAAAATATAATATGGCATAATTTTTCAACATTTTCTAACGTAACATAAATGAAAGACATTTAGTTTCAGGCAAAAAAATTTTAATAGAATATATAATAGAGTATAAATAAATAATAAGAAAACAATGCGTTCGCCGCCCAAAGTTGAAAGAATTTCATCAAAAGTACATAAAAGAAGTTCTTCAATGCTTTTGGGGTGTTATGACGTAATGTAATGTTAAGCCGCTAATCATTGCTTTTTCAACAACATCATCACGCTGGTTAATGTTTCTTAAGTTTTTTAAGTTGTAAAAACTAAAGTAAACTCGGTAATAATAAGCAATAGTGACACTCTCTTTGCTCAAACGATTGGGAAGCTATTCCAACTAGTGCATATAAACATTTGGTGACTTCGAAGTCTCAATGTTTTCTTTTTATAAAGTTATGACCTTAATCGTATGACGACTGAAATTAATCTTATTTGAAAACATTGCTTACAGATTTATAAATAATATTCTATTTAATCAACCTAAAGTCCTTTTCCAGGGCTAAGAGCTCAATAATCTAAACTAGGAGAATTGTTGAGAACATTATAAAAACTTTTGTTAGTTACGTGCAGTTGTATACCATTTTGATGATTAGATTTTTGATTTTGTGCCTCTCAATAACTATGGAATTTGCATTTTTGTATTACTTTTAAACTATTTTATTAAAAAGTAAATGTATTCTAAATACCATGATTAATTTACAAAAACAAAATAAAATTTATTCGTCAATTGTAACATTATAAGTAAATTAGCATATGAAACAATGAAACAAAAAACAAAAACAAACAAACGATGAATTACGCTACTTGTTTTTTTTATATCTATTTGCCTTTGTCAAGCATATACATATAAGGATTATACAGTCAAAGCCCGGTATAACAAATACTCACTTTAACGAATTCGGGATATAACGTATGAGCAAATTTCTTACATTGACTACCTTATATAACGAATGTTTTATAATTTTCAAGCTCAGTATTACGAATGAAATAAAAAATGGTAAAAATAAAAATAATGTAACAAAAGAGAACACAAAAAATGTTCTTTAAAGTACCGTCGGTTTGTATTGTATACAAAGACATACTGCTTTTGAACAATGAAGGCTTTGCTGATACTGGACAATGCTCCAAGTCATCCTCCTGCTGAGGAACTCGTAAAAAATAAAGATGAGAAAATTTGGGCAATGTACATAACACCAAACGTGACTCCTCTTATCCAGCCAATGGACTAAAACGCCATTCGCTTACTCAGATTACGCTACAGAAATAGCCTCCTTTCAAAAGTAGTGGCATCTGAAATAGGTGACATCATAAATTTTTTAAAAAGTCTTTCTCTTTATGATGCGTCCTGTATGATTAGTCTCGCCTGGAACAATGTTAAGGAGGACACATTATCTAAATGTTGAAAAAAAATTCTGTTTTTGGAAAATTTTGAGTTTGATGATAAGGACGAGATTTCCCTTATTGGATTTTTTCAAGGGGATGAAGTACAGTGTATAAGACGTGGAGTCAGACTACTAAGTACAATTTTTCCAAATGTAAGCAAATTTAAGCCTTGCCTTAATATTTTGCAACAATGGAGACTTGAATGATCTTACTTTGGATGGAGATGACGAAAATGAGGATAATATTGAAATTGTTGACCAATTTTCTAATAATGAAACGAAAATAAAGAATACTGAAGTAATAAAATGTTTTGCTAAATGTATACAATGGGGTTCCCAAAATAATATTAATATTTCAAAACAATTAGTACTTCGAGGAATACAGGAAGAAGCTCTTCAAATGAGTCTTCAAGTTACTTGTAAACTATAAATGATTTTATATGATCTATAAATGATTTTTTTCCACCAACTTAAATAATTTTTTACACTTTTACTCACTTATTGATTATCAAGCGTTATTTTAAGGACATTTCTATATATTTTTAATAAAATGAGTTGAATGTACGTATCTTTTTTTTAATAAAATTTTGATAAAAAAAAAACTTTGCGATATAACGAATTTTTCTATATAACGAAAGGGCCTGACAATATATCGTTCGTTATACCGAGCTTTGACTGTAATTACATTTAATATAATCGATTGTTTATATTTTAATTAGTTTCCCTAAAACATGAGGGTCTTTGTCAATTATTGCCACTATCAGAAACAAATTGTTTCAGTTTTTACACTTTGCAAAATCATCATTAATTATAGAAATAAATGGTTAATTTTATTTTATAAAAAGAAAAAAAAACTATAAACAATGACTGAGTTTTAAAAGATATTACATATAAAATTATAATACAAAACATTTTGATTTTGTACGCATCATTTTGTCAAATTATCAAATACTGTTTCAAACGGAACAAACAAACAAAAATCTGTTTGAATGATTTAGAGTATGGGCTTGATAAAAGAGAGAAGATGCACTAAATAATGAAACATTATTTAGTCGTTTCGTATATTACAATGATTTTGTTTTGTTTCAATAAATTCGTCATCAATACGAAATAGATTACATGACACAAAGAATGTGTTTGGTTTTGTATTTTGTACGTTTATTGTATCAAATTCATCTTTATTCTGTTGCATACTTATTTTTCGTGTCGTGGTATTTCATTCATTGTTGTTAAAATTGAAATCAATAGTGAACAAAAGTGTTTGAATTATATTTAGGTTTTGTTATGTTTTTCGTTTGTTATTAAAACAAAATTAGATATTTTCTTTGAATTCTTGGTGATTTTTCGAAATTCTATGTTTAAATATAAATTTTTCAATTTTCACTGTTGCTATATTTATGCGAAAAATCAGTGTTTTGTATTCTCTTTTTTTTTAAAGATTTTCAAAGAATTTGCATAGAATTGTATTTTTCTTGTGAATTATTGTATATTTAATACAAATAAAATATACATACACTTGTGGACACACAATTAAGTCACCTATGCAAAATTTTTCATTTTTATAAAAATTAAAAAATTTAAGAAAAGTGGAAACAATAACAACTTATATTTATTAATTTCATATGCTTAATAATTAATTAACAACAAAAACTTAAATAGTTTTTCATTGTAAACAATGTTTTGGTACTTAGTTCATATCAGACTTAAAATTTAAGTGGACACATAATTAAGTCATTTGAAACAAAATATTGAAAATTCAATTTAATTGCTTTATGTTTCACCCAAACTATTTGGAGCCTTTAATATTTTGTGGGGAACCCTTTTTGGCGTATTTTTTCAGTACATCTTTGTGGTATTGGGTTGATTAAGTTGCGTCACTGCTCAGGACTAATGTTATCCCATTCTGCCTGGAAAAGCTGCCAAAGTGCTTTTTGATGCTGGGTTTTTTGGCTGCAACTGCTCGTTTTACGATCCCCCAAATATTTTTAATAGGGTTCAGAACGGGACTTTGAGTTGGCCAATCAAGAACGCTTATTTTTTTTAGCCAGGATGACCCATTCCTCATATCTACTTAGATTATATAGTGCATTGAGTTGGAACACGCTGTTAAAATATCGGCAAGGCCCGTAAGAAAACGCTTGACTGAAAATAATTTCCATGAACGTTTTGCGAGAAGAAAACCTAATGGGTCAAAAAAAAATATTCAGCAACGCTTACGGTTTGCCAACCTACCTCCATAAAGACAACAAAATTTTGGAAATTAGTCGTATGGAGTGATGAGCCCAAGTTTAATATCTTTGGAAACGATGGCAGACCCTATGTAAGACGTCCTGTCAATACACAATTATACCCAAAGTACACCAAAAAAACCTTAAAGCATGGAGGTTCGTCAGTAATGGTTTGGGGTTGTTTTACCTCATCCGGCGTTGGTCCACTGGTAAGAATCGATGGGAAAATGACTGGGGAAATGTATAAGAACATCCTACGGAACAATTTGAATAAAGATTATGAGGACGAATTACCACTAGCGTGGATATTTCAGCATGATAGCGACCCGAAGCAAACATCTTGGGTAGTTAAAGCTTGGTTTGCAGAGGAAAAAATAAGCGTTCTTGATTGGCCAACTCAAAGTCCCGATCTGAACCCTATTGAAAATATTTGGGGGATCGTAAAACGAGCAGTTGCAGCCAAAAAACCCAGCATCAAAAAGCACTTTGGCTGCTTTTCCAGGCAGAATGGGATAACATTAGTCCTGAGCAGTGACGCAACTTAATCAACCCAATGCCACAAAGATGTACTGAAATGATACGCCAAAAAGGGTTCCCCACAAAATATTAAAGGCTCCAAATAGTTTGGGTGAAAAATAAAGCAATTAAATTGAATTTTCAATATTTTGTTTCAAATGACTTAATTATGTGTCCACTTAAATTTTAAGTCTGATATCAACTAAGTACCAAAACATTGTTTACAATGAAAAACTATATAAGTTTTTGTTGTTAATTAATTATTAAGCATATGAAATTAATAAATATAAGTTGTTTTTGTTTCCACTTTTCTTAAATTTTTTAATTTTTATAAAAATGAAAAATTTTGCATAGGTGACTTAATTGTGTGTCCACAAGTGTATGTACATGCATATACATTTGTATTTCTAAACATGTTTATAAGTGTATTCAACTTATTATTCCTTTTCAATTCACAACATTTTTTTATAATTACATTTTGATTAATAAAGTTTATAAAAAATATTTAAGTGGTTTTTAACTCAATTTTTTTTTTATTAACCATGACCTTGAACTATTAAAAATCTTTTTATCTTTGATAAACTATTTTTAATAATTTCGTTATTATGTTAATTGGCAAACAATTTTAATTGAATAAAAATATTTGCTATAGTTTGAATAAAAATAAACAATACAAATATTTTTGCCTATTGATGTCTTTAAATGTTTTGTTCAAATGCTCTTTTCCCAATGCTGACTTATTAAAAACAACATAGGAAGTTTGTTTTTTTGAGTTTTTTTTTATCCAATACGAAATTTACGAATTTATTGTAGTATGTTATTTTTCCATTCCCCTGTCGAATAAGTCGATAATTTTGGAGTAAATTCGGCTACAAATATGATTAAATTTAACACATTTTTCTTATACATAAAAGGATCTTATTAAATCCTGTCAGGCTCGACTTTTTTTTAAAGATTGTTCGAATAGAGCGAGGTGCTGTTTACCATCGTAATTACCAGGTTGCAAACGAGCATATCATCTCCGTAAATATTACAATATTGTTTCTATCAGAACTTTTTATTGACGAATTATTGTGATGGGCAAACTTAAATAAACTCCACTTTACAGAATGTATATACATATTTGGATTTGAAAAGTGTGTATATACATAGTATTTTCAATTTTCTGTGTATAAATTGGAGGAAAAATCTTTGCTGAGATCTTCTTTACAATTTTGTATTATTGTATTGTATAATATCGTACAATCAAAAAAAAAAACCTTTTGCGAAATAACAAAATCATTTGGAAATCATTTAATTTTTTTCTTTTTTTATCAGCAAGAAATCGTTACGGAACATGACCATCAGTTTGGCAATTATTAAAAGTGTGTCTAGGACCCTTCATTTATATCCTTCATAATAACAATGAAATGATTTGTCTGAAGAAAATGCATACATATATCACTCCCTCAATAACTTTATACCTGATGGATCTTGGTAATATTTTTTTATAGATATTGCTTTCACTATAAATTGTGTTTTTTTATTTCTCATCATCATTAAAATATCTACTTTTATAATTGTTGTGTTTCCTCAGAATATTTTTGATAATTTCGCTGGAAATTCATTTCGAGTGGATTCACCATTTGTCTGTGATTCAAGTTGTTTGTATGTTTGGTTGCAAGTGATCATTGGTGACAGTGTTGGCCTTTGATTTAAAATTTTTTTTATTTTTTTTTTAATTTTTGTATGTGTATTTACGTATATATTTATAGGATTCTTGTAAAGTCATATAAATTTTGAAAACCACCACAAAACATCAGATATTAAGAAGAAGAATAGCAAAATCCTATTGGCGCCAAAATGTTATAATTTTAAATATAATTTTAAAAGTAAAAGTGTTGATAGAAATACACAAAATATAACAAAAGAATAATAATATACGGATGCCCACTATAATATTTAAATATGAATTGTTTTAGCGTGAATAATTTATACAGAGTGTGTACCAAAAGTTGTGAAAGTTTATATAACTTAAATTTTAGAACTATTACTGTGCTTATCTTGCTCGGCTAGACGTTAGACCATTAGTTTAAAGAAGGCTTATTTTTTAAATTTAAAAAACTTATTAAAAACATATTTGAAGAATTGTTTTTCCGTAATATTTATTTTCACCTACTCTTGCAGCACACTGTATCTGCCCAGTTTTCGGTACGATTTCTTTTTTTGTTGTGTTAACTACTGAATGCTTTTGTTACTAATTTATTATAAATTTTTATATATGTATGTATGTATTTCTCTCATGTTGTGTGAATTTTTTTGTGTGTTGTCCACACGCAATATTATTAATAAAATTTATGGTTTTAAAGTAAATATAGTAATAATAAGCGCAATGAAAGACTAACGAAAACGAGACAAGAAAGAAAAAGAAAATGCTGTGTGAAATTTTAAATCTTTTGCCACTGACAAAAAAAGTCGACTATTTGTCAGTTGTTCTGATGACATTGTACACTAGTTTTTTAATTTTATTTTTTTATTTTTGTGTTATAAATATTGTTGTTACATTAATAATAATTTTATTTTTATTGCATACTTTTTTTTTATTATCATATGATTAATTTAGGTAGCAGACAAAATATATACATAGTATTTTGTTTTGTGCATAAAGGAGGAGATATTTTTATGTAACATACATTTTGTGGATCCACATAAGACCCTCAACAAGTTTATAAACCATTAAACATGAAACGTTAGGTCAAAGACTGTTGTCGCTTTAGCAGCCTTAACGACCACAATGACACTAGCACACTATTTCCCCCATAACTGTCTCTGGACTTTTGGCTAAACTGTAAAACATTAAATTTTCGTGGATTTATTTTTATTGTTTTCTTAAGAATAAACACAAAAAGTATTTTAAGAGTTGATCCAACTTTCAATGCCAAATTTGCCATAATTTTCATTTCATTTATAATAATAAAACGAAGTATTTGTCGCACTTGAATATATTATACTTTTGTAGAATGAGAATTGCGATTAATTGTAGCAATCAAAATCATTTTACGATAATATAAAAATTTTTAATTAAAAAGATTTAAACAAAATATTTTTTTGTGGTTATTTTTTCGTCAAAAATTCCCATTTTACGATATTATACAGCATTGGTAAAAACTAAAGCACCTACCATTGGCTGCCTCCACCATGTTTTCCAGTATGGATAAGGTTTTTCAATTTAATCCTTTGTGTTGGTTCACAGCACACTCTTTTTTGAGTTTTGCAATTTTTTAGTTCATATTTTGACTCGTCTGTTCAAATAAATTTCCAAAATGATTCAGACATATTTATGTAAATATTTATGGTGAAGGCAGCCTCATGGTGTGGGGATGTTTTTCCTCTTCAGGAGTAGGTAGACGCGATAAAATTGATTCCAAAATGACTGGAGAGTACTATGTAAATATTTTGAAAGGAAATCTTTACAGCAATGAGGAGGAAATGGGCTTGGGGGAGTTTATCTTTCAACAAGACAACGAACCCAAGCACACGAGTAAGGTCGCTAAAACATATTTTGAAGAAAATAATGTTGAAAAATCAGAATGGCATGCTCAAATACCAGATTTAAACCCCATAGAGAATCTTTGGGTTATCTCAGATGACAAAAACCCGATGAAGTCCAGAACAAATATTCAAACATTTTGGGAAAAACTGCAAAGTGAATGGAGGGCAATTCCTACAAGTACTTTGAAGAACCTTGCGCTAAGTATGCCGGATAGATTAAGAGAAGTCGTAAATAACAAAGAAGGAGCAACTTCGTACTAAATTTTGAAGTTATTTAATTATTTATAATATTTTCTAGTGAAGTGTTACTTTATTTTGTCACTTGCAATTACTTATGTGCCATATAGTTTCTATTATAAATTGAAAATATAAAGAAAGAATTAAATGTTAAGATACTTTTTAGATAAAATATTAACCGAATTAAAAAATAAACTATAATTTATAAACATTTGAAAGCAATAAGCATATGATTTAATCAAAAAACAAAAAATATTTCAAACCGCACTTTATTTTGTCCGACAGTGTATATCGTTTATCCGGAAGTTCTCACTATCAGTTCTTTCAATTAGGGAATAATAATGTGTTGAAATATATTTCATTAAAATTTTTAATGATATTTTAAGTATGGAAATAATTTTGCAAATAAGAGTTTTTAAGGTCTGCTGTAGTATGGAGCAAAAAAGAACCGTGTCATGGTATGGAAAAATATAACTGTTATTAAAAGAAAGAGACGTCACTATAAACCGCAAATTTAATTTAATATATATTTTGATTTCTCATGGAACCGAATTGTTTGAAAATATTGCAAAACTTTACCGACTTTCTTAGAAAATACAACATTGTTTAGACTAAAGGATAATATTATCGAGTATGTCGACTACTTTACCTATCTTGTTCTATAAGAAGCAAGAATTTTATGTCCTTAATGGGATAATTGTCAAAATGAAATGTATGTACTTCTGACAGCAAGATTACTGGTGGCTTGATTAACTTTTTCTTATAAAGTACATCTCCTTGCCTTTAGTTATTTGTGATCGATCTATATATTGACGGGGCATTTAAATAGCAATAGTACATGTGTATATGCATATATAGTTTAACTACATATTGTTTATATTTCTTTATATCTTTGACTCTAACGTCAAATTTATACTTCTATGCGTTTGAGGGCTAAAATCCCAACTACTTTTGGTGATGATTGCAAAACATGCGATCAGAGGTTACGAAAATCATTTGGGACCTTTCATAATATGACCTGGAACCCGGTAAAGACCTGGGCGAAGAGTTCGTTGATGCCCATCATATTTTTTAAATATATTAAATATTATTTTTACAAGAAATTTTAATTAAAAAAGAAAAAGAAACATTTATATTAATAATGTTTTATTACTTCCTTTGATTGGCATAAATTCTGTCTACCTTTTGAAATCACATGCCAAAGCAGAAGAATAAATTCCCGGGTTAAAAATAATTAAATTTTGTTTGTTTTCGTTTCATATTTTAATAAACTTCTACAGAAAATAGTTAAACACCTGTTTAAGTTTACGATTTCTTTTTAAATACTTCGTTTAATGTGTTGAGAAATTTTTTTGGTCATAATTCTTGCAAAGTTTCCTTCATTTCGATGACTGATGGTGGCTACCGGTCGCCACTCTTTTGATGTTTACAAATATACACAATGTGGATGACCATAAAACACTTGGAAATTTTTAGTTCCAGTAAAATCATAATAATGTGTTAATTGATGTATCTCATTTGGTAGATATTGTGGTTGCGATTAATTATTAAAAGTTCTCGGAAATAATTGCAATTTTCCTGCTTATTCGTCGTATTTTGTGTAAATATTTAATATTTCTGCCTCAGACGGACGGTTCTCTTTTATGAATGGCAATTGTAATTCAGATTTATTTTTTTGTTCTATAATTTTTTTTATCAAAGTTTTTGTATAAGTTATTGAAAACAATTGTTTAATTTTATTATTTTGATCTACTTTTGTAGTATATTGGGTCCACCAGCTTTAAAACAATCAGCAGCTATGAAAGACGGCCTCACACATAATGCTCGTCCAATTTATAATTATTCCATGCGTGGTGTGGTTACGTGTTTTACGGGAATACGCAAAAAAGATGAATTGGTGGGTATTTATCATTTAAACAGTACAATAATTAAAAAATTAATGTTTTCTTTTTCTTTTTAGACAAAGTTAGTAAATTTAATACATTCTATGGGTGGCTGTATACGTAAAGATATGAATTCCAAAATAACCCATTTAATAAGTACCCACAGTGGTGGTGATAAGTATCGGTAAGATTTTTTAACCTAAACTTTAATTAGTTGAGATTTTATTATTAAAGTCTTTGCATTCTTCTCTTTAAGATATGCGAAAACATTTCGCCTGACGGTTGTCCGACCAGGCTGGGTATATGCTGCTTGGGAGCGTAAGGAGGAACCAGATTTTAAGGCCACCACAGAAGAGTTTTCGAAAGATCATCGTCTAAGAGCATTCGAAGGACAGAAAATATGCTTTTTTGGCTTTCCAGCCGATGAACATGAACACATGATTGATGTGCTGAAAAGTAATGGTGGTGTACCAGCCGAATTAGATGATCCCGAATGTTCTCATGTGGTAAGTTTTTAAAATAAAATGTTTTCATTCACAAATTTGTTGACGTTATTCTCTTTTGCACAACTAATTGCGATTAATACAAGTAATTTGTGTTTATTTCCTAATATTTGTAAATGTTTTTGTTTTTCTTATTAAAGATATTAAAACACTTTTAAATTTACAGGTCATGCCAAATACGGGTGGTTACTTTTCAGAAACTCTATCAAATACTACTACTACTAACAATAATAATTCTAAAACTCTTTCCCTTACTAATAAAACTCCTCCTAAAATGAATAACAATCCCTTAAACGACAACGACACTGGCATGGAAGTTGATGAAGAAGATAAGGCAACAAATATGGTAACAGAAACTGAAAGTAATGATATTGACGAAAGCGATAACGAAGAGAATGTAAACAAAGAAGAAGATAATGACGATGATAATGAAGATCATTTTGATGAAAGACTTGTAGTTGACTATGAGGATAACCTGGAGCAGGTAGTTAATGATGAAGACGCTTTAGTGAATGAATTGATTTTACCCTATAACGATGATGTGATCAGCGTTAATATCTGCTTAGAACCTCAAGATATTAACAGTCATGCTAGTACACCAAAATCTTCAAAACCCTTTACTAAGCAAATAGCACACCTTCTAAACAAAGAACCGAAACCGGATGGCAAAGTAATAACAAATGAAATTACCAATGATTTTCAACAAAATTCCAATATTTCGCCTATTTACGGTGGCAATCCCTCGTCGTCAGCTGTAAACGAAGAAAAGCTTTGTAACACAACTTCAGTTAATGCTGACAGTTGTTGCCCATTAGAAATGTATACGGCAGATTTAGATAATGAGGCTGAGTTAGATGATGGCCAATCGGAGTTGAAACGCAAACGTGAGAGTTTTGATAGTATCTCTCTAATGTCGATGGAATCTTTTGTTTTACCTACCAGCACCAAGAAACCAAAACTTTTGAGAACTGGATCTATAACACGCACTATCAAACGGTCCATGAGTTTTGTGGCTGTACGTACACCCATAGCGAAAATGTTAAGGCCCCGTCGTAGTTCAGTAGCTCTTGATACAGCACCTATTGATGGAAACACCGAAGCTAGTAATGACAATGCCGACGACTCTATCTGCTCTATAGCTTCGGTAGAAACCACTTTTAACGAATCTATACGAAAACCTGTGAAAGAAAAATTCCGTAGTTTACGAAATCGTATAACGCGCAGTAGTAGCCGTAAAGAGAAGTGTGTTTTAAATGCTCAACAAAAATCTCCCGAAAAAGATTTACTGGATTTTCCAAATGAGTATGAAGATTTCAAAACTCCCAAAGCTCCAGCCAAATATGGAGGCGGTTATTGTTCTTCCGCACCGCGTCCTATAATACGATCGTCATCAACCTCTACTTCAACTTCCAAATTGTGTAATAAATCGTTAAATTTTACTACCAATGATATTCCCATTTTTCCTTGCCTATCCTCTTCTGTTATATCCACAACTTGCTCCACTAATCTTGCGAAAGATAACCAACAAAATATGTTTGATGTTGCTTGTTTTAATACTGCCAATAAATCTATTACTGTTACTAACTCAGACGCAACCCCCTCAAGTAACCAATCAATTCAAACCACAAATCATCATCAATCAGTTGTCAATCATAATATGCTTAATGTGGTAAAAATTTGTCCAGAAGGCAATAATTATAATGAAAATGCAACAGGTGCCGGTCTCAATAATGGTCATAAACAAACGGTACTAGAAATTAATTTTCTGTATATTTTTGTGATCTTTTTAAATTAAAAAGAGAGTAAAATGAAAAAAAAAATATATTCAACAAAATTCAGAAAACATTTATACAAAAGCAAACAGAATTGTTTGCATTATTTTTAATGCATTCGAACCAAAATGAGTTCACCAATGAAATTCGAACAATATTTTATGTTGATTATAAAAGAACAATTGAACAATTATTTTATTAGTAAAATTTGTGTTATTTGAAATTTGCAGTGCATTTTTAACATTTTCAATATTTTCATCATTTTAAACAGAAAATTGAGTTCCGTTTACATATTTCACCATATACGAGTATATTACATATACAATGGTTACTTCTGCAAATATAAACAAACAAATTTTTAATTATTTTATTAAAATTACTTAAATAAATTACTTAACAGAAATTCTAGTATTTCAGCCTTATTTCGGAATTTATAATTTTTTAATTTTGTTCTTAACCTTTTCTTAAATAAGTAATATCTTCGGCAGTGAATTGGGTTCTTTGTAACTGTATTCTTAAAATAAAATTTCTGGAAAACAAAACAACAGCACAATAAATTATTTTAATTCATTCTATTCATAAAATTTTTTAATATTGATAAATAAACAAATTCAGTTTAAACTATAAATTGAAGATGTTTGTTGCCACTAATGGCTTTTATAATAAATTCTTTAATAATCTATTAATTATTCTAAAAATTAACTCATTTAATTCTATTTTAAAGTGTAAAAAAATAAAAAAAATAAAATTTCAAATGTTAAAAATGCCTCGCAAATTACAATTTGCGTTTTTATGTATTCATCTCAGACATTATTGTTAATTGTTTTATTATTTAATTGAAAATATAAAGACACATTTGCATTTATTTTATTTTTCTTTAGTTATGTTTGCACGTTTGTTTTGTAAAATTTTAAATATTTCAAAAAAAAAAATAGAATTAAACAAAATTAAATGTTTTCTTGATTTTGTTGTTGCTTTTCATATAATTTTAATTATAATTTTTTGTTTAAAATTGTTTCAATATTCAAATGTTTTTTATGTAAAACGAGAAATTGTTTAAGTTTACTCTTTTTATAGCTGAATTTGTCGAGTATGTCGAGAAGAGTTTCATATAATTTAATGTGCTGTTGAATTCATTCTTCGAATCGATATTGTTAAAAGAACTATTAAAAATATAAAGAACTATTAAACGCTCAAATTTACTTAAATATCTTGTTCGGGTGAGATATAATTTTAAAAATCGTCAACGATAAAACCAAATTTTGAAAGCTATGAGACAAGCATGTATGTATGTTACTGATTTTCATTCATTATTATTTTCAAATGAATTCAGTAGTCCTCCGTTATCGTGTCATATGGTTACATCAGTCCATAATAGTTGACCTCCTCATCACATTGAATACAGAGTCTGACTGCACAATGGTGGGTCTTATTGCCTAAATTTTTAAAAAGGCATAATAAATATTAGAGAAGTCAGCTACATGTTCTTTATTAATGAGAGTACGGTGTAAAAATGTATTTTTTCATTAGATTTCTGTCACAACGCGAATATCACGGAATGCACCCTAATGTGGTTATTTTCGAAGATATTTTTCGTAAGAATATACATACGTTTGTCAAAGATTAATGTGAAAACCTTACCTAAATAATTAGTTAAATGGTTTTCAAGTTTATATTTAATTGTATACCAATTAATTAATTAATGGAGGATGTAAAATATTTAATTAAGACACTAATTTTTTATTAATGTTTTATTTTCAAGTCCATGTCCAAACAAAACTTTATATTTTTGTTTTGTTTTTTTCGATGTTCCTCTTTAATTTGTTTTCTCTACATTTAAATAGTTCATTACGGGTGAAACAATAATGAAAGCAAATTGCTTTAGTACTCTCGCGTTTACATAAAAAATATTTAAGAAAATTTAAACAATTTTATTTTTATGATAAACAATTACAAACACACACCCAAATTTACTTATACAATGCTAATAAAAGTTAATGTTTTCGAAATCAAAGAATATTTATGAATGAATAGACCTGCTAAAACATTAAAATGAAAAGAAAGCTAAAATAAAGACAAGGTCAGCTAAATGGTTTTTTAATTTTTTCAAATAAAAATAAAATAAGTAACAAAGTTTTGATGAACTTTGTTTTAAATATTTTATATTCTATTATAAATCGAATTTAACGGTCTCATTAAAAATATGTGAACCAATAAAAAGTTGATTTTTATGAATAGGCAAAAAATTTTCAATCATTTTCTAATTACAGGAAAGTGCCTGCAGAATTCATTTTTATATACTTTTTATACTATTCATGTTATAACATTCTATTTAACATGAATTCTCCTCCGCTATTGAAGATATTTCGAAATAGTTGTAAAATAGAACGAGTGCTCCAAGTATAGTGGACTTGCTAACACAAAATATCATCGAATATAATTTGAATAAAAAATGTCTGGTCACTTGAATTGTATAACGAAGATTTTTTACTTTTCTTTTTGCTATAAAAGCTTAAACTTGTCTTTAAGGAGTTAGCCGTTTCTTTAAAAAATTTAAAATTGTTCATAATCTTTTCATTTTTAAAAATTTAAAAATTTATATTTTAAAAATGGTGAAATTAATCATTTAAGCCGTTTTTTAAATTTTTTTTTGAGATTTTGAATGCTTCAGATGTTCTTTTATGATCCTCAATGCAAACAATTTCACAATCTGATATTTTTAACATTTAAAATGTTTTTCTTGCAAAAGAATTCATAATCGTATGTTAATTCATTTTCGAAAGTTTTATTTAAATCAAATTTTAAAAATGTAGTTAAGCACCATACTCTCAATTTCGATTGCACTAATTTCCCATCAAACTGTAATTATGTATGTCATTCATTACTATTTAATTCATTACAATCACAAAGTTTAGTCTCTGCGTGCTAATATCTACTTAGATCAACTTGTTATTACAGTAGCATAAATTTGAGTGTGTTTGTTTTTGTGCTATAAATTTTTGTTTTTCTTATGAAATATTTCTTTAGAATTAAAAATGTATAATATTTGTATACATATTATGTCTTTGCTACAGGTGGTCGACGAACATGCCACACAAGCTAAACCAGAGCCCAAAAATCATCGTACCCATATATTGAAATCCGATTGGTTTTGGTATACAATACAAAATGGATATGCCGACGAAATGGATTATTTATTCGGAGATGTAAGTATAAACAAGATAACAATGCAGCATAATAATATATGTATATATTGTTTCTTTTTATATGTTTATAGTACCTTGATAGTATAGCTAATACGCCAAATTGTGATCGTCGTGATTCATTGCCTATTAGTTTTAATAAACGTAAGCGTAAGCGTTTCTCACAACGCTTACAGCTCGAGGGTACTCCGTTGGGCTCTGGAAAACGTCGTTCCTCGGTATCAGATGCTGGATTACTTTCAGTTTCGGGTAGTTTCTTTGACTGTACCACTAGTCCGGACAAATTGGAGAGCGGCAAATTGCTAGCTGAACCAGAAACATCAACATGTGAACAGACACCTTCCAAAAAGACTTCAATGCGTTTCAATCATTTTATGGATTTCTATAGTACAGAATCAAATTATGTTGGCATATTGGATACTATAGTAAATGTAAGTATTTTAGTGTAACTAATTCCCTATAGAATTTAATGTCTAACGTTTTCTATTACTTTAGTTATTTAAGAATCCCTTAGAGGAAATTGCAGAAACAAATGAAGCCTTACTAAATAAGTCTGAAATACGGGCTATATTCGGTAATTTTATACCCATACACGAGGTGCACCAAAGTATGCTTGAACGTTTACGTAGCATACACAGCAAATGGTCAGAAGACTGCTTGATAGGTGATATAATATTGCAACATCGTGATGATTTAATAAAAGCCTACCCACCCTATGTGAATTTCTTTGAACAAATGAAAGAAACACTAATACACTGTGATACACAAAATCCACGGTTTCATGCGTTTCTTAAGATAAATCAAACAAAGCCAGAATGTGGAAGACAAAGTCTACAAGATTTAATGATACGACCAGTACAGCGATTGCCTAGTATCAGTTTATTATTGAACGATATTTTAAAGAACACAAATAAGAATAATCCCGATTATGTGCGATTGGAAGAGGCTCTTAAGGCCATTAAAGAAGTTATGATGCACATAAATGAGGATAAAAGAAAAACTGAATCACGTATGGCCATTTTCGATATCTTTAATGACATTGAGGGCTGTCCGGTAAGTTTTTTTTTATTGAATTTAATTTAATATTATTATTATTATTATATTTTTGTTTTTGTGTACTTCAGCCCCATTTAGTGTCTTCGAATCGAAGCTTTATATCCCGTTGTGAAGTCACTGAACTGACTGACAATCTCAGCGGCCGTGGTGATAATTTAATGTTGTACTTATTCTCCGATACCATAGAAGTGTGCAAAAAACGTTCGAGAGGTTTCAATTCAGCCAAATCGCCCGGCACGAACAAATCATTTAAGCATATAAAATTAATATCCTTAAATGCCATTCGATTTGTTATTGACATTACCGACAGCCCTCGTGCTTTTGCTGTACTTTGTCGGCAGGATAAAGATAAATTGCATTCATTTACCATAAGTGATGAGGAGATTGATAAAGTCGTGTATTTAAAAACGTTGTGCAAACAAATGGCTGAAAATGCTTGTCGTACTGATACAGTAAGTTTTTTGTTTTTTCATAATATTTAATTTTTAATCTCTTATATTTCATTGTTTTTATTTCTTTCTGTTTATTTACACACTTTTTCTTATGGTAATAAAGGATAAAGCCTTGCTATGTCGCACTTCGCAGGAATTGGAAGTGGATATTAGTGATGTTAATTTAAGTACGTTATCGAAAGCCTTCAAGTTAGCAGCACGTACACGTTTAAAGGTAATTACATTTTAAATTAATTTTAATTGCCTTTTATGTGCATCTTGTTGTTTGAATTGTTGTTTTTATATACAAATTTTTATTTTAATTTTTTGTATTCATAACCCTTTTAATTAATTAAATTAAATATATATTTTACCTAGGTTGGGCGCGCATTTTCATTCAACAAAACACCTTCTAAATTGAAACGCGCTGTCTCTACCATGATGACTTCTCCATTTGGTAGTACCAACTCATTAACACCTGCCTCCCAGTTAGCCCAAATGCGTTTGGCTAGTTGCACCAATATACATGTAAGTATTATTTGACTTTATACTATAAACACAAATTTGGAACTAAAGAGTCTACAATTTGTAAATCATAATTTAACAATCTAAAGCGTATGATGTCACGATTGTGATTGCTCAAGAGAGAGTCTTATAATACATAGATGGCACTATTTGATTTTAGCGTCACTGTTTTGTATTGCAACAGAATGCTAACTAGGATCACATACTATGTCCACAAATATTTCTTGAGTTTAATTTGTATTTTTTACGGTGATGAATAGTTACGAATAGATTCTTTAAGTAAAAATGCAAAGAAATTTATATGTTCAGTGTTCCAGTGTTTTATTTAATTTTCTATATTACATTTAACATTTATTTATTTATTTACGTTGATAATTTTCATTGCAAATATAAAAAAGAAATTAAAAAGAGTTTTTCATTAAAGATGTTTCAATATTTTTTAATTAATTTATTTGTTTTATTTTTTGTTTTTTACTTTTACAGGAAGTTGTTGATGAAGAAAGTTCTGGCATGCGCAGTTGTTCACCTTCAGCTCAATCAGAAGTTCTAGCTCCGCTTTCGGTACAGCCAACACGTAAAATGAAATCATGTACCTTAAATACCGTCGGACGTATTTAACGCCGTTACGCTCAAAACAACAATACTAATTTTAATACTTCACCAAGAGTAGTCAACAATCAGTCTGAAATTGCCTGAAAATATAAATACTCCCTCTATTATTTTCAATTATTTGAAAATAATATTTATTTTAAGGCTTTTATTATAGTAATTTTAATAATCTTTCTTAACATCATCATTATTTTATCATTGGCGTCCGAGTGTTTTTTACTAAAAGACACTTTAAACTTTAACGTTATTATGACAAACACTTCTGTTTGTATTTTGCATGTGTAAGACTATACAAGACTATGAACATAAATAATCGTAGTTTTTTTTTTTTTTAATTGATGTACTTTTTTAATTAATTTTTTATTTTTTTTTTTTGTTAAAGTTAAGTATTTGAATAAGAATTTTGCTGAAGTATTTTAAATACTTTTCTTAACATTCATCGTAAGGTATATTCGTTTACATGGCATACCTTAAGGAAATAATGCAAGAAAAGGTTAACGTTTAATAAATGGATCTTTAATTATTGAGCTATAAATTAATTTATTTCCCATAATACGGTGTCATTTTGAATGTACATGTCTTAGAGATTTTAAATTTCGTCGTATTCTTTATATATGTAATATATATAAATATTTTATATCCTTTATCCATTAAGTAATTCTTTTAATTTTGTATAATTCACATACATATTGATTGTTGTCACAACTTTTGTGTTCGAATTTAATACTATTCTTTGAAAACAAAAAACAATACAAACTGATTTTACACTCCATGTCGTTTTTTATAGTTTAGAGAGTATTCTTAAGTTTGTGTAAATGTCATTGGATCAAATATTAACTTATTTTAGACTTTCCTTACACGAAAATATAAATATTAATACAATACTTTTTAGATAAGCAATTAAATTCAATACAATTGTGTTAAATTTTGTTTAAGCATCTAGTTTTTGTGTTTCGTATTTATTTGCTACATATATGTTTAGTACTTGTACATATGTATTTTCTTAATTTTTAATCTAAAAAAATATCTACATCAGTTGCATATGGAAGGAACTGTTAACAATAATTGTATTTCCCCGTAATTATGACTGATTGTTTGTGCAGAATTTCGTAGTAAATAGACATAAAAAATTGAAAGAAAAAAAAACTTAAATTATAAAATATAAATATACTTACATCCATAATTATTTTGATACAAATATAAATAATTTAATACAATAATATACTAAATTTGAAAATATAACCTGTATTATGATCACCTTTAATCGAATTGGCCTTGTCAATGCAAGACAACATCTCTTTTCGTGTTTTGTTGCAAATTGATATTTTATCGATTACTTAGCAATGACTGTCAACATACTAATGTTTGGTATTCTGTAAGAAAAGTTGGCGTTGATTTTGACGTCGGTATTTTTGATGGTGTGTTGTACGGTACTTACAAACAAAAATAATATATATGTATATACAAAGTATATATATAATATATGTATTTATGTATATATGTATAAAAATTGTAAATTTCGTTTTAATTTTAATTTTGATAGGTTCTACAGCGAGAACGGTGAACATACTCTTTTGCTACACTGTCTTCAAATAAGTCACCTGACTTAAAAATTAGAGCTGTGTAAAGCAAAACAGAGCCAAAAAACTGTCACAGAATATCATTTTGGTATTGACGTTGTGTTAAATTGATGATATCTTAAAACTGACGTTGATATTATAATCGCCAAATAGAATTACGGTGGTTGTGTTGAATGTTTTATTTGGTTCAAAGCAAAATCTTAATTTATATGTAAAAAATTTCATGGGACACAGGTTGAATATGTTCAATATCTGTTCAATAAAAGATGGTTGGATACCGGAGAATAATGGTATATTTGAGAACGAGATAGCTGACACTTTCGCTAAGCACGATGCGATGGTTGACTCTAATCTGTTACTCCCATCATCGGGACATGGATTAAAGAGAGGGCGCAGAGGTTCCAGGAAAATAAATCGGATTGTTGCGTAGCCTTTGGTCGCCTATCGGTGATGGTACAACCGACTTGCTGCTGGGGCTTGATAACTCAACCGCGAGAATTGTGACGGGTTCCCCAGGACGCATAGTGTTGTTAGATCACTGAAGTACATTTAGGATTAGTCTATTGTAGGTTATGTATAGAGTATTTTCTTTGCAATTATCAAGCGCTTTGTGGGAGAAGGTTGAATACTCTAGGTAGGGAGTTCTTCCACTGTTTAAACTGTTTTGGAAACCCATCATGCCCTTCTAATGTTTATAATGGGGTCGGGAATTATACGTTCATCCTTGCGTTAACTAATTTGTTGTCTGTTTCATTGTAATTATCTCCGCCTTCTCTATTTCTAAAGTAGCACTGAAGGCGTTAATTGTCTTTTCGATTAAATGCAAAAAAGATGACGGATGTAAAACGAATGCTCTGCCTCTAAATATTAAAAATTGTTTTGATTTTAAATACGACAAAGTCGGGTGGAATCGTTTTGCAACAGTTGAGTCTTGCTGTACTCAATTACTGTAGTACTATTCACGCTGAAAGAATGAAACCTAACCTAATACAACGCATGACAATTAGTGGTTCAAAAAGAAGAAAAATTTGAGGAATTGTTTTATAAGTTCCCCTAATAAGTTATGGCAAATGCTATTTACTATTTTTAGGTGTACGAATTCAAGAAATGTTGAAGTTTATTGCAATCGTGAGTTTTAAGCGATGCAGACTCTTACTTTGCGGTAAGTAAACAATGAAATCGACAGAACCATGGAAAAAGATACATTGCATACATATATGTATACGTACTTCAATATTTCTGTAACATCTGTAAAACGCGAAATGAAGCTGACACATTGATTAAATTTTTAAAATATTACATACATTTATAAGTATATTTAATTTCTTTGTTTATTACAACGATACTTTGAAAAAATACGTATAAAAATTAAATCAATAAAAATCTTATATGATATGATATGACAAAATAAAAAATAAAAATCAAATAAATGCTTGATGTACATAAATGTTTACATATGTATATTTTCATTAATTTACACTAAATTAATAAATAATTCGAAAGTTTAAGTTTAAGTAATTCATTGAACCAAAAAGGCACAAAACTAACCATTAATTGGAGTGGAGCATTATTATTAACGATGGAAAGAGAGACAATTTTAATATTCAATCATTAATATGAGATTTAATGTAAATATAAAATAACGGCTACTATTCAGTATAAACGTTTTAAAGGTAAAGATAAAGAATAACACTTAACGGTACATTTGGAAAATAGAAATATTTTACAAAAAAAATTCAATTCATTGAATTTCTTAAAAAATAGCATTTCGTTTCGAATTTTGTTAAAACTTAAACCCATAAAACTGTATTGGAATCTTCTTTCGTTAGTGCTGAAAATCGTTGAAATTTAGAGCTGGCATTGTGATAAGTCTTTGAGGGCGGATCCCAACGATGTGACATATCCTGTGAAGCGTTTAATGGTAAACCAACAACATTGGCTTTTAAAGTCGAATTACAACTGTCGTTTATTTCAGCATTTATTTCCTTATTCGGAATACAGCCTCCCTTCTTAGTGCTGCTGACAGTACTTGAGAGCATAGTAGAGTTCAAAGGCACACCAATGTCAGGAAATGAGTTAATAGAACTGAAACCACTTTCATCTTCAGTACTAGAACCTGTTAAATGATGCTGTTGTTTGTGTACCAGTATGTTGGGCGGAGACCGAAATAGCGTTGAGGGTTCTTCATCGGTTTCCACTTTCGATGAGGCCGACGATGCGGCCGATGAGGTGGAATGAACTGAACTATCGGTTGAGCTGCGCAATGAAAGTCGAGAATCACGCATGTTGGCAGAACGCAAGAAAAGCATCTCGGGGGCAAGATTATTGGAGGCAGTATTGTGAGCAATTACAGTAGTAGAGGGCGAGGCTGTCGCTGAGTCAGGCGTGCATGAGCCAGTACTGTTTGAGCCTATGGTAAGGCTTGTCGAATTAAGCAATGGTGCCCCCGGCAATGTCAGAACTGATGTCGTTGATAAGGTTTTTGTTAAGCGGCCCATATTCACGGTCATGCTAGGTGCTAAGGAATGACGGTGTTGTGCCAGGTCTGGTTGATGATGTGATGTATTTAATAAATTTTGTATGGTACGCAGAAGACGGAAGGCTTCCTGATTTAACTTTTCTTCCACATCTTCGTCGGTATTCAAACGTAAGTCAGCCTTCTTGGGTGAACGGCGCCTATAATATAAAAAGACAATTATTTTAATACTAATTGAACACTTTTAAGCAAATGCTTTAACTTACCAAGTTAAATCTTTTAAGGCACTATATGACTGTGATGGTTTCAGACCAGTCTCATAATTATGATCATCTTTGCTATGGCCCATCAATTTTTTCTTGTTGCTGCTGGTATCGTCGACATTTTGTTGATGATTTAAATCTATTAGATTCGTGCTACTTCGTGCGCGCAAATATGACAACGATGAGGACGATGCTGTAGGTGAATATGATGATGTCGTTTCATCTAAAGCACTATTGCTACCACCACCACCACCACCACCACCACCACTTGTGCATTTGTCATGACCTCCGGCTATGTAAACTTGAAACAAACTTTTTGAACGTGGAATTTGTTCCACTTTGTTATTGTTACTCTTTTGTTTATGTACTGCTACTGTTTGTTGCAGCTGATACTCCTGATGTTTTTGCTGTTGTTGTTGCTGCTGTTGCTGTTGTAATTGCTTTTGACTTTGATAGCGTTCAAGAAATCTTGCCACTTCCTCCATAACAGCACGATACATGTCACAACTGGTTTCCACCTATAAATATAATCAAATACAACAACAATAACAAATAAATATAAATAAAAAAGAAAAATATATAAAAAAAAAGTTTATATACTCGTATTAGCATCGTTATTTGTCAATATAAATCAGTAGGAGATTTGAGATAAATTTTATTAAAATATAAAAAAAACATGAAAGAAAATTACTAACAAGACTGTCGTGTACAATAGGCCGGCCGATGTGATAAAATAAAATAAAAACAACACAACACAACACCGACAATAAAGAGGGAAATAGTTTTTCTTCTGAAAATATATTTCTCATGACATTAGCTGAATAAAAAGTCTGTCTCTCTGTGAATGATGTCTATTAAAACTATTCAGATACTTTCAAAAATATCGTACTCACTAACGCGTAAAACTTCATACATACATAATTGGTCATTACAACCCTTCAGTCAGGATTACGACCTGAAGAAATATTTTTTCATATTTTTGTTTTGATGTCTGACCTGGGGTTTGTACCGTGGCTTTACATCTAATAAGCCGACATACTTCCTACTAGACTACGGCGACTTCTATGAGTAAAACTTCACTTCTATTTATTCTGTGCTTTACTGCTCAATCATATACAGTTCAGTCATTAACAACACATACTACTTCCGACAATCCAATCATATTTAAATGACCTCCTGCAAAATGTTTGTTCTGTACTTTTTGACAAAACGATGCTGCTTAAATATTTCTTGTTAAACTTTTTGACGCCTATAGAAGAACGTGAGGTCCTATTCAATTCAATTATTATTTTTTTGAAGATTGACACAATGTTTGTGCAACATAACCTCTTCAGGAAATATTTCGATCTTAACATTAGGATTTTAAATGTACTTAAGCCACTCTTACATAAGATGTACTGCAGTTTTGGCATGTGAAATTTTACATAACAAAATGTATATGTATGTACGTGTACTGCGATACTTCAAAAACATAGCCTCCGTAAGAGTTTTTCATCTTTTTTAAACAAAGTAAGAGCTTTTTTAACAAAGTACTGTGCTAAGCTATTGCAAAGTTTAAGAGATGAAATTGAGGAGTAAAAGCTTTATCACACAACTATAAATATACATAGCGCCTGCTCTACCAACTGAATTCTTGGAGCTTGTTTGCATCCTAATTTGAATGTAGTTTGCTGAGCAGTTTTTAATTGTCTTTCTTTTCTCACCAGCCACCAATTGCTTCAGAAATGGGTCGTTTACAGGAGTGATATTTCTTTTGTGCTATCTCGTGTAAGAGTCATAAATCAATATTTTTAAGTTGTTTCATTAATTTAATGTGTTAATTAGTAACTTAATATACTTTGGAAGTGTATGCTATTGTCATAGTGAAGAATATAAAACACTAACAAACACTAGCAATTAGAAGGGGGCACTGTTTGTATTAAGTTCTGTTGATCACTTCTTGCTACTACTGTGTGTACACACATGTACTACATACGTACATACGTACATTTGAACATTTTCCATTTTCTAACAGTTTAGCTTGCGAAAAACAAATCTCTTAGAGAAAATCTTTTTAAGAAAGCGTTTCTCTCAGTCCAATCATACGTAAATAAGAGTAAAACATAGAAAGAAAATATGAAAATAAGAAAAAAAAAAAAACAATACAATGGTTTAATTACGCAGAGTATGAAAATCTTTTTTTATCACACTTTCACTTTTTCCCCCTGCATTTACTTAATATTATCGTATAATCAGATATTTAGTGTTTTCACATATTATTAAGGCATTAGATAATTTAGTCTTATGGCAGCTAAGAAAATATTTACATTATATTAGACAGTGCCACCTTTAAGATTTAACAAACTCGATAACTTAATTAAGGAGGGAATGTTTTTAAAAAAATATTTCATATGACAGACTGATGTACGGTTTTCAAAATGCAAATGCAAATGAAGCTGCACATTTTCATTTCAATAACAATGAATGTGACTGATACTTAAGATCTCTTAAGTACTCGTGTGAAACCAAAATGAAAGTAATTTCGATTCACTCAAAATGACGTTTTAATCTTAAGCACTTAGAAGTTAATATTATTGAAGGTCAGTTCATGATGGGGTTTTAAAGAAATACGCATGAAAAGGTTCCCATTACTGTCATTAGTATGCTGTAAAAATTGATCTGAAATGGATTTGTAAATCTATTGTAGAATACTACTATGCCGGCATTACTGTACTGAGCAGATTCTTACAATGATAAAATGGGTCTGCACAACTTTAAAATTGTTCTTAAACTGCTTATACCCAGATGCGGCTGTTTTTTAGTCCAGGGTTTAGCGTGAGTTTCGCCATGACGGCATACCCCACGGTGCTCAAAACACGGGTGGAAACAATGCGTCTACCAGCGCCCCCACGCACATGATATGCATAAGCATATCATTGGCTGCATGACCATACGTGAGTACCAATTCGAAGCCATGCATTTGGACATGACTTCCCTCTTAATTAGGGGTCGGAGACTATATACATTTTTTTGACAGTGGTTAAGAGTGTAACGCCACACCGAGCTTGCGCTCTCCCCGCGATTTGGGTTTAAACCACAGCCACCACGTTGCTCCCACAAGGGGGCCTCACTGTTGTCGGGCAGAGACAACCTACCATCAACCCATCCTCATTCTTCTCCTACTAAAGACGAGACAAGCGAACTCGTCAAGTCTTTGCTTAGGCCGATCCATAGCTAAGGCCCTACTAAAGTCGCTTATAAATCCCTAAGGTCTTCGTAGAGCGGACATGTCGTCAGTACATGCCGTCAGTCCTCAGGTCCCAACCCACACCCACAGTCCTCTGTCTCACTGAGGACCCTCTTATGCAAGAATGCATTGAGCGAGCCATGTCCCGTCAGTAAGTATCCCAGACTTAAGCTAAAGCCAAAGTCGGGGCGTTGCAGTACGAATGTCGCGTCCGGTATGAATTCATACGTCACCCTGCCCTTGTCGCTGTTCGTCCAACGTGATTTCCATTTATCGATGAGATACTCATCGAGAAGGGAAATTAAACTCCTAACCTCCGTATTTGCCAGATCATTAGCAGAAACCCAATCATGCGCTAGAAGTGGTAATCAATTCTTGATCTTGAAAACAATACTTAGACTTATTATTTCCAAGTCAAGGGGTGCTACGCCTACCAATACCTGAAGAGCGTCCGTTGAAACTGTCCTGCAAACTGGCACACTAGCCAGGAGGATAACGAGATGCGGCTGTTTCCTGTAAAGTAAGATTCGCAAAATTTTATATTTATACTCCACGAACTGTCCTCCCGCCAAGCTTAAGCAATTTTGTAAACATACATTATTGTATAGGAGAGATTAGCTTATGTTAGGTATTAAATTAAATTTCTCTTCGATAAAAGCGAAAAGGCGCCAAAAGATGCCCTTTCAATAGTTAAAGGCTTGGACTGAAATTAGTTACGTTTTCAGCTAAGAAATGCGGAACAAAAGTTTTTATGAAATATTTACAATACTTTTTTAGATTTAATATCATCACAACATATTATAAATAATTGATAACAAATAAGCCATTAATAAATAATAATAGAAATGAAAAAATGAAAATACAGTAACAAATTTGCCATAGCAACTGACTGCAACTATCCACTACGTATCTATGATAGTTAAATTTTATATTCAACATAAATTTAAATAAATAAAAGACAAAAAAAAACAACAACAACAACAACAAAAACTAAGAAAATTTATTACCAAATATTTATTACATAATCTGTAGAAAAACAAAACTCTCAGTTCGTGTAAGTAACACACAATTTATGAACCGCCAGCAAATGGCAGATGGTAAGATGGTCCTCTGGGTAAGTGAGGAGACTTGCTGGCTGTTTGAGCAGGTTACCTACCTACATACGTATTACAATACTATTGTTCATTAGCCAATAATAATAATACAATAGCAACAAAAGCAATAACAACTACGACAAGTGCTCACAATTGTTGTTTGCAACTGCTTAACGCCACCCGAAAATCTAAATTGAACAAAACACGTACTTTGTTTGTAATGATAATAAGTCGACCAGAGAACATTGCGTTTTTACGATTGAAAGAGACAAAAAAATTTGAATTTGATTTTTAGGAAAAAGATAATCTTGGCAAATCAAGAAGGAATTCGGCCGGTTTAGTTTGAAGAAGTAACAGCAATACGAGGCTGTTTTGATTAGAGCAATAATTAGGTTTTTAATTAAACCAATTGCGCTACAAAAGTCGCCGCAGTCTAGTAGGTAGTGTGTTGCCGTATTAGACGTAAGGCCACGGTCCAAACCCCAGGTCAGACATCAAAACAAAAAACATTTCTTCGGCGACTTCCTCTCAGCAGATTTCTGGCAAAAACTTTGAGAGTAAATAAAATTGCCATGAAAAGTTTCTCAAAAATCTGTCGTTCGGATTCGACTTTAAACTGTAGGTCCCGCCACTCATGTATAAAATTAACACACACAACATAAGTGGTGTCAGAAACTAGGTCAATAATCCTGACTGAAGGGTTATAATGACCAATTATGTATGTATGTATGTATTTGCACTATCAACGATTAGTTTTCCTTATCACGTCTCAGGGGCAATATAGGGGAATCATGGCGTTGGACCCAAGTTCGCTTGGAAATTTAATATATTTAGAGTTATGCCTCGAAGTCTATTTTAGCACTCCTTGACCGAGGATAGAATAGTGTGAAAACATTCATCAAGGCCATTAGAGTATTCGACGTCATGTTATGACCTGTTTGTCATTGTTTCATTGATGATTCAATGGAATGTTGGCCAATATATACCAACTAGCACTCGCCTTTCTTCTTTAGCTTCCGTATTAACCGTTGAAAGCACAGGTTTTGTCGTAAACAAATGAATAAGCCAAGCCAAGTCAAGCCAAGCCTCTGGATTGTTTCGAGTTCATTTACTATGTGACCTAAAATATCATTTCAACAAATATTACTTACTGTAGAGTACTGTACGATTACAAAAAGAAAAAAATATTTTTTTGGCATTTGCCAACAACAGTAGTGATAGGAATGATAACATTGGTGCTGATGATGTTGATGGTGGCAGTTGCTTTTCGAGATAGTGGTGGAGTCGCTTATACCAATGAAAATGAGTGTGCGTGTGGAAGTGTAAGTGTTTTTGGCCATGCAAAATATGGATTATTTAACCAAAAACACTTTTTAGTTAAGATGGAAATTAGCCATCAAAAACAAAATAAAAGCCTACAACTAACTAACTACATACATATTTCCCTACAGTTAACGTAGTGTTGGAAAAGATTTTGCAAACGGCAACGTTCCACTGTTGCTTAAAATTGTTTCGAGGTTATGGATGATTACAGATTAACAAATAAACAGTTTGTTGGCAATAAAAATGGTCAAAATATTTATACAAAATATGTATGTATGTATTTCTTTGTATGTAAACCTATACGACTACAATTATGTACATATATACATATATACGTACGTATGTGATAGAAAATAATTGCTATTTTCGCAATAACTAACACGGGTGAAGCAGCAAAGGAAATGGCAAATATTCAAATAGGAAAACTAAAACCGATATCGTACAGTAGTATGATATACAAATATACTTAGAAATACAATATGTTTGTATATAACACAATTACAATACTTTTAAATGTTTGCTGGCGAATTTGGCAATCATTTATAAAGTTTGTTGGTCATTATACCTTAAATTTCCTCTAAATGGCCATTATCTCTAGCCATATGGTATTAGTAGGTTTACTAATTTCGGTCAAGTGACCAAAGAATTTATTAATTTTACCATGTGTGTACAACATTTCTACAGCAGCTAAACTCAATTGTGCCATCAATTTACTTGAAGACAACGTGACACTTGCATCATTATTGTATCGCTTCTTTTGTTTCAGAAGAAAGCGATTTAAACTCCTACAGCTGTTAGGGTAAAAAATTGAATCAGTTATTGGTAGTCACCGAAATCAAACCCTCTGTGGAAAAAATACAGATCCTTTAATTCTCAGCAGACAGAGAAAACATAATTCTAAGAGCCTCAGCAAATAAAAAAAGCTTAAAACTCTGGTGATGGAAGTGAAACGACAATCAGAAACGATGGATATAGTTTCACGAATAATCTAGCGCCCGAATGTGAAGTCATCAGCAGAGTTTGGGGACATGAAAACAGCTTATAACGTTATAAAATGAAGCTTAATTCGAAAAAAAACCAATCTATCTTTCAAGAAACAATAAATCAATTGAAGAACGAAATGTCTTCAACAAATCATTCCTAAGTAGTGAATAACGCAACTAAAAAACGGTAAAGCACGATGATTACTCCAACTTGCAAATAAAGATGGCATTAACATACAGGGAAAACGACAAAGAAAACCGGCATGGTTCTAATCTTATTCCACAATATCTGATGATAATGGGCTATAAAACAATATTTGATTTGATGATATGATGTTAAAGCTCCTGTTAGTAAGCTTTACTTTGCAGGTTAAAATTTAAGTAAAGATCGCTACATCGATTATGATTATAGCCAATAAGGTTTGCATTTCAAAATGAATAGGCTAACAAATGAACAACGCTTGCAAATTATTGAATTTTATTGTGCGAAATACGCTTCGTATCGAAAGGTTGTGTTTAGAGAGGAAACTTATTTCTGGTTTAATAAGTACACCAGTAAACAGAATTGGTAATTTTTCTGCTAAGAGGAGCTAGATGGAGTTAAGAGCTATCCATGCCACCTAATCAATGTTCTGTTTGATGAGGAACTGATCTTTTTACGTTTTGGACCAGTACGTTAGCCACCAGGATCATATGATATGACCCCACTGGTCTATTTTTGTGGTGATGACTCATGTATAGTAACAAGTCTCCCATAATTCTAGCCCTGCAGAATAACATTGCATAATAAAGTCAGAATTTGAACTCTCAGGTGGACCACATATTGTATAGTCACTGGTTATATTTACATAAAGTAATCTTTGAAAAATCATTCATTTGTTGTCCCACATAAATAATTCATTCACTTTTGTAAATTCTTTGTTTTTTTTCACTTTTCAAAAATTTGATGAAATAAAACGTCGTTAACCATGCTGAAAAATCCCGAAAATCTGTGGTGAGAATGGTGTAAGTGATGGTTGGACCTAGATACGTCTAATATTCAGGCACTAATCACAAGAGTGAATGATGCAACAGGTTTTCACCAGATAATAAGGGCGGTACACTTTAACCACAATATTTAGTATCAATTTTGATTCGAACACAATTTGACAGTTTAAAAGAATGAATCAGGAAACGGCATATTGGGTAGGAGAATGAATAATGTGTTTCTTTTACATGATGCCATTGCACATATTTTACGGTCAGCAAAGTATATCAATCTGTTTGGTTAAGCATTTTTAATATCTGACCACTGTTTACTTCGATTTCTGCAAAGCTGTCTTGATTAAAAAAAGAGAATTGGCTCACTCGTTTGACTGTAAAGTACAGATTTTCTACAAAGAACGAATTATGAAGTTACCCAAACGAATGAAAAAAGCGTTTAAACACGATTGCACTTCGAAAGCTTACACAAACACAATGACTAACATCGTTTTTTTTTTTGTGAATATAATCTATAAAATATTTTGTTTGAAATTAATGTATAAAAAGTGTGGCTCACTTCAACTCATTTAATTAAATAAACTGAACCTTATTGCAATCAACTGTTAAATATTCGAGTTAGTTTGTGTAATAAATTAGCTATACGGTGTTAATTAATTCATTTAAAAAGAGTTACGGGTTTAAATATGTAAATTATTTAATTGATTATGTTGTCGTCATATATCTACGTACGAGTGGTATTGTGTATTGCATCCTGTTTTACAAGAGCATCTTATTTTTAATTAAATGCATCATACATCAATCAATTATTGCACACAAACAAAATGGGAAAATATTATTATTATGGTTTTGTTTTTTATTCTTCTTCAATTGTATTAATTTAATTCTCATTAAAAAGTCTAAGAATGGTGAAAAATAATCTTTTTCATATGCGTTTAGATTTAATAAATTTCGATTTATACTGAGACTGCAATCAACACCTATTATGGAAAAAGTTACTTTAATAACGAATGTGTTTTCATGTGAATGATTTAATTTTTTTTTCTAGATTTCCTTAGGAGTAGAGAACTAAAAAAGTACAATCAAGAATGAATTATTCGTGAGAAAAAGTGAAATAAAAAAGTGTGTGACTAAATGAGAACACACGCATTCAATCTAAACATGCCTTCGAAAGATAACCCAGCGAACAAAAAAGAAAGAAGTATTCCTGGATAAACATTAATAGTTTGAACAGAATATATCACAGGGCATTGTCCTATTATTACAGGGTATGTCGATAGACCACACAATTTCCTTGTTTGCCTTTTACATTAACTATGAATGGGGGAGATTATTGCTTATCTCATGAAAATCGACTGGATATACCAGAGTTTTAAGAGTTTTTACCTACTAAATACCATAAAGGGGTAAGCATTATAAATACTTGGAATAAGGTTAGGTTAGAGGACGTGTACTTGTCAATTAAGACAAGTACAGTACCCGGAGGTCGAATTGACCGATTGTACAATACTATTGTAAATACTTGGAATAAACTACAACTGAACTAGTTTTTTCCACTAAAAAAATATTAGAAACCGGTATTAAATTGTTTGCTGGACTTAATCACGATTTTTGTGTATTGTGCTAACCGTGTTTCTTGAACTAATTACATCCGTGTTTATGGTTTAAGAAACGAAAATGGAGGAAAAACTAAAGAATTTATTGTTGTGATATAAGAAACAGAAATTAATTGTTTACAAATAATAAATTCAGTAGCATTGTTGTTTACTAAACGAGTTCGTAATACACATACAACAAATAAACCAGAAAATATAATACCAATATCAACTTATTGCTTTTAAAGATAAAAAGAAAAAAATTAAATTAAATTAAGAAAAAGAGACAAAGTATGCCACTTGATAGTTATAATGGAAATATGTTTATAATAAAATACAAAAACAATTGTACATATAAAAAAAACTTTGTGTAATAGTATGACATGATATTTTTGGCCATTTTGGAATATTAAGCCACACTTTGTGATTTATTTTTCGAGTATGTGTCTTAAGTCTTTTGTTATAGGTTTTAAGCCAATTATGAAATTCGTTTCTACAATACAAAATTCGCAACTAGTTTTTACATTTATTATTATGTGTGTATGTACCTAAACTAATACATACATACATACATACTTATTTAAGCATATTTATGTATATTTCGTTTTTTCATTATTATTATTATTATTATTACCTGTTTCAATTGCCACTGTAATGTGTCCACTTGATTTTGTAATATTACCGCTTCCACATTTGTGGTATTGTCATTTAATATTTCATTGTATGATGGCAATTGTTGTTGCTGCTGCTGCTGTTGCTGATTGTTATGTACATTTATTGTTGGCATCATAGTCGCTGTGATCATCTGATAGGAATTTGAAAAACTATGACTATTGTAGTCATTGTTCGATGAAAATTTTGTTGTATCACGATAATTGGAAATCAAATCCATACCATTGTTATCATCTTCATCGGTATGGTCATTATTGCAAACATTACAATCCTGCAATGGAACAAATTTATAAAAAACGTAAATGAATGAATGAATGTTAAGACAAAATTATTAAACAACTTAATCTATGACAAAAATGTTCCATGTTCCAATGTCTAATCCGTAACATAGTGTAACAATATGTGCATACATATATTTCGTAGCAACATTTACAAAATGGACTCCAATGAAATCCATAAGACTGGAAAGTATATCACGAACAGAGGTAAAGTTTGTAGAGTGATAAGTTACAGGGGCATTTCGTTTTGGTATCAATAGAACGGAGAAACATAAACTTAATTGTGACAGTGCCAATAACTCAATAAATTCAAGTTGGGTTGGACGGTAAACGATTCTGAAAAAGTTAAATTGTTAGTTGACCACTTGAGATCCGTTAGATCACTCCAAATGCTTTCATAATATTGAAAATACATAGAAAATCATTAAAAAGAGATTAACTAGACTAGGTAGGTAGGTTAGATTAGGTTAGGTTAGGTTAGAGGACGTGTACTTGTCAATTAAGACATGTACAGTACCCGGAGGTCGAATTGACCCATTGTACAACGTCCTAGTTTCTCACACCACTTATGTTGTGTGTGTTAATTTTATACATGAGTGGTGGGACCTACAGTTTAAAGTCGACTCCGAACGACAGATTTTTATTTATTGAGAAACTTTTCATGGCAATTTTTATTTACTCTCAGAGTTTTTGCCAGAAATCTACTGAAAGGAAGTCGCCGAAAAAATACTTTTTGTATTTTGTCTTTGATGCCTGGCCTGGGGCTCGAACCCAGACTTTACCTACTAGACTACGGCGACTTCAGACTAGGTAGGTAGGTGGGTATAGGTGGCCGTCATTCCAAGGAATCGGGTGGCCGCACTTAGACCCCATGGGACCCATTATGATACCACATTTCATGTCAATTATCCCCTAGTCCTGGAACCCCTTAGGGCTTCCAATGAAGCGATTCAATCTGCTGAAGTCAATTTTCTACAAATCATCTAGATCATCAAAGAAGGAGGCAAGAAGATGTCTTTTTCTTCTTCTACATAGTGCCGGGCATGTTCCCAGTAGATGAAGAACAGTCGCTTCTTCCTCCTCATCACAGGCCAATGCGCCTCATGTGCACATCCATAATGCAATGTTTTTTGGAGTTTAAGCAGACTTGCAGTGCGATCTCTATCCAACCTCGGCCAGATTATGTGCGCCATTCTGCCCTTATCCGAAGCCGCCCACCTGCGGTTGACGGAGTCCGTGATTTCGTTGTCAGCCATGAGCTTGCAGGTTCCCAAAAGGACTCCAATATCCAAGAATTTGCCGGAGAATTCGATGGTCTTGACTAGAGTAAGTACATTTACAATTACAACTAAATTAGAAAAACATTAGATCGGCAATATGATTGAAATCAGATGTTAAGCATCTGCAGTTGAAACTTTGTGTTAGTCTTGCTAATTTCCCATTTACTAACTCCACTTTAGCTACATCATGTAGACAGACATCTTGTTGAATATATGTATTATTTTTAGCAATTTAAAAATCATTTTTAAAACTTTATTTTGTGATATTTGATATTGCCTGGTATGTAAGGCAATTATATTTTACTCCAAGCTAGGCAAGCATAACGGATAACATCATTTTAATTCAAAAATTTAAATATGTAAAAGCGAGATCCTATTGATCAATGGACGGTAGTCGAATCAAATGGTTGACTATTTACATTATAAGTGTTGTACTGTCTTCATTTGTTATATTATAATGATGACGTATTTTACTTTCTGTTTCTTTCTTTCTATTTGGAATGAAATTTTGGTTTGTTTTTCTAATGCAAACAATTGCTTTAGTTTTTTCAATATTGCTAAACATTTCTAAATTTTTGAAAAAAACTGTGTTGTAATTCAATTGCTACTTCCAGTTTCTGAAAACAAAATAACCGGGCATAAGATAAGAAATAACCGGGAGGTATGCCAACCGTATTTTGGAGGGAAGTGTAGCAAACCAGAGTCTTTGCTGTGAGCTCCCACCCTCGCAGATTAACACGCTACTAATTAGACTATCGGGGCACTCAATTTTCCTGTATTCTTACATTTCATCATTGAATTTTATTTTATTTTATTTATTCCCGAAAAATAATTTCTCCATAATTAGCAGTGATTAAATTTTAAATTTTACTCTTTTACAAAACAACTACAATTCTTTACTTATAAATATATCACATTTTCATATATAGTACATAAATTGCTGCCGGCTCTTAACCCAAAGCAGAAAGCCAGCCATTTCTAAATGCTTTTGAAAGAAAAAAATTTTTAAAATTAATTCTGCTTACTTTGTAAATGACATTTTATTTAACGTTGATGGCTGACGTTAATGGCGTTGATCATTTCCTGAAACTGAGTAAGATCGAAAACAATAGATGAACAACAAAAACTCTACCAACCAGCCGTGCTATAACGTCAGCGACATCCTAAGATTTGTGGCTTCTCATACGCTTTGTAAACATTCGAAAAAGGTATGTAAGTGTGAATAGTTGGTCTTATCACCCCACATTTTATCATCATTAGTGGTGCTATTAAACGTATCTTCACCTCATCTCTTAAACGAGTCAGTTACCTTTGAAGTTGGCCCCTCCCCCCTTGTTTCGTTTGGTATTCTTAAATTTTTTTTTTTTAAATTTAATTTTACTCGTACTTAGACACCCAAATACATATCCATAAGCATGCAGTTATGGGTATAAATTGAAACCAGTCAAGACACAGGCATTTTCATGCACTTCTTTGATTTTGAGTTCGTAGTTCTTGTAAATTGAACTGAATCTCTGGGAACTGTAACACAAGTTGTTGTTTTTCGCTGTTGTTATGGAAGCGTTGCGTTAGTTGCAGACTTTTTTTTGTTTTTGTTTTTGTTTTTTTCGTATTTTGTTGATAAATTGGGTTTTTTCACAGTCGTTAATTCACCCTACTTTATGTATCTCTATTTTGCTTGATACTTCAATAAATCGTTTTTAAGTTCAGATTACATTTATACATCCTTTGTTGTATTTTAGTGACGAGGGCAAAATGTTTTAAACCCAGGTGTTTGCATGCAATGGCCCGCAACAAGACGAAAACTTAATGTGCCATTTCAAGCGATGACTAAAAGACATACATATTCTACTTAATTAAACATGTACAATGTTATACTTTAAATAAAATTTTGAGTGATATATAGTGGCCCTCAGGACCGGCTGACTTCGAAGAAAAACTGTACTCTACTTTGTTTTAGTAAAATTGCTTATTGAAGAATGCTTTCCATATTTAATGTGTTTCGCTCCTTAAAGTAACATTGGATTTCAATAACCAAGTAGTTCCAGTTAAGCATGTTTGGTCTATACCAGCAGATGCCAGGATAATGGGTTTACTATCTATTGTCGTCTAGAAATAACCGCTCTGTGTAGTAGTGAGAATGGTGTAGTGCATTGTAAGGAATATTTAATATGAGGAATTGCGTCCTATTCCTTTTTGGTGACGCTGCCTGACGTTTTTATAACATTCGTTTTTGATGTTATCATTTCTGTTAAGCCACTGGTTTCCTAAATGGGCTATTGGAGGAGATTGGTGAACATTTAATCGCTTTTGATGAAGTTTGAAAACTTAATTGCTCGTTTTTGCAGTTAATCATTTTAGGCACTACAGCATGTTAACACTTCCAGGTTTACTAAGATAAAATTCGAATCCTGCTAAACTTTGAAAAGTTTGGGACCAAATATGAAATAGAATTGATGATTTGCAGTGAAGTAGACTGTACTGTGTAGCTAGATGTGAGAGAGTATTACGAACATTATTATAAAACATTGGTCTTAATTGTTGATTAGTTCAGTAGAAATAGAAGATCACTTGCTATTTAGGATATCTGGGAAACCATCAAAGGTAAACTATTCTATCTATAAGTACGTTATTAAACTGGTTTTACATTCTTGATCAAAACATCGAAAAATATATTCCGAACTGCCGGTAGAGCGACTACGAACTGCGATTTACGTCAGTTTTAATTTGACAAAATTGAAATCAAGACCAATAACACAGCCCTGCAAATTTGGACTTTTATTGTGCAAATAAGATGGCTCCAGGTGTTTCCGAAAGCATTTTGGGAAAATTTTGAGAATAATGAATTTGTATTGAGTGTAAAAAAGTACTCTCAATACAATTTCCCATTGAGAATTCATTTACAGAGAATACCTTCAAATAAATAAATTCCATGGAAAAATTCAAATTATTCAATAAAAAAATAAGAGAAAAAAATGCACATCCGTTTTCAATATCCAGGCGAAGGTGGTACAACCCGGGTTCAATTAAAGTTAAAGTTACTTTAACTGGCTTATTTTATTGTGTTTTGTTTGTTTGTTTGTTTTACAACAATTGCTGCTACAACAATTGTAATGGGGATGATGTATGTATAACATTTTGTTTATATGTACGAGTACATACTATTGTTGTTGGCGTTGTTGCTGTTGCCTTTTATTTATAACTTATTGGAGCAACAAAATTACTGGTGCATATCGTAAAGTGTTGCCAATAAGATGAAATATAAATGCTGTTGTTTGTTTGCGTTATTGTTACAACTTCATTTTTGTTATATTTTGTTTAATAGTTACAACAACAAGATAACCAACAATAACAACAACAACAGCAAAAATACATATTTTAAATATTTTATGGCATTTGTTTTTTCCTTTTTGCGAAAACAAAAAATACAAAATAATTAAAATTCATTGTTTATTTAAAATTATTTTAATTTGGAAAAGGCATATCAATTGAATGCCTCGTAATAAGTTCTTTTTTGTTCACTCTTTTGTTTGTTTTTGTTTATTTATCTTAAATTGGTTTTTAACCTTCAACTTTAATTCTTGGAATTTAAATTGTGAGAAAATTAATTTTTTTAATTTCCATTGAAAAATGTTTTCTTGAAGATTTTTTATATTTATTCCTGATACATCAAAAAACTACGGGTATTTACCTAATCACCCAGGTGGAAAAGTCTTAAAAGCAATTCCAGTAATTAGAGGCATGTTAACATATGAACACATGACATCATAATGATATTGAAGCTACTAAAAGAAATTATTGTGAGGTTTGTTAAAAAGTTTTCATTTCAAATCGATTAAGAATTTTTTTATATCATACTACATTGGTTTTAATTACATGAAACTTGAACAGTAACACGGCAGTCTAAAAATTAGTCGATCTAATGAGACGTAAAGCCAGGGTTAAACCCCACCTAGACGTCAAACAAAATACAAAAATATTTCTTCGGCGACTTCCTCTCAGCAGATTTCTGGCAAAAACTCTTAGAGTAAATAAAATTGCCATGAAAAGTTTCTCAAAAAATCTGTCGTTCAGAGTCGACTTTAAACTGTAGGTTCCCCGTCACTCATGTATAAAATTAATACACACAACATAAGTGGTGTAAGAAGCTAGGCCGTAATCCTGACTGAAGGGTTGTAATGACCAATTATGTATGTATTTAATTAATACATGCCGGCAATCATTTTTTTAGTTCAATACTTTCATTTGAATGTATTTCCGTTCAATAAATTTTAAAGCCGACCTAGATTTTACTTTGAGTCGCATAAAGTTGAATCAGAATCTCGAAAACTAAGGTAATACCTGCTGATCATAACGCAAATTCTTTATCAAACATCATTGCGTGTATTTATCTAAGCAGCACGCTAACCGAGGAAGGAATTAAATTTTCAGCTCTACCTTTTACTTATCTGTCTTACAACTACATACTAAGTTATGCCAATCATAACATTTAAGATTGTAAACATGCATACATTTGAATATAAGAACAATTAAAAATAATAAGATTAAGTTTCGTTATTAAATTCTGTAGGATTCTTCATAAGTGTAATAAATCCTTTAAAACGAAATAAAAAGAAAAATAAAAATAAAATTTAAGAAATATTAAAAATATTTAATTGCATTATACATACATAATGAAAATAAATTTTTCTTTAATAAACATTTCCAGTAAATTGTCTCGAAACCAATAAAAAAAAGTAAAAACTTTTGCAAAAAAAAAACTCTTCGCTGAGAATTTTCATAAACATACAATGATGATAATAAACGTATAAAGTTTTTCATATGCAATAAATGTTTGTTTTCAAACATTCTTTTTTATTGTTTCTTTTTTTTTGTTTTTAATGTAAAAAAAAGTTTTACAAAACACTGCATTAATGAAGCTATTAAACGCAACGAGATGAAGTGTCGCGTAACTGACGAATATCATCAGCGTCATCAGCATTTATAACCATTATTATTATCATCATTACATTGATCATTATGATCACAATTTACAAGCAAACAACTGCAGCAGTACAGCTAGAAAATAGCAAACGTAGACAAACAAAAAAAAAGTGAAATAATTTTCATAAAAAAAAACATCACACACAGAGAGAGAGACAGAGACGGGAGCTGGGTGAACATTGGTTACACTTCGTAGAGCATGGATTTTGTGTGAATTGTAAATAAATTTATAAAGTTAATGATGAGTTTGGGGAGCCAAAATGCATGAACGGACCTAGAGACTGACAAACGATTCATCCGTTTGTCGGATAATGATAATCCATCCACTAACAGAATTAAACATACGGTTGACCAGACACATACACAGACAGACATATTTGCATGTTGCTGTTGTTCATTTTTGTTGCAGGCATGCCATCATTCAGTCAGTCTGTCAGTTGTTTTTGACTTGCTGATGCTGAGGTGATAGTTTTATATGTTTAATGAAACGGAAGCTTCACTTGATGATTTTTAATGTAAATATTTACTTTTATTTTCCTTTACATTCTTCATTATTACCTACTGAAATAAAATAAATTAAACGTATTCATATTACGATTGTTATACAGGCTACTTTCAAGTTAGGAGTTAATTTTCATTTTATTTTCTAGGGAAGATAAGAAATTTCAGGGGTATCAAATATTGATACGTAAAATAATTAAATTATTTTATGAGATTTTTTATTTATTATTCCATTAAATAAAACAATATCCCCCAATTCATCAACGATTCGAGTATTAAGGCATTAGCCTTTGAACAGCTATTGACATCTTTTCAAATAGATACATAACATGTTAAATAACCCTGTAATTGGAATTGAATCTATTGAATCATAAAGTATTCATACATTAATGCCATAAATTCTTTCGTTTGTTTGCAATTTGATATAAAATTATCATGCAAATAAAGTATTGTCATACAATGATGCACAGCAAATTACAATTTATTTTACGAGTATGTTGTCGTAATTATTATAAACAAATATTTAAATAAATAGTAAATGAACTGGTTGTTTGCAAATAAAAACTTGTGTAAAAACCTAATTAGAACTTAAATAAAAATTAATTTGAAATGAAATTTTTTTATTTTTGGTCCGTATAAAAGGCAAAATTTTAACTCAATGGACAAATGTTGAAATAAAATTTGTTGGTTTACAGACATCAAACGATGTCAAACAATCAGCGCGATTAAAAGTGATGCTGAAATTGAAAGCATAGTTTCCGTGGGTTTTTTTTTCACCATAACGCCATACTTGCAATGAGAAGTATAGTATTGTAGTAAGAAGAATATTTTTTGGGGTTTTCGAATTTTTAAAATTAAAAGATTTCAATCCCTCTCCAAATGTTCCATTCAGAAAGCCTCCTAGTGACTGGCCTACCAGAAACGAACCCCTCAACAAGAATCTTAAAAAAGCCAGCTTCACTGACACTTCTTGATAAGTTAAGAAGTCAATACATTTTTCCTTTGGCATGTAAGGCGCACCTGATGAAAAGTGATAGATTTTGTTTGCCGAAAACTGTACCATAATCATGTCTTAGACATTTATTCACCAGATTGAGCTTTACGTTAATTTATAACGAGCGCATCAAGAGTTCTACTGGTATTTATGGTGTTATTTCGAACATAATCAATCATATGTCACCTCTTTCGAAATGTTTATTAGTGAGTTTTACAAAACCTTGTTAAAACTTCATATGACCCTGTTCTATTTACCTTCTAATTTTAATTTTAATTCCATTGTAATTTAACTTTACTAATTAAATGGTATTGGTCTCTTAATATTTTTCAAATAATGACTGTATTCAAGTATTTTTTGTATAATTATTGTTGTAAAAATCAATTTTAAAATCCAATCATGTGTAAAATTACATCTTCCAACATATTTTAAAAGCGATTTTTATTTGTTTTTTTTTTAAATTCATTCATTCATTTTTTCTTTTCTTTCAATTTATTTGTAATTCAACAAATGGTTCACAATAATTATTGACTTGAGTTTAAATTCAATGACATCTGCCAATGCTTTTTTGTAAATAATAAAAAAGTAACTTTTTAACAATTTAAAATTATTTTTAAATTCCACATTAGCTTTGATTTTGCTTTGGTTTTGGAAAATCAATTTAATTTTCGACAAATAAAGTACGATTAAGTCATTATGAATTGATGGTATTACAAATAAAAGAGGACATCAAATATTATGAAATAATATGTAACTTTTCCTGTATCAATCAGCCTTTACTGGATGATGCAATGAAAAAAATGGGCTTTGTATAGAACTTTCAAAAATAACGTTCACAAAAACATTAAATGCATATACGTACATATGTATGTATGATTGTATATTTAAACTTTATTCGAAATTCTTTATATGTTAACATTTTAATTATTTTCTATTCATTTATTTCTAATAACAAACACCAAAGAATTCCTTTTTAAAATCATTTTCATAGACTTTAGCCTGTCAACGTCTTACTTGCTTTAAGTGGAAAAGTGATTGGGCGTTAAAATTTGATTTCTTTTGTTAAATATAAACGAATACAACGCAAATGCTGAAAAATGATAAACATCAGACACGAATTGAATTGATTTGTATAAGAAATACGCAAACAAAAGCTAATTGAGTTGAATATGTTTGTCATTTAAATTAAATAATGAATTGACATTTTATTAATTTAAACTCGATATTTATTAAAAAGCTTTCAATGTAAAGAAACTTAAAAATTGATTCATTACAAAAATTCTTTTAAAGTGTTTTGACAATTTTTGTTTGGATTTAAGTTTACATGTTTCAGAGATATCAAAACAATTGATACTCTGAAGATACATGGTCTAGGCTATATGTTGGGTGTTTGAAAACAAATTAATGAAGCTCTTTCAGTTTCTGCCTTGTACTCAAAGTTGTGTATACTTTATGTTGATCAATTCTGACCACTTTAAATGAATTACTGGCTTTAATGTAAGCCAATTGTTGACAGTAGAGATAAGAACCATTCGTTTAACCAGTCTTGTAGAAGTTCTTAATGAACAAATTCTTTTCTATCACACAACACACACACATTATCTTTCCCATCAAAATTATCAGATCGAAAACGAGCAAAATCTGGTTTTCTTGTTACAGTCTCATCTACGTAAAGCCGTCTATAATAGAAAAAGCTGTATATGGTCGGATTTTAATAGTGTATCCTAAGGAAGCGGAATTTAAAACGTCGCTTTCAAAACATGTCATAGTGTTGCCTTAAGGATTTAATATCACCAGGGATAATTCATTTTAAAGCCATATATTTGCTATCGAACTTTCACGACAACGCGGTAGATTGGCATGAAATGAATTCTATTCTATCTTCAAGTAAAGATTGATTGGGGCTCAGAGAATCCAATTATTCTTTACAGGCATGCATCGTGTGTCATGTGCTTACTACAAAAGACGTAAATAATCTTTTATTGAAAAAGAAATTAATTGAAATTGAGGAGCTAAGCTAAGTGAGGCTTGATGAGCGTAAAATAAAGTATTTAGATTTAAGACAGATAGTTCCATATAGGGTATACGCTGCCTAAAGTTGTCTTCACCGCCCTCTTCCTCTAACTAAGTTGCTTAGTTCACTGATATTGTTTATCACAACTCAGAATTAATACCAACCACTACAACTATTTTATAATTCTCAATCAGCGTGATAATTTCCAAATGTAGACAGATTTACATACATACGATCAATTGCTGTACAAAATTTATATACATTCTCCTTTGTGAAGGCAGTTTAAAGTGTTAATTTCAAATTCAATATGGGAAGCTTACAATATATCCACTTTAATAAATCTTACCAAAAAAAAAAACAAAAAAAATTTTTTATTATTTCTAATTCTTATAATTTTTTAAAGCAAAAATAGAAAAAAATAAAAATTGTTATAAAAAAGTGTTCTTTCTCACACTCAACATAACATAATAAATTATGGATTTTTTCATTTTTTAAATCTGTCTACCTTTGGATAGAAAACAACGGATATTGCAAAATTTATAACAATTTCGATGGCAACAAAAAAAAAATAAAATTAAGAATGAACACCTTAAAGTTCAGTGAACCTTAAGTTAAAAACATCAACCGAAAAAAAGTTTTAAAACTCCCTAAACAAAACTAAAGAAGAAACATATTAAAGGTAGAAAAAAAAAAACAGATAAAATTGTGACATGTGTGTTTACAAAATAAAATCGGAAAAAATAAACATAAAATTTATTTTTTGTGTATACATACATATAAATATGTTTTGGGAGATACGTACATACGTACATACATACATATAAAATAACAATAATAATAAACATTTAAACATACGGTATGTAAAATAAAAACAATTTTTTTAAATATGTACGTTAACTTTTATGTATGAAAAATGAATTTAAAACAGTAGAGCATACAACGTAAATGAAAAAAAGTATGCGACACTTAGTGGAGAAATAGAAGCCAACACATGTCATTTTTATATACTCAGGCAGTGAGTCAATCAGTTAGACTGACAGTCAGTTAGTCAGCCAAGCTTAAATATTTATACATAACTGTCTATTTGGCATTGATGGCCCCGAATAACCGTAATTCTGATTCTCCAAACCGTTGTCATTGCGTAATTTTGTACGGTATGTTGTGATGGCTTTCAACTGACAGCAAAAAATATTTGAATTTTTTACCTTTCTTTCTTATTCTGTGGCGTTTTAGAATTTTTTAAATAATATTGCAGTTATAGGAGATTGGATGTGTGAGAGTGATAATGGTATCTATGGTATGGACTTGAATTATAAAATCATTTTAATCAATACTCTGATCACTGATATGTACATGAAAAAGAAAATACATTTTGATGGCCCAGTAGATTTTACATTAAAAATATTGAAATGCAATTAACAATCCAGTTATGAGGTAGTAAAGGTTAGTTTACCATTTAGGTTGAAGTACTGAAGTACTTCTGCAGTAGCAAACATAGATTAGTGGAAAAGTAATATAAATCACTTAAATGGCATTAGACATAGCTGTCTGATTGTAAGTAAAGTCTGAAAATTCGATACCATAAGCTGAGTAACACTTTAGCAAATTTTATAACAAATAGAAGACAGAGGGGATGGAGGATAACTCGTATAAACCTCCTTTTCCTCTGTGCTTTTAGGACATTTCATGAGGTGTGAGTTAATTCCATCATCGACCGGCAGGAGCTACAGTTTAACGTCCACTTTGAACGGAAGACTTGAGAAGTTTTTTCATTTTTTTTTCCGGGCTTTTGCTAGAAGACTGCTGAAGGGGTATTGGCGAAAGATATATTTTGTCATATAGTGTCTGAACTAAAGTTTACAAACTACAATTCTTATTTAATAATTCAACACATTACCCACTAAACTAAGGCGATCTGGACGGTGAAGGTATTACCAAAGATGCCAATATATTTCATTACACTAAATTTCTGGAAATGGAATTCCAGTTTGCTATTACAGAAGTGTGAGCATACATACATACAAACCTTCGTTCAGGATTACGGCCTAGCTTCTCACACCACTCATGTTGTGTGTGTTAATTTTATACATGAGTGGCGGGACCTCCAATTTAAAGTCGACTCCGAACGACAGATTTTTGAGAAACTTTTCATGGCAATTTTCTTTACTCTCAGAGTTTTTGCCAGAAATCTGCTGAGAGGAAGTCGCTGAAGAAATACTTTTTGTATTTTGTTTTGATGTCTGGGCTGGGGCTCGAACCCTGGCTTTACGTCTAATAAGCCAACACACTACCTACTAGACTACAGCGACTTTAAGCCTTTAGATAATGTCGTACAAAACAGATTTAAATAGTACGTTTTACGTACTTTAATTGTACCGTGTATACATTTTCTTACTGTAATAATTTGATATCTGACGACGATGCATAACAATGGAATAAAATTTTAAATTCCTTTGTACATTGTGCACATTAATGTGATCGAATTCATTATGCTGTCAACATTAGATTGTATAGGGCACTTTATTATTAAAATCAGCGCCAACATGTCAAAATTTTGAATTGTTTATGTGCCAAATGGTTCCACTCATGTGAACATGCAACGTTTGTCTGTCTGTATGCTTAATTTCTTTCGTTCATTCGTTCACATTTTATGAATCCATGTTCAAATTGAGGCATGAAAACATTAAAAAGAAAATAAAAAGTTTTTGAAATTGATTTCGTTTTGGTTTCTGTTTGTTTTCTTTTAAATTCAACACACAGGTACGAAGAACTAAAGGATAGCTGTACCGATTACGTATGTGCAGATGGGTGCAACATTAAGAATTTTGACATTGTTGTTGCTGTTGTTTACATTGTATTTTAATTGTTGTAGTTTGGGGGCTATGTTCCAATATTACGCAATCATTTTGAGCGTCCAATGAACCATTGGCGTAGAAAACTAATTGTTTTTAGCCGGTGATACGCCTCCCACTTATTTTCTAAAATTTTCATTTAAAACGCCATGGTTCTATAAAAGAATAATGGACTGAGACCAATACATAGATTAGTAATGTTTGTTTGTCTTTTCAATTTACAAGTTCAATAGACTACAGAAAAGTTCTTTTTTTATTTTATCTATAGGGGCTTACGCATGTATGTACATATGTACATACATATATGTACCTGCATACGTCGTTTTTGGATAGTAAAACGCTGTAAATAGTGTTGTTAGCAATTGAAATTATACGTTTTTTTACTGTTGTTGTTGTCATTTATTTTCAACAGGTAAATTGTGTGTGAGTGTGTAAGAGACAAAACGACCGTGGGTTTGTGCATCCGTTTGTATGCATTTCCGTTCTAAAGTTTTTATTGTTAACTTCTTTCCCCCCCTCCTTAATGGTCTCGCTTAATATTTCAGTTATTTTCCTCTTTTATGTTGTGGCAAGTAGGAATATAACATTTATATTCGTATGTTGCAGTTGTTGGCTATTGATTTATGTTGCACTTTGGATTTGTGAAGGCCAAAATATTCTTTTTTAATGAATTATTGGAGAAAAATTCAGTCAATAATTTGTATACCCCTATACTATACTAACACATCTGGGGGATTAGTTTGTGTCTTCGAAATATATTTATAATCATCTATGCTGTATATTGTCTTGGGCAAGCTTACTACAATTTTCACTTCAAATCTAAAACACTTTTAAATATATTCCCATGTGGTAATTGCTTCCAGATTTTTGAAAACTGTTTCTTTCCTACGCAGTTATGGAATTTTTCAAAGGAGAAATCGATTGCAGCTCTAAGCATTATGTTCAGTAGTATGTCTTCTGCTGGATCAAGTAGAATATTTCCATCAATCTTACAATCTAATTTTTCCCGTAAAAGTGCAGACACAGGCATTTTCGGGAATTATTTCTGCTGAATAACTGAATATAACACCACCGTCGATTACCCGACATGAGAATGAAATGAACGAACATACAGTGGGGGCCTTATAATTAGAAACGACTTAGCAACATGTATGTTTGTTAATTTATTTTACAGTTTTCACTGTGTACCTGGGATCAAAGGCTTTGTTTGGAGGACGCCTTACTACGTTTTTCCATCAGATTGGGACAAACTAAACTTAGATTCGTCACTCCAGAGAACTCTGTTCCAGAAACATCGTTTCTAATTATAAGGCCACCACTGTATATTGAATTATACTCACTTACTTCTTACTTAATTGATCAACCATTCAGTCAGGGTTACGACATAGCTTCTCATGCTACTAGTGGCGGGACCTTAGAGTTTATACTCGACTCCGAACGAAATTTTTTTTTTTACATTTTTTATGGCGATTTTATTTACTCTCAGAGCTTTTGCCACAAATTTGCTGAGAGGATTTCTTTAAGAATAATAATTTTGAAACGACTTTATTCGCTTTATACGCACCTCTCATGCTGAATTTTATATACGTCTGAAGTCTTAGTATTAAAGAAGGATTTGTATAAAGTTTACGGATGACTCCTATTATGTTAGCTCAAATAATTTTTAATTGGCGGCTCAGATTCGCGGAATAAATTTAGAAATAAAACCCAAGACAATATTTATCTAAAGGAACTGATTTAGTGTAGCTCACAACGTAGTCGTTCATTTTCGTTAAACGTGTTCGCCATTATTTTACTTCCCTTTATTCTTAACTGTGTCATGATTTTTTTTTCTTTTCTTTTGCAATTAATAATTAATAAAAAATCAATGCATGCCACGTCATATGATGTGAAAATTATTGTATTTTAAAATGCCTCATAAAATATGCTAGCAATTTTTAAAAGCTTCTCTTGAATTGAATGAACATATTTTGTATAGTCTGTTATTAACAAAATAATAGAATTATGTGTGTACGTTTGTACTGAAGACAATTCAAAGCGTGCGTTTAAATAGTAAAACTCTTTCATACTCATGTTCATTATAATAAAATGCATATTTTCGCTGAATCTATTCTTCAAAAGATTTATAACTGTAACCTTTTTGTGTTATGACCCAGTGATGCGCAGGTCTGAAAAATATTTTAAATCCTCTTCTGTTTGTATGTTTGTAGATAAAATGGTGAATACATTCAATTTTACAATTTCAGTTTGGCGGGTAAAATTTTCACTTTTACAGAGAAATCACAGTGTGCTACTCTTACTTTGAAGCAAGTTGTTAGGCTTTACAACCAAGATGTCCCTAATGCCCCTACACAATTAAGAAACATTTTATGATCAAATGGAAATGAAATTCTAAATAGAGGTGATGATGACTTATAAAAAGAAGTGCAACGAAATTAACAAGTCGACTTTAACAGTTAAAGTTAATAGCCCTATGAATAGCAGAACAAAGTTCTAAATTTTAATTAAGAAGTCGAAGATAAGTCAATTGGCTGACCGCGAAGTAGAACTAGATGTGCATATAGTTGATAAAAAATCAAGATTTAGGATGGAATAAAAACTTTTAATCGAATATTGTGGAATACACATTACAAAGTAGAGTGAATATACGAAAATCTGAAAGAATTAGGCCATCAATAAAAAAATGCTAATTAAAATGATCTGTTATTCTAAAACGCCAGTCTTTAGACATAAATCATCAGTTATTTACCAGACATTGGATACCAAATACTGTAAATCATTTCACCGTTATTTGGACATCTGCAAACGGTTGGTAATAACAGTAAATCTTTTAAATATTCCCATGAATATGCAAATATTTTATTTTTAAATTGGTTTCTAGCTGTTGCATAGCATTGTTTTAAGGTATGAAAACCCAGTTGTAATGACTCTGGAACATATTGTAACACAGTTAGGTCTTAAACAATTTTATCATTGTAATTAATTTTTTAATATTTAAACGTTTACTACTCATAGAAGCTTAGAATCTTAGAGAAGGCACCTGTGTATTGTAAATATGATATGATAATGATCTGTTATTTTTTGTTTGTTTTCATAATGAAATTTAACATAAAAATTTATTTATATTGTATTACGACAATAGGAAGCCCTATCCATAGTAGTGATTGTGAAGAATTTTTAATTATAAAATTCTCCATACATTATCATCACCCATTTCCCATTCATATTATCTTTCCAAGTTACTCTCATGGTGGCACTATGTACATATGTATGTGTTTGTTGTGTTACCTTTAGACGTTCTACTTTACTCCGATAATAGCAGAAGTATTGTATTATTTTACTTTAAGCGCATAATGCAAAACAAGGTGAGAGAATCATAAGAAATTTGTATAAAATTTCACCTGCATTATAGGGCAGCTGAAAATTCCTAAAAACAAAAACAACAAAAAAAAAATGAAGAAAATGTCTTCGTAGAAAATGTTCTGTTTCTTTGTTCTTGTTGTTAACTATTACAGTTATTGTTACTGTTTCTCTATTTACTAGCGAAACAATAGCCAAGAAATACATTTAATTTCCTGTTGCAAAATTTACACGAGAATTGTAATTTGAAACAATAGAAAGAAAATTAGAAAGACCAACTTACCACAACTACCATGTCTAAACTAAACAGCATGTTACCGCTCTTGCCACAAAATCTTGTTGCACATTTTCATTGAAAATTAAGAACACATTTTTGAATTAATATCTACTAACAGAACTAAATGTACAGAATGCACATAAAGTTAACAAAAATTTAGTCCAGCCACATACATATGTACATACAATGAGGAAAATACAAAAAAAAATTTTTAAATTTATTTAGACAATCTTAAATATTCTAACATTACGTGCTATTCTTGTATGGACAAAGTTTTAAAAGCAAGAGGATATTTGTCGAGAAAAAAATGTCGTAGAATACCAACGAATCATAATTATGAAAAAAATATGAAAATGATTGATAGAAGACCACCGTGTTAAAGAAGTGAAGTGAATAAATGAATTATTTTTAAATGATTTTTTTATTTATTATTTTCTTTTATATGATTATTTTTTTAATACCACCTACATATCTCAAACAAAGGTTAATTCATTGGTAAAATGGAATGGCAATGGAAGTTGGCGAAAAGTCTGGACGTCTAGATGAGATCTGTACACCCGAAACGATTGAAAATATTTTTGCATTAAGGATTAAACGAAAAAAAAAACAACTGATTGATGGATAGGTAGCATTTTTTACGGAAAACACCATCACTCACGTCAAGGTTAAACTTGATAAATTCTATGATAAAAACTATACATAAATATAATCCAGAAAGTAGTGTGCAGCATTTTGTTTGACAAATGCAAGCATGTAAGCTGTTGAAAAATCTGGATGCAGAGATAAGGTCTCTACAAAAAAATTAAAAGAAGAAATCGGTGTGGCGTTGACTAATAGAATTAGTTGATTGAGGTATTGGGGGAAAAAGAGGAAAGTTTTCACAAGTTGTAAATGTGTCAGGTGTGCTTACAATCTATCATAAGTACAAATGTGGGTTTTCAGGCCTAATAGCTACCTAAGAAAGCCCATGTAATTTTTTCAGTCAATAGAGTCATGAATACCTTTTTTTTTTGTATTTACACGGTATCATCCACTTTCACTGCCTTTAGAAGGGAATAATAATATTTTCTACTAAAGCTTACCCCCTAAAATGACAATAAATCCAAATATCTGAAGAATACAGATAAAGGCTACACATTAATAAAGAGATACCATGTAATAAGATAGAAAAACTTCACCCAACTATTGCAGTAATCTCACGAGCATTTTTTGAGGGTGATGACATCAAATACTGAGTAACAGAGAAAAAAAAACTAACAAAGTAATATGCAACATTAGTTAGGTGACTGGACGGCTGCCACAAGGAAGCGCTAGGGATGAGATCATATTGTGCGTCAATATTTTCTCAAACTGCCTATAAGAGTGCGAAAACTCATATTAACCCCAAGTACAGGTACATATGTACCTAGTAGAACTTAAGTCGTATAGGCTTATTTACATTGTTGGTTTTATTGGGATGCTGAAATATTTTATTATGATGTGTTTGTGTGATTAGATTTGGTCCAAATAATTTTTAGTCGGGTATGAAAAAAACAGACCCCAGATGTCAATTCTTACAATCCGCATTCGAAAACTATGGTCATGAAAGTAATGTCATTATGGATGCATTAATGTTTTCCCATAAGAGTTGGATTAATAGTATGTATTAATATTTTTTCGTGAGTGTGCCGAACAGGAAAATGCTCTTATTGTTGTTGTTTTCTTAATCTTATTTATACATTAGCATTTTATCTTTCGAATATCTACGAAATGTAATGTTTATGGATATGTTGTGGCACGTAAAGTATCATATGCAACAATAAAGTTTTCGAAAAACAGAGTTAAAGGGGTGGGGATATCGTATTTTAACGTTTAACTTCTATTGTTAATGTTACGAGTATGAGTATGAAAATATCAGTACGGGTATGAAATGCAATATGAAATGTACTGAATATCGGTATGAATATGAGTTTTTTTTTTAACAACAAATAAGCCAATGTTTCGTTGCAACTAAATAGTCTTTTAAGAAACTCATTGCATACATTTTGTTTTTTTTTTTCGATTAAATTGTTGGAGTTTTTGAGTTGCGCTGCTCTGGCAATTTTTGGTTTTTGTTTTCTTCCATTAGGTTTTGTTATTATAGTTTCATTCGACCATTTAAGAAACCAATTTTTACTTACACAAGTCATATGTTTACCGTAATGAGCCACATTTAGTTTAAATGCTTGAAATTTTCTTGAAATCATTTTTGAATTCCGTATGCTACCACAATACAGTACAACAGCACCAACACCAATCATATCAACATATTGTAAAAGAGACATTTAAAATATAGCACTACAATACGTGTCTGCCCCACAATCTGCCACTCTGTCAGTCTGTCTGTCTGTCTGTCGGTCTGTATATACTGTATTTCTGGTTACATTTAATAGTTCCATTGAAGTTGGCAAAGTGGCATATGAGCAGCATGCATTACAATTTATGAGTTTCATATTTTTTTATATTTTTTTATGATTTTTGTTTTTAGTTTATTTTTTAGTCATTTATTGTGTGAAAAATGTCTGAATGTACCAAATATTTCTGTAAATAATGGAGATCAACTAAAAACTAGATTTTGAAAATTAATTAAAAATTCTAGCAAAAAAATTTTTTAGAGAAAAATTGTTTTGGAATTTTTTTAAATTAGAAAATCATGCGCGAATTCTCGTTATTAATTAAATGGTTGCCGGTGTAAAAATTAACAACAGTTTTAACGCTTCAAAATTAATGCTTTTAAACTTTTGATAACATAACTAAAGCTTTTATGGCAGCATAAAATCTGTAAGCAATTCTTTGTAGAACGTTATGATTAAAAATTAATAATAATAATTAATTAAATATTTTGTTAAATAACTTTATAAAAAAAGATGATTTGTTAAGAATCCCTAATATATGTATATGAAGAAATTTTTAACTGGAAGCAAATATCAAACGTTCTATCGAGAGCATCGTAAGGAACCATAAAGCCGGGCCGGATTTACTATATTATATGATACTATATTTGCTCAATACCCTCAAAAACCCGCCTAAATCCTATAAATCAAATTTTTTCAAAAATATTTTCGTAAATATGCCAAAATATCACACTCAATTAAGAAATCTTTTCGAAAAATATGGAATGCTTATAATTTTAATAATTCTGTTGTAAACTTTTTCTTTTTTTTCCGCATCTTAATAATGCTTTTCATATGTTTTATATTAAAATTATATTCATGTTTAGAAAGACTTCTGAAAATGCTTCTGAACAGCCAGCAGCAGTAACAGCAGCAAATATTTTAATGCCAAAATATGTGTGTCTTCTGCTAAAAAAGAACTTCTTTTTTTTCTTTTTTTTCATTCTTTAGTTGTAAATGCAAAAGTAGAATGAACAACACATAAAAATACATATTTTCATCTTTAATTTCTTTATTTTGTTTTTATTTATTATAATAAATCTTAAAAATTTCTTCATTATTTCTCAGATGAGTTTCGTTTGTGTGTGTGTGTGTTTTTTTACGTTCTTCATAATGTCGAATTAAATGCAGTTGTAAAAAAAAAGAAGAAAAATAAAATAAAATGAAATGAAATACGAAAGAGTGTAGAGAGTCTTTTCTGGTAAAAGAAAACGAAATAAAAGAAATAATTTACGAGCCACTGATGTAGAAAAATAAACAAACATATGGAAAGTCTTTGATGTATGAGCCAAATAAGTCAAAATCATATTAAATAAATACTATTTGAAGACAATTCCTAAAACTATATTGAGATTTGAAAAGGAAATGGAATGGTTAGATTGGACAAGAAAAATGTGGTTAAAACGGACAATTGGAATGACAAAAATATCATATTCGAAGGAAATGTTTTATGGAGAATAATTGAAAATATTTTTTATTTCTTAATGAAATATGTGTCTCTGCGGTATTTGAAAAATATTAAAACAATGTGCTAAAATTATGTGTAAGCAATTGGAAATTTAAATAAAACTATTGAAATGATATGATTGCAATGACCTTATTTTTTATTTCCTAAATAAAAAAGCCAGGCTAATGAACAATAAATATAATGTATAGGAAATGGAATTAATTTTGTTGTCTATTTAACATAATTTATTTATTATAGTTATGAACGTTAATTCATAACTCATCTTATATTTCATATCATATCAAGCATATGTCATATGTGTGATAAACACGCGTTGGGTATGCAGCTTTTTCCTTTTTATGCAATTTTCATGTAAAAAATTCTAAATAGTATTTATGTGTACAGGTTCCTGACTTTGAATTCATACTTATTCATACTCAACCCCAAAGTACAATCATAAAAAGCACTCGCTTTGCTGTAGAACAACGCAAATCCTTCAGCCTTCATTCAGTTAACAAATAGATATGCGTGAACTATTTTCACATTTAGTTTTTGGCATTTTAAGAGAACTAAAGAATAAACAGTACTTTGTTTGAATTATTTATACAAAAATCTATTGTTTAAATTAAGAAATTTTTGTATGTTTTGGTTTTATTTTCTTCGCTACTTTTGTTTATGATCTCCAGTTGTTGTGGCATTTGCGTTAATTGTGAATAGAAAAAGAAAAACGTAATAAAAGTGGCAATAATATGTGCTAAATTGTTTAATTGCTTCCTTGAACTGGAGCAAAATTGTTTATTTTTTTGTTAAATTTTTAACGAAAAGCAAAATCTTTAAGTATTTCACTCTAAATTCTTGGCGTATTTCTTTTAAATCAATAACGAACGTACAATTAAAAACTCATTAATTTTTATAAAACAAAAAAAAAACGAATATTTTTCATGAAAAATATTTCAATTTTTATTTAGATTATGCGAATTGAGGTCGAGCTAAAGGTAATAGAATGTGCCTTTCCACGCCAATTATACATAAGTACTTATCGACAGACATTGCTTTGACTCATATACGATAAATGCGCAAAATTTGAATGGAATAAATTACAGAAAATTGTGGTTAATTTCTTTAACCATTAAGATGAATTATTTTTTTTTGGCAATTATTATTACGTATCGACGATTTGCGCCCTATTAACAATACCTCGTAGGAAATAAAAATATAAATATGAAGAGGTGATGTTTTACTCTACAAATTCTTCCCTTTCTGTGTATTCAAAGCAAAGAAGTGCTTATTTCCGATTTATCGTCGAATTTTTTGGGAATACTGCGATCAGACTAAAGAGTTTTCGTTCGTTTTAAAGGATGTACGTATCTGCAATCGTGTTTCTGTAGTCTCTAAGTCAAGGTGTATAAGTACACAACTTTCAAAACCTAAAATAAAGAACAGAAGGTCGTCCCAAAGCATCTTTCGCATCTTCTTGTGTTGTTTCAGTTTCTCTCTGTGAGCATGTATTCCACTAGGTGTAGTGTGAGTGGCACTGCATCATCTTTCTGTACTACAACACGTAACGTCACACTACTAGTTTCTGGTATAGTTGGTTTCTCACGATGAATAGGCGCAAAGTGTTGATCGCTTCTGCAAGAAAAACCTTATTGGCACCAGAACCATGCGAGGATACATACATCTGCAGTTTCTGAGTAAATCTATTTGAATTACCCAAAAACCAGTGTTTCATTCGAAAATTCACGAACTGATGAACCTCTCAAGAATACGTACTGTCAGGTGATGTCATTAAAGAATTATAAAAGAAAATTTCTAAGTGGTAAAGAAGTGTAATAAGACAATCTACACTGATGCGAATCCCTTTTATATTAAAAGTTACAATGGCATTTGCAATATGGATATATGTAGACAATGCATAGCATGTTCTTAGATTGAATACAAGAATATCTCTTCAGTCATCCATATAGCATATGCTTCATTCATTAGAAACTTATTTTCATTTGAATATTTTAAATAATTTTTTCCCGATTTGATTTTAGTTGTTCAAGTACAAAGTGTTATGTTTATTAGTATGTTGAAGTAGAATTAAGTAAATATCATAGGTAGTGGAACTTTTTTATTCATTGTTTTTTTGTTTTCTTCTTTTCGGTCGAACAAAATGTAGGTGTATTATTGAGAAATGACCTTCGCTAGAAAAATTTATGAAATTAATTCATTAAATTGGCAGCAAGGCAACACAGATTCTGAGATAATATAATCACGTGTATAATACTCAATAGAAACTAATTTTAGAATTTACGTTTCAAATTATTGTTGCCAAAAATATTAACACGATACGTACTAAATATAGATTATGTAAGGGACCACCTAAGTCAACACCTAACGATTATGAGTCAGTTTGTCTATGTCAATAGTGTAATAAAATTACAGATCCGAATTAACGAAACGAAACTTAATTAAAGAGTTTTTAAAAAATTTTTACAACTAATTTACCCTTGGATGTATATCAGTAATGACTGGTCAATACGTTTAGAAATCAGTCTGAATATAAGTATATACTAACAAACTAAAGCCTTCCAAATTCACCCAGTTCTTCATTATTGCATCCACATCAATAATCAACAGAAGACTGCCGTATGAATATTCAAGACTTGCAGGTCTATTTCCTAGGCATATAAACGTACATGGTATTGTTTAATCGTATAAGTTGGTATTAAATATTGCATTCATTGGAACTTTTCATTTCTTCCTTTGGTACACATAATTTCCAAAAATTTTCGATTATTCAATTAGAAATCCGATCAGTTGCAAAAAAAACGAATTGTAACAAAATCTGGGAAGCCTCACAGTATCCTGTATAAGGCCAATGTCTATAAAATTATTTTTTTTTTTAAAGTAATCATTGATGGTTAGGGATATGTATGAAATAGTTGGACTTGGCTGGCTTATCGATTAACACTGTTTTCTTCTTCTTATTTAAGAACATTGTTTAAAATTTTCTCCTCGGAAATTAAAAAAGGAGAAGGAGAACCACTTAAAAATGTTTGAACTTTATTCAGAATACCGTAAAAACAAATGCAATCCAGTGCGAATTATTTTAAGTTCTTCGAGTTTGTTTCTTGTTTCATCATAAGTGAATGTCACACTGTTTTGGCACAAAAATTAATTCCATTCACTTCACTACTCAAAAGTGCAGACACAAATATCTGCTGTTTTAAATTCTATTGTTTTCTTTCTGTTGTCTTTGTTTTGAATCACGGTACACACATTCTTAAATATTTAGTATATTCCCAATATATTTTGTTGGAATTCTAAAAATAATTCCATAATTCTCAATTTCATTTTCATTTTAGAGTGAACTGTTAAGGCATTCATAAATCCATGTGTCTTAATGACTTGGAGATGGGTGAGTGAACGTTAACTGAGTCACGTAGAATAATATTTCTATGGTTATAAAATAAATTCTAATTTTCTAGAACTACTTGTTGTACAGTAAGGCCTTTGACATCTCACCAGCTGAAGCGTTTTATTAGTGAAAATTTGTCCACCATTCAAAAGAAAATGATTTCATGGTCTGTGAAGAAATTTTGGTGAATTGAATTTGTTCTGGTTTCATAATAATTATATTGACACAACATTTTTCTTTTAATTTCTTACGAAAGAAATTAATATTTGCTCGGAAATGTAATTTGTCGGCTAATTTCAAATAATTCATGTAAAGAATATTTTTATTAAAATTTACTCTACGTTCAGGAAACATTTAATTACTTACGAATAAATGTGGAGCCTAATAAGAGCCGAAAGTTTACAAAATAAATTGTAGTTGATTCTGGACATAGAATTTTATGCTGCGAATGAGTGTACACTAAAAAATTTCTTGTAGGACGAGCGATTTGCATAAAGGCTGAAAACAGCACATTTTTACCATTTTTAAATAACTCTCTATATCTTGTCACTTGTTAATTTTTTGGGACCTTTCTTTTCTTGAATGAAATAAATATTCAAAAAAAAAAATTTCAGTTAAGTTTAGTTTCATAAAGACAACATTTTCGTTCCAAAATGTATTGCAATAAAGTGACTGTAATTATTTGGATTGTTTTTGTTTTTTTTTTCTTACTAAATATACTCTTATGAGACCATAAATTCTGTTCCATTGCACTCATTGGACCATCACTGACATTCATAAATCTGTGGAACGTTACGCATATATCTGTGTCGACCGTATACATGCATACGATTCTATGGGAAGAAATGAAAGCAACAACTTTTCACTGTAGCAAATGATGATGATGCACTTGTGCGTTACACTAAACCCACTGAGTATTTCTTAATTTTTTTTTTTACTTTTTTTAATTTTTTCTTTATAAAAATGTAAAAGAGAAATAAAGAATCTTAAGAAAAGTAGACATGCTGAAAGTATTTCATATTTTGTTACCACAATATATGGCGCTGTTTTTGTTTTAAGACGAAAAAATATCCAAGTACTCTAAAGATTTATTTTCTCATGCAAAACTTTTTATAATTTTTCTTTTTATTGTATGGCTAGTATTAGTTTATATTTTTCTTGCTTTGTTTTTAATTGTTCTGCATTATTATTTAAGCTGTAACATTTAAACTTCAATTTGATTTATATGCCAGCCCACGTATTAGTGTATACCAAACATTTCCTCCATGGGAAAGTAAATCATTCTTTTTTTTTTTTGTTAATTCTATACTCATAATAATTTGTATATTTTGTTTGCACTCGACGCCCACTGTCTCTAAAGGAAACCCCACACTTAATCAAATTTTTAAAATTTCTGTCGTCGAACTGGTTTCACACTCTCACTATTTGAACGAATTGTACTTAAAGCTGTAGTAAATGTGTATATGGGTAATGGGTAATGGGTATCTCTCTTTTATTTTTAATAATTTTTAATAATCAATCTTAAAAATTGACAAATTTTTCTACGGAGTAGAATGTAAACGCGTTTCAATAGACATACTAATCACTTTTTATGCCAGAAAAAAAAAGAAAGTGCTTCTTCTAAAACAGAACACATAAAAGAGCTTTTATGGCATAAATTAAAGAACTGGTTCAAAATTATTTTCTTGCTATACAGACATATTTAGTCATACTATAACTTTCAATAAAATTAAGGAAAAATAGAAAATAAAAAATAGAGAAAAAAAATGAGAAAAACTGAAGCATTTAGTAAAAGTCAAGTTAGAAAAATTGTTTTCGGTTACAAGTTTCACTTCAATGAAATTCCATTTGAAACTGAATTATTTTTATTACTGGCAGCATTAAGAAAGTTGAACTCATTATTTGGTTTTAATCATTCATCAAGCATGAGAGAAAGGGTTTCAAAAAAACTTGATAGAATATTCTCGTAAACCTTAATTTCTTAACTTGAAAACTTTAAAGACAATTTTTAAGTTACAATCCTTTTTTATTTATTCATCTTTATTTCCTAAATGAATGTTTGTTTTCAATGCAAAAGATGTGGAATTTTAGTGAGCAAACTATCTAAATATGAGCATTGTAGCAAAAGATATTCAACAAACTTGATGTTGTATAGCGAAAATGTTAAATATTTGAAGATGATAGGTATCAAGGAGAACTAAAAAAGAATTCGGTTTTAATTAAACGGTTTCAATTAGAGGAACATATAGTTGGGCAGATAAAGGGGTGTGGTCATGGATAAGTGAAGATGGTCAGATTACTGTATATGGTAAGTAGATAAAACTGAGTCTCTTTAAAATGAGACATTAAACTGCAATTTTCAAATGAGGCTATACATGAGAGTCTTAAAAAGGGTTTTTTTTTGGAGAAAATAGGTATTTAATGCGCTTTATATACACTGAGCGCCATAAGTGAGCAACACTTTTGTCGTTAAGTATAAAACAGTTTTGTTCTTAAGTATAAAAAAGTTCCTTTATCATGAATTGTTGTTTTTCTTTTAACATTTTATAAGTAATAAATAACCGTTTTTATTTTTGGAAATTTATTCGACAATTCTCATTTACTTTTCTCGCTATCCTATGAGAATTAATTATTTCAGTGGTGTTTACTCACTTTTGGCGCTCAGTGTACACTTTTCAGACTATTGTTTTGGTTGAAACTCAAACAGTAATACCTCCTTTCGACTCCTATCAAGATTCTAAAAGTGATTTTTAAATATAAGCACATCGCATGATCGAGAGTTTAGTGACTGAACTCAACTTTCAAAGAGTTTCGAGTGTTTAGTAACTGAACTTGAAAATACTAAACGTTATTTTATTTATTTATTTATCGATTCCCACCCGAGACTCTGGTCTGTTAGGTTACAGCTTGTAAATAAATAAATATATTCAATAAATACAAATTTTTAATAGCGGATACACATAACTTTGGCCTAACAAATCAGGAGCAACAAAAACTATTTCCACAAAAAACAATTACAATGACGATTTTAGATTTTTGTTTGAATATAAATCTTTTAAACGAATATAACGAATATGATAATTTTTGTTTGATTATTTTTAGAAGAGATACGACTGATTGTATACATATGTATGCCTGTTTATTATGATTATTATATACGCTACACTATTAATTTTATTTGTTCCCTAATTAATACGAATTTTTATGACAAATTGGATTTATTAAGTATAAAATGCTTTTCTTTTCTTTTTGTTTAATCATTTAAAATCTAATCCAATCAAAGAATATAGAGAGAAAATTTATTAACATAAACAAATAGTTGACATATGCAAATGAAAAATTATCCAGCGTAACATTTTTAAATTGTACCAAAGTTAAGTGTGATGAATATAAAAGCAAATAAATGATACAACAGACGGCAACACAATAGATACACACTTTCAAGTCATAATTATTTTATTTAAAGTCTTCTTTTATTTCTTGGTTAGACGACATTACATGAATTTCTTAAGTCGAGTATACATTTCCTTAATTAAATAAACAGTTTAAGTTTCAAAACATTGTCTTTGGTAGTGTCTTAATGCCATAAATGGCAGACTCATCAAAACTTAATTTAAGGTTTCTTTACAAACATGTTTGAAATGTTTTAAGAACTTCTGTAATTTAAAATAAAAACAAAAACAGATAAAATCTTAACTAAGATTCAGCAGATTTACATATTTTGAAATAGAATTGTTAACACTGTTTATTTATGCCATTGTCCTACGTTCAAAGTGTTTTCGAAATAATTCACTACTATTTATGCATCTTATTAGTCTATGTAAGAATTTACTATACATATGTAACTACAAGTACTGACCGAAATAAATTTCTTAATTTTTTAATAAGAAAATCTACAGATTTTAATGAAATAAGTGAATTATAGTCGATTGATTAAGACTATTTTGTACTCTACGGCCATTAGTGTGCTTACCAACGTAAGTATGTAGTAATTGTTCAATTTCTGTTACTCTTAGGTGAGTAATGTCTAGCAAAGTCTCATTCATAAAATATTGGAACCTCAAGCCTCTAAAAGCTGGAAAATAATGGAATCAATGGTTGATGAATATTTTAAGTAGCATAGTGGAAACAGGCTATACGTGACCGTACTACTTGTGCACATATGGTACATATGTATGTAAACTAAACGACTTATTGTCGAGTAGAATGTGTTTTAAATTTCGAAACTTCAGCTAACAATATCCTTAAAAAAATGTTATTTAAACAAACTTCCTTTAAGAAGTATTTAAACATTCCTCTGCTATGGACTCATTAGGACCTTAACACACTTGCCAAATAATTTGCTCATGATAACATTTTATTCTCTAAATTGCATAATTGCATGTTTATCCTTCAATAGGAACGTCTTTTAATATGATTTCAAAATCTAGAGGCTATTAAATACACGTTATTTTTGATTTGAAATTTAACGAATGCTATAACGGAGAAAGTTGGATTTGCGATTACGAAATAAATATATTTGAAAAGAAAATAAATGCGAATATTTTGTTTAAAAACTAAAAATATTTCGTGTTAAAATTCAATTAACAATGTCAGTCACTTTAAAATATAAAACATTTTTGTAATTGAATTCCGAATAAAAATAAATTTTCATTTAATTTAAAAGTCATTAGCAATGAAAATATTTTATAAAACCATTCAAAAACAGCAATAAAAAACAATTAATTGTTAACTATTAACAGTTTTACACTTTAAAGCGTAATATTAACTTTTATTATGGTTTATCTGTATTAGAACGCATTATTATTATTATTATTTAGGAAAATACAATTTAAAAAAAATATTTAAAACTTACAATAAAAATCCCTTTTTCTTTCAAATTTTATAAAAAAAAACACATTTTGAAAACAACTTTTTAATTAAAAATAATTTATTAAGCTTCTTACCGAGAGGGGCATAATTGTTGGCATTTATTTTACAGACATTAAAATCATTATGAGAAAATTCTAAATTATTTAACAAAAAAATAATAAAATAACAACCACCATATCATCGCTTCCTTTTGTTTTTACAATTTACCAGAATTTATTATTTCCGCCAAAATTAAAATGGTAGAAGATTTTAATAGGAAAATAAACTTTAACAGGTACTGTACCACAAAAAAATACTTTAAACATAACAACAACAACAAAAACAATTCGTATATAAAAATTATTTTTATAACCACCACTGTTATTCACCTGTTTTATATCTAAATGCGTTCACACTGTCATATATTATGTGTGGTTTGTTTAGATTTTACTTGAAGAATGAATAAACTGAGTATTATTTACAACTTTACGATATTTGTTGCCACTCATTATTTAGACAATAAGCTAAATAGCTTGCCAACTCGGAAGTTAGATTATGTTAGGCTATTTGTGGTACCTTAGGCTCAGTATTCGCTATTATTCGCCGTACATATGTAAAGTCGAGTGTGCGTTTAATCCACTTCAATTCTTTCTTCTCTAAGATTAACAAGCTTATGGGTTTCCTCATATTTGGGTCGTCCTAAAGTGCCCTGAACTACTACACCTAATGAAATCGTTAATCGCCTCTTTGTAGTTTAAAACAGTACTAAATCTACCAAGAACTATTCCTAAAGAATTGGATTCTGTGGTTGATGGCTATTTTAATAAACTCATATATTGATTAAAGACCGTCACAAATTGTAGCCTGTTAGAGATAAAAGAAGGTGCCCTGTAATTACAACCGAATGAACCTGCATATCATGCAATGGCATCATTTGACCACATGCGTTTTAAGAAGGTATACACTAGAGCACTCCTACAATTTGAGTGGCGACAACAGACCACTTGCGTTCTGTTCTCTACTAGTGAAAGTTAAAGTTGTCAGTGACTTATCCTTGGAGTTCATATTGGGCCAGTGAGCGAATACAGTTGTGAAGACAATTCGATCTTCCTACGTTAGAATCAGAAGTATTAATAGACGGAATAGTATCTACATTGACATCCTTTGGAATTCTCGAATATGCCATACAGCTTTATCCATGGCGTAAAACTACGCTAAGGAACCTGTCCAATCATTGGGCAATTTTGGAGGGACTTAAAGATTAAGGTTATCATAATAAATACCCGATCGTGATTTCGCTTTCGAACCATATGCAAAGATCGAAACAGTGTTGTTCTGAAGCCCAGATTTAGCAGCCCAACCAACTCTGAAAGTATTCCGATTCTTGAAAAGACCTTGATCCTATGTTTCAATTGTAAAATATATGAGTGCAGGAGTAAAGGCTTGTTCGATCGTGGAAACATTGCAATACAAGCAACATTGCAGCAAGTCTCTAATAAATCAAATGGTATTATATTCATTATATTCGGATACAGATGGCGTAACGGTTCTTTGGTATCTTCGGAAAGTACCTGATATGAAATAGATTTGAAGGTGTTTTATACCCACTATTTGAATGAATGCATGCCCGAATGAGAAAAGAAAAGATATGTTCAATACTAATTTCTCAATATTTTAATTCTAAGAGCACTCCATTGACCATGAAGCTGAGTAGTACACATGTGTAAAAGTGGACATGCCGCCAGTTTGTCTAATGACAAAAAAAGCTGATTTCTCTAAAATAAACAGTCTTACTATTTTGATATCAAATAGATCAGTGCAACCACTTTGGATTCTGTGCATATTGTAGCAAAATGTTAAAGCTAAAAAGCTCGGAGGAAGATAGAAAAGAGTAAAGTATTTTTAAATTGGCCATAATTTTACCCATTTAGCGGCTATGAGAGTCCACCTGGCACCGCGACTGGAGATAGAAACCAGTAAATGAGCGACTATTTGTTAATTGTGGCCTACAAAACAAGTAACTCGATCTAAACGATTATTCTTGAAAGCTTTATGGTACACATCATGAACTTTTTGTCAAGTGTGTTTTGTACAATTTTAAAAAGCTATGGTTTGTGAACCATAGTATAAAGAACAATTTTATTGGATTCATTTATGCTGTTGTAATAGCAACAAGTGCGCAGGCGCAACTCGTTACAGACGCTGGTATTTTGTTTTGCTTATTTCCACTTCTGGAAAAATATGTTTTTTTTTTGAAAATCTGCTGACTACATGAGGGTGTTCGCTGAACAGGAACGTTGGCTATATATCTCTATAAATGTACATAGATATGTTGGTGTGTATGTATATGTGATAAATGCATTCTTTTATATATACATATACTTACATACATACATACATACATATACTTATATACATATGTATGTATGTAGCTTTGTATATATTAAACTGTGTATGTGATAAATATTTGTAAATAAATGCATACAGAGTAATTTCCTTCTCTTCAACCAACATATCACCAACAACAACAATAATAACAATAACATATTTATACAGAAATAAAAAAAATTGTTGTTGGTTTTCATTTCCAGTTGGTCTTAAAAATTTCATGGTCTGTTGATTATATACCACCGTAGCTTGTATGCTACGCCAATTTATTATTGGATTGTATTGTATTGTTATGATAATACTGACTATCTGACTCTATACGTTGTTGTAGTACTATAAGGTGGTTAAATGTAATTCTCTTCAGTGGCTTTTATGTTAGTATACATATATACATACATACAGATGTATGTATATATTTAGAATTCACTTGTTGCATTTCAGTAAATACCAGTTTTCGGTTTGTAACTCAAAATTTTCAATTTTTATTCTGTTTTGTTCTAATCATTGGCGTGTTAAACTATTTCGTAATCAAATATAGTTTTTAAATGATTTTTTATTAAAAAAAAATAATTAAAAATTTTGGGAGATATTGCAAATGTAAAGACTTTCTTTACATGCCACCATGCAAGAGCGAGAGCAACTACATTTGTAGGCCTAATATGATGGATAATGGGAGCTATGTCGTTGTTCATTGTAATAGTTTACATTTGTTTAACTTCTTGTCTGTCATTGTTAATGCTGAAAAGTTGCAATATGTTATATCACAAAAAAATAAAATAATTTTAAATTTACAATTATCATGAGTAATGGAAATAATTGGAGCCAATTCGATATTTTAGAGGACCTATAGAATGTTCAGCATATTTAGTTGTAAGTAAATTTTCGAAATGCATGGATACATATAAATACAGGAAATTAATATGAAACAATTCATAATTTAGTTAAAAGAACTTTATCAGAACTATTCCCTTTTTTTAAATTTTTTTACAGAAATTAACCAGCTTATCTAGAAACTAAATAACGATATTAAATAGAAATTAAATTAAAATCTAATCAAATAACATTTAGAAATACGTACATGAGAATAAGAAGGTAGATTTCTAACACAAATTGATTCTATTTTGTTACAACTAAACAATATAATATATTGTGCTACACGTAGATATTTTAAATGATGGGACGTAGATATTTTTAATATTATAGTCAGGTTAGGTTAGGTCGGAGTGGTAGCTCTGTTATCACAAAGCTCACTTAAGCACGCATAGCGGCCCGTTGTGATGCCACGGGTGAACGAAGTCCCTGTACTAACCAAGTTCCACCAAAATCAGGGAAAAGGACGAAGTTGGTCAGCGCAAGGGCTGCACAAATAAAAAAAATTGTATTCAGTCTCAGAATATTTTTCTTTGTATTTTTTGATAGAATAAGCAGCCTGTCTATATTCTCAAGTATTTTACACTAATTGCACTTTTAAATGGTGATTCGTTGATACAACGACGAATACGTACCGCGATAGAATTTCCCCACGATCTTAATAATATTAACATATGACCCCTTAGTTCTGTTAAAGCTTTAACAAAGCATCACCTCCATGTTCTCATAATACTTCCAGTTTTTATTTTTATTCATTAATCAAGTTTTCCCCGTTAAGCAAATGATTGGTATACTGTCTCAGCATGTATATCAAATATGTATAAAATGTTATCGATAAAAATTAGTCCCTAATTAAAGCTGTAGTGTAGTGGGATGATGTCAACATCGAACATGGAAAGATCGGGCAGCCTCACCTCACCTCTTACGGAGTATAACAGTAGACCAAACGCTTGTATAGCTAGAGAAACTTGATTAATTAAAATGATTTATAACGATTGAAAAGACGGAATCCAAATGAAAAGGTGGTGTGAGACAATTTATGGCTTATAATTGTCCTCATTGCATCAGCAAGAACTAGTGAAAATTAAATTTGAAAAATCTAACACAATGAGGACAAGTTCAAATGAAAATAAAACGAAAATCATTATGAAACTAGATCCCTTAAATAGTCTCGCCTACAGTTTCAAGATAGGTTCAGCAAGGGATCAAGTTCAATAGCCCGTTGTTAACTGAAGTTGAATGGAATCAAAGTTCAATTACAGATATTAATGGACAAATTTTCATTACCGTATCGTTAGACTGAAATTTAAAACCTATGACGGCATTTAATCAATAAAAAAATTTGCTTTTTTTATATCGATTTTAAAGTAATTTCACTTTGAGTAGGCAAAATCCATTTACGGTTTTCTTAAGACTTTTGTTTTTATTTTTGCAAAAAGAAAAAAAATTGTAAAACTATGAATGAATATTCAAATATGAAATTGATACAAAAAATAAAAATAATAAATAATAATAATAATAACAATAAAAAAATATCACAGAAAAACAAACAACAATAATAAAATCAATTAAGTTTTACTACAGCTACTGATACTCGTGCTTGTGTATGTATATGAAAATGGTTGACATAAAAACAAAATCCATACTAAAATAAAAAATGAAACCACAAAAGTTTGTAATAAAAAACCAATTCAAGAAAATAAATATTTTATATTTCGTTTTTTATTATTTTTGTTTTAATTTAATAATTATACAACGACAATATTTAAGTGTATGTAATAACATAAACGCTGTAAAAAAAATTTAAAATTCATATGCACGGGTGGATTGGCTGTCTTTGAAACGCCAAGACATCCATCCATCCAACTAATTAACAAAAGCCTCTCAAATCCATTTACAAGTACTTGGGTTTCACGTTTGAGTATCTTTTCAAAATTGAAGGCTTTGCTAAAGCAATCACATGTGATCAACAGAAAACAATGTATGAATGCATCGAATTGAATTAATGAATGAATGAATTTTCAAAAATTGTATAACGTGACAATCTGTAGGGACAGACGACCAAAAAGACGAAGGAATAGCGAAAAGGTCATTGAGATGAATGCGTTGTAGTTTTTCATTTTTTTCTAAGAGTCATTCAATGTGAAACTTTTAACACTCAAGAAAATTATTATTAGGATAATAAATAGTAGACACTGTCGTTACTCAAGTAAGGTTTTTAATTAAATTGTTTCTCTCTTACAGATGGCGTGGTATAGCGAGCAATCTATATCGCCAGAAATAGTCAAAAAAGTTATATTTTAAAAATTCAAGTGGTGATTCAAAATTGGTCATAATCGAATCATTTAAAGATACTGAAAGCGTTATGTGGTCCGACGTGTGAAATATCACAATGGACTTACATATACATGACATACATACATAATTGGTCATTACAACCCTTCAGTCAGGATTACGACCTAGTTTCTCACACCACTTATGTTGTGTGTGTTAATTTTATACATGAGTGGCGAGACCTACAGTTTAAAGTCGACTCCGAACGACAGATTTTTCAGAAACTTTTCATGGCAATTTTATGTACTCCCAGAGTTTTTGCCAGAAATCTGCTGAGAGGAAGTCGCTGAAGAAATATTTTTTCATATTTTGTTTGATGTCTGGCCTGGGCCTTGAACCCTGGCTTTACGTTTAATAAGCCAACACGCTCCCTACTGGACTACGGCGACTTCTTTTAGCGAAAGTGTAGCGAATAATCGGACTTTGTCGATTCCACGGTGTTCTCAGCACTTGGGTCTGTATTAAACTAATTATGACGTGTTTTGGATTTAAAGTTCAATCCAACTAAGGCAATAATTAAATCCGTCCGACCTTTCACAAGGCTATAGATATGCCGTCTTAGGTGCAAGTCAATCCAGAGTCCATCATTGGAATTTTTACGTAAAAACAAGGGTTAAGCATTAGAAAGAAATACAATTTTCATCGAATTCAGTGCTTTAGGTATGATTTATTTAATTTTACCTTTTAAATCGAAAAACAATGAAGTATTAATTTTTTTTTTTTTTATTTAACTGAGTAGCTTAGACCTTAGACTAGACTACCATTGCGCCTACGATCAAGAGTTATTCAAGAGTTACGAGTTTGATATCTTGGTCTACAAATACATATAAGATATTAATTTAAGCTAAGATATAAATAGAAATTGAAATTCATTTATACAATTTACGCAATTATGAAAATAATTCAATTTATTTAATTTCTAGACATTTTTAACTCTACACTTAGTCAATAGAGTGTACTTGCTACCTACACTGAACACTCACTATACACCTTTTATTTTTTACATTTTTTTTCTTACTGTTTTGATTTCTTTTTCAATTTCATTAATTTCGAGAAGAAAAAAATGCGACAATAAACAAAGAAAGATGTGACCAGAGCTACTTTCAAGAGTAAGAGATAAAAAAATACATCTCAAGGTTTACTTTATACTGTAGATTGCGATTATTTTACAAATAAATCTTCACATAATTTTTATTTCTTTATCTCTCCTGGGTTTCATTCATTATTTCGATTCAGTTTTTCTTTTATTTTTTTGCATGTTTTCCTATGTTTTTTGAACACATGCATATGAAGATGGATTGTTGTCGCCTGTGAAATATTTCAAATATTCACTGTGGCAAGAATACATTGACCTTTGAAGTGTAATATTTTTTTTTTGAATTTAAATTTCAGATGAAAATTGTTTGTTTGCCTTAAGAGTGTAATTTATCAATAAAGTTTTGCAATTTTTCAATTAAACAAAAGTATTAAATTTCTTTGAAATCAATGAACCGGTTATGTATGAAGAGAAGCGCCTCTTTTGCAAATTGCAATGAATTTATAGGGGTTTCCTTAAAACTATTTAGAAATTCGTAAAACAAACATATAAATTGATTACATACAATAATTATTTTGGCTTAAAAAAATGGATAAGAATATAACATTCATTTGCTGGCATCGGAATCTTTAGCCAAGACCAAAAGCGACTTAAAGCTGCATACTTTCAAACCTCGGTATCACACTTTTTTGGGGAAAGACAACTTCGAAAGCGGAACTTGTACTCAGATCACATATCAATCTTTATATCACAGAATCACATTCTGGAAAAGACTCATTATTAGGTTTGGTTTGATTTATTTTGCCTTTAGGCATTTGAAAGGGAATCGGAATTTAATTTTTTATACGCCACCAGTGCACAGTTATGCGCATTCTATCGGAAATTTAGAAAATTAGAACTGCTGCTACGCAACTGACCTATCTAGGTATTTTTAAGCTGGCTTAGTTCCTTTTCTCATCTGTAGTATTATACAGAAATCTAATTTGTTGCAAAAATTCTCTTATAATTCCTGATTACATATCTTTTATACACTGAGATTTGTATGTAGTATGTATTGTTTTTGGACATAAGAGTGAGCATATTTTTTTGGCTGAATATCTTAATAAATACAAAACCGCATATAAAAATAATATTTAATGGCTATCATGATGCACATTATTAAGGCTATTTGAAAACCACCAATTGTAATTTTCAATTTCAAGTTCTTTGCAACGGACGCAAACGTTTTCTTAATTTTCTTAAACAATTGCAGCCGAATAATAAATAAATTGTAAATAAATGTTAAATAAATAATAAATAAATGTATTTCATTTATAAGTTAATAATAATGAATGTTTAATAGTATTTTTTATAATAAACACTTTGCAGCAATAGAAATATTATGTCAATTACGTTTTACGGTATTGACTGACTTAAACAAAATATTTTATTAGTTTAATATTCATGACGTTATCACACTGATATCTTTATATGAAAGACTTCATTATTTTCGGGAAAATCTGTTCACAAAGGCAGGGTAAAGGGTTTTGAAAGCATCTTAATCCGACCATTCTACCAGTGTGGTGTGAAAGTATTAAAATATGGGCATATGATGTGTCGGTCGACATCCCTGTCATATCCAGTGTTTTCAGTGAAACCTTAGCCATCTTCCTGACTGTACATCACTACATAACAACTTTCTTTTTTATTTTTTGTAATCTTATGGGTTTTTATTATGGATTTATAACCTATAATATGAGGTCATATGGAAAATTTTTTATTTCTTTTTTTAATGGAATACCATTTCAAATATTTTTACTTTTAAATTGAAATTCAGTGTCGAAGACTACTACATACATATATCTTGTATTTTCAATAGTAATATTTTCGAATCAAATACATACTCTTATGGGAATTCAGTTTTATAGGTTAAACAATTTAAAAATATTTCAAAAATCTTTTCATATTTTTTTTCTGTTCAAAAGGCGTTTCTAACGAATATGGTACGAAACAATAAAATTATTATCAAAACATATTTATGTATCAGACTTGAATAAATTCATTCAACAAATAATTGACAATTTGTCAACACTGTCATAAACTCGAATATAAATCACAGTGAATACGAAAGAGATGAAAATATTTTCCAAGGAAATTTGCAAATGCAATGAAATTTTCTGAATATGTAGACAGACAAACGCCTCGAATTAAATGCATGCAAACAACAGGGAGACGCGGACAGACATACGATTAAACATTTAAAGTTGCAAACAAAATTTTCTACGTTCAAAACATTTATACTTGCAACTCATGAATAATTTTACCATAATAAATATAGAAAAATTGTAAAACAACATGTTTTCAAGTATTTCAAGCAAACATTTAATTATATGTACCATTAACGGCTCAAAATGGCATTTGTAATCGTCGGTCATAAATTTACTAACAATGATGATTGTCATGGGTATTTAATAAATATCCATCAAGTATATGCCCGTGTTTCATATTCAATTCGTACGGCACCATATAAGGATTCTCTATGGACGAATTAATAACACATCAAGCTCAGTGGAAAACCATTAAAATAAACTTCAAATATCTACCATTGAAATTTATAAAACGAACTACAAAACACTCTCTTCGTTACTTACGCCACTTACAATTAAATTAAATTTTTTCACTTTTTCAATCACTAATACAGCACAGATTATTGACTAGAAATGCAATTATTTTTCTAATAAATATGCAGAAACAATAATAATTGTATTCGTACAATTCGTCAAATGTTTATAAAAATTAAATAACTGTGGATACACACGTTTATAAGAAAAATAATCTAAAGAAAGTTAATTTATTACCCCCGTTTAATTTTTTAGAGACAGTTCACAGTTTGTGGCATTTCAAAATGGAATTCTACGCGGATGTACCACATGTTTGTGTGTGTAGATACATTTATTTGTAACGGCCGTTTACAACGAAATTAACGAGCAATAGAAGCGGTTCCTTGACCCTCGAGTTTTAAGTTCTGAGAACACTACATCGCCATGACGTAGACGGCGTATGGCTGTTAAATCAATTTTTAGGTCATTCCAAATTCTATGGATTATCCGATATTAAGGACCTTAAATGACCCTCATCGAAATTGATATCCGATTCACATAATTACTAGATATGTTTAGCCCAGATAATCTTTCTGGATCTGAATAGAAGAGGAAATAAAATCTGCATTTCTGAATATATAATTCCAGCATATTCTCTAAGACTTTATAGCTTGGCTTTGAAACACTTAACAAAAATTTCAAAGCATAATGCATCGAATTTATTATCTGAGTTCGACTTAGTAGCTAAATTCTTAGAGTAAATATCTATGCTCTATTGCTCTATGAAGTTGATCTTCTATGTCTTCGATTAAAAACTTTTCGTATTGTTCGACTATATATATTTGTATGTAGGTCATGTCGGAATGTGGAGGAAGTTACAGCATATTCACACACTATCCCAAAAATTAAGTTTTAACGAAAGGTAAAGCAGCACTGTGACACCGATTTATAGTTCTCCCCATAAATTTTGTATTTGCTAGACTATAGAGTCGCGAATGTGATTGCAAGCTAAAGTGTCGTACAGTAATATGCAGCAGTATACACCTCTCGTCTTTTGTCTCTATAAAATTTCCTTTGTCTTATCCCTGACTCGTTACCCCATAGAGCCTCATAAACTAGAATAATATTTAAACTCAGGTATCATAGCCTAAAGAGACTTAGAGATGTGGAAAAACAGATAAAAGGAGTATTTCATGAGGCCACTGATTTGCCACTAAAGTTGCACTAGTTTGTGTATAAATTCGCCCTCTATAATGCCAATTATAACCTAGAATAGGTCTAGCCTTAACCATGAATAACTTTAAGAACCGGTTTTCGTATTTCATTCTGATTAAATATAAATTTCAGTAAATTCCGAATCCCAGTGAGTAGTGCCCTTCTGATGTGACGTTAAGCTGCAGCTCCTGCCACTCATTGATATAATTGTTGCACACAACATAAGGTGGAAAGCGTAATCATGGCTAAATAATTGTAATACCTAATAACAGTTCTTTGAAACTAAAAAACAAAACACAATTCTTAAAAGAGTTCTTCTTTAAAATGAATCCTTTTTTCAAAAAATCCAATTTACGATTTCGTTTCATCAACCAGGAATTTTTCATACATTAAGTTTGTATGAATTTTAATATCGCTCACTGTACAGATTACCACTGTGTATAACAAATAATGCTTAGTACGATACGACAGTGCAATGCATAACGATTTTCTTTCCCAAGGAAGTAATCCAAAACGATTAAAATGCGTATCACATATAATTTTAACCCAATTTTAAAAACAATTTTTATTTCAAAATTTTGTTTTTCTTCAACGATGGCGAAGGAAATTGCTTTCGAAATAAATACATGAAAGCGATTAATTTGATAAACATAATTAATGATTAATTACAGAAGTAACAATTTTCTAATTAAAAATACATACAATACATACACGGGTAAAATACATACTTTCCTGGCTCACGACCGTGAATTAATGAATACCCATTGGGAGTTGCAAAAGAAAATCAACAGCAACAACGAACAAAACAAGATCGTCTAATTGTAACACAAGCAATACAGAGTGGATTAATACGACGAAATGCGATGCAAGTGCAAGTGCAAGTGCTAGTGCAAGTGTAGACTTGAGGTGTTGGAAATTAATTTATGGCTGATAAATGGATGGAAAAATAAACCGATATGCGAAAAAAAAAGGCTGGATAGGCTGGCTTGGTCTGCACTGTTAATACGTTTGTCGCACCCATGCGACAATTTGTCATTAATATTGATGGGATTCAATTGTCATAGTAAATACGATTTCAGTGGTGGAGGTTCAAATTGTTACAGCCACATGGCTGGTTGTTGTCATTAGCAACATAAATATTAATGCTACCGATTTTGTTTGTTTTTTGTTTCTCTTTCTTTTTGTTTTTTTTTTATTGGAATAAAACTGCCAGTTCCAATGCTGCCACAACAACAACTACCATGCCATCATCGACATCGTCAGCCGTGACATGTTTAAATGTTAATTTAAAATATTTCGTTTTTTGTTTTTGGGTTTTTCTTTTTATTTTTTTATATTTCGTTTTGCGTACCAGCAAATTGAATAAATTTTTTGATTTAACAAAAAAATAATAAAAACAGGAAAATCTAATTTATTTCCGGTTAACCAGACCACTGCACTTTAAATATATGAGTACAATATAGATCGACAGACAGCCGGGACTGACATACGAGTGTGTTTTAAAAGTCAATTATACTATGTGATGCAAACAATATCACACTGCCAACGAAAATAAAATTCAAAAATGAAGAAATGGAAGTAAAAAAAATTAGAGTTACGCCAAAAACTGTGTTGTAAATTAATGAAAAAAAATCAAAGAAAAATAGTAATAAAACTAAATTAATATGCAGAAAAAAAGTGTTATTAACAGCTGACTTTATAACGCTCTGCGTCAAATGTATCTATGCTAGAGAAAGAATAAGATTTCTTGAACAGAAAGTTTGTATAGTTATTTCATTTAAACATAACTATTTAATATTTTTATCTTTCAAGCTGTTATTAAAACATGTAAACTAGACTAGATAAAATCTGATAAACTAAACTTGACGCAGATCAAGAGTCTGCGAAATAAATTAACAAGAAAAAAATGTTTCCAAGCAAGTCAATCTTCCAAAATTGCTAAGAACTTCAACTTATTCATTCTTAAGGCCTTAAAGAATTTTAATTTTCAATAAGGACAACTGTAAGCTTATATTTTTTCGGCAGCTCTGATTAATTTTATAAAAAAAAAAACGTCAAAACGTTAAACGTGAAGCGTGGACAACTCGTCGACTGTAGCACGTAGAATTTTCTGCAATATTTGAAGTCTGAGCCACATAATTATTCGGAAATGGTTAAAAAAACAGACCTTGAGCCTATTAATCAGCCTGTTTTTACTCGCTTTACTAATATGTTTTGTTTGTTTGAGACACACTGGATTTACTTTTAATGAGAGCAAGTTGTACTCTAAGGAACTTTATTTTGAAATTTGTAACGATCCTACCTAAAAGAATAAGGCGTGACTTAAGAACCGGATTCAAATGATCGTTTTAGTCTTAATAAGCATTCCTGAAGCATTATTTCCTTCAAGTAGCAGTAGGCTAGATATTATCGGCCCTTATTTATGGTAAATGAGTGCCATCCTTGTGATAGTTTATGATTATAAATAGAAATAAAGCTTCATAAATCGATCCATTATTTTACATCACAGCACTGTGGGTTTAGTGAACAATTTCAAAAATTCCTTCATGACTTTAAGACAGAATTCACATTTGTAAGCTCATTTAAGGCTTTTAAGCACAGTAGAGAGCAGAGCTTTTAATATAATGTTTGGCTCAACTAATAATTTTTTAATAACACTTTTTGGCCACCATCCAGTGTACAAAGACACAGAAAAATTTGTAATACTCGTATTAAAATCGACACGATTAAAAATAAAAATAAAAAACGAAGAACTACAAAAGATATACTCATTTTAAACAATTTTATTAACACGTACTCTCTCAATTCAGTTTAAATTTTAACACTTTATGTAAACTGGTTTAACTTATAAAAAAATTACAATTAAAAGAAAAAATTATAATTAAAATAACAATAAAAAAAATATAACAATAAAAAATAAAAAGTGTAGCAAAATTCCATTTAAATACCACTGCAATTACTTCAAAGACAAAATAATGCTTCGAAAGTTTTTGGAAAATTATTTTCAAGTAAAAGAAAAAAAACAAGATGGAAAGACGAGCTTTCAAGTTTTTAAAACAAAATCAAGTTATAAAGAAGGCAAAAATGCCATAAAATTTAAGGTTTTATTAGACACGAATTCCATTTTCCATCAGCATGGACGACAGCAGACAAATATAAATAAAATGGACAAAATCGGAGAAAAAAATTCCTCCAAAAAAAATATAATGGAATACGAGTGTGACTGTGAAATTTATGTGACAACAGACGTACGTTTTTGGCAATTGAAATTAAAAGGATTTTCTCATAACGTTTTTTTAACAGAAACCTGTTGATAAATGATGCATAATACTACGGTTAAACGAGTACTTTTCTTATTTTCTTAATAAAAGTTTAGCGCACAATACGATTAAACAAAAAAACTGTCATTTAAGTTATTTCGTGCATGCACTACTTCTGTCTAGGTGCGTTAAATAACAGATAGGGTTGCTCGTCATTTCATACTATTTGTCAGGAGGAACCCTGATACAGTTACCTGAGGAAACTCACTACACAAATGGCTATAAATTTGAAGGTAGAACTGCACTGAGAGTCTATGTAAAATAGAAACAGAAACTAGATTATGCTTTGATCTACGTAATCATTTAAGGGCTTCCCAGGGGGAAGTACGTGCAATCAGGTAATATGTATGTATGAGAATAAATATGATTCGTATGGATATTAATAATATTACTGATAACATTTGAAACACCAAAATTCAAGGAAACAAGGTCAATGAACGAACTCCTGGAGCCCTGAGAGAACATTTTACGATTTATTCGGGCAAAATATGTTGCGCATTATTTGAGTACCCATTCACTAGGGACTGTTTTTTCAGAATGACAGGAGGTAAACTTGTGTGTGGGCTAAAACGTCGCATGATACGCTATGGGATAGCGCAATATAATGTAAAATTACTTCGACACTGTAGGGCAGCGCAGATATGGAGAAGACCGTCAACTTGTTCTGTATGAATAATAGTGAACAGAGCAAGATTAGAAGAGATCTTGATGCGCATTCGGATTTAAAGCGAGATTTATTCAACATGGGCGCGGCAAAGAACAGCAATGCAGGGCGTTTGTAGAGGATATCGAAACAGTGGATAACTTTCAATGTCATTGTCTAACTATTAGACATATGGAGCCCTAATATTTTAAAGATGACAGTTTAGCATACATTACGCGTCCAAGTAGAATTGATTAGAAGAAAATACGTACACGATACGAATTTTCTACGGATTTTAATGCCAAAGAGTTAATAAAACATAAGAATATGACCCTGACGGCTACGACCATTATTCTTTAACATTCAGATAGAAAAACAGTCAGTGGCTTTCAGGTCGACAGCCTCATTGATTTTAGGGCGTTATCCGCGCCTAGATCTGATTCTATGGCATCAAAAAACATTATATAAAGTAAATTTGTAGCAATTATGGTAACTTCAAAATAAGGCCCCATTTTTTGCATTAAGCGGCTAGCTTTATAAGGCCGGTCGGTTAGCTCCACCTCCTTAACCCTGATAGTTCTGAGTTCTGAGAGTAACCTTAACGTAAGGATGGTAATGTCCAATAATGTATACACGTACTTCAGGCCGAAAGCTTCGGTCGGCACCTCGAAGTGCTCATTAATGACAGTCGTGTATCCAACAATATCGAGTAATACTAACACCATTAGCACACATTACTCTCGAAAGAAATAAAACAAGTCGGGCTTGACAGACTTTAAATGTCTTCCTGATGGTACACGATATTGCGTAGGATCATTATTTGATTGTTTTAATTTTCTTTTTTTTTTTTGTAAGTTTTCGTAAAACAATGCATAATCTATGTATTTATGCTGTAGTGAAAGCCTTTTTGGCCATATTTTTCATTATATCACTTGAGCGCAACAAATTGTTTCAAATTGTTATAGTTTTTATGTGCAGCATAAAAACTTTATATTTATGAGACCATTTTTTATCTTTTGCCAACTTTAAGTTCGCATTTTTTGTTGCAAATTTGAAATTTGGATTAAAACATCAGTTGGAAAAATTTGATATTGTGGCGTTCACTATAAAACGGATATTTTTTTTGTGTCTTTAACAACCTGTGTGTTAATTTTTAACACCCTGTTTTGATTACCAACTTTAATAATTTATATCTTGTTATATCGGACATTATTATGAGCAACATTTAGATGTAATTTATTTCAATTATGAATTTAATGATAATAACGATGATGATGATCATGATGATTTCATTTGTTAGTTTAACTACCAGTTGGACTAGTCAATTAAAGTAAAGTTATTCGTTGCAGACTGGCTATAATGCTGGTGGTAACGAGATTGCATAATAAAATATCCAATAAATAATTTGTGTTTGCACTTAAAAGGTTATACGTGCGAAAAAAAACTCAAACATTGTTTTTTATTTCAATTGTTACTCCTTAAATTCCTCTCAGAAACATAAAGCATCATGATTGGGTTCGGATTTTACTTTACTTTCAGGCAGATCCTAGGATATTATGGATGAGAAGTTTCCATTGTACATTTTAGTGAGTAACCGTGCTAATTGTGCCTCTTTTTGGAATAACAGCGAACTCCTGGATTATTGCTAGGGGTCGCACAAATCCTAGTATGAAAAACTTAAGCTTTTTTTTCATTTTTTGATGAAGAGATCTGCCCAGCCTCTAAATTGCTAGATGCAAACAATAATAATTTTTCTAACCTATAGGGAATATAACCTATAGGGATATTACTATAACTGCCACTAGAGGGTGCAGATGACCAATTATTAACCAGTAATAACTCGGTGAAGACAGTTGTTTAATTAGTCGATCGTATGAAAAATTTAACTTATGAAGGAATTATCCATTAATATGAGCTCATATAATCTGGAGAAACTACTCACAACTTGATCATTTAAGCTAAGCAATCGGGAAAGATTGAAGTCGCCGTAGTCTAGTACGTAGTTTTGCAAAAACTCTGAGAGTAAATAAAATTGCCATGCACGTTCAAGCAAAGAGCAAAAAAAAATATTTCGCCACATGTCTACCCGTTGCACAATGAACCATGATAATATGTAGTTTTTTAAATGTTTACCTTCATACAAGGAACATAGATTAAACTAATGTAATTCTAAGGTATGGTATACAAATACACACATTTACACCTACATGCATATGTACATACATACATACAGACATATGTATATACATACATACATATGTACATACATAGCTATGGATTGTTGTGTAGAGTATAGATAAAAATATTAAATGAAATTTATCGTTAATAAAATTAATCAAATTTATTTCTTTTTCATTAAAAAAAAACGTTTTTTTTTTATTTCAATAAAATAAAATATTTAAATTTGTATTTGTACTAAAAATTTCTTTTGCAAGTGTGTCTTTTATGTGACTTAAAAAACCATTAAAATTTAGATGAGATATTTCGATGATTCTTTTTTTGTTTTTTTGTGAAAGTCTTATAAACCGTATGTATATGATGAACGATGTTTACGTTTTTTTTTTAATCATGATTATGCTTTACAATTAAATAAAATAAGATAAAAGAGAAGAGTTATCATAAAGCTTTAATATATTCTAATCTAAAACTGAAGAAAGTTAAATTAAAGGTATTTTATATTCAAATGCAGAAGTCATTAAAATTCATTTTGTTTTTTTGATAATTCAATTTGGAGTATTTGTTTTCAAGTTCTTTTGTTTAAAGAAAAGATTTTTTAGAATTTCGATGGCAAAACTTATAAAAATTTTGCGTAGCTTTCATTTTCATTTTATAGCCACAGTCAAAATAATGGTATTTTGTTATGTTTTAATGTTGGGCCAACAATGAAACAATTGAAAACGAAAGTTCCAATAAATTTCAGAGATAAATGTGGGCGTTAAACAATATCGTATTTTTCTCTAAGAGCTTTGTACGATTGCATCAGATTGGAGAAATACGAGTGTTTCATTTTAAATTCTACTACATGACTTAAAAAGCCTTTTTAAGAAGTGAAAAAAAAAATTAAGATGAGAGACAAATTTCGAGTTTGTCGCGGCATATACTTCACAATTCAAATAATAAAAATTTCCGCTTCTGAAGTCTCATTAATAATTCACCTATTGATCCCATCAACTTCATTATCTCTATAGCTCTTAAGCCTTCGAATAGGTATTTGTAGGTAATTTTACAACTAAAATATTAAGAATATATTGATACTGAGTTAATAGAAAACTTCTAGAGTGTGTGGAAAGTATTCACTAAGTCCGGCTACAAAACAAATGTTCAATTTTCGTCAGTTTTCCCTCCTCTTCAGTGATACAAGGATTACTCATTGGACAGTATAGCACATTTACCTTAAACCATGCACACTTTCTGTATACTATGACCTATTAAATTGTGACCGTCAGGCCAAAAGTTTGTTTATCAGATTGACAGCTTCCATAATGAACGTAAGCAAATTCATATATGTACTCATCTAAATCTATCAATAACTTGAAGAATCCCTCATAAATAAATTGAACGCAAAAGAGAAAAACAGTCAACTAAAAAGAAATCACTTCTTATAACCTATTAAAGTGTATTAGAGTGAAGACTTTTTAAACAGATCTTAGCAAATGACATCAAAATCTCATTTCATAAGACAAGAAATGCTGTCAAACACCTTATATGACAGAAAAATTATTGAAATTCTCATTATCTTGCTACTGAATCCAATTTGTTCAAAATGTTCTTGAAATTGCTGTTAATGATCTTCTTAACTTTCTCAAGATCATCATTGAACGACAGACATGGTCGTATATTTTTTTACAAATGAACATTTTCTCAAGAAAATTGCCTCCATAATAAGCAATCACAACAACAATAAACCGGTCAAGGTCATATTAAACAAACATTCACGTTCAAGAAAAAAACGCCATAAAAAGAACGTTGTTAGCCATATATTGTATTTAGAAAATTGCGTTTTTTATATTGAAATACATACAGAATAGAAACATAACAAAAAAAAAACCGATTTCACTTAAAAAGGAAATTTAAAAAAACATCAGCATTAAACATAATGATGATGATAATAACGATGATGAAGTTTTAATAAAACAAACATTCCCAAGTTGTAGAATGGAAAGATGAGGAGGAAAAACATGACAATAAAATTCTGTGCTCTTATGTACTGCAACATTATACTGTAGCAAGTATTGTATAGAAGTACCACAACGAATGTATCGAGAATGTAAATATGGAGGCCAATTCTGAAAGCCACACTTTACAACATAAACACAATTACGAGGATCGTGAGATAATTATTTGCAATTAAAAAGCATGTACATGATTTTGTACAAAAAATATGCGGAACGTTGGCCAAAAATCTATCTTAGTTCGACCTTTATCAGGCTCTTATGAATGACAACTGAACTTCAGTTGTGTTCCAACTTGGCAATTTAAAACCTGCAATTGCCATAAACATCTTTAATTTTATAATCTTTTGCAATCGACAATACAATTTAAATTTGGTTGCATATTAAATTGTTTCGTCAAGCATTACACGGAACCTTCATCAAAAATCCTTCAATCATAGGCGAGTTCATATACATATCAGAGAATTTTTAGGTTATCTTAATGCAAGACAAGTTGTTTTATTCTTTGATAAAATTCATACAAATTTCAACATGCTGTAGCCAGTCACACAAAGCGTAATCACCATATTTTTTTCCAAAAGCAAACTTACTTAAGTGCTTTAAATTGCTAAAATGTTATTTGATATACATATGTAGTTTGCTGTCACCAAATTCTTGCAAATTCAGTCTAAAGATTGATTATTGCTTCTTCGGAGTCGACGACAAACAAGTAGGTCCTGCCACTAATGGAAAAAATTAGTAACTTAGTTTGAAGGAATTTCATGAGACAGTAAATGTTACAAATTTGGTTTAATTTGGGTGATTAGTCTACCTCCGAAAATATCGTTCGGTTAGTATAAGTGTTATGAAGCAGATTGTGAGATAACTTGTAGGCGACCCATCTTTCAGATCAGGTCATCAATTAATTCAATCAAAGTGTATTCTTAACAATTTAATAAATAAATACTAAAAGGAAAATATATCTATAGATGTCATTTGCAGACAATACAGTAGGGACATGGGTTTAATTCCTGCTCTTAGGCAATAAAACCTTTTTTAATGTAATTTCACAACTTAAATCTTTGGAATGGCCAGCATTTCCTTAAGCGAAAAAGAAAAAATCACTTGCATTCTAGAATATATAAATCCAATTTAAGAAATAATACTGAATTAAGAAAAATTCCAAAATAAAGACAGAAACAGAGCCAATGACAGAAAAACAAGCCAAGAAGAAAAACAAAAAAAAGAAACAAATCAAAACTAAGCCTGGTTTATAAGTAAAAGCATGACTAACCTGTTCCACATTTTTCTGTTGTTGCGGCGGCCAGACAATATTATTACTTCTAAAGTTGTTGTTGTCGTTCGTATTGCTGGTGCTGTTGTTGTTTATACAAACACTGTTGCCACTGTTGAATCTACTGTTGGTATGTGTATTACAATCATCATTGGCATCATTGGGAAACTGCATCTGATATTCTGGTTGCTGTTGTTGATGATGATGATGATGATGATGAATATGTAGAGACTGTTTTTGAGCCTGTAAACCAGTGGCTTGATTAATAATATTTTTATTATTACTCTTGTTGTTGTTGCTGCTGTTGCTGTTATTAGAATTATTAGTCGTGTACTGTTGTGAACGTAATTGTGTCAATAGTGCGTCTTTTGGTTTTCGCTCCGCATTCAGTTGACCCTGATCGTTGGTGTTATTAATGTAGCTATGATTTTTGACACTCAAATTGTGTCCCAATTGTGTTGTGTTGTGCAGACTCAGAGGGCGTCTGGCTGGCAAGGCAGGGGGCTGATCTTCCGCTTCGTTGCTTGAGGCGATTTCATTTTTATTGGCCTCATTTACTGTTGCTGGTTGTGGATAAAATGATCCAGCTTGACTGGCACGTCTTTGCGGTATGGGAGGCACCACTTTTGTTTCCCTTTTTAAGAATGACATTTTATTGTAGTTATTATTACCATTGTTGTTGTTGTTGCTGTAGCTGTTATTAGAACGCATGTCATAGTCCAATGATTTGCATTGGCTGCTGGCATTATTGAGTGAAAGTGATCGCGCAAAAGAACTTTTAAAAAAACGACAGGGCAAATCAAAATCAAAATCTGGCGGCGAAGCATTACAAAGGTCTAATGAGCCTGTATCAACGGTGGCCTCCATTTTTATGTTCGGGAATTTATTTACCAGATTCTGGCTATTCCCATAATAGGCAGCCATAAATTATTTAAAGAATAACACAACAACAATTAATTTTCCAAATAAAAAACAAAATTATTGAAACAGAACACGTTCACTTTTTGTTCAAAGCCGGCTAAATTATAAACTTTTTTATTCTTCCTCTTTTTTGTTTTTGTTTGTTTTCCACTAATTTATTGGCAAATTTTCTTTTTACTTTAATTTTCTGTTTTCTTTCATTATGATTTGTTTCAATTTTCTTTCGTTTTGTTTTCCAGATTCGAAGTCTTTTGGCAATTTTCGTTACCGTTTTCTTTTTTTATTTCACATTAAAAAAATATTGAAATTTTCTTTTGTTTTTAGTTTGAAGAAAAAATTTATTATTACTCGATTGTTCTCATTTATTTACCCCTTTTTCAGACGCACTTATGCACGCTTACCACGTCTTTACTAATCGACCGTTATTTACACACTAGATCTGCTAAAATTTTAAAAGTTCTTTGGCGAAAACAAAATATTGTTAAAATCACACTCTCGCTCTCGGTCTCTCACGCACACATAAACTTGGTCGCACTCATTTTTAAAACACATGTTGTACAAAAACAAAGTTTTCTTTCGATCAAACAAACAATAACTTAAAAAAAGCCAACAACATTTTCCATATCCACTCACTCATTAACATTAATGCTCTCACTAACTATCACACTTTGTTTTTGTGATTATGTATGTACATTGTGTACAATGTATATTGTACAATTATTTTGTTTACTTCTCACTTTATGTTTGTATTGTTTTTGTAAAGCACTATCTCTCTCTCTCTCTTGGTCTCTCACCTGCAAGGCGAATTCATTATAAGGTGAGAGCGAAAGACCAGCTGATAGCCAGTAACAATGTCAAAAAATTTTTGGTTTTTGTGTATTTTGTTTTGATAATCAATTTTGTTTTTCTTATTGTGTCAGGTGTTTGTATATTTTTCTTCTTTTTCTTTTAACATTTTTCTTCACATCGTCATTCTTTAACAATTTTTATAAAATTTTTAAACATTTTTCTTCCCATCGTCATTCTTTAATCAACATTTTTCTTCCCATCGTCATTCTTTAACTATTTTTATAAAAAATTTTAACATTTTTCTTCCCATCGTCATTCTTAAGTCAGCTGTTTTTGACAACATTACTATTTCTCAACAAAAAATCCCTGTTGTTTTTGTATTGTTGTACTTATTGTAATAATACTCTCACCTTATAATGAATTCGCCTTGCTCACCTGTTAATTCTTTTGTTTGCAATGAGGAAGGGGTTCTCTTTCGTAGTAATTTTCTCAAACAGGTACATTTGCAACAGTGTTGAAAAATTCAGTACTTTTGTATTTTTTTCAGTACTTTTTCATTTCAAAAACACCGCAGTACGTACCCCCACCAAGCTTTAGTACTTTTTTCATCAAATTCGTTTTGTTCGTTCAAAAAATAAATATATATATTTTAATAAATAATTCGTACATCCTTTTTTCGTTTCCGGGTTTGTTAAGTAAAAATTAAGCCCCGTTTGTTTACTCCACATAGTGGTCTATCTGTCTAATAGGTAGTTAGTTACAAGTTACAGTAAGTAGTAGACATAGGCGCCACTGTTCAAACCCCAGGTCAGACAAAACGAAAACAAAAAAATAATAAAATAAATTTTGTTTGTAAAAAAGTAGTGTTGTGTGGTTAGTAAAAAAAGTTAGTAAGTAGTATGGTGTGTACGCCAAACGAACTCGCCAATATCCATCCCCCCCAACCCAGGTTCCGGGACAAACGAAAACAAAAAATTCTCTGTCCGCTGCTGGTTTTTGAATACAAAAGGCAAAAAAAAATTTAAATTTTTCTTTTGATGTGTGGAAATTCACCATTTGTGGTGAGTTTTTTACAAAATGTGGTGAATTTTATCCGGTGTGGTGAATAAAATCGAAATTCACCAAAATGCCGTTATTCGAAATGAGTACTGTATTAACATAAATACATGTACTGTCTATTGTGATCTGGACGGTGCATGTCTAGAATAAGTATTTTTCACATCTGTTAGTGGAAGCATTTACCGATATGTCTGGTTCTGCATTAAAACAATGTTGCCATTGTGTTTCTATTTAAAATTATAAAAAATTAAAATTAGAAAATTAGAAAAAAGAAAAATTAGAAAAAAATAATTAAATTTTATTAATAATTATTAATAAGTAATTTTCTCAAACTGGTACATTTTTGCAAGCACAATAATAAATGGTACTTTTTCTAAGCTAAGTAAGTATTTGAAGTTAATTTCCAGTGCTGGCATGTCTACCTATTGTGGTTGCTTTTTCATGTTAATACAATTTAATCCGATAATTATCTGTTTATGAGGAAATTATTTTAGTTTTATAGAACCATTTTAAATACATTTCAATAAAATTCCGTTCCATCCCAATATTTTAAGAAAAACCCACCCACATGCAAAAGTTTTACCTGAATTCAACGATTTCAGTTTTCCGGCTTTTTACGTTTTATACCTGACATCTCTTCCTTCTAATTTCTATTTTAACCTATTGTAATAAACAGCTAATTTAAAAGGTTTTTTGTTGTTAATTTCGCATTAAAATAATGCAAATTATGTTCATACAAATATTTTTGAAACATAATTCCCGTAATTATTTCTTTGTAGGATTGATGGCATCCTTTTTAGAGGGTAATAATAATTTATTTATATTTACTGTTAACCAATATTTTCAATCAGGTACAATCTCTCTCTCCTGAGACACTGTAGAACTCATAATTCAATATTATTACTCGGAAAGTGGCATGCGTTAGGACAAAAGCGGGGAAGCGCTCTTTGTCTAACGTCTGTATAAAGAAAATATTGTCATGTAAAACGATACCTACCATATGTTTTTCCATCGACGATAGCAATAAATAAATACGATATTAAACAAATATACCTAGATTTAATTTAATATTTAAAAGAGTAGTAAGTAAGGAATAAATAATAAATAAATGGCTAGGATCTTTAAGGAAGCGGTCCTTAAAAACACAAGCTTATGTTATAAAATGTATCATCAGTATGTACAGAGAGGATAGACAGGTAGCTTAAAGTGGCACTAATTTAAGGATTATATATATATCGCATACTGTCTTTCAATTTGCCTCACATCTGCTGTTTCTGTTGAAGTCATTAGTAGACTTCTTACTAATTAATGTCTATCCAAACAAAGATCATTGAGAGATTATGTACATAATAGTATTAGATTAGCTGGTGAGCTCTCGCTGATAATTTGACGAATGATGATAGCTTTCAAATGATGCAACGTTCGTTGAAAGATTATCCGCGTAAATCCAAATGTGTCATCGTCATGTTGAAATCCCATAATCAGTCTTCCGTTTGTGTACCAAAAAAAAAATCGTTCATCGCTATACGCAATAGCAGTCTAGACTGTGAGTTAAACTTTGCTTATTTTGGTTTCCGTAATCGATGGAATTAAAGATGAGTAGGGGATTTTGGGCCTTCTGTGTCCGATCCTGAAACCGGGGCTGCCGGTCTGTCTCCCAGGCTGGCACAGCGTGGGAGTTTCCTCCTCGCTGACGGACGTCAGAGCCTGGTTCGTTTTAAATAGGGGATACCACCTGAAGGTGAATTTGGGACGGATGATAGATATGCTATGCATTCTTATCACCATGATGCACCCCCCTCTCCCATATATCAAAATTGTTTCAGTACACATTTTGAAGCAAAAATCAAGATTGCGTAAGTTTTTCCTTACTACAATCGGAAAATTATTAAGGGCTGGATGAGGGAGTCACGTAGTGCATATTTTTCCCCTCTGTTTTCCAAAAATTTGTTTGTTTGTTACAAACCTTTTAATTTCTTGGCAACACTGTTTACGTGTATTCTTGTTTAGTATGATGACCCCTGCTTTGGTACATGAAATGTTAAATCAAATGTTATTTAACCGTAAAAAACGAACGTATAGCATACTTTAAGGATCAACAGTTAAAATAAAAATGTAAAATTTGTTATTGCTGGGATTAGCATACTCTAGGGGATCATTAAATAAGAACATGTAGCAGTGTTGGCTAACGTTTTTTTATTTTTGTTTGTTTAATGAAAAACAAACTTCCCAGATTCTTTTTCCGTGTTCAGTTTTTTGCGTGCTTGTTGTGAGTTTGAGGTGAGTTTCCTATGTTGTAAGTTTGGCAAAGTGTGGTGGATTTGTTCGGTGTGGTGAATAAAATTGAAATTCACCAAAGTGCCGTTACTCAAAATAGGTACTGTATTACCATAGATCACTGTACGGTTCGTGATGAATTAACCGGTGTGTGTCTAGAATAAGCAATTTTCACCTCCATTAGCGGAGCCAAAATAAACAAAACTAGGCATGAGAAATCTCTCTTTTCTTAAGGCCCTATTATCCAAGCGTAGAAGTCGTAAAAACGGAACGTACGTACGTTAATGTTTACGTGATTTATGTTTTTAATAAAAATAATAATAATAAATAAAAATCAACTCCTGTAATACATACATACTTAACTTATAATTAGCCATTAAGAATCCAAACGACCGACTCTGCTTTTTGCGCGCCTTCATCACACCAAACGTTGCCGACTGCTGCAATGCTGCTCATTGGCGCTTGATAGTGTGCCTATGTGTGTATAGTGTGTCAGAAGCACCGGGAGGATAAGCGACTTGCAGAGTTTCGGCGTACGAAAGAGGTATCTCTCGGTTACTCAATTACTTATCGAAACCATAGTAGTGTGGCACCCGTTGGCAAGAGTACGACGGAGCCTCAGGTAAATAAATTCATTGACAACATCGAAAGTATAATTGTAGGCCGTAAACTGGGACCGCATGTCCCTACTTGTTTTGGCCTCATTGACTGCCAGACCCATCTTGGATCAAGGCGACAGTATCATCTCCCTTGGTACGCCCTATGATGTTAGTGTCGACAGCAAGCAACTACTGTACACTTTCTTGAAAAATAGTGACATTGCGACGCACTCCCGCCTTTCGCAGAACACTCTACTATGACAAAGTTAAAGAGGTCGCATGATATCGGCTTTGTCTAAAATCTCGCACGGTATCAAAAGGTTCGGAGAGGAGTTGCTCAACGTCATGCTGCGTAGCCTTATCTGCTTCATAAGTGTACCGAGCACAGGCATTGTGGTGTGTGTGTGTCGATTTGTTTTTCATGGGTCTTCTCCAGGATTTGACATAGTGTGAGAATATAGACTAGATCGACTTGCAAGGTCTGTAACCGCACTGATAAGGTGGAAACAGTGCTTTGCAATGCGCTCGTAAAGACCTTGTATGCATGTGGTAGGGAGACGACTTATGCATTCGTAAGGCCTCCCTTTATCAGGACAGGACAGAGGACACTAAGCTTCCAATCGCTGGGCATATTTTCCTCTAGCCATATATTATTGTAAATTAGCTGGGACATGCACCCTACCAGCTCATGACTTCCGGTCTTAAACAATTCAGCTGGCAGATCATCAGAACCTACTGCTTTATTTTTCTTAAGTCACAAAATCGCAAATTGACCTCTTGACGGCTAGACTCCTACGTATGTTACGTTACGTTCCGTCAAAATTTGTCTAATCGGGCCTTTATTTATTTATTACAGAGAAATCATTACAACATACTGTCGGTCAGTTATTCATTCAGTCACGTTAAATTTTCTAATACTCTTCGGTATTATTTTCATGTTTTTCTAATGAATGAATGAATCCATTTGATTACTCGTCAGAAAAACATTTAAAACCTTTTTTCTTATCATATACCTCGCTTCTACAAAGACTTTGAAAAAGCTTTTGATGGTATTGTCAGTTTTAAAATAACATCGTAATTTCTATAGTTGATGATTTAAAATAAAATCTTTATGAATGACAACGGATTAAAAAACATTAAGTGTACGTACGTAGATATATTTTTCTTCGCCTTAAATAAATAAATGAAATATTTAATTTTGAAAGTATGGTAACCCTGCTGTTAAATATTTACATTGCATAAACCTTATATAAGTGCTTACACAATATATAATTACAATAACAAAATGCTATAAATAAACCGTTGTTTCACAAACAAACAATACTATTGGCAAACGCATGAGAAAATATAGAAAAATCTCTCTTCTTATGGTAATACACTTACTCAACTAATAGAGAGAGAAATCATTACATCATACTACCGGCCGGTCATTCAGTCACTTAGTCAGGCTCCCACTCAGTCATTACATAAAACTTGTAAACTTGCCTACTTATTAAAATAATAATGAGTCTGCAACAACAACGCCACAACCACCACTACCACCCATTATGTTGGATTTAATACGACATCCATACATACATTCATATGTACATTATACGGCAGCCAATTTCAGTCGGTAAGTCAATCTGACTGACTCAGTTTTTATACTCTTTTTGCTCTTTTCTGCTTCTCTTTGATTGAGAGTATAATTCTTGTGTGTTATATAAAATCAAAACGCATTTATGTGTAAGTGCATGCACGGACAGACAACATTGTAAATGAAAACAAGCAACTTGTAAGGCAACGTAACTGGCTGACTCTGTCTGTGGTGGAAAGAAACATACTTTAGTGTTGTTCTAAATCTCCTTAAGATCGCTTTCGTCGTTTTTGTACAGAGCAAAGTATTTTAAACATTTTCTAAAAGCTACTGAGAGTAACAACAACAGTAGAGTGTTATATAAGTAACGAAAAAAGAAAAAAATAAAAAACGATAAGAAACAAGCACGTGATTTATTACTTAAAAAAAGCACACAAAAGGCAAATAAAATAAAACAAAGAAGTTATAGTGGAAATATTGAAAACGATAATAACGAGA